>JAZDUA010000169.1:0-2752500 GCA_038098605.1 Gryllus longicercus | reverse complement strand
TGTCACATAACCTCAATCACAGCTTAGAAATTTGGTAATGCGGTGTTGACATATCTTTAATCTACGATTGCTTTGAATACAAAGAATTTCGGCGCCATCCTCTTAGTAAACAAGGTATAACGTCATGCCCAACTTGTGTATCTGTGTGTATTCGTTCCACCACGTGGTCATTTTCTCTTTACCCAATTTCCTCACATTAATTTTAAGAGGTCTTGGTATTAATATAGCTATTTTATGATTACGTTTACTAACCAATCAATATTTACTTAGTTTTACGCTTAAATAGCAATTGGATAAGATCTACTGGCAGGTGGTTGTGTCTACATTCTTATCAACTGACAAAAATTAGTTGTTACTCTTAGGTGTTTCCGCACCACCAGACAAGACTGGCTGGAAACCAGCGCCACGGCAGCACAATCAATGCTTCGCATCCGCACTTTTGTTTCATCACTCAGATGCGCGGATTAAAGGGTCCATTGCCCAGAAGCCCGATTCCCCACAACACTCACCCAAAATGTATTGAGTTGTACCTAGGAAAACCAAAGATTTCCTCGCTGGAGAATTTAAAAAATTAACAACTATTCAGAATATTAATGCTTTGCGAAGAACAGTTTTGCATCGCAGTGGATCAATTCGATTTCGTCGCTAGTGAAGTAGGTTGGTCGATTAATGGACGTAAGCTGCTTCCCACTCTTCGTGGTGTGCCATTAGCACCAACGATAATGAATTGAAAGGCCTGTGATCTCTATATTTTCTACTAATATAGATTTTCGCTTTGGTGGAGGTGTGTAGATCAGATAAATGTGATTGATGGTTGTTCATCGAGACTGCTGCCGTTAACTGCTCGGTATCGGTCTATCCCCATATCATGATTGAAACATCGAACTTGACGGGATCAGCCAGTTTCTTAGGCATGTGCATTATGTGATCAAACGTATCCTGACACGTTAATACATACTGTTGCGGTGGATTGCGTAGAGCTTCTGAACAAGGGCGCCTGAATTATCATAAACGCATAAATCATCATCAACAACGCCTCCACGTCACCGATTTAATTCAAATTACTCTTTAAAGACTCCCGATACTAATAAAAATAAAGTGTGATAATTTCAGCGGTATCGGTCGCATAAATTTTGCGTGGGCGGCAGTGCGTCTATGTGTACCGTTATATATATTTTTCTATGTATTTATATATATATATATATATATATATATATATATATATATATATATATATATATATTTATATATATACATATATATATATATTTATATATATATATATATATATTAATTGATTGCAGTTTCCGGGCGTTATAAGGTCATTAATTCACTAAGTGTAGTGCAGTTTTTATTGTGAGAGGTAACGGTGATCTCCCGCGAGATGCTGAAATCCAGCGCCGACCTACCCGCCAGTTACTGAGGATTTCCCCAACCATCTATCTCCCACCAGCGGTGCACCCCCCCCCCATCCGGGACAAGCTCTAAGCTGTTGACTGATCTCTCGACACTTGTGATAGAGTACTGCATGTAAGTGTTAAGTGTGTGTAAGTAAACTACGGCAGGGGCAGATACGATAGGCAAAAGAAGATGAAAGATCCACATCTCTGCACCATTCCCCAACTAACTATGAATTAAGAAACACTCTCCAAAGTACTTCAACCACCTTCCTAGTCCGTGCTATACACAGAGCGAGTGTGATGCCTCAGAGAGAGAGACTGGGGAGGGGGTAGTTCCGGCAGCGCGCTTGTTCGCGTGGGCGCTCGCGCCGCCGTACTGTGCGCGGACGAAGGGAGAGGGAAGGTCTTGAAGCAGCCACGCCCACGCCACGGCTCTAATTCGCCGGCGCCCTCCATCGGCAAGTGTGGAGACGTTCGCTTAAAGTCGACGGCGTTTGATATGACGAATGCAGCAATACCGTTTTACTTTCTCAACTACATCATAAAATTGCACAACACACAAAATTAAAATATACTTAATTTAAATTTTCCAAATTTTTAACCAAAATTTACTCTCAATGCGAGGTTGTATTCAATATTAAACTAACAATCATCTAGACGAGACACTAAAAGAATTACTGCCATTTTTATGTTATCGGCAATATTTTTATTACTACTATAAATATTATTTTTGTTATTGCAATAAATATTATAATTTAAAAAATATATTATTAAAAAGAGAAACATAATTTGATTATGTCTGTGTGTATGTGTGTAAACGTGATGAGTTCGGCCACTATATGTTTCCCCTATATATTTCAGCCCCCTAACTTGTAGCGCAGTTTTGGAAGTAGACATCATCCATGCCATTATAATCTCTCTATATAAAAAGAAAAAAAACGTCTATATGACCTTTAAAACTTTTTGATGAGAGAATATCTAGTATGTGGTAAAAGCCACACGGGTGATTTTTCAAAAAGTCTTTAGCAAAATATTACAATTAATAAATATTATTACTGCTATATAGCAAGCGTAGAATGCCTAAAATTAGCCAACTGTACATTATGAACAACAAAAAGTGTTTTTACTTGCTAGTGGACATTTTTTCGCCACATTGGAGGTCGTTTCTTATCAACAATGTTACATTACGTGACCGGTGAAGATCGTCTATTGCACTGATATTTGAATGACCATTTTACAGATTTTGACTACCTTCTGCTCCTCGTAGAAACAATACAACGTCCTAATCCTTTTGTTGGTTCGCGTTTCAACAATCAAAGCGGTATGGCGTCTTCCTACCAATTCTTTGCAAATCTTTGAGGGTGCGACGTCTTCCGCGCTCTAGTGTACAATGTGCTGTTTTATGATGGCTAGGCGCAGAAGGCTCCTAGTTTGAACGTGGAAAATGATTTCGCGCGTTCTTCTCTTGGCCTCCGGTGTCGCGGTTTTATGAAAACGAAAAATAATTCTCAGCAGTCGTTATCCGTAGGAAATCGAGCCCGGTTAAGGAACAAATGGAAAAACAAACAAATCAGAGATACATTTGCAACCACCAACCCCTATTAGTTCGTCTCAAATGCGACATTTAGAGCATCTAGATGTGCTCTTGAGAAACATTTTTCTAAACTCTTCACACGTTTGTATTTAATTTCCCCTTGTTACGAGATATTTGACTACAGTTTGAGAAACAAACCTCGAAAGCTGCTTTGTATTATTATTATTATTATTATTATTATTATTATTATTTATTTTTCATAGTTACACATTTGCATCCTTTCCCTTTAAATAAGAGTTGTGTAATAACAATGTTCTACTTACTGCAAGAATTGTAGTGTTGGTTCGACGAAATTTGGATGTTACCCGCAAGCGCCTCTAGAAATCGAACTGACGTGCATGTATTGACGTGAATGGGCGTTCAGAACGGTGGGTAGTGAGAACCGGGCAGGTAGTGTGCAAGGGGTTGACGGAGAAAGGGGTAAGGCGCAGAGTTGCTAGTTATAACCGCGTGTGAAACGAAACCATGAATTAAAATCGATTACATCATTCTAACCGTACTACCTACGCGTTTTATTTCGATTTTGTTTTGAGCAGGAAAGAGGTTTCATTCATTAGTTGATCATTCAAGTAAACCTCGCTCGCGGCCTAATGGCAGTCGAACCTCGACAGTGCGTTTGTCCACCAGGGCAGAAGTGACTCTCTCATAGTAGACGTCATCCATGGCATTAAAAACTGTCGTCTTCAAACGTTAGCTTGGTTAAAAGTGCCTGATTTCTATGATTCCGTGGATTGTTATCATCATTATTATTGTTGTTATATAATGTTTTTGGTGATTATTCCAAATATAATATATTTCATTTCATTTTATTAGAGTGAGCGAGTGTTTACACGTGTTGGGTTCTTTTACTATATGTCTCCCTCTTCATTTTTCTGCCATGTAAGTTGCAGCGCAGTTTTTCGTTTGCTTCCGGGCATGCAATGATTATGGCGCTAAAAAGATGTATTAAGTAATTCGTACGTACTGCACTACACCACCGAAATATGCTAATAGCTCCGATAGAAAGCAATCCATGTGTAAAAGCCTAACTAAAACGCCACCCTCTCGCCAACGTCCATACCACGTTGAAAGCACCGGTTCTCGTCCGATCACCGAAGTTAAGCAGCGTCGGGCGCGGTTAGTACTTGGATGGGTGACCGCCTGGGAACCCCGCGTGACGTTGGCATAAGCATTTTTGTGTTTTTACTACTTATTTGCTCTTCTCAGTGCATTGATGTCACAACTGTAATACCTATTCCGTTGAAACTTATTACGCCGATTATCCATTTGAATTTTCTATATGAGCCTCGAGACTTCAAAATTCAATGCTGCTCGTAAATTATTATCCCTTTGGCTTTCGCACGATGTGTCCACAACACCGCTCTTTCTGCTAATGACACGTTTCCGAGGAAACTGGGAAGCTTGCTAGCATTGTTGTGTTTTCGTATACTCTTCGAGCATCGCACTCTGATGCAGTTAGTGGAAGTCAGATAAAACGTTCCCGGAAAGCGAGACGTCCCTCTTCTTAGGATCTCTTCCCAGATACCCCGAGCGCCCTTTCTCTTCGGTTTTTGGGGAGCAGTATACTGCTAAGTAATGCGTGAAGCGTATGCTCCCTGTTGTTTAAGGTTATTCCTGAACGTCAATAAAGAAACACGTCGTTAGTTTTACATCGTGTGGGTTTAATCCTTACAAGCAGTCGCCAATTTTTTAGGGAAAAATAAAAAAATAGTATTTGGCATTTTAATGAAAATTTGGAAATTTTAAATTTGGCATTGCCGACGAATTCCGCGCTACTATTTCCGATATAATCTTTGTGTGTCTTCCGTCAGATGCTATCTGCATACCTATTATGCACGCGTGACTACATTTATAGCTCTCACGGAGTATACCTTTGTAGATGATGGACAACGTCCTATGAGACAGATTTGTGACTTTTGCATTTTGACATCATTGATACAGAATTTGCTTGTCCTTTAGTTTTAACAGAAAAAATTCAAACAAAACTTGAAGTTGTGCTCTTCTGAAAATAGAAAATAAAAAACCGTCTATATGAACTTTACAACTTTTTGATGAGAGAATATCTAGTATGTGGTAAGAGCCACACGGGAGATTTTTCGAAACGTCTTTAAAAAAGCATTACAATTAATAAATATTATTACTGCTATATAGAAAGAGTAGAATGCCTAAAATTAGCCAACTGTACATTATGAACAACAAAAAGTGTTTTTACTTGCTAGTGGACATTTTTTTCGCCACATTGGAGGTCGTTTCTTATCAACAATGTTACATTACGTGACCGGTGAAGATCGTCTATTGCACTGATATTTGAATGACCATTTTACAGATTTTGACTACCTTCTGCTCCTCGTAGAAACAATACAACGTCCTAATCCTTTTGTTGGTTCGCGTTTCAACAATCAAAGCGGTATGGCGTCTTCCTACCAATTCTTTGCAAATCTTTGAGGGTGCGACGTCTTCCGCGCTCTAGTGTACAATGTGCTGTTTTATGATGGCTAGGCGCAGAAGGCTCCTAGTTTGAACGTGGAAAATGATTTCGCGCGTTCTTCTCTTGGCCTCCGGTGTCGCGGTTTTATGAAAACGAAAAATAATTCTCAGCAGTCGTTATCCGTAGGAAATCGAGCCCGGTTAAGGAACAAATGGAAAAACAAACAAATCAGAGATACATTTGCAACCACCAACCCCTATTAGTTCGTCTCAAATGCGACATTTAGAGCATCTAGATGTGCTCTTGAGAAACATTTTTCTAAACTCTTCACACGTTTGTATTTAATTTCCCCTTGTTACGAGATATTTGACTACAGTTTGAGAAACAAACCTCGAAAGCTGCTTTGTATTATTATTATTATTATTATTATTATTATTATTATTATTATTATTATTTATTTTTCATAGTTACACATTTGCATCCTTTCCCTTTAAATAAGAGTTGTGTAATAACAATGTTCTACTTACTGCAAGAATTGTAGTGTTGGTTCGACGAAATTTGGATGTTACCCGCAAGCGCCTCTAGAGATCGAACTGACGTGCATGTATTGACGTGAATGGGCGTTCAGAACGGTGGGTAGTGAGAACCGGGCAGGTAGTGTGCAAGGGGTTGACGGAGAAAGGGGTAAGGCGCAGAGTTGCTAGTTATAACCGCGTGTGAAACGAAACCATGAATTAAAATCGATTACATCATTCTAACCGTACTACCTACGCGTTTTATTTCGATTTTGTTTTGAGCAGGAAAGAGGTTTCATTCATTAGTTGATCATTCAAGTAAACCTCGCTCGCGGCCTAATGGCAGTCGAACCTCGACAGTGCGTTTGTCCACCAGGGCAGAAGTGACTCTCTCATAGTAGACGTCATCCATGGCATTAAAAACTGTCGTCTTCAAACGTTAGCTTGGTTAAAAGTGCCTGATTTCTATGATTCCGTGGATTGTTATCATCATTATTATTGTTGTTATATAATGTTTTTGGTGATTATTCCAAATATAATATATTTCATTTCATTTTATTAGAGTGAGCGAGTGTTTACACGTGTTGGGTTCTTTTACTATATGTCTCCCTCTTCATTTTTCTGCCATGTAAGTTGCAGCGCAGTTTTTCGTTTGCTTCCGGGCATGCAATGATTATGGCGCTAAAAAGATGTATTAAGTAATTCGTACGTACTGCACTACACCACCGAAATATGCTAATAGCTCCGATAGAAAGCAATCCATGTGTAAAAGCCTAACTAAAACGCCACCCTCTCGCCAACGTCCATACCACGTTGAAAGCACCGGTTCTCGTCCGATCACCGAAGTTAAGCAGCGTCGGGCGCGGTTAGTACTTGGATGGGTGACCGCCTGGGAACCCCGCGTGACGTTGGCATAAGCATTTTTGTGTTTTTACTACTTATTTGCTCTTCTCAGTGCATTGATGTCACAACTGTAATACCTATTCCGTTGAAACTTATTACGCCGATTATCCATTTGAATTTTCTATATGAGCCTCGAGACTTCAAAATTCAATGCTGCTCGTAAATTATTATCCCTTTGGCTTTCGCACGATGTGTCCACAACACCGCTCTTTCTGCTAATGACACGTTTCCGAGGAAACTGGGAAGCTTGCTAGCATTGTTGTGTTTTCGTATACTCTTCGAGCATCGCACTCTGATGCAGTTAGTGGAAGTCAGATAAAACGTTCCCGGAAAGCGAGACGTCCCTCTTCTTAGGATCTCTTCCCAGATACCCCGAGCGCCCTTTCTCTTCGGTTTTTGGGGAGAAGTATACTGCTAAGTAATGCGTGAAGCGTATGCTCCCTGTTGTTTAAGGTTATTCCTGAACGTCAATAAAGAAACACGTCGTTAGTTTTACATCGTGTGGGTTTAATCCTTACAAGCAGTCGCCAATTTTTTAGGGAAAAATAAAAAAATAGTATTTGGCATTTTAATGAAAATTTGGAAATTTTAAATTTGGCATTGCCGACGAATTCCGCGCTACTATTTCCGATATAATCTTTGTGTGTCTTCCGTCAGATGCTATCTGCATACCTATTATGCACGCGTGACTACATTTATAGCTCTCACGGAGTATACCTTTGTAGATGATGGACAACGTCCTATGAGACAGATTTGTGACTTTTGCATTTTGACATCATTGATACAGAATTTGCTTGTCCTTTAGTTTTAACAGAAAAAATTCAAACAAAACTTGAAGTTGTGCTCTTCTGAAAATAGAAAATAAAAAACCGTCTATATGAACTTTACAACTTTTTGATGAGAGAATATCTAGTATGTGGTAAGAGCCACACGGGAGATTTTTCGAAACGTCTTTAAAAAAGCATTACAATTAATAAATATTATTACTGCTATATAGAAAGAGTAGAATGCCTAAAATTAGCCAACTGTACATTATGAACAACAAAAAGTGTTTTTACTTGCTAGTGGACATTTTTTTCGCCACATTGGAGGTCGTTTCTTATCAACAATGTTACATTACGTGACCGGTGAAGATCGTCTATTGCACTGATATTTGAATGACCATTTTACAGATTTTGACTACCTTCTGCTCCTCGTAGAAACAATACAACGTCCTAATCCTTTTGTTGGTTCGCGTTTCAACAATCAAAGCGGTATGGCGTCTTCCTACCAATTCTTTGCAAATCTTTGAGGGTGCGACGTCTTCCGCGCTCTAGTGTACAATGTGCTGTTTTATGATGGCTAGGCGCAGAAGGCTCCTAGTTTGAACGTGGAAAATGATTTCGCGCGTTCTTCTCTTGGCCTCCGGTGTCGCGGTTTTATGAAAACGAAAAATAATTCTCAGCAGTCGTTATCCGTAGGAAATCGAGCCCGGTTAAGGAACAAATGGAAAAACAAACAAATCAGAGATACATTTGCAACCACCAACCCCTATTAGTTCGTCTCAAATGCGACATTTAGAGCATCTAGATGTGCTCTTGAGAAACATTTTTCTAAACTCTTCACACGTTTGTATTTAATTTCCCCTTGTTACGAGATATTTGACTACAGTTTGAGAAACAAACCTCGAAAGCTGCTTTGTATTATTATTATTATTATTATTATTATTATTATTATTATTATTATTTATTTTTCATAGTTACACATTTGCATCCTTTCCCTTTAAATAAGAGTTGTGTAATAACAATGTTCTACTTACTGCAAGAATTGTAGTGTTGGTTCGACGAAATTTGGATGTTACCCGCAAGCGCCTCTAGAAATCGAACTGACGTGCATGTATTGACGTGAATGGGCGTTCAGAACGGTGGGTAGTGAGAACCGGGCAGGTAGTGTGCAAGGGGTTGACGGAGAAAGGGGTAAGGCGCAGAGTTGCTAGTTATAACCGCGTGTGAAACGAAACCATGAATTAAAATCGATTACATCATTCTAACCGTACTACCTACGCGTTTTATTTCGATTTTGTTTTGAGCAGGAAAGAGGTTTCATTCATTAGTTGATCATTCAAGTAAACCTCGCTCGCGGCCTAATGGCAGTCGAACCTCGACAGTGCGTTTGTCCACCAGGGCAGAAGTGACTCTCTCATAGTAGACGTCATCCATGGCATTAAAAACTGTCGTCTTCAAACGTTAGCTTGGTTAAAAGTGCCTGATTTCTATGATTCCGTGGATTGTTATCATCATTATTATTGTTGTTATATAATGTTTTTGGTGATTATTCCAAATATAATATATTTCATTTCATTTTATTAGAGTGAGCGAGTGTTTACACGTGTTGGGTTCTTTTACTATATGTCTCCCTCTTCATTTTTCTGCCATGTAAGTTGCAGCGCAGTTTTTCGTTTGCTTCCGGGCATGCAATGATTATGGCGCTAAAAAGATGTATTAAGTAATTCGTACGTACTGCACTACACCACCGAAATATGCTAATAGCTCCGATAGAAAGCAATCCATGTGTAAAAGCCTAACTAAAACGCCACCCTCTCGCCAACGTCCATACCACGTTGAAAGCACCGGTTCTCGTCCGATCACCGAAGTTAAGCAGCGTCGGGCGCGGTTAGTACTTGGATGGGTGACCGCCTGGGAACCCCGCGTGACGTTGGCATAAGCATTTTTGTGTTTTTACTACTTATTTGCTCTTCTCAGTGCATTGATGTCACAACTGTAATACCTATTCCGTTGAAACTTATTACGCCGATTATCCATTTGAATTTTCTATATGAGCCTCGAGACTTCAAAATTCAATGCTGCTCGTAAATTATTATCCCTTTGGCTTTCGCACGATGTGTCCACAACACCGCTCTTTCTGCTAATGACACGTTTCCGAGGAAACTGGGAAGCTTGCTAGCATTGTTGTGTTTTCGTATACTCTTCGAGCATCGCACTCTGATGCAGTTAGTGGAAGTCAGATAAAACGTTCCCGGAAAGCGAGACGTCCCTCTTCTTAGGATCTCTTCCCAGATACCCCGAGCGCCCTTTCTCTTCGGTTTTTGGGGAGAAGTATACTGCTAAGTAATGCGTGAAGCGTATGCTCCCTGTTGTTTAAGGTTATTCCTGAACGTCAATAAAGAAACACGTCGTTAGTTTTACATCGTGTGGGTTTAATCCTTACAAGCAGTCGCCAATTTTTTAGGGAAAAATAAAAAAATAGTATTTGGCATTTTAATGAAAATTTGGAAATTTTAAATTTGGCATTGCCGACGAATTCCGCGCTACTATTTCCGATATAATCTTTGTGTGTCTTCCGTCAGATGCTATCTGCATACCTATTATGCACGCGTGACTACATTTATAGCTCTCACGGAGTATACCTTTGTAGATGATGGACAACGTCCTATGAGACAGATTTGTGACTTTTGCATTTTGACATCATTGATACAGAATTTGCTTGTCCTTTAGTTTTAACAGAAAAAATTCAAACAAAACTTGAAGTTGTGCTCTTCTGAAAATAGAAAATAAAAAACCGTCTATATGAACTTTACAACTTTTTGATGAGAGAATATCTAGTATGTGGTAAGAGCCACACGGGAGATTTTTCGAAACGTCTTTAAAAAAGCATTACAATTAATAAATATTATTACTGCTATATAGAAAGAGTAGAATGCCTAAAATTAGCCAACTGTACATTATGAACAACAAAAAGTGTTTTTACTTGCTAGTGGACATTTTTTTCGCCACATTGGAGGTCGTTTCTTATCAACAATGTTACATTACGTGACCGGTGAAGATCGTCTATTGCACTGATATTTGAATGACCATTTTACAGATTTTGACTACCTTCTGCTCCTCGTAGAAACAATACAACGTCCTAATCCTTTTGTTGGTTCGCGTTTCAACAATCAAAGCGGTATGGCGTCTTCCTACCAATTCTTTGCAAATCTTTGAGGGTGCGACGTCTTCCGCGCTCTAGTGTACAATGTGCTGTTTTATGATGGCTAGGCGCAGAAGGCTCCTAGTTTGAACGTGGAAAATGATTTCGCGCGTTCTTCTCTTGGCCTCCGGTGTCGCGGTTTTATGAAAACGAAAAATAATTCTCAGCAGTCGTTATCCGTAGGAAATCGAGCCCGGTTAAGGAACAAATGGAAAAACAAACAAATCAGAGATACATTTGCAACCACCAACCCCTATTAGTTCGTCTCAAATGCGACATTTAGAGCATCTAGATGTGCTCTTGAGAAACATTTTTCTAAACTCTTCACACGTTTGTATTTAATTTCCCCTTGTTACGAGATATTTGACTACAGTTTGAGAAACAAACCTCGAAAGCTGCTTTGTATTATTATTATTATTATTATTATTATTATTATTATTATTTATTTTTCATAGTTACACATTTGCATCCTTTCCCTTTAAATAAGAGTTGTGTAATAACAATGTTCTACTTACTGCAAGAATTGTAGTGTTGGTTCGACGAAATTTGGATGTTACCCGCAAGCGCCTCTAGAAATCGAACTGACGTGCATGTATTGACGTGAATGGGCGTTCAGAACGGTGGGTAGTGAGAACCGGGCAGGTAGTGTGCAAGGGGTTGACGGAGAAAGGGGTAAGGCGCAGAGTTGCTAGTTATAACCGCGTGTGAAACGAAACCATGAATTAAAATCGATTACATCATTCTAACCGTACTACCTACGCGTTTTATTTCGATTTTGTTTTGAGCAGGAAAGAGGTTTCATTCATTAGTTGATCATTCAAGTAAACCTCGCTCGCGGCCTAATGGCAGTCGAACCTCGACAGTGCGTTTGTCCACCAGGGCAGAAGTGACTCTCTCATAGTAGACGTCATCCATGGCATTAAAAACTGTCGTCTTCAAACGTTAGCTTGGTTAAAAGTGCCTGATTTCTATGATTCCGTGGATTGTTATCATCATTATTATTGTTGTTATATAATGTTTTTGGTGATTATTCCAAATATAATATATTTCATTTCATTTTATTAGAGTGAGCGAGTGTTTACACGTGTTGGGTTCTTTTACTATATGTCTCCCTCTTCATTTTTCTGCCATGTAAGTTGCAGCGCAGTTTTTCGTTTGCTTCCGGGCATGCAATGATTATGGCGCTAAAAAGATGTATTAAGTAATTCGTACGTACTGCACTACACCACCGAAATATGCTAATAGCTCCGATAGAAAGCAATCCATGTGTAAAAGCCTAACTAAAACGCCACCCTCTCGCCAACGTCCATACCACGTTGAAAGCACCGGTTCTCGTCCGATCACCGAAGTTAAGCAGCGTCGGGCGCGGTTAGTACTTGGATGGGTGACCGCCTGGGAACCCCGCGTGACGTTGGCATAAGCATTTTTGTGTTTTTACTACTTATTTGCTCTTCTCAGTGCATTGATGTCACAACTGTAATACCTATTCCGTTGAAACTTATTACGCCGATTATCCATTTGAATTTTCTATATGAGCCTCGAGACTTCAAAATTCAATGCTGCTCGTAAATTATTATCCCTTTGGCTTTCGCACGATGTGTCCACAACACCGCTCTTTCTGCTAATGACACGTTTCCGAGGAAACTGGGAAGCTTGCTAGCATTGTTGTGTTTTCGTATACTCTTCGAGCATCGCACTCTGATGCAGTTAGTGGAAGTCAGATAAAACGTTCCCGGAAAGCGAGACGTCCCTCTTCTTAGGATCTCTTCCCAGATACCCCGAGCGCCCTTTCTCTTCGGTTTTTGGGGAGAAGTATACTGCTAAGTAATGCGTGAAGCGTATGCTCCCTGTTGTTTAAGGTTATTCCTGAACGTCAATAAAGAAACACGTCGTTAGTTTTACATCGTGTGGGTTTAATCCTTACAAGCAGTCGCCAATTTTTTAGGGAAAAATAAAAAAATAGTATTTGGCATTTTAATGAAAATTTGGAAATTTTAAATTTGGCATTGCCGACGAATTCCGCGCTACTATTTCCGATATAATCTTTGTGTGTCTTCCGTCAGATGCTATCTGCATACCTATTATGCACGCGTGACTACATTTATAGCTCTCACGGAGTATACCTTTGTAGATGATGGACAACGTCCTATGAGACAGATTTGTGACTTTTGCATTTTGACATCATTGATACAGAATTTGCTTGTCCTTTAGTTTTAACAGAAAAAATTCAAACAAAACTTGAAGTTGTGCTCTTCTGAAAATAGAAAATAAAAAACCGTCTATATGAACTTTACAACTTTTTGATGAGAGAATATCTAGTATGTGGTAAGAGCCACACGGGAGATTTTTCGAAACGTCTTTAAAAAAGCATTACAATTAATAAATATTATTACTGCTATATAGAAAGAGTAGAATGCCTAAAATTAGCCAACTGTACATTATGAACAACAAAAAGTGTTTTTACTTGCTAGTGGACATTTTTTTCGCCACATTGGAGGTCGTTTCTTATCAACAATGTTACATTACGTGACCGGTGAAGATCGTCTATTGCACTGATATTTGAATGACCATTTTACAGATTTTGACTACCTTCTGCTCCTCGTAGAAACAATACAACGTCCTAATCCTTTTGTTGGTTCGCGTTTCAACAATCAAAGCGGTATGGCGTCTTCCTACCAATTCTTTGCAAATCTTTGAGGGTTCGACGTCTTCCGCGCTCTAGTGTACAATGTGCTGTTTTATGATGGCTAGGCGCAGAAGGCTCCTAGTTTGAACGTGGAAAATGATTTCGCGCGTTCTTCTCTTGGCCTCCGGTGTCGCGGTTTTATGAAAACGAAAAATAATTCTCAGCAGTCGTTATCCGTAGGAAATCGAGCCCGGTTAAGGAACAAATGGAAAAACAAACAAATCAGAGATACATTTGCAACCACCAACCCCTATTAGTTCGTCTCAAATGCGACATTTAGAGCATCTAGATGTGCTCTTGAGAAACATTTTTCTAAACTCTTCACACGTTTGTATTTAATTTCCCCTTGTTACGAGATATTTGACTACAGTTTGAGAAACAAACCTCGAAAGCTGCTTTGTATTATTATTATTATTATTATTATTATTATTATTTATTTATTTTTCATAGTTACACATTTGCATCCTTTCCCTTTAAATAAGAGTTGTGTAATAACAATGTTCTACTTACTGCAAGAATTGTAGTGTTGGTTCGACGAAATTTGGATGTTACCCGCAAGCGCCTCTAGAAATCGAACTGACGTGCATGTATTGACTTGAATGGGCGTTCAGAACGGTGGGTAGTGAGAACCGGGCAGGTAGTGTGCAAGGGGTTGACGGAGAAAGGGGTAAGGCGCAGAGTTGCTAGTTATAACCGCGTGTGAAACGAAACCATGAATTAAAATCGATTACATCATTCTAACCGTACTACCTACGCGTTTTATTTCGATTTTGTTTTGAGCAGGAAAGAGGTTTCATTCATTAGTTGATCATTCAAGTAAACCTCGCTCGCGGCCTAATGGCAGTCGAACCTCGACAGTGCGTTTGTCCACCAGGGCAGAAGTGACTCTCTCATAGTAGACGTCATCCATGGCATTAAAAACTGTCGTCTTCAAACGTTAGCTTGGTTAAAAGTGCCTGATTTCTATGATTCCGTGGATTGTTATCATCATTATTATTGTTGTTATATAATGTTTTTGGTGATTATTCCAAATATAATATATTTCATTTCATTTTATTAGAGTGAGCGAGTGTTTACACGTGTTGGGTTCTTTTACTATATGTCTCCCTCTTCATTTTTCTGCCATGTAAGTTGCAGCGCAGTTTTTCGTTTGCTTCCGGGCATGCAATGATTATGGCGCTAAAAAGATGTATTAAGTAATTCGTACGTACTGCACTACACCACCGAAATATGCTAATAGCTCCGATAGAAAGCAATCCATGTGTAAAAGCCTAACTAAAACGCCACCCTCTCGCCAACGTCCATACCACGTTGAAAGTACCGGTTCTCGTCCGATCACCGAAGTTAAGCAGCGTCGGGCGCGGTTAGTACTTGGATGGGTGACCGCCTGGGAACCCCGCGTGACGTTGGCATAAGCATTTTTGTGTTTTTACTACTTATTTGCTCTTCTCAGTGCATTGATGTCACAACTGTAATACCTATTCCGTTGAAACTTATTACGCCGATTATCCATTTGAATTTTCTATATGAGCCTCGAGACTTCAAAATTCAATGCTGCTCGTAAATTATTATCCCTTTGGCTTTCGCACGATGTGTCCACAACACCGCTCTTTCTGCTAATGACACGTTTCCGAGGAAACTGGGAAGCTTGCTAGCATTGTTGTGTTTTCGTATACTCTTCGAGCATCGCACTCTGATGCAGTTAGTGGAAGTCAGATAAAACGTTCCCGGAAAGCGAGACGTCCCTCTTCTTAGGATCTCTTCCCAGATACCCCGAGCGCCCTTTCTCTTCGGTTTTTGGGGAGAAGTATACTGCTAAGTAATGCGTGAAGCGTATGCTCCCTGTTGTTTAAGGTTATTCCTGAACGTCAATAAAGAAACACGTCGTTAGTTTTACATCGTGTGGGTTTAATCCTTACAAGCAGTCGCCAATTTTTTAGGGAAAAATAAAAAAATAGTATTTGGCATTTTAATGAAAATTTGGAAATTTTAAATTTGGCATTGCCGACGAATTCCGCGCTACTATTTCCGATATAATCTTTGTGTGTCTTCCGTCAGATGCTATCTGCATACCTATTATGCACGCGTGACTACATTTATAGCTCTCACGGAGTATACCTTTGTAGATGATGGACAACGTCCTATGAGACAGATTTGTGACTTTTGCATTTTGACATCATTGATACAGAATTTGCTTGTCCTTTAGTTTTAACAGAAAAAATTCAAACAAAACTTGAAGTTGTGCTCTTCTGAAAATAGAAAATAAAAAACCGTCTATATGAACTTTACAACTTTTTGATGAGAGAATATCTAGTATGTGGTAAGAGCCACACGGGAGATTTTTCGAAACGTCTTTAAAAAAGCATTACAATTAATAAATATTATTACTGCTATATAGAAAGAGTAGAATGCCTAAAATTAGCCAACTGTACATTATGAACAACAAAAAGTGTTTTTACTTGCTAGTGGACATTTTTTTCGCCACATTGGAGGTCGTTTCTTATCAACAATGTTACATTACGTGACCGGTGAAGATCGTCTATTGCACTGATATTTGAATGACCATTTTACAGATTTTGACTACCTTCTGCTCCTCGTAGAAACAATACAACGTCCTAATCCTTTTGTTGGTTCGCGTTTCAACAATCAAAGCGGTATGGCGTCTTCCTACCAATTCTTTGCAAATCTTTGAGGGTGCGACGTCTTCCGCGCTCTAGTGTACAATGTGCTGTTTTATGATGGCTAGGCGCAGAAGGCTCCTAGTTTGAACGTGGAAAATGATTTCGCGCGTTCTTCTCTTGGCCTCCGGTGTCGCGGTTTTATGAAAACGAAAAATAATTCTCAGCAGTCGTTATCCGTAGGAAATCGAGCCCGGTTAAGGAACAAATGGAAAAACAAACAAATCAGAGATACATTTGCAACCACCAACCCCTATTAGTTCGTCTCAAATGCGACATTTAGAGCATCTAGATGTGCTCTTGAGAAACATTTTTCTAAACTCTTCACACGTTTGTATTTAATTTCCCCTTGTTACGAGATATTTGACTACAGTTTGAGAAACAAACCTCGAAAGCTGCTTTGTATTATTATTATTATTATTATTATTATTATTATTATTATTATTATTTATTTATTTTTCATAGTTACACATTTGCATCCTTTCCCTTTAAATAAGAGTTGTGTAATAACAATGTTCTACTTACTGCAAGAATTGTAGTGTTGGTTCGACGAAATTTGGATGTTACCCGCAAGCGCCTCTAGAAATCGAACTGACGTGCATGTATTGACTTGAATGGGCGTTCAGAACGGTGGGTAGTGAGAACCGGGCAGGTAGTGTGCAAGGGGTTGACGGAGAAAGGGGTAAGGCGCAGAGTTGCTAGTTATAACCGCGTGTGAAACGAAACCATGAATTAAAATCGATTACATCATTCTAACCGTACTACCTACGCGTTTTATTTCGATTTTGTTTTGAGCAGGAAAGAGGTTTCATTCATTAGTTGATCATTCAAGTAAACCTCGCTCGCGGCCTAATGGCAGTCGAACCTCGACAGTGCGTTTGTCCACCAGGGCAGAAGTGACTCTCTCATAGTAGACGTCATCCATGGCATTAAAAACTGTCGTCTTCAAACGTTAGCTTGGTTAAAAGTGCCTGATTTCTATGATTCCGTGGATTGTTATCATCATTATTATTGTTGTTATATAATGTTTTTGGTGATTATTCCAAATATAATATATTTCATTTCATTTTATTAGAGTGAGCGAGTGTTTACACGTGTTGGGTTCTTTTACTATATGTCTCCCTCTTCATTTTTCTGCCATGTAAGTTGCAGCGCAGTTTTTCGTTTGCTTCCGGGCATGCAATGATTATGGCGCTAAAAAGATGTATTAAGTAATTCGTACGTACTGCACTACACCACCGAAATATGCTAATAGCTCCGATAGAAAGCAATCCATGTGTAAAAGCCTAACTAAAACGCCACCCTCTCGCCAACGTCCATACCACGTTGAAAGCACCGGTTCTCGTCCGATCACCGAAGTTAAGCAGCGTCGGGCGCGGTTAGTACTTGGATGGGTGACCGCCTGGGAACCCCGCGTGACGTTGGCATAAGCATTTTTGTGTTTTTACTACTTATTTGCTCTTCTCAGTGCATTGATGTCACAACTGTAATACCTATTCCGTTGAAACTTATTACGCCGATTATCCATTTGAATTTTCTATATGAGCCTCGAGACTTCAAAATTCAATGCTGCTCGTAAATTATTATCCCTTTGGCTTTCGCACGATGTGTCCACAACACCGCTCTTTCTGCTAATGACACGTTTCCGAGGAAACTGGGAAGCTTGCTAGCATTGTTGTGTTTTCGTATACTCTTCGAGCATCGCACTCTGATGCAGTTAGTGGAAGTCAGATAAAACGTTCCCGGAAAGCGAGACGTCCCTCTTCTTAGGATCTCTTCCCAGATACCCCGAGCGCCCTTTCTCTTCGGTTTTTGGGGAGAAGTATACTGCTAAGTAATGCGTGAAGCGTATGCTCCCTGTTGTTTAAGGTTATTCCTGAACGTCAATAAAGAAACACGTCGTTAGTTTTACATCGTGTGGGTTTAATCCTTACAAGCAGTCGCCAATTTTTTAGGGAAAAATAAAAAAATAGTATTTGGCATTTTAATGAAAATTTGGAAATTTTAAATTTGGCATTGCCGACGAATTCCGCGCTACTATTTCCGATATAATCTTTGTGTGTCTTCCGTCAGATGCTATCTGCATACCTATTATGCACGCGTGACTACATTTATAGCTCTCACGGAGTATACCTTTGTAGATGATGGACAACGTCCTATGAGACAGATTTGTGACTTTTGCATTTTGACATCATTGATACAGAATTTGCTTGTCCTTTAGTTTTAACAGAAAAAATTCAAACAAAACTTGAAGTTGTGCTCTTCTGAAAATAGAAAATAAAAAACCGTCTATATGAACTTTACAACTTTTTGATGAGAGAATATCTAGTATGTGGTAAGAGCCACACGGGAGATTTTTCGAAACGTCTTTAAAAAAGCATTACAATTAATAAATATTATTACTGCTATATAGAAAGAGTAGAATGCCTAAAATTAGCCAACTGTACATTATGAACAACAAAAAGTGTTTTTACTTGCTAGTGGACATTTTTTCGCCACATTGGAGGTCGTTTCTTATCAACAATGTTACATTACGTGACCGGTGAAGATCGTCTATTGCACTGATATTTGAATGACCATTTTACAGATTTTGACTACCTTCTGCTCCTCGTAGAAACAATACAACGTCCTAATCCTTTTGTTGGTTCGCGTTTCAACAATCAAAGCGGTATGGCGTCTTCCTACCAATTCTTTGCAAATCTTTGAGGGTGCGACGTCTTCCGCGCTCTAGTGTACAATGTGCTGTTTTATGATGGCTAGGCGCAGAAGGCTCCTAGTTTGAACGTGGAAAATGATTTCGCGCGTTCTTCTCTTGGCCTCCGGTGTCGCGGTTTTATGAAAACGAAAAATAATTCTCAGCAGTCGTTATCCGTAGGAAATCGAGCCCGGTTAAGGAACAAATGGAAAAACAAACAAATCAGAGATACATTTGCAACCACCAACCCCTATTAGTTCGTCTCAAATGCGACATTTAGAGCATCTAGATGTGCTCTTGAGAAACATTTTTCTAAACTCTTCACACGTTTGTATTTAATTTCCCCTTGTTACGAGATATTTGACTACAGTTTGAGAAACAAACCTCGAAAGCTGCTTTGTATTATTATTATTATTATTATTATTATTATTATTATTATTATTATTTATTTTTCATAGTTACACATTTGCATCCTTTCCCTTTAAATAAGAGTTGTGTAATAACAATGTTCTACTTACTGCAAGAATTGTAGTGTTGGTTCGACGAAATTTGGATGTTACCCGCAAGCGCCTCTAGAGATCGAACTGACGTGCATGTATTGACGTGAATGGGCGTTCAGAACGGTGGGTAGTGAGAACCGGGCAGGTAGTGTGCAAGGGGTTGACGGAGAAAGGGGTAAGGCGCAGAGTTGCTAGTTATAACCGCGTGTGAAACGAAACCATGAATTAAAATCGATTACATCATTCTAACCGTACTACCTACGCGTTTTATTTCGATTTTGTTTTGAGCAGGAAAGAGGTTTCATTCATTAGTTGATCATTCAAGTAAACCTCGCTCGCGGCCTAATGGCAGTCGAACCTCGACAGTGCGTTTGTCCACCAGGGCAGAAGTGACTCTCTCATAGTAGACGTCATCCATGGCATTAAAAACTGTCGTCTTCAAACGTTAGCTTGGTTAAAAGTGCCTGATTTCTATGATTCCGTGGATTGTTATCATCATTATTATTGTTGTTATATAATGTTTTTGGTGATTATTCCAAATATAATATATTTCATTTCATTTTATTAGAGTGAGCGAGTGTTTACACGTGTTGGGTTCTTTTACTATATGTCTCCCTCTTCATTTTTCTGCCATGTAAGTTGCAGCGCAGTTTTTCGTTTGCTTCCGGGCATGCAATGATTATGGCGCTAAAAAGATGTATTAAGTAATTCGTACGTACTGCACTACACCACCGAAATATGCTAATAGCTCCGATAGAAAGCAATCCATGTGTAAAAGCCTAACTAAAACGCCACCCTCTCGCCAACGTCCATACCACGTTGAAAGCACCGGTTCTCGTCCGATCACCGAAGTTAAGCAGCGTCGGGCGCGGTTAGTACTTGGATGGGTGACCGCCTGGGAACCCCGCGTGACGTTGGCATAAGCATTTTTGTGTTTTTACTACTTATTTGCTCTTCTCAGTGCATTGATGTCACAACTGTAATACCTATTCCGTTGAAACTTATTACGCCGATTATCCATTTGAATTTTCTATATGAGCCTCGAGACTTCAAAATTCAATGCTGCTCGTAAATTATTATCCCTTTGGCTTTCGCACGATGTGTCCACAACACCGCTCTTTCTGCTAATGACACGTTTCCGAGGAAACTGGGAAGCTTGCTAGCATTGTTGTGTTTTCGTATACTCTTCGAGCATCGCACTCTGATGCAGTTAGTGGAAGTCAGATAAAACGTTCCCGGAAAGCGAGACGTCCCTCTTCTTAGGATCTCTTCCCAGATACCCCGAGCGCCCTTTCTCTTCGGTTTTTGGGGAGAAGTATACTGCTAAGTAATGCGTGAAGCGTATGCTCCCTGTTGTTTAAGGTTATTCCTGAACGTCAATAAAGAAACACGTCGTTAGTTTTACATCGTGTGGGTTTAATCCTTACAAGCAGTCGCCAATTTTTTAGGGAAAAATAAAAAAATAGTATTTGGCATTTTAATGAAAATTTGGAAATTTTAAATTTGGCATTGCCGACGAATTCCGCGCTACTATTTCCGATATAATCTTTGTGTGTCTTCCGTCAGATGCTATCTGCATACCTATTATGCACGCGTGACTACATTTATAGCTCTCACGGAGTATACCTTTGTAGATGATGGACAACGTCCTATGAGACAGATTTGTGACTTTTGCATTTTGACATCATTGATACAGAATTTGCTTGTCCTTTAGTTTTAACAGAAAAAATTCAAACAAAACTTGAAGTTGTGCTCTTCTGAAAATAGAAAATAAAAAACCGTCTATATGAACTTTACAACTTTTTGATGAGAGAATATCTAGTATGTGGTAAGAGCCACACGGGAGATTTTTCGAAACGTCTTTAAAAAAGCATTACAATTAATAAATATTATTACTGCTATATAGAAAGAGTAGAATGCCTAAAATTAGCCAACTGTACATTATGAACAACAAAAAGTGTTTTTACTTGCTAGTGGACATTTTTTCGCCACATTGGAGGTCGTTTCTTATCAACAATGTTACATTACGTGACCGGTGAAGATCGTCTATTGCACTGATATTTGAATGACCATTTTACAGATTTTGACTACCTTCTGCTCCTCGTAGAAACAATACAACGTCCTAATCCTTTTGTTGGTTCGCGTTTCAACAATCAAAGCGGTATGGCGTCTTCCTACCAATTCTTTGCAAATCTTTGAGGGTGCGACGTCTTCCGCGCTCTAGTGTACAATGTGCTGTTTTATGATGGCTAGGCGCAGAAGGCTCCTAGTTTGAACGTGGAAAATGATTTCGCGCGTTCTTCTCTTGGCCTCCGGTGTCGCAGTTTTATGAAAACGAAAAATAATTCTCAGCAGTCGTTATCCGTAGGAAATCGAGCCCGGTTAAGGAACAAATGGAAAAACAAACAAATCAGAGATACATTTGCAACCACCAACCCCTATTAGTTCGTCTCAAATGCGACATTTAGAGCATCTAGATGTGCTCTTGAGAAACATTTTTCTAAACTCTTCACACGTTTGTATTTAATTTCCCGTTGTTACGAGATATTTGACTACAGTTTGAGAAACAAACCTCGAAAGCTGCTTTGTATTATTATTATTATTATTATTATTATTATTATTATTATTATTATTATTATTATTATTATTTATTTTTCATAGTTACACATTTGCATCCTTTCCCTTTAAATAAGAGTTGTGTAATAACAATGTTCTACTTACTGCAAGAATTGTAGTGTTGGTTCGACGAAATTTGGATGTTACCCGCAAGCGCCTCTAGAGATCGAACTGACGTGCATGTATTGACGTGAATGGGCGTTCAGAACGGTGGGTAGTGAGAACCGGGCAGGTAGTGTGCAAGGGGTTGACGGAGAAAGGGGTAAGGCGCAGAGTTGCTAGTTATAACCGCGTGTGAAACGAAACCATGAATTAAAATCGATTACATCATTCTAACCGTACTACCTACGCGTTTTATTTCGATTTTGTTTTGAGCAGGAAAGAGGTTTCATTCATTAGTTGATCATTCAAGTAAACCTCGCTCGCGGCCTAATGGCAGTCGAACCTCGACAGTGCGTTTGTCCACCAGGGCAGAAGTGACTCTCTCATAGTAGACGTCATCCATGGCATTAAAAACTGTCGTCTTCAAACGTTAGCTTGGTTAAAAGTGCCTGATTTCTATGATTCCGTGGATTGTTATCATCATTATTATTGTTGTTATATAATGTTTTTGGTGATTATTCCAAATATAATATATTTCATTTCATTTTATTAGAGTGAGCGAGTGTTTACACGTGTTGGGTTCTTTTACTATATGTCTCCCTCTTCATTTTTCTGCCATGTAAGTTGCAGCGCAGTTTTTCGTTTGCTTCCGGGCATGCAATGATTATGGCGCTAAAAAGATGTATTAAGTAATTCGTACGTACTGCACTACACCACCGAAATATGCTAATAGCTCCGATAGAAAGCAATCCATGTGTAAAAGCCTAACTAAAACGCCACCCTCTCGCCAACGTCCATACCACGTTGAAAGCACCGGTTCTCGTCCGATCACCGAAGTTAAGCAGCGTCGGGCGCGGTTAGTACTTGGATGGGTGACCGCCTGGGAACCCCGCGTGACGTTGGCATAAGCATTTTTGTGTTTTTACTACTTATTTGCTCTTCTCAGTGCATTGATGTCACAACTGTAATACCTATTCCGTTGAAACTTATTGCGCCGATTATCCATTTGAATTTTCTATATGAGCCTCGAGACTTCAAAATTCAATGCTGCTCGTAAATTATTATCCCTTTGGCTTTCGCACGATGTGTCCACAACACCGCTCTTTCTGCTAATGACACGTTTCCGAGGAAACTGGGAAGCTTGCTAGCATTGTTGTGTTTTCGTATACTCTTCGAGCATCGCACTCTGATGCAGTTAGTGGAAGTCAGATAAAACGTTCCCGGAAAGCGAGACGTCCCTCTTCTTAGGATCTCTTCCCAGATACCCCGAGCGCCCTTTCTCTTCGGTTTTTGGGGAGAAGTATACTGCTAAGTAATGCGTGAAGCGTATGCTCCCTGTTGTTTAAGGTTATTCCTGAACGTCAATAAAGAAACACGTCGTTAGTTTTACATCGTGTGGGTTTAATCCTTACAAGCAGTCGCCAATTTTTTAGGGAAAAATAAAAAAATAGTATTTGGCATTTTAATGAAAATTTGGAAATTTTAAATTTGGCATTGCCGACGAATTCCGCGCTACTATTTCCGATATAATCTTTGTGTGTCTTCCGTCAGATGCTATCTGCATACCTATTATGCACGCGTGACTACATTTATAGCTCTCACGGAGTATACCTTTGTAGATGATGGACAACGTCCTATGAGACAGATTTGTGACTTTTGCATTTTGACATCATTGATACAGAATTTGCTTGTCCTTTAGTTTTAACAGAAAAAATTCAAACAAAACTTGAAGTTGTGCTCTTCTGAAAATAGAAAATAAAAAACCGTCTATATGAACTTTACAACTTTTTGATGAGAGAATATCTAGTATGTGGTAAGAGCCACACGGGAGATTTTTCGAAACGTCTTTAAAAAAGCATTACAATTAATAAATATTATTACTGCTATATAGAAAGAGTAGAATGCCTAAAATTAGCCAACTGTACATTATGAACAACAAAAAGTGTTTTTACTTGCTAGTGGACATTTTTTCGCCACATTGGAGGTCGTTTCTTATCAACAATGTTACATTACGTGACCGGTGAAGATCGTCTATTGCACTGATATTTGAATGACCATTTTACAGATTTTGACTACCTTCTGCTCCTCGTAGAAACAATACAACGTCCTAATCCTTTTGTTGGTTCGCGTTTCAACAATCAAAGCGGTATGGCGTCTTCCTACCAATTCTTTGCAAATCTTTGAGGGTGCGACGTCTTCCGCGCTCTAGTGTACAATGTGCTGTTTTATGATGGCTAGGCGCAGAAGGCTCCTAGATTGAACGTGGAAAATGATTTCGCGCGTTCTTCACTTGGCCTCCGGTGTCGCGGTTTTATGAAAACGAAAAATAATTCTCAGCAGTCGTTATCCGTAGGAAATCGAGCCCGGTTAAGGAACAAATGGAAAAACAAACAAATCAGAGATACATTTGCAACCACCAACCCCTATTAGTTCGTCTCAAATGCGACATTTAGAGCATCTAGATGTGCTCTTGAGAAACATTTTTCTAAACTCTTCACACGTTTGTATTTAATTTCCCCTTGTTACGAGATATTTGACTACAGTTTGAGAAACAAACCTCGAAAGCTGCTTTGTATTATTATTATTATTATTATTATTATTATTATTATTATTATTATTATTATTATTATTTATTTTTCATAGTTACACATTTGCATCCTTTCCCTTTAAATAAGAGTTGTGTAATAACAATGTTCTACTTACTGCAAGAATTGTAGTGTTGGTTCGACGAAATTTGGATGTTACCCGCAAGCGCCTCTAGAGATCGAACTGACGTGCATGTATTGACGTGAATGGGCGTTCAGAACGGTGGGTAGTGAGAACCGGGCAGGTAGTGTGCAAGGGGTTGACGGAGAAAGGGGTAAGGCGCAGAGTTGCTAGTTATAACCGCGTGTGAAACGAAACCATGAATTAAAATCGATTACATCATTCTAACCGTACTACCTACGCGTTTTATTTCGATTTTGTTTTGAGCAGGAAAGAGGTTTCATTCATTAGTTGATCATTCAAGTAAACCTCGCTCGCGGCCTAATGGCAGTCGAACCTCGACAGTGCGTTTGTCCACCAGGGCAGAAGTGACTCTCTCATAGTAGACGTCATCCATGGCATTAAAAACTGTCGTCTTCAAACGTTAGCTTGGTTAAAAGTGCCTGATTTCTATGATTCCGTGGATTGTTATCATCATTATTATTGTTGTTATATAATGTTTTTGGTGATTATTCCAAATATAATATATTTCATTTCATTTTATTAGAGTGAGCGAGTGTTTACACGTGTTGGGTTCTTTTACTATATGTCTCCCTCTTCATTTTTCTGCCATGTAAGTTGCAGCGCAGTTTTTCGTTTGCTTCCGGGCATGCAATGATTATGGCGCTAAAAAGATGTATTAAGTAATTCGTACGTACTGCACTACACCACCGAAATATGCTAATAGCTCCGATAGAAAGCAATCCATGTGTAAAAGCCTAACTAAAACGCCACCCTCTCGCCAACGTCCATACCACGTTGAAAGCACCGGTTCTCGTCCGATCACCGAAGTTAAGCAGCGTCGGGCGCGGTTAGTACTTGGATGGGTGACCGCCTGGGAACCCCGCGTGACGTTGGCATAAGCATTTTTGTGTTTTTACTACTTATTTGCTCTTCTCAGTGCATTGATGTCACAACTGTAATACCTATTCCGTTGAAACTTATTGCGCCGATTATCCATTTGAATTTTCTATATGAGCCTCGAGACTTCAAAATTCAATGCTGCTCGTAAATTATTATCCCTTTGGCTTTCGCACGATGTGTCCACAACACCGCTCTTTCTGCTAATGACACGTTTCCGAGGAAACTGGGAAGCTTGCTAGCATTGTTGTGTTTTCGTATACTCTTCGAGCATCGCACTCTGATGCAGTTAGTGGAAGTCAGATAAAACGTTCCCGGAAAGCGAGACGTCCCTCTTCTTAGGATCTCTTCCCAGATACCCCGAGCGCCCTTTCTCTTCGGTTTTTGGGGAGAAGTATACTGCTAAGTAATGCGTGAAGCGTATGCTCCCTGTTGTTTAAGGTTATTCCTGAACGTCAATAAAGAAACACGTCGTTAGTTTTACATCGTGTGGGTTTAATCCTTACAAGCAGTCGCCAATTTTTTAGGGAAAAATAAAAAAATAGTATTTGGCATTTTAATGAAAATTTGGAAATTTTAAATTTGGCATTGCCGACGAATTCCGCGCTACTATTTCCGATATAATCTTTGTGTGTCTTCCGTCAGATGCTATCTGCATACCTATTATGCACGCGTGACTACATTTATAGCTCTCACGGAGTATACCTTTGTAGATGATGGACAACGTCCTATGAGACAGATTTGTGACTTTTGCATTTTGACATCATTGATACAGAATTTGCTTGTCCTTTAGTTTTAACAGAAAAAATTCAAACAAAACTTGAAGTTGTGCTCTTCTGAAAATAGAAAATAAAAAACCGTCTATATGAACTTTACAACTTTTTGATGAGAGAATATCTAGTATGTGGTAAGAGCCACACGGGAGATTTTTCGAAACGTCTTTAAAAAAGCATTACAATTAATAAATATTATTACTGCTATATAGAAAGAGTAGAATGCCTAAAATTAGCCAACTGTACATTATGAACAACAAAAAGTGTTTTTACTTGCTAGTGGACATTTTTTCGCCACATTGGAGGTCGTTTCTTATCAACAATGTTACATTACGTGACCGGTGAAGATCGTCTATTGCACTGATATTTGAATGACCATTTTACAGATTTTGACTACCTTCTGCTCCTCGTAGAAACAATACAACGTCCTAATCCTTTTGTTGGTTCGCGTTTCAACAATCAAAGCGGTATGGCGTCTTCCTACCAATTCTTTGCAAATCTTTGAGGGTGCGACGTCTTCCGCGCTCTAGTGTACAATGTGCTGTTTTATGATGGCTAGGCGCAGAAGGCTCCTAGATTGAACGTGGAAAATGATTTCGCGCGTTCTTCACTTGGCCTCCGGTGTCGCGGTTTTATGAAAACGAAAAATAATTCTCAGCAGTCGTTATCCGTAGGAAATCGAGCCCGGTTAAGGAACAAATGGAAAAACAAACAAATCAGAGATACATTTGCAACCACCAACCCCTATTAGTTCGTCTCAAATGCGACATTTAGAGCATCTAGATGTGCTCTTGAGAAACATTTTTCTAAACTCTTCACACGTTTGTATTTAATTTCCCCTTGTTACGAGATATTTGACTACAGTTTGAGAAACAAACCTCGAAAGCTGCTTTGTATTATTATTATTATTATTATTATTATTATTATTATTATTATTATTATTTATTTTTCATAGTTACACATTTGCATCCTTTCCCTTTAAATAAGAGTTGTGTAATAACAATGTTCTACTTACTGCAAGAATTGTAGTGTTGGTTCGACGAAATTTGGATGTTACCCGCAAGCGCCTCTAGAGATCGAACTGACGTGCATGTATTGACGTGAATGGGCGTTCAGAACGGTGGGTAGTGAGAACCGGGCAGGTAGTGTGCAAGGGGTTGACGGAGAAAGGGGTAAGGCGCAGAGTTGCTAGTTATAACCGCGTGTGAAACGAAACCATGAATTAAAATCGATTACATCATTCTAACCGTTCTACCTACGCGTTTTATTTCGATTTTGTTTTGAGCAGGAAAGAGGTTTCATTCATTAGTTGATCATTCAAGTAAACCTCGCTCGCGGCCTAATGGCAGTCGAACCTCGACAGTGCGTTTGTCCACCAGGGCAGAAGTGACTCTCTCATAGTAGACGTCATCCATGGCATTAAAAACTGTCGTCTTCAAACGTTAGCTTGGTTAAAAGTGCCTGATTTCTATGATTCCGTGGATTGTTATCATCATTATTATTGTTGTTATATAATGTTTTTGGTGATTATTCCAAATATAATATATTTCATTTCATTTTATTAGAGTGAGCGAGTGTTTACACGTGTTGGGTTCTTTTACTATATGTCTCCCTCTTCATTTTTCTGCCATGTAAGTTGCAGCGCAGTTTTTCGTTTGCTTCCGGGCATGCAATGATTATGGCGCTAAAAAGATGTATTAAGTAATTCGTACGTACTGCACTACACCACCGAAATATGCTAATAGCTTCGATAGAAAGCAATCCATGTGTAAAAGCCTAACTAAAACGCCACCCTCTCGCCAACGTCCATACCACGTTGAAAGCACCGGTTCTCGTCCGATCACCGAAGTTAAGCAGCGTCGGGCGCGGTTAGTACTTGGATGGGTGACCGCCTGGGAACCCCGCGTGACGTTGGCATAAGCATTTTTGTGTTTTTACTACTTATTTGCTCTTCTCAGTGCATTGATGTCACAACTGTAATACCTATTCCGTTGAAACTTATTACGCCGATTATCCATTTGAATTTTCTATATGAGCCTCGAGACTTCAAAATTCAATGCTGCTCGTAAATTATTATCCCTTTGGCTTTCGCACGATGTGTCCACAACACCGCTCTTTCTGCTAATGACACGTTTCCGAGGAAACTGGGAAGCTTGCTAGCATTGTTGTGTTTTCGTATACTCTTCGAGCATCGCACTCTGATGCAGTTAGTGGAAGTCAGATAAAACGTTCCCGGAAAGCGAGACGTCCCTCTTCTTAGGATCTCTTCCCAGATACCCCGAGCGCCCTTTCTCTTCGGTTTTTGGGGAGCAGTATACTGCTAAGTAATGCGTGAAGCGTATGCTCCCTGTTGTTTAAGGTTATTCCTGAACGTCAATAAAGAAACACGTCGTTAGTTTTACATCGTGTGGGTTTAATCCTTACAAGCAGTCGCCAATTTTTTAGGGAAAAATAAAAAAATAGTATTTGGCATTTTAATGAAAATTTGGAAATTTTAAATTTGGCATTGCCGACGAATTCCGCGCTACTATTTCCGATATAATCTTTGTGTGTCTTCCGTCAGATGCTATCTGCATACCTATTATGCACGCGTGACTACATTTATAGCTCTCACGGAGTATACCTTTGTAGATGATGGACAACGTCCTATGAGACAGATTTGTGACTTTTGCATTTTGACATCATTGATACAGAATTTGCTTGTCCTTTAGTTTTAACAGAAAAAATTCAAACAAAACTTGAAGTTGTGCTCTTCTGAAAATAGAAAATAAAAAACCGTCTATATGAACTTTACAACTTTTTGATGAGAGAATATCTAGTATGTGGTAAGAGCCACACGGGAGATTTTTCGAAACGTCTTTAAAAAAGCATTACAATTAATAAATATTATTACTGTTATATAGAAAGAGTAGAATGCCTAAAATTAGCCAACTGTACATTATGAACAACAAAAAGTGTTTTTACTTGCTAGTGGACATTTTTTCGCCACATCGGAGGTCGTTTCTTATCAACAATGATACATTACGTGACCGGTGAAGATCGTCTATTGCACTGATATTTGAATGACCATTTTACAGATTTTGACTACCTTCTGCTCCTCGTAGAAACAATACAACGTCCTAATCCTTTTGTTGGTTCGCGTTTCAACAATCAAAGCGGTATGGCGTCTTCCTACCAATTCTTTGCAAATCTTTGAGGTTGCGACGTCTACCGCGCTCTAGTGTACAATGTGCTGTTTTATGATGGCTAGGCGCAGAAGGATCCTAGTTTGAACGTGGAAAATGA
The DNA here is from genome assembly GCA_038098605.1 of Gryllus longicercus. NCBI lineage: Eukaryota > Metazoa > Arthropoda > Insecta > Orthoptera > Gryllidae > Gryllus > Gryllus longicercus. Next base: position 2,722,753 of record JAZDUA010000169.1, on the reverse strand, counting down.
TTTCGCGCGTTCTTCTCTTTGCCTCCAGGGTCGCGGTTTTATGAAAACGAAAAATAATTCTCAGCAGTCGTTATCCGTAGGAAATCGAGCCTGTTAAGGAACAAATGGAAAAACAAACAAATCAGAGATACATTTGCAATCACCAACCCGATTAGTTCGTCTATAAGGAGACACTTTGTCTTCTCCTCACGTCCCTTAAAGACCATCTAGATGTGATCTTGAGAAACATTTTTGTAAACTCATGACACGTTGGTATTTAATTTGCCCTTGTTTTTAGAAAATTGATTTCAATTTGAAAAACAAAACTGGAAAGCAGTTATCATATGTAATTTTTGTTCTCTCTTTTTCTCTCTTGTTCTCATATCTAGCATGGATAATGCATCAATGATTCCTCTCCCTCACCTGTAGCCTCATTGTTCCTTTTCTATTATGTTTTCGCATGACTCTATTATTTTGAAATAGTGCTTTCATAGATTTTGTATGCTGCTGATTGCATTATAATTCCTCTGTAATTCTCACAGGGGTTTTTTTTTGGGGGGTCCCTGTTTGTGGATGTTCTTTACTAATCATGTTTTTCATTCTGTTAGTATTGTTAGTTTCGTCCATATATAATTCATTATTTCGAGTAATTATTCATCTAATTTCCTTGTTTCATATTTCAGTATTTTCATGTTGATTTTATTTTGTTCATTTTTTGGGCATTTTGTGTTTTATTCTGTTTTAATACCCTCTTCAGCTCTTTGATTCCAATATATATTGGTGCAGTGTTCTGGGTGTTATTTCTGTTTGGTTCAGTACCTATCCTTGGGGTCTCTCTTCTGTATGTTTCTTGGTTATTCTCTTCTCCTTCCTCCTCTTGTATGTACTGTGACTTCCTATAATGATTTATCCATGCCTTTTGTGGTATGGTTTGTGTGAAAAGAATCTCTTTTTTCCCTTTTTTAGCTTTTTGAAGCCTATTCTTTGCCAACAATTGTCTTCTACTTTTTCAATATCCAGACACGAGAGATGAAAACAAAAATCAATGACCGGTTTGCCTTTGCAAATAGTTTTTATTACACTGGGGTTAATTTTTCTTATCAATTCTTGCCAAAATGCTTATTTTCATCTCTATTCAGAATTCAACTTGCATATGGGTTATGGTTGGGATCCCAGAATTTAAGAAAACAAGCTGAGAATACTCTTCTCCCAGTAGTACATCACATACAGTTTTTTCCTGTTTTTGATATAAAATAAAAGAATTTAATAATATTATACATAATTCTCTAGGTACATATCTCCAAAACTTCTGCTCTATTTATTAAAATAATTTTTACGGTACCTATGCATTTCCATGTCATCCAAAGAAATTACTAAAAAATTTTAAAATTTAGGGACTTCCTTTGGAGATAAATGTTAATTTTATTAAGTACCTATGGATATATATTTAGAATGTAGTCTTCACAATGCTTTTTCAGATAATCTCTGTGTTTATATTAAACCCACATCAGACTTAATCATTAAAGAATATCTTCAGAGATTTAAGTAAAATTTAAATGCATTTGTAATTTAAAAATATACGCTTTAAACATGATGGAACTTTTTTCATTTTGAGCAGATTTTCTCTTCAAAATCATATTTAATTTAATTTTAATGAATTTTTAAAAGTGTTTTAATAAACAAGAAGTTAAAATTAAATTGTACCCCCATAAAAATGTATGCAATTTAATTTCATTCTGAAATTCTTATTTCTCATACATAATATTGGCATTATCATTTCATATGTTAAGAAAATCTCTAAATAAATTTTAATTTAGTGATTAACTTACTGCAACTTTTACATCCAGGTATTTTGTAGTGAAAGCAGTTGATTAAGATGCAAGTACAGATTTCATAGATTTTTACTTGTTCCATCTAGTGTGTTTCTGGTCTTCCTATGTGTCTTGTGTATTGTACATTATGTGCATCTATCAGCACTAGCTTAGAAAAGCCCAGCGTAGCTCAAGCATTTAATTACCACAAATATGTATTAAGTAGCTGGCATACATGGGATGCCTGAGATTTGCATAAAAGTGCTTCACACTAACAGCAATAATTTCACCTTCTCCATGTGTTTAGGTGAAAAATATTAAGTATAATCTAATTTACAATTTTTAATTGAAGGGATATTTTGTTCTGGTTATATCGAACTGAAGATCCCCCTGTTGCTCTGGAACTTTATCTTTTCTTGTTCTGTTCGCCCACTTCTATCTACTCTAGTTCATCCCCACCCCAGTCATGCTTGTCCTACTTATTACCTGTTTTTATCTACATATCTTTTCATGCATGTCAAATGAAAGATTTCTGCATTTTGCTACCATTAGTGTAACCTACTGATCTCAGAAAGTGCATATCTGCTCTTTACTCTGAACTGTTCTCTTCTTGGCGTTGGTTTCTTTAAATTTTCAGAACCACCTCAAAGCAAGTGTGGACATTGACTTGTTAAATATTCATTTTGTGTCTGTGTGTGCATTATTTTTTGTTGTGTGAATAACTGCTATTAATTTTAACAGGCACTCAATAGGTGGGTTTTGAGGAAGGTATTGATCAGTTGATGGTGTTGTCCCTCCTGCAGTGATTATAAACATTTAAAGTTATTAAATGATTATTTTGTTATACATTAGGTAATAATTGTCATATAATATTTTTAAATATTTAAATAATTGAAAATTGTTTTGGTAAATAGTAACATCGTGTTCAATAATGTTAAAAAGGTTTTCATTAATTTACAAGATTATTTTTGTCTGGAGGAGCGGATGCCAAATTATATTTAATTCTATGTACTGAAATTCCAAGGCCCTGTTTACAAAGTATGTGTCAGATAAGAAAATAACAATTTTTTCAAAGATTGGAAAAAAACAACAATAGGTCCTTAACTAGTTGAGTGATAAAATGTATCGAACATTACTTGCACTAGCAAAACTAAACTGATGAAACTTTTCAAGGGTCAGACCAGCAACGAAAGTTCTTTACACTACAATATTGTTGACAACTTTGTTGTTTATTGAAACCAGTACCTTTAATTACTAATGTTTTTGTTTATATGAGAAGCACTTACCTGTAACTTTTTTTTACTGCCATACAATATCTTTAAGACCATGCATTCAGTGATCACAAATTGGGTTTTTCAGCAAGCTTATCATTTTTCAATCTAATGTTTTAAGGAGAACTGCTGTCTTATGTTTGAAAAGTCCATTTATTTGTCCAATGGAAGAGCACTTTTATCATGTTTTATAACTAACTTTACCCTGTTCATCAGCTGAGAAGTGCAACAGAGATGGTTTTGGAATAATTTGATTTGATCTATTTAGTCAAAAAACAGTAGAAACTGTAAGTGACATTAGAAACTGCATTCAGGAAGGTGCTTGGTTTTCACAAGTCTCCAAAAGCAGTTATCATTGGAAAAGATTTCTTCAAATCATAGAAGCATCTGAATCTAATGATTGTTTGAGTTAATGTTTCTCTACCAGATCTGCATGATTTAACTGATGGTTCACTGGATGTAATGTAAGATGTATTATAATAACTAGAGTCCGGAAGTTCAGGCTTTTATTTTACCAAAATAGGCAGGCAAAAAGGCATTTATTTTTACTAAAATAGACATACAAAAAAGCCATTTATTCTGGCTTAAGTATGGAGATAAAAACAGAGGAAATATTGAAAAAACACCATATTGAAGTGATTATTGAAAAAAAAGAAATAGTAATAAAAATCATTCACATTTTTATTTTAGCACCAAAATTTGCATTAGCACTTGTGTGAAAGGAAACTACATTTTCTTTGTATTTTTGATTGCACTTGACCATCTGATATAAAAATAAAAATTTATGTTACTTGCGACACTGTCTTCATGAAATGCTATTGTGGACTCCCTTTTGAACCTTGAAATAGTATCAGTGAAAATGGAACTGTAGATTTCATTTTCCACATTGTGTGTAATCGCCAGAAGGGAAGCGAGAACAAGCAGAAATTGAGAAGGGTAGGACCTACATCATGTACAGACAGCTCTGTCCTCAAAAGGGATACACATACTTATAGAATGAGCTTTCTCATGAGTGAACAAGTCTGTCAGCATCAATCAAAAATTTTTTCTAGTATCATCTTTCTTTCCCATGTAGATTTTTAACAGAACCTGACACTAGGGCCTTTGCATCAACAGAAAGACAATACACAACCGTGCCTTTATGTTGTCCAGCTTGATAGGAATTGGTGCCAGGAGGGCAGAAAGGGAAAATAATGAAGAAAAAAGAACAGGAATAAGGCAGAAAAAATGCAAATGATGCAAACTGCTAAAAATAGGCATCAGAAGCTAAAATACACAAAATGAAAATCTACTAAAACAATTTCAGAAGTACAATGAAGTGATTCTTATTGTTAAAAGTCATAAACTCGTAACAATAATAAAAAGGCATTTTCCCAAACTTCCAAGCTCTAGTAATTACATTGTATAGTATGGTATATAGCCTTGGTCTTTTTGCTTACTACTTTTCACTTGCATTGTTATCTTATGTTTTATTATTAAGCCCATAATTTGTTAATCTTTTTCTTACAATTTCACATATCTTTATCATCTATGTAACATCCTGACTTCTTTCAGCATTTGTTCTCTCTTCTTCAAATGCAGTAGCGGATCCCACTAGATACAGTGCTGCTATTCTATGCAGGGGCGGATTAATATTTTTGCCGCCTGTAGGCACATCAAATTTGCCGCCCCCTGTTTAACATTAATGTTACATTTCAAGTTGTAACGTTTCAGTAACAATTCTTCATTAATTTAAACGTTTTAACTTCAAAAGTAACATTATATTTTGCACATTGTTTTCTTAAATTATTTATTTATTTATTTTTTTTTTGGATTAGCTAATTTTGGATATAAACTGTATCTTCATAGCACGTAACGTTCAACATTATTAACGTTTCAACACTGAAACGTTAATATTAAAAGGAAACTAAAACATGACAACTAGAATTGCAACATGTTTTCTTTCGTCAACGGGCCTTAGTTTCAGATTCATATACTTCTGAAATCGTAAGGTATACTCTAATGAAGTAGACAAATAAATAGCTTGTATTAAATATTAATATGATATTTTTAAAATAAAAATATGATTTAAGCTGTTATAGTTTTTAGAGAACCTAAATTTGTTTTAGAAAATATCAAGAAAATTTTGCGCCTTTGAAAATTTGCCGCCGTAGGCACGTGCCTACTGTGCCTATGCGTAAATTCACCTCTGATTCTATGACAGTATGATACTACAGTAGCTTCATTCTACATTATTTTCTGTAGTAGCTTCTGACCTACTGTATCCTCTACTTGGAGAATTTCATAATGTTCACTTGTAAGTCATGAAAAATAATCATTATTATCGATTACGTTGAGAACCTATTCCAACAATATGTCTCCATCTTAGTCATTAAACAATTTCATTACCCTTGTTTCATTGTATCAGATACAGCACGGCAGGGGCAGCACATCGTTACTATACATTTTAGCCATGAACACAGGTTTTACATTAAAAAGGAAATAGTATTTTCATTTTGCTCCAAGACAACTTTTAAGCTAGAGGTTTTTACGTGTCATCAGTTCCAGACTTGAATGCATGAGGACCTTGGGGTGAGCAGTTGTGGAGGTACCATTTAAAACAAATAAGTGCAGTAAAACCTGCCTTGAGCATTTTTGTTTGTTATGGAGAAATGGTACTACAAGTGGCTAATAATCTATACAAATAAAAGTGCAGTGTCTGTCCATGATTTCTAAATAATCACCTTTTCCTAATCTCAAATGGTTAGTTACATGATAAAAACCCACTTATTTATTTTTACAGTTTTTGTCTCAATTGTTTGTCTAAACTTATCTCAGAAATAACTTAACCAATTCTGATGAGAGATTCACTGAAAGGAAGAGTATTTAACAGGGCAGCACCAAAGTAATTTGTGCCCTTGCCAAAATTTTGTTTGCTGCCCCGTGCTCTATTTTTTTGAATTTTGTTGCATAGATTTTATTTGGCATAGGCTGCTCTATTTCATTTTTTAGATAACTAACCTTGGTGAAGCATGATTTTCCAATCTGAAATATTGTTAACAAATATCGTGGGCATAATAAAGATTGCTAATCAGTCAAGCTGCCTGTTCACAGTTGCCACATGAGTAATAAAAGACTGCTATTAAATTATAAAATCTCTGAAAATTGTACTACTTGTATTGGTGAATTTATCTTTTTGACCCATAATGTAACACTAAAAGAGTTTTCATATTTGTGAATAATGTAGCAAATTTTTTTGTTAAAAATAAAAATAATGCAGATAATAAAAATAGCCCAAATTTTTGCTGCCCTTGCGCAGTACACCATTGCACTAGGGTTGGCGTAGCCCAGTTGTTTGCAGTTGACAGAAAGTGGGAAGTGGACAACACAATTGGTTTTTGCTGTTTACAATGAAGTTAAATTTGCATTACTAGATAGCACATTTTTAGTTGTACGTAAAGTACAAAATTCCCTAAGCACTTTTGCAAGTGCGCACTAACAACTTGTGTTAAACTAGAGGTTTTGCATTAAAATCAATAATTGTCATCTCAAATATAAATTAATTATCCCACAAGATAAGCATCTGTAGATTTCATTGTTCAACATAATTGCATATTATGTCCTCATTTGGAAGACAATGAATCAATATTTAACTCCACCAGTCTGCTTCTTATAGCATTATGGTTAAAATTGTAAATTCACCAGGATGATGAGATTATATGACAGCTTAATTCACAAAATGTGGCTAGCTACATAATATTGGACTATATGTCATTTTAAATAAATGTATATTTAGATGTCTTTGACAGAAATAGAGAGACAATCAAATATCGTGAAAAAACAATGCTAATAATGGAGTGTTCACTGGATTATTATATTAGTAGTACTGTTATATCAGTAAATACTATATAAATATTATAATAGTACAGTGCAATATAATAAGTTAATTCATTCTTTCATTCAAAATACTCTTCTCCTCCATTTCAAGTATATGCCCAAGACCTGATCTCACTCTTAAGAATTTCATTTTCTCAATGACATGTCTTCTATTTTGGGGCTTACATACATATGCCTGCTTTGGAATTCATTTGTTCCATTTATTCTATATGTCATAACCATACCTGCCTGTGCATTTTTTTTTTATTTTTTATTTTTTTTTTTTTTTTGAGGGGGGGGCCCTGTATTAAGTGCATTTTTTTTTGTTCTATCTAGCTATTATCTCTATGCAGTTCCCCGAAATTTCATTTTGGAAGACTATATTGCCTGTTTATCTTTCTCTCAAAAGTTCAATAACTTCCAAACGATGATTCCTATTACTTATAAAAAGAAGTATTGTATATGAAGTTTTTCTTCACATTCTGGTACTCGTGGATTTTTTCATCTAAATCAACTGTGAAGCAAGTTCTATTATATCATGAATATTTAAAATGACCAACTTGTTCTTGCACTGTATTTTATGAGATTATTTGTATGCATGTAGGATGTTTTCTCATAAATGGCATTGTTATTTGAAATGTTTAAATTTTATCCTTTGCAAGTTCAATTTAATTGGTAAACTGCCCTCTAAAAATCATCTTCACATCCATGTATAATTATCTGATCAAATGCACATTCTTTTTAAACAATATAATTAAAACTGTGCGGAATATTTTATTAACAATGGATGAACAAATCAAATGTGTTGTTTAATATGAAACAAGTTAATTAAATTATGGGATGCCTTGCGGCAGCCCCATTGCCCCAATTTATATCTGGTTTTCCAATCTCAAAGTTTCAACCAAGTTTGAATTTTCCAAAAAGGAGAGTGACAATCAAACAACTAATTGCTGCAGCAATTGAAGCTGCATCACTTTACAATTTAATAAAGAATATTTTACTACTGAATTCATTGATTTCAAAAAAAAGGAATACAAGGAAATAAAGGTTAGAAAAAATGCATCATATGAAAAATCTTTCGTTCTATTTCTGTAGATAAACCTAGAAATGGCAAGATTCTCAGTCCCTTGCAATTCAAACATAATGTACATTTCATCTCTAGAAATAGAGGAAATTAACATATCACAAATAGTTCACAAATTGTCTAGCTGTGTTAAAAAAATTAAGTCCAATATTGACTTCACATACTATTTCATGAAGTTGACAATCACACTGGTCTGATCCACTCAAGCTTGTTTAAGTACACTTAATCCAGAAATAAGAAAGAATTGTTTGTTTACACAGTAAATCTAAGATACTGAAAAACACCATATTCACATAGTTGACTTTAGGGTCAACAGACTCTCTCTTTCTTGAAGTAATTCTCTGCATCTCTTCTGGTTGTTGGCTTTTCTTTGTTCAAGAGCCATTACTAAAGGACCAGATACGACTTCTGTAATATGACATAGAGCCTGGGTCAAAACTGAAAAAAGGAAAGTTCATTAATTACAAGTTGAAATAGAATTCAAATACTTAACACAAAAGGGTAGCATAACATACCTGCTTTATTGTTTAATTGTGCTAAGATACTAAGAAATGTCAATTTTGTAGTGGCATCATAACTGTCTTTCTCCTCCTGAAATAAAATTTCTGGGAGTTCTACCATAGACTGCAAATTAAAAATTCAATTAGCAACACATCAAAAGATAAAAAAGATTGTGTTTTCAAGATATTTAATGGAACTGTGAAATATGAATTTATCATTGTCATTAGGAGATATCTCAATGAATATTGCACTTGTAATCAAATTGAAATGGGGAGTAATGGGATATTTGAAAAATAAATTACAGAAGTGAACTGAATTTGGCTAAACTTTATTATGCTAATAAAAAAAATATCTAAGCACTGATGCAGAATTTATATCACACAAATTAAGTTTTGCACATACATTACCCACCTAGATATATAGAATATTCTAATAAAGGTATAATAATTAACAAAAATATTTGACCATTTGCCTGTAATAATTTTACTATCACTTTAATAAATAGATATACACCCAAAAATAATAATGTGATTTCTTTAAATGTATTGAATTAAATTAATTCAATGCATTTAAAGAAATCGCAAATATTTGCTAAAAATATTAAAAAATAATAAAGTCAGCTCTTGCCAATCCTTAAGAATGATCAGACATGTCCACTGACACAACAGAACTATTCTTACAATGTAACGTACTTGCAAGCATGGTTTTGACAAACAGCTAGTAGGTTGAATGTGAAGAGGAACTTCTAGTCTTATATACTGAGGGGATTCTCCTTCTGGACTTTGGTTGGTTGACTGAAAACATGTGATCTGTACTTGTTGTTCCTGTAAAGGATAATAAAATATTACTTAGGGAAAGGAAATAACTGTTATATTAAGAATATACAGTTAAAACATTTCAAAGCAGGAAACATGTTATAAGCACAAGTTTTCTTGGGCCCCGGGTTACCTACCCTCATTCCTTTACTAACATTAGTCAAATTCTGTGTAAAGGCTACCAGCAAGTATTAAAATGTGATACCCAGAAATGTTCCCTTCTGTGTAATAGAAAACATTTTGCTTCAAAAAATAAACTACAGATTTGATATAATAGTCCAGACGGCAAAATAATAAAACGCCCACTCGTCCCACATCCACCAAAAGGAGGGTTCAAAAAAAAAAAAAAAAAAAAAAAGAAAAGAAAGCACGGATAATACAAGACTATTTCATGGTCATTCCAAAACAATGGCAAAATAGCGTAAATATATATGCAATGTAATTCAATAATTTGAAACTGTGAAATGCATACACGCACAAATAAGCTCAGAAATAGTATTATAAAAATTTCAAAAACACAAACTGTAAAATGGGTTAATTTTTACTAAGAGTGAAATTATCTTCTCATAAATGCATTGCATTTGTACTGGTATGTTGACAAGAATACTCGAAATTCCTGATTCGATATTACTAAGCAAATTTTGATTAAACTGACTCAATATATGGCAGCTCCTGTATTACCTTTATTATATATAATTTACAAGTATTCCTTTATGCTTATTTTTATAATCTCTGAAAACTGTGCATTTCATGGAAAGTATTAGCCCTCAACATTTCAAAATGAGACTTAATTCAACTTAAAAGGAGACTTGACAACTTCAAAATTCCCATCTACAGATACAATATGTACATATACACTGATTTTATGTGTACATGGTGTTGATAGACATTATGTGTATTAAATAGTTTCCCAAGAACAATAATTAATACCATCAAAATTCACTGAATACCTTAGAAACTTTATCTTCTGAAAACACTGAAATAATGATGCCCACAAATCCTTCATCCATCATCTGGTAAATTGCCTGAGTTCGCACATCTAAAAGAAATGGAAATATGCTTTAAATGTACAATGCTTCTACAAAAATTTTGCATTTCAAAAAGTTATGAATAAGGCATTAAATAACGCACCAACATGTGATGGCCACACTGTAATATGAGGATGCGAGTGGTACCATCCCAGAACTCTCATTGTTCTTCCCAATTCATGAGTTAATTTGTCGGCTTGAATTGCGGCATTGGTAAGTTGCTCCGGAGATATTTCCACTCTGTCCTTCCTTTTATCTGAACGGCGCAGCATTACAACAGCACTGATATGGGCAACTTTCTTGGAGTCGATCTAAAATAATTTGTATTCATGATGTGAAAAAAGGTAATGAAATTGACTGAAGTACTTGCTAAAGGAAGATGTACGCACCTCTCCAATAAGTAGACCCATAACCTCTTCCTTTTCTGTAGATAAAGCATGTTGTAGGCAAACCAAATACACGTCAGCTGCCATGTACACGCATGATAAAGCCATTACTGTCATTCAAAAACGTCTAAATACGGTTATTTAAGTACAGTAAATCTTCACGAAATAGTTAATTCCCTTTGTTAACCATTACTATTTATTCATAACCACAAATAAAAAGTTTCAAATGATTCCCACAGCTGGCACGAGCTGGCAAGACTGCACGTCAAAACACTGACCACTTTGCCTCCGAGCCTGTAGTGCCATCTGTGAGACAAATTGTCATTTTCACATTCGTTGCACGGACAAGTATAGACGTCGCACTGTTGGCGCGAACATTTTATTCTGAAAGACAGAGAAGCGGTGTACGTAAACATTTAAGAATAAACTAGTGATGCTAAAACAGAGCAAAGGTTTTTTTTTCATTACTTGGTACGGTTACCTAATAATAAAACTAATATATTACCAAAATTTCACAGATCTCAACATAGTAATTTTATTCATCAGGTGACAGTATCAACAGCTCACTACAAAAAATGTACATACAATTCATGTACATTATTTTACAACACCTTGCCAGATGACATTAAATGATTAAAATCGATACAAAAGTTTTATGTTCTAAGTAAAATCTTTTCTGCTGCATAACTGTTTCTATACAATTAGAGACTCTACTGAGCATCTAAAGGAATATAATATTAATTTTAACAATGACATTTAATGTATTACCATTTGGATTGTATAATTCTAAAGAACCTGTAACAAGTATTGTACTTCAGCCTCTGGGTCAATGATCCCACCTTGATCACATTTTCGTCCAGTTTCCCTGATCCTTCAACAAATGCTGAGATGGCCCCTTGTTTTGCTTGTGGACATGAATTTAACTTCGAATTAACTTCTCCCCATAGCACGTCTCGCTCAATTTTTAATAGTTTTTGTTGTAAATAAATAAATAATAATAAAAAAAGATCTCTCGGAAAATACTTTTCAACAAACTGCTCAAAACACAGTAACTTGCAATAGCCAATTTCCTAATGTCTTCAAAGATCTAATTTGTACGTAAAATTGACCTTACTGTATATGCAACTAATAAAAGGATTATGATTGCTAATTCTGTATTTTTAACTTAACACTTTATAGGGTAAAAGGTTTTCAAATAGTATATTGGATTTATTCTTGCTTAAGGGTATTTCAAGGAAAGTGAATAACAATGTCCATGTGTAAAAATGACTAAATTTTACCTTTTGACCATTTAAATAGTGTGGTACTTAATTGTACTACCATTGACCTATATAAGAAACAATGAAACTCAAAATCGTGGTACAATATGGAACCACATGTTTTACTTTCCATTTACATTTTAACATATCTTTGCATTGTTCATTATTTTGTTGGGTTTTATTGAAAAAAGTATTTTTCTAAACTAGTTTTTATGTAAAGTATACATTTTTAGTATACATTTTCCACAGATATAAAGAGTGTTTGAAATCTATCACAAATCTTTGGCAACAGAAAATTTTGGACAAAATTGTACCAAGTGTCGTCCTATGAAAAATATATTTTTTGTTTGAGGTATTACAAGTAGTATCTTCTATTTCTGATATTGATAGAGAACACACATTTACAAAATCGAGACAATACCGGTTTATTTTCAGGATATTATCAAATGGCAAATAAGAATAGTCATATTTTTTTACTGTAAATGCTCATGTAGAATGTATATATTGATATTTGAAATGAAAAAATATTAATCATAAGAAATATTGTAATTATAACTATACAACACGTAATATTTGGAGAATGTGTAATCTAGTTGTGCTTACGTAGCAATATGATTAAAAAATACTTCAAATTTTATATTATGAGCTTACTATTTCTGAAAGAAATACTTGTATTTTTGTAAACCATACCTGAAAGTGTTTGAAAAATACATTTTTTCCATGAATAATACTATTAAAAACTTAATGAAGCACAAAACATTCCTTACAAGTCGTTGTCAACTATTTCACAAACACACATGGTACAATACCGTAATACTACATAGAAAGAGGAAGTGTAAAAAAATTGGTTTATGGCAAAATGGCTGTCTATCTGTCTGTGTACAATGGCTGCGGCTAAACCATCAACAAGATTTTCACAAAGATTGATATTCCTCAATTAATCTGGGTAATGTGGTGACTTCTTTTATTTGAAAGGGATATTTAATTTTTGGGGGTACTTGAAGCCTCAAGGACATTTTCACATTTTTCTAAAAAATGGCTCCAAATTTTTGGGTTATTTTTTTTAACAAAGACAGCACAGCGTGCTTATTAAAATGGATAAGGACGTTGTTTTATTTTCTAAATTTTCGAAAAAAAATTAATTTTAACATTTGAAAACTACAAAATTGAAGAGAGATTTTTGTTTTGAACAAAATCTGTTCTAATAAATCAGCTCCTTAAAAAAGGTTTTTACATTTTTTTAACGAGTAACTTTTGCGAAATTTATGAAATTTGTAAAAATATAATTTTCTCAAAACCGCTCCAAATTTTTTCTTCAATTTTGTTTCCACAGAAAGGCGCATATCTCATTTTCGTCAAACTCTCCGTATTTTCAAAAATTGCAAAAACTTTACATTTGAAAAATACAAAATTGAAGATAGGAATTTTTGCCATAACAAAATCTGTTCTAAAAATCCAGCTTATTAAAAAGAGCAATGTAGAATTTTTTGAAATCAACTGGTAGTTTTTGCGAAATTTCTGTTTGAAATTGATGAAATTTGTAGATGTCCCACAAACTATGGACCACGAGAAAAATTCTCGGGGAACAGGAATGAACCAGAAGGTTAATAATTAATTAATGTTATTTTAATTATTTTCTGTGAAAATCACAATATGAATTCGATTTTTATTCTATTCCACAGCTTGTTTTCTCAATGGAGTGATGTTTTTCTTTCAACCAATCCACAAACCGTAATTGAAATTAGCCCAATTCGATTTTCTATTTCAAAAATACGATTTAAATGAAATATGACAACATCAAAACAATAATTGTTTACTCTTCTCTTACTAATTAACGTTGCGTTAGCTTAACGGCGTTGCCACACAATGCTGCGATATGGCAGTTGGAGAAGTTATTACAAGAATTTCACTTACAAAATGGCATTTCCCAATATTCATTAAACTCTGAATTTTCGAAAATTGCAAAAGGTTAATATTTTTTCGGAATCTTCTTACAACTACAATATTGACGATACAGGCAAATAATACAGGCAAACGAAATCTATAATATTGAATGCAGGCAGTTAATGTGTTCGTGAGTAACTAATGCCAGCTGTAATCACAAGTATTTTCAGCGAAATGTCGACGGAGTTGCATTCATCGTTGCTGTGGAATATTCTGACGCAAGAGGCGCCCCACGAGGGCGAGGGCAAGGACGACGAGGAGGACGACGATGACCAGGAGGAGGTGTCGGAGATATCCTACTGGAGGGACACCCTGCCCGAGGACGTCCGTTCCCTCGTGCGCATGTTCCGAACTCCGCAGACCACGTCGATGTTTGGGAGGGTGGACCTCGACCTCCAGTTGTGAGTAGCACAAGTGTGAATGCAAGTCCAAGGCAGGCTGTCTTATTACAATACTAGGAAACAATGTCGACAAAATAGCGTTAAAAATTATTTTCTAAACATTGTAAATATTTTTATCTGTGCGAACTATGTTATTAGAAATACTGTTACTAAGGTTAACAGTTACTATTGTGGAATTAGACTGGCTGAGTTCAGGTCAGAGCCAACATTGCCGCTTCTCTGCAGCGCCTCTGATCGGGAGGTTCTAGGGTTCGAGTCCTGACGGAGGCGAATTTTCGAAACTACCCAGATAGCTAGGTCGAATTTAGCCGCTGTCTGGAGAAGAATTTCAACGTCCGGCTGCACTGATCGATAGTATTCCGTGGTTTCTCCGATCAACACCAGGCGAATGCCGGGGACTACCATAACAAATGACTCATGGTCCCCGCTCAATCTTTCTTCCTCTTCCTTGTTCTATTCTCACCCTTTCTTACACACACACACACACACACACACACACACACACACGCACGCACTTGACTACTGTACATGTCGAGAGCTTATAACTGACCTTGTCCCGACTGGGTTGGTGGTCCGCTTGGGAGAAATATGGGAGTTCAAAATTAATTATGTTGAAGTCTTTGCACAACTGTTATATACATAAAATGACCAGACGTCCGTTATATTGGGGACAGCCCCTTATTTTGAGTCCCAGTCCCGTATATTTTTACATGAAAACGGGACTCCAAAATGTTCCTTTCTTTACAATGACTTATCGGCATAAAATGCCATCAATTATAAATTTACCATAATGTAATCCATTTGCTTTGCAATAGCTTATAAAGAATTAAGTGCGACAAGTTCTTGCGTTCATGTGGCACCATGGTGTGACATGTAACAAGCAGGGTTGTCAGATCCGCTTTGGGAAAGTCCGACATCTGAGGGATAAAAATACTCCCATTATCCCATTCCAAACCTAAATTCTTGAGACAAGAATAGTGTTTTGGCCCTTTATCATCGTGTCAAAAACTAAAATGTCATGTTTTTATGTTTTCAAAATATGGTCACCTCTTACCTTCATCAATAGATACTAATTAAGATTTTAACGTAATTATGAGCAGCCTTGGCTCTAGGAGGACGCAGCCTATGTATCCACGAAGAGATTACGCATTGTAATAGTTTCGAATTTTTTGTGAACATCCGATAAACGTTGAAAGGCGAAACTGTTACAAGAATTCCTAAAGGTTCAATAAGTCAAAAAAGAAGATACAGTGACTCCTCACCTCAACAAAGAGAGGAAAAATACTACGCTGGGATCCGCCGTTGTCTCAGGCGTTGAGCCCCCCCCATCCAGTGGTACGCAACTGTTAACAGTGATCGTAATATTTTTAGAAATTATCTGATTATTCTCCGATTCATCTTGCGTATCCTGAAGCCCTAAGAAATTGAAACAATACATATGTAAATGATACTACATGCTTTAAGGAACGTCGCATATTCCACCTTCCTTACAACTGAGAAAAAGACGATTTTGTGGAAGGTGTTTCCAAAAATGTATAAAACTTACTTATCAGAGTAAGTTTTATATTATGTGTCACTCATTTTTACCTCTGTTTGCAGGGAGTTGGCTCACACGGCGTTGACTCAGATCAACGCAGAAGGAGTAATAGTGGGCTACATCGCGTTGCTCGAGTACCCCAACGTGCCGGCTGTACCTTCCTTTGCTTGGCTTGAATGGATTCAGAATCTCTATGGGTAGGTACTTGTCCAAGACCAGGACGAATTTGTAGCCCCAGCTAGAATTATTTTTTTAGGAATAATTGCTTGAAGTAAAATATGCAATATAATATCGAATCCTCCTTAAATATAATACGCAGAGGATACAAACTTTTTGTATGGATGACACTAAATACTGTGACATTAATACCATTTTCATGTATTCTTTTTGATTTTCACACATTATTGCATTTGGATACGTAAGTGCTTCAAATGATATTTGATGAAGTTTCTCGAAAAGTCAAAATTTTTCTGTGAAAGAATAGTTTAAAATTGCGCATTTTTAAAAACGCAAAAACGACAATTTCTAAAGAAAACCGTTTCAAATGTTTCATTGAAAACTTGCATGTATGACGATGTTTTATTCTATAACATTCTTGTATTGACATTTCTATTCAACTATTAGAGAACTGAAAAATTGAGAAAATGCGAAAGATGTCTTTTAGGTGCCGATAGGCAGAAGCTGGGAAGAGGGTGAGTAAATACTTGAAAGCTAGCCTAAACTAAATAGATTTGAAAACTAACAAGTGCGAGAAAGTATGTGACATTTTGTAGCACGACTAGTTAGATGTGATTCATTAGGTATATGCATTTAAAAAAAATATTGAACATTTTACCCACTCCGTCCATTGATAAGTAGTTGAAACGACACCTTGACCGAATAGTCTGATCTGCAAATAGATTTTACCTAGAAAAAGGTATGAAAACTTTTGGGGGGCATTTAGAATGTACTAGTAAAAATCCCATATTTTCGACCTCTTAGATCCTGTGCTAACATCGGAATTCCCGAAAAAACTGATTTTTCGTTTGTTTTTTTTTTTTTGTCCGGGTTTGCTCTATAATTCTTTAACATTAAGTCATGTAGAAATTCAAATTAATTTTAAGAAGGGGAAAATTTCCTGTAACTTTTGTAAAAAAAATAATTTCTTTCGAAACCAATTACCAAGTAAGCCACAGCTTTTCAAAAAGCTATGTTTTCATTTGTCCAAAATGTACGCAAAATATACAGGTTTGTTATTATAATCAACTTATAGAACACATAATAATAAAATGTATTATTATTATTATTATTATTATTATTATTACACGTAATAATATTAATAGTCTCGCCGTCGATGCAAATATTTCCTCACAAATGTACCCATTAACGAAAATATACGAATGTAAAATTTATATTCATAATATGAACTATAGGCAATTACCAATGTTTAGGCATCAGTAAAATTAACAAATTATCACCTGGTTATTTACATACGGAAGAACAAAAAAACTAGAATGCTAAAAAACTACTTCTATAAAACTGGTAAAAACAAGCATTCACGAAAGGTACAAAAACGCAACAAATGAAAGTGCAAACACAGGAAAATACCCCAGTAATTAGGTGGCCAGCAGAGCTTCATCACCGCATACCAATCTTGAAAATACAGCTTTTTTGTTCTCTTCTGTTTTTGAAACGTAACTCCCTGAAAAGAGAGAATTAATTGACCTGGGACATCAACCCTAGGCAGAGCGTGACATCCAGAGTGCTCTGCTGGCGACATTTCAAAACTTAGAATCTCGCCCTTCTTAATGATATTCGATTCATTCCCAAAATGTGCTTGATAATTGATAAATAGAGCTTAAGAATCGGTCTATTCTCTGTGAATAAACCCTTATTTCCCCCAACATATTCATTGGCAAAATGTAATCATCTTCGACCTCTCAACGTGCTGTAGAAGTTTGTAGTAGTTTAATCTGAAACAGTTGTAGTGCGTGTGCGTGTGCGCGCGTGTGCGCAGAGTGGAGTTCGCGGACGAGCGCAACACGCTGTTCATCCACCTGCTGCTGTGGAAGCGACGCTACGCGCACGATTTCCTGCTGCCCATGCTGCGCGCCGTCTTCCTGCGCCACGCCTACATCCAGCAGGTGGTGCTGGTGCTGCCGCCGCTCGTGGCGCTGCGTGAGTACCATAACCCTCCACCTGGAGCTTAGACACCAATTGCAATTTAGATATCAGTTGCGCCTTCCAAGCAGCAGAGTGAATGGAGAACAAGTTCCTAAGAAAACACGTGGCCGTTTGTGTCTCTAAAGGACTGCAAGTACAGAAAATGTTTAAACTATTTTTGTCGTTGCCATACCTCAAAAAATATTTTGACATAAACTTGCAGAAAATGATAGTAATATATTACTAAATGCAAAGGTTATTCAATACGAAATGGACCGATTTCTAAATTCAAACCTCAATTATAAATCAACGTCTCTAAACAAATTACATGCAATTCAAAAGAAGGATATTTGAGTAGTCGCCAACAGAGGTGGCAGGAGGCCACGTCCTGGATAGGGAACACCTGCCCCAGGTGAGTTGTGTGTCTCAGAAGATGTCCTGCGTTCTACAGTTAGCGAATTCTGTTGAGAGTGTATTGGACTTTTCGAAGAAAATTCAACAATACAACGACTTTTCCCAGTAACATTTAACGGTGCTTTCTTCAGCTTCAGGACAGTTAATGTCTAAGAAAGCAAGATAAAACACACTACTCACACCAACCCATAAGTTATTCGTAATACAATTTCAACCAAAATCGAGAAATATACATTTACGAAAAGCAGGAGTCTTTTAATGGCGATTGTGGCTTATCTTGGTTGTGCCTCAAGCCCTTAATATCTAACAGCCGCTTGACGATCCCACTCTGGGTACTGAATTGTGAGCATGTGGCGTAACAGAATGTACGATTGCATGCGCAGCGGACGTGATGGAAGAGTTCTTCATGGTGGAGAACCCGCTCGACCCCGCGCGCAGCTCAGTGGAGAGCAACACGCTCCAGCGCCTCGCCATCTGCACGCGCCACAGCATCGTGCCCCGCTTCATGATGCGCAAGGCCGTGTGAGTAGACCGCGCCACAGCATCGTGCCCCGCTTCATGATGCGCAAGGCCGTGTGAGTAGACCGCGCCACAGCATCGTATCCCGCTTCATGATGCGCAAGGCCGTGTGAGTAGACCGCGCCACAGCATCGTATCCCGCCTCATGATGCGCAAGGCCGTGTGAGTAGACCGCGCCACAGCATCGTGCCCCGCTTCATGATGCGCAAGGCCGTGTGAGTAGACCGCGCCACAGCATCGTGCCCCGCTTCATGATGCGCAAGGCCGTGTGAGTAGACCGCGCCACAGCATCGTACCCCGCTTCATGATGCGCAAGGCCGTGTGAGTAGACAGCGCCACAGCATCGTGCCCCGCTTCATGATGCGCAAAGCCGTGTGAGTAGACCGCGCCACAGCATCGTGCCCCGCTTCATGATGCGCAAGGCCGTGTGAGTAGACCGCGCCACAGCATCGTACCCCGCTTCATGATGCGCAAGGCCGTGTGAGTAGACCGCGCCACAGCATCGTGCCCCGCTTCAATATGCGCAAGGCCGTGTGAGTAGACAGCGCCACAGCATCGTGCCCCGCTTCATTATGCGCAAGGCCGTGTGAGTAGACAGCGCCACAGCATCGTGCCCCGCTTCATTATGCGCAAGGCCGTGTGAGTAGACAGCGCCACAGCATCGTGCCCCGCTTCAATATGCGCAAGGCCGTGTGAGTAGACAGCGCCACAGCATCGTGCCCCGCTTCATTATGCGCAAGGCCGTGTGAGTAGACCGCGCCACAGCATCGTGCCCCGCTTCATGATGCGCAAGGCCGTGTGAGTAGACAGCGCCACAGCATCGTGCCCCGCTTCATTATGCGCAAGGCCGTGTGAGTAGACAGCGCCACAGCAAATTTCCACGCAATACTTTTCCGTACTTTCTCCGATCAATACCGAATGCCAGAGCAACAGGCCAAGGATTGCACGCAATCTTTTTGTCTCATACTTGGTTCTCTAACTTCTATTTATACGTTCATTAAACTCTGATCACAGAAAATATAGTAAGTAAATTACAAAGAATAAAAAATAAAACTAGAGATACAAGACAAACACAACAATAGTCATTAGTTTAGGTAAAAATTTCTAGACAAAACACAGATTATTTCATGAAGGATTTAGAATTAAATTGCATTCAGGATTTAAAAATTGTGATAAAATTAAAGAATTGAAAAGAAAAAAGAAAACATGTAAATTAGAAAATTATTTTTTTTAATATTTAAAGCACAATACTTATAGATATAAATACAATCGTATTTTTAATATATCCCAAATAGCTCAGAAGGCTACATAAATCTATCTACGTATCCTCCACGCGTACATATTATCACTTTTACACTTGCATGTACTGCACTACCACACATATCGGGAGACCAGTTGGGAGCTTTAGAGGTTGTCCCGGCTGGAGTAATGCTCCACTGCAGAGATCCCGCAGGAGAGGGGCAAACACCCAGCCGCACAGTGGTTGATTTCCTTCATCTAGCGGTATTAAAATATTATCAAGAGAACGGTAAAGCCGACGCTGTTGAAAATGGTCAGAATTATTCCTTGTGCCATTTTCCATTATGTTGTAATATAGGGACGAAATATATTAATAAATTCATTTCCCACGAGTCTTGATAAGGGTTGCCAAGTTATCAATGTTGGAACTACTTAAGAGATACTGCATGCAATTGCTTACTCATATTAAAGGTTCATGAGACACTAACTCAAATGAAGTATTCTAATTCTAATTCATACCTAACAGTGCAAATAAAAAATTATAAAAAGTAATAACACACAAAAGTTACGATAGTAGACTGAGACTCTGAATCTGCTATTGCACCTTATCGTGACACATCACCTCCAGGAATATGCACAACTTCAAACCTTCCGTCGGTTGCTGATCCCTCAGTAGATAGTCGCCGGATGCTTGATATTACAGAGTCAGAAGAAATCAATAGGAAATGAAGCATACCTTCATTGCCACGTACTCTAGATGATTTTCGAGTACAACTTTCTCGACATTACTTGAAGTCTTTGTGTCGGGCTTCCTGCGTGTCTTTGGACAGTTTTCCTATTGGGACAATCATTTTATTAATGAAATAAGCGTCATGAATTAATATTTTGTGCACGCTTGAAATACCAATACGTATAAACTGATATAAACGTTTATTGTTTCAAATGCGTTTTTTTCTCAAAGCTTCCGTGGACATTCACACCCGCTCCTCACTCCTTGTAAAACAACAGAGAAGCGGCGAACAAGACTCATCTATCCCAGTGATGTTAGTATACTGCTCTATATTTTGAAACAACTGCCAAACAGTGTTCCCATCGTTCGATGTACCACTTCCTTGTTTTAGGATGCACATAAGTAGTACCATTTTCTTTCGATATTTGAGAATTATTTGCGTTTTCCTGGGATCTCACAGTATCTTTTCCTCAAATCCACAAACTCGCCATTTTATAAAATATAGTCTGTACAACATGTGAAGAAGGGTCTCGAAGAAACGAATTTTAGCGTGAAAGACCAACATAAAAAGCTTCATTACGGCGAGGTTTTTTTAAATAATTTGTTTAAGATTATTCATTTGCTATGGAGATGTATCATAAATAAGAACTTCTGAGAGGCTGCTTAAACATCAGTGAATTACACTTGTTCCCTCATATATTTCAATAATTTGTGATACACAGAGATATCTGCACCCCCAATATTAAATTTTGTTGCTTGAAGCTTCTTAATGCTTTCTTCTAAACGAGCTACTGCTGCATTTGTACTACCTTCCCAAATTCGAATTTAATGGGACTGTAAAATCTCGCTGTACTTTTCAGCTTTTTGTTCTCTTCAAACATGAAGATAATTCTTTTACGTGTCTACCTTTCGTCGTTTTCTGCGCTTCTTCCTAGACACACAACATTTCGTCGCCCAATCATGCTGGGGTCCTTGCCGCGAATCTGTCTACCATTCTGTTACATGCCTTCCATTTGTCAGCAATTTGGCAGGTGAATCTCCGTGTCTTCTCACTTAATACTGCCTCTAGAATACTTCCAAGAACATTACGAGAAACATACTGCATTAGTATTTTTCTATTCCATAAATATGTGGCATAAGAGAGTTCACCCTCACGCAAGAGCTCGAATAGCTCCCGCCGAGTGACTGAAACAATCTGAAAAAAAAATCAATTTTTTCGGAAAGGGGCAAATTCGGGCAAAAATGGTTTTCACCATTTTGTTTCAGAAGGTTTAGATAATACAATCGTGCAAAGACCATTCTTGGCAATTGCTGGCAACTCAAGATAACTCGGTTTAAATTTCCGATCACTAAGAAACCTGTATCAAATATATAGTGATATTTTCTCATGTAAAAAACAACCAAAAAGTTAACATTTTCGATTAAACGTTAATGCATTTTAAAGAAAATACCTTCTATATTCTCGTCCATATCGAACAATGAAGTTAACCTTAACAATTCAGTGGCAGTGGGCAATAACACCAAGCGCGTCAAAGCAGGACTTACGCACGGCTGCGCGCGCTGCTCGGAAGCCCTCGCTGAACATATCTCCCATTCTTCTGAGAAATGAATGTCGCACTTATGGGGAGTGGTACAGTCCTGGCAGGACTATTAGGAACCCGCCCACGTATGTTTTCATTCGTTTCGAGCATATGTATTTTTGATTTAAATACCGCTGGATTCTGGAAATCAACCACTGTGAGCCGGTGTAACGGTCGACACCGGATCATACGTCCCGGCGAGGGACGAACCGCTACTTCCTTGGATACAAAACGCATTGCACTTACGAGATTAATGAACTTACCGCACCGGACATCAATAGTCCCTCACTGTCACACTTGAGAGATACCGGGAGAGATGGCTCAGTGCATCAACTGATGTCACTGCAGTCCCACTGACCGGGGGGTCTTAGGTTAGAGTCCCGACGGTGGCAGGGATTTCCACGCTAGCTTGTCAGCTAGGTCGAATTCAATCGTTGTCTGGAAGTGAATTCTAGCGGCCTTCTTCTCTGATCGGTAGTTTACCGTGGTTTCTCCGATCAATACCAGGCGTAACCCGGAGCAGTACCCTAACAAACGATCCACGGACCGCGTGCTATCTTTCCTTCCTCTTTCTTTCCTTATCCTCACACCTTACTTACACACACATGCACCACACTACCACGCATGCCGGAAGAACGATCGAGTGCTTGTTGGGGCTGTGCCCCGCTGGTGCGAGATACTTGGTTGAGGAAAACCCCGCTAGCCGACGGTAGGTCGGCGCCGGATCTCGCCGTACAACGGGGGAGTCCACCACTTCATCCCGATCAAAAATACACTACACTTACGGGACTAATGACCTTAGTAGTTGGCGTGCCCGGTATCACTAACAACCAATCTCGAGAGATGTGACAAGCATTTGCGACATTTTTAGGCTGGTTGTAAAGTACGGCCATTTAAACATGAAGCTGCCAAATGGCATGAGTATTAACTGGAGGCATGAGTATTAATTCTGAGGGAAATGCTTTGGATATGTTTGCAGAGAGTCGGACAACGACGATCTGGCGCCAATTTTCAACAAAATCAGCAAGCGCTTCGTGCAGAAGTACGGCAAGTACTACATCGCCGAGATAATCGCGCACCCCACGGAGGGACGAGAGTGCATCGTGGGCGAGGTGCTTGGTTATTCTTTTCACGCCCTCTGTGTTTATAATAGCCAAGAAAAGGGTATTTCTTAGATACAGGCAAAATATCCATCTTTTAGATTTAGATTTTTTTAGTCAAAAACAGTAAAAACTGTATGTGACTTATGGGGGAGAAGATCATCTGCGCACGTTTCCGGGGCTTTTTTCATATCCAGTCCTTGGGAAAGAGGAAAAATAAGAATTTTATAAACCACGGTGTTTAAGATTATTATTTTTAATGTAATGTGTTTAAATGTTAATAAAACACTATTATTGTCTTTCATTTTATTTTACAGTCCATTGCTATTAGATATTTTTACGCTACTGGTCTCTAGAGATCTTTTAGGTGATCTGCTGAACCACTACTGGCTCCTGGCGGAATATATTATGATCCATGGTTCGCAGGCATATATTAGGAACCAACCTATTAGATACCTGTTCTTCAGCAGTGCTACTGGGCTGTGGCGGAAGACATTAGGAACCAATGTGCTCGTAGTGACAGACAAAAAATAATGACCATGATATATCTTCCAACATTATTTAAATTATTTATTGGCCACTTTTGTATTGCTATTAATCATTAATGAGCATTGTAAGGTCACTGCGACAGTCCCGAAGAAGAGCCTGTAAAAAATTCGTATCTATTCATACCCTACTTTTTGTGCTATTGATGTCAATTACATGTCGTTCAATTAACTTTTATTGATATAGTTAATTGATACTAACTCCAATAACTGCGATACTACTGGTTAGGAAGTTACCCACCAGGAGTGCATCAAACAGATTTAAGACAAAATGTGTAGAAGCTCGCAGATAGTAGGCATAAGGCGCTGTAGAAGACGCAAAAGTAAAACAGCAGGCGCTCATGCAAACCGCAACACGCAGAAACACCCGTGACGGCCGTGCCTAACTCGGAAACGAAGCGTCTTGGGTCAATAAAACAAGGTTATACATTGAGAAATTTTACTTTCCCGCTACGGAGTAAGTTATGTAATGCTGCACGAAAAACGACGAATTTTCGGCTCAAAAAACTAATATTACAGAGATCTGGAAACAAAAAAGTGGATAAATCCATTTCAGAGAATGGTGCAGGTTTCTTGATTGTTGAAAATTCCGACTTTTTGAAAATTGCAAAAAATGCAAACTTTATTCGGCGTCTTTCTACTTATGAAGATATATATTTTTTCCTTAATGAAATTGTTTTTTAAAAGTATATTTTAAAATAAGTTCATGTAGAAATTTTCGAAAATTTGAGTACCTTTCTCGTAATTTTGCGTGAAAATGCGGGTGAGAAAGTATATGTTGTTTTAGCACCATTAGTTTATTGTAATCCACAAGATTTGGATTTTCTACTTTGCTACTCCCAATTCTTTGAACAGGATATCACAAACGTTTCAAGTTGTTTTCAATAATGAAGATACATATGCCACTTGTATTAAGTATTGTGGTATACAACTTGTGTGTACCTATATAAAAAAATACAACATCGTACCAATGTGTGTGTGCGTATTTGTGTTAAATACCTTTTCGTAGACAAACGGCGTTCCGGTTGACAGAGGAACCAGTTTGCCGTGGGCATGATGTGCCTGAACCGCGACATCAACCTGGACGTGCTGAACGAGAACTTCGAGCTGGCCGCCTTCAACGGGCTGCACAAGTGGGACGAGGACGACTTCATCCCGTTCCCGCAGAGCAGCACGGAGGACAGCCGCGAGCACATGCGCCTCGTCGCCATCAGCGACGTCGACGAGCCGTAAGCCTCCACCCCCACCCCCACCCCCTCCCTCCACGCGCACGTTCACGAGAGATGGCAGCGACCAGCATCATGGCTTGTGTCATTAGTCACGCCGATAAGTAGTGGACTCTCCACTCCAACCACCACCCTTGGCGTATTAAAGATTGCTTGGGTCGCATTGGCTTTAGGCGTCCATCATGGATGTTGACGAGTCGTAAGTTTTCACTTCTCCCCCCCCACTCTCCACACGCACGTTTACAAGAGATGGCAGCTACCAGCATCATGGCTTGAGACATTAGTCACGCCAAGTGGTGGACTCTTCACTCCCACCACCACCCTTGGCGTATTAAAGATTGCTTGGGTCGCATTGGCTTTAGGCGTCCATCATGGATGTTGACGAGTCGTAAGTTTTCACTTCTCCCCCCCCCACTCTCCACACGCACGTTTACAAGAGATGGCAGCTCCCAGCATCATGGCTTGCGTCATTAGTCACGCCAAGTGGTGGACTCTTCACTCCCACCACCACCCTTGGCGTATTAAAGATTGCTTGGGTCGCATTGGCTTTAGGCCTCCATCATGGATCTTGACGAGTCGTAAGTTTTCACTTCTCCCCCCCCCACTCTCCACACGCACTTTTACAAGAGATGGCAGCTACCAGCATCATGGCTTGAGACATTAGTCACGCCAAGTGGTGGACTCTTCACTCCCACCACCACCCTTGGAATATTAAAGATTGCTTGGGTCGCATTGGCTTTAGGCGTCCATCATGGATGTTGACGAGTCGTAAGTTTTCACTTCTCCCCCCCCACTCTCCACACGCACGTTTACAAGAGATGTCAGCTACCAGCATCATGGCTTGAGACATTAGTCACGCCAAGTGGTGGACTCTTCACTCCCACCACCACCCTTGGCGTATTAAAGATTGCTTGGGTCGCATTGGCTTTAGGCCTCCATCATGGATCTTGACGAGACGTAAGTTTTCACTTCTCCCCCCCCCACTCTCCACACGCACGTTTACAAGAGATGGCAGCTACCAGCATCATGGCTTGAGACATTAGTCACGCCAAGTGGTGGACTCTTCACTCCCACCACCACCCTTGGCGTATTAAAGATTGCTTGGGTCGCATTGGCTTTAGGCCTCCATCATGGATGTTGACGAGTCGTAAGTTTTCACTTCTCCCCCCCCACTCTCCACACGCACGTTTACAAGAGATGGCAGCTACCAGCATCATGGCTTGCGTCATTAGTCACGCCAAGTGGTGGACTCTTCACTCCCACCACCACCCTTGGCGTATTAAAGATTGCTTGGGTCGCATTGGCTTTAGGCCTCCATCATGGATCTTGACGAGTCGTAAGTTTTCACTTCTCCCCCCCCCCCACTCTCCACACGCACTTTTACAAGAGATGGCAGCTACCAGCATCATGGCTTGAGACATTAGTCACGCCAAGTGGTGGACTCTTCACTCCCACCACCACCCTTGGCGTATTAAAGATTGCTTGGGTCGCATTGGCTTTAGGCGTCCATCATGGATGTTGACGAGTCGTAAGTTTTCACTTCTCCCCCCCCACTCTCCACACGCACGTTTACAAGAGATGGCAGCTACCAGCATCATGGCTTGAGACATTAGTCACGCCAAGTGGTGGACTCTTCACTCCCACCACCACCCTTGGCGTATTAAAGATTGCTTGGGTCGCATTGGCTTTAGGCCTCCATCATGGATCTTGACGAGACGTAAGTTTTCACTTCTCCCCCCCCCCCCACTCTCCACACGCACGTTTACAAGAGATGGCAGCTACCAGCATCATGGCTTGAGACATTAGTCACGCCAAGTGGTGGACTCTTCACTCCCACCACCACCCTTGGCGTATTAAAGATTGCTTGGGTCGCATTGGCTTTAGGCCTCCATCATGGATGTTGACGAGTCGTAAGTTTTCACTTCTCCCCCCCCACTCTCCACACGCACGTTTACAAGAGATGGCAGCTACCAGCATCATGGCTTGCGTCATTAGTCACGCCAAGTGGTGGAGTCTTCACTCCCACCACCACCCTTGGCGTATTAAAGATTGCTTGGGTCGCATTGGCTTTAGGCCTCCATCATGGATGTTGACGAGTCGTAAGTTTTCACTTCTCCCCCCCCCACTCTCCACACGCACGGTTACAAGAGATGGCAGCTCCCAGCATCATGGCTTGCGTCATTAGTCACGCCAAGTGGTGGACTCTTCACTCCCACCACCACCCTTGTCGTATTAAAGATTGCTTGGGTCGCATTGGCTTTAGGCCTCCATCATGGATGTTGACGAGTCGTAAGTTTTCACTTCTCCCCCCCCACTCTCCACACGCACGTTTACAAGAGATGGCAGCTCCCAGCATCATGGCTTGCGTCATTAGTCACGCCAAGTGGTGGACTCTTCACTCCCACCACCACCCTTGGCGTATTAAAGATTGCTTGGGTCGCATTGGCTTTAGGCCTCCATCATGGATGTTGACGAGTCGTAAGTTTTCACTTCTCCCCCCCCCCACTCTCCACACGCACGTTTACAAGAGATGGCAGCTACCAGCATCATGGCTTGAGACATTAGTCACGCCAAGTGGTGGACTCTTCACTCCCACCACCACCCTTGACGTATTAAAGATTGCTTGGGTCGCATTGGCTTTAGGCCTCCATCATGGATGTTGACGAGTCGTAAGTTTTCACTTCTCCCCCCCCACTCTCCACACGCACGGTTACAAGAGATGGCAGCTCCCAGCATCATGGCTTGCGTCATTAGTCACGCCAAGTGGTGGACTCTTCACTCCCACCACCACCCTTGGCGTATTAAAGATTGCTTGGGTCGCATTGGCTTTAGGCCTCCATCATGAATGTTGACGAGTCGTAAGTTTTCACTTCTCCCCCCCCACTCTCCACACGCACGGTTACAAGAGATGGCAGCTACCAGCATCATGGCTTGAGACATTAGTCACGCCAAGTGGTGGACTCTTCACTCCCACCACCACCCTTGGCGTATTAAAGATTGCTTGGGTCGCATTGGCTTTAGGCCTCCATCATGGATGTTGACGAGTCGTAAGTTTTCACTTCTCCCCCCCCCACTCTCCACACGCACGTTTACAAGAGATGGCAGCTCCCAGCATCATGGCTTGCGTCATTAGTCACGCCAAGTGGTGGACTCTTCACTCCCACCACCACCCTTGGCGTATTAAAGATTGCTTGGGTCGCATTGGCTTTAGGCCTCCATCATGGATGTTGACGAGTCGTAAGTTTTCACTTCTCCCCCCCCCCACTCTCCACACGCACGTTTACAAGAGATGGCAGCTCCCAGCATCATGGCTTGCGTCATTAGTCACGCCAAGTGGTGGACTCTTCACTCCCACCACCACCCTTGGCGTATTAAAGATTGCTTGGGTCGCATTGGCTTTAGGCCTCCATCATGGATGTTGACGAGTCGTAAGTTTTCACTTCTCCCCCCCCCACTCTCCACACGCACGTTTACAAGAGATGACAGCTACCAGCATCATGGCTTGAGACATTAGTCACGCCAAGTGGTGGACTCTTCACTCCCACCACCACCCTTGGCGTATTAAAGATTGCTTGGGTCGCATTGGCTTTAGGCCTCCATCATGGATGTTGACGGGCCGTAAGCCTTCACCCCCCTCTACCCTCCACCCGCACGTTCACAAGAGACGGCTTCTACCAGTATCGTCTGAAAGATGAAGAACAGCTTGATTTTGATCTGGATGCACATGTCTTTAGTCACGTCAACACGCAACAGCTGTCCACTCCCAACACCACCCTTAGCATTACACCCTCGATTACACCCTCCTCCCCTCCAGGTTCATCTGCCAGATTCTTGTTCCGCATTGACTATATCTCTCCCTCTATGACGTGGACTAGCCGTATGCTTCTATTGCCCAAATCGATCTAGCATTTTTGCCCGCCTGCTGTCAACATTGCTGGTGCCTCTTTAACACCTCTGACAGGGAGGTTCTAGGATTCGAGTTTTGGTTGTTGGTCTAGTTTAGACCCTTTCTAGATACATAGATCGAATTCAGGCGTTATCTGGAGGAGAATTCTAGCGTCGGGGTGGTCTGATAGATGGTTTTAGATGGTTTCTGCGATCAATACCAGACGAAATCCGAAGTAGTACCCTATCAAACGGGCTATGGACCGCGCGCGATCTTTCCTTCCTCTTCGTTGTCCCATCCTCACCCCTTACTTACACACGTTTACACTTGCTAAATGCACTACACTATCATACAAGTGGTCGGGAACTTTGAGCTTGTCCCGGGTGGAATGGTGCCCCGCTGGTGGGAGATACTTGGAAGTGGAAATCCCAGCAAGACGTCGTGTAGGTCGGCGATAGATTTCACCGTCCAGCAGGGGTGGAACACTGCAGATTAAAATATTCACTACACTAACGGGAGTTAGACCTCAGGAATTTACTTGTCCGGGAACACCCATCACGTCATTTGTCGAGCTCGCGGCTGCTGACTTGGACAGCTCGATCGCTGTAGGAGAGCAAGCAAGGCGCGTGGGGTGGCGTGGCGAGCGCGGGTTGTGCGCAGCGGGTTGTGCGCAGCGCGCTGGCGCAGCGGTCGGCCGAGGGGCAGCTGGGCGAGGCGAAGCGCGAGGACGACGCGTCCTCCTCCTCCACCTACTCCTCGTCCGAGGACTTCTACCTCGAGTCCATGGAGGAGACCACGCTCGTCAAGGACCGGTTCTTCGAGGAGGTGGGCAATGCGCTAGGCGATGGGGAGTACTTGTTAAGCTGGAAAGGTAAAATGGTGTTGTGATTAGGGACAATCAAACAATCTTTAAGTAAAATGGCGTTCATTTCATTTGTAAAGTATTAAAGATACAAATAACGTCTCGAAAACTATTAGACTTTTCTCAATCGATGATTTTTAAAGAGTATAGAAATGTTTCATTTTACATCTCTAGAAATGTTATTGCCATAGATACAAACAGTAGTTATACATACCTAGCAACTTATAAATAAGTAAATATATACACCCCGACAAATATTTGGAAAGGCAGAATTAGAATTCAAAATATATTGAATTCAACATGCAGTGTCACTTTCTCGTATACGTATGTATATACGAAATAATACACGTAGTAAAAAGAAATATTGTCGTAAATGGATTTCAAGATTTCAACGGATACACGACATCCAGTCTCCTGGCACGAAAGAGTTGGTTTTTGTCTTCAAAATGCGGATCCTCCTGTCTGTCCTGTCTGTGAATAGCACAAGCGCTTAAACTGTTCGTATGCATTTTCCCCAAATTAATATTGCATAGTCAATTTGTACTTGCCACACGATTTTGAAAAAAATATAAAGCCCCTGGGACATTTTCAAACTTTTCTTAAAAATGGCTCTGCAAAAATTGGGCTGGTGGGGTGGGACGGTAGGGACTAAGTTTTAGAGTTATTGTGATAAATATCCGGGCGACAACTGGTATTCAAATGCGTATCGTAAAAAAAATCATAATCATAAGAGAGTTGTTCATCTAAAGGCCACGAAAAACCTTAAATATATTTATAATCAGCGGCAAGCTAGAATTAAAATATTCGTTCACCAATCCCCTTTGATGGGCGAATGACCGAAGGATGGTCGTTCACATCCGATGTGAGGACGTATGTGCATGCGCAGGCTGACGACGAGGGGCTGCACGACTCGTCCTTCGACCTGGATTACTCGGCGGTGACGACGCGCCATCGCAACACCATCGTCGACCTGGCCATGGAGACCCGTGAGTAGCCGAGGTACAGCTTCCGGGCAGTTGGCGCGACGCACGCCCTCCGCCTGGGCCCACGCACACACCCAAGAGCAATCGGCTAACACTTCAGAAAGAGAAAAAGGGGATTGACTTTGACTGATGGTAATAATGATAGTACGACGTTTCTTCAGATATTTTAAAAGGAATGATATTGAGTTCATCCGGTGTCCAGAGAAGAATTCCAGTGGCTCGTTGTTTTGATCGGTAGTTTTCCGTGGTTTCTCTGACCAGTACCAGGTGAATACCCTAACAAACGGCTCACTGACCGCGCGCGACCTTTTCTTCTTCTTCTTCTTCTTCTTCTTCTTCTTCTTCTTCTTCTTCTTCTTCTTCTTCTTCCTCCTCCTCCTTGTCCTAACCTCACCCCTTACGTACACACACACTAATATGCACTACACTATCACACATGTCGGGAGACCGGTCGGGCCGGTGCCTCGCTGGTGGGAGACACGTGGATTGGGAAATCCCGCATATCGACGCGTAAATCGGCTCCGGATCTCACCATCCAGCGAGGGAAGACCACTGCCCCCTCCTTTGATATAACTTGCAATATACTTATGGGATCTTAGCAGTTGACACGCTTGGAATCACTAATCAGTAAATCAACAATTTAGATAATATAGATATGTTTATTTTAGGTCGAATCAACCACTTGGGTTGCCGGTCTGGAGTAGTGCCTTAGCAATCTCGGACCGAAGGGTCGCGGGTTCGAGTCCCACCTCGAGTATGGTTGTATTTATGTTCATCCTTTCACCCCCTATCATTATAGTTCTCTGTTACCATACCGTTAATGCAATAGTGGTCGAAAAAGACCTAGATGTTGATGCGATCTTAAATAACAAAAATTAAATCACTTGGGTTATTAGTGATGTCATTCTCAATTCATTTACAAACATTATTCTAACATTAAATTATTGGTTTTAATTGGTGCATTGCGTTAATCACAGGTTGAACACACTTCTTCATTACAATAACAATAGAATTTTATTTTAAACACTATTTAATGGATGTAGAGGTTGATTTCTTTCATATCTAATATATAAAAACCAATCTTTGTTAGTTTGTTCATACTCAATACTGTGTACCGTACTGTCCATCCGATTGCAACAATGTCAACTTATTGCTTGGATTTATGGGAAGGATATAGACATAGTACAATTATTGTAACTCCGATAGATGGCGCTGCAGCACAAGATGATGCTACATTTAAATCACAACTACATTGTTGCTGAGCGTCTCCGTGTGACGTGGATGGAGACAGAGAAGGACAGGAGGAGTGGGCGGCGCAAGAATGATCGACGAGAGGGAAACGAGAGAAGGAGAGAGAGAGAGAAAAAGAAAGAAAGAAAGAAAGAAGGAAAGAAAGAAAGAAAGAGGGAACATGACGTAGAAAGGGAATGAGAGAGAAAAGAGAGGGGAAAAGGAGTCAGGGAAAGAGAGAGGGGAAAATTAAATAACTCTTAAATAAGGAAAAGAACAAGATAACTCTTTCAAATTTCAAAGAACATTTCCACAATTACTTCTTCTGCGGCAGCGAAGCGCCGGGTGGCAGCCTGTATTGATTAAATTTGTTTCACAAGTCCCTGTATTTTGGCGCTACAGCCGGCGAGTTCCGGCTGCTCGCTTACGTAGGGCGGAGGGCTGCGGAGACGAGGCGGCGGGGCGTGTGGCAGGGTTCGCGTTCCCGAAGAAGCCGTCGACGGGCGCGGGCGAGCGGGCGGAGCGCGAGGCGGCCGAGTACATGGGCGCGTCGAACGCCTTCGCCATCGAGCTGTTCGGGCTGCGCGACGACCTGGACGAGCGCCTGGCCTTCGACTTCCTGGAGGCCGCCTTCGACTGCTTCCCCGACCTGGACTACGCGCTGCTCACCACGCGCCCCGACCTGCCGGCCTTCCCGCTGCTCGCGCACTTCGTCGTACGCACCGCGAACGCCCCCTGCGCGTTTGTGCTTTCTCTTTGCACGCGAAGCAAAGCTGGAAAAATGAGGTCCATGTTGCCTCCGAACGGATGGAGGCGGGGGGAGGGTAATCTAAACAGCGAACGCCCCTTGCTGATTTGTGCTTTCTCTTTGTACGCAAAGCGCTGTAAAGGTACAAAAAAAAAGAGGTCCGTGTTGTCTCGGAAACGCACGGAGGCGGTGGGAGGGTACTCTAAACAGCAAAAATCGCTCCAATCAAAAATTTGAGGTCGATGATTTCTCGAAAAAGATGTGGGAGGTCTGCTACATGAACGTCATTGGACGTTTTATGAATTTTAGCAAAAATAGCTCCAAGCAAATATTTGAGGTGAATGGTGTCTCGAAAAAGGTATGAGGATCCGCTACATACGTCGGATTTGGGATTTCGGGACTTAGAGATTTTCACAATTTTAGCAATAATGGCTCCAAGCAAAAATTGGAGGTCGATGATTTCTATGGTAAAATTATTTATATGGTAATAAAGGTATGGGGGTCTGCAACATGAATGTTATACGACATTTTCAGAATTTTAGCAACAATAGTTCCAAATGTTTATTTGAATATTGTGTTCGAGTAGAGATATGAGAACTGGTGTAAATCCAAAGTTCCATAAAACCTCTGAAATTTGAAAACTGCAAAATTTAATTTCTTTTGGATTCCTCCTGACAATTACATTGTTTAAATAGACAATTTATTTATTAATGAAATCTGTTTTTCAAATTAAATCTTTAAATAAAGTTATGTACAATTTATGGAAAGTATTACAATACTTTTTGCGTAACTTTGAGTGAAGTAACATTGAAAAAATTATAAAAAAGGTTTTATAAAATGAGTCTAAACTTTTTATTTGTATTTATTGCTTGGTTAGAGCAAAGTTTCTCACTAAGAATTGGTCTGATTTTCAATAAAAGCTCTGAAATTTCGAACGGATAAGAGTATATGCGCCGAAGATGAAATTCCAGCCCGGGAAAATATTTTTGTTGGCTGGAAAATTGGTTTTTTTTTTAATTTAACTTAAGTAATGGCTTACGTAACCGTTACAAATTATACGAGACAGCATGTACTATTTTCAAACCAGTTTTATTAAGGGGTACTTGGTGGTCATAATACGTATAACCAGTCACAAGGGAACTTAAATTGCATTCGTACAAATTTGAAAATATTCCTATCGTCGCTCGTTTTCAAAACATATAATCAAGCAATAAAAGCGTAACATTATAAGGTAGTTGTATATTGTACTATTTTACGTTACAAAATAAGAAAAGATTGTGGCTGGTAATCAAATTAAGCGAGTGAATCTAACGAAGCCTAGACTGACAATGCTACTTATAGAAATGGAAACAAGAGATGTGCGCGCCGCTATCTAACCTTCTCTTGGCTTCATTTCGGAAAGCGCAAGTTTTCTTTATTCTCGAGCACAGCGATGAATAGCACGGTCTTTTTGAAACGTTTAGATACCACTGAGAACGGAAAGTGTGAATTCTCAATGCTGTCGTCACATCCCCGAATTTCTAATCGCTTCGAATTTTCGTAATATTGCCTTGTATTGGTGAATTCATAAGAGTTTGGCGTCCTATTCTAATATTTTACATTTTTAGCTTTTTCTTTGGTTTAGCGATTACGATTTATGGTTAGATGTATTTATTCACTACTTTTAGATAAACGAGGTTTTCTTATTCATCAGCAAGAGTTTATAGTTAGATCAGTTCAGGGATCGACAGTAATCCAAACTGAAAATGGGATTATACCTTGTTAGAAAAATCATCCCAATGAAACCATTTACGTTGACAAGAGTTCTGAAAAACGTGACATATTATTTATCCTCCGGTCTAGTACTCTCGACATGCAAAAATAAAAACATATCTTATCCATTCACACATGTACGTTACATTTGAACTCATTGATAGACAACCATAAACAATTAATATATAAAAATTGAAGCACCTTGTAAAATCTTCAACGCTGTATAACACTTTCCATATAATTCGTGAAAAATATACTGAGTATCAAAAAAGGAAAATATTTATTTTAATAAAGATATTTAATGTATTAGATAACATGTGTGCCGTGTAACTCTAAATGACTTAATATACCCGTAACAAATACTATAATAGTATTTTAAAGCCGTGGATGTGAGATTATATTTTGTTTGGAATACTATGAAATCAAATCTGTACTTCGTTTAATGATGCTAGGTTTCGTTTCTAGTGCGCAAAAATTTCTGGTGTTCATTTCTGGTGGCTTTGTTGGTAGTTTTATCCACCATTCAATTATGATAGCAAAAAGGGTGGAAAAGGAAGTATGGAAATCAATGAAACGTGTGAAGTATATATTTCTTTCCCATACATCACATTCAGTTATCCCTGTTTTTTACAAAAATAAATTATTCAAACTAAATAAAATCCTGTAATTGCGTTCATGCAGAAATGTGAAGATAAATATTGAAAGAAAATTTGAATAAGAACTGTAAATAACTTTATTGTGAACTTTGCAGAGCACAGGATTTTTAGGGCGACAAAATCCTTCGTACGCCTTCCTTCGGAGGGAAAGTAAAGCCGGCTGTCCCATGTTAGTAGATTTACTTCCATGTAAAAGATCCTCAAGCCTAAATGACGCCTCTGAGCTAAATTCAAATCGCCTGTTTCTCGCCCAAGAAATACCTCCTTTCTCTGCTAGTTGATGAAAGGAGCGTAGCGAAATTTGCGTGGTCAGACGGAAGAGCGGGCCTGATGGCCCGATTCTCGCCACGTAAAATAAGGGAAATGCAATTCAATTCAATTCACAGTGATACGAGACGTTAACGTGCCAGGTATCCCGATAACTCGGTATATCATGCTGTCATATGTAAGTTGTTACCACGCGTTGTAGGCCGTGGCGCGCGAAGTTCACTTCGATAATTGTAACACCCGTCTTCCCCCGCACCCTCTCTATGGAAAATCAAGAAAACTTGCGCGTCCAGAAGTAGCGGTAGCGTTGCCAGTCTAGACGCGCGCGGATCAGCGGATGAGCGGCGGACGCTGTGAGTTGCAGCGGGTGACTCCTCGCCACGACCAGAGCTTCCCGCACGAGCTGTGGGTGGCGCATCGCTGCGCCGTGCTCGGGTGAGTGAGGGCTAGCGCCGCCTCTATGCACACGCGGTGCGAAAGAAGGGAAGACTATCAGCAACCGAAAAAGTAAAGAAAAAAATACGGGAAAATACTCTTTGGGTAGTTTACACAAATGAAATCACAAAAAAAAAACAGTGAGAGAAGTTTTGTTCACAAATATATTAAACAATTGAATTTTCCAACTTGATTAGATCTCTATCGTGTTTCACGCTGTCCAAACCCTACTTTATTGACCGTCTGTACTGTTTTTCTTTCTTCCCCTTGGTGTCGTAAATGAGCAGTCTCAAGGCCAAACGTCGGTTAAGGAGATTTTTTCTAGTTTTTTGTTTTTCAGCAGACAGCCGGTTATCTTTTACGCCCCGATGGGGCGCAAATTCGGCCATACACTAGACACCAACACACTTGCAGGCTTCTCTGATTTGTAGTCAGCAGAACGCGAGGCGCTCCGTGACCACACATACATGAGAGGCAAGGGACAAACAACCGACCCCAGGGCAGGACTCGAAGCCGCGGCCTTCGGACCGAGGCGCCATGCAGGTCGGCCGGTTCAGGGGATATACAGAGCGTAAATTCCATGGACCGACTACTCCCGAACAAATCACACTCGACCCACCAGATTTTGCAGCCCGCCATCGTGTGGTGAAAGAGACGATGTGCTCTTTAGACCCGACGAAACGCATTCTGTTATCGATCGTCAACAGTGGCTCGAAGTTTCGAAGGGCGAACACCCTCTTTAGTCGACTCCGAAATGTATACATAGGTCCCTGTCAAATTTCACAACTACCGACACCCTCATTCTCGGCAGTAACGGTATAGGGTGCTATGTGCAAAGTTGGCTGGTATTATCGTTGCGATTCGCTCGTAATAAGCACCATGTCCTTTAAGCACCGCACACTGCACTTCCGGGGCCAGTGATCTTATCCGTTGACGCGCCCGAGATCGCAAGCGATGAGCCCGTCGCTGTGGAGGGGCGCGTGAATTATGTTTCCAGTGACAGAAATCAAGTTTTTTAAAAGTATTTTATTACAATAAGTCGTACAGCAGTTGTATACTTGTTGAAATATGAATTAACGTTGATTCTGACATCGAGGAGCGTGAGCAGCGTCTGAAGGAACAATGCTAGTGAGAGCTACTTGGCTCCCGTTTATATACAATTTCCATGTTATTCACTAGATCACAAACAAGATTTCTCTTCGTATCGTTTCTAGTAAACATCCTGGTATGCATTGGTTACCGTTAGCCAAGGGGATGTAACTCGTGTGCGCGTGCGCAGGCACATCTGCGTGCGGCACGCGGAGCGGGGCGACCTGGCGCACGTGCGCGCGCTGGTGGCCGACCTGCCCGGCGAGCAGGAGCTCGTGGACCAGAGCGTGTCGTCCGTGCTCAACCCCGACTCGGCCTTCCGCTCCTTCGTGCTCGCCGTGGAGGACGTGGTGGTCGGCGTCGCCGTCATCATGCCCATCGACGACGTGCGTACCGCTCACCCATCTCTCGCCTCCTTTCCCCTTTTCTTTCGTTTAGCTACGTCGGATTTAGTCGCGGTCTCGAGGACAATTCTGGCGGCCAGCTGGTCTCATCGGTAGCTTTCCGCGGTTTCTTCTATCATACTAGGCAAATGCCGGAGAAGAACCCTAACAAACGGGCCACGGACCGTACGCGATCTTTCCTTCCTCTTCCTTTACCTGTTCCTATACTTACACACACACACTTCCATGTACTACACTACCACACATGCCGGGAGACCTGTAGGGAGCTTAGAGCTTGTCCCGGCTGGGGCGGTGAGTCTCGCTGGTGGGAGATATCTGGTTGAGCAAAACCTCACTAGCCGATGGTAGGTCGGCGCCAGATCTGGCCATCCAGCGAGGGAAGACCACTGCCAACTCTAGGAAAAACATGTACTACACTTACGGAACTAATGATCTTGTTAGTTGACGCGCCTGGAATAACTAATAATCAATCTATAAATTCAATTCCTGTTGCTTCTATTTTCGCTCTGCTCTCTCTTCATTTCTTCCTCTGTACATTTCACAGTTTCCTTCTTTGCATCTGTTTCTTACATTTCTCCTCTTGACGTCTTTTTACTATTTTTGTTCTCATCCCTAACGTTCGTTCTGGCAGGAGTTTTCTATGAATTAGACAAATTAACTAAAAATTTAATTTAAATAAATGAAGTGATAGAAATAAAAATATACATAGAAACAGGAAAAATATTATTTAGATTATATGCTATGAGAAATTCTATTTTGATTTTGTCTCTCAAAATTAATCTACACCGTGAAATCATTCGTCCCTGACGCGGATTTCCAATCCACACCCCTAGCGCTGAGCAGTTTCTATTCTACACCCACATCCGCATCTTCAGCTTCTCATTTACGTAGTAATTCCCTAAATTAATTTGCTAAACTGCTGAACGCTTAGAGAAAAGGGCTCAAAGGTTTTTGCAGGCAATCTAACATATTCCGTTATCGCTCGATTTGTGAGAGTTAATTTTCCATCATCCGTTCTCTGTAAATTTGAATTTATTTTGTTTGCCTGTGCAGAGAGAGTGTTGCCAAATACTATAGAGACAATACAGGACACTTCGCGATATATCGAGAAACACTGATGCCAGCTCCATTTAGTGGCAGAACCTGGTGAAAACTCATACAGCCTAAGCTCAGTGCTCTGTTGGTGTTTGTTTTCTGCTCGATTTTTTAAAATTTGATTGTCTTTCTGGCCAATTTCTGGAAAACTTATTTTACAATACTGTTCTTGGCATCCTTCTTTTATGGCAGGAAAAATTTGTGCAGTTTTTTGGCTGTTTTAATTATGAAATTCAAAAGAACTTGTGTTCGTTCTTCACGTAAAACTAGTTTATCGAATGTAGATGAAAAGTATAAATTAAGCGGTTTATTTATTCAGACTAAGCAGTATGTGAATGCCACTCTACCAAAATGAATTAGCTATTAGATTGTTTTCTAATATTAAGTATGTTTTCGACAGAGATTTTTAAATTGTTTACGTCACAGTAAACTTGAGGTCAAAAAACAATTAATGCAAATCCTTAATATTCAATTGGGAAATATTGTATGTGAGGAATTTGCATGTAAGCAGAGGTATAATGTATTGATAAAGTGCTTTTTAAAGAAAGCAAATGAAAAAAATACCAAATGTATAACTGGAAGGGATAAGGCAAGAAAAATATTGCATTTGTAAAAATTTTATTCTTGGAATATATAAAACATCTCTTTTGTACATTATTATTTTCCGTAATTTAAGCCATTCAATAAAATCAAGTCACAGAAAAAATAGGTAAAAATGAGTCTTATTTCGTGAGGTCAATTTAAAAAAAAAGTATTTCTTCCGTAAGAATCATATTGATGTCTTTATTTGGCGCTGCAGTACCAAGTTCTGACACTAGGAGCGCTTGCGTGGAAGCGCGGGGAAGTGTCCTGTGTAGTGTGTGTGGTGGGGCAGCTGGTGTACCTGCGGTCGCACTACGCCGTGGAGGAGGTGTGCGAGGTGGACCTGCACCCGCCGAGCGCGCACGCCACGCTGCTGCACCTGGTGCTGTGCCCGCCCTTCCAGCAGCACGCGCGCTTCTTCCTACGCGAGGTGCAGCGCCTCAGCGACGTCGCCTGCCTCTTCCACCGGCAGCCCGCGCGCCGCCCCAAGCCCCAGGTCGCCATCCTCTCCCCTGCCTCTCCCCTGCCTCCCCCCTTCCTGCTCTCGCGCTCGCGTGCCGCGCTCGGCTTAGGCCCGCTGCCCACGCCGCCACAGAAGCGCTCAAACGTCAATCATCAGGGCTCTTCGCCGACGACGGACAAAGGGACCGAAGCAGGTACCTGCTGCGGTCCCTTTGTCCGTCGTCGCCGGAGGGTCGGCGAAGAGCCCTGATGATTGACGTTCGCGCGCTTCTGTGGCGGCGTGGGCAGCGGGCCGCCTTAGAGCTTGGCCCGGCTGCGGCGGTGTGCCCCGCTCGTGAGAGACACCTGGTTAGGGAAAAGCCCGCTAACCGACGGTAGGTCGGCGCCGGATCACGTCATCCAGTGGATGAAGATCACCGCCACCTGCCCGAAGGAAAACATGCTCGGTAGTGGACGCGCCCGGAATCACTAATCACTCAACCCAACTTCATTCCGTATTTGCTTGAGTTTGAAGTGTAGTTTGTGTGAGGTGCTACGAAAGTATGTTTTTTGTACGATCATTTTACTACCGCACATGTTGGGAGATCGGTCGTGAGCTGAGGCTTCTCCCGTTTGGGGCGGTGCCCGGCCGAAGGAGATTCCTGCAGGAGGCCCGCAAGCCGACGTGTGGGTCGGCACCGGATCTCGCGTTCCTCCGGGGAAGGAACACGCCAGCTCCCGAGATACGTAACATGCAATTTACGGAAGAAATGATCTGAGTACATAACGCACATGGAAGCAATAAAACTATGGTTTCATCTTGTTACGACTGCTAGTCACACATAGTACAAGTAGAAGTATGTAGTATGTGTAAATGTATCATAAAACGAACTAAACCACAGTCTACAAATTTTATACGAATACTTTTGAAAGATCGAGAACCAAAATAACGGGGATTGCGATATTAACCTAGAACGTGCTATTAAGAAAATTAGGTTTAATGCAGCTTGCGAGCCATTAATGCATTTATGAATTATTAGGAGATAATTAAGCGTTGCTGCTCCCGGGTCATTGGTTTTGGAGGGCGCGGCCGAGGTAGGGCGAGAGTGAACGGGGACGCGGTGGGGCGCAGCATTGAGTGTGTGGCTTGGAAGGGAGATGAAGGCCGGGGCACAAACCAGCAAGCGATAGGCGATCGGACGGAGCTGACACACGGTGTATCAGTCAGAAGCCCAGGCAAATTGGCAAACTGAACCAATAGATCTTTCTGTTTCACTCCATCGTAAGACAACGCACGCATTCTAATTTGTTACATTTGTAGTATTTTATCTAAATAACTTGTATTCTCCTCCTCTTAACACAGAAGTGACTGGGTGGTTGTTCCGAGCTTGACAATATATTTAAATAGTGAAAATCGAATCGATTGTAATTATGTGTACTCAATGCTCAACCATATATGTTTCATGTGTCACTACCAGGTAACATTTCAATGCATTAGAACAGTTTTCAGTAGAACTAGGTGAACACGTGGAATTTCCGCCGCCGGCCGACGCTGCATAAGTTCCGTTGCCCATTACCAACGTAGACATAGGACGCACTTACTACGGGGAGACATGAGTGATCTATTGCACAACATATCCCACTTCAGCCAAAGAGCTCAGGTTTGGCACACAATATTAGCGGGAATTTTAAATGAAGCCAGATACCAAAATATTAACCTTGTTGTAAGTAACTGGAACACATATATGAAGATTTAAAATAAAATATGGCATTTGTTTATTTCAAATTCACATTTATTGTGGTATTTTTAGTTGAAAATTGTCATTTTCTGCCACTTTGCAAATGTTTCTGCACACTTCTCGCTCTTCATGCAATATGGCGGCCAGCGTGGTTTGGTCTGTCTTTTCTAAGGAAGTGTCCTTGCTGTGGTCACGTGATTGGTCCTGCGCAGAACGGGCACAAAATCGGTGCGCAAGAGTAGCTCATCCATTTCTTTTCGCCATGAACGCACTGAATGCAATCAGCTCAGAGGTGGTTATCCAATTGGGAGCATCATTACAACTTCAATTTTTACATTGAAGTTCCCATTTGTTCAAAAGCCAGTTCTCCCGACGTTTTCCTCGGCGAGTCCAAAGCGTGTGCAGGAGCCGCCGGGCCACGGAATCGAAAGTATACAGAAAGGAAACTTGATTGCGGTTTCTTTGATCCCCGAGAGGCGGCAAAGTTACATTGGTCACTATATTTAAACCGAATAATCACGATTCTTGCGTAAGTATAGATAAGAATACCTTACTTCCATAGTGAATGACACATGTTTCACTATTAAAGTTTTAGGGATCTAGTCTAATGTGTTGTACCCCTGCAGTGAAACGAAGCACAAAAATATATTTGAATGAGAGAAATATGTCCTAAAAAGCAAGAAATAATAAATGCACCGTCGGTCAGCTTTTCTCTTACTTATTAGACATTTAAAATATTTACAAATTTAATATCCACATCAAACAAACTTAACAGTGAATAACAGCCGATTACTAAAAACATTCGCGAACTAAAAAAGCCAATGCCATACAATCAGAACACAGCAACGGAGACATAGCAACAGCACCGGCCAGCTACCTAGGGTACACGTGTGGCTTTGGCCCAGCAATGTACTCGGTTTCAATATGGCGGACACCGCATAAGGTGGCGCGCGGAATGCAGGGAAGTGTCCACTGCGCGCGTGGCGGCGCAGGCGCGGCGCGTGATGGCGGTGGCGAGCCGGCTGCGCGCCGTGCGCCCGCGCAGGGGCATCCAGTACGTGCTGGAGCTGCTGGAGCCGGCCAACCAGCCGCTGGAGCAGGTGCTGGCCGAGGACGAGCCGTACGCGCTCTACTTCGTCAACAAGCGCCTCACCGGGCTGGCGCGCCGCCCCGTCACGCTGCGCATCGTGGTGGTGGGCGCGTCCGACACCGGGCTCGCCTTCCTCGAGACGCTCATCTTCGGGTGAGCACTCGTTGCGCACGCGATGTCTCCTTTGATTGAGAGACGTCGGTTGCCGTCGGAAAACCTTCCCTGTGTTTGCGTACGTGTTTGGTATCAGACAGTTGGTGCTAATCGAGTGTCATTCTTAATAAGAGTGGTGTTGGTGGCCGTGGCCGTCACGGGGCGTACCGTCCTCAAGTCGCTCATCTTCGGGTGAGCACTCGTTGCGCACGCGATGATCTTTTGATTGAGAGACGTCGGTTGCCGTCGGAAAACCTTCCCTGTGTTTGCGTACGTGTTTGGTATCAGACAGTTCGTGCTAATCGAGTGTCATTCTTAATAGGAGTGGTGTTGGTGGTCGTGTCCGACACGGGGCGTACCGTCCTCAAGTCGCTCATCTTCGGGTGAGCACTCGTTGCGCACGCGATGGTCTTTTGATTGAGAGACGTCGGTTCCGTCGGAAAACCTTCCCTGTGTTTGCGTACGTGTTTGGTATCAGACAGTTCGTGCTAATCGAGTGTCATTCTTAATAGGAGTGGTGTTGGTGGTCGTGTCCGACACGGGGCGTACCGTCCTCAAGTCGCTCATCTTCGGGTGAGCACTCGTTGCGCACGCGATGGTCTTTTGATTGAGAGACGTCGGTTCCGTCGGAAAACCTTCCCTGTGTTTGCGTACGTGTTTGGTATCAGACAGTTCGTGCTAATCGAGTGTCATTCTTAATAGGAGTGGTGTTGGTGGTCGTGTCCGACACGGGGCGTACCGTCCTCAAGTCGCTCATCTTCGGGTGAGCACTC
Organism: Gryllus longicercus; assembly: GCA_038098605.1. Taxonomy (NCBI): domain Eukaryota; kingdom Metazoa; phylum Arthropoda; class Insecta; order Orthoptera; family Gryllidae; genus Gryllus; species Gryllus longicercus. Next base: position 2,679,202 of record JAZDUA010000169.1, on the reverse strand, counting down.
GTTGCGCACGCGATGGTCTTTTGATTGAGAGACGTCGGTTCCGTCGGAAAACCTTCCCTGTGTTTGCGTACGTGTTTGGTATCAGACAGTTGGTGCTAATCGAGTGTCATTCTTAATAAGAGTGGTGTTGGTGGTCGTGTCCGACACGGGGCGTACCGTCCTCAAGTCGCTCATCTTCGGGTGAGCACTCGATGCGCACGCGATGATCTTTTGATTGGGAGACGTCGGTTGCCGTCGGAAAACCTTCCCTGTGTTTGCGTACGTGTTTGGTATCAGACAGTTGATGCTAATCGAGTGTCATTCTTAATAAGAGAGGTGTTGGTGGTCGTGTCCGACACGGGGCGTACCGACCTCAAGTCGCTCATCTTCGGGTGAGCACTCGTTGCGCACGCGATGATCTTTTGATTGAGAGACGTCGGTTGCCGTCGGAAAACCTTCCCTGTGATTGCGTACGTGTTTGGTATCAGACAGTTGGTGCTAATCGAGTGTCATTCTTAATAAGAGTGGTGTTGGTGGTCGTGTCCGACACGGGGCGTACCGTCCTCAAGTCGCTCATCTTCGGGTGAGCACTCGATGCGCACGCGATGATCTTTTGATTTGGAGACGTCGGTTGCCGTCGGAAAACCTTCCCTGTGATTGCGTACGTGTTTGGTATCAGACAGTTGGTGCTAATCGAGTGTCATTCTTAATAAGAGAGGTGTTGGTGGTCGTGTCCGACACGGGGCGTACCGTCCTCAAGTCGCTCATCTTCGGGTGAGCATTTGTTGCGCACGCGATGATCTTTTGATTGAGAGACGTCGGTATATTCGTCAGTGTACTTCCCTACGTCGTTCAATGTCATATCGCCATGCGCTCGGTGTCGGTGTCAGTTTGATGCTAACCGGGCACTATTGCCATATCAATGGGGTGCCACTCAGGGGATCTCGAAGCTTCTGAATGCCCGTTATATAACCCCAAGACGCCAGGCATGAAGAGAATTTCACATCCGCAGAGCCCGATGAGCGAGAGAGAGAGAGAGAGGGAGACATACAGACAAAATGACAGTGAGACAGAGTCAGAGACAGAGAGAGAAAGAGGGACAGAGAGAAAGAGAGATAGAGAGAGAGACACACACACACACACACACACACACACACATATATATATATATATATATATATATATATATATATATATATATATATACTAGCTGACCCGGCAGACTTCGTACTGCCTCAACGATAAATAAAAGACCTAAACTTTTGTATAAAATGATTTTAAAACAAACCGAATCCCTATTTAATAAAAATGCATTTTTTGAATAAAGCATGAAGTTTTATTATTATTTTCGACAAATCATGTTGCTTACTTACAAAACAGAGTTTTTCTGAAATACTGGCTATTTATAAGGTTTAAATTTTATATTTACAGACACACATAGTTATGATACAGTCTGTTAATCAATTTAAAGCTTTCTCATAAACTATATTTTTTGTTTCGTGGTGCGTAAATAAACAAAGAAGACGATTTTCCGACGCGCGAACACGCAACGTATAATTGTCCATGCGCGAAACAGGGAAACTCTAAATTGAATTCACAAACTTCCAACGACTGTCCTTGCGATTTATTTATGATCATTGCAAAGGCCAGACGTACTGAAAATTGTAAGCGTTTAAAATCGAATGGTAAGTTCGTTGGAATCATCGGTATCCTCGGGATCAAAACATCCTCTCCTTTGTATTTTCCTTTTATGATTGTTGACTCAATGACGTTATTCATCAGCTTTTTCACAGCCAGTCTTGTTCCATTGCATGGTCGAGGTTGATTAATATTACGCAACATGATGACAACTGATGTTCTTCAACTTGTGTTCCTTATTTTCGACGCTGAAACGATTTCGATGATGCGTTCCATGTGTAATAGCGTGCCATGTCAGCATACAGCAAAGTGCGAGCAAAAGCATCAGTTTGACAGACTGTGAAGAAACTTGTTAATGTTGTCGACGGAGGATGTGCCGCCCTATATGTCGCGTTAGATTATTAAAGTTTCGGAAATATATTTATTTGTGCAATGTAATTGAATTTTCCTCACTATTCAAGAGAGATTGTCAAATTGCCGCCTGGCGAAAGATGAGGCGTCGAAAATCGTTACACTAGTGTGAACTCTTTTCAGGTTTTCAACGTCAAAAGTAATTTGTTGAGACCGCAAAGTGTGAAAGTGGCTTTTAGATTGTACTATCTCAGGTACTAAAAACTTCGATTTATAGAGGAGTATACTGCACTGTAATTCAAGTACAAAATGGTCAATGAATTGAGTGTTTGTAAACATTTCTTTCAATAAAAGTGCACCACTCTTCTGTGCAAGAAGTCGCAGAAACAACCACTCATTTTTCATAATTTACATTGTTCATGTCACAAACATCATGTACTAATTTTTAGAATTACGTTGGTCAGTCACAAAAGCTTTGTGTTATCTATTTTTTATCTGCTTGTTAGTCTGTACAACAGAGATTGTGAAAGTATTGCATGTCCGTCCTAGCGACTCCGATCTCACAGTCACACCTTGATTTCGGTGCTTTTGAATAAATGTGAATAGTAATAATAATAATTATTATTATTATAAATATAAAAACAAAAATTACACTGTAGATAACTGCGGCTACATGCATAAAAAGAACCAAGAAATTCAAAATTATAATTTACTTTTAGTTTACGAGATAAAACTTTCCCCAACCCAACTTTACCAGTAATTGCAGCTCGCGTCATGAAAATTCAAGTCTCCCCCTGGTCGCGTACGTAGAGTTGACGAGCTTCACCGGAACAAGGCCTTCACCAGTGTTGCGCTTGCTTGCTCGAGAGCGCGGTAGTCACAAGTCCATCTCGGAAACCGCCTTCGGCGCAGCGCAGCCGATGAAAACTTGTCGAGCAACCTTCCCCGATTCCCTCACTTACCTCGTTTCGCCGAGTGGAAGGACGGGAATGTTCTGTGTGTCTGTCGGTCTGTGTTTCTGTCGGTCTGTGTTTCTATCGGTCTGTGTGCCTGTGTCTGTCGGTCTGCGTGTCTGTCGGTCTATGTGCCTGTGTCTGTCGGTCTGTGTGCGCTGTGTCTGTCGGTCTGTATTTTGTGCGGATGAGAATGTGTGTCTGTCGTGGATGGAAATGTTCGGTAGGCTTATACAGGCGCAAGAAATATTCAACAATTTGAGTTAACATTTATATCATCCAGAATGTCAATTAGTAAATGTATGATAATTTTTCTACTGTTTTATTTAGTTCGGTTTCGGTGTATACATTTCTTTGAACATCTATTTGTCTTTAAAGTTACGATTTAAAATCGAACAATGTTTTATAAGGCATTTCCACTCACACTAATCTAAAAGGTTCATTTATTAGAGAGCTTTGATGTATGATGATTAGTCTCGTGAATGCAGTGCATGTTAAATTGCAGGAAATGGGAGTCTTCTTGCCAACCAGGATTTTTGTTAAGCCAATCATGATCCTTGATGAGACAACCAATATCCTTTTTGAGAAATTCAAAATCATTTTTCAGACGACCATGATCCTTGTTAAGCCAACCATGATACTTCTTGAGCCAACAAATATCCTTGTTGAACAAACCAATAACCTTGTTGAGCCAACCAATATCCTTGTTGAGCCAACCAATATCCTAGTTGAACCAACTATGATACTTATTAAGCCAAATCTAATCCATAACTGGAAGATCAACCCAGCAATCGATCAAGTTAGAGATCGACCCAGCAAGTCCATGCAGTGAGGGATCGACCCACCAAGTCGATCAAGTGAAGGATCTACCCAGCAAGTCGATCAAGTGAAGGATCTACCCAGCAAGTCGATCAAGTGAAGGATCTACCCAGCAAGTCGATGAAGTGAAGGATCGACCCAGGAAGTCGATCAAGTGGGGGATCGAACCAGCAAGTCCCTTAAGTAGGGGATCGACTCGGCAAGTCAATCAAGTAGGGGATCGACTCAGCAAGTCGATCAAGTGGGGAAACGACCCAACAAGTCGATGAAATAGGGGATGGTCCCAGCAAGTCGATCAAGTAGGGGATCGACCCAGGAAGTTGATCAAGTGGGGGATCGACCCAGCAAGTCGATCAGGTAGGGGATCGACCCAGCAAGTCGATCAAGTGGGGGAACGACCCAGCAAGTCGATGAAATAGGGGATGGGCCCAGCAAGTCGATCAAGTGGGGGATTGACCCAGCAAGTCGATCAAATAGGGGATCGATCCAGCAAGTCGATCAAGTAGGGGATCGACCCAGCAAGTCGATCAAGTAGGGAATCGACCCAGCAAGTCGATCAATTGGGGGATCGACCCAGCAAGAAGATTAAATGAGGGATCTACCCGGCAAGTCGATCAAGTGGGGGATCGACCCAGCAAGTCGATCAACTGACGAATCTGTCCAACAAGTCGATCTGACTATCGTGAGTATTATAACTATTTTGACTGTTTTGACTGTTTTGAGTTTTTGACTGTTTTGACTGTTTTGACTATTTTGACTGTTTTGACTATTTTGACTGTTTTGACTATTTTGACTATTTTGACTATTTTGACTATTTTGACTATTGTGACTATTGTGACTATTGTGACTATTGTGACTATTGTGACTATTGTGACTATTGTGACTATTTTGACTATTTTGACTATTTTGACTATTTTGACTATATTGTCAGTCAGTCAGTCCTTCCGTCAGTTCTTCCGTCAGCCCGTCAGTCAGTCCGTCAGTCCGTCCGTCAGTCCGTCCGTCCGTCAGTCCGTCCGTCCGTCCGTCCGTCAGTCCGTCCGTCAGTCCGTCCGTCCGTCCGTCCGTCCGTCAGTCCGACCGTCAGTCCGACCGTCAGTCCGTCCGTCAGTCCGTCTGTCTGTTCGTCCGGCCGACCGTGCGTTCTTTAAGCCGACCGTCCGTCCGTGAGGCCGGCCGGCTGGCCGTCAGGCCGATCGTTAGTCCGTCTGGCCGACCGTCCATCAGGCCGGCTGTCTGTCCGTCATGCGACCGTCAGTCAGTCCATCCGTCCGTCTGCCCGCTCGTCAGTCCATCCGTCCGTCTGCCCGCTCGTCAGTCCGTCCGTGCGTCAGTCCGTCAGTCCGTCCGTCCGTCCGTCAGTCCGTCCGTCCGTCAGTCCGTCCGTCAGTCAGTCCGTCCGTCCGTCCGTCAGTCCGTCCGTCCCTCAGTCAGTTCGTTCGACAGTCAGACCGTCCGTGAGGCGGTCCGTTCGTCAGTCTGTTAGTCCATTAGTCTGTCAGTCCGTCTGTCAGTCCGTCCATCCGTCAGTCTGTCCATCCGTCAGTCTGTCCATCCGTCGGTCCGTCCATCCGTCAGTCCGTCCGTCCATCAGTGAGTCCGTCCGTCAGTCACTCCGTCCGTCTGTCAGTCAGTCAGTCACTCCCTGTGTGTGTGCACGAATTCTTTTTCATCTTTAGATAGAATTATAAACTTTATTTTATTTCGTTTCTCATTCACTTTACCCTATGGTAACTATATCATGTAGTTACTAGATTATTTATATCAACCCAACAGTTCTCACTGTTGTTCGTCTTTTTGCATCTGAAGATAACATGTTGGAAAAATGTGCGGCACATTCTTCAACGACCAAAACGTGATTGCGTGATATTTATGAACTTTCATACAAATATAGTTTTGATCCTAAAAGATAATATAATTTACAAAGTCTGTTTATTAATTTTATCAAAATCACAGAGGATATTATTTAAACATTTCAAATACAAAGACCAAAGTGATGGCATTTACGGAAAAACATTATACGCACTTCTTGAAAAGAATGACATGTGGCCAGTTGGTCATTTTAAATATTTTTAAAATAATAAAACCTGTTTAACAGAGGTAGATCTAGATGAAAAAATCCAAAAGTTCCAGAAAATATACTGCTTGCTCGAGCGCAAGGGAGAAGGGATAATCACGCTGGCACCAGGATTGCTGCGTCATCGGTATATTGTAGAGTTCCATGGTTTATCTTCCTACAATCTTGATACTTCTCTTTGTACGATTTGATCTCGTAAAGTAATGGATAAAATTACGTTACATATTTCGTAAATAATTATTACAGTTTTCATTTTCGATCTATTACAGGCAAATAACACACACACACTCTCCCTCTCACACAAACACACATTGAGATTTTCGTAGAGAAACAAAATATTCCTATATTTTTAGTTCAATTATAATTGAATAGTTATATAATGACACGGTATGTACACAGAACAAACGGTTGGGAAGCTCGGGCCAAATGCAGGTGTTGCGGTTCAAGTGCCCGAGTGCGGGCGTTAGTCTGGGCGCAGCTCTCGGAATGCACCTAGCCAGCGGAATTCGTTGTACATGGCCAAAAAAAAAAAAATAAAAAAATAACGAATGTGTTTGCAGACCGGCGATTCTTGAGCGCGGGAGGCACTGTCACGTGAACTAGCGGTATACAAGTTAGCAGCGAATCGCTTGACGGGATTCGATAACGAATGAAATCTTCGTGCTGATGCTCATTTTTCCACCCATGCGGTTGTGCTCGCAAGCCTCGACTATGCGAGTTGCCTCTCTCGCCATAGGACTACTGGCCAGAAGCGCGACGCGAAATAAGATGAAAATTAAATGTTCAAGCAATCAATGGCAAAATACTATCTTTCTGTCTTCAGGAAGTGAAGGGAGGAATGACTTCGATACATGGGACAGACACGCATTCTAAAGCAAGCGTTTATGTGCAGAACGCGAGGTAGAAGACACAGAAGCAGATCGTTATAGAAATGAAATTGGTAGAAGCCAGAACAGGTCAGGAACCCATCCTTGGAGTAGAGGAGAAGAAGATGATCATAAGGGTGTCAACTCTGTTATTTGTTAATACGAGCATAACTGCGTCATAGCAGGCCAGTACCCATAAAGTTGAAAAAGGATACTGTTATTTCTTAATTGCTGAATTATTTGCAGAGCTAAAAATTAATCTTAGACGTAGCACCGCTTTAACCGCCGGGCCTGGCCGTGCCACCGCGCTGACAGAGGGCCCACAACGGGCGGGTGGGTGACGCAACGGCGCAGAAGAAGAAGTGGGGAAGGGGGGGGGGTGAGGTGTTTTCGTAAATTTCACTTTACGACGCTCCTATTCGTCCGATTTGCATGATTGTCATGGCGTTGGATTCAGGAAGCATGTCCCCATCGCGCTATATTGCCACATTTTAAAATTTGTTCTCGAAAGTTTGAGAACTAATTTCAAATTCTCGTTTTTGTTAGATTTTTGGACAAAGGTCATCGTAGCGGAAATTCTATTTTAAAAAGGCTTCAAATGCCGTTTACAGATCGAAAATCGGACTACTGTTCAGACGTTATCGGTAAAGTAAATTTTACTTATTTTGGTGCTGCCGCGTGGTGGCAACAAATTGTACTAGTGTCGGGACATTTAGCCTTAAATACGAATGGGAAAGAGGTTTCCCAGAGCATTTCAACCCAGCCGTACGAACGGGATACTTTTGGCTTGACCTCCAGAGGCGCGCGTCGGCTCTTATCTATCGCTTGCTGACGGATGGCAAGCCGCGGTGCGCCTATTTTCACGCATCGGAGGTCCGGCCTACGCAATCAGGCAGGGATGTGTTGATGGAGTACGGTCTTGCGGCAGGAAGAGCGACGTTTCTCGCTTTTACAGTGCGCCGCAGCTCGTGAGAAAAGGGCTATTTTGAGGGTTTTCCCGGCAATTATTCGAATCTTTTTCAACTTTTAAACCTTCCCTAGACCTCCACGAACATTTCAAAACCAAGATAAGATAAATCCGTTCAGCCGTTCTCGAGTTTTAGCGAGACTAACGAACAGCAATTCATTTATATATATATATATATATATATATATATATATATATATATATATATATATAGAGAGAGAGAGAGAGAGAGAGAGAGAGAGAGAGAGGAGAGAGAGAGAGAGGAGAGAGAGAGAGAGGGAGAGAGAGAGGTCATCACCAAAGACAAGATACATTCTCTCGTCCACAGCCCCATGAGCTCCCACCTGCTCTTCCACAACCTGACGTTGGTGTCGGTGCACGGCCTGCCCGACGAGTACCCCGACAACTCGGCGGCCGCCATGATGATCCCGTACCGCGGCCGCTACAACTCGAGCTACCTGGCGCGGCTGCAGCTGCGCGTGCACGTCAACGTCATCTACGGCGCCATGACGGCCATCCACCGGTGCGCGCGCCAGAGCGAACAACACACGCGAGATTATTTGTTTAACGTCAAAAACGGTTAAGAACTGTGTGACGTACTCGTGCTATTTGAAGAGCAATCTGTGCACGGTTTCTTGGGGCTTCTCTTGTCTGTCCTATCTCATGGGCAGATCAAGAGGCAAAGTTTGGGAGAGGAAATTAAAAATGTTTTGATCGAATGTGTCATTACAGACTTTGTAAAATGTCGCAGGCTACACTCAGCGCATGCTGCGATTTTATTTTATTCGTTTTAATGATTGTGCGAAAATATTTTTGCTTGAAAGGTTCCTGACAAGTTCAAATTAATAGTTACTGAAAAGTTTTAGGGAGGAATTTCCCTCAACCCCCATTAGATACACGCCCGCGTACGACATTAATATTAAAATAATTATGAATAAAGATAGCTCTGGCAATTTGTGACAAGAAGTGGTATGAAAATATAAATGATAGTCTCCTACAGATTGTATTCTTGGTGTCTTTTTATAATAATATTTTTATTTGGCTACAATTGGCTGATTGCCAGGTGGTAGCCATAACCCTACAGTTTTACAATATATGAGCATTTACAATTCAAAAACAATTTACCATATAAAAACAATTTACAATACACTCCTTTCGAGCATATACACTCAATATATAAACATACACAGACCTGTATACATATATACACCCATACACACACACACACACACACACACACACACATATATATATATATATATATATATATATATATATATATATATATATATATACATATATATATACATATATATATACATATACACATATATATATACATATACACATATATATATATATATATATATATATATATATACATATACACATATATATACATACATATACATGCACACATACATACATACACACACATACATACATACACATTCCTATACATGAATGCTCACTCTCACGTTCACACAACACGAACACACACACACACTTGCCCTACATATTATACATGCCTACATTTAAATGAAGAACATATATTTAGTTACACCTAGTAAACATGCACATATATACATATACATTAAATTAACCAGTTACACAATTTGTTTTTTAAATATAAACACAATGTGGATTTTTAAAGTTAGCTCTTTAAGCATTTAGATTTGCTTCCCACCTACACTCGCACTTCACTTCACTACATTGTGGAATATTATGCCCACGCAAGCCCAATTACAAATAGTAGGGAGGGGGGAATGTGTTAGGACAAGTCCTGAATAAATTTCCTGTGAGTGGCGGGTACTTTCACGACGAAACCAGGGCATAATTGGATCCATTCGATATGTTATGACACATACCAAATGCCGCATGGTGACGTGTACTAAAAAGCATCTTGCTGCTAAAATTTTCTTTCATGAAATTGTTGAATTGATTCATGAAATCTGGGCGCGCCAACGAACTCCGATAGTATCGAACGCAAATGTAGGCAGAGAGCCCAGAAAGAGGCAAGTACGTGAGCGTGTGAGCGTGGGAGGAGCGAGTGCGAGAGCGTGCAGGCCCGTTTACAATGCACACGTAAACATAAGCATAACGAATAGACGCACACATTAACATAAGAGAGAGTCTGAAGTATTCACAATATCTAACATAAACATAAGCAAAATAAGAGTTCCTATTGGCTGTGAGTCACTCTAGTTTACTATTGATTGGATGTGAGAATCGATTTCGAGTAATCGACTGTGGCCATGTTCCACATGGCGTTAGTTCGTCTATCGCCTTCGATTCTCGTCTTTGAGTTATCTTACTGTGATTGGGTCATTTCTTATGTCTTACTTAAACATAAGCACAGAAGTTTGAAGCTTGCAAGCTTTTAAGTTAACGTATTCCGAGTTATGCTGATGCAAACGCATTGTGAATGAGTTCGCTTATGGGCATAGTCTTAACTTTTGTTAACGCCAGACTTATCTTTATGTTTGCATTGTGAGTGGGCCTTGAGCGCGCGAGGCCAGCGGGTGCAGGCGGCGTGGGTGCGGGGGTGTGTTGCAGGAAGCGCAAGCTGGTGCTGCTGAGCTCGGACACGACGGTGGCCTACGACTACTTGGTGCTGTGCTGCGGGAAGCAGTTCCAGCGCCCCACGCCGCTGCGCCGGGTGAAGCGCGAGCGCCAGCGCGGCCGCTGCTTCCGCGACCGCAAGCGCGCCGTCGAGGTGCGCCACGCCACCACGCCCCCTTTCCCCCTCCCCCTTTCCGCCTCCTCCTCCTCCTCCACCTCCACCTCCCCCTTCCCCCTCCTCCTCCTTCTTCTTCTTCTCCTTCTTCTTCTTCTCCTTCTTCTCCTTCTTCTCCTTCTCCTTCTCCTTCTCCTTCTCCTTCTTCTCCTTCTCCTTCTCCTTCTCCTTCTCCTTCTCCTTCTCCTTCTCCTTCTCCTTCTTCTCCTTCTCCTTCTCCTTCTCCTTCTCCTTCTCCTTCTCCTTCTCCTTCTCCTTCTCCTTCTCCTTCTCCTTCTCCTTCTCCTTCTCCTTCTCCTTCTCCTTCTCCTTCTCCTTCTCCTTCTCCTTCTCCTTCTCCTCCTCCTTCTCCTTCTCCTTCTCCTTCTCCTTCTCCTTCTCCTTCTCCTTCTCCTTCTCCTTCTCCTTCTCCTTCTCCTCCTCCTTCTCCTTCTTTTTGCGTCCTCGACTTACGTTGAAGACATTACGTTGACTTTACGTTGTTAACGTAACGTTGACGACTTACATAGACTTAAGAGAAAGCTTTGATATTGTGCGCCTGAAAACGACGAATATTCCACTCAAAAATTCTTATTGCTGGGCCCTGGTAACGAAAAATAGGATAAGTCCAGTTTCTAAATTTAAGCGAAAAATCCTCTTAACACATGCTGTAGCCAGAATCCATGTTCTGTGGGTACTTGGTACCGAATAATAGGCGGTAAACGGTCTGTCTGCAGTCAACTCTAATGCCTACAAGCCGTTTGGCCGATTTTCTTCAAAATTTATATCCTTAAAAAGTGTAAACTAACTCAGGACCCTGCAAATTTGAAACGTTTATTTTTATTTCGGGAGGAATTTTACATGAAATCTCAACATTTTCAAAAATTTCCCAAAAAGGACTTCATTTTTTAAAAATATACTTGTCCTCGGATTGAATAAAGGACGCTTAAAAGACACGCGTTTCTGTCGCTGAAATCCCTCATGTTTCGAAACTTGCAAAAGTTCAGCATTTTTTTTGCTTTAAGCCAAATTTTTAAATAATGTAATGAACAATATTTCTAAAATGTCAGTAGTTTTTGCCTCATTTTACGTGAAATATAGGCGACTTTTAAACAATTTTTTTTTCGAAAACAGCTCCCATGTTTTAATCATTTTTTTCTCATATGTATCAAACAACGGTAAACAATTGATGCTGCTCCCATTTTCGGTGAACTCTGTGTTATCGAAAGCTGCAAAAAAGTTAATTTAAAAAAATCTACAAATTTGAAGATGACGATTTTTGTGTTTAATGAAATTTTACACTAAACAATCAACTCTTTAAAAAGGCCTCTATCAATTTTTTTAAAGAGTAATGTTCGCTTTATTTCTGTCAGAAGATAATGAAAATTATTTTAAAAAATCTCGAAAATGCACCAATTTGTGTCTTTAATTTTTTTCCACTAATAGAAAACTGGCGCAGATATCACTTTCATTAAACTCTCGAAATTTTCGAAAAATTTCTAACATTTAAAATAATACGAGAAGGTGTGTGCTGTTGTAACCCCGCCAGTCTGATCGAGAAGGAGAGCTGTAAAAGCTCTGCGCTGAGAGGCGGCGCACACAGGTCGGAATCGGCCAAAAAGTGGACAAAATTAGTAATCTTCGTTCAATCTCTTTGAAAATTTGGATTTATATATATTTTGGGACCCTGAATACAGTCCATGTGCCACTTTTTTAAATTTCTAAAATCCAAGATGGCGCATCGAAGATGGCGGACCATTTTTGTTAAATTTTGATTTATTCTAAAAAATCGTTAACAAAATGATTCTTTTATCTAATTTTAATTATTCTTAAGCATTTTTTACAATAAAAACATAAAAAGAAAAATCAAAGAAAACAAAATTCTATGTAATAAAATTAATATTTCATACAAAAAAAATGTTTGCCTTTTAAATTTAAACTTATAAAAATACTATATTTAATTGTGTTTTTTATAGAAAATATTAATATTTAATCAAGCAAAAAACTTTCTACCTGCTATTTTCCAAACAATTGATGATATCTTAAAACAAATATATATATATATATATATATATATATATATATATATATATATATATATATATATATATATAATATGTCATAAGTATGACAAAACAGAATATTAATATAACAATAAGAATAGTATTTTATTATAAATAAATGCCAAAAATGGTTTTATTTATGAAATATTAATTTTATGATATAAAATTCTGTTTTCTTTGATTTTTCTTTTGAAAACATATGTTTTCATTGTACAAAATACTTAAGAATAATTAAAATTAGTTAAAGGAATCATTTTGTTAATGCTTTTGTAGCATAAATCGAAATTTAACAAAAATGGCCCGCCATCTTGGATGCGCCATCTTGGATTTCAGAAATATAAAAAAGTGGCACATGGACTGTATTCAGGGACCCAAAACATATATAAATCCAAATTTTCAAAGAGATTGAACGAAGATTACTAATTTTGTCCACTTTTTGGCCAATTCCGACCTGTGTGCGGCGTGCGCGCGCGCAGGAGGAGCTGCTGGAGGAGCCGCTCAACATCTTCATGGTGAACACGCCGCTGGACGCCGCCAACTCGCTCACCATGCTGCAGTCGCTGATGCAGGAGATGGGCCCCTTGGGCGGGGGCGGGGGCCCGAGCGGGGTCCCCTCGGGCGACGCCAGCGACGCGCACTACCACGCCGGCCAGTACTCGGCCGCCGGCGGTGCGCACCCCCTCTCTACTCACTCCCCCTCTCTACTCGCCGATTCCTCCATTTCGTAGATATCTCGAATATCGCGATATCTCGAATTTCGAAATATTCCTAAATAAATATAATATTAAATTTGCTAAGTGCTCGAATACATAGATATTAAATTAGCCGATATCTCAAATGCTAATAATTCAATATCATTACTATTTCGAATTTTTCGGTTTATCAAATAATTGGATATCTTAAATTTCCTGGCCGGCTGAGCTCGCGCAGGGTAACAACTATTGCCACTTCAATTCCTCTAAGCGAGAAGTCCTAGAATTTCAGCCTCCATGGTGGCGACAAAGCTGAAGATCGACGTAAACATTAGCGACAGAGCAGTAGATTGATTGATTGATTGATTAGTGATTACGGGCGTCAACTGCCGAGGTGATTAGCCCCGTTAGTGTAGTGCGTGTTTTTTCTCGGGAGGTTGCAGTGATAGTCTTCCGTTGGATGGTGAGAACCGGCGCCGCCCTACCTGTCGGCAAGCAGGGTTTTCCCAACAGATATTTCCCACCAGCATAGCACCGACCCCACCCAGATATCTTTCCCACCCAGATGCTTTCAACCGGTCTCCCTGCATGTGTTGTAGTGTAGGTCATAAAAGTGTAAATGTGTGAGGATAGGACAAATAAGGGGAAGGAATGAGTGCGCGGTCTGTGTCCTCTTTGATAGGGTACTGAACCGGCATTCGCCTAGTATTGATCGGATAAACTACGGGAAACTACCGATCAGAGCAGCCTGCCGCTAGAATTCTTCTTCAGAGAGCAACTAAATTCGACCTAGCCATGTAGCGAAAATCCTGTCCCAAAAAGTAAAAGAAAATGGAAAACAATTAGGAAATAACACCTTCTTACAAAATTTTATATTTCAAAAACCGTATTTTCCTGTTTCATTTTACAACAACTATTTTTTTTACTCTAAGAGTACAATGTTTCTAAATGTGAGAACAAAGTTGTCAATAATGTTATTTTCGAAAAGTTAAAAATATATGTGCATGAAGAAGACCATCAACATCGTCGAAACGTTGTGCTTGATTAATAATAAAAGTTAAATGTATATGAGTTAACTAAGAAAATGTTTACTATATTTTATAAAGTTTTTAAAATGGAAATACAACTGTTTTTAAAAATAGGGATCTTTAGTTTTATAAAAAGGTAACGTTTTCAAAAATCAAGATTTTTTCAAATACGGTTTCTTACTTATAAATCAGAAAACACAGAGGCAGAGACCTTCTTCTTCTTCTTCGACGGTTTCTACCCCTTAGAGTTTGCCGTTTTCGATTTCCATAATTCTCGCTCCTCCCATTGACCCTCTTCCAATCCTTTCTCCTCCATTACTTCATGAACGTCTTCCAGGTTAAACCAGGTCTACCTCTTCTACGTCTTCTTTTAGGTATCCAATTTACAATTTGTTTTGGCCATCTCTCATTTCGCATCCTCTGGACATGTCCATACCATTGAAGAGCTTTATTTTCTAGTCTTCTGGTTATGGTTGTTTGGACCCCAGCTCTTTCCCACACCACTTCGTTTCTTATTTTATCCAGTCTTGTTATCTGCAAAGATCTTCTCAGGTTCTCTCTCTCTCTCTCTTCTCTTCTCATTTGGCAGAGAGCCAAATCTCAAATAAAGTTCGCCCTAACCCTCCCGTGCCTTCGTTCACGCGTTCCTCTTCTTCAGACGACGACAGCTCCGCCTCGCCGCACCCCAGCGTGATCGTGTACGGCCACTGCGTGGAGGCGCTGGCGTGCGTCGCGACGCTGCTGGTGAGCGACGTGCCCGCGCCCTACATCACCGTCGTCGAGGCCTTCCCCTCGCTGCCCAGCGTCTCGTGCTTCAACGACGCCGAGGTGGACGACGCCGTCATCGCCGAGCTCAAGGAGCTCAACATCAACATCTACTCGCACTGCACCTTCAACGACTGGAAGTACGACGACATCGAGAAGAAGGTGCGTGGAGGGAGATGAGAGGGATCCGAAAGGAATCTCCCACGCGCTGGGCCCGTTCCAGATCAGTACACTGGGCAGTTACAAAACAAAAGGGTAGATCTCGTTCAATATTGAAATAAATAAATAAAATAGAAATTCCATGACTTGAAGCTGGGTCCGTGATGATCAATTTTTCTTAATGAACATTCGGTAGGAAATCTCGTATAACGAACTTACACATGTGACATTTCATTTTTGACACAGGTCCTCTCATTCAAATATAATCGTTACATTGGCCTACGGCAGCTACATGAACAATCAGGAAGCGACCTTCCAACAATATCTAGGTTTTTCTCGTTCTTGTTCATGTTCGTCCACAAAAAATTCTTGAAGCGGCGGCCGTGAGGTCTGATACATGCATGTTAACGGGGATGATAAGGAAATCATGGTTCTTAATCAGAGCTAAAGAATGAAGTCCATCTCACAAGTTAAGAGAAACAACCCTAACGTGGTACCCGGGATTCGAAGCTCCAAGTCCAGCGAAGGACGGCTGTCGTTTGCTGTATTACTCACGAATTTTTTATTGAACTATGGATTGAAAAAAATCGGGTAGAGTGGGGGTATTAGTTACGAAATAGGATAGGCTCCTAGATTTTATGAAGCAATGCCAATCAGAAGCAGATCCAATCAGATGCCAATGAGAATCAGTCATGCCTTCGCGACTTTCTCAATAATTTGCATTCTAACTTTCTCAGGAGTTCGAGGTGTCCCCTGTGATAAATATTTACCTGATTCGGTCATTTCTTTAGATTTTTTGGAGAAAGTAACACACAGAAGTTCCGTCTTCAAAAGAAAATTGTTTCTATTTCGTTTCAGTGAAAATGTGTTTGGAATGTAGTCATCAGTGCTCGCTGCAAGTTTTTGCCTTCAACTGTTTCTTGTGCCAGAGAGGGGGAAGTAAGGTCATTGTTCAAGAAAGGTTGCGCTAGTAATACTCAGGTCCAATCTGTGCAAATACTAGGCACAAAAAAATGAAAAATGATAAACTTCAAATATTCGATTTTTCTTCGACAATTGCTGGTCATTTTTTAAAGAATGCATTTGAAAGATGCACTGACTAAAATTCGGCAGTTGAAATGCGTGTGACGTCAGCAATGGCCATATAGTCTAATTGTGCACTCAAACAGCTTTGAATTTTAAATGAGACAAATCGACTAGTAACTTTCGATACACTGCAAAATAAAACGATTCTTATTGTAGAAAAAATATAAAATAATTTATATTATAAATATTTAAAACATTTTAACAGTTTTGATTATCGTAAGTCAAACGTTACAAAACTGATCTCTGTTTTGTACTAAGAGTTATTAGAAGACAAATACAGTGAACTCCGACTATAGCAAACCTCTGGGGACTAACGTATTTGGTTCACTATAACAGAGGTATATATATGACTATATTTGACGTCAAAATTAAATAGAATTTGTCCACAATTATTGATTTTTAATACAGAGATGCAGCAAAATACATAATGAGCATGAACTGAAAATTTAAATATTTTTATTTGACCTTAAAATAAATTGTTTTAAATTGTTTGCTTGGTACGCTTTTCATTAGAAATTCCTCTCGATCATTCTCCAAAATTCGAGCTGTCTCCTACTCGATTCTGCGTTGTTCACTGTCTCAAATATCGTAATGCAGTCTTGGCACTATTCCATACCTCTTGCACTGTACGAACACCGTCCCACTCTCCGAAGGTCCTTTTACTCGCCTAATAACGTACGAGACCCTTTCGAGAGCGGTATGGTGCAAGCGGCTAATTAAACAGATCGCTTTTCCGCGCGCCGTGGCAGGTGTCGCTAGGCTGTGGGACGGTGGTAATCGCGCGTCTCCTGTCACCTACGTAGAACACCGTGCATTTTGATCTCAAGTAATATCTAGCTTGAAACTGAAGCTAGAAGTTGCGCGTCGCCGCCGCTGTTGCAGCCCTCGCAGGACACGGCCTTGGTTTCCGCAGCGAAACTGAGTGGCATAAGGTCATCAGTAAGGTTCCCATTCCGGGTCCGCTACCTCTACCTCCGCGGGAGATTTCTTTGATCATGACTTTGGCCGACGATATTTTTTTCCAAACTGCCTGGTGTTGTAATTTGGGACACTGGAGCAATATATTTTTTCAGAAGGAAATTAATTTACACGACGTCGTTTTTCGTACGTTCACTATAGCCGAGTTTCAGAGTTCACTATAACCGCATCTTCTTGTGTATATTTTAATGTAAGTGACATGGGGCTAGTGACTTAAGTTCTCTATAACAGATAGTTCACTATATCCGAGTTCCCTATAACAGGAGTCAACTGTATTCTAATAACCCATGCCCTCGCGTTTTAACAACATAGTGTGTTACATTTCGTACGATGAGTAGTCAAATTTAAACGAGAATTATAGCTCAATGGAATATTTACGAGTTGACTTACAAAACATAGAATGTTTATAAAACGATGTACGATACTCGTGTCGTAACATCTTGAAAAAAATTATTTCGTAAATAAATCTTACGTGTTCCTTGCTCTCTGAGCAATCTGAAGGCAAGCCTGAACTCCAGTGCACTCGCCTCCTGTGGCTCACCCAAGCGCCGCTTCGCCCAGGTGACGCAGGTGTCGTTCGAGTCGCGGACCGAGATGCTGACGATCGACTGCGTGGCCATGTTCTGCTACGACGAGAAGAAGGTGTCGACGCGCACCTTCCTGGCGCTGAACCGCGCGTCGCTGGTGTACGACGGCCACCTCGTCATCAACAACCACTTTCGCACGAACGACCCCTTCGTGCTGGCCGGCGGCCCCATGACCAAGTACGCGCGCCGCTTCTACGCCGACAGCTTCCGCCAGAGCTTCTTCAACTCGGTGGAGGTGAGTCGGAACCACGCGACACGCGACGATCAACCCTGTGGGCATTGGAGAGGCAGCTGAGGCAACTTGCTCCAAGCGCCAGCTGAATTGGGGACCCGAATTTATTTTACTTTCAGATGAAATAAAAAATATATTCATCTGTAATCCAGATTTAACACTGTATGTTATTTCTGTTACGTATAGAAATTAATTCTGTTTATGAGTTGGGGAGCAGGGAATGTTTTGTTTGAAATGAAGACCCTCTGTGGCTCAACTGGCCCAGGCTCCTGGTTTTCTCTGGGCGCACCTGCTGGTGAACTCCTTGACTGAGGCCCTTACGTTTACCACGTCACCGATCCTTGACAACATCTCCTAATGAAATAATTATATGCGTCGTCATTACCAACAATATTATTTATTAAAAAAGAAGCTTTCGATGGCTTAGCCATCCTCATCAGTTTTCTGCTGTATGGAAGCCACAAAAACGGCTACGGTGGTAGTTTGGTAGGTTGGTTTCGTTATTGTGCCTTCCATACAGCAGAAAACTGATGATGATGGCTAAGCCATCGAAAGCTGTTTTTGTAATAAATAATATTGTTGGCAATGACGACGCATATAATTATTTCATTGGAAATGCCAACGATAACTCACAACACCTATACAACATCTCCTAAATTGTACATATTCATGGGTACCTCTTAATAATTAATATTCACATTCTAACTTCTGTCATTGTAACTCTATAAAGTGACATTAAAATAGTTGCCGATTGATTGGGAATTTCTTGTAGGCATATGTGGTTTTCGGCAGATCCCGTGTCCCCTTGACGTTCTCATTATTAATCATCTTTCCCAATACATTCAGCATTATCATCATCGTCATCATTGCACTTTAATTGAATATCTCGTGACGTACTGGCTAGCACGTATGTCTTCCATAACTGGGATCCGGCTTCACTGCCCGGCCAATCCACGTTGTAATTTGTGGTGGACCAATCGAGCACTCGACAGATTTTCTCGAAGTTCTCGCGTTTACTCAGTCTCTCATTTCACCATTGCTTCGTCATTTCCCTGTCAATATGCCAATATCTGCCAATATCATATTCTCATTAAATTCATGGGTCTCAATACCATTGAAGGCGCACTAAACGCAAATAAAAAATCATTAAATTTAATTAAATAATAATTCATATCAACGTTAACGTTCTGTTGCGGAGACAGTGTGACGCATGGACATTCTGGCTGCGAACATGCGATTACTGTACAGTCTTAAGTACAGATAATATTTTCCCCCCATGTCACATACAGTTTTTACTGTTTTTTTTTTCTGAATAAATCTAATCTAGTCTTTCCACAACAAGCACAGAATAAAATCGCTAGAACCAGAGCGAGAGACTCTTCTGCCCAGGTCTCATGACTTCATTCCCAATCCGCAAAACTTACATATATTTCTGTCTAATGATCAACCAGTGCATGTTATATTTGTTAGATAATAAGCTTTTCCTACAAAAATATTGATTTCCGAGACCTATGATGACGTCTTAGTTACGTGGCAGCACAACTTTCTTTCGCCCAGTTTCGCATCTAATCACCCAGAGGAATTCCACATTCACCGACAAAACTTCTCGTCTCTCTACTCGGAGGTTCCATCGTGCAGACTACCCCAGTGCGACGCCTCGCCCCAGAGATAATGATGTGCTTGAAGAAAGCGTAGGCCATAACAAATATTTACACAGTTCATAAACAAACTGTACATTGTAGTGGCGGTCGAGGTTGTGGAAGAAGTGAAACGTTACCATCAGATACAGAAGAACCAAAACAAAACAATATGAATGTATAATTTTAATAGTATACTTACATGATAAAAATGCTCTTTGATATTTTATTACTTATATACATTAATACATTATTATTTACTGATATCCAGTTAAGTAGGGAAAATACATTTTCTTTCTGAAAGTGCTCGGAGCATTGAAATTGTTTATAATACCGTATTTACTAGAGAATCATACAATTTGTAATATGTAATGAACGGGGTTATAAGGTATATTAGGCAGGTTTGTTGTGATCAAGAGAATAAATACGAAGTTAGAGAATGTGATTGCTATAAGAATGACTGCCGGAATGTGTTGAAAATATTTGGCTTCTGCGAAGGGTGTTTTTATGATGACACTTTCGTACAACATGTAACCAAAAGAGAACGTCTTTATTTAGTGTTATTTTTCACAAATAATGTGGAATCTAGCAATAAATCGTTACACTGTAAAGTAATAAATTCTCCACACTGAGAACCGCAGATCATCTGAACTGATCACAAGCCAAAGTTATATTTCCTTTGTTTGCAGGTCGGAACGGAGCTGGCAAACGAACTTCTGAAGGAAATAGACCCAGAACTAGAATATGCCCTGAGAAGAAAATATGTGTTTAGAAAACCGAAAGATATAGAGAAATATTCGAGCGACATAGCTTGTTACAAGATCCCGAAATTCCTGCAGCCGCTGATCACGTGCTGCGTTCTCCCGGGAGGGTACAACTACCTCAATGTTGTCGCCCCTGGTCCGCAGATGCCGTTGGAGGTCGCTATGTGCCAGGATTCATACGTAAGCACTAGCCACCGTTACTCATAACACATGATAGGAATTAAGTATCATAATTAATATTGATGGTGATATTATGCAAATTTCTACAATATTACACCTCTTGATACGTTCCGTCTCAAAATTATTGGCGCCATCTCTTCAAGGCATGTCCTACATTTCATCTTGGGTTGTTTTGTAACATACGTTTACGAAACCTATTTTCTGAGTTTTCTTGATATTATCTTTATCTCGGTATTTTTTAATTATGTCTATCAATACATCAAGTTTACGTTTTTTACATACATAGTTTTGTCATGTGGTAAGAATTCTGTCACAAAGCGGAGAAAATTCGCTTCTAAAAAATCAATTCTACTCAGTTGCATTGATGTTAATGTCCATCTCTCACTTACGTATTTACAGTGACTTGACAATAACGTTTGAAATATTACGTATAATAGTATAATATAGTATACTATAATATAATATAATTTTAATATCATATAATATAACATGTCAAATTCGGTTAAATTGATGTCCAAGACATTTTAATCCATTTATTTGTTCATTTGCCACGCCTTCGCTAAGTTTTTGTCCTTTTAATGACATCACATTTGTTTTATTTCATAAAATTATGACACTACATTCATTGAAGATCTGCCTTAATTTGTGAACAAATATCTGAGTTAAATTTTCAGGTTTTCATATGATTCCAGTGATGCTCTTTATTTGTCGTGTAAAACGGGGAAAACTGAGTGAGACTTTTCGCTGGGACTAAAGCTGCATTTAGTGTGAGAAATAAAACAAGGACTTACTATTTGCTCAGTAGGTCAAAGGAAGACGAAATAAAACCAATTGTTTGGTGAAAGTTATTCTTAGATCCAATAATTTTTCACCCAAATACTAAATTAATTTTGGGTTGCAGGAAAGTGATAGAGAGTTTGATATTCGCAGTTTGTTCTAGCTTCTATGCTTGTAGTGGTAAACTGATGTGATGATCGACTTCGACTTCATGTTCCACTTAGGGCCAGGTCCTGGTAACCGGTGACTGCAAAAGCGAACAGGGCTATTTTCGCTTGCACTTCAACGCCAACAACATCATTGAGAGTGTCACCTGCTACACTAGAGCAGTAAGTACATTTTCTGTTGGTATCCCTTACAATGGCGCAAGAATCAATCTTCAGCTGATGGGCCCACTCATCAGCCTTGCTATCTTCTGGCGTGCAAATACAGAAAACAATAGAACTTACTCATGTGGTTTGGGAGATAGAAATCCCAGTGTGGTCAAACCGCCTGGAGGGCAATGTTCTTCTGAAGGAAGTTTCTCAGTGAGCCATGTCACACTTGGAGGTGTGCTAAAGAACTCGACTAAAAAATTTGACAAAAGTATCCCCTCTAATAGACCAGGTCCTAAAAAGTTTCCCTTTCCACTTCGCAAGGAAACTATGCATGCCAAGAATAAATAGCCTGGGACCCTTGTTATGTTGATACCTGTTCACTAATATCTGAATCAAAATCTGCTGATAGTGTTGGGAGCAGATGTGATGTAGAACTAGAAATTGCCTTTGATTCTGCTCAAACCGGTGGCGGAATTGCCGATTTTCCACCGGTGGCCAATTTTAGAGCCAGGATATTAGACGATTATTACAATCTCTACATATTTGTGTTTGTGGATCCATTTACTATTAAGATTTTTCACTAATACTGAAGTAGAATTATTGAAGTAAAGTAATTATTCCCGTGTTTAGATTCAAGCTCTTGAAAATATTTCAATTTTCAATTCATTTGGATACTAGCAATTGGAAAGATTTCAATTCAATTGAAATGCAGTGGTAGTTCGACATTGGGTTTTAAGAATTTATTGAATAAGAATTGTTTCAAATTATATATTTGGTGTACGTTAAGAATTAATGACATAAGCATTTTTTAATAATATTCGCATAATTAGACGCCAGCGTTTTATTATTTCAAATCAAGTTCTGAATTCTAAACAAATTCCAAAATGTTACGGATGATTCTAAAAACTCAAGTTCTAGGTGAGACGGGTTATTGTCTTTATAGGCAATTTTCATCGCAGTTAAAATATAAATCTGAAATTATAGAAAATAGAAAACGCTACCTTCCGGTAACATAAATGCCCAAATTCAATGTTATTGTCATTTCAAAATATGAGTGTACAAAATTTTTCCGAAACCAATCTAGTAATTTTTATAGACAGTTAATCTTATCAGTATCTACCTACCGGTGACTAATGGCATCTTTTTAGTTAAATCTCATAAATAATAAAATCGCGTATTTTGTTAAAGTGCATCCAAGAATGTTACAAGTGAACACCTTTGAATCATAGCTACTTGAAATCAAACAACAAACTGCTGTTTCAGCTCCGCATCTCATTAGCGAGATGAAAGATTTTATTATTGAGCTTTATCGGATAAATGTGTTAGCCTCTGCTCAGCACAAGCGTGTACCAGCGACCGAGTATGCGTTTCCGAAGGCTGCGGGTTCGACTCCCGCGCTAGGCAGGGGTGGTTATGGTTGTGGCGTGGTTGGTTTCTAATACTATCACATAAACCATTCGATCATCCCACCTGTAAATATTTACCTAGCATCATTATTCACTCTTCATGACAAACAGTGAATGTTAAATGCAACCCACCAGAGTATACACCTGCTCAAGAAAGGGTATAACGTAAAGACGTGTTTTCTTCGAAATCAGCTAACGTGTTTCACTAAGGAGGTGTCCATAAATCTCATATTTTTATTCACATTTACAAATTAGTTTACTATAAAAAACGCCCTTAATTTTTTGTTCTCGTTTCCAACAAAAAAAAAGCACATTGAATATAATCGGTGAGAAGTATATTACTTGACTGCAGTGCCGCCCTTGATATTTGACGCTATTAAAATTACCCAGAAAATAAGAAGCGATAATCGTCTAAAAGCCCACTCCGATTGTCTTACTTGTCTCACGTGTTGTGTGTTCTTCAGAACTTTGCGGTGCAGAACATCATTCAGTTGTTCGGCAAGCACGAGCGCGTGCTGAACAACGTCATGGAGCGCTTCGAGCTGGGGTACATCCTGGACTTCTACGACTACTTCGACGAGCCCTGGGCGTGCATCATCTTCCACGACCGCTTCAACTGGCTGGAAGTCTTCATCCAGGAGTACCTGGCCAACTGGCCGTTGTTTGTGAGTACAAACGTCTTGAGACAAGTTGTAACATGGTTTGAGAGTGCCCTCAAAACGACGTTGCCAGAGCTTTTCGTAAAATGAGACTAGGTTGCAAAGGTTTTCTTTGAGTTGCCTGTTGTCATGGGGATTTAAATGAAATTAAATATTCACTTACAACGTTTGTAAGGGAATGTTTTCCGTGAGCAAAGATTTGTATCGTGTGTATGAGCAGAGAGTGGCTATTATATTTTAGCGGCGGCGATGGGGTAACGGTTAGCGTATCGTTATACCCAAGTTGGCGGGTTTAAACCCGATCGGAGCCGTGGATTTTTAGGGGCGAAGAAGTCCTTCGTACGCCTTCCTTTGGAGGGGAAGTAAAGCCGGCTGTCCCATGTTAGTATCGGCTCTCCCACTTGAATGTAAAAGATCCTCAAGCCTAAATGACGTCCCTGAGCTAAATTGAAATCGCCTATTTCTCGCTCAAGAAATACCTCCTTTCTCTGATAGTTGGTGAAAGGAGCGTAGCGAAATTTGCGTGGTCAGACGGAAGAGCGGGCCCGATGACCCGAGTCTCGCCACGTAAAATAAGGCATCAATTCATATTTTGTGTTAAAGGCAGTGATCGTGTAGTGGAAAGTATATAAGTACCTAGTTCAGAAGTCATGAGGAAGTGCAGAGATGAGTGAGGCTAGCAAGCATAGGCGGAATGGCCGATTTCGAAATAGAGTGCGTGAGGGATAACGCAAGAAGCGGTTCCCTTTCTACTCAGAGAACTGGAATTTGCCTAAGCGCGCAGACTGTTTCACGCCGCTTTCGTTCCGCCGCCCCCGCACGGGTGGAGACGCTCCGAGACATCCCACAGGGCGGGGCCGGGGGCGAATTTCTTTGATTTTCAAATGCAATTAACATTCGAACAAAACTAAAATAATTAATTAGTTTACTAAGGTAACATTTTAGTAGTTGAAACTTATTTTCGTCGGAAAACTTTCAGTATAAAAAAATTAAAGTGATAGCAAGTGATAGTTTTTACAAACTAGCTCGTAAGTTAATAGTAACGCGTTACGATACGGATATCGTAAAACGATTTGTCAAGTTTGTAAAAACTAAAATGTGTTATAATGTTCGTTAAATTTCAGTATTCCTTCTGCAGAAGGTGACATCAATAGGAGGCTATGGATTATTAGAACAAGTGTTCTTATAATTCTTATAATCAATCAGATTTTGGTGTTTGTAGTAGACCATGGGTTATTAGAACTCTCGTGTTGTAATGATTATTATTTGAAGTTACATAAACAGAGTGGATAAACAATATGATATTCTAAAATGAAATATTGCTTCACACCACTTTGATTACGTCCTGAACCAG
Organism: Gryllus longicercus; assembly: GCA_038098605.1. Lineage (NCBI taxonomy): Eukaryota > Metazoa > Arthropoda > Insecta > Orthoptera > Gryllidae > Gryllus > Gryllus longicercus. Next base: position 2,654,152 of record JAZDUA010000169.1, on the reverse strand, counting down.
AAGCGGTACTACCATACCGGAATACTTTTCGACCCTTGTACTTCTCGTATTGGAGCTTTTATAACAAAATTAATGTCCCCAGTAACAATACATTTTCAGTTAGATGGTAACGAAACGATAGTTACCAAACTAATTGTTTAAAAATTTATGCAAAGTTAAATTTCCATCGAATTTTGACACACCTTTTCTGATTCACGTGGGATTAATTCTTCAAATATATACAGAAAACGTTGCAAGGGGTAAGATTAGATGATCTCATTTGCCACAATCTGTTAACGATAATTCTTCCATCGCAGTATCCATTTACTCAGTCGCACAGTTGAAATATTGAACTCACTATGAAGGATTGCAGCTTTTGAAAAATTTTGCTGATATATTTTGTTGGACTCTTTTCCTTGAACTTCGCATTCACACATCTTGCAATCTAATCGGAAACTTATATTTTTTCGCTGTCTTTTTAAAGCTCACGTAATTGAAAGTACTATATTGTGTCATACTTAGCACTAGCTTCCTAATTCTAAGTTCATATTTCCTTAGTGGCAGTGGATTTTAAAATGACGGAAATTCCTCATGCTTGTGACAGGAAAAAATCCGTATCAGATCCGCAAAATTAAATCCGGCCATTCCACTCTTGATCGCACGGTCTGGAAACGACGCAAGAAATAGATACAAATTACTCAAATCGGCGTTGTGTCGATTCCTGGCGGCGCAAATGTGAGTCAAAATCAATTGGTAGAGTTGAAAGTGGAAATGGAGCCAAACTAGAAACGTTTTATCCTAGCCAGTCGGGAATGAGTCAGTCTGCAGAACCTTGGCATTGGACCCAAGGAAACAGACTGGCTTGCCTGATGCATTTTAATGTGTTCAAATTTATGTATTGCAATATTCTCCTTTGAATTATTGGTTAAATATACAAAGTGTCATTCGACTGTAGCGGATATTACAGAACACCAATATTCAAAACTCGTACATGAACTTCACAGTTTCATATATGATTACACGATTGTTGATTTAGATAGTGTGCATATTTAAGGTCCCAAATAGTTTAATTTACTTACAAAATGTTACATTTTTACTTCTAAAATATTAACTAAGTTTCTCTTTATTTTAGGGTACAGCTTCAGTTATGGATGAGCTGGCGAAGATCTGTTATTCTACTAAAGATAAGAAGGTGAGTACTATTCCAAATCACAACGAAAACAAATTCTAAAAGAAAAAAGTTTGAACTGTAGGAATGACCCTCTACCTTCACCTCGTGTGGTTAAGACAGATGCGAAACTACGCGCTTACACATGCTTTAAATATTTGACTCAATAATTTTACCTGCGCACGGGGACAGACGTTAGTAAATTATAGCGAATGACAAAATGTTGGTAATTGCATATGCGTATGCACCGGTCATTGTTTGTTCGTTCTTGGCTGCCTGGGGCACGCCACATCCGTGTCATGGGCGAAAATAGCCCTGAAGAAGGTCCCGGATCCCGAATGGCTGAAATGTCAGCCGGTACGGCGCAGACTTCCGCGAGCCCAGGAGTGGAGTACGCCAGAAAGAGTTTTAACCCTTCGCTCTTCATGAATGCCGGCTTAGGGTTACAGGACTCCTGTCCATTAGCCATTTAGGTATTCGTTTCCCCAATTGCAGGGCCGTCTGTGTATTAATGGGTCATAGAAGATCTTACGTGCACAAAGAGCTTTGACCTGTTTTTATCAAGGTCCATCCCAAGGTAAATGTGGGCGTGGCGTTGAGCAGGTGATCGAGCAGCGCATGGCGGCCGTGGAGCAGGTGTACGTGGGGTCGCCGGTGGAGCGGCTGGTGGCGACGGAGCTGCTGCGCTTCCTGCACCGCAACCGCCACCTGCTGCCCATGTACGCGCACCCCATGCGCGTGCGCGAGGTGCTGCGCGGCGCGCACCACTCGCCCTTCCACCGCACGCCGCGCTGGAAGTTCGACCTCTGACCTCCCCCCCCCGCGGCCACGCCCCTCACGGCCTGCCACGTCACACGTTGCTTGTTTCCGCTGTACCCATTGCACGCACCGCACTACCCACTCTAGTCATTCCTTGTCACGTCACGTTACGTATTACGATGTTCATCCACACTTCTTCTTCCCCGCCCCACCCTGCCTCGCCTCACCATGTCTCCCCACATACCGCTTGATCCCCCCCCAGATTCAGCCACGCCCCTACCCACAGCACACACTTCTCAACCCATTCCTAGTCATTCCCTGTTACGTTACGTCATGTCATGTCTCAGCCACGCCCCTCCTCGCCTCTCTACGTCACGTCCCTCCCGGTTCCGTCAGGCTTCTCACGTCCCCCGCCAAACAAGACCACGTCCCGATCACCGTTTTCTTTCACCCCGCTACGCCAAGCCTCACCTTTTCGTCCCCTCCGCCACTTTTGTCTTTGTTCTGCCACCTTACGGCAAGTTCTTCCCGGCCTCATTTCTCCTGGGACGCCTCCAACGCCGCGTGCAAAGACTCCGCCTTCGCCTCCGTATTTGGCACTGTCCGAAGCGGAAAATGTGATATTGAAATAAAACTCAATGTCCTCTGCTTGAAAAAGTCCAATATTCATTTACAATTGGAAAAATCGTTGTCAGGCTGCTTTATATATAGTATTTTATATATTTGTATAGAACAATAAATATATCATGAGTGAAAATTGATTTATGCAATTATCCGTTAGTTTTAATCTAAAATATAAGGAGATATATCGAGTTTCTTAACCAAATTTCGATCAAAGATTTAAAAAATCATCAAGCGATTATTGATAGTTCAAGGACTGCTTAAAAATATTACTAAAAGTGATAGGATTAGGAAAGGTAAGGAAAAATTGTAACATACATTCCTATGGAACCAGCCTCTGCTGTGAATCTCCTTGTCAACAATACGAAATTTAACAGGAATGTCAAGGTAGATTTTCTTGACAGGGATGAAGCTGCAACAATTTCACATGAACAACAAGCCACTAGGCAAAAAATGAAAAATGGAATGACAAAAACCGGTCATAGTGTTTACGAGAAATTGGTAGAAACTTATTAAAAATTTAAATTCTTGCCGCTTAATGTAATTAAATATTTTAAACAATGTGTTCACGTATGCATTTACTCAAAATCAGCATAACCTTGCAGGTCTGGCACATTCTCTTCGGAAAACGGAAAACCATGCTTTTAGCCTGCGTGATCATTGTGATAGTTGATGTAAGGCTCTTTTAGAGACAAATTATGTTTTTAAGAATTTGCCACAAAGAAAACCTATTATGTGTTCATCATGGGATAAGAAGTTTCAATCATTGTTAGATACTTTTGTTGATTTTGCCGCGAAGATTTGCACCATGAGGTTCATCACAGCAGAACGAGTCCCTTAATCAAATAGTTGAGACTCGGACTTCAAAGAGCCGCTTTTATTTCTCTTCTCCTTTCTTTGTATAAAAAACATCAACAGCTGTACTGCAAAAAATGAAGGGGCTGACCATCTGCTCACAATCCATGAAAAAGCGAATCTTTCACCTGCAGATGTGGCCAGGAGATGTTGGCGGCGAAAGGAAGCGAGAAGGCAAATTGTCCGCAGACAATTTAAAAATGTGTCAAAATAAGACAGTTTTCAGCAATAGGAAGCTGGAAAATTCACGTCTTGAAGAATTTACTTATTTAAGTGGAATGGGAAGCACTGTGAAGGAAGCAGTCACAGCAACTTTGGCATCAAATACATAGGTCCCTGACTTCTCACCTCTGCAAGAGTTGTAAACTGTAGTAATTGTTAACTTAGAAACGTCTGCGTTTTCAAAAGAGACGGAAGTTGTTCAAATTCTGCTCATAGTTCATCCTCCTCCTTCAATGCTTTCGTGTTGCCTCAGAAGAGCATTCATAGTAATGCATCTCCTGCTACTGGATAGACAGTGAACAAAGATTGTTTGTTCCATTTATATCAGTGAAGATACGACTCAGCACACGCCAGCACGCCCCAGCACAAGTTGCTAAACATTTTGTAGCTTTTCTGCATACTTTTAAATCTCAGGTTTTGCTTTTTTCGCATAATATTACAAAATTTGATGCCTCTAAATTTTGCTTGGTTGAGGCAACATATCATGGAGAAAACTGCATTTTCTTTCTTCCATGGTTTTACAGAAATAATTCCGCTACTTAGTCAGGGCAAAGTAGATAAATTAGAAGTTTTAGCCAAGCTTTTTCTTCTCGGATCTGAATGGGAGGCAATACACACTAGGGTGCGAATGCAGATACTAGTTGCTTACTTTTAATTGGTTCTAATTATCTCGAGCATTTTGTCGCCGCTCGATCACTAGAACCCTTAAAACGCCCTTGGTACATAATAACTATTGTGTTTCAACAGGGTTAATTTGTTTTTGTTTTTTAAAACAAATACCCCTTCCTAATAATATTCAAATGGGCAATGATCAATCACCTAGACTTTTATTTATAAAATAAATCTCATCTGAGTTAAAATTTTCCAGGCCTGGAAGGAATCAGCATCAAGTTATTGGTATTGTAAATAGTATTATGTGTGAACTCGAAAAGTCAAATGGAATTGATTCAGCGAGAAAGCCCATGCTAGGATCTTTAAAAAGCAATATTCTAAGTTAGTACTAGACGAAGTATGTTCCATTGATGCACTGTTGGATCCTAGACTGAAAGGTCGAGTTTTCCACAATGCTCCTGGGTTCGAGGCTGAGAGGAAAAGAACGTTGGACCTAGTAAGTCAAGAGGTAGATCCAGTGGCTACAAAAGATGAGGTAAGAGTTTTTGGTTTCTATTGTAATTTTAAACAGTACTAGTGTTTTATCCACGATTTCGATATTTCTATACATAAAGAATTTGTCTAAAACCACAAAATTCAACATCTTACGCTTCCCAAAAAATTGTCGACACAATGTTTATTTCCAAAACTTTTTCCAGTGAAGTCCTCAATAGACACTTAACTAAAAAATAAATACATATCCGTCTGGTATGCATAAATTTCAAGATTGTTAATTAAAATCTTATGCATCTACTTTTATACACTCAATAAACACACATTTTAATGTTTCTTTATGCACAGGAATATTTCCAGATATTTTCAAAACAGGAAAAATTAAGACACCTTTTCAAAAAGAGGACGAAAATAAATTCAAAATTACCGGCCAATTTCTCTTTTGTCAGTTTTGTCAAAGATATCAGAGTTGCTTTTCTATATGTGAATGGAAACTTTTCTCAGGAAAAACGTACCGTTTTCAGATTCACAACAAGTTTTAGAAAATCAAAATCGAACATTTTTCATTTCCTTAAAGATGTTGTTTCTTTAATGGACCGAAATGTATTGGTCCAATTCTAATTTTTTTAAATCTTTTGAAAATTGTAAGAAAAAATCTCTATCTTTGGCATTGTAGTTGTAGTAAGATTCCAAAAAACTTTTTAACTTATGAAATTTGCGAAAAATCATAGATGTTAACGAAAATGTGATCTGTGCCATTCTATTAAGTGTGTTCGCTATCAGTGGATTTATTTAATTAGAAAATGGAGCCATGTTTGAGAAAAAGTCAAAAATGTTGAGACTTCATATTAAAAACTAAAAATCGAAATATCCTTTTCAAACTCGCAAGGCCTCGACTTCCTTCAGATTATTCATATTAGAGAATATTAATTTTGGAGAAAATCATCTGAATATTTGAAGGTGTTTTTCAATTTGAATAATAACTACTTCCTACAAGTGCATATTTTTCAAGTTAGAAATACAAAGTGAGCTATTTGCAGTACTTACAAGGTGGCAAAGCTGAATTTTGATTCAGTATGGCAAAAAATGAACAGAATGTTAGAGGGGAAAAAACTTCTATATTTTCCCCCAATAAACTTTCACTTCATTGGAATAGTTAATTTCAATTAACTTTGTTGCAATACTGTGCAAGACCAGAAGCAAGCAGTCTTGTCAGGAATATGTTTGATACCTTTATAACACAAGATAAATATTCCTAAACAATATTTGTGCAACTAAACTTTTGGCACAATTTCTAAGTAAATATTAATAATTTTATTGATGACTGGTCCTTCTGAGAAATCAGTTCCTGATATTCAAGTTGTTTTTTATCTAAATATATTTTTCTTTAGTGTGAAATACTCAACAAGATCTATCGGAAAAAAATGAAATGTAAATGTACTGGAGAACCACGAAGTCAGGGAAATTTGATCCATAAAAAAGAATGGCCACCCTGTTGGATCAATTAACAAATAAATAAGATCACCACTTATCCCATAAAAAAAATGAATAAATTTGTTTAGAAAGAAAAATTAACACAGAAATAAAAACACACTCAATTTTCACAGTTCAACTGCTTTTTTATTTCTGTGTTAATTGTTCTTTCTGAAAAATAATACTTTTTTTGGAAAATAATAATCAATTAACATGTTTCTGGAGTGTTTATAAGCTTCTACAATGCGAATTTTTGCCTAGAAAGCATTTTTTCAAACTAACTTTTGAGTGCTTATTGCGGCTTAGCCATTTGGAATATCAGACACAAAATTGTCTTAAGAGCTTATTTTCAAAGTTTCTACTTTTCCTCTCTGGACACCTGTATATGTTCTAACACAGGTTTAAAAGCAAATTTCAAGAAATAAGAATCTGAATTTCTCAATATAATTTTAAACAGAGTCTGTAATTTAATTTGAGTACTTCACTAATCACTTCTACAATTTACAAACCTAATTGAACATACATATTTCAAATAGTTTTAACTTGTGGGTTTTCTTGAAAATGCATTCACCTAAACACACTCTTCTCACATTTAATAAAATAGAAATGGAAATTCAGAACTATTAATAGGATCTAATAATTACTGAGTAGTTTAGAAATACTACTGAACTACAAATTACTTTCTTTCATGCATTATCAGAATTAGAATATGATTCAGAAATTAGGTACAGAGAATTTGAGGCAAGGACTAAGAAACAGGAAAATGAAAGATCATTGATGAGGGAAACAGAAGTACATTGGTCAACAGTTGTTTAATTAGAGATTCAAAAGAATCTACAAATAATCATGAAAAGACATTTCAAAAATCAACATTTTACAATCTTCAAAACTATTCTCTTAGCATAAAGCGATAATGAACTTGAATGCCATCAAAGACTTCTGACTTCTCATACAGACTATTAAAATTCATTTTACATGTTTATAAATGTTAATTTTGTCAATATATTGAATACTTAAGTATAGGCCCTGCAGAAACTAAATGGTGATTACAGAGTACACTGGAGATGTTTTTCACAACAAAGTTCCATACCTATGAATTATTTTGCGATTTAAATTTTTATTAATTTACATATATCTTTGTTTGTTTTATTTTTAATGCACAGATATCTATTATTTATAAATAATTCCCCCCAAAACCTCTGTCAATCATTTCAATAGATATAAAGTAAACTACAAAGACATAAGTGTTATGCCTCAACCCTCTATCTACTCGTCTCACTCACACTTTGAAGCTTTGTATTCACACTTAGCAGTTACAGTATTTGGTTCTAGTGTCTGCAACACTTGTGATTCAATTTTTCCTACATGGTTTATAATTTTAAATACATTCCATATACATATAAATTTAACCAAGTAAAACAAAATATAAAAAAGCATTTAAATAATTCAAGTTTTCATCCAATACATGCACTTGTAATAATTCCTTACCATTTTCTCTTCCATGCCTTGAAAATCATCTCCAGTAAAGTAAATATATTTTGATGAGGCTTTTGTGTATAGAACACTGACAGTGTGTCACTAAAGTAGCCTAATCCTACTAACAGACTTGTTTAATTACTCTATTTATTCTTTATAATCTCACAATTTGTGAATAAACAAGGCAATAGACCTGATTCACTTAACTAACACTTTCTTAATACTCTCAGTACTGACAGCCCCAGTCATCACTTAAAGAAGCATACATCACCCCCTGAAAACAAATATGCCTGCACTCAATGATCTTAGCTAGTGAAGCACTCTCTGAATGCTTAGTATTCACACTTAGCAGTTACAGTATATGGTTCTAGTGTCTGCATCACTTCTCCAGTTTTTGCTACATTGCAAGTAATTTTAAATACATTTCAAATACATATAAATTTAGTTGAGTAAAACAAAATATAAAAAAGTATTTTAAATAATTCAAGTTATTCACACTACACATGCACTTTTTACTGTTCATTACTGTTTTCTCCTATGTGCCTCGAAAATCATGTTTCATTGGCCCTCCAAAAGTACATACATCTTGTTGAGGCTTTTATAGAACACTGACAGTGCATTCTTCATGTAATAAATTCTTATTGACAGACGTAGTAAAGAAGTTTAACAGTTTCAATTTATTCTTTATAATCTCACAATTTGTGAATAAACAAGGCATTACACCTGCTTCACTTTTTGTAACTACTGACACTTTCAATGCTGACAGTCCCATTCACCAAGATGTATACATCACCTTGTGAAAACAAATACTCCTACTGTCAACGATCCGAACTTGTGTATTACTATTCTTCATTGTCACTGTTTACTGCATGTTACGAGTACATCTCAAAGAATTATATCTACAATGCCCAAAGCTTTCAAAACTTGAGTACTCAAATAGAAATACTTTTACATGTGAACACATCACTGAAGTATAATATAGAGGTATAATTTACTTTGACACCAGTAGAACAAGAAATTAATCTAAACATTACTAATACCAGTTTTTTCAACAACTTCCAATAAACTCTGTAAATTTGTTTCAAATAATTCACAGCGTATTGGCATTTCCAAAGAATAGAATGGATTTTTAAGAGCAAAGTCAGCATAGAGTTCATATATTCTTTTTAATAAAATGTCCATTCCTTGCTGACTTGGCTCTGAGACAACCATAAACTTAACACCAGTGAGGGTTTGGAAACAATGTAATTTAAATGTGTCTGCCTCCAACATTTCTATTCCTGAACTTTTTGGTTCAGGACTCAATTGACTCGCTATTGCAAAAAGGGGATAAAACATACTCGCAAGAAAAATTTTTTCGTTTGTGGTCATTTTAGGTCGGCCAAATTTTAAATTCAAAGGGTAACACTCTTCATTCTCAATTACTTCAAATGCATCTCGTCCATCATCCAGTTGTCTTGCAGTCACTGGAATACCATTTACTGCCATCAATACATGACCTACCATGACGCCGTCACGTTGGCCAAATGAGACCACTATTTTCTTATTTTCATAATTTAATTTAATGTCCAACGGATAACTAAATGTCTTCTCTGTTTCTATTTTTGGAACATTATGGTCATGATTGAATATTAATCCACCAGACTTTGACACTATGTATACACCGTAAATAACCATTTTAAGATTTAATAGTTAAACGTCACAAGATTTCAGTTGCACTGAACACTGTTAACACAATTTTCTCGTCATATTCACCAAAGAACAAGGACAGGGTAATCTGCAGCAAATTCACAATTATCAAACTCAATTCACTGCTTTAATGACTTGCCAAGCTTCAGCGCAATCCAGAACTGTATTGAAATTACTTAGATTTGTACCGTCCAGAACCTGTCATCTGGTTCTCTCCTCCGCCTTCCTCAAACCACGAATAACACGAAATCCACTCTTCAATTGTTTTTACTTGTATATGGTGTTGACAGATGTCGCCAAAGGCTCTCCGCCACATCACGCCTACTAAAAAAAATACAATTTCTCCAGCGAGGAAGTTTACAGACCACTTGGTAGATTGCGCTAGTAATACTCTATCTGCAATTCATTGGATCTGGTCATGTTAGCAGTCATTGTCAAGTTTCAAAACAAATATGCGTTTCTTGCGCGCAGTTATGTGTTTCATTAAGCCAAAATTTTATTTCTCCTTTTTTAGAGGTGAAAACAATCTAAGTGTTGCCAACGGAGTTACGCGAAATATGCACATGGATGAGTCACAATTAAAACTGTACTATGAAACTGCACTTGATTTGACAAGAGGTGGCGGGAAAGTATGGATTCGTTGATAAGCGTCTGGGCTGGTTTGTAGGATGCAGGCTAATTAAAACTATTCAATACAATTAAAGAATAATGTTATGATTGTGTAAAGAATTTTCTTTCAGTATTATGCACAAGATCATGCAAATACACTGATTATTGTAGCTTTAACCATGTATAATTATTTATACATGGTTAATACACCTATTTCTAGGATAAAATATCTAATGTAAACAAATATCGTCAATGACAATGAATTTTATTTCCTTTCTAGATGATTCAAGAACATCATAATAAGAGCAAAAATATTTTAACTAAAACATCTAGTGTTGATTTAGTCACTGAAACTGATCAAAGAGTTGAGAAACATCTTGTATCGTCACTATTGGAAAAATTTCCAGAACATAAGTAAGTATAATTACATTAGATAATTGATTCTTAAACTATTTCGACCTACCATCCCTTATGGGTAATAAACTAGGCTTCCTATGTTAACTAGCGGCTACTCAGAAAAATGACGTGATTGGGTCAGACATATCGTGCATGATACATAGAAAGATGTGGGTAGAGTTTACATGAATTTAAGTAATCTAAGAGAGAGATGAGGATGACTGGTTTGTGCACTGATGATGAACAGTTAGAAATGATCGCAAGAACTACTAAAAACTCTCTCACATCTAGTTAATATTGCTTCTCATCGTACGCCGGCCCAGATGTTGTTTATTGGCCTTGATAGTAAGAGCGACGGCTTCGGGCACTCCGGAAATTGTCATTGATCATTAGCGGTCCTATCTACCCTGCTAGGCTTGCTCCCTGGGGCGACGAGGGTGGCGACGACCGGGAGAAAAGTTAAGACAGAAATAAAAGAGCATTCGAATTGTGTAAATTGGGAGCTTTTTACATTCTCGTATACGTGTATACGGAGTAATATATACGTAGTATATGCAATGCTGCGGAAAATCGATTTTGAGATTTCAAAGGAAATACAAGTTTGGAGTCCCCTGGTACCAAAAAAACTTGTTATTTTCATAACGTTCGCCTGTCCGACTGTCTGTCTTTCCTTTCTGTCCGTCTGTGAACACTACTAGCATCTAAACCGTGCATAGGAGTCTTTTCCAAATTGAAGAAATCCCTGTTCATCTGGATCGCGTGAAAGCTTTGATATTTTGAGAAATTTTCTTTAAAATCTGGGGTTACTTTACATGGAACCTCCGGACATTTTCAAAATTTTCTCAATTTTTTTCTTTAAATTTCTTGTAAGAATAGAGTAACATACACTAATAAACGTGGCATAGACGTGGATGTTCGCTATTAACTCTACATTTTCGAAAATTTCAAAAGTATGATTTTGTTGGTGTCTTTGTACAGCTACAAAATTAAAGAAAAAGATTTTACCTTCAAATAATATTTGCTCTCCATAGTGAGTTCTTTTATTCAGATCATGTACTTTAAAAAAAACTTAAGTAGTTTTCTCGCAATATTGCGTGCAATATGTGCAATTTTAAAAAACTACAAAAACAAGATTTTCTCAAGAACGGCTCCCATTTTTTTTCTTTAAACTTTTGTTAGGGATAATACTAAATAAACTCTAGATGTGACATAAACTCCATATTGCTTTATTCTTTAATTTTTTCAAAAATTACAAAAATTTAATATTTTTTACTTGTGTTTCACGTTTTTAATACTTTTACTAGCGACAATTTGTTCACATTATTTTATTTATGAGTACACGTGCTTTAAATAATGTCACGTAAATTTTCTCGAAATCTCAACCGTTTTCTGTGAATATTAGCTCACAATTCTGCCTTTTCAGAAACGCTCAAGCGCCATTTTCTCAAAAACGACTTCCAAAATTTTGCTTCAAACTTTTCGAATGGATAATGCTATTTGAACTGTTTAAGATGACATAGAATTATTATTTCTGTATTTATGTGCGTTTTCAAAAATTTCACATATGTAATTTTTTTAAGATCAAAGCACATTTCTAGCTTTTTGTAAAGGCTCTTGTATTTGTGAGTTAATGTGCTTCAAATGAAGTTTTTCGAAAAATAAAAATAAAATCTGTGAAGAAGGGCTTCAAATTTCGAATTTACACTAGAGATGAAGCCCCATTTCCTTAAAAACGGCTCGAGTTTTTTGAAAGGGAATTGTTATTTAGAACGGTGTTTTACTATTATTATGTAATATTCTTAAAATAATATTTCCATTCTACTATTAGGAAACAAAAAAATTAAGAATTTTTTTAAAAAATGTACTTTGTGCGGCGATAGATGGTAGCTGACACGAATATGTGACAAGTTCGTATAGCTAGCTGAGACCAAAGGAAATAGAAAATTAATACGGGAAAGTCTGTGCCATTTTGTAGCACCACTAGTTTATTTCTGTGTTAATTTATTTTTCCGCACAAATATGTTCATTTCTTTTGTTTACAAAAAATTTCTTTTGTTTTGTTTATTTATAATGAACAATTTAAATGTGTTTGGAGTGTTTATATGCTTTTGTAATACAAATTTTTGCATAGAAAGAATGGTTTCAAACCAGTTTTGAGTGGTTATTGCGGCTAAAGCGTTCAGAATATCCAAGAAGTTTATTAGACAAAATACACTTAAAATTGTCTTGAGAGCTTATTTCCGAAGTTTCGACGTTTCCTCCCCGGACACTCTGTGTAATGTGCAATTAACCAGGAATCTTTGTCCTCTTTGATTGCTTTCAGGTACATTGGCGAAGAATCAGTTGCCGATGGACAGTTAATTGAGCTGACCGATAACCCTACCTGGATCATAGATCCAATTGATGGGACAATGAATTTTATTCATGGATATCCCAACTTCTGTATATCGATAGGTTTATGGATAAAAAAGAAGCCTTATATTGGAATTGTATACAATCCTATCTTAGAATTAATGTTTACGGCCCAGATTGGAAAAGGGGCATTCTTAAATGGAAATTGTATTTCAACATCTTCTGTCACAGGTATGGAACAGGCATGAACAATGTACCTGGGAATGTATCCAGTAGTCATTACTAACTCGTTGGTCTAATGTTCATTTTAAATGAGTATAGAGCAAAATTAAATTAATTGTAATAAAAATCCCAAAATATTAACACACATGCGTTAATTTTTTCAAAATATATAAGAAAAGGTAAAATAAAAAAAACGTGATAAATGTTAAAATTGCCCCATATAGGCATTTTCAAATTTGTCGGACACAAGTTGCGCCAATCAGACCTTAATCATGCAGCAGAGCAACTCAGTCCGTTTTTGGCTAGTCAAGTATGCGCGCGCGTACAGATAGAAATTCTGATGAAGACGAACTCAGACTACGGGCTACTGAAGAGTAAGGATTTGTTTGTGAAATCGTGTTTATTAAGAATGTTTTATAAACATTATGTTTAAAAAATTAAAAAACAATTGGTTTTGTTTCTTGACCTCGGGATTTTATATACTCAGAATTTTAAGTGCAAGTCATTAAATAACACGTAAAATTATGTATAACCAAAGTTTTAACCTTATATTTGACGTGTACTTTCGTGAGATATGCATCGACTGAATCCTTATACGTTTCCAGTTTACATAGAATAAAAATGCGTTTGTTGACAGGGACGCACTCTTATGCAATTATATGCAGCAATAAAAAAGAAAGAACCCTGAGTTATGTTTTTACTTTTCATATACGTAATATGTATATACGGACTAATATACACTCTACACTTTTGCGCAATAATGCGTGAAAAATGTGCAAAATTAAAAAATATAAACAACAAAAATTTCTCAAAAATGGCTGCAATTTTTTTTACTTTTAAGTTTTGGCAGTGATAGTTCTGAAGGTATTTTATAAGATGACAAAAAATTTTTCTCTAATATTTGTTTTTAAAAAATTATACTAATGTAATTTTTTGACATCTCTCTCACGACGTTAATATTTACATTAACAGCAATTTCTGTACATTATTGCATTGATGAGTACTCGTGCTTCAAACGATGTCTTATAAAGTGTCTCGAAAAGTCAAAAGTTTTCTGTGAAAATGAGCTCCAAATTCCACATTTCCAGAAACGCTCGAACTCCATTGTCTCGAAAACATCTTAAAAATGTTTCTGTAAATTTTTTGAACGGATAGTGCTTAATGGACTCAATGACATGATGTAAATGCTTCATTGATTCTTAAAGTACACAAATGCATTATTCTCTTATTATTATTATTCTCTTAATTTTAAAGTACGCAAATGCATTTTTTAAATATTTCTCATGCTATTAACAAAGTCCATTTCCAGCAATCTGTATACATTATTGCTTTTGTAAGTAGAAGTGCTTCAAATTATTTCCATTAGTGTTTCTCGAAAACTCAAAAGTTTTGTGTGAAAAAGAGCACCAGCGAAAAAAATTCAAAAATGACGAGGTTTTACTTTTTTGTAATATTCGTGAAGTAATATTTCGGTTCTGAAACCAAAAAATTAGAAAACAAATACGAGAAAGTCGGTGCCATCCAATAGCACCTCTAGTTTACTTCTTCAAAAGTCCTAGAAAAGAAAGACAGAAAGTTGTTCAAAAGCACAACAAATGTTTTTTACCTCCTAGATACCTTAATTTAATTAGATTATTATACATTCTAGATATTTTCATGAAAAGTGAAATACTTGTTACTCATGATTCTACCATTCACTTTCCATGAACAACATTCATTAGATTTAGATCATGTCTTTCCTTAAAAATTACTCAAAACTTCTACTTCAGATATTGTTTTAGTTACATGCATAAGAAAATTAAAATATATAAAAAACAAAACATTTGCTTTATGGTCAGAATTAGCAGTACAATGTTGTATTACGAATGGTAGGGCGACGTAGAGTCCCTTTGTCACAGCGCGTCAAAGGCATTTGACACGAAGCTGCGCTGCAGTATAGTAGATACATGGTGGTTCTATTTCTACAGAAGTAATTAAACAGAAGTCTTCACCACACCAAACGGGTTTTATACAAAATATAAAATACATACGTAGAATGTATAATATTGCTTACGAGAAGCACGTGGACAGACAGTGGCGGACCCGGTGGGGGGCATGACTTCCGTAATTCCAACACTCTTTTCGATGTCTCAGCAGCACTGTTGACCAGACAATCTAGGGTTCGTCAGCCCAAACACGTGATGCATTTTCGACAGTAATTAAACAGAAGTCTTCACCAAACCAAACGGGTTTTATACAAAATATAAAATACATACGTAGAATGTATAATATTGCTTACGAGAAGCACGTGGACAGACAGTGGCGGACCCGGTGGGGGGGCATGACTTCCGTAATTCCAACACTCTTTTCGATGCCTCGGCAGCACTGTTGACCAGACAATCTAAGGTTCGACACTAGGTAGATTGCTGGGTTTAAATGTAGCTTCACTACGCGCACGTTTTTTTTAACTCTCCTTTTGCTTGTAATGGTGGGAGTAGAGGTAAGGGCGAGTTACTATTTTGTTAGCAATGCAGAAAAATCATACTTGCAATTCGTTTACCGATGCAAATAAATTTTCTATAACTCGGGAACGAAAATGTCTATTTTTTTCTTCAAATTTTGCTGATCTCACACTTTTTAAAGTTTTTAAAAACTTTTACTCATATTTTAACTATTTATAGTTAAAATGACAGGAAGGGATTCTAAAACTCAGCAAAACGTGCGCAGATAATCTTCTCCCCATACGTCACACACAGTTTTTATTGTTTTTTGACTAAATAAATCTAAATCTAAATTCAATGACTAGCGATGGAATCACATTTTAAAGATTTCGTGAATATGTTCCAAATTTTGGGTCCGTGGCACGGGAGAGTATTTTGCGGTTGGGTCGGTTCGGATCTGAAACTACTATTAGATGCGTGTGGGATGTCTCAGGACAATAGTTGTTGCTTCTGCTGCGTTTCTGACCGGGACATTCTAGGGTTAGAGTCCCGACGGTGGCAAATTTTCGACACTGGCTTTATAACTAAGTCGAAATCAGCTTCTGTAAGAGAATTCTAGGGACCAGTTGCTCTGCCCTGTAGTTTTCTGATTAGGCGAATGGCGGTGCCCTTCCAAACGGGCCATGCACCGCACGCGATCTTTCTTTCCCATTCCTTGTCCTATCTTCACCTCTTACTTACATATACTTACACTAACATGCACTACAATGCCACACATGCCGGGAGACCAGTCGGGAGCTTATAGTGCATTTTTTATGACTGTACGCCTCAAGGCCCGCCTTCGCGGTAACATGTCACTGCATTTCGTGTCTTTCTCGGTCGTATCGCTAGATGTCGCATGATCGCCACTGTATTCATACTGCTTGATACGGTCGCGACATCTAGTGACACAACCGAGAAAGACTCGAAATGCAGTGACATGCCACCATGAAGATGGACCTTGAGGCGCACAGTTATAAACATCGCACTATAGAACTTGTCCCGGTCGGGGCAGCGGGCGCCAAGCGGAGATATCTAAAAGGGGAAACCCTTGCAAGCCGACTTGTAGATTGTCACGGATATCACATTCTCCACCTCCATCTTTCTCCCTGTATGTGAACCGCACGTACAGGACAAAGCAGTTGACACACCTGGAAACACAAAGTAACCAATCAATCAAATTTGTAATAGTGAAGTTTAAATTCGACGCTTGGAACTTTACGATTGGTTGTCTTTTATAAGTCTCATGCTTGTATTTATCGTAATTTTCTTCCTCTTCGATTTATTTTCAGAGCTCGATAAAGCCCTGATGTTGACGGAGTTCGGTAACACCAGGACCCCCGAAAGTATGTCAATGGTTATGGAAAATTTACAAAGATTGTTACCTCTTACTCACGGGTAAGTGATTTCTACTACATGTTACTTCTTTTTACATATCGCTAATTAAATACATCCAGAATGAGATATTAGTACATATTTGTAATTTTTGAACATATTTTAGTTGATATATTCAGACCTTTTTTGTTTTCGTACATTTTTTGCCAAAATTTAACATTCTTAGGCACTCGGAAGCACTGTTGGCACAAATTCCAACTACGCCATCCGTAATATCGGACCGAAAATCATATGCAGTGCAATAGCCTGCAAAAACACTACCGCATAGCAAATTAAAATAATACTCGACCAACAGCAACAGGCATGTCAAAATTAAAATTGCTGCTGGCATCAAGCCAGTAGTTCTGACAAACTAGAGTTCTGTGATACATTGGGACGTTTCCCCGAATCACAGCGGCGCCATTTTGCTACGCTAATTTACCATTGATATTATTCGTACAACTTTTCTTGAACGATGGATTGACGATTTCGGGTGGAGTGGGGGTATTAGTTACAAAGTCGGCCACTAGAATATTTTAAGTAATGCTAACGTCTGTGAAATGAAAGTCAAAACTGCATCTTGTGCTTAACTTTTTCGGGATTTTTAGTTGACTCCCTTGAAGAACCTGGACCTGACTCAGCCATTTCTTTCGATATTGACAATAAATCTGAACAGGGGTTCTGCACTATGAAAGCAACTGGCTTTGACTAGCTTCTGTTTCGCGCCAACGAAGTTTCAATGCTTGGAAGGTTGTCATTAGTGCCCGCTGCGAGCTTTTGCCTTCAACTGTTTATTGCACAAGGGAGGGGGATCAAGGTCATCGTTCAAGAAAAGTTGCACGAATATTAATTACTTGTGTGCACTACCACTTTTACTTTCTCTCTACGGAGTAGAGAGAAAGTTATGTAATGCTGCGGGAAAACAGCTGCGAATTTTCGGCAGAAAAACTCTTATAACAGGGCCCTTGTAACAAAAAAAAAATGGATAAACCAAGTTGCTAACTTTAGAAAATAACATCTGTCACGTGAAGTAGCCTGAATCTAAGTTTTGTGGGTCCTTGATACCGAAAAATCGAATGACGGAAAACATCTGTGCGTCCGTCTGTGAATAACGCTTGCGTCTAATCCGTGCAGCCGATTTTCTCCAAAATAACATTTCGCAATCGACCTGGCTCATGACGCGGTCCCTTGAATTTGAAACCAATATTTTAATTTTGGAGGGTACTTCATATCTTGCTCCTTGAATTGAATTGGATTGAATTTGCCTTATTTTACGTGGCGAGACTCGGGCCATCAGGCCCGCTCTTCCGTCTGACCACGCAAATTTCGCTACGCTCCTTTCACCAACTAGCAGAGAAAGGAGGTATTTCTTGGGCGAGAAACAGGTGATTTCAATTTAGCTCAGAGGCGTCATTTAGGCTTGAGGATCTTTTACATGCAAGTAAATCTACTAACATGGGACAGCCGGCTTTACTTCCCCTCCGAAGGAAGGCGTACGAGGGATTTTGTCGCCCTAAAAATCCACGGCTTCGATCGGGTTTGAACCCGCGAGCTTGGGTATAACAGTCCGGTACGCTAACCGTCACACCATCGCCGCCGCTGGGACATGTTCCAAATTTTTACAAAAATGGCTCGATCATTTTTGATTGAATTTTGTTGTTCGATATTGTGAAGAACGTTTAAGATAATTGTGCTGTTTGTTCTCACGTTCGTGGAAAATCCTGATTTGTCGATAATTCTAAAGGTTCAAATTTTTTTCTGCGTCTTCCTGTCACTAAAATATTAAATATAGATATTTTTTTCCTTAAAGATACATTTTATAATAAGGCTATGTACAATTTTTTCGAAAATTTGAGTACTTTTCGCGTAATTTTACGTGACTAACGAGAGCTATTCCCTTATATCAGAAGAACGGAAAAGCTAAATCAAAGACACAGATATATTAAACAACAAAATGTGGAGCAATGCATGTAAGAATTAGATAAACGTTATGAAAAATTAGCTACCAATAAGGCGCAACCGTGCGAAAGCACACAAAACGAATACTGACACTGGAGGATGAGTTTCCCCCATCTCGTGTGTGTGTGTGTGTGTGTGTGTGTTTGTGTGTGCGACCCATATTTCTCATCCTGTAACCTCTCTCATCCTCAGTGCTAATTTTAATTTATATATCGTAACAACAGTCTGTATGGGGGAAGCAGTATAATCTGTGCAAGTTTTCTTGAAATCCAGAATCTCTACTCCTCTTTTACTACACACATAATTGAACTATGATTAACGATGTTATTAAGCTTGGTTGAAATTTAAAAACTACGAAATTTGCTCCCGTACAAAAAAATGCATTTGCAAACAAACTGAAGATTTGTTTTTATAGTATTACCCCTCCCCCCACCCGGTCTTTTCTTCCCGCAACCGGTAAGACCGCATCCGGCATATTGTTCAACGAAACGTGGGCGTAGTGATGTCCATCGCCTCATTTTCTCATTTGATCGAGGGATGCTGGACGAAAAATCTGATCGAGACGAGATGGGGCCAATTTTTGGGTTGATCCTCAATCCCCCCAAAAAACATTCATGATCCACGAAGTCTACGCCAGTTTCTCAAGCTACCGAATGTCAGAGCAAAGCAGGAAGTGGCGACGCTATCTTCTACTGTATTAATGTTTTGTTTTCGATATGAAAGTTTGTTGTCTTGCACCTACATTTTGTGGAATGTGAATTCCTCAGGGTTCGGGTGTGTGGTGCATCTGCTTTAAACATCGCCATGGTGGCCATGGGTGGAGCAGATGTATTTTACCAAGCTGGTCTCTACATTTGGGACTTAGCAGCAGGAGTTCTTCTCGTTCAGGAAGCTGGAGGTTTTGTGTCTGATCCCGCTGGTAAGTGAATACTAAAAGTTTTTGATTATATCAATTTTGCTCTGAGGTAAGAATGTATTAATTTTGGTGATTTCTGGCACTACTTGGACATCATTAGTGAGAGGGACGATTTAGAAGATAAGGTACGAATTACCGAGGATTATTGGAGGAACACTTCTCCCCTCTCAGCGATGACATCCATGTCACGTTCTGCTATCAAACATTGTGATACTGGAAACAAAAGTGCACATGTGGTTTTCGAACACTATTTTATAACATACAGAGTAAACTTGTTCTAGTTTCAGTCCTAGTTCTAGTTTCAGTTCTAGTCTGTTTCAGGGAAAATTATCATTAGACTGATACAGGTCATTCCTGCCATTCGAAGGCCTTTCACCAGCACAACATTTAGTTCCTTAGTTAAATTAAAACTCACATTTGCCACAAACTTAGTTTCAATGACTTACTTGCGCTTTGCGAATGCTCTTGACAGTCCGGAAGACGCCATGTCGAAGGCTGTGATGGCGACGTTTTGACCATATTGTTGTGGCCTTCCTCAGGGCAGACCAGTCCTGAGGAAGACCATTACAAGTTGATCTAAACGTCGGCACCGCAGCCTTCGAGGCGGTGTCACGCGGAAAGCCTAGACCATTCACAAGAGCCTGGCCGCGGAAGCCTACGACTTCACTTACATGTGTTTTGTTGGCGGCGTTTCAATATGTGTATCCTTTATCTCATATATTATTAAAATATGAGCACATTCCCAGCATTCTCGACTCAGTAAGATCAATTTCCTTATAAAAGAATGTTATTTTACATGTAGTTGATTTCTTCCTTACAAGTTGACCTAAAATCAAGTTTCTATCTTGACGTTGTCGGGCAGGAACATGATAGTACCCAATAAGGGTGATGTTATGAATTGATAAATGACTGATACTCTACGTTTTGCCACTAATTATGTAACCCGTTTATGTAATAATGGATCAATGAAAACTGACATTAAAACACTTGGTTCTTGACTGAGTTTGAATATTCTTTATATTCCAACTTCAAAATTTTCCAGAAATATCCCCTGGTTTCTGTCTATTACTTCAACCATTTTTTTTAAATTTTAGGCGGAAAACTCGATCCTTTGAATCGTCAAGTGTTGGTTGCATCTACTGAAGAACTCGCAAGAAAAGTGATTCCACATATCAAACTATGTGTAGTTGATTAACCTTTATTAGTTGTATGTTAGTAAATATTTAGAACAAATATGTAGACTTATATGTTATTAAATGTTTCAGAAAGTTATCCAATGTGTTCACTACAAAAAATATTTTGCTGAGATTAGGATAAAAAGGTCCTTGCAATTCTTCTCGTTTTGAAGAAATGTTTCGTCTCTCAAATGCACTAAATCAAAATGTTTGCCTCGCAAAGGGGCAAGAGATACGATTGTCTGTTTATGACCAAATCTACATCCGGCGCCGCTAGCCGAATTTGTTTACTGTTCTCTGTGAAGTTAAGCGCATTCGAGACCTCGCGGGTAGATGATGGGATGATTTGACAGATCGGGAACAAGTGAACATCACGTGTACTTCAGAGAAGTATCCATCCGCCGCGTCATCTGTTTTGTTACGCCCCTTCGTAGTGTTTGTTTACGGTTCACGCGAGACATCAATAAAGAGATGTCTTGAGTTTCGCTTAGTTATATGCACGCACGCGAGTCCGGGAAATATAGAAATTTATTTACATAAGTGGGAAAATGTCTTAACGTAATATCACATTCAATAAAAGAACAATGCCGAACACAGCACAATGCCGGAACACGTGGACCGTCTCAACTACGCATCTCACATTCAAGACTCGATTTTAAAACAAACATAATACTTATCACATAAAAACTAAATTCAATATAATTTTTATAAAAAAAAAGAATTTTTACATTAGAGCACAAAGCTCTGCACTTCCTAATTTCAATTATTTCTCGTGGCGCACTATATTTTCGTCGGACGAGGACATCACAGCAGGGAGCGTCGTGGCTTCTTACAACTTAGCCAACTGCAAACGAACGAATGGAGGAAGGAGAGTCTATTAAGTTCAAGGACACAACGACCACAGAATCGTCAGTTGTGTTGCCAGCACTAGCTGTCAAATCATCCCATCCTTAGAAAGATTCTTCTATACCTGAATGGGTGCCCGTCTAGGAACGCCGGGATCTAACGGCGCCGAAACCCTGGCTGAAGGGATAAAAGACACTGACTGCGGCGTGACGAGACTTGACAATGAAAATAACGGCGGATTATTCCAATGCAGGCGCTCAACGCCCGAAAAGCGGATTCAGAGACACGACATTAAAAAAAATATATATATATATATTTTTGACATTGTAGGAGTGTACCTCATTCCGTAGCATGGGCTCTCAGAATCTCGAAGTTAGATTTCAGGTTGAAGATATTTTCTCCTTTTAAACAATGGCACTGAAAGAGTGATTTTTTTGGCGCTTTATATTTTTTGTGGCGAAAAATTAGATATTTTAGCCTCTTCTATTACATTTTTGAGAGTTCGACTCTACTGAGAGTAAGACTCTAGCTATTCAGAAATTCCAATTTCATTTGCTAGGAGAGTTACTGCAATGATCGTCGTCGTAACTTTGAAGCTAGTGGTGCTAAAATAGCATTACTTTCTCGCCTGTAGTAATGGTTATGTAATACTTTTTATACCACATTTTCATTCCGAGTGAACGCATATCTGTCATAGTTTTTTGTAAAACTCATTACAAATCGTAGAACGTTGATGCGAAAATTAAATATTTTCAAGCAAATATCACCACAAATTTGGCGATTATAACTGCCTTTCATACGGCTAAATCATGTCACAACAATGAGACGTAATTCATAGAAATTCGTGAGTCGCGACGCGAAATGCCATTAACCCATTCCACTCTGATATTCTTTGAAGGCTAGCAATTTTTTATTTCAAAAAGGTTTTAAAGAATTTCTAAAAGATTAATTTATAAACGAATAATAAAACTGGAAAGCAAGAAACGAATAAAGAAATATGAAATAATATACAAATTCTAACTTGCGTAGTATCCAACTGCGCGAAAAATATCTCATATTACGTTCACGAGGCGCAGGGCATTCGGAGCGGGCAACTAAGTTTGGCGCCAAATTTCTTAAAATATGTACTTACTAGGCTGTCCGGGTGATGCCGCGTCCATGGCGAAGGTGCCGACGTTTCGGTCGCCATTCTGCGACCTTCCTCAGGGCGTATTGCCTAGGTCGCAGGTCGTAGGAAGGTCGCAGAATGGCGACCGAAACGTCGGCACCTTCGCCATGGACGCGGCGTCACCCGGACAGCCTAGTAAGTACTGACTCCGGCCGCGGAAGCCTACGCTCTCCTTCTTAAAATATACACATATTTTCGAAAAATTCAACAAGACCTTATTTAATTATTTGTTTTTGATGAACACATTTAATTTAAAAATTTAGCTTTACAATTGTAGTTGTAGGAAAACGACGTATTTTTTTTTAATTTTCCATAAATCAGGCATTTTTACGAACACTAGATTTGCACCGATCTCTTAAGCGACCTCCAGACAACCCAATAACAAAGTTTAATCAAAAACGTTGGAGCCATTTTTTTTTAAATTTAGAATGTGTCCCAGAGCCCATAAGTAAAGTTTCCTACAAAATTTAAATACCGGTTTCAAATTCAACGGGCCACGACATCAGCTAGATCAATAGGGGAATATCAATTTTGGAGAAAATCGGCTGAACGGTTTAGCCGCTAGCGTTGTTCACAGACGGACAGGCGTTTTGCCTTCAGTCGATTTTTCAGTATCAAGGATCTATAAAACATGGATTCTGGCTACACCACATGTTAGAGAATTTATTTATAAATAAAGCATCTGAATTTATCCACTTTTTCGTTACCAGGGCCCTGTCTTAAGAGTTTTTCTATCGAAAATTCACCGATTTTTTTTTCTCCACAGCATTACATAACTTCCTCTCTACCGCGTAAGCGGTAACGAGAAAATAAAAGTATATCATTTATGTCAAAAAATCTTTAAAACAAAATTCTGAATTTATGGTTTAAATTATAGTTAAGGGACTGGAGGAACTTGCCATGGACAGGAGAGGAACATTGGGGAACATGCTAAGAATGTGCGAAAAACATGTGAGTGTATCTGAGACGCATTGCTTGCCAGAGAAATGTGCCGGAAACACAAGGGAGAACTTTTGAGAGGTGTGTAGGAAGCGTGTGGGGAACACGCGGGGGTTATGTGGGAGACAAAGATGGGATAACATGAGGGGGGATTGCAAAGAAACGGAAGAACACCGTTCCAAACGGCTGCGGTTGCTAAGGCAATAGTTCTGAAGTAGGCCGTGTGGCCACTAATTTCAAGCCTGCGTTTTAGCGTTTTCACTCTAGTGTTGTTTTCTTATTCATACATTACTTTCCCTGTTGTACTCATGTAAGTACACCACTTTTATGAACAAATTAAATATTTTTTAAAACATTTTGAATTTTTGAACAATTTGAACCAACACACTAGTTTCTCCCCTGATTTTATATTGCAGAATTTAGATATGAATAGGTGTTAATGGGTTAAAACTGTGTATTATCATATTTGTATTATATAAATTAATTAAACGTACCAATTAATTTTATTTTAATTATTAATTAAATTTATTATTATTAATTAAATACATTAAATCAAATTTTGAAAGAATCTTTTTATGCGTTTAAGCAATTTTTCAACTAAAATAAATATTATATTTCATCAGTTTCAAGTTTTTTGTAGGTCGATTACAAGAAGATATTCAAAATTCCCGCATGACGATTTAGTTCGCAATGAAGCCGCGTAGTAGCGTGAGCAGGGCGGAGCACGCGCAATGAGTGGGTGCAGGTGACGGTGAGGGCTCACGTGTCCACTGGCCCTAGCCACAGGTGCAGAAGCAGCGATTTCGTGTGGTGTGGAGGGGATGTTGAGTATGAATTGTTTACATTCGCACGTGTTCACATTCGCACGTGTGCGATAGCACAGTTTGCATTTTGAAAGTGGAAAATTGGTAAAACTTTTACTTCAGGTGTTTAAAGTAAGTTCTGAGTTATCCCAAAAATTGGGATCGTTATCAGTATTTTTACTATGTTGCCTTTTAACCTATCAGCTTAGGAACATTTTCGAAAGTTTCAAAACAAACCCGTAAAATCAACTACAACCTTAGCCATTGTTGATTACCTTTACCAAGTCCCTTAAATTTCTTCGTTATTGAGATACGTCGTAACGGTGTAATCTACAAAATTAATGTGATATTGAGTTTCAAAGAAATGTCTGGATTTATTTTTTCAGTGAATGTTGCCAGTGAAACCCAAAATAATTTCACTTCAGAGAATAAAAACTCCTTTTAAAAAATCCAAATAAATTTCAAAATAATGTGTTAATTAATTTTAATTATAGTTGAATAAAATTGTAATGTAAATATTATATTCGGTGTTCTCTTAGAAATCAATAAAATTAATGAATAAAACTGTCAGTGTCTTTATTAGAGGAAAGTTCCTCAATGCACACCTTTGGATTGAGTCGTTTTTTTATCGTTTTCTTAATTTCAATTGTTTTTAATTGGTGTATTTGTGAAATGTCTTCAATATACATTTTTGACTCTACTGTCTTTAACATATAAATTTAAATTGAGTAAGGTAAACCAAATCTATCTTTATTTATTTTAAGACAAAAAACTAATATTTCCGTGTTCTTCCATGGTAATGATTTTACAAAGAAGAAATTAATTAATTTTTCATCTTCTCTTACTTACAATGATACTACTCAAATTTCTAGTCTTTCACTCAGGCCAAATATTTACCTTGCCTTTGAACCTAATCTTTGCATTCACAATACATGCATTACTTTCATCACAGACATTTCAAAAAAATGTGTAATATTATTTAGTTGAAGAAATGGATGACAAAGCACAGCAACGTTTTGAGGCCGAATTATGTTGGTGTATACAAAAGTTAGAAAGCTCCCTAAACTCTGGAAAATTAAAGAAAAAACAGGGTATGTTATACGATCCTCTCTCTTCTGCATGTAGCTCACAGATTTTAAGCCATGGGGTGTTTTCTAAACATTTTATTTTGATTTTTAGTTGAAGATGCTACTAAAACTCTCAAAACTTTACAAAGTTCAAAAGCACCTCTTGTTAAAAAGCGACAAGTAATGAGCATGCAGTTTGGAAATTATCGGTCCAAAATGGAAGAAGAGGACAAGAAAATTAAAAAAGGTTAAAAAATAAAGGGTGTTTTTGTGCTAAAAAGGATGCTAGTCATTTATATGAAACAGAATATGTGTATAATATATGTAGCTATGACAACAAGAGTTTCTTTTTCTAGTATCCGTTCGTAAATGTTGATAAGATGTTTATCTTTCATTTACAGCTTTAAAAGACGTGAAATTGAAGGAAATTGCACCCAGCAAGAAGTCATCTTTTTTGAGAAAAAGTTCTAAAATAAGTGGTGATGCCCCGAATATTGATGATTGTAATGAAATGAAAAACTCTGATTTTAAATTTACTCCATCAGATAATAATTTTAAATTCCAATTTGATGAAACTTAATATTTTTTATTGTTGAAATGAAGCTGAAATGAATGCATTTGTAATTATTTATGTATATATAATGCACAATGTAAAATAAAAATATTTTATATTAAATTATTCACTATAATTCAATGAATTATTAATTGCAATAAACTAATGTACCCAGGCAAACATTTCACACTTTGTTAATTATTGTTTTAAGTGACAAAATAACTGTTGTGGAACCCAACTTTGAAAGGCGTGACCTTCAATTGTGTGTTACACCTCAAAGGCCTAGTTTTGTGTGGCTTTAAACATTGCAATAATGCTATGCATTTTTTAACAAACTGAGAGACTTCAAAATCTGTGGTGAATTTGCATAGATTATCAAAAACTCAATTTGATTTTACATGGAACTCAAGATCCAGAACATTTCTGACCATCTGTGCCATAAGTGGCTACATGCAGTGGTGATAATCCCCTCCCCCTATTAGTAGGCATTTAAAAGACAAACTGACTTTATTTTGAATTATCTATGAATATTCTAAAGCTTATCAATTATAATAAATCATAATAATGCATTGTTGTGTAAAGATGATGTTATTTTTACTTTTTTTTCATTAACATATGCTGTTTTCTGTCTTTCGACACTTATTGGATTCCAACCATAAATTCCTGGCCATTTTGTTTGTTGTTGCGTAGTGTGGGAAATATGGTTTTGGGAACTCTAAGGAATTGGTTTCTTATCCCCAGTTGCGATTGTATTTTAATCCAGCAGCTAGTGCCAAATTTCCAAACGCGAATGCTCGCAGTGGGTCTGTGAGACCAAGAAATTCATTTGTTTCCTTTGGAAACCTTAGGAATTACTATATATAATTTAAATGAATACATATTATTTACTTATACTTGGTATGCATTTATTAATAATAATAATAATATTTATTGAGTCACATATACAATTACAATCGTGTATGACGAGTCAAATATATATTTAGAGGGAGTACAATCACATACATCTT
The DNA here is from genome assembly GCA_038098605.1 of Gryllus longicercus. Lineage (NCBI taxonomy): Eukaryota > Metazoa > Arthropoda > Insecta > Orthoptera > Gryllidae > Gryllus > Gryllus longicercus. The sequence goes on along the minus strand of JAZDUA010000169.1, from coordinate 2,626,961 downwards.
TGGAGCAGCGAGTGAAGTTACATTTATTTTTATTGTCCAGAAGCAAATCAAGGGGCCATCTCAGCATTTGCTCAAAGGACCAGGGAAACTGGACAAAAAACCTGATCAAGATGGGGTCATTGGCCTAGTGATTATACAATACTTGTTACAGATATATTAAGATATTACATAGGAGATAATTATTTTTAGCAGCAAATAGTTGAACATTTGACTTACTTTAATTTAATTTAAAATATTTTAGTATTTCAAGATTTATATCATTTCATTTTAAAAATATTATTTTCTTGATATAGTGATTTTACTGCTACTACTTATAATAATAATAATAATAATAATAATAATAATAATAATAATAATAATGATAATAAATATAATAGATATCATTATTTATAAAATAGTAATAATAGTAATACGAACAGTACATGATAACAATTATGGTAACAGCTTCATATGGATTAACAGTATTAGTATGTTCCTTGGTAAAATCTTGAAATGGGAAGGAGGCAGGAGATGGGCAGATTTTTTCCTATTTCTTCTGCAGCACCTGAAATCACATTGCACAGTTAGTCATTGAGGTATTCCTGAATGCTATAAAAAAGTTTTTCTCCAAGGAAGTGTTTAAGTTGTTTTTTTTGAAGTTGTACAAGCCTGTCGTGTTTCTCAGATGTATTAGTAATTTTTTGAAGAATTGTATAACTGAAGAGAATGTACTCTTTTGGTATAATGTGCTTGTACACATTGGTTGATGAAGGTTACATGCTTGCCTTGTGTTATAGGGGTGTAAGCTTGAGTTAAATTTGTAAAGTGTGTCATTGTTTACTAATTTTTCTTTACAAACATGATAATTTCATTAATAAAAATACAAGGCAGTGGAAGTATGTTAAGTTTTTTGAAATGAGGTTTGCAGGACTCTGTTCTTTTTGTATTTGTTATTGTTCGAATGATTCTCTTTTGTATTTTGAATGTTTGTTTAGCCTCTGGTGCTTGGCCCCATATTATTATCCCGTATTTGAGAATAGAGTGCACATTTGCAAAGTACACTGTTCGTGCTGTTTCTTATTATTATTCTAAGAACATAATTAAGTTTGCTCAATTTTGAATTAATATCTTCTAGGTGAGAGTTTCATTTGAGGTTGGATTGTATGGTGATTCCGAGAAATTTTATTTTCTGTGCTTGTCTGATGCTGTTTCCTTCTAGTGTTAAATTTGGTGAGTATTGTTGTGTTGAGTTGTGGAAGGGTATTGTGATTGGAAGGGTATTGTGATTTTGTCTCAGTTTAGGTTTAGTTTATTATGGTGGATCCATTGAACTAGCTTGTTGGTAGCTAAATTGGCTTTGTCTTGCTTTGTTTGTTCTTCCTTTGAATGTTATATTAGTGTCATCAGCAAAAAGTACTGTTGTTTTCCATTATTGATGGCAGGTCATTAACAAATATAAGAAATAAAATCGGGCATAGTGTGGATCCTTGCGGGACCCCATATGTCACATTCCTTGGCTCGGAGTGATGGTTATTTATTTTGTTGTCTTTTTGGTAAGGTAATACTACTATTTGTTTTTGGTCCGATAGGTATGATTTTATATAATTGTAAGCAATTCCTCGTATTCCATAAGATTCTAATTTTGACAATAGAATTGTGTGATCTATCGTGTCGAAGGCTTTTGACGGGTCAAAAAAGAGACCAACAGGAATTTCTTTTTGCTCTAATGCCATGAGGATTTCATTTACAAATGTGAATAGAGCAGTTTCAATTGAATGATTTTCCCTGAGTCCATGTTGAGAGTCAGTGATAATGTTACAGTGTATCAAGTAGTTTTTTAATCTTTCATAGAACAGTTTTTCTAATATTTTTGAAAAACCTGACAAGAGTGAGATTGGCCTATAATTCATTACATCTTGTTTGTTACCTTTTTTGTGTTTAGGTACAGCAGTTTTAAAAATTTTTGGGTAGGATCCATGAGTTAGTGATTGGTTTTATAAATATGTTAGTGGTTTGATGATATATGGAGCTATCTTTTTTATTAAGAAGTCTGGAATGTTGTCTATCCCAGCGGATTGTTTATTTTGCATTTTGTTTATAATTTGAAGTATTTCCTTTCCAGATTTTCCAGATGTTTCTGTGATGTACATGCTAGAAAGCGAGTTTTCAAAGAAAGGTGATGGTTGTAGAGGTGTAGTGTTTGGATTTCTTGTTTTTAGTAGTTTACCAGCAATTTCAGAGAAGTGTTTGTTTAATATACTGGCTGTTTCATAAGGGTTTGTTATTCTTCTGTGTTCATGGACTAGTTCAATATTTTGTGTTTTGTTATTTGCTGGTAATGTTTTTTTTACAATATTCCACATAGCTTTTGTTTTATTTTGGATTTTTTTATATACTCCTCATTTGACATATGTTTGGCCTTTATTATAACTTTTTTGAGTATGGCTGAATATCGCTAATAGTAGTTCACTATTTGAGGATTACAATTATTACACATGAACATGGAGAAAAGGTATATGAATATTATAGAAGATAATTATTTTGTAAATGTAGGGTATACAATTACTAGTGAAGTTTAACACTGTCATTAATTAAAACTACAACTATGTAATAGTACTATTTTCTTAAGATGTTGATAAAAGCATAAACAAGAGTGTTTTAAAATGATATTTACTTTGGTGAGATTATTTATCTTTGCTCAGACACTCATGACAGAACAGATACGTGTTCTTATGAAAGACGTTTGAGCAAAGATACTTGCCCTTGTACGAAAAGTATTGAGTTTTGGTGGCTTTTCTTTTATAGTCTTGACATCAGCCTTTACCCTATAACTGGTATTTTTTTATTGCAACAGCAGCAGAAAATGTTGTTTTGAGTCTTCCATCATTTTGAATATTGCTTGTTACTGCAAAACTGGTGAGCTCATGCTCTGAAAAGATCAAGATTTGGATTCATGAGAAATAGTTGTATCTGAACTTCTGATTTATTGATACAATTAGAAATGACAAAAGAATTAAAGTGATGACATTCATCACAATATAGTTTCCATGTGAAATTTCTAGCACAATTGGGAGTAGAACACATTTCAACTATGTCCACTTTCTTTGTCTTCGCAATTGGTTATTTACTGATCAATATCGGTGTCACTTTCCCTTTCCTTTATGTCATCTTCACATTCATCTATCCAAAGCTTACTCTTCCTGCTGTATTCTGACCGCAAGAGAAGCTAACAATTCATTTGCATTCTCTTCTTGTCAAAGATTCAGTTCAATAAAAATTCATTTAAAATATGCATTTTTCAGTTCATTAAAACTTTACTCAGAATGTGATAATGTTGGTAAAATGATTCATTTGGGTGAAGTACATTTTAATAGAAAATACTCACTTGGAACTATGTCCACACTATGTAACACTAACGGTTGCAGTGGATTCACAGAATTCAGGATGTTTCAAAAACGTTTATTCCTGAAAAACCCATAATTTAGAACGCACTAATACAAGTTGAGGTAAGGTGCAAGGAATAACGGAGATCTCTATCATGCAGACTTCTGAAAACTGAATTAATTGATCTGGGTCTTAGAGACTCTGCACAAGCTTTGCCAGGTTAAGATTATAAATCATTACAGTCATTTTTATGCATTGTTTTATGTTGAGTTGTACATGTTTTATGGCTTCATTGCAATTGAAGCATGAAGATGCAATGGATTAACAAGAATAATGCAATTTTTTTGTAATGCAGTTTTGTAAAGGAATTCTATATATACTACATTCAAGACTGATAGAATACTGTATACTGTAATGGTAAAAGAAAATTCAGACACATTTTTCAAATTTTATTATAAATTTATTTTGATATCAAATTAATCATAACAATTATTACACTAAATCTACTTTAATAACAAAATACAACAATCAACTTTTTAAAAAAAAATGAATATACAATGTATTAGTGCTACGTTTCACTTGAAAATTTATGATCTAAGTGAATAACTGGGATTAGTGACAAGAATGGCCTTCTTTTGAACTTTTTCACCTTTGTACTTATAAAGTTTCTGTACAGTAGATTTTGGGCTTTTTTGTTTACGTTTTGCCCTCTTTTTTTCTCATGAATTTTGCTTTTCTCATACACATATTTTTGTTTTGTTTCATAAAAGAAAGTGAGGAAAGTTTTCAAAATTTAAGACCAGTTCCTTTAAGATTTTCTTCTGTCCAAACATCAAATTTTGCTGCTATTTCTGGTGACATGTGATTTTTCCAATCTCCAATTTCTCCCTTTCGGATGAAAAACAACTGATTCTTCTCCATGTAATTAGGCCCGTTCTTCTTGTCGATTACTGGCTCCAAATTAACTGCTGGGTTCTTTCTCATGTTATTGAAACTCAAGTAATTTGCAAGTTCTGTGACTTCAGCATCAGAAAGGTCTTTCCCAAGAAACTTTGCAGTTTTGCGAATAGCTCCTTCTTGATCCTATACAAAAAAATTGTATTGTTTTAGAGAAATTAAGTTGTGAAAAGTCCAAATTTATCTGTGTTATGCCAAATTTCTTTCAATGTTACAAAAGGAAAAATAAAAACCTTTTAATTCTTAATACAAGCAAAGGGGGAATTACACATCAATATAAGTATTTTAAATCTAAACGTGTTAGAATGTTGTTTTACATGCTATGTAATGGTCCATGGCATACATAAGCCATGGGCATACCAGCACCAAATTATTGGTAGTGATTACTCAATAGGTATAAATTACCAGAGAGTTCCTATCAAAAGACCTCTCATTCCAAAAAGTATTTTGGGGATGCATCTCTCCATTCCCCTGCTGGTTATAAATAACCTTGACAAGAGCTTTCATGTGCTTTTAGTAAGGAAATGTCTTGCATTATTAAAATAAATATCTGTTTTAAATTGCAAAAGCAAGCCCCAAAAATATTTGAAACAACAAAACAGTAGATACTGTTTACATTTTACTAAAGAATTTTGGTGTTTTCTATTATATTATATTGTAATATGTGTAAAGTTCTGTTGTATACTTCCTTCATGAAAAAATGAATGAAACATTGCGCATAACTCTGAGGTTTTATACTAAATTCTCAAACTCAAATCTAATAATTCCATATGGGAAATTATTAGGGTAACGTTACCTTTTTCATATCTTCATATGTAAGGAAAAGAATATTTGGTTCATGCCTTCTCTTCCAGAAACCGAGAATGTGGTTCCAAATGGGTCCCACAGGAGCTAGTGAAAAAAGAAACAAAACGTGATACAAGCTAATACTATCGATTTATATTTCATTTTCTTCATAGTATATCAAATCAGAGTTTACCTCGATCCTTGAGGAAGAGTTCACAGAAGTCTTCAAATGATCCCTGTAGATTGTGAACTAACTTGCAGTAATGATAATATGACACACACATGTCTTTTGGATTCCGTGCCACATACACTATCTGAGGAATAATAATTAGACTTTATTATAATGTATTTTCTGGATTTTGAATTATAAAACATGTTGATCTTTTTCTTACCTTCGGCTTTTTCTTCTTCAGTTCAATGGGCAAGAGTTCCCAAGGTAAGTGAGTTTTTATATACCGAGGAGCAGGCATGTTTTCTACCAAATTAACTGAATTTCCTAACTCCTCCATCCATTCTCCATGGTCGTGGGTAAGTATTGCAGTCAGCCTGTTAGTAGACTTTGTTAAATGAAACATTCAAGATGTGTATGAAGTGTTATGGACAACTTCAGCAAAAAAGAAATTGTGATGTTGCCAGTTTATATAATTTTATCATTGGTGTTTGGATAAAGGCAGTTACTATGTCATTTTTTGTGAAGATGGAGGTAAGTTGCTCAGGGCAATATACATGACAAAATATGTAATTTACCTGACAAATTTACAATTAAACTGCAGTGAGTTTAATATTCATGGAAATTCTGTTAGTCATCAGAATTCTGTTAATCATCAGAAATTTTCTTCAAGCTCACTTTTGTTACATAACTCCCTTTACTTAAACAACCTCTTCATTTTCTTGTGAATTATTATAAAGTTTGTATTTAAATTTTATTAAAAATGTTATAATGCTATTTTTCAATTAATCCAACATATTAAAGTATGGAAAACTCACTCCAGAAGAGGGCATCTGAGTTGCTGTAATTGCTTTGCTCCTTCAAAATTCAAATCATTTCCAATGCACCATACCATTTCTTGAGCCCATGTGCTACCTGAAATACAGACAAAATTTACAAATAAGTATTAAATATACCACTAATTAGCTTCAAAGATAAACTCACCAGCATGTCATTATTTGTTTACCAATAATCAAAAAATCTTTCTGGCACTCTTAAATCAAAAACAATAACTTGTTAAAATGTTTCACTTGTCAATTCCTCTGTCAAATAGTAAAGATTTTCCCTTGTACCTTCACGCCTTTAATAACATAAGAAGAGAAAGTATTGTAATCGTGCACCGGAAAACAGCGAATTTTCGCCCCTACATTTTGAACCCTATATCTTAATTTTGGGGAGGGGGGGGGGCTTATATGAAGCTCCTGGGGAAATTTCCCAAATTTTCACCACAGTGGCTCCATCATTCTTCATTACATTTTGTTGTTGGATATTGTGAAGGACGTTTAAGAGAATGGTGCAGGTCTCGTGTTAAAAATTCTGATTTTTCGAAAATTGTAAAAGTTCAAACTTTTTTCGGCGTCTTCCTAACACTAAAATATTAAAGATAAAGATTTTTCCCTAAAAGAAATTTGTTTCTTAAAGATAGATTTTGAAATAAGGTAATGTACAATATTTCGAAAATTTTAGTACTTCTCTCGTAATTTTGTGTGAAAATACAGGCGAGAAAATATGCGCTGTTTTAGAATCAGTAGTTTTCTCAATGAAATGTATTCATCAAAAACAGACCTTCAAATAATGTCAAGTTCAATTTTTTGAAAATATGTGTATTTTTTGCTAATTTTTGTGTCAAACCATTTTTATTTTCTTTAAAACATTTTTCTTAAAAACGGCACAATTTTTTTTTTGCTTAAATTTAGACCTTAGCGAAAAGGACGCTTAAGAGAATGGTGCAGGTCTTACGTTCGTAGAAATGTCTGATTTTTCGATTGTGTATTGTATGATTATATACATATCCTGACTTGTCATACATGGCATACGCTGTATTTATGTGACAAATATATTATTATTATTATAGCATCTTCTGAGGCTTGCGCAAGCTCAACTGCAGTGAGACCGAAATTGCTACAAAATTCGACGGACTAAAGTGAACAGCGCAAACATTTTGTGCGATTTTAAAATATGCTTTCGAGATTAAACACTCTGGGGTAACATAGCGATTTTTAATGCGGGTAGGCTGCGAATTGATGAGGGGCAGGATTCTGAGAAACGTTGCGCCGAAGAGTTGCGTTCCCTTCTGAAAAAATATTATATTTTCCCCGCCAAGAAGACAATATCAACCCATTAGGTTCCACATTGGAATGTTCAAAGGAATGTTGACAAGAAACCATTACCGAGGTCCGAGTGTTCTTAGAATTCCCTCAGAGTAAGTTGCGTAAGCGACGTTGTTCCTTTCACCAACCAGTTCTTCAATTCTTCCCCTTCCGGATATTTGTGTCCACGTTTGGAGAAAAAATCTCAATTAGCACGCTGGTCTCGGGTGATTTTTAACTTGACAACTACATTCTGGATCTCTGACGATCATCGATGTTTTATATCAATAAGAGACAAGGGCTACTGAGGATGGCGGATCTGCGCCATCAGAGGGAGGATTGTGAGCGGTACGTGGCCCATTGTTGAAGGGTATCCACTGCTCCAGCCCGCCTGGAATTGATCTGAAGGTTCCACGGAAACGTAGTATCAATGCAAGAGCGGTGTCTATAGTTCCCATCTGGGCAGCTGTCGGCTGTGCCCACTGGCGGGACCAGAAAAAATCTCAGGGGAGGGGGCCACACCCAAATATATTTTTTTTAATTGTTAGCATGAAATATACAATGTGCAAGGGTATTCGTAATGGAAATACTTCTTGGGATGTGATCAAATATGTATAGGGGATTCATGGATTTATTATGAATAATTTGAGTGAAACCACAAAGACAATTGGCGATGGGTGAGGGCATAGTCCCCGTATCCTCCCCCCCCCCTTGGTCTCCCGTTGGCTTTGACACATTTATTTAGGTTAATTTGCGCGCTTTTTGGAATATGAACGGAGGACTTGGACTGTCGACGTTTTCGTCATGAACAACTATGTATGCTACCACAGTTGGTGAATTGATGTGAAAAGTCGTCTTCAAAAATACGCTAAGCAAAAATAACGGTTTTGAAGCCTTTATAACACGCAATTTACTACAATTGGCTAAATGATAAAGATAGCGAAGCGTTGTTATTTTTGTAGCAAGGAATCGTAGATCTTGCGCAATAGGAAATATTGGGATAAGCACCGAACTATACATTTGATTTGATAGCCATCGTATCGTCTAAATAATTAGACCTCCCACCGCAGGCATGCACAACCTAAAATAATAAGGGGAGTAACTACATTTCTGGGTCTCCTTGGCAATTTAACTTTTTTATATTTATGTAGGAAATAATTTTTTAGTAAATAAATATAATGCATTACAAAGAGAATTATATTAAAACATGAATGATTACTATTTATAAATACACATGGTTTTATGTTGAACTATTTCGCAGGGCCGCCAAACTTAAGGAACCTCTTCCCCTAATGTATAAGATATTCCCTAATTTACTGGGTTTAAGATGTTAATTTAAATTATTGTAATTAATTATTTTATGTTATTATAATATTTAAAATGTTACTTATGCATAAAGTAATACAGGCTGCTAATGGCATCAACTCTTTTTAAAAATCTCCCTAGTGGTCAGGGTAAAAAGGGGAAAGTAAGGGATTGGAAATATTTACCAGACCCCTATCGGTCCCCCATGAAAAGGTTCAGAAAACTTACACCCCCTCCCCGCGCAAGTGTATGCCTCCCAATGTCTCGCCTCAAGCAAAATGAGAGTTAAACAAAACGTGCGTAGGTAGATCTACCTAACCTAACCTCAGTTGACACATCGCTACGCATTTCCGACAGTGCTTCCTCATAATCTAGGAGGCGTTAATTTCCGAGTTGGCAGCGAGGCTCGGGGCTTTCGCGATTTACGCCCGTGCGGGGCAGAGAATCATGTCACCAACGTGAAGTTCCGGCGTCCGTCGCGTGGGATTGTGGAAGTATGGAAAGTCGTAGGGGGCCGACCGATGACGCCAAACGCAGGCGGCTGTGGCGGGCGCGGCAGAGGCAGGCGTTGCCGTGACTTTCTCCAGCGGCGGAGGAGAAAGCTGTCGCTCGATCCCCCTCCTTCACCCTCCCCCTTCTTGGCTTCATCCGGAGCTTCCTCTCCGGGTTCCCCTCTCCCCTAGGGCGCACATGGCAGGTGCGGTTTCGTAACAGCCATTGAGGAACTGAACGCCCAAGTGGAGGAACCCGTCAGGGTCTTATACCACAGCCGGTCAGGACCGGTATACGAGGAGTTCAGATTGAATTCCGTGTTCTGTATTTCTGTGTTCCGTGTTATGGTAGTCCCTGGTAGCCTAAGGCCAAAAAATATAAAATAATCCTTCATATTTAGTCGTTCACAAATTCATTCACAAATATCGTCATATGACCACCCGTCCTCGTACCATTTCGTAACAAAAATCTTATCCCCCCTCAAGTGCTGTCAATTTTATGTACACCCTCTTCACAATAGACATAATGACACAGATGTAATATCAGTTCTATAATAAACTAGATGTACGGGCTCAGAAAAAGAAAGCCATCTATTGGACGACACATAAAAGAACATTAATAAAACAATTCTTTACATTATTTCCTCGTGGTATATCCTAAATTGGGCCTTGGCCTACATCCGCGTACTTGCAAAACTGCTGGAATCTTTTTACTACGTGTAACTGGGGGAGGGGGTTATAAGCAAAATCAGCGAAGCACCAGGACCTAACAATGGGAGAGGAAACGAATTTAGGGAGATGAGAGAGCGCGCATTAAACATATTGCATTATTCCATTTTATCCTCCCGGTCCATCGGTCAGATTAACACCAGCTACTTTCGGAATGTAGTAGTCAGATCAGACGAATCTCCTAAACTAATGGGGAAGTTTCTGCGAACTAAAAGTGAGGAAATATGTGTTGACAAGTAAATTCAACAAAGCATAAGCAATAAAACACAAAATATGACTTTTTCATGTGATCATGACTTAATTATCTAAACTTGACAGCAAATCTTGGCAGTTGCAAAACAATTATTATTATTATTATTATTATTATTATTATTATTATTATTATTATTATTATTATTATTATTATTGTTGTTGTTGTTGTTGTTGTTGTTGTTGTTGTTGCTGTTGTTGTTGTTGTTGTTTCTCAACTGCTAAGATTTGCTGTCAAGTTCAGATAATTGTGTCATAATCATGAAAAAGTCATATTTTGTGTTTTATTGGTTAGGCTTTAATGCATTTATCTGTCAACAACATATTTCCTCACTTTTAGACTACAGAAATTCCCCCATTAGTAATATGAGATTTGTCTGATCCGACTTTTATATTCCGGAAGCAGCTGGTGTTTCTAATCTGAGGGCTGTACCGGGAGTCGTGGCAAATTCTACGTTGCCATGCTTCCACAAGAACTAATCAGCGAGAGATTTATCGAACCCGATAAGGGGGCCTTTCTTCCCTATATACTATTCAATACTGCGAGGCGCGGCTGAATTTTCGAAACGCTTTCGAACATTTGGTAACTCATCATGTGGTTCCTCGGTTTCTACTTTCGACCTCTACTTTCACCGATGGATTCTAGGAGTGGACCTTGTGTTGCAAAACGTATCTTTAAAAGTGTTCGAGAAATACTTTCGCAAAGTTTCACTTTTTGAAACTTCTCCCTCTGCTTTGCAACTTTTCTTAGTATATACATCCCTTCCAAAATAAACATTCCATGTCGATCCCCGCTTTCTGAGTTAAACGGAAGGATTTTCTATAACATTGGATGAAATTGAATACAATTTTAAATTTAGTTTTCCAAATTAACATTTTTTATTGGATAAACATATTCTGTTTGATATTTATAATTTAATGTGTGTTACCTAGTAATTAAAGTTTAATATTTAAAATAAATCAGTATTAATTTTAAACGAAATTAATTGTTTATTATTCAAGTTTTCTAAACGAATAAAAAAGAAATTAAGTGAAAACTGCCTTTTGGGTTTCGTAACAGTTGTGGGAACTCTCTAATCCTAAAAGTAAAAGTATTTTTTTGAATGGCTCTTATCTCAGTTACTTGGTCAAACGCACGTGTCGTATTTCATGATTCATTAAAACAGACCTACCAACATGTAGCTCGTGACCGACTGCTCGAGTGCGGAATATTTCGTCTATCAATACACTTCTTAATAATCACAATAATGAATATTCACTATAGCATAATAATATTGATGACGATGATTTAATATTATTTTTTCTCAAGTGAAGAATAGAAACTCATTACTGATTCCTTCATCATACCTTCACCATAATCAATAATTGCTTCGATAATTCAATAAATCTTGATTTATACGTGTATTTTTTTAAGCTATAACAATGAGTACTACGAGTTTTTACAGCAGATATTTCAGTTTTTCTGAAATCTTCGAAACTGATAAATCTGATAAATTTAATTTTGATATACTTCATTGTTAAATTTATGTGTCAAACTCCTTAAATATTTATGTGTATTTCAGCTGGTTATTTATAAGATTCATCTCGAAAATTAATCACCCAATTTTCAGTAATTGAAAATAAACTGAATACTCAGATATTGCATGAAATGAAATATGTGAAATTGGAGTTTTTGGCTTTGCACTTTTTTACAATTTTTTTTTGTTTTTCTTCCCTCCTGATAATTTTCATTAAATTTTCAAGGGTACCGTACATCACTTCTTTTTTAAGTTATGAAAAGTAATCTCGCTTCAACTAAAGTTGGCCAGAGACGTATTATCTCCGAGAATCTATCAGTTTGTAAGAATCAAAAAAGGTAATGGGGCATAGAGTGAAGGCAGAACCCAAATAAAAAAATAAATAAATAAAAAAATAGGCCGTCTAAGGTGAAGTGCAGTGGGAGCAACATCGAGGTTTGGGGGTGTGAGTCAGCAGGCGATGTAGAAAAAATGTCATTAATTGAAGAGATTCTACAACAATTCCACGACAGAATTTTCTCAGAAGTGCTGAACATTTTGGGAATAGAGAGACTTTAATTTTCCCAAGACAATGGCTCCGAGCACAAAGCAAGTGCTGTAAGAATGGTTGCTTTACAACCGTCCCACGATTTGTGCCTCTCCCAGTCATTACCCCGACCTAAATGTCATGGAGAATCTTTGGGAAATTCTGTCAGAAAAACATCAATTTTCTCAACAACAACAACAACAACAAAAAAGAGTTGAAGAGAACGTTGAAGGTGAAATGGGGAAATATTTCAGGAGATACCGAAAAAAAATATTATATTTGCCCCAAATTTACAAGAGATATTTAAACAAAGTTTACCCCACAAGGAATTACGATTAATGTAATATATTAACAATGAACAATAGTTCAATATGAACGAATATTAAAGGTAGGTGGCAGGTATTTTCATCCATTTAAAAAAATTTCGATTGTACAGAATTTGAAAAATTTGCAGAGTTTTTATAAACACAGGTTTTAAAATAAAGTTGCTACTATTGATTGAGTATAAAGTTATTTAGTTCTCAAGCGGTTCCTGTAGTAAAAAGTGACCGAATATTAAAGTGAGCATCTGTGCGTTAAGAAGAATCACACCATTTTCTCCCGAGCTCTCTTGATTTGTTTCTTTTCCCTCATTTATCGTTTACGTAATTATTGAATACTTTGTGTATAATCATTTCAGGACAAAGCACTCTCTTTTTAATTAAAAATTAGTGAACAATTGCTTTCCGGATCCTTTCCCTTTCATGTAGGCCAGGAAAATATAGTAATTAGTTTCTAAGTGAGTTTCAGATTGGTAAAGGATAAAGCAGTTCTGAGCACTGGCATTTTGTCACAGGCCGCTTTTACTTCCATTGGTGAAAGATCACATCCAGTTATTGATTTTGTTTCCTAGCAGCTCGCAGAAGCGGATTCAACGAAGTCTAAGAAAGTAGCGAAACATTTACCTTATCGCATTACTACGTGTCTACGTAGTAAAGGAAAATTACTGTAATGCTGCGGTTGTAATCTGCGATTTTTCGACATGATTGTCGAGCTTGGAAACGAAAACGTGGATAAATCTTGTTTCTATATGTAGTAAATTACTTTCTCTAACAATTTTCCAATGTCCTAGGGGGAAGTTTAGGGAACCCATTGGATCCTAAAATGCCTAGGAATTACCCAGTTACCACGACTTTAAGTGGGAAGTGTATGCTATTTAATGTAGCATATAGAAAATTGTCTGGTCAGATGTCACGTTTTGTGGGTTCTTGATACCGAAAAATCAATTGACGGCAAACCTTCTGTCCGTCTGTGGTCAGGGAGGTATATTATACGTATCCTCAATAATTTCAATAAAAATAGCTCCATTTTTTATTATACTTTTTCCTCGGCTCACCCCCGCACAAGAACGAGAAATATCGGTCAGAGCAGCTAATGTCGATAGTTCAGCATCAGGAATCTTATCAGAGAACCCCAGTGAACTAAGCTTCATTTGCAAATGCATAACTGCGTAATTATCTTAACCAGTTCAAAATCTCATGGAAACTAATTTTCTTATAACGCTCCACTGAGTTTGTCTTCTTGACATTTCCTCACTAATTCAAATATTACGTAATTTGGGAGTAGTGTTTTGATCCGTGACACATCAGGATCCTGGTCAAGAACCTTTGAACCCAAAATCAAGATCATTTTCCGTACAGAATTGGATGTTTCTAAACAATGAAAGACATGTTTGTTAATTGTATCGTCTTGTCATTATCAGCGACGTAGTTGAGGTAATAGATTGGGAGACGGATGTCCCAGACAGGAATACTGGTGTGATGAAGAAAAGTGAAGAACCAATAACACTATTTTTTCATTAAACACATTTTATTTATAATCACACTGGCCAGCACAGGTTTTTCGACAATTCTAGCTTAATACGATTCTCTAGAATTTTTTAATGAGGAATCCAGTTTTAGAATCAAAGATATGTAACTATTGATATCATGGACAATTAATCAATAATTATATTAAAAATGTTTTTACAACTACTGATTTGGAGGAGGTAATGTTTATGTAACGAGAAAAGTAAATAAAGGTCGCTGTGATGGAGGCAATGATTCGATGCGTGATTTAAATTTACAAACAATTTCCTCAAACGTTTTCGAATTACGTTAAAAAGCTGACCGTTCTTTATTACAAAAAAGTAAAAATATAAAATGTAAAAATATATTTTTAAAATTGATGTTAGTATATTTAAGGATTTTCTCGCAATAGTATGCTATAAAGTAATGAAATTTCATCAAAAATAGAATATATTTATAACCTAGATATATGGCGTTTGTTTATTTTTTCATCAAAAGTTGGCTTGAAAGCTGTTCACCATCGCAATGAAAAAAATTATGTTTCGTTTGCACAAATAATGAATATCTAAGAATCTTCTGATAATACGAATGCAATTTTAGGTAAGATTAAGAACAAAATATCGTGAGGATTATGTGGGGAAATCGGAAGGTGACATTACGATATTAGGTGTCCAGACACCAAAAAATTTGTTGTTGGGGGTGGGGAGGGTGCAGGTATCATGAGCAATGTGCAGTAGAATGCATTGCCTTTAACGTCAATCTTTCATGCCTATGTCAAAATATGTTATGAATGCTCTTTAGTTGAGCGAAATATTTCTCCAGTCGCCGCATGTGGAATTAACATTAATTTCGTGAAATCCATGGGCAAAAATGGAAAATATATTTTGTATTTTAAAAGAGACATTCGCCGAAATAACTGATAAACACTTAAGAAGGGAGTTTCATAGGACTGTATAAGAGAACTAATAAATCTTGCAAACTTTAACTTTGAAGAAAGGATGAAAGATTACATTTTTGCATAGGCTTTTGCAATTTTTCGACTATTTAGTTGAATAAATTTTAAGCAAAAAAAATATTTGATAACTATAGTGATCTCGTAAAGGAGGTGCTGAATGCGTATGAAAATTTAAAGTGTACTATGTCTTTTTATAGCTGTTTACAACATAAACATTGTAAGACACCTTATTACAATACGAGGTAGGATAATTAACAAATTTTTAAAATTATTTAATTGATATACTTGTGTTCTGTACCATTAGCTGTGATGAAGTAATACACTTCGAAAGTTGACAATAAAATAAATTGTAATTTTATTCAACTGACCAATTTCCATCAACCCCTTAGAAGCAATCTACCGTGAAGTCGTGATGCACAACACATGAATGGGTGATAACCCGAGCGGTTTAAGTGACATTTCATAAATTCTGAGAAAAAAACGTGTTTATTTTAGATTATATTTCAGTATTTAATTGGCTGTCCCGGTGACGCCGCGTCCATGGCAAAGGTGCCGACGTTTCGGTCGCCATTCTGCGACCTTCCTCAGGGCGTAATGCCTTGGTCACGGAATGGCGACCGAAACGTCGGCACCTTTACCATAGACGCGGCGTCACCGGACAACCAATAAAATACTGAATCCGGCCTCGGAAGCCTACGCTCTCACTGTATTTCAGTGATAAAGTATTTTCGTGGTTTTAATGAACAATTCAAATGCCGTGGTTTTGTAGATGAAAAAAGTGCCAAGATTTTACAATAATATCGACTTAAATAAACCTATTTCCTAGACGTCATAAAATGTCACTTGTACCGTTCTGTTTGTCACCCACTCGTATCGCGAGAGTCGGGCCTGGACGGTCGGCGGCCGGCCGGCTGGCGTCGCCCGCGCGGCGATTGCGTGTGGGCGTGGCCTCCTCCGCCGCTGATTGCGCGCGGGCCGGCGCGGCGGCGCGCTTCCTCGCCTCCGCTGCTGGCGAACGCGCGCGCGCGCGCGGCCGCGCCCCGGGCAAGGGCGTGCGCTTTCAACGGCCCGATTCACGGCGTTCAGGCGCGTTCGTGGCTCGGTGAACTTCTCATGAGCTACTTTGCATGCTAACTAATGGACTGGTCGATTGGTGATTCCGGGCGCGTGGACGGCTAAGGTCATTAGTCCCGCCCGTGTTGGGCATGATTTCCTTGCGGGAGGTGACGGTGATGTTCCCCCGCTGGATGGCGAGATCTGGCGCCGACCTACAAGTTGGCTTGCGGGATTTCTCCCGAACCAGGTATCTCCCACCAGCGTGGAACCGCTCCAGCGGTCAACACCTAAGCTCCCGACTGATCTCCCGACATATATTGTAGTGTAGTGCATGTAAGAGTGTGTGAGAAAGAGGTGAGGATAGGGAAAGGAAGAGGAAGGAAAAATCGCGCACGGTCCGTGGCCCATTTGAATTGAATTGAATTGAATCGAATCGAATCGAATCGAATCGAATCCAATAGTATTGTATTTGTTGGGGTACTGCTTCGACATTCGCCCGGTTTCGATCGGAGAACAATGGATAATACCGATCAGAGAAGCCGGCCGCTAGAATTCACCTCCAGACAGCAGCTGAACTCGACTTAGCTTCGTATGTAACTATTGTCGAAAATCCTGCCACCGTCGGGTCTCGAACCCTCGCACCTCCGTGTCAGAGGTATTGCAACGACACCACTCCACGCCCTGAGACACAAAAGCCGGTCGTTGGAGAGTAAATTATACAAAGTATTTTAGATAGTAATTGAATGTTAGCTAAAATGTGTATTCAGCAGGTGATCGCAATACAATTCGTAACAATTCTCTTTGTTTCTATGATAAACAACTTCCATAATGGCATCGCACGCTGACTCCATAGACTTGGCATTGTTAAGAAAACGAATACTGCAATACTAAAGAAGAATCTGAGAACTCTATCCTGGAGCTAAACACCAAGCAATGCTTGTCACACAAATCGTCGGTGCGAAACAAAAATGACATCTCAAAATTAGAATTTGGCAGGAAAATTGTTTAACCGTAGCAGAGACGTTTTGTACGTAGAAAAAGGTAGCGTTCTGCTCTACTCGTACGCCGATTGTGTTGTGAGCTACCTTAATGAATTTTTACTAGTAAAAATTGACTATTTTCTAATATTTCTTCACTTCTTTAAAATGTGTAATTCTTGATATTCTAACTCTTCTTGTGTATAGATGATATTAAAACAAGAATGCCGAGTGCTTAATGTTACATACTATATTTTTATGTTTACCCGATGGGTGACGCAAAAAAGAATAACAATGAGTTTGTTGAATTTTTAAGAATGCAGGTTTCTGAATTCCACTTTAAAGTCTGGACGATTTGGCAGATTTACGTATGTTAGAGACGTCCATATGTTCGCATTTGCTATTACTATTATTATCATTTAAATTTTTCTCCCCCAATTATTATCGTATCTCACAATCGCTCAGACGGTTGAAATTACTACGACTGTTGTTGCATCTGTACTCTGGTGGCAAAAATAGGAATCAATATTTGATAATATTTAAAAAAAAATATAATTTGCCCATGCAGTGCCAAATTCGATAACGCTCAATGAAACTACCCGTGCAAAGGGTGAGCAATGGAAGATTCCAATGTCTGGCCATTAGACAACACCCAACTTTTATTGATTAAAGATTGATTGATTGATAGTGAGATCCGTCGCCGACCTACCGTCAGCTATTGGGGTTTCCCCAACCAGGTATCACCCACCAGCAGGGCACTGCCCCAGCCGGGTCAAGCTCTAGGCTCCCGACCGGTCTCCCGGCATGGGTGGTAGCATATTAGTGTAAGTGTGTGTGTACGTGGGTGTGTAAGGGTGAGGATAGGGCAAGGAAGAGGTACGAAAGATCGCGCGCGGTCCGTGTCCCGTTTGTTAGGATACTGCTCCGGCATTCGCCTGATGTTGGTCGGAGAAACCACGGAAAACTACCGATCAGAGCAGCCAGCCACTAGAATTCTCGCTAGTGTGGCTGGTGGTGTGGAGCTAGTGCGGAAAATCCAGAAACCGTTGGGACTCGGACCTAGGACCTCCCGGTCAGAGGGACTGCAGTGACATCAGTCGATGCCCTGAACCACCTCTCCCAGTTTTATTGGTTAAAGCGCACGTCCGCCGTCTTCCGAGTGTGAAGGGGAAGCGTCGATGCAGTTGCTGAAAGCGCAGCGTGCTTGCGCTTGCGTTTAATGTCCCCAGCAGATTGTTTGTTCCGCGATAAAAACAAGAATAACGACTCCAGTCTTATCGTTGCGTCATTTAATGTGGGTCACGTCTCCCTCTCGTCTCGTTCATTTCTCTAACGCGTGCGATCACATCCGGCCATTCAGTAAAAGCGTGTGTAATGTGCAAATGGAAGTTAGTTTTCACGCGCAAGAAATATCCATTTACCTTTCTAGCAGGTGATACAGAGGCCCACCGTGTCTAGGTGGGATGATCGAGGGATTGGGAAGAATTCTACCTATTCACCGTCGTTGCCTTTCTGGGGCGATAACTTTACAAAACATATTTCTTTCGGGCATGTCCATTATTCTTCAACAGACTGTATTTGTCAACCAGCTATTACATGCTATACAAGCTTATAAAGTCATTATCAAGTAATTAATTATGCGCAAAATAGAAAAATAAAATGTATAATAATTATGTTTTTGAGGACAACAACAATAAATTCTTAGGAATTCTATCGGGAATAATAGCAGACTCTTGTTTATGAAAAAAATAGATTAATTTGTTTTTATTAATAATTTATAATTAAAATTAAATTTAAGTGTTTAATTTATGTAAAATAAGGTTAATATGAGAAATATTGATAAATATAGGTATGTCATTCATTATAATAATAATTATTACAATTTAATAATAATTTTATTATTATTATTATTATTATTATTATTATTATTATTGGTTGGGTCTGGGTTTGTCCTTTAGAGGTCTTTGTTTGTCGAGAACTGGTAGGTGGTGAATGACATGGACGATGTCAAGGATTGTTAATAACAAAGTTACGCAAGTAAAGCATGTGTCGGCGTTATGGCTTAGGACCGGAAACCCGCGGAAGAAATGAATGTTTTACATGTAAATTCTTCCGTTTCTTAAGGTTCTGCCCCTTCGGCTGTTATTGCTGGGAGAGATCATGCAAAATCTACCAACCAAGGCAGCCGGTCGCTAGAATTCTCCTTCGATCGAGCTAGTGTCGAAACTCTCACGCTACGTGAGAGGCAACCACAAAGCCACCACGCCCAATAAAGCTGAATCAATTAACTATCATTCATATTGTCATAGTAGTCTAAAGAAGAAACAATTTGTTCTCTATACACCGTTAACCTTAGTTTGAAAAAGAAAACAATATTAAAAGTCAATTATTAGTCAAAATAAAATGCGTCACTTTCATAAGGCGCATTTTATGGTGACAGATTAAACAAATAATTTACCCAGAACTTTAGAATTTCCTCTGCATTGACATTTGTACCTATTTATGAGCAGTTCAAAACTTTATTCATGAGTCTCTGTTCCTATGTGAATTACGGAGCACTAAATCATACTACTTAAACTCTTGAGTTATTGAGATAGATACATTGCATCAGCTGTGTTTTCTAAGATAGCAAACTTCATACGAAATAAATTCGTGTAATACTGTAAGGAATGACGAAAGAAAAATGAAGAGAAAATCGACAGATAATGTAGATTTCACTGTCACTGAGGTTTTTGTCGAGAAACGTCTTATGCAAGTGCCCACTGAGTTTAGCTCAGAGCCAGTATTGCCACTATCTGTGCAGCGACTCTGGCAGAGAGATCCTGGGCGTTCGAGTCGCAACGGTGGCGGATTTTCGACACTAGCTCGATCGAATTCAGTCCGCAACCGGAGGGGAATTCTAGCGACCGGCTGCCTTGGTCGGTAGTTTTTGCGTGATCTCTCCCATCAATACCAGCCGAAAGGGCAGAACCTTAAGAAACGGGCAAAGGGCTGCACGTTATCCCTCCTCCTTCTTCTTCTCTTCTTCTTCTCTTCTCTTCTTCTTCTCTTCTTCTACTCTTCTTCTTCTCTTCTTCTTCTTCTCTTCTTCTCTTCTTCTCTTCTTCTACTCTTCTTCTTCTCTTCTTCTTCTTCTTCTCTTCTTCTTCTTCTCTTCTTCTCTTCTTCTACTCTTCTTCTTCTCTTCTTCTTCTTCTTCTTCTTCTCTTCTTCTTCTTCTTCTTCTCTTCTTCTTCTCTTCTCTTCTTCTTCTCTTCTCTTCTTCTTCTCTTCTTCTTCTCTTCTTCTCTTCTTCTTCTCTTCTTCTTCTCTTCTTCTTCTCTTCTTCTTCTTCTTCTTCTTCTTCTCTTCTTCTCTTCTTCTTCTCTTCTTCTTTTTCTCTTCTTCTTCTTCTCTTCTTCTTCTCTTCTTCTTCTTCTTCTTCTCTTCTTCTTCTTCTTCTCTTCTTCTTCTTCTCTTCTTCTTCTCTTCTTCTTCTTCTCTTCTTCTTCTTCTCTTCTTCTTCTTCTTCTCTTCTTCTTCTTCTTCTCTTCTTCTTCTTCTTCTTCTCTTCTTCTTCTTCTCTTCTTCTTTTTCTCTTCTTCTTCTCTTCTTCTTCCTCTTCTTCTTCCTTGTCCTGTCCTCTCTCCTTACCCACACACACATCTTTTACACACTCAGGAGACCAGTCGGAAGCTTAGAGATTCCCTCGGCTGGAGCAGGCCCCGGCTGAGGGGAGACACGTAGAGGGAGTATATCCACAAGCCGACCCGTAGGTTGGCGCCGAATCTCGCCGTCCAGTGTGGCAGGATCACCGCCACTTCCTTCGATCAAACATTCACTATACTAATGGCCATAGCAGTTGCCGTGCTCGGAATCATCAGCCAATCAATCTTGGGTGTCCATCAGCCAATCAATCAAGTGGTATTGTTGAAGTATTTGATATGTTGCTAAGAAATAAATGAGCAAACCAACCTCGCGTGTCTCTTGTTTTTTCTCAAAGAATTGAATACATTGTAAAATTGAGTTGAAATCAAAGTAAAATTTGCAAGACTTACATTCCAACCCTAATTAAGTCTACAATGGTTTTGTTTAAAGTTGTGAAATCAGTTGGATGCGTAGCCAAATCCAACTTAAACTTTATCACAAACAGTGTCACTTGATCGTACGACGTGTCAATGTCAATTAAATTTTCTGCTCGATAACATTGCTATAATTCTCTTCAAAAGGGTGACAACGTTATGGCGACATACGACGTCATGAGCTCATGCTCAGCGTTGCGTTATATTCTTACATCTTTACTCTAATAAACCAGCTATAACTTAATTGTACGTTGTAGGAATGCGGATGATGTGTTGTTGACATTATTCAAGGATGAAATGGAAGTCATCTTTGTCGACTTTGATTTATTAAGAGCGTCGGCTTTCGACGGCTTTGCCGTCATCGTCAGTTCGGTCCACACAAATTCGTAACATCGACTTTCATACTGTTTCGCTGGAACCTCGATCACCCTCAGTGTAAGATGTTTTCTGTCAATACAACGCCACGCATCACGTTTATTTCGCTAACATCGTTACACATGTTTGTTTTCGCCTGGTGGTGGTCAACGTGGTCTTAACAAATGACCTGCTCTCGCGACCTTGATAAGCAACTGTGCCGTACGGGTTCCGTGCCACATGCAAATCTAATGGGTTATCACTTATCAGCATGCGCGCCGCCAGGAGTTGTGTTAGAATGTGGCAACATTTTCACTGCGGAGGAATACGACGTTTTAACAATATTGACAATATTATATTAAGAAAATGCTTATATTATATCTATTGTATAATCACGGCCATTGAGGAATAACGAATTAAAATCGGTTTACGGGATTGGTCAATGCGGTTAGAAAAAATATTAGTTACGCCAACGTTTCGAAATATATAATTTCTTTCTCAGGTTACAGTGTAAACAATGAACAATTATTGAGGACAACATAGATTACAATAAATTGATTGTTGAATAATTGACACAATTTTTTAAAAAAAATTTACAAACAAGTAAAATTAAAAAAAATATTTAAATTTTAAATATGTGTTTGTTTTATTAGTGTTAATTATTCAACAATCAATTTATTGCAATGTATGTTGTCCTCATTCATTGTTTATTGTTTACACTGTAGCCCTGAGGAAGAAATTATATATTTCGAAACGTTGGCGTAACTATTTCTCTAACCACATTGACCAATCCCGTGAACCGATTTTAATTCTTTATATCATATATTTTCATTTAAAATCTAATGTTCTGTTAGGTTATAATTACATTTTCCTTATACAGCCGTATCTTTTTGAAACCGAGCGATCGCACGTGTATGAAGCTAAAGTAAACAAGGACATGGAAATGTCATGGACACGGAAAAGAGAAATAATGAATAATCATTTCCATTGAAATATGTGATGTGATGCTTTTGTTCAATACGCATTGTCTCTATGCACTGACCGTCCGTCAGAGTGGAAAGTGATATGTCGCTCATCAGTTGCCAGAGTAGACTGAAAGAGTAGGACAGAATGCTTCATAGCTGTTCAAAGCAACCTTCCACCATGTATCCTATCCTGGATATCCGAGATAGATAACCAGGTATCATATCGCTATGGATATGCCAGATACGTTTTTGTGATGTGCGAAAACATATGCATACATTGCACTGGTACTAAAGTGCCTCTTATATATTCTGTCTTAATGGCTCTCGGAAATTTTGGGGCCCATTTGCTAGGCATTATACCAATCCCATTTGCTACTTCTCCTACAATTAGCTTCATGTTTAGAGTATGTTTAAAAAATAAAATATGCTTCAAAATAAAATACCTTATATTTTTGTGTAAAAATGTACTACATAGGTATATTTTGCGTGTTTCTTTGACTTTTGTAATTTTTCCCACCTTACGGGAGGGCATTTACATTGTCTGCTCTAATATGACCACGCTCGTTGTTGTACGTTTTATCATTTTTTTGTTGTTCACCTGTGCGAAAGCAGATGTAGGCAATGCGACGTCGTCATTAAAACGTTGAACACTAAACAACGATCCTAATAATAACTCGCCCTCAAACATCGCGTTTTTTTAACATTAATGTATTTAAAACTGGTCTAGGAACATTTTAACGTAAATGTTCGCGCGGGGGAGGGAAGGAAACTTGACATTTGTCGAGATTATTAAATTATAATTAGCATTTAAGTGACAAAATAAATTCAAAATAAAAAAGAACAATTGACGAGCATGTAATTATCATACTAAATAATGCAAAAATAATAGAGAACTATATTATTTTCTAAATATGAATATTGAAGGCAAAACTATTTAAGGAGAGAACAGGAATTCATCCATTCTCCTACGACCCTACAGCCCTAGAGACAATCCAACGCCGAACTCCGAAACCATCCCACACCAGTGTTTAGTACTAGAAAAGAAAAACCAAGTGCCAGCATATTATTAGTCAGTAAATTCGAAGACATCTTATTGGCTTCTCCTTTAAATTCCTTCTTTATACGAAAGCGATAATCTTCCTGCAAGTAGAATTTTCCCATTATTTTCAAACCCTTCCTTCTTAGTTTGTTCTGAAAGAATGATCAGATTTCTGATATCAGAAAATTATGAGTTTTATTACTGTATATCTGCCTTAATACATCTAAAAATATGTTTTATATGATTAAACCCCTAAAATTACTTTTATCGAGAATTTTTTCTTATTCTTGTGGATGTATCCGTAAAAATCGTCACTTCCCCACCTGTAGACCGAGACGTGGTGAATGACAATTCACATACATAGAATGGTGGATCGAAAGAGGCCTAACCTTGAGTAAGGACGAACATGCGGTCCCCCAAAAGAAATACGCAGGTTATTGGATTACTGTGCGTAGGATTTAATTATTTCCTTATTTATTTATTGGTTTATGAATGAATTGTCGATACTATCGATACCTCGATACTCTCAAAACTCGAGTTGCAACGGCAGCCGTTTCTTTTGGAAAATGTCTCAATACTTTTATGATACAATTTTTTCAAGCATATATCGCTATCTTTTCATTTTGCAGAATACTTCAGTACTTCCGTATGTATTCCACCATCCACAGTTTTTTCGAGAGTCTTTTATAGAATACCTGGTCTAATATGTTCCAGCTTTCGAATTTGACGAGAAATGGATCAAAATGAACCCAGGAAGAGTTAGGGTCTTAGTTTTTCTTAATAAAAATCTTTAGAAACTTTAAAAAATGTGTGTTCGTTGTTTAATGCGAAGCGTATTCGGAAAGTAAGTATTGTTTCATTCTAGCACCGCAGCAGCGCTGAGGTAAGCGTCCCGAGTTTGCGCACTAGTCTCTCTTATTCACTGGCCTTAAAATGTCGCCATTTTGGTTGCTCTATGATGTGTTTTCAGTTCACTGTACACATTTAAAATGTTTTTAAGACAATTGGTTCTCCCGCCGACTGTGAGATTCGTGCCGTGATTAAGTGTTTGAACGCAAGAAATGTTAAACCGACCGAAATATATTGTCAAATTAAAGAAGTTTACTGTGAAGACGCAATAAGTAATGGAATGGCGAGAAAGTGGGTAAGAATTTTAATGAAGGTCGAACAAATTTCCACGATGAGGCTCGGAGTGGTCGCCTTCTGTTGTCACCGATGATTTGGGTAGGAAAGTTGATGAAATTAGTGAGAACAGACGCTTCACAATGATAATGCCTTCAGAGGAATTTCCACAAATGTCACGTACTGTTTTGTTCAAAAATGCGAGTTAGGTGGCAAGCGCCTTGGATTTGACGATGAGTCGAAAAATACTGTGGAGTCGTGGCTAACAATACTAGCGGGAAATGTCTTTGAAGATGGTGTACAAAAACGGGTCGCCCACTACGACAAGTGTTTGAACATAGGCGGAAACTGTGATGAATAATAGTTTAAGAAATATATTTTCATATAAAAATAAAAGTAGTTTCATAAAAGATTTTACTACTTTTTTTAAAAACGTTACTTTCCAAATACGCCTCGCATTTTAAACTGTTAATAGTTTAATATTTTAGTAACGTTCACAACAGTATAAAATACGCATACGCATGAAGAACAAAATTTATCTTCCCGATTCGAAATGAGGGACTTTTGTCATTGAGTTTTTAAGTTTGTATGGCATCGAGTATCTGGCATCGAGTTTCAAGAAATGCAGGGATCGGCCGATTACTAATTTATTTGCTAATGACATACAATGTAGGCTTTCACGGCCGGTTTCCACATCAAAATCAGTTGTTTCCGGGCTTGAAGGTCGTGGTCCAATGGAAACTTGTCCATACGTTTCGCCTGCAACTGTGGCAGGCATCCTCAGTGGCGTTGCTGGCGGGGGCGAAGTGTCGTAGTTGGCAACGCCACTGAGGATGCCTGCCACAGTTGCAGGCGAAACGTATGGACAAGTTTCCATTGGACCACGACCTTCAAGCCCGGAAACAACTGATTTTGATATTTGCTAATGAGTTTGTTATTTCCCTCCGCCTCAACGTTAGTGTGTGTGCTCACCTGTGCGCGGGTAGGAGACGAGCCAGGTGTCGTCGGCGTGCACGGGCAGGTTGATGATGCGCTCGCCGATCTGCTGGAAGTCGGGCGGCAGCAGCACGCGGCCCGGGTTGATCTCGATGAGGCAGTCCTGCACGCCGAACAGCTCGTCCAGCTTCTGCGCGTCCGCCCCGCGCAGTTTGGAGAACGTCAGGGTCGGCGCGCTGCGCACACGCCGGGCGAAAAGCTCTAAAATCGTCCTCGTTCAACATCTACTAGACCTTCATCGCTGACCTACGCCCGAAAAATTTGGGGAGGTTTGGAGGAAGTTTCTGGGCTGGTAGGCCGTGGTTCGGTTGGCATTGAAGGGCCAAACGTTTCGTCCACGACTACAGTGGACATTCTCAGTGGTGGCAGGGTCGCGGGCGCAGTATCTGGGGCGGGCGGCTGCCAATCGCTAGCCAGCCGCCGCCCCGGATACTGTGCCCACGACCCTGCCACCACTGAATATGTCCACCGGAGACGGAATGTTTGACCCGTCAACGCCAACTGGACCCCAGCCTACCAGCCCAGAAACTTTCTCTGACATTGACTCCCGCCGTGAAAGCCTACAATGCTGATTTTGTATTATTCAAATTGCTGTTTGCCGCACCTCCCCAATTTTTTGGGGCGTAGGTTAGCGATGAAGGTCTTGTAGATGTTGAACTGTAGGATGTCCACTGTAATCGTGAACGAAACGTTTTTCCCTTTAACGCCAACTGGACCACGGCCTACTAGCCTGGAAACTTTCTCTGATAATACAAAATAAGTTTCTACGCTGGTCACTAAATTCACCCTGGTGTATCCGCACAAAAGCAAATTCAAAAAGAACCCTCTATAGTCCCAATAAAACATTGTCCACACAGGATCTCCACACAAATCTATACAAGCCTACCATCCTACCCCGTGTGTCAAAAATTTAAATAGGTTCCATTTCATACCCCGAACTAAGAATTAAATGGTATTCTAAAGACTTACTATGGCCTCCGTAAAATGGCATAAAAGAAAACATTTAAAAGAAATAACGATTTAGAAATAAATACGAGTAGTTAAAGGATCCTTCCCAGACACTTCTCTGTAATTAGTTAATATTCAATTGTAAGCTAAAAAATGTGTAAAAATCCAGTATGTTATCAACTTTGTAGTAATTGTGATTAAAAAAACTTGAAAGGCCTATCAAGCCGAACACGAATTATTTTTTTTAAAATCCTCGTTTACGATTCAAATGTCTAGGGAGCTTACTTTCAAAGAGGAAAATTAGGGAGGAGTTAGCCATGTTGGAGGTTCCAAGCTATTTTTGAGCCGCTCTCCTCCTACCCCTAGACACATACACACTCACACGCATCTAAAATGTATACAATTAAATAATGGAAGGGAATTACAGAAAATAAATCGCACTGAAAGTATACTTACCCCTACCAGAATCGCGCTGAATGTACCCATACCCTAAAATAGTGTTCGCATAACCCATGCGAATCCCAAACTGTTTTGCGAACATTGTACAAACCCATTGACTTGATTTTCTAACTAATAGGTTTACGATTTTCAAAATATTTGGCATTTATTGGCTAGAAATACGAGTCAGTTACGTTTATACGAGAGGTTTTATCTCGTATCAAATCTACAATTCTGATAAAAGGGAAAATTGTCACAAAGGGTCAAAAACAGGTGAATGATGGTGCGCGAAGGGATGAGGATGAGGCATACTTTTACGTGTTGATCTTCCCTAATTAGATGGTTAGAATGACGGTTTTCTTCTGCCTTTCACGACGATGACATGTGAATGAATAGTTGGACGCTTATCCAAGCCCTTGCGCCACAGAGGCTGGCGTTTAAAAGGCACATATTAACTTAATTATTAAACACGTAACATCATGAGTAAAGTTGTAAACGTTGCAACGTTACAGTTGAGGAGTCAGGTTTTTCAATCATCATAAATCGTTAACCCGTCATCATCCTTTAAATAACACATTTGAATGAGTCAACTTCCAGTACCTGTCAGAATATTCAAAGTGGTTGGAGAACATCACCGAAGGGTCACATATTCACATCTCGCCGCAGATTTGCCAATGCAAGAATAAAAAAAGTAGTAAACGCATTGTCATGGGTGATAATTTCTGCCCATCACATACAGGTTCTGTACAGTAATTCATCATAGAATCGCTACGACCACCTGTCTTCCACAGTGACAATTTTATTACGTTTTAAAATGGGGCTCTGACGATCTGTTGTGTTGTCATGCAACTTTTACTGCCTGGCGGTCAACTGGACTCTTTCAGGGTGCAATAGAGGAGAAATCTTCGCTTCCTTTGTCCCGCACGTAGAGAAACGGAAGTTCCATTTTTCCAAGGAACGGGGTGCCCAAAGGAGATGACAACTACCGTGACGCATGACACAGTCATTCGGCCGATCTAAAAGAAGCCAACCAACCGTCTCGCTGAATTAGAAATATCGCTGAATTAGAGACTCAGCGAATGAGTGAATTGTGCCGTTGGGAAATATGAACATAATAAATAGTAATAGTAACAAGTATAGAGATGAGATTTCATTAACTAGTTTTCCTTGCTGTGAAATATGTCAACGGTTCTAGTAAAATCTGCAGTATCCGTATTGACATTCGACCTAGAAATTATCTCAAACAAATACATCTTCGGGACTAAAAACATTGTTTCGAAATAAACTTGTCGTTGGTGTTTATGAAGACGCAAATGACTGTGCTAAAGCAATCGATTAAACATCTACTATTATAAACACTGACTGAATATTGTTCTAAGACTGTTCATGCATTTTTAGCTCAAGGAAACAGTTATCAGCCCTGTTACGAAGCCTTTGACAGATAATATTACTGCAATTTTTGAAGGCCATTACCGCGCCATAAGCGGATATCTGTGACAAGGGTATTGATGAAACAGACAAGTCCCTGACTGAAAAATGGATGACATTGAACTTCGCTGAACCATTAAATTGAAGAAATATCAAGCGATTGAAACAATAACAATAATGAATTTTAAAATTTAAACTGACAGTCTGCTTCATGTTCAGTAAAATGGAGAAAAAACTAGATCTTGGGACCGATAACATTTTCATATGCACATGCATAATCACACACTACACACCCAGTAACAAAAGACACAGACGTATACACATGCTGATACGGGAAGAATGCAGATTGATGCAGGAAGATGCAAAGTTTGTCTCACGTTTAATAAGCAAAATATATCTGCTAGTCTAAACATAACAAAATATATCTAAACCTAGTCATAAACATTGATAAGTAATAAGTCATTCTTTCGAGAAGGAAATATATTCTTGTTTCAAAACACCCAATTATAGTCAGATATTTATCGTAGTTCTTTTCATAAACGAGTAACCAAATATTCGTCACTCATTTTGCATGAAACTAAATTAAATGTACTGCAAATTGCGAACTTAAGAGTAAAGAAAGAAAGAATTTTGTTGGAATCATGCTTAGTAACTGCCAGAGTGAATAAGATCTCCTAGTAACTTTGATTTCTTTGAATTTTAACTGCATCACGGTTGAGAAATCATTCGGCCTACCTCCGGTGTAGTGTTTGTGCTTACTAGTGAAGTCTCATACGAGAACTTTGGGAAGGTGCAGATGTGCTTAGAAGGAAGAAAAGAACTGTCAGAAAGAGGGGATCTGTCATCGTAATATAGTAGTTGCGCAATTCATATCGTATAAATGAACATTGATTCGGTAGTTCGTGGCGAACGTTTGAAGACATCATGACCTGAAATTTATATTTTTAGTGTAGAAATATTTTGAGCCACTTCGATCATGTTGTGAGCTGTGACTGTTTATGTCATTAATTGGATTTAAAAAAAAAACACCCATTTCAAAAAAAAATGTAGACAGTTGAATACTAATATAACACACATTATGTTAACATTGGACGGAAATTCTAACAAAGAATTAAAAACGTGTTCCGTCTGATTCCTTCTTCATCACGTTTCACTCCTATAAAAGGCACGTGTGCATCTCTTTTGACTTAGTTTTTTGTCGGACTTTCTCAACATTTTAGGAAGATCAAGTCAGGACACAAATGAATACAATTGTTCGACCTGTGAAAAGTGATGTTCTCATAGACGTATTTATTGTTTAATGTAATTTTGTTCATAACTGTATTTGCAAGAAAGCATAATATTTTCAATATCAGTCTGTTCGACACAAATCGACAGAACACTAATTTACAACATCCATAATTTTGGATAATAATGGGGTAAGGAATTAGGCGCTCTTCTTAATACCAAAGAAGCATCAGCCGAACGAATTCATCCCTTATTGGGACTTACAACCTCACCTCGAAACGGTATATTCTATTATAGCATTCACTGTTTCGGTATTGTTTGATATCGGTATCTTTACGAGTACCGAGCGAAGTGGTTCAGACGTAGTGCGCTGACTTTGCATTCGGGAGGCCTGGATTCAATCCCCTTGCCAGCCATCCTGAGTGGGGTTTTCGTGGTTTCCCTCGGTCATCTAGGCGAATGCTGGGATGGTCCTACTGAAAAGCCCACGATCACAATACCGGCATCGCTTGCCGCATTCGTTAACTACGTGAAATCACGAAGGTTAAGCCGAATTCGAGATATCGCGGGTTCCTGGTTGGGTGACCGATTAGGAATCCCCAGAACTAATGGCGCTGAAGCCAATTGCCCTTTACAAGTTATACAATGGCTAAATACAAATTAAAATCTTAAGGAGTAATTTTTCTTGTAGTAATTACAATGTTAAAAGCTATTAATTCAAACTCAATGAAACAGAACCTTTTTTAATACCTGGAAATATTTTGAAGCCGTACTCACAATGATGTGAACGAGTGAAATAGTAGAAGCCATAATTCCTGTTCTTTTATGGTATGTTATTTGCTTGTATACCGTGTTTACGGTCTATAATTTGTAGCTGGGGACTTATCGTCAAATTGTTTTAGCACGCCATAAAGTTAGATCTACATAGGAAACTGTTCAAACACTGCTCATATGGATTGTGAAAGTTTTCCTGGTCTGCAATTCTATGAAAGTTGTCGTCAAATGTTTGTGTTAAAATTATCATAATCCTTTGCCTATTACATCTAAATAAACTTTAGAAAGTGATGCAGATGAATTTATATACATAATCGGGGAAAGGCGAGCTCATGGAGAAGAAAGTTTTAATCGTTTCAGTGCGTGCAGAACTTCGATAACTCAAACATTAGTTACACGAATTCCTTGAAAACTCAGTTTCTTTAATTCCTTTCGCCTTTTCTGCAGTAACTCACACTTCTTAAAGACTAATTTTATAAATAAAAAAAATATAAACTACTAGAACCACTTAACATGAAAATTTGAACAACTTTAATTGTTACTTTTCCTGGCTATGCTATTGACCCTCTTTAGTGTTCTTTTTCTTTCCACTGGAGATCAATTAGAGTTTCGATAGGCAGTCGTTTGTTTGTGGTCTGGCTGTGTAAGTTTTGTTGAAGCTCAGTGTTTTAAATCACTGTTAGCTGCTCACCTAGAAAACCCGTTCAGGTTGTGTGATGAACTGTCACGCACCCGCGCGCACACCCTCTTCGTTGCGTGACGATCAAGGAGCATCGAAAATGGAAAGCGGTGTGGTCCGATGCCGCACCACAAGAGTCACTCGCCACGAATCTTTCAACAACTGAAATTGTGCTCATATGTCACTCAACAGCCAAAGAGAATTCGTACGAAATATATTTCTTATAAAGCTATTTCCCTTTCCGCTTAAGAACGTTACTGGTTGGGGAGAGAGGCATTACGTTCTTCTCAATATAAATTTTCATACCAGTTTAAGAAATGAAATCGAAATATACATCGAAATGGGACAATAACTTAACCAAAGCCGCACTTTATATCAAAGTGCAAATTACAATAGTATTAAAGCACTCACTCATATCATATTCATTCAATCAATTTCAATGTCAATTTCAATGCATTCATATCAAATTTTTATTTTTCAAAATTCGCTTCCCTTACCATACATTAATTGTAATTTTCGCTGAAATCGAGATAATTGGCTATTATGAAAGGAATGGAGTAGCTCTATCTATATTCCATGAAGTTTCAAAATACACAACAAATGGCAATGGTAATTCACTTATAGATTATGCCATGTGAATCTCGTATTTACGGTGGTATCACCTTTCATTTTCATATGAAACGAGAAATGTTGGATACCGTTATTTACACCCAAGCCCCTCAAATGTACACACTAGAAGTGAGACGGCTGAATAACCAAGAGAGGGCAGGCCTAAAAGACACAGAACAAGGAAATCCAACCGCGAACACAGTGTTGCCATTGGTACGAAATTTCCTGGTCCAATTAAAATATGTGATTCACATTTGTTTGAAACAAAGAATCACACCGTATAACGGTAAATTTAACTTCTATTTAAGCAGTGATTGACAGTATTCTTTGCAAAGTAAGCGACGTCTTACGTGTATCAATCACATTCTTATTTCACACGGAAAATAGATGTTCTTGAGGTGGTGACAAAACATCAAAAGTAGTTATTGTGGGAAGGATAGAATACCCAAGATGAATAATAGAGATCACACAATGTCATGTTGAATGCACAAAGTTCGAAATATGATCCGTTTAAGCTGAATTTTCCGATCATACGAAATGTATTAGTGAGATTAGAAGAAACGAGAAAACGCTGAGCGACGAAAATGAATTCCACGAACTCGCCTTGTCACAAGTTCCATGTAAATTCCTGAAATTCAAAACAGAGTTGTCCCCACAAGCTAAATGTAGAGGAATCCACGACCATTCGAAATATGTGACAGATATACCCGCGTGGCTCGTGGTTAGTTGTGTCGCAAGACGCCCAGTTTTCACCGTCCGGATTTTCCGCGTCTCCTGTTAAACGGAACAACTTTCTCCTTCACAGGTTTACAAGAACTGCACCTGGTGCGGACTTACGCCAGAGACGTTCACGACTCGATCAATCCAGTGCCTCGGAGAAAATAATAACCCCCTGGTTTTAGTTCACGACTGTTTTCGCAGTTGGATAGTCATAACTGACTCCTAGTGGATAAAAGAGCAAAACTATCACGTATTCTGCATGAGGATGAGTTAAGTGTATGGATAAAACAGTCAAGTACAAGATCACGCTAGTGTTCACCCGGACGGAAAAACAAAATGGTTAAAAACTTTCACATACCTCGTACAAACTTCGTGTCGATCCAGATATGAGCAAAAACAATCACGTCTCTCCGATCACATTCGAGTCAATACGAACGACTAATATAGCATGAATCAATCTGACACGTATTCCGTATCAAATAGCGTGTACGAGCGTATGGTATCGGTTTGGATAAAACTGTCAAATATCTCGTACGTGCTCACGCACGAATCCATCCGGACAGACAAACAGGTATGGATAAAACTATCATGTATCTCGCACGAGCTCACGGTTTTGCCCACCTGGATTGACATAACTGCGACCTATCCCGAAAGTGACCCCGACCCTCAGCAGTCATTCTATTCAAGTCAAATCAATGATGCCATACTTAACCTGGCGAGACTCTGACCAACTCTTCCGTCCGACCATGCAAACTTTGCTACGCTCCTTTCATCTTCTAGCGGTGAAAGAATGTATCACTCGGGCGACCAAACCGGCAATTTTAAATTTAGCCCGGAGGTTTCCATTATGCTTCAGAATCTTTAACATGCTATAAATCTACCTCATGGGACAGCCGGCTTTACTTCCCCTCCGAAGGAAATGCATGGGAAGCTCACCTGTCGGCACCGTCGCCGTCCGGGCGCGCATCGCGCCGCGCGCGGGCCTCTTCTCCCAGGACGGCAGGAGCGCTCATGGCTGCAGTGCGTCGGAGCTGCGGGCGGGGCGGAGAGGCGACTGGGCGCCGCGCGCGCCACCCGGCCCTTTTCTTCTCGCCCCCCTCCCTCCTCCTCCTCCTCCGCCGCCACCGCCACCACAGCCCGGAGAAAGTACTTTCGCTTTCGGTGGGCGCGGCGCCGCGCGGTGCGGCGCGTCTCGCGGCGGGGAAACCGACGCCGCCGCCCCGCCTCCGCCCCGCGCCGGCCCCGCCGCCCGAAGCCAATGCCGTCGCCACCTCGCGCTCGCATCCGCTGCTGCCTCCGTCACAGTCACCCTCGCTTCGAGCTGTTGCGAAAGCTTGTTATCACTGCCATCGCACGCTTCGCCGAAAATGCTCTGCCAGCCTCCACCGCTGCCTCCGGCTCCATCTCTACCACCGCAATTAACTCCACCAAAACCGCCACGCGGATCGTCGTCGTTTCCGCCTCATACATCCAATGCTATCATCGCCATAACACTCTCCGAACCCTGCCATCGCGAATATCCTAACCACCTCATATTAACATCCTTAGCTGCCATAACAATCTCTGCATCCTACTATTGCGATTAATATATCCACCCCGTACTCACATCCGCAGGTACTACCGCTACAACAACCTTTGCTTAAAGCTGTTGCGAATGCTGACTCGTGTTGAAAAACACCGCCATTCCACTGCCCCGCACGCTCCACCGTATATGCTCTGCCAGCCTCCACCGCTGCCTCCGTTTCTGATACCGCCATCTCTACCACCGCAATCAACTCCGCCAAAACCGCCACGCGGATCGTCGTCGTTTCCGCCTCATACATCCAATGCTACCATCGCCATAACACTCTCCGAACCCTGCCATCGCGAATATCCTGTCCACCTCATATTAACATCCTTAGCTGCCATAATAATCCCCGCATCCTACTATTGCGATTAATATATCCACCCCGTACTCACATCCGTAGATACTACCGTTACAACAACCTTTGCTTAAAGTTTTGCGTATGCTGACTCCTGTTTAAAAACACCGCCATTCCATTGGCCGGCACGGTCCGCCGTAAACGGTTGAGTCTCCAATGCCGCCATCTCAACCTCCGCACTCATCTCCGCCAAAGCCGCCACTCGAATCGTCGTCGTTTCCGCCTCATACTCATACCTGCTGCTACCATTGTTGCCGCCGTCATAACAGCCTCCCAACAAATACAATAAAAGGCAACCTCTCCATCATACTCTCATCCACTGCTACCCCCGCCGTAACAATCTCCGCACTCTACAATCGCGAATATCCTATCCACCTCATACTCACATCCGCTGCTGTCATAACAGCTACCACAACTCGCTGTCGCGAATGCTTTCTCCACCTCATACCGACTTCTAAACTTGCAGCCGCCACACACACACACACACACCCTGCGGCGAATATCTTCTTCTGTTCACTCTGACTTCCACCGTTTCCACCGCCACTATCACCAAGGATTCTGCCGCCATGACAATGGCCGCGAATGCCATCTATAATCTCGTCCTACACTTGTCCCCCCGAATTGAAGCTGAGCTTCCATTTTATTAATTAATTAAATTTATTTATTTAATTTTATTATAGCGTATATAGATCCAATTAAGAGCTAAGGATTCCATTCCCACCGTCAACACAGTCTCTGTGCTGACTTCCAATTTTTTTTAAACACTGAGCTAAAATATGTGAATAAATGGTGTGAAAGGCACTTATTGAATTAAGTAGAAAGGGAGGGAAGAAGCGTGAGGGTAGTGGGTCAAGAAAACCCGTACCAGAATATTTGGTATAAAATGCATTGGGTTTTGTTAGTTGTCTGGACGCAAGGATGTTTTGTGTTAAGTAAGGAGGCGGAAAACTGGAGCTTCGCACTCGATGAGCAAATGCGCAAGTCAGCGACACACATTAACCAGCCACATCACGATTAGCGATTGCTTTTACTAATTTAACACATCTACTTTGGAACTATAATTGTATCGTCAATGTAATGCAATATGCAATGCAATGCCCACACACTCCATCTTTGAATTTGCTTCAGTTGTTTTAAAAACTCCCTCTGCCGCACGCACCGCCGGCAGAGGTCGCGTCAGCTTCCCATCTGTACCACAGCACCAGCAGCGCCGCGCTGGCCTTATGCGTGTGCTTCATACATGAACATTCCCTTGCACAGTCGCTCCCTGGAGGCGGGAATTCATTGTTTTTATCTCTGAGACACATAGCCTTATGTTACTGCCTCGCAGCTTTAGTAAGCATAGGGAAAACGTTTATATTCATTGATAAGGAAAATTAACTTCATGCTAACTGCAGTCGAAGGTTACAAATATAATTGGTGCATCTAATTTGCTAGATTGATTTTTTCATAGAACCGTAAATGCTTATTGATTTGTTTCTTTTTAATGATTTCGATTTATTTTCGTAAACAAAAATAGAAAAAAAAGTATATGACATATGGGGAAGAAGTACAATTTGCAAACGTTTTCTTGAGCTCCAAAATCCTCACTTCACTCTTTTATTATATATAGTTGAACGATGAATAAAAGTACCAACAAAGCTAGGTCGGCAACATTTGAAAAATATACTTTTTGGCTCCCGAGTAATAAAAAATTTACTTGCGTAGATAACAAACGACAGATTAATTTCTTAATAATACTTACAAAGTAGCAATTCACCCCTCCTCGGTTCTCCTCCTTGCACAACTAGGGAAACGAGTGCTCAGCGAACACGTAGGCTTCCGCAGCCCGAGTGCACGACTTCTTGGCTGTCCGGGTAACGCCGCGTCGTTGGCTGGGAGGCCGACGTTTCGCCTGTCATACGTCGGCTTCCCTGCCAACGCCGCGGCGTCACCCGGACAGCCAAGTAGTCGACTGCTCAATGAAACATGCGCAAAGTCGAGCGACAAGAGGACTTTCGTGAGAACGTTCCTGAGACATTTATTTTTCATTCTCACATTCATTCTTTATTTACGTTATCTACATAACCAATCAACTCATTCACTCTCACTCCACCGCACTCCGCTAAGTGTTTCTTGACGTCACTGACGTAACTCCAAAGTGTCCGAGGCGCTCAGACCCGACCGGAAGCGTGGCATGCTGCCACCGACGAGTCCTCCCCTCCCCTCCCCCTCCGCGTTCGACTGCTTCAGCGTGCTCTCTGGTGGCAAGTGTCGTGAGGCAGCACGCGAAAGATGAAGGCGGCTTGCTTCACCTCTTTCCGTGGATACGACAAATGCACGTTGATTTGATTGATTGATTGATTGATTGATTGGTTAGTGATTCCGAGCGCATCAACAGCGAAGGTCATTTCTTCCGTAAGTGTAGTGAATGCTATTTTCTCGGGAAGAGGCGATGATATTTACCTGCTGGATTATTAAATCTGGCGCCAACTTAGTGTCGCATAACAGGGTTTCTATTCAGGTATCTCCCACCAAGGGGACACCGCACCAGCCGAGACAAGCTCGAAGCCCCGACCGGTTTCCCGGAATAGGAAGTGCAAGTAAGTGTAAGTGCGTGTAAATAAGGCGTGGGGATTGGACAAGGAAAAGGAAGGAAAGATCTTCCGCGATCCGTGGCCCGTTTGTTAAGGTACTGCTCCGGCATTCGCCTGGCGTTGATTGGAGAAACCATGGAAAACTACTGATCAGAGTAACCGGCCTACTGAATTATCCTCCAGGCACCAGCTGAATTCGACCTATCTATTTAGCCAGTGTCGAAAATACTGCAACCGCCGGTACTCAAACGTAGGACCTCCGGTCGGTCATAGGCAATGCAGTGAAATCAGTTGATGTCCTGAGACGCTTCTACCGTATATACGACGCGCCCATCTCCTTTGCTAAGGCCGTTCCCGATGGTGTTTGGAGCTTGTATATAAATTTATTTTTTATGTCTAAATTTCCTTAAATGTTTGTACTCCTGGGATCGTTTTCGGATTCCTGGGATATATTTTGTGTGGGGGAAGATGAAGATGTGGGATCGCCGAACGATTTTCCATCGAGCGAATCGGACGGAGGGTGGAAGGAGGCTACATCGCAAAAAACCTAGCAAGTTTATATCCAAATATAACACACGCAGGAGGAATAGGTGGCCGGAATAGGTTACAACCCCCCCGTCCCCCTTCCCAAGTCCCTCGGCTCCGGTACCCCGTCCCCCGTTCCCCGTCCTCCGTCTCGCGTCCCCCGTCCCCCGTCCCCCGCCCCCCCCCCGCCTCCGCCCCCTCCCCCGCCCCCGCCCCCCGCCCCCGTCTCCCGTTCCCTGTCCCCCGACCTCTGTCCCCAGTCCCCCGCCCCCCCGCCGTCACCGCCACCATTTCCAGCTCCACTTCGCGACCTCTCTAATGTCTTCAAGCGGAAGTTAAGTTCGTCCTCGACGGAGACCAGCTGAGATGACTCGGTGCCAACAACCGTTGCCGCTGCAGCGTCTCTGACCGGGACGTCCCAGGGTTCGAGTCCCGATGGCGGCGGAGGACGTTCGACAAACCAGCTACACAGCTGGGTCCAATCCAGCCACAGTCCGCAGGAGAATTCTAGCTGCTTGCTTGTTCTGATTGCTAGATTTGCGTGGTTTCTCCGATCAACACCAAAAGAGTCACAGAGCGCGTGCGATATTTCCTTCTTCGTCTCCTCTTCTTCCGAAAGAAATAATGACAATGAATGACTGCGTAATAATAGGAGATTAATATAAATGTACCAAGAGAAAGTTATGCTATGAGGAAGTTATTAAATAATTTTAAAGCATTACGACTAAACCGATTGGTGAAAGAGCCAACTTGAGTGAATAATAATAGACAATCATTGATCTAATAATCTCGAATGTAAATATAAATGTAGAAAACGAGAGTGACACCAAAAGTACTCAATCATGCCTGGGTGGTAGTTAATTCACATTACAAAGGAAATGATTATGACGGGATTATGACGGGAACGGGGTTATGACAGGTTGAAGATTTTTTTAATTTACGATTTTTATTTCAAAGAATAAAGTAAAATATCACGTTTCAGAGAACTCTGCCCACAATTCGCCAGAACCTGCGACCCATACGACACTAGTTGTCACGACTAGAAGTAAGCATCGTAAAAATAAGGGTTTTTAATCATAGAAAATTAGTAATGTAGACAGAGAGGCGCAGTATCTTAAGCCTCCAATTAAAAATTAAATTAAGCAATTCTTTATCTTAGGTGACACCACTGTTATTTTTTTTTTGACGATTGAGAATTCTCGCCCTTTATTAGAAATTAACAAAGAAACTCGAATTATCAATCTAGTGGGAGGGGGATGCTAATGTGGCGTCACCGATTAATTAAATATAATTTTATTATGGCATCGCCAATAATCAATAATTCCTACAGCTTGAAATAGCTCGCGCCGCGGCACAGAAGTAAGTGGGTCAGAGAGGACGCGGCCACCGCCGCGGAGGGTTCCTTTGTCACACCAGCCCACCCCCCGACCGCGCGCCGGCCTGTCCTACAGAGGCAGCTGGTTTATGACAGTCATAAAAAAGCCATTCTTGTTTTCGGAGCCCCTCGCCGGCCCTCTCCTGGGACAGAACGCGCCCCCGCGTCCTTTCTCCAGCCGCGCGACCGGAGGGTGCAAACCCCAAAGAAAGGATTGGCCGGGTGTCAATCAAAGACGACGCATTTACGACACGTCGTAAGCGAGAACCTTTTTTCGGCCTCTTCCGAACAATGCTAACCCCTTACATTCGTTCCGGCACGCGCCTCGGCACACGCCTGGGTAGGCGCCTGAATCCCTGCACGGGCCATTAACAAATTAAATACAGTAAGGCAGTCGATTAGACCGTGCCGGCCTGGAAATCCGGGAATCGGGAACCCGTGAAATGCGCTTTTTTCGCGCGCACGTGTCCAACACAGCTGCGATCAGCTCCCGGAGTAACTAACAAAAGGGAAGCAAGAGAGAGAGCGAAGACAGCGACAGACAGAGAGCATTTACGGAAAACTACAGAAAAATCGACACGAGATTGGTTAATCAGATTTCTGCGACGCAGCCACCCTTGGCCAATGGGAAGCTTCGCCATGAGGGGAGGGAGAAATTTGGTGCCAGGAACAATTTGGGAAGGGGAAAGGAACTTCTTTTATAAACGCGATGCAGAGTAGGAATAGGACACTTTGTGAAATCTCTTCGAAAACACTTGTTAAAATTTCTTCGACAACACTTGTTAAAATTTCTTCAGGCTAGACTTGTCAAATTTATTCGAGACACTAACTTGGTAAAATTTCTTCGACAGTCTCGACTTGTAAAATTTCTTCGTGGAACTTCGAAATTTTCGTTACTTGAGAACTTCACTTCTAAAAGTTATCCAGTCATTCACGACCGGGACGCGAGTTTGGGAAAAGACTTTCCCACAGCCGAATTAGTCAGGACGCGACCCGTAGACTTGTTGCGGAGAGAACTCGGGCAGCGACCTGGGATCCCGCGCCGTTTTCGCTCCGGCCCGCCAGCCTTGCCGCCTCTCGTCCTGGGCTGAGTGACAGCCCTTTTCGCCACGTCAGCGCCCGTGACCACTCGCCTCCTCTGAGCCTGCTCGAGCTGACAATCTGGAATCGCCGCTACCTGAGCGAGAGAAGACACGCCGCAGAAGATCAGCAACCCGGAGCCGCTGCCGCCTCGGCCCACGAAGACCAGCAGCCATTGGTGAAACTATGAGACGTTGCCGTCTCACTGAACTATTATAACAGCGAAAAACTGCAAGTGGCCGCGCTCAGGCCCAGCAGAATTAACCACTTGTAATTATTTCATAGAGTAGTTTTAGTAAAAGAACTTGCGTCGCCCATTGCGACATTGTAAATTCCCCTGGTAGCTTTTTGTGCCAGGAATAAACAGTTGTTTGTCACAAATGACTCAATTGCTCATTCTTGACCTCCCAACTCTTCCATTCAGTTACATTTCAGGAGCTGAACCTGGCGCCCTCCCCCGAGCACATTAGGTTTGTTTACATTTGGCTGGTCCCTTGTCGGGCTAGTTTAGGCGACTTGATCGCTTTTATTACAATATAACTGACATTTTTACATTTTACTGACTAGAACGAAAGCAAATGGAATTGTGAGGAAATAAGAATGTAGTGAAAAAAGAGATATGAGCATACAGAATAGCTGAAAAACTAGAGAACCAGAAAAGTGGGAAGAATATAAGAAGATACGAAATAATGTCGTTAAATTAGTTAATAAAAATAAAGTGGAAAATTATTACAATTCTATTGAAGAACATAAAATAATAAACAATAATTATGAAAAGTAATTAAGAAATTAACATGGGGTAAAACCTGTGATACAACAACTAAAGACATTATATATACGAAGACGTTAAGAAATGGACAATACAACTTACAAATTCGATAACTAGGAAAGTATTTTGTAAGTAGCAATAAAAGTGTAGTACAAAATGTTGACTCAGAGAATCAAAATGTTTACAAGCAAGAAGAAAGTAACGGGATGTATTTAAATAACTATTTAAAAATAATAATATTGTATAGTATCATACACTATGAGATCAAAAGTATCCGGATACGTGGCTGAAAATGACTTACCAGTTCGTGGCGCCCTCCATCGGTATTGCTGGAATTCAATAGGGTGTTGGCTCACCCTTAGCCTTGATGACATCTTCCACTCTCGCAGGCATACTTTCAACCTGGCGATGGAAGATTTCTTGGCAGCCCATTTCTCATGGAGTGCTGCACAGATGAGAGGTATCGATGTAGGTCGGTGAGTCCTGGCACGAAGTCGGCGTTCCAAAACATCCCAAAGGTGTTCGATAGGATTCAAGTCAGGTCTGTGTTGGCCAGTCCATTACAGGTCCAGTCCATTACGTTATTTTTTAACAAAACAGTGATATATAATACATACATACACACATTTATTATAACTGCAATTGGGTATAACTCGGTGGCAGTTAATGATAACCCGGTGGCAGTTAATGATAACCCGGTGGCAGTTATTGTCGTGTAACCACTCCGCCACGGGTCGTGCGGTGTGAACAGCTGCTCGATCGTGTTGAAAGATGCAATCGTCATCCCCGAATTGCTCTTGCATCCCCGAATTGCTCGTGGGAAGTAAGAAGGTGTTTAAATCATCAACGTAAGCCTGCGCCGTGGTATTACCATACAAAACCACAAGTGGTGCAAGCCCTCTCCATGAAAACTCGACCACACCATAACACCATTTTGGACGTGTCCGGGTACTTTTGATCACATAGTGTGTATACCTACAAAAATATTATTGTTATTATTATTATTATTATTATTATTATTATTAGCCTACAACATCCCATAAAGGGCAGAGACCTCCTGCTTTAGCAGGGTTACATTAGGTTGATATTTGTAAAATCATCTTTTTGCTGTTCGTATCTCAGTTGTCTCCATGTTGTCCTCTCTTGAGAAAATCTACAAAAATAATATACAAGATAATAACAAATATGTTTACTATTAAACAAACTATTAAACAAACATCTCCAAAATGATCGGCTGGATCCGCCTCTGACCCGTACAGCATCCGCCTCTCTGCCTTATCTACCCCCACAGCTCCGGCAGCGTATGCCGCCGTAGCTCCGCCCGTTCCCACACTGCGTCAATCATTGCCCTGCCATCTAGCATTAATGCCGTGTCTTCTATCTCGTCCATACGCACGTCAAACGCCGCCGCCCGGGCAGCCAGCCCCCGGCGTGACATCTCGAAAAGCTGCAACATCAAATCCTCCGCATCCGCTACGACTCCGTCTTCATAACTTCCACCACTGCCAGAACCACCGCCAGCGCACCAGTAGAATAGCTTCCACTCTCATTTACATCTGCATCACCGCTGCTGCAGCCCCCGATGCGGCGAAGTCACTCTCTCAGCCACCTGTTCCGCCACCGCTGCCCGCACTGCGCCTCCA
Source organism: Gryllus longicercus (assembly GCA_038098605.1). Lineage (NCBI taxonomy): Eukaryota > Metazoa > Arthropoda > Insecta > Orthoptera > Gryllidae > Gryllus > Gryllus longicercus. The sequence continues at coordinate 2,584,676 of JAZDUA010000169.1, read as the reverse complement.
CCCACTGGCCTCGGCGCGGCCCAGAACGAGACGGCAGGGGCGACCGCAATTATTCTGGGTTCCCTTTTCCTCTGAACTCTATTTACACGTAACTAGAGCTCGGAAGTTCAAGCTTTTATTTTATCTAAAATAGGCAGGCATTTATTTTTGCTAAAATAGGCATTCAGAAAAGACTAAAGTAGGGGTGCAAAAAGGCATGTAAACAATGAAAACAAACATGTAAAAGGAATTGTAAAAAATATCAATTAAAATTATCCAACCTCTAAAATTTACATTATCACTTAATGTGTAAGAAAGGATCTTTTCTTTGTAATGTTCATTTCGCATGATCAAGCTGTTCAATGGTTACGAATTTCTTTCTCTCGCGACACTGGCTCTTCAAAATTCTATTGTGAAATCTTTTTTAATCTTAAAATGCCATCAATGACAACTGTATTATATTTTTCTTTCTTCGCACTTGTGGTACCGCCAACACTGAGAAGGGTATAACATCTACAGAAAGCTGTCCGCAAAAAGATTGGTGGTCATACTTAAAAGTAGAATGGAGCAGAAGTAGGCATCAGAATCTAATTTATGAAAAAAAATGGCAAAACATAAATCTACTAAACCCCAGAAGTACAATGAAGTGATTTCTATTGTAAAAAGTCATAAAATAGTAACAATAACAAAAGGCATTTTGCCATACTTCCAGGCTCTACACGTAACACTTTACTGGTAAGAAAAACCTGCAAGTAAGATGAAAATTTAAGTTTAACGGTGCAGTGAATAAATACAATTAATTTTATGATAAACCATTTACCAATTTGGCTAGATGTTGTGGAGAGCCTCTTCCTCAAATGTAAGATAATTTCCAGAATTAGGTTAAAACGGGTGAAATCAAGAACTGAGTATATTTAAGGGGAAAAATTTTATTAGTGCGTAAGTCTTTTCAATTTTTTGAGGGGTTATAGACCTCCACCACCACCACCACCCACACCATCAAAACATAAAATATATTTAATCAAAAAATAATCCATGTAAATAATATTATTTTAAATGTATATTGGGAAATGCCCTTTTCTTGAATTTTCTGAACATATATAAATTGAAAATAAAGGAAATGCCATAGGATCTTGCTTGAAACTGCTAAGAGAAATAAATTGTTCTCACACAAACTTTCTCCAGTTGGCTGACTGACAAAGTAATAAGGAGTACTGCACCCCCAGAGCAGTTTGCCAACATTCGCGAAATGAATACGAATGCGATCTGCATTCTGTATTCTGCTCTCTGACTTTCCCCTCCCCCCACACACACCTTTTTAATTCAGCATACGCGATTGTAAAAATATGTTTACATAACTGGACCCAGTGTGAAACTCTGAGGGAAGGCAGTCTCGAAGAGAGGATGCCAGAATGCACCAATCTTGAATTGAATTAATGCCTTATTTTACGTGGCGAGACTCAGGCCATGAGGCCTGCTCTTCCGTCTGACCACGCAAATTTCGCTACGCTCCTTTCACCAACTAGCAGAGAAAGGAGGTATTTCTTGGGCGAGAAACAGGCGATTTGAATTTAGCTCAGAGGCGTCATTTAGGCTTGAGGATCTTTTACATGCAAGTAAATCTACTAACATGGGACAGCCGGCTTTACTTCCCCTCCGAAGGAAGGCGTACGAAGGATTTTTTCGCCCTGAAAAATCCACGGCTTCGATCGGGTTTGACAGGCCAACTTGGGTACAACAGTCCGAAACGCTAACCGTTACACCATCCGCCGCCATCTTGGTGTCTATACTTCGATTTTTCTGTAGTGGCCGATGACATTAGTTCATTGTTACACCTCCTGCCTTGTAAAATTGAATATTTTTTACAGTAGTAAGCGTATTTCTGAGACCAGGAGAGATGGCCCGTTGAGATGGATGTTCGCGAATTAATTAAAATATTCATTTTATAAGGCAAGAGGTGTAACAAAGAGCTAATGTTATAGAAAATTCGAAGTATACCTCCAGTGATTCAAAACCTAATTCCCTGCGTGAGATAGATACAAACAAAAAAACACACTGTAGCAAGTGCTCTGTTATGAGGATATTTTTGAAACCGTCAACATACTGTGAAATTCAGATTACTCTGATGAAGGTCAAGAAATGATGATCTAAATTTAGGTGCACCCAATCCTCGATTTGACGTGGCCCTATCAAATTGATTGATTGATGGCTTTGCGTTCCGGACCGCTAACTGCTTCGTCCAGTAGTCCCAAAAGCGTAGTTAGTGTCACATGCATAGGGGTGCCAATGTTTCTCCCCCTCTGTAATCGGCGTACGGAATTTGCCTCTTAAGATTATCTCCCGACAGAATTCTCAACAAATATAGGAGTTCAGTGAATGAACATTTAAGTAGTGTACGTTTGTCTTGGCGGCGGCGGCGTTTGTCTTGGCGGAATTTCTTGGCGGCGGCGATGGTGTAACGGTTAGCGTTTACACGTACCCAAGTTGGTGGGTTCAAACCCGATCGAAGCCGTGGATTTTTCAGGGCGAAAAAATCCTTCGTACGCCTTCCTTCGGAGGGGAAGTAAAGCCGGCTGTCCCATGTTAGTAGATTTACTTGCATGTAAAAGATACTCAAGCCTAAATGACGCCTCTGAGCTAAATTCAAATCGCCTGTTTCTCGCCCAAGAAATACCTCCTTTCTCTGCTAGTTGGTGAAAGGAGCGTAGCGAAATTTACGTGCTCAGACGGAAGAGCAGGCCTAATGGCCTGAGTCTCGCCACGTGAAATAAGGCATTAATTCAATTCAATTCAATTTGTCTTAGGGGAGATGAGAAAACGAAGATGAAGGACAGATTACGCGCGCTCCGTGACACGTTTGTAAAAGTACTGCTCCTGCGTCGTCTGGTATTCATCGGAGAACACGAAATACAACCTATCAGGGCAGCCGGACGCTAGAAGTCTCCTCCCGACGGCTGAATAGCTAGCTTTCTAGCTAGTGCCGCCGCCGGGATCCTCGAACCCTAGGTCCTCCCGCTCAGAGAGCTCTGGCAACAGTTGTTGTCCTGAGCTATCTCAGCCGGTGTAGCCCTGTCAGCGATGACCATAATCATACTTGCCGTTGCCCACACAAGACCACTTGCCTCCTCTAGCGACACAACCTCTGATGTTGTGTCTCTCTGTTACCCCCGCCACTATCGGCGTTGTCACCACCGCTGCCAACACCGCACCTCTTTCCTACCGTCACCATCATCACTAAAACCGTCATCATCTCCACCACAGCCGACTCCCCGTTGTCCACTACTTCAACCATTACTACTCCGCCGCCGCCACCGCCTCCCGTCCCGCCGGCGCCGACTACCGCGTTGGCGACTTTCTCGACACCCCGGCCGCGAAGCCCAGGCCGCTACCGCCTATTTCCCAAAAAAAGCGGCGCTGCGCGGTGCGGGACGTCGCGAGGCAAAGGGGGCGGGGCTAGGCGGGGCAGGGAGGGGCGGTAATGGTAGGGTCGGGCGGGGAGGGCGGGGAGGCGCGGGGAGGGGTGGGGAGGGGCGGGACAAAGGGGGCAGGGCAGGAGGAAGGAGGAGTGGCGGGACGGGCGGGGCTGGACGGGGCGGCGCGGGGCGGGACGGGGCGGGGTGGCGCGGCGCGGGGTGAAGGGGCAGCGCGGGGCGGGGTGGCGCTGCGCGGGGTGGCGCGGGGGGTGCGGGACGTCGCGGGGCGAAGGGGGCGGGGCGGGACGAGCCGGGGCAAGGCAGGGAGGAGCGGGGAGGGTCGGGACGAAGGGGGCGGGACAGGCGGGGTGGGGCAGGATGGGGAGGGGAAAAGGGGCGGGCCGTGAGGGGCGGGACGAAGGGGGGTGTCGGGTCGGGCGGGGCAAGACGTCGCGGGTGAAGGGGTCGGGGCGGCGCGGGGCGTCGCGATTCGGCCACCTCGGATTCGTTCTTCCGTTAACGGCGCCTGGCGAGATGTGGGGCGGAGAGGAAAAGTGTGTTGACATCCGGTCGTAGCCCACGACCGCCTACGGCGAGTTGCCCAAGAACGAAAGAGAGACTTCGCTCACGCGAAGCAACGCGAAGCAACGCGCCACCCCGAGGGGAGCGACGTGCGGATGACACTCCGACTCGCGTGAACGATTTTCCCCCAAGTGCTCGTCCCGGTCGTTGTCTTTGTGAAAACGAAGCATATCTAGTTAGAAGACTAAATAAGTAGCAAGTAACAAGACCTTAAGTAAAAAAAAATGCTAAGTAAAGAAGTTAAAGAGTCAAGCTCAAAAACTGGTAGACCCAATTTAAAACTAGGAATTATGTTCTATTTTATGTAATATGTGTTCTCTCTCAGGATCGAAGATACGTAAAGTAAAGTGTTTTGGTTAATGTAATGCACGCCTTTTTTTCTTTATTTTAATGTATGCTTTTTCTAACGTTTTTATGAGAAATAAGTAGTTTATAAATTTAGTTAGTAGCACCCCCCCCCAACTAATACTGTAAAACAAGATAACGAATATACGTATTTCTTTGTTGGCTATTCGTTCAGTGTGGACATTCACAAATTTGCCCAGAACTAGTCATTTTAAACTCCAAAAGGGGACGTGTTGGAGAATTGATGAGAGAATCGAAATGCCGTTTCATTTTCGCGTCACAGTCTGAATGAATATGAGAATGCTTAGCTTTCGGGAATGTTTTCTTGTTCAATTTACTCCATTTGAACATTTTGGAGTGAAAAGCATAAACAAAATACCTAATGCGGATTAATATTGAATCCCTGGCAAGGAGAAGTGAATAATTTTCCAGCAGAAGGTATGCAACTCTGTATCCACCCCGCTAGCGAATATTCCACTCCGCATACTTGGAATATCAGATGGCCGTATATGTGTCATCTTCAATTTTCAAATTCGTTCAACTACTTGACAATCAGGCTCGTGGCTAGCTCTTGGCCAACGTGTTCATTTTCCTACTACGCGGCCGGGGGTTTGATTCCCGGTCGAGCCAAGACTGTAGTGTGCGTTTTGTCCCAATGCATTTTGCTGTGTGACAATCAGAAAATTCACTTCTCAGGTTGAGAAGACCGGAATACGGCGTGGGTATGTCTACGTGCTAACCACACCTACAGCCTTAATCCATGGCCGCGAGGCTGGGACGTCACCCGTAGGCCTGAGTCCGCTCACAGGCTGTCGCGCCAAGTACATACATACTTGACAATGAACAAATCTTATTTTATTTGCTTAGTATGCACATTATGTGAAAGTAAGCATCAATTTGGGGTGTTATATTTCACGCAATGCATTCCTTATAAGCGTGCTCAAGCAACTAGAGTTCGTTGCACCCTACGTTGTTTACTTCTCACAGATCTGTATGCCGAAAATCAGAAATGTTTGTAAAGGCACTTCATAGTCAAGGCATTTACGTTTCCTTAATAGTTTCCCGACAACGTTTTCTCTCCCTTGATGATTCTTCTTCATCTTGGTCTCTGCTTACTTGGGACTTTTTGAGGGTGTCTATCCGTGTATTATTGCCACTATTCTTCTACTTTTCTGCAAAGTGAGTAAAAATTGAATAATTTCTTGTTGGCTTGATTGTCCTGATATCTTTGTTTGCAATTAGCTGTAAATCTGAATCTCTTTATATTTTCTAAAACTAATTTCCAGCAGTTTCGATTTTCTTCATTCTTTCTCTCCTGTTATTTACTCCCTTATCGTTTGTGCAAGAGAAATGTGGCAAATCTAAATCCTTAATTTTTGCGTAAAGGAAGAAATGTGTTCAGAAAGTAGTATATATTTACGATTAAAAATGTCATAAGAGTTATTCAAAACACAACTACTAGCACTATACAGTGAACCTTTGTCTTTGGTTGCGAAATAATCCACTCAGGTTAAACCGCTAAGATACTTCACTTTCCTTGTGCACCGATAACATGTGAATATAAAGACAGCTATCACCTTGTAACCTTGACTTAGTAAAATTTCTTTACTCCTCTTATGAATAATGTTTAATTACGTCACAAGTATTGTATTCTTTCATGCGTCTCACTTGAAAACCTGAGTTCTTTCATAATTCACAAGATCACATCCCCTTAAAGCACTGTTAAGGACACCCGGAGTAACGAATATGTAGTAAACACATTGTGAATTCAATATTATGAACCTAATTCTAATTACTCTTCGGAAACAGTATTTGTGATACTGACTTCTGTTTGTTCTGTCTTCAGTTTCAGAGAAAATTGCATAACTATGTTAAATTTATTTATTTACGTCAAAAACCGTTAAAAACTATGTATGACGTGCTATGGGAGAAGTTAATTTGAAGTTACATTTACGTTCAGAAGCAAAACAAGGGGCCATTTCAGTATTTGTTCAAGGATCATGGAAACTAGGCGAAAACCTGATCGAGAGGGGGGGGGGGTCATTGACCCAGAAACTGATGAACAATACTTGTTATATGTTCTTTAGAATTATACTATCCAAATGATAAAAGACACATTAAATGTCATAGTTAAAATTAATATTACTTTCCTTTTGGATGCTCGGTATAGTCTCTAATTTTACTTTCATTTTATTTTTACAATAATAAATGTTTTCATTAAATTACCCAGCCATCTGAACACATTTGCACTAACATACATTCCAATAACATACATTTCCGATTAATGTCTTTTACCATTTCACGAATTATATTCATTGCTTTTAAAACAAACAAAAATTACTACTTTTGAATGTACATTCTTATTACCTTTGTATCATCCACTGTACGTCTATTCAATTATACTACATTTAATTTATAACGTAAGGAAAATATTCCCTCAATTTCGTTTTCACGTGGAGAGATACGTAACTGTCGATTTTAATGTTAAATATCGTTGTTAGAGGGGCTGAACTTTCCCAGAGAGTTTGTTCCAAAAAAAGCTGCCACTGCCTCTCACTTTTTGACGTCATTAACCGGCCTTTCACTACCTGCTCGTGTTTTTCGCACATTTGAGAGCTCATACGTCTGTTTGATGTTCCTGAACGACAGATATTTCAGTAAAGTTGTCTATGAGAACAATCGAGAAGTTTTCTTACTTTGCTTTAATAGTTTTTCGTACTTGTATTTCAATAAGAAATGAAATAGCGAAAGATTAGGAGAAACAAAAAATAATGAAGGTGCGTAATTTAAAATAATAAACCATGAAGAAGAAGAATAAAAGCGAATCGGAAAAAACAAAAACGTTCGATGTCCAGGAGCTTCAAATTTTGAAGAGCAAGAAAAAAGGTTCCAAGTTAAGCACATCGATCATTTTTTCTACACGTTAATACTATAAAAATACTCTGCAGACGTCACAGTGTTCACGGACAACGAACTTTTATGCATAGAAAGTTGAATTTATATTTAAGAACAGTTCCCCACCATTAACTCAAAACCGGCAAAATGTGACAACCACCCTTTTTATTTGCACCGATTCATGTTTTTGATTCGCAGTTTTACATTTAATAATTTTTCTCAAGTAATGTTATTAATTTTAAAGAACATCAGTCTTGAAAATCATATCGAAAAATATCTGAAGATTTCTACCCGGAAATAAGAGTAAAAGTGGAACGCAGAAATATTTAAAAGAAATTGTAGGCGGAAAATGTTTGAAACAGATATATAAAAATGAACTCCAAATCTCTGATTGGCGAGAGACTGGTGAAATTTCGGACATCTGGGAAACCAACTTTCTAAAATGGTTGCGTGGAACTTCGATTAGAAATTTAATCTGTCTGTTCATCCGTTCACACCACAGTATTACCACAATAATTGTCCGATTTTCTTTAGAATGGGATGATTTGACAGCTAGTGCTGGCAACAGAACTGACGATTCTGTGGTCGTTGTGTCCTTGAACTTATTAGACTCTCCTTCCTCCATTCGTTCGTTTGCAGTTGGCTAACTTGTAAATAGTTACGACGCTCCCCGGCTGTGATGTCCTCGTCCGACGAAAATATAGTACACCAAGAGAAATAATTGAAATTAGGAGGTGCAGAGCTTTGTGCTCTTCTGTAAAAATTCTTTCTTTTTATAAAAATTACATTGAATTTAGTTTTTATGTGATAAATATTATGTTTGTTTTAAAACTGAGTCTTGAATGTAAGATGCGTACTCGTGACGGTGCACGTGTTTACTTCTCTGAAGTACACGTGATGTTCACTTGTTTCGCGAACTGTCACTTTATCCCATTCTTAACAATATCGTTCTATACTAAGGAGGACCCGGGTTAAATTCGCCTGATATCTTGAGACATCAATCGCGGGGAATGTGGCACTTGTCTTCGACGCAGGTCGTTATTGCGTTGCGAAAACAAAAGTGAAAATATCGTGACGAAGAATAGGAAACCTAAAACAGCATTAGACAATCAATCAAATGAAGTAATTTGATCGAAATTATTGGTCTTTTTTAACATTTGGTGTTATACAAAGAAAGATATAAATTTGTCTTTTATGGTTTCTTTCTGAATTTTGTAAACACGGGCGGGAATTATAAACAAATCATGGACAATATTCTTATGTTACTTTTGGAGCCATTAACGTCATGAGGCCGATAAACACTAAATAACAGACGTGGTTGAAGTTTGTAAACCGAGGTGATTGCCGAGGTTTATAACCATCCAAGTCTGTTACGAATATGTTATCGACTGTGTGACGTTCCATCCTTTCTGTAATACCATCTTGAGGGGAAAATATCACAAATAAGAAATACCTTTGCTTTTAATACGTAGGAGTGCAATGCCATCTTCCATTTCAATTTAATTCGTTTCTTGCCTCAGACGCGAAAGACTAATTTCGATTCGATTGTTGCTTCTTCCACATTTTAAGATGGAGGATATTCCAGACAATGTATGGAAATAGCAAGTGCTGTTAGTTTCGACATGTTACCTATGAAAACCAAGGTAAAGGTAAGGTTCAACAATGGCGTCAATGAAAGAATATTGATAAAGTAAATGAAACAGTTATGTTTTCATATGCAAAAAAAAAGGTCTGAGACATACTCTCCCACATACGATTACGATTGAGCGGCGATAGATGGCAGCTGGCAAGTGGATGGGGCAAGACCGCAAAGCCAGTCCACACCAAGGAAATTAGAAAACTTTACCACGATAAATTCTGTGCCATTCTGTTGTACCACTGAATATTTTCTCGTGTACGTACGCATATACGTAGTACTAATATACGTAGGTGTAATGTACGTAGTACAGAGAACGTTATGTAATGCTGAGCGCAAAACGGCGCAGCAAAAATTCATTGCCGGGCACTCATAACGAAAAAGTAGATAAATCCAGTTACTAAGTTAAGAAAACAATCCCCTAACAAGTGGTGTAATCAGAATCCCTGTTTGTGGGTCCTTGATACAGAAAAATTGGTTGACGAGAAAACGCCTGACCGTCTGTGAATACCACTATTTTTGTCTTTTTATGTCTTGGCGCGCGAAACCGTGTCTTCACGATGGAATATCTCATGGTATTTCGCGTCTTTCTCGGCCGTGCCGCTAGATATCGCATGATCGCCACCGTATCACGCAGTGCTTGCGATCAACCCAAGTATAGCGCCTCTCGTGCGTAGGATGTTTTCGAAATTGAAGAAATCCCTGTCGAACTGGCTCGAGTTAAAGCTTTGAGATTTTGAAAAACATTATTTAAAATTTGGAAGTACTTTACATGAAGCAACAGGAACATTTTCAAAATTTTCTCAAAAACGACTCCAAATGTTTTCTTTACATTTCTTGTAAGAATAGAGTAAAATACACTTATAAAGGTGGCATAGGTGCGATTTTCAGAGTTAACGAAACGGAATTTTCGAACATTTCAAAAGTTAGAATTATTTCCGGCGTCTTTCTACAATTACAAAAATGATGATGAAGGTTTTTCCTTTATAAATCAATTTTTTTCTTCATATTTCTTTCTTTCATTAAGGTCATGTTGGAAAACAAATTACTACTCAGCTTTTGAATTCCATAGTGAGTAATTTCATTAAGGTCATGTACATTTTTTGAAAATTTCAATAGTTTTCACGCAATATTGCGAGCAATATGTGGAATATTAAAAAAATACAAAAACAAGATTACCTCAAAAACGTCGCCAAATTGTTTTATTAAACGTTTGTTAGGGATAGTGCTAAATGCATTCTATAAAAAGGTGTCAACACCATATTGTTCTGTACTTTTGTTTTATCAAAAATTTTAAAAATGTAATTTTTTTACTTGTCTCTCGCGTCATTAATGTTGATATTAGCGGCAATTTCTTCACATTATTTTATTTACAAGTACATGTGCTTTAAATAATGTCATATAAAGTTTCTCAAAAACTCAAGAGTATTCTGTAAAAATGATATAAAAATTCCGTATTTTCAGAAACGCTCAAACGCCATTTTCTCAATGATGGCTTAAAAACGACTCTAAATTTATTCAATGAAAATTACCATTTATGTCGTGGTTTTACTCTTCTTTAATAATCTTAAAGTCATATCTCGGTTCTATGATTAAGGTAAATTGAGAAAATGTCAAAAAATTGTATTTGGGGTAAGTTTTTCAATTTTTCGGTTTCCTAATAGTGATGGAACCGAAATATTACTTTAACATACTAAGAATATTATTGAAGAGTAAAACCTCGTCATATAAATATATTTTCGTTGCGAAATATAGAGCCGTATTTTTTAGAAACTCGCATTTAAGCGTAACTGCAGTAGATTCGCATTTACATGTAAATGCGAAATTTGTAGCTCTTTTTTAACAGAATTATTTTGAATTTTTCAAAAACTTTATTGGAAGCCATTTGAAACACTTCCACGCTTCAATGCAATTATGTACACTAATCGCTGAAAATGTGCATTTAAAGGCGTGAGAGATATTAAAAGAAAATACATTTGTGTAATTTTTGAAAAAACAAAAGAATAGAGCCAAGGGATTTTTATGTCTTCTTAAACAGTGTAATTCGTACTATCAGTACGAAGAGTTTAAAGGAAAAAATTGAAGACTTTTTAAGGGTTTCTCAAAATGCGGAAATTTGAGCTCGTTTTTACAGAAAACTTTTGAGTTTTCGAGAAACTTTATAACAACATTTAAATCACATGTACTCGTAAATGCAATAATGTGAAGAAATCGCCGCTAATGTAAATATCAACGATGTGAGAGACAAGTCAATAACATAGCATTGCAATTTGCAAAATTGCAGTATTGCAATTGCATTTGCAGAATAGCAAAATTAGAATACAAAAATCATTAAAACTTACAAAATTTACACACTACAAATTTTTGAAAAAAGAAAAGAATGGAGCAAAATGGCGTTTATGTCATCTTGTAACGTTAATTTAGCACCATCCCTATCAAATGATTAAATAAAAAGTTTGGAGTTGTATTTGAGAAAATCTTTTGTTTTAGTGTATACATATTTTTTATTGCACATATTGCTCCCAATATTGCGCGAAAACTATTCTAATTTTCAAAAATATTTACATAACCTTAATGAAAGAACTAATTAAGAAAAATAATTTGAAGGAAAAAATCTCTAGTTTCAATTTTGTAACTGTAGGAAAATGCCGGGAAAAAATTAAACTTTTGCAATTAGCGATAATTCAGAGTTAACCGTGAAAATCGGACCTATGCCATCTTTATAAGTGTACTTCTCTTTTCTCTATTCTTACAAGAAAAAATAGAAAAAGAAATTGGTAGCCAGTTTTTTAAGAAATTTTGAAAATGTCCGAAAGACTTCTGTAAAGTACCCCCAAATTTTAATGAACGATTTTCAAAATTTGCTGAGCTTTGGCACAAGCCAGATCGACAGTATTTTTTGTAGTAGCCATTTTTTAAGAAATTTTGAAAATGTTCGAAAGACTGTAAAGTACCTCCAAATTTTAATGAATGATTTTCAAAATTGCAGAGCTTTGGCACAAGCTAGATTGACAGTATTTTTTGGGAAAAAATCGTACGCATAATTTAGGCACTAGTGTTGTTCACATACACCAGATGGACAGTCAGACAGACGGACGGACGGACGGACGGTCGTTTTGCCATCAATCGATTTTTCGCTTTCAAGTACCCACAAAATATGGATTCTGGCTACAAGACATATTAGATTTTTTTCTAAATTTAACAATTAGATTTGTCCACTTTTTCATTATCAGGGCCCGGCAATACGAGTGGATAAGTTTCTCTCTATTGCGTAAGCGGTAGCGAGAAAGCAATAATGAAATTGATTTTAGCAAAGTTGGTACACACAATGAGTGATTTTCGTGAAAGAGGAAGTATAAGTGTAAAATAAAATTAGTAACTGATCAGAGACAACGTACATCCATTAGTGACGCTAAATGCAATGAGGTAATGACAAGTGAATATAGATACGCAGAAAGAAGGACAAGGAACACTTTTGTAAATCTTCTAGGCAGATAAATTGGTATTTGATGGCGAACGATTAAGTGGAGAACGGGAGAGAATGGTATAAACTCTCGGGACGAAAGGATACTATGTTGGGGCGCAGGTGCGCCAAATTACTAAATTAAGGTTCAAAGTTATGAGAAGTTATTTGATGGGCTGAATTTATAAATTTAGAGTCGAGCAGTTGCGAATGGGTAGTTAAATTAATAGAGAGTTTTGGGCGAGATATAAAATTTAGTAAGAAATTCGGAAAGTTGTGTATGGAGCGAGGTGGACGCGGGATGTCGGTACGGGTATTTTGCTGATCGAGATGGGACTATGGTAAAAGAATAAACACATTTTTCGCCTGACAAGAGGGCAGATCAGGAAAATGAAAAGACATTATTCTGAATTTATAGGAAGACATGTCCAATAAAATAGCATCCAGTATAAATTATAAAAAAGAAATGCTTATAAAACATGGCCATGCTTGAGGCGATGGATGAATAAATGTAAATGTGTTTTACGTGTGAATGAAAATTAATTGTACTTTAAAATGGTATTTATTTTGTTGCATTTGATTTATTTGTTTTTGGTATTATTAGCGCCGAGCAGAGTAAGTCTGATGTAAGGTAAAATTTGAGCATTGTAATAATTTAGAGAGGAAGTATGTTCACGTGTATAATTTGTATTGAAGATGATTGTTAAATAATTAAATATTTTCATGAAAGAAAGATCAATGTTATTTTTTGGCAAATAATTAAAATTTAGAATATTTCCGGGAACTTACAAGTAATTGACATTCTGATTTCAGGGAGGGTGTGCTGTATTAACCCATATTATGTATTTTCTTAGGCCAATAATTTGCAAGTTTCATTAGAAATTAATGAGAAACAAAGCTAGGCACGGGGCAGTTAAACTTATATTAACATAAAAAATCATTTTGTGTCACAAGGGAAGTGCAGTATTAGGTCTCACTATGAAGTAGTATAAAACTAGTTCTAATCACTAAATACTAAAAACGCCAATTTTAAGGGAAAACATTTATTTTTAAACATTGGTTGTTATAATGCAACTTCAAATATACCGCCATATTTCGTACTTTTCGATATCTCGATATCTCGTGTTTTAATTTGCTAGAAATTCAACCAATGAAATTCTTTCGTGTCAGATTATTCTGTAGTAGGGATAGTCGGGAATGGTGGGAATGATTGGGGTACAGTTCGGAAGTTGTACATCAGGGTAGATAGATAGATAGATGGATGGGTGGAAAGAATTGTGTATATGTGATCAGCTGTTTTATAATTTCTTAACTTATTTGTCCAAATTATTGAAAGAATATCCTACTTTTGTGAAGTCGGGCCTTCAATGTCAAACGTGCCATTAGAGAACCTTTAAAATTTAATTTGCTTTTGTGATATGGATTACAAGTTTCCGCATTATTTCGAGAGAAGTATGGTGTTTTGCTTGTGAGGTGCTATCAACGGTGATGTGCTCATGAATGGTGAGCATGCAATCGAACGTTTCAAAAATAAATCAAGATTGAAGGATTTACGTGCAATAACGATCGATGTGCATCGCAGAGTGTGCGACATTGGACGTAAAATAAAGCCTTTACGTATGCTTCACACAAGGCTGGGTAAAATTTTGGAGGATATGTGGTTTACGGCGAAGATTGACTTAATTAGTCTAAAGCAAGCTCTTTCAGTAGAACTAATCGAAGAATGTAAACATGCTGCACCTGGCGCCAGACTGTCATATCAGTTGCGAACTAGGTTGGAAAAATTCCCACTTGACGTTAGAAACGAAGTAGCAAGTCGCACAGAAAATGGTTGTGCACCTTTATTTATAGCCTGTAAACGCGGACACGTTGAAATCGTTGAATATCTTGTTACTGTTTGTGGTGTGGACATGGAACAGCGTGGAATGTATGAAGTACCAGATGATCGTTCTGTACATTGTGTGACACCTTTGTGGTGCGCAGCAGTTTGTGGGAAGTTATCTGTCATTAAATGGTTAGTAGAGCATGGTGCAAATGTGAATGCTATTTCTGACACTGGATCAACACCAGTACGAAGTGCTTGTTTTATGACACACGTTGATGTTGTTTCCTACTTGGTTGAACATGGTGCTGACATTCTCCGTCCTAATTATAATGGTGGTACCTGTTTAATAAATTCAGTTCAGAGTGTTCAGTTGTGTTTATTTTTATTGCAACATGGAGCTGCTGTGAACACCCGTGATATTCAAAATAAAACTGCATTGCATTATGCCATTCAAGAACACAGACTTGAAACCACCAAACTTTTACTGGAGCATGGTGCTGATCCTCATGCTCGAAGCAGATCTGGAGATGATGCCTTACAAACTGCATGCCTGAAAGCTGCTGTTCAGATATTTGATTACCTCATTTGCCATGTTAAGTATGAACCAGAACGATTAGCTGATGCTCATGAATTAATGGGATCAACCTTACTTGACGAACACAATGACACTGCTGCTGCCTTGCAGCATTGGAGAATTGCTACACAGGTTCGTTGCTTTTTTGCCCCTCACACAAAAACGCCAATTTCTAAAAAGCCTGTGATGCCACCCAGACCAGCTTTTAGAAATGCTATAGAGTTCCTGTCTTTCAGTGATCTTAATAATGTGGCATTAGATTTGGATGCCATGAGAATTCAGTCTCTCCTAATTTGCGAAAGAGTTCTTGGACCATATCACAAAGACACTTTATTTCGATTAATGTATCGGGGAGCAGCATATGCAGATGCTTTGCGATACCAGAGATGCATCGAGTTATGGCGCAGGGCTTTGGAAATAAGAGTGGAAAAGGACACTGTAAGTATTACTGATAATCTAATCTTATTGATTTTTGTTCACTAATCACATTCATTTTAAATGTGTATTGTGAGAAGTGTGTATTATCGCACAAGATTTTGTAATGCTAGAGTAAACAGTTGTTTTTGTGCTGGCATATTTAGATATAGCAGGTGCTGCAACAATGTTACTGCAGTAATTTGTTTTGCATAGTAGCTAATGATAAGGTGACTAATCGACCTCCTTTAGTGAGGACAGTCCCTCTTTTTTTCAGTTCTGTCCTTCCATGAAAAGTGTCCTTCTAACTGTCCTCATTTTCAATATTTTAAAACTTATATGTTAATCTAGTCAGTCAAGATGGATTGTTGATACGCGAACTGCAGCACTTACCATAAAATCAATTATGAAGGATATTTCTTGCCCGAATATTTCCATTATATTGTTAGAAAGTGATATATTGGCAAAAAGTATTCACTCAGTGGAAAAATAATCATTTAAATAAAATAATTAAGATGGATGTAAGCATAATTAGTATTTTTGTTTGAATTAATAAAATATTTCATTTATTTACGATGTCCTTTTCTCTTAAATTTTTTGTCCTTCCTTTCATTGAAAAAAATGGTCACCTAATTAATGATGAAATTATTGGTGTGCTGTAGTCATCTGTTATATCATGTGTGTGCAATGAACCTTGCCACTAAAGGTCTGTTATAGAGTAAAATGTGATGTAATATGGGAAGTTTGAGGAGAGAAAGAATCATAAGTATCCTGTAAATTATATTATTTTAATTTCTGTGATCAATATTTTCTGATACTAACATGACAATTATGATGGCATTATAAGGCAAAATATAATTTGTTGTGTTGTACTGGTTAGTAATGAATTGTAAATTAATTAATTTACTTGTGATTTGTTTTTGAATAAAGGTTGAGTTTTCTTGAAAGATTTCGGAATTGTTATTCTTGATGAAATAAGAAAGTTGATGAAATAAGATGTATTACTTGGTTATTATAGTATATCACTGTGAAAGTGGTATTGTTTTATTTCTTGAACTTTGTGTAAAATGAGTTTAGGTTTTTAATTCAATCTATAAAATTTTTCCCCCACAGATATTGTATAATGACACATGTTTTGCTGCTCAAGCACTTGTAAGATTGTTTATTGATCTTAATGAGAAAAGCCTTGAAACTCTGGATGCTGGACGTAGTGAAGGAGAACCACGCTTTGAAGATGTAGCTGCTGTATTCCAGTTGTTGGCTCGTGAACTGCCTGAGAAGAGGCAATTATTAGAGGTAGGATTGCTTCCATGAACAGGTATGATAATATTAATATTTGTTTGTCTAATATCAGTTTTTGTATTTTGTCTAGGTACGTCCTATTCAAAGAAGGCAGCAAGACAGTTATGATCGGATCTTAAAATGTATTACACATTTAATTTATTTATTGGTTGAAACTGGGAAATCTAATGAACAAAAGGAATTGGTGCAAGAAATGGTAACTTCTCTCATTCGAACAAATCCTCGATCATCCTCCTCTGGAGACACCATTTTACATTTGTGTGTGTCAAGACTGAATACCATAAAAAGTTCCTATTTCCATGATGATAACCAGGTAAGAGGTAAAATATATGCTGTGTAATTTTAAAAATATATAACCAGAGTTTTTGTTATTTTAGCATCCGTTAGCACTGTTATTTTGAGGGAAGTTATTGAGATTCACAATTATTTTGAAAAATTAGAAAATTTTTAAACTATTGAATTTGAAAAATTTTTAAAACAATTTAGATTTCATTTGTTTATTTATTTTCTTCAGATAATTTTTCCCAACATGGATGTCATTCGGTTATTATTGGACTGTGGAGCTCCAGTGAATGCAAGAAATGAGTCTCGATCAACACCATTACATGTTGCTGCAAATCCATACAACTTTTACAGTCCTGTAAGTGCTGTGAGGAATGGTTTTTTAACGATTCATCATTTTATTTTTGAGCCACATAGACAATCAAAACTGCACAGGAATTTAGGGTCCAGATTTTTTCTTCTAATTTTCCATCCTTTATTGCTTGCATATGTTGGCCAGAACTTATTGCTCATGGCACAGTTTTTAATTCATTAACTGTTTCTTAGGTTTATAACTAGAGTTGGATACTTTTTTATTGTGAGGGTAGTTGCTGTTTCTTATTGTAAAGTATGATTGATGTTATAAATAGTTTGAATTTTTTTTAAACATCACTTGCCAAAGCAAAAAGTCTTGAGAGTGGAAAATTATACTGGGCTCTAAATACTGGAAAGTCTTGAAAATTGTGTATATGTCACTAAATATTTTTTTTACAAAATATTGTAGATAAAGGAATTTTTTATCAAACAAATACTAAAATAATAATACTTAGACCCTTGTAATAGAATTTTGAATTTGAAAATTTTTGGCATGAAAGTGAAAGTATGTTGAACTTTAAAGCTGGTAACCTTTTTCTGTTTTGCAAAAAAAAAAAAAAATTATTTTGCAGTTAGTTCAACTCTTGCTGGAACATGGTGCACACTTGGACCAACCCAACAAAGCAGGCGATTGCCCAGCTATTTTTGTTGCTGTCAACCCATTGAACAATGTCCATTTGGTTAATTATGTGACATTGCGCTGCCTAGCTGCTACAGCTGTGTGCAAGTACAAGATTCCTTATCAAGGTCAAATTCCTCAAACTCTGGAAACCTTTGTAAGATTTCATGAAGAATAGATGACATACTAATTATTTCAAGGAATAAGTTATTTATATCTAGTGCAATAAAAGAAAACTAACCAAATAGATCAGTTATTGCTACTTGTGAAGTGTGTTTTAAATTGTATGACTTTAAATTGTAATGACTAGAATCATTTTACAAAGTATTATTTTATTTGCAGTTTTTCTTCCTTTCTTGCAGTTGCTTTTTTTTAACTGCTTTGCTTTGTACGTTTGTGTAATGGTGAAAAAGTATTGAAAAGGCAAAAATTAAATTTTGATATTAAAATTTTTTTCAAGAAAATACATTTATTGGGTTTGCTGACTTTTGTAACCACTTCAATAATTTGTATTTTTCTTCCTGTAATTAATGCTCCTTTTATTTTACTTTATTTTCCATCTATTTATTGTTATGTCTGTTTATTTACTAAAATTCATGTTGTGTACTCATAAATTGTTGATATTCAATAAAGTATTACTATAGGTATTATTTTTATAATAAGAATGGAGTTAAGGCTTTCTCAATAGTAGCCTTAAAAAATGCTTTTTACATACAAATTCCCAATGCTGAATAATGTTAATTTTCAATGATTTACCGATTGCTTGTAATACTGAAGTTACAGATCTAAAATATTAAACTGGCTGTCAAATTAAGTCTCGTATGTTCAGCAGTTTCATCTCTGATTGTCCTAAACACTCTTCAGATTCAAAATTTCATGTATTGTCCAGTGTCATGGCCAAACTAATTTTGAAAAAATAATTTAAAACTGTTTGAAGTGATTCCTATTACAACTCACTCTGAATGTAGCTTTTAACAAATTATAAAAAGGTGTATTGATCATTTAGTTTGGTGAGGCAAATAACAAAAGCTATTACGTGGAATCCCAGCGGGAACAACAGATGTGCTTTCACCTGTAGAAATAAATGTGGAATGTTACATTTTTAGAAAATTTCTTGTTAACTTCAAATCCAGGAAACTTCTTGTTCGTGAAGTTTTTGTGCAAAAATAAAACAACTCTTGATTGCCAGCACATGCACCAGACCACATACAGTAATTTTCTTGGGTTAAAACACAAAGGATCCATTGCAAGGTTTATTGATTTTTGCTTAATTTAAATTTAGGAAGTGGTGGAAAAGCAGGTATGTTAGTAAGCTGTATGTCACAAGTCTCTCTTAACAGTATTGCTTTCATATTTCAGAACTTGAGCTCTAAAAATCTGATTAATGGAAAATTAATGAGAAAGAAATCTAATTTTATCTAATCTACTCATCCATCTTTCTTAGAAAGCAGTATTTTTGACAAATTGTTGTGTTTTTGTTGTCTCTTCCGAAGAAAGCCAATTTCTTTTTTATTTATTTAAAATGTTATTTTTAACGTATGATTTTGTGTTTGACTTGAGTTGGACCACTAGCAATCAAGCGTCTTAATTTTTTTAATATGAGCAGTATTTCAAAACCTAGTTGTAAATAATTTTATTTGTTGAATTGAGACATGTTGGTTTACAACCTGTGCAGAATACAAGTATTTTCACTTTATTGAAAAATGTTTTATTCATAACAAATAAATGTATTTACTTCTAATTCATATTAAACAGTACAAGTTGTTTCTACTTTATGGAGATATTAATTCTTTTTTTGTAAGGGAGGGATTTTATTTTTTGAAATAAGCCCCTATTTGATCTACTGTCCCAAGCCTCTTTTTTTTTGTCTGGGCATCATTGGTTCAAGATCTTATTGTAGGGGACATTTTCATTGTCTGAGGTGGGTCTATAAATAAATAATCCCAAATTTGACTTTAAGAATAATTATAGAAAGTCAAAGACATTTTTTACAACATAGGCATATTTCAATAATTTAGTAGCAATTTTCTGAATTTTTGAATGGAATATCTTTTTTGTTATTAAGAAATATTAGTTTATTAGACAAAATCAAAACCTTGAGTTTGATCCAATAAGCCTTGAACTGAATGTGGAAATCTTGCCATGTCTAGAAATGCTATTATTTTACAAGCTATTACATTTTATTTTTTTAAGTGTTGCAAGATAATGAAATATGAGGTCTTTCAGAAAGCAGATTTTTATACAGTCTTTCAAATACATATTCAGAATTAATACATACTGTTCAGAGAAATAGCCTACAACTTATGTGTATCAGGATTAGAGTTTGAGGCCTTTAACTTTTTCACAATTATTTCTTAATTTTGTATATATTCTGAGAATACTAGGGTCCGATTTTGGATCTTTGTTTGTTTATAATGTAGTGACTAAAAATACTCCAATACCTCGTCTACTTGCCTTTAGTAGTTTTGGATTAATTTTCTGATTGGAACTTGCAATCTAAAGTGTTAACCAGTATCATAATGAAAATTTAGTAAACTGTTAAATAGAAACTAATTACATTCATCAGTATATTGATGATATAAAATAAAGTACATTCAACAAGTACTGTGGCGAAAACCATTGTTAATAACCCAAAGAGGACTATTACATTATTTATCTTTGTGTGGGTTTTGTAATTACAGTAATGATAATTCATGATCAACATTTTTTGTGTGAGAATGCTAGTTATCTTTCTTTGACACAGCCTTTTTAATGTGTAAAAGTGTTGTTGAAATTGACAGCGTCTTTTAAATTTCTATCAAATAGAATTGTGAACTACTACTATTACTGTGAGTTACTGTTAATTATTGCTTTAGTATTTAGTGTATTGTTTATACAATCTTTGTCAAGCCCTGAAAAATATATTTGTGAAACACCTTAAACCCTAGAACAAAATGCCAAATCCTACCTTCAGCCATGTGAGAGACTTCAGGTGCCAGCCCCGGCAAAACTTTCCAACTAACCATTTTTTATCTCTTCAAATGCATGTAATTTCTCCTGATAGTGTAATGGACTACCAATGACTTTGGGCAGAACACAGACTCGGGACTTAATCGGAGCCTTAACTAAGCTCTTGGACAGCTGAGATAACCACAGTTATCTACATTAGGGAAATGCAGGGCCGGATTTATGCATGTGCTGACAGTGCTGCAGCACAGGGCACTCCACCAAAAAGGGGCCTCCACCAAATAAAAAATTAATTTTTTTTTATTTTGGTCTATTTTTCTGCAAAAACTTTTTAATTTCATTGTTATGTAGTAATTTGTATTTTTTTAAATTTAGATTTCATGATGCATTTTTAGTCTCAAGAATATCTACTTATTTAGTATGTATTCAAAGTTATTTATGATTTATTCAGTATTAAACGTACATAATCTAACCGAATATCGTGTTTCAAACATGATAACCGGTTTCGACTTGCTCTTTTGGCTAAGCCGATCTGATTTTATACTATGAATAACATAACTTTTATTTTGATTAGATATATTTGAATTTGAAAGTTTATAAATGCAATAAATTTATTGAAACTTTACTTTTACTCAGATCGTATTTTATCTGACTTCATATATGTGCCGATTATTTATAGTCCGAAGTAATATATAATCGAATATGACTGTGTTTCAAGACTTCACCATAAATAAACGATTGATAACTGTGAAATACATGTCTCCTATTTCATAAACAAATACCCTTTGTTCCTTTAAAAATTATTACTTACGACTTGAATATCTTTCTATTTTGAACATCAATTTTGATATTCTAAAAGAATTATCTTTCGACGATGTAATTGAAGAGTTTGCTTACAGAAAAGCAAGAAAAGTTCCTGAAGTTTAGTTATTATAATTAAGTTGTAATGTGTTGTAAATATTCGGTTTATAAATAAAATATTGTACGCAAAAATTATTTGTAAATTTTTTTTTTAAATTAAACATATTTGACACATAGATTTTATTTTGTCAGCCGCCAACTGCATATAATATATATGGGGGGGGGGGGCTCCACCAAAAATCAGCACATGGGCACCCACCAAGTTAAATCCGGCCCTGGGGAAATGTATTCGACCTCTGTAAATAAGTTGATATCATGAAATCTAAATCTTTCAGAAGAGCAACGTATCCTGATTATTGGAATAAATCTTTTAGCCTGAATTAACTGACAACTCCACTTTATGTTCACAAATCATTGAATAACTTAGTACTTTAGTATGAAGTTTGTTTTGTTTGTAAATTCATATGGCCTCCTTCCTTGGCAATCTGTACTGAGTATTCACAATTATAGAGAATGATTAGGAGTCAGTTGTGTATATATCTCAATTTCAGCATAAAAGTTGACTTATCAGGCTATTCACTGGGGTGAAAGAAATTTTCTGGATTGTAATTGAGCTGGCTGGGCATTGCAGAATTATAAAGTTGCAATGCCAGAAGAAAACACCAACCACTAACTAGTAGCCATACCATACAAGAAAGGGAAAGTGCAATAAAAATATGAACATTTTCACTCATCTTTCCACTTTCATTAAAACAAATTGATGTATTAATTTATTTTATTGATTAACTGGAAGCAAAAATTCTGTAATTGTTTTTATTATTATTATTAAAATATAATTTCCTTACATTATCGTATGTACTAATGTAAAAGATTTCTTGAAGATGTCCAGAATATGAACTAAAAAATTCATACTTACCCCTATCTTCTTCCCTTTTTTTTTTATTAAGTTATGGTTTGCCGATATAAACAAGAGAGATGTATAATTTCATGAATTTAGCAAGAAAATTATAAGTAATTGTTGGTTTCATAAACGTTTTTCTTGGCATTTATTTGTGAAATTTTGTAGCAGATATTTTTGGTAAAATTTCATATTTTGCTTTTTGATTTGTAATTATTTTGAAGTAAGGAATTGTCAACAATTGTGTAGTTTAATATTTGTGTGAATATCAATTTTTTAAATAATGTTAATGCAGATAGTTTACAAATTATCTTTCACAATTTCTGTTGTGATTTAATTTTAAACTGTATTCCTCTCCTCATTTTATTATTGTACTTTTCAAGTACATAATGTTCTTCACTTCTTGAGAGCTGATCTTCAATTTCTAAGTTCTTGTGAAGTATAAATTTGGAACTTACGGTTTGCGTGGATGCAAGAATATATCCTAAGCTGCAATGGCTTGCTTGCCACTGCAATTTTCTTTTTTTTTTTTCTATATTTTAAAACTCATCTTGATAAAGTAGGGAAGAAACACAAAGCCAATTTCCACTTCTTAGAATAATGTCAATATTCCACGAGGGATTTGTGATATCCTCACTCTTTCCTGTCTTCAGAAATAAAGTATTCTTTAAGTTGTTATTTTTGCTTTGCCTAAGCTATTGTACCCCCCCCCCCCCCCAAGATGTGTTTTTGAAATATTGTAAAGATTTGAGTTGAATCTATGTCTGATATTACTTTCCAAAATAATTTAATTTGAAGTACCAATGGAACATTTTGCAATAAAATTGGAGTTCCTTACATGATGCTGTTTTTCTTTTATACAGCTGAAATTGAGTTTCTTTGAAAAATATGAGTTAAAAATTAAAAAAACTTGGTCTTTAGAGTAGTTATTCTCTAACTGTAACTCCAAGGAAATGGGAGGTGTGGTATGTGAACAATTTTCATGAGAAAGCTGGAAGAAGAAATTAACCTCTTACTGAAAACTTTGAGTACACTGAACTTTCAATTTTTTATGCAATTGAAACCTTATTATCCTTGTGATTCAAACTCAGTCACCAAAAAAATGTACTATAGTAAACCCAGTTTGAAATTGGACATCCACTGTCAACTGGAGAAGCAAATATCAGAGAACTATGTCACATCACTTAAGCAAGCCATTTTAAAAATGTTGACAATTCTTAATTTTTGAACTCTGAAGTTAGTACTATTCAGAATATATTCTATAATTGTTTATAATTACGATTGTGTGTGTATATGTACACACTATACTTACATATATACTGTTAATCTATTATCAGTATTCAGACACAAACACTGGATTTACTTTGTTGTTATATGTTGAAATCCTAAAATTATTTATTAAGGATTTAAAAGATTTTTTTTAAAAATGAAAATACCTTTGTAATTAATCTAGATATTTAAAATTTGATATTTAAGGATATTTCATCCGGATACAATAAAAATAAACTCTTGTTATGTCAGGTGTGAGACGTACAATTTTTAAAAAGTTTGAAAACTTCAACTGTATCAATAATTGCAATGTTGATAGATAAAAGATAACAAGTAATTTTTTTGTATTGAATTATACTTATTATCCTTGTTATGGAATTTTTTAAAATTACAAATTCAAAATGGAAGGGTTTCTTTGCAGAAACGGTTATTATACTTTCATCCTAAGAGGTTGTCAAATTAAGAATGGTTTTCAGGGTTTCTTCAGGTAGAAAGTAATATATTTTTCTTTATAATTAATTTTAATTCTTGATATTTGGTATTTAAACATTCACTCGTATTATGAACTTTAGCCATAAAATGTTCATTCTAAACTAAAGGAGTGTAGAAGAAAAGTACATGAACCTCCTGTGAATAAACAGATCATCGAAGTTTTTAATGTCTTGATGTTTTAGCATGTTTCCAGAAGCTTTAATGGTACATTAGTTAAAGATAAGGGAAACTGAGGCCTAAATTGTATAGATAAGTGCTTTTCTTGAAATTAGCCTGTTGAATACTCTATTGTTCTTGTTAATTCAGTTGTAAAGATTGTAAAAAGACAGTGAATATGAATTCTTGTATAATTTACATTTCTCCTTTTTCATCATATGTCAAAGGCCTACATTCATCTATAATGTTACAAGTGTTTCATTAATTTATAATATGTACAATGAATATCATCAATTTAAAGGCATTGCCTATTTAAAATTGATATCTTATCGTACTATGTAAAATGTTTTAATTCTGTCTTGGAACTGTTCTTGTACAGAATTGTTAATATGTATGTATTTGTTTTTGTTTTTCCTATTCATGGAAAACATTCCTAGCTCATGTGTCATTGCTTTCTGGTAATAATTTTTGCATCACATTGCACAAACTTATGAATTTTGATGCAAACATGATTTATAAGTAATGGCTTATGAATTTGTAACTTTTATGATTTAATGATAGTCTTCCTGTGCATTTATTGCCAATTTTAAATTTTAGATTAAAACTGTTAGAATTAGTAGTAAATGTAAATGTGGAAGTGGAAATATAGTATTTACTTTTTAGATTATGTGTTATATGTTGAGTAAAACATACTGTAATCTCAATTGTATTTTAACCTATCATTTGAGAAAATGTTTTAGAATGACTGTAGTGTTTTAATGTCTTGTGATTTGCAAATGAACTGTTTCACCCTTTAACTAATAAATGAATCTGTAAGGATTGCATATATTTTCTGCTATAATTATAGTTCTTATCATTAGTTTTATTATTTTGTACCCTTGATTTTGAACCCAGTTGATTAATTCCTTTGAAATCTCCATAATATTTCACTTAAAATACATTCATCAGAAAGAAATAGCAAATTCATATCTTTGGATGAAAGTCATGTTTATCATTCTTGTTTCCTTTTTCAAATATTTGTGATGTACACTAATTAAGATGACAGCAGTTATTTTGATCATTGAAAAACCTTAAAAAGTACATAAGTAGACATCCTGAATACAGTTCCACTCACTAAGTTGCTTTTGAGCAACAGTGATGGCTAAGACCAGTTGTAACATGTTTACAGTTCAACAAACAAAGTCCTATATAAATATATTATTCTTTCAAAGGCATTAGTATTTTGGACTTGTAATTTATTTTGATAAGAACATGAGCATAAATCACACACAAGAACAGTGTTTCAGTCCTAAAATGTTTTTGGATCTTCTTCATGTATTAAAGAAATTAAATATAAGAAGGTAAGTGGAGTCTGTATTCGTTAATTATGTGAATTTATGTGTTTCTTTTCACCCACATTGGACTGACTTGTCCTATGTACTTAATTTTAATAATAATATTATCTGATCAGGATCCAAAAAATATTTTAAGATAGAAATTTTGTATGTGCATGTGACTTATGATCATGTTCTTTTCAAAAGAACTATTATTTCTGTAAATCTTGGTCTTCTAATGAATAAATATTTTAAACACAAAAATTTTGAAACCTTAAGTGTATTTGCAGCTTTATTTTAATAGCTAAATCACAATCGGATGTCATATCTCAGTAGCGTGTATGTTGCTAACCAAGAGAGCTATGTTGACAGTGCAATCAGTTGCAGACATTTTCTCTGTAGTTGTCAGCTGCTTTATAAGATGATCTAGGTAAATGCCAACATATTTTTGGTTCAAGCAATCAAATAATGTTTATTCTTTTTATGATTTCTGCATCTGTTTTAATATGTAACCAAGAACATAGTTATGTGCAAGAAATAGTATTAAATTGTTGTTGGGAACACCATTTTCATAACACTTGTGAAGGTTTAATACTGTTCATGTGGATCCTGTTACCAGCAGTACAGCAGGCTTGTAGAAACAACTGTTTCCCTTCAACCTTATCATTTCTTTTGATTTTTTTGAAGTGTACTTTTTTATTTCAAATGTTTTTTCCTTTTTAAACATTTTAATTCAGCCTCATTTTTTGGAAGTCTTTCATTTTACAATTTATGATATGAATAAACTGTGTTGAATGTATTCATTAATGCTGAAATTGATTTTACACAAAATGGATTTATGATTCACAAATAAAAGTCATCTTGATTTTCTGTACAAAAGTGTCGTGTGGACTTATGAACTCATACTTATCCATCGTTTTGTATCCAAATATGTTATGTTTAATTTTTTCCATATTGGAATAAGTGCCAAAGATAGTTTTTAATTGTGAGGGATTTCTTCACTGCCTTCAAGTAATATATGCAGCAGAGAAGGGTAGGCCTTTGGATCTGTAGAGCTTCACCGACAGCTGGGTTTGTTGACAACTGGGCCACTCAGCCCCATTTATGATTTTTTTCTTTTTATTTCATTTTACATAATTTTCATTCATTATTTTCTGATTAATTTTTTATTCTCTTACATACTTTTGTGGGAAACTTCAGCACTTGCCACTATTCTACATTATATAATAAACTTGGCTCATTGGAAATAAAAGAAAATAGAATTCAGGTTCAATTTGCATGCATGTTGGTCCCTATGGAAACAAGGTGACATATGGATCATTTTATTTCAATTAGGTTTCCTTTCAACCAGCCATTCTAATGATACACAATGTAAACAAGTATACAGAAGAATCTTTTAAAAAAACACAAACATTAAGTAAAGTTATTCTATTCTCGTCAGTTCCCTGAATTTTAAAAATAAATCTGGTCCATTCTTTTTATGTACATCCAAAGTAGATCAAAGATGAAGCAAAATAAAACGATGCAGATAAATTATTATGATTAGGACCATTTAATACTGTTTTATTCAAAAGTAGACTCTATCATGATGTCAAGAAAACACAAATGGTTTGCTTTAATTATGTTTAAAAATATTGTGAACTCTTTTGAATGACCATTACAAGTGAGAAGTTTGATGCAAATATGAAGCAAATTCAATAATTTCATTGATATACACACTGTATCATGCAAAAAATTGCTTTTTGATGGGTGTTAAAAGGACTGCCACCAGTAGATCTCATGTTATCTAATGGAAGAGCAACCATAATCAAACAAACACACAGACAGTTTTCAGAATTTGAAGTGAATTAAAAGATATTCAATTTTGTTGAGATCTTTAAGAAGAATCTGTCCAAGACATCAGTGACATAAGAATAAAAATATTCTGTTGCAAAATACAGTAATATAATACCATGAAGGATCAGTGATAGTGTTTACTTAGCAGTTATATAGGAACTATATAAACATGGTAGAAATTAAAGATCAAATACCAGACATTTCAAAATGATCATCAGCCTGTTTATCAAATCCTATTAAGTCTGAAGGATGCCAAAGGTGTTATGGAGCTGGTGAGGAAGTATACGGGGGCCATGAAATGTGGTTCTACAATGTTTTGGAACAGGAAGTGACAGATAGAGAGTATGTGGGTCAGAGGCAGGAATTGGCGGTGGGGTCGGGGGCAAGAGGAGGCAACTGCCCCTGTCCCGGCAATATTGGGACAAATTTAAAAACATTTCACAGATCTTCAAATTTATATTATAAAAGATTTACTTTTTCCTGTATTCTGAAAAGAAATTTAATAATAATTAGGTGAGGAATGATTTTATTAAGATGAGCTTATAACATTCATTAATAAGATGGTGAACTTTATATCAGTAATATGAAACATGTGGAATAATGTTCAGTGTTACTGTGAATATCCCTCATTAATAAATCATCTATTAATTATTGCTTTTAAATGCAATTTACTTTGAAATTAAACACTTTGGTGCCTAAAATCATGAGACTTTTTTCAAAACCTTGAATTAACTCACAAAAAGAAAGAGTATTGTCCTTTTATTATACTTATACGATACATGGTACTCAAATTTCAAAACATAGAACAAAATCTTCCTTGTAATTCTAAACAATTTGGTACATTACAATAAAATATGCTTTCAGACTGTTACATTCAATTGTATTTCAACTATGAAGTACTTTTTTAAAATTTTTTAGATGGGTTTTTATTAAAATAAGATACTCTATTGAAAAGTATTTTAATTATCTAAAATTATTTAGAATATTTTTGTAGGCATAAAGACATATATTCTAATTTTTTAATTCAAATATAAGAAGAACATTTAAAAGTGCACATTTTTTACAAAAATTTAACATTACAGTTTCATACAAAAATATTTAAATTATCTTTGAAAAACTAATATTAATTTTAATAAAACTGTATAAAAAGCATTATGCTTATTGCTTGTATTGCAACACCACCTATTTATCTAGATATCTGGTGTTGGTCCGTTGCGGCGCGAAGCGCGGCGAGACCCTCGGGTGTCACCGAGACCGAAATACCATTGGTCAAGAAGACCATGGCACTCCGTTCCGAAAGCGCGCGAGTCCGCTCGCGCTGCACGCCGGTGCCGTTCTCCATATCTGAAATGGAAACGGCAATATTTGTTTTGTTTTTTTAGGAAGTTGCTTAAGTCCTAAAAGGACTTGTCAGATTTAGGAAAAGGACTGATTCTGTGTTCTCTTAGAAGGGCTGGTATTAAAATTTTCGAAGACCCGCAGTGAAGGTCTCGAAAAATATTTTAAGTCCCGAAAGGGACTGGTGAAAATATTATTAAGTCCAAAAATTAATTTTCGGACTTAGAAAAAGCTCCGCCCCCTAGGTCCTGGGAGCACGGTGCCAGCGCTCCGGGAAGTCGGCGGCCCGGCCCGGGGACGTCTTCTTCCCTCCAGATGAGCTCCGTCAGTCCCGATGTTTTCGGAAACGAATAGTGATTAATACCTTACACTTTGTCTTTTATGCCTTGGCGCGTGAGGGCCTATCCTCACAGCATTTCGCTTTTTTTCGGTCCTGCTACTAGATGTCACGTTTGCGACCGTATGGAGCAGTGCTGGCGATCATGCGACATCTAGCGGCACGACTGGGAAAGACGCGAAATGCATTGAGATTGTAAAGTTTGGCTCTCACGTGCCAAGAAATAAGAGCCCAACCTTAGTGTGACGTCTGTCGGACGTGCACGTGCGGGCGAGTGGGTAGGCGTGGATGATAGCAAGTGTTGGATCATGTTGGATTGAGGATTGAAAGGACTGACAATTTATACAACTGAAATTCGGACCTAAAACATTCCAATAACACGTTTTAGAAGTAAATCGCTGCACAATGTTGGACGGAGTGAAACACATCATTATTGTTTTATCTGGGAAAGGAGGCGTGGGAAAATCCACTGTCAGTACCCAGCTCGCGTTGTGTTTGAGAGAAGGAGGATACAAGGTACTTTATTGAGATCTGAGAGTCTAGTTGTAAAATTTCCCCTGAAATAACGCAGTGAATAATTAAAATAGTTAAACTCCTGCTGAGTTATGGTTCTAGTATCAGTATTTTTGCTGCAGGTGGGGCTACTGGATGTGGATTTGTGTGGTCCTAGTATTCCTCATCTTTTAAATCTCGAAGACCAGGATGTGCATCAGGCCCCACAAGGGTGAATGTCCGCTTGACTTACCTTGAATTTTTCTAGTTTTAACTTGTATGTCAAAGAGTGCATTATACATATGTTGCACGATGATACTGTCTGTTGTGTCACATACAGTGATACACTAAGAATTCTCATATTCAGCACGTCACTGCTTTTGAATAGCTGAAACATGAGAATAAGTGTAGTAACACAATTAAACATTTGCATTATTCAGACAAAACTTAATTGTTTTTGGATTTTTCTGAGCATCTGGGTACCTAGCAAAACAGATTCTTATCATAAGGCCAGATGTTGCATAGTTTCAATTTCAGTGTGCTTTTGGAAATTAGTATTATAGATGTCCCATGATTGTTTATTTTGCCCAATTTTAGATCGTATGATGAAATTTTCAATATGGTGATCAACATTGCCATAAAAAATAAGATAGATAACATGGCAAATTGTAGTGCTTTTTTGTGCATGATTCAATTATTGATAAAAAGAAAAATCTTAATAAATTGTGTATAAATTTATTTCAATAACACAGCTCATCTGCTCCCACATGCCCGGGGTTTTCTTTTGTGGAAGACACAAAGGCACGTGCTGCCACAAGGCTGTGTTGAGAGCTTATTAGTGTTTAAATCCTCATTATGTTTGGGTGAACAGAATCAGTGTTTGGTGTGTAGTATTTAATATTGCAAAAGGCTCTTCGTTATTCTGCACTTTATATTGAGTTATTCACTATCGTCATAATAGGTGTTGATTGATGAATGAAGTGTTCTATATGTATGGGAAGCAATATTTCATATGCAGATTATTTTTTAAGTATTCCAACTGTTATGACAAAAAGGGAAGTTTATGTCACTAACAAAAAAACTTGACCCTATATATCAAAAACCTTCCTTGTAAAAGAAAACTGTTCCAAGTAAAAGCACCTTAAAGAGACAGATGTGTAAGTCCTCATATGTTGTACTTATAATGGGGTTCTACTGCATTTTGTATTGTAATGTTGGAACAGTTGGCATTTGTTGTGTTGGAATAAAATTTTTGATTTTATAAAAGTTTTTAAAATTGATCATTTTACTCATCTTTAATGTATTTACAGTTGTCTTTAATTGAAAGAATAATACTGAATCATCATCATTGGCTCAACAACTCGTGTAGAGTCAAGGCCAATCGAGTGATATCATAATCAGTGTAAATTTACACCCCAATTTATTTTGAGCAGTATTTGTGAAAAATACATTAGTTCATTCAATTGAAGGATGTAGTTATTTTGTTTTGGTATTGAAGCAGGACCAGATTAATATCTTAAGGGGCCCTAAGCATGACTGAATGCTGGAGACTTCTAGTAATAATGAAATATTGATCACATAAAGCAAATTAATTTGAAAAAGCAGCTTTTTTTTATTTATAAAATTAGTATTAAATATTTTATTAACTGGTTTATGCTAAAATGGTTTTAAAAAATATTTGGTGGCCCATATCCAACAGAAGCCCTAAGCATGTCATTCTTTTGCATTAATACACTTTTGTGTAGAAGAAAATATTAACATGTTATCCTCTTTCACTGTTCACTCCTTCAAGTTGTATTTTATTGAGAAATGTTTCCATTATTTTATTAAATGGGTGCCATTGCAAGGAACCATTTGATTACAATGTTTTTGTTTTTTTTAATTTCAGATGGATTCCAGTGTATGCTGATAAAGAGAAACAATTAGCAGTTATGTCTATCGGATTCTTGTTGAAGAGTAAAAATGATTCAATAGTTTGGAGGGGACCAAAAAAAACAGGTGACTTTTGGGTGTTTGCTCTAAAGTACATCATTATGAAATATATTGGTCAGTTTGTAGTGTTCATAATTGTGTATTAATGCTCAAGAACATTCAAGGCATTACTCCTTATACAGCCTCAGTCATCTATTCTTCTTTAATAAAACACATTTTCTTGGATTTCTTTTAAAAATATTTATTTCATAAGTATCTCATCTTTGCTATTGTAATTATCTTTACCATTGTGGAATTTGACATTTTGTTTTTAATCCAAGTTTCTGTATTTATTTGAACATCATATTTAGTGGATTAGTTCTCTTAAGTAATGCTCCTTTTTCTATTGATTACCATTAACTGTGTGTGATTTGTGTGCCACATTTGGTGGTGCTACGCTTGTCTAATTCTGTCTCCCTTACAGGTTTTTATAACTCTCTATCAATAACATGTGGCTTAGATGTGATGAAAATATTTAAAGAAAAATTATCCTTGTGGAAGGTAATAATATAAATCCTGTATATTTGTTTCAGCTATGATCAGACAGTTTTTAAATGATGTATACTGGGAAGATCTTGATTATTTAATTATTGACACCCCACCAGGAACATCTGATGAGCATATAACTGTAATGGAAAATCTGAAGTAAGATTTCTTTCTAATTAGTGTAAAAAATATTTTATATTATTTACTCACTTCCACTTATCAAGTTGTGATAATTCATTATCAAGTACCATTAGGGTCTGAGATTTTGCATTGTGTCTTTAATGTTGCATAGAGATACTGTTTATTATTATCCGAATCAAAGGAACTGCAATATTTGAAATTAACTCCATTGAGAAGGATCACGAGACAGATGTTATTCTTAAAAATGGAGACTGTGATAATGACAAAAGACTCTTGTGCTCACACAACAGTAACAAATTCTTCCTGGCCTTACAAGTAAAGTTTGATATTTCTTTCAGTAAGCATTTGTTTGGAGCAGTTCCGAAACTAGTGTGTTTTATACAGTCTGTAGTTTAAGAAATCCATTACATATGTGGTCTGAAATCAGTGCACAAATTTTAAAGCTCAATTCAGTAAAATTTGTTTAAACCAGATCCTGTACAAGCAGGAAACCTACCTTAACTGGAAAATTCTCTGGCCCTTGAAGTTAAATGGCATTTTACACAGCATAAAATGGAATACGTGCAATGAGGAAATGGAATGGTTTTCAAGTCCTGCTGAGGGAAAAAAAAAAATTTGTAAAATGGAATTTCTGTGAATTTAATGTAATTAGCAGAGAAATGTGATATTCTTAATGAAATTAATTTATCTCTGTTTTAATGAATTCAATGCAAATCTGTTCTTGTGACCTGTGATTTAGTCATGGCAGCCACACAGTGGAGAGGAGTTTTCAGTTATCAGCATAGAATTTGACCTTTGTGTTCCTTGACACTCAAGGTGTAAGGCGTAGGGGAATTCTCTCCCTCCTGGCTGTCTGAGCATGGGAAGGTGTTTGGACAGGGGTTCTATTCATGCATTCCCCTGCCTTGCGTTGAGGATTATAGCCCCTTGGCTGGAGATGCATTGCTAAAAGGCCATGCGAGGTTATAGAAGACCATAGACTCATGTATATGAATTGTCAAAATCTTTTACATTTCTGAAAGCAATTCAGTAGATAGACAAAGCAGTAAAATCTATAAAGCTTCAGACCTTCTGAAAGTCCTTCAGGCAAGTTTTTCATTTGTTGGTGTGGACAAATTGCCAGCAGTGAAAAACATTGAAGACGCAGTTGGCGGTATGAATACTCTACACACAATTATGGTAGTGTGTGCTGAAGAAGTAATCTATATTGATAAAGATGTATTTACAATGGAGATATTAAAAGTAAAACTGGCAATATCATTTGTGGATCAGTTACTGAAGAAGAAATTGCAATTGGAACAAATCTCTCCGTACATACCTGTTCTGAAACCCTGCAATGTGATCTAAAATTAAAATGGTGTTAGGAAGTGGAAAAAACAAAAAAACTCTAGATAAATATTGGAAAAAATATTATTTGAGTGCACAAATTGCAAAGTTTTTCTTTTAATTTTAAGAAATGTGTTTAATATTCATTTATTGGTGATTTCTTTCATAAATATGTTATATGTCAGTGTATTTTAATAATTATAATAGTCACGTAATGAACTAGTTTCAGGATGGAAATATACCACATGTCTCATAAAAGGACAATCCTACATAAAAAAGAAACCTCCCTAAATTGAAATTTTTTTGTCTGATCTATTCTGGCTTAGATCTTACTGTAATAATATTAATACTAATTACTCAATGATCAAGTGTGAAGAAAGTACAGATGTCATATACTCCATTTACAGAATACTAATCAGTGACATTATATTACAATATTTATCAATACAAATTTGAAATATGTTCCAGATGAATGTTTCAACCAGCTGTAATTGATGCACATGTTGCTGTTGTAGCTAAAGTTGAATTGTAGTTGTTGTCAATGAGCCAACCAGTAAATATTTTGTTAGTTACCAAATTAAACGACAGAGACAGTTCTCATTAAAGTGCAAATAAGCTGAACACCCATAAATTGCAGTAATAGTGACACTGCTACTTCACTTCATTTCACTTTAAGCCTCAAATGTATGCCAAAGACAAATAACCCACTTGTAGGGCAACTGGAAGTCCATGGGCATCGTTGTTTCAGGAATTTCTTACCCCAAACAAATGCTTATCTTTCCCAAGTTTTAGGTGTAAGTGAAATTAAAGGAAGAGTAACTGCAAAGGAAAATTCTTAAAGGGTCTTCCTTAAAGACTTCAGCGTGAAGATGCCCATGAAATACGTGTTTCTTGTATTGAAGTCAAAGAGTTTTAACACTGTTTATGTATGTAACGTGTCCTTGTTTCAGAAACAATGTTTCCTTTGTAATGTAATATGAAAGTTAATGCATTGCTACATTGAAGTAGAATAATGTGATAAGAGATATTGTCTGGTGTTTTTTCCATTGTTATTGCCTGAAGGTTTTCCTGGCTGTATTATTTATGAATTGTTAATGTATCAACAATTTTAATAATTTTGAGGATTTATTGGTAGAACATCATGTAATGTCAAGCATCTGTTTTGTGAACATTGTGGTATGCAAAACTGAATAATTTAATTTTCTGAGCTCTAAAACTATGATTCCAGTGCAGTGCACAAAGAGTTTTCATATTTCTCTTGGCTCAGTAAAATGATTGAGAACGATTAAGGGCTTGCAAAGGGGAGTATGCGTCTCTTCAATCCACTGTCTTCAATTTTAGAATTGATAAGTACATAACTTTTCGAACATGATATGCACTATAGACATATCATTTTCTAATAATACTCCTGCAAGAAGAAACAACATCTATCCTGGATTAATTTAAAGGACGAATGACTAAATTGCATTTAAATTAAACTACAATTTCAGATGTCACAAAATAAATTTCATGTCAGAAAACTGCTGCAAAAAGAATTTTCTTGATTTTAAATACAGGATTTAGGACAGCAAATTTTGACTTAAAGATGTCGGTATTCATTTGCATATTGGATTCCAGATTGTATTCATTTGCATTTTGTATTCTATATTTGTATATTGCTTTGATTTGCATATTAAATTCATTTGCATTCCAGTCTGTGTTCTTTTGCATATTGCATTCTTCATCATCATAAAAGTTGCAATTTTTGTAGCCATGCCTTATGTCACAATTTAAACTAGTCCCAAAAAATTCTTGGTTCTTTTCTAGATCTTTTGTGATCACTGTTATGAAACCCAGCAGAATTGCAGAGCATTTTGACCAGCCCATTTTGATCTCAAATTTGATGGCCTATTCTATCTGTATTACATCAATAAGTCAATTTTCATAGTAAGATGTATTGAGTCTGGAGATGTGAATGCTAATTGTAAGAACTCAGCTGAATTGTCTGCAACATCTACAATCATGGAAGACATTTTCTTTAGGTATGTTTTTCCTCCCTGCAGTCCCATTTCACAACAGCATTTGACATGCTCACCTTTGGGTACACAAATGGATCTTGTATGTGGAAGTTGGATGATCTGCCTTCTTGATTTATTGAATGAATGATTTTTCAAATTTCTTGATGACTACAACGCAAAAGGTGGAGTCGTCTGTGAGGATGAGGAATCCACTCTGACTTTCTTGTCAATCAATCTTGAAGTTGTAAGCACAAAGTCTCACTTGCATTTATGATAAGAAAAGAGAGACCCATCAGTTATTATTGTTACTTTGTTCTTCATATAGAAGAGACAGATGATGTCTCGTTTTTGATCTTCCTACACATTGTTGAACCTTTGTACAAGAATAGCCCCCTCACAGGTGTCTTTTACTGTAATTTGGTGTTTGTGAACATATTTTAACAGGCATTGTATAGTCAGCTAGCTGAAATATCCTCTATTTGCCTGAGATTTTATTAATGTTAATAATCTATTAATTGGGAAAAATGAATTCTATGTATGGTGAATCCTCACCCTACTCTGCCCTGAACCACCGTGCCCTGCTCTGCCCCATTCCTTCCCCATCCCACCATTCCGCTTGCCTGTTCCGAATCCCTCTGCTGCCCAGCTCCACTTGCCCGTTTCTAATCCTGCCCTGGCCTGCTTCACTCTGTCTCTGACTGTTGTACTCGGTCCTACTCACTCCATGTTTACATCGCTGTTTCAGGCAGTAGTAAACAAATGTCTTGTTTGCTTACTCCTTACTCCTGAAATTTCCAATAACCATATTGACCTTCGATTTCTCTGAATCTGACTGTGCAATTGGAATGAATGAATGAATGAATGTATATGTTTTTAGTAGGGGATTTTATTTATTTCATTTCAAACAGGCAGTTGCCCAATACATCAATGTAATACATAATGTATAATACATAAGTTCTGTTTATGTATGGGCTTTCAGAAATGCTTAATGGGGCTTTTATGGTCTTTCAGAAATATTTAATGGTGAATTTACTTACTGTTTTTGAGATGTTAGAGAAAAATGGAAAGGGTGTACGCTTTAAGAATGGATGCTTTAACGAGTAGGAAAGGAGGATAAGAGCAATTTTAAAGTAATCTCACACGTACAGTAAGTTTTCTTTTGTTTAGAAGGTCATAAGTACAAAATTTCATTAACATCGTAATAAATCTGGATGTGTGCTTCCAAGATGATTGCTGCTGATGTTGATAAATTGGTTGATAACTTATCCTTGGTTGGTAACCGTAGCCCTTCAAACTCTATTGTTTGTTGTGCATCCAAGAAATTGTTGTCGGTCAATTCCTCCAAGACTTAATGTTCTGGTTGTAAATCTATTTGCCACCCTAGCTGCACAAAGAGGGTGAAGAAGTGAGGCAGGTGTTGCTTTCTCCTTATGTTGTGCTGGAGCGACTGTAAAATCTCTGGACTCAATTATGCGAACCCATGTTACCATTTTCAAAGAGGGATTATTAGCTTTTTCCAAGACCAAGTTTGATGAAATTAATGTTTGTTGACCTGCATACGAAATTGGATGATCTGACAGCAAGAATCAAAGTTCTGGAGAATTCCGCAAAAACCCCTGATACTAAAGCAATAGAGGGTTCCTAATGAAGACATAATTGATCAGATTTAGGAATGTTGAGTTCGTTCTTGTGCTATGATATTCTTTAACATTCAGCTAAACTCTTCGCACATCAACAATCGGGATAATTTTTATGCTACAACTGTGGTTCTTCCACATTTTCCAT
Organism: Gryllus longicercus; assembly: GCA_038098605.1. Taxonomy (NCBI): domain Eukaryota; kingdom Metazoa; phylum Arthropoda; class Insecta; order Orthoptera; family Gryllidae; genus Gryllus; species Gryllus longicercus. The sequence continues at coordinate 2,547,349 of JAZDUA010000169.1, read as the reverse complement.
CTACTTCATCTGCCATTCAGGTTGGAAAACCGAGGAGTAAACCAACCTTTGAAGATGTCCTTTCCTGAAAAAAAGTGATGTCCTTATTGTTTTGAAAAACAAAAGCATTCTGAGACTTCTGGATATCCAGTGTAAGAATGATCTTACTCATAAAAAGCAAACTCACTTTTTAGACCCAATTTACACAATTGAACTGCTTTTTTTCTGGGTTAATTTTTCTTTCTGAACAAATATATTATTTGTCAGTAATGAATAATTTAGATGTTTCTGCAATTTAGGCAAAAATTTGCCTAGAAAGCATTTTTTCAAACCAACTTTTGAGGGCTTATTGTGGCTCGGCCATTTGGAATATTAAAGGAGGTTATTAGTCAATATATGCTTAAAATTGCCTTAGAGCTTATTTTTGAATCTTCGATGTATTCTCCCTGGACACACAGTATACAAAGTCTTTTCTTGCACCCAGGGGACTGTAACTACCATAAGAGAATGTAACCAATACTGAAGTAAACAGTGAATTTTCTTTTTAACTTTCTAGTAAAAATCTGAATCCAAGTCTAAGTTATTTGGTCTTGGAAGAGAGAGCGTGTTGGTCGTGTATGCTTGCATATATAAGGATGTACACTAAAAAATTCTTGACCATTTCTTTTCTATTTAGCTCAGGCATGCACCTATGCATATGTTTTCCACAAATATGTATTTATTAATACGATTATAACTAGATTTTCAACAATCACACACTTTACCTCTATATTTGTTCTGACTTACAACAAATTGAAATGTTTTTTAGACATATGAGATGTGATGGAGCTATTTTGGTCACTACTCCACAAATTGTTTCCGTAGAAGATGTTAAAAAGGAACTCAGCTTCTGTGAAAGAACAAAAATTCCAGTTTTAGGAGTTGTTGAGAACATGAGTAGCTACATTTGCCCAAATTGCCAGGCAAGTATTTTAAATGTACAAATGTAATTAATTCCTGACCAAATATTTAATTTTTATTGTTTAATCGTAACAGTTATCAACAGTTCATGAAAGGAATGATGGAGCACTAAATATGAGAGCCTTTTTCTTCTGATGTATCAGTTTTTTTATTTTTGACGGAATATAATTATACTATTTTATAAATTACGATAAAGATTTTCTAGTTAGTGAACAGAAATCCCATTATTTTAAGATAGTTTGTTGTTAAAGGTTCATAGGTTTTCAAAATTGTTGTCAAAAAAGGGAAGATCATATTGTCTGGAATTGGTTATATTGGTAAATCACAACATGACGTAGTATGTCACGACAGGACATGTTATTCACAACATGACAAGTTATTATTAAAAGGACAAAACTATTTTGTAAAAGTAAAAAAAAAAAACAACAACTTTGTATTCAGTAAAAAACTGCGTATTTATTACAAAAAATATATTTTTATTTTGTAAACATTACTAATATTTCATTTGAAAAAAGAAAAAGTAAGCATTATTTAAAAAAATGAACCAAAATAATCAAACTTAAAATTTTTAACTGGCTGTACTCTTCTTAGGTAAGGCAAATCTCTATAAGTACCATTGCTGGTCTGTTCCTACCATGTTTGTGTCTAGTGCTGGTTCAAATAAGATATTGTTTTCTTTAGGAATGTTCAAACATCTTCTCTGTGGGAGGCGGCAGGGCAATGGCTGAAAAGGCTGGAATACCTTTGTTGGCAGAACTGCCCATTGATCCAAGGGTGTGGCAGAGCATTGAGAAGAGAAGTAGTTGTGTGACCCTGATGCCTGAAACTACCATAGCAAAAAAATTTTCTGAACTAGCTCTTGCAGTTGTGAATGCTGTTGGAGAGAATAACTGAATGGTATAATAGAATGTGTAAGGAAGCTTCATGAAAGAGTTGAAGCTTTATTTTTGCAAATGTATGACTTGTGACATAGTTGTAAATTATTTGGCATTTTTAATTAAAATATATATTGTTCCAAAAATGTGCTCATTCTTTTCCTTGACCTCATTGTCTTGTTATTGTTGAATTTTGTCTTTTATCACAATTGCAAAATACCTGTTTCCTTACATTCAAAATAATTGTAATAAAATTGAATGATATGAACAATAATTGGAGTGTTCCTTAACCCATTGTTGCTCAGGTTATGACATTTCATACACCAAACTCTTTGGAATATTTTTTTCTGTTTTTTCACTATTTTGGAAATTTTATTTCTTCAATATATCTAGATGTTCTCGAAGAAATATTTAAGAAACTTGGAATTCCTGCAAGCTAATGTTGATGTAGCAAAGACCACTGAAGCATTGTATGCACTTGAAAAGGGTGTATTTGTGATATCTGTCCGTTAAAAATATCTAAAACAATGCATTGCTGCTACATGTCTGCGCTTAAATCAAGAGGGAAACAAACTATGGTTGGCCTCCACCAAAGATTAGGGTGTATAAGGAGTTATAGTCTAATTACTTCTTTTAGCAAAATATGCTTTCATAACTAAGCCATTTGTGTTTTGGAGCACTAATAGTATAATTTAGCAACATAACAATAGCTTTGCTCTAAAAGTTGCAAATATATGCTGCTAGAGAGTACCAACAATGGCTTCGTACATGTGCGCAACGACAATGGGAAACAGCTATTTGCACAAAATTATGTCCAGCATGAATGGGTTAATAAGGGACCAATTTTAAAATTCTAAGAGCGAGTGCATTACACAAAGTGAACACTGTTGATCGGAATCAAAAACTACTATTTTCAAAGAACAAAAATTCAATTTGGCAATCATTCTTCGAATTGATCATTCACCACCAGGAATCTCATAAAGCCTGTTCGGATTTGGAAAGATTTTCTGTCAGAATATGTTCTTTCTGCAAGTAAGCAATCAGCTTATCTTAAAAATGACATGTCAATAAAATAATCTCTGAAACATATATGAAGGTGTTAGGTTGTAAATTCGAGGGAGGTTAATTCTTTAATTTTCTGAAAACAACTTTGGAATTTCTAGGACACGTCTGTGCCATCTTGTTCTTTCAGTTGACAACTTGGATATGTGCAAAAATGTTCAATTGTCTACTTGCTACTCTAAACATAATTTAAGTTTAAATTTGGGCAGAAATGGAAAAAATCTAAAAAGATTTTGAAAATTAATGAACTTTTTAATTATATTTAACTTGATAACAATTGCTGTAAAATCACTAGAAAGTTTTTCCAGAGAATTGTAATTCTAAGGAAGTAAGAAACATTCCAGAAGTGAGGTTTATTTGAATATTTGTGATTTAATTTTAGGATATAAACACATTTGTTGAATAAATACCTAGATACTGGTGAAACATAATTTTTCTATTATTACTAAAAATTACTTTTACAAATTTGTCTGCTGAAGCCTTAGGAAGAACTTTGCTTATATTAAAGGGGAATTAATCTTGAAGTAGTTACAATGGCATCAGAAGCAGAAATGGAATTTTTAGAACCTCTTGTAAAAGTGATTTTCTTGATTAGCACTGCCTCATAAAATCCTTGCACTCAAAAGGTAAAATTTAATGAAAAATTCTTTTTCAGAGTATTATGTAAGATCAGAGCTGTTTAATCACACTTTTTATATTCTTAATTTTCATGAGGTAAATTTAAATTTGCTGTGTAATCCTTTATATCTATATTCCTGATTTCTAACGCATGCTGAAATTGAAAGAAAACTGGGCAGCTTCTGACCATGTGAAAGGAGAATTTTTGTTTGATATAGAGGTGCCACATGAACTTTTGTTGGTTACTAAGGAACTTGAAAAAAATCCAGAAATAATGAAACCGCTTCAATTGTGGCTGAAAATTTAAAATATTCAATTGTGTTATTCTATCTCTTTTTATACTGAATGTACTGACAATTTTCATATTCAGTGCATCCCTGCTTATGACAGCTGACATGCAACATCGAAGATTCAAGGAAGAGGCTGTTCACTATTTAATATTTGTTATTCCCGTATTGCATTATGGAAGAGCAATTTGTTGTTCTTGAGCAGTGCAAGTGCTATTATTTTGATAACATATTTTGTTGAGAAGAATTTTGGTGCTGCAGGCAGCTAGTATTCATTTTCAATATGTGATCAACAATTTTACACAAAGGTATTATTACTCAATATGCAAGGCTATGTAATAAAATATTGTTTAAAGAAATGCAATGAATGAAAAAATATTCCAAATTTATTCTCCTGACAGTTCTACAAAATTTCTAAACAAAGGCAGTTTAACTATTTAGAATTTAATTTGATTTGCAAGCTACACTGGTCCCACATTCTGGGGATTTGAATGTAGCGCGTAAAGTAGCATCCATGTTGGATGTTCAAACCTGCTCTCTTTAGCAGATATTGGGAACTAAGTCGACGTCTATGCGAAGTTTGTTTATCGACTTGTGGTTTTATGAGTACAAAAATGTGTTCGTTGCAGTGGTTCAGTTTATTATTTTGCTGTTTGTGATTGTAATAAGTGAAAGTGAGTACGCATACAATGTCCTTGTAGACATTTCTTCAATATGCATATACATTAATGCATGAAATTCTTAGAAGTAAGGAATTATCTTGCATGGTTTGACAGATATCATTTGCTTGAAAGCTTTTGTATTTACGAACAGTTTAACATGAATCGTATGAATTAAATGCATCTGTATTTTCATTTAAGATGAAAGTTCTCACATAAAGCTGTGAGATTACATTCTGTTTGAGCGTTTATATTAATAGGTTAGGGCCAGCGTATCTGGCGTATGGAAATTGCTCTTGACGTTGTGGTTTGTTCCGTGCCGGCCGAGGAGTACACTGTTAGCTGAATAGTGCCCGCTATTAATGAACAGTACATTAAACGCGTAATTTACAGCATGATTGTGTTAAGCGAAAGGATCGTCTTTATGGATAACGTCAGGTATGAGATACCTTTTGACATTGTACTATGAGAATGGAATGCAGGATTGAAGACAAATTTTTCATTATGTATATTGGTCACTTAGGTATATTTATAGTTATTTTCGAATATTTTAGCTTGTTCTCAGGATGAATGTCTTGTGAGAATCTTGTAGATTTTACTGGCGTAAAAACTACATGACTGCGTTCAAATTGTTTGTCGGGATTTTGTTTGGCGGTATCTTACTGCGATAATGCAATGTTATTGACGTAGTTTAAAAAAATATTCACGGATCTTCAAATAAGAGTTTATTTTAGAAGGTAAAGACATTCATTGAACTCTCCTGTGAAGATTCTTTATCAGTGTTGGGTGGGTTTAAGCTTGATGAACCGCCACGATAAGATTAAGCCGAACCTATCAACATAAACTATATATTCAGTTGAAATGTTTAGAACGAAGCGAATCTGCTCATTTTTTTCTTTCGGCATTTCTGTGATTTGCTTGACAAGAAATGATGCGAGGGCTCCTGGATCCCTTTCCTTTGCCATAGCCACCGGTCTACACTTGCACCACGGAACTAAACCACTTTGACAGCATATCCTCTTTCAAGGTACTCGTACACAAGGTACGGTAACGACTCATGAGCTCAAATGATAAGCCACTTCAAACCATCTAATGATATTCTACTTAAGCCAGAATTGACAAGCAAGCTAAAAGGTAATAAAAAGTATTACAAAGAAGGAAAAATTATCAAATTAAATGATTCATATTTTACTGTCAGATTATGAATAATAAACCGTATATTGAATATTAAACGGAAATTACACAGACAAAAACTATTCTTACGGCGGCCTTTTCAAATTTTAATAATGCGTATTTTTCTGTCAATATTTGGACCGTTTTTTAAAAGAAATTTCGGTTTCAAATTCGTAAGTGGGTTTGACATTTGACTCGATTCTTTTACTTTATTAAATACTACGTAAAAGTAAGTTTGTAGTGCTGCAGGAAATCGTGTCGATATATTGCCGAGGAAAACATGTTTTGTAGCTCCCTGACACCAAAAAGGGGTTTTTCTTGTGCATGTACACAGTATATTACTTTCCTGTGTACCACTACGTAATTCAGGCAAATTACGTTTTGGGAGTTCTTCACACTATTTTTTTTTTTTCCTCAAAATGACGGAACGTCCATTTGTCCGTCTGTTAACGTCTGTTTGTACATTCGTTCCTCTGTCTGTCCACTCGTCAACATCCGTTTGAACTGTACGTTCGTTCCTACGACTGTTTGTCCGTCCGTTTCGTTCGTCCGTCCGTCCGTCCGTCCGTCCGTCCTTCCGTCCTTCCATCTGTCCGTCCGTCTGCTCACAATCTGTCATTTCATTTGTCCGCCCGTCTGTCAGTCTTGCCGTCTGTGTCCCTCTCCGTCCCTCTCCCTGTGTCCGTGCGACCGCCTGCCCGTCTGTCTCTGTTAGTCTATCCGTCTGTCCGTCTATCTGCCTGTCCGTCTTTCTATCCATCCGTCTGCTCGCCCGATAACAACAGTAGCGCCAGAACCGTACATAAGATTTTCACTGAAATGCATATTTCCGATTCGATGTCGCTGATGTTGTGGTCCTTGGAATTTGGAACTAATATTATAATTTTAGAGGGTAAGCTTTTAGGACAAATTCAATTTTTTCAAAAGTTTCTTGATTTCTTTTATTATTGTTTTCTCAGTTAATGGTAAGTAGTATACAAATAGCGCCGATTCATTAAATACTCTCTTACTTCAAAAATTGCCGCAAAATTATTTTTTTTTATTATACGATTATTTAAAGTATTCGTCTTTTAAAGGATATCAAGTCATCTGTTTTCAAAATATTAGTACCTTTCGAGAAATTGTGTGTTCCATCATGAAAATTGTATTATATTCTACACTAGTATAATTTTTTTGCAGACGTCAACAAACAAGTAAGTTGATTGGTTTAGTACTGACTACTTACTCTTGAGTCCGGAGTTTGATTCCCAGAAAAAAAATCTGTACATTTTGTTATGATATTAATTCAGGTATGCCATACGTTCGATTATCATTAAAACCTGTGCTTTCTACTATTGCAATTCGAATCTGCCGCGAGTCTTTAGTTAAGAAAATGTTCAAGAATTACTGAAATAAATACATACAGTGCAAGTACATAAATACATTGGGTACAAGTTTGAATATTATGTTGTGTTGCATTACCGTTAAAAATTATTCGAGAAAGAATGCACTTTTGTAACTCTAATAGATACGTAATTGATAATAACTCCTACTAGTTTCCTTTCGAATTTTGACGAACATATAAAGCAGACAAATGGTAAAATTGTTATGAAATTTATAAATTTGTGATTCAAAAACTCCAAACGGGATGTTGGAAATCAATTTACTTGTGATGACTATTATTCACGATTAGGAACAATTCAGAAGCATAAACCACGTAATGTGACACTCCAATTGAGTATTACATATGTTGTTCATATTTAGTTTGCTCTGGGCTTAATTTTTGGTGTTTATTTGAAACCTTATTTGCCACATCTGATTTCACATTGAGAATATTATAACAAAACACCAAAAAATGGAAGTTCTACTTAATTTTCTCAAAGAATTTGCATTTAAAATAAGACTCGCTATTAAGAGGCATTTATGAAACAGTTGTGTATTGTTTTTGAATGAGAAATTAAGGATATTTTGCATCTTAATCGTGTTATGGCACTGCATTTTGTGTGTGCAGAGATATAAAAGAAGATTTAGCCCCAAATATTTTACGAATGATTAAGCTTGTTGACGGATTTTGAAACGAGTAACCCGATTGGTTACTCTAGGCCTTATTGAAGTAAACCGTAAACTGAAGACTACTTCGTCTATATAATGTAATGAAAGTATAAGCTTTGCAATAATTTTTTTCGGTTTCACAGAACACACAATATTCATCTCTGAATTTTGAAATAATCCTTGTGAAAATTCTACTATTTAATTTCATCTCATATACCTAGATTGGGGTCAATAAATCCTGTTTCGATCAGGTTTGTCGTCGTTTTCCGTGATCCAAGGAATAAATGCTGATATGATAGATAGTAAATGTAAATTAATTATTTGAGAACGTTTTCTTGAGCTCTAATTCAAAAGTTTTTTGTCAGCAGCACCATCGAATCAAATCTGTTGGTCGTTTTCCGATGCAAACAGTTTCTGGTCCTTGATAGCCAACATTTCTTGTCAACAAATGTTGCTAGTAACTTTCATTAAATACCTTTATTCGTAATCCAAATGTGGTAGTAAAAAAGAGATAATATGGAATCCAGAACTCAAGAAAACTGGCGCAGATTGTTACCTACTTGCCCCCCATACAAGTACAAATGTGTTTGTTTTTTGACCATAAATGAATAGCCGATAAGGTTTGTTATAGATGATTAGTACAGCAATAATATTGATACGACATTATTGTAAATCATTGGGTGATCTTTTATTGAGCAACTGTACTTCTCAAAATCTAATATCTGTCAATGAACGGAATTATCGGGGGCATCAAGCACTAAACTAGCAAATCAGAGCGATGAACTTCCTGATTAGAGTTTTTCTGCGTTTTATTCTTGTTTTATCTATCGCTGATAACTTTGCCATTTATATGTAACGGACGCAGTTAATTTCTGTGTACAAACTAATGCTTTAGATTGTCTACACAAAGATACATATTTTGTTTTGTCATGTGGTCAATGCGGAAGTTACGAATTGTTTGGAAATTCGTGATTATCGTAGGTAATACCACGATTAATCGGATATTTCCAATGCACAAGTGATATTTGATATTACGACATAATTATAATACATTGTTTAGTGTATTTTATTGAATAACTATATACTTCTCAAAATCGAATATCTGTCAATGACGGAAATATCGTGGGCATCTATCACTAATTTAGCAAATCAGAGCGATGACCTGTCAGATAGGAGTTTTTCTGTTTTATTCTTGTCTTATCTATCGCTGATAACTAGAGCCCGGAAATTCAGGCATTTATTTTACCTAAAATATGCAAAAGTGCATTTTTTAAATGCATCAAAAAATAATTTTTTCTAGCTAAAGTAGATGTGCAAAATGGCGTCTAAACAATGAAAAATTAAAATTAAAAGAAATTATTGTAAAAAAAATTAATCACTTTTTCAATAAGTGACTTAATGAGTTTATGTTATTCATTGATTAATTAAATAAATATAATAAAGTTCCAAAGTTTCTTTATAGACAGTCAAACAATTCATTAAAATAGAAATGGTCTTTTTACGTATTGATAACACTTTTCATAACGTCTTTGGCAACATTTCGAATGCTGATATGCCTTCATCTTCAGGCTGTTTTCAATTTATTAGCCGCAACCCAAAGAAATAGGAAACAATGACTATAAATTCAATCTACATTAATTCCGGAAAAAAAAGTTCGTTATACAATGCAATGTTAACTACCCCGTGATAGACCTCTTAGGGGTGGCAATTCGTAGCGACTGAAAAACATTCGCCGTACACAACAGAAAGTACGTGCCGTTTTAGCATTACGATTTCTTTTCTCTTCTACCTCGCATCTTCATCGCTCTCTTTCCGCGAAGGAGGTCCCTGATAGATGTGACATCGTGTAGATTCTTTCAAAACATCGACGTGCTTTTAAATTCATCGATTTATTTTACATCGATTTTTTGAAACCGATGTGTTTTTTAACATCGACGTTTTTAGTGGGTTTCCGTGGACGATATTTTTTAAAGAAAAAACAATCCATCATAACAAAATCCTATAATAGTTTTCAGATAACTTTAAATATTCTTCAGACGAATGTGATCAAGGGTGAAAAATAAATAAATTCATCTATAAAGAAGCATAAACCATTTTTTAAATTATCGAATCATATAATCTATTTTTATTTAATTGTATTAATGATTTTTTGACTTTGTTTTGTCAGTTAAATCTCGATTAAAAATAAATAAACGACACCACTGTCAAATTACTACCCCCGCGTGAATTACAATGATTACCACTTTTAAAAACATCGATGTTTAATAAAATCGATGGCTTGGGGTTGATGTTTTATTAATATCGAAGTTTCGATTTTGAAATCGATGTTTAGGAGCATAGACGTTTTGTTGGAGAAATTCGTTGGCGGAATATTTTGTTGACCTGGTTCGGGACAGAGCACGCGACATCGATGTCAACGTTTTCTAAAATCGATTTTTGTGTTCGAAGTTTTTGCATGCTTGATATTTCATTTTTAATGAAAAAAGAGTCATTGATTATAGTAAAAACTTACAATAATTTTTAGATATCCATAAATTGAATATTCTTCGGACTTAGGTTACCAAGAGTGAAAAAAAGGGGGGAAAGGGGAAAAAAGGGGGGGAGGGGAAAAAATTGAAATTTCGTCAATAGAGAAGCCTAGGTTTTTTTAAAATTATCCAATAAGGTATTCTAATCGATTTTTTTTAATTATCCAGTCAGATATTCCAATAATATTTTTTTGTTAATTGTCCTGATGGTGTTTTGACTTTGTTTTCCCATTCAAATCTCAATTCAAAAACTCGTGAGACAGTTTTCAAATTACTCTCCCCTCCTCCGCATGCACTTCAATGATTGTTAATCCAGTTTTAAAAATATCGATGCTTAATAACGTTGATCGTTTTGGGTCGATGTTTTATTATCGCTGTTTAGAAACATGGATATTTTGTTGGCGATGCGGCGTCCGTGGTTCGGGATTCGCGCCGCGATGTGCGGACGGTGGCGCGCGTGCCACCGTCTCCTGGCAAAGGCTTCGGAATGGAATTGAACTACACTCGCGTGAGAGCGCTGCTGTCCCGCAATGATTTGAGGGCCGCCATTCTATTGGAAACGTGCATACCTTATTTATTTCTTTACGTCAAAAACAGATAAAAAAACAGTGTGTGACGTGCAATGGGGTGAAGTTAAATTGAAGTTACATTTATGTCCAGAAGCGAAACAAGGGGCCATCTCAGCATTTGCTCGATGATCAGGGAAACTGGACGAAAACCTGACCTTGTTGCAACTGTGATAGGAGCAAGTTAGTTGTTTGGAATAACGATGTGGTGCTTATATAAAACGGTGATTGTATAAAAATATACGTGATATAATATGGTTAAGAGTTGTCCGACTTATATTAAATTCACGAACTAATTTATTGTTCCAAGTTGAAAGTCTGTGTACAAGTTCGCCCAGTTTGACTCTGAGAGAACGAAATATTCTGAGAGCAGTATTGTTTTGCTTCTTAATCAAAACTTACTTGTATATGTTGCAGACATGTCGTGTAAAAATTCACATATTTTTATTGTTAAAGAAAAATCGCAGCTGGCATAGAAAACTAGAAAACGTGACTGTAAACATTATCCAGTTAAAGCTTATGTTTTCTAATTTCATTTTATATTTTAATTTCTGTTACACTCGCCGAAAAACAACGATAATGATGAAAACGAGCGCAGTGGCAGAGTCAGATTTGAAAACCGCGCGCAAATCATCCCCTACATTGGCGGCCGTGGGCGCTTTCATTTATCCCGTGTCCTGAACTGTCCGTGCACGGAAGACAAGGGGCTCGTGCCCAGGTGCTGGCGCATAGCTCCGCTCCGTTATCTGAGCGTCCAAGGCCGCGGCGTGGGCGATAGCGCGGCGCGTTATCTGGCGGCGCCGGGGAGGGTAGTGTTGACTCGGTGCTACGTGGCCCGGGAGGAGGCGCGATACTACGCCGCTTGGGCGGGCTTCTGAAGCGACGACAGGTCACGCACGGTGGCGCGGGCTGAGGCGTGGCCTCCGGCCTGCACTCCGCTCCGCTCCCCTCCCCCCTCCACTCCGCTCCACTCCGCTCCACTCCACTCCACTCCTCTCCGCTGCGCTCCGCTCCGCTCTCCTCCCCTCTACTCCACTCCGCTCCACTCCACTCCCCTCCACTCCGCTCCACTCCATTCCTCTCCGCTGCGCTCCGCTCTCCTCCCTTCTACTCCAATCCGCTCCGCTCCACTCCACTCCGCTCCACTCCGCTCCACTCCGCTCCGCTCCACTCCACTCCGCTCCACTCCACTCCGCTCCACTCCACTCCGCTCCGCTCCACTCCACTCCACTCCACTCCACTCCCCTCCGCTCCGCTCCACTCCGCTCTCCTCCGCTCCACTCCGCTCCACTCCGCTCCACTCCGCTCCACTCCACTCCTCTCCGCTCCACTCCACTCCTCTCCGCTCCACTCCACTCCACTCCACTCCGCTCCACTCCACTCCACTCCTCTCCGCTCCACTCCTCTCCGCTCCACTCCTCTCCGCTCCACTCCACTCCGCTCCATTCCACTCCACTCCACTCCGCTCCTTTCCACTCCAATCCGCTCCGCTCCACTCCCCTCCACGCCACGCCACTCCCCTCCACTCCACTCCGCTCCGCCCCACTCCACTCCGCTCCGCTCCACTCCATTCCACGCCACGCCACTCTATTCCACGCCACGTCACGCCACTCCACTCCGCTCCGCTATCTCTTACGAGGGGCATTATTATATTAATATATCATATTAATCATATGATCTGGATTCAGACCGTGAAACGTGAACTCCCTGCGGAGAGGTGCAGGCTCTTGAAGTGGCCGAAGGCTCCTCCTCGTGGCGAACCAATATTTTCCGATGCGGTCGAGACTTTTGTGTGCCAATGCCTCGCAAGAGCAAATAATGTGATTGATCGCTCGATTCATTCCTGTCGAATCCGCTGTCTGGGTTGACGTCAGAGCGGCTCGTCTCGTGGCCCGACTAGGGTGTCTCAGATGCGGATTTGCTCTTGCCTCGCCTCTGGCCGGGAGGTCCCTCGGTTTGAGTTCCGACCGTGGCCACTATTCATCGGCTACATACTAGCTGGGTCGAATTCAACCAGTGTGTTTTAACGGCCCGTTAGCTTTTTGTGTGTGTGTTTTTTGAGATCAATACCTGGTGAAATCCTGAGCAGAGCCCTAATGAACTTTGCCAATCTATCTATATGAATTGTGGTGTACAAAATGAATGCATTTATATCCCCCCGTGATTGCTGATTGTTTACATTCGGTTACTACAGCATCCCCTCTATATTGTTCTTATTGGAATTCTGCATGTACAAATGGATTGTAATAAATATAATATTATATTTTTTTTTATATTTACCAGGGCGGGTATTTTGGCTTAGTGTGGAGGATGAGATGCAGGCCAATCAGAAGGCGGTGTCAGTTGGATGCGGTAGTGTAGAGGAGTCGGCGACGCAGGCGATGGCGCGGTGCAATGGACCCAGAGCCATCATTGTTCAAAGGGAGCATTTTACAAGATCATAAGTGAGTCTTAGGGACTACGAAATCGCGTCTATATTATAATAGTATGGTTGAGGAGGGAGTGCCTTGCAAAATTACCTGTTTATATAGCGTAAGGAGATAACAAACAAGGTCATTGGATGTTGGGAATTTTTGAAAAGAAGAATAACATTATCAGCTACTACGATTCATTGGTAAGTCCAACTCTAGATACTGTTAGAATATTTGAACAAAGCTACGCGTGAAAGATATTTTCAACACAAAAAGTATTTTTAAAAGTTTACGGCAGTCGGGTGGTGTGTCGATTATAGAATATTGTTGACGCACGTTTCATTCCAACACCGATTATGAATACCCAATTTCTTTAATTCGATTTTCAATCTGAGTAATTCGTTTGTAAATAATTTACATATGGAGAAAAGGCTCCGTACGGTTGAACATCGGTGAATGAAACGTCTTACTCAAAATAGGTAAACATTCGACAGATAGAGAGTGGAGAACTTTGATGACTACATTTTTGCTGAGATTTGGACTGTGCAACCTTTGCAATCTTTTTTTCTCTACGGTGAAGTCAGACGCTTCTACATATGCATTTTACATATGTGAATGCCTTGCTAATGGAATGCTCCTTTGTGATAATCCTCGTGCCATAAATGAGTTGTTTTATACAGAGTGGTTTTATGAACTAAATAGTACGGCCTTCTTTTCCCCAATCCTTTTTAACTAGAGGTGGAATATTTTCCATGGGATTCATGTCAAGGCCATTTGCAGCCCATTGAAGCACAGACTAATCTGTCTTACACTATTTTCCAACTTTCTTTCCTATTCTAGCGTGGAGCGCAAACACGCATGAAAATGAATGGATTTTTTTCGAAAACTCTCATTCGTTTGAGTGGATCATTGGTTCTATATGACTTATAGGTATTGGCCGTGCCTAATTATATCATTAAATGGTGTATACATTTCCAGTGCCATTAACAGGCTTTACACATTAACACCATTACTTAGGTGATTCTCAGTTCATACTGTAATCTGTTAAGGTAGAGAAAAATATTCCCTGCAATCATTTGGCCACCTGTGTACTGCCCTCTCTAGCCCTGGAAGTCATGTGATTTGGACATCTGTATTGGCTCCGGAGAATGTCTTAGAGACGTTCTGCGCACTCGCAGACCAGCTAGTGGTCCGCGGGGAGTGGACGCATACGGCCTGACGTGGCTGAAGAGATGCTCTCATGTGCTCTGCATATACACGTGCTCTTGTGGGGGTAGGGCGGCGACAGAAGAAGCGCCCGGGAATATATTTTGTGTACTAATCGTTCACACAACTTGCATAGTGTGAGAGGTGTGCTGCGCTACTCGGGTCACGACTGGGACTCACGAGACTGCTCTCTGCTCTCAGGGTGTGGGCTTCCCAAAGTTCCAAATTGCTCTGTTCATGACAAGGCGACACGGCCAGATGGACATTTAAAACATTGTGACATACTTAATGTAATTGGTTATGCAGCAGCTAATGTTTAAAAAAAGGTTTTATTTGCCGTGATTAATATTATTACTACAAACAAGAAGTAATTCCATCTTTAATTTCACTTATGGTACATTTTAATCGTGATCGGAATTAATTTCTTTCAACCAGTTTCGTTATAAATACTTATAATTTCTATGGAGAGAGACAAGAAAGAAGGAGGAAGGAAGGACAGACTGTTTAATATTACTCGTACATCTTTTTCTTTGGGACCGTCTCACACACCTTTCGGGAAATTCTTGTTGAAATATTATATCCCTCGTCGTTGCAATTTGATTTTCTCGTTCTATTGCAAGAATTTCGTGGCCTGGAGCGGTGTAGGGGATGGGGGCGAGCGAGAGCAGATCCGCTTTCGGACAGCGTAGCTATATAGCGACAAGGCTACCACCCCTTCTATTCTTTGCGCGTTATTTCAGCTATCACCGCATCCCGAATCTCCCGAGAATTGCCGGCGACTTTTAGATCAATGAGGTATGAGGCGTATGAAGATGGATCGACCTTAAGGTTGGGAGTCGTGTTTTGGGAAGGGAAGAAAGAATCGTGCGCGGTTTGTGTGTTTGTTTTTGGAACAGCTTTTGCATCCGCTTGGAATTGATGAAAGAAAACTATGGAATCAATCTATTAGGGCAGTCTGCAATTCTCTTATCCATCTCCAGCTATTTAGCTTAGGTCGATTGATTGATTATTTTGGGCCGTGTCAACTGCTATGGTCAGTTCCCGTAAATGAAGTGGATGTTTTTTCACTGGAGATAGCATTTCTGCAGATCTGCCCTTGCTGGATGGTGAAAAGTGGCTTAGGTGGCTTAAGGCATCAATTGATGCCACTGCAGTGCCTCCGGCTAGTTACAGGATTCGGGTCCCGGATCCCGGTGCAAGATTTTGGACCGTAGATAATGTTAGGCTTCGTTCTCCGATCAACAACTGGCGGATTCCGATGCAGTAAGGAATGATTGCGGTCCGTGGCTCATTTGTTAGGGTACTGCTCCAGCACTCAACTGGTGTTGATCGGAGAAACCACGGAAAACTACCGACCAGAGTTGCCGGGCGCTAGAATTCTCCTCCAAGCAGCTGCTGTCGTGGGTATTTAGCTAGTGTATAAAATCCTGCCACCACCGGGACTCGAACCCTAGGACCTCCCGGACAGAGGCGCTGCAGTGCCATCAGTTGAGGCCCTGAGTCACGTAAGCCGCGTTTCAGCGTCCAGCAAGGGCAGATCTATAGAAATGCTATCTCCCGTGAAAAATAAACATCCACTTTACTTACAGGGACTTGGCGTAGCAGTTGACACGCCTGGAAACACAGAATAATAATTTAATCGTCCTAACGTTGTTGATCGATGATGCCCTGAACGACTTAAACCGGTAGTTGAGGTAAAAATTCAACACCGTCAGGTCTGTAACGTGAGACCTCGTGAACTTCGAAGTTTCAATTACTCAACTAAATTCGCTTTCCCAGCCGGGCCGAAATAAAACATATTTCACTTAATATTATGTGATCAGCTAGTTCATATGTGTGTTGTGTGTGCATATATATATATATATATATATATATATATATATATATATATATATATATATATATATTCTAACAGCCCCACCTAACACACAAAGTGCTGGTACCTTCTGCACACACAGTCGCATGTACTGTAAGCGGGTTGCTAAGATTATGCTCGTGAAGCGAGCTTAGAATCTCGGGAAGCAGGATCTTTAGGGTACGAGAAAGGTTTGAACCCTTGACACAATAAAAGTCACACAAATTGCACATAAACGAGCATATAATTCAGCCAAAACTCTGTGGCATGAGTTAATGACAAAGAAAAACAAATAAAAAAATAGAATCACACTTTACAAAATAATCAAATAAACACAAATAGCAACCTTTACAGCCTATTCAATGAATGAACACTTAATTTTCTTCAGAACTAATTTTCTGAAACAATTTCTCTAACCAGTACTGGGAATTCCATTTGAAAATTAATTATGCCTGAATTTAAGTTATCCTAGTTACAGTTGCACATGAAATTAAACCTAATTTACAATCTCTTGCTTTTTCTTTAAAAATATTACATACAAGAACAAAATATGGGCAAGTGCACTACTCTCAATTTATCTTTTAATTGCAACTGCTAATAACAGAATAATGACTGCTCCAATATAATGGTTTAAGGCAAGCAATAACGCATCAAAATCTCCCACTACAAAGCTGCAAATTATTACCACCCGTGTCCTCAGTTTCCTAACACTTCTAGAACTAGTCCTTTCCCTGCCGACGTGAACTTGACCTATTTTCGCAGTTCTAAGGTTACCTCGAAACTGTCCACTTTCCAACCTTGAAGTCGCGTGCTGGGTTCTGCACGACGTTGCTCGATTCCAACCTCTGCGTCGCCTGCGCTGTCCTCTTGCGTCTTTTTCTGTCTTCCTAAACGGCGTCTTCTCCCCGGTCGACTCGCGTCTTCTTCCGTCTCGCTAATCGGCCTCTTCTTCTCGCTCGGCTGCTACCGGCGCTTTCGATTACGCCCACGTTGTAGAAAAATGTCCCTTGCACTTCCCTGAATGCTAGTGCAAGTGCCTCGCTCGTTCCTAACTTTTACTCCGTTAATCAAGAACTTTCAGAGCCTTCCTCACGACGGGTAACTTTTTACTTCCCGTATTAGTTAATAGAAGAACACTTTACTAATTCCTCACTACTTCGCGGAAGACTAACTAGGACGTCTTTGCAACGCCGGAAACTCCTATCTAAACAGTCGTTGCGGCGGCAAATACTATCTAAGTTGACGAGCGTTGATGAAAATCTGCTTACTTGACGAGCGGTGACTACTAGAAGAGCTGCTTACTCGACGAACGCTGGCAGAAAAGAGAGCTTCCGCTCGCGCGTCAGCCTATTTATTGGCGTTGCCTGGGGAAATTCTCCGTGGCGGGGATAACTTCTCCTCCTTCAACCCTTCACCAGGAAAAACGTTGCTTGATAGTTCGTGGTGACTAGTACGAGCAACGGATACCAGGCTGAGCGTTTAGATACTCTGGTTTTCGGCTGCTCTTCTCGCAGCCTGTGGGTGTTCATGCCGGCGAAACGGTGGTGTTATGGGGTTGTATAATTCCATAACGCCACAATATATATATATATATATATATATATATATATATATATATATATATATATATATATATATATATTGGAAATAGCAACGTTACGGCACCTAATTCTACATTTACAGCGAGCATTTAGAGCATTTATATTATAGCCAGGTTTGTAAAATCTCGTTGAGGTGAAAATCTGTGGAATGTTTGTTACCGGATTTCGCAAAAGGTTACGTCAATTTTTCAGTTGAATTTTCTCGAAAGAAAATTCTTCCTGCGGCTCAGCTTTAAGCGGTGCCTTTCTGTCAGTCCGTGCGCGTGGCAGACAGCTGCGGGAGACGAGCGTTTATTTACTCGCCCGGGAGCGTTTATTATGCACGCGCTGCGTGAAATCATCGCTGAAACCGCGTTATCGCGGTGTGCAGGTCGAAAAAAGACTCTGCACGCTTCAGACCAACAGCTCATTATCCCTAGAGCTACCTCTTTCGTTTTGAAGGTGTTTTCGAGACAAATCGATGCAAAGTGGTGTATGGAAAATAATAAAAATATTTATATTTTTCAGTTTCGTTATTACTCGTTATTGAATTCGATACGGAAATCGATATTTACTGCATAACTTACCTGGACCGAGAGGATTGTGGTTACGAGGGATTATGAAAACAGTTGAATGTTGCTAAATGTTCTCATACGGAGGGAATTATGAAAGGGAATTATGGGTGGAAAATATGAAATGGCTATGAAAATATGAAATAACAACTAGTTAATTAGTAAATAAGTAAATTTTAATCATAAAAATTAGGTAAAACTATATATAATATATATTATATATTGTATATTGTATATTATATATTGTATATTGTATATTGTATATTATATATATATATATATATATATATATATAATTCCACAAATTGGTTCTTAAGATCGAGCGGTGGCAAAAGGCCCTAGTTCCAAAGGCCCTCGGACTTTTTGTTGCCGCTCGATCATTAGAACTATTATAACGCCCTTGGTGGATAAATAGCTTTTATTTTCTGTATACAATTCTCTATTGTAGCACATTAAGTCGGCATGGCCCTATACCTGTAGCCCCCCACACTCACACACATAAAAATTGTGGTTGCGCCATTGCATATGTAATCTAAGTTGTCTCCTGATTTTCTCGTATACGGAGTAAAAACGTATGTGCTATGCTGCGGCGAAAAGTACTGTTTTTCGACAGAAAAACTCATTTTGTGTCTCCCTTACACCCTATAATAGGATTTTTCGTGCCCCAATATGTAGTAAGTTCTTTTCTCTATTACCATTTAATAATTTACGGATTCTTTCTGTATATTTAATCGCCGAATGACATCGATTACAAACCCCGTGGATTTCAGTTCGGAATTCACTGCCAGCCGACATTCCTAGAATTTTCGGAATCCACGGACAGAATTGCATTCTCTTTGCAATGCGCGCTCCGTTTCCACCACGGTAGACTCGTGAATGATTTCGCTGTTTCATGTAGTACCTAAAATAGACATAGTTGTACTCTTATTTGCCGTTACATTTCGCATTGATCATTCAACAGAAAATGAATCAGAAAATCATTTTTCGTTCAAGAGCATTGGTTACTAACATATACGAAGAAATCTGGGCCGTTTTGTAGCATCACTAATTTCAATGGTGTTATGGAAATCAAAACATTGGGGTGGTATGATAAAGCTGTGGTGGATCTGATAAAATTGGCCAGGATGTGTTAGGGAAATAGAAAATTTAGAATATAGTTTTATATTATTTTGCAGTAGGATGAATTTGTGGGGAAAACATTTGAATTGTATTCTTCACTCGGTTGTCGACCCAGGCTTCATTTGAAGTGTCCCTGCGGCGTCGATTTAGGATCTTTTGTGCACAGGTGCTCAGGCGACACGTTCACGGCGAGACTTCAGTCTTTGCTACAAAAGCCTGAGCTGCCTGGTCAGCAAACCTGTGATCTCGTTAAACGGAAGGACGGAATTTATTCTGGTAGGGAATCTGCCATTCGTACACGGCGTATTCGTCACGTGTAAATGTTTGGTGACTTCTGTGAAGAATGTTCGACCTAGCTCGTGTTGTGAAATTTCATGTGAAGAACGATTAAAGGTTCTTTGATATTCGGTCAAACATCTGCTGCGCAGTTAACGACCTTCATGATGATCCTCGGGTATATATCGTAACTCATTTTTTTAAATCAACAAACACTACTTACCTAAGATTGGCCTATAAAATTCGCGACGGGTGGGTTTCCATAAATAGTCGTAACTCTGACGCCTGACTGCCAGGTTAGTTTATGAAAGTGTAAAAAGATCGTTTGATAACTGAATGGTTAAATATTTATTTTAAAGTTGGAATGGATATCCTTACTAGCGCATGCAATGGTAAGGGGTAAACGCACGATTTATTATCTCACACCGAAAAAGAAAAGAACCGTTGAAGTATACCAGATCCATGATAGTGTAAGGAGGAAACTTGTTACAGTATCATGAATCTGGTATACTCCAACGGTTCTTTATTTTTTGTGCACTAAGTATTAATTGATACTTTTTGGCGTTGGGACCCCAGTCCCACTCCAGAGGGTTGACACACAAAACTACGCCAGCCAGGCTTAAACTTTCACACCCAGGACACCTAGGAGTTAAGTTCAACTCCCCCAGCCCCCCCCCCCCTTATTTACGTGTATTTATCAAAAATGTTCGTGAACGTTTACTACTATCACAAATATTGTTTTGAATATTTTGTTTTTCTGTTATTCTGGATTTCTGTTAATCTGAAATCATTCAGTACAATGTTTTGGTATTTGGTGTTGTACACATTTGATTGTCACTTTCATAAAGATACATGATGCGTACAGGATAGGAAGTAAGGCAAACTCATCGTAGGACTTATCATACATAACTACCATGTCTAGGTAACGATTTGTGTTTGAACTCCGTAATTATTAGTCGCACGATTCCGCATCGTAAAGACACACAATACGATTAGCAGAGTAAAACAAGTGACACGGACTCAGAGTGGCACTTGCATTGTGAAGTAATTAAGCATGATCAGAGATTTTCTATTTCGTTCGAAAAAATAGCGGTTATTTTCCGTATCTTGGGTCATTGTGTCCCATTTTGTCCCATTGTGCGCATGTGGCGGGCTCTATTAGGTTAGAGCCCGAGGAGGAGCGGTTTCTCAAGACATCCGTTGTGCACAACGCCCAACTTTTACTGCAAACATTTTTATCCTCCTCCTCACACTAATAAACGATTCTTTTCTTTCTTTCTCTTGGATCTACAGCCCTGTTTCGATCTTAGCGTAACCCCTGCGTTAATGAATTTGAGTGGTAGTCCATCATTAATGCAATTACGCATTACACTGTGGGAAGCGTTGTTTCAAGCACAATTATACTGCACTGATTCTCGGTGTATTGAAACACTAAGTAAAAAAAGCACGGTTCTCAACTGGCAGTAAAGTGAACTACTGCTAAAGAGACTTCTTGCGCGTGTTAATTAGGTTCTTCAACCCACAAAACATTTTCTTAGACTTTATTATTTTCCCGAGATTTTGAATTCATCAAGAATCGAATGAGCCATTTTGCAGCGCTTTCGGCTCTACAGTTGTAACGCCATTGTGCGAGTATCTCGGGTGAAAAACCACGATTCCGTTTTGCCGCCGCGTGGCCTGCGCCGCACCGCCGTGGCCGTCCCGCGTGCCGTGCGAGGGCAGCGGCGCGGCGCGGCGCGGCACGGCCGCTGGGTGCGATTCGCGTGCGGGCCCCCACCCCCCAAGTGCAGCGCCCTGCCCGCCCGCCCGCCCGCCCGCCGGCTGGAGCGAGGTGCGCGCGAGGTGGTGCGGGTATTAATAGCCGCTCGGCCGCCACTGGACCGCGAAGCGAAGCAAAGCAAAGCGAAGCGCCCGGAGCGGGCACAACGACGCGGCGGGGAGGGGGAGGCGGGGGCGACGGCGGTGGCGATGTGTGTTGCGTTGGCGTCGGCGGTGGTAGAGGTGATGACGGCAGGGCCGGAGGATTTCGAGGCAGCGGCGACTTCCGTTTGTGGTGGCGGCAGCACTGGATTGTTTGTTTAGTGATTCCCGACGCTTCAGCTGCTAAGGTCAATACTCCCGTGTGTAAATGTAGTAGTTTAAGTACTTAAGTATAGTACATGTTTTCATCGCGGGAGGTGTTGATGATCTTCCTCCACTGTAAGGTGAGGTCCGGCGTCGATCTACCGTCAGCTAGCATGGTTTTCCTCTATCAGGAATCTCCCACCAGCGGGGCACCGCCCCAGCCGAGTCAAGCTCTAAGCTCCCGACCGGTCTCTCGGCATGTGTGATAATGTAGTTTAGTGCATGTACGTGTGTGTGTGTGTAAGTAAGGGTTGAGGATTGGTCAAGGAAGAGGAAGAAAAAATACCGCGCGGTCCGTGGTACTGCTCCGGCATTCGCCTGGTTTTGACTGGAGAAACCACAGAAAATTCCTGATAAGAGCAGCCGGCCTCTAGAATTCTCCTCCAGACAGCGTCTGAATTCGACCTAGGTGACAAGCTAGTGTGGAATAATCGGGACTCGAACCCTGGGGCCTCCCGGTCAGAGGGACTGCAATGCCATCAGTTGTTTTCCTGAGGTAGCGCTGGAGAGAGCGATGACGAGTCACGGTGGCGGTGGACTGGAGTGGATTATTTGAATAAAGGTAAACAAATATTTTCAAACAATTAGTTCAATTTCTATCACATTGACGTGGTTTGAGTCAATGTTCGAAAAAACTCACATATTATCAAATGAATCATTTAGGAAGCTGGAGCTTGCCTGCCTTAACCTCTAATTCGTGTATTTCATTCTTGAATGAATGAAATGAACAACTATACAAATACCAATTTTTATAGTATAATCAAATGACATAATGTATGGTTTTAAGCGAAAGATGTGTTCAATAGAAGGCGATGGGTTTTATAAGCATCTCGACTATTGGGTTGCGTAGTGTGCCGCAAAGCATTTCGTCTGTTACGACTTGGGGAGAAAAAGTCGATCGCGGAGTAAACGACGGCGCTCAAGCAAGTGGTATTGGCATTAACGTACATTCGGGTGTGAGTCAGTGTGTGCGTGATTGTGTAAACGAAGACTGAGAATGCATTGTCCTTGTCGGGAGGTACGCGGAGGCACTGGAGCTCGTAATGGGAAGAGGCAGGCGTGTAAGAAGTATGAAGGCTTGTCGGCTCTCTCCCTCCCTCTGTCTCTCTCTCTATCTCAAAAAAAAAATCTTAATGTTATGAGATCGATACTTGTTTATGTGTGTGGTATACGTAATGTGAGGTAAATATACATTTACGAGAGTGGTTTATAGAAAACATACAAAACACAGGGAAATTTAAGAACAGAAAATATAGTATGGGAAAATATAGGGAAATGAGGGTACGTAGGCTGTAAGAAAGGATGATGTTGACAAATTCCTTCAGAACTAACCATTTTCGTATCCTTTGTATTTCTTAGTATTACCTGCGCACAGTAATAGAGGTTTGGTCTCGTTTTTGCCTTATCAGGCAACAACCTTCTTGCAGAGAGGACCCCTCTGTTCAATTTGTAGTTTTTATTAAATTAAAACTTGCTTTTAACTTTGTCGTATGTGATGCTTGTGTAATTTACATAACAACGATTAAATGTTTTTATCATTGTTATGTGAAAATTGTAAAAATTTGTTTAACAAGTGCATACCATAATTAGAAGATCTAAAATTGAGGGATGTATTGCGTGGAGAAAGAAATCTCCTAATTATTAGAGGAATTGGACAAGTTCGAAAAATAATTTGAACTTTTGCAATTTTCAAAATTTCTGAGGTTTTAGTGAAATATAAATTATACCATATTCAAAAATGCATTTCTGTTCGAGAAAAAATCAAGAAGTAATTAGTTTTCTACTACTTCCGAGAAAATTTTGAAAAAGTTACAGGATATTCATGTTCAGTACCATCTCCAAAATTCATTTATCGAAATAGTGTGAAATTCCGTAAAAAATGTACAAATTGCTGTCGTGTTACAGAAAAATAGTCAAAAGTACTATAGAGAGTAAAATGGTGGTTTGAGGAAAAGAGAGACAACCTGGTTTGACTAATATCGTTTTGAGTGAAGCTGTCTACTAAATAAAAAGTTCTTGGTACAGCGCAGATAGTAGGTTTACGTACGTAAAACCATCCTCATATGATGAGTTCGCAAGCCATTCGCTGAAGTTCTTGCGATCCGTGTTTTTAGCCCGTGGTGACGCAATCGTTTCGCCAGGATTTTAGACTTTGTTCGTCAAGACGTTTGTGTCGTACGTGACAAACATGTGTTGAAAATATCGTTACGTAACGTAAGAAGTTCCTCGCTTATTTAAGAGAAGACTGGTATCTACGAAAACTGTCGTAAAACACGTTATCAAATACTTGTGTCGTGACACCGCCATGATAATATTAATTTGTAAAGTGCGCTGAAAATCTCGAATTTGAAAAATACTTGTTGGGTCAAAAGTAGACATGTTTTCGTGTTCGGTTTTGCGTGATTCAAGTCAAGCCGACCTTGGTGCTCAGCGGCTGGGAGCATCGCATAGAACGCGGAGCCGAAGGCTGCATGTTCGAATCCCACGTAAGGCGTGAATATTTCATCACTGTGTCGTGACGTTCTGGTTCCACTGAATTCCCATTCATTCTCCTGAGCACTCGAGTAAAGTGTAGTGCTACACAATGGTATCAGCCTCGCTGTTGTGTAAAATTATTTTTAAAATGTTACTATTTATTAATTAATTTTCGTTTGAAGTAGACCTACTTCGAAAAACAGCAAAAATTAGGAACTACCAGAAGGCGTATTCTGTTACATTAGAATATCATTTGTGAATCATTTTCGAGGGAAATCTCCTTATGTATCATTTGTTATATTTGCCCCTCCCTCTCCCGATATAACCATCATTACCATCCTTGCAGGGCATCATTTCAAGGCAACTATGATCACCTGCCTTGAAAAGGTGGATCAGTAGCCTTGTCCCTCGTAGACACACAGTATGAGAAACACACAAAGATCATTTACTTTTATCAGATTTGCAAAAGCTATTGATTCAGGTTATTAGTTCAGAATTGATCTATAACGAGCTGCCTCAATGTCTAATTTAATAAGGAAGACTTTACAACCGTGATAGAATCAGAAGGATCAGTGTGATAATAACAGTGGCCTCATCTAGTAATTGTCAAATGAAAGGTTTTCAAGTGTCTATAATTACGATGTATTTCGAGTTGTGCGTGAACAGCGCAGTCTAGACAGCCCGCATGTTATCGCCCTACCTTCGTGTCAAGCGTCTTTCTCATTCGAGTGGGTGTGAAAATTGTACCGAAGTGATATGAAGATAATGAAGCGCACAAGCAACATAGATTTTCGATTCAGTGGTAGAGTTTACTTGTGTTCTAGCGATAACGAGATGAGGTAAGGCAGTATGTTTCGTCTGTGTGGAAGATTTTACTCAAACGAGAATCGTGAAAATATTTTCTCCGCTAATCTAAATAACAGATTTAGGTTTTTTTGCCACCGTGCCTTTGTACATGGTATTTAGTTTTAAATAATATTTTATTTTTGTCATTAACCCTAGATTACGAAGGCGACATGTACCAAGCGTTATTACAAAGGTATAGTCTGAAAGACTATTATGGGTAAAAATAAGGAAAAAACTCATTTTGACAATGAAACACTAAATTTAACACCCGTAGATTGAACATGCCTGATATGCAGTTACGAAATATACTTTAAAGGTTTTTATAGACACATCTAAATAACTTGTCTCTCACAGCACACTGTTACTTGGAGCTGTCCACGCGTGGCGTTTGAGAAGCGTGCGCAGTAGTACCTCGTCACGCGACCTTTGTCATGAAATCCGTGGGCCAATTATGATTGCTAAATGTTCAGAACAACACTTAAATGCTCCCAATGTATTAATTATTAATTTTTGTATTCATTTTTCAAAATATTAGGCAATGTAGCGCAAAAAAAACAACAATAAACAAACAAAAAACAACTGACATAAGGCGTAGTCCAGTGGACGACGCGTGTTGGTGTACACAGGAATGTCATACTCTGGAAATAGACACGCGCACAAGGTTTTGTCCGATTTTATTTAGAATGGGATGATTTGATAGCTAGTGCTGGCAACAGAACTGACGATTCTGTGGTCGTTGTGTCCTTGAACTTATTAGACTCTCCTTCCTCCATTCGTTCGTTTGCAGTTGGCTAACTTGTAAATAGTTACGACGCTCCCTGGCTGTGATGTCCTCGTCCGAAGAAAATATAGTACACCACGAGAAATAATTGAAATTAGGAAGTGCAGAGCTTTGTGTTCTTCTGTAAAAATTCTTTCTTTTTATAAAAATTACATTGAATTTAGTTTTTATGTGATAAATATTATGTTTGTTTTAAAACCGAGTCTTGAATGTGAGATGCGTACTCGTGACGGTGCACGTGTTTACTTCTCTGAAGCACACGTGATGTTCACTTGTTTCGCGAACTGTCACTTTATCCCATTCGTAACAAAATTGTTCTATTACTGCATTTCACTGGCTAGTCACCCAATGAAGGTGCATAAAGTTTCAGAAACGGGGAGTGAGGGAAAGGGGATGGGGGAAGCTTTCGCCACTACTTGCGTCGTCTGACAGACGAAGCCTTTGTAATCTAGGGTTAAAAGATTTCATTCTGATAATTGTCGATTTCTGTAGACGAAGATCTTTCAGATTATTCTGATGTTGTGCATTTTATTTCGTTCTGAGTTTGAATAAAGTTTAGTGACAGGTATTACTAGTTCTATCTAAATTATTTGTAATGGATTTTATCGAGGGAAATGTGAAATTGACGTCTGAGTGGAAAAATGCTGTTTTTTGTGGAATTTTAATCCTAAAAGATAAATAGAAGTTTAGAATAATCACTTAAAGTATTTCAATTTCCTTTTCTGCTTATATCAAGCATCATATTCGCTGTTTACTAACAGATAAATAATTTCATCAGTCTCGAAGTAAAAGCCATTTTTTCAATGTTTGTTTTTAATATATTGATTCATGTAGAATTTTACTGGAAGTTGTTGGGGACTTATTTCGAACGAACGTGACAGTAAATTCTCCTTTAGCTTTGTTACTGAGATTCCAATGAACTAATTCGACAACTTGGAAGAAGTGAAAAGATCGGAGTTTTAATTATTGTTATCATTAAAATGCTGGAGCTAATATTCCCCTTTTTTCTGAACTGGCATTAAGGGAAAAAAAGGAAGAATAAAATATGCATAATGTACTTCGTAGTTTTTTTCTGGTTCGTGCTGGTCTGTCTGGTTTGCTGTGCATTTTGACAGGGGTGCTGGGGACTTATCTAAGCCATTTAAAATACCAGACTCATTGTTTTTCAAAGAACAATCATTTTCGAGATTTCTTCACTTCTCACCCATCCGTCAATCATTGAGTTAGAGAATAAATAATTTTCTTACCAAATCAGCCACATACTTGACAATACATTTCACCATAATACTACGGTGTTCAAACCACTGAACTACTCTGCAGTGAATCATAAAGTATTTTTGTGCTCAAGAAGAGAGACGCAACATTTTATCAAGCGACATTTAAGCGATTTTAAAACTTGATCGCATTTATTGCTTGTAAATAGTCTCTTAACTATGAAAGTAAAACTTTATTTCTTGTTTTTTTCGAGATCTTTATTTCATAACTAATAGAATGAAATTTTTTGCAACCTTACAGATGTTATGCTTCTGTCACAATTTATCAAATTCCCGAAATTTTATGTTGACATCCACAAATGTAGAATGTCGGTGGTTTGTACCCATGTGCACATGCCACGTGCCATACCTGTTTTACCATGGATAGTCACTGGCGCCTGCTTATTGATCAGCAGGGGCACGTCGTCGTCGTCGTCGTCGTCGTCGTCGTCGTCGTCGTCGTCGTCTCCTTTTCCGAAGGGTTCGGACGCGCCCCTTAAAATGAAGCCAAGCCCTTCCTCGCGAGGGCGCACCCCGCGTAATTGCCTATTAAGTGCGCACGTTCCTCCCGGGTGCCTTGCCCCGCCCCCCTCCCCACCCCTTCAGCTTACGTCTTGACTCGCCGGCGAAGCTGCACTCTCGCCGGGATGGAGCTGGCAGGTTGCCTCAGGAGCGGAATCCTTGGCCTCGGCCTCGTCTTCGTCATCATGAAGGCTTAGGGCGTTGGCTGGCCCCAAGTAGTATCGTTACGAGTTTTGGGGGGGATATTGAGTTATATCCACAGTCTCTGCAAGGTGTCTGTCTTTCACTTTACCGTCAAGGAAGCATCGCATATTGCATCGCAAATAAGCACCATGCGGATTCACTGACTTGCGGCACGATTCTCTCTTTAAAAGGCTGTAGCGTTGCACATTTAGTTGTGAGTTATGAAGTTCCTTCTCGTACTTAATAATAATAATAATAATAATAATAATACTAATAATAACAACAACAAATGGGAAGTCAAACCAGAACAACCTAAATCAAAACCCTACAGACTGAAATGGTCTGAAGAAAGAAAACTGGCATTCTCCAACAGAATGAAAGAATATTGGAAAATTAAGAACTCCACAAAAACTAATTAGAACTCCACAAAAACGAGTCAATTTTTGCTTAACGTTTTCCATTATTGGGAAAATACGCTAATAATAATAATAACAACAATGCCGATCTACTCGTAATTGCCGAGATCGCTAAGGCAGTAGTGCCCTAACGGTCTCGATCGCGGATTCGAGTCCCGCCTCGGGCATGGTTTCGTTGTCCTTCCGGTCAGAGGCACTACAGTGACATGAGTTGATTCCCTGAGCCACCTAAGCCGGTGAAAATGACTGTCCAAGTGCCGCCTGTCCGGGACCCCTATGATTCTCCACCAGGCAGTGGTTCGACTTAGTGGGCTGGTGGCGAAAACACGCACTCTTGAAGCTGGCACCTAGGATGTCCTTGTCCCCGCGAACGCACAACTGCGTATCTCCACCTCGCCCGGCCATATGTGGGTCGATTGCACCGCCGAGGGGCGCTAGCTCGATGAGAAAATGAGCTTTTGCATGTAGTCGCTTAACTGCAAGTAGCTCGGAACCGGCTCGAGAAATCTATTTTGAACTTCAGAAACGAAATTTGTTTCTCGAGATTAGAAAAGCTAACATTTCTTAAGGTAACACAACAATAAAGTGGTTGAAAACTTAAATAACTGAACGGCTCGCGCAACTTGTAGGTTACTGGAGTAAACAGGAATCTACTTAAAAAGTTAGTTCCAGATACAAGATAACGCTCTGTTAATTTGGAACGGCTTGGGTGCACGTATTCGCGATATCACAATATCAAGCCCATTTTAAGAGCAATATTCTCTCAAAGTTACTAAATACGAGTCACATTCTGTATATAAAATGGGTAGCATATGTAAGTGTGTAGAATCACACCATCGCACTCGTATGAGATATTAGAGTGAGATGACAAGCATACTCCTGTATACTTTGGTTCCTAATTCCAAGAATGCTGTTATGCAAGTGCGTGTATTACAATGCAATTATTCGAATTCAGAAGCGAGGCAGTTTTATAGTAACAGATACTTTCATGTAAACTTGATGGCGCTTAATTCTTAGTGGATTTTTTCTCTAACAGAAACCGGCACAGTGACAGAGAGGAGTTGCAATTAGAGAAGATACGGGAGAAATTGTTAACAAACTTTATTAGTTATGCCTTCTCAAAATGACAATTCTCCAATTTTTTTTGTTGTCGTGAAGAACCATTATGCAATATGATTGAATATAGTATATTTACAGAACAGAAACGTGGATTTTTCTAATTTTTAATACGTTTCGCGATAACTTCGTGTTTATCGCCAAATACGCCAAAAATAAGCCAAAATACGCTTTGAATGTACTTCGACGCCAAAACATTTATTGAATTCTGAGTGCCAGTAATTTAACTATTCCCAATAACATGTAACGGCTCCTATTTTGTGATTGTGGATTCGTCGTCTTTTCGCCAAGTCGAAGCCGCGCGAAGGCACGAGGGAAGGGAGGGCGCGGGTTCGAAGGCCGGGGCCGTCTTTTCGCCGTCATCTTGCGGCCGTGGCGGAAGCCCTTTGTGCGCGGGGCGAGGGCTCTCCAGCGCGCCGGAATCCGGCCATCGATCCCGGCGCTGCGCTGCGAGAGGCCTGGCGGACGCGGCCATGGTGGCGGCGGGCGGACAACCTTTCTTTACTTTTTCGCCCCTTACGAGGGTACCTCCGAAGATGAAGTTTGAGAATCGTTCGCCGGAAAAACGGTTGAATTTTCGGCAGAAAAAACGTTTATTGCCAGGCCCTGGTGACGAAAAAGTAGATTATTACGATTGCGAAATTTGGAATCCAAAAATCCTCTAACACCTGGTGTAGTCACAATCCATGTTTCGTGGGGTCCTTGATACTGAAAAATCAATTATCTGCAAAACGTCTTTTTGACTGTCTGTCTGCCTGTTTGCCCGTCCGTCCGTCCCGTCCGTCCGTCCGTGTCTCTGTCCGTCTTTGGTCAACACTACCGCCTAAACCATTCATTCGATTTTCTTCAAAACTGTAACTTCTAACCCACAAACACAAACTCTAACCCATCGATCCGAATGAGCTTGAGGATTTGAGAGTTTCAAACAGATATTTTGATATTTGAGGGTATGAAACCTCAAAAAGATTTTCAAAATTTTCTCAAGAATGGCCTCAAATTTTTTGGTCAAACTTTGTCT
This sequence comes from Gryllus longicercus, assembly GCA_038098605.1. Classification (NCBI taxonomy): domain Eukaryota; kingdom Metazoa; phylum Arthropoda; class Insecta; order Orthoptera; family Gryllidae; genus Gryllus; species Gryllus longicercus. The sequence continues at coordinate 2,516,858 of JAZDUA010000169.1, read as the reverse complement.
TCGGAAAGCGTAAACGGCGCTTAAGACAATGGTGGATGTCGTATGCTGGGTAAAAATCCTAATTTTTTTGATAATTGCAAAGGGTGCAATTTTTCGGGCGGTTTCTTACAACAATGATATTGATAAATATTTTTTCGTAATAAAATACTTACATAAGCTCACGTTCAATTTTTCGAAAATATGAGCAGTTTTCGTGTTATTTTTAGAAATATAGGCAATTAAAAAAACAACCTTTATTTCTCCAAAACTGCTCCAAATTTCTTCTTAAAATGTTTCCCACGATAGTAATGCGAGAAAGGATGTCCTATTGTAGCACCACTAGTTTTGTTTGACACACAGCTACAGCGTGTGGATATAAGGAACACTTGCTGAATGCACGTACGTAATTAAGTTGGAATACTTTAGTAGTATTAAGCGAGAGGCTTGAGTGAACGTAATTGGTATATGTGTTTTTATATGTAATGCATTGGATATTTTGCGTTGCTTGAACTCAAGGATGTTTTATTGCGATTGCGGAGGCCGAAGGTCGGAGCCTCGGCTGTTGTCTTGGAAACGCGCGAGCAAAGCAAGTCAAAATAAGCCGCATCAAAATTTGCGATTGTTTTCGCCAAGGAAACTCAACCCAACACGTTAATGTGGTTAACACGTATACCTTTTTAAATCACCGCCTATTACACCAGGCATTCCACACTTGTTTCAATTATCCATTCGACTGTGTGGGTGTGGGCAAGCGAAGAAGGCGGTCCCCCGACCCCGAAGGAACAGGGCGGTGGAAGCCACCCTGGCAGATCTACGGAGGATCTTTGCGAGGACGCCCAGGGGCAGATGCAGCACGCGTTGCACGAGCGGCGTTTCTGATGTGTCTTGGTCACCCCACCGCTCCTCGAATTACCCAGCACTTGCGCTACGGACGAGGTTTGCCTCATTATGACCACTAGTCCGCCAGGTGGCATATTCGAGGTTTGCTACCAACTTCCACTGGATGGTAGGGGTGAGTGATGATTATGAGGGATAAATGATTATGCATGACGTGGTTGTTCAGATGTGATACGTCGAGATATGAGGAAGCCAACTACACCACAACCTCCCCGAGGAAAATGCGTATTTCTCACGCGCGACCCCCAACAAGTATTCCCTGCGTGAAGGATGCTCGGAGTCTGTGGGGCACAGAGATTAGAGGGCAGGGTAATAGGATGAGGGCAGTGTCGCTCGTTCCTGGTAGATCAGCATACGCCATCAGCAACTGACTGAAGCGGAGAGCTCGATGAGCGAAAGACGAGTTCAAAGCGGGCGATTTGAAAAACAGGTTCCATGTGATCAGGTGGAAGAGCAGGCTCTATGGCCTGAGTCTCGCTATTATAAAAGGCATTATTATTATTATTATTATTATTATTATTATTATTATTATTATTATTATTATTATTAATTATTTATGTACACCAGTTCTTTTATTGAAGCAATCCAATGTCAGATTGTTATGATTATCATATAATTAATATTATAATATAATTAATATTGACAATACTTATAAAATTATGATGATAACCAGACCTCGGATTTTAGGACAAATTCCTATTTAGTTCCTTGAGGGGTGAGGGTAGTGAAAAAAAATGTAGATGTTTACTAATAAAAAAAATAGACCTATTGTAGCATCTAATAGTGTCTAAAATGTCCTAAAAGGACGGATGAAATCTTTTAATATTTTTTGCCTAAACCAAGTAATTTTGAAGAATTATCAGATTTTAATTACTCATCTTGGAAGTTGTTCCGAAACGCAAATGTTTTTCCGAATTTTCTGGTTTGAAAAAAATACGGTTTGAATATGCAATCGCACTGAGGTGTCTCACTCAAGACATCGAACATAAAGAACTCTGCAAGTCAATACAAAAACGACGTTTCACCACTCGTCTCCGATCAGCATGCTCTTCGTAGGCAATTGCACCCATTCCCGATGCAGCTTCGCTGTTGGCAGAAGCGAATAAAAAGCGAAAAAGAATGAATGGAATGAAAACAAATGAAAGTGAATGAAATAATATGATTGTAGCTACTCTCATGTATGTGAAAATACTTGACTTTCCTGAGTAATAAAAAGTGCCTAATTTAATCCGTTTTTAATCGGTTTAGATACCATAAATATAACTTTTCATGTCTCATGTTATTTAAATGCCTGGCTCACACATTTTGTAACCTATTTTAAGTCCAAACGTCACATTTCGTGGATAATATTGCCTAATTTTATTATGTTGTACCTATTATAGGTGTCTAAATCAACACTTTTTTATTCCGAAAATTCCGAGGTCTAATGATAACAAATATCTATACTAGGATTTATTTGACATGCATTTGACGTAAATCAGCTGTTAGCGGTTTTATCCAATCGAGAGCTTCAACGTCTAGTGACGTCACTGTAGCGACATATAAGCTGTATTGATTGCATGAAACAGCAACAGCTGATTTACTTCAAGTGTACGGCTAAATAAACCATATTGTAGCAACCAGTATTCAATTTTTTGAGTACTTTTTCAATAGATGCTCATTTTCTGATGAGTTGAAATATAAAGAAACGAATTTTCGCTGTAAATATTTATCAATATATCTGAAAACAAAAACGGGTATCGAAAAGCCCTCCGCGTCGTTGCCATCTCTGAGCGGGCCACTCACGCCGGCGCGCGCGGTGGCTGGCGAGATGGCGCAGGGCTCAGCCGAACGTTTATGGGCCCGCGGCGCTGCGCCGAGCCGAATGGGTCGTTCTCGCTCGGCCATTCGAGTTTTTGTGGACCGAGCACTAAACGAATATGAAACAGGCCAGTCCTGTGAGTGGAAGGAAAGTTGCGAATTTCAACTCCTACGAAACGGTGGCTTTAGGGTGGTCATTTACTGCAAGTTCTAGTAATCACTCTTGTAATATTACCGCCAGTTACTTGCTTTTAAGATGGGTAACGAAATATTTGCTTGATTCGGAAACTCCTGGAAATTGGAAGAACGTGGCAACTAAGTTGACAATGGTAACTTTAAAAATAAACATGCTTCAGAAAACATGCAAAGAAATATTTCAGCCACCTCTTGAAAATTTCTGAAGTAAAGTACGGAAGATTTGAAGAAATAAGTGGAGTTTAATTTTTGAAAATCCAGAAACCATATTGAAAATGGCATTTCTGCCAAAGAATTCAGTGTTCTGTTCTCTAACATTACTCCCTCTTGAAAGAAAGAATATAGAAGTCATTTTCCTAAAAAGTCCTATACGTATTTTGGAAAATTAACCCAAAATAACCAAATTGCCACCATGTTTTGAAGGGAAATGACCAATATTTTTGAAGAAAAAACCACACACAAAATGATTGAACATTTCCGTCAAATACGTATACATAATCATCTCGAAAACGTCTCCTATGTTTTTCTTTTAACTTTTTCAAAGGTACAACAAACAACGCTGAGGTATATTACTACGGTGCCATTTTCAAGAACTCTTTTGAATTTTCAAAAATTAAATTTATGCATTTGTAATTCTTTGATGCCGCTTAACCCCGAGCCAAAGCGCTCAGATTGAAAATCTAGGCGGAGCAAACGCTTTTGCCGGCTGGGGAAACTTGCAGAGAGATGTGGTGATTCAATGAGGCGAGTCCCAGGGGAAATAACCCGTCGCTCGCTGCGACAAACATGAAATCGAATTAAAATGTTCGAAATATTGGCAAGGGTTTAGCTACAATTGCTGGTATTATGTACGTCACTGTTATAAATAATACGAGACAGTATGCTGTAATACCACTAGTTTTCTTTAAAGATTCTCCCACGATCGTTGGAATAAGAGGTTTAATATTACGTGCATGTTAAATCGTATTTTTTCTTAACACCCAAGTTCTTCCCAACAGGAAAACAGCTGCAGTTTTCCTTCTCTTTTTTTCTCTCTCTCTCTCGCTGTGGGTGGTGTCGCGCGAAGTGATATTCCCTCCCCTTTCAGCCACGCTCCTGGCGCTGAGTGGTTGGGATCAGCGATCCTTTTACAAGTGTCTTTCTTCTCCGGGGGAATCCGATCTCCGAAGAGGAGCCTAAGGCGACGGAGGAAAGCGTTTGCGCTGGTGGATCACGGCGGAGGACTCTCGTAGATGGCTGTGGCTCAAGAGTCGTCCATGTGGCCTGGAGAGGTGTTAAGCACTTGGATTTCTTTTCCAATTGGGTTGTGTACGAGAGTTAGAAGTCGTGGAAACTTGTTTCGCGATGAATTGGGTCAGGAAGAAATTTAAAAAAAAAATGCAATTGGGAGTTCGCGATGTAACTCACACTGACAAAACTATAAAAGTTTGTAATTAAATTTGTTCAAAGAATTGGTTGCCCCGACCGGGGCTCGAACCCGGGCCTTGTGGTTTACGCCCAGAGCATAATAAGGTGACGGGTGGTGACTATATATATTATATATATATATATATATATATATATATATATATATATATATATATATCAATTATTGGACAAATAGAGACTGATCCTGTTAAAGGAATACGAGATTAAGAACATCAGTCTTTCGTAACAAATGTGCTTATTTTTCAGTTACATTTCGTGAATCACACGTGTGTAAAGGAATTAATGGTATTTATTGTCTTTCCAAGGAGTATTCAAGAAATCCGCCAGAGCATTTTATTAATGTTGAAGGTTCGGCTTAGGCTCGCCATGAGACAATCGTCTGGTATCGTGTCTCGTCTCACGTAGCAAGGTCTTCACAAGCTATCACACTCAAAAGCGTTTTCACTTCTAATGAGAGGCGGGATGAGTGTAGGAAGGTCTGACAAATTAGGCGGATGCTATAGTATTTCCCATACCTATTTTAGAAGTGTTTGAAGAATACACATATTCAAGTGAGCTTATTCACTTTTCACATTAATTCATTTTTCTCCACTTTACTGCGTATCTTCGTCATTAACCCCATAATTTCGGCATATTTCATACGGAGCGCGCTTGACTAATAACGTACTATATTATATGATAAAATGTCAACGATTTTCCTTTCCAAATTTGATGATTTTGATAACACAGCCTTAAGTTGTAGTGCTAGGATTTTCCTTATTACGAATACATTTTACGAAAACAGCCAACCTCAATCTGTGTCACATGTTTTGAGCACCTTAATATTCAATTTTTTTTTGAGGATGAAAACAGAAGACTTCTGCTTTATGACAATTTTACTCCTGCCGACCACTTTGCTTTGAATGTGATTTTCAGTTTGATAGTTCATGAATCGTAAATGTTTGAACTGAGAGAAACAGCAACTATCCTGTGAAGACTACTTAAATGTTTTGTGTGTCACGTAAAAGTTGCAATGAAAGAAGGATTTTGAGAATATTACATTTTGAGTAGGATGGTGATGATCTAAATTGATTTAAATACCTGATTTCAATTTTAATTTAAAATTATTTTTTAACAATTAATTTTTAAAAATCAAGTTGTTAATTTTTTTTTGATTCATTCTGTTTTCCATGAAAATGTTCCAGGTTGGTTCTTTTTCACAAAATTATATATATATATATATATATATATATATATATATATATATATATATATATATATATATATATATATATATTACGTGACGTAAAGTGTAAAACAAAACTTGTGCGATTTCATTTATTGCTAAAACATAAGTTTTTTTTTTCAAATAGAAATATAATTTTTAACTTCTTGACTAATAAAGTCTGGGCTCGAAAGAAGTTATCTGTGAAATCTCAATGTGCCAAAAGAAAAAACAACAAGTAGTTAAATTTACTAATTGTTTTATACAGTTATTATACCTATGCATACAGTTATAATACATATGCATAGTGTTTCTCTATACACTATGAATTTAAACAGTGAAATAAAAAATTCAATAAAATTTTACCAATAAAATTCTTAAATAGTACATCATTATGATTTAACGATGAACTAGTAAATCACTATGATTTAAAACGTAAAAATCGATTTAAATAGAAAACCAATGCGATAAAAGTCATGTCCTCTGCGCCCTCCCCGTTGCGTGATGCTGCGCCGCTGACGCGAGCAACGTTGAGGCGTGCACGGAGCGGAGTCCTGCGGCTCGCCGTCCGAGCGACGGGGGCTGGCTGGCGTGTGCGGTGGCGCGGCGGCGCTGGTGGCCTGCTTGCACTCCGCCCCGCCCCGCCCCTCCCCGCCGCCCCATCCCGTCCCCACCACTCCCCCGTCCCGCTCCGTCCCCGCCCCATTCCGTCCCGTCCCGCACCGCCCCGCCCCGCCCCCGCAACTCCCCCGTCCCGTCCCACCCCGCCCGTCCCCGCCACTCCCCCGTCACGCTCCGCCCCCGCTCCTCCGTCCCATCCCGTCCCGCCCCGCCCCGTCCTTGCCACTCCCCCGTCCCGCTCCGTCCCCGCCCCATTCCGTCCCGCCCCGCCCCATCCCCGCCACTCCCCCGTCCCGTCTCACCCCGCCCCGACCCCGCCACTCCCCCGTCACGCTCCGTCCCCGCTCCTCCGTCCCATCCCGTCCCGCCCCGCCCCGTCCACGTCACTCCCCCGTGCCGCCCCGCCCCGCCCTGTCCCCCCCGCCCCACCCAGCCCCGCCCCCTCCGCTTCATTCCGCTCCGCGCCTCGCTGTTCCGCTCTTCCGCGCGCGCCGCTGACGTCACCGCGTGTTTACACTGGGAGCCCCGCGCGGGCTCGCGGCCGCGTGCGCCACGTGGTCGCACGTACGCGGGTGCGTGCGGAGCGGCCGGCGGGCGGGCGGGCGGGTCGCATTCCTGCGCGCCGCGTAACGCCGAGCGCGCGGACGCGCTTCAATTAGCTGCGGCGGCCTCGCGGCGAGGATCAAGGCGCTTCGCTGGCGTCTCGCGCGCGCCAGTGCGCGACTGGGATTCAGTGGGCGGATCCAGCCGGTCGTTTTGGAGGGGACAATCGTAGATTCTTGTTAAATAATAAACATATTTCTTGTTATATTTTATATTATTTATGTCCTGTATATATGATCCTACTCTATTTTTGTTTAAATAATTTCATAATTCGAACATTATTATTATTATTATTATTATTATTATTATTATTATTATTATTATTAAAATTTGATGCCATTTGACGGGTTTGAGGCTTTGCGCCACTAGGAGATGTTGATATCAATAACATTATGACCAATACGTTGGAATACCCTGTGGTTTGGCATTGCTTTCCATGTCATGAGCATAAGGAAAAAAAATATTTTTTCAGTCACGGGTTTCGAACTCAGAAATATTCATTCTTCTTAGAGAGTTCACGATCTAGTATATTTAATTAGTGATTTTACGCATAGTCTTTTTTTAGGGAAACTCTCCGTTAGTTTGTAGTTTTTGGTAGTCTCGGAATACTAGAAGAAAATTATAAATTATTTTGGCCTCTAGGCAAACTAGAGTCTGTACTAGAGTTCAGATGTCTGATTGAGTGAGATTTCTGTACCATTTCGAAGACGTTTTTTCCTCCTCCCAAGATGAAAAGAATAATATTATTCTGAATTACAAAAGTTCCTTTTAGAAGATATGCAACTGCGGTAGATTCAGGAAAATACTATTTGGAAAGAAATAAAAAAAGAAACGTAATCATTTAAATAATTGTCCACTTCTATGTCACCAAAATACGATAATTACCAAGAACGTTTTCCAGAAATTTTACAATCCAGAAAATAAGACAGCTTTAGCATGTACAGTTTAAAATATAGACTACTTAAATTTAAAACTGTTTTTAACACGTATTTGCAATGTCTGTTTAGAAAAAGTGCAGATTCTTTTTAAAAAACGTCAAGCTATAAAAATCTATTTTAATTAGTAAGTCAATTCAACTAAATAATGACATAACCCGCTATGAGTTTTAAATTTAATGTTTTTAAACTCTGAAAAGTAAAATTATTTTATGTTCATCCTATAATGTTCACCCTAGAAGCGTAATATAAGGTAATGGCCACATAAAAAAGTTAGAGATTTCGAGTCTCTTCTAAAGCCTGAGTCATGACATCATCCTGCTACGGCGCTGCATTTTAATCAGAGATTGCTCCTTGTGCTGTTTCTTCACGTGATGGTCCCTACCCTGACGTACAAAGTTGAATAAATTCGCAATGTTACAGGGAGTATTATTTAAAATAATAACATCTCTCGAATCTCGAAAGAGCAAGTTAATTTTTAATTGATTTGTTTTGTAGTTAAATTAGTAGAATTTAATGCAAATGTCGATAAATACAATTATTTTGAGGAATGTGTCCGGATAGTAAAAAAGAAAGCCACATGGTAATGTAAAGTATGTTGTTTTAGGATGATAGAACTTTCGAAATGGGTGGCTCTCATTTGTTTTGGTGACTTTTGGGTTATTTAAGATTAGTAAGCATTGGCTAATGATCTTGGAAAGACCGTTGGTAATTGCATTTAAAAATTAAGGAAATATATTTCCAAAATCAGTGTTGTGTTCTCCAAACGAATATAGAACTTTATAATTTTTATGGGGAATCGTTCATCAGAGCAACTTATTCATGGAACTGTTGTTCATTTTTGAACATTTACTCTACTCGATTGAGAACTGATCCACTTTTATATTGAAAAATAGTGTTCTGTGACGAAATATTGTGCTAATGTTTGGTTTAATGGTTATGTCAACAAGCATAATTGCCATAAATAGAGTAAGGCCAGAACATTCACGTGTCTCCATTTTATCCTGAAATATTTATTTTTATTTATTTAATAGGTAATTATTACATACAAATTACCTTACTTGATCCTATGTGGCTAGGCCGAAGGCCTTTAAGCCATTACAATACCTACATCCTTTCGCGTTCTAATCTTTGGAATTCTGGTATTCACCCCAAATGGTCTCTCCATCGCATCAAAGCCGCGGAGAAGAGACCATAAGGTACGGCTCAGGAAAAAACCCCTGAAGGGGGAAAAACCTGCCGTCAGAAGCCGAATACATACTAATCTATCCCACGTTTATTTTAACTATTTATTTTCTGGCGCGGGCGTCCCGCCGTCTCCTTCCAGTGCTTGGCCTCCTCAGCACCTGAAATCAAACAGCGCCACAGAAGATCGTCCGCACCAACGCCTCTGCCCTTATATTTTCGATCCCGATATCCTGAAATATGCACTGTGCGCTGCGCGTCACGTGCAGGGGACATCACCGGTTCTTATTTCTCGAAGGAAAAAAAGAGCCCGGAGCGCGAGTGTTTGTCAGTGGTGATCGTTACAGGTCAATGAAAAGTAATTATTTATTTACATATTCCCATAATATTGAGTTGTAACAGTTTTTGTTTCAACAATACCTCACCTCAAATTGTTACCTCAACAATCGAATTATTGAGCGAACAATTTAACGACAAAACTTTTGCACGAAATGGTCCGGTAAATTGGCCTCTAAGATCATGTGATAGAATGCCACTGAATTATTCTCTCTGGAGACATGTAAAGTCTCTGATTTTTGTTGTTTTAGTGTAGTCGTGCGCGCAACAAGCAGCGTGAAGTGAGCACTATTGTAACATTCGCAAATATAAATTTCGGGCGCTACCTGTCATGAGCGAATGAGTGACAAGGAACCATGCTGATGCGTTAAGAAGAGGCAATGCTATTAATATTTTATGTAGATTGTTTGCCTGGAATGGCGTCTTTCCTCGGACATTGATTTAATTACATGAATTCATTATTTTGTTCCAGAGTTTACGGACATGGGGCGGGTATAAGAAGTTGAGAGGAAAGAAGAGCCGGTGGAGTATAGTCTACATCGTCGTAAATTAGTTCCTGGTAAGTACGCTGAATAATTGTTACTTCTACATTACACGAACTGAAGAAGAAATGCTAATAGCTTTTATGTACTTTCCCGGAACGGAACGTACTTTGAAACACCGAGATCTGCTGTTAATTCTAGTCCTTTTAACTAACAATAACTTTGTAGTGTTACAGCATAGATGTCTTTTTATCCAGAGCTAAGACGTGCATAGTAATTTTCTTTCCAACATATACGTATCTTGTCTCAAAAGGAAACTTCAGTGACGGATTAATTTAATGTGGACGACGACCGTGTACGAATAACTAGTCATAACTGCCATCATAATTAATAATTTACGTTTTCTCGTTATCTCTGACTCCAGTCTCTATTCAGAATTTCTTATGCAACGATTCTATTTGCGAGCGACTGATGAGTGCCCCATTGAACGGGGACTTGCATGTGCTTCAAGTTTAAAAATGTCAGAGCAAATTATGTTTAAGAAAATGGGAAAATAAAACATGTTTAGTTGACGAAATTCCTAGTTCAAGAGACGAATTAAAACAAAAGCAAAGTGTAATAAAATCTTTGATTTGAGAACTTTGTAAATCGAACTTTGTAATTTTATGTTGGTTTGGATTTTATATTTTATGCCTCAATGTAAATTTTTATTATAAACACATTTTCTAAGAATTTCGCTGCCACTATTAATGAAGTTGGGAGATTGTGCAAGAATACGGTGACTGGAAGCATTGAAATATTTGTCTCACTTCTGCTTTGGGATTTACAGTGGAATGTATATAAATGTACAATGTCGAAATACTTTCTTAGTTTCTCTTCATTACCCTTTGAACACAATTTTGTTATTTTGCGATGTTGTCGCCCACGTGAGTCATCTAGTTTTCTTTAACGTTTTGGTAGATAGGTCGTTAGTATCAGTTTTCCTCCTAGAAACTCCGCTAAACCCAGAATATGAGGCGTCAGAAATTTGCTCAGTCTCTTGTTGATTAAAAATATAACTGACAGCACTTGTCCACAAACGTCAAAAATGTTTTCTTCCAGTTATATGATGGTTTACAACCTGCAAATACAGCCCTACTTCTCTGATGTGTCTGCGTCATTAATGAATCACAAGTACAAAATAGCAAAACTCAGATATGAATACAGCGCCGCGATAAATAGCGCCAATGCTTGTAACACTGCGGATGAACCGAGCAACCAATTGTTCAGTGAACTTCACGATCAGTGAAACACGACGACTACTAATTTGTGTGTTGGGGCTTGGTAAACTTCTTAGTTCACCATTACATTTGTCGAGGAGGAAGACCAATTAAGAATAAAACTGAAGGTAGCTACTTTCCGAAATTGAAGCCCCAGGGTGTTAGAAGTGAAAACTACATAGTCTTATTTTCTGTTAACGTTCAATGTTAAATAAGTTGGATTAACACTCTGCAGTTAGTGGTGTCAACAAAAAACCTCTAACTGCCCTTACTTTGATACTGTTCACAACGTTACCAAAGAAATGCTGAAATGAAATTGATGTCGACGTGTTTTACATAACTATGATTTATTAGCACAAATAAGAACTATGACAAAATCTTGTTTTCTTTTTTTAAAGGTGGAAATGCAAGGGAATATCGAAGAACATTTAAGGAAACTTGCTAGGCCCAGGTGGAGCATAGAATTGAGAGATTTAGCTCTTATGGTGGCTCCTATTTCTTAGGAGAATGATCAGAAACAACTGGAAACTAGATATGTGTAAAATTAATTTGATAATTTAATAGGACCATCATAATGGGCTCATTGCACTTGAATCTACAGTGCAGATTGAAGACAGTAGTCTAAATATTTGGTCCAGTTTGAAGCTATTTTAGCTCTTAAAATAATGATTTTCAAACTGAGGACTTTCGCAGCAAGCATTTAATTCATACTTAGGGGATCAAGGCTCCGTGTTATGGTGGAAATATTCGCTCAGAAATGAACTTGTTAATTATCTTTTCAACTCTACGTTGTGTCTGGAAGGTATTGGGGTGAATCTATGCTGTCAGTTGTTGAACTGTATGCCAGCTGACACGAGCAAGTACTTGTGAAGTTATCACATTCATAAATCGGAGTGTGTGTATTCATTCTGAAAACAAGTGATGGAGTTACTTGAAGGGTATGATTAAAACAGTAAATGTGAACCGATCTGCCTAAACCATATTCTTTATATTTTGAATGAAAACGTTTTAGAATAATTTCATTATTTATTATGTTAATAAATATCCACGTTTCGAGAATGGCATGAAACATAGCTACTACTCTTGAACTTGGAGAACGCACTTAGGGATGTGGCTAATTGGCTTATCGTTATTTCATCATTCTCTTTCATCTAAATATATACGTGGTCTTTTCTGGACCACATGACAAGATACCACCAAGAAACCCAGGCAATTTCTCAACAGAGATAGAGGGCACTCAAACAGTCTGGTAGAATGAAGCAGCAAGTTAATGCTGTTTTCATGTTTATAACTACGGTCATAAGCCGTAGAGGCGAAATAAAATACATATTTGACATTTTTACGTTTCGTAGAAAAATGTATATTTTAACGTAGAATTATCAAAGCCATTTGTCTGTTCACGACACCGCGTGTAAATTAGAGACTGCTACTCCATCGTCCAAGAAACCCAATCAATTTTCTCCCAACTTGTCAGAGACCACTTTTTGCGCCCGAACGACTGTGTTACGCGTCAATACTCAATGATACAGGAGGCTCATTATGAAAGGTGGTAGAGAACAGCAAGCACATTTTGCAAACGTGAGACTTCACCCAACCTTCTTTGGGGCTGAGCCACGAACAGCATTGCGTTACTCGGGCTTTCGATGCATGTGGAGGGGGATGGGGTGGAAAGGATGACAGAAGGAACTTAAGCGAACAGCACCACTTTCGTGTCAAGTGAAACTAGGACTCACAATCCTGTGAACGAAGCTAGAGTCCCCACATTAAGCATCTAACCCACCCGTGCGCGATTGGTTGTCTTTGTGGTTGCGCATAATTCTCATTTTTGAACTTAGGCGAGGGACGAGGTTTAAATCTCGAAGCCCCCGATTTTACCATACAGGTTTTCACAATAGCGATGGGTCTGTCTTCCACTAAATGAAAAATGGTAGAGTGATCAGGAATAGTGTGAATGGTGCTGCCTCATGAATGATAATTGGGTTGATATTCAGGTGACGAAGTGAGAAGCCAACCTCGCTACCACTACCTGTCCCTCCCACGATATCCGAACCGGGAGCCTTCGGCTCCGAGTTGTTGGATGCTGCTCCAACCGTTGCGTCACCGACGTCTACAGGTTCTTTTTACAGGTGTCGTTATTTTCTCTCGTATGTCGGCGTGCACGGGCATGGTACCGGGAGAAATAGCTCAGGCATAACTGATGTCACTGCAGTCCCTCTGGCCGGCAGGTTCAAGGTTCGAGTCCCGACGGTGGCAAGATTTTCGACGCTAGATTGTCAGCTAGGTCGAATTCAGCCGAGTCTGGAGGAGAATTATAGAACCCGACTGCTGTCTGATCGGTAGTTTTCCGTGGTTTCTGCGATCAACATCATGTCGGAGTGGTACTCAACAACTGGGCCGCGTGCGATCTTTCCTTCCTCTTCCTTGTGCTATCCTCATCCCTTACACACAGTTACACTTACAAGCACTACACTACCCCACATGCCGGAAGACCGGTCGGAGCTTAGAGTTTGTCTCGGCTGGGGAAGTGCCCCGCTAATGGGAGATACCTTGTTGAGGAAAACCCCGCTAGCCGACTGTAGGTGGGCGCCGGATCTCGCCATACAGCGGGCGAAGGCCACCGCCACCTCCCGAGCAAACATGCACTACACTTACGGGTCCAATGACACAATGACACAATCCTCATCCGCGGTCGCTCTGCAAGAAGGTAGCCTCACGCTCACGCGAAAGGCGCGCGGCGCGGCGCGGCGCTCGTCTGGCCTCGCCGTGCCTTGCCTCGCCTCGCCGTGCCGCTCGCACGCTCGCCCCGTGGAATGTGGAAGCTGCAGCGGAGGAGGAGGAGGATGGGCCGAGTGGACGGGAGAGGAGAGGAGAGGGGAGGAGAGAGAGAGGAGCAGGCGGCGAAGCGATAGCGCGACCGCCGCGCCCAGCCCATCGCATCGCATCGCCGCACCGGCTGAAGAGAGCGGGGGAGAGGAGCGGAGCAGAGAGGAGCGGAGCGCGCAGGCTCCTCCTGGCCCTCTGCCAGCTGCGCAAGCGGATTCGGAGCCCGAGGTGGCCGCGCCGCGCCGCGCCGCGAGGCGGGCCCCGCTCACTTCCGCGCTCGAATCCCACGGGCGGAGGCGCCACCGGGCGCTTCCTCGCGCGGAGACCGGGGCGGTCGGGCTGGCAATGAAGATAACGACGGGCACAAGTGGAGGATGGCCAGCACCCGGCGGAAGGCAGGGTCGCAGGAAAATTCAGGGTATTACGCGGAAAGGATGAGGGTATTACCTCGAAATATTAAGAAATTGTCATAAACGTTTCTTAATTCTTCATAGTTATTGGCCTAAATTCTCTCCCACTCGGTGATTTTCGACAAAAACTCGTATTGTCGGCCCTTGAAAACCCAAAAGATGGACCATCTTGTTCATAAACGAGTAATAAATAACTTCCTCTAACAAGTTGTGTGGTCAGAATCCACTTTTGTGGGCCCTTGCTACCGAACAATAACTGGAAAACTTTTTCAAAATAAGAATAGATTTCGTCTAATTTTCCCTAAAGTGTAGGCAGTTTTTAAACAATTATTTTCTCAAAAAGCGTCCATTTTTTATTTACATTATTCCTCGTATGTGCCAAAGAACGAAAAAAAAGTGGTTCTGTTCTCATTTTCGGCGAACTATTTTTTCTCGTTAATTTCAAAACAATTAACATCGAAAAAGTACTGAATTGATAATAGATATTTTTCTTAAATAAAACCTGTCCTAAAATATTAGATCTTCAAGAAGCTCACATACATTTTTTCAAAAAAGACGAGTGGTTTTATTGTAATTTCTGCACGAGAAAAATTCTCGGTGAACAGGAATGGATGAAAAGGATATGAAAAATAATTAATGCTATTTTAATTATACTTTACTATTGATAATCCTATTATTAATTAGATGTTTACACTATTCTTCAATTTGTATTCTGTATTTTTTTTCTGTCAAACAATGTGCTATCCTTAATTGAAATGATTCCAATTAGGTTTTCTCTCTTAAGAGATCCTTTTTAAATGTGATAAGAAAAATATTGAAAAAGAAAAGGAGTGCGATCATTTTATTATCTCTATTTCGTTAGTTTCTTCCACGCCACATTGCCATACAATGCAGCGATATGGCAGTTGAAAAATTATTCCGAGAATTCCATTGTTGGACGGCGGCTCGGATGGGAAAGAGATAAGATAAGGAGCCTTTATTTACTTAACGTTAATGTTACAATGTCTCTACGTTCAATAAAACGGTTCATTCAACCATATTAAAGTCGGAAAGAATATACACAGATACGCATAAGATGGACAGTACGTAATGATACCATAGTTTTGTTTGGATTCATAAGGCGATGTAGTGGATGGCCTTTAGTTCGGGATGTTTTCATACATAAAATTATTCTTGTCTGTAAATTGTGCTGCAAGTATTATACCAGTTGAGATCTTCTCATGATTGTTTCTTTTGAAGTAGTAAGAAGCTTAGTAGTTAGTAGTAGTAGTAAAGCTTCTGTTCCTGACCATTGACATAATTGCAGGGATGCACCACAGACACCGTGTTTAAATTTGTTCGGACCGTTCCCAATAATGCGAGAAAGTATGTGCTGTGGTCTAGTTTCTTATTGAGATTTACTTTACAATATCAGATCTTTAAGGTGGTTAGAGCGAGATATTCCCTAGTAGACAGAGAGTCCATATTATGTTCAAAAATAATCATTTGCGAGATAAGTGGGTATTGTGGGACCTACATAAACCAAATAGGGACTTTTCTGCTGAGTTTCATTTAATTATTAAAAATAAATTTAGTTTAATAGATGTAAAATAAAAATATTTTAATACCACATAAAGAGCTACCGTTGACTAGTTTCTTCACTAGTACCAACATATCGCGTGGCCACGCACTGAAAAATTGAAGCATAAGGTTGAACATAAAAAAGAACTATTACACAATAAGTACGTGTAAAATCATAAAAAGTAACATTATGGACACATATCTATATATTTTGGTACAGTGATCGCTAATAATGGCAAACTTTTCCATGTGTGAGTGGGGCAAAAAGACTATAATAAATTCGGCAACACCGTAATGTCCTTGAGATTGGCATGACTGCTCAGAGCTCATCCTTCTACAAAGTTTCGTTGTTTTGAATCACTATGAATACTGTTCGTTGCCTGGTCGACACGGGGTAAATATCACAATCTAAGCGAATTGGCGGAAAATTCATTTCCAAGGCGGAATTTGAGATAAAACGAAATAATTCCCCCATTATTACGAGAAAAATTACGTAATAAAATGTTTTCAAAGTTTGTTTCTCTCTAATTTTTATTTCTTGAATTACCTGAACCAATGGTAGGTCAAACCTTAGATTATTCGATTGCTTGACAACAAGATCAACAGTGTGGATCTCTCCAACATTGTATAAAGCTTTATATTTAACTTGACAGACATCGTAATCATTGACTTCTACTGCTCCTTATTATCCCTCTTATTACATTATATTTTGTTTCCCCCCCCCTATTTCTGTTATTGCCCTATTTTATTTTTGCTTAGTTAATTAAACTTCATGATCAATTTTTAATGTTTTAATACTTTTGATTGAAATTTTAGAACTATTTTAGCAATTGCATTAAGCCGTATTATTTACAGCAGTGCGGTTATATAATTCATAGAAACTATTTGCTGGTTTTCAGCATAATTTTATATCATGCTATGATATTGATTTAGATGCAGATTATTGTGTAAAGTACACACCAAGTTAAAGCTGATAATATGAAAATACTGCATCAGATAATTCTGAGATCTGTATTATTGAGACCTTCAATAATAAAATTATACCATTGTTGGAGAAAAACCTTCAAAAGAAATTTCTAAGTGGCATAGTCTTTTGTAATTGTTTGTCTTGATGTTGCACTCAAAATGAAAAAAAAGGTTTAAATGTTTTGAAAATAAGATGAGAACCATTCAAAATGCATTATTATATTCCAGGAAATGCAAACAATTACATAAAATATAGTGCTGAAGAGAAAAGGAGTTTCTATTAAAATACTAAAACTACCAAAGGCTGGATATATCATTCCTCTTACAATTTCAATAAAATGTAATTATTAATTATAAATGTAATTATTAAATTTGCCCAAGCGGATTTAAATATTATAGGCCCTCAAGCACAAACCTATACTGGGCACTTATTCAGAAAAATCTTTAAAACTAATTATGAATAAATCTAAAAAAAACACTAATTATGATAGAATAAATCATTGTTCCAATACAGATTAACAAATTGCTTTCAAAGTAGAAATTGCTTTTAAATTTATCATTTACAAATACATGCATCCATTCAATTTATTTTTAAAATCAAACATTGTTGTTCAGTAAACTATTTGATTAATGCTCCTTCAAATAAAAACATTTTATGAAGTTTTTAATATTGATTTTTAAAAAACGGGCACGAGGATGGGAGTCCCAAGCCTAATTTTGCTAGGAGGAAATCCAGCTCTGCATTCACCTATACATTGAATGGTTACCATAACATTTCATAAAATGTTTTTATTTAATCCCAGCAAAACCCTAGAATTTTATTAACACCAGCAAAACAGTCTTTTATCATTGCAACACATTTGAAGCCACTGCAAAGTCTATTTCTTCTGAATTGAATGCCCACTCAGTAGCAATACCGTTTGAGGTGCTGATCTATGATAAAGATAATTGCTTTGAGTTCTGTGTAAGCATCTGTGGTGCACAAGACAATGACAATCCACTGTGTAACTCCACCATAAAAAACAGAATATGAATAATTTTCGAATAATTGAATAAATAATTATTGATCAGGAGCAAGAAACTGACGTACGGCACAAAACAAAATAATAATACGAACTCGTACTGTACTGAATGTTTAAAAAAATCTATAAACTCTCAAGATCACCCATTTTCTCAGAGAGAGGTATCAAAGTGAGTCATTGGGAATATTAAGTGAATTAAAATTTCATTCAGATCGCACTAATCGTTATATCCATAAAATTCCAGTTTTCTGAATATCTGGTTACCAACAAACGCAATGTTCTCCAGGAGTGATGATATTATAATTGATCACAGAAGATCCAGAGGAATGTACGAACTCTTGCAAGGTCTTGTCACTCGATTTGAATGAAGCGCGTTGAGCGCGCTGTGTTGCCGAAATGCGCGTCAATGTCCCGACCCTCTAGAAAGCGCGCGAACCTCTCCCTTTGGACTGATTTAGGCTTATAATTTTGCAAAATTCTCCCATTTGAAACGGTAGATTTCTTTCAAATTGCGCATGTTGATTCTTCGAGATGCTAGGTACCAAAAGAAAAGTTTTTAAAAGCATGTTCAACAGTTAATTTTCTCACAATTTTAAAATTTCAGGTCAGATCTCTCAGGTCCCCATAAGAGCCCATGTTAAAACAGCAAACTTTACGGTCTCGTTACGCAAAAACTTGTCGGTGAAATCGATTCAAACTCGACCAGAACATAGAAGAACCTCTCATATTTCGATTAATACAATAAAAAAGGCATGTTAAACATAACACTAATCTCGCTCTAACCACCTTAAATCATTTCAAGTACAATTATTTTAAAATATTTGTAGTTTTCCTTGTATCGTTTTATATTTTCTTAAATGATTGTGGAGGTGATAGGATAGAAAGTGCACATTATATTATGTAATCATTACCTAGAGAGAAAATATGTGCTGTACCACTAGAATAATATCGATTTGTTCTTACCCCTTCATCT
This sequence comes from Gryllus longicercus, assembly GCA_038098605.1. Classification (NCBI taxonomy): domain Eukaryota; kingdom Metazoa; phylum Arthropoda; class Insecta; order Orthoptera; family Gryllidae; genus Gryllus; species Gryllus longicercus. The sequence continues at coordinate 2,498,180 of JAZDUA010000169.1, read as the reverse complement.
CCCCATTTCAGTTCCTAAAGCCCGCGATTTTAAGGGAAGTTCTAAGCTATGTTTTCTTTGCTTTTTAGGATGCCTCTCTGACCTCTTCTCTGAAGTCTGTATGTGAAGCCAGTAACCCTTCCCGATTGGTAGGCTGTTCCTCTGCACCGATAAGATCTTCCCCGCTCATTTGTCCTTTGACAGGATTTTCTTTTCTCATCCGGAAGGTTTTTCTCATTCCGTTTCTCTCTGCCGATAAACTGGTTTAACCCCATATGATAGAATTATCTAAAGGAAGGAAAAGAGAAAAGAAAAGTCTAGCAGACTTTCCAAGCTTGAAACGTAACATCGTTGCCAATGCAAGGGAGAAAGTTGGCTTAAAGTAAAACTCGTAGAAAAGATAAGAGAGAAATGTGATACCAGAAAGTGGATTAGTGATGCTAAAACTCTTGGCGAATCAGGAGGAGAAAACGGAAATGAAAACTGTTGATGTAGATCAAGGAAAAAAAGTGACAAAATTGCGAATTTGATGCTTTTAGTTTGGGAAGACCTTTTTTCGTTCTCATATCTGTACATCAAATATAAGTAATGCAGTAGCGAAAATAATCCTCAGTATCCCCTACCATGATCTTAATTTATAAAATTCTCGATTTTGCAAAGCTCACCCGCGCGCGCACACACATACACACACACACACACACACACACACTCTCATATAACTCGTCCCCGAGAACCAAGATTTCCGGGGGTGTATTCTGGGAGAGTTAAAAGTTGTGAGCGTTTCTATAGAATAAACCCACCAATTGCTCAATTCCACTTGTAATGCTGCAGTAATTTGCCGTCGTGTTTAGGATGCCCCCGGCTGTAAATGCTGTACACCACTACGAATTCTTTCTTTCTGCCACCTGGCCATGTCGACTTTTCTCCCTCTGCGATATTAGAACGAAGCGGGTTTATTTTCTCATTACGCGTAAGCTGCTTCATATTGCGCGACTTAATTAACACGAAAAAATGAAAATTTACCCTCCCTCGCATGTGTGCCCACTCCAAACTGGGTGCACAACCAACGCGGCAAAAAAATCTCAGTAATTTTTCGGTACTCTCCTAAAGTAAATTCAATTAACTTCAGCGTTAAATCACGTTTAATGTTGTACTCTGGGTATATATATCAAGATATCATAATTGAGACAAAACTTTTCAGAAAACGGCTTTTGGACGTTTGTAATATGCTTCGTTTCGGTGTGGCTCTTATTACTTGATTTTACGCAAGATGACGCAAAGGTTGAATTTTGTCAATTAATTAAACTAATATGTTGATATATTCATATTGACATGGTTTCCGGCGATAAAATCCCGCGCAAAGCACGAATCTTATCATGTCCAGGAGTTATTTGTTAGGAAACAGATAAACAACAATTTTACATAGATATACAAGTAACATTTTGATATGTATACAATTTCATGTGTTGGGAAGCAGTGTTAAGATTTTTATCAATCACTTTAAAACTTTGTATCCTTTTTTAAAATTTCATATATGGTAATGGGAGATCGAGAAAGCTTTATAAATAATGTCCCCCCAATGGTTACTACTCAACTAGACTATCCAGTTATTCACCGATCAATTTAACCCTTAATTTTGTAGTTAAACTCTTAAGTTAGTTGAATAAGAATATGAAATAAAAAAGAATACTTCTACAGATAAACTGATTTTTACATTTTTTCTCTTATAGTTAAATGTAGTTTCTAGTTCTTTTGCACGGACGCTGCACATTCTTTTAAGTCCCCTGATTCCTCTCCGCAGTTTTTCGTAAAGCATTGTCATTTCAGCAAACTTCACTTTCCCGAAAGGCTTGAATGGAGTAGCGGATAAAAGGCTCCCCCTGAGGGTTCTCCAACGGCGGAGGGAGGGCGGAAGGGCTTGTGGAAGGGGAGTTTCTCTCCCGTCGCCGACAGTGAAGGAAAGTGAGGGGTAAAGTTGCTGCGAAAACGAGTGTTCCCACAATACACGCTGCGTTAGGAGCACCACAAGGCGCGAAAGCTGGCAGCGCTGACGCTTGTCGTCTCACTCGTCGCCTTTCCGCCTTCGAATTACGGCGCAAAATTACAGAAGAATCCTAAAGCCCGAACCTAACTAGCCATCGAAGCTGCCATTAAATCAGTGAAGCATCCGAACAATAGACATCATTCTTTGGTATCCTCCTTGGCAGGAGCGGCGTGGGGCAGTTGATCCAGGGGGAGGGGCCCTATTTTAAACCAAAAAAATATCTTCGTATCCCTATTCATAATCAGAATTCATTTCTCCACATCAGAAATATTTTGAAGTGTTCAGTTTGGATGAGAGATAAATATATTTTTAATATCTTTTGAATAATAAAAAATGAAAGCCCCGATGACGTCGGGACCTGGGGCAAGTTGCCCCAGCTGCCCCTGTTCTGGATGCCCCTGCTCCTTGGTATCCTTGATGTCACTGTCAGCTTTATTTGTTGTGGTAACATGACTTCAAATATATGAGGACGGACCGTGGGAAATTGTATAAATAGTTATTATAACCAATTTTCGCTCTTGTAATCCTCCATTGATTTATTGGCAGCTGCAATGTTTGGTAATGATGGTAAGTTAAGATTATTCTGTAACTTTGGATCCGTATGTTAAATAACATTCTCAAGTCAACATGTGTGCAGTAACAATCTTGCGGATGCAACCCGCAGCACATTTCTATAGGAAAGCTGAAAATTACCTTAAAGGTAACGCTTTAATTATTGTTTTAAGCAAATATCATTATCCTCTGGACGTGAAGTAAATAATATTTAGAATAGTTTTTTATTACAAAAATTGAATAGTTGGCCAAACGAGACGCACCTTGTGTTGAACGTCAAACATGGTTTCTTTCTTAAAAGAGCATTAAAATGTATTCTAAAATGTGAAGACTTTATCAAAATGAATATGTCTTGTTAAGAGAGGTCCAATTACAAAACAAACTTTCGTGGTTTGTTGTAAAGAAGAAAAGTATAATGCAGGAATCCTATAATTGTATGTTGCGAGATTTAATTCGTCACGAATGAACGTCAAGTTTCATATGCTAGTGAAAGAAATAGTGAAACATAAAGCACTTATAAAGACACGTCTTAAAAATATCATTATTGAACTACGAAATTCATAGAATCAGTTTTTAAATACCTAACACAACTATTGAAAAATCGTGAAGCACCGTAATGTGTCATAAAATCCTCTGTTGACAGCTATTTTTGGAAAGACGTTTTTGAAATAACGCAACATTTGACTCATCAGTTTGACAAACTTTATACTCCAAATTGCAGTGATTCTCAAATCGTAGGGCGTATGTCTCCGGCTACGATGACGACGACGATGACGACGACGACGACGACAAGGGTCTTGTTACGTCTCTCAGAACTTCGGTCAAAGACTGCACTATCCAACATGTTCCAGAGGGCAACGTCCTATGTTCACCAAATGCACTTAAATCTTTAGATGATTTACCTCAGTCAAAAGGTAGCGCGAAGATCTCACTTCAATGAAGTAATTGACACAGCTCTTTCTAACAAGAGGTTGTTTTTTTTGTTTTCGTATGCGGTTCCCTCTTTTTGTGCGTCTTCTGAGCATACTAATAGAGTTCAGCATTCAACTTAATCTTTTTTATTTGCGCTCAATATTTTTTTTCGTAAAATACTGATGGTTTCTCTTTATATCCAAGTTTGGTAATTCTGAAACCTCTGATAACTTTCTAAGTTATAAAATCAATAAATACTGTGTCGTCCATGAAACTTGGCTGATTTTTAGCTAGGCCAAGAGATGATCAAAAACTGAACAACTTTCCATTACTTTCTCACGTTTAGCAACCACAGTACTTTCCATGAACATGAACAAACAGTTTTAAACGTTTAACAGATACAAAATGATTAATTTATTATGTTACAATATGAAATAATTAATTAGCTACATAACTAGGTTTCGTAATAGGATATTTTGGTTTTAAAAAGGTAAACAGGTTATTTCGATTTATTTATAATAAGTAGTATTAGGCAGGGCTTGATTCTGGAGGTACGCGACGGAGCGACGATCCGGTTCCTCGGGAATAGTTACTAAATTATATTATAAATATGTAACTATTTCTATTAAATTAATAATTAATTTCGGGCCCGTTCCGGGACCTAAAATTTTATAAATCAAGCACTGGTATTAGTATAGAAAATGTTTCTTTATGTATGTATGTATGTATGTATGTATGTATGTATGTATGTATGTATGTATTTATATATACCTAAACATTATAAACTGTTTATGGAAAATGTGAAAAAAGGTTTCAGAACACACTTTTATTCCTTTTCAAAAGCAAGACCAGTCTCCCCACTTGCTTCCCAGAATGAGACCAGACAATCGACTATTTTAAAAACAAAATAGGGGAGAGCTGTTAATTCTATTGTTCCTCTCCAAGAGGCGCACAGGAAAAACGTTGGCCATAGTGCGCCGTGGTAGGGTGGTGTCCTGCAGATAGGCTTTATTGGAGCGTACTAATTAGGCGTTGTTAGCGGACCGCCCTCCGCCGCTGTGCAACTTGGCTCTTGTTTGTTGTGTTTGCGCGCGGGGTGGGGGGGGGGTGGGGGGCAGGGAGTCTGGGGCAGAGGGTCGCGGGCCGCGGGCGGTCGCGTGCCGCCGCGCTTAGGTAAACTTCGCGAAGCGACGGTCCCGAGCGCCAAGGCCAGCGGGGGGGACGCGGGCGCGGGCGCGGGGGCGCGGGTCGGCGCGGTCCCGGGGGTGGGCACGGCGGGGCGCGGGGGGCGGGGCGGGGGCGGTTGCGAGCAGGGTGCAAGCTCGGGGGCGGGCGCGGGCGGACATGGTCGGAGTGGGGCGCGGGGCGGGCGCGGGGGGCGGGCGGAGTGGTGCGCGGGGTGGGCGCGGGGTGGGAGCGGGGTGGGCGCGGGGCGGGCGCGGGGCGGGCGCGGGGCGGGCGCGGGGCGGGCGCGGGGCGGGCGCGGGGCGGGCGCGGGGCGGGCGCGGGGCGGGCGCGGGGCGGGCGCGGGGCGGGCGCGGGGCGGGCGCGGGGCGGGCGCGGGGCGGGCGCGGGGCGGGCGCGGGGCGGGCGCGGGGCGGGCGCGGGGGCGGGCGCGGGGGTGGGCGCGGGGGCGGGCGGAGTGTTGCGCGGGGTGGGCGCGGGGGCGGGCGCGGGCGGGCGCGGGGCGGGCGCGGGGCGGGCACGGGGCGGGCGCGGGGGCGGGCGCGGGGCGGGCGCGGGGCGGGCACGGGGCGGGCGCGGGGCGGGCGCGGGGCGGGCGAGGGGCGGGCGCGGACATGGGCGTTCCGCTCCGTGCTTGGAATTCGGGGGACAGGTTGGCCGGTTTATTTACGCGCGTGCCCGATCAATACCGGCGCTGCGACGCGACGGTTCGCCGCTCTCGTGGCCGCCCGCCCTCTTCCTCCTCCGCCCTCTCGTTCTCTTGTCACCTGCTCACCGCGCCCGCACTCTCATCAATTTTGTAACGAGTCCACCGCCCACAACCGCGCGCTCGACAGCTGTTACCTTCTCACTCGCCCGCTTCCTTGCCTGCTGGCTCGCCCGTTTTGCCGCCCGTTAGCTTGTTTGTTTGCTTACCCTCTTGCTCGTCCGTTATCTCGTTTCTCTTGGTCGCGCGTTTACTTGCTTACCCCCTGGCCTTCCCTCCTGATCGCTCATTCTCTCGCCCGCCCGCTTGTAATCTACGTATTCGCTCCCTCATTCTTATTGCCCGTTTGCAGTTCTCTTCGTTTCCCACTGTCTATGAGCTTGCCCTTGACGTAGTCCATTTGCCTCCGTGTCATCTTGCCCGCTTGTTCGTTGGTTTCCCAATAGCAACCCCTTCTCGCCAGCTGGAGAAATGTGGTTTCCCAGTCGCGGGCATGCTGATCTGACGTCTCGCTCTCTCACTTGCTCGCCAGCCCGACGGTTCGGCCTCCCCTCCCTTCCACCCCTTCCCTTTCCTCCCCTTCGCTTTACTCCCCTTCCCTTCCCTTCCAACCTCTGTTGCGCTGTCTCGCATCGTGCTCCATCTGGTGGCTTGGAGGTCATTTACTGTACCGCGGACAGCGCCCGCCCTCCTGCAGACCTCAGACGTTCCTAACCACAGCTATCCGTCTTCATCCTTTTTGCTTTCTACTGGTTCTCTGGTTTTTGCTAACCCTTTGCTTGGCATTTTGCAGCTCCTCTCTGCCTGTGCTCTTTCAAATATTCGTAAGTGCTTTAACCATTTCTACATTCTCGACACAGACCCCCCCCCCCCCCAACGACCCATTGGATGTGCCCAGATACTATTTCTAGCCTCCCGTGGTGTAATGTAACTAGTAATACATTTCTGGTGTAACATACCGGCTTTGGTGGCTCCAAGCATTAATTGATGTCAATGCAATGCATCACTCTGTGCATCTGTCTGCAATGCATCACTCTGTGCATCTGTCTGCAGTGCATCACCCTGTGCATCTAGCGTTCGAGTCCGGACGGTTGCAGGATTTTCGACAGCCAGGTCAGCCGTTGTCTGTAGGCGAATCGTAGCAGGCGGCAGCTCTGATCGGTATTTTTCCGTGGTTTCTCCGACCAACACCAGGCGAATGCCGGAGCAGTACCCTAACAAACTGGAATGGACCATGCACGATCGTTTTTCTTCTTTCTTGCCCTATCCTCACCCCCCCTTACTTACATGCACTACACTTACGCACATATAGAGAGGTCAGCCGGGAGCTTAGAGCTTGATCCGGCTGGTGCGGTGCCTCGCTGGTGTATGATACATAGTTGAGGGAAAACCCTGCAAGCCAGAATATTGCGAGAAAGTATGTGCATATTGCGAGAAAGTATGTGTTGTTGTATAACCACTAGTTTTTATTGAAAAGAAAAGTAGTGGGTGCTTAGTGTGCTATCACTAATTTGTATTACTTAGTTTTATAGTTAAAATACTAAATTGTAATAATAATATGTAGGTCGGCGCCAGATATCGGGAGAAGATCACCGTCACCGGACGCCACGCGGTAAAACATGCACTACACTTGCAGGACTAGTGGCCTTAGCCAATTAACGTGCCTGGAAACTTAAATCAACATGCTATAATGTAGTGTATCTCAAATATTCGTGTAGCACGTTTTATGCTCTCTGAGATACCGTCCGCGACATTTTTAATTTTCTCTTTCAGCATTTCACTGCGTAATACTTTCATAATGATGAGACATACAAATATCCTTATTAAATGGTGGATATTGTGAATATTTAAGGGGAGGTAGCAGCGACTAGAATGGTCGTTTGATTATGATGATAATGACTATGACGAGTGAATAATCAAAAAACATGTTCCTGGTGGGGCTTGAACCCTTGATCTATCAAACTAAGGCCAATGCAGCGCTCGCATCTTCGACTTTTTTGTCGATTATGTTTTTCATGTTTGTATGTTAACAGGTCGATATATTAAAAATAATAGCTTGTGCATGAGCACCTTAACCCAACTCTCATTGCTCCTATTTCATTGCTGGGGAATTGCCTTATGTTATAAATGTCTTCATTAACGTTCTTACTAATTCTACCCGTCGTTACGGTGAATTTCGTTGACAGATCGGCCGGGGCAATTAAGCGAGTTCATCGTACAAACCGGGAATAACCAGAAGCTTTCCGTCTTCCGCCCTCGCTCCCGCACCCCCCTTTTCTTCTCCCGCCAACCGCCTCGCCCCAAGCACCTTCACAGCTCGCTCTACCGCGCCCCAACCATCACAAGCTCTTCCCACGTTGCGTCTCATCGTCCACCGCTGCCGCCACACCCAACCCAAACCAACCCAACCCGCCCGACCCGCTCTCAAGCCCCGCCTCACCTTTCCCTACCTCCACGCCTCTCCCCTCCCCGCCCCACCCACTCTGCAACCCCGCCTCACCCCTCCCCACCTACCCGACCCACCCGCTCTGCAGCCCCGCCTCACTTCCCCGCCCCTCCCCTCCCCGCCCCTTCCCGCCCTTCCCCGCCTCTCCCTATCGCCCCTCCCCCGCCCCTCACCTCCACGCTCCTCTCCGCCCCTCCCCGCCCCTCCCCGCCCCTCCCCGCCCCTCCCGCCCCACCCTCTGCTCCGTGCGGCGCTCGAGGGGCGCGGCGTGTCGCCCCCCGCGCGTCCCGCTCGTCCGCCGCGCTGATCGTCTCTAATTACGTCAATTACCGGTGCGCTCTAATAATTTAATAAGCCCCCATTAAATTCTATACTTGCGCCGCAGGTCGGATTTCGAGCGCGCGGGCGGGCCCTCGGGGCGAGAGCCGGTTCGCCCGGCGCGGCGCGGCGCGGTGCTGCGCGGCGGGGCTCCGGGTTATTCAGCCTGCAGGGCCGGACATTCGATATTTCGCAAAGAGAGCGCGTTTATTAATATCTTCGGGTTGGAAGTAAATAGTGAAAGCCCGCCGACGTCAAGAGCTTGGATGGCTGCTCTGGCCGCAACGGCGCTGCGTTGGAATTAAAGCGTGCGGCGCAACAACCAAACAACGCCTGTTAGCGAATTGTGCAGCAGACGAAACAAAAATGAAAGATCACCCCGCGTGCTTGGACTTGTACACCTAGGGTTACTCTCTGTGTCCAGGAATTCACTCAACTTTGCTCACCCAGAAAGGTTTCAGTATTAACTAAGAATTTCTTTTTTTTTCGTGGATAACAACGATTCAAATTATTCACTTCAAGAAAACTTACAAACTGCACCTTACAAAAGAAGCAGTGCCTGATACCCAGTACCTCCGTCCTATTGCAGGTCTCCCTGCATGATAACTTGTAGCTGTAAAAAAAAAAAAAAACTTAAATTATCTGTTTACCATTGCGTATGTATGAGTGAGTATTGCGTATATATGCGGTGAGTACTGAAAAAGTATCAGTTGTTTAGCACTTTAGTGTAATTCTATATTGTGTTAATGAATGTATCTAATGAATTGAAAAATGGTTGTTAAAAAATTAAAATTTAGTTATATATCTCTAGAACAAATTTTTACTTCATTTTCTGAAATTCACATTAAATAAAATTCAGGTTAGAGGTATCGAAAAGTGTGACTGAACAATTCTTATAAAATATGATTATTACCTGCCATTTAAAATGAAAAGTAAAAGGATCGGATCAGGGGTTGCGGCAATAACGCTGGCAACACGTAAATGTTATCCGTTATTTTTAATGGTAGCTTAAGATGAATCCAGCCCAACGTGCGAAAATGATCTTCTCACCCATACGTCACATACTGTTTTTACTGTTTTTTGACAAAAATAAATCTAATCCCAACATTTGGTGGAACCCTGTACCTTTTCGCACACGAAGATGTAAAAATTAAGATTAAAAACAGTTTCGGTAGATTACTCATACTGTCTCGTCTAAAAGTTTTTAAAGGCGAATTAACTTTGTTTAAATTGTTGCTATGGAAACAAATGACGTCAAATTTTATTGAGATTCATAGATTTAATCTTGTAAGCACATTTTAGGCCGCGTATGCGTAAAAAGTTGAGTAAAACGTATTTTATTTTCTTTATTCCATCATTATTATTTTACCTAATCGTAACACGTTTGCAAATAGTACAGTGGAGTCACTTTGTGGGATAGGAACTTGGTTCTGGAGCGCTCAAATTTGCCAACCCTAAAACCTGCGTAAGGGTTAAATGTTTTCAGTAGCGTGGCGACGTTGACAGTCCTTCTTTTAACACACCAACATCGTAATACTTCCATAATCCCTTGTCGTGACCGGTAACTGTGTGTGCGCTATTGAGGAATAGGATTCGTACACCCAGGACAATGGTACATGCACCGAGACCACTAGCACGCTTGTGCCCAAGATGTGCGTGATGCTCGGGGAGTCGTCGTCGTCGGGTCAACCTCGCGGCCGAGGATCCCTCAGTTTACTATTGCTACCTAAATACCGCAATAGTAACTGGTGACTGCACATGAAGGAAGAACAGGGGGGCTTGTGCTGCATACCCCGCCTGCTGCTACAGATAGACATCCTAGGGTCGGTGGCACAGCTAGCTGCGACGATCGACTACGGGTGCCTATCCTTGAGTAGCGGTTATGAAAGAGGAATAGGGAAGAATGAAAGAAGAGTGAAAGGAGGTGATAGATGATCGTGGACTTTTGGAACCATCCCAGCATTCGCCTTTATGACCGAGGGAAACCACGAAAACCCCGGTCAGGATGGCCGGCCCGGGAATCGAACCCGGACCTCCCGATTGCGAAGTCAGTGCGCTACGCACTGAGCCACTTCGCTCGGTGCTCGGGGAGTATGACGGGGCTCTTCACTGAGAAATTGACTGATTAGTGATTCCGGGTGCGTGAACTGCTAAGGTCATTAAACCCTTAAATATAGTACATGCGTTTTCCTGGCGAGGTGGCGGCGATCTTTCCCCGCTGGATGGCGGGATCCGTCGCCGACCTACCGTTGAATTGAATTGAATTGAATTGAATTTGCCTTATTTTACGTGGCGAGACTCGGGCCATCAGGCCCGCTCTTCCGTCTGACCACGCAAATTTCGCTACGCTCCTTTCATCAACTAGCAGAGAAAGGATGTATTTCTTGGGCGAGAAACAGGCGATTTTGAATTTAGCTCAGAGGCGTCATTTAGGCTTGAGGATCTTTTACATGCAAGTAAATCTACTAACATGGGACAGCCTGCTTTACTTCCCCTCCGAAGGAAGGCGTACGAAGGATTTTGTCGACCTAAAAATCCACGGCGTCGATCGGGTTTGAACCCGCGAGCTTGGGTATAACAGTCAAGCTTGGGTATAACAGTCGTACAGTCGTACCGTACAGTCATACCGTTGGCTGTCGGGTTTCCCTCAACCACGTATCTCTCACCGGTGGGGCACCGCTCCAGCCGGGGCAAACTGTGCTTCCGACCGGTCTCCCGGCATGTGTGGTAGTGTAGTGCATGTAAGTGTGTGTGTGTAAATATGCGTTGAGGATAGGACAAGAAAGAGGAAGGAATGATCGCATGCGGTCTGTGGCCATTTTGTTAAGGTACTGCTCCCGCATTCGCCTGGTATCAATCGGAGAAACCATAGAAAATTACCAATCTGAGCAACCGGCCGTTAGAATTCTGCAGACAGCGACTGATCTCCACTGAGAAGGGGGGCGGTGGATACTGCAGGAGGCCCTGAGAGGATCCTTAGGCACCAATAAATGACAGACGGGAAGGGAGTGGGGAAGAACTTAAAAGGGAACCTGATTCAAAAGATACAGGAACGAGATAGTTCGAGAGTTTGTGTACTAATTTTGTAGAAACATGGGTGTTGCGTTACATAGCATACCAACTTTTGTCTATAGGCAATCCGTCGTACAGGAGCGTATCACGAATTGTGGAATGTGTCACTTCATTGTGACGCTGAAACGAATCGCGATGTTCCTACAAAGTCTTTCGTGCCGATCTGGTGGCCGATATCGCTAAGGCAGTAGCGCCGTATTGATTTCGGACCGAAGGATCGCGGATTCGAGTCCCGCCTCGGGCATGGTTGTATTCTGTTCGCCCTTTCGCCCCCTATCATCATCATATCGTGTCATCCTCACAGTTACCATACTGTTACAAGGAATAGTGGTCGCTAATGACCTAGAAGTTGATGCGACCTTAAATTAAAAAAAAGTAAATACGCCTATCATATAATATTTTTTATGGTAAAAATGCCATTTTGGAGTGTAGTACAGTATTGTGTATTTTATAATCCCTATTGTGGTGGTGGTGGTGGTGGTGGTGATGGAAGTGTTGACAGGGCGCAGAGCTGTCTGTCTGCCTGCCTGCCTGTCGCCCCAGGCGCTGGAGCGGGCGCGTGTGTTTGCGTGGCTCGCCGGCCGAGGCGTCGCGTCGCGTCGTCGCTTGTCAGGCTGTCGATGGCGCCTAGAGCGAGTGGGGCTGGGGGAATGGGGAGGGGCGGACGAGGCGCTGGCGGCAGCTGCGCCGCGGAATGGCTGCAATGCGCGCCGCGCCGTTAAAGCTCTCTCGCGCTGGAAGGCAACGGAGGAGCGGAGCAGGGTGCGCCCGGGCGAGGCAGGGCGGATGGGTCGCTGGGAAGCGGAGCGGGAATGGGCGGGGCGGAGAAGGTACAAACGAATTGGAAGAAAGGCGGAGCAAGGCGAAGCATGGAGAAACAGGGAGGTGCAGAGTGATGCAATGCTGTGGAGGGTGGTGCAAGGCTATGCAGAGCGGTGCTGGGCGGTGTTGGGCGGTGCTGGGCGGTGTTGGGCGGTGTTGGGCGCTGTTGGACGCTGTTGGGCGCTGTTGGGCGCTGTTGGGCGCTGTTGGGCGCTGTTGGGCGGTGTTGGGCGCTGTTGGGCGGTGCTGGGCGCTGTTGGGCGGTGTTGGGCGCTGTTGGGCGCTGTTGGGCGCTGTTGGACGGTGCTGGGCGCTGTTGGGCGGTGTTGGGCGGTGTAGGGCGGTGTTGGGCGGTGCTGGGCGGTGAAGGCGAAGCATGCGGGTGCCGAACGATGCAAGGCGGCGAAGGACGGTTCTGGTCGGTGCAGTGTGGTGCTGGGCGGAGAAGGGAGAAGCTGGGCGGAACAGGCGATGCGGGCGGTGCAGGGCGGTGCAGGGCCGGTGCAGAGCGGTGCAAGGTGATGCAGGGCGATGCAGGGCGATGCAGGGCGATGCAGGGCGGAGTGGGCGGTGAAGGGCAGTGCGGGGCCTTGCCTGACGACGCGAGGCGCTGCGGTGCGGTGTGGGGCGGGACAGGCAGCTGACGGGAGTGGATCTGTTCGGAGCGGATCAGGGTGAAGCACGGCGGTGCGGACGGTTCAAGGCCTGGGAAAAGAGGGGTGGAGTACGGACGCAGGGCGTAATACACACCAACATTTCTCAATATCGCCTAGGCCAATGACAAAATACAATAAATGTGCTTCACGACTTTCGCCCAAATATGTATTTTTCCTCCTACATTCCACTTTTAAATCTGTCTAAAGGTGTTCAGTAATTGTGTAATTGCTGAAAAATTCCAGCTCAGTGTCTTGAATTGTTATTGGAGAAACGAAATTCGTTTAGTGACGCTTTGATTTACTACGTAGGTACTGCAAAGAATATTACACTAACCAATGTAACAATTAAAATTTAATGTGACATCTATTTCTCATTTTCATTTGTGACTCCGTTTCACAATCTCTTCTTCTGATTATTTATTGAAGTGGGCGATAACTTTAAAATATTTTTTATACATATGAAGAAGCAAAATATTGATGTGTAGATAAAGGATGGATAAATTTCAAATAACAAAACATAGATGAATGTATTTTAGTAGCAGAAGGGAAATTGAAATACAATTAATATAGGCTACTCCACAAACATCTGAAATCACCCATAAGGAGCAAGATCATGCTCCAATCACTTTCTACAGAAAGTTCTTGGTAATGAAGCAAGGAGCAAAGACGTGTTGAATGGGTTCAGTTATGAACGTTGGAACTCCACGGTTCGTAAGGCGAGGATTATTAGAGGCCATATTTCAGAGAGGAGCGGAGTTCTGGATCTGAGGGAATAAAGTTGGAGGTCGTTCGCGAAGGGCACCGCCGCCGTCGCCGCGAGGGATCTTTAGGGCAAAGGGCCACGGAATTGGACGTTCATCCCGCGCACGCCGCTGGGCACAAAGGGTGGCGCGCGGTCCGCGGCCTGTTGATGAAGGACTGCCGCGCCGTCCACCGCGAATCGATCAGAGGAAACTAGGCTAACGGTTCGGGAGAACAGATAGCGTGCACGGCTGGGATCGTTGTAAATGCACCTGTTAATGCACTACCTAAAATACGCCAACGCTATATTGAAGAACGGATCTCGCGAATTGTAGGGCTTGTTTTGCTACTGACCCAAATTAAGGGTGCGGATTTGCGGGTGACCCCACGAAGCCCCGTGCTTTCGATGTGACTATGAATGTGCTTTGATTATGAGGGCAATAGCAGAGAAGTCTAGTGACGATAGCGGACGTGCTTTTAGTTTATATGGTCAAATACGTTTCAAGATTATTTATTGTACACCTTTTTGAAAAGTTGAATTAAATTACCTTCGTTAATTAAATTACAGGTGATGAATATTATCAGATAACTACTTGGATGTTATTTGATTTTTCAGTTATCACTAGCCCCTCATTTTAATTGTATGATAACTTTGTGTATGAAATGAGGCCTGAGTTATGATTGAATGAGCCCAAGAGAGTCCATACAAACAGACTTTATTTAATCTTGCAAAAAGTAAATCTTAATAATTATATGTACACGTGGAGCTTTTGAGCGGGATTCAGTCTTCCCTAATCCGGCGAAATATATTGAAATTAATTTCCCCCTCCTTGACTTTTCGCGTTTTCCTGTACATCCATAATTGCTCGTGAACATCCGCGGAAAGGAATTTTCATCAACTTTGTTTACGAGCCCCTGCCTTTGCAGTCGGCCTCTGGTGGAACGGCGCGGTTGGCGCCTGTCTGAGCGAACGCCCGCCGCCGAGTGCCGCATAACATCAGAAAGGTGGGCGCTGCGCCGTCCGAGCCGTCTTTCATTGGTCGCCCTCTCTCTCTCTCTTTCTCTCCCTCTCTCTCTCTCTCTCTTTCTCTCTCTCTCTCTCCTTCGCTTTTGGCTTGGCTTGTCCGCCACGCCGCGCGGAGGAAGCAGTGCCTCATGCGGTGGGGCGGGGGTGGGGGTGGGAAGGCGGCCTCGCGCACGCAACACGGCTCTTCACGCGCGCGCGCGCACGCATGAAAAACGATGACGCAGCCGCGCAAATCGCGGCGGCTCGCGCGCGCTGAGCCAGGGCTTGCTTCGCCACACCACACCACGCCCCGCCCCGCCCCGCCCCGCCCCGCCCCACCTCACCCCGTCCTACCCAGCCTTCTCCCGCTCAGCCCCGCCGCAGCCCTTTGTTTCCCACCCATTCCACCCTGTCCTTCCATTGCTCTCCGCCCCACCTACCCAACTCCGCTCCGCCTCGTACACCCTTGCATTCCTCCCGCTCCGCCCTGTCCCTCCATACCCTCTCTCTGCCTGCCCTACTCCTCACCGTGCCTTTCATTCCCGGCCCATACCACTTGCTTGCTCTGTCACAATTCTCCCCACTTCACCTGCCCTGCTCCGCTCCGCCTAGTACTGCGTCTCTACTCTGATCTGTTCCCTTTCGGCCTTCTCCTCTCTCTCATCAGCCTCTTCCCGCCTCACCCTGCTTCACCCCGGCGCCGCCTCGCCCTGCCCCCCCTCCGTGCTCTTACCTTCCGGTCCAGCACTCAATCCTGCCTCTCCTAAAGCGCCTCGCTGCTTTGAGATGTCCCGCACTCTGGATATCCTCCCGTCTCGCTTTGTTTCTCCCCTTCCATCGCGAACCCCCAACCTATCACCTCGCCCCGTTGCATTACTCACCTTCCATCCCGTCCCATCGCCCCGTCGTGCCCCGCTCCGTCCTGATCCGACCCGCTCCATCCTCTCCTGCCCCACCCCAGCCTATCTCCCTTGCCACCCATCCCGTCCTTTCTCCATTCCACCGTCCCACCCCACACTGTACTTCACGCCCTCCTCTCCGCACCGTTCGGGTCCGCCCTCCCCATTTCTCCGCGGCGGGCACGCCCCGCCCCGTTCAGCTGTCCCATTGCGGCCCGCCCGGAGGTTCGGTCGGAGGGTCCGGCCGGCATCGGCAATAGCGGCCGGCGAAACAAGCGACCGTGTCACGGCGATAAAACGCTCCGCTCCAACTAAATCTACCCGCGGCCACCGAGGGGAAAAATAAATGCACGGGGATGCGGGCACGTTCGAGGGACGGTGGCGGCGGCGCGGCCCCTCGCGCACTCTGCCCTTCTGAGAGAGGAGGAGGCTCGGCAGCGGAGATCGCTGGTGGTCGAAAAGGAACGGAGCGGAGTTGAGACGTTGAAGTGCAGTTTGAGGTGGAGCTGAGCAGGGCAGTGGAAGAGGGGATAATTGTGTGTGGAGGGACAGGGCAAGCAAGTGGTATAGGGCGGGAATGAAAGGGGCGGTGCGGAGTAGGGCAGGTAGAAAGAGGATCAGCGAGATACGGAGAGGCGGAGCAGGAGGAATGCAAGTGGATTGGGTGGAAATGTAAGAGGCGGAGTAGAGCAGGTAGAGAGGGGAGTTGTGAGAAGCGGATGGACTGGGCGGAGTGGGTGGAAAACAAATGGAATGGGGCGGGTGTGAAAGGGGAAAGTCGTACCTGTGTAGAGCTGTGCATGGCGGGGCGCTCTGGGGCCACAGAAGGGCGGGGAAGCGGCGAGGCGGAGCGAGGCGAGACGGGACGAGACGCGGCGGGACGGGGCGAGGCGGGGCGAGACGGGGCGAGACGGGGCGAGACGGGGCGAGACGCGGCGAGACGCGGCGAGACGCGGCGGGACGGGACGGGACGAGACGGGACGAGACGGGACGAGACGGGACGAGACGGGACGGGACGAGACGGGACGAGACGGGACGAGACGGGACGAGACGGGACGAGACGGGACGAGACGGGACGAGACGGGACGAGACGGGACGAGACAGGACGAGACAGGACGAGACGAGGCAAGGCGGGGAGAGGCGGGGTAGGCGAGGCGGGAGAAGCCGGGGTGAGGCGGGGCGGAGTGGAGCAGAGCTGGACTGAACAGAGCATGCCGGGGAAGGGCTGGGAGAAGAGCGGCGGGGCGAGGCGGGGGTCTTTTCACATGTTCGCCTTTCGCGGGCGCCCGCCCGCGCGCCCTGCGAGAAAGAAGAATGCCCTCGCGCCCGCCGGAGCGCGGCTTCGCTTCGGCAGCGGCGCGTGAGGGGCACAGTTCGTGCCAAGAGAACATTCCGCCCCGGGGGAGTTACCGCACTTCGCCGGTGCTTCGCCCTCAAAAAGTTGGCGGTGCGGCGGGCGGAAACTTGTTTGTTAATCATTGCGGTTTTACACTTATTAGCATTCTAGAAACTTCGCTACGGAATAATGTTATTACGGGAAGACATTACTGTAATTTTCTTTATCTCCATTTCACGTGAGACTGATACAAGGTATTTCTTGCTAACATATTCAAAGAATCGTCCGTAGAGACTTTTCTTTGTAGTTCTTTTCATAATTGGTATTTTTATTAACACAATATTTTTATAATATTAATCGTTTTATTTATTCTGACAAGTTCAGAGTCAAACGTACTGTTTCAAGCAATAATATATCAAGAAAATTCACGGTATCAATGTCCGAGCTGAGTCTCGTTTGCTGGTGGCTCTCATCGCTTGGAGCGTCTGTTTCAATCCCAATTTACGTGTGGATTATTTTAGTATTGAGATGTGATTCATTGACCTATATTCCTAAGGGAGACTGAACCGATTTGAGATGCATGTGGTCGCATGGTATTAGTACTTTAAGAATTGTGTACTAGTTAAAGCTTTTTTGTGCTTGTTGGGTAGCTTGGAGGTTTTTGTTGTGTTGTTAATGGTGAAGGTGGAATATCTTCTGCAACACGGAAAGCAGTGCGATCTTGGCTTATGTTCTGCGATTTTCGCAACGAGCCCCTGGTAGTTATCAGCTGATGACAGTTTCATCTCATCGGGAGTTTGAACATCAAAGTGACGTCACTGTGGTTCAAGCTCCCGATTGGATGAAACCGTCAACAGCTGATACCTGCCTGGGGCAGAATTCCATAAATCGCAGTATAGTTCTAAGGGACGTTACGGGCCCCGTTTGGCCAGGGCGATGGCGTCTGCGAGAGCGAATGTGTGGGCGATGGCAAGAGCGAGGGCGAGAGCGAAGATGAGAGCGTGGGCGAGAGCGAAGGCGAGGGCGTGGGTGAGGGCGAGGGCGTGGGCGAGGGTTTGGGCGATGGCGGGCCGAGGGAGGAGAGGCCCCTTAGTTCCCCCATGAGTTCACCCCGTCTCTTCACGCGTCTCACCGCACCGCACCGCTCACCGCACCGCGCGACGCCGCCGCGCGGGCCGCTCGCCCATATTTCGGCGCGCGCATCTGCGCCCCCACAAATGAGCCGCTCTGTATGCGGGCCCGCCCGCCCGCGCCGCACCGCACTCGCGCGCTTTTTCTCAATCTCGCGCACGTTCAAAGGCCCCGCGGACTGTTCGAAGGATGAAGCGCGCCAGGGCGCGGAACGTATGGGGGGTGCGTGGGGTGGTTAAGCGCAGCGGGCAAACATTTGAAGGTTTTTTTTTCAGGCGCGGTTTGGTAAAAAATGTGTGTTCCTGAAACGATTCCTAACTTAATTATGGATTAATGTGATGCTTCCTTGCAAGTGGTACAAACCGTTAATCTGTGGACGTTCGTGCATGAAACATGCTGTCACAATTTTCAGAGAAAATCTACTTAAGTGGCCATGTATATCACAAATCGGTTCCAGTCTCCCCTCAGGAATATAGTTATATGTCAATGGCTTCCATCTCAATCAGGTTTTTCGTCATTTCCCTGATCCTTTGAGCAAATGTTGAGATGCGCCCTAGTTTTGTTCTGGACGTTGCTTCACTGTCTGTTCAGGGTTTGTTGACCTCAGAGGGGAATATAGTTATTCAAATAATCTTTCTCTATGTTCTCTGGGCAGTGCGGCGATTCCTTCACGAAGGGCACGACAAGCGATAATAGCCAAAATATGTAACTCATTTGCCTTACAAATACTTTGTAATACACGGGAAGGAATATTTTCTTATAAATGTTTAGCAAAACCCCTCGTTTCCATCTGTATTCATAATTCAACTTGAATGTGGTTTAGCGTAGGGGTCCTAGAACTCGAGAAATCATGCCGAGAATTCACCTTTCTTAGCACGCCGTGAACAGTCACGTTTTTTCACGTGAAATAAACGAAATAATTACACATTTAGTTTTCCAATGACGTGCCAGAATTTTTGTCGTTTAAAATCAAATAATGTTTGTAATTTTATAGAAACTGGGAATATACTTTTTTATTTAATTCGTGTAATTTCGAAATCAAAGGTGTTATACCTAGATGAAATATGATTGTTCACGGAAGTAAAAACTACTGAATTTATAATTATGACCAATTGAAATAAATATTTCTTATCTCAAATTAACGAAGTTCAGATTTTTTCAGGAAATCGATTTAATTGCTTTCGTACATTATTTTGGTTCTATCCGATGAATTCCTGACAGTTTCAGAGTCTACACTCGGTGCTAAATTTGTGCTTGAGGATTTGAAACTCTTGTTTTGATACCCTAAGAAGTTCATTGCAATTACTTAATAGTAACTGCTGCCGTCCAGCTGCAATATTGCCACCACATTAACAAATGAAAGCATGGCTGTCTCGTCTCATGCAACATCTCATGCTTATGTTTAAGAGGTAATGTACGAGAGAAGCGATTTGTTGGTATTGAGGTATTGTTATAATCACGTGCTTGTTACCGGTTTGTTATTAGTTCGTGGAATTATGCGTGTGAAGTATTTACTTCATGAGACCAAACGATCAAGAAAAACCCTATTTCTGTTCAGGAGACACAACCAACCGCCGATAAATGTAAACAGTGTAGTTAATGATGAATGCCAGGTCACGTTGGACTATGTTATTTTTTACACTCACATGAAGACACTTTTTATTCATTTATGTATCGTAGAAGAAGTACTACGAACTGCACGAATCGTGTGAGGAAGTCTGTTTCCTTGTGTGAGAATGGGTGAAAGATATGTAAACAAGAGGAAGAAGCAGCTTCCAAAAGGTTGTGTAGAATATTAAGTGGTTGTCAAATACGTTTCCTTATTAAACGCGCGCTTTAATCGTGTCTTTAAAAGACTTCTTCTACTTGCCTTAAAACCATTGTTTAAATAACATAGCTTTATTACTAATCTAAGCTTTGTCAAATCAGTCAGTTCGTTCAATTCGTTCAATATCTGACGCTTGCAAATAACTATTGTATTTACCATATCGTTATAGATATCTTTAAAGTGTATTCAAAATAATAGTGAAGTATTATATCGCCTAGATCAGGTAACGATGAAATTATTTGTCTTTTAGTGTATAATTAGTTATTTAGGTAATTAAACTTGTAAACAGGAACAACCTAACACGACCGTTAAACAATTAGTCTAATTGCGTTCAGCAGCTTAGTAAAAATGTCGGAAAGTTACAGCGGTGTTGCTGAAACGCAAGGGCTCAGGCACCAGATGCAACGAAATGCGGTGCGTGTGGAACATGCGGGCCAAATTATCGCTTGCCGCCAATAACACATGTTGGAATAATAGAGAAATTATTCGTGAAATCGCCGAACGACTGAGCCTCTTTATTCCGCGGGCTCGCACCAACCAGACTCATATATTACGAATTATGCCCCAATAATGCCGGAGGATGAAAATCAATTTGCGAGCAATCGGAGTTAATCTACGTGACAAAGTGAATTTTTTTTAACCCCGATCGCCTAGTATGAAGTGATGTAATGGAAAAATTCCGCTGTTTTTTTCCCAGAGATATGCGTCGATTTACCGGTTATTTGCGTGTTCAGGATTTGCGATATTGCGAAAGGTCATGTAACAATTATAATAACGATAATAAATATGAAAAGTATTATAGTTGTGGTGAAAATGAATGTTTACTTTGGTTATCACCTCTGTCCAACGGTTTGTTACTTAGCAAATATGTCAAGTAACACATTTCAATTTTTTTAAATGGATTTTAATCTTATTTTTAATTGCGTTAATTTACCTTGCTCTTTCGATTTCAGGTCTGACTACGTTCAGATTAATTTAAGATCAGGGCGACCTACAATATACGTTTTCTGACGAAAAATCGCCACTTTCCACTGTAGCATTACAGTACTTTCTTTTTATAACATAAGTACGTAGTAGCCAAGAATAAACTCAAGGTGTGAAAGAAAAATGAAACATTCATTTTTTAGGCATTAATTCGGGGAAATGAGCACATTTTTACTTCATCAGCGTCACTGGATCAAACCGAGTTGGGCGTGTAATAGTGAAAAGTGGGCAGGTCTCTGTGGAAATCGCGTCTTGGGTCGGTTGCCCGCCGGGCTCCCGCGCCTCCGCCCAGCCATCCGTCTGGAAGGGCGCCGCCCTGCCCCCACCCCCACCCCCACCGCCGCCGCCTGCGGGTGACGTTGGACGCGGGCGCGACGCCCGATGAAATATCGGGATGTGGCTGCGACGCTTGCCCCCCCCCCCCACCCTCCCGCTGCTCAACACCCTTCGCACGCTGCCTGTCGCTCGCGCCGCGCTGCATGCTGCTCTACGTCTGCTCCTGCTGTCCACCGCCCGTGGCCCGCTGCCCGGCTGTCCTCGCCCGTCCTCGCCCGTCCTCGCCCGTCCTCGCCCGCCCTCGCCCGTCCTCGCCCGTCCTCGCCCGTCCTCGCCCGTCCTCGCCCGTCCTCGCCCGTCCTTGCCCGTCCTTGCCCGTCCTTGCCCGTCCTTGCCCGTCCTCGCCCGTCCTCGCCCGTCCTCGCCCGTCCTCGCCCGTCCTCGCCCGTCCTCGCCCGTTCTCGCACTTCCTAGCCCGCTTCCGATCATTCTTGCCCTTCCTTGCTTGTTCTCCCCCCTTATCGCCTGTCCTCGCCCGTTTTCGCTTGCCTCGCACGTCCTTGCCCGGCCTCACCCATTCTTGCCCGTCCTCGCCCTTCCGTTCCCTTCCTCGCCCGCTTTCGCCCATTCTCGCCCTTCCTTGCCCGTTCTCCCCCTTATGGCATGTCCTCGACCGTCCTCGCTTGCTCTCGCCGCTCCTCGCCCTTCCTTGCCCATCTTCGCTCGCTATTGCCCGTCCTCGTCCTTCCTTGCCTGTTCTCGCCCATCCCCGCCCGTCTCGCTCGTCTCGCGCTTCCTAGTCCATCCCTGCCGGTCGCTCGCTTGTAACTGTTCCAGCACGTCCTCGCGTGTCCGTCTTCCCGTTCGTCCTCGTGGCTCAAGTTAGCTGCTTCGATGGTAAAAAATAATTCATGAAATTGGAGATATTGTCAATACAACTTCACTCGTAAATGAAAGAAAACTAAAATGTGTTTCATTTCTTAAAAAAAAAGTCATTTAAATTATTCTTCTGAGCGGTGATATCCAAGCCTGTCCGCCCCTGTTCTTCCTTCACAAGCTTTTTATCGACTTCCACACCTTCTTGTGTCTCGTTCGTCCTTCCTGCTCCCCTCTGTATTTTCTGACTCTTTGTCCGGAAACATTTCCCCTCCCCTCCGTGCCGCGCCACCGCCTCCGCCGCCGCCACTTCCTCCGCCTCCGTCTTCACCTTCACCTTAGCCTCCGCCTGCGCCTCCGCCTCCGCCGCCGTCACTTCCTCCGCCTCCACCGCCCCTCCGCCGCCGCCACTTCCTCCGCCTCCGCCTTCACCTTAGCCTCCGCCTTCGCCTCTTCCTCCGCCTCTGCCTCCGCCTCCGCGGCGCGGCGTTCCGCACGCGAGGCGCCACTACATTTCCCGCCGCCGCCGCCGCTCGCGTGTCCGGGAACCCCTCGCCAGGAGATGATCTGACCTTGTTTGTGGACCGCCGTATATTTCCCGTGTCCGAGAGAATTTCGGAATGGCACACCTGAGAATGAGCGATGTTCGTGCCTATTCCTTCCTGTGCATTTTTTGCCAGTTTGTTGTTATTGTTGCTTAAGGCCGAGGGTTGGGGGAAATGTTTTACTGATCTAACCCCGTTATGGCTTCATTTGTTGGGATTTTTAGATTTGGAACATCCTAGACACCCAACAGTACCAACACGTGCCACGATTTTAATCACATTTATCCGTTGATTGAATATTGTTCCCTGGCATAGCGGTGATGTGAATGGGACAGGAATTGTCGGAGGGTTTTAGTTCTCCTGACATGCCACCCTGGAAATTGTCCGTCCTTCGAAAATCCTCCGCTCTTTGCCTGGTTAGAGCCGGCGAACAGGTGCAACGGCTTCAGTTTCTCAGGGGCTGGCGTTTAAGGTTGGTTAGTGAGCTTACTTGCACTACTTTTTACCTCATCAGCTAGTAAGTTTATGTTTGATGTTCGAGATTTCGAATTCGATTTTCTGATTCCAGCGCTGGAGTTTGCGTTTGATCCCGACGTTTTTCGTGCTGTTGGGAAGCGATGTGAGTTTAATGGAGGTGAAAATCGGCCGCGATAGGCAAATCATATGGTGATTAGGTTTACACGTCACTCAATAAAACTTCATTAATCATTCATGCCCCACGGGTACTACAGACGATCAGATATTTATTTGTTTTAGAATTTTGGGCGGGACGGTCTACGTGGTTGTTAGAGCCCTAAATGACTCAGCGTGGGATGCTTAGCTTTGTGGGTTTCGAACCTGTCTTGGCATTGAATATTTGTCATTTGTTTCTTGCTTGGGCGTATTGAACCGTCCGATTTACGAGAAACGATAGTATTAGGGTATGGTTTGAGAAAAGATAGATAACTGTGGAATGCATTCGTATGATCAAGGGTAATTTGAAAACTAGGAATTTACTAATCGAGTTTGCAGAATTCGATAGGATTCTAATGATGGAAAAAAGCGCCAGTTCAAGTTTTTTTTTCACGATGCGGGCAGGGGGTTCGTGGTTTGAATATCTCATTCCTAATTATCTATTTATTTCTGTATTTCTAACACCATGCGAACTGACAGACCGGGAGATTGCCATCAAGTGTCCAGTTCTGCTGATGAATTTGACGGTGAACAGCATCGTGTTGTTTGCCCCATCTGCCTTGGAGCACAGCCAGCACCCTCCCGGTCCTGTCGGAGCTGCCTAAGCATCCAACCACACTGAAGGAAAATCGACACAAGGGGAAGGAAATCGATGGAACACAGGTTGCTTGATTCTGCCCTGGTTGGGAAAAATCTGATTTGTGGCCCCTCCTGCCACTCCCGGCGCGGGAAGGGATGCTCGGCGAGGGGAGGGGGCCCGAGCTGGTGGTGGAGCCGTCTGCCCGAGACGGAGGATTAGTGGGCTTCGTCCTTAGGGCGCCTTCCCACGGCGCGACCGCGGCGCGCTTCGTTCAAGGAGCAGAGCCCTTCCGATGCAGCCACCTCCGGAGCCACGGCCGCTTCGCCGCCCGCCGTGGAAGGGGGTGGGGTCTGGAGGGGTAGGTTTCGCCGACCCTCCGGCGACGACGAACAAAGGGACCGGAGCAGGTAGAACGCTGCGGCCGCGGCGCAGTGGGAACGCTCCCATTTAAAGCTATTTTCTGCTAGAGGTGGCGCGTGGCCCCTCCTCCGCTTCGCGTAGCTGGAGTTCGGCGTCGGCTGCCGCAGCAGCCGCCACCCGCTGCTCGTGGGAAGGCCTCCATTCCAACCAATGCTCTGCTACGCGCCGCGCTGCTGCGAAGCGCGCTGCGGCCGCGCCGTGGGAAGGGGCCCTTAGAGCCCCAAGTGCACTGTGGACTCCTCAGCGAAGATTTCGCGGAGAATTGCTGCAGAGTGGAGGCTGGAGTAATAATGGGAGTGAACACCAGAAAACAACACGGACGCTTTAAAAATCTTAACTTCGTCATAATCTTTACTTTGTCATTTGCGGCGGCGATGGTGTGACGGTTAGCGTACCGGACTGTTATACCCAAGCTCGCGGGCTCACCGATCGAAGCCGTGGATTTTTAGGGTGACAAAATCCTTCGTACGCCTTCCTTCGGAGGGGAAGTAAAGCCGGCTGTCCCATGTTAGTAGATTTACTTGCATGTAAAAGATCCTCAAGCCTAAATGACGCCTCTGAACTAAATTCAAATCGCCTATTTCTCGCCCAAGAAATACCTCCTTTCTATGCTAGTTGGTGAAAGGAGCGTACCGAAATTTGCGTGGTCAGACGGAAGAGCGGTCCTGATGGCCCGAGTCTCGCCACATAAAATAAGGCAAATTTAATTCAATTCAATTCAATAATCTGGTCTGCCCCGGTGTTTGCGCTGCTCCTACATGAAAAATAAGGGTTGGTAAGAACAGCAAAAAGGGATCTGTGATAAAGATTTGAGAAAATAAAAAGAAACAAAAAACGTCGTCATACGTTTAATCGATGATTCTCCGTCAAAAGAGACCGATTCGCGAAAAACCTAGTAGAAAGTCTGAGCATCAGAAAAAAAATAATAGGATTTGCATTCAGGGGACTATTTGGAAATATATTAATACAAACGTGATGCAATTGTTTATCATATCAATTTTAAATAACTCTGCGATATGATAATTCATACGTTCTTAGAATCCCCATCATGACTGTAACTCTGAAGACGCTTTTTCTGTTTGTCCATTGCCAAGATCAATATTAAGTGACTGATATTTTGTGTAAAATTTGTGTGCTGCTCCATTCTACTTTGACAGCAAATATTTCCACACATGATAATTTGGTGTTCAGCATTCTACTTTTTTAAGTGTAAACTGATTATACGTGCAACGTTCAAAATAAGTATAAGCACTTTAGAATAACTTTCAATATACTTGCCAAAATTTCGGATTTTCTGTGTTTGTATTGTATTGAACTCGAGAGAATTGTTCGGAACATCAAATACTGTTGATGCAATTGCACTCAAGAGAGTTTCTATTCAATATAGGATTTATCTATCAAAATTGATCTACGAGTATTAGGCCTCGCTATGTTCGATATGTAATTAATTCGTAAGTAAATCACTGGACTGTCTGGGAAAGGTATCAATTGTAAAGTGATGTTACCACTAATTCCAATAACTCTTGCAAAACCTACATATCATTAACATACAGGTATGTTGCCACAACATATCCAGGAACCACAGATAGTCGAGCACAATGTACACAAATAGCATAACCAGGCAAATGTGTGGCAAAGCGTTTACTAAGGTATTTAGTTGCAGGTTCCTTTTTATATACGAGATTAGAAGGAAAGATAATTATCATTGTTTCAAATTTTAAACCACAGCGTTCCCCGTTTTTGATAGAAGAGAGGGGGCTTATGCATTTTTACGCAGCATTTTAATGTGAAAAGGAAAACAAACTAATGGTGTAAAATTATAGCACACATCCTTGCACTATTATTGATGATTTTCGTGAAGACAATTCGAACCAAATTAATTTTAAGTAACGTATTCAAATGTGACCTAGGTTCACAAACTAAACAAGCGAGTGAAGAAGCTGCTTGGTATTTCCCCGTGAAAAATGCAGGAGGAAAATTGAGAGCATTTGAAAAATATATTTAAACGCCTTGTCAGAGCTCTTTGAAAAATGGATAAACCACTGATTAGGAATTGTCAGAACCCAAAACGTTAATATCTCTATCCTGTTTTCGAACAATTACAAACTTTTCTGTGTATTTTTAGTACGTGTCTATTTATCTTTACTGCTTTCATGTTTAAGGGATGCAGCAACAAAATAGGAACATAAAGATCAAAATCATTTCTGAAAGTTTTTGCTGGTGAAAGATAAAAAGTTAAATCAGCACAATTTCGGCGCGTACGAAAAATAAAATTAAAAATTTAAAAAAGACAGCTCCAAATGTCTCTCCCGGGGAGCATAAAACAAACGCGGCCCCGTGAGAAGTGAAGAAGTACTTGTTGTCTTTTCTGTTTGTGAGATCTCTGAAGGAAGCAGGAACTTGGGAACTCGGCCCCAGTGGAACGAGGAGGTTGCGCTCGCGTTCTTGTCTCTCTCCGACCCTCCTCCCCCTTTCTCCCCCTTTCTCCCTCTCGCGACATCGCCACCAATGACCAGCCTCTGCGCCCTTGCTCTCACAACTGGTGCATTGCAGTCATGTGGTGGGCTTTTGGTTGATTTTGTTTGGAAGCACCGGTTACGATGTAGACTGTTATCTTTCGTATCTTGTGTGTCGGTTATTTCGTTATTTGCTCAACAAATGGGAATGACAAGCTTGCCGAGTCTTGTTTAAAATTTTGTTATTTTCTCATCTTCTAAAGATGATGCGATTTTGAAAAAAATAGAAATAAAAAGGAGGATTTTCACTAATATTTTTAAATCCTAGACTGCTCAAGGTTTATTCACTTATAATCATTATTTTTCAACAGAGAAGCTTCGACGAAATGAGAACTATTCTTCGGTCGATATTTAAACTCCACGCGTATTTCAGCGACGCTCATACGATTAAAACCGTTGTGAGAAAGAACTCTCGTCATTTCCTCCTCGTGTAGTAATTGCCCTTATCTCGCAACGCCCCTCCGACCAGCGGAGAAATCCTTTAATAAGCTCAAGTGCCTGGGAGGAGATCCTCCTTTGAACTGCCACCGATCGACTTTCTCGACTAGATCATCGAGCCGCTATGCGTCTTTTTTCGCCCTACATGAGTTACACCAGACTCCGCCAAGGGCCAGGACGTGGGCAGGGGCTTGCGTACGATTTAGTCTTGCACTGCCGCTGGCGGAAGTCCGGGAGTTGGGACAAACAGACTCTATACGACTCTTTCTAATCCCAACGCAAGTCAATTCACGTATATTAATTTATATGCTTCATTTCGATTACTTTATGCAGTTGTTTCCTCCTCTTAAGAGGCGTGTTTTTTACGTGTAGGACGCGGCTTTTACGTGAATAGTGTGCGCTAGAAGAAGCTTCCCTATGACTTGCCTGCCGATGAGTCAGTGCAGCGCGGCGGAGGCGTTACGTAAGGCGCGGGGGAGCAAGGCGGTCGAATGGTGGTGTGGGGCCCCGCCCCGCCCCGCCCCGCCCCGCCCCGTCTCGCCACACCGCGCGGCGCAGCACCCGCTCTCCAGGAAGTGACCTTGCCCGTTATGCAAACCCGCGCCGCGCCGGCGGCGTGCCTTGGGCGAGCCGGCAGCGCCGAGCACCGCCGAGCACCGCGCTCCTCTGTCCGCGACGCGCGTTGCTTCGCGAATGTGTGTCCAGACGGCGCCGAAGCCCCACAGCACTTCGTCTCAAAAGCTGTCATGTGACACAAAGATCGTTATATTAGTTAAAATGCATCCCAATAACATGGATTATTGTAAACAATATTATTACGCGATTGTTTTATAAAGATTTCAGTTACTTATCCTTGTAATCGTAACATACACAGTTTATGTACCTGTTTGTGCTTAATTAACACATTAAATCGTTCATTATCGTAATGCTCGGATTGTCAAGTATTGTTTCTATGTATTTAAAGAAAGAAATATTTCGACAATAGCAATATGTTTGTCATTGAGCTTGGGGAGGGGGCATAATCGAGTCTTCTGCTGATAATGCACGATCCTTCGCGGACGAGTGTCAAGGTGGCGCTGAAGCTGGGGAAATTCATCTCAATATCTGTAAAGCGATTAATCGGGAAGTCAGTATCAAGATCAACATATCGTTTCAATAACATTGCATTTGTGTGGACTACCTTACAAAAATAGAGATAACACTTTATTTAGGTGCGTCGTTTGCGTGGACAACCGTGCTATAATAGAGATAAATTATTTACGTGTGTCACTTTCCCTTCCTACAGTCTCTGCTCTGTGACAACGACCACGTATTCCCCTCGGAAGAAGCAGGCATGAATGTGGCACGATTGCTATTAGTGGGTAGAAATGGGGTGAGGATGGGCGATTCGAGAGTGTGTGATAGGAAAACGACCGTGTTCTCCCTGAATGATCCCTGGTATAGGTAAAAGTGTAAGAAAGATTTCTTCTGTAATGTATGTTGTTCATTTAGTAAATAATTTGTTGTTAATTAAACCGCACATCATTATTTTTAAAATTGTGATGCCTTGATCATAAAGTGTTGTATCAATGTACAAGCATTTTAAAAAAGCAACACTTGCAACGATATCTACAGCCTGTGCGCTTGGGAGGATTGTGCAGTGCCTTCTGCCGCCGACTCGCGTTCCTTTGCGGATGAGTGTCCAGGTGGCTTAGTCGTTGCCGCCGAGGCTGGAGAAATTCAAACTCGCCTGTCTATAATGCAAGCAACACGACGTCAGAAGGAATGGAGGTTTCTTGTTCGTCTGTTGATATATCGGTTAGTCGATGTATCGAAAAGCGATATATCGAACATATTGAATTATCGGTTAAAATATATTCCCTTATGTGCACTGCCATGTGGTCTACTACGAAAATCTTAAATGACTAACGTTATACAGACAGTCCCTGCCTCGTGGCACACGGAATTGCTGTAGTGGGCCGTCCAAGGAAGCGTAGCCGAAAGCTGTCGGGCCCAGGCGTGAGTGTTTTCACCGATTACACCGGTGGTGTGGTTAGCTTCTTATACCACCACTCATCCTGGCTGATCCATCGTTCCTTTCATTATCATTCATCATTCTCCTCCTCATGTTACAACATATCAAGTGCATTCTGGAAGGCAACAAGGAACCACCGTGATTACTTGTCAGGGAAAGAGTTATACAGATGTAAGTCTTCTCACTCGCCAGCGCTCTGTAGTGAATATTCATTAAAACGGTTTCATTTATTAAAAGCCCTAGTTGGATCAGTGCGATTATTCCGTTCAGTTTAAACATATATGTTTTACAAGTGTCAATAGCTTCATATTTGAACCCAACTTAAAAATTTATAGCAGCTCACTATACGGAACTGAGATTTCTTCCGAAAATGTATTAGAACATCCAAGAAGGTCTCATATTGAATATTATGTCATAAGAAACATAACATGTGTCTCCTCAGGGACGAGATACCCTTTTTTTTAAAGCTCTGCGATGTGGCGTTCCAGAGTTATACCCTACGGTAACGCGTGTTCCGGATTGCATCTATTCACGCTTATTTCTTTTATCTTATCTTCGAAGTTCTGCGAAGTTTCGAAGTTTTTTCGTCTAAAATCTGTTTAATACACCCGAGGTGTGAAATTCTTCATGCAACAAAAGCACTCTTACGGAATGTTGTGTGGGCAGTGTATTAGAAATCGTACACAACTTAACCGTACACTCCTTAGCGTGCGATGTAATGAGTGGATGATATCGAGAACGACAAGTCATTTAAGAAAACTAGTAACATAATGCAGTTAGCAGTTAATAATGCGGATAACAGAAATAGTAACGTCGCTGTCTCCCGTCGGGGCGTTCTCTTCTTCTGCCGACGTTGCGCATTCTTTTGCGTGCGGGCGCTCAGGATGCCTGGACGTTGGAGCTGAAGCCTCTGAAATTCAACACATCTTGAGGGCTGTCACAAGAATGCGGTGCCAGCATGGGTGGTGATTCGTGGCCCGAATATCTGTGATGAAATGAAAAATTTATGTAATCATAATGAAGTTTGTTGTAAAATATATGGGCATTCAGGGTTGTATATGTAAATTGGCAATTATTATGCATAAAAATCTCTCTTTTTTATTTCGTGAAATTAAATCTTAATTTTCTTCATTATGTAGCAGATTGCAACCTTAATAAATGTTAATAAATTCATTAGCACTTGAAACGATTAGCTCAACGATTGAATCATGTATTTCAAAAAGCATAAACTGTGGCTACAGTATCGATAACATTTGTTTTTTTTATATACATCGTCATAGGCATACCGGCTAAATTGTGTGTGCCGTCCATTTTGTAAAATACTCACGAAATTTTTTTCTTGCTCTTCAAACGTAATTTAGAATGAACCATTCGAAAGTCATCTACATTTACCTGAATGATTCCGAAATCGACATTATTTTGCCAATCAGTAGTTTATTTTAACACACTCCATATGTTAGTAGCTGTTCTTAATCTGTGCTGGAGGAAAATAGTAATTATTTTGTGCAAAAGTGATTTCATGAAGAATATACGAAGATAAGGCGTAAATTAAATTCAGATGATTTCTAATGGTTCAGAGCTTCGAATTGAGAGCATGATCAAACATCTGGTCCACAAATGCGACAATCCTCCCCATCTATGATTTTACTCGATGCCTTTAGTCATCCATGTGTGCTCCTCAGGTTTCTGATTCAGGTCGCTAACGGACAGAACGTATGGCACTATTCTGTTCTCTCGTGAGACACGAGAGACCGAGGGACCGAGGTGCATTGTTTGACATTTATGACTCGCGTCATATAGGACGAGAACATAAATATACGTTGTATGATTTAACTCTGACTCGCTGGTCGCCAGGATCAATTTGTGACTTTGTCAGTTCAAAACATTACATTCGTACCATCGAATGCTTTTATTGCACATGTTGAATTGTAGCCATATGGAGATTTATTTTGTCCCATAATGAATGATTGATGGAGGATTGTAATGGTGTTCGTGGTGGTAATGATCCCTAGATCTTTGCACTATAGCTAACGAAATGGTTATGCCCTTGCGTCTTAATGCCTGAAGTATTTTACGAGATTTTTCTTTTTGAAATACATGATTGAAGATTTGATGAGCTCGGCGTTTCAACTGCTAATGGATTTATTAACGTTTATTAAGGTTGTAATCTCGGATATAATTAAGGAAATTAAGGTTTAATTTTCAAAAAAAATTGAAGTGAGATTTGTATGCAAAATAATCGCTTATTTACAAACACGTACACATACCTGAATGCGATGGGGCAACAGTTATACCCTAAAAATTGGAGATGCGGAATAAAAATGAAAATTTCAAAGAGGAAAGCGCTTTGCGTCTTTAAATTTATTTGAAGTCGTAATACGTGCCCGGCCATTAGCGATTGGGCATAATGTATTTCTTGGCCTCTAGGCTTTGAAAAATATGCTTGAGTCGTATACGACATGTTCATTTGTTGTGTACCGGCTCAGGTCATCAACTAATGTCACTGCAGTCTGTGAACGGGAGATCTTATGGATCGAGTCCTGATGAGTCTCTAGGTCGAATTCGCCCGCTGTCTGTCGGAGAATTCTAGCGGCCGGCTGCTCTTATCAGTAGTCTTCTGTGGTTTCTCCAGTCAAAACCAGGCGAATGTCGGAGCAGTACTCTAACAAACGGGGCCATGGGCCGTGCTCGATCATTTTTTCCTCTTCCTTGTTCTATTCTCTCCCCTTATTTACACACATTTACTCTTACATGCACTACACTACCATCTAAGTAGGGAGACCAGTCAGGACCAGACCAGGAATTTGGCCCGGCTGGGGCGGTGCCCCGCTCGTGGGTGATACCTCGTTGGGGAAAACGCCGCCAGCCGGTCGGTGCCGGATCCTTTCTATCCAGATTGGGAAAGATCACGGTCACGTCCTGCGATAAAATCGGGCTCTACCCTTACGAGACCTTAGCAGATGAAGCGCCCACAGTCACTAATCTCTCGACATTTGTTTTGTAAGTGTGATTTTTTCGTAAATTTAATCACGATAATAATAATAATAATAATAATAATAATAATAATAATCCTTATCGATATATCAATACCCAATGCCCACAACATACCGGGAAAATATCAAGAGAAGATCCAGAAGGATACCGATCTCGCCCATGAAGTCGCAATTCAGTGGAACTTCAGTAAAGTGACAACTGTGCCTATAATAATATCAGCTACAGGAGTGATCCCAAAAATGACACTTCGGGCACTGGAGTGTCTTCACTTGGATGCCAGGAATGTATATAATATGCAAAAGTGTGTAATTTTGAATACATGCCGTATTGTCAGAAGCCATCTGAACCTTCAGTAAAGCAACCGCACACCTGGTCATCATTCCTGTGTGTGGTTGACATACCGACCAGTAGATACTGTGAATAATGTATAATAATAATAATAATAATAATAATAATAATAATAATAATAATAATAATAATAATAATAATAATAGTAATAGTAATATATGCAGAACATGAAATATAAAAATATTGTGTGTACCGTGTTTGTCCTTATGTCTTTGTGGGGGTTGCGGGTGCCCTGGATGCGCCTCCGCCGGGCCGAGGTCTCCTGTGTGAAGGCTGAGGCTCGGGAAGGGGCAGGGGCAAGGGAGGGCTCCGCATGCGGCGGCGGCGGCGGCGGCGGCGGCGGCGGCGGCGGCGGCGGCGGCGGCGCTCTGGGGCGGAATGCCGATTGTGCGGAGTGGCCCCGCGCCCTGTGCTGCACCGAGGTAGACTCGGAGGGAATTGGAGCGCGCGGCCATTTGGAACAACGCGACAAGCGACACTCGGCTAATTGCGCAGGACAGGCGGTGGGAACGAGTGGGAATGCGCGACCTGCAGAAACTTTCTTCCTGTGGATGTCGCTGTTCGTTAACTATTAATATTTTTTTTAAGTGCATTTCAGTAGGAGCGTGTGTTGTTATTCGTAAAATAATTTGAGTCTGAATGCCATGTAAAGGTTTATCTGTTCCCATATTGGGTAAAAAATAAAAGATATGCTATTTATTTATAAATTGATGTTATTTGCAGAACAGATTCCGTAATTTCCTTATTATGGAATGGTGACGCTATTTTATTGACCGCCACTGTATGTACTTTCTTCATTTCCAGCAAATAAATAGCAGCTGTTTTCCAGGAAATGTTGAAAATGTCAGGGGATTCATGTAAAATACCCCCCACTAAAAAATTGAAATATCTTAATGGTCTCCGGAACGGCACAACTTCGTATTTACCAAGTGTCAGTTCAAAAGACACTAATCCGACAGTTATGTCAGACACCTATTTTCATCCATGCTTCAATCAATCAATCCATCCATCCATCCATCCATCCATCCATCAATGCATCCATCAATGCATGCATAAATGAACGCATGCATACATGGATACATCATACATGCAGATAGGCACATACATACATCATACATCATATAGGCAAATACATACATCATACATTTATACATACATTCATACATACATATACATACATACATATAGACACATACATACATACAGACACATACATACATACACATACATACATACACATACATACATACACATACATACATACATACACATACATACATACACATACATACATACAGACACATACATGCATACATACAGACACATACATGCATACATACAGACACATACATGCATACATACAGACACATACATGCATACATACAGACACATACATGCATACATACAGACACATACATGCATACATACAGACACATACATGCATACATACAGACACATGCGAGCATACATACAGACACATGCGAGCATACATACAGACACATACATGCATACATACAGACACATACATGCATACATAGACACATACATGCATACATACAGACACATACATGCATACATACAGACACATACATGCATACATACAGACACATACATGCATACATACAGACACATACATACATACATACAGACACATACATACAGACATCCAGAGTTTCGAGTACATAATTGCTTGCATCTCCTCGGCACCTGCACCAGTCGTGACCATCTTTGGAAAATACTAAAATACCTTAGTCCTGAAATGAATGCGAAGTTACGGCTGAAACATACCTTACACGCGGATTCTACGAAAGAAAATTAGAGATCGTATTTTCGAGATGTCCGCAGTATTTTCCTTTCTATACTAAAGTATATGTTTCCTCCCTATACTACACTGAATCACCTAGGACAAATTAAACACCTACCGTATTGTTACATTGAACTTCGCTTGACGAGAAACATTGCAGTTATAACTGAAAGTCTCTTTCACCAATAACGCAACGAAAAAGTTTCATTTGTTAAAACATCTTTCAAAAAATAACAGAAGTTTTATAAGGAAGGACAAACGTATCGGACGCGGAAGAAAAGAAAATAATGGACTGCTCTTTTCATTTATCTCGTTTTATTAGAGACGGCACACGATCCATTCAACTAAATTGTCCATCCCGCGGTTTCTAGTAAGGTTTTAATGAAACGTAACCTGAAACACGATAGAGGAGACCTAAATCAAGATGCTTCAGAGTAAAAACAGGTTCAACTGAAGATAAAAATGAAAGTTATGATGTTTGAAGTCTAACGTCTCGTAGACAGACCAACCTGTATTAATGATTTTTGAAGGATAGATCATGACCAATCTTAACGTCTTATCGTATGTCTTTGGCAATTGATGAACGGCGATAATATAATTTAATTTTAATTTCTAAAAGTTTGTCTTTATAACGAATTAACAATTCATCGTATGTTTTCAAATGCTAATGGCAACGGTGGTGGTAGCAACGTTGAGCAAGGCAGACAGGACAGGAGAGGGCGTGACGGGATGGGACGGGACGAAGAGGGGTGGAGAGGGGCGGGACAAGACAGGACAGGACAGGCCGGACAGGACAAGTCAGGACAGAACAGGATAGTTCAGGACACACTATAGTTTGGCTCTCGAAGTAACTTACTCTGTAGTGTTTATTATGTATGTTCTTCCGTGTTAAAATGTAAGAAAGTTGTATCATATAAGTTACATAATACATTATGACAACCGCATTACAGCAATGTACAGCATTGCCAAGGGGAACAGGAAAAATTCACCAGTTTCAGAAGGAGTTTTCTCTAGGAAGGTTGATTGTAGGTGGTTCAATCTTCTTTTGTGGACAGTTTAAATTTCTTATTCATGTAATAAAAAGCTCGCTCGAAGGATGCGACTAATTGGCGAAGACGCCAGTGTGTGGATTTGGAATCTCGGCGAGGGCGTCTATCGCCCGCGGCGGCAGCCTCCTCGGCCGGCGCGGCGCGGCGCGGCGCCCGAGGCCTGGGCTGCGCAGGCACGCGGCCTCCCGCGCGCGTTCCGGGGCATCGATTTATCAATAGCGAAATGTGCGTGGGCGGGCGGGCAGGCGGACGGGCGCCCGCGGCACGTGGCGCCCACCGGAGCCCTTTGCCGCGCCGCGCCACGCCACGCCGCTCGCGCCCAACACGCCTCGCCACGCTACGCGAGGAGAGACTGCCCCGCTGATCGACAAGCGACGTCGCGATGACTTTAAAATTGATTTAGTGTTAATGAAGAAAGGATACATTTACGGATTTGCTAAGGTGTACTTTAAATTTGCGCGATAAGGCCTAAATACTGACAACGCTAATGACGTAGGGCCAAAGCCAAAATATTTAGCTTGGGTTGTGTTATTCACGACTGGATACCATGTAATTGTGTTTTCCATTAAATATCTGAAAAGAGTTCCAGTTGGTTGCTGGTTACCTTACCCCGCTTTTAAGTGAATTTCCATGCTTCGCGCCCATCACGGAAGCCAAAATCGAGATATTGAGTGATCCAAATGTACAGTGTAGTCCGCCGTCTGTGACGCCTAGAAGCCAGCAGAAAGTGAAGTATTGTAACGCAACCAGACTTTAGTGAGCGTTGGCAAGAAACCCATCGACAGTTCCTAGTGCGAATGTTAAATACGCTCCTTGGCTGGCAGTGCCGTGACACACTGGCTCCCCGGAAACTATCGCCTCTGGTTGAGCCTAAGAGTGATCGCCATGAAAACAAAAAGGACGTGTGACACACACGAGTGTCAGAAGTGAAATTCCAAAAATGAAAGATGAGTAAATGTGTAGGTAAGATCATTTAAAATTTACTAATTGTGCGTTCAAAAAACAGATTCATTCACTAGTGTGAATGTCCGTTGATCCGCTGTAACTTTCCGCTTGCAAATTTGGAACCAAACAACGAACAGTGATGGTCGAACAATCAAACGATCTATTTTTAGTGTGGGAAGTATTGCAGAATTTACTCTATGCCAAAGTTTCGTAAAAATCAGTATTGTAGGCAAAATGAAAAAAAAATGTATTCGAGGGCTTCCGGTAATTAGTTTTAAGACTTATTTTGTGTTTGGCGTGTATAGCACTTAGGTTTTTTGGCTAATCGTTCGTTAATCTTGGAGAGATTTCTTCCCTACTCATGTAGCGTGTTCTCTTGACTTTATCGCTTGATTGTCCCTACAACGCTGACACTACCATCCATTTGGGTGCGTCCCGCTGTGGATGCGTAGACGATCGAATCTGGACGGATGCAATATAAATCCGGAAATTCTCCGCAAATGGAATGGGCCCGGCGCCAGCCCAATTTTCCCTACCATTACCGCCCGCACTTGTCCCTCTTCCATCATTGATCGTGAGCCATTTAGCCAATCATTGGGCCATTTTCACTTCCCTTCTGCGTCATT
Organism: Gryllus longicercus; assembly: GCA_038098605.1. Taxonomy (NCBI): domain Eukaryota; kingdom Metazoa; phylum Arthropoda; class Insecta; order Orthoptera; family Gryllidae; genus Gryllus; species Gryllus longicercus. The sequence goes on along the minus strand of JAZDUA010000169.1, from coordinate 2,461,460 downwards.
CCTCTCGCGCCGAGGGGACAACAGGCAGGTGCAATTAAGGCACGTCATGAGCAATACCGGTGCACAGGCCAAAACATAACAGGGCGATCTCCGATAGCGTTCGTTCCAACTGTTTTCGTTCACCACTGGGGATGTAGAACAGTCTGTCTGTGTTTAGAGAACCGTGGGTAACAACAATTTATCTATTTACTAGGCTGTCCGGGTGACGCCGCGTCCATGGCGAAGGTGCCGACGTTTCGGTCGCCATTCTGCGACCTTCCTCAGGGCGTATTGGCGACCGAAACGTCGGCACCTTCGCCATGGACGCGGCGTCACCCGGACAGCCTAGTAAATACTGACTCCGGCCGCGGAAGCCTACGCTCTCAACAATTTATCTAAAGTATCCGAAAGATGTACGAATGGAGTTAAAAAGTTTTCGAGTGACGACGTTGTTCTAACAACGGTGGGGTTTGTTGAAAATGTTGGCTGCCTTTATCGTACCTCACGTGCTTTTGTTTGAAATTTAAATTTAAATTTTTTAAATTTACGTTTTCGTTTTAACCTGTAGCGTTACCTGTACAGCTCAATTGAATGTACTCGCACTCTACTGCGGTAGGTGTAACTTTGGGATTGATTGTTGGTCGGCGGCCCTGCGTTTCCATACCGGCAAGAGGCGCCGAGCCAGTCGGGTCCGCAAACGCCCACCTGCGTTGCGGATGGAATTTTAACATTCGCACGGGCGCGATCGAAGGCACGATTGGGTTTCGGGATTTGGTCGTCATACGTAGTGTTCACGACCTAAAATGAAACATAAGAGCTTGATAGACCGTAAAGAATGATTGATGTTTCTGATGGAAGTATCATATGGGGAAGAAAACTCTTCCAGCTAGTTCAGAGCTTTTAGGCGTTTTGCAACAGCGCACCGTGTGGTCGCTAGCTACCAACACTCAATGTACGAGCTCCCCACGTCTAGACACTATCGTTGTGGTGAGGTTCTCGGATCTGAAATTGGCAAAACACACTCGACACAGCACACAAAAAGACAAAGGAAAATTTTCATTTTCAGTGTTGTAGTGGAAACCTCGACCCTCGACTCCCGCACGAGGTATTAGGTCGGTAGCGCTCTAATAATTTTTGTCGGTTCTGCTTGTGCGCTGTGGGAGAATTGCTGCCTCTACGAGTACCATTAAATGTTGATAGTCATGTCAGCAGTTTTCAAACTTATGGCTGTCGTGACTCCCCCAGGTAACAAATTCTGCACACGCCTCTCCTCATTAAAATTAAATTGTTCATAAGAAATACATATTATTTCCTGAAAGTAAGGCCATCTTTTTATTATATACTTACAGTGTACAAAATCATTATTGCAAGTGATGTGCACTACTCACTGTTTTAATTACTGAATTTAATCGGTGTTTGGCAAAGTGAGGAAAACTGTGAGGAAAAGTAAAAAAAATAGGAACATACTGAAAGTTCAGAAAAGTCAGTGAGATTAATAGGGTTGTTTGGTAACACAAATTTCATCGAATTCCAGCGCTAATTTTGAAATGGCAATATGCATCTCATTCTGGAGATATATTCTTGATCTATATTTTGTCTTGACCATCACTATGATGAAAAAGACAGTTTCGCGTACGTAATATGAGGCAAAAAGAAACAGAACACGCAAGGCCTTCTTACTTAACTCTGGATACTCATTCCTTACGGGGTACCAAAATTCGGTCAATGTTGCTGTCCGATACAGACTGTAATGTATTGTCTGACGCAAGATAAATCAGTTCTTCTTCTTCTCCTGTTGAGAAATTTAGAAATTTTTGCATTATTAAGCATTAGAGCACTATTGTATTCAATTATTATGAAATCCTGTCTCCTCCGCTCTGAAACTTTCGTGCCTCCCTGGGGAGGTGCGCCTCACAGTTTGAATACCACTGATCTGTGCGGTTGTCCCCGAAGTTTGCGTCGTTGCTGTTTCACTTCGGAAAATTGATGCCGAGTTTAGAAAGGAGTGCGTATATATTCAAAGCAGATTTGAGTGGAGGTGGTTTTTGTTTTCCCTATGCCAGTCGAACCGTGGAAACAGTTTTGAAATCGTGGAGTTTGATCAATATTTTGTGACGTTTAGATAATCATATTATCAACCTTGCACACCATGTTTTCAATGATTTTATCAATATATTCAATCACGTGAAGTGTGACTTGTCTTTCATGTTCTGGTTGGGGCCACAGAATTGTTAACGTCTTGCGAATCGAGGTCATGTGCCTCAAATTAGAGTGAAAAGTTGATTTTAAAGTACTCTTTTTCAAGTGAACGACGAACTATGTATCGGTTTATACGGGTATTTCAATTTGTCGACTGTTTCAAAACATGAGCTTCAGTATATCTTGTTACGTACCGGAATATCGATTTATGGACAACAAATGGCCATTCCTCTTGGCGCTGTCATCCATTACGCTCACCATAATGGGCCTTTGCAATTTGTACTCAATGGGATAAATGGGACACCATATCTTCTCGTCAAATTTATACTTATTACGGGCTTGCCAGCTTTCGTGGAATGAGACTGATGATACCACTTAGCAGTGGCAAATTATAACACTAATAATTGTAAAGATATTTAGACCACAATTGTCCGATAAAATGCTTTGATATTTTATTTTTAATTTTAACCATTGATAACTTTTAATTATATTGAGTAAATATATGATCCCTATGTTTCGCTCAATGACAAATTTAAATAATCAACATAAATGAAAGTATGGTGATCACATTATTTATTCTTATTTATTAGAAACAACGTTTTCACAATTTTATTACATTGTCCTGATTTAGCCGCTGCCTTAAACAATACTCACGGGCCAAAAGTTGTTCAATGATCACAGAAGATGTTTGCTTCTAGACCAGAGTGAATGTTACTTTGCAGAGCAATACTATTTTATAGTGTGTGTTTATGAGTATACAGAGTTTTAATTTGTATATATTCCTATGAGTCTAAAAATTACAATGTAATATAATTGTCGAAACGTATCAATTAAATAAGAATGAACAATGTGGACACCTAATTTTTATACGTGTTGATTATTTAAATGTGACATTGAGCCAAAGAAAGGAATCAGGTATTTACAAATAAACAATGCTTTGATGTTCTAGCTGTAGGAAATTTATAACTCTAAGGTAAATGTTGATAAACCTTTACAGACGCATTAATGTTTTATCGTTAGCCTCCATTAAACACATGTGCAATAATTTTGCGTGTCTCTAACACACACATTCAACCCAGTGCCCTGGGTTCTACGCTCCAGATGTCTCCGCAACCGGCTGGCGGTCTGGAATATTGCCAAATTCCTTTCGCCACCCTGTAATACAGCTGAAGATAATTTCTTCTTTGTTTGTCAACATTCCTTGACATACAATTCCGCAAAACCCGTTTCTTGAAATTTCATGAGCGATTTCAGGCCATATAATTCGCCATATAATTCGAGTCAGAACTCAAAACATTTTTCCCAAACACACGACGGGTAGTCATAAGCATTTGAAAAAAAGGTGCTAGTAGTACGAGGTGGTTACGTCGAGTTGGATAACCAATAGTTTGTCCAATGCCCCCACCCCCGTCATTCTTTCAGTGTATTTGTTTTTAGACGATTGCGAGGAGGAATTTCGTTGTGAGAAAATTGGGAAAGAAAGAGGAAAGGATTGAAGTCGCAAATAGTTAATTGCCTTTTGCGATCATTTAATATGTTATGAACTGTCCTTTGACGTTACGTTATTTTATTTCTTGTTAGAAAAACAATACATTTGTATGTTTGGTACATTTTGTATACGTAAGAGGTAACATGCTTTTTTTGTTTTATGTTATATACTTGCAGATGTGAGACATAGCCTATTAAAATCTACTGCCGAAGACGCTTGTATAGATTTTAATGGTGAAACCGGGGTAATACGAATAATGTCCACATCTTTGTAACATGGTAGGTGTGTCTATCATAAAGGCGAAATGCAAATAGGAATTGTTTTCCTTATTTACCGTTATATTGGAAAATAGAATAATGGAAAGCGCATGTATTGAAATAATCAGCATCCTGTGGTAAATCCATCCCTGAACATATTGAAGGTAATCCTTGGGTAAGGCCCCATGATTTCAATATACTCCAAAACTGTTAAAAGTTTTCCTCTGACAGAGAAAGGGACTGAGAACACGATTCTGGAGAAAACAGTGAGAGGTGGGAAAATGCGAATATTCCGAGAAAACATGCTACGTACCTTTTTTATACTTCACAAGCTCCACGCAGACCAGTCGCGTTATCATCCTCAATGCACGGATGTAGAAGTACGGAATCACCCCCGCTCTCGCGCCTGATTCCTAGTGCTGCCGATCAGTTATTGGCCATAGAGAAGTCCCAGGGGCGGTATGCTGAGTAATTGCTAGAGTACGTAACCGAAGCTTCTTAATTCGGGTCCTGATGGTAGCGAATCGCAGATGGCAACGCAATTGGTGGATAAGACTGAAAGAGCATTCTAGGAGCCAACTACTCAGCACTATTTCCACCGGTCTGTTTCATGAGGATTTACCTCTGCATAAAGAACGAGGTAGGGACACATCTTTCCTTCCCCGACGACCACCCGTCCCTGTGTGTTAAGACTGGGCCGATGAGTTTACGCGACCCATCGCCGAAGATCAAGAAGCGCCCAGGCGGGTTGGCGGGTCTAGGAGCGAGGATCGAGCCGGAGGGAAGGCGGGCGGCGCGGAGTCGCTCGTTAGGGCGCCTTCCCACGGCGCGACCGCGGCGCGCTTCCTTCAAGGAGCAGAGCCCTTCCCACGCAGCCACCGCCGGAGCCACGGCCGCTCCGCCGCCCGCCGTGGAAGGGGGTGGGGTCTGGAAGGGTAGGTTTCGCCGACCCTCCGGCGACGACGAACAAGACCGGAGCAGGTAGAACGCAGTGGGAAGCAAGGCTCCCATTTAAAGCTGTGTTCTGCTAGAGGTGGCGCGTGGCCCCTCCTCCGCTTCGCGTAGCTGGAGTTCTGCGTCGGCTGCCGCAGCAGCCGCCACCCGCTGCACGTGGGAAGGCCTCCATTCCAACCAATGCTCTGCTACGCGCCGCGCTGCTGCGAAGCGCGCTGCGGCCGCGCCGTGGGAAGGGGCCCTTAGTGGCCGCGGCCCGACTGCGCCCATTGTCGTGCGGCGCGCCGCCTGCAACTGCCTCGGCCCTCGCCACTGATACCCCAGCGCTGCGGAGGAGGCGCCCCCCCCCCCCCCCACGCGACGCCCAGCACGGGCCAACTGGCGCTTGCTCGGCTGCTCCAGGGTAGCCGCTGTTACAACGGGGAGAACGCATGTCGACGTGGAGGCTTAGGTGGTTCAGGGCATCGGTTGATGTGACTGAAGTGCCTCTGGCCGGGGGGGGGGGGTGAGATCCGACAGAGGCACGGTTTTCGATACTAGCTTCATAGCTAGGTCGAATTCAGCCACTGACTGGAGGAGAATTCTGGCCGGCTGCTATGATCGGTAGTTTTCCGTGGTTTCTTCGATCAACATCAGGCGAATGCCGGAACAGTTCCCTATCAAACATGTCACGGACCGCGTGCGCTCTTTCCTTCACACCTGTCTTCACCCCTTACCACACACACACACACACACACACACACACACACACACACACTCGTAAATGCCTTCACACATACATGTCAGAAGGCCAGTTGAGAGCTTAGAGCTTTGTCCTGGCTGGAGTAGTACCCCGTTAATGAGAGCTACCTAGGTTGTGGAAAAACAGCAAGTCGACGGGTAGGTCGGCGCCGGATTTCGCTATCCAGCAGAGATCTCACACACCTACCGTGATAAAACATTTACTACACTTACAGGAATAATGTTGACTCGCCTGGAATCACTAATCAATGAATCAATCAAAGGAGTGGGGAACGGAGAAAATGTTAGAGAGCCTATTTCAACGAAAATGTGTCTTTTGGATAGCTTTGGTTTCGTGGCAGTCTTGTTGGCACGCACGTCGTTAGTTCCTAAAATCCAATTTAGACGTTTCCTTTTGACAAACGATTTCGGGAGTTTTAGGGCACGTGTGCATGCGCACAACGGCTTCTCCGGTGGCAGCGCAGCTGTGCGCATTCGCAAGTGCGATAAAACTCCCAAAGTTGTTCAGTAGGAAGCAGGGGCTGCAGTTTGAAAGCGAGCGGGGATTCCAGTCCCTCTGGATTTATGGATGTGGTCCCCAGTTGGGTTCAGACTCGCCGCGGCAGTGACCCCGATTCAAGATTGTCCACACTCCGGTGTGATTAGTGTATCCATTCATTCATCCAAACTCACAGCAGAGAGCTTGTAGCTGGGGAAGCGGCCCTCCCAGGATACTAGGACGAGATACCTAGGCGTTGTTATAATCTATTACAGATCGTGTTCTGGCAATAATCCAGATGCTAGTCGAATTAACTGGACGGCAGCCCTGAAATGAGGTTATGAGGAACATCGCGGCCTACTCTTGCGGATCATTAAAATTCCCTGGTAAAATTGGCGGTGCATTCCTCCCCTGTACACTCTTATAAGGTGTATCAGAAACTCAAAAATGAATTCCTTGTGGGGGACATCACTAAACGCTTAAAAACAGCCTCCTATTAATTAGCCCCAAGCATTTTAGGGTTTTATCTGGAAATAACTTTAGTAAACCTGAAACTTTGGTGACAATAGTTTTGTCACTACCCTGAGTAACATCTTAATTATCCCCCAGGAACTTTTCAGTCCCCTGGGTTTAGGGAAACTTCATTCACGGATTACTTAGGAACAGTTTTTTGGTGATTTTGGTGGACATTATTAACTCGCATTGGTTCGGATAACTTTCGGACAATGGTTCAGTCTCCAGCCGTAATTTCTCTTCTGAATTATTGTTGACTTAATGTGCCTCTTGCGTTGCTCGGTGTATGTTTTATATCTCGTGACTGTTAATTGAATATGGTTTGGTTGTTGCTGATTTGGGGGTATAGTGTTCCTTAATACTGCTTTGGCCATTGATCAGCAATTTTTGCACAGCGCTGACATGGTTATTGCATAGCTGTAGTACAAAGATTGCTCTCGTGTGTTGGTTGCTGGTTGGCTCGCGATCGATGCTTTCTTTCGGTTGTAAGCGGAGCGGAGCGGAGATTGGGTTGTTCGTCGCGCTGTTTTGTGGGCAGAGGAAGGAGAGGGTGCGGTTGGGGCAAGGAAGAAGACATCGGCGGTCACACGCTTTCTTCCCGGCTGGCCTTTGGCACTGGGTCTGCTCTTGTTGCTCAACAGGTTCTGGCTGTTGCGTGGATCGGGATCGATAATTGCCAAACATACTAGATTTTGTGGTCAGTTACGGACCATTTTTTAATTCCTTCTAGGCTGTCAGGGTGACGCCGCGTCGTTGGCAGAGAGGCCGACGTTTCTCCTGTCATGCCACTACCCTGAAGGAGCCTGCGACATGACAGGCGAAACGTCGGCCTATCTGCCAACGACGCGGCGTCACCCGGACAGCCTAGAAGTAATGAACTAGAACCGTGGATGCCTACGTGTACAGTTTTTAATTCTCTGAATTGGTTGTTTAGTTAAAGCGCCATGGTGACGCAGATGTCCCACGACAACAGCTGGCTAATCCTTCTTTCCGTTTGACCTAGGTTCTGGATCTTGCTCTGGGACATCTATTGCGTGGCTCGCTTATTTTGTGGCTGTGTCAAGGTGTTAAACAGTTACTCGGATATTGTTCAGTTTCAGTTACAAGCCGTTGCTCACTGGCTATCTTTGTTTAAATTGTTTTTCATCAGTTGGTTGGTTGTCACCGGTTCATTTGTCGCCCTTGTGAGTTCCGTTCGTTGCTGAGTGTTGTTCGTTCTATGCGGCTCTATTCTAATTCATTTGTAGGTCGTTTGGTACCTTGCTGTGAATGAGATTCGCTTTTGTTCAGGAATGATTTAACCCTTGGTTCGGCTGTTGCTCCAACGGTAGTAAACTGAGGCTTGACTGGTGATAAAGCGAATTCGTTGGCATCCAAGGGCGAAGGTGTTTACTGAACAAAACTGCCAAAATAAAACAATTAAAAAAACTCGTCGGAGAAGAGCGTTCTGTATACAGTTCCCGTGAACAACGCAGTAGCAGTGATCGATTAGCTCTGGTAGGTCGATTGCACCCCGGTGGCTGCCCGGCTTCGCTTCGGTCGCTGCGTTCGATGCATCGAGAGGAACGCGGGGGGGGGGGGGGGGGAGCGCACTCGCCCTGGCCGGGCGGCGCGTTGCAAGCTTTTGCGCAACCCTCAACAAAAATACTTCGCCGGGAGGGGGCAAACACTTACGTAACGCGCAGAGGCTTCGGGAGAACAGGTGTTTGCGTTTATCTTGGGGTTGTTAATTGAGCGAGGAGCTATTATGAGGTGGCTGGCTGGCTGATTCAATCCGTGATTTGGAGCGAAGGTCTATTTTAAGAGGACAACGTTTAGTTTTTCTGGACAGATTAAGCTCTCAGCTGTTTTCAATTCAAATGGACAGTGGACGTGTTTTAACAAGAACCGTGAAAATATTATATTGTGATATAGTAGGTTTATGCCTAAATAATGAGTTACAAATTGCAAAAGCCCATATTACGATGAACGAGTTTTGAACGAATATCAAGATGAAATTGAAAAACTTCAATACAATCAACAAATGCAAATTCCAAAAGTATTGTTTAGTTAGAATTTGTTATTCAACAATTTGTGTTAACCGTAAACTCCTAAAAAAGCGGCATACATTCTGCTACATAACATTATTTCTCCATCACATATTAAAACGAAAACAAATTGAAAAAAATTAATGTATTTTTATAGATACTGTTTCAGCTATAAATATAAAGCTACAGTTATACAGAAATGCATGTTTGTAAAATATTCGTGAAATAAATCAAACCTACGGATGATTGGTGTCATTAGGTCTTCCCTCTGGACCTCGTACGTGGTGAAACGTAAAAACAGCGTGGAAGTGATTTTGTTTGCTTCATTCTTATTGTTCCCCACTTTCCCTATTTTGTCATTTATTGATAATTTCGAATTAGACGAGACAATCACGAAAATACGAAACAATAATTATATGTTCTCTACCGCGTGTACAATATTGGAACTCTCGTTTTCCCTTCACAGACAATATCATCTCTTCATCAACTGATATTGGACGCCATAGTGATAAGGAGAGGACGCAGTGACAATTGCATTGAATAATGAAGGTTGAAAACAGTAATTGCATGCTTAATAATTCTGCTGTAATAATCCAATTGACTGAAGAGTAAGCAGTCCAAATGACCCAGTATAATTGACATGATCTACGACAATTGAGCATCACCCAAAAGCGCTCCTCCTGCGAAGAATATTACTCCGTCAACTACATGAGCTGGAGCAACTACTGATTAGTTCGTCAGATCAGCGCGTGCAGGGTAGGGCTACTTTTCACGAATGGTTTACTGTCTTCCAATCCAAGAATTTTGTAATAATTTATGCAAGCCCTGTCAAAAAGCATATGAGAATATCCCAATGAGTTCTTTTTGACGTGTTACGTACCAAGTTCTGTCCCCCAATTTGTTTTCGTTCAAGTGGGTGTCAAATGGTAGTTCGTAATTTCTTCCTTAACTTGAAAAATCTCGGATCATAGATATGTCGCTATGATTTTAAATAGTTTCAGAAGGAAATTATGATTAGTCAGTGGTTAAGAAACATTCTCTTATTTGGAGTACAGAGATGGCAATCTATACAAAAGTACGCATGTACCGCGGCACTCACGAAAGTTTATTGTTCAATAATAGCAACATAGGGTAGCAACGAATTAAAGTAATACATTTGATACTTTTTTCCTTAACAATTTGTGTTGTAATGAATCCCTGCCTCGCTGTTTTGCATTATTCTAAATTGTCACTTTGTACAAAAATAAAAATATTGAAGGAAGATATCCAGGAGAAAGAAGTATCCGACAAAAAATAATTCAACTCTTGTTAGTCCATAGTGTTACAGTATTTGCTGCCGGGAAAACCGTTGTGCAAATTCTTGACAGACTTCCTTTCATTTCGTAAGTCATTGCAATGTGGAACTATTTTGAATTCGTGACATTTCCGAAATTGTCTTCTCGTAATGTTACGAAATATTTATAAAAACGGTTTCCTCTATTCGTCTATTAGAACAAAACAGATAAAAACAAATAAAAAAAAATTGGAGCCATTTTCAAAGAATTTTGAAAATGTCAGAGGTAAAGTACTCAGAATGTAACAGGTACAAATAAGAGGTAAAGCACTACAATATAGTGTATGCCCAAAAATTAAAATATCTAAATATCTTCGGAACGCCACAAATATTTCGCTTGCGTCTGACGTTTTTACTAAGTTCGAGCTCAAAAGCTTCTAATCTGCGTGGCATTTACTAGTTTTTTCATCCGTCCACCCACACAGACATCTGGATGTTTTAGTAGAAAAGTGCATGTATCGTCGCTACCTGTACAAATCTTAATCATCTTTGAAACAGTGGTGTTAGATCTTAATGCTGATGTGAACGCCTCGTTATAACGCTGCTGTATTTAAACACGTGGTTTACGACCGAAAATTCAAGATTGTGTAGTTGAAGTTATTCTAAAACATTTTGCCCTATGGGATATTTTCTATAGCTTCGGTAACAAAAGAAGTAGTAATAGTTCATTCAAATATCCAGGAAAGGGAAAGGAGTATCCGCCAAACATTCACTCTTTACTACTCGGGGGGGGGGGGGGGGGTCCTCCAGTCCCCCGGCCGAAGTAAATGTCATTACAATTCAGAAACCAATTACTAGATACTGCTCATGCAGCCAGTATGCTTCAGTGTGTTATTAGTATTGACTGGTTGTGCGAAGCGATGTGAGGTTTATTTATGGAATTAGAGCGGAAAAGGTCTCGGAATACCCCATCGTACTGTTAACGTAAGTTATTTTTCGTTGCCTTGATTGATGTTTTGTATTTTGACGGTTACGATTTGTGTTACAGTATAATCACAAAGCTAACTATTCTTCGTTCAACATCCTCTGAGTGAGAACCAACTACAAAAGCGAGATGTTACGAGTGTGCGAGAAATGCGGACAGAAACACAAACGTGGTTTGCGAAAAGTGCTGTAAACATATATGCCCAGATCACAGAAGTTCATTGTGTAAAAATTGTTTGTAATCTACTTTTTTCTTATTATTACAACCACTGAAAACTGGTTCGAAGCATACAAATTTGAAATAATTTTTTTTCATTGAGATAGTTATATACGTCTTGAGGAACCTGAGGACTCCGCCAGAGCTTAGGTGTAAGTGAATTTCACCAGAGAAGTTAAGAGTTAATTTAATTCTTCTCAGTCCGCAGCATTTACTATTGGTATAAAAAAGAAAAAAAAGAAAAAGAAAAAAAGAAAAGGAAAAAAAAGAAAAAAAAAAGAAAAAAGAAAAAAAAAGAAAAAAAAAAGAAAGATTAACGCAGATTCTTGACCGCCCCCCTCCTAGCCGTGAGACATTTCCGTGCGAAAACGAGCTGATGGCACGTGGCTGACTGAGGGGTCCGGCGGCGGCGGCGGTGGCGCGGCGGTGCGGGCGTCGTGGGCAGGCGAGGCACGGCGCTGCGCGGCGCTGGCGCGGTGGCGACCCGTCTCGCCTCGCCTCGCGTCACACGTTGCCAGGCGCCGCGACCGCGGGCCATCATCGGCGACGCTCCCGCCTGCCGCCGCGCGGGCGCCACCGGCGGCGCGCCCAAGACACAGCGCACGTCCTCCGCGGCGAGTGGCTGGGAACGAAACGGTAGCTGTGCGCTCGGCCACCGACTGCCTCCCGCTGCCTGGCGTGGGTGTGAGTGTGTGTGTGTGTGGTGCGGACGGCGGCGCCTCGCACGGGGAACACGTGACTGATTACGCAAAGGTGTGTCTGTGTGTTGGAGGATGTCGTTAAAAGTGGAATGGGATTTCTTGTTCGCTGTGTAATTGATCGACTGGCAGCAGTCTTTCACGAGATTACAACTCTAAGAACAGCGGAATGAAGTGACGAAGCGTTTTGATATTATGATTTGCACAGCTCACGTTTGCTTGTTTTATTAACGTAATAACGCGCAAGGTGAGTTTGACGCATGACATCACTGTGGCGTTTCCCTTTTAGTTACGCAGATTGTCCTTCCTTTTCTTTGTATTCCCTTTGTGAATTTATCATCATCTTGTACATCATGTTCCAATCAAGTCATTCTGTTTGGTGATATTGTTACACAAACTCCGCACCCCCGTGCGATTTGTCTCGTCTCTGTCATATGCCGTGTTTGCTGCATGTGTATTTCCCAGTTAATATATCACGGCCAAATAATGGAAGCAGTATAACATCACTTTGAACTTTCGTCTTTTGCCATTATGTGCTGTATAATAATTTTGTTCTGCGAAACTCAATTTGATTGGCTCGCTAAGAGGCTATATTTTGCAGGTTATTTCACATTTGGTATTTTACTAACAAAACAACGAAATAATAGTTTCGAGGAAAATGTTTTATGAATTGCATTTTCTATGTGCACCTAAAGAAAGCTTTACCTATTAACAGCAAGTCTTATGGATATTTTAAATGCCTATGTACGTAAAAGATGTTGAAAGTTTCAAAGTTACAATTTATTCAGTTTATTTGAGTTTATAATGCACATTGGTATTATTGCTTTACTGTTTCTAAAACAAATGACTCTGTATGTGAATAAATAAAATAACGGATGTATCAACGAACGAATGACTAAACTAACGTACGTGCTAGCAAATAAAATAATGAATAAGTGAGCGAGCGAATGAATTAATTATTAAATAAATGAACGAACAATCGAGTGAATAACTCAATGAGCGTTGCTTGTCTAAGGCAAAGGGACAATTGGGCCATACTGTCTTGGTGATCCTAACACGAATGATACGGACGTGTCCAACATTAAGCCCCACGTGTTCCAACACAGGCAGCCGTACAGAGAACCGCAATCGTTCCATTGCACCAGTTACAGCCCCAGGGCCTCGCGCATCCCCTGGCGGAACTGCAGCAATCCCAGAGCACGCGTTGCGTTTCGGCGCGTGCATCAGCCGCAACCCGAACCGCCCACTTGTGCCACGAGACGCCTTGTCTCCGCTTGATGTGCTTTCTATGGACTGCAACCTGCTGTTCCGCGTGTTGTGGTCTTAATCTCTTGTGAATATGTTCTTGCCATTCATCATCCGACCGGATTTTATGGAATATGATTGTTGTTGTGAAGCGAAGGAGTGAAAAGGAGATAATTGTTAATGTTTCAGTGTGTGTTCTTCCCCATGTGTCGGCAGATAGAACGTTCGACAACTATCGATGATAGAATTGCCCGGGTAATCTGCCGAAAGTAAAGAGAGAAGATCCGTTTTTGCCAAATTAGTGTGTGCTTGTGGTTTCGGGTGGGCGACGAGATTTAAAGTGGCCGCCCTGCCCACGAAGGCGACATGTGGTGGAAGCCAGCGAGAGGCGACGATGGCGGCGAAGTGCCGAAGCGTTAAGGCTCGTTCACAATGAAACTTAACCGTAAGCGCGACGTATAACTCCAAAGAACCATTCGGAATAGCGAGCGTAAACGTAATCGAGAACATAAACCGGATAGAACCGTGAGATCTCGCAAGCTGCACGTCAACTTGGTCTGAGTACAACACACAGCACAACTGTGTACCTCAGTAACATCCAAAAAACTGCTAGTGTTTTCGTTAGGAACTAAAACGGTTTGTGTGGGCATGGCTAGCCATACCATCATCATTGCTCATGAAATCATTCATAGAATCATTCGGTACGTTAATGATATAGGAATAAATTATCCTCACCTGATCGGGCATATTTTACTTACGGCGTTCTGTTCCATATATAATTTCTTTTCTAAGTATTTACTGTATCGATGGGTTATTATATAAATCGCACATCGAATTTCTTTGCAGAGTATTTATTGAATCGATGGGTTATTATATCGATGAGCGACTCTGATCATGGGTCATTGTCAATATCATGTCAGATCTATGTAAATATTTTTTAGAATACAATCTATTACATGTCCTTACGTGTGTGTTCTCGTGTGCGTTGACAATCGCCCTTCAAAGCGAACACGTGCCACCAGGTGGGAAGGGCTGCCCGCCGAGCGCGCGGCGTCGCGGGCCGTTGCTGCAGCGCGCTGCCTGCCCTGCCGTCGCGTCGCTCGGCCAATCGATGCCCGCGGCCCGCGCGCCCTGCGCCGCGCCGCAGCAGGCCCCAGCGGCCCGCGCTTAGCGTTGGGGCACAACGCGGCGCGTGTTTGCTACCATTGTTTGGACACCCCCACCCCCCACGCTCCCCGGCATCGCCATGGCTTTCGCGCGTAAATATTTGGATGGCTGTTAGTAATAATTCGTGTCAAATCTTTGGCGCTTTGTTGCGTGATATTTTGACAAAATATGACGCGCGGCGGGTGGTTCGGAATTGTGCCTCCTGCTGTCAACGTGTTCGAACGTTCCCAAACGGCATCAGATTTGTTTACAGGGGGAGAGTATTGAAAAAAATCGAAACTTTGATCTCCAAAACTAAGAGTCATCGCTTTCCGATATAAATAGGGTCTGATTGGAATTTTTAATAGTGTTCGTTCTGTGCAAAGAAGTTTCGTTACGTTTTCGATTAATGAACGTTCGCTTTAGTAGTCGTGCCGATGGGGAGGTGTAATCAATGTGCCTGAAAATATGAATCATTAAAATTTGAAAAAAGGGCGTCTTGAGCTTATCTTAATTGAAGACTGAAATTCTGAGAGGAATTGCTAATTGAGTCTTGCTGTGTATTAAGAATCTACGGCTCAATAAACGTTTTCAGGATTTCGGGTACAAATATCCTATTTCGAAAGAATATTACCTTAAAATATGCTTCCCTGGGCGTATAATGCTATTGTCTTACTATACTGAATTACATGAATATGTTGACATTGCTGCTTTGCACAAAATTACTAGAAGATATGAAATTGTCATACTGTCTTAATAAAATCCACGTATTACTTTTGGTGTTTAACACCTTTATGAATGTCAGACTAAGTATACACCTTTATGAATGTCATTATTGCACTGAGTTATAAGTTAAGTTAACTTATATCAAAACGATTTTACATTACTTTTTATGTATCATGTAAAATAAATATATCCTACCAAAAAAGAAAAAAAACAGGTCAGACATGTTTGACTGCAAAAAATTACTATCTTAACTGAATTTTCAAATTTTAAATTTCATCATCCAGCATCCAATTGAACGTGACTTCAAGTACTAATCTGTAATGCTGTTTTAAATCCTTGCAATGCTGTGTCATACAGTATAGATTTCATGCAAATACCAGATTGGCGTACGGCGTGATCACAAATGTAAACGTTTGCAAGCAGCATCACAAAATGTATGAATTGTTTTGTCGACATATTTCACGCGAAAAACGCCGCTGAGCGCAGCTGCGATCTGCAAGTGAAGGCGTGAAATGATGACTGGCGGCAGAAAAGCGCTAGTTTATGTTGAAAGAATAGGATGGAAAAAAAAAAGTTTGGCTAAAATAACAGAGGGTGATACAATGGGAACATATGAAAATGCTAACATTAGTATTCTGATGTTGGACGTGGATGGTTCTGAGAAGCTTAAGTATAGCGGAATGACGGCAACGGAGACGTCTGTCTATTCCCAGGAAACAATTTAAAAATAAATAGAAATTAATATTAAAATAAATTTGTATGACATGGAGCGTTTATAAAGGCAGGGAAGAGATTCCAGAGCCCAAGAAAACGTGCGCAGATTGTACTTCTCCCCCTGCGTCACATACAGTGTTTAGCATTCACTGACAAAATAAATCAATCGAATCAAATCAATTAAATGCAATGAACGTTGGACATTGCCACTAATACTGCTTTACCGGTACAAGGTTTGCCTACATTACAATTCACCCTTAGCCTATGGAAGGAAGACAGAACGCTTGCTGTCCACCTTTGGGGCCCGTGATTCAGATCCTGTCATTCCAAATGCAACATAATACAGAAGACTGCGGATGCGTGGCGTGCTTTCGAGGCGTTGGCGGTTTCCTTATTTTTCATTACCAGTTTCCTTTTGACCTAATGCTAAATTTTTAAACAATTTTGATAAGACGACACTTAAAAAGAAATGGAACTGACCTATAGCCGAATGCGTAGTATTCGTTGTTTATATATATTATGTCATCATTTAATTTACAAGTCAACCAACATATGGTATTGAATCTTGTATATAAGTTGTGTTGTTTGGATGGGACATAATAATATGAAGGAAAGTCATTTTTCAAAAGATGTACGAAAGTTAGTACAAGTATTGCCACAACACATTTAATTAACGAAATAAGGCAATGTCCGCTGCAAACGCAATTTATAGAAATCGGGATGAAAAGTAGAGTAACCTTTGTTTTAAATCGGTGATTTTCAAAAGCAATGGTTTTCTGCCATTTTGAATCCGTGCTGTAACTGACCTGATTCGCTGCTGCGGTGAAGGCCTTGGGCCCCGCTAAGCGCTCTAACCGCGGCGTGCCTTCCTGCTTCGTGCGAACCTCTCCCCGACCGTGCGCTGACGCAGTCGCAGTCGCAGCCGCCCTAGGAATCAAGCATGCACACGGACAGTTGCGCGCGGATCGTGACTCATGGAAGTAGTCGGCTTCCGCTGCAGTTTTAGGCGTGCGAGAGTTCATTTAGTTAGAGTTGTAACACCATGTGAGTAGTGTATTGTGTTATAGATTTAATTATTTAGCGATAATTGCTAATTTACAAATGCAAAAATTTAGTTCAATAATGTAACAAAACATTTCAGATAACTATTTATATTTTCCTGAAGCTTAGCGACAATCAACTATTGCCATCTCGAAGACGTTTCTGACTAGGCTAGTATTTTGATATTTTGACCTAACTGAACTTTTTGAATACTGCGTATTCCTAACGTGTATGTAATCATTATTGTTCTTATTTCCAATGCTCGTATACATCCCTAATCCTAATTACAAATTTGTCAAGGTAGTTTGGCTACAATCCAGTTACAAGTTTATGAAAAAACAACAACATTGTGTCACAGAATATTTGATCCTCAACTCGTAAAGCATCTAGTTTTGACAACATTGAATTTTTACATATATCTACATAAAATACATCTAAGCTCTATATACTACGGTGTGCTCTGAGAGCAAGGGTTGAAGTTGACAGTGCTTCACATTCGCCGCCTACAACGGTGCCGACCCACGCGGCCGGAAAGTGATTGGCATCCAAGTTCAATAAGACGATAGTAAATGGCCCTCGAATTTCAGTTTTTCGTACGAGTTCTAAAGAATCTCATTTCTGTTGGCAAAAAATCCTACGAGCGTTTCTGCCGGAGAATAAAAGGATCCAATATTTACCAACGGGCGCGTTGTGGGGGGGGGGGGGGGCTGGCGGAGGTAGGGGATGAGAGAGTTTGGTGAAGCCCTTTGGCGTCAGAAGTCGTCGAATCATCTGTCAATTCGCCTGGGCCTGTCCTCCGGGGCGATCCAATCCAAAGAGCAGTTCTATAGAAAACATTGGGATAAGGGATGTTTTATGCGATATGAATAAATTATTATGGCTAAGTCGCGGATTCCGAAGTGCAAACCGATGCTCGTTTCATATTCGCTATCAGTGTGTTCATTTTTGCTTGCATATAACATGCTCAAATTTTATAATGCCTACAAAGACTAGGTAGTTCAAACACGACATAGTGGCTTTTAGTATTTCTAGGATCTGAAATGTGCGTATTTGAATAGTTTGAATTTGAATGTGAGTATTTGAATAGTTTTGTAATAAGGATAATGAGAGCCGCCTTGTAAGGAATCGCCCACATCTTCGAATATTTTACGTCGTATGAGTTTTTCTGCATTCCAGTGAGTTTGAACGCAAAACTGAAAGGGTTTACTCCTAAAAAATCTAAGCATTTTATTGTTCAGAGCCACGTTAAAATCATTATTGAACAGTTTTCAGTAAAAAATACAAAGTATTGGTAAGTTACGTATTTAATGTGTTACATGAAAACAGAACTTACTAAATTTATAGTTTTAACACAGAAAATATTCATTATTTTTATTTTAAAATTTAAATTTTTGAACCGGAAAATCTCGAGCTTTATCACTACTTTACGACTCTTAATGGTTACCTACTTTGGAGAACCTGATGATGGAAACAACGTTACGAATAATTTATTTATGTATTTTAAAAAGTGTATGTACTATAAATTTTAACAATGCGTATGGCGCAGCATACTATTGTGTCTATATTTACCACGTATTTTGTAAGCAATGAAAGCAACAGAGAAACTGCGACAGAAATATTTTACATACCCATGAATCACAGCGTACCCAAATATTTCCATTGTAAATATTTACGAGTTTTTGAGATTAATGTAGTTGACGTATACTGAATGGTATTCACACATCAATGCATCATAATGCATTTATATTAACATTAGCCTGTGAGTGAGTGTGCGTTTGCGCATGTATGAGTACGCGCTTGCTTATAAACGAGCTTCATAAAATTTCAGTGTTTTACGGCACTTGGAAGTTTCTTCATTGCCAGCCGTCTTCCGAGGGTTTCTTTTATTGCCTCCTCCACCACGCTTCTTTACACAGTGGACGAGGACCGTTGTGCACAAAATTAGCGAAGTCGTAAGTCCGCCACAGAGGCTCTCTTTTCGCCCATTGCAGCTCGCCGGCCCTTTTGCTCGCACTTTCTTTGTTTGCGCCGAACAAAAGGCGGCGGCGGCGGCGGCGTTGGTGGGAGCGGTGATAGCCTCAGGGAGGGTGGTGTCTCTGGTGCCGACGCCACCGCGGTCATCATTGCCGACGAAGCACTGCCTTTACCATCACCGTAGTCTTCACGTCATAGTGGTTAATTCTGGCTTCGAAGTGGGGCAAAAATCGGGTTTTAGTGGCGACTTAAAAACTTGCTTTCTATCTGCCCACGCGAGTTTTAGTGTGTGTTCACGTGACTTGATTTCGCTAATTGCTGGTGATTTAGTTCACTGACAGAACTATATAACTATATCTGCTCGTTTACTAGTGCAAGTAGTATCTGCTAAATGAAGGCAAATATTTCTTGATACTGAATGTGGTCAACACTTGTTGCTCTGAAATTTTTCTCACAATTCAACTATGTGAATACAGGAGGCAGAACTTAAAGCATACTTTATGAGCTTACATTTAAAATCAACTGCAAAAAGATCGAAGGGAAGTTACAGAAGTAATGATGTTTACATTATGTTATCATAAGCCCTCTTTAATTGCGTCTCAACGTAAGTCCGACCGCTACATTTGGCGACTCCCTGCATTTTTACATATACTCAGGTGTCATAATTAAGAATCAAATGAGAAACCGCGTCCGAAAGGTTGTGCATAATCGTGCGCCTCTACGGCCTCAGCTATATCTATAAATGAGCGTGTGTGCAAAACGCAAAGCTTGAATCAGGTGATTTCAGGTATTTGAATCGTGCAAACTGCAAACCTCGAGAGTAAACATCAATATTGACTAATGTTAATGAACTGTTATTTGTAGTAGCCTCTGTTATTTGTAGTAGACCGATAGTTATTAATGTCGGTGCCATCGTGAGCCGAATTACTTAACTGCGTTCCGTGAAGTCACAGAAGTTAAGCGATTCGAGGCACCACGAACTCGTGGATGGGTGACCGTCTGGGAACCCCGGTTGCTAACGGCGCCGAGCCTCTGGCCGAAGGGCTAAAAGGCACTGGTTGCTTAGACGTTATTGGACAAGATACAAAAAGTTAACCGAGGATACCTGCAACACGCTCAATGCCCAAGAGGAGTTAAGAGAAGAGTTGCAAAAACGTGTGCGATGCACTTACAGTCGGTTGGAAGCTCGCGTGGAAATTAGAGAAGTGATGCATTTGCCGGTTTCGGCGCTGTGCGCGCTGCTTCGTGCGGTCGCCTCGCCCGCGCCCTTTGTGTCCCGCGAGCCCCCACTCACCGCCCCGCCCCGCCCCCGCGCTAAGCGCCTGTCGTCGCTCCGAGACCGCACCATTTGCCTTGCGCTCCCGCCCGCGCCCTCCCTCGCGGCGGTCGCCCTAAATCCGCACTCTGCTCCTCGCCCCCTGCCCTGCTCCCACCCCCTGCCCTGCTCTCGCGGCCGCGCCCTGCGACCTAGCTCACGCGCTTTGCCCCACGCGGCCCTCGCCCTGCATCACTCTGCATCCTTTGCTATACCTCGCCTTTGCCTCGCCTTTCATCACTCTGCATCCTTTGCTATACCTCGCCTTTCACCACTCTGCATCCTTTGCTATACTTCACCTTTGCCTCGCCTTTCATCACTCTGCATCCTTTGCTATATCTCGCCTTTGCCTCGCCTTTCATCACTCTGCATCCTTTGCTATACCTCGCCTTTCATCACTCTGCATCCTTTGCTATACCCCACCTTTGCCTCGCCTTTCATCACTCTGCATCCTTTGCTATACCTCGCCTTTCATCACTCTGCATCCTTTGCTATACCCCGCCTTTGCCTCGCCTTTCATCACTCTGCATCCTTTGCTATACCTCGCCTTTCATCACTCTGCATCCTTTGCTATACCCCGCCTTTGCCTCGCCTTTCATCACTCTGCATCCTTTGCTATACCTCGCCTTTCATCACTCTGCATCCTTTGCTATACCCCGCCTTTGCCTCGCCTTTCATCACTCTGCATCCTTTGCTATACCTCGCCTTTCATCACTCTGCATCCTTTGCTATACCTCGCCTTTGCCTCGCCTTTCATCACTCTGCATCCTTTGCTATACCTCGCCTTTCATCACTCTGCATCCTTTGCTATACCTCGCCTTTGCCTCGCCTTTCATCACTCTGCATCCTTTGCTCTACAGTATTGGCTCTCTGGCAGTTCGATGCGCTGTTGCCACACGTTATACGCACATGGCACCACCTACATGACAGATAAATGAAGTCTCCAAACATTACCTCTTACCGACAGGCGATCACACGTCTTAATATCATGTTCATACCACAACCGAACCTTATCGCCTCCGCGACTGCGTGTGAAACAGATGAGTGACAATCCTGATCTCTGGCCGAAAGAAAGTAAACAAATCCTCGCTATCTGATTGCTTCAGACCAGGCCACATACTACGATGGCGTACCATAACACGAGGCGAGAGAACTGCGTATACGCTGCCGGTACTGTAGTGTATTGTGCCCTTCCTCCCTTCGTCGTTCGCGCTTCGTCTTGAACTCAACGAATTTTGCCTTGCGTCATTGACATACGGTCCTTTTTCTAGCTCCTGCACACGGTTCTCTTCGAACGCGCAGTCGCTGTTTGCCGTTGCCCTGCGACCGTGCTATTTGCCTTGGGCCACCACGCCCCCTGCCGTCTCACTTAACGCGTGCGCAACCTAAAATACGAGAGAGTAACTACATTCCTGAGCCCCGTGTTTACTTTAAACTTTATTTACTTTTGTTCTATTTTACCAAGAAATAAATCATATTACATGGAGAATACAATTGTAACTTTAATGAATATATGTATGTTTTGCATTTTGGGTCGATAGTCCGACTCTGCCGGTCAGCTAACGGCGTCCCCCATACCTGGGCCTAGTTAACTTCCCATGCTTGGGGGTATGAGCGATATGTGGCGAACTTGAGGTATTCCCTTCACCGTAGCTAGCAAGATGTCTGTCTGAGCTGTTCTTCGTCACACAGCTACAAAAACCGGGATGATTTTAAAGGAAAACTACAACACTTAGATTCGACCTGGAATCGATCCCGGGGCCACGCCACGGGAAGCTTGTACGCTGCCTATGAGCTATAGGCTGATTATAACTTTAATGATGAAACCAATGTTATTTATTAATTCTATGTTAAACCATTTCCAGGATTGCCGGGTGGTTTGGAGAGTCTTTTCGCAAACGCGTAACAATTTCCCAATGTCCAAGGGGAAAATAAGGTATTGATGATATTTACGGAAACAAAATGTTTTGTTACGTGGTGTAATAGGGCCTCTTTCGTAATTTTCTATGGGGCACCGCCCTTTGCACACGCGCATGTTTCCGACGGTTGGATTCACTTTGTGTCCATTGCTCGTTGACCAGAGAGACCATTTTCTCTCACTCACACTGACATCCGCATCCATGCGCTCGCCCTCCGCTTAGTGTAAGCGCCTGTCGTCGCCCGAAGCTCCATTTGCTTTCTGCGTCCGCGCCCCCCCCTCCCACCCTCTGACGCTTCCCTACCGCCTGCCCTTTGCCCCCCACCCCCACCCAGCTCTTTTCGCCTTCGCTCTTTGCCCTCTACATTAACCCGACACGCTTCGGTCTGCTCCCTTCGCCCCGCACCCTTTTGCATCTTCCCCTCCGCGCCCAAAGCGGATTTACAACTTTCGGATTGCGTCTAGTCGCCAAAGCACCAACAAGTTTTGGCAACACGTTATTTGGTCCCTCGTATTTTGAAGCGCACGTAAGGTTTTTCTGTAAACATCCAGACTTGTGGTTTAGACGCTAGAGTGCTGTTGCATATTCTAATTGCGCCTTAAAATATCTTTTTCTTACTGACTTGAGCTCTCAGTAGTTCGTAAACATCTAGGAGAGTGCAAGTGTTCCTGAGAAAACAAATGAATTTTGAAGTCCAATGACTAAAACAATTTGGGATCTGGTACCCTAGAAGCCTCTCGTACGAACACGGACGAGTTTCCGATAATCACATTGAACGTGTTTCGCGACATACATTTCATCTCATGTACTGTCTTCACAGTGTCGATTTTATATAATATTCAATACAAACTACTGTTAATTTATTAGTTTTTTCACAACGTAGTCATATAAATATATGTACAAATCAGGAGTGCTACTATTGTTTTTGTCATGTGCATAGCTGCTCATTTGGATGATTAACCAGTGTCGGAATCGCCAAAGGAAAAAATCTAAATTGAACTTCCTTCCTCGTATTAGACGTAGTTGAATGGGCGTCTCCGTTGCATTTGCTGCTTCATTGGCTGGGAGAAGGTTCAAGTTCCGAGCTGATTTTTCGACACCTACTACATCGCTAGGTTGTATTTAATCGTCTGTAAGCGAATTCTAGAGGCAGGCTCCTCTGCTCGGTGGATCCGTGGTTTCTCCCATCAAAACCAGACGAATGCCGGAGCAGTACCGTAACAAACAAGCCATGGATCGAAACAATACTTGTGCATCTTTTGACTAATGCATTAGTAGAAAACTCCAGATACGTAGCAATTCAAAGATTTTTATATCTTATAACCAGATCTTTAAAAGTTTTGTGGCGCGTTGTGTATATATTTGGAATATTGAAATATTAAAAATATCTCCATATATTTGAAGAAACACTATTCGTCGTTCGTATTCGTATCTTGATGAGGTGACTTGTTTTGCGAGAAGTAGATAAACTTTCCGTCCCTCCGGACTCTATCGTAGCATCACATCACGGCGTGGCTCCTTTGGTTCTGCTACGGCCTACCGATGCCTCGAAATTGTCCCCCAATCCTTCTCGTTGCGCACAAACTGTCACTGATACCGAACGCGTGGCGACATAGGGTTTAGGCATGTAGACGCAATTGCCCGGCGGTTAAGTCTTCAATCAAAATTGCATCGCATGCCCAATGCAAGTTTTTTTGCGTGTTTCAAGTACCATATGTTATTAAATGCGTACATTTAGTGTTCAAAGAATTATTTTCTTCGATTTCTTTGGGGATGTGGGTAATTTTTTATCCTCGGTTTTTGGAGGCCAAAGCGCCTGCCCGGTTGTCTATGGCCTGCTCCGCAACGCTCCGCTCGCCCTTTGGCCGACGCCCCCGCTGACGCCCACGCCCGCGTCGCCAGGTAACGGCCGCCGCCCACCCGCCCGCCCTCGCGCGCCGCAGTTTCCCTGCAGTCGCCTCCGCCGGGCGTGGGGCGTTTGATGGGAGGTCGCGGGAGGGCGGGCGATTCGTTTCCACGAAGCCTCCCTTGCACGAGGGGAACAATACCCTGTTCGCGCCAACGCCGACGGCGGGGAGCGGAAAGGTTGAGCGTCCGCAGTGATTAGGAGGTCACGGATTCGATCCCGGCGAGGTGTCGCCAGTTTGCCTCATGTGTTTAACCTCACCGCGTTTGTGGCGGCTGCTGGAATCCAATTCGCTGGCCGAGAGCTCCTATAGGTTGTTGCCATGATCTCTTACAGGCCACTAAGGGAGTAGCAACCTAAATCAACGGACTGCAGATCTTTCCATTTCCTTCCCGTTTGAGGGTGCTAATAATCTTAGCAATTAAAGCGCCCTAAAAGAACAATCTAGGCTTGCTAGTGAGTGGAATCGAATGATGTATTCAATAATCTACTAGGGTGACCAATTTCTAAAAAATGGAGAAACTATAAAACGCAAACCAAACAGATCGCAGTAATTATTCAGGGAAATGGCCTGACAAGTAAAATCAAGGCGTTGAATTCAGAGAAAGTGACGTTCCATAAAAAAATGCCATGTTTAGTTTATCCTGTAAAATACACAATGCAGAAGTGCCGACTCTTATTGATTCCCGGAAACGATCGCGGAATTCATCTCACTTTCATGACATTGTTGTTCAACATAAATCTACAATGATGTGTTCTTTTCATTTTAAATTACTTTATGGTGATAAATAGTGACTTTACGGTAGAAATTCTTGAGCTTTCTTGGAGTAACATAGACACCCAAATTTAAGTTGAAACGGTAAAACGGAGGAAATATACAGGGAAGAAGATTCAAAGAGGTAGGCCACCAGTCTACAAAATGTTCCAGTCCGGTTATTGTATTAAAAAACGATTATAACCAGGGCTGAAAAAGATGAAATCTGCGAAACAAAACAGAAACCGAGATTTTGGTTACAACCATTATATTTTTTCCACCCCTATTGGTGGCGGGACGGATCGGATAGGCGTGGCGTGGCGGGGCGGGGCGGGGCGTGGCGAGCGGGGCGGGGCGGGCCGGGCGTGCGGGGCATGGCGGGACGTGGCGGGGCTGGCAGGCGGGGCGGGGCGGGGCGGGGCGGGCGGCGGGCGCTTGAGCTGCGGCCGTCCGGGTGCGCGGGCGAGAGCTCTGCCACAGGGTCTAATTACATCAGCTGGCGGCCGACAGCCCAGTAATTAGCTGCGAAACAAAACAGGGCGGCCGCGCGGCCCCTCCCGCGCGCTCTGCTCTCGGCCCGGGCGCCCGCTCATCACTTAGCGAGGAGGAACGTGGCGCTGCAATCAATTTACAGATGGAGCAATTCGTAGAATGCCCACTACAAGAAGTGTATTGCCTGGGTTCTGACGCTCTGTCATCGTCCCGAAAAACGATAATTCTATAGAATTTTACGTGATACGAAATTTCATTTGGAGAAACGCGAACTATAATGTAGCATCACATCCATTTTTGCATCTGTTAATATCGTTATTCAATTTGAATCGTAGCAAATAAATAGGTTCGATATCACATTTTCCCGGTTTTTAGTTAACAGTGGGAAATTATTCTTAATATATAAATTCAACCTTCCGCGCATGATCGTTCGTTGTCTGAGACTTCTGTGACGTCTGTATTAATGTGTCCTTCAAGTATTAATGTTAAGAAAAAAATGTTCGATGTCCGGAACATAAAACCTTTTTGCCTGCTCTTTAAAATTTGAAACTCCTGGACATCGAATGATATTTGTTTTCTCCGATTCCTTTGGCGTACATTCTTTTTTCTTTAGATCCGCAACTTGTTGCTCACCTTCAAAGCCGGTCTTCTTTTAATCGAAGGAAAATGCCAAACTTTATTTCAGTCTGTCGGACGTATATGAAAGAAAATATATTTGGCTCAGCTCATAACTCAAATTTCCATGAATGCGTTTTCTTCTTTCCAAGAATACAAGATTCCGCATTTGTGACGGAACGCGTCTCAATGTCTCGTTTCTCTTGCTCTTTCCGACTCTCCTGCTCTTGGATCGGTGCCCCTACGGTGGGAAATACCTTGTGTGAGAAAACCCCGCAGGCCCCTAGGTGGGTCGGCGCCGTATTCCGCCTTTCAGCAGGTGAAATATAATAATAAAATATAATAAAACATGCAGTTCACATATGGGATTAGTGCCCTTAGCGGTTGACACACTCGGAATCTCTAATCGGTCGATCAGCATGATGCGCTGTTGCGTGTTTTATGCATCTGGAGTCTCCTCTGCCCAATTTGGTGGCGTCCGACGCGTCCCCGCCTTCCCTCTCTCCGCACCTGCCGCCTCGGGAAAAGACGCCTGATTCCGCCGGCTGTCGCCTCTCGTATCTCTGCGCTCTATCCTGTCCTGTCACCCGCCCCCTCTCCCTCCTGTCCTGTCACTCCACCCCACCCCACCCCGCCACTTCCCGTCTCGAATTCCGTCCGCGCCGGCACACCGCAACTCACGCCGTCCTGTCCTATCCTCTTTCGTTTACTGTCCTCGACTACTTTTTTTTTAACCTCGCTCGGTTGCTGCTTTTCGTCCTTTCAACATATTTCCGTCCTCACCCCCCACCCCCACCCCGCGCCGCTCTCCCCTACCTCTCCCCGTACACGGCCCTCTGCGCTCTGCTGGGCAGATTTCGTGTAAATGGATGAGATTTCCCCGCTGCGCGCGGGCGGCGGTGTTTGCCGGGGCTTTTATGTGCTTTGGCGGTTGTGTTCCTCGAGTTTCTCTTGTTAATTATGTGCCCAGATAAGTATATCGGTGTTTTTATACGGTGGTATGTTTGTGAATCAATTGAATGCGAAAGTAATTACACTCTGTGTCCTCTATTTCCTTTACGTGGATTTTTCAGATGTTGAATGTGACCTTTTGTTTTGTTTTTATTTTTTTAATTTATTAATGTTGTGAGGTTACGCGATCGCGGTAAATCGACTGAGAAGAGAGTTTATGTTAACTTTCACGATTAGTATTGGAGGGGGGGTAATTTTAATAGAACACGTAGAGAGGCGTAAACTTAATTCGAGACGATTCCAACTTTCATTTGTTTTCATTCCTCCTTCCTCTTCGTTTGCAGGAATTCGTGCGTGGAATTTCGCCACGCGCGTTCCAACGTTATTACAGAAATTTGTCGGATCGATTGTTGAATGTTAAGGCTCAGGTGCGCATCAGAGAACTTTGCGGGGTGAGGAATGCCCCGTCGCCATTAAAATTGTTCCTCCGAAGTTTCTCTCGCTCTTCGAGATGATGCATTGCCAGAGAATGAACCCGCTTCTCCGAAGACGAGAAATACGCCGGGACAAACGTGCTGTGCGGACTTCGCGTCGCTAATGAGCAACGCAGCTCGGCAAGAGCGATGCGAGAATGTAGATGCTTTACGCGGATCCTTTCGGATGATACGGCGCAATGCACGTCGAGTATTAAACCGAGGGATCTTGTTTGATGGCCCACTTTGGCATATGAAACAGAAAAGGAGGCGACGTAAATTGCTGAATGTCGTTGTGGTTGTTGTGTAATCCAAAGATCTAGGAAAGGGAGCCATTGGCCCATCCCATCACGGACTTCGTTGCCGGATATTTCTTATAAAGGATCACTGGCTGGGTCTCCATGTTTATCTTTCTTTTGCGTCTTTTTATCTCTGGGCGGAAATGGGTTTTGATTAGGTCGCGAATTGATTTAATTTGGGAGAATTTAATTTTACCGAGCATTTAGTAACGGCTTTCATAGATAACTGTTTATGGTGGGATATTGATTATATCCTATCCTTCCAGAGTCCACCGCCCCCGGCGGGATCCTACTTGTGCTGTGGGAAGTGATCGACCGTAACTACTCCCAACGAGGTGCAGGATGCTTTTATATTCTGTCATCGTGTATGATTTTCCTCTCTCTACCGTCTGTCTCATGCGCATAACGCCTGGTTCTACCGCCACAGCGCGTACCGCCATTACGCGTATCACATTGACCCGGAGTTGCAGGTAGCTGTCAAACACATGTATCTATCCCAGGCAGCAGGCTTCCACAACACTGATACACGTTGATGTTAATCTCACGGTATGACATGTCTCGATTCTGTTGTTGATTGCGTGGAAACATGTGCTGCATATGCTACAATGAAGTAGTTTCCATGAAATTGTATCTTCTTTTTGATGAAGACCTGAAGAACATAACTTTTTGGATACGCCTCGTACTTTGCAGATTTATACATTAATAGAAAGTTTTTTTTAAAAATCACATTCATTGCCAAAATGTTTCATGTGACTTTTGGTTAGATTCGAAAACAGGACATGAGCTCTTCGCATATTCTGGGACAGGAGCCTTGGGAAACCGGGGTACAGAATCCACTGCAATGAATAGTGCACGACATTGCTGGCCTGACATTGCACGACCTTCTTTAAATCGAAATCGAGTCGATGTTTTTTACTACTGTATCATATACTATGATCTGTATCATACTATACCAGTCGTTTTTACTTTTTCTCTACGATGTAGAAAGAAAGTTATGTAATGCTGTGCGAAAAAACGGCGAATTTTCTGCAGAAAAAGAAACAACTCTTATTACAGGGCTATGGTAAGGGAAAAGTGGCTAAATCCAGTTGCTAAATTTACGGGGGGGGGGGAATCCTCTAACACGTGGTGTAGGAAGTTTGTCCTTGTTTTGTGGGTCCTTGTTACTGAAAAAGCGATTGACGGCAAAACGTGTGTCTGCCCATCTGAGAACAATGCTTTCGACTTTCAGCCCATTTTCTCCAAAATTGATATTCGTCAGTCGAACTGGTTGATGCCGTTGGCCACTTGAATTTGAAACCGATATTTCAATTTTGGGGGATACTATACATAAAGCCCGTGGGGTATTTTCCAAATTTTCAAAAAATGACTCCATCTTTTTTGATTAAATTTTGTTGTTGGATAGTGTAAAATACGAGTAAAAGAACAGTGTTAGTCTCATGTTCGTTAAAAACGTTTTCGAAAATTGGAATATTTCCCCTGCACTTGGAATTCTTCCTGCAACTAAAATATTAAAGATAGAAATTTTTTCTCTTAATGAAATCGATTCCTTATAGATAGATTTTGAAATTAATTCATGTGCAATTTTTTTGAAAATTTGAGTACTTTTCGCTTAATTTTGCGTATAAATGCGGTGTACGTGCTGTTTTAGTACCACTATTCTTTTTTGTGATGACGCACAACTCTTCGGCATCGTTGCTTTCAAGTCTGGGACGCTATGCCTTTGTAATAGAGCAGATAGTTAGCGGGGGAAAGGCATCTCGTATGTGTTCTGCGGGGGAGGGGAGGGCGCAGGCGCCTGGGAAGGCGAGGACTGCATCTGAGCGAAGGGCTCGAACTGAGCCGACGCCCGGCGGCGGGGTCGTGTTGGACGGGGCGGGCAGGGGGTGGGGGCGGGGCAAGGTGGGGACCGTAAGGGGCCATGGGGGCGGGGCAGACAGTCACAGCAGGGTCTGGGGCAAGGACGAGCCCAGCTGCGAGTGCGACATGGGGCAGGCGGCAGGGGGCGCGACGTGGGGCAGGCCGGGGGGCGGGCCGGGGCGCGGGCCGGGGCGGACAGTGACGGCAGGGGCAAGGGCGAGCCCAGCTGCGAGTGCGACGTGGGGCAGGCAGCGGGGTGGGGAGGGGCGAGGCAGGCGGCGGGGCGGGGGGGGGCGGGGCGGACCGTCACGGCAGAGGCAAGGGCGAGCCCTGCTGCGAGCGCGACGTGGGGCAAGCGGCGGAGCGGGGCGGGGAGGGGGGCGGGGCGGGGGCGGGGCGGGGGCGGGGCGGGGCGGACAGTGACGGCAGGGGCAAGGGCGAGCCCAGCTGCGAGCGCGGCGTGGGGCAGGCGGCGGGCGGGAGCGTGACGCGTGGGGCGTGGAGGGGCGGGCGGCCTAGTTATGGCGCGGATCGATAGCCCCAGGAGCGCCCCAGGGAGCGCGGGCGCGGGGGCGGGCGCGGGGCAGGGCGGCGCGGGCCCCACGCGGGTCAACGGGCGCGGCCCTCCGCGATTGGGATTTATCGCCAGGAAATGCGACGCCCCGCGCCCGCCCAGGTGCAGGGGGCGGGGCTGGGCGGGGCAGGAAGCGGCGCTGATTGTCCAGGCGCGCGGACGCAGCCACACACTCGGCGACTCCCTCAGGGCTGCCTGCGCCCCTCGCCCCGGGTCCCACTCCGCCTGGGAGGAAGCTCTTAAATTCAACTCAATTTAAAGGCGGCTCCACACATTCGGCATTCGCCGAGCGGCGAGGCACTGCTCGCCCAATCCCGGACAGCAGATGTCTTCGGCGAATGTTCGCTCCCTTTGATGTGTCCTAAAGACCGACACGCCCTGGGTAGGGCGAGCACCGAATGCTCGACGCTCGGCGAATCGGAAGCCATCCGTCCACACTACTCGGTATTCGGCGAGCGGTTGCTTGGGATCGCCGAATGCCGCGTTTAGGCGTTGGAGGGTTGGGTTTCTCGTGTTGAACCCTTGACCTTGTTTCTTGCATCTCATTCTTCCGGAAAAAAGTTTTATGAAACACGTTTGAGCTCTGTGACACGCTTAACGTAATAGAGAGAGTTAACATAATACAGCCTCTGAGAGCAGATGGCGCTTTAGCTATCTGTTGTGCGCTGGTCGGCGGGGTGTGGCTTATAAATGATTCAGAGTATGCTCGGAGAAGACGAACGAAAACTCACAGAACAGCAGTTTAAAACTAGTAGTGCTACAGGATGGCTCAGTCTTTCGGGCAGTTTGGTTGTATAATTTCTTTGGTCTGGGCTTCCGTTTCGGTGTAAGCCTGCCCTCTTCCCAGCTGCTACCTACCGGCGCGTAAAAATATTTTTTCACATTTTCTCAATTTATGTGTCTCTTAATAGTAGAATTGAAATATAATTTTAAGAATATCGTTGAAGAGTAAAGCTGGTCTAGTATGGAAATTTCCATTCAAAAATGGAGACGACTAAAATAGAGACGATTTTGAGAAAATGTCGTTTGAACGTTTCTGAAATTGTGATCTCACAGAAAACTTTTGAGTTTTCAAAAAACATCGTAAGGAACAATTTGAAGCACGTGTACTCACAAATCCAATAATATATAAAGAAAGTCTGTAATATAAATATTAACGACGTAAGAGATATTTAAAAAATACATTGAGTAATTCATACAAAAAGAAAAGAATACATAAAAATTGCGTTTGCACAGTTTTATTCAATGTCGTTTATTCGACGTCAAACTTCAGAGTTTTCATTTCTCAAAGAGAAAATTCAGAGTGAACAGTGAAATTCGGATTTATGCCTTATTTATACTTGTGTGTTTCACTCTATTCTTACAAGAAAAAGGAATGATTTGAATCAATTTTTGAGAATATTTTGAAAATGGTCCAGAGGCTTCTTGTAAATTACCCCCAAAATTTAGAGAGCGTTTTTCAAAATCGCAGGGCTATGAGTCAATGGACATTGATAGGGGAATATTAATTTTCATAAAATTCCTGCGAATAGTTAGGCCCGGAAAGACGTTTTTTTTCTTCTTAAAACCACTTTTTCGGTACTCTGACAGGTTTCGGTAGCCCTGAAAACGTGTTTTCCGGTGAAATCAATTCTCCGTAGCATTACATAATTTTATACTGTGTATATTACCCCGTTTATACGTACATATACAAGAGCAAATAGTGTATATCAGCGGAAGATAGAAAAAAATACCTTGAAAAAGGCTATATTTACTAGGCTGTCCGGGTGACGCCGCGTCCATGGCGAAGGTGCCGACGATTCGGTCGCCATTCTGCGACCTTCCTCAAGGCGTAAGGTCCTAGTAAATACTGACTCCGGCCGCGGAAGCCTACGCTCTCACTTGAAAAAGGCTATAAAAATGAGCGACTTTATGTATTAAACGAAAGAAGTGATATATGAAGCTCAATTTTATTTCATAGTAGTTGCAAACTGTTGGTTACTTGTAAAGACAAAAACGTTTACATAATGACCTAATTTTATTAAAAAACCATAGGCCAGCATCAGCGGTTAGCAGTCTCATCATGTGTTGTCTCAGCTTCTTTTAGTTCGTAGATCTATCTGCTTGAAATCAGTACAAACATAAATATCACGTCCTTGTTGATATGAAGAAATATCTAAGGCTCTGTTTCCCAAATCAATCATAGAAATGACAAACGCATACAGTTGTGACATAGCACCTCCGGCATCTTTGTCGATGGCGAAGGGCATTTCATGGAGGATGGCTCAGACCTCATGAGGAGAGTGGGGACGGAATGGGGAGAAGAATCGCGAAGGGACCGTGTGAGTACTATTCCAACGACGGCCTGGGATTTGCCGGAAGAAACCACGGACATCAGAGCACCTAACATCTAGGATTCTCACCCGAAAGACTATCGTTGTTAGATCCAGCTATTTCACTGGTGCCGAAAATCCACCGTTTCGGCTGCCCACCCTTTGACCCTGCGACGTAGTGACGGAGGGGCGCGTTCCTCCTCGGGTTACTGCAATTGAAAATTATAATTTCTAATTATACAATTTGTACGCGTGTATTATAAGGGGGGAATGCGTACTCAATCTTTTACAGATAAGTAAACTGTAATTTATTTTGTTGTTCATGGCAATTAACGATTTTTAATCTCTAGTGGGTTAAAAAAATTAAAGACTTCTTTTATTTCAGAGAAGATGCAAAATTGAGTTATTTCATTAATCCCGCTTTCGTTTTCTTAGTGAATGAATAAAATGATGTAGCTTATCACTCGAGAGAACATATTATTCACTTGAGAGACTTCACCATCTCGGCTTCTAAATTTAATCCCGCGGGTTAATTTTTCTCTCTCTCGTTGTAAAATCTTACTCTGCTGTCCTGCATATTACATACAATATTTAAATAATTTCAATGATACTATAATAATTCAATTTAAGTAAAAAGTTTCTAAATATTTGAAAATATCAATATGAAGTGTGCAACTTACTCTGATAAGAAGACATTCTTATTTTACATTCTATTGTCAACTTCTTGTGATGTAGTTTACGTTCATAGCGTCAATTCCATTTAAGCAATTTAACACAACTTTCCTTGTCATGCATTTTTCGGATCCCTTGCTTGTTTCCAAAGTTCCTTCTGTTGACGTGAATAAATTACTTTTTTCCGCGCCAAAAATCAAACTTCACGGCCAAGATGTTTTTTATTGAAAAAGTAATGAAGAAGAATCTTAATTATCTCGTCAATCTAAGAAAACACTGAAGATTAATTATTTTTGTTTGAAAGTAATTGAAAAATAATTTGAGTTAGAAATTAACTTACTCCGATTCAGTCACTTTGTTCGTGTCTGTTTTTGAGTTGCTTCTCTGTAATTCTTACTCAGCCCAGTAGTTTTGGAAAATTTATAAAGCATTAAAATGTCCACGGTCCAAAACAATATTATTTCCTTCCATAATTCGTTTAACATCGATTTCGACTCCGTCTATATTAATATAATAGTGTACTGCACGAATAAATTACTGAAAATACATTGAGTTTAAATAAAACGTGAAACTGGCTCAGTTACACGTTAATTGCGTGAAATTGCAGCTTGCGACATCAAACGCGTAACTTGCGGGCATCGAATGAAAAAAAAAAAGAGGATTGTAATGATGATTCACCAGATATTATACGATTCTGTTACGAACAATCTCCTGATTGTGGTTACACAGTTATTTTTCCAGTTTATGTGAACACGAAGTTTATAAACTCATCTGCAAGACGAGTCATCTTTTCCGTGTTTTGTGCTTTCATACCTCATGATGACACTCATCTTGAAATTGTTGACGATTATGACCTTTTCAGAGATTTTTATGCTGATAAGGTATATTTGAATTATCTAATTAATAAATTACCAATGCCTGCAGCGCACTAGCCAGTTGTGGATGTCTTATGGCTGGAGCACACTATTGACTGGAAGGTCGCGGGTTCGATCCTGCAAGGGGTTATGAATTTACATTTGTGTTGAGGTAGCTTGTAGGACCTGCCGGGATCGAACTCCCTCAGCAGTGGTTTCCCTGATCACTTTCAAGCGAATGCCGGAGCGGCTTCCTGCAAAACGGGCCACAAACTGTGTGTGATCCTTCCTTTCTTATCTTCTTCCCATCCCCACGATTGCGGCTGCATGATGGGTTGGTCCCATCTTGATAATCCAGGAAACCTCCGTCAAGCGCCAGAAGCGAACTTGTCCTGAAGCGGGCTATAGAACCAGACAAGAAAAATTAACAGATCATATTTAAAATAACACTATTTGTTAAATCATATAGTGGCCCTATAAAAATTAGAAGCATTAAATTTCTGGAGAAAGGGGTTTTTAATCGTGTGCAGCGTCAAATTAAACCGGAATTATCAGGCAGATTACAATGTAGTTTAGGTGTTAAAAAATAACAAGTTTATGTGTAACAAAATAGTGTTATAAAATATTTTGGTCACATTTAAATAAAAAAAATATGAAATAATAACAATGCTCATTTTCATTATAATATTTTGTTACAAATACGACTTAGCTTCATATACTTTTTTTTAAATAAGCACTTTTTATTTGGATTCTTATTAAAGTTTAAGGTGCAAATATTTTATATTTGAATGCTAAATGTTTTGAATTACGCCTTATCCGATTGAAAACTGAGGATATAGAGAGAAGGCAACTTACAATTTTCTCAGCGATTCTTTCCCTGGATTTTTTCTTTCCCCAACGTCCAACGTCCAACATTTGAGGTATAAATGGAAGAGAGAGCTGACTTACTAAATCCAGAGAACACACGTGTGAAATATTCTGTTTTCTCCTTCTAACTGTCGTGTATTTAATATGTTACAAGCATTTATTACACTTCCCTCTGATTTGACCTTGGGGTTTAATGTCGACGTTGCGTCTATTTCATTATTTTCCGTAAGAGAAGTGACACTGCCGCCTCACACGTGGAACAAAAGATTAATTGTTCTATTAATATAATTCCAAATAATTGAAAATAGTTTTGGAAAGTTCACCTAGCCTTATTAGACTTTTTGATACTCAGTAGTAATGATTAGTATTTTGTTTTCATTGTTGCGCACTTGCATTGCTCACGTGCTAACATTGGAGTTACCAGACCTCTGGTACGATGAAGCAAGAAAAACAAATGTTGGAGATCAATTGAGAGCCGAAATTAGGCACTGAGCCGCTGGGAGTCACACATGGTATGGGCCAAAGTGGAGATTTGAGATTCAGTGAAAAGAAACCTCTTTGTCCCTCCTGTGCATAGGCGTTGCTGGTTGCAGAGGTCACGATGCCTGTCATACGTTGAACTCTGAAGCAACTTCTGCTGTGTGGGGGCGATAGTGCCAATTGATAAGACAGAACTGGCGGCGCAAATTTCACCTAGAAGGCGCTTTTGTTACGTTCTCCCGAGTCGTTCTAATTGGAATAGGAAGTAATTTATTCTCAAAACAGTTATCTGTTTGTGGGACGTTTGGTTTATGAAGTTCTTGTTGTGTTATAAGATTGTGGAATGCTTATCGCTTAACCCATATTTCCCCTATTGAATGAGCTAATCTCGAACACGAGGGTAAAGCACGCGTATAATACACAAAACGAAGTGAAAAGAAGCGGCAGGTAAGCGTCTACTTATCTAAGTTCCCCGCCCTCGTGGCTGAGCGCGCGGAGCACGGCGGACGATGGTGTAATGGTTAGCGTTTCGGACTGTTGTACCCAAGTTGGCGGGTTCAAACCCGATCAAAGCCGTGGATTTTTCAGGGCGAAAAAATCCTTCGTACGCCTTCCTTCGGAGGGGAAGTGAAGCCGGCTGTCCCATGTTAGTAGATTTACTTGCATGTAAAAGATCCTCAAGCCTAAATGACGCCTCTGAGCTAAATTCAAAAATCGCCTGTTTCTCGCCCAAGAAATACCTTCTTTCTCTCCTAGTTGATGAAAGGAGCGAAGCGAAATTCGCGTGGTCAGACGGAAGAGCGGGCCTGATGGCCCGAGTCTCGCCACGTAAAATAAGGCATTAATTCAATTCAATTCAGCATGTTTAGCAGAGGCTGCCGTCACGTGGCGGCGAGTGCGAATCCGCTGGGCCGTCGCGTCGGGCGCTCATCCGCAGTGGCTGTCGCAACGCGATGGCCGCGCGCGCAACGTGGGACGAGCGGGGCGGCGCTTCGATTTTCGCGGAGGCCAGCTCGCCCACAGCCCGTCTCCCCCACGGCCTCGCGGAAACCTTCAGTATTCATTTCAGGGGGGGCGAAAAAAGAAAAGGGGACGGTAGGGCCATCACTGTGCAACGTATGCGAGGAAAATAAAGTCATGTAAAAAAAATTACAAAAAATTATATAACTACAACTAAACAACTAGAGTAGTGAGACAGTCCCCGGAAATGAATGCCCCAACAAAATGATTGAGCGACGAATTTTGATGTGACACTGGTTTTACGCAGCTATGATCAGCCTACTCGAGAAAGAATTGTATTTATTTTAAAATGCCACGTTATATATTTTTGTGTAATTCTACACAAATGTCAATTATTATGAATTTTCCACAATAGTTACGAAGTTTCTCCCTCTATTATGGGAAAAGATAAAACTGTGTTCTTTTAAATTTAAAACGAATTTTATAGTAGTGAACGTCCTCGAGTCTTTTTTGATTGGACACGTACGAGCTTAAATTAAGAGAGAGAAAATGTGAAAACAAGGAAAATTCAGGCGACAAGAGACCGGGATTGAAAAGCATTTTCTGACGAAAACAGAGGCGAAGGTTACTGCAAACGTATGAACTACGATTTTTTTCCCCCTCAGAAAAATGCGGCTCAATGTAAACATTTTGAAACATACCTTTGGAACGCCACAGTGTGTTCTAATGTATAGACCTGTTTCTCTTTACGAAAAATAAGAAAAAAATAATCGTTCGTTTCATCTGGTTTTGTTTGTCTAGTAATAGAATATAAAATTTCATAAAAATACACATAGCGTACGTGTGACTTCTATTGTTCCTCGAAATAGTCGCGTAAGACATCCACCCTTTCAACGATGTAGAAGGCGCGAAATGGCACCAGTGAAGGAATGTTGTGACCAACTCCGATCTATCCGTAGACGTCATACATACGCGTGTGTGTGAAAGTTACTTGAAGCTAAAAGAATAAACACACTTTCAAAAAAATATCAATGTTTCTTATTTTCTCTTTTTCTCTTAACTGTATCAGAAAAATATATCTTATGTTATTCAACATTCATACATTAAATGTTAGATCTTTCTTGGGATGTACTGTAACCTTACAATCGTATGTTTTACAGTTCCTTGCCTTATCCGCATTATTGTGGGGAAAAAGTTTCCGTGGGTAACCTTCGATATAAAATATATCAATATTTAGTTTAAAATTATTGTACCCTTTTTGCGGTTGTTTGGTCTAATTTACCATTTTTGAAAAATAAGCGAACAAGGACACAAAAAGCGAATGATGTTTAAATTAAAATAGTGAGACTAACAGGAAGTATTTCCTATGAAATTAAACTTTAAATAATTTTAAACTCAGTTTATGTATGCAGTAACAAAATAGTTTATTATTTTGTTGGTTTTTGAAAAACATCTTTTCCTTTCTCAATTTTACGAAAGTGAATTCGGCAGGATTTCGGCACGATCTTTATTAATACTTCTCTTCCAGAGTCAAAATTTAGCTCTTTTGTAGTTCATCAAGTACTGTATCTATTTTAATCCTTCGCGCAAGAATAGCATACGTATAAATTTAAAAATAAATAATGAATGAAATGAAACGTTTTTATTCGAAACACTCCAGCGGCCTGGAAACATATTGGATGGGCTTATGTTTTATACTTTAACTCGACGTCGCGTCGGTGGGAGTCTTTTACTGATGCTTTGCCCGCGCACGGAACTTTCGGCCGACGAGGCATGTACCTACCGTTCGCTGGGCGTGATTTGACCATTGGTGCAATGGAATAGTGGTGCGGCATGTGTGATGTGAAGTCACGGAATCACTTAAGCAGTAGTTTTTTCAGAACACGGTCGCGATAGTCGATATAGGAGACCTAAGTTTTCTTCAACAAGTAATATAGGGTACATATTATGTTGTGAAATAAATTCTAGTCGTTGGCCCGTGGACTGGGCTTGCCTTGACGATTCATGCTGTTCTTGGCACTGGGCTAGATTGGGAGCGTCGAAGACTGGCACTCTCACGTTTCGTTCATCCTTCGACATGACGCGACGTCTCACGGACAGCCAAGACCAACACGAGTCTAACAGCCTACGACTTCGCCTGATATGTTATTTATTCATTAGAAATGTACACGTGCTTTGTTCGTCTCATTAGAAACGTATTAGAAGTATCTACTTTCAACACTGACATCAAGAACTGACATGAGAACTATCAAAATGTTTTGGATCTTGTGGGTGAATCGTGGTGTACTGATCAGGCTGCTTTTCTAGCACCTCTTGGTACCAGGGTTCAACTCTTGGTCACTTCTTGTGGAATTTGTGGTCGGATAAAGATATTCTAGACTGTCTTTCTCGGAGCTCTCCCGTTTGGCCTCTCTACCAGTTCTCCACCACTCCATAATGCATCACCATTTTGCTTGTCGCCACTCCCATTGCTCTGGCATTCATTTCGCGGTTTAAGAAAAGCCTTCTCGCTGCGAAACAACCACCTAGGTGGCCTGCATTTAAGCAAAACAATAAATAAATGAATCTTCACTGCGTTTCATCGTCGTTGAACTGGCCTGCTTCGGACAATTCCGCTTTCCCGTGAATCCGTCGCAAACAGTGGCGTCCGCCGCCAAGCGGTCCACTTCCGCTCGCGTGAACTCCCGCGGGCTCACTTCCGCCGCCGCGGAAACACTTCCGGGGGATGCTCACCCTCCGCCGCCGTAAACTTTTATGAGCGTCTTAACTGTGGGCTGCGCCTTCACAAAGCCGTCGCTGGCGGATATACGGGTGCGCCGGCCTCCGCCCGCGGCGTTCCCGTTCCGGCCGCTTCGGGCTTTGTGGCATCGGAAGGGGGCGCGGGGAGGACAGCTCGCGCGTGGATCGCTGTGCTGAGGAGAAGGACTGGGCGCATCCGCTAAGCTACGGACGCGCCTCGATTGGCGAGCGTGCCTTGCCGCCGCTTGTAAATTCGTTGCTGGTACCTGCTGTAATGTTCGCGCCTCGCGGAACAAAGCGGCAATGACAGATTTGCGGTCGGCGCGAGGCTGGAGTGTCCGGCGAGGCTTGGTCGTGGGGGCGTAGCTTAAAGGCGGCTCACGTTCGGCGAGAAGCGAGTAGCGAGCGGCTGCTCGCCGAATTACGAGTAGTGGGGCCGAACGCACACATTCGGTGCTAGCTCTAATGTGTTTGTCGTTCGGTCACACTATAGGAAGCGAACATTCGCCGACCACGTCGGCTAATCGGGATTGGTCGAACCGTCGCTTCCTACTCGCCGAATGCCGAATGTGTGGAGCCACCTTAAAGCTAGACACTCACGGTTACCTTCGCTTGACGAGCCTGCCTTGCCTCTGTTGTAAAGTTTTCACCGCTGCATTGTTCCCCAAGGTGTGAACAATGTGGCAGGTAGCAGCAAAGGCATTTATAACTGATGTTAGGCAGGCTCAACTCGCTGTCGCGACGCGGTGATGTCCTTTTTCAATGCTGGCGTACAGGCAGACTCCCGAATTCGCTTGTATCTGATCATGTGATACCGCTCTCCATTATATTTAGCACGAGTTCTTCGCTTTTACCACAACTACAATTTAACGCCTCCGAATGTTGCGACTTTGATGTTTTTCCGTTTTAAAAATTCAAGCATGATTCCGAATGTTGTATCTTCTAAGCGCGCTGCATTCTGACTAAAAAGCGTAATTGTTGCAGAAGTCTCTACAAACGAAAATAACTTTTATTTCACACCATGTCGCCAATGGCACAGCGAGTATTTACAGTTATGTATGAAATAAAAGAAAATAAAAAAAGAAAATAAACGTGTTATAATTCCTGAAAAACATCTAACAATACTCGTTGCGAAATTCCAAATTCGGTTCCTGACGTCAGCTCGTCCAAAAACATCTTACTGGCACGGTCATAAACGACTTCTCCTATTGACGTGAATTACGAAGAGACCTTCCTTTCCAAGTTAATCCATTTCAGGCTTATTAGCGAGGATCGACAGAGAGTGCCCTTCCTGTGGTTATGTGCGGAAAAGAAGAAGAAAGAGTGTTCGTGCGTGGCTCTCTCTGCTGAGGGGTCCGAGAGGAACTGCTGGTGGCCTTCGCCAAGTTGTTGCTTTGCTGAGGGCGTATCGCCTCTCGATGGTTAACCTTCGATGTCTTTAGCTCTTCCAAGTCTGCTTTTCCGAGGGATCGATCCCGCTGCCTCCCGGTGTTTCGTCATCGATGTCTTCAGTTCCTCCAGGTTTTTCTTTCTCGTTTCTGAGATTGTGGCATTGGGAGGGAGTGCGTTCCTGCGTGGAAGGAAGAAATGGAAGGAAGGGTAATACCGCGGAAAGTCGAAGAGAATTATTGGACTTCTCTGTAAGGTGACGCCGTTGTTCGATACAGACGTTCAGCTTGGGTTCCGGATGAGTGGTTCGAACTTGCCTTTTCCGGATGTTTCGTCCTTGATTTGATTGACCTCAAGATTCCAACCTGTCATCTTCCTATGTTTCTGCAGAGTGCTGTGGCTGCAGCGGTCGCTGGTTGACAGTAATGTTATTTAATTATCGAAAGGAGAACTCAG
This sequence comes from Gryllus longicercus, assembly GCA_038098605.1. Lineage (NCBI taxonomy): Eukaryota > Metazoa > Arthropoda > Insecta > Orthoptera > Gryllidae > Gryllus > Gryllus longicercus. The sequence goes on along the minus strand of JAZDUA010000169.1, from coordinate 2,420,918 downwards.
TGATCAAAGCTAATATAGTATACGAGCTTTATCAAGAAGAGATAAGGGAAAAACTAGTTTTATTTATTTAATGTTATAAAATTGTAAAATAATACGCGACATTTAAGAGGAGTAACATTAAGAGTCCAGAAGCAAAGTCCAGCTTAACAAGTTGGATGAAGCGATATGAGGCGAGTAACTTTATCGACAATCGGATATTACAAATATGAACTTAACAATATTTTTAATGGAAATTAAGTAATATTCGGCACATTGCATTAAAGCCATTATTACGAAATTAATACGATATTCGTTTTTGGAACTCAGCGTAGTCTAATTCACCTGTAAAGCTAGAAGCATACAAACATCGATTCTTCATCGCTGTCTACGCTGTTGTTGTTTTGAAGCGAAGTAATTAAACCGATGCAGTTAATTGACGACTAGCGGGCGCTAATTATTCAGGCGGGCGCCGCGTGTTGATCGCATTCGTCCCACTTTCAATAAGCTTACTACTGTGGTTTGTGCGAGGTGTGGTTTGTAACACACAAACGTAAGGGCGTTGGTCTTATCCTCACTTTAAGATTTTAAATTCTGTTTTAAGAAATTATTAACATCACTTTTCTTAAGGAATTATTTCTGTACAATCATACATATTGACAACAAAGCATTGTTTATATCCTAGCAATTGATTTGTTTTTCGAGGAAGGAACAAGATCGGTTGTTGAAACACGGGTGAGTCGAAGGGGGAAGGGGCTCGAGAAGTAATGGTTTGGCATTGGGTTCGTGTTCCACTGCGAGGGTTTGGGTTCGATTCCTATCCAATCCACGTAGAATTTATGGGGAGTTCAAAAGCTTTCATCTTATTGAATCATAATTGATGTGCCCGAATGACCTTAGTGGGGCTCCTAAATCGCATTAAGTAACTAAAACATTGAATAAAACGATGTCACGTGCGGCCGCTAACACATTGCGCTGCTTACAAACGGCATTTTCCGGAACTTCTATTGTGTTCGTTCGCCTCAAGTGTTTGGTGGACGTGTGTTGTTGTGGATGCGCAATATTTTCTTTGCATTTTATTCGGCAACAACGAACACTATCTGAGGAGGAGAAGGAGAAGAAGAAGAATAGGAAGAAGAAGAGGAAGAATAATGACACATTTGACGTCACTGTCGCCGTAAACCGCCGTGTTGCAGACTAAACCTCGAATGGGTCGTAAAAAAAATTCCTGTTCCAGAGTTGTGCTTTGCAGTGATATATCTTAGACTCGTGTGAATAAGCTGATGGCTCAAGGAAACTAAAATTTGCAGGAGAGCAACATAATTATTTTGCCGCCTTGTGACTATTGGAACTAATGTTATACCGTGAATCAAAATAGAACTCAACCTATTTAACGCTGTCAAATCATGTAATATCATTGTTATAGTGTGATTAACCCAACTCAACTTACCTTGATAGGGATTTTAGTTTTATGAAGAGTACATTATATTCTTAAATACACGTGCGTCCACTACTCAGCAACCGATCTGATTATACACAAATGTCTACAACAATTGGGATAATCCAGCACATTTGTCTTATTTTCAGCAAAAAAAAAACACAATTTTATTTTTCAGTCCCTTCACAGAGAGGGAACGTTGTGTTGTAGCCTGCTAATGTGTGTGCGTGTGTGTGTGTGTGTGCGCAGGAGGATGGCCGGCGAGGAGGCGCGCGCGGGCGACCACCGCCTGCAGCTGCTGCAGGAGATGCGGCAGCACAACTTCGACATGATCCGCTTCGCCTCCTACCGCACCGCCTGCAAGCTGCGCTTCGTGCAGAGGAAGGCCAACCGTAAGCTCTCGGCCCCTCCGCGCGGAAATAAGCCGCTGGGTCGCTTTGCAAGCTGGCGTTGTGTTTAGGTTGTGGTGGGTCAATCAACGGAGGGTTGGGTGGTTAGAGAGACATACGTGATGGCAGATCGACGTTCCGAGAGTTGCAAGTACGGGTAGAACGATCTTCAGAGCGACGTACATGTGGAACGCCGTCGAAGCCGGCTGACATTCAGACCGACCGACCGACCGACCGACCGACTGACATCGAGACAGACCAACCGACGTCGAGACCGACCGACCGACGTTGCGACCGACCGACCGATCGACCAACGTCGTGGCTGACTGACCGATCCACGTTGAGACCGACCAATCGATGTCCCGACCGACCGACTGTCGTCGAGACAGACTCACCGACGTCGAGACAGACTCACCGACGTCGAGACAGACCCACCGATGTCGAGACAGACCCACCGATGTCGAGACAGACCCACTGACGTCGAGACAAACCCACCGATGTCGAGACAGACCCACCGACGTCGAGACAGACCTACCGATGTCGAGACAGATCCACCGACGTCGAGACAGACCCACTGATGTCGAGACAGACCCACCGACGTCGAGACAGACCGACCGACGTCGAGACAGACCCACCGACGTCGAGACAGACCCACCGTCGTCGAGACAGACCCACCGACGTCGAGACAGACCCACCGACGTCGAGACAGACCCACCGACGTCGAGACAGACCCACCGACGTCGAGACAGACCCACCGACGTCGAGACAGACCCACCGACGTCGAGACAGACCCACCGACGTCGAGACAGACCCACCGACGTCGAGACAGACCCACCGACGTCGAGACAGACCCACCGACGTCGAGACAGACCCACCGACGTCGAGACAGACCCACCGACGTCGAGACAGACCCACCGACCTCGAGACAGACCCACCGACGTCGAGACAGACCCACCGACGTCGAGACAGACCCACCGACGTCGAGACAGACCCACCGACGTCGAGACAGACCCACCGACGTCGAGACAGACCCACCGACGTCGAGACACACCCACCGACGTCGAGACAGACCCACCGACGTCGAGACAGACCCACCGACGTCGAGACACACCGACTGACGTCGAGATAGACCCACCTACGTCGAGACAGACCCACCGTCGTCGAGACAGACCCACCGTCGTCGAGACAGACCCACCGTCGTCGAGACAGACCCACCGTCGTCGAGACAGACCCACCGACGTCGAGGCAGACCCACCGACGTCGAGACACACCGACTGACGTCGAGATAGACCCACCTACGTCGAGACAGACCCACTGACGACGAGACAGACCCACCGTCGTCGAGACAGACCCACCGACATCGAGACAGACCCACCGACATCGAGACGAATCGACATACAGGCTGACTGATGTACACACCGACCGACTCATAGTCCGACATATAGCCTGATATTCTAATAGTGACATAGGTAAGTTTTTTGATGCCAAAACCAAGCAATACCGCTGATGCACGGATGTATTTGACGGGGACGTATTCGACAGGTATTTTTGCCTCGTAAAGCTTTGCAGCCTGCCACCGACGAGACGCTGCTATTTGCGGTCCGAGCTGAATCGAGAGCAGCTGCGAATCACAGAATAAATCAACGACTGCGTTCCACTCGCGAGGCGGACTTGTACCAATTGTGAATTTTGCGCCGCCGCCCTGCTCTCCGTAGTGCCAACAATGAAGCAGGTAGAAGCGGCGACAGATTTACAACATTACAACATGGCTCGGACGGTGACTTCACCGAATTTTCTATTTCCGCCCTAACATTTTCAGAAAAGCCTAAAATCAATTTATATTTTGACTACGCGTTTTACCCTACCAGATGACGCTTGCTATTGAAAGAACAAAAACGTCCGATAGTCCGACACGATTTTTGCTACATTTTAAAAGAAAATTATGTCATTTGTCACTGTAATAGGTGAGGTCAATATTTCTCAACTTTCACGCAAACATATCCCCAGACCCGCTGACCCAACCGAATAATGTTTTGGAGATAAGATTTATTTGTGTCATACCTAGATTTGAATAATATTTGTTGATGTAGGTATTTATTTTCCACAGGTTTTTTCTTTTAATGCTAAGATGTCATTATCACTTCTGTCGAATTATATTTGATTTTCACTCAGATATGTGAGCATCTTATCGTGAGATACGCTATGAAGGATTCGAAAGTATTTTCAGCTAATTTAGCTATTCGTCAATCAGTTGTACATGATACTGTCTGTGGGGAAATAAAAAAGGTAGTGGTGTTACCACATCACATACTTTCTAATATTTTTTTAACGGCTACGCCATATGATAAAACTACAAGGGCATGCTAAACGGTTTCCAACAAGCAAAAATGTCTACTAGCTGGGATTCGAACTGAAGTCTCAACAGTCAACATGCTAGTCACGTTACCCCTTCACCACTAAGTATCAAATTTACACTCTACCGCCCCGGTGCTTAAAATTAAGTTGAAGATTTGCATTTACAATTTTCAAACATTCAGAGATTTTCATTTAACATTATTTAAAGATGCACTTTAAAAGAAGAGATTTCATTAAGGAAAATTTTCTATTATATATATTACAGTTTTGCAATGATAATTGTTTGCTTGCAATTTTTGAAAATACAGAGTTCGATGTAAATGGGACTTGTGCCATTTGTTATGCGTCTTTTGCTCTATTCGACGAAAAATGTAAAGAAGAAAATTGGAGCTATAAAGAAAAAATATAAATTGCTTTAACTTCAGGCAAAAATACGCGAAAACTAATTGTTTTTTCAAAAATTGTAAACGAGCTTCTTTAAATGTATATTTTTAAGAATAGATTTCAATCAAGAAAAAATCTGGATCATCAATATTGTACTTGTGCAATGATAGTTTTCTTTGCAATTTTCGAAAATACAGGGCGTTCACAGAAAAAACAGGACAGCATAAAGCCGTCTCCACACATTCGGCGAGTAGCGAGTACTCGCCGAATCCCGAGTAGTGTGGAGTGGATGGGTCGCTTGCTTTTCGCCGAGCGACAAACCTTCGGTGCTCGCCCTACCCACCGCGTGTCGGTCTTTTGGACACATCAAAGGAAGCGAACAGTCGATTAGGTGAGCAGTAGGTCGCTATTTGCCGAATGTGTGGAGCCGCCTTAAAGCCTTTTGGCACGATCGGGAAGTTGTGACATCTGAGAACAGTAACAATAAGATTCTGATAAGGATGACATTCTGAAGAAAAACAACAACAAACCTTTTTGTGACGATTTATCAACGGAAGAACAACTTCGTCGTTTGAGAGGTCGACCGCGTATGCCGCAGGGTTAATATATAGGGATAATATATAAATATTGCAGTAAGATAACACATGTGTTTTAAATTGCGCCCGAACCTTCGCGGACTAGGCAACCCGCCGAACGGATCTGTGTTGTCTCCGGCGGGTTGCAGCGCCCCACCGAAAGTCCTGCGCTTGTGGCAGCGGTGGCCGTGACCGAAGTGAAAGCCGTTACCTTTTGCGCGCGTTCCTTCTCCAAAGTGCATTGCCGTCATCATAAAATTGTAACCTACTGTTTGGCCCAGGATTCATGTCAGAGGTGAACAATTTTTTGTTGTAATTTTACTTGATTTCTTCAAATTCATTTACTTTGTATTGGTTTCATCACATCCCAAACGTTTTCCCTTTATGCATTGTTTCGTTTGAAGTTAACAATTAAAAATGACGTGTATAATTTCAAAACTATATATGAGGAGGAGCCCGAGCTGAAATCCCCCCTCCCCTCCTGAAATGCTTCCGCTAATTTTCAGATGAAACATTTCGAGACCAAAATTTAGAGCCGTTTTTAGAAAATGTCTCTAGGGAGTTCGGTGAATCTGTACCTCCCGACTCCGCCCTCGGGTACCTTACTACATTCCCTATTTTCAACTGCTTGCTGTGAAGATAACATTTAGTTCTGTTACCACTTTCTACGGCTTTTTAAAGATTTTTTATAATTTTTCGTGTTTATGAATGTTTGTATTTATAATAAAATATTTATTTTTAAGAATTAAAAAAACGCAAAACCAAAAAAATAACACCGTGACTTTCTGTTTATTGTAGTAAACAATTTTTGAATGCATTTTAATAGATTCATTATTAGTATAGTAAGCACAGATGCATACATGATCTATGTCAAAGTCTGATCATAAAATAAAATCATCTACCTTTAGGCTTTAACTCTGTGATATTAGCTACATTTTAAGCAAATAAAATTAACTTTTTTCATTCCTTTTCCGCTTACCATGTCCCACAAGAGCCAAGAAATCTCTAATACATACTTTAAAAATTTGTGTACAAATATAGTGTTGCAGCTAGGACGGACTAGTGCAACATGCATTGCAATATAATTAGTACTGTCTCAAGGTGAATTGTTTTGTCAAAATGACACCCATGGGCAGAGTAGATAAAATGTTTAATAAAAATTAAAGTTAAGATTTTCAGCAAATGCATGTACTAAATTCGCCCTTTCTGGCTCGTTGGTTAGCGTATATAACCCCGAGTTCGATTCCCCGCCGGGACAAAATAATAACTGTGCGCTTTCCTTACAAATTTCCCAGTATCCATTGCTGTGTGACGATAAGAAAGCCCACCCTAAGGTTATAAAGATCAGCATGTACGGTGAAGATATGTCTTTGTGCTAACCACGTCTTACGTATCCCACCGAGAGAGCCGAAGAGCTGAGTTACCGTTGGTCAGCCAAGGCCATTGGACAGGACAGCATATTATGAATAAAATACATCTAAAAGTGATGACAAAAGCATATTTTCGACTACAAAATACAAACATTTTTCAGTGGTCATATAAAATGCTTTATAATGAAACATTATTCTATTTCATTGCTGGATTCCATGGTTTCGTATGCCTTCAACCACAATATTCATGAACAATTAACATGTTACGGACGGGCAATGAAGACGCACATTTGGAAGGAGATAAGAAAAATAATTGTATTATTTTGTATTGCTTCAAAAAGAATTTATCTTTACAGCAAGTTAAGTGTTCTTTAACCAAGTTAAGTTATCTTTAAGAAAGTATCTTTACCACACAAATATCAAAAGAAGTATCCAATTTATTGTAACATATTAATGAGGAGTGGTTCATAACTAAACATTAATGTGAGAAATTTTTCCGAAGATAACCTATGTGCCTTTCAGTTTTGGGGAGAAAATTACAATTATTTATTTTAATTACCGGACTATACATGTTTAGTTATTTTCTGTTGATTGTTGTGCTGTTTACCTGCAGTAAGTGCCATTTAAGATTTTTATAAACTCATGTAAAATATTGCGTGTGGAATAATTGTTTTTGCATGATCAAAATGTTTATTATTAGATGGATTGAGGCCAAAAACAATTCAGAGTGGGCATGAATCATCATTTGTCTCACGAAATATCAAAATGTATTTTTGTCGTAAAAAAATATTATAATATTTATAGTCGTAAAATTCACGTTTTTGAAGGCCTCACATTTTTTGCACAGTGCGGTCATGTGTGACAGGTGATTTATTATAAAACTAACTTCACCTACCGGTTGCCCGACTGTTAATAAAATACTTCTGATTTGTATGATGTAGAAACAACGTTGTTGTTGTTTTTTGAAATGTACTGCATCTCTTTTTGTGTTATTTATGTATTATGATGTAAAGAATTGTACTTTAATTTTAAAATTGTATTTTAATTATGTATTTTTTATTATAGTCCATACTGTTGACATATGGAATGTTATTGAAGCATTCCGAGAAAATGGCCTGAACACTCTTGAACCACAAACGGAAGTGAATGTGTCTAGACTAGAAACTCTTATATCCAGCCTTTACCATAATCTGAATAAAAGATTGCCTGTAGCCCAACAGGTTCATGTCGAAGCATGTTCTGGTCTACTCCTCAACTGGCTTCTTGCAGCATATTCTGTGTAAGTCCTCCAAAATTCGAAATTTTTAACCATTTAAAGAAACGTATTTTTGATTCACCTAGAAGTTTGTCTCATGAAGAACACGAAATTTTCTGGGAAAATCTCATAACATAATGACATATCTATATTTAAATGAAAGTATTTGAAACAATTTTTTTCTGACACCGTTTGACATTATGTGATTTATGAACTTACTAGGATAATTATATTTTTATTTTTGTTTGCAGTGAAAACATGGGTAAAATCAGGGTTTTCTCCATTAAAGTAGCTTTAGCTACTATGTGTGCTGGAAAACTAATGGATAAATTGAGATGTAAGTTTTAAAGTGAAATATTATTATATTAATTTCTTAAAAAATAAACATTATTAACTTTATTTACATCACTTCTTAAATGTTCATATTTATCAATTTGGTTTCTATTGCCTAAACAATACTTTTTTTGAGGCTTAAATATACTGTGATGGAATTCAAATCACTTGTGTAATGTGCATTTAAACAAACGAAATGAAGCAAAAAAATATTTATTTCTGTTTGTTTGAAAAATGTCTATTGTATTAACAGAATTGTGAAGAAATTATAAAAAAATACATAAATAGGTAGAATTTGGGTCCATTTAACTTACGCTTAAAACTAACTATTAATTAGATAATAAGGGCCCTTGCACTTTCCAATTTGGAACATTTCATTTTTCTTGTAAAGTTATTTATAAACATTTTTAAGTAAACAAGTGCTTTTGAGCTAATATACTCTCAGAGTGTGTTCTTGAAATTAATTAGACATGCTGGAAATCAAACGATATGAAGGGTTGATGTAAAGAAATGCAAGCCCCAAGATTGCGCCGAAATATATTCTTAAAATAATTGAGTCATAATTTAAATTAATATTTTATTACTAATGATTAGGAGATCCGCCTTCGCCCCTGCCCTCGCCCTTAGCTTCTCCCTTACCTTCTCCCTTACCATCTCCCTTGCCCTTTCCTTTGCCATCGCCTTTGCTCTTGCCATCGCCTTATTTTGCTCTCGCCCTCGCCCTCGCCCTCGCCCTCGCCCTTACCCTCGCCCTTACCCTCGCCCTTACCCTCGCCCGGTGTTCTCACCAACTGGAGAGGTTGAGTCAGGTCTCAGAGTCACTTTAAATCGAGTTCTTTAGGTGTGAATGTTGTGGTCAAAAGTATTAGAAAACATAAGAATATGAAATATGAAGATATAAAATATAAGAATCTAGACCAAAGTAAAATAAAACAATAGAAATAGTGGAAAGAATGTGATGATGAATTGTTCTATTTCACAGATATATTCTCTCAGATCTCTGATGCCAATGGACATATGGTTGTGTGGCGCTTTGCTGAATATCTTCAGGAAGTGTTGGCACTTCCTGCAGCGGTTTATGAGTCTCCCTCTTTTAATTATACAGAGGGTCTTGCTACCACCATCTTCTCTGGGGTAGGTTTAGTAGAATTTACGCGAGGTACTAGTGCCCTCTTCCATTGTTGAAATGTGAGCTACAGCTTGCACTTTAACGGTCATTGAGTGCACAGATATCTTGTGTGAACTTGAATATACCTTCAGAGTAAAATTATTCACAATTTCTTTTATTTATTTGTTTATGTATTTAATTATTTATTTATTACATACAGCGGACAGTACAAAAACGATTGGCGTTGGACATTTTGTAATAAGTACTCATACTGTAGTGAATGTGAATTTTTTGGTTGGTGTATTTATTCATTATATTTTAAATTTTCGCCGCTGCAAAGCTGTAAAACCCTCTGTGAAGCTAAACATTTCACAGAGGCACATACATGTACTGAATTCAATGTAGTGTGAAGCACTGCAGTGGCAGCGTCTGTTCGTTTAGGATGTTTCTGTGAGTCAGTGATGCTACAGAGGACATCGCCTGGGTGGTTATATTGGTGACAACCCTCTTTTAGTTATCATTCTCTCGTATGTAATAATTTAAAAAATAGTGACTTTTTGATTATTATTCTAATAAAAATATTATTAAAGTAGTAATTATTAAAAATTAAATCAGAAAGTAAAAATTTGATTTTTAGAAACATATCTTCCTAATGAAAAGCTGTAAACGTACAGAATCAGTCACCCAGTTTTTATTTTTTTGAAAAATTTCTATATAAAGCGAATTTACTACATAACATGAGTTTATGACATCCAAATTAACCAATGTCAGTAAATAACAACAAGAATGTAATAATCTTCAAGCACTTACAAAAGTATTGCAATACTTGGCTTTCTTGGTTGAAGCCATGTACCTAGTTTACTGCAACAGTCAAAACTTTTCTCATTAATAGTTCTTGTTTACTAGTTGACATCATCATGGTTGCCAGAATTTGGATGACATATTTTTTCATCCACAATCATCCTAGCAACACTTTTTCACAGACCCCTCTCCCAATAATTGTTGCTCATAATTGAACACCAATAATTTCTCCATAAATTATGAACATCATCTAATTTTAATCGTTACTACTTCCACAATTGATTTATGCAACATGTATTACCTTCCTAACATGCAAAATACGCTAAGCTACACCTTGCGATCCCTCCCTCCTCTATGGTTACATCAAAAAGCCATCTTCACAATTTTGCTAAAACACAAGCATGTGCTTCTTGCTACAACTCATTCCTGATTTGTTATCTACTTAGTCGAATGAGACTTGCTTAGTCACTATTTAATCTTCTGTTCCCTCAATTCAGTGGCGGCTCGTGCTTAGGTTGCACGGTTGCACAACCTCCAGGTATAATCGAAAAAGACATCTTAATATCTTAGGAATAAACATTTTTCTTTTAATGACATTCAGTATTCAAAATATCGCAGCAATATTGAAGTTTTTGAAATCGGTTTGAAACCAAAGAGCATCAACCGCTGCTCTCTCGGGTGTCTTGTGTCTTGCCAGGTATTGCTCCTCTTGGATCTCGACTGTATTGCAGGGTTTACTGCGTTTACTCTTGGGCCCTTCGTTTTAACACGGGCAACATAGGACCTTTTAGGCGGGCAACCAGACGGGTGGCGCTGTCTAGCGCTGCGCGGCGACGGAGGGAGTCTCAGGAGAATACTAAAATTTTATCTTCATCTGACACGCTGCTGTGTAATTTTTTGAATTTCGCTTGTTGTTGGAAGTACACGTGTTCATTCAATTATTGAAGGCATTTAATACATCATTTATGATGTTTAGAGAATTTGTTTTCATTTGATATTATATTTTCTGATTTAAAATCTACAATTGGTGAATTCTTTGTATAAAGTTGGCCGATCTGGAAGGAAGCCCCTTTCTCTGTAGTTGCAGCAGGCTGCAGTTACACCACGCAGAGTGCTGGTGGAAGATGAACGTGTTTGTGGAAGAATCTTTGTTACAAAATATACCAGGGTAGTGATATTTTCGAAAAAAATTATTTAATTATTATGAAACGTGTCGAAGCAATAGTGCTTGTTGCGATGTGCTGCTTAAGTGTCCAGTGGAAATCAAAACCACGTACGCGAGAGATGTATAATATACCTGGCTCGGTCACGACGCATAAAATTGTGTAAGTAATGAGTCAATATATACAAGGTGGTTCAAATATGACCGGGACTGATTTTTTTTACGAAATACTTTATTAGCAAAAATTTATTTGTACATGTCATTCTTCAAAGTACTCCCCTCCAGATTCTATACATTTTTTCCAACGTCCTGGGAGCATCCTAATGCCCTTTTCATAAAAGTCTTTTGGTTGTCGGCATATCCACTCCCGAACACTGTGGATGACTGCGTCATTATCCGCAAATCGCATGCCTTGCAAATGTGATTTAAGCTGTCCAAAAAGGTAAAAATCACTTGGGGCCAAATCTGGACTGTACGGCGGATGTGGTAGAAGGTCCCACTTCAATTTGCTGATGGTTGCCATGGTTGTTTTAGCAGTATGAGGCCGTGCATTGTCTTGAAGGAATGCTACCCGTTTCCCACCTCTCTTCCGTTTGGATCGGATCTTTTCTTTGATTTCTGTTTCCAAAAGTGCTGAATAGTAAGCTGCATTGATGGTGTTAGCTTCTGTAAGAAAGTCTACATGGATAACACCCATCCAGTCCCAAAAAAATGTTGCCATCACTTTTCCCGCCGAACGGATCTTCCGCGCTCTCTTGGGATTTGGAGAAGAGGCGTGTCGCCATTCACGTGATGCCTGCTGGGACTCAGGAATAAAATAGTGAACCCACGTTTCATCAGTGGTTACAATGGACTTCAAAAATGCATCTCCTTCATTTTCAAACCGCATTAGAAGAACACTGGCAGCTTGCATGCGCATCAATTTGTTCTCGTCCGTCAAAGTGCGTGGAACCCACCTAGCATTCACTTTTCTATATTTTAGGTGTTTTTTTATGTCTTCTACACTACCCACACTGATGCCAATTACTGATGCAACTTCTTTGATAGTGATGCGCCTGTTCTCCCAAATAACCGCATTAACACGATCAATGTTTGTTGGGGTTATGGATGTTCGCGGCCGACGATTATGAGGTTCATTCTCAACGCGCTCTCGTCCCTCTCTGAAACACTTACACCATTCAAACACACGGGTCCGTGAGAGGCACTCTTCACTGTACTGTTTTTTGAGTCTCTGCAAAATTTCCGACGGTTGAACGTTTTCTCCAACGAGAAATTTGATGATAATGCGTTGTTCCACGCACCGCGGCACCTTTTGTTCACTCATCGTTCTAGCAAGACCCAGACGCGACTGAACAGGTTCTAACCTGCAAAGGAGGGAGGTGGGGGGTTGTGGCTAGATTCTCTCCAGGCGGCGCAGTTAATGCGTATGTCGGGGTATTTGAAAAAAAATCAGTCCCGGTCATATTTGAACCACCTTGTATATAGTAAGCTGACGTGGAAATTCCTGCTTGCGAAATTCCTTAACTGCGCGTTACGGAAGTTAAGTAATTCGAGACTTTGCGGGTTCCTGGTCGGGCGACTGTCTGGGAATCCTGGGATCTACCGGCACTGAGCCAATGGCCGAAGGGATAAAAGGCAATAACTGAAAATCACTGATGACTGACTAAATTAAAGGAAGATTACTCTATGCACTCAATTCTCCAGAAAGGACTTTGGGGTGTGTTGCAAAGGAGCAACAATTTTTTTTAAAGCCAAGAGCAATTAGGTCATTTTTTAAATTCTGAACTAATTGGTATCTGATTGTTGTAATTAACTTTTACAGGGAGGGAAGGTTACTGTAAACGATTTCATGGATACAATGATGTCTGATCCTGGGCCTCATTGTCTGGTGTGGCTACCTCTTCTTCATCGTCTTGCCAGCGTAGAGACAGGTAGGCTGATCTCCTTTATTGTTTACTTGTTAGATGCTGTGAGTTACTACATAGATTAATTAAAAATTTAAATTATATCCAATTTTGTAAAAAGCTTTTTGGCTTCTTGAACATCTGCACATCCTTACTCCAAACTCAGTTTATCAGGTGCTTTATTAGTTTACTCTGCGAATGCGTTGGTGCTTTACAGTAAATACATTTAGTCACATCAATGAGATGAGAAGAAAAATGGAAAATAACGTGTTTCAGAAACTGCACTACCATTATTCATATTTCTATTCCTGTGTTTCATTAACATATATTGAATGAATATGTACCGTATTTACCCGAATGTAAGACGAGGTTTTCCGTAAATATCACTGTCTAAAATGCGGTCTTACATTTACCTAGGGTAATTGGGAAGCCTAGTAGGTTAAGGTTTATGTTTTACTTTGTTTTTCCATTTCACGAAACTCGTAATGTTGACGTAAGAATAAGCTGCGAAGACGGTAAATATATCGCGCGCGGGGCTTATCTACAATACCTACGTAATTGTATTCGCGATCGTATTCTCAGCATCCACAGCAAATTAGCCGGGCAATTGAGAATGAGCCTGTAAAGAGAATCTGAAAGGAAAGGCATTGTATCAAGTGAAACGTAACGTGACAATGAACGCCGTGATTTTGTTACACGATGCGGGTTCGACGATACCCCGCGGAATCTCGCTTCGACGCCCGGCGAGTGCGAATCTGCGTTTTCCAAGAGACAGAAATGAAAAAAAAAATCACATTGATAGACGTACGCATTTTACATCCAACCCCAGAATAGGATGACCAAAAGCAAAAACGTCTCCAATTCGAAACTTGCCGGTGGAGTCCACTTTACCCGCAAACGGAGGGACAGAGATATGCGAGTTGGCAGTTCACTACTCGATCACGAGAACAGTAAACTATGCTAATTTCATGTTTCTTCTCTTAAAGAATGTGAAAGAACCGTTAAAGAAGCGGAGGCCATCAACTAGTGGAGGTCAGAGAGAAAATATGATGACACGGATGGGGATGTTCTTAGGAATTTCTGATGAAAGACTAACTACATAAATTCAACACGCAAAATTTTCAGAGGGGCCAAAAAGTGAGATGTCGCAGCATGGAAGGAGGACCAAACGAAAGAAAGATCGATGCATTTGAAGATGAAGAGGGGAGTGACAAAAATAATGATTATGATGATTTTAAGAAACAAAAAATTATAGTTGCTGCTTGGCTGTACGGGGGACGCCGCGTCCTAGACAGAGATGCATTTCGCCCTGAGGAAGGTCACAGAATGGCGGCCGAATCGTTGGCTCCTCCGCCAAGGACGCGACATCTCCCGGTCAGCCAAGTAGCTACCGACACCGGCCGCGGAAGCCTACGCTCTCAAGAAAATGATGGTTCTTCACATTCTCATAAAAGGAATTTTTTAGTCATTAAGGCAATTTTCTCTTTTATTGTGACTTTGTAGTAATATTTAGTTGACCATTTTTAAAAGTTCTTTGGTGGCCTCTTCAAAATTAGGGGATTGTCTTATATTCAGAGTTAACTTACATTCATATAAATACGATACATCATAGTTTGTTAAAGGGTTTTCATCACAAAGCTTTGAAACTAAAATTGAAGTTCTGTATTACAATTGGATGATGAAATAATAATTGATAAAATGAACATTCCATTCAGTGGTTCATCCAACTGCATGTGATGCCTGTCAAAGAGAAGGCTTTTCTGGCTTTCGCTACCGATGCCAAAAATGTCACAACTACCAGCTGTGCCAAGATTGTTTTTGGCGAGGACGCATATCAGGTCCACACACAAATGAACATGAAGTCAAGGAATATACTACGTATGTAAGTGGCAACATATGTAATTTGCAAAACATATATGACTGTAATTAAAAGATAGTTAGATACTATTGTTTATTTCAGAAATCACCTAGCAAACAAATAGGTCATTCATTAAGAAAATCCTTTCGTTGTGTACCTGAGAAAGGGAAGCCTAATATTCCTCGTTTTCCTGAAGAACCAGAGAAAACACTTAACCTCTCACATATTGTGTAAGTTGTTGACATTGTGATGGACATATTACATTGAATTTACAGTTATACTTTTGTTTGAATTATGTTGACATAAAATTTTTTGCTTATGGATTATGCATTTCACTGTACGCAGCCCTCCATCTCCTTTGCCTTCTCACAATGGCTTCCCAGAGAGCAATGTGGCTTCTCCGTTTGATGGAGGATCAATGGACAGTCGATCAACTGGTCGAAGGTAAAAATTCCCATAGTTATCATATACACATCTTCAGGCTCTTAACATAGGATTACATCATGTAGTTGAATATTGTGACATATTACATATCTTACAAAATTTGTTCTTTGAGTGTATCTTGTGAAGTTAGTGCTTTAGGACTTTTACATATGTTACTTTCAATTTCATTGTATGAATATGTTGAGTGTGTGTTTGCAGTGGAATGTGTTCCAGCAGCCCTGGCAAATACACATCAAGCTTGGAGTCAACTCGACTAGATGATGAACACAAGCTCATTGCACGGTATGCTGCGCGGCTAGCAGCAGAGGCTCGATCTGTGGTGAGAGGCACAAGCAAAGTCATATGAATGGCTGGCATGTTCTAAACTTTATTAATAACGGTAGTGAGATAATAATGTTAAATGATGTGACAAGTGTTGCTCCATAGTGGCTTTAATGGAAAGTTAAATTTGATTTGTTATGGAAGCACTAGAACTTATAGAAATTCTTTTTATGGTAAGCAATAAAAAGAATTTCTGAGTTTTACGGTGGTAGAGTTAGTGTATATTCAAAAATATTGTCTTGTGCTGCCAAGTTATTTGTATTAAATGAGTAAAGCATTGAAAACTCAGCATGAAAATTGTAGTGCATTGGAGCCTGACAAGTCAAACCCTTGAAAAAAGAGGTACAGCCTAAATGTTGCTTATCTAAAATATTTATTGCTTAATTGTAGATAAAAGCAGTCATTACTTTTACATAGTTAGATACAAGTTTTTGTGTACTGTTTAACTTTGGTGTCTCTAAAGAGTATGTTATTGTTACAGTGGTTTATTGCAGCTGTATAGTGTGATGAATAATTAGAAATGGCCAGTACGTGAGAAAATGTGTTTCAAAGATGAAATTTTATTTTGTTGCCTTTGTAAATGCTTTGAAATGACATGATTAAACTAGTATTTCATTTGCAAATTTATTATGGTATTTTTTGATATTTGACATTCATTTTTTAACAGAATAAGATAATTTTTGTTCAGTCAAGTATTGTATATTGAATGCATATTATATTGTGCTTATATTGTGGTTTGTCTCTGTGCTGAAAAAATATGTTTGACAAACCTGCTGTTAATTTTGGCGAGGCATTGAAGTGAAATTGACCCAAACTGTATCTTTTGGTGCAGAGAAATTAAGTTAAAAGTTGTACTAAGCCTTAGTGGTCAAGAATTGTGAAGTACTTGTAGGTTGTTCTGAAGATACTCCCTATCATGTAGATTTTGTTAAAATAGCATTGAATTAAAGTTCATGGTGTTTGGTCCCAACACGATAACTTGAAAATTACATTCAGATTCAACTGTGGGTACTCCACACCATTGCATTTTTAAACATATTGGAAACTAACTTGGCAATTCTGTTTCCTTGTAAACTTGGCAATTTAGTTTCCAATACTTGTAAAAATGTAATGGTGTGGAATGACCAGAGTTGCATCTGATTGTGATTTTGGAGTTATCATGTTCTGAATAATCACCAAAGAAATGTTCCTTTAAATTTTTGATTAAAAATTAAGGCATTGCTCAGGTCAAAATTTTCTTCCAAGAAAAATTAAATGAAGTTCACATTAATGCCTGGTCTAGTAGTGATTAATATTATAGTCAACTGCTTAGTTTCTTTATGCTTTTCTGTCTTTTTTGATTTTAGCCTCAACCAAATGCACAAAGGGCAGTTCCGATGGCGCACGTAGTATGTATAATTTTTTGTTGCAAAGATATGTGATTGTATATGTTTGGAATTTGGTCTTGTCATTGTGTGTCCTATTTTGATATTTAACATTGATTGAAATGAAATTTTGTGCTACATCAATTAATGCTGTCAATATTTAAATTTGTAACAATGATGAAATGATTTTCGTAAATATAGTTATCTACAACTTTCTGAATTTGAATTCATATTAAATCTGAAAGTGCAAGCACATTTTGTATTAATCTCTAGTATGATGAGAGTTCAGTTATTGTTCAGCAATGTTTTATACTATTTATCTGAGAATTCCATTTTATTACTGAATCACACTTATCTGAATTGAATCAACAAAGTCTTCAGTCTCATTGCTAAGGAATAAGAAATGTTGGAAGGGCAAACTCGGTTTAGCCCATCAAATTATAATGGCTAAAAAGAAAAAACTAAAGAAATCCTGGGTCATCTGATTATTTGTTCATGTAGGAACAAACCTGATTTCATACCAACATAAGACTGATTAATAAACAATTTTGTACTTTGATGTATTTATTTCTTAAGTATAGAAATAGTTGTTGATCCTGATACAGCTTTTGTTAATCTTAAAATTTTACTGTGCTTCTGCAGGGACGGGCTCCATCTGAAGGAAGTTTGAGTTTGGACACTTCACGTGCACAAAGAGAACTCATTAGCCAGCTTGAAGCCAAGAATCGTGAGATCATGCGCGAGATTGCAAGGTTAAGGTATTGTTTATTAATGTTGTTTTGTGTGCCCAGACCAGTTAATGTAGTAACATTAAATGAATGGAGCATACAATTTAATCGATGCTTAATATGTATTTCCTTCTTATTAACAAGCACTGCTGTCACAAGGACGTAAATGTATGGGAATACCTCCATATTCAGCCATGTAAGGTAGAGTTTTTTCAAAATTAGGGCATGTTATGGTGCCAAAACATTACTTCGAGAAGTTATTTGATTTTAAAAAAGGCAACTCAAAGCCAAAAATTAGTTCCGAATGTGCATACTTATGTCTAGTATTACTGTCAACTTTGCGTGTAGTCGGAAAGAGTGACAGTAATACAGGTTTGTAGTGAGATGTAGATTAGACCCTGTTTAATATTTTAATATTTTCAAACATTCTGTTTGCATTCCCATTGTTATCTTCAGTGAGTGGCTCTCAGATGGTGCAATGTGGGATGAAATGTGTGTCATGGAACTTTTTGTCAAAGAAGTTCAAAATATCTATTTATGAAGAACATTGTTCTGAAACAAAATGCATAAAATTATTGCCTATGTCTTGTCATTTTTTTTAATGAATTTTAAATATTCATTTCTTTATGCCTCAGCATAGTAGGCACTTTCTGTCTTTCTTGAGAACCAATGAAGAGATGAGAGTATAAAGAAACTAAGGTGGTTGCTATTAAGCTTGCAATTGTATTATTAGTTTTCATAACTCGTAATTAAACAGAATGGATTTCTGTTCATTTAAAAATTGATTTGTTAGCATTCTTCATGTACTGCATTTCATTTTTGAACTTTGCCCAGAGCCCAAAATAATTGACATTTGTTGCTTCACATTTATCACATTTACCTTAATTACTACTTATGTAGTGCACAAAATGGTGCTTTGATAAGTTTATGTGAATTATGTGGACTCACATGCAACTGCTAGGATGGCTTCAAATTGCCAAAACTTTGCACAGGCGGCAGCAGGAGCTGGAGGCCGCAGGAATGGGGCCTGGAGATGGAGGTAGCGGAGAGGAGAACCCGGCGCTAATGGCTGAGTTGAGGGCTCTTCGACAGCGGAAAGATGAGCTTGAGAGCCATTTGGGGGCCTTGCAAGATTCACGCCGACAGCTGATGGTGCAGCTTGAAGGACTAATGAAGTTACTTAAGGTTAAAGACTAACTACATTTTGTGTAATTGCCTTTTGTTTGTTTTTATTTTTTATTTTTTTCTTCTCTCGTCCCATCCCTCTTTCTCACTCCCCCCACTAAAACCTCCCTCCCTCTCTCCCCTCTCTTCCTTTCTCTCTTGCTCCCTCTCCCTCCATCCTTCTCTCTACGTCTCCTTTTCCCTCTCTTCCTCTCCTCCTCCCTCTCTTCCTCTCCTCCTCCCTCTCTTCCTCTCCTCCTCCCTCTCTTCCTCTCTCCTTTTCTCTTTCTCTTGATTTACTGGCAAATATTTCATTGGGCAAAAGCCTGTTGAGTTACAGTTGGTGGCTTCTGGGGCCGGAATGCATTTGTTTCTCTATGCTGCCCACAAGGCATACCCTTGCATTCTGTCATAAAGATCTGAAACATTATCATATGATAGGCATGAACATTCAGTTGGTTGTTCATGCCTATCATATGATGTCTTCCTCCTATCAGATAACAAGATGTTGCATTGATCTGGCTGAAATATATTTGATAAAATGAAAGGGCATGAATACATGTTTTGTGTAATTTCTGTACCAATATTAACATCATCGTTATCATCATCAGCATGGATTAGGTTCATCTAGCCTCTTCTGACGAAGTCGCATTTCAATCTTCCTTTTGGTCTTCTACCATGAGGTGTGTAGTAAAAGGCGTGCTAGAAAATTTCTCATTCTATTTTGATTTTCTAGCCAGTTCCATTATAGCCTTTTGGCTTATCTCCTACAGTATTTCTGAT
Organism: Gryllus longicercus; assembly: GCA_038098605.1. Classification (NCBI taxonomy): domain Eukaryota; kingdom Metazoa; phylum Arthropoda; class Insecta; order Orthoptera; family Gryllidae; genus Gryllus; species Gryllus longicercus. Next base: position 2,401,206 of record JAZDUA010000169.1, on the reverse strand, counting down.
TTCCAATTCTTTCTTATGTCTTTGTTTCCAATTTTGTCCATTGCTCTGATGCAACCTATGACATACCTCAAGAGAATCATGTTTTCTGTGTTCATTCTCCTGGCTTCCCAAAATTTGGATGATCATTTTAGAATCTATTTACGATATCAGTGGCTTAGGGTTCGTTTGGACATTGGGTGATCTCTTGGGTTGTTCTTGAGGGTAGATGAAGAGAATGAATTTCCCGCTCCCCTCAAATAACTTTAATAGAAATTTGCATGTAGTCAAGTAGTATAGGCATATATTTAAATTAATCAATTTCTTTAAGTGTGCAGGGCTTTTTGTTAATAAAGCCATACCTCATTGACACTTCAAGAACCTAATTCTTTGATCCTTGGGTTTCTATCAGCTCTTTATTTAAATCTTGTCACTGTGCCATCCATATGTTCGATATAAATGTCAGATTACACAACAATGAACATTATCAAATGAACACCAATTACCTACCTCACAATTTTTCACATCCTGTTGAGTTTCAAATGACAGAGTTTTGGAAAAGGACGAATAACATATGTTGAGTGTAATTCAACATTGGAACAGATAGCCAAATTTTCAATATTGTGCCACACTTAGAAGCACAAAGGTAATTAATTAAGAAATAATTATAATTCCTAGATAATCTCCTTAAATTTCTAATAACCACAGGAAGGACAGTGCATGCAATATCATGCCTACAAAAATGTAAATCGGAAGCCATAGTAGATCAAACAGGTTTTTCCGTACTCAAGAATCAACGCGTCCCACAAAACACTTTGCTGAACCTTTTAATGACCAGTGTTCCCCAAGGAATATGCTTTAAACCATTCAATGTGTATTTCTATCTTCAAGTGGAATTTTCATTCCATCTATACTTGTGGGAAGCCAAACCAAGATGTCTGGGATTTTCCTCCAGACAGTGGGATGTGTGATGGAGATGGGAGGTCACTGTAGCAATGGAATAAGCTGACTATCTGCTACCATGCTGATTCACTCAGCCCCATTCACTTCATCCACATTGAAATGCTACTATGCCCAACATTGTTCCCAAGAGGGAATGTTGGCTACTTCTTACTATCTGAAGTAGCTCAGTTTTTGCAGTGAGCAGCTGCTCCTCGAATCAACAGTATCTTCTGTAAATTGAATCTTCTCCATTTTATTGTATATTCTGTAAATTTATTTTTGAAGAATCTTCATTTTTGGATTCTGTATACAGGTTACAGAGTCATATTTATCAAATTATTGATAATGCTTTTGCAAATTCTTTGTAGAAAGATGACCCTCTAGACGTCAGATCTAAAAGATCACTGTCCTATCTCCTGTGGAAGACTGAAGAGCATTACCTCATTTGTAGTCTCCCAGGGATGATGTGCACACTGTGGTAACAATGCAAGATTACAGCATAACCAGGGCAAATAAGATTGATTTTAATTTGCTTCCCAATATGTCAAGGGAAATAAACATTTTGTTGTTTTCTGTACAAATTAAAATTATTTGAAGAAATGAACATTCACCAAATTTATAATTTTTTTTATGAAGCTATTATTTGAATTTCAATGATCTGGGAATCCAATAATCTTAGGGCAATGTGAATGATAATTATTACTATTATAATTATTAAAAATTAATTATAATTAATTGCAAACCAACAAATTATGTCAGTTACACCCTAGAAACAATAAAAAAATATTGTCTACTATCTGGTGTTTTATATGCACCTGCCCCCTTTCCCTGTCATTACACTGGAACCTCTATTGGTTCTACAGTACTTTGTTTCCAGTGTAGTTTATATTTCTTGCTTTAGTGTTCAATATTAAGATATTTTATAAATAATTATTTCATAATCAACAATGATATGTTTTCAAATTTCCTTTTCTTAGGAATTCTTGGTGGTCTCTTCAGTCATGAGACCAACGTTTTGAACTGGGAAATTTTTTAAAAAATGTTACTTTAAAAAAACCATAATTGATATCTTTCTTCTTTTTATGGCCCAAAAGCACTTAGTTTTACCTGGACCTATCTTTGATACTTGATGGAGATTTTTTTCTAGATCAGCGAGAGATGAGCAATTCAATGGTGGGTGAAGAGCCTGTTTCTCTTCCACAAGGATTGGGAATGGGGACATATTAGAGAATGAGAGATTGCATGGTTGTGTGTAGTTAATTTACAATAACCTGCAACACTATATTTCATTTGCTAACTTGAAACTTGAAGTGTGTTTTAAAAAAATTCAGCTCTTGTGCCACTGTTACAGCAAATGAGCATTACAATTCCTGTGTTTGAGTCTCTATGGTCTATCAGGGGGAGGGGGAGAGAGAATGATTATTATAAAGGAGCAATAGATGAATAGGGAAGAAAAAAGGAAAACCCCAAGAAAATTTCATGAGATCTTATTTTGTCCACTACAAACTCCATTGAGAATGATTAGAATATACCCATTGTAGAACTTAAACAAGGTTCCAAAAGCAACTAATCTTTCTTTTGACCTCAGAATCATCAGGCATCACCAAGGTCAACGCCAAACTCCTCACCGAGGTCTACAAAGAGCCCTCCTCTTCCAACCAGCACTCCTTCCTCTCGCTCTGCACCTCCAACTCCGGGAGCCCCGTTGCAGCCCTCTATGATGACCTCTTTAGGATCTGGAACAGACTCCTTGTCTGGAGTGGGGGGAGATGTCAGGTCAGCATTTGGGACATCTGGAATGATTGGTAAGTGATAAGAAATGATGTTTTCCCTTTTGCACTTTTAATTTGCCTATTTCAGAATTGTGAAGTTGTGAACTTCTTTCAGCACTCATTTGGTGTGTTAGTTATTTTTTATTACCTTATAAGTTACAGAACTTTCTGAATGACATTGTCTTCTTGAGCTTTGCAAAGTTCAGTTGTGTGTAACCCAACGTATATTCTAATAAATATGTCCTATAAAAAAAATTGTTTTATAGGATCCTCAACATCATCGTTAGCGGGTTCAGCAAGCAATACTGGTACTACAAACAGCAGTAGCCGCAGTCTGCGCAATGACCTCCTTGTTGCTGCCGACTCTGTCACCAATGCCATGTCAACGCTTGTGCGTGAATTGAATTCAGGTGTGCTTGCATTACCACAGTTGTTACTACATGTGCTCTCTTATCATCAAGCAAGATGCAAAGGCCCTCTTGAATTTTGTGTTTAAACTAAGTTAAAATATGTTTAATTAAATATTGTAAATTACTGTTAAAACAATCAAAGAAATGTTTAAAGAAAGAAATTAGTTTCACTAAAAATTTAACTCAAAATTTTGAAAATTCAAATAATTTTAAGTTAAATATTATTTGCTTTGAAGACTATAGACAGGTGATTTTTTACTCTGTTATCATCAGCTTCTTTTACCAATTTATTGAAGTTGCTTATTTTTAATAAGTACTGGAATTGTGTGCAAGATAGGGCAGACTAGCACTTGCTGAATGTAAAGGGCACTGTAAAAATTATTAAAGTTTCACTGCACATCTCATGCAAGCAGTAAAAGAAAATATAAACAGTTGCTTCATATTACATCAATTGGGGGTTATTCTTGAGATATAATGAGGCATGGATGAGCATGTTATATACCATGTCGACTTTCTTTGGGTTGCATGATGAGAAGAAATTATTTTTTTCTTCCTTTTAAGTGTTCAGATACTTGCAGGGATGTGCTGCTTGCATTTACACTTAGCTTAGTGAAAGCTTTCTTTTTTGGGAAGCGACAGGGGAAAAAGGTGAGAGATCTATTTATTCCACTTCTTTTTTCTGATTTTCCTCACATGCGTTAACCTTTTGGGAATGTTATTAAAAATACTTTCTTCTTAGACTGTATTACTATCTTCACTAAATCAGTGGTTTTCAACCCTTTTAGACTTCTGACACACGTTTCAGATATTAAAATATTCATATTAGAATTTGAAGACTAATTTCTGAGCTTAAATATTCGTGTATTTCAGAGTATATAACTATTAGTTGGGGACTTAATTTTTTATACATGTAGATAGAGTTAATGTGATACCAAATTACTTACTGTAATTTTGATGTATCATTTAAAATTCTTGACTTTTTAGAGTTATTTCTTATATAGATTTTGTACTTTTTATATTTTTATTTTTATAAGTTTTTAGTACTTTGAGTAAATCCTTTTAGTGGAGTAATGAACCAGTTGTCATCAAATTCTTTCAAAATGTAAGACATTGTTTGACACTTCATGCGACGATACCTGAAAGCCTATCAAAAATTAAAATTTGGAGAAAATCTATATTTTAAATCTGAACCTCATTTCTTAAAATTCATATTCAGCAAGCAATTTATATTTTATTAGAGTTATTTAATTAGTGTGTTATTTTCTGTACGAATTTCTGTAGCAAAGTAGTGTGTCCGCAGCACAGTGGTTGAGAACCACTCTGTCAGATATTTCATAAAACTTTAGTTTAGTTTCTATTCTGGACTTGTTTAGCGTATACATTGTTCTGGCAAAATAAAGGATATAACCTGGAAACCACCATTTGTAGAAATTCATAATTTGAATACGCATATCACCATTTGTGAAATGGTTCCTGAAGTGTTGATTTGCCTCCACCTGCTATTTCATGCTTTCATTTCACATCCATTTCACAGAAAAGTTTGCTCCACTTCTTGCTAAAGGGTAAAGCATTGTAAGTATATGACCAAAATTTAATTTTCATATTCCTCTGAGTTAGCTTCTGTAGCTTCAAATGAATAAAAAAAAATTCTACTTTGCCTGCTACAACTTTCTATGTCCCCCAACCTTCTCTCCAAGGTAGATAAAAATGACCTTTTACTCTTAAAGTTATTTACATTCATCTCTGCATATTTGTAATAATATATGTGTTACTCAAAAGTAAACCCTGTTGCTGCTCCCTTGTTTTGCATTTGAAGGAATTGATAAATGAATTATTTTAAGTATTTGATCTGGCTTTTATTAATATGATTATGATGATTATTTTATTGTAATTATTATTTGATTTTACACTTCACATTTTTATGCAGAGGACATTTCTCTCACCTGATGTGCCTAAGACAGATTGACTTATGCTGGATGAAACTCGGATGAGTGGTTGTTTTGTCTGATTTTGTAGTAAACCATATTGATGTCAGGCGGTATTTGGGATGGATGATGAAAGCTGTGGTTTACATTCCTGAAAAAAAAAACACGGGACTGTCCCAGCATTTGTTTTTTTGAACTCCCTGAACTCAGGTCAAAAAACCTGAATAGTATTAGCCTACTTGTTTCCTTATTATGTTTTAAATTTTAAGATGCATTTTTAAATTTTTTTTTTATGTAAAAAGTGTATTCTAAGGCTAAAGTTACACATTATTGAGATATTATTTATATTTGATCTTTTATATTGAGATCTTTTATCAGCATGTTGAAGATACCTATAAGTGTTGATTTCTGGAAATAGTTAGTTAGGTATCAGTACCTAATGTTCTTGGAGAGGTATTTGCCACATATGAATGTTTCCCTTCTCAGCACCCATTAAATAGAAATTACCTTGTTATGAAGCCTTATCCTTGAAATAATTTTTTTCACAAACAAGGTATTGCTTATCATCTTTTCCTAGGTCTGTTTGTCTACATTCATTGCAGGCATAACTGCTAATTCTATCGATATAACATTTGGGGCACTCTAGCTTGTTGCATGTTCAGATTACTTATGGTTAATGCTGTTAAAAAAATCCCTGCATGTTTCATTTTTCTCAATTTCTTCATTTATAATAAGGGATCTTTTCTGGAAGCAATCTTTCTGAAATCCTCTTCTCTTAATATATTATTTTTGCCAGAACATCATGTCATGAGGAGCATATTCCTGAAAATAATTTTCTCACTAAAGGACCAGAATTTTTCATGTCGCCATTGATTTTGAAAATACTTTCTAAATTTGTTCATTGCTATAAATTTGTTCATTTCTAGATAAGTATTTGAAATCTTTTCCTTAACCTCTCAAATGGATAGATGGTGCATGCTGAGTAGCTTGTGTAGTGGTTAGTTTTATTGTAATCATGCCACATGAGGAAGTGCTAGCATATACTTTCTAAAACAAGGATCAAAATGGAGAAAGAAAAAAATTAAGAGGTTTTTTATCCATTTACTTATGGTTGCATTGGCGACTGGGTTATTAGCAATCTTATTTGGATTTTACAGCTGTGTGTAACTTAATTTTACATTAAGCAACATAATGGTACACTTGTAATTGATAATAGACTTATAAAACTTTTTTATAATGTAACGATATAACAATATTATTGCAAAGGATTGCCCATTATAAATAGTTGTTCTCATATTAAATTAAGGGGAGTCAATGCAAAAAATCTACAAATTTTGACATTTTTGATTTATAGTTGGATTTAAATTTTTAGAAATATCTGAACAATTTGATTTATAATTTATGGTGAATGTTGCAACAGGATCTAATTTTATAAGTGTTTATTTAAATATCTGCACTTGTCATAATGGCTGCTAAGTTTGACTCGCAAATTTTTTAATGAACATATCTTTGGAACTAATTCATCTAGAAGACAGTGATTTTGTTGATATTTGTAAGGAAGTTTCATTTGCGAGGTAGCAAGTATTGTTAGTAATGCGTTTTGATGTTTATCATATTTTTGGGCCTTTTAGTGAGCAGTTAGTTGCTTTTCTAGGTCGCTTTTCCACATTTGTAAAACTTTAAAGCTTGTTCGGAAAGAGTTCCTTTTTGTCAGAACTTACTTTAGCAGTTATTCTGAAATTAATACAGAAAGCTACAATATGAACAGAAAAGTGTTGCACCAGATTTATTAAGGTGTACCAAAATAAAAGCAAATGGTGTCTTGAAATTTTTGACATGGTGTATTATATTTGTGAAAATATTTGTTATGAGTGCAAATATTACAAATTTGCTACAGAGTATGTAAAACATACAGATTTGATCAGATTTAAACTTAAAGAACATGCACTGAATTTTTTTTGAGAAAAAGAATCCTAAAAATTATAAGACTCATAATGCAATTATAAGACCATAAAAGTAACATAAGTAATATTTATTAAGTAATATTCATAAGATTCATGGACTTCACTTAAGTCCCACAATGGTTTTTAAAAATTTCATAACTGTACGTATTTTTTCTTTATGATCTGTAAAATACTTTTTATTCTAATTTTTAATTTTTTATTCATACATTAATATTAAAAATTACTTTATTTATGAAAACTTTGGCAATACACCCATGCTTTGCACTCAAGTATCTCAAGTTCCCAAGCTTTTGAAAATATTTTGTATTTAGAAAATACAAGCTTTCTTTGCTAGTTTGTCCCTTAATAGAATATTTGTCAAAATGAAAATTAGTAATGAAAGTGAAACTGATCCTAGAAAATTCCAATGTTGCAAGTTCAAATATGCCAAATCTGGAAGGAAGCATTTGCATGCTTCTATCAAATGATGATGATTAACGCAGTGGAGGGATTCGCTCGCATATATTCTACAGAAATATACAGGTCATGAAAAGGGATGTACACTTGTATTATATGATATGTCTGTTACACTGTTTTAAAATAACACAGATGCTCATCAGAGAACCAAGATTTTGAACAATGTTGATCTAAAATAACATTCGTTGTGGCATTGCTTTCAAATGTCATTGTTGCTATTGAAGATTCTTTTTAGTGGCATGTGAATCTTTAGTTCCAACCTGAATTGCAGATATTAAAATTGGTTCAACATCAGCATATTTAAGACTATTAAAAAGTAAAGAGGGTTAATATTTTTATTTCTTTGCGTAACTTATTCATTTAAAGTTGTATTCCAAGGATTGTTTATCATAATTTTCTCAAATTTTTTATCATATAAAGGGTCAGGTCTGTTTGTACCACATCTTTGATGGTGGTAAGGGCCCCCATCTTGTAAATACAAGAAGAGGGGAAAAAATATAGCACAGTAAAAACAATTTGTATTCATTTTACTTGTGTTGTATATTTAAATTTATGATAACTAAAGTCGTAATTAGTTGGTAATGCTGACTGCACCTAACAATAAGATTAGGGTCAAGTCATGCGTGAAGGAAGGGCGCAGAGGTGAGAAAATTAGTACTAACAATATTACCACTAACTATCAGATTGGCAAGTCATGAATGAAGGAAGGCCAAAGAGGCAAGAAAATGTTTGTACATGTCTTGCACATGCCGCCATTGTAGATGACGCATAGGCGAGAGTCTGCTGTGGCAATTTAAATGGATTTTAGAATAAATACACTCAGTTTTAAATATTTTCTTTTTTATCGAAGCTTATAGATTCAATAAAAAATTGATGAAAACATATTTTAATTTACTGTAACAATTTACATATAAAGCATTTGATTTATTTATATTTTCAAAACAAATTAATTAGTTAATATTTTAATGTTTTAGTATAAGACTCAAAAATGGAATAATTTCAGCAAATATCAAAAAAAAATTTTTTTAAATTCTTTTAGAATTCATCAAATGATCAAGTAAAGATTAAAAAAAATTAAAGCTAGTCCAAAAACAACAACAAACAAACTACAGCTACGACTTGCAGAAGAGAAATAGCATTGAAAAAGGTACACACAGATCTCAAAGTATGTTTGCTGATAAAATTGTGAAATCGGAGGTAGTGTGTTTGTTTACCACCAGTGACACCTCTGTCTAAAATGTAGGCAACTCACAATTCATATGTATTTTTCTCTGAATTAGAGTTATTTTGGAAATTAGAAGTGATAATATCTATCCTAGGATTTTACCAAATGATTGTGACTTTATCTGATTACAAACATCTAGCATTTCCAGTAGATAGGAAGAAAAAGAGAAACACTTCTTCTTCTTCTTCGCTTTCATGGAGTAGACTAACAGTGTTCAAGACGTTTTAATTTTTAAAGTGTAAAAGAGGAGACAATTTTATATGGTGAGCATAAAGGAATTGAAAAGACCAAGAAAAAGTCTGTGGAGAGATCAAAAAAAATATGAATTCTGAGAACATAAAAGGGGGGTTTGAGTGTAAATTTTTTTGAGAATATCCTCCTGATCCTAAGAAAATGTATGTCCTTTTTTGGGTGTGCTGTATTCATTTTCATTGTTTTGGGTTACCTTTAATAATCATTAAAATTTTTGGGAGTTCCACCGTTATCTCATTCTTCATTTAATTCCGTTCTTAGCATTAGAATAGATATGTGTTAGGGTGTTTAGACTGCTTGTTTTCATTAAATCTGACTGAGATTGAGTAGGATTTCAGGAGGTTTTATTAGTTTTGTTATTACCAGTTTTATTACTATATTATTACCATTATTACTTCTTGCTATTATTAGTATTGTCACACCCCAGAGACCTGTTTGAAAGGAAAAGAGATGTTATATCACCTGCATTTTAGGAATGTAGTTTTCTATAGGTGGTTTTTCACTCCCACGTACTTTGAGAATCTGAATCACAGTTACACAACTCTCTGCAAGTAATGATCTGTAAAACAAGTTAGCAACTTTTCTTTGGAAGGAAGAAGTTTGGGGCCATTAAATTGGGCAGGTACATTAATCTAAGATAAAATTCCCATAATCAGTGTCTTATCCTTACTTGAAGTGAATTGAACCTTTAAAGAGACAGGCAGTATGCACGCTCCAGCTGCCTCAACCTTGTCAGCCGGCATGTTCTGGCTTTTTGTCCAAGCATTTTGAATAGCCTACAGTTCACAAGGACTTTCTGCTCGTAAATTTTGAGTCCCTTCTCACCACCTCTCTGATTTATGGAATGAGGTTTTATTAGCATTTTGTAAATACATTTTCCCCTGAACTTTTACAACTTATATTCTGTTTGGACATGTTTGATCTGTGAATGTCTTTTAGTACTCTAAATGTTTTATTAGTTAAATGTTGTGTCTCATTGACTTTCAATCAAGCCGAAGGAAATTCTTTTCCTGAAATGTTTTCATTGAGGTTATTGAAAATAATTATTTGATAATTACAATAATTAATGATAATTGAGATTAAAGGCATTGACTTGAGTTGGGAGTTCAGAATGAGACACATCATCTTAGTGCCGTAGCATCAGTGGCAAGAGATGCATTAGCAAGGCCCACTTGAATTTCTCATTTGAAGTATTAACATTTGGATGTATAAATATTAGACATTTGTTTTTTCCTTTTGTTTTTATTGGATTTACTGAAATCTTTTTGAAAAAGCATATTGTCTTTTTATATTAATAAATAATTTTAATTGTGAAAATATAATTGACTGAATTTCATTGAACCAATAAGTTTGCTGATAGCACAAAAATGATTTAAATTTCAGTGCCTTTTATTTTTTTGATAATATGATATCTCAAAAATAAATAAATAAATAAATAAATAATAAAGTTTTGGAACAGAAAGTTAACTATAGCTTTGTCAATTATTATTTTTTTGTCACTTGTTTGAATAGTTTAAATATCAACTTAATTAGTAAAGAAATGTTCAATGTCTGACTTTAAACATAAGCTTTAAGTCTAAAGGCCTTGTCTATAGTTGTAACATAATGTTTACCGCTGTGTTAGTTTGTTAGGTTATCTGTATTTTTAAGTTAAAAATGAGATAACATGTGGGCCAGGCACAGGCCTCTGCATGGTAGGCCTGTGTAATGATCTGCCACTGATTAGTCTTAGACTTAGTGTTTGAGCCTATAACCTTGACTGGATCTTATTTCAGAGGGCTCTGACCAAGAGGAAGGAGACGACAACATCAGAAAGCCACTAGGTAGGTGTACTCACACACAATCTTCAGTGGATTCCTCCAAGTGTGGCGAGCAAGAAAACTATAGCTGACTCAGGTCTGTCCAGAGTCTGTGGTAGCTGTTCAAACAGAGCCAAAGCTTTGAGACCAATTTTATCCAAATAAATGAAGTGAGACTAAGCACAGTGTTGGTGTGTTTGCCTGGACAATGCCTTACGTTCAAGCACCCCAGGAACTGAATCTGGAGGGTCCTGAGTTGAGCTTGGGCCAAGATTCACTTTACCATTGAGAGGCTGAATCAGGTTACTTCCCAAACTAGGTAGTTTCAGGAGTGGGAGCACTTTCTCAAATTGTCATCGGACTTTCTCTCATTCTACTGCTATGATTTGTCAGTCAGTGTGAAATTCCAGAGTGCGAGCAATGAAGGTTCATGTTTCATTCTCATTATGCCATCATCTTTCCTTATTGTGAAACCAAATGAGGTGTATTTTAGTTCATATATTTCGTCACCCCCATGTGTACAGTATGCATGATGAGCACTGCTTTTATTTAGTTGAATTTAGAGCCCTGTACAATGGAAAGCTGTTAATGTAGAAAGAGCACTGACTGCGTACATGTATATGAGCATGCTAGTGACATGTGAGGCCCTTCATCTGTATTGTGAATCTGAGCCGTGACCATATGAAGCTGTAGATACATTATGCTCTGAATATTATTGGTACCTGTCAAATGGATTTATTGTTATTTCACTTGAGCATTTTTGCACATCATTTATTATTAAGCACTAATGATCTACTGACGTCACATAGTTGGATTGTGTAAGTTATGGTAGAATCTCTGAACAATGATGAGTAACTTTAATTACTAAATTTTTGTCGATATGAAGGGAAATTCCTAAAATATTTGCCATTTCTCATGTGTTTTGTCACCTCATTAGAAATATTAAGGATCTTTTTTGTATATAGTATGTTATGTTTTTTCAATTTTAAATAACTTTTTTATTATTATTATTTTCTAGTTATTCTTTTTGAATTTTACTTATCCAATCATGAACTTAGTGATGAGTCAGTTGATCATTCTTGAATTAATCATAACAACTAGATTACCATATGTGGGGGAATTCATCTCATTAAAGAAAACTTAACTGAGCCCTGTGCACTGCATGTTCTATTCCCATTGCACTTCTGGTTTGTATTTTTAGTGTCACAATATGCTTGGATTTTTAGGAATTTCTAATAAAACACTATGTTGGCCATTTGTTTGTTGATCTATTTTTATGTTTGCAGATTTCACTAAATTTTGCAAATATTTTTTACATATTGTTAACATAGAAATAGAAAATAGTAACAAGTGAATACAGTATAGTGTTTATTAGAATTTTTAACCCCCAAACTGAACTTAAGTGGATACTGACTGCTAAGTTATGCAGGCAGCTGGGTCCAAGCTTGCACTAGTAGCACTTTGTGGTTTCGGGTTGGCAGACTTTGAGACAGAGGATGGGGAGTCGGACGGGACAGGCGCAGCAGCAGCCTTGTGGCGTGAGGAGATCCGCAAACGCTACGAGCAGGAGTCCCAGTTTATGGCCGAGCTACGTGCCCGCAACCTAGGCAACGGGCAGGAGGCTGAGGAAAAGGTATGCGACTCCCATCCGTAATCTGCCAGTGTGCATGAGGGTGGCCTGGTAGGATCATGTTCTTTTATTCTCTGAAGAGCTCACTTCTTCCTTTCTTAATCTAAACAAACCTTGTGGCTCATGGACAATGGTGCTGATTGTGGGATCTCTGGACATTCACAGTACTGCCACAGGTATGTACAATAGATCTAGAAATGGGGAGGTGAGTAGTTGACTGAGTATCCTGCCTTAAGAAAAAAATAATTGCATGGGAGTGTGGCTCACTTACTTGGGTCTCATCCAAGTTCACTTGATAGAAACCACAAAAAACACAATCTTAGGAGTGAGCATATACAGTTCTCCCAAAAATGGTTTCTTTCACTAAACTATTAAGCTAGTAATGCAGTGCAATGAACTTAACAGGTATTAGAATAAGAAATTCTGTATTCTATGAAATCTCAGCTACAGAGAGCAAAACAGCATGAATTGGGAATGCCTCTTTTCTCAGTTTTATTATTTGAGGAGCAATTAGTTCTCTGTGTGTGTATTTTCTTCTTTTTTCTTTACGTTTTTTCCTAAAATTCGTCTTAAATATGGGAAAATTAAGAAAAAAATAGTGTTTTATATTGATATATCATATTTGTATGAAAATAAAGATAATCTTTTTTTCCTTTTATCTGTACTTATTGAAATACCATTTGTTACATTTGAAAGGCAATACCACTTAAATTTTTTAGACAAAGATAATATTGGTTTTAATAATTTTTATCCATTTTTCCCTTAAATATTTTGAACCTAATTGAATTTCTTGGATCACTCATAAATAAAAATTAAGATTTTTCAATAACAAAAAACATCAGTTTAATATTCTGCTGAATTATAACCTAGCAAATTCAAGATATCAGACACTGTATTAATAAAATCCAGAACCAAGGTCATAAGAATCCATTTGTGAGCTCATAAGTGAATGATAAAATCTGCGAATTGTGCTTGCTACTGTAAACAGCAGTAGACTTTACTTCAGAGCTAATAGCATGTGTCTTGATGGCATGTCCCAACAAGCAGCAGTTATAATGCATTTATGTTCCAGTTATCACCATCATGATCATCGTCATTTTCACAGATGCCAAAACACCTGATTGATGCAGGTGGAGGCAACTTTTGATTTTTGGGATGTTAAAATTGCTCTAACATGCACTATTCCTTTGTACTAATAATTAATTTACATTTACTAAAATACTATTTTTTTTATTACTGTTTCAATTATAGTAATATAATTTGAACTCTACTTCTGGCATGATTAATGGTACAAGGGAAGCTTGAAATAATATGTACTGTGCTGACTTGTGCACAGCCTGCATCAGAGGGCAAGGGCGGAACCGAAGAGCAGGCTCTCTTCGACAGTCAGCAGCATGTAAGTTGTAGGAATTCGTATTTGACTTTTAGTTTGATGCTCAAATGTCCCACAGTCGGTTCTGGATTTACTTGTTTGGTAGCCTCAAGCATGTTGGGGCTCATAAAATGTTTGTGAAAAGAAGGATAGGGAAAAAGCATAAAATGAAGCAGCATACTGAAACATTTAAACGATTTATATCATTGTGCACAATAAGACATTTTTGAATTTTCAAACCAAGAATTGGAAAATAAAAAACAACAATCAAAAACAAAACAACTACAACAAGAAACTGGTTACATTTTTTGCAGATATTGAAATAAAATATTAAACATGGTAAAAGTAATAAAATGGAAAGTTGCTTAAATCATGCCATCAAGCCCAACGAATGCCCATATTTTCTTATAAGAGATACACCATATTTAAAGATATGATTTGAGAACTTTCCATTACTGTCTGGTGCAACAATATACAAAGCATTCATAGTTGAAGTGTTGGTTAAGAAATTAAATATATTGAATAAAATATAATTAAATTTGATAAGACAGATCAAGAGCTATTTGTGTAGCTTTTTAAAATAAAAAAATGTTTTTTGTAAAAATTGTAAGAAAAAATAAGAAGAAAGAAACAAAAACAAATATGATCACAAGGGTCCCAACAAAGTATTTGTTCAGGGTAGCCATTTTCTGAGAAACTGAAATAAACTTCTATAATTTCATTGTCCGGGAAAATTTGGAGAATTTGTAGTATTATCTCCAAGTCAGAAAAATTTATTCAGAACAATTATAAAATTATATATTATTTCTTAGAAAAGGTAGTGCAGCATTATTTTCAGCCCAATTTTTATTTGTTAATCAAATATTGTCACTTTTCACAGTGAAATCAGAATTTTGATAAATTAGTAAATCTTGCTCTTATTTATTATTTTCTCTAAATAGCATGAAGTACTCTGCACATCTTATGAGGGGTGAAAGATGCACTGGAAAACCAGGAAAAGTAAAGAAAATTTGCTCTAGGAAATGACAGGCCATCCAGTTGTTTTGCTTCTTGGGAAAACTGGCTCTGTGTAGTTTTAATAAATTTGTGGATTAGAATGCTTATCTAATTGTATAATTTTTAACAACTTGTTTTCCCTTTTGGGAAAGATATTTGCTCTTCTGTTGTTTTATTTTATCTAGAAGGAGAAAAACATGAAATGCCTCAAATATCACTTTAAGCACAAAATGATAAATTAGACTGAACCAATTTTAGCATCAAACTGTCAGAACACAAATAATGCTAGAAATAAGTGCTGAAAAATATATTTAAAGTGTACTTTAATATCTTAGCAGCTCCACCGTCGCCCCAGTGGTCTAACAGACGATGACAGTTACAAAGATGATGATGAATCGTATGTTCGGACCGACGACGATGAAGGAGGTGCAACTGAATGGGAAGAAGCTATGAAGCGATGGGTGAATCGATAGAATGTAGATTGTTCTTGGCAGGGAATTGATATCCATGAGTGCTTCCCAACTGAATTGCCACAGCACACTCGTTTATTGTTATACAAGTAGAATCGTGTACTACAATGTTTTAAAGAACAGTCCTCATCAAATTTACGTGTAAAATGAAATTTATACTCATTGCTTGTATTATCAAGAGTAAACAAGAAATAATGTTATCTACCTAACTTTGTTCATATTTTTCATATAATTTTCTGTAAAATGAATATTCTGAAAAATGTTAGTGCTGCAGTGATTGCCCTGTGCACTCGTGTTCGTGGAGCCTAATCAATGTAGGTAGATTTTTGGGTGCAAGTTCGATGGCTTGTGTGTTATGTAGCATACATAAAAGAATACGTGAGAATCATTATGTGCATTGTAATTAGGATAGCAAAGAAAGTAGTTTCAGAAGAAACATTTGCATAAGTCATCAATATCTGATCTTAAGTTACCAGGGCAAAACATGTGTAGGATTGTGAAAAGTACTGCACATAACCATTCACAGCATCTTTACCTACCTTTGTTGAAGTTGGACACAAATTTTCATTTCTCTCTCTCTTCTTCATTATTAATCATGTTCTACTTCATTGTTACTCACTGAAAAGTATTAAATGTTACCCACTATCAGGTGTGCTGTGATACTAGACAGGATGGGAAGCACTGATTTACACTTTTAGTTAAATAATGGGTAATGTCCTGTAAGTATCCATTTTGTATCTTTTCCCTACGATGTCCCAATATTTATGAACCCAAGTGAGTTTTGCATATCAAAATATGCATAAAATGTCAATCTATATTCAAATTTCAAAATTGCTTTTTTTTGACTGCATTAGACAATGATTTCTGTAATAAGCAATACACAGATGCAGTCTGAGTTGCACTTCTACAAGATTTTCCCACAGAAGAATTTGTACCAAATCGTTCTTTCACGTCATATATTTGTTTATTTCGCTAAACCTTAAAGACATTCAGAAAACTGGAAAGACATCCATAACAAGTGCTGAAAATTTGTTGAAAGTTACCTATTAAACAGTACTCATTAAATGCTCATGAATTTTTCATGCAAAATTTCATTTTTCTTTCAATGAGTCTTGCCATAAAAAAGTTGTTAGACAAATATTGGGACGCTACAATCATCTATGACAATTTAAGTGCCAAGCACTGAGGGTGCTATGTTTTTTGAAGGACTAAAGTAAAATTGCTGGTAGAACTTGGCAAAAAGAAGATACTGCAGAAAGTGTAGGACGGTAGAGGCATGCAGTGTTTATTACATGTCAGAGAGAAGGTACCTGATGTCTAAGGTGAAGGGCACAATGCAAGTACTATGGAAAATGATTTCTTTTTTTAATAGATGTCAATTTGTGAGGAAGGGGGAGATCAAAGATTACTAGCCATCTTTGCATGAGAAGGTAAAACATGTGGCCACTTGTATAATAACAATTTGAAAATGTTCTTAAATGACAAAATTCTATCAGTGAAATTTCCCATATCTGTATATTTCAAATAACATCATTGAGTGCTAGACCAATACTAGAGATTGAGTTTCATATGGTAACATTTGTAGAGGAGCCTAAGGTTGAGTGACAAAGTGGAATTCCAGATGCCACGAGATGTTTTCCACTAGGATAGAAGCTAATCAGTAGTTTTGGTAGGAGTTAATATCTCAATTTTATTGCCTAATGTTGTCTTTGCCCTGTGAAAACTGCCCAGCATTCTTCCCATGTTCAAGCCTTTCAGTTGTCGCATCATGCCCTTCCTCCCCTTGCCAGCCAAGTGTCATCGATAATGAAGCTTGGAGAGTGTTGTAACGCTAGCCAAGACCAAAAATATTGAATTTTGTTTTCCTGCTCACTGAAAGGAATACGATGGAACATAAGTGCACAACACACAATATTCTTATGTATTTTTGGCTTCAAGGACCATTCATTAAAAATGTTTATAAATAATCATTAAAAAAATCATGATTGTTAAAATTATGTGATTTTATCAAAGGCTAAAACCAACACAATTTAAACTACCCAACCAGCTATAGGCCCATTGCCCCAGCAAAGATGGCAAGGTCTACTGCCGTTGAAATTTGTGCTTTCCTGTGGTGGTATCTGATGATCAAAAGCCTAATATTGCACCCTGGGAGAATAGTAGATGATTTGAGCCAATTGTGTTAATTGCAAATCATGCAAATACTCTGAAGGCAGAATACCCGAATTTTATGCCAGTATCTTCTTTTCACTGCCAGACACTACTTCTTTATTGCTTAGATATATGGTGGATAGATTGTTGAGAGCACCTGTTTCCATTCTTCCATTTTAATGAATTGAATTTTCATTAAGGACCTATTAGTGTACATATCAAGAGGAAAGGATACATAATGGAATGTTAATATATACCCTACAGTGAAATAATTCTAAATTTGTCTTGCCTTTTGGACACGTTGCAAATTCAATGCCTGTGAACTTCCTACATGGTTTCAGCATTGGAAGCACAGACTTCCTCAGGGACTATAAAACAAAAGGTTTGCTGACACAGTTATGGATAACATGAAATATTTTCACATTGAAATAAATCCACATTAATCCAATGCGGTTCTTTGTGAATTGAAAATAAACTTTTACCTTTTTTGTTCTTTGTGCCACATACAACTACTTTTCTTTTCAATAACCATTTCATATTTGTCATTATTTTGTCCAACAACTTGGATTTATTTGTAGTTAATATTCAAGAACATAATCTGTTTATATGCTCATAGGCATTGAATCAAACAGCTAATCCATATTTATGGCAGTCCACTTGTAAGGGAAAAGGTAAAGTACAAAATAACGTATGCTAGTTTTGGTCAACTACATCAATGAAGACTGTGGTTAACTGAATTATTGGAATGAAGGACTATGGTATCTTGGAAGGTCGTAAACTATCAGTTATTTTCAAGGACATTTACTGTAATTGTTATTAGACATTTTCAAAATTAACAATTGTATTGCTTCATAGCCCAATCATGTTGAGAATATAAGTATTTCTAAACAATAGGTGTCTACTTTTCTTTAATTATATGAGCATATTTTTCCTTTAACTATTATTCATCAAGCAATAAAATTTAATTGTTATTGCATAATTTTGTGGATTCACATAAATTATTGCAAATAAAAATGGCTTCCAGAATAATTACTGTGAGCCCACAAGATTACCCGGGACTTCAAGACCATAGTTTTTCTATTTCTGGGCTATATTTAAGAGGAAGTACATTGCTGCTTTGTAAACTCTTGGATATCTAGGTAGTGGTGCGCTATTTCATTCAGTTCAAATGTTCTTGTTACTGTCACATTTATAGGAATGAAGCAGGTTTTTCTTTATGCAGCAACTTCTTTCTAGCATAAATCACAGTGTTCTTGCAAATATAAATGTATAATGCCATTATTTTACTGTGATATTTAAAAAAAGCAAGTGTGAGTGCCACTAGCCTAGATGTATTCAGTGTTTGACACTAGCCTTTGTCCACCATTAAGGATGCAGCAATATTGTTTTTGAGCAGACTGTATACTATACACTACTTGTACATATATATTCATAGATTACTAAGAATTGTCTGTTCCTAAAACTGAGGAATTCCGTTCTGTTTAGCCCCTTGGAGATGGAATTAGGCCTAGAATAAGTGGCCACAGCCTTCACGTGTACCACACTTTTCAAAAAGCAGCTTCTCACATGCTACATTCCCTCTGATTTTTATGCAATGGCACATAAAACTGATACTTTGTTGTGCAGAGAATATATGTGTGCACAGTTTAATGCAAGGAAGCTGGATGCAGCATTCTTGTCAAAGATGTTTCAAGTACTGCACAGTTATGCACGAATCCAGTTTGGAGGGAACAGTGTGTTGGGGAGGTTTTGTGACTTACTAAAAATGTAGAAGAGCCCAAAATACCCTCCTGTGTAGCCAAGGGGCTTTTAAATTTTGAAACATTCCAGCACAGCATTCCATTAAACTAAGGATTAAAGTCAGTTAGTGCTGTTAATTGTGATAATTTTATTTTAATTATTACAAGCAGTTAACTTTCAGAAGCAATTGTTTTAATTTCTGAAATGTTAAAAACAATTCTCTGTGGAGCAGCTTTCTCAATAATTGTTGAGTTTTCTTTTTGGAATTGATCTAGTGTAAATAGCATGTTTGTGCAAATTTCATCAAATGTAACATGTTGAAATGCATTAGGTGTATACAAATATTATAATGCATCTGAAAAACAATGTGGGCTTGGAAAACAAAACCAACAAAATGTGCTCTTCCTAACAAAAAACAGCATTCACGAAGAAAACATCGAATCACTTAATTTTTTTTTTTTTTTACATTATTTTTATGATGTAAACCACTTCTTAGAAAATATTAATTTTTGACACTCCATTTGTCATTGTTTTTAATGAGATAGTGATATTATTACTGTAGAAGCCCAGTAGTATATAAAAAAATATCTAAAGAACTACTGCATTTAGAACAGAAAAGAGGACTGCAAAACCTGTTTTCATCCCCAATGAAAAGGAAGGAAATGTTCATGTGATTTCTTCTTCAGGCTTAATATTACCTCACGGATCAGAGATGCTGGCAAATTCAAATCATGAGTGAACTCTCTTAGACAGCACCTTTTTCAATGGTTTTGTTTTCATTTAGCCTTTTTTCAAATGTTCCTTTTTGATGAGTGGTTGTTAATTGAAGTTAATACTGCTGTATATAAATATAGGGCATTTAACTTAAAAAGCGCTTTGTGTAAACTGTGAGACTCGATAAAAAAATGTGCACCAACATTTTGTTGCTCTTTATTTAATATGTGATTTTGTTTACAGGAGCACCAAAAAATTTCCTGTTGTTCAATCTAGACTTTTGGGTTTCTTTTTTGAAGTTACATTATCATAAGAAAATTACGTGAATTTTAGTTGATACAAGACTTCAACAGTAATGAAAATTAAATGGGTCAAGGAGAATAGCTACTTCATGGATTCACGACACTAGGAAGGGACAAGTACTATAGCCACACAGCAAATTACCACATCAATCCTCTAAACACCTGATGCTTAGAAAAATAAAACAGGAGCTAACAATAATTATACAATTTATTAAGTGGTGGTTTTATATATTTACATAATCACTTTTTTATCTTTACAAATGCTCTTTTCTTTCTGTTTTCACCATTTACAATTTGAACAGCACTAAGCTGAACATCTTTTCTGTTTTCTTGATTTGGGAACTTCACAGATACTGCCCTTGGAATAACTGGTTTACCTATAAGAGCATCCAACTGCCTCTTCAAACCGTTGACTTGTTTCTTCACTCGGGCAGAAGCTTCATTATTCATTTTACTAGGACTAGCAAAAGGTTAAGGGAAAGAGAAATGTAATTCTGAAAGGAAGTAATTATGGTAGTTCATTCTATTCTAGGTACATTGTGAAAGGAGTGAAAAGATTTTCAACCCTTTTCCTTGATTGTACAGACGTCTGTTAGCACATTTTGTGAAATTTCTGTACGCAGTACAGAATTCAGAGAATGTAACTAATTTATATGCAATAGTGTTCACAACAACTACTTCTCAAGAATTGTCAATGTAAAGTAGAGACTGAACCTAAAGACCCCATATTTGCATCAGAGACTTAAAGAATGTTGAACTAACTATTGAGTAGCATTAAAATAATGCAATATTATTTTAATAAAAATAGATTAGTTTGATCTTAAAAAAAGGATACAGTTCTTCTTCATCTAATAAAATATCCATTTCTTTTGCTGCTTTCTGGAACCATCCATGATTAGAATTAGTCCGCTTTGTTGTGTACTCAAGTTTGTCTATTTGCAAAGCCAATTGAACTCGAGATTTTGCAGCTGAAAATATATCATTGTCAATTGGAAAATCAGGTAGGTCGCGACCTGAAAGAAAAAGAATGTGCAATCAGTTTTGTTGTCAATGAAATTATCAGTCATTGAAAACAATTAGTCAAACCTCTTCCCAAACTGTTGCATAAACGTAAATATGCAGGGGCCTCTTCTGGCTCCATTATCAATACAGTAATTCCCTCCTTTTGGGCACGTGCTGTTCTCCCACTTCGGTGCACATAACTCTACAACACAATAGAATATTGTGAAACAATGTTGCAACATTAGTATGAAATATATTAAAACACAAGTAACTGCTGAACTTCACTTGTACTCTTACATCAAGTTTCATATAGTATTTTTTTTCTAGTAATTGAAGTTCATCATTTCAGAATTGAAAGAACCGAAAATTTGGAGGCAACACTAAATTTAAATAATAAAATTTATAGAAAATGAATACAGTCATTGTAAAGGAAAAAAAGTTAATTGTGTAGACTTGCTTAAAACTATTTTTCCTTAATAGTATTTGTAAGTAACATACGATATTGTAACATACCTCAACAGTTCGTGGTACTTGGTAGTGAATCACATGTTGCACATTCGGTATATCCAACCCACGTGCAGCAACATCAGTAGCTAATAATAAACCACAAGGATCATCTCGAAAACGTTCAAGGTTTTTCAGTCGTTGCCGCTGCTGCATGTTTGCATGAATCGGGTAAGGATTACACTTTAGAATTTCCAAGATCTGTGCAAGGCGACGCACACAAGTGATACTATTGCAGAACACTAAAGTTCGTCCAGAGTGGCGGAGAAGAAAATAGTACAGATATTGATCTTTCTCAGTTAAGGAGCAAATGATCCGAGCTTCACTTAGTGTCCCAGCGGTTCCTAAATAAAAATATGGCATTGGATGTTTATTAATAGAAAGTTATGGGTTCCTTTTTTGGTGAGAGTAATATTCACATAATTAAATTTTACACAATACATTTTTTTATTTTATGTAAAAATAATTTCTGATACAAGTAGATTACGTAAAATATAGTTTTATTTACATGTGAAGTGTGTGATAAAGAGTCAAGGTTAGCTAATTCTCATGAGATCATACATTTTTTACTTTCTTTTATACAAATCATATATACTTACTACAGAGAAACGTATGTGTAAGCTATGGAATATTAATTTCAAGAAGTTTTATTATAATACTGTGTGAAAATGTTTTTGGTGCATTCCTATAAGAAACATTTATTTGATCTGACTTAAAATTTCTGTTCCTGAGTATCTTTAAGTTCAACTACAACCAATTAGTTTAGATTATGGGTCAGACAAAAAGAGGATAACATACCTTTCTCATGAGTGATGTCCACCACTTTGGGATTTGTAATACCCAAGGAAGAAATTATCGTTTGCAGTTTCTGTGCTGGAGTCACTTGTGTTGGAGCCTTACGTTTGCCAAGATATTTTGGTGGCTCATGCACCATTGTTAATGTAGCAGAAAACACAAAATTCTGCCGTTTTTGTTTCTTAAATTCATCTCGATTGATACTTTGCAGAAGTATTTGCAATTCTTGAAAGTGTCCTTTTTCCAACATACGGTCTGTCTCATCAATAGCCAAGAAACTGCACAAAAATAACCCTGCAAGCCTCCACTTTTTGAACAATCCTAAAAATACTTTCTAAAAATGTCAATTAAAATAATTACTACTTTCAAAATATATTCTTACCAACGTCCACTTGCAAGAGACAATATCAAATTAGGTACATCAATTCTTTAAGTTGATTTCAAAATCAAGGTTTTGAAGTTCATAATTGACATTTTATAATTCTATAATGATGCAAATTATTTAATTTTGGTTAAAAAGATAATAAGGAATCACAGAATGAACATTTATTTTGCACTGCATAATTTTCTCTCTCCCTAAGAAGTAAAGAAGTTAATCTCCTTTCATTCTTATGAAAAATTGTAATTTTTTAATAACTTCCATATAAAGAGTTTATACAACTTGGGACTCAATCCAACCCATGGAGATGAAAAAATTAGTTTCTTTACATACATCTAAAATATTATTGAAGATTTCCTTTAGGAGTAGTTGTGGCCATTCCTAGTCTTTGTCTTAATACAAATAATTTTGCTTACAAAAGTTTTTTTTTAATCCAATTTTAAATTCATTATTCAAATTTCCCTCGTGACTTTGCATTAAATTAAATTACAAATAAATAAATAAATAAAACAGCAAGGCCTTTACATTTAATGCTATTCTTGTCAGTCGTTATTTCTGCTAAGTTGGAATTTTGTGATCTAATCTCTTGACATTTAAAACATGAGAAGTAACCATTTTCAGACCAATTTAACAAACCCGTTCCTCCGATGAAATTGTTAATATATACAAGAACTTACAATAATTTTGTATGTGTGTTAAAATAACTTATCTTTGACTACACTTGAGAAAGTCAGCAGAATTAGGACAGCACAGCATGGATACTTGACATATACCTAATGGCAATTTGAGTGATTAGTGTTTACAGCATTACCTAATGTCACCAACATTTTTCAGATGTGGATTTCCACTCTCAATCAATTCCCACAAGCGACCTGGTGTAGCCACAACAATTTCTGGTCTTTTCTTCAATAACCGTTCTTGCTTTTGAGAAGCTAGGCCTCCTACGACAACTGCAATCTACAAGCAAAATAAAGTAATATATGCATATTCTTGAAATGACTATGAACAGATAAGTAAAACACAGTGACATAAGAGACTAGAGGGATGGAAAGAAAATAAATTATGTCTAAGCTGGCAAGATCAGAAACACAGTGAACAGAACAGATGCATATCTAAAGTAACTATTAAAGATGATGAAGAATCTCTTTTTTGAAATATTTAAATTTACAACTGAGGAATCTCCATTATTTTAAAGCAAAAGTAAATTGAAAATTTTTTATAAATAAATGCTCCACGAACAGTAGTTGAACTGATCTATTTTCTGGATGTGTAATACCACGGTCACCATTTGCGGAAAAACAGGGAAATGGCTAAAAGCATTCAACACAAGAAAGTACCTGAGCATACGGAAAAAAGGTGGTGTTGCTGTGATGCACTAAGTAGTAGTCAAAGAAAATGATGGTCCTTTCAAACTTCAGTGTATAGGTTCCAGCAAAATAATGAAAGGGCACACAAATCATTTGCAATAATTATCACTTCTAGTGAGGAGGTAATGATATAGTAATATATGGATAATTCATCTCCGACTAATTTGTATGGTCCAAATTCCTTTACAAGATTGAGTGAAACAGGCCATTTAATGAAAACTGTCATTTATATCAACATTTTCATTAAAAAAATGTTGAAAAATATGTCCTTTTTATTTACTTGGATTCTAATGTCAATATTACCTTACGAATTATTATTGTATTGTACAAAAATATTTTATAACAATTTGTTTTACATCCTTGCTCAGCCATATGCTTTATGACAGAGAAAACAGATTCAGGTGAACAGGAGGCACTATTTTGGCCTGTACCCAAATACAGCCTCATAAAAATACTGTTCAATTGTTTGTTAAATAAAAAAAAAAGGTAATTTAAATTTACAGTAGTCATGCACGACCTTGCTAGTTCCAACCAATTTTTCCATACTTTGTATTAATTTAAAAGCTTGTAACCTACAAGTCATTAGTTCAGAGGAAACCACAACACATTTCTTCACAAGCAACAACACATTTCTTCACAAGCAAAGGCAAGAGTGTGACGTTTTAAAAATACATGTAATGTTATAGGAGTAGCAATGCAGGAAGATTCTTGGTGAACCGTAATTTCAACATTACTGAATATACCAAAACATTTTTAACCAAAATAAATTTAAAAAATGAAAACTTTTTGAAATTTTAGGGAACCTTTGGATTTAATAGAGGTTGAATATTATAAAGTATTTTTTTATTTGTTGGACTTACCTTGATACCCGTGTACTTTGCTACTGCAATCAAGTGATTATGCACTTGTATAGCAAGCTCTCTTGTTGGAGTTAAAATTAAGGCATACAATTTTCCTCCAGATTTATCAAATTTTCCATTCACAGAATCAATATTCTCTGCATCAGATTCAATAGATGTTGGTATATTTGAATTTACATCATCCTTTTCTATTTCGTCCCCATCTGTTTCACCAGATTCGCTTTGCTTTTCAACTTCAATGAACACACAAGTTCAAAATATGAAGGTCAGAGTTACATAATTTAATAAATTCACATACATACCTCTAAAATGAAAAGGAATAGATTTTCACTTACAAGCTTTTTTCTTCTGTTGAAGAATTCCATAAATAATTGGTATACCAAACGCCAAAGTTTTTCCACTGCCTGTTTCAGCAGCTCCTAGAATGTCTCTCCGGCCCATTATTGCAGCAGGCAACGTCATCTCCTGAAAATTTTACCCAAACACATTCACTGTCATGCTCCCCCCCCCCTCCAAAAAAAAAGTATAAGAATATTGGGATGAACATGACTCTCCAAAGTAGAAAGACAAAACTGTACATAGAATGTTACATCATTGGCTACTCGTATATTATCTAGTACACTTTAACAATAGAAATCATTTCAGCAATAATTTCTAATCGGCAAATATACCAATTAATGAGACAAAGTTGTTTTGCATTCATGTTAATTTGCTGCCTTCCTATGTACTAAGAACCACCTGAGTAATGCTGCATCTGCATTACTTAAGAATCCCTAACAACTGATATTATTTCTGATTTCCAAATAACTGTCTTTTGATAATCTCATATTCATTGTCAAATAAAAAAACAACTTTATTGCTTATTATGAATTTTGATTGTCTGTCAATCCAGGCTAATCACTAGAACAGCTAAACGGATTACGAAGCAATTTTTATTGAAAGACAGTGCTTTCTCGTGCATATTTAGGCTACTTTATACACAAATTATAATTTTTTCTTATGAATTTGGTTCTTTTTCATACAAATCTAGAGTTTTACTCAATTCTTCATGAAATTTTGTTCATGTAACCTTCAAACCAGGCAAAATGTTACAATCTGCATGACACTTCTTAAAAATTATCCCCTACCTCAATCTGTTAAACTTTAAGTGTACACTCTTTCAGATTTTTGCAAATATTATGAAAAAGATGTAGAAATCCATCAAAGAACATTCAACATTACTTTAACCATAAAATTTCCTAGGAAATGCTTTTAAATACATTTCTGTATAACGGGTTGAGAAATTTCAAATCAAGAGAGTTACTGAAGTTTGCCAGGAGTAAGCAACAATGCTTCTGTTTACAGCTGCCAATGGCGATAATGGTAATAGCAAGTGATCAAAACAAACATGTTAGGATAGGACGGAGAAGAATGGGGCCAGGTGAGGCAGGGCAGGAGCCAAGGTGAGGATAAACTATAATTCATGCTTTAATAGAATTCATAGCTTTCCTATTTAATAGTCAATTGTGATAAATTAATATCCAGGTATCATGAGAGTACTTCTGGAAGTATTTTAACAAATCTTGGGGATGATCTATTAATTTTACCTGTATTGGTGTGGGTTTTTTGAATCCAAGCTTAGAAAGTGCTTTCAAAATTGGCAAAGGAACCTTCCATGCACTCCACGCTTCCATTCCAACAGGCACAATACTACCACTGTCCTCGTCATGGTCATGAGAACTCTCTGACTCACTTGATTCAATATTTAATGTATTGTTAACAATTTTTTTCTTTGTTTTACTGTTTTGGGAGTTAGTCTTTAAGGTGAATCTTTTAGGATGTTTTGGAAGCTTGACAGCATCTTTTGTCTTTTTTGTTTTTGAAGGAAGATCTTTCTTTGGAGGGTTGTTTTGGCTTTTTACTTGATCTGTTACTATCCATAGTCCAGAGTTATCCTCTTTCACTTTTCTAAAGGACTTGTCTACAGTCCTTGCATTATCTTCTTTGTGCAGTTTCTCAACACTGACAACCTAAATAAAAATATTTATTATATCACCATATTTATTAATCAATATCTTAACCACTTTTTAACCCAGCATACCTTTCTTTTCTTGGATGGTAGTCCTGAAGCTATTATTTCATTACTATCTATACTATAATCACATAATTCCTCAATTTGTATTAGTCCATCGGCAGCACCAAAAAAAGAATTCGGTAACTCCACTGGCTTCCAATTAAGTTTTCTTTTCTTGCTCATTATTAGAGCTTGAGAATCACAATGAAATTATCACAAGCACCTTACACGCCGGATTTTACTTTAAAAACCAAGAGAGTAAGTAAATATATCACAACTCTGTTCTCACAATCCGTTTATCCAAAAACAGTGGATGGCTTTTACAGTAATTAAGAGCATATGAAATTCAAGTTCACAATAAGGCACCAATTTACATTATTGCATACACACATACACAGTACATGCACAACTATGACACAATTAAGAAATAAGGCTGGGCATAGAGCACCAGCTACGCACGTGTCAACACCAGACAACACGTGCACATGTGGTGTACAGAACGCTGGTCACCTATGTAGTGTGTATACTCTTTGGTGTATATTGGTGTATCGCGTGCTGGCTTCTCTCATTAAATTATAGTGGCTTCTGACGTTCGATCAGCTGGGGCACAGGTATCCAATCGAGAACTTTGTTATGACTAAATTTTGATATAGGAGCTTCTGATTGGATAACCAGTTCAAACTGGTCCGAAGACACTATAATTAAATCAATGTATATATATATATATTAGTTTCAAGATCCCATTAATATCCTGTGGTATGACACCCTTTTAAATGAAGTTGAAATAACAATCGTATTTTAATACATACTAACGACAAATTCGTATTTTCGATCCTTCTGTAATAAAAAAAATATAAAAATGTGGAAGGATGGAAAACAGAGTTCAGATAACTAAGATCTCTTCCCTTCCCCGGGCGAGCAGTGGGAGCGCAGCGACACCTTGTTGAACACTAGTCGCCAAAAAATCAAAACTTCTCAAAAAACTGCTTTTCTAACATACAACAATATGTATATCATTGAATCTGTCCATTTACGCTCGTCATGCTAGACTGAAAAAATATGTATAGTTCTATTTGAAAAACAAAGTTGCCTGAAATATCTCGTAAAATACAAGAGATAAAATGGAAATGAGTACACGTAATATTCGTGCAACTTTTCTTGAACGATGACCTTGACCCCCCTCCCTTGTGCAATAAACAGTTGAAGGCAAAAGCTCGCAGCGGGCACTAATGACAACCTTCCAAGCATTGAAACTTCGTTGGCGCGAAACAGAAGCTAGTCAAAGCCAGTTGCTTTCATAGTGCAGAACCCCTGTTCGGATTTATTGTCAATATCGAAAGAAATGGCTGAGTCATGTCCAGGTTCTTCAAGGGAGTCAACTAAAACTCCCGAAAAAGTTAAGCAGAAGATGCAGTTTTGACTTTCATTTCACAGACGTTGGCATTACTTAAAATACTCTAGTGGCCGACTTCGTAACTAATACCCCCACTCCTCCCGAAATCGTCAATCCATCGTTCAAGAAAAGTTGCACGAATATTATCAATTAGCCCCATTCTCTCATGCACTTCAGTGAAAACTGCATTGCAATAACTTCAACCGTTAAAAAGTTATAGAGGGTGCTAAAGTTATGGTACAAGTTACGTGACTCACCTGTATATATACTGTATATATTACCTGCCCCCGAGGAAGGTAAGAAAGTAGAAACCCAAATAACTCACTAATTATAGCTGAAGATGTAAGTGCGAGAGTGGGAAACATGAATATTCCCAATGTTATAGGATTGTATGGGGAATAAGTAATGAATGAAAATGGAAAAGAACTTAGAGAATTTGTAACACAATGAACTAAGAATCACCAAGAAATTTTTTTAGAGAAAAGAACATCCATAAATATACTTGGAGTGCCCGGGAACAACACTCAGTGATAGATTATGTAATAGTTAATAAAAAGTTAATTTCAGACGAGAGGGATATCTGCGTTTTAAGAGGATATGACGTCTATTCAGATCTCTACCAAATAGAAACAAAAATAAATATAAGAGCAAGAAGGAAGAAACGAACTGCCCCAAAAAACAAACCAGAAGATGTAGAGTATAAAGTGTATCTACTAGAAGATAATATAAGGAAGTTATATCCGAGACGGTTGAAGCAGTTCTTGAGTAACATTGTCACAACAGAAGATCTGAAGCATGGAGAAACATTAAATAATCAATAAGAATGGCAGTATATGAAGCATTTGGCACTCGAAACATTAGGCGAATAAAGAAAACTTTGAAAATATGGAATTATATTGTTGCAGAGACAGTGCAGGAAAGAAAGGTAGCATACCTTAATTATCTAAAAAGCGGAAATGAGCAGACTAAACAGGTATACCACCAAAAAAGAATAAAGTTAAATCATTAGGGAGACAAGTCCATCAAGAATCTTGGGATAGATATTGAATATGAGAGAACAATATGTATTCGGAAGATAAAGCCTATAAAGTGTTAAAAACAATGAATTTAGAAGAAACAGATGTGGACAGATTGAATATAACTTCCAGGAGAGAGAGGTTGGACTACTTTGTAAAATTATGGAGAGGTAATGAAGAAATTTATTCACCGGATGAAGAAAGAGGAATAAAAAGAAACGTGCATATGTTAGATATGAAAGAGCTTGACAGTGCATTAAAATTCCCCCAAAATAGGAAAAGCTGTGGTAATGATGGTGTGAATGTAGAATTAATGAAATATGGAGGTATGTTACCGAGATTTTGACTGCTCCACTCAATGAATGGTGGTAATGGCTGGCAAAGATGTGCAATACCAAATGAATGGTTAGATTTGTTAATTACTCAATGTTTTAAAAAAGGAGATCGAAGTAAATGTCACAACTATATAGGTATTTGTCTACTTATGTCATGCTACAAAGTATACGCAAAAATTGTGAATAGAAAATAGCTTCAATTGCAGACTGCACTCTACCTCAGGAACAACAGGGGTTTAGAAAAGGTCGTTCAACAATAAATTACATATTTACATTAAAACAAATAATTGAGAAACGAGTGGAGTTTAATAGAGAAACATATTTAGCCTTGGTAGATATTGAGAATATGAGATAATGTCAACCGATGTAAATTATCGAACATTATGAAATAAGAAGGGTACTCAAGTCATCTAGTGCAAGTAGGAAAAAATATGTATCATGATATCGCAGTCAACTACAATGGATTTGTTTCGGTAAAAGGATTATAAATAAGGGAGTAAGGCAGGGATATAGTCTTTCGCCAACACTCTTTAACATATATCTGGGATATATAATTAAAAGGCGAAAGAACGTAAGGAACCTCAGGAACCATGGGCAAAAATAGATTTTTAAATACTCTTTTATATGCTGACGACCAGGTAATTCTGCAGGAAAACGAAGATGATTTACAAATATCTATTGTGACGAACGCATGCGAGTAGGTTCGTCCCATATGCCCACACGTCGTGAGAACACCTGTCACGGAACGAGTGAGCGAGCGCGGCACAGTTCAAAAAGGGCGCGTCCGCCGCCAAGGAAACTGTTGCCCGCGGTGCCCGCTGGACAGCGCTGGAAAATGACGTGAAATCAGCCGGAGAGGGGGAGACACCACGCTACCCCTACATCGAAGGGCGCGTAGATGAATACGTGAACCCACAAGCGATATCTCTTTTTCGTTCCCGCTCGCCAAGCCAGCATCATTCGCCTTAGATATTGTCCGCCGCAGCAACGACTACGTTTATTAGGTAGGAGTGTTGGACGTCGAATAGACGCCTAGTCAGCCGTCCGCGAAATTTCATAGTTTTCCGGAAGTAAGTAATTCTTCGGACCACGAGGCGGGGAGTGAATTTACCCGTTATTAGAAAAGTAGTACGAGCTGAGATCTAGTTAAGTGCAATCAGCCACGAGCGAGGCCTGCACGATCGGAACTCGCACGAGTTATCCTGTGAGTTGCGAAAGAAACATTCACGCGGGCGTAGTAAAAGGTGCCGGGTGAAGGCGACGTAGGAGGCGAGGACGGAGCCGGGCGTAGGAGACAGAAGAGGACGGAACCGGGAGATGAAGACCGGAAGAGGATGCGAGAAGGCATCAGACAGTCCCGTCTTTGCCATCGCAGAAACTGGGAGGTGAGCGGCGTCGACACAGAAGCCAGAGCACGCCAAGGACAGACATCAAAAACACAGCGAGGTAACGGCGCGCGAGCACCGCACAAGAAGTTCATGTTCACGTCAGCCGCGGAGAACTACTTAGAAGGAAAGTGCGAGAGAATTAAGGACACGGGAGGAAAAATAATAAAATTTAAAGTTCTAGCCATTTTGAGGTTCTATTGCCCACAAAGAAATTGTAAATAGGTCATATTCATTCTTGTTATTCATTGCCACAGCAAAAAGTGTGCGCACATTTTACACGTGACATTGTTTGAGGAAAAATGATAAATTGTAAATTTTATTCATGTGCAGTGTAAATAGGAATAGTAACAGATTTAGTCAAGCAGAGTTACAAAGGGAATTCCCAGTAGATATTAGGGTGATTATTTTGTGAGTAAATTTGTAAGTTATTGAAAGGGTCTCCAATTTTGTGTTTTCTGTTTTTATATTTGGTGCGATTTGTAAGAGACGAAGTGTTTTTTGAAATCATTAAACCCAGTTTAACTTATTTACGTGGTCTTGTTCTTGGATTGGCTCTCAACACCCCAAAAGATCCCACTGCCCTGTGGTATTATTAGCTCGCAAGAGCACGATATCTGCGAACCACCCCAACGGGAGATTCTATGGAAGTCATGGTTGCAGTAGGGGGGGGGGGCGTCAGACTATTTACCATCTAGAGCAAATTTTTATGGAATACAATCTGATAGTATCAGTTAATAAAACAAAAGTAATGGCTTTTAAAGGAAAATAATGAATTAGGGCAAAGATTGTGCTTCAAAATACGGTTTTAGAACAAGTGACGCATTTTAACTACCTAGGGTGTGAAATTACATATGGAAGAGATAGGGAGATCACCAGCAAGATCCATATATTTCTAGAAATATGTGGAACTATAAGTAGAACGTTTAAAAAGAACACACGAAAAGAAACCCAGTTAAAATTTTATGATATTATGGCCCTTCCAGTTCTACTGTATGGGTGTGGAACCTGGGTTCGAAAAGAAGATTTGGGGAGTACTGGACCAGCAGAACTGAGATTTTTTGAGAGTAGTAAAGGGCTATACATTAGGAGATCAAATAAAAAGTGAGAAAATAACGAGGAGCTAGGGCGGAAAGAAACAGTGCAAAATTAAGAAGCAAAATTAAGAAACAAAATTAAGAAGTACAGACAGCAATGGGTGACCCATATTGGAAATACGCAAGACAGACTTCCAGTGCAAGCCCTGAATTATAAGCTGAGAAGAAAGAAACATTGAAAGGCCAAAAATGAGATGGAAAGAGGCTGGAACTGCCTAACCCTTAAAGGAAGATGATGATGAGATAGGATGCTACCCAATATTATTGTTTAAATATTTGCATCATTCAAACATCAATTAATATTTAAATCAATTTTGCCAAATAAAGGATGATAAACGAAAATTCTAGACCTTGGGGGGGTATAGCCGCCATGTCCCCCTGGATCCCCAGCGCCTCAGAAGCGTGGTGTCTGTGTGACCTCGAGTAGTTTCCCGTCACATGTAAAAGTTTCGCTCTTGGCTAGACTTGAAGTTTTCCCGAACACTGTGACTTCAGTCTTGTTTGTATTGATGTGCAATTCATTCTCATTCGTCCAGATAAGTAGTTGATCTATGGCTTTTTGCAATTCCTCTCTGCACTCAGCTGCAATGGCAATGTCGTCGGCATATATAAACACATCTGTTATGTCAGTTTTCCTAATTTCCCTTACTCCATCGTAGAGCATTGCTATGAACTTTAACGGACCCATTGGGTCTCCTTGCGGTATTTCGATGCTTTGCTCAATTGGTTCTGTGGCACCTATGCTGTTGTCTGTTTGAATGAGGTTCCTCTGGAAAATGCCCCTCACTAGCCTCGAGATCCAAATTTTTCCTGCTATCTTTGTAAGTTTACTTAGTTTTCGCCTGTTCACGGTATCAAGTGCTTTTGACAAATATACAACGGTTACATGTACCTTGTCCCGCGTTGTCTCAAGTTGGTGATGGATTGTTTTCAGTAGGCACTCGACTGCCATTAGCGTTGATCTATTTGGCCTGACCCAAATTGTTCATCCTGAGTCGTCTCAACTTTTGACTGGCAAAATGATTATACAAAGAACAAATTTCGCCCTATCGAAAAAATTGGATTCCAGCAAAGAAATATAGTAATTAGCGACATATTTATTCCTTTAACTCAAAATTCGCGAAGCGCAAACCACGATCAATTTTAGAACCTGGCAGAGCCTTTAGTCCGTTTGAAGTGAAACGAAATATTGAGACGAAGTTGACGACGTCCATTCGTCCCATGGAAAAGAAAATTTGACGATAACGCCATCAATTGAAGCAATCGGGCGTTCAAAAACCGCGCACGACAAGATATGACATTTCATTGGACGCAGAAATTAAACCTGTGTCCAGTTCGATCGCCGCCAATACGGAAGATGTAGATAAGCGCCACGAATGTCATTGGCCGGCGCCGGTCCAGCGAGGTAGCCGCAACGGACAGCCCCGCGGCCGGTCGGCGGGAGGCACCCAAGGCCATGCAACTCTCCATCAAAACCGGGGACAAAGCTCGAGGGTGCTACTATAGGATGCGCTAGTGTCGCCGGGCGCAGCCGCAGTTTAGGCTCGCCAACATTCCCACGTACAAATTGGCTAATTTGTGGGAAATACGAAAAGTGGATTCTAAATGTTCAATTATTCACAATCTATACTTATAAGAAATCTCTGAAGAAAGCTTTTGTAACATTATGGGCCTGCTTGCGACCCGCGAACTCACGCAGCAGCCACACACGTTAATAAAGTATCGTTGGCAGTAGTTCGTGTTTTAGTTCCTGAGAAGAAGGTGATGCAGCAGAGTGCGCCACCGTAATGGTTTCCACCACGTTATATGGGAGTTAGAGGGTCCAGGGAGGCACTCTCCTAAGACCTGCCTAGGTGAACGGTACTAGCTTTTGGTTCTGCAAATCCGCGAAGTAATTTTTTTATTGGTGCTACGAGAAAAATAGTTAATCAAGTGGACACATTCGAAAGGTTAAAGTCAGCGCTTTTGGGGAAATAGAATACAAGAATCTCCGTAAATAACTGTGTTTAGCTTTGCGCCTTTCTAAGCAATTACCCTGCCGACGTAATTAAATTCAAGGAGTGCGCGCATCCAATAGTTACGAAAAGAGTGAACAATTTAAGAAGTTAATGATCACGGTCTGTCCGAACGTGAACGGGATTATCCTCGCTTCGCATCCGAGAAGTACGAAACGAGGACTGGAGAACCGCGAGATCGAAGGTGGTGAAGGCGGGATTGTACGCGCTCGGCGAGGACAACGCCGAACGGCTTGGGTCAACGCAGTCGCGGACACTTGCCGCCATCCCCGTTCGTACGCCGTTCGTAAAAATCGTTCGTACGCCTTCCTTCGGAGGGGAAGTAAAGCCGGCTGTCCCATGTTAGTAGATTTACTTGCATGTAAAAGATCCTCAAGCCTAAATGACGTAGCCTCTGAGCTAAATTCAAATCGCCTGTTTCTCGCCCAAGAAATACCTCCTTTCTCTGCTAGTTGGTGAAAGGAGCGTAGCGAAATTTGCGTGGTCAGACGGAAGAGCAGGCCTAATAGCCTGAGTCTCGCCACGTAAAATAAGGCATTCATTCAATTCAATTCAATCCCCCAACGAGGGGCAGCAAGGTCACGTCGCTTCGCGGCCCCGTCGGCGCGCGGCGCAAAGAAGGCAACGTTCGCACGAGTCTCTCGCCCCCAAAGTCGATGCGGAAGTGTGAGTACCCTTAAACTTCGTAAATGTGTCACAAGAAAGAGAGACTTTGATGAAAAATTGCCATAGACCTTTATGAAATTTAAAAGCAGAAAAAAATCTTTTAGCAGTAGTTAGCAATCTTTAAGTAGCAGTAGTTCACTAGCGCGAATAACGTGTTTCACTGGACTACAATATTAAAAGGTTTTAGCTGGTTGCGCGATGTTTTTAAAATTTTGTGCTATCAAAAACTATTTTTGAAAATGTGTTTGAATTCATGTTAAGCAAATCCAAATGTCATTGTATTCAGTTATTAAGGAGCGCCGACAACAGCGAAGGCAAAAATTAGAATCGCACCAGCTGGTCGCGTCAAATTATGTTTCAAAGTTGTAATTTAAAGAGCTGAATAATTTCTAATCTGGTTACGTTTTGTCTTGAAGAAAGGAAGTGAAAGACAGATCTTTAACTAGTTGTTAACATCGTTTCAATTGTCGAACATTGTTTCAATCAAATCCATTGAAATTGTATTTTTTTAAAATTATTTATATATTTTTTACTTTAATGAAGTTGATTTATTCAAAAGTAATTCGTAGCGTTGTTATATATATATATATATATATATATATATATATATATA
This sequence comes from Gryllus longicercus, assembly GCA_038098605.1. Classification (NCBI taxonomy): domain Eukaryota; kingdom Metazoa; phylum Arthropoda; class Insecta; order Orthoptera; family Gryllidae; genus Gryllus; species Gryllus longicercus. The sequence continues at coordinate 2,365,630 of JAZDUA010000169.1, read as the reverse complement.
TATATATATATATATATATATATATATATATATATATATGTGTGAGTTTCCCGTGTCATTCTCAAGCAGTTTATCCTGGGAGGGAATATCAGAATAACCAACCGGTAGGGCCTGACGACGGAGCGGCGGAGAGGACGTCGCTCGTAATCGGTGACACCTACGCTAGAAGGAATTCTCGTGGGGTGTAACCGCCCTGACCATTCCAGGTTGTTGAATGCCGGAGCGTCGCGGAAGGTGACAACGTGTTCCGTTGCAGTGTATTGTTTGATCTCCGGCTTCGCAGTCACGGTCGCGGGTAGCATTATGGTCAGCCGCCTTTCGCGTCCTAACAACGAGAACACTTTTTCTCGAAATTTCACAAATAGTGTGTGTGTGTGGCAAATCATTTATCCATTACATCTGGTGGTCTTGTTTTGTGACACGATACTGCATAATCATGGGTTCATGCTGGATGATCCCGGAGAAGATAATGTATGTAAAAGACATTAAATTATTAAGGGTAGGAAAGAGTAAGATGATAGACGATCTTTGCTTCGAACGCTTAATATCTGGTTCTTGACTGAAGCCTATTATATTCCATTTATTTTATATTGATTTATATTCAAACGCTGATACATTGACGTTATATCCCACTTGATGTTGTTTAATCTATCAACACAACGGGATTGATTCTTCAACAACCTTCCTTTAGTCTGCACATAATCATCGTGTGTTTCTCACAATGCCGCTCTCGACCAGTGTGGAAACTCATCCGCTGGGATTGCTAAAGTTGTCACCGGCTGAAGCCAGTGATGGCCAGTAGGTTGCCAATTAGGAGGGGCGGCATGTACGTATGTCCGACCATCACATATATTATACTTCTTCAAAGAGTTTCTTGAACGAGGAAAACTATAAAACGTAGTGTACAATCGAATTGCACGTTTCGGGATTTTAATCCTTTTCTAAGACAACTTTTACATTGATTACAAAAGATACAATAATTGAGCGAATAAAAATCAAATTATTTCCAACAAAGAAACAAACTTACATAACTGAAAAGATTACAATTTACATAAAACTGGTCGTAAATAGCATATCTAAAAGAAGAAGTTTATGTGAATAATTTACAAAATGTGGCGAAGCATTATTTGTCCCTGGGGACAAAAAAGACGCCAAAACACTGTCGAAGGGTTTGACTCTGTGGGACAAAACTCTAACAGCAACACGCAGCCCCCACCCAACTCCCAGTAACTCCACCCTTCCTAAAGCTTCCATGGCCTGGCATGTTGCACCAGCTACAGACGGACTCGCGCTAGTCCACGATACAAACCATTCCAAAAATTGCGCTGGCGGTTGCACAAATTAAACGAGTCGATTTATTGCAAGTTTAATATTTTCTGCAACTTTTCGCAAGGTTGTTTTTTCTGGGAAGGGCGCCGCCCTAGAACCCTCAAAGAGCAGCCGCCATTGATTAACACAATTATTTTCAATGAACCCAACAAGCGATCTTCAGCTTCTCAATCAAGGAATTATTTTACTTCGGAAGACAAACAATTTCATGTTACTTGTGCGAGTTGCGATTCAGACAGTGGAAAAGAACAATTATATCTTTAAATGGTCTCCTTATAAAACAGTAGAACCTCGGTTTGCCACTTGGTGGACTTGAAAATCCACTCTAATATAAAGAAAATATTTATCCTAATAATAAATAGTTTAAAGAAAAGGTTTATTGCATTGAGCCTCATATCACCTGCTAATTTCTTTCATACCAATGTTTTTGTTACCGAGTTCGAAACTGCAGTTTTTTCAAACCTAAATTCCAAATCTTCAGTTTTCGAACCGTTGACCCAAAATACTATACAAACTCTAAACTTTTTTCTAAAAAAAGAATTTGCGTGTAAACCTTGAAATTTCAAAAGTTACTGTGTAAATTTGAATCCCCCCATTAACATCTTTTTAAAAATAGTGTACCTATTTTTCACAAAGCGTAAGAAACTACATTTCTAGATCACAATTAATTGATTATTAGTTGATGTAACAATATTGCTAATCATAATTCCTATAATCGACCCATGGAGGGTATAGAAAGTCCACATGTTCATGACCCTTCCCTCTCTACTTACTTCCCGCTGTGGATGCAGCCTATTCTAACATACAGTCGCTGCAGTCGCCCGCCGCGGATCAGACACTGCGTTTTTGTTCGAGGTGCCCTTCCGCCATCTTCAATCCTCCTCTCTTCTTCGAAGATGCTGTTGAGGCTCTTCTCTGGAGTACTTCTTCGTTTGACCCCTCACCTTCAATCTTTTCAGCAAGGAAGGCCTTACCAGTAGCAAGGCTACCGCCGACATAACTCTCAGGCTCATGGGGGTACTCAAGCTCCACCACTAACTACAGGGTCGTGTACTCCCTAGGTGGAGTTTATTGGCAGCCAGCGACTATGACGACAACCATTAATGGATAGTAAATATCATCAGATTCTACGCCATTTATTTCAGCGTATTTTAATCAATTTGCAATTTATTTAAAGAAAATGATGACAAAGAAACGACTTACAACATAGCTTCTACGATAAGGTTTGCGCAGTTTTCATCCAATTCCCGGTGCATCAGTTGCTATTGTCACTAATCCCTTTAGTATAGTCCATATTATATTCCAGGAGATGGCAGTACACTTCCTCGTGGAACGTGGGATCCGGCGCCCACTTATAGGTAGCTTGCGGGGTTTCCCCTCTCCAGGTATCTCAGCAGAGGGGCACCGCCCCAGCCGGGACAAGCGCTAAGTTTCTGACTGGTCTCTGGACATATGGGGTAGTGCAATGGACGTGTGTTGCCAGGGGAGAGAAGGGGAAGGATGAGAAAGGAAAGATCACGTGCGGTCCGCGACCTTGTTTGTTAAAGTACTGATCTGGAATTCGCCCAGTATTGATCGAAAAAAAACGAGTTGGAAAATACCAATAAGAGTAGCTAGCTGGGTGCTAGAATTCTCCTCTACGGAATGGATGCATTCGGCCTTACTATTTACCTGTAGTCAATAACTCCTCACCGACGGGATACGGACTCTAGGATCTGAGGTATCGGTTTGTGCTTTGTTATTTATTTATTTATTTATTTATTTATTTATTTATTTAATAGGTAATTATTACAAACAAATTAGCTTACTTGATCCTATGTGGCTAGGCCGAAGGCCTTTAAGCCATTACAATACCTACATCCTTTCGCGTTCTAATCTTTCGAATTCTGGTATTCACCCCAAATGGTCTCTCCATCGCATCAAACCCGCGGAAAAGAGACCATAAGGTACGGTTTGTGCTTTGTTGTAATACTAGCGTCACGTTAGGAACTAATCTCTTGATGATGTCGACCTCGAATTATGTCCCTAATCATTGGAGTGTTGGCTTCAGTATGGATTTCAGGAAATCTCATATTGTAGGGAGGTATTCGACGTGCGTGTTGATTTCCCTAGAGCCATTTCCGTTGATTCTGCACGTGTTTCTGTTATTGGCTGTGTTACGCGCTAGAGGAATCGACTGCATTCAGTTGAAGCCTCGAATATTTGCTCGCCTTCTAGAGCAGAACTATCTAAAGGAAATATTTGGAAAGAATATCTGGAAAAAGACTTCAACAAGAGTAATTGTTTTCACAATTAGTACTGTTTCATCCAACATAAAATGTTTGAAAAATAGCGCCTTTTTCCATTGACAAGATTTGAGAGGTTTGTGAGTCAATATCGTCTACCTGATTCATTGAAAGATTAAAAATTTAAAGTACAAATTGTATGCAACAGCAAAAATGCTACTGAACAAAACCACACAAAATGGTTTTCCAAAATGTAGCTCGCGCACATTGCTCAAGAACAATATATAAAATACTCTCGTATAACACTTTTACAAATTAAATATTTTAAGTCTTCGCGCACACTTAACATACTAGTGTAATATATTTACAATGTAACAGTGATTTTCATACCAACGAAGTTATTGTTCAATAACACATCATCTGAATAGCAAGTATTCGTGTGATGCGGCGGGCGGCCTCATCCTTAGAACCTTGCTGTCTAATGACGGCAGCTATGCGGTATGAATGAAGCACTGACTAGGAGAAGTCAATCAGTTTACACTGTACGTGAATAGGTAGAGAAGCACAATCAAATATTTGCATTTGTCAGTCAAAATCGTAACTGATTAATTGTTTTGGGAATTTTCCTATATCACTGGAGCACCACCTACATTGCCGGTGGGCGCATTAATTCCTTCAATTTCTGCGGTCATCAGAAATGAGTAATTTAAAGATTTAAAAACATGAGAAAAGAATAGACAATCGGCGTAATGTTTCAGGGAATTGCTGCTATCTTTGTCTAAAGAAATGATAAAACTGCGGCGGAATACTTGGCAATGCAACTAAGACTTTGGCAAAGCTACTACTACATTAAACACACAAAAATTGTAAAGACACCTTGCTGTAACTGGCATGCCTAACTCACTGGTCTATGAAGTAACAGATATTTCGCAAATTATCACCGTATCTAAAAAATAGTCATAGTAGTTAGTGTAGCTAAAGCAGCAGTTAAATTGTATATTGAATCACTATAATAAGACTAAACAATTATTAATAATTTTAATAAATGTTTATAGTAATTACTAATTAGCAATGAGTTGTGATACGGAATCTTCTTGAACGATAAAGAAAACTAAAATTCTACCCAGTGTATTTCTTAACCAAATTTACTATAAAGTGAAATGGGAGGTGCTGCATAAACAATAGTTTCATGAAAAATGGAATTATCTAACCTGGAGGATGTCATTATCTTATTCCTAAGTATTATGTAATATTTAATGAGGTATTTCCTTTATTATAAATTTACTCGCAACGAGTCTTAGTTAACGCGCGGCTTGGACGCAGGAACTAAGCTGTTAGATTGACTGAGCGTTAGTTCAATGAGAAGCAAATTGCAGTGATATATCGCGATGACTTAGGACGTCATTGGTATTTTTGTCTCGCATGGGGCGCGGAGCTGATGAAGGATGTGGCGGAGCACTTGACTATTAGAATTCGTTAAGAAGCAACTCCCAAAGCTGACCTCAGAGTACGAAAGGCTGTTCAATGCTTTACTATAGTGAATAATGAACTTCTGCATAAATTCAGCCGGTCTGTTCTTTCCTTCGCGGACAAGCAGTTTTACAGAAAGTGCTTTATCATGCGCTATAAAGGAGTCACACTGACAGATATGAATTTATTAAGAGTTTAATGTTTTATTAAGTCAAAAAATCTATTACAATTATCGTTCAGAAGAAAAATTGTGGTGCTACAAGCTCACCGTTTTTGCATTATTTTAATTTTTGCCTCATAAGAAGAGGCGAGTATTGTATTGGTGAGAGAAGAAATGAGAGAACTATGTATGAGAGAAGAAAGCATTGTGATGGTGCGCGGCGATTTTTTAAACAAACAGGACACAGGTAACGAAAAAGTGGATAAATCTCTTTTCTTTAAGTAGTAAATTACTTCCTCTTACAATTTGTGACGTCTGAAATCTTATCTTGTGAACTCTCGATACCAAAAAATCGATTGACCGCAAAACTTCTGTCCTTACTGGTATAGAAATTTCTAAAACTTTTACTCTTACCCATATTAATTTTATTGTAGGATTTATGAAAACTTACTTTACGTAAATAATTTTACGTAAAGGTGAGTGAGACGTGAGTGAGTTGTCTGTTTACCACAGACCGAGGAGCCCGTAAGTGTGTCTAGTGTAAAGGTTAACGTGTCCTCATGAGGGGACATAGTGGGTACCCTCGCGGATAGCCGAAATCGGCATCCTCTGAAAGCTGGAAAAAGTCCTCGGAAGAAAAAAGGAATATTATATTCCATAATCTGGTTTATTTTCATAAGTAACGAGGAAAGCTGTGCAGTTTAGTTGCGGAAGATGAATTAATCAAGCATCAGTCAGAACATACCATAGACGTTTTGTAAATAAACCTTCCAGGGATGATTCTTTTCATAGCACTTTTCTCAACACATTCTTGTTCCGTTAAAAGCATGTATTTCGTGTATATTACTAGCCAATTACTCTTGGACGTCATACCACGCTAAGTAAATTGTGAAGTACTTTTAAATAAGAGCTTCGTCAATATATAACTACTTTGCTGAAAACTTTTGGAATGAAGAAGTGTTTAAAACAATACTTGTGTTGAATGTAATTCAATATAATAACAATTCATTTTAAAAAGGAATGTAAATAACGTGTGAGTTTGGGGAAAGACGAACATCTATTCAGAAGTAGCACTGACTATGTCAGCTTTTGCGCTCACAGCTGATTGGCGATCGGGACTGTTGATATCCGTATATTTCCCCCAAGACCCTGCGCAACTCGCTGATATTGCCATATAAATTGGCGCGAGGAGTCTTTTACCAATAGCACTGTAAATCTGGGCTCGAGTGCCAGAGATGCGGAACGTGGAATGCCCAGCAAATGTTGTCGCGCGTGATCCTGGGGTAATGAGAGCACTGAGCGAAAAGAGTTCAGTGTGACCCAGTGCGGCGAACAAATTGATTCGCTTCATTTGCAATGCCTTGTAATACCCGTTTCACGATCCAGTGTAATACCATATTCTGAATGCATCACTTACGAGCTAAATGAAAGCTTTGGCGGGTGCCCGTGGTAAAATATCATTTCTAATATTTGTGAAATGACACTTTGTTATGTACACGAGAGTAAGCAATGCATAAGTCAGGAAGAGTTTTAATGATGATATCCTTATTATTCATGTTAGTTGCCTTCATAGATCCTTTATTACTTTAAGAAGCCAATGATCCTCATTTAACATTAAGTGGGAGTTTGTTAATGTAATCAGAGTATTATATTTATTCGTACTTGTGGACCTTTTAAAAATAAAAAAAGTAAAGCTACTATTACAAATGAGAATGTGGATGATGAGATATTTAGACTTTTCTCCAATTTAAGTACATATACGAAGTTTCTTGAAGACTTTCTCAAATATTAGAATTTTTTTTTGAAAATTTAAACGATAAATACTTTTTTGTATAACAACATAATAATTGCATATTATGCAATTAGTTTATAATGTTCTTTTTTGCACCAACAAGAATAGTTGCATGAACGACGGAGTGAATGAGGCTTGAACGACGGAGTGAATTCGTATGAGTACAAAAAGTAACATTATAAACGAATTGCATACGCTATTTTTTGTATAACATCATAATTACATTATTACAAGGGTAAAATGATTACTAAATCTGGAAGTAGAATAGTATGATACTTTCATAATACAGGCCAAGGCCGACTGTTATGCCGTGGTTGACCGGGGTGTTTATTGTTCGTTATGAAATTGATTTACCGAAGGCAATAATTAATGTAGTTGCTAAAGCAGAATTGTCGCTAGAAAATCAATTGGGAAAATAATAAAAAAGAATATGATCAATTTGTAACTTGGATGGAAGAGAAAAATAGGAATGGCGTTCAATTAGTTTCGCAAAACAATACATTGAGGGGTCGGTAGCAAATAAGGTTAGAATCTTCAGGACAATCGTACGTATATCTGGAGGAGAGACGTTGTACACAGACGAACCTTCAAAACCTCACACTTCAAATGAAAGAAGTTTCTGGAAGTTCTGGATTTTCGTTTACGAATGTTTCTAACTGCACATTTAATTTTCATTATTAATAAGTGTTTTTTGAATAATGATTACTTAAATAGTATATGTTTCGTAGTGTTTCTTTTGTCGATTTGTAATTCTTATTGTCTGTGTTACTAGTAAATAAAAGTGCCGTCCTCCCGACAATTGGTTGATGACGTATGTTTCGACAAGTTTTGGGAAATTGAATCTGTGTGTCAGTAACTGTGCGTGGATCCATTGAAAAGCGTTGAGAGTTTCAAATGCTTTGCCGAATGTTTCCCAGCAAGTTTGCCTGCATGTTTCCCATACTTTACCTCGCATTTTCCCCAAATATTTTCAATGTTCACATATATATATATGTCATCCCGCACGATTGTTGCACACTCTCCACACGTTTCTCCAGTATTCCACGCATGCTGTCCCAAATTTTTCCCGTACGTTCCCGTGCATACTCACTTCATGTTTCTCCGCATGCTCTCCATGTCTTTATTGTAAATGAAACTGGAAATTCAAAAATGTATTTTAAGGGTCTTTTTTATTTTGAAATTCTTCCCTAAAGCTTTTGGTGCAAAACATTACGCATTATAACGGGCATTTCGATTATCTAGAGTAGGCAGAAGAGCCGAACCTCCTAAAATGTTCTTTAGAAGGACATTAAGCTTCGTCTACTCGAAGAGATAGCGCTTGTTGGAACGATAAATGTGAGTAATCAACTACGCGCAAAATATTATGTAGTATTACTGAAAGAGCTAAACAACATTTCATAAATCCTGGAACACAGATAACAGATAAGAGATTTTCTAAATGAAAATAATTTTTACAAAACTTATCTATCATATGTGTGACAGCTCAACGCAACTGAGATAGAATTATTTTTTGTTACTATATTTGGAAATATTTCCCAACATTCATCGAATGTCAAAAAAGAAACCAGATGGCAGAAAATGCAAAATATTATCATTTGTGAGAAAGATGTGCAGAATAGGAAAACCTGAAATCACTAGGATCATATGATTTGCACAATATTTGATGTCAAATTTTGTTAGAATACGTGTTATCCTGTAGCTGTGATGTGTTACACAATTATAATATTTCAGAAACGTTTTTGACACAATGCCGGAAGGTAGAACTTTCTAGCAACTTTCCAGGGATCACAACTATCACAACTTTCACATGGGGTGCTCTGGACTTGACGTTCAGCCCGCTCTAAGGATATTCAAGCAGACTCTCACTCGTCTGACTACACGGGTCGCTCAATTGCACTGGAGCAGAGAGATAGGAACTAACTTGAACTGACGTCGACATGATTTTATATTGTAAGTTCAAACTGTTTTTTTTCAAACGGAAGTCACAAGTCAGTCAGCACAGTGGCCTCCATCGTGTGGAAGCCGACACGAATTTTTCCTCATAAATAGCAGAAAACCATAAATTTTCGGGAGAAATCGGTTTTCAGAGCCTTCTTCTATTATTGCAAGTTCGATTCTAAATCCAAATCGTCAAGAGTTGATTGCACAATCACAAACACCCATTCTCAGACGAAATCGAATCCATGGCTCTTCCAACCGAGTTATTTAACAGATCACTCCTGCTTTAGCGATCTCGACCGCCAACGAGCCCTTCTTTGATAAGTTTAAAAGCACACACGCGAATTTTTGTCAACGTGTGCGACACCGTGTCCGCAAACGATGTTTCGTGGATCGGAAGTTCAGGAGTTTCGGTCACAAATCAGTGGCGGGATCAAAGCGGCAGTACGGAGAAGAATTCCACAGGTTGGACCGCCATCTTTGAACGACGGTCTCTTTGATCCTGTCACGAGGGATCCGGTACAGTACCTTAACGAAAATCGTCGAGTGGTCCTCCCCATCCCGTTTCCCCTCCAATTCCAGGAGCCGCTTACAGGGCTGGTCAACCCCTTAAAACGCCCTACCTCGAGATTGACAGCGCTGCGACGATGCAGAAATGCCAGATGCCGACCACTGACGTCAAGGGCTAGAAAACGGAGGTGACGAAGAAGCCAAGTGTATGGGAGAATTCCTTAGTGGGGACATTGTTCCAGTTATTAAATCATGATCAAAAGCCACATTTCTGAAAGATGATAATCAAAAAATGTATAGTTGAGAAAATATAGTGTATTGAGAAAATAATTAATTAAGAACATATTTTCAAATTCTCTCTTCTCATCTTTCTCTTCTCATTAGGCGTCTTTCCAAGGCTTCGCCGTCGTCATCAGTCACACCAAGTCAAAGAATCTGTCAGAGCAGATAAAGCTACCGAAAATAAAAAAAAAATATTGACGAAGATAGAATCGTTCTTCTCACTAAGGATAAGGATCACAATGGTACTCGTATATCTACCACTACCTTCACTACATCACCATTACCCCTATCATTACAACCATTTGCACTTCTACCCTTACAGCCATCACTTCTACTACTGTGCAGGCTTAGCTCAGAGACAGCTTTCCATTGACTCTGCAATAACTTTGATCGAGAGAACATACGCTTTGAGTCCCGACAGTGGTGAATTTTTGAAAGAAAGAAAGCGGGTGTTAAATCATTGAATACTACAAGAAAAGTGAATGAAACTGAATTATTTCAGTTCTTAATATGTTAAATATATTTTCAAAAAATGGTAAATTATTAGTAATCTTTTTATTTTATTATAATTTTGTTGTCAAATCAAAAAATATTCACGTTTTAATGTTTTTTCTTGTACTAGAAAACTAATGATGGCTAAGCCATCGAAAAATGCTATTATAATAAACAATATTGTTGGCAATGACAACTCATATAATTATTTCACTAGCTAGAAAGCTAGGTCGAATTCAGCTGATCACTGTAGGAGAATCCTTACGACCGGGTACTGATTGGTAGTTTCTCGTGGTTTCTTTTGTTTGGAGAAGTACCATAACAAAAGGGCGATGGACCGCGACATCTTTCCTTCGTCTTCCTTGTCCTATCTTCACTCCATTCTTACACATATACACACACTGCACTACACTAACTCACAAGTCGGGAGACTGGAGAAGAGCTTCGTGCTTGACCCCGCTGGGGAGGTGTTCCATAGGGGGAGATACCTGGGTGCGAAATCCTCACAAGCTGACGCCGCATCTCGTCATTCAGTGGGGAAGGAATATCGCACCGCACGGGATAAAACATTCACTCAACTAAAAAGACTAATGAGCATAGCAGTTGGCATGCCTGGAAAGAGTCAACCTCTCCTATCACTACCTTTTCCAAAAACTTCCATCATTATCCATATCACTACCACCATCTCTACTGCCACCGATACTACCAGCCCAGCCACTATTCCCACTGCAGTATTGAGCAGCAGTTTCCACTGCAGGTTGTTAGCACTGCTACTACCGTTACGAGCGGTACTACCGCTACGAGCGGTACTACCGCTACGAGCGGTACTACCGCTACGAGCGGTACTACCGCTACGAGCGGTACTACCGCTACGAGCGGTACTACCGCTACGAGCGGTACTACCGCTACGAGCGGTACTACCGCTACGAGCGGTACTACCGCTACGAGCGATACTACCGCTATGAGCGGTACTACCGCTACGAACGGTACTACCGCTACGAGCGGTACTACCGCTGCAAGGGAGAGTTGAGTTGGTTGAGAAGAAGTAACTTGCATGACAAGGATGCAAGGCTAGGTTCCATCGCGGCATACGCCTTAAGCGATTGTGTAAACCCAAAATTCCTGAACCATGATGGCGGCTTAGGGCAGAACATGGTGATGGAGAGTGAAATAATAATGAAAGTGGAAAAGTAATGGGAAGTGATTTTAGAAGAAGATGAATTTGAGGTAGGTAAAAATGAAGATAAGTAAGGAAAATGAGGGGACAATATGTTAATAGTATTTCATCCTACCACAAGTAATTTGTTAAGTTTAATATGTAGCCTGTAAACGAGAATCAAGCAGATTAAGAAAATGGTGACTACAAGTAATCAGAAAATAATACGAAAGACATACAAATAATATAGTGACATGAATGAAGCGTCAAGATTACAATAGCAGTAATTGTAAGTACATCGTGTCTCAGACGAAACTCAATTTATACAGTAAACATATCAACCATTTCCGTGAATCCCTGCATGTGATCTCGCTTTGTGAAGCTGTATATAAATTTATTCGAGATGATTAAACAAATAGTTGGTTATTACAAAGAATATCACATCATATGCCGTATGCACACCAGTTACTTTCAAGAGAAACTTTCGCCATAAGTAATCGCGTTTGCTTTTGTGTCGTCTTCAATTACTTACATGTAGTTTTAGATACACCGGAAATTGAAAGCTCAACCAAAAACTTCAATATAACTTTAGCGGTTAACGTTGGATAACGGAAGATTGTGTAAAGAGGAACTGAAAAGTGTTTTAAACATAAAGACTGGAGCATTAATAAAACGCCAAGACTTGTTTCAAGTTTCGTAATACTATTTTTTATTTTATTCATAATTAAACAGCAAGATTTAGTTAACTTTTGGTGAAATTTTCATTGTTTAAAACGTTAGTACAGCTATTCTTCATTTTACGAGCAAACTCTTTTGAAAAAAAGACGTGTTTAAGTTTCTCTCCTTCCTCGCCTCCTTCCCACTCAAAATCATCTTCCTTATTGGAAAACATCGCAAACAAGAAACTAGGTAAGTCAGGATTTAGAGTTTTAAGCTTCCTTTTTTTTCTTGGGAAAGTTCTTGCAATCCCTATAAGCTCATTTGCGGTGAACGATTATTTTCCTACCGAGCTGCTTCTCTATCTGAATGTTCTCCATTTGCATTCATTCGTGTTATCGTTCGTGTGTTCGTTACAATCACACGCACTACTCTACCCTTAGTACTTGATCCGGCTGGGGCGTTTGTGGGAGATATCTGGTTGCGGAAAACCCTGCAATTTGGCGTGTAGTACGTCGAAGGATCCCGCCATCCACGGGTGAAGATCACCGCCGTCGCCGCCGCCGCCGCCGCCATAAATCATGCACTACACTTACGGGAGTAATGACATCAGTTGATGGGGCGCAGAATCACTAATCATTTAATAATTCGTGTGAGAAAATGCGAAACATCGGCCTTTGCGAGTTGCCAGCCGCAAATGAGGGTAGGGGTGGGGAGGGGCGGGCGCGGCGTGCGTGGGTGGAGTCTGCGGTCGCGCGGCGCAGGAGCGCGTAAGCTTCCGGCCTGTGACTGAGGCCCGCGTAGGCCACGCCGCAGACGCCCAGGAGGGGTCGGAAGTGGAGCGAGTGCGGGGGAGGCACCGCGCAGGCGCCGGGGTCTTCAACCGACGCCCGCCCACGTTCCGCACCCCGCGCCCCGCACTCCGCGCCCCGCGAACTGCACCTTCGCCCCGCCCCCCGCGCGCCATTCCCCGCGCCCCGCGCCACTTGGCCCGCACCCCCCGCACCGCGCCGCGCACCACACGCCCCTCGCTCCAGCCCCGCGCCCCGCGCCCCGCGCCCCGCGCCTCGCGAACTGAACCTTGCGCCCCGCCCCCCGCGCTCAATTCCCCGCGCCTCACGCCGCTTGGCCCTCACCCCCCGCACCGCCCCGCGCACCATACGCCCAGCGCCCCGCTCCCCGCTCCCCGCGCCCCACGCACCCTGGACTCCCCCCCCGCGCCCCGCGCGCCATTCCCCGCGCCTCGCGCCATTTGGCCCTCACCCCCCGCACCGTGCCGCGCCGCGCACCACACGCCCCGCGCCCCGCGCCTCGCGCCCCGCACCCCGCGCCCCGCGTTCCGCGCCCCGCGCCCCGCGCCCCGCGCCCCGTGCCCAGCACCCCGCACCCTGGACTCCCCCCCTCCCACGCGCCCCCGCGCCATTCACCGTGCCTTGCGCCCAAGTCCGCGCGCCCCGCGCCTTGCGTCTCTCGTCCGCGCCGCTTGGCCCTCAGCCACCGCCCCGCCCCATGCGCCCTCCACCACGGACCTCGCGCCCTGGACCCCCGCCTCATACCCAGTGCCCCTCGACCCTCGCCCCGCCCTGCGCGCCACGCCCCCCACGCCCCGACCCGGCCCACGGCCGTCCGCACAGTGCCGTCGCGGCCGCCCCTCGCAGCGCCGCTCGCTTTCAAGCAGATGAAGCAAGTGAGTAGGTGGAACGCGTGAGGGAGGCGCTGTGGACCGGGTGCTGATTGGAAAAGGTGTACGTTTGAAGGTAAATAGGTGGTGTTAGCTTATCCAAAAGGTCGCCAATTTAATACGTCCAATTTGACTCGCTCCGTTTGCGCATTTCTACGCCTTCAGTCCCTGCGTTTAACTCAAAACATTCTTCTTGATTCCAGTCACCGCCACATTGTCACTGTATTTTAGTGCAGAGAATCTTAAATCATTTTAAGTATATACAGATGCATTTTAACTGTAGACAGTTTATTTTGGCTCAGAGACGTAACAACCATTAGCATTTCTATTTACTTAAATAAGCAGTTTTCTGCCTCTTCCCGATACTCCTCGTTTTTTCTCGCCCTCCTCGCTTCGTTTCGTTCTTTACCGCTTTGATTCTCTCATTTTCCCCCTTACTTTGCATCTCCCTACCCTGACCTGCCTTTCACGAACTTCTTACCTACTTCTCCTCGTCTATACCCGTCACGCCTTGTTCTTTCTCGCCTCACTTCATCACGTCCTGTCACACATCGCGTTTTCTTACTCACTTCGCGTTGATTCGTTCTGTATTTCACTGTTCCGTTTCGTCCCAGCTGCGCCTCTTTCCTCCAAATCTCGTCCCGTCCCGCCTCGCTTCGCCTGCCTCCTCCGCCTCGCGCTGTTCTGTTCTTCGCGACTCGCCCCGCCCCTAACTGCAAAGCTCGTCAGTCATTCCCGTCATTAACGTCCGATTCTCGCGTTCCTTGCCCAGCTCTCTGCCCCACCCCCTTTCCTCCCCCCCCCTGCTCGTTTGCCCTAACGCCTGGCCCTTCTCAGCGCCGGCCCCTCCCGCCTGTCCACGCGCGGCAGTAGCTCGGGATGAGCGTGGCTCAACGTCAGCCCGGCCATCTCGCTGCGCGCCATCCGCCGTCAGCGCCGCCCCGCCCCTTCGCGGTCCGCCCCGCCCCGCGCTGCCCCCATTTCTCTTCTCGCTTCGCACTGCCGCGCTGACCGCCCCGCCCGACCCCGCCCCCGCACGCTCGCACCGCCCCCGACACGGCACGCACCGCGAACTGGGCCACGTTGCGTCGAAATTGGGCGATGCGAGCAGAAAGGGATGAAGGAGTAATTGTTTGGGTCAGTGGGTTATTCAGTCGCTGTCTGGAGGAGAATTCGAGCGGCCGGCTGCTCTCATCGGTAGTTTTCCGTGATTTCCGTGATCAGGCGAGTGCCGGAGCAGTACGCTAACAAACGGGCCACGGTCTGTTCACGATCTTTCCTTCCTCTTCCTTGTCCCAACCTCACTCCTTACTTAAACACACACTAGCATGCACTACACTACCACATATGCCGGGAGACCGGATGGGAGATTAGAACTTGTCCCTGCTTGGTAGGTACCTCCATCGTGAGAGATATCTGGTTGGGGAAAACCCTGCTAGCCGACAAGAAAATCACGAAAAACAACCGATAAAAGTAGCCAGCCGCTATGATTGTTTCAGCCCGTGACCGAATACGACCTACGTATCTAGTTAGTGTAGAAAATCTGCCACTGTCAGTAAGCGACCCCTAGGAGCTCCCGGTTAGCGTAGGTCCAGATGGAGGTTGGGGAGAAAAGAATCGTAAAGGAAGGGTTTGGCTGTAGTGGATCCGTGTTAGACCGAATTCGCTTTCTGAGAATACGACCCTCTGCGATCGAATATTAAATATTCAGACTCTCACCAGAGCGCGGGCGCGGGCGCGGTAGCACTGCGCAAGATGCCTTCACGTGAACAAGGAGACCCTGTAGATTGCCAGAACGGTATCAGATAAACTTGAATTATTCGGCCGAACTGATCCACTGAACATGGACACAGACCCAATTGTTTCGCCAGTTTGTGACCAACAGTCGCACGGAAGATTTCCGAATCTATTGTTCGAAATTGTGGCAGTTTTAATCTTTTAAATTCTATTACAGGTCGTCTGTAAATAACGGTGTGAAGACGCATGCGTCGTGCAGTCGAATAGAGTGTCAATTACTGTTTGGAAGAATCTACCGCCGTTCGCGGTCAGTCATTTCCTCGGTCGAAGAGATTCACTCTGAACTCACCCAAACATCGCACGTGAACTGTGTTCCATTTGTGTGATGCTGTTCCTGTATACGGCTGGAAGTGAGTAAGGAAACCACTGATCAGAATAGCTGACTAAACAGTCACATTTTGACTCCGAGCAATAACAGATGTCACTGGAGTGCCTCTGACCGGGAGATCCTAGGTCCGAGTCCCGACGGTGGTAGGACACTAGCTGGATAAAATTCAGGCATTGTCTGCAGGAGAAGTTTAGCGGCCGGCTGCTCTGATCGGGAGCTTTCTGTGGTTTCTACGATCAACACTTCGCAAATGCCGGAATATGACTCTAACAAACGGGCCACGGACCGCGTGCGATCTTTCATTCCACTGCCTTGTCTTATACTCACATCTTACTTACACACACTCTCACATGCACGACAGTACGAAAGTGAAAGGATCAGTATGTTTGATAAATTCAGGAAAGGGCTTAGTATTTAGCGTAATAATTTATACTTAGTATGTTATGTATATGCATGTTATTCAACTGTTGTGTTTATAGAGTTGTAAAATGAAATTCATTCATTACACTACCACACATGCTGCGGGACCAGCCGGGAGCTTAGAGATAGTTTCGGCTGGGATGATGCCCCACTTCTGGGAGAGAGTTGGTTGGGGAAAATCTCCTGAACGCGACGTAGGTCGGCCTGAGATCTCAGCAGCCAGCGGAGGAAGATCGCCGCCACCTCCAGCGATATAAAACATCCACTACATTTACGGGATTGATGACCTTAGCCGTTGACGCCCTCGGAATTCATAGATGATTTGCCTTTGAAAATATATTTCGTTACATCGAGCGAATATTTTGTTAACAATTCTTACCAAAAACGCTCATTCTTTTTTGTATTCACAATTCAACATAGCTTAGGGTAGGGATCCAAGAATTAAGAAACCGTGCTCTGAATATACTACTTCCCGTAGCTCGTCACACACAGATTTTAATTGATTTGACGTAAAATAATTTAAAAAAAACACTAATCAATCAATAAGTAGCTGACTGACGAACACGATTGCTGCAGGTGGCACAAATTCAGGAAAATTCCTAGCGCCTTATCGGAAACGAACCTGTGATCTCCCAATTACTTCCATGCCCAGCCATGAAACGACTTTACTCTTGCCGTTACAAGTGTTGGAGGGGAAAGGAAAATATCCCAAAGTGCACTAATTTTTTTGTTAAAAGAAGAATTCTATGTATTGGGTTGTTCATTATTAGTAATAAGAAGTGCTAGTATTCATTTTCAGCTGTCAGAATGATTATAAACAAAAAACAAGGGCAAATTAGTATTGAGTAACATGATGATTGCGCAAAAAATGTATTTGTTAATTAGATGGAGTTACAAAAGATAGGAATTATTTTACAATTTGCTTCATTTTAAGAGCACAATGAACACAAAGATAAATCATCAGACGTCCCAATTTTTTATTATTATTTTTGTTTATAACCGTGTTTACCATATTTTGTTTCCAATTCAGGCCCTAGAAAATGAATCTATTTGCTTCATTAGTGCCAAAGTTGCATTTGACACCGAACGGGCTTTCAGCGGTACCAACAGATGTAGATTCAGCTATTCTCCGACGCAGCCACGGCCTCGCTAATTTTGTCCATTATTTGCGTCGTTTCCTGCCTGAGTGAATATGTGATTTGATTACAAAGGGAATTGTAGGGCGATTTAATTTTGCCGGGCATTTAGCCAGGGTTCTTTTGTACGCCGCAAGGGCGCTGTGGCCGCAGTGGATCCATCGGTGGGTTTTGCAGCCATGGAATCGGCCCCACTTCGGGCGAGGGAAAACTACACTCTGAGCATGAACAGCTGGGTGAACTAATGGTACTCCGATTTCGATTCCGATCAGGGGCTTGGTGCATCGTTCAAGAACGTGGATGCGGTTGATGTCAATCTGAGAATCTCCGCGTGGACGTTATGACTCTGCTTTCGAAGTGTGTCTGGCTTTTCACACCACCTCGTATTCCTTCTGAACCAACTTTCCATGGCAACCGTTGTTGTAGTGATCAGACTGCTCGCTTTTCATCTCTGGAACCTGAGTTCAAATCCAGATCGTTCAATTTCGAATTTAGGGTGGTCAAAACGGTTTTCCGATTTTTTCCTCGCGTTCTCCCGCTTCTCCTACCTGTATTTAATTGATGCTCCATTATCTCTAATATCTTCAAATCCTTCATCCATTCTAAAGGTGAATGACTATAAGTGTCGGAATTGGTATCATAATACCTAAATAAAGAGCAAACATTCCAATTACATCCACTAATATCTTTCATCTTTCCCATCCGTCGTGAGCATTACTTTCATGCTTCGAAGTGCGAAGTGGAAGGCAACGACAAACCACCACTGTGTCGTTCGTCACATGAAGGGAAGTCGTGCATGTAAAAGCCTTTTTCCTCACCCACTGTCAGTAATTAGTCTAGCGCTCGTCATCACACTAACCGTTTATCTACAGAGGTGCGCGAAATGAGAGGAAAAGACCCACGTACCGTGCCCTGTAATTGTGAGCTGTGGCTCTATCCTAGCTTCGCCGGAGCGACGCCATTGCACATTCTCTTTCCTCTTTATGGCACTCGGCCCGACCGAAATTCATCAGAACTAACGCCTTAATTCAATTTCCAGTAGATATTCTCGAAAGTTAGAAACCTGGGTAGGACGCTTCCCTAGTTCTAATGAGGTACGGCGTTGGAAACGACCTCCAGGGCGCGTATTGTTTCGGAGGGTGCAACGTAGCACTCCCTTTCTCTGGGATCTCTAAGTGTGGGAAAGCTCCTAGACGTGGCGTCTTGTGGCTAAGCAGTGATCTGTTGATGCTACGTCATTGGCGCCAAAGGCGTGTGATAGATGTCCTGCTTGAATTGCATCGATTGTCACTGATACAGGACACGTAATGATTCATGCTGGATGGAGCAGAGGCTGCTTGGCGGCAGCTGTTTAGTGGAGAGGATAAAACAGCCAATAAAAATAGGTCTTATTCTTTAACGGACTCGGACATGCATTTTACATAAAGCATTTGTTCATAAAAATACGTGCGCAAATTAGTCGCATAGGCTCCATTTAAAAGTATTGTACCATTTTTCACTTATCTTATATGCCCTATAGTTTGCAGATTCGTTTTGTTTTGATTGTTCAGTTATCGGTGTAGGGATTCGACACATTCTCGTTGAGTGCGATAAGATATGAAAAGTATAAAACTTAAGCACATGCGTATTGGAAGATGTTTTCATCTCTTATACCCTCTAGTTTCCGAGTGAAGGAATCGACTGACTACCGTCATAATCAATAGATCGACAACATGAATCCGTCCTTGTCGCCGTCACTCACGGTTAGATCCCTTCCAGTCAACGAATCGAGACAAATGAAGTGTCATTCGACGCGTCTCAATCTCTTGATGAGAAACATGATTTTTTACAGACACATCCAATACACTGGAAGAAACTTCTCTAAAATGTGTGTTAACACATGTCAACAACATATAACAGATGTCAAATACCCTAGATGTCACAGGAAAGGTGTTAAGTTTAATTATCTTATAAATTTATAATGTTGTTTACAAAACATAGCGTGTGCAACTCGTCTATAGTGTTGATTTATTCCATTCGTCCAAATTTAAAAACTAGCTTCTAACGTCGCTAGTTTTCAAAACATGTACTCATGAAATAAAGCTTAACGTTTTAAATTAATTGCATAAACTACTATAATCAATAATTTTTACTTTCTCGATACCGTTTACGCAGTACAGAGAAAGTTATTTAATGCTGCGCGAAGAAACTGCGATTTTCCGACAGAAAAACTCTTATTACAGGTCCCTGGTAACGAAAAAGTGGATAAATCTAGATCCTAAATTTAGAAAAAATAATACCTTGAGTTTGCGTAATAATTTATTTCCAACCCATTTTATACACCAAAATATTTTCTTAACCATTTTTACAAAAAGGCTGAAAAATAATTCATAGTATTTAATGAAGAAACTTCCTAATAATGTAGGTATCTACGAAGGATATATTGCGCCATTGCTTTTAATGTAAGTTGAAAACAATTCTTTTGCAATGTCTTGACACGGTATTCTCACTGTCTTCCGGCTGATTAATTATTTCGTTTTTCGTCAACTACTACGGTCATTAGTCCCGCAAGTAGAGTGCAAGCTTTCATCACGGGTGGCGATAATCATCCCCCGCATGGAAAGATCCGGCCTCGCCCTACATGTCGTTTTTCCCCATCAGCGAAGCCCAGGCCCTGCTGGGACAGCCCCTCCCGACTGGTCGCTCGCCTGGCGGCGATAGTGTAGTGTATGCGAGTGTAAGTCTATGTGCGTGTGAGAAAGGGATGATGATAAGAGATCGAGATCACGTGCGGTCCGTGGCCCTGGGGGTTGGGAACGTCGGCATTCGCCCGGTGTCGGTCGGAGAAACCATGGAAAACTACTGATCAGAGCAGCGGGTTTCTAGATTTTTCCTCCAGTTCGCGGCAGAATTCCTTTAGCAGACTAGCTAGAGCCGAAACTCCTACCACCGTCGGGACTCGAACCATTAGCCCTCCTAGTCAAAGGAACGGCTGTGACATCAGTTAATGCACTGAGCCACCTAAGGCGGTCTTGGCGGGGTCAATGTTGAGCTTCAGGTGGTGCGAATTGACAATTTTGACACCAAGAGACGCATCATTGATCTCCGCTGGTGGGAATACGCTTACGATTCTCCAAGAACGAGATAACACACACCTAGTAGCTACGTAGAATACCGCGAGACGCCGTGTACTAGGTATACGGGCCAACGTTTCGAAGGCCATTCTGCGACATTCCTCAGGGCGAAATGCGTAGCGAAATACTATGCATTTTGCCGTGAGGAAGGTCGCTGACTGGCAGCCGAAACGTTGGCACCTGTGCCTTAGAAATGGCATCTCCCGGACAGCCATGTAGCTACCGACTCCGGCCGCGGAAACCTACTCTCCCATAACACACGCCCTGACGCAAGTGACATTGAAAGGTCCGATGCTGATTTCGACTCGTCCTTTAGGAGCGGCCGGCTGTGAGGGGAGGTCGTGTGGACCCACTGTGCCAGGAGCCACCCCTCTTCGCCCTTCTGCGGGCGGTGGCGACGGCGGCGGCGGCGGCGGAGGCGGCGGCGGCGGCGGAGCCGGCGACTGCGCCGCGTCCGATCCGAGCGCCACGGCGCGCGCCGCCGCCGCCGCCGCCGCCGAGGGCCGCTCAGTGCGCGCCGCGCCAGCCCCGCGCTCACACGACGCGCCGCGACGCCCTGGCGACGCGCAGCCCCGTGACGCTCGCCCGCGCCCGCGCCCGCTCGCCCGGCGCCCGACTCGCGGCTTCCGGAAGTGCGACCCGGAGGTGTGGCCGGAAGGACAGGTTGTCGGAGCACTTCTCGGAACAGTCAATTGTTCGGAAGAGCGTCTTCTGAAAATTTCGATACTTTTTTTTTCTGACGACGAAAATCCGGCGACCTGGAGGTGTGGCCGGAAGGACGTGTTGTCGGAGCACTTCTGTCAACAGTCAATTGTTCTTCCAATTGTTTGGAAGAGCGTCTTCTGAGAATTTCGATTAATTTTTTTTATGGCTACGAAAATCGCTGGGAATATTATAAGAAAGGTGTTAAGACTGTAGTGTGCCTGTGAGTACTGTTCTCTTGTCTTCTGTAAACTTTCTACAATTATTCAGCGTCTTTCTTAAAATTGTTTAAAAATGTTGACAAACTATTTATGACGACACAAAGCATAGGAAACACGACACAGCGTTGGAAAACTAGTGCAAGACGTAGGAGTGCGTGTGTGTTATTTTTGGTGGACGACTTCTATTAACTAACAATTGCATTTTTCTAATAATTAAAATAAACTTCACATTTAGATATTTATAGAGACCATAATCGCGAGTACGAAATACAGTACAGTTCTGATAAAGGTTTAAAGCTGGTAACGATTGATGTGTTTGTGAGCACAGGTCTTCAGCGGTCGTTTGTAAACTGTTATCCGTCTTTGTTTGAATTTATCACAAAAACATAGGATGAGCATTTCCAAAGTCGATGTTCGAGCAATTGTGGACCCGTAAGAAACGATAACCTATGAATTTTTTGTCCTTGGTTACACGTGTTCTGTACGTTGTCCCTGAGCCCTATATTTTATGTTTGGTTCTGAAAACTTTGAACAAATACGAAAATCGCCGGAAACGGGGAGTGCTCGCAAGAAAGATGGGACGCGTAAATACCGTTTTATGAACTCCTGGAAACTCTTCTTCGGCGGATGTTTCTTGTAACAGGCAATCGTATTTCTTCAAATATGAAAGTTGAGATAAAATATTTGTGATGGTAAAAATGACAAGGAAGGTGTGAAGAGTAGTTGTGCCCGTGAGTTCGGTTCTTGAATGAATACCTTCTGAAAACTGCCAATATTTATTCTCGGAATCGTTTTCAAAATCTTAGAATAATTATTTCTGACGACAAAGATCGTGGGAAATATGATAGACTGAGGACAATGAAGGTGTGAACACTATGGTGAACCAGTAAGTAAAATTCTTTGTTAGAAGATCTCGGATCGTTTTCTTTGAATAATTCTTAGGGCTTTCGTGTACGTGATTACCATTCTTCGGTGGACAACTGATATAAACTGCCAATCGTCTTTCTTCGTATTGTTCTCATCACATACACTTAGTGGCTACTCCGATGTACTTTCGATACGTTTATCAGTGTACCATATTATCCGAATGTTAAATGTATTATTATCAATGTTGCACTTTTTCTAAAACTAACAATATATACTATAACAAAGTTTGCTTGTATTAATGTTCATTGTTAATAGTGATAGTTCGTAATTATTCATATACTATACTTTCTTAAAAATGAAAAACTATCCATTACGTCCATAAACATTGGTGCATTTACAATGAATTTTCTGTCGTGTTTAAGTGACGCCCAGTATTTTATATTTTGAGTATCACCATTTCATTCCTATTCTTAAATTTTTATGGAACTTGTTTTATTTTATAAAATATATATTTTAAAAGCAACAATTTTTGAAGAATATTTTTGTGAAATATCTTGTTTCTTAACCGTTTTAAAGGCACAGTAGATTACTACGAAAAGAGTTTGTATGGTGATACACATCAACCCAAACATTGTTAAACTTTTGGATGTCTTATCGAGAAAAAGTTGTTAATGTTTTCTCTGAAGAAATACGTTATCAGAGGTTCAAGGAAAACTGGAAGCCAGTGGAGTGAAAGAAAAGCTGGTGTATCTGCAGAAGTTGCGATAAGAGACTTAACCTTCCCTTCGTATTCTTTTGGTATACTTGTGTGCCGGTACCGCTGAAAAATTGCGAGCAAAAAGTTAAATTGCTCGGAAGAAATGCGTGATATTGACTAGAAATTCCCATCGCTGATGCTCCATTGCGCGCGTGTTCGCCCGCCCTTCCGCTACCTGTTTCGCCCTGTTGCTGAGCGATACGCAGAAGCCGGTCGTAAAATGCTCTCAGTGCATAGCCATCGACATGTAAAATGACAAGTTGAAGAGGAAGCCTCACTCTGTAAGTTACCATTTTCGTATTGAAAACCAAAACCATTTAACATACATTAAATATTCCCTTTACTTTTTGTAACGAGTATGTTAAGATTCTAATTAATAAAATTAAGCAATGCAATTGCTTTTTAGTAAAATATTGCGTACTGTACCGAAACTTGTAATGAGGTAAAAGAAGTGGCAGAAACATAAATAATTCAAAAGGAGAGTTTCCCTATCAGAATACGCCAAATTACAGGATAAATGGAAGTGTCTCTTTAAGAGTTCTATATTTAAACTGTTGTGAAACGAGTACTCGAAGTTACGAAAACTGTTTTTGACAAGTCAATGGCTGATTAACTGCAAGTAAACATACTCCTGGAAATGTTAAATGTTTTGTGTCTATAAAGAAGCTATTCACTTTCTGAAATTTTAAACTCAAGATACTCTTATCCTTGTCAAAATATATTTACAATTGTATTTACAGATGCAGAACTGTTTAAAACTCAAACAACGAGTTATGTAAATAATTTTATAGATGGTTTCGTGTACAAAGAAACGCACAACACATGAATATTCAAGATCTATATTTACGTAACTTTCTCATTCGTAAAATAAATCTTTGTTCAACGATCTTTCGCTTTTGATCGTATTTAAAGTGCTTCCTTCATCGTAAAGTGTGCATCAAGTGATACACAAAAGTGTGTAGTAGTGTTATTAACAATTTTCTTCTCGTAAATCAATAGCCATTAACATTGATTGCGTCGAGTTTCCCATTAAAACTCAATATCTTAACATTCACAAAAGGAAAAGCAATTAAGGTAGCATTGGTTTTGTAAGTGGATTTCTGATCTTCCGATTCCAGCGCTGTGTTAATCGGAGCTCGTGTGGAGTGTAGCGGAATCTTTAAAGTGTTACAGATCAAGAGTGTAATAATTCGCCGCTTCGCGTTCTTCTGGCATAGGGTTACCGTGTAGTGCGATATCCGCAGTTCGTTGAGTGCACCGCGATTTGAACCTTGCGGAACCCCAGATCGCGAGGGCGATAACCGCAGTCTGTTGAGTGCACCGCGATTTGGACCTTGCGGAACCCCGGATCGCGTTTGCCTGTTCCCGACGCGTGCCATGGAGGACGAGGAGGACGTGCTGGAGGAGGCGGGGCGGCTGGCGCCCGCCTGCAACACGACGGAGGAGGACGCGCGCACCGCCGCCGTGCGCTACTACTGCTACGGCGTGGCGCTGCCGGCCGTGTGCGCGCTCGGCATCCTGGGCAACGCGCTCAACCTGCTCGTGCTCACGCGACGCAACATGAAGGGCATCGCCTACGTCTACATGCGCGGTGAGTCAGCACGCATCTATTCATTTATTTATTTACTCATTCATTCATTGATTGCTTGATTTGATATATGGAGTGTGTCATGCACCTGTGCGCCTAATACACAATGTTTCTAACGTTTTTCCACATTAAAAAAATGTTCTCTTATATTAATTCATAGCAACGTTGTATATATAACCAAGTGCTAGTTTTGAATGCAGAGGGGAGAAATCGTCCTTTAACCTACTCAGTCAACGTCAATTTCAGTCAGTCTTTGCCTTTTGTCCTTTCAGCCAGAGACTCAGCGCCGTTAGATCCCTGGGGTTGTCAGACGGACACCCATACAGGAACCCATTATGTCTTGAGTTGTTTAATTTTAATCTCCGTTACTTTACGGATCGTAATCAGTCATTGCTTTTTATCCTTTCGGTCAGAGACTCAGCGCCGTTAGATCCCCGTGGTTCTCAGACGGACACCCATCTAGGAACCCGTGATGTCTCGAGTTCCTTAATCTCCGTAACTTCACAGAGCGTAGTTTAAGCATTTCGGACAGCGACTCCGGCAATTTGTATAAAATTTTGCATTTTGAATTGCATCATTTTACAAATTACGAGCATTGCCTAAGACTGGATGCGCGATGTGCTGTTCGACTGATATACAAGTTTCTAATTGCTCCGTTGGGATATTCGTGTATCAAACTTCAATCAAAAAACTCTGGTCATTTTCAATGTCTAGATAATTTTACATGAGCGATTAGTCACCTAACTTACATTCACTTTTAAATTGTTGTTTCGGATAATACAATTTATGACTATTTATATACGGAATTAACGAAGAAAACTATCGACAACTCACTATATTTCACCTGACATGCTGTGTTTAAATTTCGTAACTTTCAGCAACATTACAGAATCTCAGAACAAACATTTACTCAACTCTAAAATTATTCAGTAATGTTTAATGACGTCATTTAATGAAAAAGTATCGTCTCATTTTACATCTGTACAGATTTTTACATTTCGAATGACACCATTTCCGGGATATAACCAAGTTCGCGTGTATACCCAATCGAAACCGTGGATTTTTAAGAGCGAAAAAGGGAGGTCTTCCTTGGGAGGGAAAGTAAAGTCCCATGTTGTAGATTTACGTGTAAAAGATCCTCAAGCCTAAAATAACACAAGAGTTAAATTAAAATAGTCGGTTTCATCGCTCAAGTAATACCTTATTTCTCCGCTAGATGGGGAAATAATAGCAAAATTTGCGTAGTCAGACGTAAAAGCATGCCTGACGACTTGAGTCTCGCCACGTAAAATAAGCCATAATTGAATTGAATTGATGAATTTCACACCATAAAGATCTTAGAGTATGTATGTTATTAATGTCGGCTTCATTTCTGATGTATAAAAAATTTTCAAGCCTAAAAGTTGTTTTGTCCGGTTTCCTGGTTACATTATTCCTGGTCGTATTATTAGTTCATCTTTATATAGCTTTCCTTCAAGAACTACATTGTGTTGAAATAGGAAGAACGTCACCTACGTGTGCGTACATGGTGGGCTACATGACTTAGAATTGATGATTTTGATTTAAAAATGTTGGCCAACCCAGCTGAGATTTGCGCTATGAATAGATCATTTTCCATGAGGGACTACTTAATGCATATGTATATAATGGTAAATTGGTAAATCTTTTTATTTTATTTATATTATATTATATTATATTATATTATATTATATTATATTATAGTATATTATAGTATATTATAGTATATTATAGTATATTATTGTATATTATAGTATATTATATATAATATAAATAACAAGCGTTGTCAGAATAGTGAACTAACTCAGTGAACTAGTGAAGTTGAACATAACCACACGAGTATTATCAGACAGCGTACTAGCTATGTTACAAGGCCACACGGCACAAATCTTCCCTGAATAATCAGGAATCCTTACACCTACTTGGGATTGTATAGGCTAATAATAATATGTATATTAATTACCGAATCTTTTTATTGCTGATTTTTGTTGATATAATATGTTGATTAGATATGACAATTAGTTGACACAATACAAAGCATCACTAGCATTCTGTCATTCCACAATTCAATCAACGTCCTAAGTTTCCAGAGTAAAATAATTTATTTTATAGAGATATCTCTAATGTACGTAGTTAGACGTCTTATATGAAATTCAACGTTTTTTGTTGGTTAAATATGTTGTACTATAGTTACACGTTTCTTAAACCATATTACCGTTACTTTTAACATTTACACAAATGTGCATTTATTTTCCATATTAAATTAGGTCGTTTTTAATCTTCAAAGTTTTTATGAGTGTGAATGCATTGAAACACATATTTCATTATTAATTGTAGCAAATACTAAACGTGTTGCAACCCTAAACGTAACTTGAATTGAGAATATCGTTTCAGTTGAAAGTTGCGTACAATTTAAAATTTTTAATTACATAATTTTACCACGTAAAGGTCATTGCCTACATCTTCATGCGTAATCAATGAGCTGGACATAATACATAGTGAATTTTAATTTAAACAAATCGTTTTTGTGTAGGAATTTGTCGTTGTAACGAAGAGTTTCGCGTTTTTTTAACAATTTTATGATTTGGAATATGATATTTTTGTGTTGAATTATATCAATTTAATTGATGGGCATCATTTTCGTTTACATGCATGGAAAGTCGGCTTTCAGTTTATTTACCGTTGAGTAAATTTTCTACTAAACTACTAGAATCCAAGTGAACATGAACCCAAGCGACACATTAAGGATGAACGTATTATTTTTAGCGACAATTGTATGCCACATATTTCAACATTTTACGACGTAACGAATATCATCTACTTGTAGTTCATGTGGTGAACGAGCTGGCATTATATTTCTTTATTTGCTTTTTTAGGTTTACAGAAAATGTGTTGCATTGATTCAAGCAACACTTCAACCACGAGGTTCTCGCTTTTTAACAATATTTCGCAGTATTTACTAGGCTGTCCGGGTGACGCCGCGTCCATGGCGAAGGTGCCGACGTTTCGGTCGCCATTCTGCGACCTTCCTTAGGGCGTATTGAAGGTCGCAGAATGGCGACCGAAACGTCGGCACCTTCGCCATGGACGCGGCGTCACCCGGACAGCCTAGTAAATACTGACTCCGGCCGCGGAAGCCTACGCTCTCAATATTTCGCAGTTTTAAACATGAATTCAAACTCATGTTATTCAACAAGAAGAGCATTGCATTACGTCTACGAGCGTTGTAAGCTTGTATGTTCATTTCTTTTCATAGATCTTTTGTTTTATTTTATAAAATGAATTTGACTCTGGAAAAGCATCTCTTTGTTGAGGACTCCCTGTTCGTTTTATAATATTATACAATTACACATTTTAGAGAAGTAGGCTACGTTTTACAAAGAGGAAGGTCATAGTTAAAATGCATCTACGTAAAACAAAATTGTTTCTTTTTAATTCCTCATAATTGTGTTAATTTATTGCTTTGTACCCTAGTCCTTTTTACAGTAATTCTAATGTCATTTCAAATTAGTATTCTTCAACAATTGTATGTGGCGAATTAAATTATTTTATAAGCGTGAAGAGCATTGCATACGTCTCCAAAATCGGCATCAGAGCTAGTGAACACTGCTTTGTAAATCATTTTGTTTAACGAAGTCCTTCATATAATCGGACTGTTTGCAATGGAAGAAAGAGTAGAAGTTTGTTGTCAGAACGGGCTTACAATCGCCTCTAGTGGGAGTGTGTATTCTGAATATTCGTGTTTTCAAACATATTTATTATATTATTTCTTAACTTAAGTGAAGTTTAAACGATATCATCCATCACTTTACAATTTCATTCAATTCTGCAGTATGTTTTCTAATTTTAGTTTACGCACTTCGCATATAGCATAAAGTGTACACGTGTCCTTCATTTTGTATCGCTTTCATTCTTTTCTATACTGCTTTACAGTACTCAGACTGATTATATACCTGTCCAGAAGTACCAGTACTGTAAAACTCTCGCAATGTAATTTGACGCGGAACATAAAAATGATTCGGTTTGTTTCGAATGACTGAAATCTAAGTATACAGGCGTAAAATAATATCAAATTCAAATTATTTACATATGTGACGCGTTGTATGCATCAAGTAATCGTGTGTAGCATTTGTATTTGTGATCCTCGAGGATAGTCCAGATAATATTGATTTAAACGCAAGACGATAGTAGTTGAATTACCATGTCATGTATTTATTTGTATAGCTGTTATTCAAGAATTGAAGGAATTGTGGTATCCAGCAAGTCACACTACATTTTATTCAAGTTAATATTTTTCTCTTTCAAACTGATTTAATATTTTTTTGCCATAAGAATAATTTTTAATATATCTCTAAATGGACTCATTCATTCTGTCTCGATGTTTCCATTAACCACTTCTCTAAACACTAGAGAATTATCATCCATTTGAGATGCGCCGTGGCCGGGAGCTTATGCGTTTCTAGGCCGATTGGTAATGGTCCCGCTAAATGGTGGGAGGGCTGCGCCGATGCAGTCCTAGAGGCCGCGGTTATGGTTCGTAAAGCGGGTGAGCGGCTTACCATCGAACGAGGCTGCGGCGACGCGCCTCCAGCGCCGGGGCTGCGCCGCAAAGATAAAAGGAGATGGGTGTAACGCTGCGCATCTGCCAACGCTGCAACCCATCAGCAGTTATGAGCCGCACGTGTGGGAATCTCGCGTATGTAAAGTTTGGAGAAGGGGGTGTCAAGAGACTGATTTAAATGCAAGAACCTCCTCGAAGTTATTTATTCTCTGTGCCTCTGACTGGGAGGTGCCAGGGTTTGAGTCCGGGCGGTGGTAGGATTTTCGACACTATTGGCTACATAGCTAGCTCGAATTCAGTTGCTGTCTGGAGGAGAATTCGAGCTGCCGGCTGCTCTGATCGGTAGTTTTTCGTGGTTCCTCTGATCAATACCCGGCGAATGCCAGTGCAGTACCCTCACAAACGAGCCATCAAACCTCGCGCGATGTTTACCTCATCATCCTTGTCCTACCGTCACCCCCTTACACACACTTACCCTTAAGTGTACCACACCAATCAGGAGAGCGGTTGTGAGCTTAGAGCGTGTTCCGGGCGGGGCGGTGCCCTGCTGGTGGGAGATACCTGGTTGGGGAAAACCCTGCTAGCCGTCGGGTGGGTCGGCGCCGGATCTCGCCATCCAGCGGGGAAAACACTACACTTACGGGACTAATGACACTAGAAGGTGACGCGCCCGGATTTACTAGTCAATCAATATTACATAGAACCTCGACAGTTTCGTAATTTTTTTGCAGTAAACAAGACGCACATGGTAGATTAAAAAATATAAGTTGTATCGTAGGTATTCGTTAATTCCGAAATGTACGCTGACAATAAACTTTGGAAACGACAGAAACCACGAAAAGGAGGGCTGTGGTGGGGGAAGTGTTGGAACCATGACCTTATTGGTCTTTGTCGTTAGGTATGAAAATGCAGGCTTTCAAGGGTTCACCAATGTCTCTGGCAGTTTGGGACCTTCGTAATATTCCTCTCATGCTCATTTTTCTTTTCTACGTTTTGACGAACGTAGGAGGCCGCATATTTTTGTGTGCATCTGTTTAAATGTCATATGAAGGTTGAGAAACGTACTGGAAGTGTCTTTAATAAAAATGAAAGTAAACAACTGAAAATACACACGTGGTGATTGGATGTGGGAGGTAGGTTCCGATATCTCGTTTCTTGCCAGAGACACCCAGGTTGTACGAACAATACGGGCGTAGTTATCCACAGAAAGTTTTAAATGTAGTCCGAGTAGGTATATCATAATAATTTCATATTAAAATTTAAGGGCACATTTGGAGTTACAAAGTTAAATGTGAGTCTATAGACTTATGTGAGCTCCAATACACTCATTAAACTATTTCTCATTGTTTGTTACCAAGACTTCGGCCCACTCCGTAGTTATGTGACTCAAGAGACCTTACAAGACACAGCAAATCAACAATCTGGACCCAGAGTGAATGGTATCGCTGGAGATAAAACCGTTCTGCAAAAGGGCAGTTTTTGAGATGTCACATTTTTGTGCATCGATGTTAGGTTCAGTTAAAAATAAACTTTTATAAAGACCTTGGTCACTATTTCATTTTATTTAAATCTCACAGAGTCGAGGTCCTGAATCAGTTTATCAGTGGCCCTCGCTCATTGATCTTCGTGAAACTCTCGTACGTTGTCAATGTTATACACACACAGAACATAATAAGTTACTTCAATTTTACAAAAGTTAGCGAATTATATTTTTGCTCACGTGTTTTGAAAAACAATCCAATTAATTCTTATATTGATACATTATTTCTGTTTTGATGCGAATTTTGTAAATAAACATTAGAAGGGACAAAGCAATATTGTGTAAAGTAATTATTTACGACCCAAGGGGGAAAAGTGCGAGTAGAAAAAGTTTCGTCCCGAAGCCGATAGGCCCAAAACCGCACACCTACGAACAAAATGAAGTAACTTTTACAACGGGCGCCATACCAGCTTTCAGACGGCCTTACTTTAATTTTCTTTTAATTCAAGTATACCAAGAAGTATGTAAGAAGTATAAAAAATCACTTAGCGACACGTTAAGGTCATTCTGGCTGATGCTGTCAGAAGAAAGTATTTTGTTTTCTATTTAACATTCACAGATTTATTTGAACATATGAGCATCGTATCACTATTAGCACTAACGCTAAAAGTTGCAATTTTATCACATTATGTACGTCCTAAAAGTACCGCTTTTATTGGCTGTCTAAAAATGATTTTTTTGTATTTAAAATGACCTATGTCTACGAATATGAGATCTGCCTTGGCGGTGCTGTGGCTTTGAGCAGCTCTTAAATCTCACAGAGGAGCGAGATGCTGGGATAAATCCCACAGAAGTAATTATTGTTCTTACACGACCATCAATTCTTTCGCATTTAGATTATCAGTTGAGAAATTAAACGTTTTAAGTCACAATGAACCAAAAATGTTCACCACCGCTCCCAGCATCCATAAGAAACGAGATCGTAATGTCAATTCATATTTATTTAACAATTCAATCTGACAAATTTAGTTACAAAACTCTTTCATAGGTATCTAAAAACATTGTAATAAGCATTTCATTAGTGATTAATTAACTCAGACAGAATGAACAGAATGTTGGAATGCATTTCTTCAGGCTATTCTCGTTTTCAAAGTGCTCTGAGATATTATGATAGAGAATTTTCATCATCATAAAGTTCTTTATTCGTGTCAGAGGTGAAGAAGAGGAAATTGAATACAAGAGTCGAAGCGAAAGTTTTATTAAAAGCATTATCGGCGTGTTGTTCCTCTTGCTCATTTTGTTTACAACGTCCATAAAGAAGGAAAATTGAGTTCGGTTAAAATAAGAAACAAAAGAGGCCATAAGTCTGAGGATCGGAGGTTCTGCTCGTTCATCTGGAAGGCCAATTCGGGAAAACATCAACTCTCGCGCTTATGAGAGAGGTAAGCACAACGGTTTTGGATTACGGATATCTTTTGTGGACTTCACAATTTGAAACGCACTAGATTCTCATATTGTGATATATTTGATTGTAGTAATTTAGATATTATATAATAAATGATTAAAAGTAAAGTGAACTGAAACATTGAAATAATATTATATTTAAATGTAATGTTGTTGTACTTAAACTTGTAATGTATTAGTTATTGAAACTAGATAGTGAAGACAGTTTCCGACACAGTATTTAAAATCGATAACAAACTGTTACAACTGTACAGAACAAACTTTACAGTAATTATGTAAAAATACGAGGTTTGGAGCAGCAGTTATGACAACTATTTTTTTTCTAAAAGAAATGGTATCGGATCACACAATTTTGTTTGTCGCGTGCTAATACACACAGAGCGATCTGTTGTTGTAAACACACGCAACAACAGTTTGCTGTGTGTGTCTATTAGCACAGAGAGCAATGTGAAATCAGTTGTCTGCCTGCCGCCGTGCGAGATGAATGTAACACTGAGAATGTCACAAGGAATTGGTGAAAGCTCTTGCGAATAATGCCCTTCCATACCGAACTGTCGCGAGTTGGGCAGGAGAGTTTCTGTGAGGGCGCGTATCAATAAGCGAACAGCAACGCACGTAACTACCTGTGAGTGTGCGAACCAATGTGGCATGTGCCATAATCGAGTATCTGCCTAATCCGACTTTTAGAACGAGTGTACAATGCTTTTGTAACGTTGTGAACCCGTATATGCTAAAATGATTTGGAACATGAAACCAGTACGTAATTTCAAATACCTTAATAAATATGAGAAAAACAAATTTGAAGTGCCTTTAAATGTCCGTACACTTAGTTCATACCTTGTCCTTTCCTGTATAGATTTCACATTTCCATCTGTGCTCGTATTCTCAAAAAATAATAAAATAATATAAAATAAATTTTCATGACTGACTCTCGAATACCACTAACATCGACTGGTGCTAACAAACATTTGGCTTAGAGAAGAGAAAAATACTTTCAATAAAAGTTTCTTCATTAAAAATCCTAAGGCACGTGATTCATGAGTGATTCAGAAATTCTAGAATTACTTTTCTCAACTTTAACAACAAAGCGAGTGCAAATCAAGGACAAATAAATGTTTCATTATCGTGATTTATTATTTTTTATCATTTTTATCGTGCTAGTTCAATAAGAGAATTCTGGAGACGGTTTCTCTATTAAGTGCCATCGCCGAGTAATGGAGAAGAATGTGCGAGAAAGCGAGAAGTACTTTGCGAAAATATATTATTCCTTTTGGTCAAATTTATTTCCTTAAGTTCGACAAGTTGCCTTTAAAGACATTTAACCTTTTATTAGAAACATTTACGTCTCAGCCTATCTTCAAGCAAATATCATTAAGTATATTTCAGTTAATTCATTTTAAAATAAACAATTCCAAAAGTATATGAATGCATGTTTTAAATATGGGATTTTATTTCAATATTAAGATAGTTTGAAGAGGGAACTGCTCTTTATATTAAATATTAGATGTATTTGAGTGGAGAAACTTAAATATAGACTGAAGGTAAAATAATTTCATATGGGAAGGTGCTGAAGAATTGATTTCACGTTTATAATAGGCACTTCGAGAACAAGAAGCAACGCGTATGTAACATTGAGTTCTTTTGTTGAACTAATGTGATTTGCTCCTTAATAAAACAGCCCAGTTATTAAGTATTAGCTGAATAATGGTATCCGCCTGAATCTCATAACAAGAAAACAGGGTCACGACCAATTAGCTTAGCCATCCTCTAGAATTATTTTCTAAGAAAAGGGTGAAATTTAACTCTATTTACAGGTGAGAAAAATCACATGGACCCGTCATGTGATTCGAATCTGGGACCTCCAGATCTACGGCGCGGTCGTAGTTTTTTGAAATCATCCCATCGCTCTTCCATCCTTTACAGAATCTGCCCTCACGAGACCCTCTCTGGCCTCCGCTGCCAGAGGTAGTCCGAAGGCCCTTCTCGACCCGTTTCTGGATCTTGAATGCAAATGAATCCCATAGATGCTTTTTAGCTGTACTATGTATAACTAATAAGCACCTATGGCTTACTGCTAATAAGCGAATAAATTTCTAAAAGTAAAGTTAGAAAGTCTATTATTGTCAGAAATGCCCATCATATTAAACATCAACTGCTTTCCGGCACGGGTTATTTTGCTTTGAAAAATCTAAAAAAAATTCAGGGCTCATATTTTGACATTCGAAACCAATTTTCGAATGAAGGTTGATAATATTCCACCTTCCTCAAAATAAAGGCCAGCCAGTGTACATAGCCGATTTTGGGGAAGGAAATGAAAAGAAGAGGTTAAAGGCAACACATGGTGGTTAAGGTAGCCCCACGATGCGCAATATGATCAAACATGCATTCTTCAGATGGAATTTGTTACATAGAGTATTTCATTTGTCATTTATCTTCACCTAGAAACAGAGTATCATGTTAAAAGACCCTGAATGAACAAGAAGAACGCTTCGTCAGGTCATAGAGACTAGACCGAACACTTCTCGGTTTCACGAAATGTGTGTTTTATGCACGATTTGCTAATAGTGTATTCTTCAACGAGCGTAGAATGAAAGCTATCATTCACGAGTTGATGTTTACGACATGAGCGACGTAGAAGCGACTGTTCGCATTTCTACGAGTGAGTAATAGCCATTCTACAAGAGTAGAAAACTATAGTTTCTCTACGACTTTCAAATTGATGTTTTAAAAATACTAAATGGGCGCCTTAACCTTACAAAACGGCCACAGAAAACTGACTGACTGACTATAACAATACTGTGGCCCTCACATACTGCAATCTCTTACCCTCGCATACTGTTTCTTGTTTCACCTGTCGTAACCTCGGCAGATCGCTCAGAGCCCTCTGTAGGCAACTGCGATAACCCTCTGCCGTGCGTAATAAACCAAGACGAATGTGATTGTCCTGCCAGAATAATATTCTCGCATGGCTTATGGAATCGTCATCATTTCTGCATCCGATATCGTGCAGAAAGGTACACATTCTGGAGTAGTCGTAGAGAATGATATTACTAGTGACAACTTCATGGTATTTGAAAATGCTACTAAGACTTATGTATGTTGTGAACTGTAAGACGGAAGTCTTGTGATTAAATAGTGTTTTTTGTTGTTGAGAAAGACTATCGTTTCTCATAGGAAGCAATCGGCGGAAAGTTGCTGACATATCAGTGACTATTCGAACTCACGACTCTTGGAGCCGAGAATAACGACGCTACCACCTTCGAATCCAGGTCTGGCGATTTCTTGCAATATTTACTTTTTAACGCGTTTTAAATGAAAATAAATTAAAGTCTGGTGCATCCAGGTGCTCCATTTCCCGACGAGGGTCCCGGAAGTTCACGAAGATGCAGATCGTTTTTCTTCTCGTCCTCGCGAAGTTTCGTTTAATCAGCTCTTCTCGTGCACACGACTTCAACCTTAAAGCGGACGTGGAGGGATAAACAAAAAACTTGAATCTGAGCACTAGTCTTTCTTAGTTGCAAGTCGGCGCTGATTTTTTTGTTTGATGTAATTTCCTAGCACTGTAACTTTTAAACTTTTCCTTTACTGCGCGACTTACGCAGTTTATGAAGTAAAATTGCACCAGTTTAAAATCTCGTAATTATATCTCCGTTCTGCTTAACCTTTAAAAAAGCAAATATTTTAAGCGTGTAAATAAACATTACACATATTGCATGGATTTTCCGTACCTTTGGATACTTTTTTTTACCGGTATTTGCATTTCATGGATAGAAAACGTAGTTTTGGCGATGTTTTATTCAGATGTAATAAAGATAAAATATGAGAGTTCAAGTAAATGAGAAATGAATGACAACAATATAAATAACTTCTTTACCATCTATATTGGTCATGTTGAAAGTTTTGTGTTGATTTCTAATCATTTGACGAGGTTTTCAAAAATGTGGGATTTTTAGTAAAATCATTAGAATTGTCCCTTGAGGATGATTGTTCTCCTGTTTCCATGACATCTTGACTCTCCGCATCTTAGCCATTATTTAACTGGATGTTCTTGTATCGTAATACTAATATCGCACGTAGAAATATATTGCACATTATCTATTTTCAGGTGCACAATCTATGACGGTAAGAAATGGAGTTTTTATGCCTTTTCACACAAACTTATAAATTTCAGACGACTTATATTTAATAGTTCTTGATGTAACAAGTACAGAAAGTGTCCTTGGATACGAATGAAATATTTCCGGATTTTTAGAAATACGTGTGCTGAAAACATTTTCGTACACGTAGCGCGAATTATTTTGTACTAAGATATCGAAATGTGCTTGCAATCTTTCTGTCAATCCGGTGGCTGTGATCGCTAAGGCAGTAGTGCCGCAACGATCTCGGACCGAAGGATCGCGGGGTCGAGTCCCGCCTCCGCCATGGTTGTATTGTGTTCGTCCTTTCACCCCTTATCATCACCATATCGTGTCATCCTCACAGATACCATACCGTTATATGGTCGCTAATGACCTAGAAGTTGATGCGACCTTAAATAACAAAAAAAAATCTTTCTGCTTTGGAAGGGAGTCAGTGTTCACGAATGACCAGTACTGCACTAATGCAATTTGAAAGGACTGTAGTACGTTAACTGATTTTTACGGTTGTGGATAGTATCGATTGAGGTTGTGGGTAGTATCGATTGAGGTGGATGTACTCTAGTGACCCTGACCGGAAGGTTCTAGGGTTCGAGTTCATACGGTGGCAAGACTTTCGTCACTAACTAGGTAGCAAGGGAGAATTCAGCCGTTGTCTTGAGACTTAGTGGCCGGCTGCTCTGTTCGCTAGTTTTCCATAGTTTTACCGATCGATACCACGTGAATGTCGGAGCAGTACCCTCACAAAATGGCCGCGGACCGCGTGCGATCTTTCCTTCTCCTTCCTATTCTTTCCCCTCACATACACACTCTTACATTTACACGCACTACATTACCACAAATGTAGGGAGACCAGCCTGGAGTTTATAGCTTGTCTCGTCTGGGGCGGATCCACGCTGGTGGGAGGTAACCTCGTTAGCAAACGTGTAGGTCGGCTCTAAATTTCACCAGCCATCGGGAGAAGATCCCCGCCACATCCCGTGATAAAAATGTATTAAATCAAAGGGATTAATAACTATAGCAGTTGAAGCACCCGGAAATACGAAATCATCAATCAAACCATAGGTAGTGGCCATCTTAAACGTCATATCAGGATTACAGTGTAAAGTAATAGTTGTAGCAGACACGCGCATGAAACAATACGCAAAATATTTATTAGTAGCTAAAGTATTTCGAAAGTATTTGTTACAGAAATAGTTATTTATGAGAATAGTTCTCTCTGACAAAAGTCTTAATTAACATTACTAAGAATAATAAATGTAAGTAGAGAGTAATTCTTGCGCTTTTCAAGCAAATATGATATAATAAAGAGAATAAAATGAATCTTTTAATAATTTTCATTAATCATTGCTGTGAGATTCATTATTTTACACTCAAATCATTGTTCTGTGCAATACACTTATTTCACCAAAATCAAACGCATTAATGTAATAAAAATTACAAAACTTTTTAAAATTATAATATGTATACAGTTCGGGGGAAAGCTTTTGGAAAAAGAGGACGTTTTTTTCATGGTCTGGATTGTTTCTTCGTACCTTAATCCATGATCCCGCAAAAATATCTCGCCTGTGTACTCCCCGGATCATTCATACAATTCGATACTGCGTCTGAATGATTTATGCCGTACTTATGTTTGATTGGCAGTTTTTGATATGGAATGGCTACTTAGTGAACGATGATTACGTTGTGAAACGCGTTCGACAAAGTTCCACTTTGCCTTATGCGCACCGCAAAGTGCAACTTTGTATTCAAAATTCAGTAAACAGCCTTACTGCGAAATGACTGATTCGGTAAACGCATAAGTGCTAAAACATATTCATGTATGAATAATACATTTCGATATAAGGGTATATTGTGGTGTCAAAACTATAAAAACTACTACGCACCAGAAAATTCCAGTTGCGGTATGTCGAATGGAAATCATCGTCTCGCTCGTCCTTGTGAGCATCACAAAGTGCGTTGAAACAACGGTGATCTGATGCTCGCAAAGGTCTTGTCCTACAGCCCTGTTCAAGGGTATTCTGTTGTGGAAATGGCGAGCTTGCGCAGCGTGCAAATAAACCATGCAGAAATCTTCCCCTCCTAAATAAGTATCTAGCGTGTCTGTAACTTTTTATTTTCATACACTTATAGTCGCACCGGCAAGCTGATCATTAGCGACATAATGTGTACTTTGCATTTGTAATCGTGCATTTGTTTAAAAAGTTTTATCTACGATGTAGCATTTCTGGATTGACTACTATAAAATATATTTTTTCTCATATTATACGAAGCATCTCAATGCGTTTTAAGAATTTCATAACCACAAGCACCATTCTCATATCTTCCACAAATTCCTCCATATTGTCAGGTAATGCTATTAAACATTTCAATGCATGAGTAAGAAGTTACCAAGTTTTAAAATGAAACC
Source organism: Gryllus longicercus (assembly GCA_038098605.1). Taxonomy (NCBI): domain Eukaryota; kingdom Metazoa; phylum Arthropoda; class Insecta; order Orthoptera; family Gryllidae; genus Gryllus; species Gryllus longicercus. The sequence goes on along the minus strand of JAZDUA010000169.1, from coordinate 2,326,940 downwards.
GTTGAACGGGAGCCGGAGCCAATAATACACAATTTATGTTTTTGAAAAAATATAGTTTTCGAATACTGCCTCGATATTTTTGCAGAAAAAATGAAAAATTCTCATGCTTTAAAAGGCAACATATCACCAATATTTTGATCACCCTCACACTAACGCCCAGCCTTCGTATCTTTGGTGGAGCACATGGTGATAAACATTTTTTTCTACAACCCAACTAGAATGGGTGAACGTAACGCATGTTATGGTGGCCCAGCACGTTTCGTTGCTATGGAAACGGATACTGCGCTATATAAACGCTGCCGAAATGTCCGGCCTGAAGTAAGATATCACAAAGCATAGAAGGCTTTTCTCCCATTTTTGTAGAGAAAAGCCTTCTATGACTCAACAAATTTGTAAAATCTATCCATGGCTAAGGCTGTATTTCATTATACGGATAGAGCAGTAAGAAACAAAGAAAATACACTGGTAGGCATGTGAATAATGAAAGCCATTACGTCTGAGGAATTTTTTTGCAGTCAAAGTAGGAAATTAGAACAGAAATAAAAGAAATAATGATGGTGAGCATTATTTACGGATTTCTTTCTTCCTTTTCTTGCCTCTTTTTCCCCTCCCCTCTCACAGACCACCGCTGCTTAAGAGATACTGCTCGCTGGACGCAAAACCCGTTGCATATGGCGGCCGCCTCGGCCCAGCCCCTCGCCGGCATCTCGCCCCCGGAGGTCTCGAGATAAGCACCGAACTCTGTCTCGCAGCGAGCGCCCCCTCGCGACTGCTAAAAGCCTCGGCGGCCGCTGCTGCGGGGGCGACTGCCGGCGAAGCACACGCCCACTGCGAGAATATATTTGAAGGAGGTTATTAAATGTAAAGCGTTTTCATGCATGTTCTTGTAGCGTGAGTGGTTAGGTGTCGTCACACCCAAACAAACCCTAATAGTGTGGGGAAACGTGTCGACAAACATGGTCTACCCACCTATTGATTGAATATTATTTCCCGGGTGATTCATGAACCAGAGGTTATGACCTAATATTTCCGTCCTCACTTAATTTAAATTATCTTTTATCGATCATAGATGTGAGTGACAGAGTTGAGGTGAGAGATCGGTGCATCTCCCGGCCGAAAATGTGAAGAAAGAAGTATTGCTGACTGTTCGTTGTCCATTGTTAAGGCACTACTCCGGAAGACGCCAAAAATTGATACGTTGTAAGGGTTATGATTTATAGACTGTCCTTTACTAATAATAAAGTTATCATTGATTGGATAAATATTTAGGTATTCCATCTTAGAACATTAATTAATTATGAAATACTATCACTGAAAATGTTTAAGACTTTCAAAAATGCACTTATTGTGCATATAATATTATGCATATATTCCCCACTGCCACCTAGCCTCTATACAAGTTACTAAATCAAGAATTTATATAACAATCCGACGAGATGTCTACATCATTGTTACACAAATAAACTCGTTGTTTTCTTGTCACTGGATTCTACGTCCGAACTACCAAAATGACCCTCCAGAACAATTAATTGACTCAGGATAATTTTCTTAGCTGGTTCATACTCCACCGTCTAGCGTTGAAACCACATCCTCCCGGTAGATTGATTGTGGTTCCGGGCCCGTCAAGTACTAAGGTTGTTAGTCCCGTGAGTGTAGTAAATGTTTTTCTTGGGAGCTGGCGGTGGTCTTCGTCAGCTGGATGACGTGATCCGGCGCACACATACCGTCAGCTAACGAGGTTTTTCCTAACCAGATATCTCCCACCAGCCTCCGCCGGTGCCCCCATCGCCTTAGCCGGGACAAGCTCTAAGCTCCCGAGCGGTCTCCAGGCATGTGTGATAGTGTAGTGCATGTTAGTGTAACTGTGTGTAAGTAGGGGATGAAGATAGAACAATGAATCGCGCACTGTCCGTGGCCCGTGTGTTAGGATAAGAAACAGCGGAAAACTACAGATCAGAGCAGCCGGCCTCTAGAATTATCCTCCAGGCAGCGACTGAATTCGACCTAGCTGACAAGCTCGTGTCGAAAATCCTGCCACAGTCGGGAGTCGAACTTAAGACCTCCCGGGAAGAGGGACGGCAAGGAATGCAGAAATTTCACAACCAACCCACGAGGATGAAACTTCAAATTATCTTTTACTTTACTAAAAAAGGATCGATAAACGACAAACCACATAATCGATAAAACCCCACTGAGAAATATGCTGGGTGTAGAGGAATAATAATTTCTATGACTCATCTGCGATGTAGTAAACAAATCAATTAATGACTGGGATTGTCACGGGGAAAGAACAGTAGTCTGAGCTTTATTCTTCTTTGTTAAAAAATGAGTTTTGGAATCGCAAGAATGGGAACAGAAATCTGCATTAGATAACCTAATGTACGGTTTTCAACATCATGATAAACAGAGACTGAAAATATGCAATGAGGAAATACCAAAGAAATTAATTTACTTCATTACTAGTTTTTAATTTCTCTTGACTGATATTTTTGCAGAATGATTTGAATAGTAAATTGTTGAAATTGTACATTAAAAGTAATCCGATCATCAGAGTCACTTGTGATGTTCAAATATAATTCGTTTAAAAAAAAGTTGAGCACGCTCTCTCCCACGGTCCATTATTGACAATAGGCTGCGGCAGGGCCATTTCTCCACATGACAAGAAGACGAGGACCAGCCAAAACACTGCCTTGAATGGGGGACGCGTTACTCCCTGACCTTTGGGACTGAACAAGTGGGGCCGGGCCGGACCGGACCGGGTCAGGCTGGGCGGTGCAGCGCTCGGCCATTGACGTTTCCAGGGCGCAGAAACGATCGGGAGCCCAGTAGATTTATAGGGCGCAATAAGGGGCCTGGCAGTCGTCAGACGAAGTTCTTTTTACGCAATTCGCTTTCGCCGTCTTTCGCAGCCTCCGGCCACATTCATTGACTCCGCCATCCGGCCGACGTCAGGCGCCCCCGGTGGCTTATTGATGAAGGAAACTGATTTGGATGCTGAGATCTTTGGGTTTAAGAGGGCGCAGCACTCAGCTCGGGTACTCCTCCTCAATCCTACAGTTCTTTTTTACTTGAAAAATCTCTTTATGGAATCGTACGATATAATATTCATCACAAGGATCATTTGTACACTTCAGTAAATCGATGACATTTTCGAGGAAAATTTCAATATGGCGAGCTTCCTTCTTAGTACAGTGGGTCTGTGAAGTAACGTGCCGAAGCAGAGGTAGAGACCATAGATATCGTACATAACATTTTCAGATTGTGCCAAAATAATGTTAATTCATCACAAACGGTTAAATGAAATTTCAAATGTAAATGAACCCAATTCTCGCAAAATCTTGTCTACAAAAGTTCAAACTTAGACAACAACAACTCTAAACAAAAAGCAAGCAAAACTAGACAATGATGTTCTCGATGTTCTCAATACTTGGATTATAAGATACAAAATACGATTTTCTGTATTAAATGCTAGAAGTTTGCTCATCGACACTTAAAGATAAATGGACTGTTGTCACGTAACGACGGGACCACCAATTACGGACTCTGAAGCAGATATAGCGTTAGTCGGACTCAGTTCGGTACGCGTTGCTTCATAACGTGTACCGAATCGGTTGTCTGTTATACTTGAAACGGGAAAACCATTTACATTAAGCAAAGAAACGTACCAAATTTTACGCTTTCTAATTCCTGGTGAATTTGGCTCAAAACTATCGTAATACTCCCTAAGAGCATTGTTTCATTGCAGGGAACAACACAGAAAAACTCTTTGTTAACATTCCGAGAGAGTAAAAAAGAAGGAAATAAAACCTAGCCTCGCTTGGCAATGACTTTTCGGTGTTGTTTGCCCGGAAACATGAGATTTTGATGTAAATAAACGGAATACCATGTCGAAACCGAGGTATACAAATTGAAAACTTGATTAACGAAACTGGAAATTTACCATATTTTGTATAACTTATTACTATTGCTACCAGATATCAGCTATACAAAGTGTACGGTTAGTGCAAAAGTTGTCTGTGAGCTTCTTACAAAATTCCACGTTACGTTATTTATAACCGTTATCATAAATCGTTTCGGTTAAGGGCAAAATCTCTACTTATTAAACCTTATATCCAGCTATACTGTGGAAAATAAAATCAGTTTCATTATATCTTTCATTTGCTTACTCCTTTCGCAGATATGAACGTTAAACTTGAGATGATAATAATAACTTTTGTTTCTTTCTTTATAAAAAGGGAAATATTTTATTTTTACTTCAAATTTCATATTTAATCGTTAGAATAGAATATATGCAGGTTCCATAAAATGCCCACTTTATTTCTTTTAAGTGGTGCTTACAGATACCTCCTCGTGCGTAATATGTACGCCAAAGAAAAATCTTCACCTTTATCTTAGCAATGAATTTGGACAGTTTTGCCACCGGTGGAGTTATAAAGGGACAAGAGCGCTACCTTCGAGATATAGCAGGTGTGCTGCACATGAAGAGAAAAAGGCGGGGAGTAGTCGATTTGAAGATGAAGACATCTAGTTCTTATTTTTCTTGCGTAATATTTACGCGGAAGATATGCTACTTTGTCAAACAGGCGAAATACGAGGGGTGCAGAAGTAATATTATGGAGAATAGAGCAAGGCACGCACTTTCAAAGAAACCACACTTACGAAATGTGACCTCTGCAGATGTTACTGCGAAAGTGGAATGTTTCTTCCTTTCAGATGAAAGCAGTATTTATATACAGTGTGGTTAAGAAAATATGTTAGAAACTTCCAGGACATACAGAAGTCTACAACTCTTTTTGTCAACATGAGAAATATTTTGTAATGAATTTATGCATGCGGCATTTCTGACTTACGTACCTGATCGGTAGGAATTTCATCCTATCCTTGATTGATTAGTGACTCCGAACGTGTCAACTGCTAAGGTTTTTACTCCCGTAAGTGTAATGTATGTTTTCCTCGGGAGGTGGCAGTGATGTTCTTCCAAAGGATGGCGAGATTCTATACCGACCTGCCGTCGACTAGTGGAATTTTCCCAACCAGGTATCTCCCACCATCAGGAAACCGCGCTAGTCTGGCAAGCTCTAAGCTCCCGCTACATATTTGGTAGTTAGGTGTATGTAAGTGTGGAAGTAAGGGGTGAGGATATGACAAGAAAGAGGAAGGAAAGATCGCGGCCGGTCCGTAGTCAGTCCCCGTTGTTTGGGTACTGCTCCGGCATTCGCCTGGTGTTGATCAGGGAAACCACGCAAAATTACCGATCACAGCAGCCGGTCTCTAGAATTCCCCTCCAGACAGCGGCTGAATTCGACCTAGCTGACACGCTAGGGTCGAAACTTCTGCCACCGTCAGAACTCGAACCTAGGACCTCCCGTTCAGGCACTGCAGTGACATCTTCAGTTGACAGTTATTCATCATGCATTTGTTTGACCGAGCCTTCAGGGAGGATCTGCTCTCCACCAAAGAAAATCTGGCATTAATCTGTCTTTGTTCAGATTCTGTTGTCAAGATGCTCTGCCTACCAATAAATGCCCAATAAACCCATCTCATACCCACGTTGGAATATAACTGGTAGTATTCAGTCCTAGATTGCCATTCTAGCAATATCTGTCATTTAGGGCGACCCGTATCTGTTGTGGGGCGATTAGAAGAAAAATCGAGGGAGAAGCGTTCGTATTCAACATACGAATACGTTGCTCTTCACAAAGGTGCTCTAGAGCAGAGGCTCCAAATGGGTACTTGGTAGAAAGGAAAGCTACCCATAATCCGTGTGCTGATCTGCCGCGAGCGGTGTCTCAGCGAGGATCAACGCAAGCGCCCTTTGCTTTGCGTTCTGTGAAGTATCTATTCCGTGGCAGAGGTATTCATGAAAGCTGCTCGCTGCACAATCTGTTTGCGAGCCCGAGCTGTTCTTTGTGGAGCGGCCTCCTCCAAGCCATCTACTGAGCTAAGGCGTGACCCAGACAAAGGTAAAATGAAGAGGGGCAGGCGGGAAATGCTGAGGTATGAAGTTGAAAACGAATACTTCACCCTTGTTAAAGTACCGTGCAACTAGGAAAAAGGAGATATAAAAATTCGAGAAGTGCCGTTACTAAAATAAATTCATTCTCGTGTTATTTGTAACGGTTACGTTGACGATGTAACAAAACTCTTATATATAAAATTAATTTTCTTAATTCTTATTCTTTCCGGTGTAGAAAATGATTCGAATAATATTTTGGATAATTTTCACTAGTGCAGATGTAATTTGCTTACAACTCGAGTTATTTTGATAGAAATAGATATTTTAATCCGATAGATTCCTAAACAAGGATGTGCCAATATTTTTAAGAATGTATATGGCAACATATGGTCAAGAATAGTAAGAAACCGGTAAACACGGAAGGCTTAAGAGAAAAAAATAACACAAAGAATTAGTGAAAAGAAGTGCTAAATGTGAATAAGTGCCAGTGTAAATACTATAATAATGTAAATTAAAGTGTGACTAAAATAAGAGTAAATGAATAAACAAAGTGAAATGCAAAATTACCATCAAAAGTGACATTAGAATGTATCTGAAAACTGAGTGCACTTAGTATTAAATTAGCATGTAGTACAATTTACGGGCAGGCTGGTACTGGATAGTAGTACTGAACGATAACACTAAATCTCTTAACGAGATAAGCAGAACCACCCCTGTGTTCTGACAGGAGGCCCCTGCTCTTTTAGAGATTCAATGGGCTTATACTCGTATCATCATCATCATCATCATCATCTTCATCATTTATTCAGAAGATGGAATTTCGTTATTTTTGTTTTCGACAGCAAATTCAATCTCTGAAGCAACTTCCTATCCCCACCTGTAGTAGATCGTGGCCCACCTCTCCATCCAAGTGTCAGCGAGCCAGAGGTGGGGTGGAAGGGGCGCATCGCTTTGCAACGGAGGCGAGGGCGCTGGCGAGCACGCTTTACGTTCGCCTGCTGGTTGCGCGGCTGAGGGGCCGTTGGGAGCGGTGGTAGATCGCCTCGCGTCTGGCGCGCTCGCGTGTCGCCGCCACCGCACTCACTTACGTCAGCGATATTGTGGAGACATTCGTGTTTGCAAGGCCCACCAAGGGCCGCTTTTCAGCGGGATAATGCTGAACCTGGTACTGCTGCGTGCTATCTTCCCACATTTTGCGGAGTTTGGCTCATCCAGCCAGATTAAGAGACTTGTCGCCCGTTGGAAAAGTTTAAATTGTGCTTGAACGAAGGGATGAATCATTATAAAATAGAACTTGGTCCGCTATCTCGCGAGTAATCATTGCAAGGTGATTTCCTAAGGGTTTTCGGTCATACATCGAATTTTAGTGGCCACACTAGCGAAATTTGCGTGGTCAGACGGAAGAGCACTCCTAATGGCCTGAGTCTCGCCACGTAAAATGAGGCAATTCAAATAATTCAATTCAATTCCGTCCGTCCAATTGTCTCCAAAATTGATATTCCACAATTGATCTGACTGTACATGAAGCCCCTGGGTCATTTTCCAAAATGTCAAAAAATGACTCCATTTTTTTTATTTAATTTTGTTGATGGTGAGAACGTTTAAGAAAATGGTGCATGTCTCATATTCCTTAAAGCCTTATTTTTTCGAAAATTTCAAAAATTGAAAATTGTTTCGGCGTCTTTCTGCATCAAAGTTATTAAAGATAGAGAGTGATTCCTAAACTAAATCTGTTTCTAAAAGATAGATTTTGAAATAAAATCAGGTACAATGTTTAAAAAATTTTAGTAATTTCCGCGTAATTTCATGAAAATACGTCGGAGAAAGTTCGTGCTGTTTTAGCACCGCTACTTTCCTTTGGCACTCGCAACCTGCCTCGCTGCTTTAAGTCAGAGCAGGAGGTGTAAAGAGCAGGTGCACACTCCACATCGTTTTCCTATTGAGTAAGGCTTTCCTCACTACAAGGAGAGATGTTGAAGTTATCGAATCCGGATAAGAATAAAATATTACGGAACGGGAGCTAGAAGTCTCGTGCTTTCAAACTCTTGAAGTAATCTTCTGAAAATTCAATTTAATTTAACATTGCGAGCGCTTTTCTTGCTGCTCATGGTGTAAAGAAGTTCAATATACCACTTCACAGTGATATACTTCGTGTTAACTCATACAAGTTTACTTCTCTCTCATTTTTAACTTCACTCTAAAATGGGCAGTAACCGGTAGTGGCGTTCACTGCCTTTAGTCAACAAATGTTTCAATCATTACATTAATTTCAATTCATACTTCATTGTGAATCTGTATCTGCAAAATAGGGATGGTGGTGAGGAAAGCTACCCAAAATAGCAGCCATCCATTCCACGAATGAGTAATGGTGAGCGACGAACCTATCTCGCCAACGCCCAAAGGAGACACTCTTGAGAAAACAGGTGATTTCATCTGAGAAGATAACGAGACTGAGAATAAACTCATATGTGAACAAACCACTATAATGTGCGCCGTTTCTAAATATAAAATTTACTTCTGAATAATGTATGTTCAGTATATTTGCATATTTTCGCTATACCGCTAGGTTCAAGGCTTTTGGAATGTCAATCGCGTATTTGGTACATACCAGTATTTCTTACTCATAAAACATACATTGTTAGGATTCCCCTAGGGGAGGGAGAGAGAAGGAAAGACATCATTAAAATAGAGACGGTTCTGTAGTTGCCATTCAAATAATGTTGGATTTCAAGACGGGTGAGGTGGCGGCGCGGGTAGGTGTCGTGCGGCAGGTCGCGCTCCTCTTCATATGACGACCGTGCGCTAGGTGGACACGCACAGATGCAACCGGAAACGCGTATGTGCGATGTGGGTTGCATAACTTACAAATGCTTCCAGCGCGAGTGGAGGGGAATTTTGTTTATTTTACCCTGAGCTTTGTTTCTTGTGGTTCTCCTACCTCTAGCAGTTCCTGATTGCAATACCAAAGCAAATATTGTACACCTTAAAATATTAAAATACTACTATTAATTTAACAAATTACATTTTCCTACGACTGTACAAAAATTACCGTTTCTACGCCTGTGTGATGTTAGTCTTAAGACAACTGAAAAAGTCACGTGACCCTGCAAACAACTTCTTTTAAGCTTGACGTCACACTGTAAAAAATACGTTTTTATATGGTACGTAATGTTTTCTTGTTCCTTTCGATTTCTCAGGAAGTAAATTACATACTGCAGTGTTTGCACATTTTAGTATCTCCTGTGGTGTATCGATATCTTAATCTTTCATGTTAAAAGTCTTTTTTACAACAATGCTTGGGCAATTCATAATATTTTATGTTAAATTATTTTTTAACACAATGCTTTTGAAAATACGAAAATTCCTTTCTACGATCGTATAAAACGCGTATATCAGTAGGCATAATTTGTTCCATTTCTACTCTGTATGACTTAACTGAAAGGAAGCCGCGCGTTCTGGAATTGTGCGGAGAAGGCCGTAGTCTAAACGCAAAAAGACAAAATCTTTAATAGTCAGCATTGAAGAAAGAATTGCCCAAGCATTGTTGTAAAAAAGACTTTTAACATTAAAGATTAAGATACCGATACTCCTCAGGAAGAACTAAATAGTGTAAACGTTGAGGTATGTAATTTACTACCTAAAAGCAATAATTTCAAAAATAACAATTTTTTGTTAAGTTCGTTGGTGAACATGCTCATTAGTTGTCTGCCCCATAGCAACCAACCATCTAAACAACGTTTTAAGAGTGCGTCCCTAGCAACGGACATTAAAATGGTCGAGAGCCCATTAAAAATATTTTAGCGGACATTCGGGTTAAGATTTAACAGTGCTTATAAATCTTGGGTAAAAAATTTGACGTTGATACAAAACACAATTTTTGGGAATACATGTAAACAAAATTAATTTTTCAATTATTTTGGTACAGATATATCGAAAGTAGTGTGCTAGCATAATATCTTCGTTAATGCCTCCAACATTTCTTTTCGTCCGCTAATCACAAAATCATAAACTTTCTCATAAGTGGTTACAGATTTAGAAGGCATCAAACTAGAGCTTGCAGCTTCTGCTTCCTCCAGAATATCATCTGGCACGATATCTTTTGGTACTTTGAAATTCCAGGAATTTTTACTCAATCGCCTTGCATTAGCAGAAAATGGATTCAACTATTTGATCACAAACAATGCATCCAGTTTCACCAACCCTTGCTACAGAAAATAGAGAGTAATGACAATTCTTAACTCACGAAAGTGAGTTAATTTATTTTAAATAAGCGATAAACTAGGAATAACGAAAACATTGTAACTTGTCCTCTACTAGTTTTTAAGAATTCAGCTGGTAAGCTAACTACTCGGCTTCGCTATCTTTCCGCCTTGAAGTTAATTTTCCGACCTCGTTTTTAAAGACTCATTTAGAGGACTCGTGATATAAATAACTATTAATGAAATAATTCTACTGTGCTATTAATGATTTTGATGCAATTCAAACACCACTATACATATTACCTCTTGCACATTTGACTTCTCTACTGAGCCGTCAATGTTTTTTTTAGGAGCTTCTCCAACGAAAGACCGAACTTAGAACTGTAACTAATTTCATTGTCACTTAGAACATGTTTATACCACTTAAGTTTGCATGCACAAAAGTAATACATACTCACAAACAACACTCCAAATGAAACTTTTTTGTCTGACATTTACGTACTTCAGCAAAGAGTTTATTTACACATAACATAACTGTTACATAAACAAATAAGAAAGGTATAACATCAGAGGGTTAATTATAACATGAAATAGCAAGGGAATATGGTTTATTATAACATGGAATACTAAGGGAATACTATTAAAAATCGTTTCTAAAGAAATATTTACCGCTTTTACACGAGTGTGATAATAAAGATTAAACCGCCAGCGTTGTAGTTAATCGTTTTCCCAAATGACGTTTCTTTTTTGTTTCCTGGCAGAACAATGACCTTATTTGTCTTTACTTTCTGGTCTGGATATTTGATGACACGTTTTTCGTATACTTTAATACGCCCGTGCATGGCTCCTACCTCCTCTTGTTGCCTATAAATTTTTATTGATTATTTTTAGGCAGTGACTTTTGAAAGTTCTTTTTATTGCGTTTTGAAAGTTGTGTTAAAAATATGAATGAGGCGTTGAGTTAAAAATTCAGTATTTTATTTCATATGGGAGGAATGTAAACAGGCAACAGTCTTGTGAACTTTTTGACTCTTGTAACAGAGTACGTTAAAAAAGGTTTAATACAATCAGTGTATTTTTCTTTTGCACGCATAAATATTGCTGTTTTATTTCATCTAATAACTCAATGCGAACGGTAAACATTTTATCCCTAGGTCTATATTTGCTATGAGGGAAGCGAAGTATATTCCCGCGTAATTATTGATATAAAAATCCAATTTATAGAAAGCAAATATATCAGTATTGATATACATTTGAAGACTTGAAATAAAAAAGGAAGTAAGTGCCGTATCTGTAAACATTTAAATCTTTACCAGATTAATGATGAATGGATCAAGAAAAAATAAGAAGCCATAAGTTGCATTTTTCATAGATCTAAGGGTGATTATAAATGGCAGGAGTTGTATGCGCCAATAGGTTTAACGTACAAACCGATTTAAGTGCCAGCTCTCCGAAGTGTCTGTTTAATGTAATATAGGTAGGGTGTCACTTGCATTATGTGAACTGGCTCCTTGAAAGTGTTACGTTTACTGGTGTTCCTGTGTCACATTTTTGTACAATGTCTGATCATAGTGATAATAACATATGCAAACGGCGTAGGCAAGGCGAAGGAAGGGCATTTGATGAAAATAAGAAGTTGTGAAATGCAGCAGAAGAATATCGGCCTTTGTTTTCGCTAAGAAACCAGAAGGAACTTTTGGGCTGTAAATGTAAATATTTGTGTAAATCCTTATCTTACTTGCAAAGGAAGCATCTGTTTCAAGATCCATATAAAGTTGATCATAGTACACAACAGAATTATTTATTAGGACTCATATCAGCAAAACGCGTCAGTAGGCGAATATACGGTACTTACAATGATCCATCTCAAAGAATGCGTCAAACAGTTGCCATTTACATAATGCCTAATGGCACGAGCGAACTCCAAGTATGCAGGCGCAACTTTTCGTGAAATGTTCTGGCACCTAAGAGACTGTAAAGTTTGATGGGATTGAAAAAGACAGGTAATACCATGCTCATAGAGAGGCGAAGAAACGAAAGACATGCAGGAAATATAGATGCCCCTCAAGATGAAACTCTTTGATGTTTCTGGTCACATCAATTCCATATCACGTCAGGTGAGACACTGTGCTAAAAAAAATATGATAGAAAATATCTTACCTCTAATTTAAATGTCAGTAAGTTATAAAGCTTTCAAAATTCTGTACCCCAAAACAGACTAAAATTGTTTTTGTTGAAAATGTTTTCGAACGCTTCATGTTGTTTGAAAATGTTTTCAAAAGAAAATTTTCAAACTTTTGTTTTCATACTTCATGATCTGATACGTGTCATAATTGTGATCGATATTCAGTTGAGATTACAGTGGCTGTGGGTAAACATAAAACATCCTTGTACGAAAATTTAATTCTCAGCGCCCCAATTCAAACGAGTGTTTCTTCGGCAAAGGATGTGGAACCTTCAGCAAGTTCTTTTATTGCCCCGCTTCGACAAACTCTCAGATGTTTTATTCACGCCAGCTGTCCGTTCACAATCTTTGTACATATTTACATGATGGCAGAAGTGTAATGAATCTTTGGCATAAAGCCCAAACGGGCAGAAAGGAGGGGGGCAAAGTAAGTAGCATCGTGTGTTTTTTAAGTTCCGAATTAAAGATGTTTGCCCTGCTAGCAAATCTTTAACATTTTGGAGTAACAACTGCTGCAGGCAAAACAAGATCAAAATTTGACGCCGAGTCGCAGGCTAGTGAACAACCTCACTACCCTGAAGAAGCCTGTGATATGACAGGCGAAACGTCGGCCTATCTGCCAACGACGCGGCGTCACCCGGACAGCCTAGAAGTAATGGACTCGAGCCGCAGAAGCCTATGTGTACAAGATCAAAATTTTACTGATTGGGTGGATATACCTTGTTAAAATACGTGTATATGACGAAATTAATCACAAATTTCTAGCAAATGGGTTTTATTTCTAGATTGCGATCGTGAATTTGCCCTTATATCAAACAGAAAATGCCATTGTGCCAGCAGATTTAAAATCTATGATTGAAGGTTCATATGATTTTAATAAGTCTGTAAAGAAGAGATGATAATATTAGGGTTATATATAATGGCACTTTGATTACTTTTTCCGATAAGTCTGTCACTTTAAACGGACAAAATTGTAACATTTGGAAAATATATCATTATAAACTATTTAAACATATTATTGTTTAATTACTATTACTAATCTAAAAGAGTTTCATGTGCAATAGAAAAATTTAAAGCAAATTTTTGTCCGTATATTTAAGTGAAATATTATATATATATATATATATATATATATATATATATATATATATATATATATATATATATATATAACTAATTATTTGTAATGTAAGTATTAAAAAAGACACATCCTTTTTTATTTCAAGTCTTCATGTTATATTATTCATGTGATGAATGCCATTTCTGAATAGTTTGTAATATTAATAAAATACGGTAAATTAAAGATGTTGTCTGGTATCAAAAAATATATTTTGTTAAAGATCGTTTCGATCGCGTAGCGATCATCCTCAGAGCTGAAATTAGAATTACAGAAATAAGATTACATTAATACATGAATTAATCAGAAATGCCATTTACCGTTCAGCAGTACTTCATGAAAGTGATTATGGAGAAAAAGTCTGATTCCCGGGAAATGCACTGGATTGTGATGTAAATTGTGAGTTTAGATTCATTCATATGACACAGTTCTCAATCTACAACGTGAACATCAATACGGTACTCATCTGTTGCTGCTCTTCTCGATTTCCTTGAGTTCAATTATCAGAGGGGAACCGTTGATTTCCTTTTGCCGTGAACACAGGGTGAAAATATGTTCTGCTCTTATTTCTTCCCCCTTGAATGAAAACCAATTTACGACTGCTAGCAGAGTTCTAACGATACTATTATCGAATATAGAGTTGGTGATTTACTGCAAATCGATAGAAGTATAATTCCATTTGATCGGGATTTGTATTGTAGAATGAAAATGTTTCTTTTGTTCCCATTCTTCTGGTATGCAGATGAAATCCATTGGTATACGGCAGTTACGGGACATATTTATGAGCTTTAATTTTTTAGTGTATTGGCCTAAATCTGCAAATAAACTATTGCATTCAAAATTCCAATATCATGATAAAATGCATGAATACATTTACTTTTAATAAAGGGCTCAGAACTCTCTGTGTAATTCTGTTAGATTTTTCATCTTCTGTCTGATGATTTATTACTTTTACTCCCTATTCTAAAGTATATGGAGAAAAATCTTGGAATCACCTCAACAATATGATCTCGGATATTAGTCGTATTATATACAGTAGAAAATTCTTTTCTACTGTAACTCCGCACACACATCAGGATAAAGATTAATTAGTGCTGTTTCAAAGATGGTTAGATTTGGTGCTGGTGGGAGTAGAGGAATACATGCAATTTCTGGACAGGGCGGACACAAATCCAAGCTATTTTTCAACCATATTGATTCCTGGGATTTGGGTGTTTTCTGCATAACTTCATTCAATTGTAGATCTTTAAATAATGGAATGCACTTATTTTAAATTTAGTAATCTTTGAGTTAGAAGACTAAGAGCAAGTTGTACGAACACAGAATAAACTCGGAATAAAGTTGATCAAGCTGTTAGCGCTCAAATCGGTTGCACGAACTCCTGTTGCGGGTGAACTGAGGGATGACAAAGAATTAGGTAGTACCGTGATCTCGCACGCAGACAACGGGTTGTTAAACATCCTGTTAATTTTTCCCGGCCATAGCGGCAAATATCAAATTCTTTAGCGCATCATAAATGAAACGTACAAAATTCTAGAGTATTTTTTTTCTGACGAGCGCGAAGAAGAAATACTCCAGATGTATTTAAAAAATAGAAAGTGGAGGAGAGTACATTTCACAAGATTGAATTAAAGCAACATCTTTAATTTTGATTTTAAAATCGACCGGTTTTCAGCTTGTTGTTTGTTTTATGTACAGTTTTTGCAGTTTTTATCAATTTTCTCTAAAATAGTTTCCATTGGATTAGATAGTTCAGTTATGGATTAGACCATTTATACAGCGGATTCTGTTTTTACCTTAATATGTATCCGGTTCTTGACAGAAAACAGCGAAGTCCCTCTAGCTTTTGTGCTCCGAATACTGCTGTGGGAATCGCGCTAGCATGTGAACATTGCAACTGTGATTCTGACCTGCATATGCGCGTAGTAGCTCTGCAGATGAAATAACTGCACCTGACGCAACAACACTGATGAGTTCGAAGAATGAGGTATGAAGTTATCTCACGGACGCGTAAAAATGTGAGATTTCCGTTTTTGTATGCAGTGCACTGCAATAGTTTAATTATTGCGAATGCGAGTATCAAACAATGAATTTATTTATTGAACAACTCCTGAGATTCTTTATATAAAATAAATTGTGGCACGTTTATCATGACGACGCCTCGCAACTTGTTCACAGGAAAGGACCATTCTTATGTAAAATTAACATTATTTAATATGTTATTTATTGCTTATTAATCCGTGTAGCCGGTCGCACCA
Source organism: Gryllus longicercus (assembly GCA_038098605.1). Classification (NCBI taxonomy): domain Eukaryota; kingdom Metazoa; phylum Arthropoda; class Insecta; order Orthoptera; family Gryllidae; genus Gryllus; species Gryllus longicercus. Next base: position 2,311,225 of record JAZDUA010000169.1, on the reverse strand, counting down.
TCGAATATGATTTAGTCCTGTACGTGCAGTGCAGGTTTTTATTACGTTAGGTGGCTGTGTTAGTCCCCCGATAGGTGGTGATATCCAGTACCAATCTGCGTATTGGTTTGCGGGGGTTTCCCTATCCAGGTATCTTCCATAAGTGGGGCGCCGCCGAGTCGCGATGTGCTTTGAGCACGTGACTGGATCCCCACGTGTGTGGTAGTGTAGCGCTTGAATGTGCTAGTGTGTGTAGTTAAGAGAAAGTTAAATAGGACTAGGAAGAGAAAGGAAAGATCGCGTGCGGTCAGTGGTCGGTATGTGTGGGTATGCGCTGCCATTCTCCTAGTAATGATCTGAGAAACCACGGAAAACTACCGACGAGAGCAGCTAGAATCTTCCGGACATCAGCCGAATTCGACCTAGTTAGTATCGAAAAGCATCCCACCGCTAGGACTCGAACCCTAGGACCTCCAGCACAGGCCCTGCAGCAACAAAACTTGATGTGCTGCCGGTATGTATGCATGTATGAATAATAATAATAATAATAATAATAATAATAATATAATAATAATATTTATTTCCACCTATTTAGTCTGTCTTGAATGATTAACTAATAATTTCTACATGTTTTATTGAACTGTAATTTTAAAAATGTTACTATATATTTTAATCATTCAAATTTACAGCCTTATGATGGAGCCAACAATCCCCAAAACCGTAGCACATTAAGGTTAAGAAATCAATGATATTCACAATATTTGTTTATAAATATGGGTCCTGATTCCTTCACAATAAATACTACTACTAATAATAATGATAATGTAATAATAATTATTATTAATATTATTAATGTTTTTCGGACCTTAAATGCATTTCATTGTTCATTAACATGTTTCTCATTCAAGGATACTTCGATTCAGTTCGATCCACTGCTATTCGTTAATTCGTATCTCATTTAAAAGAAAATTCTTCGATACTATTGTCAAGGTCCCTTACTATTGAAAATGCTTCAATTACAACCTTCTATCATTATTTATCTGATATAATTGGTGTGGAATACGACTGCAAAGTGTATGGTGCGTCTCAAAAACCGATTATCACCTGTAGTTATCTTTCATAACATTGATAATTTATCCTACGCTTAATGCAAAAATAACATAACTATTCTTCACCCTGATACTTTCTTTTGTTAAAGACATATAATTATTAACTATTGATAATCAATATTTTTTAAAAGAAAGTACAACTGTGATAAATATTGGCGTTCTCTTTGTTCTAAGGGTAGAATAAATTAAATACAAATAATGAGAATAAATTTGATTTTTGAAATTTGAATGTGTTAACGTTATATGTATGTAGTTTATAATGAAAAATGTATCATGAAGAATAAGGATTTCTATCACTAACATAATAAACAATTACGAGAGCTTTCACATTTCAACAATTCGAAATTTGTAATTTTAAACTTTTAAGTTATGCGGTTGAAATCTCACAACCACAACGATACCAATTATTGAATTTTATTTTTCATCGTTATTGGAGAGTTAAAGATGACATTTTCAACATGAATTTGCGCGTACTCACTTTAGTTTATGATGAAGATTAAGATTTTTTATTTAATTGAACGAATAAAGTAGCTGACTTCAAAATAATTTTGATGATTAATGAATGTATTGATCGAGGATAATATAACTTGTGTGTTATTTGGGTTAACATTTAACCAAGTATGCAAAGTAGAGGAGCAACATTACTCACTATTTGTACACTGCACGATAATCTTGGTTACATGAGAAGTGTAACATTACGAAAGCAAGAAGGCGGGTCATGTGATAACCTCGCCCCTAAATAACGAGTTCACATTCTTGACATTGCAGTCTCTAACATTCGGCAATTAGGATGTCCTAAAGTGGCATTTTAAGTCATTTCGACAGGTAGGGTGAAGGAATGAGGTTAAACGGTGCGTCAGAAAAGGGTGTTTCGTGTGGTTATGAAATAAAATAAGACGGCAACATCATTGTTTGTTAAGTCAAACATCCCTCCGGGACCGCTTGCATTCTTAAAGTGCTACAAAAGAACACGGTGGAGGTGAACACTAAAACTAGAGGAAATGTAGAAATATTGGGGAGGTGTGGTCGACACAAGTTGCAGATAAAATAAAAGACGTTATATTTGCCAACATGATTTCAATTCACATATGTTTAATCTGGAAGTGTGTTTTTCGTTCCTTTCCTTACCATACCAATGTGTGCCGACACATATGTGGTACGAGCAGGGGCGGTTCCAGAGACAACGTTTTGGGGGAGAAATTGAAAATGTTTGGTCGAATATGTCATTTTACAGATTTTGTAAAATGTGTCAGGCTACACTCAGCTTATGCTGCGATACTCAGATCATACTACGATTTATCCGTTTTTATCATTATTCGAAAATATTTCTGCTTGAAAGTTTCGTGACAAGTTAAAATAAATAGTTAGTGGAAAATTTTAGGGGGGGGGGAATTTCCCTCCTTTCCTTCCCCGTGGATCCGCGCTTGCGTACGATTAACAACTTTTATTGCCCGAAGGCGTTCCTCAGCTGCACCCAAACCCCCCTGCTTAGGAGGCTCAGGGTATCTACTGATGTCAGTGCGGCGCCTCTCACCGGGGGAGTTCGAGTCCCCATGTGGCAGGATTTTTGAAACTAACTACATAGGTAGGTCGAATTCAGCTGCTGGGTGGACGAGAATTCTAGCGGTCGGCTGCTCTGATCGGTAGTTTTCCTTGGTTTCTTCTATCACGTGCCTTTTCCTTAGCGAATTATCACTCCTTACTCACACAAAATTATACAACCTTGCACTACGCTACCCCACAAGTCAAAAGATCAGTAGGGGCGTAAAGCGTGTACCGGATCGGGTGGTTTGTCGCAGGTGAGAGATACCTAGTTGAGGGAAACTACAAAAGCCGATCTATTGGTCGGCGTTGGATCTCACCGTCCAGAGGGGAAGACCAGTCACCTCACCTGATAAAAAAACTTACACTACACTTACAGGACTAGTGACAGCCGTTGAAGCGCTTGGAAACCCGAAATACCTATGTAATCAATCCATTCATAGCCTCAGTAGCTTCTCTATTGCCCAGTCTCAAAGACCTAGGGTCACCCAGAGGGGGCGGAGCAGCTAGAGTAATTTGTCACAGACATCAAAGTAATTGGTACCACAATATAAAAAATCAACACAACTTATAATATTTTCAATTCAAATTAATTCCTATGAGTGGTTTTTGTTGCTTGTGAATTCTTTTTATTTAATAGGGGGAAAGTAAAGGAGCCCATGTAACTACTACTATAGGGCCTCTCGTGTTCTCTGGATAACTCTGTGGAGACTGCGTGATACTCCACTGCAGAAACAGCAAATTTCTTTCGCTTCTGTCGGCGAACTCGCGAACAGGAATGTGAAAACATGATCACGGATCACGAGAGGGGGAGGGAGGCTGAGAAATATCAATCGCGATATATTTCAGAAGATAGTTTTTTTAGGTCGCATGAACTACTAGGTCTTTAGCGACCACCATTGCGTATAACGGTGTGGTAAAGTCATCTTGAATGCCACAGAATCCTTGCAAAGATAAGTTTCCTGCAAGGCACAAGTCTCCTTGAATTTGGTCTTCAATGGCAGTCAGTTACGACGCTGGTGATTGAGTGTTGCTTCCAAACGTGACAAACAACCTGAGGTTGAGCCCTAGTGCAACACCTCCCAGCCAATAGAAAAGGATGAGCGAGGAGCCGTGCGCTTCTCACGCCGCCACCCCCGGGACGAATGAGATCTCCCTACCCCCTCTCGACTCTCGTGCGCATGCGCAGAGATTTGACCACCAAGGTCACGTACGGACACTTTTACTTTCCGGAAGTGCTTCGATTTATCTCAAAAGTAGGCTTTTTTATGGACCGTTTCACCAATTTTGGTGACTCAGGGCATTAATTTATGTCACTGCAAGGCCTCTGACCGACAAGTTCCAGGGTTCGAATACCAGCCATTGCAGGATTTCCGACACTTGCTAGATTTCTAGGTCGAAGTCTAGAGGAGGATTCTGACGGTCGGATGCTCTCAGTAGGTTTCCATGGTTTCTGTGATCAACACCAGGCGAATGCCGGAGCAGTACCTTAAGAAACGGCTCGCAGACCGTGCGCGATCTTTCCGTCCTCTTCTTTGTTCTATCACCTCCCCATACTTACACTTAAGCGCATTTCACTACCAAACATGCCGGAAGGCCAGACGGGAGCTTAGAGCTTGTCCCCCGCGGATGCTGTGCTGGATACCTGGTCGGAGACACCACCCCCAACCCATGCAACCCCCCCCCCCACCCCCTGTGCCGAATCTCGCCGTACAGCGGAGAAAGATCGCCTCCATCTTCCTCAAGAAATCGTCTTCTCCACTTACGAGGCTAATGGCTTTAGCAGTTGTCACGGCCGAAATAATTTAATAAATCGATATTAGCAATTTAGACTATTCTGACCGGTGAAAATAAATTTAGTAGGGACCACATAAAGTATATTCTGCTGAAAAGCAGATCTACAGCAACAAACTGTAAGATGAGATGAAGTATTCCACTTATTGACATCAGAAAGATCGCAAAATGAAACAAAACAAAGGAGAGAAGTTGACTGTGTAGGTACTGAAGGCTCAGTCACAATTGGTGCACCCAGCGCAGTTTCAATTTACAACGGTATGAATAATAAAGAAAAATTTGTATTCTTAATATCAATGTAGCAAAGTAACTTTTTTATTAGTCACAAAACGTATTTCATTAGCAAATTTTTACATAGCAACGTAATATAAAATCTGTAATAGAACACTAGGCTTCATTTAGTGATTGTGTAATGTGTTGGGTTTACACGCTCGTTTCCACGGCTTAAGACAATAAATTTCTCGACTTAGGTCGTAAATGTGAAGATTTTCATCGGGTTCGTAATTTAGTGACCCACACGCTACTAGATGGCCATTACGTTGGGTATCGAGGTAATGTAAGCCGATTATTTAAACTGTTGAGCGCCAGGCCGCGGGTGGCCGAATTTTTAAGACTTAGTCGATTGTTGATTAGTTCACGTTTTCGAAGACTACTCTTGATCTATTAGAGTGAATGAACTTTGTTTTAGAATAGATTTTTCATTAAGCAAGTAATAAATAACTGTCTGTTCTCTTGTTTAAAACATTTTTATCCACAATGATCACACCTTTGTTTAGGTTGGATAAAGTTGATTTAATAAAGTCGTAGGAGGCTTTTTCTTTGGTTTTACACGTCGTTTCCTTCCTGCAGATGGACGCGCCCCTACTCTATCAGCAGTTCACGATGTATTTCAGACCGTACAATCGACGGCCGAAAGTTAATCCAACAACACGGAACGTCTTATATGACAAACAGAAAGGATGCTTGAAGACATGCACTGTTGCTCGCCAAGGGCTCAATGTGACGCATTTCTAGTCGCTCGTGTTGATACTTCCGAGTCTTTACAGCGTGTCTCGTCTTCGCAAACCGGGATTTTTCAAGAAAGTTCACTCCTTTCACAGTTCGCCCCAAAACGGCCGTGATATTATTATGGTGCTGATTCGTTTGATTGACACAACTCGTCTTCTCGTAGGCTCTATTTCGGGAGGGTCAAGTCGCTGGCAACGTAACACTTTTACTGTAGTTCGTGGGCACTCCGTTAGGAGAGATTGACGCGAGATTTAAATGAAAGGGTTTAAAAAACAGAGTGGTGGTATGTCACTGGAAACCTGGGCCGCGACAGTCTTTGTGAGAAGTTAATTGACAGTTGTTATCCCTCATTTTGCTACATTAATTCTCATTTTCTATTGAAAGCAGAGAAATGATCCATAAAATGAAATAACATATCAGTCAGATTTCAAATTCTCAATTGAAAGTAAAATTAAACATTTTCAATGTAAAGTATATTGATTTTGTAATAGTGTTTATTTACTCGTAAGAGTGATATTATAGTATTAACGTTCAGAATAGAAGGTTTCACAGCCTGTTAAAAGCCCTGTCCGTCCGTAAGTGAGAATTGTTAACATATAGAGACTTGTTAATTTATTTCACATTATTGCTAAATACAATATGTAATTGAATGATTTTAAAGGAAAAAACTAAACGAAAACAAAAAAATGGCCATTCAATCATATTCCTTCCCTTCGGCAAAAATGTTTAAAAAAGGCAAATTTTAAAATAGTAATTAATGGTAAAATACAATCATCATTCAAATCCGGTTGGTTTTCAAAAAAAAATCTCAAAAACATATTTTCGTTTGAAGCCACTTTTCCCCTTCCCGCGCCGCTCCAGCTTGCGTGTGCAGACCCCTTTCTGGATGTGGAGGGGAAGCGAGTGCGGAGTCAGGGGAAGTTGCCCGTGCTCGCAGGAGCACCGGGCGTTCTAGGCGGGCAAGCAGCTCGTGCCAGCGCGGTTTGACGTGCCTGCTCTCGAAAATAGTTTAGGCTACAGAATTCCATGCGGAGACGTTCGGGGCGGCGTCAAGGAATTTTCCCAAACTCGGCAACATTTGCACTCTCTCTTTGGAAACAAAATTTTCCAGCGTTATGACGCATTTCCAAAAAGGGTCGTCTGTCGTCGAAGGTTGCCATTTTCTTAATTCCATGCGGAGATGTTTGGGGCGGCGTCAAAGAATTTTCCCAAACTCTGCAACATTTGCCCTCTGTCTGTAGGAACAAATTTTTTCAGAGTTAAGACGCATTTCCCGAAATGGTGGTCTGTCGTCGAAGGTTGCCGTTTTCTTAAGGGTATTTGAGGAGTGCACACATGCGTTGGCGTGTCTATCGATGGGTTGGCACATGTGCGATCCATCGCAATAACATCAACTTCGGAAGAAAATGTGAAAAAAAAAACGCGTGGAAAATTTCTCAACTGTAGTCGAAAGTAAGATATTTTAGCACACACGTATTTTAGTACCTAGGTATTTTTTTATGAAAAATGTAAAAGTTTTCTTAAAAAGTGTTCTCAGCAACACGGACTAACATCGATTAATTCCTGTCATTTTAACTAAAACGAATGGGGTGGATACAAAAATTAGTTTCAAATTTTTCAAATTTTCCCTTTTCAAATAGGGAACAAACTACTAAAGTTTACGTCATAAGTATTTGGAAGCAAATAAAGCATGATAACGCATGAAATAATGAAGTTCCAGTACACATCGATTAATAGTCTGAGCAATGTTTGCGAGTGTCACCAGTTCAAAATTCGTTTGGATGTGACAAACGCGTAAGAAGAGAACGTGAACTTTGCGTAAAAGCGAGAACACAGTGGAAATTTGACCATGCTGTGAGAGAATAATTACAGTAATGAATAAGGCCAGAGAAAAACTTGCGGGGCACTTCTGACTCTCTTGAATAAGAGATTAGCCGTGTTCCGAGGAACTGCTCGCCCTGCATACTGATGATAGCTCACTTAGTGGCTCTCCCTCTTCTTTTCTGAGGGGAAGTCAGCAATTCGTGAAGAGTAGTGACAATTTAAAAGAATAAATAGGTATTATGTATTTATTAATAAGTTTAATTATTCTTCTGTTTTCCTCTGATAATAATTATTCGGTAATTACAAATTATTCCGAAGGTTAGTAATAAAACTAGAAATTTAAGTTTGACCATTTGGAGTACCTACAAGTATTAAGGAAATTTTGTCGTTCATTTATGGCAAGAGTTTGTGCTAGTTTAATCTCTTCATTAAAGTTTTCCATTTCGCCTCCCGCCAGCAACAACGGCTGCAGCAAATACCAGGAAATACACGGGCAGATATTCCAATCGAGGGCAAGGTATAATGTACCGCCTCGGTGGTTGTAGTTTGGGTGAGGGGGCGCGGGAGGTGGGAGCGCCTACTCTCGTACAGATCTTCGGGACCGGAAGACATTTCGCGACGGAGGCGCGGCGTCCGGCAAACCAGCGGCGTAAGTTCAGAAGGGACTGATAGGACCATGTCCGGAGGTCCTGAAGATCTAGGACCCTCTGAATTAAAGTAAATTTCAGTGTTAAATAAAGAATAGTTATCTACAAAAAATGTCATGATAAAATAAACAAATCATTTGCGGAGAGTTACTTTAACAAGTTATTGTGTATACACTAGTTAATAAATAACTAAGTAGCTTAAATAATGCGACCTCTTGCGGCAATCGCTGGCAATAATTTCAATGAAGGCTATGTCTTTCATGAGCCTATATCAAATGTTTAAACATATTTTAAAAATGAGTGAGAAACATAAAAATGAACATTAAATTAAAAACAAGAGTCGTTGCGTTGCGTGTTCTATAAATACCAAGTTTAATAAAACTCTAGAAATAACACGTTACGATTAAAAATTTATGAAGTAAATTGGCACAATACTGTCTGAGTAGTAAATGAATTTTATCCATTGAGCATGAAATCCAATATGGTTGAATTCTACTATCAGTGATAAATTTGTAAACGAAAAGTAAATACAAAAAATTTAATTTTAAAGTACATCGTGAAATTTCAAAAATATTAATTTATTTTCTCTAATAGAGCGTTGTAATAAAGGTTTTTACTTCTAAAATTCAAATTTATAATCACAAAATTAAATTAATGACATGTCTTTGATTAGGGGGCCCTCGTATCGTATCAGTCCAAGGGCTTGCTATGCTGAACTTACTGCGGGAATAGTTAGCTCAAATTATAAATAGTCCTGTAGAGGATTGTGAAAGTTACGTAAACACTCTTGGAAGAGATATAAGAGGCGGTCGCGTCCATATCAGAATGGTAGGGTGCAATGTAGATTGAAAGACTCAAATGGCAATAGTATCGGTGTCCTTTGAGACGATGAAGACTAGATACTTATATTGCTGAGCCACTAACACATGGGGAGGAAAATAAAACGCAACAAAAAACTATTATTTTGCCTATAAATAAAGAGATAAATTGAGAATTATAAATTAAGAGATAAAATATATTACTTGAAGGAAGAATTAGGAAAATTGGTAAAAGTTTGAGTTATTAGAGAAACGGTAATTTAAAATCTGGGGAAAGTAGTTTTATTTAGTGCTACGCAGAGAGGAACGTCCACCGTTAGTGTTTATGTGGTCAAATGGGTCAGGTTCAGGTGGTGAAGTCTGGAAGAAGAAAGCTAGTGACGCCGGCACCTGGTTCTAATTATTTTAGACAACTTTTAGTGCATTAGAGGGAGGTTTATCATCTTTGCGTTTTCCCCTCATTGGTTCCATATGTTTCTTTTCCACGTATTTGATGAGATGGAGAGACCATCTGTGGTATCCCCACTCCAGAATGGGAAGAACTACAGTTACGCCCGCTATTTCGTACGGAAGAGGGAGCATTTGAAGGAGAATAGCCCTTCCACTGCCGAATGATCCTCCTGAGGGGTAAAAAAGCCACAGGCTGGCGGTGGGGCGGCAGAGAAGTTTCCGTCAGCAAGCAGCCATGGCTTCGTGCACTGCCACTCGCCACTCGCCACTCGCCACTCGCCACTCGCCACTCGCCACTCGCCACTCGCCACTCGCCACTCGCCACTCGCCACTCGCCACTCGCCACTCGCCACTCGCCACTCGCCACTCGCCACTCGCCACTCGCCACCCGCCACTGCCACTGCCACTGCCACTGCCACTGCCACTGCCACTGCCACTGCCACTGCCACTGCCACTGCCACTGCCACTGCCACTGCCACTGCCACTGCCACTGCCACTGCCACTGCCACTGCCACTGCCACTGCCACTGCCACTGCCACTGCCACTGCCACTGCCACTGCCACTGCCACCCGCCACCCGCCACCCGCCACCCGCCACCCGCCACCCGCCACCCGCCACCCGCCACCTCCTCTGCCCTCTCGAGATTCGTTTGGTTCCCAGGTGTCCAACTTGCTGCGCCTCGAGGACCACAACTGAAATCTTTCATAAGGTTGCGGGCCATATTTCCATAACTCGGGCGACCCGTACCTGACTTCCTCGTATTGTTGATCTCGGCAGTTTGTCCGCCTGCTCTGGAACGGGGGAGGAGGATGGAACCATGCGTGATATCAGACCATACCATGCAAACACATTGGGATGATTGGATTGATTGTGCACGTTTGAATTTACAAGAAAAACATTTAAGTCTAACTTTTTTTACATTTAGGGAGACTTGGCCCCGGCAAAGCACTTGTGGTTGATGCGCAATGTTCTGTCAGTCATGGATACAAGAGACTAACTTTTGACTAATAAACTTTCGTGGGCCGCCAGTTGGCAACCCTGGCCTGGTGTATGGACCCGCCGTCACCTGGATCTGACCCCCGCTGCCGAGCGCCGTTGCGACCGCCGCGTGCCATCCGACCGTCCAACCTGAGGCAACACTTGTCGCCAACTTTGCCCCTTTACCTGCGAAGGTTACAGACTCCGGACAGTGCTGTCCATACAGGTCATTTCACAGGGAAAGCCCCAAGTACGGCCTCTAAGCACCGCCACTTCAATGTCCACGGCCAAGTGGACGACGTTTTAAGTTGTATTTACCAGCAGGTCTGCAAGGACGTAATTATTTATTTTTGCATTAAAGAGAGGTGTGTGAAAATCATACAATTCTCACTTACGACCCGAACTTCTACCCCCTGCGGATACAACACCATCTGTGTTGAAAGTCAGGAATCGAAAGATGCAGACTTTGTAATACATTAAAGACTCCTGACGTATTCACGTAGTATCATATCAAACATTTTATTTTATTTTGTAATAAATGAATTTCCAAATAAAAATAAAAGTTAACCTAGTTGACAAAGTATACGTAAGTAAATAATAAAAATTTTAAATCCATGTGTGTCAAATTAAAAGAAAGTTTCACATGTGAGTAATCAGTTTCTGAAGTAGTTTCTTTCTAGTAGCATTCTTAACTATCGTCCTCTCTTTTGTGTCCTAGATGCTTTTGATTTCAAGTCATACTACGGAAATAAGGAGGAACACACTACCTGTTTTTATTATTAACTTGTCCTTAAAATTTGCTCTTTGTCGAGATAAAATCTACCTGTTTTAATTATTTGCCAGCCCTTAAATTTTTCTCTTTGTGCAGATAAAATATAATTACAAATTAAATATCATTGCAAACTTTTAAATAACATAAAATACATTCAAAAACATTAATACATTTTTCTTGAGACTATTGGATAACAAGAATTAGATTTATATTCATAAGTATACTTATATTCTAATACATAATTTTCGGGTTGTTTTATCAAATTATCCCATTTTACGCTGACTGGTTTTATATTGATTTGGCTCGTTTTTATGTTACTATCAAATTCTTCAGAAATTAAAAGGTAAATTGTTTGCTTCTTAATTGCGTAAATTTGATTATTTCACAAAAAAACCTTTAAAATCAAACATCTGACGCGACGATAACTGTAATTAATGTTGCAAGAGAATAAGTATTTTATTCGCGAATGGGAAAATTAAATTTCTGAAGCGACGACAGAAACCAATAAGATTCTTGATCACAATATTTTTATTCTATAGTATAATACATAAATATTTTTACTCTATAGTATTAGATACTATTATTTTATCTATTATAATTAAAAAAAGAAGTGTTAATCATATTTAAAAACAGTGTTTCTCAGTCAAAACCTGCATTTAATTTGTTAATGAGATCATTGCGAACGAAACACATTGTTCAATTTCGTAAATGGGGTAAATTGTATTAGTTCTCAAATATAATTCTCAGCAATGAATTTATGAGAGAAATTTTAGTTTTCTAAAGAATAAAATTGGTATTTATGTTGCCAAGAACAAGAAAATACATGATTATTCACTTAACTGTAATGATTAATGAAAATTGACACATTCAGGAAATATTCCTCACTTGCTTCTTGTCCATGAGGTAGACCTTATTCTCTTAGATAATTCATCTTATCGTTTTATGTAGTAAATTACCATTCATCCTCGAGTAAAAATAAATCTTCTTGATGCCTAAAGAAGAACATTCTGAAATTCATCAATGAAGAGGCTTTCTAGAATTTTTGAAAATACTTTTAGCACTGGGAGAAGAGTGCTCTTAATACAAGAGGGACATGAATCACCACGGAGCAGTAAACATGTTTTTCTATATTCACCATCAATTTTCTCCTTGTCGAATATTTTATCACAAGTTTTTGTCGTTTCCCGCACGAACACATTACTGGAAAATTTTATCGATTTGCACGCGGGTTTTGCCAGGGAACTCAGCGAGTCCTCTTTTGATGTAGGCCAAATGCAGGTAGCTCGAAAACTGCAGATGGAAGAGAGGGCGTTTGGAGTATCATACCTGCAGGTGCAAAGTTGGAGGAAGCCAGGAGCAAAGGAAATTCCCTAGATATTTCGTCAAAATGAAGCTTCTGTCCTATTTTAGGAAGTGAGGCACTAAAAGAATAAAAAGACATACTGTCTTATAAAGAAGTTTCAAAATAGGTAACATATTGCACGTCATGCGAGAAAAACTAGTGGGAAAGCGCGGCTTAGCGGCGAAAAGTTTCTCCTCAACAATTACTCATATTTTTTAAAGTGCACGACAAAAAAGATCTACAACTCAGTGAAGTTGCGTACAAAACATCCACCCAAACAAACACATCGATATGGTAGCAAAATGACTCGGAAAGTTGGAACATATCTAAAAATTTTAAGCAGCAAGAAAGAACGTCGGAAATTATATATCGGTAGGTTATTGCTATAGAAAAGTTAGAAAAGTTCTACATTCATTTAATGGAAAATAGAAACTCCCCAAAACATTGTTTCATGTCGTTCAATATTATCTCGAAGACTAATAAATTTTTACAAATTCTATCACTATTAATTTTGAATAGTGTTAAAGTAGCTTTTGAAAATTCAATGGTAATGCTTCATATTTTCAAAGATCAATACACTGATGTTTTTTGTAAAAGGATATATGTGACAGAAGATTGATAGGCATTGCGTTTATGTACATGCACACATTTTTGCATTAAAAAACTCTTCGAAACTCTTTCCCTAACAATAACCTACACTGGCATGTTTTCCCAAGTTGAAATGTCGAATGTTTTCAATAGATTGATTGCATCTCATACGACGAAATAATGAACAGATGACCCCAAATAAATGTTCAATGTTACTTAATTAAAATGTAGAGTTTATACCTACACATGTACCTTGTTAATAATACCAAGCAATAGACTATTTTGGACCTACTACCTTTTTAATTAAATCAAAAATAAGAATAGAATAGAGAAAAAACTCAAACATCTTATCCTCCTGTTAGTAAATACGTCAGTAGTTTTAGTCAGATTTAGTTTCAGCTCAAAAGCTTTTAATCTGACAGTTACGAATTACATACTTTCAACCATCCATCTGTCCATCAATCCATCCATCCATTGTTAAATTATTGAGACCAATGAAGTTGTTTTGTGGGTCTATTTTAATAAAAGAGAAAAAACGTTGCTAACTGAATCATAAATGACTATTACTATCACTCTAATACGTAGAGCAATGAGTTTCTTAATATTTTTTGTTATTAATTTTGAATTTTGTCATTAGTTGTGTTAATGATCTTAAATGCGTGAATGTTTTGGTAGAAGTTCAATCACATTAAATTACGTGTTTATAGTTACTACTAAGCATGTGTTAATAGTTAATTAATTTTATGTTAAACGTTATTGGGAAGAGATAAAGAATAATGAAATTGAATATGCATTTCCGTTATGTAAGTTTATTTTCCGACGTCTGTTGAAATGCATCTACAATGCGAATAAGTCTTTTCACATTGTGACGTGACATCAACATGAGAAATGATTTTTCTGTCCGGTAACGTGACATTTTTAATATGTTTTAAAAATACTCCGTAATTTTACGCACGTTTCACAGTACCTAGAAATTATACAATCGCAGAAATATACTATTTTATTCCGCTAAGTTAATTTATTTCTATGAATCTTTCTCAATATCAACCATATAACTATTTAACGCCATTAGGGGTAAGGGTTTCATGCAAAATACTACGACGGAATACTGACATGGTAGTTCTATTAGGGAGGCTTCATGTTTCGTCATTTTCAGATGATCTTTGACTTAACGTTGACCAATTGTTCTAGTACGGTTTTTAAGCTGATATCACACACGATGTATCCAAGATTATTTAATATCCAAGCGAAACATGCCATCTCCGACCAGAAAAATTGCTTCTCCCTCTCGGACTAGCGAATAGTTAATTTTCCAAAGGATTGCTCCTCACTTTAGCCTCTTTTCTCATCATAACATCTCCATCAAGGTTTGGTCCAGCAGGATTAAAACATGTCTTAAATAGACAATTGACCTGACCATTCTATTGTCACGTGTCTAAAACGAACACTTGCTCCAACCAGTTTGTTGATTACCTGATAATAGCACGTACTTTTCTCGAGACTACGCAAATTTATCATGTGATTTGTGAAAAACATAACAAATAATAACTGTCTCTTCGTCATTTCGAGTGCACCCTTACAATACTTATTTACTTAATTAAACAAATCCACCATCGAAAGTGCCTATGTAAGTACGCATGCGCATTCTTGCACGGACAATATTCATCATATTGATTGTTATGGTGTGATCCAAATCGAATATTAACTATAGGGTCTACAGTTTAGTGTACCAATAGGTCATAAAAACAATAACGACCTTTACTTTGTTACTTTGTGTATCAACGGTGTCTCTGTACTGAAGATTGATTCATAGCAACGATCACAACATTGTTTATTAATTGACATTTCTTCGATGCATATCCCCCAATACCTTGTCTTTGTGTATTATCACAGTACTTATCTATTATTCCCATCTCATGTGCATGTAAGTTTACATCTTGAATATACCACTACTTCATCTTAGATTTAATTTGTACTTAGGGATCTGACAGGATTGCAATATCTCAGATTAAACGTAAATCGAAGCAAACCCAATTTAATGAGTTTTTACAGTTCCATACATGTAAAAATGAGGTTTAAACATTTTATGTTACTTTCCGCTAATGAAATTATTTTTAGCCTCAAATTCAGTAAATTCTGGTTTTGCTTTTACTACGACGATATTTTGTAGAAATGCTTTAAAAAAGGCTTTACACAATCGTAAATGCGTGTAATGGGTTCAATTATGCTCGCGAACATTTTCTCAACAAAAAAAAACTTGCTTTCGCAAGAGCAATGTAACTTAATTCATGTTCTTTCTTTCCCTTGTAACATAGCATTGCATTGCACGTTCGTTCACTTAATGTTTGCCCTCAGAGTAGCATGTGCCTTTCCGCTCCTATTGAAAACAAACTCAAGAAACACGAGCCAATGTTTTCTGCGAGCTGCTGTTTTGTAAGTCGTTTACTTTGTCTGCAATTATTCCCCTCATTGTTAACAATACATCTGCCTAATGACTGCTCCCGTCGCAAGGCTTAAAAAGCAGTCGAGTGCGAGTACTCGTGAAAAGTAATTTTCGTTCGGCAGCCAGAGTGCGGCATTGTTCTATCCCACTTCATGAGTCCTCAGGGCCTCTGGTAAACGCACTAAGAACTTTCTTGATAATTAAAAGCGATCATTGTTTGATTTCTGGGAAGAACTTCATGAAAATGCAAAGGATGGGAATACTGAATAAATATTAAATGAAAATGTATAAACTATCTTCGGGAAACTGGTGATTTATAAAATACGACGAGCTCCTGTTGTACTTTCATTAGAATTAATTGTAAACTGTTTCGTACGTATATTGTCTTATTTATTATCTTTAATTTAGATTCGTGAGCATGAACCACAACGTGTCGGCTTATCCGTAGTACCAATTGATGTTGTTCCGATTCGACTAGCACCAAACATGATAGGTAAACAAATATTGAACATCAACCAAAAACCACAATGTATTTTTACATAATTTTTCCATGTTTACATGAAAGCAATCCTCAAGATTACTTGACGTAATACGAATAATGTATCATAATATTGAGTAAGCTACCGTGTTTTGCAAATTGTATTTCCGTGGTTCTCTTAGGCTCTGGATAAACGGAGGTAAGAATCAAAGTATTGCTGGTAAAATTACGGATGGGAACAATATAAAGAAAAAATTCTTGGAAAGATTTTCCTGATACTTTTTGTTTCATATGTCTTTCTAAACGTTTTATTTTTTACTTCAGAAATTGCCATTCCGAACAATTTACCCGGCTTAAAATTTGGTAAATATCTCAATTTTTGTTTGAATTTGACTGTTATTTTGTTAATTAGACATGTAATTTAGAGTAATTTCATTACACTGGCGTCCGTTTTCAAAACAAGATTAATATTTTAATTTTTCAACGGTTTTTGTAGGAATTGACCGCAATAAACTCGAATATAATATTTATTTTCCTCAATCACGTGTAGTGTTTGTGCTAGGGATCCTGTGATTACTACGGATACTGTTTTTACATTTAGGCCATTTTCTTTTTATAGAGGGTCAATAACTTGATGAAAGACGTGATAACAACAGCAGATGTTATCATGGTAACTAGTGAATTTAACCCTAGAAAGGATACAGGGGTAATATCTTATCCCACGTCTTTCGTTCGGAGTTTTCGGGAATGAATGTTTGCGAACGTGAATTTATGTGCATTTTCCTTTGAAGTTAGGGTTCGTCTGTCGCATGTGTTCTTGTTCGTCTGCCACTCGGGTAAAGGAAATTAAAGGTTGAGGTAACAAAACTTCCCTATATACGTGTATGTATGTATGGTATGTATGGTATGTATGTATGGAATGTATGTATGTATGTATGTATGTATGTATGTATGTGAGGATGTATGTATGTGAGGATGTATGTATGTGAGGATGTATGTATGTGAGGATGTATGTATGTGAGGATGTATGTATGTGAGGATGTATGTATGTGAGGATGTATGTATGTGAGGATGTATGTATGTGAGGATGTATGTATGTGAGGATGTATGTATGTGAGGATGTATGTATGTGATGATGTATGTATGTGAGGATGTATGTATGTGAGGATGTATGTATGTGAGGATGTATGTATGTGAGGATGTATGTATGTGAGGACGTATGTATGTGAGGATGTATGTATGTGAGGATGTATGTATGTATGTGAGGATGTATGTATGTGAGGATGTATGCATGTACGTCCCCCTCCACAAAAAAAAATAAAAAAATCTCATATTTTGCCATCGAGTATGAAAGCTGACTAGATACTCTTCTCGAGCGTTCGAGCAAAGCAAAAATTATTGAATGGTTGAAATGAAATGTATGTGAAGGTCAGGGAACAATCTTCTTGTTTGGTCCTATCTTCCATATACGGAAGTTAGGTGACCCATAACGGGTTTTCTTGGGATAAATTATTCAGGGTGGTTTCCCGTTGCCTTCCCTGATATGATGAAGATGATGATGATGATAGGGGGTGAAAGGACGAACACAATACAACCATGCCCGAGGCGGGACTCGAACCCGCAATCTTTCGGTCCGAGATCGCTACGGCACTACTGCCTAAGCGATCTCGGCCACCGGATCGGCCAGGGAACAAGAGTACGTGCAAAAATGCATGTTGCAAATGCGAAAATTTTGTTTTCCAAGAACATGGAGTAAATACATGTGTTTACAACATCAGCGCATTATAAGTGAGACAAAATTGATGTTTACTTTAAATAAATATTCAGTCACCTTGTATTCTGTTTTTTGATTCTATCCTTTGGGGTAACAGATTACTATATGTATCCATTTACCGGTGTAGTACCCGTGTATCATGGAGTTAACTAAAACATTTCTAGGGTTAACACAAGCTAGTTTCAGCGCAATCTTTGTTAATGGAAAATTGTATTAAGAAAACAAATATTGTGGAAAAAATTGGTACCCTCTTACATCCTTTCTACATGCGTCCCTCGTGAGGAATAAATGTGAACGATAGCAATAAATGTAGCTGCATCGTAGTGATTTTGAATTAGTTCTTCAAAATAAAGGATGTGGCCATCTCTGTCCCGTCAGATAAGACCCCAAGTTTAGAGCACAGTGTTCAAAATCAATATGCCATTGTTATAAATCGAAAACAATTATTTTAACACAAACTTGCACATAATGATTGTAATATAGTGATAAATATCTGTATTATTAGTTCTTAAATATATAAAGTTGTTTTATTAAATTATATTGCAATTTTTTTCGGTTGTTCTTCCATTCATATTCTTTTGATACTGTAATAGTACTATTAATACGCGACTGTTAAAGAAGAAGTAATTTCCGAGGAACATGTGCTCGAAATTCATGATGTTAGCAAAAGATGGTATTAATATTTTTCATAATCTTCTTCTTTTCGAGCAAACTGCTGTTGATTAACTCAAGATATTGCGAGGTACTTATATCATTCGGTTTAAAAGCGGCCCCGGAAGTGTTTCCTGGCTCACGCAATTCACAATGATCCAATCCTCGAAGAGACTCGTCGCGAACTCGTTCCCTTCTTCAAAGGGCTGACATTTTACGAGACTCCACGCCCCAAGCAATCTTAACTCAAACTGGCGCCCTATAAAGACGATTTAATGGTTGGTTTATTTCTCTGCCAGTCACTGTCGTTAATAACACGTCAGTTCTTTGGGTCCTGAGGGGGTCGAGAAATACTGGAAAGGAAAGAAGAGATGGGATCACTCAGGAGAACGTAATGCACATGAAATTAGAGAGGCTCTTTGGGGCGCGGGTGTTTGTAAGGATAATTATTAGAAATGGGAATATATTCGGTATGAGAACTCGAATTCTTGAGTCCCTCGAGATTTGAAAAAATTAGCGTTACTAATGGAGTAGGGCTCCAAAATCTGTGAAATGGTACAAGCATCGAATTGGACTCGCATAATTTCCCGAGGAAAACCTAAGTGTTAGAATGAAATGGGCCCAAGGTCTACTTTGACATTATGTAGAAGAGGGATTCTCAAAATTGGTATGTTGATTTAGATGAGCAGTAGTATCGTAACAAGTATCATGGAAGATTACCTTACGCACCGACAGATGGCAGTTGGAATGGTCAGTCGAGCAAACTGCAAACGTAGTTCCGGCGTAAAATAAATTGGGAAACATGTTATTGCATGTTAATCCTGAAAAAGATTGGACATGCGAAATAACAAATTTTCATTTGTTTTTCTTCCTTGTAGTTCTTCTATTCCAAATTAATTCTATACGTTTTGAATATTTCTTCCAGATCTACTCTAAGGCTTCTTAAGTATTTTCATTACTGCTCCTCGACGTCATTGATTTGCAGTTGTTAGGGACTTCTACATGTAGCTCAAGGCCACGAAGCAGAGGATTGTTTCTTTTGAATATTTGTATTATTATTAAATATTTTATTTCCTTCGCTTAGAGTAAACATATCTGCTAGGCTTTATCCATAAGATGTTTTATTTTCCTAAGGTCATATAGTAATTTCTGAGTAATATAATGTTTTGTGATAATGAGAATTTCATTATCTAGATCTTCATTCGTATGATCAAACAACTTGCAGATAGAAGCATTATGGTCCCCCTTGTCTTTCAAATTGACAGTACTGACCTTTCATTGAATTTATTTCTTGAAAAATATTGAGAGTCTCTTTATACCCGTTCCATGTATCTGCAGGAAAGCGTGATTAAACAGCTTACGAACGTTCTCATGAACATCAATTAGCTTCTGATTCTATTTCTATTAGATATAACATTTTGTATGACCTATTTGGAGGTAAAATGTTTATATCTGTCGATCAAACTGTAAAGTTATGGGATAAATTGATATATTAAGATCGATACACAAACTCTAGAAGAATTGCTAATCAAAAAAGGTAGTTCTTGTTGAGTGTTCAGTATAAATTATGAAAGGAAATAGTTACACTACCCATTGTACGATGGTAAGCCAGGCAAATATTTTTTTCTTTGTTGGGAAAAGTAGTTTTCGATATTCTGATATCTGTAGGAAAATGCCAACTTGAGGTAAAGTTGCGGGAGACGCAACAGCGGCTTCTGTTCACACGTATCATGCACAGCTGCGTGAAAAGGATAATCGCGCCAACTCTCAAGCTCTTGCAGCTGCCTCTTTCCTGTCTACAAGCCGCTTGTGACGTAGTCAAGACCAACGGAGTCGATAGCGGAGCATGCGGTTCCGGTGACAGCCTGGGGTAGCTGGCCATAATCACGGTCTCTTCTGGTGCCTGGCTGGAGTTGGTCTAGCGAACGTGTTACTGCTGTAACTTTTAAATGTGGAGTATTTGTGTCCAACAAAAACTGGTATCTGCAGAAGAATATGAATAGATGTGTGCTTGTAATATTTGAAACAATACTGAATGTTCTGAAATGACAAAAAATTTAACACAAAAAGAGCTAAAATACTGAAGATGGGAAAAAGCAATTACTTTTCAGCAAAAAAAAAAATGAAAACGAGAACAACAAGAGATAGGCTACTGTTGCCATCCATGTTGTTGAACATTGGACAAAAGCTCGGATGCGATAGCATTATGTAGTAATGGGTCCGCCATTAAACTTTGAGAGGCTCTGCGTTCTAGTTGGGACGGGGGGGGGGGAGTTCCACACCAGCTGAGCGGCTGAGTTCATGACCGATGTCTGGACTAGAATTGCAGATTAACTGCTGAGATCGGTTGCTTGCGAGATATACTTCGAATAATTTCTACCGGTTTAGGTGAGTAAGGACATCATCAATTGATGTCACTACAGTGTCTCTGACAGGGAGGTCACACGGTTCGAGTCCCGACGAAGCAACATTTTCGACACCAACTAGTCAGCTGGAACGAATTCAGCCGTTGTCTAGAGGAGAAGTCTAGCGGCAGGCTGCTCTGATACGTAGTTTTCCGTGGTTTCTCCAATCAACACGAGACTAAGGCCAGAGTACTTTAACAAACTGGTCACGGACCGCGCGCAATCTTTCCTTCCTCTGCCTTATTCTATCCATACCTTTTCCTTGCCCCCACTTCATTGCACTACACTACCACATATGTCGGGAGACTATTCGGGAGCTTACTAAACTTGTACCGGCTGGGGCAGTGCAAGATGGGGAGATACCTAGATGGAGAAAACTCACCGACTGGTCTCTTGCCATCCAGAGGGAGAATATCTCTTTCCGACAAAAACATGCACCACAGTCACGGGAATAATGACCTTAGCAGTAGAGGCGCCCGGAAACACTAATCAATTAATCAACAGAATAATTCCTCGTGGCGCTGCAGATGTACTTAACACAACGAGAGTAGATCCATATTTCGCAGAATTACGTTCGGCACAACATGGCCATTTACGACTAATATTTCAAAAGCTCACTAGAGCGCAGGCATGGCCGCACTGAGTCTGATACGAACACGGCCACCTTTTAATGTTGGCAGAAAGTATGTACCCAATTCGGTATCAACTGAACTTCAATTATTGAGCCGAGCTCAGGCAATCAAATCCAAACTTTTTCGTTAATTTGGGAACGAATATCCATTACGATGATCTGCAATTCAATTTCTTAAAAGTATGGCAGGTATTTGTAGAAGAAATTATTAAAAGTAGATTTCTTATATGAAGTGTCAGACATGAACGTAACTTCATTAATGTAATAGGAAAGTAAAGTATCTTCTACAAGCACAGTGCTCTCATCGAATCAAACAAATGTTACTAAATGTATCTTTCAGCGGGAAGATAACATCTTTTCGTTTCCATTGCAAGTCGAGTGTACGTCGTGTGTCTATTGCAGTCACTCGCAGTATAATTCCTACTATTTGGGCCAATCGGTTGCCCGTTTACACCTAAACTCTTTTTCGGCCAAAAAGGGATCAGCTCTTAAACAATAAACACACTACATGTGATCATTGTCTCTCATTCTGTCCCCACTTTTTTTTAGGGGACGAGCGAATTGACTGATCATCCATCCTGCACCACATGGCGTTCATTCCCTAAATCTCATCTTCCACCATTCGTAGTCACATGACCTTCGAAGTACTTGCTGGCTGATTTGGCTTAAGGCCGCAGTTGTGACTTCTGCGTCTCTGACCGCCAGGCACTACGATTCGAGCTCAGACGGTGGGAGCCTGGGACACTGGCCGTAGTATAGCTAGAATAGGTTCAACTGCTGTCTGGAAAAGAATTGTAGCAATCAACTGCTCTATTCGGGAGTTTCCGAGGTTTCTTCGCGAAGAAACCACATCACAGGCAATACCAAGCGAATGCTGGAGCAGTACTTTACTAAACGGGTCACGGGTCGGGCGGTATCTTTCCTTCATCTTTGACCCTTCTCTCCTAACGCACGCAATGACTTTTACAGACGCTACACTACCTAACATGAACTAAGACTTGTCCCAGCGGGTTCGGTTATGCCCCCTGACGGTTATGCCAAGGGAGAGAAACTTCACAAGCCCTTGTAGATTGGAGCCCGATCTCACGCCCCAGGGAGGGAGAGGCAGATAGGAAATGTGGATTGGACCGGGTACTAATATTTCGAAGATATTGAAAAACGAGGTATGACATGGATTTGTGGTGTTACTTCATTTCATATTGATGTTGCAAGGAAGGAAAACGACGTTTACAAGAGACAAAGGCTAATCGTTAGTTGTAAATCAAGAACTTATTTTACCCCAGAAATAAAGAACGCAATTTACGGTAAAAAATACTGTGAATCTGCATTTATGGAACGAAAATAATGTTGTGATATGATGGGGAAAATGATGATGACCCTTTCAAAGAACGAATAAGACTTAAATATGTACGAGAGGATTGGGAAAGAGTTGTAAATATTGATGGTTCATAAAACTTTTGTGATCGCTAGTGAAGGTAGATGAATCTGAAGATAAACTGAACATCAAAAAATTGTGTCCAATTGAGAATCATATTAGTCAAAGAAAGTGACTAAAAGAGAGTGAAAAATACACCAACATTTTCAATATTTCCTAGTTCATGACATTTATTTACACTTTAATACAGTTAATGTGAAATTAGGAACGATGCCAACGCCAATAAATGGAATTGAAGTTTCTTGCATACTTCGCTCTCGTGCTGCCCCCTGCCGACTGAACCAGAGTTATGTTCCCATCCGTTACAGAAGGAAAGAAGGAAGAAATATATTAATCGTAAGATTCTTTCTGGAAGATTATGTACGGAAGATATATACTAACGTTTTCTTGTTGAGTGCAGTAAAAAGACTAGAAAGCGGAATTTCGAGAATAATGAAATGGAACACAATCGTTTTAGTTTCTATGAGTGAACCTTGTATTCGTGAGCTGTTCGTTAATTACTATATAATAAAATGTTATCAAAAAAGTACCTAGACAGAAACTTGAAGCTTATTCTCTTGGAATAAAGTCAAATATTGTAAATTTCTTTTTAAGAATTTTAACCCAATGTACATGTTTGTATCACTACAATTTTAATCCTGCCTTTAAATTTTCAGTTAATTTAAATTGAAAAATATTTTTCCCAGATCGGACCCAGTGTAATCATTCACTCTGTGTTTTTTAGGTAAGAAGTTACTGTTTCATCGTTAAAGACGTTTATTATTAGAACCTTTCGTTACTTTAAGTCGTCTTTCGACGAATTTCGAATTTTCATAGAAACATTAGAAACTTGAGCCGTCGCTTCGTGGGAACTACACGTTCTCTTTCAGCCAGGCATGCCCATATTCCCGTTGAAATCTTCTTGTAATGTCTGTCGATATAGAGAAAGGTGCAAAAGGATCAGAATGGCGAAAGTTGATCTAGTTCTTGACAAAAACGAGGCCATGTATCCCTGCTGAAAGGACCTCAAGTACAGAAAATGTTTAAAATATACATGCTCTTGCTGTAACTCAAATACTGACAGTATTTGAACACAAACATACTAAATATATGTTTGCTTGGCTATCCGCGAGACGCCGCGACCAGGGTACAGGTGCTAACGTTTTGGTCGTCATTCTGCGACCTTACTCAGGGCGAAGTAATGCAAAACTACGCAATGCTACGCAATACAACGTACTAAGTAAACACTGACTCCGGCTGCGGTAGCCAACGCCCTCATACTAAATATAATTGCAATATATTTCTAAACACACATATAATTAGATTTTAAATATATAAAATGTTCCTCTACTTATATTGCTAATTATTCTGTGGTCCGCCTTTGTCCCTCCGCTCCCCGAATTGGTGTTCTCTGGGAATCGAAATGGCATTGGTATGTGACTGCAAAAATATTTCAAAAGAAACCAAATAATTTGTGTGTTTTCGGTGCGTTGTCTGACCACGTCAGAGCTCGTAACGACCACAAACGATACTTCGGGCGACACCACAAATGAACTCTTGCGGACACTAAGAGAAGGGGTAGCTTCGGGTATCATCCCGCAGTGTAGCTAAATAGTACTTAGTGTGCGTGGTGACTCATCAATTCTGAGAGAGAGAGAGAGGAGGCGTTTTAAAGGGATGTTTTTACGTCCCTAAAATATTTAAGTATGAAAAATTTAATATTTGTGGTAACTGATAAGAGAAGTAAATTTATTTCAGTTTTATGGAGATAAATGAATTTTCGTGGTGTCCGATTTATTGATTGATATATTGTTTTACGAGTCTGTTCGCGTCATTGGGGATTTGTATCAATCGATGTATCAATCGATTTTTTTGAAAATCTTTTGAAGAAGACATTACAAGCAGTATTCTTTAATTTTATTTGAAGCGGGGACTCTTTTTGTGGTTTGCGTTGGAAGTTTGCGTTGGAAATTTGACGGAACGTCAGGTAAAAGTTCCAAAATCGTAGTGAACGCCTCTAGTTCAGACGACACTCCTGAGATTTAAAATAGGAGGATTTTCTCTTATTATGTGACTTTAAAGTGTTGAATTTGGCACTTTACTGAAAACATTTGCTTTAATGTAGGCATTAGTTCGTTTTTGTATGAAGCAGAAAAAACTATCAGAAATCTCTTTTACTCATCGAACTTTAGGCCACGCAATTTCTTAAGTCACAATTGCCTCAATTTGTAGTTTTAGTCATGTGACTGACCTGAAGACATTGGACACCCAGGCAACTTTGCATACCTCCTTACATGATAAGTGATCAAATAGAACACGAGGCAATCAATAGACAATGAACTAACATCAAGACGATAAGTAAATATGTACAAGATATGTAAACAAGTAATTAGATTAGAAAGAGATAAGCAGCGGAATATGTGCACAAATAAAGTAAAATAGTAGAATTTGTAAAACAATTGTCAATAAAAATATCCTGTTTTTTGTATCATGACAGGAAAATATTAAGAACGCAGACTTCAAAGAGAATCCTCAATCTGCCGATGAAAATCTATTTTTCCAAAAAAATTGTTGATGAAAATAAAATTTTTTCAGGGTTACAATTTCAGGGTTAAACTTTTCAGTGCTACAATTTCAATAAAAATAGAATGTCAGAAAACTATTAGTTAATTCTTAGATTTCTCCATAAAATAAAACTTTTAAATTTTTTTATAATGTTACAAAATAATTTTTTGTAAAAGTAATCGATGAGGATTTTGCATATAATTTATTTATAATGTTCAACATTTGTAAAACCTGTCTATTTGCTGAAGAATAATTCAACAATTCTTCATTTCACCTAAATTCTGTTAATATTCTGAAGATAAACTTCTCTGCACTCGTGAACAAATTGAATAATCTAATGTGCACAGTCTTCGGGGATTTGGAGGCTCTCTCAGTATTTTGCGAAGCAATCGGATCTTACGCCCAGCTTACAGTGCGTTGCTATTCGGACTTACGTTTGCCTCCGTTTAATGTAACCGCTGTTCTTTCCACCCCATTTGCCTTTGTCGGGGAAGAAGCCCCTCCCCCCCCCCAAGTACTGTGGTTTCCTGTGCAAATATCCCCAACGCTGGAGTAGCAAAGCCAGAGAGAAGCAACTGCATCGCCGCAGATATATCGTCGCCGATTCGAACGGTCCGACTCAGTCGGCGGGTACGACCGACATCCGGCGGTACCCAGGAGCTCGGAAGGATGTTTGGACCTAACAGTCCGTATCCCTTTTTGCTGAACGCTCCACTTCAAACCCTTTGTCTTTTTCCACCAACTACTAAAAGCCAGTATCATTTATAGAGTTCCGTAGAAATAAATAACAGTATTGTTTTTCATTTTAGTAGTACCAACAAATGTTAAAGACAAAAAAATGAGGTCGCCGTGTTATTGATTCATTTGTTGTTATTACAACATTTTTGCGACGTTTGAAGTGCCTTGTGTGCACACATCCTCAGGAATACCATAGTATAAAATAATAAAGAAGAAAAGTGGGCGTAATAAAATAGACAAAATGCGTTAAAACACTAAAAAAATGTGGAGTTCAACCATGACCTTTCATCACATTGGTCGCATCAGATAGGACGGGAGAAATCGCTCCTCCAGTCCCACGGAGTTAGGTAACATATTTTTATCAGAGTGACAGCTTCTTCCTTAGTTCACGGTAACATAGATTTGTACTTGGTTTATTTTTAACCACAAGCAAATACCAGAAGTAAGAGATTGGTTGAAGCATATACCTTTCAAAGAAGCTAGGAAAAACGATGGTTCATTTCTTCTGATTGGTGTGGTTTGATTAACAGTGAATATTAAATTTTAAAATAGAATTTGTTATTTTGACAAATGAAAAAAATAGTTTATGGTATGTGTATTACACGATCATTTGTGCTTATAAGTGTATTTTACAAATTAGTTTGGTTGGATTCTACAATGGTTTTAATTTAATGAAATTTACTGCAACCGTTCTCTTTTGATCAACTGAATCTTTTAAATCAAAATATCGGCAAGGCTTTAATATGGCTCTCGGAGAGATGATAAATATGTAGGAGCATAGGCTTCCGCGGCCGGATTCAGTATTTACTAGGCTGTCCGGGTGACGCCGCGTCCATGGCGAAGGTGCCGACGTTTCGGTCGCCATTCTGCGACCTTCCTCAGGGCGTATTGGGACAGCCTAGTAAATACTGATAAATATGTAAGTAAATCTGCGTGTAACAAGAAGTACTATTATCTCTTTTATCTTTAAAGCCACACCTCGTGCGTTGCTTGTTTTGGTGTCGCATTGGAGATGCGCAATCAAGTAATGGCTTCGTTCGTGTGTCGCGTGCGTAGATGGCAGCGTTGACGTTCCATGCGTGACGCTGTAGGAGCTAAAGTTAACCTCTGAAGTTGTGCTAGATGTAATGTTTCTGTTAAGAGATTTGTGTATAATTCAAAGTCCTTAACTAGAGGCCATATGATATATAAACACTACTTAGATAGGTTCCAATGCCATGATTGGCGTAATACTAGTACCTAATTTTCAGAAAAAATGTTGGTTAACGGGTTTGAAACTAGCCTCCTCATAAGTGAAGGAAGAAGGTGATAGCGAGGAATATCACAGACACGTAGAAGAAAACCGTGCAAGAGAGCTAAATAAAATACAACAAGAGAAACACGATAAAGAATGGCAGGAAGCTGATAACGGGTGCATGGGGTTCCTTGCGGTTACTGCGCGGCCGAGGGGGGTTGGGGGGGTTGAGGGGGGCCCGTGCCCACCCGCAGCCACGCCCCATGTGGCGCAATGAGCAGCTCATACATCGCACGGCGGATGCAGCGCTGCGGTGGCGTCGGCGTGAACGAGGGCGGCGGGGGCGGTGATGGCTGGCGATGGCTGTGCGGACGGACACAGCACCAGGTTAAAGCTAAACGCTCACGAGGGCCGTGCGGTGCGAATATCACGAAGAGACACTGCTGTGCCCACATGAAACGTTGAATTGAATTGAATTGAATTGAATTGAATTTGCCTTATTTTACGTGGCGAGACTCGGGCCATCAGGCCCGCCTTCCGTCTGACCACGTAAATTTCGCTACGCTCCTTTCATCTAGCAGAGAAAGAAGGTATTTCTTGGGCGAGAAACAGGCGATTTGAATTTAGCCCAGAGGCGTCATTTAGGCTTGAGGATCTTTTACATGCAAGTAAATCTACGAACATGGGACAGCCGGCTTTACTTCCCCTCCGAAGGAAGGCGTACGAAGGATTTTTTCGCCCTTAAAAACCCACGGCTTCGATCGGGTTTGAACCCGCCAACTTGGGTACAACAGTCCAGTACGCTAACCGTTACATCGCCGCCGGTAAGTTAGGGATGATGTTGGAGATGATTGATTGATTACTAGTGATTCCAGACGCGTCACTAAGGTCAGTAATCCCGTAAGTGTAGTGCGTGTTTTTGCACGAGAAGTGGCGGTGATTTTTCCTCCGCTGTATGGCGAGATCTGGCGCTGACCTACCGTCGGATAAGGAGGTTTCTCCAACCAGGTATCTCCCACCAGCGGGGTACCGCCGCAGTCCGGACAAAGTGTGAGCTCCCGACCGGTCTCCCGGCACGTGTAGTAGTGTAGTGCGTGTAAATGGAAGTGTTTGTAACGGGTAGGATACAACAATGAAAGAGGAGGAGAGATCGTGCGCGACCCGTGGCCCGTTTCATAGGGTACTGCTCCGGCGTTCGCCTGATATTGATCGGAGAAACCACGGGAAACTATCGACCAGAGCTGAGGGTCTCTAGAATTCTCCTCCAGTCACCGACAAAACTCG
Source organism: Gryllus longicercus (assembly GCA_038098605.1). Classification (NCBI taxonomy): domain Eukaryota; kingdom Metazoa; phylum Arthropoda; class Insecta; order Orthoptera; family Gryllidae; genus Gryllus; species Gryllus longicercus. The sequence goes on along the minus strand of JAZDUA010000169.1, from coordinate 2,282,757 downwards.
ACTTCGCTATCTAGTTAGAGTCGAAAATTCTGCTTCGGGACTCGAACCCTAGGACCTCCCGGTCAGAGGCACTGCAGAGACATCAGTTGATGTCCTGATCCACCTCTCTTGGTATGAAATGTTAGAGGCTGACAGGCAGTATGTAACGATCACTTCTGAACTACGTGATGTATTGTTTAGTTCTGCAGTTTAGGATTTTTCGTTGCGCGATGCGTAACTTTTTGGCTATTGGAATAGAACAAAAAACTCAACAACATGAGCATTTCGAGACGTACTCTTGCGTACATGCTAACAGTTTAACCAATATAGTGATTGCAGATTTGAGCAATAAGAATAATATGAAGTCATCACTATGTGAGAAATGTTCATTCTTGATTTTTTTCTGCGTAAATAGGAACCTCAAATTACAACGTAAGTAATTACAAAACAGAGTATAAACTGTAGTTGAAAAATTTTAATATTCGACACTGAAAAGTGTAAACATCTTAATGCATGGTGCCAATGTTTACCTTTTTGCAACTGAAATAGCAGAAACCCCATCTCGATAGCCAGAGTCATGGGTACAGACTACCATTTCGAAATGTCCAAAATAACTTTATCTCGGACTGTTTGCAAACGGCGGCAGATGCGGATTGTTCGGTCCAGACCCTGATGGGCTATTGCAATAGCGCATCAGGAAAATGATGGCATCAATTTTTAAAACATCCTGTTAGGTCCACCCTATTCTACTGCACCAATCTACTGCGCTTGGCTTAATGGTATAACATGGTCGATGTATCTGAAAATAGATGTTTTGTTCCCAAACGCCCAATTAACTGTTTTTTGCGTTAGTTGTAGTTAAACATATATGAAAAATGTTTTGAATGAGTGAAATTTATCAATATTACAGCTCTATTTCGTATAATTTTGCTATTATATTTGCTATAAATTTGATATGCTCCATGAAGACGCAAGAACAATCAGAATGATTCTTGTGCATGAAAGTTACTAAAAGGTCATTACACAAAAAATGAGACGAACAACTAATGATATCATCTAACATATTTTACGTGGGGCTCAGTGCATCAACTGATGTCAACGAGGTTCGACTCCCGACAGCCGCACGATTTTCGACACTAGCTTGTCACATACGCGGAATTTATTCGCTGTTGGTGGAGAATTCTAGAGGCCGGCTGCTCATCGGTATTTACTAGGCTTTCCGGGTGACGCCGCGTCCATGGCAAAGGTGCCGACGTTTCGGTCGCCATTCTGCGACCTTCCTCAGGGCGTATTGCAATACGCCCATGGATGCGGCGTCACCCGGACAGCCTAGTAAATACTGACTCCGGCCGCGGAAGCCTACGCTCTCACTTGCTCTTCGGTAGTTTTCTGTGGTGTCTCCGATCAATGCCAGGCAAAATGCCGGAGCAGTATCCTTACAAACGGGCAATGGATTAGGAGCGATCTTTCCTGCCTATTCGTTGTCCTGTCCTCACCCCTTACACACATACTAACATGCACTACACTACCACACATGCCGGGGTATTCATGAGGGGCTTAGATCTTGTCCCGCCTAGGGCGGTGCTCCACTGGCGGGAGATACCTGGTTGAAAAAACAACGCTAGTCGACGGTAGGTCGGCGCCGGATCTCTCTATTCATCGGCAAAACACAGTTTCGCCCCCCCCCCAAGGAATCACATGCACTACACTTACGGGGAAAATGTCTTCATTAGTTGACGCGCCCGTAATCACTAACAACGAAATCAAACCACCCAACCGTCTATCGTATTTCATCCTCCAGTGCACACCAGTTTCCATAGCTCTGTATTTAGCATATGCCCTGCCTTCAGCAGAGGAGACAGGGGCAGTATTGCGGACGGCGGCGCGACATTTCGGCTCGGCGGTGGGGGAAGGTCTGCGGGAAGGAGGAATGGCGGCGCCCGATTTCCGGGAGTTGCCAGAGCGCCGTCTTACGGCCCTTTTCCTCAATGGAGCGCGGGCGGCCTTCGGCGGCTGATGGAGACGAATGCGGCGGGCGGGCGCGGGGCAAGCGCAGAGAAGAAACGATAGCGCCGCCAACTCGGCCGCGGGCGAGCGCTGGGGCGGGGTCATCAGTGAGGAAGGCGCAGCGACGGGGACGGGAGAGGAGGGCGATGGGGAGGGAGAGCCGGCGAAGAGAGGAGTGAGCGGGGACGGGCAAAGGATGACGAGGGAGAGCGAAGGTTGGCGAGTACGAGTGAGGGGTAGCGGGGCAAACGTGGTGGACGGGACAAATGAGGCGGGGCGAGAAGGGGGATGGGCGGATCGGGGGGGTTAAGGCAAGACGAGCGAGGAGATGGAATGAGCAAGAGGATGGGACGAGCGAGTAGGTGGGACGAGCGAGTAGGTGGGACGAGCGAGTAGGTGGGACGAGCGAGTAGGTGGGACGAGCGAGTAGGTGGGACGAACGAGTAGGTGGGACGAGCGAGTAGGTGGGACGAGCGAGTAGGTGGGACGAGCGAGTAGGTGGGACGAGCGAGGGGGTGGGACGAGCGAGGGGGTGGGACGAGCGAGGGGGTGGGACGAGCGAGGGGGTGGGACGAGCGAGGGGGTGGGACGAGCGAGGGGGTGGGACGAGCGAGGGGGTGGGACGAGCGAGGGGGTGGGACGAGCGAGGGGGTGGGACGAGCGAGGGGGTGGGACGAGCGAGTAGGTGGGACGAGCGAGTAGGTGGGACGAGCGAGGGGGTGGGACGAGCGAGTAGGTGGGACGAGCGAGTAGGTGGGACGAGCGAGTAGGTGGGACGAGCGAGTAGGTGGGACGGGCGAGGGGGGTGGGACGAGCGAGGACGACATTGTGGCACGGGAGGGTGATCACTGGGGTCGCGGTACTCAGTTGAAACAAGTGTTGCGCAGCGGTGGCGACAATCGAAGAGTGTGGGATTGTTCGTCTGGAAAGGCCAGATCAGCAAAGGAAAGAAGAGAAGTGTGTGAAATGCTATGTTCGAATGATGGTATGGTGGCAGTGTGGCTGATTTGTCAGGTAGCAGCGTGGTGGAGTAGAGGGCGAAAAGGGGAAGCGGAGGGAAAGTACGCTGAAGGAAGTGGGGAGTGGGACGGGTGTGAGTACGGAGAGCGGTGCGTGTGAGACACAGGGGTGTGGAAGTAAGCTGTGAGTGGGGTGGAGAAGTAGTAAATGGGGATGGGAAGTGCGGGTCGGGAAGGGCTCTGGCACAGAGAGCGTGTGGGCGTGTGTGTGTGTGTGTGTATGTGCGCGCGTGAATGCGCATTCGCGTGCGTGTTCGCCTGTGTCTGCGTGTGCGTTTGTGTGTGTGCGCGTGTGCAAGTGCCTGCGTACGAGAGAGTGTTTGCGTGTGCGTGTTTCCCTGCGTGTGTGTGCGCGAGCGTATGCATGCGCAGGTGGGCGTGTTCACGAGTGCGTGTGCGACTGCTTGTGTGTTTGTATGTGTGTGTATGGGTGGGTGCTTCGCGCTCGGAGGCCGCGGGAGTCGCCGGCGCTCGATTGCGAATAGCGGCCTCCTAATGCGCTCCCCTCCCCCTCCCCCGCCCCTCCCCTCCAGCGATCGACTTCCTCCGCGGCTGAGTTACGGCTCCTCGCAAATAAGGATCCGGTACGGAATGCTGCGCCAGGCAGCCCATGCAAATGCCTCCTCGGGTTGCGATACTTTAAACGGAATATTTATTAGAATTATACGCAACTTCGCCTTTTGGGTTTCCTGTGTGGTCATAAAAGTTGTTGTTACTGTTTTTGCTACAGTTGAATTCTTGATATATCTCTTTATAATAGCACGTTTTTTAGAAATCGGTATCTGCCGTTGTTTCATCATAATAATTATTCGTCCATTGTTTTTGCATGAAGATTATTCGGCCGCATTGCGGTAATCTTCAATGCTGCAATAAATTTAAGTACTTACTAAATTATCTATTATACAAAGAGAAAAACAAATATGCAGTTGAGAGGTTCAAGAAAGCCTAAAATGCTTTATCCAAAAATAGTGATGTGATGAAATGACGCCAGATATGTCAATTTCTGTTAACAAGAACATAATAAACACCGCACTTCTGTCTATTATTAACGTTCTTTATAATGCAAAGATGTTGTTAAGGCTTCGAATGCAGCAAAATTGTGAGAGAGCTGTGGACATTGGCCCTAAGATCCGCAAATACGTTTCCGTGGGCAAATATTAAGACTGTTAGGGTATACCTTGACGGAATAATCTGCTTTTAACATTAAATGTTAAAGAAAATATCCATGCTAGCTGTGCCTGGGAGGATAGAAAACTATTTCCTTTCTTGTTTTATCTCGTTATTCATGTATGTATGAATCTAATATGCACCACGCCGGGTTTTGCTGTTCTGACATGCCAAAAACGCGGGTTCAGAGTATATACCGCCATGGAGTTCCGAAAACTTGACACCGATCGTACATATATGATTCAACTACCAGTACAGACGACACGCGCGTATTTACTCTTTTTCTCACGAGCGAGGCGATCCACCAGCCAGACGGCTCGGCTGTTGATTTTCAAAAACTGTGAGCCCGCCCCCGCCGCATCTTAGTGGAAAGCACCGAGTTGTTCGAATGTCGACAATTGAAGACTTTCCTCTTGCGGTGCCGTGAGGGGAGGTGGCGCGCTCTCACGGCCATCTTTGAAGTAGTTCGAGCTTGAATATTCTTTGACAAATTGATTCTCTTCTCTCTATAATGTCAGTGATTTTGAGGAAAAATACATTATCTCTAACGCTACGTTTGAAATGTACGCAATTTGCTATTAATTCATCCCAAAGAATGGTTATATTTATTTAACTTTGCTGTTAATTAATCCCAAAGAATGGTTATATTCGTTTACATTCCAAATTAAGCGACCAATTTAAATTAGTTTGGCTGCCTATATGAAAAAAATGTGTTTTTCGTTTCAATTAATACTTGACAAATAACAAAATTAAAAAAATAGCCTAGGGAGAATCTGAAATTAATAATGTCAAAATAAAACTTGAAAAAAACAACTGTTTAGCGGGAGTGCTGTGTTTGATCAGTTGCAGTTACGAAGGAACGACCTCCATTTCCGTTGTACCTAGCCTCGAAAAATGAAGGAAGAAAGAATCTAGAAGTCGACTTCGGGATAGATTTTTAATTAATTTTGTAGAAGAAAACACTTCACTTACGTGCTCTAAAACATTGACATCGTCACTCTGAAGCATGCGTCCCTCTTGCCACTAGTTGTATCTCCGGTCTAGATAACGACGCTTGCTTACGCAGTATTTGTACATGAAAGTTCTACTTTGTCAACACCTGCCTGGGAACGAACTGAAAACTCTTCATAATAGTAGGAAGTACTTTTGGTTCTCTAGCCAACAACACCATATTTATAGTTACTAATTGCAACCCTACGTTTGACTGTTTAATGTATGATCAGCCCTTAACCACCGAAATAATTTAAGCAATGCTCTGTCGTTGATCAAATTTGTTGCAAGGATAATAAGACTTTGATTTTGGAACTTGAATTACTGTTTGTTATTCAACATTACTTATATTAATATTTATATTGATAGTACACATCATTTGAAAATACGCTAGGAGCACCTTCTTCATACATTGGTGCTTACTTCTCTACGATTTATACAATTACAAAACAATATTATATTGTAAATTTAATTCCATTATCTGAATTTTCTTGGCAATAAATGTAAACAATCTGCAGCAGCTTTTCCTAAAACATCTGGTGTAGTTTCAAATAAATTTTCGAAAAGGTCGTACAAATGCCGCACAGAATCCTTGCAAATTAATTTAACATTGTCAGTTGACGATTAAAAATACAATGTACGAGCCAACCCCGAACGAAAAAATATGTATTATGACCTTGTGATCATCAATTTAATTTGAATATCACATGAAAAAATTTTCATGAAATTGAAATCTCCAATAAAATATTGTACTTCACGCAGCAAAAGTAACTGTTATATTGTACACGAGGGAATTCCTAGACGTGATCAATTGACCCCGTTGGGGACCTTCCTCCCCTAGTCACGAAAACATCTACTTTCTTCCCACATAATGTAAGTTACTATTTCTTGAGCTGTATTGAACGAATTTTAAGAACTAAAACATATAGTATGGATCTTGTCATGTTAACTATAGGAATACAATTGTTTAAGGATAAAATATGTGAACAAACATAACGTAGAAATTGTGTGCAAAGGAATATATTCATGTTATGTACTCTATTTTAGTCCCGAAATCTTCTACGAAAAGAGAACGCTGGTAATATATCTTTCCCACACTTTAATTACTTTTTACTATTCTTAATGATAAGTAAATACTCTTTTCAGATCTAATAAAAATGAATTCTTATTTGTCAAGCTGTTTGCAATTCAAGCCCAATTTAAAACATTTTATTGCAAAATGTGAATGTGGTAAAATATGCCATTCGCTAATTTAACGCAATTCTGCGACTCTTAGCTCTATCAGAAGAAATGTTTTTTGTCGAGAAACCACAAGTGTGTATGCAAATGTGGGTTATCTCTTGCGGGAAACGTCGAAATATGAATATCTGAATTAAACATAAAAGTAGAATTACACCAAGCGTTCTGTGTACTTACAAAAATATGCGTGCGTTTTTCTCGATGCTTCCACTCCACGCATTGGGATCAAATTTCATGAAAACGGCGCGTTATCAATTTGTGCGATGACGCCCGCATTGAAGTGCTATTGTGTTTCAACGGTGTCAGCGTTCAAATGCGCTTTGAGGGATGTGTAAACATGCATGTAGCAGCAGCAGTGTTCACAAACGCTTCTGTCGTAAACCCACAGCGCTTCAATAAAATAAAATGAGAGTCAAATATTGCTCTTCAAATTGTCGCGGACTTTTTGTAGTTTTGCAGAAAAAGACTTGATCACACTATTTCATGAATTACAAGAGTAAAGTTTTTAGAAGTTGTCAGCACATATTGCAGGTCATTAATTAAACGCGTTCATTTCAGTATTTTAAATGTTATTAAATTCAACAATTCTTTGTGAATTAGAGCTTAATTTTTTTATAAGAAACGTTCCATAAAATGATATTTCGTCCGGAGCCACCTTTGCAGATAAGACATTTACATGAAAAGACTTAAGGAAAAAAAATGTAGCAAATTTTCTGTGGTAATGTCAAAGATATTATTTACTTTTTCCCGGTTCACTTATTCTTTTCCCCAATAAAATGTTGTATATGATTACTTTATATGATATTTTATTTATAAGCTGTATATGATAAGTACTTTAACTCACACAGAACGTTCGTTCCTAAATAATCGCTTGTGAAAATGTAAGCCGTGAAATATTTGGCATAAGACATGAAAACAATGACCTACTGTTCCTCTGGCCACCTTTTCGTACCAATAATATCAACCAACTTCTCATGTATTTTCTTTAGCATAATGATGGTCATAGGGACGTTCACTACGAGTGGCCCATAATTAATATTACCACCTTGTGGGGAATGTGCGGAGTCATAGATTATCATTTTTTACCAGCAAACAAACGGGAAATTGTATATACAATAACGAAAATATAGGTATGACGTTGTTTCTGACTGGTAGCCAACTAAGCAAGTCACGTTTACAGGTAATCGAGGAGATTTCTTCACCTGCCAAACAGCACTGTATAACGAGTTGCGTTCCAGCCAGGAGCATCTGTCTCGTTTGTAACTTCGTTACATGAAAATTCCTACTTCATGTTCATCCCACCCCCTGCAAAAAAATATTCAACCTCTTCTATCTGTCATTTATTTTGAGATATTCTGAACATTGGCACAACTAAAAATGCAACTAAAAATGTTTAAAAAGATATTTTTGAGTACGTAGAATTTAACTGAGCGTCACTCACTCGATGGAATTATGTGTACCTCGAATTGTGAGAGTCTGGATCTCACCTTTTTCTCGTATTCAAAGCTCTGCTAGTGTTTCTACTTAAATCCTAAGTCATAATAATCACAATGTCGACAATGAGAGCTTGCTTTGAAGTGAGGAATCCTTGTTTAGATGTCAGCCCTCTCAGGAGGGGAAGGGGCAGCAGGAACTGCGATAGTCGTAATATGCGGGCAGCCTCCTCCCGCGCACCTACCCCGTTGTCAGCTGGCGCAGCGACGCGGGGGAGGAGCGAACGCCGCGGGGGACCCGGCTCGGACTACGCCGAATTCCCCACCCCCACCCCCTCCTCGCTCGTCCTCCCGGACGGCACCGGAGGGCGCTGCATTGCTCAGTGGCCCTCCCCTCGAGGAGGTATCACGTGATGCGGCGGAAGAGGCTGCGACATCTCACCCGCCCCGCTGAGCCCTGCCACCGCCCTCGCCCCCGCGCCGATCCCCCCTCACCCTTCTTTGCCTCGCCCCGCCCCTCTCCTCCCCACCCCAACCCGGCCCGCATTGACCCAGACCCTGCCCGCCCCAACCCGATCCCGCCCCGCCCCTCCACCCACTCCCGCCCCTCCCCTGCCCCACCTTGCCTCGCACTGCCCTCGCCCCTCTTCTTCCCACGCCGCCCACCCTGCCCCCTCCCTGCCCACGCCTCGTCCCCGCACTGCTCCGCTTCCGCCCACGCCCCTTCACCGCCCGCCCCCGCTTTCGCCCCGCCCCCCGGCCCGGAGCTGTCGGCGTGGGCAGGGCACCTGACGCCGCCGCGGCGTCCGCCACAAAGCCCCCGGGGCGCGGCGCTTGTTACGAGACGGCGCATTGTGCGGCTACCTGCAGCAGCGGCAGGTGATGGACACGTTTCGGCATTATACCACCATCTATAATAGTGGCCCTCTTAATTATTAATTGCGCTGCTCCGCGTGAGGAGGGTTTTTGCAATGTGTAAACGTTCTTTCGATGAAACTGTATTAACGCAATTTTTCTGTTATTCTCAAGAAATGGCGAGAAATGAAGAAGTGCCTGATAATATAATTAATGTAATAAAATATTTATGAAATACTATATTTAATATTTAATTAATTATAATGAAATATAATTATGTAACCTTACACAATGATGTAACCAACATGCAGTAAAAACTATAACTAGCTATTCAATAAGATATTTAACTTGTGGAAAAATTTGAAACCTATTGAATGAAAACGAATAAGCGTCAAAAAATCGTTCTTCAGACCTTTCACTTTCTTTTGCTTCTCTTCCTATCTTCTTCTTTGTTTCTTCCAGCTTCCTTTTACCCTCCTTTCCTCCTTTCTTTTTCTGTTTCTAACTTTCTTTCTTTTCTTATTCTTATTCTTCTCTTCTTTTCCTTGGCTAATTTTTCTGCTCCTCCTCGTCTTTTGCCTTCCTGTTCTTGTTTTTCTGTTTCTTCTCGTACTTCTTCCTCATTAATATTCGCATTTCTTTGCCGTACTTCGGACGGTTCCTTAGTTTTAAGTATTAGAGAAGTGCCCCTTTGCACGACTATGGAATGGTGAATTATTATCAATGTATTATGAAACTAGCTGAATCTCCCTAATTACATCGCACAAAAGGAAGAAATTTAGAAAAGTTACAATTAGAATTTTTACTTACGCTCTATACGAAAAATTAAAAACCTTTCTATCATGCTTTCATTCTCCAATGCCGATGAAATTATTGTATGAATCTGTGGAACAATACAATCAGTATTCTTTGTGTAATCACAAGAGTTAATACAATTGAACATTATAGGATATCATGGACTTGAAAAATGTCACTTGTTATTATAATAACTGAAACATTTCTGTAAAAGGACATGTATGTAAGATGTATGCTGAGCATTACCACTATCTTTCAATTAAAGACAATAATCACGAAATTTGGTTGGGTAGAAAGCTTAATGTAAAAAATGGTTTATTTATTTCAAGATCGGCACCGATTATTGAATCACTTGCCTTGAAAACTATCAGGTTTTGAAGGTCTTTGCCGACTTTTCATCCCCATATTTTTAACGATTGATCTATGTTCGTATGTTTGTATCGTTGATAATTGGCATATATAAATAATAAACTGAATTATTCAGAAATGCTTTTGTGTTCCTTTTTCAGTTAATACTCGTATATCAGCTAGTACTCATATATTTTCATTATACGATGATTTTTGTTAACTGATGCACAGCTGGTACTCCGTAGCAGTCCTTTGTATTAGACGTTTCTAGCAAATGTTACATGTTGCAATTATCATACAATGTATGTGAACCCATCCGAACAATGGATCATTGTCCTATTCGTAGTCGCAGCAGAACTTTTGATTAGGATGCGAGTTTGCGCTCATGTATTCTGAAATTCACGACTGTTCTACAAACTGGGTGCATGCTAGGATTGGAGAAGTTTGTCATACTGTAAACACTGAAATTTGGCTTTCTGAGCAATTAAGAGTTATTGCCCAGAACTAGTTGCAATGTAACAATAATTAATATTCAACTGATTGTGCTTTCTGGTCTATTGGGTAAGAGAGAGTATGGAAAATTGAGAACAAAAATAAAAACCATATAATTAATTACAAAATAAGGTCCAAATAATTCACTTGAATTGTTTGAAATATTTGATTTCTTATCTTTTTTCATTTTTATATTAATAAACCTCATTAACGTAAACTGGATATTACGACCTGTCTGTAGAGTTGCTACTAATATACACACTAACACATCCGACGCTAGTTTATGTATGTTGTAAGGAACTAAAGCTAAACTAACAGCTTTAGTTACAACTTTTAATTTGGAGTGATATTCTTTAATTAAATTTTTAACTCCAAACATTTTTAAAGATTCGATATACCACTGGTGATTTGAAAATTCTCTCCGATTGGAAAATGCTGTATTCATTATCGGAATGTAATTCGGGTGTAAGGCAGATCTCTAGATGTCATCAACTTTAAGGTTCGTCCACAATTCACCTTTAATTTTGCTTCGGTTCCTTACTCACCGCACAAGCACAACGAGAGGATTGAAACGTCTGTTTTTTGAGTGTTTGCAATACGCAATAAACAGATTATCTCCGCTACGATATCCCAAGAATTTAATCCCAGTTTGAAGGGTGAAGTCTAAAAGGAAAAACATACATAATACATTATACGTAAAACCTTACGGATTGACATTTGCAACTGAGAAAGTTCGGTAATGAGAACGTAGTTCTTAATCCTTTCAATTATTTGATTCAAATAGTAATGCAAATGTATGCAAGGTAAGCTACTCTTCTCTTCATCTTTTGAGATGTGTATTGTAACTACGTGAAATCTTCCAAATTTTATTATTGTCTAGAGAAATAACTTTGTAAAGTTTGATGTAATTTCCAAATTCCGACAAATTTTCCGGCTGGTTCATTCCAAAATTCGACGTGTTTCATTCTTTCCAGATGGTGATATAACATCTCCAAATTCTCCAAATAGCTCCCGATTTTATTTCCAAAACTCGACGTGTTTAGACGGGGTGTTCATAAGCTGATAGAATTTGAAACTTTGCGATTCAATGAGAGCAACTACAGCAGTATAAGGAAGCTTGGGAGTGAATGCTCAGCTTAGTTTATGACTGGAAAACTATGGCTCAAATTGAATTCATGCCAACCGCGTGTGGCATTTTCAAATGCAATTCTGCAAAGTAAAATACTGAAGGGTTGCAAAACACCAATTCTAAAAATGAAGAACAATATTATAGAATGAGCCTGGTGCGAATTTAAAGGTTTTTAAAAAGAGGTAAAAATTCGTCTTTCCCCAAAATAGAGCTGCTAGTGAGATAGAATATAAAAAAATTAGGATATGTAAACCATATATTGAAGAAGCACTTCGGATAATATTAGCAAGACATTGAAAATTTAAAATACATGGCATGGCTATAACATGGAATGGCTCTTGGATGTTCTCTTGGGAAGAATGATGTCAACAGTGAATGTGGTTGCGAAAGGCAAGATGTTATAAAATTTTAACTGACAGAACGTTACCAGTACTTTGTGGTTATTATGGTATTTTTGTTTTGTGGATATTTTATTGTAAAGATTAGTTAAGACTTTACAGATTGTCGAGTGATTTTCAAAACTCGACATGTTATCACTTAAAAATCTTCGTATCAAAATCAAAATTATCGCTTAAAAATCTCGTAAACATTGATAATATATTACAATTTTCGGTGTCTTGCGATGTTTTGTTGCAAAAAATTCAAAATAGCTTTGCAAAGAAGTCAGTGAAAAGGGTTCATGTATTTTTTGCATTTTTCTCAAAATCGCTTTCGATGCATATGGAAATGTAGGTGTTTCTAAATATACTCCACATTTGGTGCGTGTGAAAAATATAATTATTCACAATATTTTATGGTACATTAACGCAATTGTTGTAGATATTGGAATCTGTCGACTTAAATAATATACTATTTCACTACAGAGAAGAAAATGAATATTTCGAGCTAAGTTTCAACAACAGAAATATAAAACAAATATTTATGCAACGAGGTCCGTATTTTCATTGTTACTTTCAAGATTTGATCCAAGAAAGTATCAAATCTTGTAGAACTCCTGCGTTTGTGATAGAAAAACAGAATGACGAACAATTTTTTGGAACCAAAGGGGAAGATGAAAATGAATGCTTCAATTTTCGGGGTTCATGCCGAATGATAATACAGTATTTAATGGTTATTCATTTTCATTTTCTTATATGCATTGTTGTTTGAAATATGTATTGCTTATACTCGTAAATATTTCAAATATCCATTCATTTCAAACATTCATCACAGTCTAAGAAATTTGGAGAATGCGAGAGGGGGGGGGGGAAGGCCAAATGAAGAAACTGATGTTGAACAAACTGAAGGCTTAATCCATGATTTTACATTTGTGATATACGATTCTTAGAGTAGTTTCAAATAAAACAAATTTATTTAGATCACACCTTTTGTCTGTTTTCGTAATTATGCGCACATTTTCACCCTACATTTATTTTATTTCATGTTCCTTAAATTGGTGGTATTAGAGTCTTATTAAAGTTGCCTACATTTAAATAAACAGCCAACGTGTTTGATTATTTAATGTTAAAATCTGGCGAACAAATGTATGTGATATTAAGAGAAAAGGTGTGTGATAATTTTTATTTTTTGCACATCAAAATATTACTTTCTATTATTCTGTAAGTTGTTAACAGAATTATCAAAATACTTATTATACTGTAACATTCTTATGAGAAAACCGGGAACAAATAAACACGAAATAAACTTTCTGGTAGTTATTTGAAATGCTCTGACAAGTACTGCAATGGGGCAGACACATTTCTCATTGCATCATATCTTGCAGAGAAATAGTTTGCAGCTCGGAAGTTAGTGATCCTCGCGTTGTGATGGATTCTGGGGGAATGAAGCAAAGTAACTTGCAGTTTGAGATGCTTGCCACTTTCACCTAACGGACAAGTGAGTACAGTGAGTACAAGCCAGAGGGTTAGCAACGGTGGCGGTAGCAGATATGAGTCGAAGCGAAACTACAAGCGGCATCGAACGCCAGACAATACCTTTCATAACAATCCTTTCTTGATTGTTCATAAAGTATTATTTATCATTATTGTAAATTGATACATAATGGATTGGCTTACATTACTATTCATTTATAGCTGGGTGTATTACTAATCAGTTACAGATAGGTGGATTGAAGAATATAAGGTGAACAAACATATTGTTTTGAGGTATGAAACCGCTTTCAGAATATTAAAAACGTGTAAAGTTCTAATACATGACCATTTTTTCATTTTCCACTAAAGTTATGACCAACTTGCTCTAATCTTGCCTTTGCGTTGATGCTGCGTACTCAAGTTCGAATTTTTGGAGTAAATTCTGTTTATGAATCATCTGATATACATTTTAGTAGTGCCTTCTCTATCTCTTCTTCGACTTTTTAATGACATCGTACGACTCTCAAGACAAAAGCGCTCATTATCTAAAGTTTGCATTGTAAGTATTTTGACGACCTTAACATCAGATCTCATAAAACTAGAAAGACCGGTCTTTTTCTTCCGATACCATCAAGCAATGAAGATAGCTCTTAAATTCCAAGTAATAAAACGGAGACGTGCATATATGTTGTAGTCTGATTGTGAGTGGAGTAGCAGATCTTCAAACGTGCAATATCCTAAAAGTATTCTCTGGAGGAATCAAGCTCCTGCTACCCGAAACTCTCTTCAATGGTTCGCTTACAATATTGTACATAACAGTGAAGGAGTAACATCAGGCACTTTAACTGTTAAGAGATCGCAATACGACCGACATTTCTGACAAGATGCAATAGCTACCGATGAACGATACCACTAATAGCTACCGATGAACGACACCTGGGGCGTTAGGATCGTATTATGGTAACTAGGAAGAAGATCGTAAGTCTCAGATGCAAATACAGAAAGTATTTCCAATGGATCCAATTTCAGTTCAGACTTCTATTAATCTTTTTGAAATTTTACTCTTTTAATTTTTACTACTGGTTTGATAAGATCTATATTTGTAGATTATGTCCGAGCCGAATTACCTTTCGTATGTAAAAGAACAGCCCACCTTTCATCTTTACAATTTTGCTTCTATAGTTATTCATGCTCGGCTCGAGATACATGTGTAAGTAAATCTTCCCCGTGATGAAGTCACAGAGGGACTTTCTCTGAAATATTGTTTATGATCGTCATATTATTGTGTTTTTAAATGTGAATTAAGATAAATACAGAATATAAATAAATGACTCAACCCATTGATTATAACATATATGCAATAATAGGAAAATCGATTCTTGCCATATTTAATAAATTTTGTAATATTTAATTTCTTATCGTGGAACGTAGTTAATTTAGCTTACAAAGCTACCTTGTCTTGAAAATTTTCAGAATAGTTTATTTCTATTCTAAATTACAACCATACAATTCCTCAAAATAAAAGAAAAACCGGTCGCGTTTTTCGCAGAAGCGAATAACTCGCTTCTTTCTGTATCCCTTTCTTCGTTTGCTCGCGTCCTTTCAAAGGCCTCCCGCCTGCAGCCAGCTGGGTGGGAGCTAGCTTGTACGAGCAGTTTCCTTAACAGCGCTGCTCTATAGGCCTCTCTATTCGCCTAACGGCATGAAACATTCATCAGTGAAAAAGCGACCTACTCTGATACGGCCGCAGAAGCTTGATATTATTCTTTGTTAACATCTACGTTTTGTTCTTCGTAAATTCTTTACATATCAGCAGCTCCGTGCAATTAATGTCATTGCGTACACTGCATAAACAATACGTTACTGAAACTGATACCACCTTAGGTCGTTTCGCATTTCGATGATTTTTTCTGTCGTGATGGCTTCTGTCAAGACGTGTGCATCAAACCTTACAGATTTAAATTAAAGTAAATATGGTAATCATTTAAATGTAGTGTGATTTGTTTCCACAATTGGGTAAAGTTTTATTGGCAGCATACAACTCCAGATCATATCTTGCAGACATCTGTTATCGGAACCAAAGTCAATCTGTTCTCGTCTCGATTCAGAAACTAAACAGAGGTCCAAGTTGTTAAACATCTTTCGCCTTAGTGACGGCGCGACCTCAACCCGAAGTCTCTGGGAAACTTCGCTTGATTTGGTGCTCGTCTGCAGGATGATAGCCGGAGGACGCGGGGAGAACGGGAGGGAGGGAGGGAGAGAGGAAATGTGGGGCAGGCACGAAAGGAGGAGGAGGGAAGGCAGCACGAGGGAACAAGACCAATGCAATCGCCCCGTCGGTAACAAGAGACAAGCGCCTCGCAGGGCACATGGCCTTTCCGGAAGAGATTTCACTTGACGCTTCGCACAAACTTCCCCCATTTCCCACGTCACTCGGGGTTGTGGCCGGCCCGGCACAGTGGGTCCGGTCGCGAAAATGCTCTCCGAATGAGAGAGTTCACTCTCATTTACAAAAATATAAGCAGCTGATATCACGTGATTGTTTTTATTGATTGATTATTCAGTACTTCCGGGCGTATCATAGGTAATTAATCCCGTAAGTGTGGTACATGTCCTATCAGGGAGGAGGCGGTGTACCTCCCCCTGGAAAGTGGAATTCGGAGCCGACCTGCACTTTCGCTTGCAGAGGTCCCTCCTCCAGATATCACCCCCTGCAGGACACCGCCCTCGTCGGGACAAAATAATCTCCCAACTACTCTCCAGATCTGTACGACAGTAAAGTACATGTAACTCTACATACGTGTTTGCGTAGAGGGTGAGGAGGGGACAAGAATAATGCAGGAAAGATCGTGCGCGGTCCGTAGCCCGTTTTTAATGTTTAATTCTGCATTGGCCAAGTTTTGGTCGACGAAACCATGTAAAACTACCGAGGCGTGAAGGCAGCCGCTAGAATTCTCCTTGAGGCAGTGGCTAAATTTCACCTAGCTATGTAGCTACTGTCAAAACTCTGGTACGGTCGGTAATCAAACCATAGTACACCCTGGTCAGCGCCGCTGCAGAGATAACGTTAATGCGGCAAGTGAGGCATCACAAACGGTTTATCTTGTCTTTTTTAATAGCGATTTTGCGACATAGCCGAATCGTCGCAATTACAATCAAAGTTTAAAAAGACTTACAAAACTATAAAAATAGTGGAAGGTTTCATCAAAGATATCTTTATCGTCTAAAGAACATCAAGAAAAATCCACTGCAAGAATATGTTACTCTGAAAAATCCCAAAAGACGTACGTCGAACGGGAAGAAAATAAAAAAAATAATAAAACTCAACCAAAACCACTGTTCAAATCTACGTTCGTTTAATTTCATTTCCATTTAATAATTTCTCCAACGCTCAGTCATATCCTTCAGACCTCCGAATCAGGGGCATGACTTCTTTTATCATGATGATTCCCGAAATGAGCATGCCGTAAAACCTCGCTTAAATGCCGTAAAACCTCGCTTAAATGCCGTAAAACCATCCCGGCGTCTCGTTACAACGGCTTCTGTATCAACAGTGTAACCGTAAAATCATTTGAAAAATGTCTAAATTATCTTAAACACCAAACCCGTGCCCCAAGATTAATTGTAGGGCGTTTGCGCAAAACTGAGATTCGTCTGCTCGAATTTAGGATTAATCAGTTGGAGACAATATCTCGTGCGATGCCTAAATCGTTTGAATCGGAACAAAAAGATTCAATGTCACATTTTGCTGGTTTTGACGGCGGGCAACGTGGTTGGGATGGTGTTTTAACGGTGGGAAACTGTACTTAAAATATAAATTCAACTTTCTATGCATAAAAGTTTGTTGTCCATAAACTATGGGACGACTGTAGAGTGTCCTTCAACTATTCATGTTAAGAAAAAAATGATCGGTGTCTGGAAATTAGAACCATTTTGCTTGCTCTTTAAAATTTGAAGGTCCTCTACATCGAACGTTTGAGTTTTCTCTGATTCATTTAGTTCCATCTCTGCCTCCGCGGCGACCAGTTTGTGTCCATTTGAGGACCTTCATTTGATTCGCAGAACCGTCCCACGGCAGTTTAGCGTGAGTTGGCCGTGCCTCATCAAAGTCGTAAGTCGCACTTCACAATTAACCACCGAGTTAATTGTTTCTAACGCAATCGACGCTCTCGATTTCGTAACATACTGTCTTCGTAGGCCGGCAACCAAGTTACGTGTGCCTGCACAGTTTGCACACTCTGTCAATCCATACCTCAGAACTGCATCAATCAATCTATTCGCTTAGCTCCGAGCAATCCTATGTCAATAAATCAGTCAATGAAGTCATTACTTCAATTGGTTGTTAACAGCAACAATACTACAACCGCGTGGACGAAGGTAATTTTAAACTTCCATGTCTGGTGAATGCAACTACTATTCGTACTAATGCGTGGCAGACCGCCTACAGACTGTCGCAACGACACCCATCACCCGATAGGTTTGGGCAGACTCAACGTAGTGACAGATAATGTTTGGAAGCTTTATCAAATGAATTTGTTGATGGAAAAACGGTTTTATTAACGAGCTTACTCATATTTATAATGATTTCAAATAATGTATTTTTAACTAATTTTTCCTACATTTATTATGATATTTCCGCCTGTGTTTTATCTTCGTTATCTGCTTCGTATGTAAGAATGTAAGTTTGCAACTGTCTTGCAGTTCAATTAGTTTTTTTCACTTCTTTTCGGTCTTTTGAATTTAACAAGCACAGTCCCATTATAAAAAGTATCACCTTTTTTATATGCCCTGCAAGCTTCCTCCACCCGACAGACATTTTTCCTAATTCATTTATTGTTCTTGTTCTTGGAACTAGCATCGTTATTTTTCTTTCCGTTTGCAGGACAAGGATGATGGAGGAATTTTCTTTGTTTACTACAGTAGTCAGACAAAAGCGTCTGATTGAGAGGAAGTGATTATGGAATTAATAAGTCTCTCCCAAAAATTGTAATTAGATGTAAGAAAGGCAATCTTACATCTAACAAATAAAGTTGGAAGCCCTTTCCGTGTTCGTCAGCTTCTTTCCAAATGTGTTTGAATTGAAATTATTTCATGAAGTGAAAACTAAGACCCTACCTTAAAGTAATTGTATTTTCATAAAATAATAATATGTATTTAGTAATTCTATCTTAATAATACGTTTGTTTTTAAATTTTTCTTCAAAGGAATGTTACAATTATTCTCATTGTAGTAGTGTCATTCGTTCGATGACAACACTGCTTCTATGCAAATGTTTGTATTAAAAGTTACGAATGAAAGTTAGTAGCGATAACCGATTAATTTTACCAACGCAACTTTGAATACGTCTTATTGACTTTATGATTAATTTGTTCGACTACATATAGAACTTGAAGTCGGATGGTAAATTAACTTTTTTTGGATTTTTTACTTAAATAATTTTCACTACGAAAACACATTTTTTTCCCATTTATCAGCTCTCAGGCAGGGGAAGCCAATGCTGCGCTTCATTAACGAAGGTTGTTGTACCTCGGGGGGGGGGGGGCATGTTTAAACGGAATGCAAGGAATGTGGGTAACTCGTTGCTCACTTGGAATTCACCGTCATGGATTCAAAAGATTCCCGTGTTTAAAGTTATTTATTCTGTTTAAAAATGCAATTATTTTTAAGTAAATTATGTGTTCAATAACTATGAAAACAAATAACCCAATATTGAATCCATTGTGTTTAGTGGTAAATATGAAATCTAGTCATTCCTTCCCATTTCTTGCCATTCGCATTCATATCCCCTAATTAAGACTGGGACGATGTAGGTAAGTACGTGTCATTCCTCATTCCTTCTTCCTTCATAAACTCGTTTTCACCTGTGCAGAGGTCCCATCCAAAGAGGTTGAATAAACATGAGATTCTGAATAGAGTAAATGTTTCGGCAGGAATTGTTCACCACTAGTGTCATGGGCTCAAATACCACGCAAAATACTTTCATCTTGTAATTATGGCGTCAAAATCAAAGGCAAACTGCCTTATACACTCTACTATAATGTAAATCATTATTCATAATTTAATAATTGGCCAATTAAGATACGTTTCTGTTCACGAACTTTTAATTAGAATCGTTTCTATCTTCATGTTCGATAGTTCTAACCACTGAATTGCTATTGTTGATCAGGCAAACATTTACATGTGCAAGTATTATATCACTTCATGATGAAACATAAAACGAAAATTTAATTTTATTTATTGACACACCGTGAATATAATATTGTAGATTTTATTTTTCAAGCATAAAAAGGCTTTTTTGTTTGAAAACTTAAAGAGGAACGCTCATTGAAAAACGTTGGTCATTTACCAACACACAGGGGTTTAAACACTTTAGGTTGTCGCCTTCAATTTTTTTCTGGTACAAATTTTAGAACGGTTAACTCAATCTTAAGTTTCCTGTATTATGTCTGGAAGGGCACGAGAATGTTAAAGCGTAAGCTTGCGCGGCCGGTGTCAGAATCTGTTTGTCTGTTCGGAAGGCGCCGCGTCCTAGGCACAGATATATATTTTTCGGCCGTCATGCGACCTTCCTCAGGGCGGAATGCTTGAAGACATGAGGTCGCGACATGAGGGCCGAAGGGACTGGGACTGTTGACAATTGTGTCTAGGACGCGGCGTCTCCCGGACAGCGAAGAAGATACAGTAGCAGTTGTTTGATGAGGAAATTGAATACGATGTGGATCCCCTGACTGTGAAAAAAAAAGGCAAGACAAGAAAATAAGAAAGGATACAGGGAATTGTAGATTTATCACGAAGAAAGAAAGCGTTGGTTGCACGTGTATGGGAGTTAATGAAGATTTGTATTGGTGTTCTCTACAGTATTCTTGGAATGAAGGGCGCCCAGTTAAAGAGATGGAATGGAAGAGGGTCAGGTCAAATGTAAAGAATAAAGTGGAAGCACTTGATGAAGTTCTGCTCAATTGGGAAGCAGAGCAAATTCACTGCAATGTTAATGGGAGTAGGATGGGACAAAATCGAAAAAAGAAGCCGTGAATATAAATGGAAACCATTATAAAAGAACAAAAAAATATTTTTATATCACTTTTTGTCCATCTTGTTTACCGATTCTATAATATGAAATTTACTAAAGGTTTCTATGGCACAGAATTGGCAGAAAATCAACGATATTTTTAAGTTGTAAATCTGGAAACGATGTGTAATATGTGACCAAAGATTTAATATGTACTAAGGAATAATTTTTTTCACTCTCTCATTCAAAATAAAACAGTCAATTTTAACAGCTTATTGGAAAATAAAGAGATTATTCTCTTTCCTGTTTTAACTCTCAGCCTGCACACATTGGAAGCAAATTTTACTTGTCAATGCATTATTACAGAATAGTTCTCAAGAAGTTTTCTCTTAGGGGATTTGTTCTAGTTAATTATTGTGGGAATTGTAATATGTCTGACAAGATGTTTATGTATAATTCATTTAGCTGTATTTGAAAGCATTATTTAAACGTTCATCAGCACAGAAGTACCCGCAGCTCCGTATTTACACACGCCTTTTATACTAGCACAATGAACAGTCCTCATACTGAAGTCAAAAACGGTGTTGTGTGTGCTCCAATAAATCGTATTGCAGAATGTGTTCAATTGAAGCTGTTGTAAGCAAGAAAAGCTAATTTGTCTCTGCCCCGAATTCTATAAATAGACTTCAGACAACGGGCCGTCCATTTTTCATTCATACTCTCGAAGAAACTGCACAGCGTATTCCTAGAAACAAAACGCCTAGTCCTAGCAGATGAGATCAATACGCGCCGTGTCTTATGTCCTGAAAACTGACGCAAGACTTTATTTCGTCGGGCGCCTCTTCACGTTGCAAGTCGCGTGTTTACCGCGCGAACCTAAGAGAAATGAATTTCAACTTTCGTGTCACGGACTACACCACCCTTCTGCTCTATCTAGATAGTTTCTGCTTCTCCGCACGAAATGTCGTCCAACAGATATGAAAACTATGCCTCCGCGTCTTCCTGTACCATGTTTATTTCTGTAGCGTATGGGACTACAATTTTTGAAAAGAACAAATCGCCACCATTTAAATTTTTTGCGGATGAACTGTTTCAATGATATCATAATTACGAATAGATACGCAAATGATAAGTAAACATGTCGATTTTGAAGTTTCAGTGAACAAAGGTATGAAAAAGTAGTCATTAAAATAAAAAATGAAGTGATACACCGCAATTCGTGGACATATCTCGAATAAGATACACAAGAGAATTGATTTTTGATTTTCGACGCTATTTCATCAAAATTACGTTTAATTTAGAACTTCCTGTGATCTTACAAATGTTCTTATTTTACGGCAGATCGATATAGTGTAATAAAGGTATGAATTCCCATCCATATCTAAATTCAATATATTGAGAAAGATATAAAAATCTATTGAAATTTGTCCGTGAGATTAACCTCCTATTTACTAAATTCAGCTACCAGCTATTGCAGCACAAAACTCAAATTCTTTGAAGAATTTGAAAATTTAATATTATATTTACTCTCAGGCTTACTTATTGTTACTCTTAGGCTATGCAGAAAGACTTATTTGTCGTTGTCTGCCGGCCTTTGTTGTGAAAAGTACATGAAATTAAACTATTAGGATATTATATGTGATTTTTAAAAATATTGTCTTGGCAGCGTGTGGTTGATGAATAGCGTTGAAGTCAACTTTTATTTCATACTCTGTGGTGGAATTTCCATTTAAACTTGATTTTAGAAAAAATTCAAAACATTGCACTGACTTGTTTGAGGGTTACATATGCTTTGAAAAAAGATGCCTCTATCATGAAGTATTGGTATACACAAATTGAAAGAAATGTTGCATACATATAATTTCGATTATTAATCGTTTGAATTTTGTCTCCAATTAATGAATAATGTCTGCAGATCACAGAATCCGTGAAAAGGCGGAGTTAATTCTAGACGTGGAAAATATTGTAAAGGACAATAACGGAAAATATAAAGGAGGAAGATACGATAGTTAATAACTGAAAAATAACTAGTGGTGTTACAAAATGACACGAACTTTCTCGTATTAGTTTTCTATTCTCTTTGGCCTAGGCTAGCTATGTGAACTTGCCACTTACTCTAGCCAGCTGTAATCTATTGATACTCAAAGTACATTTTTTTGAATTTTTCTCATTTCTTCAGTTTCCTAATAGGTGAACGGAAATATTACTTTTATAACATTATAGAAGCATCCTATATGGAAATTTCCTTGCAAACTGAAAACGGTGTATCTTTGAGCAGCACGTGATGCAGCAAACATCACTACTCACGTGTGCGCACAAGACTCACTTGACGGTCTCTATACGTCAACGTAAGAATATAGAAAAGATACTACGATTGGCTGTAAAATATTACGATATGTATCACGAAAAAACGTCAACACGACTGCCTGAGAGATTTGTATTCCACATAAATTTAAGCTGCTGCCTACTTTTCAACCAAAATAAATGAAATTCTGGAGATCATAATATTCCACTGCACGTTCTTACAAATAATCCTCTAAATATATTTTGTAGTTTAGAATATTTTTATAACGAAAATCAGCACAAAGTGTTTTTAAAGTGAAATAATAAATTGATTAATCTACAATCTGTTTGCTTGCCTCAAATACTGACTGAAAACTAAACCTCGTAACATTTTCTTTTGTTGAATAAAACAATAGCTGATTCTAATCGATTTACTCACTGGAAGTGGATGGAAAACCATTGAAATTCTCTCCTTCACTCTTTTCTCGCTGCTGAAGAGTAGTAAAACAGATCGCGTCTCTCCCGGAAGCTGCATATTACGTTGCTCAATGGTGGTGGCTTGACAGCCTTTTTTCACCCGCCCTTAAATTACTTTAATACACTTGCATTCATACTTGCCTTTTCACCTTTTTAAAAGAAATTTAAAATGCGTTGTTGTGATTTTGAGATAACCGCTTTATAAGAGAAGAAAGAAAAATTGTAAAAATTATGTTACCCCAAAAGTACTCTAAATCACTTAGCAAAGAGGCTGTGATTAGAAAAATACAATTTCTGACAGCCCAGTAAGTGTAAATCATTTTAATTTTATTGGAGAAAAGTTTGGAAATATGATATAACACGTTACATAACTTATCTCAAATTAAATACTCTAAATTTCCTATCGAGTTGCCACGAATTTTTAACATTTCGAAGTTTTTGGAAGCGTTAATAGGTTATTTTATTATTTAAAAATATCGAATAAAATATTTATTATATATTATTGAAATGTATGATAAAAGTAGGAAGATTGGAGTACCAACAATAAAAGCTGTACAAAAATGTCACAATCCTAATCGTACAGAAAACAATGCCTGGGTAGATAAATTGCCAGATGAGAAAATACCTACTCCGTAGCCTTTCGTCACTTTACCAATAGATATACAAGTTCCGACTCTTAGTCACTAACAATTCCAACTGAGCACTTGCGTAGTCGGCGTAACGGAATCCAGAACAATAACTTAACAACTTAAACGCACTCAGCACAGCCCAAATTGATTTGCTTTACCAGCCCGCCCGTTATCTACACGTCGCCGCTGCTGGCCCAGACGCCGTCTTGCGCACGCGTGCCGACTTGAAACGTAGGTGTGCACACAGCAATTATTATTAATAATAATAATAATATGTTTTACAGTTGAATGTACATATTTATTACAGTAAAATATTTTTCGTTAATTCAAACTTGGTAAGATAAAATATTAAGCAAAATCTTTCAGAATTAATTATTTAGATATTATTAATAGTCTTTCATAAATACTGAGGCGGCACGGGGCATCAACATTAGTCACTGCCGAGCCTCTCATCGAGAGAGTTCGAATTCCGACTTTGGCAGGGTTTTGACAGAGAATCAGCGAGGTCGAATTCATTCGCCTGCAGTCTGGAGAAGTCTAGCGGTCGGATGCTCTGATCGGTAGTTTTCCATGGTTTCTCCGATCAATACCAGGCTAATGCCAGGGCAGTACCCTAACAATCGGGCCACCGACCGCGCGCAATCTTTCCTTCCTCTTCCTTGTCCTATCCTTACCCCTTACACATTCTTACACTTATATGAACTACACTACCACTCACGTCGGAAAACTATTCGGGAGTTTAGAGCTTGTCTCGCTGGTGGAGATACCTGGTTGGGGAAAACCCTGTAAGCCGACGTGTAAGTCGGTACCGAATCTCACGATCAAACGAGGGGGAACGACAGCGTCCCCTGATAAAACATGCACTACACTTATGGAACCAATGACTATAGAAGTTGACGCGCCCTGCACCAAGAAATCAGTACATTAATTTATCGTACATAAATTTCGAAAATCGCAGATAATTTTTTTTAAATTGAATACCGGAGAGATTTGAAAAATTTGAGTGGAGAAACTGGAGAACAACGTAATGTGGTTTACATTTTTCAAGTCGTTCTTCCCACGTTGGAATAGGCGTTTGTAAATCTAGCCAACGGCCTGCTTTAGAGAATTCAGGACACCCGTTGTCATGTGTAGTTGACGAGTGTTATGCTTGCGTGGCTGTCCTCGTAATCGCGTGTTCCGCTCTCGTAATCTATTATGCGGCTTCTAATGTGGCTAAGCGACACACACGGCGGACATGTTACACCAATAAATTATTTGCGTGTGAACGCTCCCGCTGAATAATTGGGGATAATTTGTTCGTTGAGCCGCCGCTGGAGAGATATTAGGGTGACATGCGTTTGGGCTCTGCTTAACATGACAGCCCCGATCCGCGTTAACCTGAACCTTCGCCTTCAATATGGGAACGATTCGCTCTGGTCAGAATACTCGTTTCGACGCCTAGATTAACTCTCTCTTTTGAATTCCGTGAGGAATATTCTTTCATTGTGAGATATGTTCATAATGTTCATATGTTCATTTACTGTGGCATGTAATGTTAAAATGAGTGACACTGGCAATTACATACACTAGACGGCTAGGTTTTAACAAATAACATAAATGGTTGCATACATGAGTGATAAATTTTATGAAAACAGGTGTGATAACGTCCCTAGACGCAAGCATCTGCAGCTTCAGAGTTTGAATTGTTGATAATTTTTTGGACCACAGCAGCAGATTAAGAATATTAGCTTCTTCCCCGAATTAAATTATATTATCAGGATCCGTAGATTAACTTTTGAAATTTTCTCTGAAATGGAAACACTATTCATAC
Source organism: Gryllus longicercus (assembly GCA_038098605.1). Classification (NCBI taxonomy): domain Eukaryota; kingdom Metazoa; phylum Arthropoda; class Insecta; order Orthoptera; family Gryllidae; genus Gryllus; species Gryllus longicercus. The sequence goes on along the minus strand of JAZDUA010000169.1, from coordinate 2,257,243 downwards.
CAGTTTAGTTTTTGTAGCAAATTGAAAACAATCGCCTGTGGCGTCGCAACTAATTTTTGCTAGTATTACATATGACCCATTGAGAAATAACCTCTCACAGTTCTGGACCAGTTTTAAAACTGATAATTAAACGAGAAATAAATTCAAGCAAAGCACGATGAATATTACATTAAAGAGGGAATTCATTTTTGCAATAAATAGAATTCCACGCCCTTCAGATACTTTTCATCAACATGAAACACACGGAAGAATACATGCATTGCCACTAACATACGGAAGAAGGCATCACCACACTTGTATGAGAAACTGAACTTGAGAAAATTTAGGTAAGAAAACTGCAACTAACGTGTACGTACTCGCTATATCTTGCAAACGAAACAGTACCTGAATTATTACCTAGAAACATCGCATTGCGTGACTTCAAGTTGCGGCTGTGAAAACTTGAAAATGAACTGCATGTCATTGAATGTGTTTAGCTGAACAGTGCAAAGTTATTAATTGTTTAGACCATAACTATAATTACATGTTATTTAATGGAATAAATTGAAAAGTTGTTAAAAAATGTTTTCATAAATCCTCTAAAATTGATTACTTACATTCTATCATTCTAATTTTCTTCTTTCTCATTTCCCCTCATTTATTCTTTCAGTAGTGTTGTAAATACTTGGTTCTGATCTTATCGTTCAACTTATTTACTTATTCTTTGGAATATGATTCCATCTGATTGGATCTTATTGATTTCTTTTAGAGAAGATACCCGAATTATTTCCATACAATAGGCCTAGGGAAGACTCTGTAATTTGTTCTAAAGACTGATTTAGTAATCGTTTTCCATGTATTTCTGATAGTTGTACATAAATATACTATGTTCAATTCACCTCATTTCAGTCCCTGTACTACGTTTCTCCGTACGAACTATCAGATCGCAGATACAGGAATAAAACGTACATTTATACATGTTCGATATACAATTTACATGAACTTCAGGTTTGCTAATACAAGTGACATTCCTTGTCAATTTGTGGCAATTTATTCACCGTCGAAAGTCCTCTTGGCTTCTAGAAGATACAATGGTAAGATCACGGACAAACAGAACAACGTTTATTGTTTTATCGCGACTTAAACTAATTCTATGGTTTACCCCCATCTTGGGGTTTGAATCTTCGCTCGAAATACAGGTCACGTGCGGAACGGCTAGGCTGCAGCCTGTAGCACGAGAGTGACTCTGAAGCGCTCTCGCCTTTGAGTTAACGGCTACTCACACAAGCTGTGTTTCTCTTTCGCCGAGTTGCACGCTGTCTCTCTTGCATGAGGGTTGGTCTATCTTCGTTAATATAATTCGAAGATTCGTTTACCAAACTGAAACTTGTCATTGAAGTATACCTCATCAGCAGCTTTTGCAAGTCATCACAGATACGCCGTTTACTGTTCGGTAGTGAGTCAATACTGTCATTCATTAGGAATTAATATTTTAGGTTTTCGCAGGTGAGAGAGAAATTAATAAAATATTTCAAGTCAAAAATGTACATGAAAGTAAAATTGATGGACTATTCACGCGTTAATCACTTCTTTGATTTGCAATTGGAATCTGCTTTTGAGGAGGGGAGACTGTTAATTGCAATGGCTTACTGCGCATTGATGCTATTGATCGTCTACTAACACAGGTAGCGGAGAGAGTACGGGCCCCGCCTTACGGCTGCCCAGTGAATGGGAGGTCGTGGCTTCGATCCCGGCAAGATGCCAGAAATTACTTTGTGTGTAACATCGGTGAGTTCACGGCGTCTGCGCCAGGAATCAAATTCGCATTGCTTTGGTCACTTCCTGCCGAATGAAGGAGTAGGGCCCTATTCAAGGGGCACATTCCATTCCTATCACCTCTCCGAATCTGAATTAGAACGCTGGGGAGGGGGGACGATCCATTTCTAACCCACCCCATTAGAACCATTCAACTATTTATACTTAAAATGATGGGAAAGGATTCTGAAACTCAATAAAACGTGCGCAGATGATCTTCTCCCCCATACGTCACATACAGTTATTACTGTTTTTTTTATTAAATATATCTAAATACAAATCTAAACCAGCATGCGCCTGCAATGGGACTGCGGAGCCTGCATCTACGCGGGGCTAGCGTTGGTAAAGAATGATCATTTTATCCATCTTCTTAAAAAGCCATATTTTTAAGTCTTAGACTCTTTCTCCATCCTAGCTGTCTATTTGTAATTATAAAATAATGGAAGTTATCTCTTGCAATCCTGTTGCAGTCATGGAGTTGAAGATACTAAATTCAGGATTGGACCCGACTGAAAGGACCTCTTAATGATATAGTAGTAGTAGTAATATAGAAAACACTGTAGTAATATAGAAAACACGTAATTTTTGTGAAGGCTGTCGTATAACTTTGTCTAAGAGTGAATACTAAATACGAGAATGAAAATCCGTAGCAACGGAATTGGCTCCTGAGAAATACTCCCCACCCCATAGACAGCAACTTATTAGTCGCTTTCCCAGCCTCGGTCGCCTTCTTGTCCCTTCCTCCACGACGCGAACGCGTGACAGCTTCCAGACCGCAGTCTTATCCACTTCGCCCTAGAACTGTCACTCTCAATGGCGCTGCCGCGCTGTTCCCCACTTGTGTTGCGGCTGTCCTTGGGCAGGCGATTACCCGCTGTCCGATACGTGTCACCAACCTCAGCGCTGGAATTGGAAACTTACGGTCTCTATAGACATTATCGAAACGTGCAACGGTGCGTAGAATTGTAAGACCTAGTACATCGGCACAAGTTACATACTCTACTCTTGCGGTACCTCCTCGTTTATCAAAATTAGCCTCGCACAATTATCACATTCCACTCTCTTCACATTTCCTATTAATCACTGCGACTCTTTTAATCACGTCATCTCCCGACACTTCAATTAATTCAAAGTAATCATCGTTAATCTCACAGAAACACACCAGGCAATATTCCATTTATTATCTTGCCACTACCATAAGATTGATCAATACACTGAATTATAATATCTATGTTTAATTGTACCCTTACCCTATTTTACAGTTTCTTCTTTTCAGAACACCCTTTAACAATGCCACAATTTTGACTTTATTCATTAGTCTCTTTGTTACCCCCAGTTGTCACCAACTGATAAATTATCTTTATCACCCCCGCGCTCACTCTACCCTCCTCAACTGCCTTCGCTACTATCTCTGGGGTCCACTACCGGTATTTACGACCGCTTTCTGCGACCGCTCTCCGCGACCGCTCTCTGCGACCGCTCTCCGCGACCGCTCTCCGCGACCGCTCTCCGCGACCGCTCTCCGCGACCGCTCTCCGCGACCGCTCTCCGCGACCGCTCTCCGCGACCGCTCTCCGCGACCGCTCTCCGCGACCGCTCTCCGCGACCGCTCTCCGCGACCGCTCTCCGCGACCGCTCTCCGCGACCGCTCTCCGCGACCGCTCTCCGCGACCGCTCTCCGCGACCGCTCTCCGCGACCGCTCTCCGCGACCGCTCTCCGCGACCGCTCTCCGCGACCGCTCTCCGCGACCGCTCTCCGCGACCGCTCTCCGCGACCGCTCTCCGCGACCGCTCTCCGCGACCGCTCTCCGCGACCGCTCTCCGCGACCGCTCTCCGCGACCGCTCTCCGCGACCGCTCTCCGCGACCGCTCTCCGCGACCGCTCTCCGCGACCGCTCTCCGCGACCGCTCTCCGCGACCGCTCTCCGCGACCGCTCTCCGCGACCGCTCTCCGCGACCGCTCTCCGCGACTGCTCTCCGCGACCGCTCTCCGCGACCGCTCTCCGCGACCGCTCCTTGCCACCGCTTCGTACGTATCCAAGGGCGATCTCGCGCCCGCCACCCCGCAACACTCCCGCAACCACTCCCCGCCACCGACCACCTCCCGCAACCACCACTTCCAATGGCGCTCCCTTCGCAGTTGCCGTCCGCGGGCGGCGGTGCTCGCCAGACGAAGATGAATGGCCTGGGCCGGGAAATTCGCGGAGCGGAGCGGATCGGATCGGGCGCCGCCACCCCCGCGCCGCAATAAGCCACCGCCGCTGCCCCGCCCCCCCCCCCACCGCCCCCACCACTCAGATCGATAGGCTCGTGGACACGCTCCGCGCCTTCCTCGCGCTGGAGACAAATCCGCACGCTCGCACTTGCCCGCCAATACCAAATCAGGTTGTTTAATTGAGAAACAAAAGCAAATGATGTAGTAAAAGATGTTTATCCACTTGATTACAACACATCCCAGGGTTTTTACATCCCATTTACCTCAGGTTGTAAAATCAGAAGATAATTTTTATCGAATCGTTTTGCTTAATTGTTTGGTTCGTGCGAGGGGAGATTTATACTGACATAGAAATATATTGTGCTGAAAATACTTGTTAGTACTTAAATTTAGTAAATTCAGATACTTGAGGAAAAATGTATTAGATATCATGGATCTCCCATTGTTATTTTTCACTCATTTAAAGTACGTATTCATAACATTTCTTGAAACTATGAACTGGATATTTTATTCCCTTAGCAGTTCCCCTCTTTGTGGAAGTGAAGGCATCCCATTTAACGTTGGTGCCAACTGGTCTCCACTGGGCGACGAACGTTTTCCGGCGAAACTAACTTTGTCACTATTTTTAGAGTAACAAAATTCGAATGCTATTTAAAAAAATGCCGGTTAGTTAGGAGCCATATGTTAAAATTATGACTAAATGCACATAAGCTTGTATGTATTTAAGATTTGTAATTCTCAGTTTATCTTTAATTTTTGATTTCAAAGTTCATTGACCAAAAGGTCAGGAAATGTACAAATTAACTTTCCCATTAATCTCCAAATTGACTCGTCGTTGCTCTCGATTGACCAGTCGCATGGAAATTAGAAATACGAGGAACTCGTGCAAGATTGTACGTACTACATGCCATGCGCAATGAAGAATCATTCGGGCTTATTTATAGAAAAAACCCATTTCAATGCAATTACCGTAATGTTAGTTATGGAAGGATTAATGTGGTTGTAAGTGCTTTGAATTAATAAACGTTTGTATGGCATTTCATTCACAAACATTATTGAAGAGCTTATGTGCAGAATTACTTCCATCGACATTAATTAAACCAACTTCCCAGAAGAGAACAAGAGGTACACAGTTCTAAGGAAAATGAAATACAGCAGTGCACTTCAGCGTGGCAAATAACTTCATATGGCTTTTGACTGCTGATTTCTTTTTCAAATTCAACGCAAATTGGTATTCTTGGAATCAATGTTACCACGCTGAGAGCAAATCCATCCATCACGTCCTACCAATATGTCTTCCCATTTCACTGTTTTCACGTTTGCTCGGAGTTATCAACTTGCTTTCCAATCGAAGTACCAATGGATGAAGAAACGTTTCATTGTGAGATGAAGGCGATGTGTGTTGAAACAATACTGCTTCGCACGTCCTTTTTCCCCTTTTCTTCGAAGCGTCGCATTTTATTGACCTCCCGAGAAAACCAGAACGATTTGATTAAGACGCGCAGTTTTAACGAAAGAAATGTCCGGGTCAATAGAATGGCAGCAACACGCGATCGTAGCGCAAATTGCAGGATTATCTGCGCCATCCAAGTTTTGTATAATTAATTTCATTTCCAATATCTGCAACTAATTTGCTCTTGTAATTAAATTGGAATGAATTTTAAACATATAATTACCGTAAAAAACGTTTAAAAATGCTATTCGGTTGCTGCTGCAAAATAGTTAATTAATCATTTTGTTAAGTTTAAATTAGTTTTATGTTTACTGATTTGTAACACCACATTAGCAGAAAAAGTCGTGGTATAAAATAGCACAGAATGTATCGTAATATTTGAAACGAATAGTTAAATTAAAATAATTACATGAAATCAAAATACCACGAACATTTCCCTCGCCTCTGAAAAATTTCCTTCATCATAAATTAGAAACCCAGCACACCATGTTAATTCACTGATCCTTTCTTAGATCTATGTACTTCATGACGAAAATTCACATTTTTTCGTATTTACGATAAATAATTCCTCTAATAATCGTAGAACGTAATCACTTGAATGGCGTTCAGAAAAATTAGTTGTCGCAAGCCTTTCCGCAGTTTAGAACATTATTTGCTGCCTGAGAGACACTGCGCCATAAGCACAACTGCCAACGTTCCGGCAGCCATACTTCAATCTTCGCAGGTCACAGTATGACTGCCGAAACGTTCCCAACTCTGTCTAGGATGTGACGTCTTGCAGACAAATAAGAATCTATTGCCTCAGGACGCAGACCCATCCAATGTCACTTTTATGACTGCGCATCTAAGGAAACATTTTTCCTAAAATCCAAAAAAACATTGCAGAAAATTTGGTAGAGTTCTACATAAATTGAATATTTGAATTCACATACCGCTTGAGATTGTCGTGACTCAAACATTATTATAAATATAATGCTTAAAAATACATTTTTGACAAATAGTTTTGAAAATAACACTCCTTTTTGGAAACTTACAGAAGTCAAACTATAGAAACGCATTTCCCACTATTACATAAAGTTCTCCACATTATCTGTACGATAAGGTGTTAGTGATGTGTGGATAAAATGTTCAGACTGCTTTCTTCACAAAGTTTTAAACTCTAATTAGTATCACTGTTTGATTTCAAGCTATTAGATACAGGTTTCATTTAATTTATCTAAGAACGTTGTACGAAGCAAACAAACTGTTTAAGAGATAATACACTAAACAACGTGCTTGCATTGAATTGAAAAATTGTGTCAGGCTCTGAATGTCCTTCTGCCAAAATTTTCCGAATTCGAAGTGATGAAAGTTGAGGAATTCAATTTGAATAGGTAGCTATACTGCAGAAAACGAAAATGGGCCACCTGGAACCACTAGAAAATAAAATTTAGATCGCGGTGTGATATTGGAATCGATTGAGAAATGTTTTTTTGGCAAGGAGCTGGCATTTAATGAAAGGATTCTTGCTCACTAGACCGAAATTCTCTCTTACAATTCTGCAGACTGGACATTATGAGTTTCTTTTATAAAATTAAATCGCTTTGGGAATGTTACGTCTCAGAAAAACAGTAAAAATCGTATGAAAAGAGATCAAGGTTTTTTGAAGTTTTTCAGAACTCAACAATTACATATTGAATGTTAAATCATGTTTTTATTCGCAAGCAAACGATTACTTATCAAAACAAAGAGTTAAAAACCTTTTTAACTACTTAATTGCAATGAACATTAAAGAAATACAAGCAAACTTTACTATTACAACAAGAGAGGTTTCAGCGAAATAACACTAAGGTAAATAATATTCCGTGTATTCACAAACATCCACCCATGACATTGTACGAGATGCGTCAACACGGGAATTATCTTCATCCATTAGTGTTTAATATCTGAGTTACGAACTACACAGAGCTGGATTAAGTCATTACGGTCCGCAGAACAAGAAGTTTTGCAAGGGCTAATATCACAGAAATGGCTACAGTCACTTCATAAATATTCATGTTACTACACCCTCTATAACTTCCCATTATCTCTGTAGCTCAAATAGCATCAGATCTGATTGCGTTATCTACAATTGTCCGGATCTAGGAAGATAGAATGTTCCGAGGAAATGGCTGAACATACGTTCACCGCAGATGATAAAAGTACCACAGGTGAACCTCATTCCACAAAGTGAAGTTGAACAGAATTTATTCGCTCTCTACAATTTCTCGCGTCTGAAATGTACTATAGAAGGAAGATATTGTGGTATCCAATGAGCAGAGATATATTGCTGCAGACTAATATTATGCAGTACTTGAATGAATCTTCTGGATTCACCTCTCACCTTAGACTTGTTGCGTGAAGTTTTTTTTCTTAACAAACCTAAGTGCCAATTCGTTCAAACGTCTAATAAATGTAGTACATGCCATTACATGTTTTTATATTGGTTTTACTCAATTTATACTGCATGACTTGTTGTCATTTTACTGCGCGACTGAAACATAAAGTATCCTTATATGTAAAATGACTTTCATGTCCATAGATTCATTAACTCTCATCTCACACGCTGAATCTTTCCAGAATATTATTTTGAAAACATATTGTAAAAATATTTCGATTTCAATTTTGTAATATATTTTTTTGGAGGGGGTTAGTTGCTCTTTTTTTTCTGAGTTGGTAATTAGAATGTTTCCCTTTATTCATCTACAACAGTAAGGAAAACTATAAAATATTAAAATTATTTACGAGTGTTTATTATTCACACGTTGCCAAAATTAGAAGAATCTGTAAGATCTTATGTATTTTTACTATATCAGTTAAGAGGAATATTTGCTACTAAAAATAATTAGAAAAGATGAGAGAATACAGACAGAACACTTCTTGGCAGAATTCAGAAATATTGAAAGCTTCTATAAGTTATGCAAAAGTAAATTTAAGTTTAAATATTTCAAAAAAATATATCAATGTCTTATTTTTGTTCAAAGGTTTGTTATACTATTGAATTTTGTAACAAAACTATCTACCTCGCGTTCTTTCCAGGCAATACGTTTTAATTCACGATCCCTTAGAAACAGTAAATAAGGGAAATAACTCAAAGTACAGATCCAATTTAGATTGGTCCGCATTAGTGCTGCATGTGCGATATCGTACCTCGTATTGTTCCTTCGGGCCACCAGTGGGGAGGGAGTCGGGAATTCACATCTGGGCCAGAACGTTTGCAGCTGATAGCGCGAGACATCGGGTGCAGCCATAACCTGCTCTATAAATCAGCTTCATCCCCAGCAAGGTAAAAACACCGCGCCGGCTGGAGGCGACGGTCGCGGCCGCGACCTCTAACGCTGACCGCCGCAACCACGTCCATTCATTGGCCTGTGGACCGCTCCGCTCCGCCCCGCTCCGCGCCGCCCCGCTCCATCCCGTCCGGCCCTCGCTTCCATCCTCTCGCTTGCCCCTTACCTCTCCCCGCCCCCTTGTGCTCCTGCCACGCCACGCCCTGCCTTTCTGTGTCTTCCTCCTCTGCTCCGCCTCGCCCCGCCACGTCCCATCCTGCCCCCACCTCCACCCCCTTCTTTTCCCCGCCACCGCCTCGCGCTCTCACTCCTCCCACGCCCCGCCTTGCCCTTCTGCTTTCCTGTTCTGCTCTGCTCCTCACCGCCGAGCCCATGCTCCGAGCCATCCTGCCCCCACCACCCTCGCGCCCCCATTCTCTCCCCCGCCCTCCCCTCTCTCTCCCGCTCCTTCCCCGCCCCCGCCTTACCCTGCTGCCTTCCTGCTCTGCCCCACCATCCTCCGTCCCGTCCTCCCACTTCCACCCCAGCGGACCCCTTTGTCTCCTCCCCCTGACTCCTCTTCTTCTCCCGTTCCCGCACCGCCCCACCTTGCCCTGCTGTCTTCCTGCCATACCCTGCGCCGCCCCACCCTGACTCCCCCGCCCCGACCCACCCCGCCCCGCCCCGCCGTGCTCCGCCCCGCCCCGCTCCGCTCCACCCCGCCCCACCCCGCCCCGCCCCGCCCCGCCCCACCCTGCTCCGCCCCGCTCCGCTCCTCCCCGCCCCGCCCCGCCCCACCCTGCTCCGCCCCGCTCCGCTCCTCCCCGCCCCGCCCCGCCCCGCCGTGCTCCGCCCCGCTCCTCTACTCTCCGCCCCGCCCCGCCGTGCTCCGCCCCGCTCCGCTCCTCCCCGCCCCGCCCTGCCCCGCCGTGCTCCGCCCCGCTCCGCTCCACCCCGCCCCGCCCCGCCCTGCCCCGCCGTGCTCCGCCCCGCTCCTCCCCGCCCCGCCCCTCCCCGCCCCGCCCCGCCGTGCTCCGCCCCGCTTCTCTCCTCCCCGCCCCGCCCCGCTCCGCTCCTCCCCGCTCCGCTCCTCCACGCTCCGCGCCTCCCCGCTCCGCTTCTCCCCACCCCGCCCTGCCCCGCCGTGCTCCCGGAGCGCGGCGCGGGGGCGAAAGACAAACACGCCCCCCCCCGTGTGCCGGCGCGAGCGGCTGTCGTTGCTGAGCGGCTGGGCCGGTTGCCAAGGCGACCGCGCGCCGCGCAGTGGCTGCGGTGACGCATCCACACGAGGCTAAAAGGGCAGGCGAAGCCACCGAGCCCCCCCCCCCCCCGCCCCAGAGGTTCGATTCAGCCGGCGCGGGTCTTGACTCGGATGCAGATTTGTACAAACACCACTTTCATTTCTACCGTACAGTTCACAGTTCAAGCTGCTGCGGTCCCCTGACGACGTGTGAACAAGTCTGTGTCGTTAGCGTAACTCGACTGCCCAGAGAAGACAGGTTAAAATAATAAAAACACGAATATTATTCGAAAATGTCCGCGTATATTCTGACACATCACGGACAAGTACAGGAGATGAGAGCAAGGCGCACGGCACTGGTATCTAATGGCTCGCCTTGCTCAGGGGCTGAGACGCTCTACTGATCGAGGTGACACAACAACTTCAACTCAACCCTTTTGTGCGGTAGATCGCTAGTCTCTGTCCCCCGCGCCACACATCCCACTGACGACACAAGCCAAATGTGATAAAAAAAGAGAGGCGTCGCCAATGGGGGAGGGAGGAGAAAGGGAGCACAGATAATATAGGATGATTTTAACACGTTCATATCTTTCATAGGTGATACCCTCTAAATGTACGACACCAAGGAAGTACAAGCCTCGTGACTAGCTCTCCAGGGTAAGAGTGTTCGCTTTCCACTACGCGGTCCCGGGTTCGATTCACGATCAAGCAAGATTATAGTGTGCGTTTTCTTTGCAATGTCCCAGTGTATGTTGATGTGTGACGACGAGAAAATGCACTTCTCAGGTTGAGAACACCGGAATACGGCATGAGAATGCCCAAGTGCTAACCACACGTACTCTTTTTATCATGGCCACGAGGGACGTCGCCGGTAGGCCTGAGCTCGTTCACAGGTTGACGCACCAAGTACACACACACACACACACACACACACACATACACATATATATACACATACATACAATGAAGCACAAAGGTTTTGTACCATTTCCAAGAAATCATCGACACAACATCTACCCATAGCTGGGGTATAACTGGGTAGAAATTAATCCCAGACCTGAATAAAATATATTTAAGCTGAACAATAGAACTTCTCAGATTATTATAACAGCAAAACAGCATCCACACACACCACTCGCAAAACACTTTCCACTGCAGAATGCTACCCAACGTCGACAGAATAGCCCACAGGACCAGTCATTTAGTCTGTAAATAATACTCCATAGAAAGATAAGTATTTTGTATCTTTTGTAAGAAACTATAGTCACTGTGATACATTTTGAAAGGAAATTACCATTCCAAGACGAGAAGAAATTGAGTTCGCTGGTTATGTCATTGGGGGTATACAGGCGCACCGGCAACCCGCAACACACGCTGCCCTGCAACGCACTGGCATTGGAAACACGGTAACTCGAAGTTCTTAACAGGTTTATGGGATACGACTTTCGTTTATTTTTCCGTTACCTCCAAAACGAGACATGTATAAAACGTTCGAATCTACCAAGGTTGTTCCTAGAACTGCGGAATGTTCCTAAAGGATCCAATTGAATTTAATGAAATACGTAATACACTAATATTTATTCAACGGCATGTTTATTTTTTGAAAAGCGATATCATTAAATGCTTTCGAGTCGTATGTTACCAGCGGTGATGCTTACGTCGTGTCTGCTCTGTGAAGTCGCTCCGGTCTTCATTCACATTTCGTACCCGCGTATATCCTTATCTTCGTCCGTGTCGTAATACGTATAGTTTTATAAACTGTATTATCGCCAGGCGCGGTTTTAGGATATGTCGACACTCCTTGAAAAAAATTTTATATTTAACTACATCGGAATTTCTTTGGCACTAACAAGAATAGAGAAGCAGGTCCGGATAGCCGAGATCGCTAAGGCAGTAGTGCCGTAGCGATCTCGGAAAGAAGGATCGCGGTTCGAGTCCCACCTCGGGCATGGTTGTATTGTGTTCGTCCTTTCATACCCCTATCATCATCATCATCATCATCATCATCATCATATCGTGTCACCCACATAGTTACCGCACCGTTACACGCAATAATTGTCGCTAATGACCTAGTAGTTGATGCGACCTTAAAATAACAAAAAATAATACAGAAGCTTCTTGGCATGCACCTTTCCAATTTGACCATTAGAGCGTATTTCTGAAGGAATCAGTTTTTATGAGTGTTATTTATGAGTGCTACCAGGATCCAAAAGGGAGGTATATATATAAATAAGAATAATGCATAGGATTTGGGATGCATCAGTCAGGAAATTAAACTTGTTACGATATAGCCATATTTTGGTTTCGTTTCGGTTAATTTTCGCTGACAGGTCCCAGTGAATTCGCCAGAATTCCATAATCATATAAAACTAAGCGGCTGTTGCTTCTGCCATCACAAAATGTAGTAATAATGCAGTAAACTCTCGTTAACATGAATTTCAATACTAAATTTCTCGATAATACAAAATAATGGACATTCCAAGACACATTTGAATCGTGTAACGGTGAAATCAATGTTAACCGAGTACGTGATGACGAAGGTTTAATGCACTACACTCTTTCTTTTCTTTCAATTAAATTTTTAAAAAATGTTTACCTTACACTTGTGAATGTTTTTTTAAATTCCTTAGATAAAATAACTAACTTAAATAACTAACTTAAATAACTATTATTTATTTTATTTAATTGGTAATTATTACAAACAAATTGGCTTACTTGATCCTAGGTGGCTAGGCCGAAGGCCTTTAAGCCATTACAATACCTACATCCTTTCGCGTTCTAATCTTTCGAATTCTGGTATTCACCCCAAATGGTCTCTCCATCGCATCAAAGCCGCGGAAAAGAGACCATAAGGGACGGCTCAGGAAAAAAGACCCTGAAGGGGGAAAAACCTGCCGTCAGAAGCCGAATACTTACTAATCTATCCGACGTTTATTTTAACTAACTTAACTAACTTAAATAACTAACATAAATTCCTTAGATTAAAATACTAACACCAGAAAAATAATGGGCAGTATAAGAGTTCATTTTAACAGCATCCCCATATGACCCTGCGCAAATATTAGCTCTACACAACTACTGGCAATAGCAGAGCAAAACGGATTTTCAGGAAAGGAGAAAATGCAATTTCCTAAACTTAAAACAGAACGTCAAATACATATTTTTGGTCAGCATGGGTAGCAAGCAAGTCAGAACAGAATCAAATTGAATAGCAAACTTATTTTGAAAGAACAGCCAGCTGTTAAAGCGGTTCTTTATGGACATTCATTGCGTTCTAAAAGTTCGATCTTTAGCACTAGGGCTAAGTGAGAAGATTCTCAAGTGTTCAGATAAATACGTGGAAATATCAAAGAAAACAGAATGCTTTCTTGTGATCTGCATTTCTTAATTAAAATAAAATAAAAGGTAGTAAGGCTACGTAAAGATAGTGTATTACACACGTGGTAAAAGTGATTTTATTTTGTTCGCAAGACTGCGCCACTGGGTCAATTGGCCTCCTGTCTAAACCTTTCCTACTAGCAAAATAAAATGTTATTTTTACCACTCGTATTATATATAAATATCTCTGACAGAATATACATTTTCCTTCTTTCTTGAAATTCGATAAAACGAAGTTCACTATTGAGATATGATATATTACAGTGTTTTCTCTTCTGGAACTTTGATATTCGTATTTACTCTTTAGCAAAGCATTCGATCTAGCTCCAGCGTCTCGGCATTAAACACACAGTCTCCTCTGCCTGACATTCCAATTTGACATGGCGTCGAGAGCGAAAAGTGCTCGACCGAGATACCCAGAGGTCTGGCGCGCAGTGCTTGTGACTCTTCCAAATAAGCACAGACAGGATTTTACGTGTAAAACGCGCAGTTACTGACTCGACTTCGCGAAGTTGAAATGTCAAATATAGAAGCAAAACATACGTACGCCGAATTAAATTGCGAAACTATTTTGAATTCCTGCTGCAAATACACCAGGTAGTAAATCTTATATTAGGAAGAAGTAGCAGTAGTAATTCCAAAAGAATTAATGATATTCTTCTGATCCAAAATTCGAAAGAAAAATATGCAAAATTAGATATATTTCTATTACTCATTACGTATATTTAAATAAACTAAATATTGATAATATTATACTTGAAAGGATCCTTGTACTTATTACTTACATCACTCGTCACTACCTCTCCTTCAAGAAGCAAAGTCTAGCATCATCAAGGTCTAGCCCCCCGAGAGCAAGTGCAGGGCGCTTACACGTGCGGAGTCCGAGACAGGAACGCTGCAACGAACGTGAGCGAGCAAATGGCACACCTAGCAGCAACTCTACATGATTCGCACTATCCACTATTCGACGTTACACATCTGTGTGTATGGGCGTGCGAGCGAGCGCGAACCTCTGAAACATGAAAGTAAAACCCGTTCATACGGCAGCCAACGAGAAAAGCATTTACGTAATTAGACATTGTAGAAGAACGGTCTAGCTGCTACGAGATATATGTACACAATTGTAAACTCTGTGAATATTTTGGATTCACCGAGTGATTGATTGATTCACCGAGTGATTGATTGATTCACCGAGTGATTGATTGATTCACCGAGTGATTGATTGATTCACCGAGTGATTGATTGATTCACCGAGTGATTGATTGATTCACCGAGTGATTGATTGATTCACCGAGTGATTGATTGATTCACTGAGTGATTGATTCACTGAGTGATTGATTCACAGAGTGATTGATTCACAGAGTGATTGATTCACAGAGTGATTGATTCACAGAGTGATTGATTGATTCACAGAGTGATTGATTGATTCACCGAGTGATTGATTGATTCACCGAGTGATTGATTCACTGGGTGATTGATTGATTCACTGAGTGATTGATTGATTTACTGAGTGATTGATTGATTCACCGAGTGATTGATTGATTCACCGAGTGATTCCAGGCACGTCAATTACTAAGGTCATTAGTCCCGTTAGTGTAGAGCATGATTACGCTCGGAAGGTGGAGGTGGTCCTGCCGCTGGATGGTGAGATCCGGTGCCGACCTACCGTCAAATATCGGGGATTCGCTTAACCAGGTATCTCCCACCACCGGAGCACCACCTCAGCCGGGCAAGCTCTAAGCTCCCCACCGGTCTCTCGGCATGGTGTGGTAGTGCAGTGCATGTTACTCAAAGTAAGGGGTGAGGAAAGGGCGAGGAAGAGGAAGGAAAAGTCGCGTGCGACCCGTTTGTGGTCCGTTTTGTACAGTGCTGCCCCGGCACTCGTCTGGTATTGATCGGAGAAACCACGGAAAACCACCGATCAGAGTAGCCGGCCACTAGAATTATCTTCCAAAGAACGGCTGAATTTGACATAGGTAAGTAGCTCGTATCGAAAATCCTGCCACCGTCGGGACTCGAACCTAGGATCTCCCGGTCAGCCTCCGAGTGAATTTTGCTAATTCAAGCGGACCGTAAAATCACTGCACACCAAATATTGAGATGGCATGCATGCCATCGATTCTTGCTCTTTTAATTTCGGCCGGAGATCAAATACGCGACCTTCAGCAGTAGAGTGGCACGATACGAAATGTAAGTCGGCGACCGACAAGTTTACCAAAGACCTATTAATTTGTTACTTGATAGCAGATTTGTTGTTTTTAAAAATCTATCTAACCGCGCATTTTATTATTTTGCGCCATATCGGTTTTCTAAAGTTTTTGTCTCTTCAGTATCAAGTTTGGGGTTGTAAAACATTTTTTATTTGTATATTTAAAGTGTTGAAATTTATAAAAATATAATTAAAATAATTTTTACAAATAACGGAAATTTTATCAATACTGTCGTGCAGACATTCCGAATTTCCATAAGTATCTACATTTATATGAAGTCGACCGTAGTTTTGTATTTGATACTGTGGACGCCTGCCTTCTCGTTTGAGAGCCAGGTGGAGCATTAAATGCACATCAGCATTTCAAAACTCACGACCCAGCCGTCAGTCAACCATATCGAACCGAGTCAACGTTCTGTGACATGCACGGAAGATACAATGAACGGGATTTGTCGTCGACTAGAAGAGGATTTTACGTGTATCATCGAGGCAGAGGTGTAGAAATATTGCTAGCAGAGACGCTAATAGAAGCCTTATTGAAAAGTGTTTTGAGTATTAATGTAGCGATAATTCATCTAACAGAACGAACCTTTGGGGTAAGTGTCAACAGAAGTAGACATTCAGTCATGAGAAGATAGGTCTTACGTGTTGAGACATCTATTATACTTTCAGTTTATGTAAAAAACAATTCGTTTCAGCTTCGATTAATTGCGTTTGCATTCGAGTTGCTTTCGCTTAGTGGGAGAATTGCTAGAACGTTGTACCGCCACAAATTGTACAATTTTGGAGAGGAAAGCGGGCAGTTTGTAGCTTCAACGGAAGGACGTTATCAGAGAAGCCTACGAAGACGATTCATCCCCGATGTACGAAAGTTTTGTCTCAAGTGAGATCAACTTTATTTCTACGCCACGATATCGCTACAAGACGACGTGCGTTGTGAGAAAGTTTGTGCGAGAACAGGCTCGCAGGGAAAAGGGTTGAGCAGTTAGAGGGAGGGGTCTAACGGTACTTTGGAACCAAGGTCAATATATCAGTCACTGACACCTCTCTTGCAGTCAGTTGGTTTTATGTGAGAAAAGAGATAATTTTATCTTATAAAAATTAGTAGGAATCTTATTTTATGAAAAAACAAACTCTCTTATTTATTGGTAGAAAGCAATACATTTCATGTTATGAAAAAGAACTCATGACTGTAGAACTTATTTAAATTTCAATTGATAAAATGTGAGGTGAAATTTAAATTAAGAATTATTATTAGTATAAATATACGTTTGTATTTGTTTCTGTTTATTTTCTTTCTGTTTATCAACTATCTGAATATAATTCGTTGTTGTTTGGAAATTTCTCCGATCATTTGATTTCTAAATGAAGGATTCCTGTTATTTTTTAAAATCGAAAGGAACCTCCTTGAAACTAAGAATTTTACATTTTAAAATAATTGTCAGTGAAAATCTCCGACAGTCATGACAACTCATCAAAGATAAATCGTTTGGTGAACTGAGGTAAGGGTAGTTGCAATACTTCGACCCCTATAGGATGTTACTTTAGTTGCGACTGTCGTTGTTCACATTGCCCCACTCAAACACTGAAGTCGAAAGAGAATTCATGGAAATGCATATGTCAAAATCTAAACAAAATAAACGAATGAATGTTAGTACCTTAAGTATATGTATTAAATTTGGACATCTGAAAGGCGTAAAAACGTTGTCGCGACTACGAATTTACATAATAATATTGTGCTAAAATTAGAACAATGAAAACACAAAAAACTTATCCAAAGAACAATTGACATGATTAAGGGATTTGTAAGTGGAACCGAGGAGAAAGATCATCGTTCTAGAAGAAGAAAGTTAATGCAATTTGTAACGAGCCTGAAGTAAAAAATATTCATGCCTCTTTTTCTGTTGCTTCTTCTTCTGCTGTCTGATTCTTTTTTCAATTTTGGAATTGGAAACGTTTGTTCCGTGGAACTACGGAACCCCAGATGAAAATCAAGGCGCCATGTCCGCTAGTTCCTTCTGCCTTTACCCAGCACCCCCACATGGAACTTGCCGCGCCCCCTGAGCTTGGAAATAATTTATTGACGCTATGATCCTGCCGCTTGCTTTGCACTAGTTGCGCCTGGATAGCGCTCGCACGTAGTTCAGTGTACATTTAATTATTGGATCTTGCTACACTTTGCGCCGTTGATATAGTTTGTTGTGGTGGTTGTTGTGGTTCCGCTGACATTCATAAGCTTTTTTTGTGCTCTCTTTGCATGTGCAACTAGTGCACTATGCGACATTACTTGGCCGTATGTAGCTATTGTTTGAATTAAAATGTATATAAGCACACATTGTGTGGTTTTATTTTTACAAGTATTGCTTTATCAGAAGCAAAAACATATTAGAACGTATTAATTTCTGTAAAATAGGAGATTTTGTTTTAGTTTAGCAAAAGCGTTTAGTTCTCTTAATATTTGTATTTCACTTGTTTTACAAATTACAAAAATATATAGCGTTTTACATTTGAAAACATAAAGAAATGGAAAGAGTTACAATGAACAAATTTTAATCAAAGGGACTGTAATTTGAAATGATTTAACAAATTATGTAGCAACCTGGAAAAACACGTTGGAAATAAATTCAGAATTTGGTCTCGAAACTGAAAGTTTATTTTATTTTTAACACTGTCCAGACATTTATATAAAGATCATGCACGTTAATTTTTTCTACAAAGCAATGAAAATACAAAACTATGGTAGAATTTTTCTGTTCATATTGATCAATTTTGTCTTTCAATGTTAGACGCAGAATAGTTGCCTTTAATATTGAAAATACTTCTTAACAAAGGTCGTCTCTTCTAAGCCATAATGGATAAATTTGAAGGTGCTGATAAGCAGCAATGGGAAGTTGACTACATCAGATAATTAAGAACAAATATTGTGAGAAATTAACAATTGGGACACTCGTCGAATGTTGTGCTCAATGCCTAAATATCTTCTCTGTACCTAAAATTGATAAAATAGTTCTCTAAATTCTAATAAAATAGTTTAAAAAGTAAATCATGTATGTAGTGCGTTTTTTAGTAAACTTTGTTAACAAAAAAATAAAATTAAATAAATACTTCATATCAATTTAAAAGAGATAATACATAGATATTTAGATATATTTAAACCATCAGTTTTACTTTTCTCTTTCTTCCAAAATAGCTCTAAAACCTTCAAGACACCCCCGATCAAAACTTCTTAAATTAATTCCCCGACAAAATGGTTGAAAACTTTTGATCTGATATTTTCCGGATGGATTCTCTTAAAGATATATAATTCAAAATGTGGTTTACTAGGAAAATACCTTAATGATGATAGATCGTAATGCTTTGAAATCACATCATGTGCACAATCTAATGCATATTATGCAATTCCATTTGCAAATTTTTTGAATCTAATAACACGAATGATCTAGTACAGAGAGGTAAGATTAGACTGACGGAAGATGCGTCATACATTTGAAATGTATGTCAAGTATGAATTTTAATTAACGATCTAATAAACGATATTGTAGAGTTATTGCGTGTATATCAATTCCGGGATAGATATTCGTTGGTATATAGACATAAATCTAGAATGCAATTTTCAGGATATTTTATTTCAAGAAGTCGTAGTATTACATTGATTAGATTATGTACTTCATGAACGTTTTGATCTATGTGATTCTATAGCACGTCACATGGTAGTTTTCTTAGAGCAAAAGTAATTCGAGGATTAATGATAAAAATTCGTAGTGTGAAACGCTGGTTATCACAAACCGAATTCAGTAATATTATGTTTAATGTACGTGACACGCGTTTTTCTAATTAAAACTTTAATTAAGGATCAGCAAAATAGTAATTATCTGGGAAATATTTAATGATGTTGAATATAAATGATCCGTGTTATACCAAGTTTTAATTAAATGAAAATAGAGATTTTTGAATTGAAAGGACGATTATTCGGGAATTATTATCTTTGCAGTTGCCCTGTGACATGAAGGGGGACGCACCTGTGTAATGTTTCTAATATTTTGCATCAAATATAGTGCAAGAACACACGGAAGTGCACCTAGTCTAGTCTTTTCACTGGGAGACAGACACAAGGCGAAGCCTTCTACGCACGTCAGTACAATTTATTTAAGAAGGAAACTCAATAACTCAATTCTAGCATTGACGGTGTTGTGGCGGTATGTATGAAAAAAATTGGCAGCTAATCGTAATCCCTTAGCTTCAGCAACATCACGCGGTGAATGGTGGAATTTACCTCTGCTCTTTTTCGGCCAATAACGACGCGCATACACGTGCTTTACGAATGACATCTACATTTGAGTGTGTTTCAGTAAGTATAGATGGCGTTGACATGGCACATGAGCTTACTGGTCGTCGGCCGAAAATGGTATAAAAAGTTTTATTATTGACAGCCTGATGCCGCTGAGGCTGATCCTGATTAGTTGCCGACACTTTTCATACTACTCGCATCACCTGAGTTGAGTATCATTAGCAAAGACTTCGTGGTATCGGTGTATCTCCTTCAAGCTTCAGGCAGCAGTTACTAGAGATGTAACGTAGCAGACTATAGCTCTCTTAACCTTTCATGAGAGACGGTCCCGCCTGACCACTCTAAACCGATTACCATGGGACCATGTACACAAGAAAGAAGTGAATGGTTGTTATTTAGATTTATCGTTTTCCGCAAAAGAAACTCTTATGAAACTGATGATGCTCTATACTAAAAAGCAAACTATCCTTGTACACGATTTACAAATACATGTACTCCGAGTGTACATATTATGTGATCCTGTCGTCTTGTTCCATTACGACGTCAGAAGGGTACTACTTTACATAGTCCACAGAATCCGTATCTCACCAGCACATATTCAGCGCTCCGACTGCCTAAGCCCTTCAGTCTGTCGTGGATGCACCTGCTGATGTGTGCACTCAGAAGCACCCCGCGCTGGGCCCAACTGTTCTCCCCGCGCCGCGTCCCGCCCGCGAAGTCACACAGCGCGCGACAGCTGCTTGTTAGTGCAGGGGCGTTCACAGGTGCCGCGATCGGCGAAGGTTCGCCTCCGCTTCGACGCTCCACCTTTGCAGCGAGTCGCTCAAGGGCTCATCTCGTAAACGATAGGACGAAGTACTCATTCTATGTATAACGTGTACAATGCTAGTACTATCTATGTGTAACTGATGTAGTGACAGTGCTTCGGAACGTGTATATACTATATCTAAGTATATTTATATATTTTAAAGAGCAATTATGTTTACAAAACATTCTCACTTATTGCTTTGCTAAAGGAATTACGATGTCGACAAAATTTTTCAACCATAATACGTCCGCTAATCAATTCATAAATTGTTTTGAGACGCGCAGCAATTTGTTGAGCAGGGTTTTAATTCACAAACTTGTATTTCCGCTTTAGTATCATATACTTAAGTCTTTACCATATTCGCATCTCTCCGTGAAGAAGAAGTACAATAATAAAAAAAAGGTTGACTGACAAGCAAGTCGTTTCAGTTTGCAGACTGAAGGAAAAATAAACAAAAGAGTTTCTCTTGAGTGCAAGTCTGAAGGAAAGTTGAGTACACCTAAAAGAAGTGTGCGTCAAAAAACTTATAGACAGAGAAAACTAATATTAATACAAAGGAAGATATTTATTTACTGAAAGGAATTCCAGTACTAAGTCCCTTTAAAGTTTATGACAAACACAACTGAGAATAACCGTCGACAACTGAGCAGAATAGCAAGTTTACGAAAGAATTATAATATTTTGCGCTACGTAATCCATACTTCACTAATTTATTGACCCACTGGAGTTGCTTAAAATACAGATAACCGAAGGCTGAGAGTAGGAGTCTCCGTAAGACTGATCTTAACTTTGTTTTACAATGTGTGCTCTTCATACCATCACGAATCCCATCTGAACATCCTTCCATACATAACCTTTTATTTAAAATTGTAATTTTTGTCAGGAAACTCGTTTTACAGGCTCCATTCCTCCGTTTTTATTTTTTAGACGTTCAATTACATCCAGGCGACCTTCGTCGTGTAGTGATTATTTCACGTATACTCGTGTTTCATTTTTGAAATCGGAATCGTACGCTTAATTTGTGTGCGTCACTAAAAGTACATATTTCTTAACATTAAAAATTGATTACTAGGAATCATTAACAATGTTGCATTTGAAAACATATTAAACAACACCTGATTAGGTATTGATATTGTGTTGGCTGTATCACATTAGCGCAGCGCAGATTTAAATAATGAAATGTAAATAAACTCTAGCTGCGGATTCCGTAGCATGATACTTTTTCTACTTTTTGCGCTTTAGAAAATAATTTATAAAACTTCTGTAATGTGTGTTTTATTTCTATTGATTTTACATTTTTATTACTTATCTCATATATTCCAATTTTTTTATTTAATTTAATATCATTCCATGTGTTAACTATATTTGTTTACTTATTTTCTTCTCCGTAGAGCCACTAAAGATGGGATAAAATAATGTATATATCTAATTATTTCAATATTGAATATATTTTTATGTCTATTTTGAAGTTGATACTTCCAGGATCGTTAGTTTATAAAAACGTTGAGGTTGAATGTTTATTTAAAAATCATTTGAAGTGTCCATGTTATGAAAATAACATAAAATTTCAATGTATCTATTATAGCAGCCTTAGAACTTTCCACAAAAACGTTTATACCATTGAGTCCATTGCTGTCAGAGCGCGGGATGTTTTGATCTGGGCGGGAAGGATCGGAGTGGTTCAGGCGGATCGGAGCGGGAGGTAAATAAATACAGGTGACGCCGAATCATTACAACTACATTATAATAAATGTAAGATAAATTACAGAAAACACCAACAAGGAATGGCTTTGATGGTCAGGAAATTGAAAAATTCGCGAATGACTGATGCTTTGCGTCAAAGTGCTTGATAATATCGCATCAAATTTGTGTAGCCTCCGGCGAGTAGCCAACCTGATGTACACTGATAACTCAATTGCCCACTTGGTGCATTCTACCATCATCATGTATTTGTGATAGACGGTCACCCGAAATTTCTTGATTTGCATCTGAATGTCTCAGCCAAACATACGTGTATGATGAGTTGCTTATTCACCAGGGGTAACTGTCACACGTGCATATGCATTTTATGATTGACTTAATGACTGATTACTTCCTGTTACCGAGCAACTCAAATTCTATGGCCATTTACGTAGGTTTAGTGCATGTTTTATCGCGGATGGTGGTGTCTCCCCGCTGGATAGTGTGATCCGGGGCCGACCTACACGAACTTGCTGTTTTCCCGTTAGTGTTGCTCCACTAGCGGGGCACCGCCCCATCCAGGACCTGCTCTAAGGTTCCAACTGGTCTCCCAACATGTTCGTTAGTGTAATGCTTAAGGGCGTGTGACTAAGGAGTAGGGATAGTACAAGGAAGAGGAAGAAAAAATCGCGGCGGTCCGTGACCCCTTTGTTAGGTTACTGCTTCGACATTCACCTGGTGCTAACCGGAGAAGCCAGCAGACAGAATTCCGTTCCAGGCAGCGGCTGAATGCGCCCTGGCTATGTAGCTACTGGCGAAAATCCTTTGCCTGTCAAAACGCAAACCTTACGACCTCCCGGTCAGAGGCACGGAGGCACGGCAGTGACCTCAGTTTATGCCGCGAGACGTCTCAGCCAGTTTCATTTTATCATACGATTATGTCATTATATGATATTCATTTATTCATTTTATGATAAAATATTAATTACTGATTTCTGATACTGCTCATTAACATAATTTTACATGTGATAATTACGTATACACAGGGTATCAGAATAAATTATTTTATTTAGGGCTTGTAAGTTTACCAAACGTTGCCAAAGGCACGTAAGGGCACGCAAGGGGACGCAAGGGGACACAAGGGGACGTAAGGGGTCCAGTACGTGCCTTCTGGCATCATCTGGTCAACTTCCAAGCCCTAAACATAATAATTTATTCTGAGACCCTCTGTATTCGTAATTATCGCATGTAAAATTATGTAAATTGGGATTTTTTTCTAGAAATTGGTGATTAATATTTTTCAGGGAGTTAATGATAAAAGGTTTGGGTTGTCCCCAATTTCAGGCGACAAGCCCCCACTGGTTTCTGATCCACGGGACTTTGGACGCGAAGTCCGAGCTTGCGGGCAGGCGGTATCTTTCATCAACGCAGACCTTCCTTCGCCAACGCACCGCCTCCATCAGCGACGCCTCTCCTCGTGTCATTCCGGGCGGCCTGGCCTTCTGTCTCTGACAGATCCCCGCAACCTCCCCCGGTTCTCTCGCTGCGAGAGGCGCCATTTCTCTTGCTGCCCGAGACGCCGCAAGCGCTGTTCCCGTCACCGGCCAGCGGCTGCGGTTTCAGGCGACATGACGAATGAGAAAAAAGAAAGGCTGCGTTGGTTGGGTGTAGAATGCACCAAGTGGGCAATTGAGTTATCAGTGTACATCAGGTTGGCTACTCGCCGGAGGCTACACAAAAAGTGATGCGATATTATCAAACACTTTGACGCAAAGCATCAGTCATTCGAGACTTTTTCAATTTCCTGACCATCAAAGTCATTACTTGTTGGGGTTTTCTACAATTAATCTTATATTTATTATAATGTAGTTGTAATGATTCGGCGTCACCTGTATTTATTAACCGCCCTCTCCGATCCTCCTGAACCACTCCGATCCTTCCCGCCCAGATCGAAACATCCCGCGCTCTGACAGCAATAGACAGGGGCAATATCAGGGGCAAACCTCACACGTGTATCGTCGTTATATGATTTTTTTCACCAAGTTTAAGGGAGCCTCTTAAACTAGTTTATACTAACACATCAAATCCTTTCATTGTTTTGAAATATATATGTTGAAATTTTCAAAAATTCAGAGAGTTGAATGAAATTGAGACCGGCGCCATTTTTTTAAAGTCCTTTGCTCTGTCCACAGACGAAAATTTTTAAAAATGAGCCTTTTTTAGAATTGTTTTGTAATAAATTGCAATAATTTGAAGCAGAATATTGGGAGAAAACATTTTGTTTTGTCAAAAATGAACATACCTTTTTTAAAGATCTAATTACCTATGTTGCTAATCATATTGGTACTGTGGTGAATTACTGTGCAATGATTCGATGAAAGGAGAAAGACAAACCACAAGAAAATTTGTAGCGTTCCTGTTTGATCTACAAACTGCACTTCATGTTATGGGGCTGTTAGTTCTGATACGTATAGGCTAAAAGTGAGGTTGAAAGTGAGGTTGAAAGTGAGGTTGAACGTGGGGTTGAACGTGGGGTTGAACGTGGGGTTGAACGTGGGGTTGAACGTGGGGTTGAACGTGGGGTTGAACGTGGGGTTGAACGTGGGGTTGAACGTGGGGTTGAACGTGGGGTTGAGCGTGGGGTTGAACGTGGGGTTGAACGTGGGGTTGAACGTGGGGTTGAACGTGGGGTTGAACGTGGGGTTGAACGTGGGGTTAAACGTGGGGTTGAACGTGGGGTCGAACGTGGGGTTGAGCGTGGGGTTGAACGAGGGGTTGAACGTAGGGTTGAACGTGGGGTTGAACGTGCGGTTGAACGTGCGGTTGAAAGTGGGGTTGAAAGAGAATCGGCCCAATCAAAGGAATGGTAAAAGCAGATGTTAAGCGTATATGAACTTAAAAACAATAGTAATTGTAAGTATGCTTAACCACACAAATTTCATCACTTACTCAATTAATTACTTATAAATTAACACCCAGAATTTAAATTATTACTAGAACAGTAGGTTAGACATAGACATATATATTGTTTTGTTGCAATTGTTCCTCTTCGGGGAGTAAAGACAAACTGATTCTTTATTTTAGTGTAAAGTGCGTTGACAATTTTGAAATGACTTGACACCAACATGTTTCATGTTAATTGGGGAAGCTGGAGGTCGTTATAATGCCGGTAGTGCCGAAGAGTGAAATTAGTCAATCAAATTGGCGATTATTTTGCTTAGATAATCAAACTCGCCGTACCCTAACTTCCTCCTCACACCTGCCTTCCTCTTACTCATAGCTTCGTTGCTACGCCCAGCTACCCCCTAACCCCCAGCCCCATTACCCGCAGCTTCCTTCTTACACGCAGTCTACTTCATACCTTCATTCTGCTCTTTATCCCAGTTTCCACCTTATCAGCATCATTTTTCCAGCTTCCTCTTTACCTCCAGCCTTGTCCTTACCCACACCTCTTTTTTTCCCAGTCTCTCCTTTATTCTTCGTCTCTTTACCCTGACCCTCCTGTTTACCCCCAACCTTTCCTTTACCCAGTCTCCTCTTCACGAGTACCCGCAGCCTTCTCTTTACCTGCAGCCTTCTCTTTACCCCCAGCCTTCTCTTTATCCTCAGCCTTCTCTTTACCCTCAGCATTATCTTTACCCTCACCTCTCTTAACTCCAGATTCCTCCTTGTTCACAACCTCCTCCTTAACCATGCCTTCTCCCTACCCCAGCCTTTCCCTATACCCCAGTCCCCCTTACCCCTCCTTCCTTTTTCTCCCCTGCCTCCACCTTAGCCTCAACCTTCTCCTTACCCACGTCCTCCTCCTTACACCCACCTTCCGTCTTACCCTCTGAAATCATACTCCGCGCCGGTCGATCACATTTCGCGCGCGGATCCAATTAAATCCCGGGGCGCCGCGCCGTGCAGTGCGTCGGAAAGAACGGCGCGGCCGAGAACAAAAGGACGCTCGCGGCGCTATCGGTTTCCTGGGGCTTCCCTGCTGCTGTCGGCGCTGACCGCCCCCGCGACGCCACACGCACAGTGCGCGTCAACCATCAACCCTCAACGCGCCGCGCGCGGAGTAAGTGAGCATGCAGTGCTTCCGATGAAATTTTGACGTGAAAATGTATTGAAAAGAGTTTTTGTTGTTCGCAAATATTTCTTTATAACTTATCACTGCACCTCGGAATTTTAGGAACTAAAAAGTGATGATTTAGGCACCTAAAATAGGCAAGAAAAGTCTGAGATTAATTACTATTAGGCATAATAAGTGACGTTTTAAGCACTTAAATAGGTTACATAATTGTTGAACCAGGAATTGAAACACATTAGAGATGAAACGTTATGTTTCTGGCATCTACAACTAATCTCAAAAGGATTAAATTAGGCGCTATTTAGAGGCTGCAACTTCAAAATCGATTCGGGAATAACATTTTTGGATAAAATCGGCGGAGCGGCTTAGCCGCTAGCTGTTCACGAACGGGCAGACGTACGGACGGATGTTTTGCCCTCATTTGACTTTTCACAAAACGTGGCTTCTGGTTGCACCAAGTGGTAGATTTTTTTACTTGAGCAATTGGATTTGTCTTTTTTTCTGTCACGGCCCGGTAATAAGAGTTTTCTGTCGAAAATTCGCCGTTTTTCGCACAGTGCATAACTTTCTCTCTACTCCGCAGGGAGAAAAAAAAGAGTAATTAAAATATTATGTCTTCAAAATTACCAGTTCTTCGCAGATTTAGGCAAAAAAGTAAAATAGGCATCAACTGCCTTTTAGGACATTTCAGGCACTATTATTTTGAATACATCTAATTTTTTTGATTCGTAAACGTCTTGAATAATTTTCCCCAATCTCCTAAAGAAACTAAATATGCATTTGTCCCAAAATCCGAGATATACTCACAACCCAAAGAAATCGAAAAGCGAAGATATTTGGAAAATTCTGACACTTGAATAGCCACTGAGTTCCAACTCGAGTTTCTTCTTTCGCCATCTTTTTTACGGGCCAGTTACAAAGAATGCAAAGTATGAATAACAAGTTGTAGAGGGTATCAGCAACGACTCTGTGTATTGCGTTCATATAACTTCGTTGCCTATTTGATAATTTCTGCAAGCAATTATAGCTATGCAATGCTAACTTGTATGTATCTTGCAGATTAGTTTAACTGCACTCACTTCATCATTGTGTATAAAATCGTCTACAAAACGTTCCTATATTATGTATATTTGTATCATTTATTCCTTAAGGTTTCAATTTCAAAAATGATAAATAACTTCATCGTAAGTTTAATTAATGAATTAATATTGGGCTAAAAGTTTTAATAAAGAGAGTCAAAGTCCTCTACAAATTTGCAGAATTTGTTAAAAGGACTTTTCATATATTTTTTCGATTTTACGATACACGAAATTCCCTGATACATTAGTGTATTTATCATTAATGTATATATGATTTTTTTTGAGAATTACTGTCTCTAATTACATTTAAACAGTTACAAATAATATTTCAATTGGCTTTTGAGCTTATGAAATCAAATAGAATTTTTATTGTTTAAGGTCATCTGGTATTGTGTTGTAAAATAACGAACAAGTATTACTCAAAGGCAACATCAGCACATGAGACTAGCTGAAATTACTTTGTACAAAGTAGCCTTTTGCGTGCTTCCGTGTCAGGGTAACACTTTCATTGCAGTAACATTTCCATTTGGGTTATGCAAGTACCGCTCTTTGTATGTGTTTTAGCTCGTTTGGTTCGCATTACAGTCACGTATGACGGAAGTAATCAAATGTCACCCTCTTCTTACTGCTCCCGACATGGAAACAAAATGATAAGAAGTAGCTACGAAAAATGTTTACTGAAACCAAATCGATAAAGCCTAAGCTCATAAATAATTGAGTCAGTTTTTAGTTCTCCTATTGCCAAACGTACTTAAGATTTACAGTGAGTTTGTGCCGAAACTATAGGCTTTCACCACAAAATGCTACTATACAGTTGCTTTCATTTGAAACATGACATTACAACAATTGTTTAAAAAACCAGGTCAACCAATTTATTTCCTTTTTGAAATAGCTACAGTAGAGTTCTAGATCAGAATTGGCATCCACAAACTCACAATTCTACTAAAGTCTCCTACCAAATTTGTGATCAAATGGGGAGCAACTGGGTGGGGATCAGCCTTCTGTTGTTCCAAGGATGGTAGATGGATTGTGCGCGGGCCCTGATCCTTTATTTCGATGTCGCATTTTCTTGGATTTCATTAGAGGGAACTTCAAAAAGCAGCGATCAATGCAACAGGCTCTTAGAATTCTCCACAACAGTACATAGCTTGTAAAATTTCAGCGGATGAAGCTGGCCTTGGAATGTCTGACAGTCAGTCGTAATTCCTGAAGGTTCTGGTAAATATATTTAATTGTGCGAATTTTCTCGCGGAAGAATGTGAAGCTGAAAGATAAGAATGGAAAACAAAAGTTTGGTTTCATGCATGCACACCAGAAGAGAAAACAGGGGTACGGCACTACGGTAAATACGCCTGCACAGCTGGCCGATGCTCCCATAAAAAGTGGCAATGAGATACGCTAGATTTTTGAAGCCCAAATTTTCTAATAATTCCAGTGAGAAGAATGTGAACAAAGAATTTTGAGAAGAATATTTGATATTTTTTCTCTTTCGCTTTCATTTTGAATTCGTAGAAATCATAATGACGTGAGCAAAACCTAATTAACATAATGTTGATTATAACACGCCGAAAATATACGTATTTCTCTTTTTCGATGTTGCTTTCTTTAATTCTTCATTTTTTAGTGATTCAGGAATTACTATGGTATCCTCAGCGTAGAGCACGATAGTAAGATATTTTTTAATTTGAAAAATAGTGTTTTATAATTATATATTTCGAACAAATGTTTCCATGCAAAAATAATACATGGAGTGGCAATAACAATGCATCGATTTTCTACTTTCTCCCTACAAAATAGACTCTCTACAAAATAGACTCTCTACAAAATAGACTCTCTACAAAATAGACTCTCTACAAAATAGACTCTCTACAAAATAGACTCTCTACAAAATAGACTCTCTACAAAATAGACTCTCTACAAAATAGACTCTCTACAAAATAGACTCTCTACAAAATAGACTCTCTACAAAATAGACTCTCTACAAAATAGACTCTCTACAAAATAGACTCTCTACAAAATAGACTCTCTACAAAATAGACTCTCTACAAAATAGACTCTCTACAAAATAGACTCTCTACAAAATAGACTCTCTACAAAATAGACTCTCTACAAAATAGACTCTCTACAAAATAGACTCTCTACAAAATAGACTCTCTACAAAATAGACTCTCTACAAAATAGACTCTCTACAAAATAGACTCTCTACAAAATAGACTCTCTACAAAATAGACTCTCTACAAAATAGACTCTCTACAAAATAGACTCTCTACAAAATAGACTCTCTACAAAATAGACTCTCTACAAAATAGACTCTCTACAAAATAGACTCTCTACAAAATAGACTCTCTACAAAATAGACTCTCTACAAAATAGACTCTCTACAAAATAGACTCTACAAAATAGACTCTCTACAAAATAGACTCTCTACAAAATAGACTCTCTACAAAATAGACTCTCTACAAAATAGACTCTCTACAAAATAGACTCTCTACAAAATAGACTCTCTACAAAATAGACTCTCTACAAAATAGACTCTCTACAAAATAGACTCTCTACAAAATAGACTCTCTACAAAATAGACTCTCTACAAAATAGACTCTCTACAAAATAGACTCTCTACAAAATAGACTCTCTACAAAATAGACTCTCTACAAAATAGACTCTCTACAAAATAGACTCTCTACAAAATAGACTCTCTACAAAATAGACTCTCTACAAAATAGACTCTCTACAAAATAGACTCTCTACAAAATAGACTCTCTACAAAATAGACTCTCTACAAAATAGACTCTCTACAAAATAGACTCTCTACAAAATAGACTCTCTACAAAATAGACTCTCTACAAAATAGACTCTCTACAAAATAGACTCTCTACAAAATAGACTCTCTACAAAATAGACTCTCTACAAAATAGACTCTCTACAAAATAGACTCTCTACAAAATAGACTCTCTACAAAATAGACTCTCTACAAAATAGACTCTCTACAAAATAGACTCTCTACAAAATAGACTCTCTACAAAATAGACTCTCTACAAAATAGACTCTCTACAAAATAGACTCTCTACAAAATAGACTCTCTACAAAATAGACTCTCTACAAAATAGACTCTCTACAAAATAGACTCTCTACAAAATAGACTCTCTACAAAATAGACTCTCTACAAAATAGACTCTCAAGCTCATATTACAGGGCGCTGATAAAGTAAAGCGAATACATCCATTCGCTAAAGTTTAAAAAATTCTCTATCACGTGGTGTAGTCAGAATTGATATTTGTGGGGCATTGATACCGAAAAATCGAATGACGACCAACGCCTGCCTGTCCGTCTATGAATAACGCTAGCGGCTAAACCTTTCAGCTGATTTTCTCCAAAATTGGTGTTCCCTAATCGATTTGGCTAATGTCGCGGACCCTGGAATTTGACACTGATATTTTAATTTTGGTGGATACTTTACATGAATCCCACTGGGACTTTTCGAAATTTTTCAAACAAATGACTCCATCGTTTTTAATTAAATTTTGTTGTTTAATAGTGTGAAGGACGTTGAAGAGAATAGTACAGGTCTCATGTTCATTAAAACACAGCTATTTCGAAAATTTTGAAAAAGTTTTTGAAAAACTTTTTGAAAAAGTTGAATTTTTTTAGAAGTCTTCCTAACTAACTAAAATATGAAAGATAGAGATTTTTACTTTCATGAAATCTGTCCCTTAAATATATATTTTGAAATAAGGTACATTTTTCGAAAATGTGTGTACTTTTTGCGAAATTTATCATGAAAATACGGGGGAGAAAGTCGTGATGTTTTAGCACCACTAGTTTTTGCATGTTCTCAGTGCCACCCGCAAAACATTGCCCGAATCGAAGCAGAGCACAAACACAATTTTAAGCCCGGTTACGTTTAGAAGCGCTCTACACAAACATTTGTCCATCTCATTGTGCAGAACACGCTGGTGTTGCTTTTTTTCACCCAAAATTCCTCATCCTGTTTGAATTTGGGGATGAGGAAAAAAATTTCGCGTGTTCTCCACGCCTGTTGGTTAGGGTACTTCTTCGGCATTCGCCTGGAATTAATAGGAAACCACGAAAACGGCCGATCGAAGCTACCGGCCTCTTGGTCTCTGCCCAAAAGCGTTTTATTCTCGCCCCATGTACACGGCCGGCGTCAAATCCGGCTCCATCCGGAATTCGAACATTCCGATTCAACGCTTCGAGTCCCAGCGCTGCTTTTAGTTGCGAACTGTTGACATGCCTAATTGCAGGCAGTTTGTTTGCCGCAAACTCCACATGAAGTAATCGGGATTTGAGCGCGGAATCCGAGGTACTAAAGCGTGCGGACTGACCTGGATTCTACGGGTCGGCACAGTCCTGAACTAATAACCTGTTCATACATGTCAAATTCAAAAATAATTTTATGCGTTTCATGCCAATAATTATACTATTTTGTCTATATTCCTCTTTTATAATTATTTTCAGGTTGTTAGGAATGTATAGTTCATATTGTTTAACCATTAAAAATATTTTGAATATATTTAATTGATATTTGTTTTCATGATTTAATACTGAACGATGTGTGACAAATTTTGCCCCAAAAGTGAAATGTACTAATTAGTTCACCGTCTTTTGAACTACTGCTTTAATAACCCCTATTAATTTCTCGCCTGACGTCGTAAGAAGAGAAAGTATTGAAAAGTGGAAATTAGCAAATTTTCGACCGAAAAACCGAAGACCTTGTAAAGCAAAATTGAATAAATTATTTTCCTATACGTAGTAAATGACTGCCTCAATCACGTTGTGTAGTCATAATCCATGCTTTGTGGTTCCTTGGTTCCGAAAAATTGATTGACAGCTAAATGTCTGCCTCTCCGTCCGTGTATCCGTTTGACTCTCTGTGAACACAACGCTAGCGCGTAAATTGTTCAGACGATTTTCTTCAAAATCGATGTAATTGCTCAGCCCTATGAGGCCCTATGAGGCCCTATGAGGCCCTGATCGAGGCCCTATGAGTCTGAAACATGTATTTTGATATTGGAAGGTAGGTGCTTTATTCGAAACCTCAACATTTTAAATATGTATTCAAAAATGGATCCATATTTTTTAAATTAAGTTTTGTCCTCGGTAAGCATTGAGAACGCTTAAAAATGATACAATCTCATTTCTCATTTTCTCATACGATTTCTTTTTCTTTGATATCGGTAAATTTTCGGTAATTGCAAAACCTCAAAATTTTCCCGGCATCTCCGTAGAACTACAATATTACAGAAATATTTTATTCAATTTCTAAATCAGTTGTTTACAAACCGTTCTTGAAATGAAGACAGATATAATTTTTCGAATTAATGAGTAGTTTTCGCTTAATTTATGACCGAGGAAGAGCGAAAAAGTGAGATAGAATGAGATTTAATTGAGGAGGGAGGAGAAGATCGAATTAAGGAAGGAGGAAGAGAGCGAAAAGGGAGGGAGGAGGAGATCGAAAAAGGGAGGTTGAAGATATCAAAAAGGGAGGTGGAAAAGAGAGAAACGGATGGGAGGAAGCGAGCGAAAAATGGAAAGGGAGAGAGAAAAGGAATATGAAAAATGGGGGGGAAGAGATCGAAAAAGAGAGAAATAAGGGGAAAAGGAGGGAGAAAGAGAGGAGGAAGAGAAAAAAGGGACGAATAGATCTAAAAATGGAAGGATAGATCGAGAGAGAGAAACAGGAAGAGAGAGAGACAAACAGGAAGAGAGAGAGAGAAACAGGAAGAGAGAGAGAGAAACAGGAAGAGAGAGAGAAACACGAAGAGAGAGAGAGAAACACGAAGAGAGAGAGAGAGAAACACGAAGAGAGAGAGAGAGAAACACGAAGAGAGAGAGAGAAACACGAAGAGAGAGAGAGAAACACGAAGAGAGAGAGAGAGAAACACGAAGAGAGAGCGAAACACGGAGAGAGAGAGAAACACGGAGAGAGAAACACGGTGAGAGAGAGAAACACGGAGAGAGAGAGAAACACGGAGAGAGAGAGAAACACGGTGAGAGAGAGAAACACGGTGAGAGAGAGAAACACGGAGAGAGAAACACGGAGAGAGAGAAACACGGAGAGAGAGAGAAACACGGAGAGAGAGAGAAACACGGAGAGAGAGAGAGAAACACGGAGAGAGAGAGAGAAACACGGAGAGAGAGAGAGAGAAACACGGAGAGAGAGAGAGAAACACGGAGAGAGAAACACGGAGAGAGAGAGAAACACGGAGAGAGAGAGAAACACGGAGAGAGAGAGAAACACGGAGAGAGAGAGAAACACGGAGAGAGAGAGAGAAACACGGAGAGAGAGAGAGAGAAACACGGAGAGAGAGAGAAACACGGAGAGAGAGAAACACGGAGAGAGAGAGAAACACGGAGAGAGAGAGAAACACGGAGAGAGAGAGAAACACGGAGAGAGAGAGAAACACGGAGAGAGAGAGAAACACGGAGAGAGAGAGAAACACGGAGAGAGAGAGAGAAACACGGAGAGAGAGAGAGAAACACGGAGAGAGAGAGAGAAACACGGAGAGAGAGAGAAACACGGAGAGAGAGAGAAACACGGAGAGAGAGAGAGAAACACGGAGAGAGAGAAACACGGAGAGAGAGAGAAACACGGAGAGAGAGAGAGAAACACGGAGAGAGAGAGAGAAACACGGAGAGAGAGAGAGAAACACGGAGAGAGAGAAACACGGAGAGAGAGAAACACGGAGAGAGAGAGAAACACGGAGAGAGAGAGAAACACGGAGAGAGAGAGAAACACGGAGAGAGAGAGAAACACGGAGAGAGAGAGAAACACGGAGAGAGAGAGAAACACGGAGAGAGAGAGAAACACGGAGAGAGAGAAAAACACGGAGAGAGAGAGAGAGAGAGGGGGGGAGAAGAGGGAGGAGGAGAAAAGAGGGAAAGTGTTGCCGAAATTTAGTCAAAATAAATTCATTTATTAATGCTTTCTCAAAGCTTTTCTTTTAATATTAACTTAAATGTATCTGCCCAGCAGTATTTCAAAATAAACATTTAGACATGCAAATAGAGTCTGGAAAGCTCCATTACTGGCGTGAAGAGTGAGAAAGCCCTTTGAGGACTTGCTTACAGAGTAGTGTTCTGCTTATATTCATATTTGCTTACTCCGAATGTTTTATGAAAGTCGATTCATGGGGGGGAGGGTGACCTTTATATCTCTACTCTCTTTTTCTAGTGCATGCCTTACCTGTCACATGTACTCATTTCTTTGATCCAGTGCGCTCAGAATAGTATCCTTTGATGTTTTAATTTGATACTCGACTAATAGAGGGTTCTGGTTCGCAACTGTGTGCGTCTGAACATATACCGATAAATCGAGGAAAATTAATACTTAGAACAAAGTAAGTGCAATTAAACTTCAAACATTCAAAGGATCGATATCGGTTTGTTGCTTATATTCAGTAGTGTACTTAGAAATCCTGTAGCTCCTAAGCAATCAACATTCTCGACCCTTATTTGGTAAATCATTAATCGTTTTTTGCCTTTAGCAAACAGACGAATTGACTTTGAAACAAAAAAGAAAAGTACAGTTTATTAAGTATTAATCATTAAGTGTTCTGCATTAGTGAATCAATATACGGGTATATGTGGTGGTCAGAAGCCAAGCAGACTAACTTCCTTAAAAATTAATTTTCCAGTATGAAAAGTAAAAGTTTTTTATCTATAAAAAAAGTCTATAATGTTTTCATCATATTTCTAATAAACTCATGCAGTTTTTTACGATTATGGGTATGTTTTCAGCCCTTTATAAATATTTTTAAAATACTCAATGTCCCTCTCTGCCATAAAAAGCCACTTTATCTGGAGTTAATCAGATAGCCAACTGAAATGTATTGAAGGATTTTAATTTTATTGACATAATTTTCTGAATGGTTTCTAAACAATTTATTTTATTAAACGAATACGCCCAAAACAAAACATTTTTAATAAAAAAGTTACCACTTTTATTGTAAATAACTATACAACACTAAAATTGCCTGAAATAGAAATAAAAATGTGTTTATTCCCTGTATTCAGCGTAAGTGAAACAGTCATAATCGCTGGGACCTTCTTGTTCAAGAATACCTCTTGCACAGTTCACGGTTTTATAATAGTAGTAATGAATAGGAGGTATTAACTTCAAGAGATCTATTACATCCTTCTTTTTTTTCCATGGAGATCGGTCTTGATGTGCTATTAAAATATCTTGTTGGACTTTCTATAGGACCTCTGTTTTCATTTTTCTTTTGAACATGAATTTTCCCAAATGTCATTTCTGGCAAGAATATAGTTTTATATTTGATAGCAAATGGTTCAGTATTCTCAATACGGATACATCTCATTGTCAGCCAGTTAACTGCTTCACCTCCGAAACTTTTTTCTGTTGGATGATACATTTTTATAAGTTTTCTGTCGAATGCTAGTCTTCATGGTCAGTTTCTGTTAAGAATTTTGTTTTATGGCAGCCGTCCTACGCGATATTACACGTGCGTGATGTTAGTCTTTTGTTAAAACACCTGAAAAGTATCATCACTGTGCGTAGGACTTTTTTCACGGCGATGTCTCAGTGTGGAAATGACATTTACGTGCGGTAGGTAGCATACATGAGAAATAACGTAATAAAGTGCAAATTAATGTCAAAACAATTTTACTTTCATTATTATTAAACTTTTCACAATAACTATTAACTTATAATTAACTATTAACACACACTTGGTATGTAACTGTTAACACATTATATACACGTATTATGAAATTTGTAGCTGTCTTAGATGTACACGAATGTCTCAACTGTTATCAAGTGTTTTGTAAAAATCTTAAGAATTTTAGCTCGTAAATTAGATAATCGACCTATCGGTCTCGGCAAATCCCTGAATCCAGATCGTGAAAAAATCAGTTATTTCAAGCACTTGATATAAAAACAACTTTTGGAATCCTTTGTTACCATCTAATTCAATCATTACCGTATTACAATGAGAAAAATGCAGCCTTTTATTTTAGTCGTTAGTTCCTCGTGCGTAGAATTATTTCTTCAAATAGTGTGACTTGTTGTCATTCCTTGACTATTGTTCTTCCTTGAGTAAAGACGCTACCATAGAACGATTTTTATAAGCAATTTCTTTCAGATTTAGTACCAGCTATCATAGAGATAAATAAAATTGAGTGTTAGTTTTATTTGTGCTATAATAAATTGCGTCTTTCGCGCTAAGTGAAGGTAATAACCTAATGTTTCTCTCGTGAATAAAGCTCTACTTAAGTTTGTTAGGGTACGAATAACTATTACCGGTTACCATGCTCTAAGATAACATTTTTTCTCGATGTTAACAACAGAATAAACATTGTTTTTGCTCTCGTGGGAAATGAAAGTGACTGCAATCATTAACTGGGATATTAAACTGTCTCACTAATGAACAAAATTTTATATTTCCCACTTGCTCTATAAATTACGAATATGGTGCTTACAATAGTATTTAACTTGTGCAACCAGAGTGCAAAACTTCATTTGTCAGATGGCGTGAATTCAACAGAAGAAAATCAAGTCCAGATGACTACTTCTGTACTCGGGAGTGATTTTTGATTTCACATTGCATAGTCTCAAAATCATCAAGTTCGAAGATCATTTAGATCACGAAAATCTAAATTAGTACATGCACTGAAAATGTAAATTATATGTTACATAAAAATATCTGTGGCATGACCATAATATGTGTTTCGTTATTCAAGTATTGCACCAAAAATGTTAATTGAAAGAGCAAAACTGAATACGTTTGCTTACAGAGCGTGTACGAGAAAAAAGTTATTATTGGAAAATAGTTTCCCAGTATTTAATTAAATAAAAACAAAACTTAAACAATCTGCATATATTGACATAATATTTACCATCTTCAACACTTTTATTATAGAAAAAAGATATTGTGTGTAATACAGGCGAATAGTTTCTATGCAGATCTCTATTTTGAGGCTCATTAGTATCAAC
This sequence comes from Gryllus longicercus, assembly GCA_038098605.1. NCBI lineage: Eukaryota > Metazoa > Arthropoda > Insecta > Orthoptera > Gryllidae > Gryllus > Gryllus longicercus. The sequence goes on along the minus strand of JAZDUA010000169.1, from coordinate 2,219,764 downwards.
GGGCTCAAGCCAATCACAGAACTAACATTATAGTTCCCCCATTACTAATATTCAGTTAATTATGCTAATATCCTACAACGGGCAATGAACCAACCCGTCGATCGAAGCTTGCAAATTCCGTATGCACTTCCTGATAACCTTAACGGCTCGTTAGAACCCTCAGTGTAATTAGAGACTATCCGATCTCTGCAGTCGAATTGGGATTATTCGTCAAATCTCTACCCCTCTATTGTTCACATAAACTAATAAACCCACGAAATTGTTAAATCCGATATGCTTTCAACATGAATTTACCATAGAGCCAATTAGATAACACAGCACACTACATGATTGCTTGAAGTATTTATTCTTTGGAATTTTTATCCTCGAAGTTCCTAAACAAAATTTATTATCATTGCCATCATTATTATCATTAAATTATTATTATGTGGATAAATAGAAAACCCACGATCGAGATGATACTGAGATTTATCCATTTATATCCAAAAACTGTAATTTTATTTCCAGGAAGCACTATGCTTACCGAATGAATCCAATGAGGAAGTAATTACTGTTTCCAGGCGCGTCAACTACTAAAAGTATTACTCCCGCAAGTGGAGTATTGGCAGTACCCAGGGAGGTGATAGTGTGTAGTTGTGGAACACGAGATCCGGCGCCGATATTCGCTTCGACCTGCAGGTAGTTTCTCTCTTCAGGTATCGCCCCCAGCTGAGACAAGCTCCAGACGCAAAACAAACAATAAATAATAAAAGGAAACCTAATGAAAAATATTATAAACAGTAACTTAGAAAATGACTTTGCGCTGTATTGCTTTCTGCAGTGTTCATGTCTGAGGAATTTACGATGAATTTCGCCGAAATAACAAGCTTTCCCTTAGGCGATAACGCACTTTCACACAAATATTTGTGGTGGAAGTGTTGGCTAACTGAAGTAATGTGGATCCGAGTATCATTAAAAAAACCTGATTGTATAAAAAGTACGAAAACAATTATTTACTTTTTCAAATTAACCTTTTAGGCAAATGGTGTTAGTTTGGTTCAGTAATTACCATATCATGAATTACTATTTCATGAATCAAGATCATTTTGAATGCAATACAAATAGATTATTGTATTTGTAACTCACGGAGTCAAATTACGGGTAGTAATGAAGTTAGAACGGAAAAGAAATTTGCGAGATGAAGTTGAGGTGAGTGAATAACCACTAATATCTTTTAATTAATGATCAGTTTCTGTGTAACTTTTATGAATAAACAAAATGTATTGTCACATTCCTGTGGCTCACAAAATATATGCCAATGGGCTATTACAATTACGAAACGCACTTAGATTAAAGGTGCATAAAGTTATGATCCATGTGAAAAGTAATTAAATTGGGGTTTCCCATGTAATGCAAATCCACCTCATGAGTCAATGTCTAAATGGAATTTTGAGGTTTGTTGACAGAGATGTCAAAACCAATCTCCATTTTATTGCAACCACCAACCTTGAGAGAACACGAGCTGCCACTGTTAACAAAGTTACTCATTTACTCTTCTCACAGATGTCTGCGTCATATTGAATTAAAGGTGACGAATTTCCTTCTCGCTTTCAACATTCAGAAAAAATGATTTAATATTATTATGGATATTTTGAAGCTTTCATTCGATAATATCTTTTTAAGTAGGATAATCAACTTCTGAAATTCTAGGGATTTACTGTCTACCAGTCACATTGATTTTAAATAATATTACACAATATAGTATGTCATTTTATCACTATGAATCATTATACCGGCAAAGGTGGCGCCAAGCATTAACTGATGATACTGCAATGCCTTTAAAGGGAGGGTTTAGGGTTCGACCTCAGACGGTGGAAGACTTTTCGACCTTAGGTTGTTAATCGGGTCGAATTCAGCTGCTGTCTGGATGAGAACTCTAGCATCCGCCTACCTTAACCGGCAGTTTTACGTGGTTTCTCCGATCAACATCACGCGAATGCTGGAGCAGTATCCAACAAACGGGTCACAGACCGCGCGCGAACTTTCCTTCCTCTTCCTTGTCCCATCTTCACCTCTTACTTAGAGTACACACACATTCACTACACTACTACGTATGCCGGGAGACCAGTTGGGAGCTTAGAGATGTCCAGGCTGAGGCAGTGCCACATTGTTGGGAGATACCTGGTTGGGGAAAATCCTCGCAATCCGACGTAGGTCGGCCATCCAGCGAGGAAAGAGCACCGCCACATCTCGCAATAAAAATGCATCACTACAGTTACGGGACTAATGACCTTAGCAGTTGATGCGCACGGTATTGGATCTACTCGTATCAATAAATCGAATCATTATTTTTTTTTTGTCAATTTGTTCTTATATTTCAATATGGGAGATTGTTCACAAAGCCTCAGGTGAAAAATACAACCCTTCAGGTAAAAATGCTACGTGTATGTAAATCCTATAACGTACGTGTAAAATTTAATCGAAGCCAGAATTAGGGAGAAAAATATTTGAAATGCGTTCCGTCAACTTCGTGCCGCTGTGTGCTCGCTTTGGCGTCATTAGTTGTGCTTCTGAAAACTGATCCGTCTGCAAACATTTTGACTTCGCCGATACTGGAATTACGCGTCATAACATTTACGTAAACTATTTGCATACGGCGTTGTATTTTAGGTATCTGTGGAACTGCAACGGGCGGTCGAGGCGTGCTAAGGCAGTTAGTGAACGAACCGGTAATAAATAGCGGGGTTGCGGTCGTATTCGTGTCACGTCTGCGCGCAAGAGATGCTACAGCAGCGGACGGGACCCGCACAAGTCAGCAGAACAACCCAGCGGCGGCTCCCAGGCCTGGCACAGTGGTTGGGATGAGAAGTGCTCACACGAATAGCCTTCAACACAGAGACTTGCTGCATCAAAAATGATGCTCAACAAAATCACTTGAAAATATTTTTTAAAAGTAGTACGCACACTGCTAGTGAAGAAAGAGTTTTCTTATTTTCAAATGAATATAACATTTTGTGAAACGTGAAGCTTTTATTTCTCTCTTTGAGTATAGAGCGATTTTTATAAGAATGGGCCAAAGTGACAGTTCGTGAAACAAGTGAACATCACGTGTAATTCAGAGAAGTATCCCTCCGCCGCGGCCACTGTTTAGCCACGCCCCTTCGTAGTGTTTGTTTACGGCTCCCGCGATGACATCACTAGACAAAAGTCTAATAGTTTCGCTTAGTTTTCACAATCGTGTCACAATTATATAAAAAATAAAATAAAAAGCAAATCACGGGATCACGAAACGCTTTCGAACACAGCTCGCCACCTTACAACGCAGAAGCCGCAAAAACGTGCATCGTCATCAGTACATCTCACATTGAAAACTCGATTTTAAAAGAAACATATAACTTATCATGTAAAAACTAAATTCAATGTAATGTTTATAAAAAAGGATTTTTTACAGAAGAGCACATAGCTATGCACTTCCTAATTTCAATTATTTCTCCTGGCGCACTATATTTTCGTAGGACGAGAACATCACTAAAAGAAGAGTCGAAGTCATTTACAAGTTAGCCAACTACAAACGAACGAATGAAGGAATGAGAGTCTATTAGGTTCAAGGACTCAACGGCCACAGAACCTCCAGTTGTGTTGCTAGCACTAGCAGTAAAAGAGACCCATTCTTATAAAAATCGCTCTATAATTACTCGCTATCTGGTCCGTTGCGATTTGTTCGTTGCTTTCGTCTCTTTTGTTTATCTACGTTACCGCGCGCGACGCGTGCTTTTTCTGGACGCAATCGACCCTGTTAATTAAGTGGTACAGTTGTTGTGCAGTGTGCTCCTTGTTGTTGTATCTCTTTAAGGAACCAAAAATGTTATTGTTTTCATATCATTATTTAATCGCCCCGCTTCTAGATTTATTGCACTCATCAAGAAAATAATTAGCCATCCGTTAAACATTTTTATGGCGCACACTGTATGAAATTTTATACTCGTTTTTACTCTATTCAGGGACTCTTCTCGTCTTGTACATGTTTTGTTGACGAAATCGTAGTGAAGCATTCATTCATTCGTTCACTCACTCATAATCGTACAACCAGTTCATAACAGTCGCTTATAACATATCTTCTACCTCTTCAATACATACAATTATAATTATGTACTTATACATTTAGACTCGTATTTAGAATAATTATTTGACAGAAATGCCGATGTTTTAAAATGTTTAATTTTTTAAATAATGTGTATTTAGGGAAGCAATGCGCGTTGTTATCTGACAAAGTATATTAGTTACGCCTAATTCTGATATTGCTCTTTGTAAATCATAGCATCCGTCGAGAATATTGTTATATGACAATTTTAATCTTTTCTATTAATATCCAAAGAAGCAACAAATAAATTCCTTTAGAACAGAGAATTTTATTAAGTAACTTCAATATAGTTGATCGCAATTCGTGTATAACATTCCATTATGATTTTGCTGACTTGAACTTGCCTCACACAAGATAGGTTTCCAGCAATTTAGTGAATATTTCATCCATTTAAGTGCAGTGAGTGAATCATAATAAATATATTCTAGGAAAAAAGAATTGCTTTATTGAATCCAATATCGTTCTTAACCCATCATAACTTGAACATCATTCTTTCTTATATTCATTCTTTTCAATGTGCAAGACCTCTACACAAACAATGATTATCTGTAATTAGAAGTGCATCATTAATTACCTAAATCCTTTATATCCTAAATACACCTAAAGCCTTCAATATTTTCATTATCTTCACTCAAATACCATTCTTCCTTCACGGCCTTGGTAATATTTAAATCTATTTTTTGTTTCAATTACTTGTTTGTTTAATAAGTCCAAAACATATTTCACGAAATTGGTTGCCTCAAATCGTAACACGACCCGTGTTATGGAAATTACCAAATAAACCCCCTCGGAACTCTGCGGCTCATGGATTTATAGCTAATTTTCAGAGTACTTAAAGTAGTTTCGAACATTCCACAAGTGAGAGCAATAAATAATGGAACATTATTATCGATCGCCAAACCAATCTAATCATAATTCTGAATCTCTTTTATACACCAGGGCTCTCCAGGGTAAAGAACACGCTAGTGTAAATGCAGATGCTAAACTAAAGTCAGTAAACACTAGAGACACAACAATTAGAAAAGTCATTTCTGGTTGTCACAGACAAATTATGTGATTGGGTGCTGGTTCATGTTTTACGAGACATTAGTCACCATTTATTGCTCACGTGTGGTACAGGCACATGCCAGGCTATCCCCATTAAGAAGTACTCCTCAAATCCAATATTCCATAACAAATTCTCACTTTTCAAAATGTACTTTAAACATTTGAGAGGAATTTCCATCTGCAGGTTTTGAAGTTTCAGGAGGTAAGGTAGCATTTCCATAATCAGGAGGTGGAATGAATTAAAGAAAATATAAGATATGTAGACGTTATCTTGGGATGCAAAAGTCAAGCAACCTCAAGGATCGCCAAAACGCATTTTGACACTAAACCACATAAACGAGAAAGTGTACTAGTAGAGAAGAGAGAATCAAAACACATATTCCGCACCAACCACATATCGTGTTTTTCCTGTGAGACTATCCAGACTTTTTCGAGCGGAATTACATATGTTGCTCTGTACTCTGTATTAAAAAAAGGAGAATTAGCTTATCAGAAATGGCATTGTTTAGGGTATATATTTTAGTTGAGTCCCTATTTTCCTGCTTATTATAGGCATTTTCATTCTCTCTGCTCCCGAGAAGACCGTCCAACTGAGTCCCGTTCTACCTGCCCTGCAGTATATCTCTATTTCTACTTGTGTATTCTCCATAACAAATATCTTTGTCGCCTCAGGTTCGCTTCTCGTTGAAGATTGTTCTACCTAACTACGGATGTAATGAGAAGCAAACGTCACAAGAACTTCATTAAATACTGAAAGATGTGGTTTGGTGATAGATCTGCTATCAGGATACCTGGATATGCTTAAAGAAAGTGTTGCTTGAAAATTCCGTAACTGAAATTTTTGAAGGGTATCACCACAAAGCGGCGAGAGGAGGAAGAATCAACAGAAAAAGAATCAACAATTTACTGAAGTGAAGAGCTATAGAAAATATTTCTCTCCCCCTCCAAGGCTCCTTCCTACGAGATGATGAGAACGAGGTGTTACACTACACACTCCAAATTACGTAGCACGTATCAAAAGCAGAAATAATTTCACTTTCCCCTCGAGACTCAAAACACGATTCACATTCCAACATCTATCCGATATATCAGCGTCTATTGACAGAAATTTGGGACGAAATAGAAGGTAGAGTAATACTCCACACAACTGCTGAAAGATTAAATTTTAGAATGTCGGCTAAGACTCGTAGTTACGAGTGTATTTACTGTTATCGGTTAATTCGTAATTGCGCTTTTACAGAGTCATCTACTCTTTGAAATCATACATTTTAGGTATCACTCACTTCCTAAACATACTTGTAGTATGACCAATCATACGTAACTTACACATGAAAATACTGTTCATTTCGCGAAACACAAACGAAGATTTAAGTGGTTTCGCACGGAAATCTGTTAACTTGTGCTTTATCTCCCGTTATCATTGATCAACGATCGTCGATCGATGATCGATGATTGTCGAACGACTGATGTCCGTCGAGTTAGTACTGTGTGACTGTAATCTACATACGACGGCATGAGCTATCTCAATCTCAAAATATCGAGAATTACATCAACATTTTATTGGTGTTGAATGTACTAATACCGTTTCTGTCAACTTCTATAACTGGCCATGAATGTAGAATATTTGAACAAAAATATATTCTGAATGCTTTTCTTGGAAAGCAAAGTAAATAAAGTTCTTCCAATATGGATATTTACTAAAAGCAAAAAGAAAGGACATTTCTACGAGTATCAAGTCTGAAGGTAATCTTCGGAATTCTAAAAAACAATTTTGAACAACAAAACTATTTTTTTAAATATCTCTCACATTGTTGATATCCACAAACCGGTCATTTTTATACTTGATTCCATTTGTACAAGTGAAAGTACAAGTGAACTAATGATTTCCTATTTCTGGGAAACGTAAAAGTGTTCTGTGAAATTGAGCTCAAAATTGTTCATTTTAAGCAATGCTCAAACGCCATTTTATCAAGAACGTCTCCATTTTTTTTTCAATGAAATGGGGGTCTATGTTTTACTATTCTAGAAAATTGTTATTTTAATTTTACTATCGAGACCGAACAATTGAGTAAATGTGAAAAAATGTAGTATTTTGGTCGCCGATAGGTTGCTGCAGGAAAAAGGGTGATGCAATATCTGAAAAGTAGCCTAAACAAATCAGATTAGAAAAGTAGCTAGTATAAAGTATAAAGAAAAGGTATAAAGAAAAAGTATAAAGATAAAAGTCAGTACCATTCTGTATCACCACAAGTATCGGGTGTGGGGGTATGGAAATGATTTGCCCTCTACGTTCTCCGTTCGTCCCACTGTGCGTGGGGACTGCGCCGGGGCCGGCCGCCCCCGGGGGGAGGGGGGAGGTAGAGGACACCGCGCGCCTGGGGACGCAGCAGTCGCTGGCAGCGCCGCCCACCAGGGCGGGAGGAGGTCGAGGCGAGAACGGGCTGAGGACGGGGACGCACGCCGGGGACACCCGCAGCAAGACGGTCTCTGGAGATCGGTCACCTGCGAACGTGACGTCGTGAGCGGTCCCATGCTTCAACGCCATCGCCTTCCATACTTCTTCAGACATCTTAAAACACCGGGGCGAATTCTTTTTGGATTTCTAGAAATACATGTAGTCATTTTCCAATTATGTCCTTTTAAACTTCTTGTGTGAACAGACGAAAAAATGTTTCTAAGAACCCGAAAGGAACGATTTATGACGCAAATCATGGAATCATTTTGGAACCTAAGCTGCTCAGACAACATAACTCAGACTTTTCCGTAGTTCTTGTAACAGATACGTAAATTATAATAATTGAGCGTAGAATTTCTCTAAGATGCTAACAAAAATTCTACTGATACACGTCATGTTAAAAGTACCATATTTAAGTGATAGTGCCTTATCTTCAAACTTCTAACTCTGAGAAAACTAGGGAAGATTCCTTTGTTTTTCGTGAAATGAATGCAAGTAATTATCGTTCAATGAGGTTAATTCTTTTTAGAATTTAATTAATTTTTTTACTAGGTAATAAAATATTTATTTTTATTTTGCTCAATTTAAGATAAACAGGTTTTCATCGAGCTCTGCCTTTTTATAGCTGCCGGCGAGCAAACTTTTTATGCGTTCTGGTTTGGTGATCTGTGAATATTAATATATGGGCTCTCAGCTCTATTGCTAGTAAATCTATAGTATGAAAACCTGGAAAAATGTTGTTTGGAAGGGAAAAAAGTGGAAAAAATACGGAATAATTTCCAATCTTGTGATGCTAAATCATTCCATAGACTTCCCTCTACTACGTACAACGGTTCAATAAATTATAGTATAACACTTGAGGATTGAAATTATTAAGAAGTTGAGGAAGTCTACCGGATAACAAATGTAAGTTCTTAATTATCAGAAAATGTACTTGGAATACTATATACACTTTTTTCCATATTTTAAGATCGCGAACCAAAAACATCAGTAAGTATTCTGCTGTTTGCTTAAAACTTGCCAAAGAAATAAATAATCGGCTCAGATAATTCTGAGTGACGCGTTACATGCCACACAAACCGGCGGTATTTTTCCCTTAAAGAAAGATATATAAAAGGAACTGGAGACTTCTGGTTCTGGAAAAAGATGTTAAGACATTTATGCGGAACACAAACACGAGAAAAGACTCAAAGACCTGAAAGTTAACGATTTCCCTCAAACCAAAAACCGAAAGCAAATCCTGAGTTTGTGCAACGAACCGTCAACGCTTGATACCTCCTTTTATGCAACCACAGAGGGTAAACAAATAAACAATTCAGCAAAATGCGTGAATGTGTCGGGGCAAAAAGCGCGAAAAGCCCTTCGTTCCTACATCGATCTATTTTCGCAGAGGGCGAGAGAAGGGATGCTGGGAATCGGGCGAAGGCGGAGGGGTGGGAGGAAGGACATTAGGGTGGGAGGCGGGGTGGGAGGTAAGGGAGCGGGTGCGTGGGGGTGGGGGGTGGGGTCGAGACGTGGGAGACAGTGAGTCGTGGGGTGGGTGGGGTTGGGAGGAGGAACATTAGGAAGCGGGGCGGGACGTGAGGGCACGGGGTCGGGACGAGGCGAGGCGTGGCCTGGGAGAGGGTGGGGAGGTGGTGTGTGTGTGGGGGAGGGGGGAAGGGGCGTGAGCTCCGCTGCTTTGGGTCCCCGGAGGAGACATCGACCTGGGAGCCGCTTGCGTGGACTTTCTATGGCTTCCCACTCGGGATATAACATTCTAAGCTTTCAACTCCAGAATGCTAAACGGGACTCCAATCTTCGATGTCTCACAGTCATCCAAAATCTTGGCATCCTTGAGAATTCTGTAGCTTTATTAGTTTTTTTTCTATAATCTCTGAGCTTCACTATTAAACTTTCGTTCATAAATATCGTTGTAAGTTAATTATTTGAATTATCTGAATTTCTAGGATCCCTTCTGGACAAAATTTCCAAAACTTCAGAATTAATTTCGTTTCTACGTTCAAAAATGTATAGTTTCTAAAGCATGTACTGCTAAGACCAGGAAATATATGTACTTTTTGAATATAAGTTGTATTGAAGGATAGATAAAATTAAATCATCTTCCACAATAAAAATATTTTTTTTTTAATGTTTAAGATTATTTATTTTTATTCATCGATATAAATGTTCACAAGGTTTCTGCAGTAACCACCGAGCTTCAATAGAAGGGTTTTTGTAATCCTAAACGAAACGCTAAAAGATAGTGGAATAAAAATATAATTTTAAAATTATGCGATGGAGTGTGAGTGAAACATCTTTAATTAATATTTAATATTGGTGCCAGCTATGTAATATTTGAACTTCGATTTTTTTTGTTCCAAATTACAAGGAGAATAAATTAATGTTATACTTCATAAGACATTTTATCCGAATACGTCTCCCAAAATGAAATATTGCAAATTCCACACTTTTTGCATTTATGTACTTTATCTATAACATATTCATAGCAAAAGCTAAAATGCATTCTTTTTTACATTGAGCCAGTGAGCTCAACTCATTGTCGTACTTCTTCAGCTACACTTTCGCTTGTCGAGCACAAATCCTTTACTACGAGGCGTAGAGATAAGCAACATAATGCAAACAAGAGCGAGCAGCTTTTCACAGAAAGCGCTCGCCATTTTACTCGCGTCGTGCGCCACAGTGCTTCACGGGGCAAGAACTGTGCCAAAAATGCAGGAACATAATTTCATCCAGCCTGTGTCATAACACAATACGTAATAAATTGTTTGGACATTTTAAAATCAAATTGAATCATTTAATGATATAAAATGTAAAATTGCGATCAGATGGCTTCGGTGGTGGTTTCGGACCAGAAGATCGCGGGTTCGAGTCCCGCCTCGGGCATTGGTGTATTTGTGTATGTCTGTATGAGTGTGTCGTCCTTTCACCCCTCATTATCATCATCATTTTATCTTCCACACGCCCAGGGATAACAACCCTGGGGAATAAAATCCAAGTTTTATTTATCAAACCGCTTGTGGTTAAACTTTGTAGTAGTGGTACTGTAGTTGAACGAAACAGTCTTTTTGATATTCTTTTAAGAGGTTCCATCAATTATAATAATTTTATTGGAACTCATTGATTAGAACTAATACTTTAACCTCTCTTGCAAATCTTGCATCATGAAGGTGAGCGAGCACCCTGTTCTTAATATCTTTGAAGACACACGTAATATACGTAGATTACAAATGGACTTATTGTTACACTTGTGATTAACATTTTGTTAAACGTTAATACGTTTATTAAACTGAATGACTTTGAATTGAAAATGGTGCTTCAGTAACAGTGCCCCATGCTTATTATTATTATTATTATTATTATTATTATTATTATGAACAATAACACTATTAGTTACTGTGTTGCTCTTCTGTCTTAGCTCTTAAATTTCACTTTACCCAATCTATCCCGTAGTAATATAGTATTTCACACATAGTACAGAAACTTAAAGAATATTGAAATTAAGATTTGAAATGAAATACACATCATACAAAAATAAATAATGAACATAAAATGAAACTACAATAATACATAGAATAATAATAGATTATATGAAGCTATTCCGCGAATATGAGTAACAAAACAGCTGAGTGTATGCTCACTCCTGATGTGGGATCTGATACGGTCAGTAGGTAGTAGATATTGTGTCGAGGCAAATCAATCTCCTCCGCTAAAGCATGAGATACGGGCCCACCCACAGGTCGACGTGTGGGGTCTCTTCTTTCTTAAGAATCTCCCCCAGAGAGGCATCGCCCCATCCGCTCATCACCTCACAAGCTCTGAACTTAGATTGGACGCCTAACGCGTGTGGTAGTGAAGGTCATGTGCGGTTTGTGTAAGGAGAAAGGAGGGAACGAGGACAACAAAGAGGAAGGGAAGATCGCGCGCAATGCGTGCCTCAAATGTTAAGATACTGCCCCTGCGTCTGCTAGGTACAAGTATTAGAGGGAGAATCCACGGAAATCTACAGATCAGAGCAGCCACTAACAAGCTGCTCCGAACAGCGGTTGCAGTTGACCTAGCTATCTAGTTAGTGTCCAAAATCCGTACCGGATTAGGTGGCTCAGGGCATTAATTGATCAAGAGATTCTACGGTTCGATACTACAGGTCTTCGACACTATAGGTAGGCCAAATACAGCCGCTGACCAGAGGAGGATTCTAGAGACTAGCTGCTCTGATCGGTGGTCTTCCAAGGTTTCTCTGGTCAACACCTGGCGAATGCCGGAGCAGTACTCTAACAAACGGGCCAAGGACCGCGCGCGATCTTGCATTCCTCACCTTTGTCGTATTCTCAGCCTTACACACACACACGTACACGCACTACACACATGCCGGTAGAACAGTCGGGAGCTTAGAGTTTGTCCCGGCTGGGGCGGTGCCCCGCTGGTGGGACATACTTGGTTGGGGAAAATTAGCAAGCCAATGTGAAGGTCGGCACCGGATCTCGCTATCCAATGGGGGAGGAACTTGCCACCTTCCGATAAAATATGCACTGTACTTAAGGGACTAATGACCTAGCAGTGGTCTCGCCAGGAATCACTAATCAATCAGTCGAAATTCCAGCAGCACCACGAGTCAAGGTATAGAACTTCTTGGTAAAGCAAGCTGCAGAGTCATCTGCAGGCGGAAAGCGTCGTGAGCCCCATCGCAACGCACTGCTCGCCGCCTGGTCTGGGGCTGACGCCGCGCGCGGCGGGGCGCCGGGGCGCCGGGGCGCCGGGGCGCCGGGGCGGGCGAGACCCCAGCATTCGCTTCCCGGAAGGCGCCCGACGCAGGCGGCACGGGCGGCACGGGCGGCACGGGCGGCACGGGCGGCGCGGCGGCGCCTGCAGCTGGCAGTGACGGGTGGTTGAGGAGCTCCCTCTTGCGCGGACACGCGCACCGCCCCGCCACGCCACGCCCCGCCACGCCGCTCCCCGCCGCTCCCCATCGCGCCCCGCCGCGTCCCACTCGGCAGCTGACGGCGGGCGGGCACGTACACGCGCAAGAACGGACGGCGAGATATTAGGCAGTGACGCGCATCATGAAGTCCCAGGTGGCGCTAGCTCTTAGGGGCATCGTGGAATGCAGAAACAACACAAAATTGACCACGTAAATACGGGAATAAATAAAAAATTATTGGTTCAATTCTGCATGCAGAAAGTTTCTCATCGTTTAGTTTTCTCAACGTAGCTCAAAGATATGGCTAATAAAATATTCAAATTTTCTCCACTATTTAAATGAATTTAATACTGTCATTTCCGAAAACTTGTAAAGCCTATGGACACTTCAAAATCGTCTTCACTCGGTTTCTACGAACTAAAGCTTCTGTCCGCGTAGCGCTGCTAATATTGAGTCTTCCTCGGTTTGACCCGCTTGATACAGTGTGAATACACTTTACGAAACCATATCTGTAGCGAATCCATATCTGTAGCTGGAAAAGTAGTCAGAATGCTCTTCATGGGAAACTTTGTCACGGTGAAAATGTACTTGAACACGTAAAATAAACTGATAGAAAGTTGTATTTAATTGAGAAGACCTCTTTCTTGTTTCTTTCCTAGATTTCTCAGTTTCTAGGATCCTAACCTGTTATTTTCACTGATGTTTATTTTGCGTTGGTAGCGTTTTCTTCCGTCGGGTGAGTTAGGTATGCTAGTCGTACAGCCATTCCAACACTTGTACTAGTGTATTTAAACTGTACTGGTGGTTTTGTTGTCGTTTCTAAATCCCAGGCTTTTTGAACTGGTTCATTAATTCACCCTAATATCTGCTATGGCTGCATTACTTGGCTGAAATTTCTTAATTGGCCCCATTATGGGATTTCACAGTTACCGACTAATTTTGAATATTAGCTGCAGTTAACACACGCAATACAGAGTTGATCAAATTATTTCATTACGTGTGTCGTTCTCTGGCTGAGTGATAATGAAATCCGATGACGAGGGGAATTAGAGAAGGATTTAGTTTTGCCCATCGCTTACCAAGGGTTCTTTCAATGCAACAACCGTAACGTGACATCTCGCTCTTTCTAACTCTTCTGTCTCGTGTGATTTCGGGGGGCCATTGTGCTAGATGCTCTTCCGTTACGGTGGAGGTGCCCGCCGCCTGGTGGAAAGCGGAACGCCGCCTCCCAAATACCAGAGGGGGCTGGAGGTATAGAACGCGACCACCTACTGTCACGCAAGAAAGACAGATTGTACGGCGGAAGAAGAGATAGGGAAGCAGCGCACTAAAATTCTGTCGCTCTGTCTTTATATACGTTCTGTTCTTTAGTCTTGCTTTTGATTATTGTATTCTCTCTCTTGTTTGGACTACGACGTGTGCTTTTACTGTGTAACTGATTTCTGGATAACTAATATACCGCTTGATTTCGGATGTGTATAGTTACTTTCCATTGTAAATTGTGCTTCTTCTCCTTCAGGTATGTAGGCACTGCCTGTTACGACACCGTTCCCATCTGGTCACCCCATCTCTTCTTCGGGCGGTGAGGATTTCTTCGTCCTTGTGGGTGGTATTGTAGAATTCTTTTCGGCAAGTGGTTGTCTTGCATCCTTTCAGCGTGTTTTCAGCGTGCATTGCGGTAGTAATTGATTTATTTCTTGAAGGTTAAATACCTCAAGTTCTTTACGAATTTCGAAATCACCCACTGATCTCAGAAATCTCATTTCAGCACTTTGTTGTCTTGTGATATCTTTTTTGATCGTTGTCTAACTTTCACGTCCATATAAACATGTTGGGATACTTAACAGCTTGTAGAATTTAATCATAGTGTTCTTTCTGACTTTCCTTTTCAGGGATCTCAGTATTGTTCCGTTCATACGATTTATTTTTTCAATTTTCCTCTATATATCTATATTTCCCCTCGGTATGTCATTTTGTATCCCAAGAAATTGAAACTGGAAACTTGCTCTCTAGGTGAATTATATACAACTAATTTGAATCTAATCGGTTCCATCGCTTCAAAGGCCATGAATTTGGTTTTTGTAAAGGATATACATTGATTGTACATTTCAGTTACCTTATGTAATTCAAACAGAGCTTTCTGGAGGATATATTCATCATTTGTTACTATAAGTTGGTCATCCGCGAATAATATATTTATTGGGTTTCTTTTGTGAATTGATGAGGAATAAAACTACTTACAGGCGTGTTCATACTCATGTTATTGAACATAAACATTGGGAATAAAAATGCGTGTAGTGTAGTCCTTTAGAAGACACGTACTGCTCGGAACCCTCTTTCTTCTTGTGTACGCACCAGAGAAGTTCCCAAGCGACTCGTGGCTAGTGACTCCTGGCTGTGGAACGCAGAGCACGTCGCTGCGCATCTGCGAACAGCAGGCCCCGGCGAGCGCCCGTTCGCGGAAGGCAGCCGCTTTCGCAGAACGGCCAGCGAACGCTCCCACGTCATTGAGAAGCTCGCGATTCTATCGGCAACGGCGCTTTCGATACCCTCCACTCCGTTTCAAAGGGGTTCCTGGAAGAGACGGTGAGGGTATTTCGTATCGGCGATTGACAGAATTTAATTATATTAGAACCAACAGTTCGTGGTGCCGAAAGCGAATTCGCCGAAAACCACATCCTTGCGGTACGCCTTACATTAGTATATTTTCTCTCTTGTATGAACGGTCACTTCTGGTATTGACTGTGGAATTGATTTCGTTATGGTTAGTTTTGATGTGTATGGTTGCTGTTTTTGACACTGAACATTGTTGCCTGTTAAAATTACTTTTACAGCAGTAAGGCGTATCGCAGGGTGGGTAAATTCATCTAATTTGGATTCAATCCTACAAACGTCTGGTTATGATACTTCTTGTTGGTTATATTTCCGATTTATGCCACATAAGTTACCACCCTGCAGTTAAAGATTATATTCCACTCGCAATCGTATATCCAAATGATATTAACAGTCATTTCTTAATCTGCGTGACGCAATCGAAAATCTACTACCACCTCCTACATTCGTGGAAGAGAAGAAACGGTATTCCGAATTGCGAATTGTCATGAATGAATGAAAATAGAAACTGTGAACTGTTAAACGAAAAGGACAACCAGAAATAATATGCTCTCTATGGGACTTGCATCGTAAATAAATACTAAAGAATGTATATTTGTCTTCAAATATGAACAAAACAGGAGAGGAACATTTTTTGGCTTACGGAACTGCCAAAGTTTCTCTTAATTTTTTCTCTTGAACAACTTGGTGGGAGTGACGTATCTTTTATTAAATACAGAATTTCTGTCCCAATGAAACTCCTTGGTGATACTTAATTGCTGACTTGATTTTAGATTTTCGTTTCAAACCCTTAGCCTTACTTTATTATTTAAGGTCTTAAAGCAATTAGAATTACACATATGTAAGTTTTCGAAATATGTCGCACATACTGTACGTATTTAATTAATTTGTGAGCACAAAAGCTTCAAATGATATTTTCTGAGAAATGTCTTACACTTTCAGAACTTTACATGGAAAACATAAGGAAAGGTGCATATTTAAAAAACGAAATGAACCCAGATATTGTCCTCTTTCTTTCGACATACCCATGTTTATTTGTTGTGAATTGTTTTATTTCTACTTCATACCATACCATATCATACCATACCAGGAATCAGAGTTAAATGAAACATTGGACCCGACCAAACTTTTCTCAGTTGATAATCCATATGCAAGAAGACAAATATAAAGTAGTTTGTAGGGAAACCAACTTCAGATGGCTATCCCTTGAATTATGTTACATCATTAGGAGTTTGTAAACATTCCTGCATTGCTAACATTTTATTAACAAAAGGAAAGTCTTAAGTTCGTGGGATTAAAAGAAGAGAAACTCAAAGTGGATATAATTTTCTAAATCTTTTGAGATTCTGCATGTTTGTGACCACCCGTTCTTCGGAGAGGAAGTAACCAGAAAAGCTGAACTTCCAAAACTGAGTACTAGATCCAAAAAGATTGATTTTGTGGATTACGCCCTGTAGAAATAAGAAAACGTTCTCCACCTGGTTGACATAGGCCGCATTGCCTCTGAGTTATGCAAAACGAATGCATTAGAAACGCCAAACATGAGTTGAGAATTGCTCGGGGGTATGTTGACTTTTATGGCATCTATAACATTCTACATTTTGCAACCTAAACCTGTTTGATTCTTCCCTTGAGTACTTCCCTATTCAGCAGTAATAAATTTACGTAGGTCAAGTGTCGATAGCGCCTTAAAAATCATGACGTTTCATAACGTTTATGGCCGGAATTCTTTATTCCTTGTAAGTAGAATCATAAATGAATCGTGCTGTGAATCATGAACACTCCAGCAAAAGGTATGTTCTGTAGAGCCATCTGTGGTGAGGTGATAAAATTGCACTCCATTGCGATAGGATCAAGACCGGCCGAGGGCGGGCGTGAGGGGGAGGCCGTGATATGCAGAGATCGCAGGAATGGACGGGGGCGTGGTTGGGGAGGGGGCGGCGCGGGGCGGCGGCGCACGCAAAGGCACTGCCACTCACGCACCTCGCGCAGGCTGCGTGAGGCCTGACACGCACCCCCTGCGGCCCGGCGCCCGTGTTTCCGGCGAGGCCCCCTGGGGGCGAGGGATATCAATGTGCACCCACAGATTAGAGCACCCCTGGGATTTCAGGCTCCCTCTTCGCGCGTGCAAACCACTGAAGGAGGTATTTGTAATGTCTTGACACAATACTTTACTGTCTCTTTCTATAGCTATCTTTGTCTATCTTTTTGTGCCTTTATCTGACATTCACATCTTTCATTTTCTCTTCATGACCAGTCATCTCTCTTGTTATCTAGACTTCCCTTTACGTCTGTTGTTTCCTTTCTCTCTCTCTCTCTCTCTCTCTCTCTCTCTCTCTCTCTCTCTGGCTATCTCTCTTCCTGACTTTCACTCTCTCTCTCCCTTAAATTCAACCTCCCTCCCTGACTTTTACTTTACTTCCCTGTTTTTCACTTCTCTGACTTTCCCTTTCTCTCGCTGACTTTTACGTTCTGTCCCTTACTTCCACTCTCACTTCCTGACTTCCACTCTCCCTCCCTCTCTCTCTTTTTCTGACGTTTTCTCCCCCTGACTATCTCTCTTTTCCTGACATTCTTCCCCCTGACTTTCTCTCCCCCATGATTTTCTCTCTCTCTCCCTGACTTTATTTCGTTCTTTCTCTCACTCACTCTGGCTGTTTTTATTTCTTCCTCTCTCTCTTGGCTTCCTCTTTGATGATCTGTTTGGAAACGAGTTTGATGGGGATGAAGTCTGTTTGTTACTCTTCCTAGTGAATATCAAACGTGTCTTTTCTCAGTACGTGATTATATTATATGATAAATGATTGGATAATTATTTTTCCTTTCAGCTTAAACGTCTCTCATATATCTCGCGTCATATCAGTCGCTTTGTACAAACGTACCAAATATCAGCCACGTGCATTTCATGGTCATGGACAGCGCTGGCGGGAAGAGACGTCGGGCTGAACAATGGCAAACCTAGGGAGCGGAAGGGAAGGGGTGCCGTGTCGTGGGTGGCCACTTGTGAACCCTGTAGACCACTTGCGGCAAACTTGTAAACCCCGTAGACAGGCTAGCTGTGGAAACGCGTCGGCGGAAACAGCGAGATGACGCAGTTCCGTCAGCCGGCCCAGAAGGTAATATAAACGGACCCCGGACCTAAACTCGTTCTGATTCTTGGGCGCGTCGGTAGGACGACGTGTGGGTTGTGCGCGGCGCTGCATTTTAATGCATAGGCTACTGAGACAGGGAACTAAAGCCGGCGTGCTACAACGAGACGGGAGGTGCGGCATACTCGCTTGTATGCTCACGTAGGCTACTAGTGCATCACACCGAATAAGATATCTAATTATCAGGCCAGCGGTGGTGGTAACCAGGAACATTCCTTCTAGTAACGGGTCAATATTTTTTATTGTAATTATTGTAAATAGTATTCAGGTGTTGGAGCATTTTTTCAAATAAATACTCTAAATTACAAACCGTTCACGTCTTTGATTTATTGTCCCGGCAAAGACGCCACAGCATCACTCCAAAAAAATGTATTAATTCACTCGCGACCGTTCCCCGCGAGGCTTTCTCTAACGTACGAATCGTCCCCCAGATTCGCTACGTCCTCCATATTGCCACATTCGCTCACCCTTGACCATTACCATCGACCTTCCGGGAACTGGAACCATGCTTGCGACGTGGGGCAATCGCTTCCGCAGAGGCCTCTGTACACAACCGGAACTGCAAGTGCCTAGCAGCTGTTGACCGGGGCAATGCAATATCGCTCTAGGCCTTCTTGGAGCGGATTGCTCGCCCACACGGAAACTCGCCACATCCTTTTGAACGGTGGTGGGCGCGTGAGGGGAGAATAGTTGAGGCACGAGGGCCATCGCAGGGCCATTCCCACACTTCCGCTCTTCGCCTTCTCCAGGTACTCCACATACACTGATGGCAGAAGCATTGGTGATAATTTGTCTGACGTTTGCGTGTTCGCCAAACGTCATCTTAGGAAGTAAAATGTTTGGGCTGTTCTAACTCAGTGTCTCCTTCCGTCGGGTATTTTCCATATTTAAAAAGTGTTACAATAGTTTTGATGGATTAATTGATTTTATTGATTTAGCCCAGTCTCAACTATTTCTCAATAAAATAAATACATAATTTACATTCTTCTTTGCGTAGGTAGTTGCACTGTTTTAAAGTTTTACAGAACACATTTGACATTTTACATTTCTTCTTATTTAATATTACTCTTTCAACCATACTACGAGTATTTGCGCTCTATAGAAAGAATATTGAATGCAGTATACAGTCATTTTTCGGCGACAAAATTGGCGATTTTTCGTATTCTGAAACATTGATACCGAAAAAATGCATAATTCTGGCTCCTAGATGTAATAAATAGCTTCTTCTAATACACTGTGTAGGCAGAATCTAAGTTTTGTGGGTTTTTAATGCCCATAATATGTTAACGACGAAAATATGTTTAAGTAATAACATGTTTTAAAGGTTATGATGTGAGTGATAACACTTTTTCTTCTAGAGTTCCTTATACCAAATACCAACGCGTAAGCCAATAATTACAAAACAAAAAACTTTCATTAAATCCTTATTTTGTTTTCAACAAATACCTTAAAAAATGAAGTCAACAAAAATCCTCAACGTGCCGGATGACTGTGTGACTACATTTACATTGTTGTTATGAAAACGTATATGGAAATTGAAATATTGTACATGTAATTAAAATCCGTATATTAAGAAAATTACCTTAAAGCCATTCTGATCGTCCGTTTGTTCATTCCTCCGTCCGCCTGTCTGTCTATGTGTGAAAAACGTTACTTGGGGGTAGAATTTTCATATGTATTGATATCAGTCTGATGTCGCAGCCCCTTGACTTTGAAACCGTTATTTCGATTTTTTACTGGTACTGTACAAGAAACGACGACATTTTCAAGATTTTCTTCAAGACAGATCCATACTCGTTTACGCCTTGAGGAAGGTCGCCGAATGGCGACCAAAATGTTGGCACCTTCGCCATGGACGCGGCGTCACCCCAGCAGCCTAGTAAATAATGACTCCAGCCTCGCAAGCCTACGCTCTCAGCTCCACACTCTTTCATAAAACATATGTACATGTATACTACTGAAATAATATGGGAGATAAAGTGCAATATTTTTCTTTGAACTTTTGGTAGAGTTACTACTCCACAGAGTTAAATCTACTCTATTACACGAGTTAAACGAAGTTTTGCCCTTTTCTTTTTTTTTCAAATTATACAATTGTAATTTTTTGACACTTTTCTAACGTCGGTAATATTTATATTATCGACGATTTGTATACATTAATAAATTTGTTAAAACATGTACATAAAAGACATAAGTTTAAACATAAAAGGCACACTCAAAAGGTTTCTGTGAAAATGAGCCCAAAATTCTGCATTTTCAGAAATGCTCAAACCTAAGTTTTTCAAAAATTGCTTCATTTCAATATTTTATTCAACTTTTTTATTGGATAGTGAGTGCTAAAGAACTGTGTAAGATGATGCAGATATCATTTTGTAGAACTCTTGTTTTTTTTAAAAATTCGCAAATGTATTTTTTACATATTCCTCGCACTGTTAATAGGCACATTTCCAGACATTTGTTTACTTTATTTCATTTGTTTGTGAAAGTGCTTCAAATCACTTCCAATGAAGCTTTTCGAAAACAGAAAAACTGTGAGAAGGAGCTTCAAATTTTGAATTTACAATAACGCTTAAACGACATTTTTTAAAAGACTGTCCTAAAATTGTATACGAAAATTTCGCTATAGGATGACATTATACTCTTCTATAATATTTTTAAAGTAAAATTTTGGTTCTGACATTATGATACCAAAAATTGATAAGAGGCAAAGCCCAAAGCAAAGAAATTAGAAAACTTACTAGTACGAGAAAGTCTGTGCCATTCTGTAACTGCACTAGTTTGCTATCTGAATCCTTGAATCTCGATCACATGACCAGTAATCCCTGATTTTGGAAGTCTCTGGTAGCCAAAAAGGAACTTCAATCGAATGAAAGCATAAATATCTTTAAATATTATTCTAGGAATGATTCTCTGTTTTTGTTGAATTTAGAAATTTCTTTCTAACACAACGTATTCTTTAATATAATTGTCAAAAAAAGTTTAGAAAATAATAATCAGGAATGTCATATTCCTCAAAATGTTATGCAACGCTTCACGACTAGTCTGTAAACCTAGGTACAATTGGGGAACGGTTTTTTCCTGCCATTGCCTATCACCGATAATTATTACCTCATCACTTTCTTCCTCAATTTTGACGGGATCAGTCTCTAAACTATCTGCAGATTCTTCATCACTGCCTTCAAGTGGTTTCACGTCAGCACATACCAACAACTTTCTCTTATAATTCAGTTTCCTACTCTCTTGAGTCTGGGCTAGCTTTTCGGTTTTGCCCCATCCCTTCTCAGCTTGTGTATCGCCGTCTAAATCCTGACGCCGGTGGATAAAACCTGCCAGCGAAGAGCACCATCGCGTATCCCAATCATTGCATAGACCTATCTTCCCCCTCTCTCTGTAGATATAGGCCCGTGGATTCACTTGGCACCATCTCGGTGCCAGTACCATTATTCTGGATGTAGGAAGCTATTTCCTCAGATAAACAGATGAACACACGTCACGCTAACAATTTCCAGTCATGTCAAGAAATGCTGGAAGGATTAGGGTGTAGACGAAAGAAACAACTGAATCAGATTGCTCTCCACACCACAAACATAACTAACATACATGTTTTCCGCCGGTTTCAAATCCACATCCTTGTTGTCAACATACTTGGACTCACCCACCTCTACATTCTCATGAGGTCGATTCGACTGCACTGATTGTAAACGTGTTAATGTTCTGTAACGTAATAAATTGCTATAACCAATAATATAATAAAATTTAGCGTTTTATACATACATGAGCTTTAAGGTAATTTTCTTAAATATACGGATTTTAATTACATACACAATATTTCAATTTCTATATACGTTTTCATAAAAACAATGTAAATGAAGTCACACAGTCATCCGGAACGTTGAGGATTTTTGTTGACTTCATTTTTTAAGGTATTTGTTGAAAATAAAATAAGGATTTAATGAAAGTTTTAGTTTTGTAATTATTGACTTACGCGTTGGTATTCGGTATGAGCAACTCTAGAAGAAAAAGTGTTATCACTCACATCATAACCTTTAAAACAAGTTATTACGGGGGTTTGACACGAATCCATGACCTATGAACCTGAAACATCTTGAGAGTACTTCATAGGACTGATTTGTCGAGTATTTTCGAAAGTTATCATAATATAATACTTACTTGCCATGTCTCTTTCTACAAATTGGTGCTCTAATATTTTAGCCAGTTAAATTGTTCCGAGGAATAACGTACCACCAACGTAATTGTACTACCACCAAATTGCTTGCTTGTTTGTATTGCATTAAATGTGTCCGAAAGCGAAATAGATCTTCGTACAAATATATTATTTGAACGTCTAGGGAAATATCTCTTATTTTCTCATGCTAACGCATTTTCATTCCTCAAAGTGCAGTGATCGACTGGGTATTCAAATGTGAAAATTGAGAGTATAATTCATTTTACACATTTACTGTAATACCGGAATATAAAACAAGAATTAGAACTATAGTAACTATGCTATTTTGCCCAGTGTAAAAAGTGTACTGTCTATCCTTACCTTTAAAGTAAGAGGTAAATTATTCGTATTAAGGTAAGAAGTTTTCTTCTGAGCCAATGGACTTTAACTAATGTTTTAGTAACCTTCTAAGTAAGTTACAAATGTGTGTACTAATTTTGATTAACACTGAGATATTGTATATTAAAAATTATTTTCAAGTTCAATTAAAGATTCAAGAAAACATTGATGAATATAAATGGTAACGATATTGCATATCTTGTTGATTTAGATTTTCTTCAGTATGTCCTTATGTGTAAGATGCTCATAATTTTATGGGCAACTTTTTCTTCTTTTCCATTTCATTGAGAAAGAACACTTCATTGCTTAATTTTTAGCTCCCGGTTATAACTTCTGTTGGCACTACATTGCGTGGTGGACTTCTGAGAGGAACGCGTCTGGTCTGCTCTGTGCCCACTTGCCAAGACAAACATAACCTTTCCTCGTCGTTTTCCATCCTTCCCGTCGTGGTGCTGGCGCTGAGATTTATTTTCCATCCGCGGCCCGCCACGTCCCCGCCCGCCTACTCTCTCCTTCCTTCGGCGGGCCACTCGCCATGCGTCCGCGCACTCGACGTGTAGAGCGGAGTTTGAAAGGAGTATTCAGCAGTCGACACCAGAGTGCTCTCCTTCGCTCAAGAATTTTTCTCGACCTACATTTTTAGAATTCTTCACGCATTCCTCCGCCCTGTGAAGTAACGTAATAAAATATTCTTCGCGAAACGGCGCCACGCGCACGCAAAGCAAGAATGCCCTTGCGTCAGATGCAGAGCGGCAATTTTGCGTCTGTACATTCGCCGAGTGCAGTTTGCGCTTTTCTCAAGCGGTGTTCGCCCCGCGCCGGTTAAACGCTTCGGGAACATTTTATCGTACAAAATTGCACGTGCAATTCTATTAGTCGGCGTTCCTAGTTCAGAAAAACAACTCATGTCGGTGGGTGACGTTTTTTTGGACCGAAACGCTTTGTCGCAAATGCAGAAATTGTTGTGTAGCAGATGAAAGAAGATAATTAGAAAAAAACTATTCAGGATAATGGCACAGTGCCGTTACCTTGCATCATATTCATTTTAAACGGAATGTTTTATGTCGACTTTATGTGTAAAATACTATTTGTTTGAGTATGCTGGCTGCTTTGTAAATTGTATATCGCGAACGTATACAACCCATGCATTTAAGTCGGTAAATAGGTTGAAGAATGAAATTTAATTAATAACAATATTCCGTACCATTTCAGTACTGCGTTATGAAAGTTTATATCAAGAAAAGTCTAATAAAGCGAGGAGAATTATTAGAATTACTACTATAAACAAATAATGAAAAACTGCTCGCATTATATTGTGAAGATGATGTATTGAACATATTATTACATATTCTTCCACTAATAAACATCATGAATGAACTTCTACTTTTTCGCGTACTACTCGTAATACGTAGTATAGAGAAAGTTTGACGCTGTTCTTACCGAAAACTTCGTTTATGGGAAAATGTCTGTCCGTCCTTCCGTCTGTCTGTCCATCCGTCCGTTCCTCTGTGTGTGAACAACGCTAGTAGGAGGAAGGGTTTTCATCGTAGGAAGGGTTTTCACCAAAGTTGATATTTCCATATTGATATGACTAATGCCACGCCTACTTCAATTTGAAACGGGTATTTTAATTTTGAAGAGTACTTTATATGAAACCTCAAGGACATTATCAATACAACATTATATTTTTCAAAAATTACACACACACATACAGAGATATGTAAATTACTGACGGTTTTTGTACCAGTATATTGTTGCATTTGTGAGTACAAGTACTTTAACTAAAGGATACTGACATTATCATGCAAAAACTTTGATCATTTCTTCATAAGGAGGCTGTGTTGACTAGGCTTGAGTGTTACTAGGCAGTGATTTGGTTAAATTTTTTAGTATATTAGTACCGATTAAAATGTAAGTCATGATTTTTTTTCGTTTTCAGATTTTGGTTTTTTGATATTAGTTTAAATATATTTTGAAAGAAATATATTGTAATGAATCATTATTTTTAAAAATTCAGTATTCGTAATACGTTTCAAGTGGGGTGATTATAGAATTTTCAAAGTGAAGGAGTTTAATTATTTTCGCATCCGTCTAAATATTTCAATGTAAAAATTACAACTAATTATAATTAATTTCAAGATAAAAGCAAATCCCTTAAGTTATACTTCCTAACTACGCTTTAGTGGCACTATTAGTCTACATTATTCCAAAAAGTTATTTTATATAAATACCGGAATTTTTATCCTTATTTTTATTATTTTTCTTCCAATTATAATTTTTTCTTCGTAAGAAAAATTATAAAACATATATTTGAAAACTCACAAGATATTTAATACATTATTAAACGATTATCTTCTTAAGTCCTTGGAATGGTATGGAGGATAAAAATGTTTGATGAAAGCTCTTACTTCGTAAATGCCTCTTCTCCGAAATAAATAAGTGGGCATACGCATTTAATGTAAACACTTGCATTTGAATAGATTTTTATCACTTGCTATGTGATATTTGTACTTACAAAGGGACCTTCATCTTCAAGGCAGGGAGGATTGTATTATTTACAAAGAAAGAACAGAAATGTGCAGGTTTACAAAATGAACAGCTTGGACCGCTGAGTTTGATTAAATCCATTTAACAATTGTTTAATTAAAATAGAATTTTACACAAATGTTTTGATTGTTTCTCGATGTACCGTTGGGGAAAACTTTGTGCTTATAGCTCACACTATATCTCTTATTTTCAAAGTGGTCAATTCTTAGTCAATGGCAGTCAATGGGACTTGTCACACAACGCCTTGCATCTCAGTAACGCCAATCATGTGTAGTAGTTCTCTTGCCCGAGGTAGGCATTTGTAGCTGCATATATCGCGCTTGATTACACAAGGCCGGTGCTCGGCCTTTGATCCGCGGGTCTTCTTTCCGGCGCCGCGCAGCGCCGCGGACGTGTTCATCGGGGGCCCTTGTGGCGCCGCCTGCCGCCGGGGCGGGGGACGAATAAGAAAAAGGGGGAAGCGACAAAGAGAGCAACAAGGCGCAGCGGGTGAGATACAGGGCGAGGGGCTGCGACGCGCCCGTCACGGAGAAATGGGACGTAGTCGGCGTCTTCGCCGCTCGACGCCGAAATGAAATACGCCTCCCCCCACCCTCCGCCTCGCAGCCCCTTTGCCTCCTCACGCAGCCTCCCTCGTCACCCCCTCTGCCTCCTTCCGGCCTTCCGTCTGCAACTCGCTTGGCGCGCTCTCTGCCCCTCCCCCCACCCCGATACTCCTCGCTCCTCGAGATCCCTTACCACTCTCACTCCCCTTCAGCCGAGCTGCGTTCGCCTCTCGATCCAACCCTTTCCCTGCTCGTCCTCTTGCCTCACGCCGCCCCCGCCTCGTACCCCGTCGCCCCTCGCGCCCCCCTCTGACTGAGGGTCCCTCGTTTCGGGACCTCCCCGCCCACTCGACCAGGCCTCCCTTACCACCGTCACCCTCTGTGGCACCCCCGTTCCAACCCTCTCGCCCTACACGCCCGCTCACTCCGCCTGACTCGCTCTCCCTTCCTAACGCCCTAACCGCTTCCCTTCTCTTATTGCCTTTCTCTTTGATTTTCCTCCCGCCCCTCTTGCCCTTTCGATTTCCCTCTCCTCCCGCTGCACAACTTCGTCTTCCCCTTGCTGCAGTCCATCGTTTCTCCTTCTTACCCTGCATTTACCCTTCTCTACCACCTCGTTCGTTCCTCCGCATCACCTTGCGTCCGTTCCCTCGGTCTTCCCCTTACCAACACATCTCGTCCGTTCCCTCGCATTTTCCCGTCCCCCCTCTTCCATCAACAGGTCTCTCTTTCCCCGGCTTCCCCCCCAACCGTTCCTCCAACCTGTTCCTTTTCTTTCACCCCTATGCGTCCCATCCTGTCACGTCTCTCAGTATATCCTTACTTCGCTCCCCCGCTTGTCAGTTGCCTTGGGTCCCGTTTCGCCCTACCCCTCCCATCCTTCTGCTCACCCTTTCCCGCGAGGCTCCCGCGTACCCTCCACCCCTTCCCCCCCTCCGCCCCCTCCCCCGCCACCCCTTTCTCCGCCCTCTTCTACCCTTCCGCCCCCTTCCCCCTTCCGCCCCTGCCCCTCCTTTACCTTCTCCCTTCTGCCCTTTCCCTCCTCCGCTCCCTTTCCCCCTTCCACGCCCACCCCTCTCCGTTACCCACCCGCCCCCTTCCGCCCTCCGCCCCTTCCACCCCCTCCCCTTTCCCCTCTGCTCACTCTTTTCCGCAAGGCTCCCGCATACCCTCCACCCCTTCCCTCTCCCCAGCCACCCATTTCTCCTCTCTCTCCTACCCTTCCGCCCCCTTCCCCCCAGCCACCCCTTTCTCCTCTCTCTCCTACCCTTCCCCCTTCCAACTCTTCCCCCTCCGCTACCTTCCCCCTTCCGCCTCTTTCCCTCCTCCGCTCCCTTCCCCCCTCCACGCCCTCCCCTCTCCGCTCCCCCTCCGCCCTCCAGGGCCGGCAGAGGTCGCCTGGCGCCGCGCGCGGAATTTGTCCCGGCTGTCAGGCGGCCGCCCGAAAGAAGTGCTGCGCGCTAACCCCAGGTAATTATTCCTCTCGCGCCGCTTGCGGGGGAAAGTATGCGGCAAGTCGCGCGGCATTTTCGGCGCACTTTTCTTTTAATATCGCACAAATTCCGCCCAACTAATGTACTAGATTTGTATGCGGACAATTAATGTGCCTCTCCTGTGAAGTTTTCGCGAGTGGAAAAGTAAATTTTATTCTATGTTAGTCATAGTGTCTGTTTCACAATGTAGTTTTACTTTACTGTAATGTCTAAACATGTGACGAGCCCCGACAGTTTTAAGATTATTTTCGTGAATTGTTTGGCGTTCATAATATGCACAAAGTTTTGTGAGTATTTTAAGGTGCAGTGCAGGTATTTCTGCATGTTGTAATATGGTATTTCTCATTTGTTAAGGAGCTTCTTTATACTTGTCTTATAATACTAATTATGTATACAGTTTAGGCGGAAGTGTTGTTCACGAGCGGACAGATGAACGAATGGGACAAAGTGGAAGGGAAAGAGGAAACATATCCAGCAAACTCTACCAGTGTAATTTCCACTTTTTCTTCCACTATGAATGAAATCGATCGTTGTCAAAATTCAGTCAGATATTTTCATTTTTGAAAGTACTTCCTACGAAATCCTTAGAATATATTCAAACTTTCTTCAAAATTGTTCCGAAGTTTTTGTATAAATGTACGTATCTCATTTCGACTATAGTGTTGTAATTAATGTTTTTTTTTAAAAACAGTAATAACATTAATACACCTATGAAGTAAATAAACACTTAAACCTTCCTAGAATGACCTCTAAATTATAGCAACAAAAATCTTGTGGATCTTTTCATTATTTTGAAAAAAATTATATGATGAGTTTCCAGTCGATTATTTCCGTTTTTATGAATACCAGGTTTCTTCGCTGCTTACGGGCGCGCGATTTCAGACCGAAACACTCGCTGCTTTTGAGGGCTTGGGAGGGACCTTCGTGCGTTGGAAGTTTCCAGTCCTACTAACCAGCCATCAATTTGGTTTGGTCTCCCACTACTGTCTACGTAGGCGCGCTAGGTGAAGGCACTTAGTAAATGGCCGTGAAAGCGTGGGGAATTGTAACGAAGGTATATCTGAATAACTATTACTACTAGAAACATTAGAGATAGCTCGTCTGTTTTACTACTACCATTCCTGTTTCTACGGTGCGGGAAGTTCTAGCTCGTGAACGTAAAGCGGAAACATTATCTCTGGAATTGCGACCAATTTGCCGTCCTCGTCCAGAAACGTGCACTTCTGAAGTCTTCTTTGAAGACCATTAGTGCACTCAAATGTGTGCATATCTGTGTAAGCACCATACATGTTTTTCTGTTTATTGCTTCAGTATTTACATATGTTGAAAATAAAATTATATTACAATGAAATCTTAAGTATTGCAAATTATAACTCGCTTAAAATGTCAATCAGGACTTCTGGACTTCCTTCCGTCACTTCATTTGGTACAAAAATTTATTTATATCATAAAGGTTTCCAACCCTGAAAACTCAACCTTTAACTTGACTCTCTTTCAGAAATTGTGCGTGCGTCTATGCCAAGTAGCTAATAATTTTCTGTGTTAAAATATGCATGAGAATAATTGCTGCATTTTGGTTATTTTATTTTTTAATGTATTTACGTCAAAAACGGTTAAAACTGTGTGTGACGTGCTTGGGGAGAAGTTAATTTGAAGTTACATTTATGTCCAGAAGCAAAACAAGGGCCCATCTCAGCATTTGCTCAATGGATCAGGGAAACTGAACGAAAACCTGATCGAGATGGGGGTCATCGACCCAGAAGCTGAAGTACAATACTTGTTACAGGTTCTTTAGAATTATCCAATCCAAATGGTAAATAATACATTAAATGTTATTGTTAAAATTAATATTACTTTCCTTTTGGATGCTCGGTATAGTCTCTAATTGTATGGAAACAGTTGTGCAGCAGGAAAAATTTTACTTGGAACTTTTGCATCGCATTTAATCGTTTAATGTCACCTGTCAAAGTGTTGTAAAATATTGTACATGCATTATATGTAAATTTTTTGTATTGAGCTGTTGATACTGTCACCTAATGAATATGATTACTACGTCGAGTGTTGAAGTTATAGACAACAGCGTTTTCTGAAAATATTTTTCCGCCTTTAAACAAGTCATTTTTGACAAAAAAACACTGATTCATATATGAACAGACGTTATACGAGTACATTCACTTAGCAAACTTTAAATATTACATTTGTCATGCTTCAATTGAAATATGCATATATATATATATATATATATATATATATATATATATATACTAGCTGACCCGGCCACGCGTTGCTGTGGCTACAGTTTTTGTTATTTTTGGTATATTACATTATAGTAAACAATCTAAGAGGAACAATAAGAGAACATCAGTCACGGAGTCCACTATGCTTTTTCACACAGATGGTATTTGTAAAAAAATATGGTGATCTCCTTATTTGACTTTCTACTACTATAACCCTTTAGTACAATGAAATTATTTACCAATAAAGACGAAAATATTGATGTTGGTATACAAATTCACTGGATTGAGATTTGAAGGGGAAGTACGTTGAACACAATTAATTAAAATGTTCTTACACTTGATATTAAGCAGAAATCAATAGGTACAAAATAAAAATTTATCAGATTTATTATTTCCATTTAATTTGTATAACAAATATAAGTACTATTCAATTATAAATACTTTCAAATTCAATTTAATTTAACACCAATCGGTGCACAATGTTTTTGGTTAACCTGTCTTTAGCTAACACAAATATATTAGACGGTTTCCCAACACGTGAACACGCAACATATAGTTGCCCATGAGAAAAACATGGATTTTCCAAATCTAAACCACAAATGGACATTGTTTGACCTTGAGATTTATTTATAGAAATGGCGAAAGCTAAACGAATTGGAAACTGTAGCCTTTTGAAGGGTATGGTAGAATCTGATGGTATCATCGGAATACGTGGCAGCAGGACCACTTTTCCTTTAAACTTCCCAACCAAAATGGTTGCTTCAAGAATGTTTCCGGTGATCTTTTTGATGACCAAACGCGTACCGTTACATAATTGAGGTGGATTCAAATTACGGAGGAGAATAATAGTGGAACCAATCTTTAATCGAAGATTATGTGGTGGCATTCCAGGGATATCTAATGAATTTAAAAATTCAATCGGAAAATTTACACTTTCATTTTCATCAACAACAGTATCGATTGATTTAAAAGACATCATATCGCCTGGTAATAACTGTAGTATCTGGAAGTTAATTTCGTCAACATCAACGTTTTTGGCTGCCAAAATCGCCCGTTGACTAAGCCATTCATGATTCAAATAATTATTCTGTATATCCGGAAAAATACTCTGAATCAATTCATTTTTATCCTGAACAACAGTGCAAAAATTGTCTGGTAGTTTAATGCATTGCGTATTTGGTTGCAGTTCTATTTTACCGTTCCCAATATCTGCAGTCCTGATTCTTTGAGCTGCATTTCTTGTTTCGATTTGTTCTGGTAATTGCTGAGCTCTTTCAACACGTTTGCGTCGTGACCCTTTGCTGCTCGCGTTGTTGAGGTTAGATTTTTTCGGTGGCATTTGTCTGAAAATAATAATAATAGTTTAAATATTAGAAAGAGGAACTGAAAAACATGTTATCATAGCACATTGAAATAATAAGTGCAAAATAATTTTAAATGGAGGTTAAATAATCTTAATATATATAAATCTCGTGTCACAGTGTTCTTATGATATTCTCTTGAATACGTTCGTTACACTGTTATTGAGATTCTTGTGCATGACCTTCTGCTGTCCTGATTCTTGGAGCTGATTTTTTACCATAGCAGCGCCATCTATTGATTACTTACTCAACCCAGTCGAAAGGTGTCGACATCTGTTAGAATCATTTGGAGTTAACAGATAATTGCTTCATTGTACATCTCTGGTGTATAATCTATGTTTTGGCATTGATTTGTTTGTCTAATTCGGTGCAATATGTCTTCTGTCATACAATTTTTATATTTTTCCCACAAAGTTTGTGCTTGCGAAAGTTTGTGCTTGAAATTATTTACCAATAAAGACGAAAATATTGATGTTGGTATACAAATTCACTGGATTGAGATTTGAAGGGGAAGTACGTTGAACACAATTAATTAAAATGTTCTTACACTTGATATTAAGCAGAAATCAATATGTACAAAATAAAAATTTATCAGATTTATTATTTCCATTTAATTTGTATAACAAATATAAGTACTATTCAATTATAAATACTTTCGAATTCAATTTAATTTAACACCAATCGGTGCACAATGTTTTTGGTTAACCTGTCTTTAGCTAACACAAATAGATTAGACGTTTTCCCAACACGTGAACACGCAACATATAGTTGCCCATGAGAAAAACATGGATTTTCCAAATCTAAACCACAAATGGACATTGTTTGACCTTGAGATTTATTTATAGAAATGACGAAAGCTAAACGAATTGGAAACTGTAGCCTTTTGAAGGGTATGGTAGAATCTGATGGTATCATCGGAATACGTGGCAGCAGGACCACTTTTCCTTTAAACTTCCCAGCCAAAATGGTTGCTTCAAGAATGTTTCCGGTGATCTTTTTGATGACCAAACGCGTACCGTTACATAATTGAGGTGGATTCAAATTACGGAGGAGAATAATAGGGGAACCAATCTTTAATCGAAGATTATGTGGTGGCATTCCAGGGATATCTAATGAATTTAAAAATTCAATCGGAAAATTTACACTTTCATTTTCATCAACAACAGTATCGATTGATTTAAAAGACATCATATCGCCTGGTAATAACTGTTGTATCTGGAAGTTAATTTCGTCAACATCAACGATTTTGGCTGCCAAAATCGCCCGTTGACTAAGCCATTCATGATTCAAATAATTATTCTGTATATCCGGGAAAATACTCTGAATCAATTCATTTTTATCCTGAACAACAGTGCAAAAATTGTCTGGTAGTTTAATGCATTGCGTATTTGGTTGCAGTTCTATTTTACCGTTCCCAATATCTAGTAGTTGTTCGGAAAATATTTGTGCTGATGGATCATTTTGCAATTGTACTCGCATATTTATGGTCAATCGAAGTGTTTCAACACTTCGCCATAAGAATGATTGTTTCAAACATGCATTAATCTCATCCGCGAAAGTAGAGCGAGGTATAACCGGTAAGGTCTGCCGGAAGTCACCAGACAAAAGTAAGATAGCACCACCGAAAAGTTTATTATTGCTGTTTAAATCTTGCATAGTTCTGTTTAATGCTTCAAGTGAATATTTGTGTGCCATTGTGCACTCATCCCAAATTATTATAGAACTCTTCCGCAACACTGCAGCTATTCCACTATTCTTTTTGATGTTACACATTGCATCTGGTTTATTATGAACGTCCAATGGCAGCTTGAATGGTGAATGTGCTGTTCGCCCACCATCCAGTAAAGTAGCCGCAATGCCTGACGATGCTACTGCTAATGCGATTTTTTGTTGCGACCGTATTTTGGCAAGAATCAACGATATTAAAAATGTCTTACCGGTTCCACCGGGTGCATCCAAAAAAAAAAACGCCTTGTTCAGCAGCAACAGCCAGCGTAATCCGATCATAAATAATTTTTTGTTCTGCTGCCAGTAATGGTTCACTGTTCATGATAATTGTTGCTAAACTTTCATGGTCATATTGATTTTCTCGTTGTAAATCGGTATTGACTAAGTAGGTGGCTGGACGATTAGGTGATGGCATACCATAATGATTAATTGGTAAATTTGAAATAAGAACACATAAATCCTCGATCAAGACCAATGCTTCATTGTACATCTCTGGTGTATAATCTATGTTTTGCCATTGATTTGTTTGTCTAATTCGGTGCAATATGTCTTCTGTCATACAATTTTTATATTTTTCCCACAAAGTTTGTGCTTGCGAGGGATAACATGTCGTCAAAATAATTGCAAACAACTGACGAATGTTATTCGGTGTTGATGTCAACGCAGCATCAGCAAGCGTTAAGTCCCAATGGTTATCGTCTTCTAGCAATTTCAGTTCACGACATGCATCCTGGTATGTATTGAATACTCGACCATTAACTGTTCGTAAAAATTCAAAAGACGTTGGTCCGGAAACATTCACCAATAACAAACGTAAATAGAAGCACTCACGTTGCTTTGGATGTACCGTGTAAAGTCTCCCCAATGTCTTAGCTTTGAATATGCCTGTAATGGAAGGATGTGGTTTTCCTTGTTTCCGTGGCAGCACAACGCGTGCAACGCGTGGCCGGGTCAGCTAGCTGATTGTTGTATTCTTAATATATATAAATCTCGTCTCGTGTCACAATTTTTGTCCTCAATGGACTCCTAAACCACTTAACCGATTATAATAAAATTCGCACACCATGTGCAGTTCGATCCAACTTGAAAGATAGGATAGTTTAAATCTCAAATTATAGTCGCAATTTTAATTTATTGCTAATTATTTGTCTGTTATTATTTGACAGTCACAATTATCTACAATTATTACAACAATCAAATTTGTAATAAATTAGCAATAAATTAAAATTGCGACTATAATTTGAGATTTAAACTATCCTATCTTTCAAGTTGGATCGAACTGCACATGGTGTGCGAATTTTATTATAATCGGTTAAGTGGTTTAGGAGTTCTTTGAGGACAAACATTGTGACACGAGATTTATATATATTAAGATATATATATATATATATATATATATATATATATATATATATATATATATTAAAAATTAGATTTTTACGTCCCTGCAGTTGGCAGTTTACAACAACTTGCTAAATCTCTGCAAATGACAGATGAAAATTCATGGATACAAAATGTCATTCTTGTAAATGTGATGTTTGGGATGTGGTTAATTGTTTTACATACCCTGTTCAAACAGGAGACATAAACTCAACATTCCTGTGCTGGTATTCTTCAAAAACATTAGTTGAGAACTTTATGAGCTGTTGGGTGAAATCCGACAAAAATAAATAAAATGCAGAAATAAAACGCCTCATTTAAACAAAATATCTATTGTATGAGCTCAACGCTTTGTGCAAAACGATTATTACATTTCAAATATGCGGCTCGCTTTCCGGAATTCGATAATGTACAGTGCTGTGATCCAGTTTACGCTATGGGCCACTGTTCACGATTCTGCTGTAGGGAAATTACACAAATTATAAGATTGAATTAAACAACTTACTGAATTAATTAATTTGCTAAAAACAAAACTTACTTTAATTTCTTCAATTTAAATTTAATTATAAAATTTAAAAAACAATCATCATGCTATATCAAATATAATATGGGTCTGAAGTTTTACTTAAATATTTTGTAATTATTTCTTCTTCTTCTCTTTTTCATCATTTTTGTTTTTCATTCTCTTTAATCACTTTGATTTTTGACGTACCTACTCTTTCTGTTGGTCTTCTTCTTTTTCTTTCTCTCCTCCATCTTTACCTTCTAATTCTTTTTCTGCATTATCCTCTTCTCCTCATCCGCTTGGTCACCTCCTTACTGAGACTTTGTAAACTCAAACTTGAGAACTAGTAGTTGACTTTCTGTTCAACAGCAACATGATAAATGATGGTTTGAAAGGATACATAATAATTTGCCCTCATCTACTACGTATTTGTTACAAACTGAAAGGATAAAAGTCTTCCACAAGATTCAAATTCCTGACTGACAACCCAGGGGATTCTGATTGATTGATTACTAGTGATTATGGGCGCATCTAATGCTAAGTTCATTATTCCCGTAAGTGCAGTGCATGCTTTTGCTCGAGAGGTGGCGGTTATCAATATCCCTCTGATGGCGAGATCCGGCGCCGACCTACCGCATGCTAGAAGGGTTTTTAAATTAAGCAGACTGTATTTGGCCTTTATTTTAGACAGAAAAGTATTATAAAATGACAGTTTTACATCAATATATTACATATGATACATGATAATTGAAAATCCCATAGACAGAAAAGTAAATAATAATCTAGGAAGGGTTTTCCCTCAACTAGATATCACCCACCAGCGGGGCGCCACCACAGCCGGGACAATGAGTTTCTCTGAGTTTCCGACAGATCTCTTCAACGTGTGTTGTAGTGTCGTGCTTGTAAGTGGAAGTGTGTGTAAGGGGTGAAGATATGACAAGAAATGGGAAGGGAAAATCGCGTGTGGTCCGTAGTCCGTTTGGTAGGGTACTGCTCCGGCATTCGCCTCATCTTGATCGGAGAAATTACGGAAACCTACCGATCAGAGCAGCCGGTCGCTAGAGGTCGCTAGGGGTCTGAACTCGACCTAGCTATCTAGCTAGTATCGAAAACCCTGCCACCGTCGGGACTCTCGATCAGAGGCATTTCAGTGACGTCAGTTGATGCTCTGAGCTACCTCTCCAGATCAGGGAATGTTCATCCGTTGACCCAGAGAAGGGGTTACAAAATATAAAGACGAAATTACAATAGGAGAGCACATTAAACCTTGTAAGCTTGCCATAGTCTTAGTTGCTTTCGTCTCTTTCCACAAAGCTTTCGAGCCAGCTGCTTCAATTCTCCGGTTTAATTCGCGTGGAATGCTTGGGCCCGCAGTGACAGTTTGAGTGCAAATCATGAGAGACGTCTGCTCCGTTCGCGGAGATGCGTGAGATTAATTGCGTCTGGGAGATCCTTCGTCTGCTGTGCCTCCGCAAACAGGCAGCAGAGCGCAGCACAGGAGCGTCCACACCCGCTGCTCGTTATGGTGCAACAGTGCGATGCCAACCTTAATGGACGTAAAATGTCAGTTATCAGTTTGCTCCCAAACGCCTAAATTGTGATTCAGATAAATGTAAAAATATTTTAGTCTTATGCGGAATGCTGGCCTTACGTCCTGACCCTCGTCAGAAATAAATAGCAGAAATATTATTAATTATAAAAATAATAAATAGCCTGGGCAAAATATTATTATTATTATTATTATTATTATTATTATTATTATTATTATTATTATTATAAATGTAAGAGCAATATTTGGCTTGGTTGTAGGTATGTACAACCCTTTTTTAAAAATTTTTGTAGCTTATTCTTAAATTAATTCCCACGTTGTTTCAAATAAAGAGGTAGTTTTTATGATTTCTCCGATAGATTTTTTATTATTTGAATTGTGATTATTTATTTTCAAAAGCCTCTCACTCCTTCAATTTCGCCGAAGAGGTTTGCGTTTGTGTTTACAAACCGAGTTGTTTGACGATATCACGTTCATTTTTCACGAACGCAGATCTCGTACGTTTCGTCTGGGTTGCTATGCTTGTGGTCGACTTGTGAAGTTAGTGAACACCAAAGGATAGTTCGTTTCTTATTGATCCGTA
Source organism: Gryllus longicercus (assembly GCA_038098605.1). Classification (NCBI taxonomy): domain Eukaryota; kingdom Metazoa; phylum Arthropoda; class Insecta; order Orthoptera; family Gryllidae; genus Gryllus; species Gryllus longicercus. Next base: position 2,182,967 of record JAZDUA010000169.1, on the reverse strand, counting down.
TTTATTGAGGGGATAGTCGACACGGTGGTTCTCGAAGATTGTACCATGGAACTACTGTTGTGCCACAAATTTACGTGTTGAATTTATGTGCTGAAGAAATAATTTCATACAAAGTAAAATAACAAAAACAGGCGAAATAAATTAAATTCTTTCTTAATGGTATTTATGAACATCGACAATTTAATGTAAAACAAATATAACTAAAATTGACAAAATTATTGTGCTCGTGAATACTTCTGAACGTTTTAATTCCAGAAGCAGACAGGTTTGCTCCTATCCTACGGGTGATCGCAAACTGCCACACAACAGAAAACAATGACGCGAGCCAAAAATGTTTGAAAATACCTGCCGCTGTACTGCCACGGTCCAATGTTATTTCTTGCTTGCCTTTCCCCCCGAGGTAACTCTCCACGGTTGTTTCTTTGGCCTTCCCTTTCTCTTGTGTCGTGAGTCTCTACTCCTGATGCAGGGACGGCGATTGGGTCACACAAAATGACATATTCATTATCACCATTAATTGTCAATTATGCAGTTCTTCACTTTATTCTCCTTCGCGTGGCCTGAGAGGCCAATTAACACCTTGATCCTACAACATCCGCCGCGTGCTTAAGCATACGAAAGTCTGGGAAATGAAATGTTAAAATCTATATAACCCTGGCGATATTAACACACAGCTAATTAGTTTCCGATGGATGCAATATTTCATGGGGAATCACATCTCTTCAGCGGTTCACAAAATTTATAATGCTCATGGAACCCTTCTAACTGAACTGTGAACCCCCAGAGAAAGTACCGCTCAACTAAATAAAAGCGAACACTCAAATTTACTAACTTCGAGCGCAGTTATGCCTGACCCGTGACTAAGAGCAACCGTTGCTCAAGAGCGCCTCTGGTGGCGACCAAGGGCATTACCGATAATGCGTTCGGAACGATAAGAGCAGTTGTGTTAAGTTCGTTAAGTGAATACCTGTGCAAGTACTATAAGTTGAACTCAAGTTCATACATAGTTGGATTGTGTTCTGAAGTGTTTCGTTTACTGTGAATACTTGCTTTAACTGCATTCTAGTACTAATGGAACCTCTAAATGTGTAAGACAATGTTCCAAACATCTCACGTGGAATAATGTGCACAAACGGAATATTTATGACTTATCCACCAAATTCGACTTTACAGGCAGTGAAATTGGGCTTATCGCGACAGCCGTTGACAGTGCTTCAACAGTCAACCCAAACTTTGTGAGGTTCACTTGCTACCTCCCATTAAGGCAACTTTTGTTTTTGTAAATCTTGGCACAACTTCAATCGACACGAGAGTACATCAGCTGAGTCAACTGAATTAGTGAGTAAACATTAAAGAAATTTTTCTTTCTCAGTCATTTTTGAACACTGTATAAAATTGTTATGCATCATTAGCGGAGGAAAGCTTTCCAGAAAATCAATTGACCCTAAAGTAAAATTTGAGCCAAAAGCAAAAATTTCAACAATTAGTTTCATGATGTTAAAGATCATTTTAAGGTTAATTGGTGAGATTAAAACTTGCGCAAAATCGAATTTAACATCTGAAAATAACAAAAATTCCTTTAAAGTTGACTTTACAACAATAATATGCTTTAGAAAACTTTTATGAAGAAAATAATGTACAATTCCACTTCTACAGAGATTCTTTTACAACTCGCACGTCAAACGATTTGTTAAAACTAACTCCAGTTTCGTTTGAAGAAAAATTATTCTTTAAACAACTTACCGAACTAGGCTATCTTGTTTCGAAAGTATATAATAAATTTCAAAATAAAGTTAACCATCCTACTTACATATATACTCCATTGCACTCTTGAAGCAAAAAGTATATACTTTCATTGAATCACTTACCGCATTCTATCATCAATGTTCAACAAGGCTTAATAGTAAACATCGAATTCAGTGTAAGCGCTGTGAAGGAATCTGGTATTCTCAGGACACTCCCACTCCCCTAATTTTACTTCCCGCTGTTCCTTTGTTACGGAAATGGTCATCAGTTACAATACACAAAAACAGCTGATTCACCATCAGGTGCTGGGAATAGAGCTAAACGACTAAAGTTTGCAAAGGAATATGCGATGAAATCAGAGGAGTGGTAGGGTGAGGTCATTTCTGTAGATGAGAAAAAAGTTTATTATTTTGGTAGTGACGGTAGGAAAATGATATGGCGCAAACGAAGTAAAGAATTTCATTCTAAAAACGTAGTGTCAACTGTGAAACACGGAGGTGAACACATAATGGTGTGGAGCTGCATATCAGCTGCTGGCATGGGGGATTTGGTGTTTAATAAACACAATGAACAAACATCAGTATCTCAACACACTGAATGAAAATTTACACAAATCTGTTGGAACGCTAGACAACAGGAAGTCGTTTAAATTTGATCAAGATAACGACCCGAAATATCATATTTAGTGTTAGAATGATTGTTCTACAATTGTCCAAGAGTGCTGAAAATGCCGCCGCAGTCTCCTGACCTCAATCCAATCGAGAATTCATGGCATGAATTGGAATGTACACTCAGGAGAATCCCAATTACGTCAAAGTCCCATCTGCAAGCACTAATCAAGGAATGGGCACAAATTAGACAACAGTATCTGAAATTTAACACGGATTATTGCTTCAATGTCAAATCGATTGCGGCAAGTCATTGACAATGGTTATGTTACAAAGTATTAATTTTCTTTTCGTTTATATATTTATTAATTTATATTGTATTTCATTTCACGTGTACAATTATTACTGTGGATAATGAATCCAGAAAAGATTATTATCTTTTTTTTATTGAATGCGTCAACAACATTCGGCATTTTTGTTTTGTTTATACTGTTGTCCGTTAATAAAGGAACAATTCTGTTTCACTTTCTTGCTTATATTACTTTTCTAAAACCGTAAAAAAATCGCAGAACTTACGATTTGTGGAGTACATCTGGATGTCAGAGTAATAAAGTGAGCCACTGTATGTATGCCCAATCTGGTTTAATATAACCACGAATAATATAAAAACCTTAAAAGTAATTAAAAACACATTCTTGCCAATTGTTCCTAAGGTTCAAGTATTCATTACAAATAAGCAAATAGCCGAAGTATTCAATGTAGTGCCATTCATTATTAAAAGGTTTTTGCAACGTTTCTTCTCTTGATTAGTAATATCATCGATCTGTTCCAAATTCAACCTTGACCCTTCTCTACAAACTCCTCACCAAGTAAGTTCCTGCTTTCCCAATGACAAACTGAATCACCTTTGCTTTTCCTTTTTATCCCTCAGATTGTGATAGTCTCATTACTTAACACTATCTAATTAAAACTGTATAAAACTGATTTATTAAATTGGTTTAATATTTTTGAAATTGAAATGAAACTAATGTGAAGTACACTGCACCCTGAAGGTAACTCTCCTTAAACTGTTTAAAGAAAAAAATTTGACATTCCCAGTCGTCACTGAAAGCTAATTTATGACAAAAAGAAATAAATGAATTAAAAAATGGAATCTTGAATGGTGACGTAGAAATAAAATATTAATCAAACGTTGTCATAATAAGAGTAATATTAAACGAAATTAAATATAACTTTCTATATTAAAATCAAATAACGGATAAATAAAATAAAATACTTGAAAATGGGAAAAGTCAACGATGGAAACGTCAACATTGTTGTAACGAGGAATGAGGTTACATTGAAAAAAAAAGAGTTAAAATATCGTTTTCCCTCGTTATTTATTTTGAATATATATATTAAAATCTGTAGGCTGTATTACTTAGTTTTGTAAGCGTCTTCAAAATATTACTTCCTATTGAGTGCGTAAGATTTTTAGTTTCAGTAGCAAAAAATACCATGATTTTATTAAGTACATTTTAGAATTTCTACATATCCCTCGATGTTTTCCGACAGTTAATTAGTAGTTATTTGTTTATTACTACTTATTTTTAACTTCCACGATCAAGAAAATGTGGCACAACTGTGACTTTTTATTGAAAGTTTCCGTTTTTCCCTGGTGGCTCTGACGCTCCCATTAAAGTATTTTATTTGCCATAGGTCCCGTTCAGAGATCCTTAATATCCCAATGGGAACATACGGGTAACTTTGGGAAAGATTAATCGTCACAGAACGTTCATCTGTTGACATTAATTGTGCATCTTATTTTTCCTCCTTCCGCGACATATTCTCCCCGCTGTCTTATTGTTGGGTTCGTAGGCGTCTGCGTACTCTCAGTAGTTTCGGACCCTTTCGAAATTCTAAGTGCTGGGCGAGCTGTACACCACTCAATCGTAAGAATATGAGAGGTTGACCCGTTTTTTTAATTTATGCGCAATGCAGTGGTTCAACATCAGCGTAGAAATGACAGAAAATGAGGGAAAGTACCGAACACAGCCTCCCATTTTTTTATTTAAGCTGGGGTGTTATCGGACCCTCGTCTTTAGCTGGTGCTAAGAATTCCATTCTTTATTCGCATAATTGTAAGTTTAAAAAAAACTGGAGTTGAACAATTCTGAATATTGACCCAGTCGCCCCAAAGGAATTCAGAACTACGTGAAAATATTAAATTAAATTATCCTATTTGATACTGACTATATTGGAGTTATCGTCATTACCTGTAAATGGACATATTTTTGATTGATAAAATTTCAATAAAAGTGTGAGAAACTGTGTTTTATTTTATGAAGTGTTAAGAGGGGGATTTGAGAAAACCACACCTCTTAGGGAAATGTAGTAATGCCACTTCGTAACCTGTAATCAAATAACAATATGAAAACATTAAAACAAAATATTAACATGAAACTAGAAAATACTTGTATATTTGATAAAAGAAATAGTTCAGCGAGATGTGTTAATGCGAGTAAATACACAAATGTAATGTGATGTCCTAATATGATGTTTCAAATACCAGTAAACTTGTAAGCTGAGCAGCAAGAAATAAAATAAAAACACGCGATGATAAAACTCTAGATCCTGCCTGTTTCTGACACTTCAATTCCGAACTCCTAATAACACACGTAAACAACTGTTTATCAAAAACAATGGATCTCTCAAACTGTGAATTATTCGCATTTTTCACAATAAAATCACATGGCATTATTTGAATAGAATCAAATGCCGATGAAACATTTTTTTTCAAATAAACATTTTAATATGTTAAGCCAATTAAACAATGTGACTCATACATTCCTAATACACATTTAAATAATTTCTATGAAACATTTCGATAGGAATGTGTAATGATTTTCATTTAATTGGCAATATATGTAATTTATTTAATTTGACACGTTTGTGCGTGTTAATAGGCGGTTCGCGACATCCGACAGTCCGCTCGCTTTTAGTAACTCGATGTCCGCGTTCAAATGCAGATCACGACATGTGGAGGGCGGGGTGGGTTAAGTGCCTACAATTAGGCAGGACGACAGTGTTCAATTGCTAATAACGTTCAAATTCAAGCGATACGTTGAACGATTGAATCCCGAATAAATGCCGCGTCTTCGATTTCAGCTAATTTGATGGTGCGAGAATAATACCCTATTTAGTACTCACTGAAAGGTTATCAAATAGGCTAACTTTAATTCACAATCATGATTTTCTCCGAATAATTCCAGGTGAATGCTGAAGAGGTTCTCTAACCAATGGGTTGTGGTGATCCGGTGATACGTTTTTCCCTTCCCTACATTCACACATAAACACACACACACACACGCACACTCACACTCAAACTCAACACTCACACTCCAACTCAACACTCACACTCCAAATCAACACTCACACTCCAACTCAACACTCACACTCCAACTCAACACTCACACTCCAACTCAACACTCACACTCCAACTCAACACTCACACTCCAACTCAACACCCACACTCCAACTCAACACTCACACTCCAACTCAACACCCACACTCCAACTCAACACTCACACTCCAACTCAACACTCACACTCCAACTCAACACTCACACTCCAACTCAACACTCACACTCCAACTCAACACTCACACTCCAACTCAACACTCACACTCCAACTCAACACTCACACTCCAACTCAACACTCACACTCCAACTCAACACTCACACTCCAACTCAACACTCACACTCCAACTCAACACTCACACTCCAACTCAACACTCACACTCCAACTCAACACTCACACTCCAACTCAGCACTCACACTCCAACTCAACACTCACACTCCAACTCACACCCTCACACTCCAACTCACACCCTCACACTCCAACTCACACCCTCACACTCCAACTCAACACTCACACTCCAATTCAACACTCACACTCCAACTCAACACTCACACACTCCAACTCAACACTCACGCACTCCAACTCACACCCACACACTCCAACTCACACCCACACACTCCAACTCAACACTCACACTCCAACTCAACACTCACACTCCAACTCACACCCTCACACTCCAACTCACACCCTCACACTCCAACTCACACCCTCACACTCCAACTCACACCCTCACACTCCAACTCACACCCTCACACTCCAACTCACACCCTCACACTCCAACTCACACCCTCACACTCCAACTCACACCCTCACACTCCAACTCACACCCTCACACTCCAACTCACACCCTCACACTCCAACTCACACCCTCACACTCCAACTCACACCCTCACACACTCCAACTCACACCCTCACACACTCCAACTCACACCCTCACACACTCCAACTCACACCCGCACACACTCCAACTCACACCCGCACACACTCCAACTCACACCCGCACACACTCCAACTCACACCCACACACACTCCAACTCACACCCACACACACTCCAACTCACACCCACACACACTCCAACTCACACCCACACACACTCCAACTCACACCCACACACACTCCAACTCACACCCACACACACTCCAACTCACACCCACACACACTCCAACTCACACCCACACACACTCCAACTCACACCCACACACACTCCAACTCACACCCACACACACTCCAACTCACACCCACACACACTCCAACTCACACCCACACACACTCCAACTCACACCCACACACACTCCAACTCACACCCACACACACTCCAACTCACACCCACACACACTCCAACTCACACCCACACACACTCCAACTCACACCCACACACACTCCAACTCACACCCACACACACTCCAACTCACACCCACTCCAACTCACACCCACTCCAACTCACACCCACTCCAACTCACACCCACTCCAACTCACACCCACTCCAACTCACACCCACTCCAACTCACACCCACTCCAACTCACACCCACACCCACTCCAACTCACACATCCACCCACTCCAACTCACACCCACACCCACTCCAACTCACACCCACACCCACTCCAACTCACACCCACACACACTCCAACTCACACCCACACACACTCCAACTCACACCTACACACACTCCAACTCACACCTACACACACTCCAACTCACACCCACACCCACTCCAACTCACACCCACACACACTCCAACTCACACCCACACACACTCCAACTCACACCCACACACACTCCAACTCACACCCACACACACTCCAACTCACACCTACACACACTCCAACTCACACCCACACACACTCCAACTCACACCCACACACACTCCAACTCACACCCACACACACTCCAACTCACACCCACACACACTCCAACTCACACCCACACACACTCCAACTCACACCCACACACACTCCAACTCACACCCACACCCACTCCAACTCACACCCACACCCACTCCAACTCACACCCACTCCAACTCACACCCACTCCAACTCACACCCACTCCAACTCACACCCACTCCAACTCACACCCACTCCAACTCACACCCACTCCAACTCACCCCCACACCCACTCCAACTCACACATCCACCCACTCCAACTCACACCCACACCCACTCCAACTCACACCCACACCCACTCCAACTCACACCCACACCCACTCCAACTCACACCCACACACACTCCAACTCACACCCACACACACTCCAACTCACACCCACACACACTCCAACTCACACCCACACACACTCCAACTCACACCCACACACACTCCAACTCACACCCACACACACTCCAACTCACACCCACACACACTCCAACTCACACCCACACACACTCCAACTCACACCCACACACACTCCAACTCACACCCACACCCACTCCAACTCACACCCACACCCACTCCAACTCACACATCCACCCACTCCAACTCACACCCACACCCACTCCAACTCACACCCACACCCACTCCAACTCACACCCACACCCACTCCAACTCACACCCACTCCAACTCACACCCACACCCACTCCAACTCACACCCACACCCACTCCAACTCACACACACACACTCCAACTCACACACACACACTCCAACTCACACACACACACTCCAACTCACACACACACACACTCCAACTCACACACACACACACTCCAACTCACACACACACACACTCCAACTCACACACACACACACTCCAACTCACACACACACACACTCCAACTCACACACACACACACTCCAACTCACACACACACTCCAACTCACACACACACTCCAACTCACTCACACACACACTCCAACTCACTCACACACACACTCCAACTCACTCACACACACACTCCAACTCACTCACACACACACTCCAACTCACTCACACACACACTCCAACTCACTCACACACACACTCCAACTCACTCACACACACACTCCAACTCACACACACACACACTCCAACTCACATACACACACACTCCAACTCACATACACACACACTCCAACTCACATACACACACACTCCAACTCACATACACACACACTCCAACTCACATACACACACACTCCAACTCACACACACACACACTCCAACTCACACACACACACACTCCAACTCACACACACACACACTCCAACTCACACACACACACTCCAACTCACACACACACACACTCCAACTCACACACACACACACTCCAACTCACACACACACACACTCCAACTCACACACACACACACACACACTGGACGTTGTCCTAGCAAATACCGGGAACTCTCCAACCTTCTCTCGAAATGGCGATAGCTCCATAGTCGATTTGACATTCGTGAGCGAGTGCATTGCTCGCTCGGGTCTAACCTGGGTTGTGAGCGACCAATACACGCATAGTGACCATCATGCTATTCTCATGGAGATGGGTAAACCCGAGAAACGTCGGACACTGCACCAGCCCAGTCGCAAGTGGAGCACAAAAAAACTGGACACGAAGGCCCTCGTCGTCATGATGGAAGATGTGACCATATCTGAAGGATCACCGGAAGAGCAGGCAGAGGAACTCATGACGCATGTTGTCAATGCATGCGATGCCTCTATGCCGAGGTGCTCACCAAGCGACCGCCGACCACCGGTTTACTGGTGGAACGAAGAAATTGCTCAACTGCGCAGGAAATACATCAAGAGCAGACGTCTGTGCCAAAGAGCAAGGAGCCGGCCGGACTCTGAGAGGTTGCGGGAACAACACCGGAATGATCGCAACGCCTTGAAAAAGGCCATCAAAGCGAGCAAACGTCTCTGTTGGCGTGAGCTGTGTCGAGAGGTTGATGAGGACCCATGGGGCAGGCCGTACAAAATCGTTATGACCAAGCTGAATGGCGCGGTCAACATGTCCCCGACCTGTCCAAACCTACTGCAGAACATCGTGGCCACTCTCTTCCCGTCCCAGACGGAGACGAACCACGCAGTCCCGATACATCGACCCACGGACGTGCCCCCAGTCAGCCCAGATGAACTTCGGAATGTTTGCCGCCGGATCCGGGACACTAAAGCTCCGGGTCCGGACGGAATACCAAATGCGGCTCTGAAGGTTGCCATCGAAGCTCGCCCAGACCTCTTCTTGGGCGTTCTAGACAGATGTCTGAGGGAAGGTTCCTTCCCGCGCTGCTGGAAACGACAACGGCTAGTGCTCTTGCCTAAGGGCAAGAAACCACCATGCGATCCGTCATCTTACCGCCCGATTTGCCTGTTGGACACAGCAGGTAAAATCCTGGAGCGAATTGTGTGCAGCAGACTTGAGACCTTCGTCGAAAGCAACAGCGGCCTTTCCGATAACCAGTTCGGTTTCCGAAAGGCGCGCTCAACAGTGGAGGCAATCGGTAAAGTGGTGAGCATTGCTAGAGAGGCCATATCAGGAGCACGCTGGAGAAGGGGCACTAAGAAGTACTGCGCCGTCGTGACCTTGGATATTAAAAACGCCTTCAACTCAGCGAGGTGGAGCTGCATTCTAAATGCCCTTCATCTCCTGGAAGTCCCAGTGTACATCAGAACAATCATCAGCGACTACTTCAAAGATCGAGTCCTGTTGTACTACACAGATGACGGTCCGAGGCGCTATGACGTGACGGGTGGTGTTCCACAGGGGTCGGTTCTGGGTTCCTTACTTTGGAACATCATGTACGACGCGGTACTGAGATTGGAGTTACCACATGGCGCGGAGACCATTGGCTTCGCTGACGACGTGGCGCTCGTCGTAGTGGACAAGCACCTGGAGGACGTTACCCTCGTGGCCAACCGCTCCATCGCGATAATTCGCCGGTGGCTGTCTTTGGTCGGGCTGGTCCTGGCCGATCACAAAACTGAGGCAGTGCTGATTACCAGCAGGAAGACACGGGAGACCATCACCCTCAGAGTGGGGGGACATAAGATCCAGTCCGGGCCACACCTGCGGTACCTCGGCGTATGGATCGACGCGCGTCTCCATTTCGACGAACATCTTCGACTCGTCAGCCAGAAAGCGGATGGTGTGATCTCTGCCCTGTCGCGCATTATGCCGAACACCGGTGGCCCCAGGCAAAGCAGGCGGAAGCTACTCGTGACCGTGGTTAGCTCGACCCTGCTGTATGCAGCGCCCATTTGGGCCAGCACCCTGGCAACAGCAGCATACGCCAGGAGGACCATATCTGTCTACCGTCGGAGTGCTCTGAGAGTGGTCTGTGCGTACCGCACGGTGTCATATGACGCCGTATGCGTAGTAGCAGGAATGACGCCTATAGAGATTCTGGCGGACGAGCGCCGACGGATCTACTATCAGGGAAGACACGGCTCGCGAATAGAAGCCCTCGCTGCGCTGGATGAAGAGAAGAGGGAAACGATGAGACAGTGGCAAAACCGCTGGGACGCAACGCTGAACGGCAGGTGGACCCACCGTCTTATCCCACGGATCAACGAGTGGGCGTCGAGGGTTCACGGAGAAGTGGACTTCTTCGTGACACAGTTGCTGACGGGGCATGGATGCTTTAGAGCGTACCTGCACCGATTTAAGCTAGATGACGACCCGACGTGTCCAGCTTGCCCAGGACAGGAGGAGGATGTGGAGCACGTGATGTACAACTGCCCGCGATTCTCAGGAGAAAGAGACCAGCTGCAGGAAATCCTGCAACAGCGCCTGACACCGGAGAACACCATCCCATTGATGATGTCCACGGAAGACAGATGGGCCGCAATTGCGACGTACGCTGCCCGGGCCATGCGACGCCTCAGAGCTGAAGAGCGTGCGAGAAGTGAAAGCCATTAAAGGCGTAAAGGAGGAGGGCTAGAATAGCCCCACCACCCCACCTAACGAAGTAATGCCTGACGGCGGTTCCGTAGGTGGGGCGAAGGAGGACGTAGGGTTTTAGTGGGTATTATCCACGGATGAGTCCCACACGAGTCGGCCCAGATATGTGAGCCTGGGTCGATAGTGCGTAAATGCATTTCCCCCGTCGTTAAAAAAAAAAACACACACACACTCCAACTCACTCACACACACACTCCAACTCACTCACACACACACTCCAAATCACTCACACACACACTCCAACTCACTCACACACACTCCAACTCACTCACACACACACTCCAACTCACTCACACACACACTCCAACTCACTCACACACACACTCCAAATCACTCACACACACACTCCAACTCACTCACACACACACTCCAACTCACTCACACACACACTCCAACTCACACACACACACACTCCAACTCACACACACACACACTCCAACTCACACACACACACACTCCAACTCACACACACACACTCCAACTCACACACACACACTCCAACTCACACACACACACACACTCCAACTCACACACACACACTCCAACTCACATACACACACACTCCAACTCACACACACACTCCAACTCACACACACACGCACACACTCCAACTCACACACACACACACTCCAACTCACACACACACACTCCAACTCACACACACACTCCAACTCACACACACACACTCCAACTCACACACACACACTCCAACTCACACACACACACTCCAACTCACACACACACACACACACTCCAACTCACACACACACACACTCCAACTCACACACACACACACTCCAACTCACACACACACACTCCAACTCACACACACACACTCCAACTCACACACACACACTCCAACTCACACACACACACTCCAACTCACACACACACACTCCAACTCACACACACACACTCCAACTCACACACACACACTCCAACTCACACACACACTCCAACTCACTCACACACACACTCCAACTCACTCACACACACACTCCAACTCACTCACACACACACTCCAACTCACTCACACACACACTCCAACTCACTCACACACACACTCCAACTCACTCACACACACACTCCAACTCACTCACACACACACTCCAACTCACTCACACACACACTCCAACTCACTCACACACACACTCCAACTCACTCACACACACACACTCCAACTCACACACACACACTCCAACTCACACACACACACTCCAACTCACACACACACACTCCAACTCACACACACACACTCCAACTCACACACACACACTCCAACTCACACACACACACTCCAACTCACACACACACACTCCAACTCACACACATACATACACACATGCATACATACACTGTATATACACGTCCAATACCATTACATATGAACAAAATCTACTCGGTGTGCCCACAAAATTGTATCTCTGATAGTGATATTCTCATTGTTGTAGCGGTGAGTCACATACATCTGAATACAGGCAGAAGCGAACTTCTGTTTTGAAAAAATTGACGGTGGTGAAATCCTCCGCAGAGCGGGCATGGCTAGCGAGTTGGATTCAGGAGCCCCGTGACCTGTAAAATGCCCGCGGCCACGCCAGGTCACTTCCCCCTCCCTCCCTTCCTCCCTCCTTTAACCTTCCTCTCCCTTTTTCCACAGGGAGTGACCGCAATGCATTACTAAAATCGCAATTTCAAGTGCGGTTCCAGGACCGTTCGCGTCGTGTTCCCGAGAACAAGCCGAAAGATTGTATTGGAAAGCAAGTCGAAATTTGTTGTTGACTAAAAGCATTAATTTTTTTATATTCAATGATTCTTAACCCGTTCTAATGATTCAGATGGTTTTTGAGTTTGGGTCAATATAATCTTGTAAAAACTAATTGGCATAACCTCAATTTACTATCAGTCTGATGCACAACACGTGCATAATGTTTAGGACAGAGTGGAAATCCAATATGAGTTATGAGAGATGGAACTACAAAACCCTAATTTATAGAATGTACAATATACTTTATTGATAATCCTACTGGTAACCAATATATGTCAAGAAATTTAAATTGTGTTTTGCAGCAATGAAATGTGGATTATACATACTACATACATACATGTCTTATAGTACTGATGAAAGCCAAATATATGGCCGAAACATCGGCAATGTAAAGTTGTTTTATTATTGTATTGGTCCAAAATCAAGAACCACGAGAATAATTAATTTTTTCGTGTTTATTATCGTAATTTGTGATAAGAAAACAAGAAAAAAGTATTATTTTCCAGGAAGACTGAACGAACAGCTTCCGTCTTTTTGTTGGACAAACGATGGCAGCACGAACCTAGTTTTCCCAGCACTGTCCTCTTCGTGAAATAATGGGTGCGTTGGTAACAACCCGTCAATACCTGATGATGCCATCGCCGATGACCCTAAGGCTACTGGACAGGCCTGGGGCCTCTTTGGTAGGAAATTGCGCCAATTAAGGACTCGGAGACACCAATGTATCCGAATAAAGTTCCTTCAATGAAATAAAGTAGTCACATGTTGAGACAGGATGAAATGTTATGATTAAAGCCCGAATATGGTTAATTTCCGAAGAATCCAGCATCCAGAATCCAACATACTTCCAACTTTTGACGGATGAAGTTGACAATGGTGAACAAGAAGGGGCGAGGATTACGTGACAGTGGCGAGAAATAGCAAGTACGAGATAAAAGATTACAAGATTGTAAGACTAGATTCAGAAGAGGTTTAGGTTTCGAGCGTCACTATTTAAGTCTCGAATATCTGCTTGAACGATACCACTTAACCTAACCTCACTACATCGGTTGACACTCTGTTGCCATTAATCGCTTCAACTTTATCCTCACTATAGTCAATGTGCGAATTAACCTAGTGCTCCCCACATAACCCACATTTATGACCTTAGCTGTAACATAGATAAGGGTGATGTATGCAAATTGGGATTAGAAAATAAATAAATGGTATCTGATCATCAATTCTCGTTCAGCTCTCCTTGTGTCGCGATTCACCCACGTGTCGCGCAAATGTAGGGGAATTTGCAGCTTTTTCTCAGTAGCTTTTGAAGCACATACGCGTGGTCGCGATGTGTACTTCCACGTAACTGTTGAGCTAATACAAAAAAGTTTGTACTCCTGGTTGTTATTATTGATGTTTGCGACAACATGCTTACACGTTGATAGCAAATTATTTCTATGCCCGCGCATCTCTTACTGCCGCGGGTCTTGTGTTAATTGAGTCTTTTGTTATTCGTTCAGCACAACAAAATGTACTGGTGTCGCATTGTGCCTTTTATAACTCGTTATATGCAAGAAATACAAATTTCAATAATTTCATACTTTAATATCGTAATACTGATACTGAGTCGTTTTTTTTTCAAGCGCTCTCGTTTTGAAGTTGATATGATTATTAAACACTTTCCAAATTCACCGCTTGTATTCAATTTTCAACAAATATGGAAATATCGTGTTACCTCTTCATGAGAAAGCTTTCATACTTGGTTTCTACAAAGCGTTTATTATATTAAAATCGTTATTTGAAATTTCATAATATCTGGGTTAAACGCCGCATTTCGCCCAAGCTAAATATTATCTGTTATTAAAATGCATGTGATGATTACTGCTGGTAATCAACGGTAATCTGTTCTATGAAATTCGAATACTCGGAAGATCCAGCCAACCATATCTAATAGAAAGCCTCATTTTGCTGATTACGACAGAAGAAACGCAACTTGCGTATTCAAACGAATGCGCGGAAAGGCAGAACATCATACAAGCGGGAGATAATTATATTGTACTTTTTTTAAATGAAACAATCTGTTTTAACGAAATGTTAGTGTCCTATGTCTGTTCGAAAACTTCATCAAATGAATCATTCGTTATTGTAGATTTTATATCTTTACAGGAAAAAGGCGCTGACATGTGATGTATTAATAAATTGTTAGTCAATAACGATAATATTAAAATATTAAACTTTTCAATGAAAAAAAGCATTTTCCCCATGCCGTATTTTAAATCTTTTTTTAAAATTCTCTGGTGTTCACCTAATTTGATAGTAATATTTACGTTGGTTTTTTTAAATATATTATTTCTGCAAATAACTTACGATGTGGGAACATTGTTCATTCATCTAGATGAACTTAAATTATGTTGCGTTATTTAGCGAAGTTAATAAATAACAACTAAAACACACGGAAAGATTTCTCTCTTCGATATTTCCTGTCATTTTTTCTGAAGCTCTTAATTTTTGTAGACTTTTGGCCAAAGCTCCAAATGTGCATATAGAACAATTAGCTGCGTTCGGAATCCAACCACTTTAATAACAATGTAACATTCATTACGTATTTAAATCTCGATGGTATGACGTTGATTTCCGCTTTCGTTATTGTAGTGTTATATCGTAGATGCATTTTCGAACCCAAGGACAAGGGAGATTTACTAACTGTTCTGTGATGTCGCTATTGTTTATGTGGTTTGTACACACTGTAAAATTACTATGCATATACTAAACCCCGAAATAGGTTCCTTAATGCATATACTAAACCACGAAAGAACGCAATGGCGAACGGGAAGAAAATAAAGTTAAAAAATAAAATCTAGGACTAAGAACACTGAACACTTTGGACTCCCTTACATTATTTAATTCTAAATCAGATCCTAGGATTCAGGTCTACTAGTCATTTTGCATTAAAAATAGAGTACAATTGTTTAACTTTGTAGGAAAATCATTGAAATTGCCTCAATAATACGATCTCGAATATCGATTGTAAAGTCTGTGTTTAAGTTTTTTTTGAGCTGTAACTAGTAAGTGCGCACGTCAGAATCAAGGTCTATCAATGCTGCTCCAAAGATGCTTAAGAATGGTGCAGGTGAAAAGGAGATACATGCAATTTTGTACCCGAAAATATATATGTATATATGGATAGATGTGTCATGTCTAACTTTTAAATTAGAAGGTTTTTAGCTGAAACTTACTTCATCCGCCAGGATTAAGATACAGACGTGCCGTTCGGGAGATCAACTTCAGTTAGACTGGAGTCGTAAGAGTTGTAGACCACGCGGATTTTGTTAACCAGTTACCAGAAGTAAAGTCTAACACATACGCATTTCTACATTGACAGACTTACAAGCATTTATCTCAGACATTTTTGCAATCAATACTAACCGCTAGATGGTATAATATCCTTGGGGTGCATTTTGTCTTGGTACTTTTGAAGGTGATAAAATATTAAATTATATGTGACACACTTAAATGAATTTTATAAAAAAGAAAAGGAAAAAAGATCCTCCATTTCACAAATTTTAAAGACATTTTGTCAGACCCCGAATTCCTGAATGTAGCAGACTTTGAGCAGAATGCTTGAGGCTTGAGAGTCCAACCAAAGACGAGAATACGACCGACTGAAATGAGAATCTTGCACTCAATTTTACCAAATACAAGAACTGACAGAATATATAACGATGAAATAAAGCATAATTGGGCGTTAAAGTATATTACAAAACATCAAAGACTAACCGACTGTTTCATGTGGAAGAAACGATCTACATTCACAAAAAAGTTGTATGCACACACACACACACACACAACTATAAGAAAACGAGACGGAGGACGCCCTGAGAAGAGATAAAAGGAACCAATTCTAAAAACTTGCGGACGGATCGCTCTAAAGAAGGTTAAACCTCACCGAAGATAATGATTAACCTAAAAGTGTGAGAGGTTCACTTGAAAACGCAGACCGCGGGCAAACGGCGTCCCCCTCTTCGCTTCCTCGGGTTAATTAAGAAGCGGGGATTTTCCTCTTCGCCCATTAACGAAGTAGACACCCCTGATTCTCCACTTGAAGCCGACGCGTTGAGAGAGAGCGGGCGCGCGCAGATCCTCTTTAAAGAGAGACCTGCAGATGAGATGCAGCGTGCAGTTTCTCTGTATTTCCCAAAAGGAATGTTATGATATAACTTTTCTAAATTAATTGCAGTTTGGGTGGAAAATGAATATTCCGCGAGGGGAATGCAGGATATGCCCTGAACATGAAATTCGTCACGAACTGACGCTCCAGGGAATTTCTCTGGACGATAATTCACGCGAGTTTCGTTACATTCTGTCGCAGCCACCTATTCTAAGAGACGTCATTGTAGCAAGGTTAAAATTTCTCCGGCTTTCACTCTACTTCCCTAAAACGTGTTACAAATGTTAATTTAATAAAAATAAGTTAATTTTATTGCAACTGTTTTTATGACCTTAAACTCAGTGTTTTTACAACAATTTATTTCTTTTTTGGTGTTTCACCCCTATTTGGAGTCTTTTTTCACAAATACAACCACATTTGTTGACACCACATCATTTTGATTAAACATGGTGAAAGGTATAGAACCGTCAATAGTTAATATTGTTTAATGACTATAAACATTTATAAGTGATTTGAATTGTAATTATAATGGAATGGGTAAACATAGAAATTTTAATATAACAAAACATAACTAACGGTTTAATGCAGGAGATTACTCTTCCAGCAGCCACGTGTGTTTGATTAATTGAGAGGTCTTACAGAAAATGAATAAGTGCACTCTTCATAAGTCACTCGTTTAGAAAGGAGACGTGTTAGGAATAAATAGACAAAATGTGAGTTCTTTTAAAATTTAACAATTGCTATTAGACACTTTTCACTATGATTCCTTAGTAACAGTGATCGTCATTCAAAGCAGATTAATTTTCAGTGAGATATATGCCTGAACCTACCTACGAATCGCCCTGGGGTATATATGAAAAGTTCTGAGATTTGTTTGTTATTTCCCACCGAATGAAAGAATGACTCAAAGAAGAATTACTGTAGAATCTTTGAAATGAATGAAAAACGCATTAGAAAGTCAATTACTACTATAATTTATCGACTTCTCAAAGAAAGAAATCCCTGTTATTAAGAACATTTCTCAACTTTCATGATTTCTCTCAGCTTTCTGCTTTCCAAGAGTGCAACTTGAAACGTAAGGTCAGAATGATGAAAAGTTTTAGTTTAGTTTCATTTGCACAAAAATGTAGGTCAACTCCGCTGTTGAAGACCTGATCTAACTAGAATTTTGAAGGGACGTAAGTTTCGTTGTCTTCGTTCTCAGAAGTGGAGCGAGAGATGCATATCACGTCGTGAACCGAATGAGAACTGCAAGAAGCTTTTAAGAATATTTTAAAATCTCGGGAATGAAAAAATATGAGTCTTGGGAGGATTAAGAAACTAGAGAAACAAGACAACGTTTTTGTACGCTTACTTATTATTCTCGAGAGGCAAATCTAAATAGTCAAGACCATCGTAATATAATATGATGTAAACAAAGTACATAGCCACAATTCATAAACAATAAAAATATTTTCACGTACTTTCACGATTCCCTCAGACGCAGTTACACGAATCGCAAAACTGGATCGTAAGTCATCGTGATTGGGGGATAGAAAATTAATATTTAGTGGGAAGAAAGTAATAAACTCAAACTTCAGTAGCTGTACCACTGGAATATTTTTTGCATGATGCTTTCATAACAAACAATTCTGCGACATGTCTTTTGCAAACGTAAATCAATGTGACTATTGTTATCCAGATCATTTGTGTTTCACCGAAGTTATAGCATATATATATATATATATATATATATATATATATATATATATATATTGAAACCCATAATATGTGTTTCATTACACTAATTAGATCATTAGTGTAAGAAACCAATTGCTATTTTGAACTGCGCGGTGCGCGCGCTGAGCGCGGCGCGCCGGGGCCGGCGAGCAACCGCTGCCTCCGCCGACGGTGCCACCGCCGCCGGGAGGCTAGCGTGTGAATTTCGGTTGGAACTGGACACCGCGCACGTGCAAAAGTTCGTTACGAGAATCGCGGACGAGAGCCGTTGGCAGAGCGCTGACCAGGGACGCTAGTAGAGCGGCGACGAGTGCGGACGTGCGGCGAGAGTTCTCCGCCGGTGTATGGACGCATATAACATTGCGACGTATTTTATGTATTATTAGGAACCGCAAAGTAATTGATGTGTAAATAGAACATTAGAAGTATCAGTATAGTGAAAGATTAGTGTTGGTAGAATAATTGATGTTGTTCTTATTGGTTGGCGCGGTGGAAACGTTCTTGAAATTGCGCGGTACAGAACTGTGACCAGTATACAGAGTAGGCGCGGGTTGCGTAATTAAACCCACTGACGGACAGTGATTCGAGGAAGGTGCGAAGCCGAGGTGTCAAGATCCTGATCGGGGAAGAATTGTTGGAGCATCAGTCGTGGGCGATTACCACGCCATCCGACGCTGACGGCCCGCAGCAGTAGCAGAGGTCGACAATCCTGTCGGCACGAGCGGTTCTACGAACATCATAGGTATTCGTTCGGGGCCCCGCAGGTATGAGAAATGCATTTCACTCTTAATCTTGGTACCAAGGCAGAGTGTAAAAACGTTGTATAATGATGTAAATAACAAATTTGATTTAAAATAAATCTTGTTTATAATTGTATTTCAATTTATGATTAACCACCCCAACGTTGCACCAACTTATCCAGGGACCCATGCACGTAAAAGATACCCTCTCTTAGTGTTGTATTGCAGTGAAAATACCCGGCACCACCAGGTATGTCACAATATATATATATATATAAATATAACAGATCGTTTTGCTACCATATTTATAAAACTTTGCCGCTCTTTAGACGTCTTTTGTTAATATTTTAACTGGTGTCGTGATTACTGAACTTATAATAAATATTAAGCTTATATACTTAAATTATTAAAACCGAGCGAAGTGACTCAGTGCGAGGCACGCTGGATTCGCAATCGGGAGGTCAGAGGTCAATATCCGGGCCGACCAACCTGACTGGGGTTTTCGTGGTTTCCCTCGGTCACAACGCGAATGCTGGGATGGTTCCATAATCCCACGAACATCTCCCACCGCTCACTACCCTACCTAACATCTCTTACCATTGTCCTAGTCTTTTCACCCCTCATAACCTTATAATAGTAATAATAATAATAATATTATTAATAATAATAATAATAATAATAATAATAATAATAATAATAATAATAATAATAATAATAATAATGCCGTATTGTCAGAAGCCATCTGAACCTTCAGTAAAGCAACCACACACCTGGTCATCATTCCTGTGTGTGGTTGACAGTAGATACTGTGAATAATGTAAGATAATAATAATAATAATAATAATAATATAATAATAATAATAATATAATAATAATAATAATAATATAATAATAATAATAATAATATAATAATAATAATAAAATATTAAAAATGTTAAATGAATTTAATAATAAAAATAAATTACAAATCTTGTATTATTTTAGATACAGATTTAGTTTTAAAAATGTGATTTTGTTGGAAATAGAAGGGTGTATTTAATACAAATTGCACCACTGTGAAATAAAAAAAAATATATATTTTGCAGCCTCCTCCCCTTGAATTCAGCTTGAACCACGCACGACACAAAGTACACACGCGCACACACACACGCAAGCTCAAAGCTGAACAGCTACTATGTTATGAAATTTCCCCGAGCGAGAATAAACATGTCTAATCCAAATGCTGGAGTGACGTGATTTAGGAGACAGGTCTCCGGGTAGGGAAAATAGTTCATTATTACTATCCTCAGAGCGGCTCTCTCTCTTTATAGAAAAATCAAGAGTTGTGACTGCCATGACCCATATATTCTTTTTGAGTCCTCACAATCCTTAATTAAAAGTGCTTTCCATTCTCAATTTTGCTTGGGCTATTCATTTATATTTGACACATCGAGCAACGTTTTGAATTTTCTGAAGATATCGAAGTGTCTATAGTAATGTTCGTAATCAATGAGATTAGACTTCAATCTCTTCAGATTATTTATAATTAACAAGTAAACCCGATACAGAGCGATTGGCTCAATCCGGAGAGCGCTGACATCGCAATCGGGAGGTCCGGGTGCGATCCCCGGGCCGGCCATCTTGACCGGGTTCTTTCGTGGGTTCCCTGGGACATAAGGCGAATGCTGGGATGGGCGAAAATGTCGTGAATACTCCCCTCCATCCTACCTGCCATTCCCCACCATCATCCTAGTCCTTTCACCCATCATCACTCTATCACTTCATTCAGTATTCCCTGCAGGAGGCCCTTGCCATTAGTGGGATCTTAGTTGGTTAATAATAATAATAATAATAATAATAATAATAATAATAATAATAATAATAATAATGTACCCAATACAGCCTGTTATTTGCTTATCGCACTATTAGACGGGAGAAAATGAGTTTTTTTCATAGTGCGAAATGAAGGTACTTTATTATTTTTTACCATAGCTCTTGCCAGTCCATCCATGTCCATTCACTTCCGCGAAATGCTCAGGGAAAACACCGACGAAGAAGCCGGCTTACGAGTTCGATTTTGGAAGATGTCAGAAACTTGCTGACGTTGACCATGTGAAGCAAATTTCTGGCACTCGCCTGGGATGGATTTATACGGGAGCAAATTTTCTTACCAACTCTTGCCAAAAACGCTGGTTGCTACCTGCATTCATAATTCACTTTAATTCGTATATGAGTTAGGGCAAAGATCCAAGAGCTCAAGAACCCGTGCATAGATTGCACTTCTTCCTGTAGTACTTCAAAGTTTTTAAAGGTTTTTAACGTTAATTAGACAAATAAATGGAACTCTCCTAATCGATCCCAATCACTGGTACGTTCGAACATGAGGCGTCGATTTTGCACTCGCCGTGGCCTATGTCGGTAAATGACCAACATAAGTGATTTAAAGTTGCCTTCGGACCTCGAAGATGGATTTATGTTATCCAAGATGATGGCGTATATAATAAATTTTGGAAGTAATAAAGTTTGGAAATCTCCGTTGTTTTGAAATTATGAAAGACATACTGGGAATACGAATAGACCAGAAACAGTCATGAAACATTGCCTTAAGATAATGGCGACAGTTTCATTTACATGTGAGTATATTATTTCCGAACGATAATAGATAAATAAGGTTAACCGGTAGAGGTGGCTCAATGCATCAACTAATATCACTGCAGTGCCTCTGACAGGGAGGTCTTAGGTTCGTGTCCCGACAGTGGCCAGATTTTCGACACTAGCTTGTCACCTAGGTCGAATTCCGGAGGATTCTAGAGGCCAGCTGGACTGATCGGTAGTTTTCAATGGTATCTTTGATCAACATAAGGTGAATGGCGGAGCAGTACCCTAACGAACGGGCCACGGACCACGCGCGATATTTCGTACCTATTTATTGTCCTAATCTCATCCCTTGCGTACACACACTTATATTAACATGCCTACTACCCTACCACACTTGCCGGGATACCGGTCGGGAGCTTAGAGCAAGAGAG
Organism: Gryllus longicercus; assembly: GCA_038098605.1. Lineage (NCBI taxonomy): Eukaryota > Metazoa > Arthropoda > Insecta > Orthoptera > Gryllidae > Gryllus > Gryllus longicercus. The sequence goes on along the minus strand of JAZDUA010000169.1, from coordinate 2,159,962 downwards.
GCGGTGCCCCGCTGGTGGGAGATACCTGGTTGAGGTCGGCGCCGGATCTCTCCATCCAGTGGGGGAAGATCATCGCCACCTCCCGAGGAAACATGCACTACACTTACGGGACTGATGTCCTCTTTAGTTGACGGAATAACTAACAACCAACCAACCAACCATGCTCCTTTAGATGCCAATTGGCGAAAGTATGAAACGCGGAGTCAAATCCGAGCGCGCCACCTCCACTCTTTGCGCAGACTCGCTGCTTTGTTGCTGGAACGTATTCTCTTTGGAACACGAGATCACCGTCTCGTTCCACGAGGCGAGTCAGTATTCAATGAATGCAACAATGTGAGGATGGCGATCGCAAGAACAGACGACATGAATCGTGATTCATCATTTATTATCGGTATACATTCACAGATCCGCAAAATATTTTGAATTATGTGTCTGCCTAATATCATGAATAAAATTAAAAATATTACTGTTCGCTGTTTTTAAAACGTCTGTGTCTGTAATCTCAAATTATTTCTTTTCTAGTATTTGCTTAAGTTTGCGGTTTGGCGGCTTAGGAATGATCACGTTGTATCTCCTAGTTCTGCATCGCGAGATAATTTTAGGTTCTGTTGAATCTGGTCGTTCTCGATGCCGGAGGTATCAGTTTTGCCTGGAAACAGATGATGCTATGTCAATCGCAAGCGTTCAAGCTAGAGTGGTCTTCGACGACCACTTTAGCTGTGCTCTTTGTTAGGGCTCAGACTTTATCAAAACTACGCATAGTTTTCTAGAGATTGGAGCACAGTAACTAGAAGTCCGTAGACAATTCTTGTTGTATTCACAATACTATTCAGGCAAGAAATCTGTAAAAAATACTTTCCTGGAAATCAGTGCGACGAAGATAACAACAATGGGCATTAGAAATGTGAAACGAAAATAATAAGTTTCAGGTTAATTTTTGTGTGCGTGATTCCATGCAGAAAAAAATAACAATATATTATTTCCATTCGAATTATTTTCAAATAGACACGTAAAAAGGCCGCTTTGTTTCGCAATCCTTTCAAGGTTTGCCGCTCACCCTCGCTTGACTTCAACTTTTCATTACCTTCCGGTCTGTATGAAATTGTTAGAGAGAAGTAAATAAAACAATTTTTACCTCTTGCGATAGGATTCTGTGGGAAAAATTTTCAATAATTGTTTTTCGTATTTTTAACATTTACATTGTAGAAATTTGAAGCAATAAAGAATGCGAGCGTCTAGTCAGTCGTGCTTATTTTTGTATTAGATGATAGCATTTATATGAAATTGTGTTTTAATTTTGTAACAGAGTTGAGAAGTGATACAAAAAATTATTTTTGATAATTTTTAAGGTAAATTCACTTTTTAGGTACTCGTATTTGCGATTCCAAACATTGCACAATTCAAGTAGTTATCCATTGCAGAAATTATAGTACATGTTTTATAAAGGAAAACATAACAGGGTCAAAGAGTGTCGAGTCGAAATATAGCCTGAGAGACTTGCGTGGCAATAGCACTTCACCAAATCCGAACTCACAAGCAGCCCACGTTCACCAAAGCAAATCAACGATCAGCGAAGTTTGTCCCTCACCCACTTCTCTCTTCGTGATTAGGTGTTGCATGCAGACGACGGATAACAGAGGCCGCTTCAAAACGCCGCCCGTTAAAAGTGCTTGTTCCTGTCGCGTTGCGTAACACCGCGAAACTCTCCGCCCCTCCAAAGTTTACACCTGCCTGAAGTTTGCCAATACCGAGAGCTCTGGGGGGCGCTTATGTACTGCCGTTTACTGCCGTCTGAGATTACGTGGAGGTCGGGCGGAAGTTCTTAGGGAAGGAGACCTCTCGTGCATAACATGCCTTCCTTTGCACGCCGTCCCGCCCACTCGCGTCCGACCAATTTCCCGCCTCTGTTCCGGTGCGGTCCCTCGCAGCGGCCCCACGAGAGCAAACCTGCCCGACGGCGATGTTTGCAATTTCCACGACGATGGCCAAACGGGATGGCGAACAGATTGCCTAATTGAAATAAGCAAACCGAATCGGATTTTGCCCCTTTGGGGGAATCAAAGTGGCTGGTGCGGTCAGTTCAATATCCAAGCCCAAAAGCACGAGTTTTCTGTTGTTTATTTTTTGTCGCGTATGCTTTTATGAGTTCTTTGCTTTCTGGTTGTCTGTTCGTAAGTTCTAAGAGGTCACAGGCGCTCACGTATTGCAAAAACATTATTCTCGCAATTCGGCTTATAATTAAACGTAAAAATTTAAGACAAACTACAAACTGAATGACCTCTGAGGTTATAAAAACGAATTCGCAGCTAATTGCGTTTGTGAAATAACGTATTGTGGCGCCGTTTGAAATTTTCAGTGACTTCGGAAAGGGATGTAGGCCGGATTGCATTCTTGAAATAAGGAAACAAAATCGTACTGTGTAACATTGGTGCGGTGGGAGGGACGGAGGGGTCGAGTCAATCTATTAAAATCTCAGTTGGAAAGTTGTCGCTGCCCTCGCCGTGCGGGAGTGGAAATAGCTGCCCCCTGCCGGTTCTTTAATGGAAGTACCTCTGAGACCGAGCTTAATGGCTTGTAAGTATTATTTCCGGCATTTTATATCAATAACTCATTTGTAAATAGCATGAGTGACGCAAATAGAAATAATTTGGATTTAGCCACTCTAGGATTGATAGCATTAAACCGTGTACAATGAGCTGTCATACAAATATTGCCTAGACCATTGGAAAAAATATGAATTATCTAATACCTTTGATATAATATTTTTAGGAATAATGTAAAGAGAAACACTGTACTTATTATCTAGTTTAAAGGGAATGTACATTTTCGATATCTACTACTTTCAATATTGTTTTCAATTTTCTTTTTTTCATGATTCAGAAACTACAATTTTTATCAACGTGTGTGGTTGTAATAATATTATAAATATAATTATTTGTTTTCATGCTTATTTTTGCAAAATATGCAAACGACGACAGTACTTTCGAAGGTCACAAATGAACCCATTCCTCCTCCAACGTCGTCCAAAAACAAGGCCATCTCCGCAGGGTTAATATTACTTCTCCGACGAGGCCCACACGAGGCAAGTGGTCCGCAAGTGTTCATTGGCTGCACTGCTGGAAGTTGCGCTATGCCTGCACCCTCGCTGCATGCGGTGGAGGACCACATTTGTAGTGCGGGGGATACAGTGAAGACATACCGAGAAGGCCGTGGTCGCAGTCTACGTTAACGAGCAGAGGATTTCCCAAGAGGCGGTTTTCTAGGGGAGGGTAGCTAGAAATGTCTTCAAACAATTACTTTTTTAATATACTTACGGAATAAATAAAAGGATGTAATATTTGAGGGAGGCGTATGTTTTTTAGTTGTTAGCTCTGAGAAAATTGTCTGTGATGAGAGTTTTTAACTTCGGGCGCGGTTTAAGTTACGTGGCAAACACCGAAATCGCCTTGAGTAACTCGCAACATTTTATCCTCTCGTGTAGTTTAAAATCGGTCTTATATCAGTACGCTCGTGCCACCAGAAGATGGAGCTCTGCAGCTCAGGAGGGGGAGCAGCCCCTTCCTTGAAAACTGTTACCAAATGCCTCTTTCAACTATGACAACGGGCACCGCGAGCTTCCCCTCGATTAAATATGAGCAGGGCTCGGATTCTGATGACTCATTTTTTTATTGGTGCATTGTAGATGAATCATACTTGTAAATGAATGTTTGTCATTACATATAGGTGATAGAAATGTATAGTTATGGGTCCATTTTTCTAATGTTTCAATTTTTAGGTCATTGTTTGGACTTTTGTATCATTTTTGTCACTTTTACGTATTTGGTCTCCTTTTCGTGTTTTCTGTTGGCGTCTGTTTTATGAATTTACAATGACACGCTAAAAAGACGTTTTTTATTATATCGTCATTTCATAATGAAATTCACTATTGCATTGGTCTCTCATTTTAGAATTCAAATTACACAGATTTTCGGCAACATCCTCGACGTTTTAAAACTGACAGTTGGAATAGCGGAACAAAGAATTACAATTTCCCCTAAAGTGTTTATATTTATTTGAAGTCGTAAAATTAATTGAATAAGTAATTTTTATATAAATTTGTGAGTTTTTAAAAAAGAAGTCATTATCCCCTTATTTTCAGTCATTTTATATATAACTTTCCTCTTCTTTTGATGTCATTTTATAAGTTATTTTCAAAGAATTTTTAGGTCATCAGAATTCGAGCCCTGCACGTGAATCACTTGCTCTACGGTAACTTGACCTCACACACGAGGACCAATATTAAATGTGCCACATTTTTGCTCACTTCACCTATTTCTTAAATCATTTTAATGTATTTAGTGTAATGCTACTTTTAATGTATTTACGTTTATGCTATAACTTTAATCAATTTTAAATACTTGTTCGCCGTAGATAAATAATTGACGTTGGTGAATAGGTCGACTGTTGTTAATATTACAGTAGTAATTAAAGAAGTATATACTCTTTTAAATAATAAAAATCACGGTAAATGTACAGTATATAAACAATAATTTTTATTACTTTTTGAATTACTAATTTCTTGAGTTTGACTTTAGTAGAGTCTTGAAACCATTGAATGTAGTACAAAATCGCGCTTCCTTTTATCACAGTAACATTGTGTCCATATAGGCGTATCATTGATGGAATGTTAAAAACGAAACGCCTCCAAGGGCTCAGTGGGGGTGATCGCATGAGTTCGTGCCGACAGACTAGAGAATATTACGTCTCCCTACGCTGCCTTCGTTACGAGCGCTCCACTGCTCCTGTCACGTGACATGTTCCACATCCCGTGCATTACTTACGGGCGGGGCCCCGCCCACTATACGCCCCCCAGCGCGCTCTGTTGTGCCGCATAATCACGTGCTGCAAACGGATTCTCTCGCGAGACAAGGAGGAGGGTGTAAGGGGCAACCAAGTGATACCGCGCCACTCGTAGAGAAAGCTGGTTCATCCTTGTGAATTCAATTTAAAACGACACTAGTTCAAAGCGATTGTTTCTGCTGAGAATTCTGTCAACCGCGCGGTATAATCGTGTACCGCGAATATAGCATTCGTGACCTGTATGTCATATTCAGAGTGATGTTCTGCATCTGATTAGTTGACTCAAGGGCATGTGATATTTCTCTTTGCCTGTGGTCGAATACAGGCAGTGTTCTGGAGTTCAGACATGAAAAGCTGTGTACCTCGTGTGTGCTTAACTCAGTGGCTCGCGGAGCGACCTCCAGCCAGCTCCTCTCATGAGCCCGGAAATTCGTCCGCGAGCTGAGTTTTGTCGGGAGGGGATGGATGTCACTCAGCGACGGGGGAAATGTCTTTGCGAGTGAAATGCATGGCAGATGAGCGCATACAGCCATAGAGCTTCGGAGTGCATGGAACAGGAGGTATGCGAACTATCTTTCGTTTGCCAGCCTTTGTATTAAGCACTGTGCGCAAACACGCAAGTCGGAACGAATAGAATTAAAAATCAATATAATAGGTTTAGCGATTTTCATTTTGTTCGTGACAGATGGCTCTAGTGATCTTTAGATTCTTGAAAATCCTTTTGTCGTGGACATAAATTTCATACAACAATTGCAACGTGAAGTAGAATTCTTTCAGACTGACATGGACCTAAAACAATGTGCAAAAACTGGATTGGTACTATAAGAAATGTCGCAAACTTATGTTTTTTTGTTTAAAGTATATTACTTTTATTTATGCTTAAAATTTGTCAAAAATATTATCAAGGGTTTGTGTTTTTTAGCATGAAGAGTAATTCATACGTTAAATTACATTACATTTATTATAATTATATTTATAATTACGTTACTTTTATGGGAATGTAGGGTAGAAACCAATTGTAAATTTATTTTGCGTCAAAATCATTGTTCAAACCTTTTATTTTATTTTGATTTTTATTGCTTTAGCTGATTACACAACTTTCTTATGGCAAACGAATATTAAATACAAAATTTGTGCGTATTTTGCTAAAACGTATATTGATATAAAAATGTTTGATTTCATAAATTATACTATGAAAATCCAACGCTTTTGTCGAGTCCAATTCGCAGGTACTCTGGGAACTCCTCACTCTCCTCCACAGGTCCTTATGATTTAACGGATTTAGGTTTGATTAAATAAATGATACTGCTAACACTAATGATTTAATAAATTATACTATGAAAATCCAACGCGTTTGGCGAATCCAATTCGCAGGTACTTCTCACTGGGAACTTGTCACAGGACTTGCGACGCACGCAGGCTGCCCCTAACTGTTCTGAAGTTGACTCGACTGCCATCTCCTTTCCTTCCCCACCACAAGCGCTCGTTCCGTCCGCGATGACTTCCCTCTCAGCTCGGAGCCCACGTGCAACACGCCGGAGTGCCCGCGCTCTGCTAGGCCAGTTGGGCAGGCCCGGTGTAGCCGAGTACACGATATATTTACTAGGCTGACCGGGTGACGCCGCGTCCATGGCGAAGGTGCCGACGTTTCGGTCGCCATTCTGCGACCTTCCTCAGGGCGTAATGCCGGGTGACGCCGCGTCCATGGCAAAGGTGCCCACGTTTCGGTCGCCATTCTGCGACCTTCCTCAGGGCGTAATGATTTCGCCCTGAGGAAGGTCACAAAATGGCGACCGAAACGTCGGCACCTTCGCCATGGACGCGGCGTCACCCGGACAGCCAAGTAAATACTGACTCCGACCGCGGAAGCCTACGCTCTCACAGAGTACACGAGTCTGCGAGCGCGTTCTCCTCAGCCGCTGTCTGAAGTGGAGGTGGAACACCGCCATCTGCCGCGATATAACTTTCACTGCACTTGGGAGACGAGTTACCAAAGCAGTTGACTCCCCAGGTAACAGCAATCGAGCAAATGATTACGGTACTAGTACGTTTTCGCTTCATCAACATAGACCGTGGGGTGAACATCGATCTCAAGTGCGGGCTGCGAAGGTTCTTCTGCGTGCAGTACCCTTACATTGTGTACCACCTCACCCTGTATCCAAAAAGGGCTCACGTGCATGACATGAGCGGATGCTGTGGACTTTTAAATGTATCAAAGAGGGGATTCGATTATGTATTTCACTGTTTCTTGTATCGGCGCTAATACTCAGTCTAATATTTTATTAAAAAATATTATTGATTGCATCTGTTACGTTTACATATAACCGCAATTTTAGTCACACGACTGATAAGAATTGTTTCTTTGCTAACTAGGCAAACATTTGACTACCGTAAGATTTCCTCCAGTTTTTGTAAAATGACATGCAATCGCAAGATGAATGCCATTTTTGTGGATTGAAACTTAGAATCGTAAGGAGTTTGAAGAAGTTTGAATGTGACAAATACAAGGTTCAAAATGAATCAGTATGAGGCAAAATGAGCAAGCTGTGACAGCATTCCAGTTACATATGCCATAATTACGAAACTTTATTTACATCACTTCATAAATAATGTAAATATTCCTGGTAAGTAATATCTTCCATGTTTTGTTTTTGCCGACGTCTTGTCTTAGTTCATTTAATAACCATTGTATGGTTCTTAATATAAGCCGTATTGTATAAATAACAGTAATAACTTCGATCGAATTGTGTAAACTATTAATTTATTAGCTAAGACGGTTATTGATTACATCAGATAACACTGGATGATGTTATTTTCGCATAACATATAAGTGGTCCGATGAGTGTGATCGAAATGTCAGCTGAGATTTTCTACCGGAAAAAATGACATAGTGACAACGACCTGTCAAGCAAGATGGATTATCCTTCAAGAAATATTGCGCTGCGTAGTCGACAGGTTGTGCTTTTATATTCCGCTATCGCGTTATCTTGATATTTTCATCAACAAAGAAGATTAGGATAATACAGCATAAAACAGTGTGTAACCGATGATGACAATCCCCTTTTCTCCTCCACCATGAAAAACCAATCATCAGTTCATAGATCAACATGTCACGCAGTGTGCATACGAATTATGCAAGCATCAAGAACAAAAAAAAGTTCTTTTATTTACGATGCAATTCTCGTTACGATATTCTACATATTTGTTAACGTGTACTAATTTTCATGTTTGCAACTGCTCAGTTTTTAATTGTAAGAGAGAAAACATCTTCTGAAGATTCGTATGTATTGGGAACTGCTGGTAAGATTTTTGAATATATGTTTGCGGTTCTTAAAAGGCAACGTTTCCATTCTTCATAAAGACAACTGCAAAACATACAACTGACATTCATATCACAGACATTATGTAGATTGTTAAAGCAACAAACGAATATTTCAAAAAAAATGTAAGTTTCCTGAATATACGTGTAATTCTCAGAATGCCAGACAGGCTGTATGTGATGTTCTTGTAGAATTTGTTGAGAAAACGATAGAGATTTAGTTTTGTCGTGATATACGAAGGCATAAAGCAATCACAAAAGTTGTAAAGGAAATGCTAGCACAAGCACAAACAGCAAACTTAGTGGAAGCGCCAGTGAAGTTCACAACTCTCATAACTATGCATTTGCAAAGCTTGAACGTTCTCAGCTGCGTACTACTAAATACCCTTACGATGTAACCTAACGTAACTATTCGTAATAATAAATATAATCAAGGTCTTTCAGTATTCGCTCATTCGGGTGCATTTTCTATATTGTTAACTTATGGGATAATGAATAAAATTTATTATTTGCCGTTTAACAGGTTAAAATATCGTCAATACTTCTTAAACTGTCATAAAAGATAATGAACTACAGATTATCACCGCGTTTAATATAGAATTTCAGCTGCGGGTTCGAATTTAATATCCACGCTCCGCAATTCTTCGTGACATCTGATTTTTATAGCTTACATCTGCTAAGATGAAATTGGCGAGAAAAAAGTCATTAGAGGGTATTATCGTACGCGTCAATCTGAATCAAGTATCCTAGTCACGTGCGCTTTATGTTACCTAGGGTCCGCTAATCAACGGAATGTCTAATATCCTGATGAATATCTCCCGCGTAAATCAGTGCTCACTCGTAGATCATAGTATGGGCAGGGCTAATGAAGCAGTTCATTCGCAAGAGATTAGAGGAACGTGTTAATCAAGGGTGTTACGACTACACCAACGCCATTTTTCGTGCGATTTTTATTGGAATTTTTATTATAACGTTTTCAATGATGTAATCATATTTTGAATGCATTCAAATTGTAAGATCACAAACTAGAATTTATAAAAGGCAATAAAAAAAGGCATTTTTTTACCCCCTTGACACCCTGTAAGGGTCATATTGGTACTTAAAATAAGGAATTATAAAAATGGAAAATCATATCAATATTAATTCTAAATAAAATTAATGTTCATTCTTAAAATGTGATCAATGCATTTTTTTGTTTCATCTCTGGGATAGTCCTAATTGTCATCGGTAATGCAGAGGTTGGGGTTGCAAAGTTTCTCGAGTACATGAGGCAGAACGTGCGTAACTTAACGATGGCTGTATGGCATGAATGGCTTACCACATCAACGTATGTCAAAATTGAACTTTCTGTAGTTCACATAATCCCATCATAATTATTTGTCTCATCATTCCCCTATACAATCATTTATCCTGTGGAAGGCAGAGGGAAACCATGACAGTGATCGTCGGTCGAGGAAAGGGAGGCTATAGGATCAATGATTGTATATATGTAGTGTTTTGAATTGAAATGTTTTATTTATTGTATCGAAATAATTCATGTAGCTTTTGTCGGTCTGTCTGAAAATCTGTGATTACACTTAGAATCGCCATTGGCATTTCCTCAGACTACTTTTGTTTATTTTAAATTCTGAATTGCATTCTCTTTATTATATTTATTTTTATCATAAGATTTTTCATACATTGTAATATTTGTCCTGTTATAATAATAATATTAATAATAATAATAATAATAATAATAATAATAATAATAATAATAATACGGAAGCTTCGTTCACGATATATACTAGCAATTATGCGTGGTACTTATTACATAGGAGCGAATAGTCTTGTTAATAACGAATTTGGTCGGCTGTGTATGGCGTTCTTCCGTGTGGTTTTCAGTGTTAAAGTTGCACTCAGAGGCGGCAGGTATGGACTACTACATTCATAGTTCTGAGGCGCATTTTTTGTTTTTAAGTATGGAAAATAATATATTTTTGTATTAAATGAGTTATGTTTTCTCATCACCAGAATGATGCATCATTATCGTTATCAGTAGCAGCAGCAACACCCTTTCTTATCTATTGGCATATTTTTCTCGTGTCTCCTTAATCTCTTAGCTTGGCTAGACAATGTCGTAAAATCCTACTGAACCCCTTAAAATCATCAATAAAATGTTTCTCCAAAATACCATACTCTTCCGCAACGCCTCTTAATCAACAATCAACTCAGAAACTGAACACCCTCGCACACCACACACATCAGTGGATTTTACCTGGACTCAAAGCAAAAATTGAACAACAAATAAATATCGAAATAACCCGAGACAAATAAATTACACCAATTAAAACCTTAAATGAATCGGCCCTCCTATCTCCCATACAAAACTCCGAAACAATTTACAAAACATCTGTAAGGCCCTTGCTACAATCCGCAAGCTCAACCTGGATTCAACAATTCTCTCAAGACAAATATCAAAAAACTTGAAACTTACAAAAATAACTTCATTATAACAATCACCAATGCTCGCTTGTTCTCACAAATGCGAACAAATGCGAACTCAATTTTTTTTGCAGTTAGCGCACCAAATAATCATAGTACTACTCTCCACATCTCACTCCCTCTCAGATCCCTCATTTTCCCCCTTTTAAACCCTGAAAAAATCCTCCTCACAGAACCAAAATCAAAAAACGAATTTTATTTCACATTTTTGTTATCAAATGTGCTGACATAAATTGTTTTTAGAGGTTTCCCAATAGAATTCCTCAATCCTTATATATTTTAAAATATTTCAAGTAGTTAATTGCAAATCAGACCTATTCTGCGTATGTATAATTCTGTGCAACGCTGATCTATTTAATCCGACAGCAATACAATTTAATAATATGGAAATGCAAGCCTAATTGCCGTTTGCCTTCTCGCTCTCCGCCCCGCCCCCTGCTCCTCGCCCTTCACCCCGGCGTTATCTGGGGGGGGGGGGGCGAGGGCCGCGGTCACTCGCGATGACAGATGGGTCTGTGTGGGCTTTATCGTCCTCCGCGGGCGCTGTTGGCAGAGGTGTCACGCGAAGAGGCGCGGAAGAGGACGAGCAAGTAAACAATTAAACGTGTAACGAGGCACTAGGGCACACGCAAAAATAATTGCAGGAGGCAGGCTGTGCAAGCAGTATGTGTGTGATGAAGCAATTTAACTAATTGTAATACGCTTCAGCAAGCACAGTTCTAGTTCCGATTCGACGTGTGACGAATGAAAAATGAAATGTTTGTACTTACGGGTAAATTACCTCGTTTCGTAATAAATAATTCTATATTTATTTTATTATACATAAATAACTTCCTTTGCGTCTTAGGATATTTATTTTAAGAAAATTATATTCTTAAATTCGCGAATATTCTTGAAGTATTTAATGAACTTTTTTTGCGAATTCTTACCAAACCGATACATTTTATGTAAAATGCTACATGCTAACACCCAACACTCTCCATTCGGGATACTGGAATTCACATAAAATTCCACTACATCGAACAACACTATGCAAAACCCATATATCTAAATTTTGAAGTGCTATGGAAAATTTGAAATAGAATTTCAGTGACGCTATTGCATCAGGGCCTTGCGTGACCACCTCTTCCTCGGTCGAACGGCGGCGCTAAGAACAGTATAAGACTAACAAGTATCAGATTTCACAGCGCGTTCGTTCGTTAAAGTCAAAGGGCGAAGATCATAGCAGTTGATTCCTTTCTTGTCAGAAGAGCACAGCGACACACGATCTTCATGATCCTGCCGAAGTGTATTTCAAGGATCTCCTAAATCAACGATGTTTTGAAGCAAACTGAAAAAGTAACTTAGATACGGTTCACTTGGGGGTTCCACACTATATGATAGATATTATGTTTTTGGTAGATACCATTATTGTTAAAAATTGTTTCCATTGAAAAAAGTGAGATACATTAATATTGAATTCATTAAAAAAATGATTATTTTTTTATACAGCTATTTTATTCTGATCATAATAAACAGTCTGTAAACCTGAAATCCTATTCTCTTAAAAGATAAACTTTTCAGGGAGTGTTTGTCTTTACAACAAAATATTTGAATTAATGAAACATTTATTCTGCCTTCCGTCTTTCAAACTTGATCCGAAACCAGAGTTCTTGTCACCTCACATGCTCTCCAAGGCAACTGACACCTGGATGACAGAAACTGATGGCGTCAGAGCGGCGATTCACGGCCGCAGGGCTGGCAGCGGGGATTGCTGTGCAGCGACACTCTGAGGCCACGAAAGGTCTTATAGTAATTGTAAAAAAAAACGGTACTTTCAGTGCTTCATAGAACTTAACAAGTTACTTAAATGCATTTTGCGAGGTGCTGAATCAGCTGGGAAAATATGTCAATACGAGTATCTAGCATTGTGAGTGTTGCCTGTAAGAACACCTTCTTTTTCTTCTTTTCTTCTTTTTCTTCTTTTTCTTCTTCCTCACTTCATGGATTCCCTGTTCCGCCTTTATAACACCATGTATGCCGTGGACGGCCAGTGTCCCTTCTTCCCCTTGGTCTGAACAGAAAGGCATATCGACGGATCCTTTCGTGAGACATTTTGCCTAAGAGCTCTACCCACCGTGATCTGTATTCAGTTATTTTTTCATTTACAGAAAATATGTTAAGTTCCTGTCTTATATCTTCACTTTTTATTTTATCCATTAGGGTGCAGCGTTGTACTCTTCGGAGGAATTTCATTTCAGAGGCTTGTATCTTCAGTTACTCTTCTTTTCTTATTGTCCACGATTCACACCGTTGTGGCACTGCCATGACTTTGTAATTTTTGAACTCTTTTCTAGTTTTAATGCGAAGGTATTTGTTTATTGTTTCTCAAGTATGTTGCAAACGTTATTTTGTTTTCATATCATTACTGTAGTCGTATATGATACCACAGCCCAAATAATTAAAATGTTTTACTTGATCTATTACTTTGTAAGAATTCGATTCTGATTATTCGTATCAGGCTACCTGGACGATCACGTCAACTGCTCAGGTCATTAGCCCCGTAAGTGTAGTGAATTTTTTTTATCACAGGAGGTTGCAGTGATCTTCCTCCGTTAGATGGTCCGACCTACACGTTGGCTAGCGGGTTTCCTAACCAAGTATCTCCCAGCAAGCTTCTTTGAAGGTGCAATGCATGTGATTGCGTGTGTAGGTAAGGGATAGAGAAAGGAAAGACCGCACACGGCCCATGACTCCGGTATTCGCCTGGTGTTGATCGGCCAAACCCACGGAAAACATTCGATCGGAGCTACCGGGGCTATAATTATAATCCAGACAGTGGCTGAATTCGACCTCGCTCTCTTGCGAGTGTCTCAAATCGACCCACCGGCGAGACTCAAACTCTTGGACCTCCCAGTAACAGGCGCTGCAGTGACAACAGCTGGTACTTTGGGACACCTAAGCCTGTGGTCAGCTCGTGGATAGCTCTTGGTCATCGTGCTCGCTTTCCACTTCGCGATCCTGTGTTCGATTCCCGGTCGAGTCAAAGCTATAGTGTGCGTTTTCCTTGCGATGTCCCAGTACATGTTGCTGTGTGACGATGAGGAAATTTACTGCCCAGGTTGAGAAGGCCGGAATATGACGTGGGGATGTTTACGTGCTAACCACACGTACCCCTTAACCCATGGCCGCGAGGCAAGGACGTCGCCGGTAGGCCTGAGCCCGTTCACGGGCTGTCGCGCCAAGTACGTACATATATACATAAACCTGTAGTCACATTGGTCCGGTGAATGAAATAAAAAAATAAAATCGAAACAGTTAACGCGTCACATAGGCGCAATTCTACAAACACGTGGGGAGAAATGTAGGTAGAACAGGAATACGTAGACCGTTATCCACTTTAATCGCCCATCGGAGTTCACTTCGCTATATTGAACGCGTATGTTACTTCACGCATGGCCGAGGGTTGCAATTAGCGTCGCGCGCTGCTTGTTAGTGAATACGCGAGGGAATCATCTCCTCTCGACAATGAAATGTTCTTCATTTACAGTTGTCGTCTATAAAATATGACTAACGGCGAGATCTGCAGGTTACGCGTTTGTAAGGAATTGTAAACAATTAACTTTTAACACGAGTTTCTTAAAGGTGTGATCGGAAGAGGCAGACAATTGTTTATAAAATCATGCTAAAAAATCTGTAGGGATAGAAATATATTGCACCGTACTTAATTTTAGCCTCGGTGGAGCCGCGTTCATGTACATGGAGTAGAAAGGCGCTAGTATTTGCGCCAAGTTTTTGTGACTTGCCTTCTCTTACCACTATTTCAATTGAACACCATCTCACCTACAATCATTCACCAATCGTCATCATTTACCCCTGTGATCACCCTTCACTCAATAGAATTCAATACCGCACACAAAAATTATTACACACTACAAAAGTTACTTCTGCATTGAAGTAGTTATTTTTAGACATGTGGGGTTTCAAAAAGACGTTTAATTTACAAATGGGGAAAAATGAAATACGAATTTTGTAACTTGCAGAGCACAAAACATACCTCGCCATATTCTCCAAAGGCCTCAATCCAGTCTTCAAGAGCTTAGAACTCACCAGTTTTGGGACCGAAGGAGCAGTTTAACGCAAGTTGGGGTTTCAGATTCCCTTAATAATGAATTTAGAGCATAATTTACAAAAGTAAAACTTTTCTTCTTAGATTTCCTTGATGTGTACCTTGAATACTTCACGGTCAAACCGAATTACTTTTACAAGGTATCGCGTCGATTGTGTGTTAAAATTCGTAGAAAGCAATCATCGTTCCTTAGCTTGTTATACGGAGAGATGATGTCGGGAAGTAGCATGTGTATATATTTTTGATTTCCTAACTCAATATTCTTCATTCGGGTTATAGTGTAATTTATATTTGTTAAGAGTATTTGTTTTTACATTTATTAGTGTTCTATGCGTACTCAAGTATGTGAAATGTTGATGTTTTTCAGACACTGGGTAATGTGCCATCACAGGAGATATTTACAAACAATAATGCAAATAATAATAAAATAATAATAAAACCATTCTCTGGCAAAATGTCATTTATGAAATGTGTTTCTTTTTTGTGAACCGTAGATACGTTGTCGATAAACTTCTCCTAAGTGCCGATGTCTTTATGCCACTTTTTGATTGTGAAAGTACAAAGCCTGATTACGACACGAATCTTACAATCGACTAGGGATGAGCGTAATATTTGGTATGTGGCTCGATCGCCAGCGCCGCCGTTGGATGCTTTCGGAACTTCCCGGATGATCCTAGCACACACGCTTATATGCGGCACCCACTCCGATAATCATATCGTTATTGTCTTACTTTCAATGTAGAAAAAGTTGCATCATGCAAACGAACAGCGGTTTTACAAATATTCGATCAAGAGGAAATAATACGAAAAATATTAGTTTTCGGTTTTGCATACTTCAAGAAGCTTAAAAATAAATCGGTGTTCAAATTCTCTGACATAAAGTTCAACTTGTATCAGAAATATTATGGCTAAATATAATGCTTTAATTCTCCTTACCACGTCTGGACAGAGATCATAATTTAAACAAGTTACCCTACTTTTCAATGATGTAGATATTTCTCCTTGCGGCCCTACAATATTTAAATACTT
Organism: Gryllus longicercus; assembly: GCA_038098605.1. NCBI lineage: Eukaryota > Metazoa > Arthropoda > Insecta > Orthoptera > Gryllidae > Gryllus > Gryllus longicercus. The sequence continues at coordinate 2,144,186 of JAZDUA010000169.1, read as the reverse complement.
TGTATGTAACACTAACGGTTAAGATTTTTGGAAGAAATGAGTAAATGTTTTTGGTAAGTGGAAGAAAAAATGATTTTGGAAAAAATCGTACTTACTTAATTGTATTTACGTACCTAGTGTTTTAATAACATTTTATTTGTTTAAAGTCGCTATTTAACAATGATTAATGATGTTGAAGTTTTGTCGATGCTTTCATTCAAATACTTTTTTAATCACCCTGCATACATATTTCTATTATGTTTCGATTATTTAGTGCCTGAAGGCACTTGTGGCGGCCACCTTTTCTTCATAAGGCTTCATTATGAATTTCGAAAATATACTCGTATCGGACATCATTGGTAGGTATTGGTATTTTGTATCTAGCAGGTGAAAAAATTTCCTTCGTAGAGTAGTACTGTCAAAAATATTCTTAAATTTCACTTAAAATCTGTGCCTTTTGAATTATCATATATTCGTAATGACAAAAATTACAATAATATAACATTAATAATTATATCTTTTGATGCTGGAATAAATCTCAAATTGTTTGCAGGGCATCTTTTTATGTTTTAAAACTTGGGCATCTTGTTTTATTAGATACAATTACCAGATTTTTCTTAAAACATTGCATGTATTTCTATAAATTAGTAGAATTTCAATAACGTCAACATAAAGTTAAAAGAAAAGTTTTATTTGAAGGATCAGCATCTCTACCATTAACCAGTTTCACATAAAGTGGTTTGAATATAGAGAATGATATTTATGTAAATAAATTAACATGCGAGTTTTCTTGTTATTGAAGGAGAGCTGAATTAATTGAGAGGTTTTATCATTATGTATGTAAATATTTATGAAAATACCTGAATGTATAAAAATGGTATGGAACATTATTACGATTTAAATGTACAAATATAAATGTTACAAAATGTACTTCATTTAATATTCATATAATACCATCAATACAACAGTTCCGCATGAAAGGAAGTGCCGACTTCCTACGAGTCATCTTTATTTGTCTCATAATAGAGCAAATACCATCTGTGTATGACTAGTCTGGAAGAAATTAGCATTTTTCCAATGAACGCTACGACGTATATACTAATATTCGTCAGTTGCATGAAATCTTCTTGTCGGTCTGCAACTGTAGAACTGCCGAACATCTGTGGGTTTGAAAAGGGTATGTGGTGGTCAATAAAATCGTATGCTTTTGATAAAGCAAATCAATGAAAATTTATTTTTGATGTAATGAATGGAGATGTTAACACGATTGACGGAGATGTCTGTATTCATTTTGAGACAGTGAGTTTATTTGTACTGAGAAGGATTCTAATTCTACGATTTAAACGTTTTTCTAGAATTTTAAAAATCTCATTAGTATGTTCTACCTATTCGCTTTTGCCCCATGCTCTCTCCAACTGCTACCCGTGGACGCATAGAATATTTTTATTGTATATGTTGTTTTACATTTTCTCAATTTTTTGGTACCCAAATAGTAGAATTGAAATATCACTTTAAGAATATTTAGAAGAGTAACTCCTAGTGCTAAATATAAATAATCATTGAAAAATTACGAGCTGCTTTGTGAGAAAATGTCATTTAAGGATTTTGAAAATGCCCAACTTTGTGCTCATTTTTACAGAAAAATGTTTAATTTTCTAGAAACTTCATCAGAAATATTTTAATGCATCTGTACTCACAAATGCACAAATATATAAAAAACACTTATTGTAAATAATAATGAGATAAGAAACATTTTAAAAATAAAGTTGTGTAACCTTTGCAAAATCAAAAGAATACATTAAAATGGTGTGTTATCACTGCATATAACACTTACCTTTCAGAAAGTTTAAAGAACAAATTCGGAGCTGTTTTAGAGAAAATCTTATATGTAAATTGTCTATATTCCACGCAAAATTACTCAGATTTTTTGAAAAATTTCAAGAAGTAAAAAGTCTTTTTTAATTTTCGAAATTTTAGAGATTTCACCGATAACGATATACGCACCATTTTATAAGCCTCTTTTGTTGGAACCGAGAAAAATGTTTAAACAAAAAATGGAGCCATTTTTTGAGAAACTGTTCACAATATTGAGGCTTCCTGTAAAAGACCATTCGGAATCAAAATATCCGTTTAAAATACAAGAGGCTGCGACAACAGACAGATCGATCGGGAAATATCAATTTTGGTGAAAATTGTGCTTACAATTCAGGTGCTGAGTATGTTAACAGACGCAGAGACACATGTTTTTCCGTAAATCAATTTTTTGGAATCAAGCGCTCACAATACGTAAATTCTGATTGCATGACTTGTTAATAGGAAGTAATGAAAATATGTACGACAATAAACTTTTTTGTTACATCTTTGAGTTTTGCTGTCAAAAAATTACCGCAGCACTACAATAATTTCTCTGTTTGGAGAGCAATATGCGTGAAAGCAAGAACTACTCCGATGTACGTCCTTGTCCCCCTTGATATGCGACTGTGATCGTGAGAAGGAGATACTTCGGAAAGCAGTACCACGTCACTTAAAAAGAGGCGATTTTTTTAAACAATCAGAAAGCGAAGGAGGAAAACAGCGAAATGAAAGTGATAACGTTAATTAGTTATCAACAGAAATGCAATGCAATTGATCACAATGTACATGAAATGACAATCATCATTATAAACTATTATACTACAGGGAAGAATCATGACTTTGTTCTGTTTCTAAGATAACGTCTACACAAAACCTCTTAAATGTGCTACTACTGAAGAGGAAATTATTGCCAATCCTCATTAAAACAGATTTAAGATCAAAAAGTAAACGTTTGCAGAAGATAATGTATAGAAACAAAAGTCGTACTTGCAACCTGCAACACGCTGGATGCTGCAACACACGTACCATCGCGCTTAGCTCGGAAACAGTTTTAGAATAATCATAATTTGCAATGTGCTGAATGTTTGCAAGGAGACAACTAGTAAATCTTAATATTAGAGTAGGCTACTTCTCAGAAGATACACTGAAGCATTACCTTCTGTCGTAAAACGAAAGCTACATCCACCTTGAAGGTTGGTTTGCACGTTTTGAATCTAGCATATTTGATATGCGGATGCGCCAAACAAATTCAATATAAACAACTCGGCAACTGTACATTCTCAAAACATGTTGTAAGTAATTTGTTTTCTTCTCTCAATATCAGAAATCTGTTCTCGACGTTTCGCGGTTGTGTTTTAATATCCCTGCTCATTACCAGAACAGATATACTAGATAAAACTAGTTCGCAAACAGATGCTTGGTATTTAACGCTGATAAAATCCTCACCAATTTATGTGATTCAATTTACAGAATTTACATTTCCCCAAGTTTTGCATTTTTTGAAATAAATGCTCGAGACAACTGTGACTATTATTATTAAATTGGCACAAAACGTGGTGCAGTTTTATTGTAAGAACAAAACTTCTATTCCTATAAATAATCAAAAAGTATTTGAAGAGAGAAAATATGAGATAAAAATGGATTTTTATATTGTCTGTAAGCATTTTTAGAAAAACATTGTACTCTCATTGTAAGAGAACATAAAGCATTTGATGCAGTCACATTTTCTTGTAGGGCAAAGTAAGATTTTTCTAATGGAATAATTTTCAAAAACAAAATTTCTACGCGTGGGATTACGCCATCTTCAGTGTTAAACGCACTCTATAAAATACTCAGAGAAACATTTTTGAAAGAGAAAAATACAGCAACAAACTGTTAAGAGCAACAAGCTCTGTTGAATGTCAAATTTCCTTGGACTAAAACGTTGCATTCTCCACAGAGAGCTAATTTAATTTTTCTACTCTACTTCGCAAAAACAAAGAAATAACTTTGCTAATATAATTCTGTTGATTCTGAAGTTTTCTCTCTGATGTACCGAGAAAAGAATTTAATTAGCAAAAAACCAGTAATTATGCGACATAAAAATATATAAACTATATAATTTAAACAGCTTTGTTTTTCCAAAGGACTTCGAATTCAAAATAGTCTCCAAACAGTAGTGTTAAGTTATCAACGTAAAACACTTTAATCATTAAACTCATCAACCTAATAACACAGATCTATCGGGCAACTTTTCACGGTGGAATTACTTAAAAAATTGAAAGTGATACACAACCCAAAATTCCCCGTTTTATGTGTAATGGTTATGTAATAATTATATTTCAAATTTTAAACTCTAGGACACTAATCTCTATTGTAGACTTTTCGAGCAGCTTCGAAGCACCTACTAAGCAGCTTCGAATCTTAAAAAAGCGCACCAAGTTCAATGTCATAGGGCTACTATAACATTGAAACATTTCAATAAAATACTTTATTCTGTGCTTTCGAGGTCCAAACAGTAATGAAGTTCTGTATTTTTAATATTGGAAGGAACACACTGCTGTTTCTCTTGCATCAAATAAGACACCCTCGGTTAACACAAAACAAATACTTCCATTTATTTTATTCATGAAAAATTATTTTCACCGAGCAGTGTTTTATATTTAATTGCCTTCTTGTTTCACTGCCATTGTTAATACAAATTGTAAGTGAACAGTGTTGGTCATATTTTTGTACTATAGCACTTTGTGGCCTTGTATTGTTTTGTATTCTTGTTTGTAGAAAAAATCTCCTCAGAAGCGGATAGCATTGATAATAAAAGTATTCAAGAATGACGGGGCAAGAAAATCAAAATAAACCTGATTATTTTAATAATGGAAATAATTATTCATTATCGCAAATATTTTAATTGTAAATTTCACAAACATTAAAAGAATAAATGGTTCGAGATAGACTGTTAAATTCGGAAATTGAAGCGTGTTCATTCGTTGTCATTTGTGAAGTTTTAACACCTTAAAAACGTTAAAAATCACGAGGTCCCTCGCGGAGTATACACAAACAAATACACACACGGATCGAAGATAAACGTGCCAAAAACATACACTTTTTGGCAAAACGGAAAACACCATGCGCCGAGTGTGAAAAAAGTGGAAGGAAATGCCGAGGTGAGAGGTAACAAAACGTGTTTTTAAAGCAGTTATTAAATACTTTATTCCCAACCGTTGTATCCGGCACTGTAGCTACACATCCAATTGTTTTAAAGCATGTCCGCCGGCTGAGATTTCCGAATTTTATGCAAAGACATTTAAAACCAAATATACTGCAGATATCTTATATTCTGAATTTCATTTTGAAATATAAATACCAAATATTTTGTACATCTCTTCTCAAATATTACCTATATTCTTGTTTACGATTTCACTCCCAACGTCAGCATAACGCTAGATACTTGTAGTACAAGTCTTCGTCACAAATATATAATAATAATAATAATAATAATAATAATAATAATAATAATAATAATAATAATAATATTTATTGAGTCATATATACAATTACAATCGTGTATGACGAGTCAATATGATGCCTTGGGTGGAGAGAGCGAAGTTATATTACTGTTCAGGAGCAAACAAGGGACCATCTCAGCATTTGCTCAAAGGACCAGGGAAACTGAACAAAACCTGATCGAGATGGGGTCATTGGCCTAGAAATACAATACTTGTAACAGTTAGATTAAGATATTACACAGTAGATAAATTATCTGCTAATAATTAACATTAATAATATTAATTGCATTAACAATAATAATTACATTAACAATAATAATTACATTAACAATAATAATTACATTAGCAATAATAATTACATTAATAATACATATCAATTATGTTTGCAACTACATCAAATTTTACAATAGTAGTACATTCTATATTTATATCTTGAAATGGTGAGGAGGCAAGTTTTGACCAGTTTTTTTCTTCTTGTATTCTCCTTCTATTTCACAGGATCATTTTCAGCTTGAAACGGTTCATATGAAACAGAAAGTCTAATGGAATAAGAAATTCTTATTTATTTATATTTTTTAAGGGAAATGTTGTAATTTGAAAATTCCTTTACACTGTAGAACATTATATTTTTTTAATGTTCGGGAATGCTTTTGGAGGTGCGAGTTCTATAAAACTTGTGGTTGATTGAAAAAAGTTTGTGCGAGGAACAATAAAATCTAAAGGAGTTCGTATTAAAATAATTATTTTATATCATTAAAAATATAATAATTCAACAAGCCCCACTTGTCGCATTTCCCGTTTTAAAATTGATTTATGTTCACAAATGTTTTATTTATTGCTATTCGAAGTAGATATAATTTTGCTGTTATTTAGTTCATGAATTTTGCTTCAAAATTAACACTACCACAATTGCAAATGCTGGGACCCCAATCCTCTACTTCTAAGTTAGAATTGGCTTGCTTACTTTGGAATACGCACAATTACTTGCGACCAAGTCGCAATATTGCACGCAATGAAGATGGCTTTATGCCTTAAAATGAGACTTTTCTGATTTGACATTTAGTGAGAGTGATTGCGACGAAGAATTCAACAATTATGTTAGAGAACAGACCTGTGAATTCGAAACCGACAATGTCACCGAGAGTGACACTGGAAATTTTACTGCTGCGCCAAAATATGGGCTTTTTTATCTCCTGAAATTAGTAAGCAAACACAATTGTGAAATGTAAGAGTAGTTAATCGATAATAATAATAATAATAATAATAATAATAATAATAATAATAATAATAATAATAATAATAATAATAATAATAATTTTAGAAATAATATAATAATAATTCTAGAAATATTATAACAATAATTCTAGAACTAGTTAATCGATGGTGATGATGATAATAATAATAGTAGTAGTAATTATAGAAATAATATAAAAATAATTTTAGAAATAATAATAGGGACGACCCGAAAGGGTGCAGACTTCCATTAAAGTTGAAGAACTAGAAGACGAGCCACCCTCACAGAATGAAAAGAAGAGACCTGCAGCACTGCTCTCAATTAACAAACGCTATGTTGGATACAATCAGTCGTGGGCAACCTGAAGGTACTATTTTGCTGTCGGCTGAAGGGTTGCACAAGCCTGTCAACTTTACGTTGCAAGTAATGTAACGTGTTCTTGTCCCTCTACATTCTTTGAGAAATTCCGCACACAAAAGCGAAAATTAATATTAGTAGTAATAGAAGAAATCTGTCGTAATAATAAATATTATTAGCAATTATTGTAGTATATTTTTATAAATTACTTACATTAATCATTAATTATAATTAATTATAGTTATTGTATATTTTATAAATAAAAATTTATGTAATCTAGAACATAAAAAATGTGTGTTTAATTTTTGAAAAGTTGAGCCCAAAATTCACAATAGTGAGGGCGCTTTTTTTGAATTTTGAAACTTTCTCAATTTTGAGAGTATTTTCATATATAATATGTACAAACATACCGGGATACATAAATATAAGACCATCTAATCTAATTTACTCTAAGAGTCCGAAAGGGTCAGGTTTTCTGATCACCCATATTCCAGTACTTCTCGTTGATCGTTTTAAAGGATTTGCTTCACATTACTTGGCACCTCTTCCTATTGATCTGAATGACTTGAATCTACGATTTAACATTTATATGTCTCATTCTTTGGAAGAAAATAAATGTAATGAATGTAGATAAAACGAATCACTGTAAAGACAGTGATTGATTTCCTCCTTAAAAGGAGAATGTGCTATTAGATTAATAAAGAAATTGTGATTATTTTGTATTTTCATTATATTTTATTCACTCTCCAGTTCTATCACTGTAAACTTTATGAAAACTGTCGACGATTGACACACTTTTATACTTATACTAAAAGCTGTACTATTTGAAAATTATTACGCTTTTCATTAGGGGTATTTAACGCTACACCTCATTTAGTTCTGTAAAGTTTATTAACAGTACGAATGTTTAGCATTATTTTCGAAAATGATTTTTAACGTTATTGTAACACTTATTGTAACTTAGATTATTTTTCCATGAATACATTCGCATAGAGAAAATTAATTGCCATTCACTGAGAAGATTCGAGAGTTGACGCGTTTTTCTCTTTTATATAAATTATGATTTTTTTATTACGTACGTGTAATTATGTACGTGTGTCTTTCAATATTTCAACAAACATTTTTGGAGAAGGAAATGCTTAATGGGGTAATAGAAACTTTCCGGGGTGTTAGTAAGCAACCTTGCAAAGAATGTTTATTCTGCCTGGTTAGGATGGGTTGTCCACACAAAGAAAGAACTCTTGCAGGAAGTCGTTAGATCAGATTTTGAACATTATGAAAACGTACAAATGTTAGAAATATTCGTTTGGATGAATAAACAATACGGCAACAGCTGCATCAACATACAAGAGAGAGTCAGTACGGAGTAATGGAGGGAGTTATTGGCGGATTCTACCTAAAAAAATGTTGTCTTTGGTTTTAAAAAATGTCTTTGCTTTAACTATCTCAAGTAAAGCTTCCCTAAGAAGTTAAATATACTTCGTTAAGATAACTGAAGTTTGACTTATTAGCTGATATCAGGTATGGCTTAGGAAAATTATTTATTATTAAGATTAGAGCTGATATTCCTAAAAATGCGTGTTCGTATTTTCTGCAACGCTCGCACAACTACGTCCATTTAACCGCTCAGATATTTCAGGATTTATTTTCACTTCAGTAAACACGAAATTTATTACACCTGTTCTGCTTTTTCGTCGAGATGCACGATAACGGTTATTTACAACCAGTGAAAAACTCTGCAAATACACCGCTCTGTAGATAACTTGTCATATTCTTGGGCTTTGTGAATGCAGTAGATACCGAAACTAAATTTCCTCAGCCAGGTGAATAGATTCTATGCTCAGACAAGTAGTAGAAACCTTTCGCTATCCCCAAACATAATTTTAACGTTTAGCATTGATGATATTACGCTATTCTGGACATGATCAAGAGTCATTCATTATTTTATATTAGTATTTGCATCCCATAAAATTAAAGACAGTTGTTTTGGAAAAATATCATCATTACAGACATCAGTTTTGCCCCACTTTTGTACAACGTTTTGACAAAGGGTATTTGTCTTTTTCAAGTACTGGAAATAAATTATTACAATTATTCTAAAGGATTGAACACAACATGTTACAAAAATGCAGATATTGATTCATTCTTTTTGAAAAAGGATTTAAATTAATGGTATTCAAAAAGTAATATAAATTTTAATATATAGTCACAACCAACAAACAATAATTCATTGTTTGTTTTAGGACTTTTATGCAACACTTCAACACAGTGTAGGGAAGATACTCATCAATATTAACTAATAAGATGTTATTTTGAATTTGAGAATGCCTATCTAGAGACCGCGTATGGAATATTGTTACGAAAAAATGTTTCGGAGGATTTAATTTTGCCTCGATTCTGCCACTTATCGATTTTATTTTGAAAGTTCGATGAGCATTTTATGCCTTTTGAACAAAGACTTTAACAAGGATCAAATCCGCTAACTAAAAAAAGAAAGTCTGTAAACTACGCACTAATCAACTGAGAATGGCTGCATGAAGATTTAAGTAGAGAAGTTGAACGGATTTGTGGGGAATTTGACTTCTCCTATACTTCCTCTTTGATCCATGGCTCTCAGTGATGAAGTTCACCCTAAATGTAAAACGTGAAAACAATGTTTCTCCCAGCGCTCCTACTCGCCTGGCAAAAACCTCTACCTCCTCCCGTAACCTAACACAATTGCAATTTAATTGATACAACTGGAAAACCGTCAAAATTCGTCGGTTTATATACCCGCGCACCTCTACATTACTCATTTTCGCATTGGTAAATACTCTTTGATCTTCATATCTAAAAAAATCGCAATCTTCGCTTCGCTACCCCCCTCTCTCTCACACACACTCACACATATACACATCCATTCATACATACATACACACGCGCGCGCTTGCTCGCATCAGACGAAACAATATTTGCTTTCGACGGGTCGGTTGCAACAGCCCAACAAAACGAAGAGATGAGTAAACTACTGTAGATAGACGTTTATTTGGTAGCTTTAAGATGTTATTACTAATTCTACCGTTAATAATACTGATAATAACACAAAGTGATAACACGTTATTTCTAAGTTTTGCAGTTTTCGAAATTTCAGAGTGTTCAACGAAAATTATACCTGCCCCAATTTTAAGCGTTCTTTACTCAATCCGAGGAAAAAGTTAAGTTAAAAAATTTGGAGGCAGTTTTGTTGAGAAATAATATTGAGTCTTCATATAAAGAACCCACTAAAATCAAAATATTCCTTTTCAACCCCATAAAACTGAGTTTGACCGGATCAACCTGGAAATAGTAATTTGGGAGAAAATTGTCTGAAGTGTTCATGCGCCTGGTTTCACAAACTTATTACCTTTTCGAACCAAGAGTCCAGAAAACGTTAATTCTGACAACACGATGAGTTAAAAGAAATATTTTACTATGTAGACGGACATGATTTATTCACTTTTTCGAAACCAGGGCACTCACATTTCTCTCAAAAAATGGAGATTTTTGTTGCAGCTCTACAATTCATTCGCTTTACTCTTTCTTTCTTATCTGATCAAAGTATGGCGGGGAAGTAAAATTTATGAAATTTGGATTAATAAAAAGCTCAAACCACTTTCTATGAGTAAACAAAACATTCAGTGTTTTAAATATATAGAAAATGTCTTTTCGTGAAGTAACCTATTCAATATTTCAATTAAATATCAAGAATATATTATCTTCTCATGAAGAGCAATTTGTATAATGCATTTAGATGTCAATATAACTGAGAGGCTAGTAATCTAAGAGTGGTAAATGAATTGAAAAAAATCTACAAATACATAATTTATTATCTTTCTCATTCAATTTGTCCATATACATTTGCTCTCCTATCGGTGCAAACCAAATATATGAAGCATAATGTTTAGAAGAAATCTCGAAAAACACGAAACAATTTGGATAAACTCGAAACTGTGTGTTCTACAAGAGCGCAAGTGGATCGTGGTGGCTGTGTGTGACGTATGAATGAAATAACAAAGACGTTAACCATCATTGTACTCCATAACAACAGTTAGCACTTCAAGTGACCTGGCAATTTATGGTCAATTTTCGTGTCTCACCTTCAACCTACGTCAATTCAGAAGTTTGAATGTAAATAATGGTATGGCATTTTGGAAGTAATAAATAATATTGGTATTTATGAAGAAGAGAAGGTAGCTCTGTTAATTTTCCGTGTGATTTCAAGAACAGTTACAAATCGCGCACTGAAAATTTTTTCGTTCGATTTTTACCCTATCGTTACGTAGAAAAAGCGATTAGACAATCTATTTTCCAGCAAAACGAAAAATGTCGGTTACCAATATTTATCTCTGAATAATTCGTTTATCGTAATTTATTCTACAGATTGAGTGATGTGTTTCGTGATCTAGGGAGCTTACCGTATCATTTTGGGAATAGCCTCTTTCGGAAGCTAACTGAATCCACCGTTTTCCTAGAGAGGCGCGTCTCTTGGGAGTACTGGCGCACTTGATATTTACTTAATGTTGGAGAGTGAGAGCTTGGATGGTTAAATGATAAACATAAGTATATGTAAGAGCTATTTATTCGTACAAGTGCATAGGTAGAGAGAGAGGGAAAGAGAGAGAGAGGTGAGGCAGGGTGAGAGAGGAGGAGGCAGGGAGAGAGAGAGAAAGGCAGGGAGAGAGAGGAGGAGTCAGGGAGCGAGAGAGGAAGAGTCAGGGAGAGAGAGAGGAGGAGGCAGGGAGAGAGAGAGGAGGAGGCAGGGAGAGAGAGAGGAGGAGGCAGGGAGAGAGCGAGGAAGAGGCAGGGAGTGAGAGAGAGGAAGAGGCAGGGAGTGAGAGAGAGGAAGAGGCAGGGAGTGAGAGAGAGGAAGAGGCAGGGAGTGAGAGAGAGGAAGAGGCAGGGAGTGAGAGAGAGGAAGAGGCAAGGAGTGAGAGAGAGGAAGAGGCAAGGAGTGAGAGAGAGGAAGAGGCAAGGAGTGAGAGAGAGGAAGAGGCAAGGAGTGAGAGAGAGGAAGAGGCAGGGAGTGAGAGAGAGGAAGAGGCAGGGAGTGAGAGAGAGGAAGAGGCAGGGAGTGAGAGAGAGGAAGAGGCAGGGAGTGAGAGAGAGGAGGCAGGGAGTGAGAGAGAGAAGGCAGGGAGTGAGAGAGAGGAGGCAGGGAGTGAGAGAGAGGAGGCAGGGAGTGAGAGAGAGGAGGCAGGGAGTGAGAGAGAGGAGGCAGGGAGTGAGAGAGAGGGGGCAGGGAGTGAGAGAGAGGGGGCAGGGAGTGAGAGAGAGGGGGCAGGGAGTGAGAGAGAGGGGGCAGGGAGTGAGAGAGAGGGGGCAGGGAGTGAGAGAGAGGGGGCAGGGAGTGAGAGAGAGGGGGCAGGGAGTGAGAGAGAGGGGGCAGGGAGTGAGAGAGAGGGGGCAGGGAGTGAGAGAGAGGGGGCAGGGAGTGAGAGAGAGGGGGCAGGGAGTGAGAGAGAGGGGGCAGGGAGTGAGAGAGAGGGGGCAGGGAGTGAGAGAGAGGGGGCAGGGAGTGAGAGAGAGGGGGCAGGGAGTGAGAGAGAGGGGGGAGGGAGTGAGAGAGAGGGGGCAGGGAGTGAGAGAGAGGAGGCAGGGAGTGAGAGAGAGGGGGCAGGGAGTGAGAGGAGAGGGGGCAGGGAGTGAGAGGGAGGGGGCAGGGAGTGAGAGAGAGGGGGCAGGGAGTGAGAGAGAGGGGGTCAAGGAGTGAGAGAGAGGGGGCAGGGAGTGAGAGAGAGGGGGCAGGGAGTGAGAGAGAGGGGGCAGGGAGTGAGAGAGAGGGGGCAGGGAGTGAGAGAGAGGGGGCAGGGAGTGAGAGAGAGGGGGCAGGGAGTGAGAGAGAGGGGGCAGGGAGTGAGAGAGAGGGGGCAGGGAGTGAGAGAGAGGGGGCAGGGAGTGAGAGAGAGGGGGCAGGGAGTGAGAGAGAGGGGGCAGGGAGTGAGAGAGAGGGGGCAGGGAGTGAGAGAGGGGGCAGGGAGTGAGAGAGAGGGGGCAGGGAGTGAGAGAGAGGGGGCAGGGAGTGAGAGAGAGGGGGCAGGGAGTGAGAGAGAGGGGGCAGGGAGTGAGAGAGAGGGGGCAGGGAGTGAGAGAGAGGGGGCAGGGAGTGAGAGAGAGGGGGCAGGGAGTGAGAGAGAGGGGGCAGGGAGTGAGAGAGAGGGGGCAGGGAGTGAGAGAGAGAGGGGGCAGGGAGTGAGAGAGAGAGGGGGCAGGGAGTGAGAGAGAGAGGGGGCAGGGAGTGAGAGAGAGGGGGCAGGGAGTGAGAGAGAGGGGGCAGGGAGTGAGAGAGAGGGGGCAGGGAGTGAGAGAGAGGGGGCAGGGAGTGAGAGAGAGGGGGCAGGGAGTGAGAGAGAGGGGGCAGGGAGTGAGAGAGAGGGGGCAGGGAGTGAGAGAGAGAGGGGGCAGGGAGTGAGGGAGAGGGGGCAGGGAGTGAGAGAGAGGGGGCAGGGAGTGAGAGAGAGGGGGCAGGGAGTGAGAGAGAGAGGGGGCAGGGAGTGAGAGAGAGAGGGGGCAGGGAGAGAGAGAGGGGGCAAGGAGTGAGAGAGAGGGGGCAGGGAGTGAGAGAGAGAGGGGGCAGGGTGTGAGAGAGAGAGGGGGCAGGGAGAGAGAGGGGGGGCAAGGAGTGAGAGAGGGGGGGCAGGGAGTGAGAGAGAGAGGGGGCAGGGAGTGAGAGAGAGAGGGGGCAGGGAGTGAGAGAGAGAGGGGGCAGGGAGTGAGAGAGAGAGGGGGCAGGGAGTGAGAGAGAGAGGGGGCAGGGAGTGAGAGAGAGGGGGCAGGGAGTGAGAGAGAGGGGGCAGGGAGTGAGAGAGAGGGGGCAGGGAGTGAGAGAGAGGGGGCAGGGAGTGAGAGAGAGGGGGCAGGGAGTGAGAGAGAGGGGGCAGGGAGTGAGAGAGAGGGGGCAGGGAGTGAGAGAGAGGGGGGCAGGGAGTGAGAGAGAGGGGGCAGGGAGTGAGAGAGAGGGGGCAGGGAGTGAGAGAGAGGGGGCAGGGAGTGAGAGAGAGAGGGGGCAGGGAGTGAGGGAGAGGGGGCAGGGAGTGGGAGAGAGAGGGGGCAGGGAGTGAGAGAGAGAGGGGGCAGGGAGAGAGAGAGGGGGCAAGGAGTGAGAGAGAGAGGGGGGCAGGGAGTGAGAGAGAGAGGGGGGCAGGGAGTGAGAGAGAGAGGGAGGCAGGGAGTGAGAGAGAGAGAGGAGGCAGGGAGTGAGAGAGAGAGGAAGCAGGGAGTGAGAGAGAGAGGAAGCAGGGAGTGAGAGAGAGAGGAAGCAGGGAGTGAGAGAGAGAGGAGGCAGGGAGTGAGAGAGGAGGCAGGGAGTGAGAGAGAGGAGGCAGGGAGTGAGAGAGAGGAGGCAGGGAGTGAGAGAGAGGAGGCAGGGAGTGAGAGAGAGGAGGCAGGGAGTGAGAGAGAGGAGGCAGGGAGTGAGAGAGAGGAGGCAGGGAGTGAGAGAGAGGAGGCAGGGAGTGAGAGAGAGGAGGCAGGGAGTGAGAGAGAGAGAGGAGGCAGGGAGTGAGAGAGAGAGAGGAGGCAGGGAGTGAGAGAGAGAGAGGAGGCAGGGAGTGAGAGAGAGAGAGGAGGCAGGGAGTGAGAGAGAGAGAGAGGAGGCAGGGAGTGAGAGAGAGAGAGAGGAGGCAGGGAGTGAGAGAGAGAGAGGAGGCAGGGAGTGAGAGAGAGAGAGGAGGCAGGGAGTGAGAGAGAGAGAGAGGAGGCAGGGAGTGAGAGAGAGAGAGAGGAGGCAGGGAGTGAGAGAGAGAGAGGAGGCAGGGAGTGAGAGAGAGAGAGAGGAGGCAGGGAGTGAGAGAGAGAGAGGAGGCAGGGAGTGAGAGAGAGAGGAGGCAGGGAGTGAGAGAGAGAGGAGGCAGGGAGTGAGAGAGGAGGCAGGGGGTGAGAGAGAGAGAGGAGGCAGGGAGTGAGAGAGAGAGGAGGCAGGGAGTGAGAGAGAGAGAGGAGGCAGGGAGTGAGAGAGAGAGGAGGCAGGGAGTGAGAGAGAGAGGGGGCAGGGTGTGAGAGAGAGAGGGGGCAGGGAGAGAGAGGGGGCAAGGAGTGAGAGAGAGGGGGCAGGGAGTGAGAGAGAGAGGGGGCAGGGAGTGAGAGAGAGAGGGGGCAGGGAGTGAGAGAGAGGGGGCAGGGAGTGAGAGAGAGGGGGCAGGGAGTGAGAGAGAGGGGGCAGGGAGTGAGAGAGAGGGGGCAGGGAGTGAGAGAGAGGGGGCAGGGAGTGAGAGAGAGGGGGCAGGGAGTGAGAGAGAGGGGGCAGGGAGTGAGAGAGAGAGAGGGGGCAGGGAGTGAGAGAGAGAGGGGGCAGGGAGTGAGAGAGAGAGGGGGCAGGGAGTGAGGGAGAGGGGGCAGGGAGTGAGAGAGAGGGGGCAGGGAGTGAGAGAGAGAGGGGGCAGGGAGTGAGAGAGAGAGGGGGCAGGGAGTGAGAGAGAGAGGGGGCAGGGAGTGAGAGAGAGAGGGGGCAGGGAGAGAGAGAGGGGGCAAGGAGTGAGAGAGAGGGGGCAGGGAGTGAGAGAGAGAGGGGGCAGGGTGTGAGAGAGAGAGGGGGCAGGGAGAGAGAGAGGGGGCAAGGAGTGAGAGAGAGGGGGCAGGGAGTGAGAGAGAGAGGGGGCAGGGAGTGAGAGAGAGAGGGGGCAGGGAGTGAGAGAGAGAGGGGGCAGGGAGTGAGAGAGAGAGGGGGCAGGGAGTGAGAGAGAGAGGGGGCAGGGAGTGAGAGAGAGGGGGGGCAGGGAGTGAGAGAGAGGGGGCAGGGAGTGAGAGAGAGGGGGCAGGGAGTGAGAGAGAGGGGGCAGGGAGTGAGAGAGAGGGGGCAGGGAGTGAGAGAGAGGGGGCAGGGAGTGAGAGAGAGGGGGCAGGGAGTGAGAGAGAGGGGGCAGGGAGTGAGAGAGAGGGGGCAGGGAGTGAGAGAGAGAGGGGGCAGGGAGTGAGAGAGAGGGGGCAGGGAGTGAGAGAGAGAGGGGGCAGGGAGTGAGAGAGAGAGGGGGCAGGGAGTGAGAGAGAGAGGGGGCAGGGAGAGAGAGAGGGGGCAGGGAGAGAGAGGGGGCAAGGAGTGAGAGAGAGAGGGGGGCAGGGAGTGAGAGAGAGAGGGAGGCAGGGAGTGAGAGAGAGAGAGGAGGCAGGGAGTGAGAGAGAGAGGAAGCAGGGAGTGAGAGAGAGAGGAAGCAGGGAGTGAGAGAGAGAGGAAGCAGGGAGTGAGAGAGAGAGGAAGCAGGGAGTGAGAGAGAGAGGAGGCAGGGAGTGAGAGAGAGGAGGCAGGGAGTGAGAGAGAGGAGGCAGGGAGTGAGAGAGAGGAGGCAGGGAGTGAGAGAGAGAGGAGGCAGGGAGTGAGAGAGAGAGGAGGCAGGGAGTGAGAGAGAGAGGAGGCAGGGAGTGAGAGAGAGAGGAGGCAGGGAGTGAGAGAGAGAGAGAGGAGGCAGGGAGTGAGAGAGAGAGAGAGGAGGCAGGGAGTGAGAGAGAGAGAGAGGAGGCAGGGAGTGAGAGAGAGAGAGAGGAGGCAGGGAGTGAGAGAGAGAGAGGAGGCAGGGAGTGAGAGAGAGAGAGAGGAGGCAGGGAGTGAGAGAGAGAGAGGAGGCAGGGAGTGAGAGAGAGAGAGGAGGCAGGGAGTGAGAGAGAGAGAGGAGGCAGGGAGTGAGAGAGAGAGAGAGGAGGCAGGGAGTGAGAGAGAGAGAGAGGAGGCAGGGAGTGAGAGAGAGAGAGAGGAGGCAGGGAGTGAGAGAGAGAGAGAGGAGGCAGGGAGTGAGAGAGAGAGAGAGGAGGCAGGGAGTGAGAGAGAGAGAGAGGAGGCAGGGAGTGAGAGAGAGAGAGAGAGGAGGCAGGGAGTGAGAGAGAGAGAGAGGAGGCAGGGAGTGAGAGAGAGAGAGAGGAGGCAGGGAGTGAGAGAGAGAGAGAGGAGGCAGGGAGTGAGAGAGAGAGAGGAGGCAGGGAGTGAGAGAGAGAGAGAGGAGGCAGGGAGTGAGAGAGAGAGGAGGCAGGGAGTGAGAGAGAGAGGAGGCAGGGAGTGAGAGAGAGAGGAGGCAGGGAGTGAGAGAGAGAGAGGAGGCAGGGGGTGAGAGAGAGAGAGGAGGCAGGGAGTGAGAGAGAGAGAGAGGAGGCAGGGAGTGAGAGAGAGAGAGGAGGCAGGGAGTGAGAGAGAGAGAGGAGGCAGGGAGTGAGAGAGAGAGAGAGGAGGCAGGGGGTGAGAGAGAGAGAGAGGAGGCAGGGAGTGAGAGAGAGAGAGAGGAGGCAGGGAGTGAGAGAGAGAGAGGAGGCAGGGAGTGAGAGAGAGAGAGGAGGCAGGGAGTGAGAGAGAGAGAGGAGGCAGGGAGTGAGAGAGAGAGAGGAGGCAGGGAGTGAGAGAGAGAGAGGAGGCAGGGAGTGAGAGAGAGAGGAGGCAGGGAGTGAGAGAGAGAGAGAGGGTGGAGGCAGGATGCAGGCAGGGAATGAGAGGTGAGGGAAGTCGGGCTAATGTGCTTAGCGGGTCGTCTCCTCCGTGCTGCCGCTGCAGCTGGTGCTGCCGCCGTTGTTGCCATAAGATGCCATCTCTCTCGATAGAGTCGTGGTTCGTCTCTGAAGGTGGCTCACAATTATCGTACGCTTCGGCATGTACTCTCACGGCTGCCAGAAGTACACAGCCTCGGTTGACTTTGTATTGTTGATTTGGCGTTAGCTTGTATATTTTCGGGGATGCTTTATGGAAGTAAGTGGACTGTGCGACCTTTGAATGAATATATTCAAAGGGTGACGGTTGGAAAGCCGAAGGGAAGAGGAGAAAGTCGAAGGGTAGTTTTGCAATCTTGAAATTTGAGACTTGTGGTGAAGAATATTGGAAAAACAGGTGTTAGCGTATAGTGTCTCGTCACAATATCACTCACTAGAAAAGAAGACAACCTTTCTCAAGAACTCTCACAATATTAACTTAATTTCCTCTCATGTTTTCTCTTTCTTTTTTCTTTCTTTCCTTTCTTTCCATCCATTCTCTATTCTGTTTAATTTTTGCTTTTAAATTAAACGCTTAGGATATGAGGAACAATACTTTTTCAACTACGTTAGAACGTATTAATTTTTTGTCTCATATCTAAATTTAATATGTCATCTTTCACGCCT
This sequence comes from Gryllus longicercus, assembly GCA_038098605.1. Lineage (NCBI taxonomy): Eukaryota > Metazoa > Arthropoda > Insecta > Orthoptera > Gryllidae > Gryllus > Gryllus longicercus. The sequence continues at coordinate 2,126,195 of JAZDUA010000169.1, read as the reverse complement.
GGTCTTTATTAAACGAGGAAACCTTTTCAATGAATACCACTTACCATTATGGTTGAAACGTTGTGCACTAGTACCCGCAAAATGTGTTAGCAAAAATGAATGTACTATATATCAGCTTACAATATCTGACAGATTCACATCAATTCTAAATTTCCCCGCTTAGTTGTGCTTCGAGAGTCTTTCCCTTTTCCAAAACCCACGTGCTTTCCCTCAGAGATCCTCTCGTAACGCATCGCCATCGCTCAGAGGGAGGAGCTCGTCCCAGCAAATGTTGGGCCGAAGAGCAGGAGCTGGCGTGGGAGTGGAGTGGAGGACCTGCCGCATCGAGTTTTCAACCGAGGGCGCTCAAAAGTACTTTGCGATGGCCGTGCTGAAATCTGCAGTGAAAGCTCATCAGTTCCTGCCAGATGGGTGGGCGGGAGCAAGACAGGAAAAATATCAGTACTGGGAAGACTGCAGGAGGTTTGAACGCGGTGGGAGGGCATGAAGTCCCGACATCTTTAGTATTCTATTTCAAGACGTGGTAGTGGAATAATAGTAGTTTGTGCAATTAGTTTATAATGTTAAGCTTTATTGCACGAGTACATGTTATGAAGTCGAGCGACTTTAGGAGCGAGTTTTCAAATTTGTACGAGTGTAATAAAGCAACATTATAAACGAGTTGCATACTATATGTTTTTGTATAACAGCATTATACATTTATAGGAGAATCAAACTTAATTTTGCGAAACAACTTCCCTGTGACGACTCGGATATTTGACATCGAGTAAACGGTGGTCGGCTGTTCCGTTTAGCTCTACCTCCCCCCGATTCTCTCGCTACGATTGGCTGAATGTGTGACGACGCAATCATTCGTGACATAAAATCTAATACGTCATCTTTTGTGCCGTAAAATGCCCGATTATGAGCGATTTCTTGCAACAGAAAAAGTTATTTTATAATGCTGACATACAAAAAAAGTGTTAATTCTCGAACACGAAAAATATTTTCAACAAATTTAATTTCACTTATACTACACGTATTTGTCTTTTACTGCATTATGTTTAACTAATTGCTGGTCCAAAAATGTCCAGTACTTACTTTACTAAATAGCTTTTTCAAATTTATTTTTAACCATATCCACCACTAAGAATCTGATTTAGAATTATTGGGTTGCATTTAATAAAAATAATATATTTTACTTAACTGAACGAATAATATTTGACTCCATAGCGGAATGGACTCAATTTAATGCAAATAAAAAATTCGAAATGTTTAAAACCCCCCAAAACTTGAAATAAATTCATGGAATTCAGAAAAAGCTATGTAGTAAATATAATGACTTGCACTTAATTAAGCAGTGTGTACTAGATAATATTTCATTCCGTTTTAATGTGTATTCTTTTGACTGCTGTGTTAGAATACCATGCAAATTTCAGAATTTTAAAGTTAAATGAACTTAATTTTACGGAGTGTTGGAAGAAGGGTCGCTGTTTAAAATTGTGCGAGGAATAACGAATGATGGTGTCCGAGAAATAGCGTGGCATTAAGTAGAATTTAAATCACTCATTAGTTATTTTTTATTCACAAAGTGACACCGCATTTCGCATAATTTTCAAAATGGCTTTGAGTCTGCAGAACGGAGAGATCAAAGCAAAGCACCTCGTATGTGTTAATGGCACAAAACTGCCCATCTTCAAACCTGAGAATCACTGTTGCTTATCGACGATAACAAGAGCGTTTATGTACTCTTACTGTGCATGGAGAACAGCACTTTTTAAATTCTTCATTCTCTGCAATGCCGTTGCCTTAAGGCAGATTTAACATTTCACCACACAACGCACACAAAATATCACAATCTTGACCATACTATGACTGCTTTGATCTTGTGGGCATAGATCAAAAAGTCGGACGGTTGCGAGGCGAGGTATGAAATTGCAAACGATTTTAGAGAACTGCGAATCGGTTATCTCAGGGTAAACGTTACAAACTTAGAGCACGTAGGTGATTGAAGATCACATTCGCCAATGAACACGAGGTGGAAACGTCAAAAAACTATGTTAAACATGTGACATTTATTCCTCAGTGTGGAGCAACGTATCATGCGCAGGTGTTTGGTATGTATACGGATTCGGTATTCGATATCCGGTTGGGCCTTCGGTATCCGGTCTTCAGTATCCGGTCTTCAGAATGTATACGGAGCGTACTGTAAATACCATTGATTGCGATTGAACGTTTACTTACAAATGCAGGTCCTTAACGTTTTGCCTGCCACTGAGGGGAAAATAGCACGTCTGTAACTATGCAATATGAAATTTACCACCACGTGTTCATTAGTAGTGTAAATTACTTTCGACACTATTACATGTATTAGAAGTTAATAACATTTAATCTGAGACATTTTGTAGAATCGCCTCACCGTCCAGTAATGAGATGCGCAATTTTTCAGTCTGGGGGAGAGAATTAGCATATTGAAAATGTCCTTCGCCGAGCAAGTAAACTACTTCTTTTCTTACAATAGAGAGAGCGAGTTAGCTGCCTTTGTCAGAGAACGCCATCCAGAAGCGAATCCACGCGCAATCACATCACTGACAGAATTCGGAGTCAAACAGAGGGATCGCACTATGCGACAGTCGCCTGAGCTCTCAGCGCAGCCGAGGCTGCGACAAGCGACGGCCGGCAGTGACCGCGCATGTGCCCTAAAGCTGACCGCAAGAACTGCAGTATTACTTCTCGAAAGAGAAATATTTGCGCCCAAAATAACAAATAACTAAGCAGGTTAATAAAGAATGTAGGAGTTTTGCAGACCCACAATTTAACTAGAAACAAAGAATAAAAAGCTGACGACTGGGCGTTGGTATAAAAAAGTGTTTCTTGAATTTATTAACGCATGTTTTACATCAACAAAATGGTGATACTCTTGAAAATATATTATTTTTGGTTATTTATTATCTTTTTTATTTACGCATATCTTTTCAATGTTTATTGTTAAAATTACGACTACTCTACCGTTTACGATTCAAACCATTCTTGAGCTAGAGTTTAATAAATTCTTCTTCTTTCTTCAGTTTCTGTTTCTACTTATTATTATTAAGAGCTTTCCAGACTTCTCAAAATCATCCATCTTTTCTCCGACCAACCTGGATATCAGATGTTTCCTAATGGTTTCCCATGTCGGCTGGCTTCCACTAATTTTCCAAATGACTTCTTGGGCTATGTTTGTGCCACGCCAACGTTCTTTTTCCCACTCAGTTCCCTAAGTTCTTTATTACACATTATTTTATTGTGTAACTAATTTTGTGCTGTCTGGTCGTTCTCTAATTCTCCTGTAGACGTTCATCTTGGTTTGTAATCGTGAAACTAGGATTGAAAAAAATATTTGCTCGGTATTGAATAATGCAGTGTTTGTGTATTTCACACTACCTGCAATTGAACGTGACATATCGTGCCATGATGCAGGATCTGTACCTGTAATCCTTGGTTCCGTGTAGCGCGTATCCCTCGGTGCGGCCGCGGTGCTTCGCCTTAACGGCCTATTCAACTAGCGGCGCTCCTGTGCGTGGCAACCCACAATGCCGCAATTGGGCCTCGGCTGGGAGGATTGCGGGGGGAAAAGAAGTGGTGGGGGAGGAGAGAGGGGAGGAAGGCGGGGAGAATACAGCATAGACGTGGGGGGGTGGGGAGACGAGGACGGATGTGGGGGGTAGTGTCGAGGCGTCGATCTAAAGGCGTGGAAGAAAGGGTAACCCGTTTCTCTCATGTAAAATGTACAAGATAAAAAATAATCTATGAATAAGAATGCTTCATTTTTGTGTGTTATAAGTGAGCTTGTTAATGTTAACAATTGAAGTATAATTTTTTTAAATATTGTCTATTGTACACTCATTTTATATAAATTTATCCTCCGCTCACTTCTAACCTATTGTTGCCCCATTTGAGGAGGTGTTGCTTCTACTGTAGTAAAACCACTTGAAACTTTTTAAAACAAAATACTTTGTACTACAGCTTGTAATACTTTATGAAATAACCAATTTCATAAAGAATTTGATGTATCTACAACAGTCCAATTGATTTCCAAACTTTGCTGTATATCTTTCGAAACTTTACCATCTTCTCCACACACAAATGTAATTTCTAACTTGAACAATCTTACAAATAAAGGAGAATTCAATACATATTTCCCAAGCATAAATTCAGACCAACTTAACAACCCATTTCTCCTTCTGACCAAATTATATTAATTCCGAACCCTCTGCCATTCTTCCAAATCACCCAAACCACATAATTCATAAATTAAAATTGAAGAGTCCAGAGAGAGTGACATCGCTCTTATTAAGGCTACTGATAAGTTAACTATATATTATTAATATCAAAACTCTCCTGTAAAGCGTTAATCCGCTCTGGAAGAAGATTTGTATGTAAACAAATTGCCTCGGAGTGTTAATACATATTAATTCTAATAGATAAAATACGCCACAAGTAGAAAGATTAATAAAACCTTCTGTTTGGGGGCGTCGGCGAAGGCGGTGGTGCGAGATGGGGTCGGGGTCGAGGCCGATGGTGCGGTGCTATGACAATAGCCGCTCGGGAGGCGGGGAGGTGACGCGGTGGCATCGGCAAGAGACAGAGGTGAGCGCGGAGGCGGACGCGGAGGCTGAAGAGATGGCGGAAACGAAAACAATAACGGGGGTTGCAACGCGGGTCGAACACTTTGTAGTGACCTGACCGTTCATTGCGGTTACACCCCCTTATTCACTGCTCGGGGTAAGTGAGGTATTATTCGAAGTAAGCCTGTGTTCTTGGGTATTAGATTCTTCTCGATAAAGCAATCAATTGGCGCTATTCAGACACTACTGTAGAGCCTAGCTACACAACTGCTTAGGATGTTCAGAAAACTCAACAAATAACTATTTACCACGACACTCCATCGCGGAAGAATCGAATCCTGTGAGACTCACTGGGGAAACGTTATGTGCATTTCAAAAGCACCTAAAATGTTGTAACTATTGCACAGCAATGAAGATTAGAAACCTAGACAATCGAAAGAAGAAGCGTCTTCCATTATTACAAATCGAGATCTTTACCAAAATGGAATACCAAATTGTTATCTTCATGAGCAATTCTTTTTTGTTGTGATTATGTATGCTATATAACACGGAGAATAATGAGTTCATTTAAAAGGGGTTGATGAAAAACAAAGCTTGAAAATCCCTGCTGTAGAGGGCACGATTTCCAACACCCCCTCCACCGCCACGTCGCGCCCGACCGACGCTGAAGCGGGTCAATCAAAGCGAGGGAGCGAGCGAGCGTACGCACTGGCCGGGGTGCGGGTACAGCGGGGGGGGGGGGGCAGGAAGGGGCGGGGAGGGGGAAGGCCAGCCACGTGGCAGATCGCGTGAGAGGCGGAGGGTCGTCCACCCCCCGAAGACTTCGCGCATTAAGAATAATTTGTGAGAGCTTCTAAATTTAGAGCCCCGCGCCTCGCAATGAGAGAATTGAAGCTCCTTTCAAAAAAGAAATCCGGTCGAATAGGAACGTTTTCATCAGTTGATGACGGCGACGGAATATCAAGATGGAATATCGTTTGAAATGGTACGTTTTCATTGTGAATGAGTTAAGACAGGAAAACAATCGATGTCAGAAAATCGATTTCTATGTCGAATGAAACAATGAGTGAATAATATTTATTTTTGTGTGTTCTTGTGCTATAGAAAATGTATCTGGGGCGACGGCTATTTGTAAACAAATTTTAATAGTGGAGTATGCCAAATATTTTAAAGTGAATTGACAGTTTATTTTGGTCAGTAGTGGTTTGGAAAGAAGTCTACTTTGATGCATAATTGATGTACATTTTTCTTTGCATTTATTTCTGCCTTATCTCGAAGTTCTGAATTCTTCTTCGAAAGTAAAACACATTAGTGTGTCACAATCATCAAATAAAAACATATGTACCTTTAAATTTTTTTAGCTGGTTACAAAATACTTTTATGAATTTTATACCCAATTGTGCATGTACTTGCAAAATTAGTATATGTATAAAAGAATTGATCTGCAAGAGTGACAAAAATCATAAATAATGTATTTTGAAAGATAACAGATTGAGAAATTAATACAGATTACATTTACAAAATCATTCTTTGTACAACCTTATTTGAGGAGAAAGTGTGAAAACTCCGAAATAAATAAAATATAAGAACAGATGAAACCTTTTGTCCATGAATTGTAGAAAAACAGAATTCAGAGATTCCCTGATCTGACAAAAAAAACATGCGCAGATTGCACGTCTCCCTCATGCCACGTCACAGAATTTCCTGTACTTTACTTAATTATATAAATGAACATATAATAATATTGATAGCAAGATACGACGATGTACAATGACTACCTTTGCTAGCACAGGGCATCAATTGATGTCACTGTAGTGCCTCTGACCGGACCCCCTCCTAGGTTCTTGACCGGCGGTGGCAAGGATTTTCGACACTAGCTTGTCAGCTAGGTCGAATACGACGCTGTCTAGAGGAGAATTCTAGAGATCGGCTGCTCTAATTGGTAGTTTTCGTGGTTTCTCCTATCAGTGCCAGAGCAGTACCCTAACAAACGGGCCACGGACCTCGCGCGATATTTCCTTCCTTTTCCTTGAGAAGGTCCCCGCCATCGCCTGCACACTTACTACACTTATGGGACTAATGACCTCAGCGCTCATAATAACTAATCAATTACAATGAAGTTGGTATTGAAGGACATTTCAGGTATCTGTGGCTGAATATGGTTCGTTTTCACCAAACACAGAACCTTCGTTGACGAAATTGTTTCTCGAATACACACCGAAGAAGGATAACGTGTGTGTGGTGAAAATGCCTTTTAAATTTCTATTATTCATATTGGATTAATAATATAACATGGTTTTTTGCAAGATACGGGACATAGAGAAGAGTTTATATTATAATAGAAAGCACAAACATTTTAAAGTTTATGAAAATATTTATTAAAATAGATATAATTAGGAATCTAAATTTCAATTTAATTTAATCTAATAATTTGGTAATGAAGATAAATGCGTAATATTGGCAACGTATGGAGCATAATGCGAGATCATTAATCTGGCATTCGTGAAAAATGTTCGGCAGCCTGCAAAAGACTAATCTACATAATCATTTTTCCGCGCTTGACAAACGAGTAGCCGCTGTGTCAAGTAATTCGTCAAAACGCAAATCGCGTCATTTTGATGGACGCTGCATCAAACACGGAATACAAAAGCGACCGCTGACGCATTGCGGCCTTCCGTTGTTCCGCGCGCTTGTCATTTGTCTGTGCTGTTCTCTGCACTCAGTGGCCACGGCGAACAATTGAAGCCCATTGTCAGTACATTTGGCAGGACGGGCTGCCGAAGAAGTGCAGAATTCTCTTATTTAATACCAATAGATGCAGGGGAGATTGTGTGTTATCGCGATCGAAAAAGTTCAATTTTCACAAAAAGACTCATTTTTCAGAAGTGTCTTTACATGAAACTGTAATGTAAGATATAACTGAATCAAACGCACATAATATTATAAATGAAAAAATGCTTATATTAAAATACAGTAGACAAAAGTTGTTTTGTACATGATAAACATTAGACATTTCAGTTTTTACAAATAAACATTAATTAGAAATAAAATGAACACAATTTACTAATATCCATCTTTATATTTTTGAAGTTTCAAACACTCTATGTAATCATTTTATGTAATTCTTGCAAGACATGAATTGCACATCCATTTAGGCCAAGATAATTATATTATGAGGTGACTTGGATCAGTGTGTATTAGAGAGATTCATCTACTTAAATACAAAAAAGATGTGACTCTCCATTTATTCATCAAATATAATTACGCTGAATACATGACATCAAGATAAAAACAATTTTTAAGGATAATTATGAGAATGAAATTATTCCTGCGATTTTTATTACTTTCTCCGTATTTATTACTTTATATACGTTCCTATAAGGCACGAAGTAACATTTGTAATCATATCCGTCTGTGAACACCACTAGCGCCTAAACCATGGTTAGATTTTTTTCCAAAATGTATATTCCCTAGTCGATCTGGCTCGACCCAAAGCGCTGCGATTTTGAAGATCATTCTTTCAATTTGGGGGTACTTTACATGAAAGTCCCCGTTTTAGTCAATAGAGCGGAGAATGCTTTATTAGGTTATTTTAGTAGTCTTTTTTAAATAACGGAGAGGGAAGAATTATATCTCAATGTTGGGAAAATCTTATAGTCGTACTGTAAAACAACACTGCATAGGTTCAAATAAACCACTATATCTCAAAAAAATATTTCACGCCAGAAGCTACAACTACACAAAAGTACTTCTGAGATATGTGGCACTTGGCACACAAAATATCATCACAATCAGTGATGGCCACGCGCGGGACTTCTCCACAATTTGACCACTTTACATGGAGTGACCTAATATTCAGTTGGTAGCTCTGGGATTTTCTCTTCTCTGTGATAAATTGTTTCAGAGACACTATGTTATTATCACTGCAAAAGATTCCCTCAATCAAAGGTAGCAGATGCATAACAACCAGTCAAGCTTTTGTTGTACTTCATTTGCATTACGTTTCAACCATCAATCATGAACTGTCAGTGAACAGGTGAAGGGCGTTTCAAAGCTACTGAATTCGCATCGACCTATTCTACAAAGTGTTTCCCGTAGCAATTAAGCGTGTCAATGTTTCGCAAGAGAGAACATAGTTGTATGCGATTAGAGGTCACTTTACCCAAGTGATTCATACGATTCTCTCTATTCAACTTGGAATACTATCGATGTAATGATTCATCAATTTAGTTCGTTAGTGATATTATTATTATTGCTATTATTATTACTGTTATTATTGATATTATTATTATTTGAACATCGGCCATTTCTAACCGACCACGCTACATGATTAACATGTCACTTCGGGAATCATCTTTTCGGCTATATGCCTTGGTATGGCAAGTTTTTTACGCCTTGAACTGTGAATTACGAGGTGATTGGATGATAATGAGGGGTGAAGAAACAATCGCAAATACGACCATACCTACTCCGGGCTCGAACCTGAAATTTGCCGCGATGAATATTATAAATAATTAATATTTTCCACATTTTATTTACGTTTATAACGATATGCATTTGCCTCCGTGGTCCTCCGTGCGCTGTCCAAACCCGTAGCTAAATTCGAAACGTTCCAGAGTTACCGGCGATGTGCACAGAACTATTTTTCCTGAATAGTATCAGTTTCTTATCTGTAATCTAGAGCACTAGCTCTGGAATTGTGTCCATCCACGTCGTGTGATCTATTGTTGAGAATTTTTCAGAATGCACCCAATAGGCTCCCAACATTAATAATAATTTTCGAGGAGATATCCACTGCCAGGGATCGACACATTCACATTTGCCTGTAATGTCCGATGTTTCTTGACTTAAAAAATGTAGTACTGATGAAGAGGGAAATTGCCGGAGGAACTATTTTGCCAGGGATGTTACGAACACTCAATAAACATCACATCAGCCACGAAAGATTTTTTGGAATTTCTGAAAATACACTGTTTCCAGGTATGTTCATGAACTTTGATTTTCTAATCTACATTTTCCGTACTACTGGGATCGAAACTCGCCATTTTATTAATCCTTCATCGGTAAACGTATCTATTAGTTGTTCGCGTAAATATTGCGGACAGAAGAATAAAAACTGATTTTATTGACATCATCTTGATCTTTCTATTCTCTGAATTCTGGCAAACCCGTTAGGATGCAGCTATGAAGTTTATGAAGTTATTAAGGGAAACAACTATTTAGATTAGGTTGATGATATTTTAGTACTATTGTTTTGAAAGCACATGTTCGAACTCTTACAACATAACACCCTAATAGTGCCCAAAATATTTCCTCTATTTCTCAGAATTTGAAATCTACCATAACGAAGACTCGAAAATGAATGTTAAATAGTTATCTAAGTTTACCGTGATTGCTTCAATTAGTACCAATATGATTTTTTGGTGGAGAAAAGGTGTCATAATAAACTACGGTAAATAAGAGGACATGCGATTAATTTTTCTGTAACCAGAATTTTTATGGTGTTTATTCCCATGTTTTCTGCGTGAAACTGTTTCCTACTCTATATAAAGTATGGATAGTTGGTGAGGTTATTGGAGGTGGTGACCTGAGACAAACAGTTGTGCTCCCGTTATCGTTCGCTATCTTAAAGTTAAAAAAAATATACCTCATATGGAGACAAGCTAATGAATTGTAGTTGTTTATTAAAATCCTGAACCATAGCCTTTTATATCACACGTGAGATTGTTTTGACAGACGTGTAATGATATGATTTGACCAGGTATCTCCCACCACTGGGGCCCTGCTCCAGCCAGGACAAGCTCTCCACTGGTCTCCCGGCATGTGTGGTAGGGTAGTGCATGCTACTTTAATTGTGTGTAAGGGGCGAGGATAGAACAAGAAAGAGGTAGGAAAGATCGCGCGTGGTCTATGGCCCATTTGTTGTGGTACGGCTCCGGTAATCGCTTAGTCTTGATCGGAAAAGCCATAGGAAAGTACCAATGAGAGCAGACGGCCTTTAGAATTCTTCTCCAGCGACTGAAATCGACCTAGCTGAAACGCTAGTGCCGAAAATCTTTCTACCACCGTCGGGAGTAGATCCCTAGGACCTCCCGGTCAGAGGCACTACAGTGGATGCCCTGAGCCACCTCTCCCGGTGAACTCCAGTCGGGGTGTACAGCGCGGCGCGCCGATCGCGATGCATGCCCACCTGCCAGCGGAGGAGTCCCTCGGCGGCCGTCCAGGAGGCGCCACTGGCGCGCGCGTCGGCGCGTCTAATTGATTTAAGGGCGCGACCCGCGGCGCCGCGCCGCGCCGCGCCACGCCACGCACCGCCAGCCGGCGCCCGCCGGCCGCGCCCTCGTCCATCGTGATCAGCGCCGCGCCACGCCCCCCTCGCACCCCGCAGCGGCGCATAACGCTCGCGTCAGCCGTGAATTATTAGCATTATCGCCGTTAATAGCATTCCCTCCGTATATTGTACTCTAAAGAAAAATGGCGGTCTGGAACCATTTATAACACCTGACCTGTCTTTTGGCTCGTCAGCCCGATGCAGGCCTTGGCCGACTAGCGGTGACTCAACCTCTCGGCCGTGGGATAATGGGTTTGTGTGGTTAGCACAAAGACATCCCTCCACAGTATATCGGATATTCATAACCTTAGGGTGGACTTTCTCAACCTCAAACAACAAGAGATACTGGAACATTTGTAAGGAAAGCTCATAGTTAAAGTTTTGACCCGGCCGGGAATCGAATCTGGGGGTGCGCCGTGGAAAGCTATCACGCTAACCAACGGGCTATTTATAAGACATCATCAACACAAAATCTCGGAAGTGTGCTCCGTTGGAGTAGGAAATACTCTAATTCTAGATCAAGTCGATTTAACATAAACATTACCGACGTTTCCAAATTATAGAAAAGCTCGCACAACACACCCTAACACGCACCAAGTGTTACCATCATGTACAAAGCGAAAACGATGCATCCCAGGTCCTTAAAATATGGAGTTGTTTTCTAACAGGAACAAATTTTATATTGCTCATTCCATTAAATAAGAAATGAGACCTTTCGGCCGTTCTATTGCGTTTTCGGAAGGTGTCCGCAATCCCCCAGCGGAAACATGGAAATTGAACACAAAGAATAAAAGTAGGTTGATCGTCCTTGAAATGGATTATTGGAGAAGGAGCTGTCGTGTGTCTAGGGTGGAACACATCCGAAGTGAAATATTGAGAGAAGACCAAATGAATTTAGAGAGCAGCATTTTGAATACAATACGAACTAAACGGCTACATTGGTATGGACATCTGGAACGTGTGGACAGCAGTATGTGGGTAAGAGCGTAGAAAAAGGTATGAAGAACGGAAAAAGCGTATAGCTCACCAAGAAATTGGAGAAAGGACGTGGAAGAAGAAATGGAGGCAAGAGATCTCAAAGATGGAAAAGATGGAAGGTGAGAAGCGGGAAGTGGTTGAAAGTTCATCGTTAACGTCTCGCGTGAAGCCATTTAAAGACTTTTTTTACGAAGTGCGGAATGTTCAAACGGATCTAACTAATTATCATTAATGACGGGCATGAGAAGCCTAAAACAAGAGAGGGGGCTATTTGCATTTGTGGACCCCTTTTCCATTGAACGTTCATATTTACTTATGACATATTTCATTCGTTTGTAATAAAAATATATCTCTAATGATACCATAAATAACCACAATTTGTCTATTGTTATACCATTTACACATTACGCTTGCCAAGTGACTTGGAAAGCCTTTTAAGCTAGCGTACACAAAAAATGTTCCAAGTTGAGCGGTAAAGAAGGAAAATCAGTAGTTGAAGGTGTTTAAGGAAATTTTAAAAAAAAAAATTACGTCAGGATACTGGTTCCCTTACAAAAGTTTTTGGTGCCATGTTTGCCCTCCTGTACGCACACCTATGATTAGAAGTAATCTTCAAAATGTCGCTCAGGCGGCTAATTGGCTGCCAATTTAAAATTCCTGTTATTTTTCCGCATAGGATTGGCTGCCTGATCGAGCCACCGTGTAATGGGCAAAAGTAATTATTTTTTTAATAAACGTTAATTAGCGGGCCAGATTGCTGTCTTATGAGTCTGCGTTTGTGTAACTCCAAAGAGCATGAGGGGATAAAGGTTAATTTGTAAAAATTATGTTTTTTATATATGCATGTTGTCGCTTAATTTTCAAATGTATTCCAATCAATACAAATATCTCAATTAAAATTTCAACAAAACTAAATAAATCTAACTTGCAATCGTTTTTAATTTATTTATTTAACTTGCAACCCAAAAAATAAAACATCTCTCCAGCATTCTTAGGAGTTGGAAGGAAAGGGAGCGTCACAGAAAATTGAAGTGAATATGCAACCTGCGTTATATCTCATTTGGACTGGACGAACATAGCTGAAGAAGAGGTGTTGTTACCGTAGTTTTGCAAAGGAGATAGATAATGCAACACTTTCTTCCATCCACCCCGAAGCATAGAGAACTATATTTCTTACGGACTGCCTGAGCAGTACATCAGCTTCTAAGATCCACTCTTAGATTCTTCTAGATTTCATAATTCTATAGTTGCGTACAATATGAATGACATACTAGTAGAATGGACAATTCTTCGCTATTTGCAATGAATTATACTTCACAAACTACTGGTCACGTGATTGTTAAACACGTTTTACGCAAAGCGCTGCAAAAGTTTTAATAGATGAAAGATTTTCCCGCAAGTATGGGTTTATTCTATGTCCTGGTTGGGACATTAGATAATGTCACTTATTCAATTGTTAAAACTTTTGGGCATACATTCACTGTGACATTGTCTTGGAGGAATTTCATTTTCTGGTCCGAGGTAAGGCTCAAGTAATAATTCCGGCAGATATTTCTCAAGCGCAGGGGCAAAATGTGCAGCTCAGATGCACTTAATACTTGCGAGTGCGGCGGGTTGCATAGAATTCATGATCAGGGGCACTTAAGTCAACATAAACGCATAAAATCATCAAAAACGGGCGTCTATGCCTGACAGACACACGCACGTTCCCATTGTGCTGTATCTATATTCTTGGCGCAAGTGCACCAATAAATTGACAAAGCGTTATGGCAATCGCGTGAACAGTACGGCAGTGCATAACATGTTTTTCTATATGTTAGACTTAGCCTCGTACCATATCTGATGTCTTTTTGGGCATCACGATCATTAATTTATTAATATTTTCCGGCATATTTGCAGAATAATTTGTCTTCTAGATATGCATTTGTGCACTTATTAAGCAGGTACCAAAACAATTTCATATATTTTTCTATTTTTACAAAGTTAATACATTTTTCGTTACATGGCAGCAGTTTGACCTTTGATATAGCGTGTAATTTACCCATTCTCTTTTCAAACATATTGTCCAGAACTTCAAAGAGTGTGTCTGATATCAATTTTTGGCTCATTTGATTTATCTCGAAATAACATTTACAAACCGTTGTAAATATTTTTCGAACATTATGAATCAAAAATGGAGGCTACCTACTGGAGGTATTCTTCGAATGAAATATTTAATATTAACAAATTTATTTATTATGTCATTGAAAATAACTTAGAAAAGATTTCCTACATCAAATCAATTATTTTTACCCAGTATATGACCGTACAAATTCGTGATTACCACTTCCAATTGTCAGTAAAGGATGGAGTCCAAATAGACCCCCAGATATAATAGTTAATATAAACAAGCAGATATGGTACGAGGGTTAATAAGGTGAATTAAAGTGAAATACCTTCGGTCGACTAGCTTTCCCATTTTGTGGATGAGACCAAGTGGCCACCAAAGAGGGAACTCCTCAGTGCAGTCTGCTCGTAGTAAGGAATGCCGTAGCCCTTCTATGTCTCATTTGCGCAGAGCGAACTTGAACTCCCTGAGCAACTTCCGGAGGTGGCGTCTGTGCGGAAGGGGCATAACTCGTGCAACATAACTTTTGGCTAGTTCATCTTCCTTTGTAACACAAGTATTTGCAACTGCATCCTAGACAGGATTCAACCACCGTAGTTGAAACTATTCTGTGAACTGCTCGCGAGCACCCACCGCTTTGGCACGTGTGACTCTCGCATTTTTTTCGACTACACTCCTGTACTTTTCCTTTCTAAAAGCAATGCGAACAGCATCTCCCCCTCCCCTTCCCTCCCCTTCCCTCACCTTCCCTCCCTTCCTCCTCTACCTTGATCTGCCCTCGGGCTGACCCGAAACGCAGTACACCGGTTGTCCGCAGATAGCGTTAGTCCGGGACTTACCATATAAGCTGCCCATTTTGATCAGCCCTGTTGTAAATCACGGTTTATATCACATAGCGTAAAACACGCCAAAGTTACTTCATGTCAAAAACTATCAGAATAATTTAATTTAAGTCTACAAGAATCACTGTGCGAAAAATGCAGAAATGTAAGAGCAAAATTCTTTATATTTTTTTTCACTCTTTCTATTCTCCGTCTTGCTTCTTGTCAAGGACGTTAACGCATTATCTTTACTAAATATTTTTCATAATTCTTCACATTAATTCATCACTTCTTATTTTTTATCCTAGTAATTTTATTTACTCTTGCTTCTTTGTCAGTAGTATAGTTTCTAATTTTCTAAGAACTAAACTTTCAAACATAAAATTTTGTACATGCAAGATTATTTTTAGAGTTGATTAATGCGATTTGAAGTTAAGAGTTATTTTCATTATTGTAAACAATAAATTTGGTTTTGAGAACTATTTTACTAAATGCAGTAGTGACTGTAACTTGTCCTTAATGTCAAGAAAATTGATGCCCAAAGACGACTGTAAAAGTAAATTTTAAAAAAATATTGAAACCAAAAAAATATGGGCTAAACAAAAAAACTGTTAGGCAAGGAATGATTACTCTCCGCTTTTGTCTTCTACACAGTTGATTGCACTAAATCTCCGATTTATTTCTTTTACGAAAATGAGGACTAAAACTCGAACATTTCTTCTTCCCTTGAATCAATAATAGCTGTAACTGCGTGCAAGATCACCTCTTTTGGAATATCGATATGTTGCACTATGCATCGATAGTGTCAATAAGGCTTTTACTCGATCTCCCTTTACTAATTCCATGACGTACTACTTTAATCTCGTGTTGGGGAGGAAGATTTGTTTCACTGCCTTTGCCTCCCCCTTTGCCTCCACACGGTTGGTCGTTAGTTCACCGGGGGCACGTCGAGCAGCTAATGAGATCCCGTTGTTTGCTCGTGAGAAGGAGTTAAAATATCGTGTTTGAAAGGTAGTTTGAAGTTGTAAATCAACGAGCCGCGCCTGACGCTGAGAGCAATTTATGGAGGTCTTGTGCCATTCTGTTCAAGGTGTTTCGACGAAGGAAAATCGGAATATGGCAAGCGTGTTCCCTCATCAACAAGATACTGAGAATATCAAATTGAAATCATAACTGGTTTCATAGAGCAAATTATTATTATTATTATTATTATTATTATTATTATTATTATTATTATTATTATTATTATTATTATTATTATTATTATTATTATTATTATTATTATTATTAATATTATTATTATTGTGAGTGTGCATGTCGGCTATTTCTGACCACTCTACACTTCTCTTTCGAACGCCAAGTCATATTCATTCCTGGAGTGATAACGTGTGTCATTATGAGGCTTTTTGGCTGTATCCATTGGTAAGACAAGATTGTAACGCCTTGAATTATGAGGTGACAGAATGATGATGGGTGAAGGGACAATGACAAATAAAGCCATGCTTAAGCAGGTCTAGAACCTGCAGACTCCTCGGCACAGGCGATGACTGCCGCAACCACCTGCACCACGGGGCCAAAGAAAGTATTATTATTATTATTATTATTATTATTATTATTATTATTATTATTATTATTATTATTATTTAATTTTGAGACATCAGACTTTATTGTTAGCATAATGAATTCACAAAAATACAAGTTAATGCAATTAGTTTATTATGTTAAGCTTAATTGCGTGGGTACATCGTTTTGAACGTCGTACGTTTTGAAAACGAGCAACGTTAGGAGCAAAATTTCAAATTTGTACAAATACAATAAAGCAACAGTATAAACGAATGGCATACAATATTTTTTGTGCATCAGCACTAAAAATTTATAAGAGAATCAATCTTAATTTTGGGAAACAACTTTCTTATGACTTCTCGGACATTTGACTTCTGTGCGAGAAAACGGTGATTGACTTTTCAGTTTACCGCTACAAATCTCGCGCTGCAGTTGTCAGAATGTGTAATGACCATTTCTTGCAACAGAAAAGGTGGTTTATAATGCTGGTACACAAAAAAATACTTAACGTGACTTTTCCCTTCATCTCTTACACCGATTAAGTTTTAAGGTTTTATGTTATAATTGTTCAATAAAATCAGATATATTGCGTAAAATTAAGTTTCTTAGAATGTTAGTCACGGGAGTGTAAGGTGGAAATATGTCGCAACACTATGCCCTGTCTGATAAGGATTTTCCCAAGAGATAAAGTTTCATTTTTGTATTTAACTCTTCTTGCATTTCTACTACTTTTCGTGAAGTCGTAGGCTTCAGCGGCCAGAGTCATGTGCATGATCTTAGCAGTCCGGGTGACGCCGCGTCGAAGGCTTTGTTGCCATTAGGCAACGTCACCCGGACAGCCAAGATCATGCACGTCTACTACTTTTCTTTTGTTTTCCATTCTTTTTTCACTGCCCCTTCTCTCTCATTTCCGCGTCTCTTTCTTTCTTTCATATTTTCATGTCTGTCGTTTATTTCAATTTCTTTCTCATTCCCTCTGATGTTTCTCTCAGAGTTAATAATGGCCATAAATGGAATTGGTCTCTGCTAATTCTGTCGACTCTTCTTGATACGTTCAAGATTTGTCGGGCAATTTCCGAATACATTTTGAGCGTTTGTGCCGCTTTAATGACTTCTCCGCCGCAACTCTCAAACGGCGCTAGGTAGCCGTTCACGGGAAGATTATGGCACGGAAGATGTCGCAATCAGTTAACCGTTCTCACGGCGCGACAGGTGCTGAGTTAGGGCCAGAGCACAACGCCCCGTTTACGGGTTTCTCTTCGCTGCGAAAGCGACCACAAGTCTTCGTAACGTCATATTTAGGGCACCGTAAAGTGTGCTATTGGCAGCGTAATGCGCCATTTTCAAGCCGTACTTTCGAGAAGTTGTCGGAAGCTTCATTGAAATGATGACTCATGGATGTGAAGTTTACGCATAGAAAGCAACGACGAGAGTAATTCAAGACTCATAATACTTTTGCCAGCATCAGATGCACTTTAATCAACAAGGCCATAAACCCTTACTTCAATCGCATAAATTCGGAGGATCGTATATGGTTGTGATGGAAGAGGTGTATAAAACTGGATTCATATTTTTCCTGTTTTCTCTCTTGAAATAAGAACCTATCAAACTTTGCGCACACTAGATACATTGTACGTTCATAACAGAAAATACATTGCTTTCAAGTAAATAATATTAAATATTTTTGTTTTCATATATGATATTTCTTTCGCTCAATGTATTTTAGGATAGTATGTAATCTTCCACACAACATGCTTTAAGCTATCATATTTTCTGTATTCTTGAATTGCTTTTTCGAAGATTATTTTCAATATTTCACGATCTCCAACACTCTCTCGATTAAAACGTGCACGCAAAGTTTAATTTCGAATTTTAATATCCCGCGCATTCACAAAATTTCGCCGTTCTTCCACGAAAAACACAACACAGAACTCGAATCGCAACAAAACGTCTGCAACGGATTGTACTTCGGAATGAAACTCGCAACACTTTATGAAATCGCACTGCCGTCGCCGTTCCGTCTCGCCTCCGCCCTTCCGCCATTGTTGCGTAAAAATTGCCGCAGTCGGTTCAGCCCAGTTGCGTTCAGGCGGCGTTTCCCCATCAGAACTTTTTCGTCTCTGCCCTTCGAAACAATACAGGCTCGTCTCCGGATCCGGCGGCGAACATCAACTCGCCCTTAGGGAATGGAGGGGGGGGGCTGTGACGCTGATGGGGCACACTGACTCGGAATGAATGGAGCGCACACAAAAAGGAAAAAAAAACAAAGGGAAAACAAAACAAACTGTATTGTTGTTTAATTAAGAAACGACGGTCCTAACTCCTCTAATCGTAATTTATGATACGCGAGAGTGAAATAAGATTTCATTCACAAGAAAAAGCACATTTTGGAGGTCACTAAATAAATTCAATCTCTGTACAAGGAAATCAGGAGAATATGCTTAAATTTCGAAAGTAGACAGATCACTAGTACACATGAGGAAACGTAGGACATGTCTTTCGAAGAGGATAGTCCTATTATTTACTACGTTTGAGGATGAATTGTGTGCCTTAAACTGAAGAAAGAAGAAAAAAATACACTGAAGAGCCGAAAAACTGGGACACCCATGCGTATTGAAATGAAGAGATCTGGAACCAATCAGAATACGACGCTCCGGTTGGCAACGCCTATAAAAGACAACCAGTCTGGCACAGTTGTTAAATCGGTTACTGCTGCCACAGTGGCAGGTTAGGTAGCAGATTGAGAGTTCATGTTCCTTCTACCGCTATTCGTTGGTATCCTTACTCATACGTCAGGGATTTTATCTTAAGCGGTCTTTTTTCCCGTGTAGAGATGGAGGATCTGCTCCAGCTGTGACGCTCTCAGCCCCTTTCCCGTCACTCAAGCTAGAAAACTACCTCACTCTATCTAGACAACACTTTGAATGGTTATTATATAGCAAACAAAAGCTTGAATTCGCCATAATTGATCGCGTTTTCTTATCCAACGGGTTAATTTACTAAATCGTTAAGTCCATTTAAATTCTTTGCGATAGACAAATGTTTAATTTTTGGATATTTGAATTCTCAAACAGCAAAAAGTAATTATAATAGATTTTTTAACACCATCTCCATCAGATTTTTATTCAGTTTTAGTGTTCCACTTAGCAAACACTAAGATAGGATTTTCGTACTTGGCCCTGTCAAATAAAAGTTTTGGCAGTCTTTGATTCCGAAAAGAGCTTTTTAAATGTGTCAGTCCGTCCATCCGCCTGCCTGTAAATAACATTAGTGCGGAATCGGCCTGAAATTTTTAAAAGTGAATATTCGCCCATCAATCTGGTTTAGCTTGAAGCAGCACAATTAGAAAACTGGTATTCTGAACTTCAAGAAGATGTAATACGTAGCTCCTAGCCTGGTTAAAATTTTTCTCAAAATCAGCTTTACATTTTTTCTTTAAATTCATCGTTCAGTTAGTTTCCCCTTTTCTTTGCTTTGGAGCCACTGCGTCGCCCTGCCATGTGAGCTTGAAGGCGCGGGATTAAACTTTTATCGCGGCGCGAAGAAAGAGTGGCCACGGTTGACGCGTAGGCGCGTGTTATGAAGTGTGAAAACGGGAGTGTTGCAGGTAAAGGGAACAGCGGTAGAAGCAGAAGTGATCACGGCGAAGGGGATGGAGAAGTGCGAGAAGGCAGTGGGAAAAGCGCGTTTCGACGTCTTATGAGAAGATACTAAGTAGCGCCTCTTTTGAAAAAAACGCGTGCCGGTGGGAAGGGAGGAGTTTTATTCGCCCAGAAACAAAATGGAAGCGTCGTTCTTCGCTTGCTTCGGAGGGAAGAACGAATATCGGCGGCGGCGATGGTGTAACGGTTAGCGCACCGGGCTGTCATACCCAAGTTGGCAGGTTCAAACCCGATCGAAGCCGTGGATTTTTCAGGGCGAAAAAATCCTTCGTACGCCTTCCTTCGGAGGGGAAGTAAAGCCGGCTGTCCCATGTTAGTAGATTTACTTGCATGTAAAAGATCCTCAAGCCTAAATGACGCCTCTGAGCTAAATTCAAATCGCCTGTTTCTCGCCCAAGAAATACCTCCTTTCTCTGCTAGTTCCTGAAAGGAGCGTAGCGAAATTTGCGTGGTCAGAGGGAAGAGCGGGCCTGATGGCCCGAGTCTCGCCACGTAAAATAAGGCAAATTCAATTCAATTCAATATCTGCCAGGAAGGGCCTTCATTTACCTCAATTCGCGCAAGCGAAAAATTCTAAATGCCTTTAATGCTGGTGAAATGCTGACTCCTAGTTGAACTTCGTACTTCTGTCGGCAGAGCGTTTGCCTCAGGTGCTGCAAGTTTGGGACTGCAATGCAGCTCCGGGCGTCTTTTCTTGAAAATGCGGATACAAAAGAAATAGACTGAATTCAACTGCAGAAGAGCCTTTGCATGAAAACTTTTCAAAGATAAAATTTTTTCGAGTAACTCGAGTTTCGTTTAAGAGTTTTTTTTCTTTAAGACTAAAGATTATACACCAACTAAATTCTTATACTTTTCCACTTTAACACATTAATAACAATGTGTGTGTCGAAAGGGGCAGAATGTTATGCGGTTAAATTTAGCTATAATGTTGTTTTATACTTGTCCAACAGACCTAGAAAGAAAAAGTGGAAATTTGTAATTACCTCCCAACACAAATGTTATTACCTCCTAGATACCCTTATTTACTCCTTACATTACTTACATTTGTAGATATTTTCATGATTAGCGTAGGAATAGTTATTCTTCCCCATGATCCCACTATTCGCTTTCACTGGTCAACATTAATTAGATTTAAGTCATTTCTTTCCTTAAAAATTGTTCAAAACTTCTACTTCATGTTTTAGTTATATGCATAAGGAAATTAAAATATGAAAAAAAACTTTTTGGTTAGACTTAGCAGACCGATGTTGTATGCGAATGGTAAGGTGGCGTAGTATTCCTTGATCGCCGCGCGGATCGCTAGAGTCGCTGAAGAACATGACGTCACAGGGCATTTATCACGGAGCTGCGCTTCTGTATAAATACGTCTACTGTGCGGCGGCGATGGTGTAACGGTTAGCGTACCGGACTATTGCACCCAAGCTCGCGGGTTCAAACCCGATCGAAGCCGTGGATTTTTAGGGCGACAAAATCCTTCGTACGCCTTCCTTCGGAGGGGAAGTAAAGCCGGCTGTCCCATGTTTGTAGATTTACTTGCATGTAAAAGATCCTCAAGCCTAAATGACGCCTCTGAGATAAATTCAAATTGCCTGTTTCTCGCCCAAGAAATACCTCATTTCTCTGCTAGTTGACGAAAGGAGCGTAGCGAAATTTGCGTGGTCAGACGGAAGAGCGGGCCTGATGGCCGAGTCTCGCCACGTAAAATAAGGCAAATTCAATTCAATTCAATACTGTGGTTGGGGTCTCATGTCGCTATTTCTGACCGCAGAATACGAGGGAGCGCCGCTGCACTACCGGACAAAAACCGCACGGTTACACACAAAGGCAAGATGCGCTCGCGTAGCGGCGGCGCCTGGGAACAAGCACCCACCGTATCGTCCGGCCGAAAAATTTTCATGCAATGACTCCTCATTCGACCTCGACCAACCTCGACCTCGCTCACCTCGACCTACAAACCGCGACCTATCAGCCAGAACCAGGTTGACGCCTCACATGACCACGGGACCAGATGAGTATAGAGAGATTTTTATAAGAAAGGGCCGTTTTGAATGCTAGTGCTGGCAACACAACTGAAGGTTCTGTGGCCATTGGGTCATTGTGCCCATTTGACGCTACTTCCTTCATTCGTTCGTTTGCAGTGGGTCTACTTGTTAATGGTTTCTACACTTCTTTTTGTCATGTCCTCGTCGGACGAAAATATAACGCGCCGCAGAAATAATTGAAATTTGGAAGTGTAGTGCTATGTTATTTTCTGTAACATTTCTTTTTTATAAACATTAGATTGAAATTATTTTTTGGGTGATAAGTATTATGTTTATTTCAAAACTGACTCTTGATTGTAAGATGCGTACTGGTGCACGTGTTTCCTACCCCTGTGCGGTAAGGTCGAGACCTGTTATCGAGAGCGTTCCGTGATTCCCTGCTTTGTGTTTTATTAATTTCTTTCTTTATGTAATTATACTGTTGTGAATCATGATGTCTTAACGGAAACCATAAACAAACATAAACACTTCACGGCGTGGCTGAACAGCTGTCGTGGCGGAGTGGTACTTCTCTGAACTACATATCGCACCTCCAATAGAAAAGTGACACAAGTGCGAAATCGTCAATTTTCAGCTAAAAGCTGATAAGAGGTTTCCAAGAGGTACTGCTACTATTCTGATGTTTATTTTGAATTAGTTCACATCTGAATATTAGTTCACTTCTGAATGAATTTACAATTGCTGTCCGCTGGAAGGTAAATATTTGGTACATTCTATAACGAGTATTACAGAAATACGAAACTTAAAATTGCAATTTTTGAGAAATCAGAAATTCGCACTTGTGTCACTTTTCTATTGGAGGTGCGATATGATGTTCACTTGTTTAGCGAACTCTCATTTCGGAACCTTCTAAGGCTGATTCATCTTTACCGTGGATCGTGAACGGCAACTTCTTCTGAAACTAACAACGAAAGCGGACAGTTGCCAACACCTCTCACTTACCGATCTCTCACTGCCATCAGGCTTGAGTAATAAACGGTCGCGCAACGCCGCTAGCACTGCCCGAGCCGTACGATACCGGCGCGTTCATAAGGCTATTTGTCGCGAAATCAATATAAATCAGATATGACAGCAAGTGCACCAACTGTAGATGCAAAATAGCGCACCGGATACTGGCTAGAATGCGCAGAATGGTATTTACGTGCGAAGTTATCATAACGCTAATGCAACTTCACAACAACATCCATCTGAACACACTACCTGAGGTCATTGGAGGAGGATATGTGGCATCACTGCATGAACACATCGCGTCGCTTACGGCCCGTCGTCCGCTGTCCCAACCGAGCCGCCGCCGTCACCGCCGCCCTGCAATGTCAAAGACATTCCCCGAGTGCCGGACGCCGTCTACCTCGCAGCTGAGAACAATGGATAAAGGAGGGACCGACTTTCAACGAGAGACAATGCAAGTTAGATGCAATTGTGGGAATGATGATTTGGTGTTGTTGGTATTAATAAAGTTTGAAATAATTGAAGTCATCTTTTTCAACTTAGATTTATTCACAGAGCCAACTTTCGACGGATTTGCTGTAATCATCAATCAGTCTTGCTGTATGTGGCAAAACTGGGCACTGTCTCCAAACTTTCGCCACATACAGCGAATCAGGTGATGTCAGTAAAACCGTCAAAAGCCGGCTCTCTAAATACATCTATGTTGACAAAGATGATTTCAATATTTTATACACTAATTAAATGCTAGTTAGTTTATAATGGCGCTGGTGATCATGTGAAACCAATCACTAATGCATCATTTGATCACCACAGTTTATTAGATAATTAAATCCACATGTAATTAAATTCATGACTTTCTGTGCATCATGCGTCTTTCTTCTCAAACACCTTCAGGTTTTAATAGCGGCGAGGCAACTGCTGCCGAAGTCACGGGTTCTCGGACCACCCACGCAAGTTGGTCGATCGGTAGCAACACACGAGTAGGGTATTCACAGAAAAGCTAAAACAAGAAGTACGTGGGGGTGGAAATTTCTTCTGAACAGCGCGTTGCAAGGTATCCCAGATATGCTCAATAATGTTCAGGTCTGGGGATTTTGGTGGCCAGTGGAAGTGTTTAAATTCAGATGAGTGATTCCAGAGCCACTCTGTAGCAATTATGGACGTGTGGGCTGTCGCATTGCCGTGCTGGAGTTGTCCAAGTCCGTCGGGACACGAATGGGTGCAGGTGATCAGACAGGATCCTCACATGTCACCTGTCAGAGTTGTATCTAGACGAATCAGGGTCCCACATCACTCCAACTGCACACGCACCATAGCCATCAGTGTCTTCACCAGTTTGGTCAATCCCCTCTTGATATGCAAGGTCCACGGATTCATGAGGTCGTCATACTCGTACACGGCCATCCGCTCGAAACAATGTAACGAGACTCGTCAGACCAGGCAACGTGTTTCCAGTCATCAACTGTCCAAAGTCGGTGTTGACGGGCCCAGAGGCGTAAAATATTATGACGTGCAGTCATCAAGGGTTGACGAGTGGGCCTTCGGCTCCGAATCCCCGTATCGATAATGTCTCGGTGAATGGTTTGCACGCTGACATTTGTTGATGACCCAGCATTCAAATCTGTAGCAATTCGCGGAAGGGTTGCCATTCTGTCACGTGTAATGATTCTCCTCAGTTGTCGTCGGTCCCGTTCTTGCACGATCTTTTGCGGCTACAGCGATGCCGGAGGTTTGATGTTTTACCGGGTTCCCAATATTCACGGTACACTCGTGAAATGGTCGCACGGGAAAATTCAAATTTCACCGCGACCTCGGAGATGCTATGCCTGATCTCTCTTGCGCCGATTATAACATCACGTTCAAACTCACTTAAATCGTGATAAACTACCTTTGTAGTAGCAGTAACGATCTATGAACTATGCCAGAATCTGATTGTTTTATATAGTCGTTGCCAACCAGAGCTCCGTTTTCTGATTGGTTTTAGGTTTCATTACTTTAATTTCAATACGCATGACTGTACCAGTTTCATTGATGTATAACAATCTCCGAAAGTTGTAGTATAAGCACACCCACAATCTCTGGCACACCTGAGCCGTAAAGAAAAGGTTACCAGGAATTTGATGTTAATTCCGCGATGGCGTGCTGCCGGGTGTAATTCAGAAAGCGTTAAGTCGTTAGTTCCCTTTTTTTGAATTAAGAGCAAAAAGTACGTAAGAAAGCAGAGATTCATTTCAGAAAGAAATTGCCCCACATTTCTTTTATAGAGATTCATAGTTGTGATTACCTCTTTCGTAGGTATAACAAGACGTATTAAGTTACTATCGTGCTAGTTTACTTTTTATTAATCTGTAATCAATCTAATAATAGATTCACTTTGTTCAGACGGCTTTCACCGGCTAGTCTAGAACGACGCAATCCAATTTGCACAAGAGTTTTACTTATTTCCTTCAATTTCCTCCAAGTCTCCAAATTGATGATACTGAAAAATGTTTTATACCTTGTGTGCCATCTTGGTATTCTGAATTCTTGAAGTAAACATTCCACAGAATTGTTAATATGGGTTTTAATCAAATGATACAATCCTCTTTTCAAGGGAAAGCATATATTAATCTATATAACTGTATAAGTTGAATTTGCCTTCTCTAACGCAGTTTGAATGCATTTTACCTTCTCTAACGCAGTTATGGATTAACGTAGAGTTCCTCCTGGGAGGTTTTTGTTTCTGGATGCGATCATTATTATAATAAAAAATTAATAATTGAAATAATAGTAGATTAATATATATATATTGTGACATACCTGGTGGTGCCGGGTATTTTCACTGCAATACAACACTAAGAGAGGGTGTCTTTTACGTGAATGGGTCCCTGGATAAGTTGGTGCAACGTTGGGGTGGTTAATCATAAATTGAAATACAATTATAAACAAGATTTATTATAAATCAAATTTGTTATTTACATAATCAGACAACGTTTTTACACTCTGCCTTGGTACCAAGATTAAGAGTGAAATGCATTTCTCATACCTGCGGGGCCCCGAACGAATACCTATGATGTTCGTAGAACCGCTCGTGCCGACAGGATTGTCGACCTCTGCTACTGCTGCGGGCCGTCAGCGCCGGATGGCGTGGCAATCGTCCTCGGCCGATGCTCCAGCAATTCTTCCCCGATCAGAATCTTGACACCTCGGCTTCGCACCTTCCTCGAATCACTGTCCGTCAGTGGGTTCAATTACACACCCCGCGCCTACTCTGTATACTGGTCACAGTTCTGTACCGGGCAATTTCAAGAATGTTTCCACCGCGCCAATTTGCGGTTCCTAATAGCACGTTAAATACGTCGCAATGTTATATGCGTCCATACACCGGCGGAGAACTCTCGCCGCACGTCCGCACTCGTCGCCGCTCTGCTAACGTCTCTCTTCGCGATTCTCTTAACGACTCTTTCCTGACCGGGAGCACGCCGGCCACGTCCTACATCGACGGGCGGCACGGCTCGACTGTCCCCAACGGCTGCTTACACGTGCTCGCTCCCCGCTTCTAACCGAAATTCTCACGCTGCTCGCGGTGGTGGCGGCGGCGACCGTTGCTGGCTGCTCGCTGCTCGCAGCGCCCGGCGCTCGCACCGCGCAGTCCAAAATAGCTGTTGATTTCTTACACTAATGATTTAATTAGTGTAATGAAACACATATTATGGGTTTCATCACCCACCCCCCTTTTCTTTTTTGAATTTTTCCCGCTTCTAGAAAAATTCACACTAGTAACATCGTCACTGCCGATGGTTGCACTCTCTTGCATATTGCCCGACGCCCTATATGCACTTATGACTTAAAATCGATTTAACATGTGATTACTTATTATTAACCCTAACATTACACTTATTTACACTTCACTATTTTCCATACATGTTGAACCAGGTTTCCGATTTGAAGCTTGTAGTGTCCTACTATGTCTTGTCTCTTGTGCGACGGTTCATTCCCATTTTGCTGACAGTGATTTCCTGAATCACAGTTGTAGGACATAGCTTCCAGCGTGTTGAGCACATCTTGATAGGTATCATCCCATTTCCAGCTACGACCTCTTCTACGTTTGTACCAATGGTTGACCATACCATCACTCTTCCCTTGCCCCTGACTTCGTTCCATTTTTGACCTGCCTACATCTCCTTCACTCCCATTCGTTGGGGCGTCTGCAAACATGAAGTTGTACCCCTCCAATATCTTCAAACCCTTTCCTAAATCGGTATGATCTGCTCTGCTCAGTAGGCTCTGCACGGTAACAAAATACTGTCGCGTTGACATGCAACTAATTCCTTGATATTTTATAAGGGCAAATAATGTTGTTGGTTCCATAATGCTCTTCGTTCTGTATTCACTACGACTTCCCGTAATGTAGTTGTAATGGCTGTTCCTCTGGTCGCTCTTGATGTTTATTTGGGTTTCTTCGCTCCGCTTTCGTACGGAAATCTTGTCTTCAAATTCCTTCAAAAATTTCGGAAATATACCAAAATTCTCTGCCCATGTCCTGGCGTTCTCTTCTAACATTGGGTGTAATAACTGGATCTTGTATCCTTCCAATATGTTGTTTGATGCTAGGTGCCGTTCTTCTGCTCGCAGAACTACCTTAGGGTTTTCCGCCCCATCTCCCAGAGATTTCGTCGACTTTGAAGGCATAATTGGTGTCACCCCATACTTTACACTTGGCGACGTTTTCCCGTCTTCTTCCTGTTTAAACTCTTCTTGTACTCTTTTCTCTTCGCACCCTTGTATATTTTCCACGATTTCTTCTTCTACTATACGCTCCATTTCTTCTATTTTCATTTCCATTTCTTCTTCCATTATTAACTTCAATTCTTCCGTTTTCACTTTCACTTCATAAACATCCTCCTCGGTCTCGATTTGGACCTCCACCGTTTTGCCCTCCGCTGTCTTGACTTCCTCATGGATTTGGTTCGTCATCCCCTCGTTTCTATCTGTTACCGCTACCCTAGCATCTATTTGATGGCATGATTGAAATTTTAGCACCTCATCTTTCCTATCCATTTCCTCCGCTTTCCCATACGGTTTTTCGCATATTTCGATGAGCTTCCTATTCCGTTCTTCTGTGATTCTTCCCATTTCTTCTGCCGGCTTCTTAATCTGTTCTTCAACCACCTTCCCGTTCTGTTCTTTTATTAGTTTTCTATTCCGTTCCTCCGCCTTCCTATTCTGTTCCTCCTCGGATCTTTCCTGTTTACCTAATTCTTTGCTCTGTTCTTCCGCAAATTTCTCAATCTGCTTCTCCGTTTGCTGCCTCAGCTGTTCTTCTAATGAATCTTCTGCCATTACGCCCGTACACGCTTCGTATTCTTCGTCCATCCCCAAGTCAAATCCTACCGCCTGGCTCCCCAGTTCTACCACCTGCCGTTCTAGATCTATATTTGCTCTGTGATCGACCAGAAAATCCGTCCCTATGATTACCGAATACAATAATTTTTTGACTACCAGGGCCACCATCTCATATACTTGGTTGCCAATCCTGGCTTGAAACATGATTTGTTTTGTGATGGGGCTTGACTTCTTCTGAGTTGCCCCAATCACATACGCCCTATTCATAGGCAAACACATTACTTCTTTTCCTGTTGCTTTTAACTCCTCATACATTTCTTCTGATACTACTGTAGTCGTGCACCCTGTATCCACTAAAGCTTCTTTAATTATACCTTCACATTCTATCGATATCGTGGGACATTTCCTGATTCTGACCGCTGAGTTCTTACATCTCCGCCACGGTTGGGTATCGTAGGTTACCGGCTGCATAGCGTTTATGGAGACCGCGTTTA
Source organism: Gryllus longicercus (assembly GCA_038098605.1). Classification (NCBI taxonomy): domain Eukaryota; kingdom Metazoa; phylum Arthropoda; class Insecta; order Orthoptera; family Gryllidae; genus Gryllus; species Gryllus longicercus. Next base: position 2,097,335 of record JAZDUA010000169.1, on the reverse strand, counting down.
CGTCATCGATTTCCGCGTCCGCAATGGGGCCACCTATCACCGCGGACTCTATTAGTTTAAATAGTGTCCTTGATCACTACTTGTGCTAGGCTGTGCTAATCGGTCGGGTGCATTCCCGCCCCCGCCTCGCGTCTCCGTATGGTTTGAATTAGATCTGTTCCAGTCCGGTCTCTGGTTCCCCGGCTCTGGTCTCCATCCGTCTCCCCCTCTTCCGCGTTGGTTTCTCTGGTAATCGTTGCTCCTATCATTCCCTTGCCCCTGGTTACGTTCCGATCTAACCATATTAACATTCCCTTCATTTCTGTTCTTTGGTACGCCTGCAAATGTCAAGTCGTACCCTCCTAACGCATTCTGGAATCTTTCCAGGTCGGTGTGCTGCACACTACGTAAAAGATTCTGCACCGTAACTGGGAACTGTCTTGTCAGTACACATATTATTTCCTGATCGCTCATCGGTGGGGATAGCGTTTTGTATTCCATAATACGCCTTGTTGCGTATTCCCGCAAACTTCCCATTGACTGGTTGTAATGATTATTCATTAAGCTGATTTTAAAATTAATTTGAATTTCCTCATTCCAATACCGCTCAAGGAATCGATCTTTAAATGCCTTTACTGATTCGGGAAACTTATCAACTGTATCGGCCCATATCCTTGCGTTGCCTTCTAACATTAAATATAATAATTGTATTTTACACCTTTCCGAAGTATTGATAACATCTAGATGTCGTTCTGCTGCCTTCATAAATATACATGGATTTTCTTTCCCGTCTCCTGAAAATTTTAGTGATCTTGGAGGGGTAAATGGTACCGTCCCGCTTGCTGCAATTGGGGATGCCTTGCATTCTTTTATTTGTTCAATCTCTGTTCGTAGTAACACAACCTTCTCTTCACATTCCCGCTTATTCTCCTGCATTTCTTCCTTGACTACCGATTGTATCCTCTCAATTTTCTCGTCCTGCTTAGCGGTTTTAGCATCTAGTTGTTGGAATAACTTATTCTTCAAATCCCCCCCCAGACTACTTACTTGGAATTCTAACTCCTTTTTCTGTTTCCCTAATTCTTCGGCAGTCCATTGCTCATGACTTTCTACCCGCTCCGTGATTTTAGTCATCTCATTCTTCGTTAACTCCATTTGTTCTTCAGCGCGTCCTATTCGCCCCCCTATTGCATCTAATTTCCTATTCTGTTCTTCTGCCAGCTTCCTAATCTGTTCCTCTGTGAATAATTTCTGTTCGTCTAATTTCCTGTTCTGCTCTTCTGCCAACTTCCCAATCTGTTCCTCGACTTTCTCATTTAATTCTTTAGCTAACTTCCTGTTCTGCTCCTCTGAGAATATTTTCTGCTCCTCAGCTGACTTCCTAATCTGCTCCACTGTGGATATTTTCTGCTCCTCAGCTGACTTCCTAATCTGTTCCACTGTGGATATTTTCTGTTCATCTAGTTTCCCATTTAGTTCTTCAATCAACCTCCTATTCTGTTCTTCAGCCAACTTCCTACTTCGTTCCTCCCACATCTCCATCATTTTCTGCATAACGCCTAAATTCATATCTTCTCCACCCCCCCGATTTGGAGTTCCTGCTACCTGGTTCATCGGTGTTGATGTGATTTCTACTTCTCTATTGAAGCTATCCCCTGACGTATCATCTAACCGGCTTCCAATGCCACTATCCCTGCTTTCCGATGACCTGCTGTTATCGATTCCTCCATCTATTTCCCCTACTTCATCCGCCTTTTCTTCCCGGTCCAGCACTACCTTTTGCGCCTCCATTCTGTTGCTTTGAGCTGTCCGATCGATTCTCACTACACTAAAATACCGCACAAATTTTCCACTTGCCTCACCTACCAACGATATCACAGTTATCCTATGAAGTAACTATATCCGCCACAACACTGTATCCTTCGTGAATGGATTAATTCACACCTATTTCAATTGCTAACTAATGACGGACAACCCTCACTCACCACCAAAACACAATAACACTAATTCAATAGCCATATAAATTTCCACTCACCTACCAATGCATAAACATAATCCTTAAATACATAATATTATTACCATTGAAACACATATACACTGCTAATAGACTCATTAATACTATTACACAAAAATGCTTTCAAATTATAATAAATCCCTTATTAATTGAAATTACTTTTCAACGCACCTATTGCTATATTATGTACATCATCATCATTCACCTTTGCATGTCATATCTCCTCCCTGAATTTTCCTCAATAATATAATATAGATATTCACAACAAACATTCACACTGCTGGTATATATTTCCCAACCTGGTATCTTTTCTAATAAATTCCCCACACTTTACCATCACCAATAGATAATGCACTACTGAGTGAATGTTCCCAGCAAAAAAACAATTTTGTGCATAATTTGTACAACACTATTAACCACCTTTATATTCTCATAAGAATTATTACTACTTCCCCATTTCTTTGATTTCCATGTTATAAAAAATTGCCAAGCAGTTCAAATATTATTAATATGTCTTACAAAACTTGGAATTCTATTACATTATATTATGTGTAACATGTACATGTATAGCCTTCATAACCTCAGTAACTACAATATTAACTATATATTGGATGCTCACAAATAATTACTATGTCAGCCCGCAATTAATTACGCAGCAACATTTTTGTAATGTGACATACCTGGTGGTGCCGGGTATTTTCACTGCAATACAACACTAAGAGAGGGTATCTTTTACGTGAATGGGTCCCTGGATAAGTTGGTGCAACGTTGGGGTGGTTAATCATAAATTGAAATACAATTATAAACAAGATTTATTTTAAATCAAATTTGTCATTTACATAATCAGACAACGTTCTTACACTCTGCCTTGGTACCAAGATTAAGAGTGAAATGCATTTCTCATACCTTCGGGGCCCCGATCGGATACCTATGATGTTAGTAGAGCCGCTCGTGCCGACGGGGTTGTCGACCTCTGCTACTGCTGCGGGCCGTCAGCAGCGGATGGCGTGGTAATCGTCCACGGCTGATGCTCCAGCAATTCTTCCCCAACCAGGATCTTGATACCTCGGCTTCGCACCTTCCTCGAATCACTGTCCGTCAGTGGGTTTAATTACACAACCCGCGCCTACTCTGTATACTGGTCACAGTTCTGTACCGCGCAATTTCAACAATGTTTCCACCGCGCCAACTAATAAGAACAACATCGATTATTCTACCAACACTAATCTTTCACTATACTGATACTTCTATTGTTCTATTTACACGTCAATTACTTTGCGGTTCCTAATAGCACATAAAATACGTCGCAATGTTATATGCGTCCATACACCGGCGGAGAACTCTCGCCGCACGTCCGCACTCGTCGCCGCTCTCCTAACGTCTCCCTGGTCAGCGCTCTGCCAACGGCTCTCGTCCGCGATTCTCGTAACGAACTTTTGCACGTGCGCGGTGCCCAGTTCCAACCGACATTCACACCCTAGCCTCCCGGCGGCGGTGGCACCGTCGGCGGTGGCAGCGGCTGCTCGCCGGCCCCGGCGCGCCGCGCTCAGCGCGCGCACCGCGCAGTTCAAAATCGCAATTGGTTTCTTACACTAATGATTTAATTAGTGTAATGAAACACATATTCTGGGTTTCATCACCCCCCCTTTCTTTTTTTGAATTTTTTCACTTCTGGAAAAATTCACACTAGTAACATCGTCACTGCCGATGGTTGCACTCTCTTGCATATTGCCCGACGCCCTATATGCACTTATAACTTAAAATCGATTTAACATGTGATTACTTATTATTAACCCTAACATTACACTTATTTACACTTCACTATTTTCCATACATGTTGAACCAGGTTTCCGATTTGAAGCTTGTAATGTCCTACTATGTCTTGTCTCTTGTGCGACAGTTCATCCCCATTTTGCTGACCGTGATTTCCTAACTCACAGTTGTAGGACATAGCTTCCAGCGTGTTGAACACATCTTGATAGGTATCATCCCATTTCCAGCTACGACCTCTTCTACGTTTGTACCAATGGTTGACCATACCATCACTCTTCCCTCGCCCCTGACTTCGCTCCATTCTTGACCTGCCTACATCTCCTTCATTCCCATACTTTGGGGCATCTGCAAACATAAAGTTGTACCCCTCCAATATCTTCAAACCCTTTCCTAAATCGGTATGATCTGCTCTGCTCAGTAGGCTTTGCACGGTGACAGGATACTGTCGCGTTGACATGCAAATAATTCCTTGATATTTTATAGGAGCAAATAATGTTTTTGGCTCCATAACGCTCTTCGTTCTGTATTCACTACGGCTTCCCGTGATGTAGTTGTGATGGCCATTCCTCTGGTCGCTCTTGATGTTTATTTGGGTTTCTTCATTCCGCTTTCGTACAGAACTCTTGTTTTCAAATTCCTTCAAAAATTTCGGAAATATACCAAAATTCTCTGCCCATGTCCTGGCGTTCTCTTCTAACATTGGGTGTAATAACTGGATCTTGTATCCTTCCAATATGTTGTTTGATGCTAGGTGCCGTTCTTCTGCTCGCAGAACTACCTTAGGGTTTTCCGTCCCATCTCCCAGAGATTTCATCGACTTTGGAGGCATAATTGGTGTCACCCCATACTTGACACTTGGCGACATTTTCCCGTCTTCTTCCTGTTTAAACTCTTCTTGTACTCTTTTCTCTTCGCACCTTTGTATATTTTCCACGATTTCTTCTTCTATTATACGCTCCATTTCTTCTATTTTCATTTCCACTTCTTCTTCTTCCATTATTAACTTCAATTCTTCCGTTTTCGCTTTCATTTTATAAACATTCTCCTCGGCCTCGATTTGGACCTCCACCGTTTTGCCCTCCGCTGTCTTGACTTCTTCATGGATTTGGTTCGTCATTCCCTCGTTTCTATCTGTTACCGCTACCCTATCATCTACTTGATGGCATGATTGAAATTTTAGCGCCTCATCTTTCCTATCCAGTTCCTCCGCTTTCCCATACGGTTTTTCGCATATTTCGATGAGCTTCCTATTCCGTTCTTCTGTGATTCTTCCCATTTCTTCTGCCGGCTTCTTAATCTGTTCTTCAACCAACTTCCCGTTCTGTTCTTCTATTAGTTTTCTATTCCATTCCTCCGCCTTCCTATTCTGTTCCTCCTCGGATCTTTTCTGTTTACCTAATTCTTTGCTCTGTTCTTCCGCAAACTTCTCAATCTGCTTCTCCGTTTGCTGCCTCAGCTGTTCTTCTAATGAATCTTCTGCCATTACGCCCGTACACGCTTCGTACTCTTCGTCCATCCCCAAGTCAAATCCTACCGCCTGGCTCCCCAGTTCTACCACCTGCCGTTCTAGATCTATATTTACTCTGTGATCGACCAGAAAATCCAACCCTATGATTACCGAATACAATAATTTTTTGACTACCAGGGCCACCATCTCGTATACTTGGTTGCCAATCCTGGCTTGAAACATGATTTGTTTTGTGATGGGGCTTGACTTCTTCTGAGTTGCCCCAATCACATACGCCCTATTCATAGGCAAACACATTACTTCTTTTCATGTTGCTTTTAACTCCTCATACATTTCTTCTGATACTACTGTAGTCGTGCACCCTGTATCCACTAAAGCTTCTTTAATTATACCTTCACATTCTATCGATATCGTGGGACATTTCCTGATTCTGACCGCTGAGTTCTTACATCTCCGCCACGGTTGGGTATCGTAGGTTACCGGCTGCATAGCGTTTATGGAGACCGCGTTTACGTCATCGATTTCCGCGTCCGCAATGGGGCCACCTATCACCGCGGACTCTATTAGTTTAAATAGTGTCCTTGATCACTACTTGTGCTAGGCTGTGCTAGTCGGTCGGGTGCATTCCCGCCCCCGCCTCGCGTCTCCGTACGGTTTGAATTAGATCTGTTCCAGTCCGGTCTCTGGTTCCCCGGCTCTGGTCTCCATCCGTCTCCCCCTCTTCCGCGTTGGTTTCTCTGGTAATCGTTGCTCCTATCATTCCCTTGCCCCTGGTTACGTTCCGATCTAACCATATTAACGTTCCCTTCATTTCTGTTCTTTGGTACGCCTGCAAATGTCAAGTCGTACCCTCCTAACACATTCTGGAATCTTTCCAGGTCGGTGTGCTGCACACTACGTAAAAGATTCTGCACCGTAACTGGGAACTGTCTCGTCAGTACGCATATTATTTCCTGATCGCTCATCGGTGGGGATAGCGTTTTGTATTCCATGATACGCCTTGTTGCGTATTCCCGCAAGCTTCCCATCGACTGGTTGTAATGATTATTCATTAAGCTGATTTTAAAATTAATTTGAATTTCCTCATTCCAGTACCGCCCAAGGAATCGATCTTTAAATGCCTTTACTGAATCGGGAAACTCATCAAATGTATCAGCCCATATCCTTGCGTTCCCTTCCAGCATTAAATATAACAGTTGTATTTTACACCTTTCCGAAGTATTGATGACAGCTAAATGTCGTTCTGCCGCCTTCATGAATATGCACGGATTCTCTTTCCCGTCTCCTGAGAATTTTAGTGATCTTGGAGGGGTAAATGGTACCGTCCCGCTTGCTGCAATTGGGGATGCCTTGCATTCTTTTATTTGTTCAATCTCTGTTCGTAGTAACACAACCTTCTCTTCGCATTCCCGCTTATTTTCCTGCATTTCTTCCTTGACTACCAATTGTATCCTTTCAATTTTCTCGTCCTGCTTAGCGGTTTTAACATCTAGTTGCTGATATAGCTTATTCTCTAATTCTCCCCCCAGATTGATTACTTGGGATTCTAACTCCTTCTTCTGTTTCCCTAATTCATCGGCGGTCCATTGCTCATGAATTTCTACCCGCTCCGTGATTTTGGTCATCTCATTCTTCGTTACCTCAATTTGTTCTTCAGCGCGTCCCATTCGCCCCCCTATTGCATCTAATTTTCTATTCTGTTCTTCTGCCAGCTTCCTAATCTGTTCCTCTGTGAATAATTTCTGTTCGTCTAATTTCCTGCTCTGCTCTTCTGCCAACTTCCCAATCTGTTCCTCTACTTTCCTATTCAGTTCTTCAGCTAACTTCCTGTTCTGCTCCTCTGTGAATATTTTCTGTTCATCCAGTTTCTCATTCAGTTGTTCGAACATCTTCCTATTCCGTTCATCTGCCTTCCTATTCTGTTCTTCTGCCGCCTTTTTCTGGTCTTCTGCTGATATTTTCTGTTCGTCTAGTTTCATCATGATTATCTGCATGAAGTTTGTAATAGCATTTTCCCCACCCCCCAGATTTGGATTTCTTGTTGCCTGGATCATCGGTGTTGATGTCACTTCTACTTCTTTATTAAAGCTATCCCCTGACGTTTCGTCCAACCGACTTCCAATACCACTATCCCTACTTTCCGATGACCTGCTGTTATCGATTCCTACATCTATTTCCCCTACTTCATCCGCCTTTTCTTCCCGGTCCAGCACTACATTTTGCGCCTCCATTCTGTTGCTTTGAGCTGTCCGATCGATTCTCACTATACTGAAATACCGCACAAATTTTCCACTTGCCTCACCTACCAACGATATCACAGTTATCCTATGAAGTAACTGTATCCGCCACAACACTGTATCCTTCGTGAATGGATTAATTCACACCTATTTCAATTGCTAACTAATGACGGACAACCCTCACTCACCACCAAAACACAATAACACTAATTCACTAGCCATATAAATTTCCACTCACCTACCAATGCATAAACATAATCCTTACAATACATAGTATTATTACCATTGAAACACATATACACTGCTAATAGACTCATTAATACTATTACACAAAAATGCTTTCAAATTATACTAAATCCCTTATTAATTGACATTACTTTTCAACGCACTTACTGCTATATTATGTACATAATCATCATTCACATTTGTATGTCATATCTCCTCCCTGAATTTTCCTCAATAATATCATATAGATATTCACAACAAACATTCACACTGCTGGTATATATTTCCCAACCTGGTATCTTTTCTGATAAATTCCCCACACTTTACCATCACCAATAGATAATGCACCACTGAGTGAACATTCCCAGCAAAAAAAACTTTGTGCACAATTTGTACAACACTATTAACCACCTTTATATTCTCACAAGAATTATTACTACTTCCCCATTTCTTTAGTTTCCATGTTATTAAAAGTTGCCAAGCAATGCAAATATTATTAATATGTCTTACAAAATTTGAAATTCTATTACATTATATTATTTGTAATATGTATATGTATGGTTTTCATAACCCCAGTACTACAATAGTAACTTTATATAGGTTGCTCTCAAATAATTTCCTATATCCGCCCACAATTACTTACACAACAACATTTTTGTAATTATCAACATTTCATTCTGCTTACTTGACTTATGCATGTTCTGCTAACACATGTATTGTTACTTTTTGTTCTCTATAATAATACACTTTACACTGCCTGCTTCTCATCTGTACCCTGCCTTACTATACATCAATTACATGCCCATTATTTTCCAACATTTCACCAACTTTCCTAAGGCCACATTTCTTAACTATACGTTATCCACTTGTTCGGGCGCCAGCTGTGACATACCTGGTGGTGCCGGGTATTTTCACTGCAATACAACACTAAGAGAGGGTGTCTTTTACGTGAATGGGTCCCTGGATAAGTTGGTGTAACGTTGGGGTGGTTAATCATAAATTGAAATACAATTATAAACAAGATTTATTATAAATCAAATTTGTTATTTACATAATCAGACAACGTTTTTACACTCTGCCTTGGTACCAAGATTAAGAGTGAAATGCATTTCTCATACCTGCGGGGCCCCGAACGAATACCTATGATGTTCGTAGAACCGCTCGTGCCGACAGTATTGTCGACCTCTGCTACTGCTGCGGGCCGTCAGCGCCGGATGGCGTGGCAATCGTCCTCGGCCGATGCTCCAGCAATTCTTCCCCGATCAGAATCTTGACACCTCGGCTTCGCACCTTCCTCGAATCACTGTCCGTCAGTGGGTTCAATTACACACCCCGCGCCTACTCTGTATACTGGTCACAGTTCTGTACCGGGCAATTTCAAGAATGTTTCCACCGCGCCAATTTGCGGTTCCTAATAGCACGTTAAATACGTCGCAATGTTATATGCGTCCATACACCGGCGGAGAACTCTCGCCGCACGTCCGCACTCGTCGCCGCTCTGCTAACGTCTCTCTTCGCGATTCTCTTAACGACTCTTTCCTGACCGGGAGCACGCCGGCCACGTCCTACATCGACGGGCGGCACGGCTCGACTGTCCCCAACGGCTGCTTACACGTGCTCGCTCCCCGCTTCTAACCGAAATTCTCACGCAGCTCGCGGTGGTGGCGGCGGCGACCGTTGCTGGCTGCTCGCTGCTCGCAGCGCCCGGCGCTCGCACCGCGCAGTCCAAAATAGCTGTTGATTTCTTACACTAATGATTTAATTAGTGTAATGAAACACATATTATGGGTTTCAATATATATATATATATATATATATATATATATATATATATATATATATATAATTTTAATAATAAGTTAATAAATTAAATAATCAAATAAATGAATAACATTTGTTTTCTTAACATATTGACCTGTTTTAGCATTAGTTCATACTTGTTTACAATAAATTGCATGTAAAAATATATATAAAATTCTTCCAACTATAATAAGAAATTATTATTATTATTATTATTATTATTATTATTATTATTATTATTATTATTATCATTATTATTACTATTCTTAACAACTCAGCGACGTGTCTCAGTCCGTAGCCCGCAGTCGGGTGGCCCGGCTTCGATCCGCGGGCCGGCCATCCTGATCAGGGTTTTCGTGCTTTCCCTCGGTCATACAGGCGAATGCTGGGATGATTAAAAAAGCTCAAGATCACCTCTGATTTCTCATCATCATTCTATCACCTCGTAATTCATGGTTTAACAACCTTGTCTTAACAAGGGATACAGCAGAAACCTGATCCCTATAATGACACACGTTAATCTCTGCGGGATATACTATACCTGAGCCTCGGAAGCGAACGTGTAGCGTAGTTAGAAATGACCGAACAGCAAATATAATAAAAATAGTAACAATAATAGTAGTAATAATAATAATAATAATAATAATAATAATAATAATAATAATAATAAAACTCTGTTTTATGACAATGAAAATCACAGGCGTTATTAACTGTGACTGAAACATTCAGATTCGTTTATTAAAATCGAGAAAGCAATGTTGGATTGAAATCTCTAATCAATAGCACTCAAGCAAACTTTAAAAAAACACTCTATCGTTTTTAACTCACCAGGAAGTAACATTCAAAACAGAAACGATACACCAATGACCTTCCCGACACAGCGTACTACGAGCGTTTGAGTGCGTTCTGCGCATGGAACTGGGTCAGTTGAGGCGACGCGTACTCACAAAACAAAGGAACGAGCGGTCGCGAGCCTCTCATAGCCACCGCGCGAATAAAACGCGCCCCACCCCCGACAACTAATGCGCTTCCAAACTCTACGAGCGTCACAAAAAGCGAGCGAGCGCCACGAGGAGAAATCAGCGTCAGTCTGAGCCGGGCGCGCGCCGGGAGGGCTCGCAGATAGACAGAGGAACAGACAGACAGACGGACGCCGCCGCGCGCGCTGTTCAGTCGGGCATAACTCGCGTTTTAATGCATTCGCCGGGACGCGCTCGCGCTTCGCCCAGCCCTCCCTGGCCCTGCTCCGCGCTGCTGCCGCCCTCCCTACCCCAGCCTGCCTCTCTCCGCCTCGCCTCGCCTCGCCGCGCGTTGCACCTATGTGCTCGCTGCGCCCTGTACGACTATGATCCCCACCTCTTCGCCCTGCCATTCTGCCCAGTCCGGCCTTTTCCCTTCCCGCCACCATTCTCTCCCTACTCCATCCCCTCCCTGCACCATCACCTCCCTGCACCATCCCCTCCCTACACCATTCCCTCCCTACACCATCCCCTCCCTACACCATTCCCTCCCTACACCATTCTCTCCCTACACCATCCCCTCCCTACACCATTCCCTCCCTACACCATTCCCTCCCTACACCATTCCCTCCCTACACCATTCCCTCCCTACACCATTCCCTCCCTACACCATCCCCTCCCTACACCATTCCCTCCCTATAACATTCGCTCCCTACACCGACCTTTCCCTATACAATCCCCTGCCTACATAATCCTCTCCTCTCTCCTGTCTTCCCGCCTTGCCTCAACGCGCCTGCTTCGCCTCACACCACCACGACCTGTCCCGCTCCCACTCTACCCGCCTTTACCCCAACTCCACCTGTTCCTGTCTTTTTTTATACCATTCCGTCCCGCCTCGCCTCGTCCCGTTCTTCCTGTTTTCTCCAGTCTGTTTCAATTTGTAATATCCCGCCCCCCTCTCTGTTCTCTGCATTTCTCCGCCTTAGTGCTCCCTCACAACCCAGCTAAGACCTGTCCCACTTCGCGCCGATTTATTTCACTTTGACGCCTGGCCCAGTTTGTCCCGCCTGGCCCCATCTGTCCTCACCTACCTCCCTGACCTTGCCTGGATCCGCGGAAACCTTTCTAAATGACTCGGATCCGACTCGACTAGCGTGGACCCGCTTGGACTCGCCTGGACTCGCTTGGATCCGCTTGAGTTTGCTTGGCTTGGCCTGGCCTGGCCTGGCCTGGCCTGGCCTGGCCTGGCCTGGCCTGGACTGGACTGGACTGGACTGGACTGGACTGGACTGGACTGGACTGGCCTGGCCTGGACTGGCCTGGACTGGCCTGGACTGGCCTGGCCTGGCCTGGCCTGGCCTGGCCTGGCCTGGCCTGGCCTGGCCTGGCCTGGCCTGGCCTGGCCTGGCCTGGCCTGGCCTGGCCTGGCCTGGACTGGCCTGGACTGGCTGGATTGACCGGGATTGGCCTGGACTCGCCGTCTAAAAGGCTCCTTCTAAACGGCATGGACCCGCCACACATACCCCACCATTCCCCGACCTATCCCTCTCCGCCTCGCCTTTCCAGGCATCACTCTGGCCTCTTCCTTCTGCTCCTTCCCTCTCCCTCACCCCCCTCCCACTCTCGGCTGCACCCCCTTCCGCCCCGCCCACTTCCCCGGCGTGCGTCCATTGTCGGCTCGCCGGTGCGCGCGCAGCCGTCTGTCCGCCGCGCCGCCCGTCCGCTCCCACGCGTGGCACGTGAGGCGCGAAACAAAGCTTTCTCGCGCTTCTTTTCGCCTCCGCTGATCCGACCAGACAGTTGGACCGCCCCGCCGCCGCGTCCGTCGCCTCCGCTTCCGCCTCCGCCGCCGCCTCCGCCGCCGCCTCCGCCGCCGCCTCCGCCTCCGCCTCCGCCTCCCCCGCCGCCGCCGCCGCCTCCGCCGCTTCCGCCTCCGCCGCCGCCGCCTCCGCCGCCTCCGCCGCCGCCGCCGCCGCCGCCGCCTCCGCCTCCGCCTCCGCTGCCGCCGCCGCCGCCGCCGCCTCCGCCTCCGCCGCTTCCGCCGCCGCCGCCGCCGCCGCCGCCGCTTCCGCCGCCGCCTCCGCCGCCGCCTTCACCGCCGCCTTCGCCGCCGCCAGCGCCACACGAGCAGAGCTACCGTCGTCGCGTCGGATTTCGCGAACGTGACAGCCGCCAATGCCGTTGCTTCTGTCATGAGCGGTGGAGATCGGGAGAACAGAACGACTCGCAGGCTGTGTTTTCGTCGCTGTTTTCCGGTGGAGTTAACTTACTCTGGACAGTGTTTTCCATCTACATTGTCGGTGCCGGTGCCACGCCCGCGTACAGGGGCCGACTGTTACCGTCACCGCCAGTTTCACCGGCGTGCTTTATGGGAAAGTTTTACTCCTGTGCCTATTTAAAGCTGGACGTTTCTGAAGTGAATTTGTTTTCATTTTTGATTCTTCAATGAGTTATGCATTGTGGTACGTGTGAGTTGTCCCACTCGGGATAATATTTTTAATGTCACTACTGCTCGTAGCAGCATGGCTACTTACGAGATTTGAGTTTGGTTCTATCCTTCCTCTATGGTTTTCACCAAAACACATATAAGAGAGGTAACATTTCTTTGCCAATTTAGATTTTCCTGTTCGGTAAAGATGGATTGGGGACTGATGTCACTGCAGTGCCTCTGATCGGGATGACGTAGTTCCGACGGTGGCTGGATTTTCGACTCTGGCTAGAGAACTAGGTCGAGTCCAGTCTGGAGAAGAATTCTAGTAGCCGGCTGATCTTTTCGGCAGTTTCTCCGATAAACACAACGTGAGTGCCATAGAAGTTTCTTATCTAACGGGCCACGGATCACCCACCATATTTCCTTTCTCTTCCGTGTCATGACTTACTTACACCCACATGCACTCTATTATCACATTTGTCGGGCGACCAGTCGGGAGCGTAGAATATGTCGCTGCTGGTGGGAGAAACCTGGTTGGAGAAATCATTGCAAGCCTACGTAGGCCAGCACCGGAGTCTGCCATACAGTGGGGAAGGTCGCCGCGACCTCCGGCCATGAAAAGACGCCCTACACGTGCTGGACTAATGGCCATAGAAATTGACGCGCCCGGAAACACTAGTCAATAAATAAATCGTTTTTTATATTAAGGACCTCTCTTTTGTGTAAGTCATGAATTAAATGTCGTCGCGTCAACTTCCGTAGACCCCTCCTTTCCATGAAAATCAGCCGAATAGTGACCCTTCCGGACGTTTTCGCCACTTGTGTTGACCCTAACTTCTTCGTAATTGTGTTTTTCACCAGGGGTATTACAGCACCTTCCGTAGTCACATGAACCGAAAGTGGTTTTGTGAAGTTTTCATCATCACCATTTTTATACCATACCCTTTCTAGAAAGTTTATTCTACCGACTTCTCGCAACTTCAGCTTCGTGTACATGTTCGTTCCCGAAATATTTTAAACCAATAATTTGAAATTATGAAAGAAACGTAACACTGGTGCATAATACAACTCAATTTATAAAGATTCCATGCAAGACAAATGGGTTGTTGTGGATACCAGTTTGTTGTTTAAGAGATTGTGCTAGTAGGAGTTAGGATATGCACGTTTTCAGTTGTGCTGTTATATGAATTTTTCAATGAAAACCTTTGAAAAATAAACTGGTTGTAAAATTGATCTAAGGTTTCATTTCAAGCAGCGCATGTAAGGTGTCATTCCATTTGCGGAATGCACCTGAAAAATACGGAGAAACTGTATGTAAAAATTACAAAATTAACGTGGTCTCCTCTAATCTTTACGACCCCGGAGAGTTATAACATTTGGATACCCTTCCATATAAAACAGGTTTATTTTCTTTAGTTAATCTGTCTAGATGGTATTGACTGTGTTGCTCCTGGCATGCCCATCCGACACCTCGATTTCTCGCGACTTCTGAAAAATATTTTGATATATGTCTACAGAAACATCTTCAAGTAAGAATTTTAACGAAAATTCGGGGTGTGTCATAACGGTTTTGAGTAGAAAGAGATAGAAGTCAATGGCTGCAAATTTGGAAATGATGAAGAAATATTTAATAGCGTATGTGTGAATATAAAAGTTAGATACCCTTATTCAAAATATTTTATTCTGTTTGTGAATGTTTTATCTCCAGGACAGAGAGTGAAGTTGCCTCAACAACTGACAATGAAATCTAACTACGATGAGTTGGCTACAGCTGTGAGAAATGTTGAAGTTGAATGTCGGTGTATAGCTGTCCTTTCCCGCAAAGATTGTATGTCAAAATTATTTAGTAAAAATGCGAGAAAGTTTGAAGTACTAAGAAAGTTTGTCTCTTGAATATATTTCGATTCTAAGAAATATAAGGATGAACTACATTAGAAAATTGCTGAAACTAAACATATTAACAGCAATAATAATCATAATAACAACATAGTTTTATTTTCAGTTAGCCTACGCATCAAATCAAAAGTGTATTTAGTAGTACTTCACTCAAAACGTTGGAGTGAATCAACTGAAACTTTTGCATGTTAGTCCCAGTGAGAACATCGGCGACGAGTTTTTCCATGTGCTGTTGATGTACGACCGAGTTGCAATTAGCTGCTGCATGTTACACACGTTCATAATGCCTCGCACACAATTTCTAGTGCTTTCGCTTGCGTAGAACTGTCAGTCACAGAGAAACTGTCGTCGGCACTTCACGCTCGTAGTGCTGCGCTCGTTGCTGCTAAATCCTCTTCATATGTTTGCTCACATACGGTGGGTGAGCTGTTAGAAAACAAAATATATTAAAAAAATATGTATGCTATAACTGTTGTTATTTGTTAATCAATCATTGATTTACCGCGGATTTTATAGGACTGTGATTAATTAGTTTAAAACATTAAATGAAAAAATTCACAACATTGTTTCAGTGTAACAATTCTTGTACATACTCCTGTATACTACGGTATACTCGAGTATTTTCTCTCAATATTATTTAATTTTGTATATCTCCGTAATTATGACACAAAATTGGGTTATCCCTACAATAATTTTCTTCTCAATTATATGCAGTTGAACTCTGCTAATATTAACCCCTCAAACCCGAAATTTCGGATAGTGAGAACAAAATTCGGAATCGACGAAAAGTAACCAAAATAAATTAAATGCTTCTTTGTAGTGTAAAGAAAGGATTTTATTATTACTGTAGAACTGAATAATTAGTTATTCAAAGAAGTTTTCGAAATGAAACGTTTGTGACACTGGTAACTGTGGTATATTATGTAGCAGTAATTTTCAGTTTCTGGAACGTGCAATATCGGTAATCTCTTTTTGCCTTAAGGAACTGCTTAATAATGGAAGCCTGCTTAATAATGCGAAGTGATGATGCGATCACTATTCTACGTTGCAATTTTCTCACTTCGCACATTTTTTGGATAATATGAACATTTTTGAATCCGAACAGTCCACACCCCCCAATTAATTTGGAATACCGAGGTTCTACTGTAAATGCAACCAAACATCTTCGAGAAATGCGAACCATTTATCGTGTAGATTTATATTGAATAGCATGAATTTTTTTCATATTGCTTCTCCTATACACTAGTACATAGAGGGATAGTACTTACAAGGGTAGTACATTGTTCTGATTCCACACGGCTTCGAATCGAATACACAACTTGTGATGTTCCACATTATAAACTCTCTTTAATGAACGAAGTTCGATTAGAGGGAGCATTATTTCGCTCGAGCAAACAATTATTTGGGCTGGTGGGGCGTGGAGCGATCGCGGAACTTTGCCGCCGCAACCGGGAAGTCCCCCGACTTCAGCTTTGGGCCTCCGAACGCTCCCTGGGCCACGCCATGCCACGCCACGCCTCGCCACGCCACGCCTCGCCACGCCACGCCACGCTACACCACGCCACGCCACGCCACGCTACACCACGCCACGCACGCCACGCTACGCCACGCTACTCCGCGCTACGCCACGCTACGCCACGCTACGCCGCGCTACGCCACGCTACGCCACGCTACGTTACGCTACGTTACGCTACGCCACGCCACGCCACGCCACGCCACGCTACGCCACGCTGCGCCACGCTACGTTACGCTACGCCACGCCACGCTACGTTACGCTACGCCACGCTACGCCACGCTACGCCACGGCACGCCACGCCACGCCACGCTGCGCCACGCTACGTTACGCTACGCCACGCTACGCCACGGCACGCCACGCCACGCCACGCTACGCCACGCTACGCCACGCTACGTTAGGCTACGCCACGCTACGCCACGGCACGCCACGCCACGCTACGCCACGCTACGCCACGCTACGCCACGCCACGCCACGCCACGCCACGCTACGCAACGCTACGTTACGCTACGCCACGCTACGCCACGGCACGCCACGCTACGCCACGCTACGCCACGCTACGCCACGCTACGCCACGCTACGCTACGCCACGCTACGCCACGCTACGCCACGCTACGCCACGCTACGCCACGCTACGCCACGCCAGCCCACTCCGCGCCACATCGCTTGCAGCGAGTGTGCACAACGGGATCGATGTGTGGCAGGCCAGCGGCGGGAGCAGGGGAGGGTTTGAGGTAACGGAGCGGCGGCAATGAGGCGGGAGGCGGAACGGGTTTGGAGGAATGGACAGGAGAGGAGCCCGTGAGATAAGCAATGTAAGGGTGCGAGGCGCGAAATGTCGGAATACAAAGGTAGTACACACAAATGAGTTGGGGAGGGAGGGGCGGGATAGGGGTTTGCGGGGTGGTGGACAGGGTGTGGATTTGGGCCAGAGCGGGTATGACAAGTGAGTGCGGTCAGCAGCAGAACGGAACGGGGGTGGATGGGGCGCAGTAGTAGCGGATAGGGCCGGAGCGCGGGATGGGCGGGTTCGTAGCGAAAACGGAGTGAGGATAGTGTGAGGACGGGGGCGGGGACGGTGCGGGAACGGAACGGGAAAAGAGGGAAGGGTCAGGGACGGAGCAATAAAGGGTTAATTAGTGTTTACTTGCGTGAACTGCTAAGATCATTATTCTCGTAAGTGTAGCGCATGTTTTACCTTCTTATGAAGTTGGAAGTAATCTTCCCCCGCTGTATGGCGAGATTCGGTGCCGACCTATACGTTGGTTCGCTGATGTTTTTTTCCAACACCGTATCTCCCACCAGTGGGGCACAGCTCCAGCCGGGACAAGTTCTTGACTGCTCTCTCGACATAGATGGTAGTTGTCCTATCATCTCCCTTTACTTACAGACACACTTGCATGCAATATGCAGTAGTTTAGGATGAGGATAGGACAAGGAAGGGGAAGGAAAGATCGCACGCTATCCGTGGCTCGTATGTTAGGATACTGCTCCGGCGTTGATCAAAGAAACCACGGAAAACTATCGATCAGATCAGGCGATCGCTATAATTCTCCTCCAGACAGCGCGGAACTCGACCTAGCTCTCTAACCAGTGTCGAAATTCTGCCTGCGTCGGAAGTCGAACCCAGGGCCTGCCGGTCGGAGGAACTGCAGTGAAGCGAATGGCTGCCGAGAGCCACCTGAGCCGGTGCACCGGAAAGGGGAAGGGACAGGCAGGTAGTGGGAATTGTTATATCCAAAAAAAGGAACAGCAATTTCTAAAATTCTTTTATTACCGCAAGCCAACAGGAGAATCAATAATACAAGCCAGATTGAACAATATTCCATGAGATATTCCGTAGACGTAGCGTAGTTCACTGTTTAGCCGCAGGGAGAGTCCGAGTCCGTAACCGTTCTGTATTGCACTTCACTTGTCACTATACACGCACTGGCAGTCACTTCTCAACTGACCACCGCCCGCCGGGCACCGCTCTTATAGCCCACCCGTGCCGAAGGTCCGCTGGCCAGCTACCCGATAAGGGTGAGTTCTCCGGCTCCGGGGCTTGGCCGAGCGTGACGGAGCTGCGGCGTTGGTAATCGGCGCCCTCTCTTGAGCGGCGCCGGGACCACCTTCTGGCGGCAACTTTAAAGGTGCGCGTTCGACCATATCAGGAATGGTCCTGCGGAAGGGGCGGGAGCAAACCGGAAACGGAAGGAGGACGGAATGGAATGCGAGGGAAGGGGACGGTGCGGAAAGGAACCTGCACGGAATGGAAAGCCATAAAAACATAGGCGACGGCAGTAACCGCGGCGCAACGTACTGTTTCGGGGAACTGCAGGGATCGGAAGCGCAGGGAGCGGGGGCGCATTGGCTTTCGCGTGGGTGTGTGCGGGGCGCCGACGGTGCGCGGCGGGGGGGGGCAGTCGGTGGGCGGGGGGGGAGCGCTCCATCCGGGTGCCCAGTGCGTGGGCATTGTGCAGACGCGTGGGTCGCGAAACCCTGAGCGTGGACACAAAGGTTCTCTCGGATCGTACCTCGTGATCGACACGTAGTTTAATTAAATTTCAGTCCGAAACTTCAGTCCTTGGAGTTACTTATTTTCAGGCTGCCTGTGTCTATATTTATCCGATTCTAAAAATAGCAAGGACTCGGATATTAAATGCTGTTTGCGTTGCAAATATTATCCGAAGTTTAAAATTTACATGTGCCATTTTAAACCCGTGTAAATGTCGTTTCATCTGAAAGTCAAGAGGAAATTTACTGCTGAGATATCGTGTGCTTTGACAAACGTTTCAATAGTTCGACATAGATTATTATGTGCGTATTCTCGTACGTTAACAAAACTCCTATAGAAACGTATAACTTTTTAGAGTTGTTTGATAAATACCACGTTTGAAGTATACCAAATTTCTAATGGGATTCAATCTTGATACAATTATAGGTGTGTTAATATCACTGTCACGTGATCTTAGAGAAACTTTTTAAACTCTTCGAAGCGTTTGCAAACAAGTTGCAGTTATTCAAGAAATCTTGTTAACAATACTCAAGTTATAAAATCTAAAGCCTATGTAGTTACACACGATCTATTGATGTTTAGTAGGGAGGGAATCGCAAGCACTAATGCCGATGGAGACCAGCCGCAATATTCAGGCGTTCCGATATTCATTGCGATCACTTTCTCGCGGACTATTACAGTACTTGCACACAGATTGTTCAGTAGAAAACTCTGCATTGTCACGAATGTCAGTGCTAAACGATAATAACTAGCGGATGATAACCAGCTAAATTCTATGTACTAAATGCCGAAGCAAGAGGGCGACGAATAATGCAAACATTAATTATATTCTTTTACAAGATATTGCAATCAATATGGATGTTGTACTAAGTGTGCATCGTGGATGTTATACTACAAAATATAAGTCACAAAGTTTCGTTTATATTCTAAAATGCCTGTTATCGATAAGAGACAGGTATGAAAATGACACAGCATTACAAAAAACATAGAAAGTACTAATTAAATGAAATATATTTAAAACAATATCATAAACCCAGTCATTGAAATTGTTTGACATCTCTTCTCTAGAGGTTTGTAATAAAAGTTAATTTTTTTACAGCAGAATCGCTGAAACTGTTTCCAAACAACTTCCTTGTTTTCACACTATTTTAGACGTAAAAATACTTATTTTCTCAAAAAAGGAAATACAGGTCATATAACGTGAATTAAATCACGGAAAAACCTTACAATTGTTCGCTTCTAACAGCTTTTAGTTGGTTTGCTGGTACCTGGTAGGATTCTTGTTTGAATCAATTATTACTTACCATTGATTCAAAGTTAAAATTAATTCTTTCTTACTATTGGATACTCAGAATGTGAGTAAATGTTTAGAGAAAAATTAAGAAAAAATTAAATGATAAAATAGAACATAATAAGACATAAGTTCATTGTTAAATATTGGTAGTGTGGTAAATAATATCAAAACATTCCAACAGAAATAGTTCCAACATATAAACAGGAAGGAGTCAAAGAGGCTATCCAAGTTAGTTCTCTTATATAAACCTAGGGACGACAAAGATGTGAGTAGACGTAAAATGAGGGGTCAGAGCAAATATGAGTCAATTATGAGTCTCGAAACGGGCTATTGGTTTGAAAATCTTGTAAAGGAAGAAGACGAAGACTGAAAACAAAGTATTTTGTGAGAAATATTAAATTTAGAATGAATTAAAAATAATATAACGCGTACATTACATGTTTGCATTAAACTTACCTCTTTTCTAAATACTGAATAATTAATACTAAATATTTTTGGGTGGAGGAGTCACCATTTAAACCCTACTTACAATGAAATGTACTGCAGGTCCTACAGTAAAAAGATCTCGTGAGAATTCAGCACAAAAGGTTTTAATAAAACGAGACTATATCAATTTTTTAAAATTTATTTTAAGTTAGGGCTGAGTTAAAGTTAATGATAAATATATTAGAGAGCTATGAGAATTTATTCAGAATTTAGATTAATTACATTTTCTGACTCAGCAATTTAAGTACAGAAAGGATTGGACGGATCTTGTATAAGTCAGTGAAACGTTATTAAATACTACTAAATGTTTATAATAATAATACAATAATAATATTTATTTGGATACAATTGGCTGATTGCCAGGTGGTAGTCATAACCTTACAGTTTTACAATATATGTACACATACAATCCAAAAACAATTTACAATACAATCCATTCGAGCATATACACCCAATATATAAATATACTCAGACCTGTATACATCTATAGCACATATGTACACATATATGAAGGAAGCTCAGACACTGAGCGCACATTTTTTAACATTTGCTCCAGCAGGTTATTATTTGGTATACCACCTCACATTTCGGTCGTTAAGTTAACGTCCGAAGTCTATGAAAGGAACGCGCGAAAGAGGTCACGGTAAGGTTTCTCCTCAGTTTAGATTACTTTTCACGAAGTGCTTCTCCTTGGTACTGGAAGGCAGTCAAAGGAAACGTGTTTGCCCAAGTTCCGATGGTAGAGAGAGCCTGGTAGACCAGGGGAGGTACGTGCTCTCGCGTAGGTTGAAGTGTTTCACTCGTGATTCAAGTTACTCCACCACGTTCTCGCAGCTGAGAGAGAATCTCTAGCAATGCTGGGTCACTTGAATGTCGGTCGAAATGCTTCCTCTGCTTCGTGGATCAATGTTTAAATTTTTAATGTTTGAATTTTGTTCATCAGATTCAATAAATTCAGTTTAGTTCGAACGCTTTCGCGACTCGGACGCTTTCCCTGTAAATGTCCATATCTAAAGAAGGAATCTCTATTATTTTGAGAGAATTCAGTAAGCGTGTGGTGATTAAAGAGAAAAATCATATAATTCAGACTAAGAAAAAATATTGCCACCATTTTTCTGTACAAGATATTGTAATCCAATTTTGAACGTAAGTTTAATTTCGGTGCTTTCTATTTTCCTTCTATCTATTCTATTTACGTTCCAGTTTTACTTTTCTTAAGTTAGCATGGACACTGCCATTGGTAAATAGAATTGAAGTTTCGTAAGATCTTGTTTTTTAGTGTACTTCTTATTGTCCCACCATATAATAGAATCTTTTTAGTTTCCCACATGTAATTTCTTCTGGTAGTAACACATATTGAAACCTAAAAAGGTAAAATTGTTTGTTCTTTTGGATTGTTATTAATAACAATTTTGCACCTAATGTGGTTTGATTCTCCAAAGCATTTATCTTGTATTTCCTTGTAGAGATTTTCGAATTATGTTGGGTTGCCTCTCGAAAAGCTTAAGATTAAAAATGTAAGACTTCTTACATTAAAAATGAATTTTCGAGGCAAGCACACGGCAAGATGTTACCGAAAACTCTTGTTAAGCGTACTTATAATTAATACAGTTCCGGAAGTGAAACTTTCTGATCTGTTGCCTTCTAAACCAAATAAATTAAGCGATAGAAGTTTCTCTAAAAACGTTCAACAAGAAAGTTTAATGAATGGACTTACATTCCTTTTATAGGCCTAATTAATACACATTCGATCTCTAGTATACACATAATGAATTCAAAAATATTGATTTAGAATACATGACTCATTATTCTAGAAACTATTATTCGGTTGACATAACAATACATATTTCAACAAATCAAGTTATTAATTAGCATAACGAAATAACTTGAATAAGTGCGTAATTACATCATTCTTTGCACATTCCTTTCCTTTCAATTACCATTTCTATTCCTTGTCCACAATCCATTCCATTGTATCTATATTTTGCTTTTTTTAGTAAATTAAATATATTCGTTATTTCCGCAAAAAAGGGTGATTATCACATGCTAATCCCAAGCGCGCAATTAAAACTCAACAATTACCATTCGAAGCTAGAGAAAGGGTAAACATCGTATAATTAAGGCACTAACGACACAAAAAATGCAGGTCACAGATTACTTAAAACCAAATTCTGAAATGTTTGTAAACTTAATTCTCAATTAACAATAATAAATTCTTTGTAACAATAATTACTTAAAGTTTAATATTTAAAGAACAATAGTATAATACGTTTTCTTGTTCTCTAAATTCCTTTTATGATCGTAAGTACGCATTGCAAGATTCACTAAAATGTGTCTTGTTCAGATTGTTTGCCAGGATCAAAGCTAATGTGACGTCATCATATGTATCCAACGTATAGCCGTGATATGATTGTGTTTCTCGCAATGAAAATTATTTGGAAAAATGGAAACTAAAACACATTGAATGAAACACTTGGGTAAAGCGGTATTAATGGTAAATATAGAAACTCGATATTATTGTTGCTCGTCCTTTTGGACATACTACTTGTCCTCTAGTAGTCTAATATACTACTATTTATCCTCTAGTTTTGTTTGAGATTAACTGAGGAGTCACGTGAACTGTTGAGATAGCTCGGTGAGCCGTAGAAAAGCTCTTCAACTTAAGCTTTAGTAGCTTTAATAATGACTTGAAAAACTTATCGGACTGTCGGTGGCGTATCGGACTGTTACACCCAAGTTTGAGGGGTCAAACCCGATCGTAGCCGTGGATTTTTAAGGACAAAAAAATCGTTCGTACGCCTTCCTTCGGAGGGGAAGTAAAGCCGACTGTCCCATGTCAGTAGATTTACTTGCATGTAAAAGATCAAACTTAAATGACGCCACTGAGCTAAATTCAAATCGCTTGTTTCCTCACCCAAGTAATACCTCCTTCGTCTGCTAGTTGGTGAAAGGAGCGTAGCGAAATTTGCGTGGTCAGACAGAAGAGCAGGCCTCATGGCCTGAGTCTCTCCACGTAAAATAAGGCATCAATTCAGTTCAGTGTGAAACCAAAACTAAAAATGTGATTGAAATATTTTGTATTTTACCGAGATTTGTAGACCTTCATGAATGTTCCAGAATGTTCCTACTGACCACCTTAACTAAAGGACGTAATGCGTTACAATTATAATTTAATACATTTATACATTTATTAGAACTGCAATTGGGTATAACGCGGTGGCAGTTAATGACAATAATTGCAAAACATAAATGCATCACATAAAGATAATTTTTGTTTAATGTGACGTATGTTTTATTCATTTGTTGGACATCCCGTTTATATACACTCACTAATCTTTGAATTTATGAACACTAATCTTCGACCTGAAGAAAATTCGCCATTTCCCTTCCCTAAAGACAGCATCACACCTGTTTTCTCAAACACGAAATGTCTAATACTTTGAATAGATCGAGTTCAACAAAACTAATGAAATAATGAACAAAATACGGCACATAAGTGTTCATTCTATTAATAACAGGATTTTTTTAAACTGATGATTTATTGTATAACATTGGTTAAAAATAGCAAGTGAAAACAAATTGTGGAGTCCACTTCCTTTTATTTAAAGCAAAATAACGAAACTTGGTAGAGTATAAAACTGAAACATCCTTCTAAACTAAAACCCTTAGCGTTTGAAATACAAATACTTTTACAATTATCCAAATGTCATATATTTTAATAAAAATCGGAACTGGATGATAATTGTAAATGCATTTTCTTCTATATCAGAAATAAATTTCAAAAAAAAGTTTGATTTTTTTTTCCAGAAATGTTTGTAAACATCACAGGTCCTTCGTTAAGTATTCCCATAAATTATCATGATCTCCGGAACGACACAACCAAATCTTAATCCTGACGTGTTGAACAAGTTTGCAGGCTGTTATGTTCAGTAAATGAAAGTTGGATTCGACTTAATGTTACTTTATGCAGTCTATCTTCGATACATTTGCTTAAAATTTTGTCTCCAAGCTAATACCATTCCGAAAACGATCTTCAACTAGTCGGCGGCGTGACGCGTCTCTTGTGACGCCGGGCCTTCACCTCCGGCTGTGTGGAGCGGAAGCCCCGAGTTGCAGCAATCCCTTGCCGGGCCGTCACCTCCGGCTGTCGGTGCCAGGCCGCGGCTCCACTTGGGCCGTCTCCGGCGTGGGAGGGTGACTCTCCCACTCCCACTAAGTTGTCGCCTCCGAGCGCTCCCCGGCTCGGTCCGTGCGGAGGCCTCCCTCAGGCCAGCAGCTTCCGACGGGCGCGCGTCGCCCTCGATCTCGTAGCCCTCCTCTCTGACGACCCGCCTCTGCTGGCTGAGCTTCGTCTCTCCTCTCCTCTCCTCTCCTCTCCGCTCCTCTCCTCTCTTCTCTCCTGTCCCCTCTCCTCTTCTCTCCTCTCCTCTCCTCCTCCTCCGCTCCTCTCCTCTCCTCCTCCTCCGCTCCTCTCCTCTCTTCACTCCTGTCCTCTCTCCTCTTCTCTCCGCTCCTCTCCTCTCTTCACTCCTGTCCTCTCTCCTCTTCTCTCCGCTCCTCTCCTCTCTTCACTCCTGTCCTCTCTCCTCTTCTCTCCGCTCCTCTCCTCTCTTCACTCCTGTCCTCTCTCCTCTTCTCTCCTCTCCTCTCTCCTCTTCTCTCCTCTCCTCTCTCCTCTTCTCTCCTCTCCTCTCTCCTCTTCTCTCCTCTCCTCTCTCCTCTTCTCTCCTCTCCTCTCTCCTCTTCTCTCCTCTCTTCACTCCTGTCCTCTCTCCTCTTCTCTCCTCTCCTCTCTCCTCCTCTCTTCACTCCTGTCCTCTCTCCTCTTCTCTCCTCTCCTCTCTCCTCTCCTCTCTCCTCTCCTCCCTCCTCTCCTCTCTTCTCTCCTCTCTCCTCTCTTCTCTCCTCTCTCCTCTCTCCTCTCTCCTCTCTCCTCTCTCCTCTCTCCTCTTCTCTCCTCTCCTCTCTCCTCTTCTCTCCTCTCCTCTTTTCTCTCCTCTCTCCTCTTCTCTCCTCTCCTCTCTCCTCTCCTCCCTCCTCTCCTCTCTTCTCTCCTCTCTCCTCTTCTCTCCTCTCCTCTCTTCTCTCCTCTCTCCTCTTCTCTCCTCTCCTCTCTCCTCTCTCCTCTTCTCTCCTCTCCTCTCTCCTCTCCTCTCTTCTCTCCTTTCTTCTCTCCTCTCCTCTCTCCTCTCCTCTCTTCTCTCCTTTCTTCTCTCCTCTCCTCTCTCCTCTCCTCTCTTCTCTCCTCTCTTCTCTCCTCTCTTCTCTCCTCTCCTCTCTTCTCTCCTCTCTTCTTCTCTCCTCTCTCCTCTCTCCTCTCTCCTCTCTCCTCTCTCCTCTCCTCTCCTCTCCTCTCTCCTCTCCTCTCTCCTCTCCTCTCTCCTCTCCTCTCTCCTCTCCTCTCTCCTCTTCTCTCCTCTCCTCTCTCATCCCCTCTCCTCTCCTCTCCTCTCTCAACTCCTCTCTCCTCTCTCATCTCCTCTCTCATCCCTCATCTCCTCTCCTCCTCTGTCGCACGACGCAGGAAGCCGTGCCCTCCGCTACCTGAGACGCACTGAACGGTACTCTACTGAACCGCCCGAACTGTCTTACCGGCGCTGTCCCGTTTATATATATGGTCCGTTCTATACCGGGCGCAGCGTTGGCGTAGACTCGTGCCTCGGCCACTAGGAATTTTCTAAAATCACTTCACTCGACAGCGCGTCGTGGGAAAAAACAGCAGTGCATCCAAATGGTTGTTGACAGAAAAACTTAATTTTCGGGCTCAAAACCCGCACCACGTATACATATACATGTTTACCGCTACTAGAATGCTGGAGGGTTAGACCACACAAAATATCAAAAACCAATTTTGGGGCCAAATCGTTAGATTTACATGATTTTGAATTAACAAACATATAAAGATCCGTAAAATCCCTTAATTTCTTCATACAAAAGCTCTCAAAGCGTTTTTACTTGTTTAAGATCTTTTGAGGCTGAAGGGGCCCATTCATGGCAGAGATGTGGCAGTTTTACCCGTCGGATTTCACCGCGTTTCGTGTTTTTAGTTGAGCAGCCGCCGGATTGGCTTCTCCCCCTCCACGGCAAAACCGTCGCCGGCCTTTGTTGAAGGGAGGGCTGCTTTTGTGAAGGCGAGGGTGCCTCTCTGCCTGCCCTGTAGGGCACCGCACTCTCAACGAAGTTACGCGCACAAACCTTTGGGATACGGCCAACCACATGAAAATGTATCCTGAAAAAAATAAGAGCAGACGAGTTTTCTTCTGACAATTTTAGTCTCCGGGTTGTGTCCGCAAATTTTCGTGTTTGACCAACGAATAAAACGGAAGAAGTAAAAACGTTACGTATCCTACGCAAAATGGACTCTCTATGTCAATTTTCTTGTGTATCAAAATTAGCAAATACATCATGGGTTTCTCAAAGGTCCACCGTGAGCATAATTTGTATCAACGAAAATGATTAATTTGCAAAAATGCAATAAAGATTTATTCTTTTAATGTTTTTTTTGAATCTTCATTTCATCTTCACGATCTTTAATACTCATAAATTTTCATTATAGGTTAGAGTAAATTTCCAAATTTCATCTTATTGTATTGAATTATACAAGTTAAATAATTTTGTAGATGCCATGACACTTTATCAGAAAAGGATTGATGGAAAAAAATAATAAGTTCCGCATTAGGAAATGAAAAAAAAATCTCTTGACAATCAGGGTAAATAAGCCCAGACTGCGTTGCTTTGCTACTGTGTTATCCATAAATTAAAGGATTGTGAAACGTGAACAGAATAACGTAAGCATCACAATCAGATTGCATCCACGTGCGTGTAGCAACGGTTGAAGTCCCCTCGTGCAGTCAAATCATGAGTTTGGTATGTGGGTCACACACTCTGTGGCCATCAATTTCTCGTTGATTCTCCTCGTGCAGTTTTGTTTGGCGAGTGCCATCGGCAGATGCATTCGGCAGTTTGCGTTCCCTAACTACCAGTTGGGGTCAGCGGCAGGATGGTCACCTTCTGATGTGGGAACAGGATCTGCAATATCTGAGTATGCGCTCCATTTCTTCTACTTCTCTTTTTCTTCTTCTATTCTTCGTCTTCTATTCTTCGTCTTCTATTCTTTGTCTTCTATTCTTCGTCTTCTATTCTTCTTCTTCTTCTTCTTCTATTCTTCTTCTTCTATTCTTCTTCTTCTATTCTTCTTCTTCTATTCTTCTTCTATTCTTCTATTCTTCTTCTTCTATTCTTCTTCTTCTTCTATTCTTCTGCTTCTATTCTTCTATTCTTCTTCTTCTTCTTCCATTCTTCTTCTTCTTCTTCTATTCTTCTTCTTCTTCTTCTTCTATTCTTCTTCTTCTTCTATTCTTCTTCTTCTATTCTTCTTCTTCTATTCTTCTTCTTCTATTCTTCTTCTTCTATTCTTCTTCTTCTATTCTTCTTCTTCTATTCTTCTTCTTCTTCTATTCTTCTTCTTCTTCTATTATTCTTCTTCTTCTATTCTTCTTCTTCTTCTTCTTCTTCTTCTATTCTTCTTCTTCTTCTTCTTCTTCTATTCTTCTTCTTCTATTCTTCTTCTTCTATTCTTCTTCTTCTATTCTTCTTCTTCTATTCTTCTTCTTCTATTCTTCTTCTTCTTCTTCTATTCTTCTTCTTCTTCTTCTATTCTTCTTCTTCTTCTTCTTCTTCTATTCTTCTTCTTCTTCTTCTATTCTTCTTCTTCTTCTATTCTTCTATTCTTTGTCTTCCATTCTTCTTCTTCTTCTTATTCGTCGACGTATTTCAGTTGGTTGAAGAGTTTAATTCCGATGTATGCACGTGGATTTTTGAAGAATGGGAAATCCACACTGTCTGTGTTCTGCTTACGGCACGAAAATTGACCCTGGATTCGTAAACGCCCGTCAAAATGAATTTAGGCAATTAGCACACGTCACTAAAAATATAGACAGCAGTAGTTTTTTTTTCTTTCATTCCATATCAAGTAAACACATTCTTCCAACGACGTTTCGGGTGTTACTGTACTCCCATCTTCAGGTCTATTGCAATACAAACGTCATGGAAGAATATGTTCATGGGATATGAAATAAAGGAATTTAAAACTCCTGTCTAAACTTTTTAAGGGACCTGTTCTGAGAGGAAAGACAAACAGATTGGGGAAGGAAAGACAAAACTGTATTCAATTGTTTAAAACTCCGACAATTCCAGTCCTAATTAGCTCCATGTATTCGCTTCGCTGACGATTGCTTAAAGTAATTGATAAATATTATTTATAACGACGCCATCGATGTGTCGTTCACTGGCAAATATGGAAGTCAACATTTTTCTCGCAATACGGGGATTCTAATGGGGGGCAATTTAAAAAATATTTCCACAACGTCTGTCTTTGTCGAAGAAGGACCAATAGATTAAACTTTTAATTTATTTTAATTATATTGTAAATCATCGGACGTATCCAAATAGGAACTTAAAATATTAATTAAGACTTCAATATGGAAATAATCTCGTACGATTTCATATATTTTAAACAGTATATAAAAGCAAACTATAACACTCTGAGATGAGTTCCGAATGACACTAAGGACGTAAACGTTGCTAGAAGCAAGGAAACAAAAATTATATCAAATTGTATTTTTTGACCAATGAAACAAATATCAAACTTTAAGAGCCCGGCATTCTAAGTGATCTAACAAATCCCGCCGAGGCAGACCGCATTTGGTTTGAGCCACGACACCAATGGTGGAAAGCTAGCACGCTCAGCATTAGCTACAGGGCTGCTGAACGCACGAGATAGACGGTGAAACCCCCAATTTATTGAGTTCAATACTTATAAAAACATTCCTTGCTCAACGTTTGGTGTAGGGGGAAAAAGAAACCTCTGTAACATATGTAGCTAACTCACGGTCTATAATCTCGTTTCCGCTAGAGCGCGGAGCGGTCGCTCTTTGTTCTGAGGGCAGCTACGGTGGAGCTTGAGAGCATGCAGGCATCTATTCATGCCGATGACAAAGTGCGTGTGTTCACCTGTACTAGTTTGAATTTCAAGGAAACGGCTGACACTAGTTTTACGATATGTCTGTACTATAGGTATTGGAAACTGACATTTAAAAACTGCCTTCTCTTTTTTTCTTTAGAATTTTGTTTCTGTGCGTTTTAAACAAAACATGAAAAGTATGGAGTAGGTGAGGTGAACCTGGATCAATGTATTAGCTCAGTCGAAGAATAGGCATTGTGAAAGTGAAGATTGACACTCATTCGTACGTACCATCAGGTTCATTGTATGGCCAGAAGACAATGAGCGACCCTTTCGGAACTCTCTTCATTTCTGCTTCTCGGCGTTGAAAGGGGTCTCTCACTACTATCACTCTCGGTTTTACCTCCGGCTCAGGAGAAAAATGCTATTCACTTAGCTCGTGATACAGAAATCTTAAGGGCCCTGAGTTAACTCAACTTCTCATTATGAACAGAAAGTAATAAATACACCTGTGTGTAACGGTAAAAATTTTACTTCTAATTTACTCCAAATACATAGAGTGAAATAACAATCATGTACAGTCATTTATCATCATTTCGGGCTGCTGATTTATAACTCATTCCTCATGCTAAGTAAATCTAAAGAGAATGACAAAAAGATAATAATTTGGTAAACAAAGCTATACAGCGATGTCACCTTTACGCACGCAATTCCAGAGGTCTGTCCGTTCGCAAAGAGCAAACCAAGCAAAGCAATAAAACAGCTTTCCGTACCCAATAAGCAACTAATTAAAGTCGGGAAATGGAGCACGCTCAAAGGAAGACACAGAACGAAACGTTCAAAGGCGCTCCATAAAAAACACACGAGTATTTTCCTCCCTGCGGGGAAGCACTGGAGACTGTTTGGCCTGGAGACGAAACGAGACCGGCGCCGGGCGAGTGCGTGAGTCACGCGTGTGACCGCGCCGGGCCGTCGCGCGTGGCGTGGCGTGACGAGGCGAGGCGTGCTCACGTGGTGAACTGTGAATGTGAAACTCCGACCCGAGGTCGAATACAGCCGCTGGAGCGCCAAAGCGATGGCAGTTGTTTGCCAGCGGTCAACAAGCAGCCAGCGGCAGCCGGATGAGTCGACGACAACAGTGGACGACGGCAGTGGAGCTCGCTACGAAGAGGTGAATGTGCTGCTATCACAATGGATTCTGTGTGAGCAACAGGAGAAGGGGCCGGATGGAGGCAGGGGCTTTTGAAACGTGCCTGAAAACAGGAGGCAGCGGAGTCGAGAGCGGAGGTGTCATCGGGGTTGAGACATGCAATGTAGGGTGGAGGCTGTCGTAAAGAGGAGGCTAACGCCGAGATGGGTGGCAGCAGGGCAAAGGAGTGAGGAGGCGAGGTGAGGGGCGGGGACATGCATCCACTTGGTCCATCCATGCGATAAAGATGCAGGAAGATGGATAGGCGACAGCGGGGTGGGTAGCCTAGGCGGGGTGGGTAGCGGTAGGGTGGGGCGAAGGTCGAGAAGTTAACCTCTCTGAGGGTGGGGGAGTTGGCATGGAGAGAGAGAGAGAGAGAGAGAGAGAGAGAGAGAGAGAGGGAGAGAGAGAGAGACAGGCGTTAAAGCAGTTTCGGTTGGAGAAGAGAGTGGATGGGGATGAGGATGGGGGCGGGGAGCAAGGGTGAGGGCAGGTCAGGGATGGTGAGGAACCGAGGGCGGACCGGAATGAAGAGCGACGTCGTGGGTGAGGGTGAGGGTGAGAGTGAGGGAGGGGGTGGTGCGCGATGAAGAGCAAGATCTAGAGGGAGTGAGGGGAAGGGACGAGGGACAGTGAGGATGGGGGCGGAGCCTGGGGCGGGGGCGGGGCGGGGGCGAGGGCGTAAGCTAGGGCGGGGGCGGGGGCGATGGCGAGGGCGTGAGCGAGGGCCTCAGCGGGGGCGGGGGCTAGGGCGAGGACGTGAGCGGGGACGGGGGCGAGGGTGAGGGCGAGGGCGAGGGCGAGGGCGAGGGCGTGAGCGAGAGCGAGGGCCTCAGCGGGTGCGGGGGCTAGGGCGGGGGCGGGGCGGGGGCGAGGGCGAGGGCGAGGGCGAGGACGTGAGCGAGGGCGGGGGCGGGGGCGAGTGCGAGGGCGGGGGGCGATGGCGATGGCGTGAGCGAGGGCCTCAGCGGGGGCGAGGGCGATGGCGAGGGCGAGGGCGATGGCGAGGGCGTGAGCGAGGGCGGGGGCTAGGGCGAAGACGTGAGCGGGGGCGAGGGCGAGGGCGGGGGCGGGGGCGGGGGCGAGGGCGGGAGTGGCGGCGCGGGCGATGGGGAAGGCGAGAGCGCAGGCGAGGAGGGCTGCTTGGCGCCGGCGGGTCCGGCAGGCGCGGTGGCTGCGGTGTGTCTGCGCTGGCTGTGGGGAAAGCGCGGCTGGCGGGGGAGGGGGCGGGGCGGGTGTGAGCTCGTTGACGTGCGGTCGAGATGTCACAGGCAGAGGCGCGCGCTGCCCTGTGCTGTCGCCGTGCGGCGCCGGTGGGGCCGGGGGTTGGCCGGGGCAGGGGATGCCAGCGCAAACGTACTACATGGCCCCGAAAGGCCGCACAGTGGGATGAACTCGTATATTCACTTTCGCTAGAAAGGAGCAAGCAAATTGATTTAATCATCTCTTCTTCTTTTCCCATTGCGTTTTCATATTTGTGTAATATTATATTTTGGCATTTGTTTATTATATTTTTTCGTTGTGTGGTATTTTCGATTGTTTGATAGCGTTGGCAAGCAAACCACACAGTACATGCTAATTCGCTGAGTGGTTTCTGTGTATTATTACTCTCTAGTAGACAATATCAATCTTAATGAAGCGTCAGAGTGTCGTTTCACTATTTAAACTCCTAGCAGACCTGTCCTGTACTTTTGGAAATGTGCTCTGACTTGGATTTACAGTCTTGAAGAATCACTCAATGATTACGTTTCCGTGTAATTTCACCAGTATTATAATGTGCAAAATTATGCCAAAGAAGGTAAGATGCCAATTAATTGTTTTTTTTTTATCTCGCGTGTATTGTACTTTCTTAAATTTAAGTTTGTTTTCGGGCCAGAATTTTCCACAATATTTATAATAGTTAAAGAAATTATTAACACCTTCCAATCTTGTATTTTTCTTTTAACATGTATCCTAGATTAGAGATGCACCTAGATCTACCTAATATTGTAACAACTTAAAAAAGAAAACATGTTATATTTTGTTTAGTTTAATTGATGTGTTGAATGTATGTAATTTATTAATGTATGTTGCAATAGCTGATTGTATAAAATGTCAAAATGTAACTTTTATTATAAAATAATATTTGAATTATATGTTCAGAAACACGTTCAGCTTTGTGTAGACTGTATAATGATTGTAATATTCCTGAATTTGTAAACCTCTCTTATTTCAATAGACTTTCTTCGAGGGGATTCTCGAGGGGATTTTTCTTTTCCATATACTGCGGATGTTGAATAGTTCTGTTGTAACTTTTCCTCGGTTCATCCTGTTGTTCTTAATCGAAGGGTATTCTAGTAATAGTAATAATAATACAAATCTCTTCTACATAAACTTAAAGAGAAAATGTGTAAAAAATCTTATTGACAATACTGCTATTTTTTCCGTTCTTCGAACTTGTGCCAGTGTCGAGGAAAGCCGAAATGTGTTACATGCACAGGGATCCCTCGAAAGAATGTTACTCAAACACGGGACCCGTGACCCCGTGTGACTAATGAACGTCTATCAGCAACATTGAAATAAATCCATGAAACCGATTTTTAGTTCACGTTCTCGTAGAAAAAGTTAACTCTTCCTTGCCCGGAGCTCAAGTTCAACATTCCCTGCGTGATATCGTGTTTCCGTTTGCAATGATCAAATACGGTAGTGCCTTCGAGTTGTTCAGGGTTGCAGGGCCCGATAAGCGATCCAGCTATATCGGGATCGGAACCAGAAGGAATGAAAAATACGGAAAATGAAAAAAACTAATTACGATAAAATTCTAAATTTCATCCTCAGAAGCTGAAAATAGATATAATCAGTCTAAATAAATATATTCAAAAATATTGCCAGGAGCACAATTTTGAGATCCCTTTCGATAAGTATTTAAATCGAAACAATTATAAAAAAGCATTTGGCCCAACTTTCAGGCTTTACAGATGCCATATACAGACATTTCATTATATTTGCTACTTGTTTCAGTATTAAACTTTTAGTTGAATAATTAAATGCGTTTTTGTAACATTTTCCACGGATGGAATTTTTACTTTAATGGATATTGTACACTTTAATGCATTTGCTAACAGAAGTGATTAAAATAATCTCTTATAAAGTTTTTCTACTAACACTACTAAAAGACGTCTTTACTCCTCGCTAGTTAAGAGTGTTACAACATACGGTTCAGAAGTTTGGGAGATCGATAAAAGAACAAAAGGGAAGCTGCTGGCCCTTGAAATGGACTACTGGCGTAGAAGTTGCTGTTATAGCAGACGTGACAAAATCAGGAACGACGACATAAGAAAGAAAATGGATGTCAAGAAATCTATCCTTGACGAAATAGAGAAAAAACAAATCGTCTGGTACGGTCATGTTATGCGAATGACAGACGAAAGATGGCCAAAACGAGTCCTGAAATGGGTGCCAACAGAAAGACAGAAGAGAGGAAGACACAGACTTGCATGGCAGCAGGGAGTGCAAGAGGCTATGACGGCAAGAGAAATGCCAGATGATCTATGGTCCAATAGAGACTGAGAGCGGAGAAACGGCGACAGCTGTAGAGCAACTCCGTACTATATATATATATATATATATATATATATATATATATATATATATATATAAATTTTTCTGAGTCTCAAGTATTTTAGGGCTTAAAAAATGCTATTTTATGATATGATTAAACTTTTTTTAAAAATAACGGTTCGAGTGTTTCCCCGACATTTAAATATTAAATAAGGTTCTTCGAAAATTGCATTAATGTTCAAAACATAATTAGTATGATATACATATTTGCATAAGTGAGGGACATCTAATCCATTTCCAAACCAATTTAATTGTTTCGCGACTTTTAAATAAAGGTTTTTTAATCTGCAGTTCATAATTTGTGCCAAGGAGAGTCGTGTCACGACCACTGTGGTGAGAGCCGTGGCAGCTGTGTCATCAGCGTCACTAGCAGCTGCGCGCCGGGCCCCAATGGTTACTAAGGTTATGAAAGCACAAAATGTGCAGTATGCGCCAAAAACTCCATCTACGTAATGCAAGGATGAGCTGAAATATTCAATCAGACTACAGGTTTACAAAATTTTCATGAGTATAGACGAGAATTATTTGCACTCCAATAACTGCGGCCTCGTGATCGCAGTTGAAATATTGACAACAATAAAAGGAAGAAGCAAGG
Organism: Gryllus longicercus; assembly: GCA_038098605.1. Classification (NCBI taxonomy): domain Eukaryota; kingdom Metazoa; phylum Arthropoda; class Insecta; order Orthoptera; family Gryllidae; genus Gryllus; species Gryllus longicercus. The sequence goes on along the minus strand of JAZDUA010000169.1, from coordinate 2,062,417 downwards.
CTAGAAGTATATGAAAGTGATTTGATTTAGGAAGAAAATATCAGATGTTTGGAAAAGAACAGAGATAATAATGTTATAGATGAGAAAAAACAGACCTTTTACAACAGCACATGCGTTTTCAAATTATTTGTAAAAGTGATGTTGTGTTATAACATTGCAATAGGAATTTTTACTAATACATCAACCATTCTTCTGTCTTCCAAAGAAAAAGCGGAAGATTACAAAAATACCTATTTTTATTTTCTGTTCGAAAGATTATCTGTCTTAAAATACATTGCTTCAATGAAAAGAAAATTAAATGACTATAACACTTGTTTCATAATTGGCAGTGTATTGTGATCTATCATTACAAAAATTATTACAAAATTGCAGCGCTCTCTCTCTCTCTTTCTCTCTCTTTCTCTCTCTTCTCTCTCTCTCTTCTCTCTCTTTTTCTCTCTCTCTCTTTCTTTTTCTCTCTCTCTCTTTTTCTCTCTCTCTCTCTCTTTTTCTCTCTCTTTTTCTCACTCTCTCTTATATATAATGTGTGAGTATAGTTCTTAATTTGATATTTATGTGATTCTTACTGAATTCACGAATTTGACACAAATCAAGGAACATAAATATTATTTTTAGGCATTTGTTTGTGACCTGTAATTTCTTTATTGTTGAATCTGCTAAATTAATCCATAAATGAAAAAATCAGTCTGTGTGCATGAAGATTGACGCGTCATTAGTGTTTCCTTCGTTGTCTTTTTTAGTCACATTTTATTCACATTTCGCGTCTATCTTTCGCACCGCTATCGCATGACGACGAGAAAATTATTTATATCGAAAACGAATTACTATGTTGAACACGAGCCACTAGTGTAGACTCTCGTCCTTGAGTTGTCAAATTCTGTGATAGAGTATTACAGATTGAAATCTTTATGTTTACTCATATTTTAAGCTCTAATTTGCAATCTCATAGACAACAATAAATTAACATTAAATTCATTGTTACTTCAAGAGTATGATTGAGATGCCTGAATATTATTAGTCAGTTTGTTTGTTTTTTGCAAAATTTAAACTTCAGCATTTGATCAGACTTTTAAGCTGGTTATTATCGTTTTCTTCAACTCTGCCCTTGGGAAATTGTTTATGTACCTTTACGTTCGCGAATCTCAAAGACAAAACGAGAGAGGGGAAGCGGGGCTAAAGTTAGGGACAATGTCGGAAAGGTGGTTGCGCTCATCAACAAACACAAATCACTGTCATACAACAATTTATAAAGCTATAATAAGTCCACTAATGTTCTACGCATGCCCAATATGAACAAACGTAGTCCCACAAATGTCAATAACATACAAGCAATTCAAGACAAATTTATGAGATTATTCACAAATGCCTCCTGGTTCGTAAGTAATAAACAATTCCAATCCGAATTAAACATCAATACAATAATTAACCTTATAGCCCATATATCACACATTTTTTACAAAAACCTAACAGACATCCCAGCAGCATCCCATTTCAAACTAGTGAAAAATCCAAACCACACCCAAATAAAAAATAATTCCCGTTTGAAGCCTTTCTCGAAATCGTAGCCAACCATGATACATAATCCCGAGATTCTACCCTAAAGTGTCCTCTCCAATGTATAGATTAAGTTAGCTTTGCTATTTTAACTAGCATAAGACTAAAAAAATCTGTAAAGCAATACTAAACGATGTGCTCCATCCAAAACAAATAAAAATGTTAAAAAAGTTGGTGGCGTCGAAAGCAAGTGACTAAACTGACGTATGATTATTTTTAGAAACTCGTACTAAATATTGAATTGTAGTTGAAGATAATTATAATTATGTTAGATCTTACAGTTCACCTCCTATTTCATCCACTTGCAAAAACGTTTTGCTTCTGAAATATGTATGCTCTGTTTCGTTTTGGCACGTAATAAATCAATAATATCATAATATTGTAACACTCCCGGTTACCTGGGGAACCGGATAGCGGCCCTGACGCTAGCTCAAGTCGGTGATGGAAGGAATTGTTACACAGTACGGTGGAAACACAAAATAAACACTTGTTCACTGGTAAAAAATTCACATTTATTCCTGGGCAATATGATTAACATGCCCCAGGGAAGTTACACTCTTAAACCAAATAAAAAGAATAGTGGGAAAATTAGATGAAGATAAACGAAGATGGAAAGTTAGTAATAGGAGTTAAGCTTAAAAAACTTAGAAGAATTATAACTAACAATTACAATTGGTGAAAATTCAGTGTGTCATAGCGTGACACCGCATTACGAAAAAAATTACAAAAAAACGGGCGGTAGCCCTGAGCGATATTGCCTGGGAAATAATGTCTTTGTGCGGCCGAGAATGGCCACGGTGCGGTCGAGGGCGGCGGCTGGGCGTCCTTCAGAAAAATGCAGCGGAGGTCAGTAACCCTCCGGGACACGGCTGGCGGTCGGTTGTGACGTTACCAAAAGGCGGCGACGCGTGGCTCGTTAACGGCGCCCTTTGTAGCTGAACTGGCTGATCTGGAAGTTCTGGTCGAAACTGGTAGTACTAGCTGAACTGGCCGGACGATCTCAGGAACGGAGTGGTCAACTATGCGTCTCTCTCTGACTTTTATGATACTTGTCGAACACAACTTCGGACAGTTTATAATTCGATCGGAGAAACATTCGCCTCTCTTCACGACGAAAACCCACCCCAGAGAAATCTCTCTCTCCACTGCAGTCGGCTCACAGCTCAAAACTCGCAGTAAAATAACATAAGTCCCCACATAGGCATATTCGCCCGAATAATTCCCACCCCAAATAAATTTCTCTCTTAACTGCCCTCAGTCTAATATTCAAGCTCAAAAAATAATAAGTTTTCCAGAGACACACTGGTGTTTCCCCGACGCCTAATACTCTGGCCCCGTCTGATTAATGAAAAATTTATAAGTCCGGCAGAGGCGAATTTGCCTCTGACCGAAGAATAGCTCCCCGAAAGAAGCTTCTGCCCCGACTGCCCTGCTCTGAATTCAAATCCCTTCTGCCCTTCTCTCCGTCGAAATTGTATAAGGTTAACTCTTACCCCCCACTCGTATTCTCGCATGTTCCAGCTCCTTAAGAAAGTTGCGTCGCTATTGGCCGAAAGAAATGGCGCATTGCGTTATTTTGACCAATGGTGACAAGGGTAGTGGATGGAGTTCCGACTCTTTGCATAACTGTGAGCGTCGAGAATTTTCTCTGCCCTTCCAGAACATGCTCGCACAGGACGGGCGTTGTCCGTGAAAGAATTTGTCGATTTCAAAAGCAATCTCGAAGGTTCGTGCAGCTGGCCATGCTCACACGTGCTCCACAGTGAATCTGTCGGCGCCGACCCTTGTAACTACTCTCTTAATGGGCCGGAGGCGGAGACGGCTGTCGCGATAAGCAGAGTTGCGCGCGTGAGGCTGTGTCGCAATCTGTTCCCAGTATTACTCAGGGTGGCCGAATCTGTTTATTTAATTTAATTTTCCTGGCGTGAATTTCGTTTCAAAAGGTATGACGAAATCTGTATCGCTACAATATGATACATAGTTTGTCATAAGCACATTATATTTATTAAAGTAATAGCAGCTTTGAGCATAATGTCTCGAATATTTTTTATATTTTTTAATATATTTTTATTTGATATTTTTGGGGAGACAATTGTTTAAAAATTTTAATTGCCTCTATATTTCGCGAAATATTTTAGGAAAATTAGCCATATTTTCAAGACGTTGAACATATACTTATTTGAAGATGTCTGTAAGAAACAGGTTTTATTAGGAAAAAATCTCTATATTCAATATAGTAGTTGTAGAAAAACACCTAAAAATTGATTTTGGCAAATTTCAAAAAATCTGAGATTTCTACAACCATGAGAATTTCACTATTCTCTTAAGCATTTGATGTTCGAAGATAAAGTTTAATCAAAAAATTTGGAGCAATTTTACAGAACATTTTCAAATTTTCACCTTTTTGGAGACGTGATGTTAAGTAGCCTCAAAAATCAAAATATCCGATTGAAACTCGCGAAGCCTAGAGTTAGTTCAAATCGACGTGGGTTTATCAATTTTGGAGAAAATCTGCTACAAGGTTCAGGCGCTAGCGTTGACCACAGACGAACAGACAGACAGAGAGACGGACAGACATTATGCCATCAATTGATTTTTCGGAATCAAAGACCCACAAAGCATGGATTTTTGCTTCGCCACGAATTACAAGACTTTATATAGGAATAGAATAATCCAGTTTTTCGTTACAAGCCCCCCGATAATAATAAGTTTTCTGCCTAAAATTCGTTTCCCGGTACATGATTGCATATATCATTTGCATTATCATTTCTTACCTTGGTAATACGTTCGTAGGGAGAAGAACGTAAAAAGTACCGCTTTATAATCAGAGAAAAACACCTATTGAGCACAATCTGTTGTCTATAAGTGCTATTATATGTCGTAATTCTGTGATATCTTAAAAATGGTGAGAGGTATACGCTTGTAAAGATTTGGAGAGAAGGGGGTTCTCAATATTTAAATGGGCTCCATCATTAATCTCATGGAGAATTCACTCAACTTGTTGATGAGTCATCATGAAAATGTGAATAATAACTAATGTATGGTTTGCTACAACATTTGTTCTGTGCGTTTCACAATGTCGCAGTATGTTCGAACGATAACGTCCCTGTAGAGTTATGCCAGTACAAAAGCGCGTAGAACACAATTTTCATGTTATTTCATAGTCTGGCATTTCGTGCCCGAAAAGCCACCCTCTAGAGGCCCGTAAAAGAAGCCAAATATATTCCTCCACTTTTATAGGTGTTGCAGGGGTGAAAATCGATAGAGAGAAGCTGACTCGAGGGAAATACGCGTACGAGGACTTTTGTTCGAAAACGTAACGTTAAACGCTGACCTGTTGTGTCCGTATGGTCTCCGCCAGGTTCCCTATCAGCTGAAAGGACGATACATAATCGTTTCAGAAACACACAACTGGTAGGATTAGATATTCTCATGTACGTGTATGAGTTCAGTTGAAAAATGCGTATAAATATTAATTATTAATGAATACTGTAAAAATAATTATTACAGTCAAATATGTTTGTAATTGAATGCTTAGCTTTCCGTTAAGTTTGATGTAGATCTGCGTAACGAAAACCAACAAAATTATATTTCTTTCTTTTGAAATTATTATTTCCTTCAGGTATACCTTATTCACTTTCGACTCGGTGGACGGTGGACTAAGAGTAAATTGAATCACCACCTAAATCCCTGTATCCAGTTCAACCCTATATGTGAAGTAGAAAGCAGTGTGTGAAGTAAACTGCGAAGGGAATAAATAATAATGTAAAAATACTAAATGCAGAGACAAATACTTCACAAAGTTCGTCTCGTCCATATTATAGGCTACGTGTTCGACCGTGTACTTTTATACAATACTAGCAGAACAGACACACGTCCTGCCCTCTCTTTCCTCACTATTATTCCCACTTTCTCTCTTCCTCTCTTTCTCTCGCTCTCTTTCCCTCGCTCTCTTTCCCTCGCTCTCTTTCCCTCGCTCTCTTTCCCTCGCTCTCTTTCCCTCGCTCTCTTTCCTCGCTCTCTTTCCTCGCTCTTTATCTCTCTCTTTTCCTCTCCCTTTATCTCTCTCTTTTCCTCTCTCTCTTTCCCCCTCCATCTTTCCCCCTCTCCCTCTTTCCCCCTCTCCGCCTTCCCCCTCTCCGCCTTCCCCCTCTCATTTCCCGTTTTCTCAGTTCCCTTTCCCCTTTTCCCCTCTCCATTTCATGTCACTTTCCAAGCAATCATATTAGCAACATAAATTATATGAAAGTAACATCATCTTATCAAAATTGTTTTTCTACTCGTAGATGTAACGTGTTCATCACATCTTAACGACGAATCATACTTCGACTGAAATTCTTACTAATGAAAACGTTTGTCGATCCCAATATTACAAAAGAAACAGCAGAAAATGACAAAATCAAGGTTAAATTTCATGGAATTAGTTATTGTCAAAAATTCATATTCATTTAGTGGTAATATACTGACGTATGTTACTTTCTCACAAAAATGAACATGTTTTGTCCTAAATGTAGCAAGAAAAGTCTATAACAATGGAGTAGCACGGTGCGGCGTCATCATCTCAAACACGACTGCATCTCATTGAACGCCGCCCTTTGAAATGAATTTGTTGCACCTGCCGTAATGAAGTTAGGAAAATCTCTGCGAAGACACAGTTGCGTTGGGAAATGCCTTTAATCGTGGTGAATGTAGATTAATGAAGTCAGTGTAGGCGCATCGGTTGTTGAAAATTCCACGGTGATGTATTGTTAATATATTATAATAATATTATTAAAATTATTCATAATTAAATAACGCTAATCATTCTTAATAGAGATGTATGAAGCTGTTAGTGGTAGTTAAAGATTGTGTGCATTGTACTAATCATATTTAAATTTTATTGAACAACTATCTGATTTCTCGGCGTTGTCCGAGTATTTACTTTTCACGTTAATCAATTAAGCAGCCTCACCCGCCACGCACGCTTCGCCTGTCTTTACCGCACGCCGTATTCGGCCCGCCATGGCCGACTGGCCCCACATCGCCTACCCAACCACTGTTTCTCCCGTTCATTACGCTCCGCCCGCCTCTTCCTCTTTATGCCGCGCCCATTCCTTGTGCTTGGCCCGCGTCTCCACAGACATCCGCTTTCCTTCCCATCCTTTTGCTCATTCCATTTATTTAGTTCCTTCCGCTCCTCCTGTACCTTCAGTTCGTTGCTCTCCTTCGGCTCCTGCCATTCCTTCCGTTCCTTGCTTTCTATCAGCTCCTCGTGCCCCTTCCGTTCCTTGCTGTCCTTGCGTTCCACTTGCCCCCTCCCCTTTCCATCCACTACAACCTGTCCCCCTCGACCCCGCCTAAGTCACCCGACAACTTCCAACTTATATTAAATAAAAACAAATTTAGGGGAACAAATGGTTTGAATTGCAACTGCGCAACGTTTTAAATTTTTTCCCTCTTAAGAGTACTCATGTTAAATTTAGAAGCAATCACTCCAGTAGTTTAAAAGCTTTTGTTGCACAAACAAACACACATGTTGTCACTTTTACATAATAGATAGCGTAAAAATGTCAATCAAAGTCATGGAAGTAAATTATGGTTATCAATAAAATGTTTATATTGGGTTTATACAGGGTGGATAACATATTCGTAAGGAAATATAAATCATAAAAGCTCCATATAATCATTTCCAGATCACACACGGATGTCTGAACCGAGTGTGAGCGGATGGGTAGAAGAGTTAAAAATCACGTATAGTTCTGAATTGAGAGCAGAACCAAAGCATGAATAAATCGCAGTTTGCCATCCCTCGATAAAGTCATCTCGTATCAAATTCTTCAACTCAGTAAAAATATATCGTTTGAGTAAATTAAAACGTTTTATTAAAGATAGTTAAAGAATATCATAATGAAACTTAAGGGAAGTGAAGACTCACGACAAAGTGGAACTCTGAGGCGAGAAAGACATAGCTGATCTACCCCAAACGATTGAAGTACAATACCTTGCGCCAAAAGGAGGCTCGGCACGTAGACACCTTCTTAAGCATTCGCTGCAACGCACAGGCAGAATTTCCTTCAGAAAATTAGATATAGGAACTCCCACGTCTGTGTCCCAAGATGTTTCTTACTTTCGGCTCTCGCCTCCTCGCTAGCCTCCTGGTGCTGACTCTGCGCGGCCATTTCTACCTTTCTCTTTGGAAACAGACTTAGAATTGATGACCAATAATGTGCTCTGTAGAAATAAATACGCTTGGTTTTTTTGTTAATCGGCCAACTAGGACCACGCATGCAAGCATCCTGCATTTACCGTGGCTCAGTTTGTATTTATTATCACGGTGGCAGGTGCTTGCGACAATTTTTTGGGGGGACCAGCATTTTAGCTTCCGATTTTTATCCCCCACGGTTGTTAGCCCTGGGGGTATGGAAGATGAAATGATGATATGATGATAATGGGGGTGAAAGGACAACACATACAGACATACACAAATACACAAATATATCCATGCCCGAGGCGGGACTCGAACCCGCGATCTTCTCGTCCGAAACCTCTCCGGCACTACTGCCTTAGCGATCTCGGCCATCTGATCGGCACGCTTGGTTTTATTACTATTCTACTCTTACTTTTCCTCAATGTGCAGCCAGTGTCTTCCTGCTTCCCCTGACGCTCAGCCATTGAATGTAGGCAACCCTTCCGAATCAATACAAGACAACGAGACCGCCGATGTTGCAAATACGTAGGCCTCTCCACGTCCTCAGTGGAATTTTATTTTATCGATGCGTATTGATAGCACGCTTCAGTGGGCCCTTCCATCGACTTCTTATGCCCAGTTTCGCATTCTGCTCCAGTTAACGTCAATGCTTTGGAGCAGCTTATACGTAAGTGAGGTTGCGGGATATGAAGCACAGACTGCCTTAAAAGCAGCGAGCCGGTAACTAGACTTCGGGCCGATTGGGGAAGCAAATTACGACGATGCCATTGCTGCACTTTAGATATTACATCTCGGTAGTACTCCAGCTGTTTCGTTTTGATAGCCAATGACAATGGAATTAATTTAAAAAGGCCATATCTTCAGCTTCTTCCCGGTATGCGCTCGAGTTGAAAAAGGCCACATCGCAGGTGTGGCATAATTCCAACAAACAGAGGAACACACCAGCTTATAATAAACGAACAAAGTCGTTAAGTGACATTTTCACATTAAAAAGGCGTAAAGCATATGCATATAATGTTCTTGAATCATTTTCACTTAAAATTGAAGTGGGATTTCCAAAATAACCGACCCACTTGAGAAAACATTTTAAACTTTATTTATCTGTAACTATTCAATCCAAAGAAAACTGTCTCATAGTTCGATACCTATATTTTAGGAATATTTACTCATCACTCCAAGATTATATCTCTTTACCCCTGCTTATATTACAAGTTTTTAAAATTAAAAAGCAATTTTCTATCATTTAATATGATAGAAAATACAAGTACTATATATTAGTGGTCGTAAATTGATCCTTACATTTAAATATTGACGTTTAGCCTCATACAATGAAAAAAATATCCCCGTATCGTTTTGTTGATGTCTTTAAATTGTGCCTACATACGTAAATTAATACGCAAACAACATTACAAGAACATTATGATACACCTTATACTTCATCCTATGACATACAGTACACACACAGGGAGGTACCAATTGGACATTTTGGTAACTAAATTTATCGAGTTGTTTCACACTAACGTATTTAGTATAATGTTATTTCCTTTAATATTTTTTTATTAAATTGAAATAAAATTATTATTCTTATTATTCCTAGATTTAAATGGAATTTATTTCACTTATATTACCTATGTAGAGTATCAAAATAGGATATTTTGTACTTCAATTGTCTTGAACATAACACGATCAGTTAATATGGATTATTGATTATAAGTTTCCGGTTTTTCTTAGTTATGTAGTAATCCTTCTTGAGGTATAACAGCACTTTTCTGTGTTTCTGTTATTCTATTCTATTCTTCTTGTAACATCGTCAAAATGTGTACTAATTTTCAGTGGTTTCAAACCAAAGTGTTTGAATTACGAAGTGATTGCAAAAGAGCTGAAATATTAACGGAACTTAAATCTGCGATGAAATCAAAGGATGAATCTCAACAGAAGTATATTGCTCAGAATTTACAACTTGAAGAGGCATTTGATTGTTTAACTTCATCCGAAAAAGAAGTCGTTGACGTTGCAGGCCAAATTCTGAGCTTATCTCTCGGATCACTAGACTCTAACGTGGTTCTTGGGCAGTACCTTGATCATCTGAAACGTGCGTTGTGCCAGTCGTCAGTTACAGGGAAGAAGTTGGCTGTTGATGAATTGTACCGCGCCGCCCATCACAGTGAACTCGTATCTACTGTTTCTCAGCTTGACATTTTAGAGAGTGTTGTAACCTGCTTGAAAAGTAGTGACATTGCTTTGGCCAAAAGTGCATCCGCTCTACTGGTGAAACTTGGTGAATATCCTTCTGCTTTAGATGTAATCTTTTCTCAGGGTATTATCGAAACATTAAAGTGCATTCAGACGAAAGGCGATATCACGCGTTTCCGGGTGTTCGAAGTGACAATTCTTATAGCTACCCATTCTCTAGAAGGCTTGTGTGCTTGCGAGAATAATGGCTTTCTAAAAACATTGGTAAAGGAACTAGAATCCGAAGATGTTATAATGCAACTGAACGCTCTGGAGTTATTGAGTAAATTAGCTCGACAATCTCATGGTTTAGTTTGGTTGCAAGAGCATGGAATTCTGCGCCTTCTAGCAGATAAAATGCTTTCTATTGAAGAAGAACCATTGGGCCACCTGCTACTTCCTGGTTTGTTGAAAATGTTTGGTATTGTAGCGCAAAATAGCCCCAAACATTTTTTTGACCATTATCCTGAGGTACTCACTCTTTTATTTGAGTCGTTTGACACATCTGATATGAATCTGTTGGGAATTGCTATGGATACCCTCGGATGTGTTGCAAGATCTGTGGAAGGTAAACTCATGTTGTACAACCATGGTGATCAAGCCAAGAGCGCTATCAAAAAGATTGCTCACGCCATTCAGACTTTTCCGCAACTCCACAAAGCCCGAGCCTTGAAAGCAATGGCTGACATTGTAGAACTGAAGAGGGATGTCCAAGAATCCCATGTATTGCAAATAACCAAAGACTTCTTTCACTGGGTATCCGATGAACCTTTAACTTTAGTGATGGAAATATTTGAAAATCAGTTTCCTAAACTTCGACTGGCGGGTCTCCATTTGCTGCGAGTTCTTGCTGAACAAGAATGGGGCCAAATGCTAATAGAAAAACAACCTGGTATTATTGAATTTTTGTTAGACCGCGTAATGGAATCGCACAAGTATTGCAAAAACGGTAAAATTGCTGTTGTAAAAACAATTGTGGAATCTCCTACGTCTTCGTCGGTGTTTGGATCAGAAACAGTAGCCAAATTAAAGAAATCTATTCAAATTCGTGTTCAGACTCCAATTGTACGGCGTGTTTAGTCTTAAATAGTACCTCGTGTTCTGACTACACGTTCAACTTATTCAGCCTCCAAATGTTAAGCGTGTTCCGACTCCAAATGTATAGGCTTTGTATAGCTTCATTCTTGAATTTTCTTTGTCCTTATTCTTTTTCAGTCTACTATATCTTTCATCTATATGTTTTGTATATAGTGCTGTTGCACTTGTAGTTGAAGATTTGTCACTTTTATGATTTTCAAATAAAGAACTTTTGATACAATTCGTCCTCTTCTTTTCCAACAAACTATATGTTATAGTGAGTGATCAACGGAATGAATGAATTGAACGATGCGATGAATGACACTGATTGAATCTTTTATTACAGGATCGTGAATCACCATGTTGAATTTAGGCACTCTGACATCAGTAGCTCTCAAATCTGAGAACTGTCTAAATTTAATGTTTCGCTAAATATCGAATTTGAAAATAATAATTGCAAAATATCACCAAAGAAGTTTTATTTTTAGGCAGGCCGTCGACATATAAGCTATAAACTGTAGAATGCAGGAGGTGTAAATGGTGTTTCCACAATTAAATTTTCTTATTGGAGAATTAAGGGCTTTTCTTAACACTCTTTTCTTTCTTCGTAGGTACGTTCGTGTTTTTCTAGCTTATTTAACAAGAAACGCTTTGTTTTTGTTCGTACTTCCGCAGTTCTTTGTGAAATAAAAGCAAAATGCCAGGGTCACCTGGAAATATCATTTTGACTAATTCCTTAATCTAAAATGTTTGTGTACCACTAATCTTGATAAAAATATTTTTATTATCGTGCCTGAACATTGATATTATTATATGATGAATGTACGTGACAAATTCAATTATACTGTCATTTCATTTTCCATATTAACGTCGTTTCCACGTTATCCAGGTTGGTATAATCCAGACAATGAAGCAAAGATGTTTCAGACAGAAATTTTCCATCATCATTATTATTTTTTGACATTTTCAACTTCTCTGACCCTAAAGAATAGTTAATGGATGTTGATGAACCTGAAAATGCAACAGCACATCTTTATGAGTACATGTTATTGGTTTTTGTTAATTATATTTCAATATTGTTGGATTGATGAGTGTGTCAATACATAGTTATTAGAAAATGTGCGTAATTCATATCCACAAATATGTTAAATTCGATGGAATATAGTAATGATTAGTGTAATATAGAGACATTAACTTTCAGTTACATTGTTCCTGACATTTGAAAACGAAATATTTTCATAACCACAGTCTAAAAATCTTCATTAAATGTGAATTAAATTTACCATGACACGTCTGCCGAATTTAACTGGCAAAATAAATGTAAATAAATGATTTTTCAAAGCATGTTATTCTATACTTCAAATTATATCTGTGCTATTTTATGACATTTTACGCACATTAGAAACACATTTTTATACCACATTTTTTACAACGTCAAATAGTAATGTAAATTCTACCAACGTTTTTGACAAACTACTCCTAGATTGATCATACATATATTATTTTTTATATTTAATTGCTATTTTTACTTCATTTAGGATTTTTATTGACGGGGAGAAATATAATATGTGGAATGCGTTGAAGAAAGCTATGGAAAATAAACACTCACCGTACACCTCTACGGAAAACACTGACAATTATGAAGTGCACAAGAGCAGAGACCAAGGCAAAAGAGTTAAAAATGCAATTAAATTAAATAAAATGTTCTAAGTTTCGTTCTGGATTAAATACACAGTTATTTATATTATAATAGCCACTCTCATTATCCTTAATTCTGAAGAAAATTAAATGAAATATTTTCATCGTCTATTCACAATCTCTCTCCATAAAAAGCGAATCCCTCTCTATGAACTAGTTTAGAATTTACTAGGTTGTTCTGATAGCACAACTGATATCTCAACCGACAGGTACTAAAATAAGATTTTAATGGGATTATCGGCAGATCTGGCTGCACGAAAACACCGGATTTTCCAAGAAGCTTTTATGAATTAGAAAGGTTTCGATTTTTTCTCATGTCTTTTCACAGTCTCTCTAGACCAGGAACGGGCAATTTTTGAGGAACAAGTTCGGAATACACTATGTTGCTCCGGTTTTACATCTTTCAATAGCATCTACAGATACTAAAATAACTTCTTAACGTGATTGTGAGAAGACCTGACTGTTTGTAAATGCTGAAGTTTCCCCGAAGGAATTATGGATAGGCAAGATTTCAATTTTTTGTAAACATCCCTTAAAAGTTTAAAAGAAAAGGGCTTGAAGTATTTTATTGTTGCCAAAATTACTAAAATATGAAACAATAACTCCTTACCGATATGAAAACAAAGACAAAAAAGTAAGTTGTGGCCCCTTCCCATAGGCACGTGATTGTCATATCAAAAGCAAGTACGATCGGAACAATGTTATTTTTTTAATAAATGAGATATTGTTTGCAAGATTTGACGATATTGGAGAAAAATTGTGCATATTTGCTTTTCGATACTTTTCTAGAAACAAAAAAATTCTTACTGATATCCAATTAAAACAAATCGTGAATGTAATAATCAGCTGAACATCGATACTTTAAAAAACAGTTTTTAGTGAAATTTCACTCAAACACATTCACGTTTTCTATGCCTAATTCAAATGTTTGGCTCTTTAGTACTGTGATATATACAGACCTAGGCCGAAAAGTTTTACTTAACAGGCGGTAAGCAAACGTTTTCAATTGTGTCTATCGCTACCAACCTGTAGCGGATGTTGTTCTACTAGCATTCATTCTTTTTTCGTACTTCCTTGGATTCAAGTGACTGCTGCAGCTGGCACGAACTCCTTCTACTGGCTTTCAGTGCTCAAAACTCGAGGAGTCGAGATTCAGCGCCCAGCTCGAGCACTTCGTGGTTCAGCTGTTGGACGCCACCCGAGGAAGGAGGTTAGCTCCGAATTTGCGCCGCGTAACCTCTGTTGAGTGCGTACTTTAAAGTAGGCAGACTATACACCCTGCTTTCATCACAGATTTTTATTACCAATTTATTCAAAATTCCTTGCGAAATTCAATTAGTTTTCAACACTCACGAGATTTGCTTCTTGTCAAAGAGGCCTTGGAGTATAATTACAGTTCAAATCCTGACTTATTTTTTTGATTTCCGTAAACAATCATTTAAAACTTTAACTGATGTTTTTTTGTAATAAGTCACTGTCATGGTTGTGAGGGGCTTAGGGCAGTACAAGTATGCGTTACCTTAAAGCTGTAGTTTCGATGACCACGTAAGACATACTATATTCAGTCGCGATTGTAGAGTACTGCTAGTCCCCAAATTCTTGAATACACATCTTGTCAATATGGCTTTGCCTTACTCGATAATATTATAAAAATATTGTACTATGCAGTAGGTCTACAGAATAGTGCAGTTTTTCTCATTCTACTCTCGTAGAAAGGACCACCCCTAGGGGAAATCATCGTCCGAAGAGTACTCGGTACTTGGTGTAGTCTGGAAGCGTCCACCTGGACACCTGTTTACTGAAGGTACTCACGTCCGTAGTGCCGCATTGAATTGAAATGAATTGAATTTGCCTTATTTTACGTGGCGAGACTCGGGCCATCAGGCCCGCTCTTCCGTCTTACTACGCAAATTTCGCTACGCTCTTTTCACCAACTAGCAGAGGAAGGAGGTATTTCTTGGGCGAGAAACAGGCGGTTTGAATTTAGCTCAGAGGCGTCATTTAGGCTTGAGGATCTTTTACATGCAAGTAAATCTACTAACATGGGACAGCCGGCTTTACTTCCCCTCCTTACTAAAATCCACGGCTTCGATCGGGTTTGAACCCGCGAACTTGGGTACAACAGTCCGGTACGCTAACCGTTACACCATCGCCGCCTCTTATGCCGCCGCCGCCGCCACCATCGCGCCGCCGCATTGGGGGGAGAAAGCGCTGCTGAGCTCCTGGTTGTTTGGGTGATCCAACAGTTGCGCCCCTAACCGTCGACCTTGCGACTACGACCGCACATCCTCAGACATAGAATTCCACTGGCAGTATTGAAATCACCCGCTAATTTGTCTATATTTTCTATTCACCCTTTACGTTATCTCGAGCTCGCGTCGTTAGTGCCAACGTGAGCGCGGTGAAGGGATGGATCCGAACTACCCGAGTCTAGGTTCATTGAGCTCCTGGTTTGCTCTTAGGAATGCCCGATCTATTGAGTAGAGCTTGCTCCTGGCGTATTGTGAATAGCAGTTAATTCGATTCCGGGGCTATTTTGAAAAAGTAGTGACTCTGAGCGGTCAGGTTGGCCCTACCAGGCTTATTGCCAAGGTGTTTCTGTGGAACGGTGAGTTTTGGAATTTGTGGCACTCAGCTTGACGGAGCATTAGTGTTCCCCAAGATATGTGTATTAGATCCAGAAGGCCAAGGGACCCTCTCTACGGCGAGTCAAATCTCTCCTAGTAGAAAACATATATCCAATAATAAATTCCGGACTTAGCACTGACTGCGGCTTAATCATCTATAAAACAATAAGACCAACCCTCACATATGCCTGCCCGATCTGGAATAACGCCGCAAAAACAAACCTAAATAAAATAGAAATAATACAAAACAAATTTCTCAGAAAGTTCATTAAAGCTCCTTGGTTCATAAGCAATATACAAATCCAAAATGAACTAAATATATCATCCATTAACGAATATATAAATCTTATGACTCATAAATTCTTCTCATCACTTCCCAATCGCGCAGCACAATATTCAAGCTAGGTAAAACGTATGGTTTATCAAAAAGAATAAGATCACTATTCCCTGAAGACTCCCTTCGACCACCTTAAATCACCTACCCATCTTCCACTTTCTAAAAATTCCACCCACTGACACCCTCTCCTCAAAATTATCACATATAACTCCAAAAACTGTTATTCACAGTTTCTTCTCAAAGAACAACGTTTCATGAGACCCCTGAGAGAGGAGGTAACGCATGCGGATGTCCATCCCTAAAAGTTAATGTGTAGAATTTTGTATAATGAACACCCCTGAAAGGCAGAAATGCCGAGCAGGTAGAAATAAATTTTTAAAAAAAGTAGAAAACACCTCTGCCCTTGATCGCCAAGATATCAATATAAATATCAAGTAGAAAGGTACTAGCATGGAGAAAATGCCGCGGGATACCTCGGACAACCTGAAGGGTCAAACTTAAGGTTATCTGCGTGAGACTTAAGGGACGCAGGGTATCCTTTTTAATTAAATTAGTCTTCTTTTTCTTTTTCTTCTGACCACCCAAATTTCCTTATTCTCCTTTCACCATCTAGCGGAGAAAGAAGGTATCACACGGACGACGAAAGAGATTTGAGCTTATCTTAGAGGCTTCTTTTAGAGTTATGGTAAATCTAAAACATTGGACAGCCGGATTTACTTTCCTTCGAAGGAAGGCATACGAAAGATCTTTTCTCCCTTAAAAATCCACGGCTTTAATCATGTTTGAAACCACAAACTTTGGTTTAACAGCTCTCTACGATAGTGTTATACCACCAATAAAAGAAAACTTAATCTAATAGGTTAAGCAAACCGATAGCGTATTCTTGATCATAAATAAAAGGAATCCTAACGTAGTCTAAAGTGACGTTGAAAGATTCTTGGCAAAAACACTTCACAAAATTGAGTTAAACACATTAAAACTCTATCATCAAAATGATTCAACTATGGGGTGTATGGGGAAGAGTACAATTACATTTGTATTCAAAAGCAAAGAAAGAGAAAATTTCGGGAATTTGCTCATTGGACCGAGAGAAAATACGAAGAGATGGAGATGGTGATTCCCGAAACTATTTGCAATACCTGTTAGATGCATGTGAAAAATTAGAAGAGACTTGGGTCAGCGTCACTTTTTAACAAATTAAGATAATTGCGAGAATGTCGTTCATTACTTTATTTACATTGCAATTGATAAAAAAGCAATTTTCTGAATGTGCTGAAACTCGGAAAACATCCAGTTATTTAGTTAAATTTTTAATTAAAGAATCTTTGCTCTTGCTACGCCCGATCAATTTTAGATCAAGTTTCCCTTTATTTATATTTGGGACTTTTTTAATTACAAACAACCTCCAAAACGCAAGTTTAATTTTATTTTATTTAAACATCTACGTTCTTTTTATACATAAACCCTTAGAACATGGAGAATTTTAGTTCCTCTCTAGTCGAGTGTTAGACTAGAGGTGGCTCCAGTTTAACAGCCGCCGATAGAGCATAGAGCGCGTTGCGTGCGAGTGTTTGAGCCCGCCGCGAGAGGGCGTATCGCTTGCGCCCACGCCGCTACCAATTGTCTCTCGCGATTTTCGCCGCTCCTATTATCGATCCGGTGCGCGAGGGGGGGGGAGGCGAACGTATTGGAGCGCTGCCAGGCGAGGTGACAAACGGCGTATAGCGCGACAAATAGACCAGAGGGCCATGTATTCCGTTCCAGGCGAATGCCAGAGCGGGCACGGTGAGTGGCGAGAAGCCATTATTTCGTAGAGATTGGATTTTAAAGGGGACTGTGTTTGAAGTGTTTTCGTGGGCGTGGGTTCAAAGGTCACGTCAGCAAAAAAACAAATTCTTAGATTTGATTTGTTTCCTTATTTGTTGTGAATTGGTCAACGTCCTGAAAATGCGAAATGCTGATGAATGGCGAAAATCCATATTATTAGGGATGTCATATAAAAGAGAATTTCTTTTTCAAAGGAATACTTCTGTGAACGAATGTCATTCAGCGTTTTCAAGGAAATCGAGCTCGTAGTCTTGATTTCATTTGCCATTTCCCGTTCTTTCATCTATGAACTCTGATCGATATTAATGAATGACCAAGAATCGTAAAGTTTCTCTCTCTCTCTCTCTCTCTCTCTCTCTCTCTCTCTCTCTCTTTCTCTCTTTCTCTCTCTCCTTATATCACTTATTTTTCTCCTATATTTTCACTCTCTCTTCTTCTATCTCTTGTTTCTCTCCCTAATGTTTTCTCCCTCTCTCTGCGTCACTTTTTCTCTCATGGCCTTTCCCACTCGCTTCCTCACTCATTGCTTCAGAACCTTTCCCGGAATTCATCTACAGAGTGGAGTGGAGTGTTTGGGAACTGGCGGATTGTGGCTTCTGATCGTCGTGAGGGCTGTCGACCGCCAGCGATCTCATTAATGTAGTGACATCGTCCGCCTCGGCTACTCATCTAGTGTCGTATGTCGTCAGGATTCGACTAGACGAACTCCCAGTGGCGAAGTGTTAATTGCGCAAGTACATGTACTGACGCGCCCACCCGTTTTTTCCGCTAGAGATAGTTTTAAACAGTTTTAAAGTGAATTCTTCTATGAGCGCCGGAGATCTCGACGGAAACCGTCAATTGCGTGTGCATGGGAGGACTCACAGAGCTTATAACTCGCAGACTATCAGCGATAAGCGCATGGTTATGATTATGATTATGGTTATGTTAGGATGGCCTACGTGATAGCCAACCAGGCATAATAACCGATCCCCTCACGCCTCGTATCTCTTCTATCCAGCGAGCAAAGTTCGCCACGGAACGACTTCGTCTGGGTTTTTGAAGTGAGATCGTAACTGTGAAAGGTTGTTATCGGATCTTCGCAAAACAGCGTGCGTGGGTATAAAGGAGGATTATACATTTTTGAGTTTGAATTTGAAATTTCGAGTGGAGGAAAGTATTACAACATACAATTCCTATGCAGTATCTGTTTTAACTTTTAAACCACCTTTCGGATTTTGAACGTCGGGTTTAATGCTGGAAAAGAATAAGTCCATATCAATGCAAAAAACGTCGCTGGATATACTGAATATCGACCCCTTTGGCGACTTTTTGTTGTTAAAACTTATTTTCTTCAACGCCAAAGTTCGCCTTTCGTGCCACAACTTTCGCACCTCCGGGCAGATCATACTCCAGAAGCCTTGAAAAAAGCATGCCTTTTGGAAAAGGTCTAAAAATGAGTTCAATCTTTACTTCCTGTCTGCGAACATGGAGTGTCACAATTCGCTTCAATTCTAAATCCGAAATAATGGAGAATTGTATTTTGTAACTGTAACTCTTATTTTCCCCTTTTTGGGCAAGAAGAAACATGTAGCATAACTAAACCTTTCAAAAGCAATGACGGTGCAGAAGAAATGTCAGTCTCATCGCATGACGCGAATTTCGAAATCCTGTATCATGCTTTGTCTTTTCCTTTAGATTTCTGAATTTTTATTATGTTTAACATTGAGACAAAAATATACTCTTGAATATATATTAATGCTTTTTTTTAGATAATATATGTTACTCATGCAATAAAATCATTCGAATATTCCTTTTTATAAAATAAAAGCAAAATAAAACTTGAAATTAAGTTAATTAAATTTTATATTATACAACCAATTGATTAATTTTATTCTTACTTTCATGTGGAAAATCTTCCTCAAATTACACAAACATATTTTTCAAAATATTCAGTAAAGAGTCTTCAATCTGAAAATGACTTTGTAGTAACACTGTTTTGTATATGCATTTTCCTTATTTGAAAGATCAAACACAAGTATCTCTTTGTCATGTCTAACAGTAAATCATGTGCTAACCTCTGTTTAGGTCTTCCTTGTGTCAGCAGTGCAATGCACTTCGGTTTGAAGTAATGTAATTACTTTGTAATTGCATCTAATTGAATATGGATTTGTTTCATGTTAACATCGACAAATGAGAAGCATTATTACTTCCTGGAAACGAACATACTGCGTTGAGTCACGCAAGATTGGAATACGCAAATGTACAATGTAACCGGCTTAATTTATTTGTAAATTCTCATTTGCCACACGTATGTGATGTAATTGAGTTTGTGCAATATTCAAAAGTGTGAGTGAAAACAAAAATAACACCTGCCTATATTTATTTTGTATTTTTCAATTAAAATGTAATTACTCCACGAACATTTCATATTCTAAAGAAATTCGGGGCAAAATAGTATTTTTTGTTTTATTCCCATTTGTTGGTTTACAATAAAAATATTTGCCACTATTTTGAGGTATAATTTCTCATGTTATCTTATGTAATTTTCAATATTTTTAATTCTACTTAATTACATGTACTATACTGCATGATACCAACAAAAGTAACTACAAAAGTAAAAGTCGTTAATGGTAGTGAGTGGTGTATCGTTTACCCAACAAACTTTTCTGCTCTGGTCAGACTCAAGTATGTTTTAACAATTTTGGTTGAAGGTGGAGTCTAATAATCAACTCGGACTCGCGGAGCATAGCGTCATGTTGTTAGGGCTTCATGTAAAGCACTCCCAAAAATTAAAAAAGACGCTTCAAATTGAAGGGGCGCGACATCAGTGCACATATCAATTTTGGTAAATGTTCTGATCAAGATGTAATCACTGTCGTTCAGTGAGAGACAGTTAGACAGACGTACGTTTTGCAGTAAACACAATTTTCTGTATCAAGGAGGCAAAAAAATGTGAATTCTGGAAAATGTGGTGACTATTTTTAAAATGACATTTAATGTATTATATATCATTTGGATTGTATAATAGTAAATAACCTGTAACAAGTATTGTACTTCAGCTTCTGGGTCAATGACCCCCATCTCGTTCAGGATTTCGTCCAGTTTCCCTGATCCTCGAGCTGAGATGGCCCCTTGTTTTGCTTCTGGACATAAATGTAACTTCAAATTAACTTCTCCCCATAGCACGTCATAGACAGTTTTTAACTGTTTTTGACGTAAATAAATAAAAAACCACACCACATGTCCTTGACACCGAAAACTTAATTGACAGCAAACGTTTGGCCGTTCGTCTGTGGTCGACGCTAGCTCCTAAACCGTTCAGTCGTTTTTCCTCAAAGTTAATATTCCCCAATCGATCTGAACAAATTCGAAGCTTTGGGAGTTTTAAACGGATATTTTTTTGATGGAACTTTTCATCTACATTTTCAAAATTTCATCAAAAATGGCTCCAAATATTTTGATCAAACTTTGTCTCGAATAGGGTAAGGATAATGATGCAGTTCTCATATGAAATCCCTGATATTTTGAAAATTTCAAGTGTACAATTTTTTGGGGGTGTCTTCCTACAACAATACTATTGATTTTGAAAAGAGATTTTTTATTTAATGAAATTTGTTCTTTAAAGACAGATCTTTAAAATGTTCGTGTTCAATTTTTCGAAAATATGAGTCGTTTTCGTGTAATTTTGCGCGAAATATACACAATTAAAAAAATTGATCAACTTCTTTTCAAAAACTGCTCAATTTTCTACTTTAAAAATTCTCGTCGTATGTAATAAGGGACAGTAAAAATATGGCGCTAGTTCCATATTCGGCAAACTCGCATTTTTTTTCGAAAATTGCAAAACGTAACATTTCAAACCTACAAATATTGAAGATAGAGATTTTTGTCATAGACAAAGTCTGATGAAAAAATTAGCAAAAAAAAAAACGTTATGTACAATGTTTTGAAGAAATCAGTAGTTTTTGCGTAATTTGCGCTTCAAATTTATGAAATTTTTAGAAAGTAATTCTCAAAAATCGTTCCAAATGTTCCTTTATTATTCCCTACGGATAGAAGTAGAGACGACTAATAGAATAACTCGGGTCTCATTTTCCTTGAACTCCGTGAATTTTTGAAAATTACTAATTTAGAAATATTGCTAGAAGGTATGTGCTGTTGTACCACCACTAGTTTCTAGAAACTATTTTGTGTCTAGTAACATATTCTTCCAAAACAGTAACACAATAATTAGAATCCAACAATTTTAACGCGAAAAAGTGCAACATGACTAGGACATACCGGAGGAAGTGGATCCGGGCACCAACTGGTGTGACTGCCTCTGTGCCTCTCACCTGGAGGGCATAGGGTTAGAAGCCCGACGGGGACAGGATTTTCGACACTAGCTAGAAAACTAGGTCAAATTCAGATGAAGACTGGATTCTATAGGCCAGCTGCTCTGATCGATAGTTTTCCGGGGTTTCTCCAATCAAAACCAAGCGAGTGCTGGAGCAGTACTCCAAGAAACAGGCCACGGACTGCACGCTATCTTTCCTTCCTCTGCCTTGTCATATCCTCACCCCTTATTTACACACTCTTACAATCGTACTCACTACCCCACCCCTTACTTACACACACTACCACACTTGTCGGGAGACCAAACAAGAGCTTACTGCTTGTCCCAACTACAGTAGTGCCCCTATGGAGGGTTATACCCGGTTGGGTAAAATTCCAGCAATCCGGCATAAGTGAGCACCTAATCTAGCCATATAGCGGGGAAATATCACCACTACCTCCAGCAAATAAAGCATGTAATATACTTACGGGACGAATGACTTAAGCAGTTGGCGCGCCCGGAATCGATATCAATCAATGAATCATTGCATCAATCAATCAATCACTACATAGTTGTACATTGGATGAGTTTCGTGGGGCAGGAATAAATGGATATAACTCTCATTGTTCCATAGAAAGTCTTGTAAAAAATCTTTAGGTTTCATGTAGCTAAACGAAAGAAAACTGCGAAGAATAGTCTTCAAATTGAAACTCTTGGTATGAACATTGTAACCGTTCACTTTCCATATACATTGTTGTGTTTATTTCTTTTATAAAGCAAGCAACTCAAAATAGGCAAATTCTCAAAGGCAATACAATACAAATTGCAAAAATTCGTGATAGTAATTGTATAGAACACGCAGACAAAGTATCGTGTAAATGTGTGTTTAACCCGCAGTATAAAATTGTATCCCCGTCGGGCATTCGCCACTGTTCAAAATATACTACAATCGCATTTCAGCCAACAAATCTGTTGGAGGGTGTGTAAGGCGGGCCGCACGCTAAACGTTATGCAACCAGAAATCGCGTGAGTTCAGCCCTTCTTTGTTTCAAGTTAAAAATGAAGATACTCCAGTGTTTCTTGCAAACCATCGTATGAGTGCCTCTCAGGGATAAAATATTTGTTTCACAAATTAAAACAGCACTACAATGCAAATCTATTTTCCCCGAAGCTATTCAGATTCATTACTTTGAAAGAGATTCATTAATTTGTACATACTAGAATTTTTTTCAGATGCATTTTTTTGCCTTGAGGATTTTTCACATGTCCGTTATGTATAATTAGGTAGGAACTGCCTTGCTATCGGTTTGAAGGCAGAAATGTGTGTAAAGGAATTATTAGTCAAAATATACAACGATAAAATTTAATTCTTTGAAACAAATGGTCCCTCACTCTAATTAGCAAGTTTTTATATTAGCCTTTGGTAAACAATTTAGTAATCATTTCAAGGGGTCAGCCAAACAAATTACGAAATAACCCAACGAAAGTGCAAAAGTATTCTCTGGATCTCATCAAATTCATTAATTCGAAAATCACTCCTTTATTCGCGTGTTCTATTCTATTTTGTCGACTGGGTTATCTTTTACGGATGACACTTCGTACCACATAAATGTGCGTTCCACATAAATGTACGTGCCACATAAATGTACTTATCAAACGGACTGTTATACTTTCTTTCCGAAGGAAGAAGTGACAATCAAGCACTTTTTGGCCTTGAAAAACCTGTAATCGCTGCCAACTCGAGTGACGAGTGTGATGGTCCAGAATGCTAACTATTACGCCAACCTAAATCCACCAAGTAGTAGTGTTCCGAAATTTGTTTTCACTTGAAAAATAACAAGGCACTCGGGACTGACACGTCTACCAGCCGAACTCAATAACCTCGCACCGAAGCCCACCCCATTGTTTCGCCCCTGAATGCTGCACCGCCCTGGCGCAAATCCGTTGCTGCGGGGGTGGGGGGCTCCTCCCAAAAGCGCCCGCCCCCCTGCGCTGCTGAGTGATGCGCGCCCATGGCCCACCTGTGCGCGCGCATACGGCGCGGGCGGCGCGCGCATTAGTACAGCCGGTCACGCGCGCGCGCCGCCGCGCCCTTTGTGCAGCCAGCCGCGCCGCGCGTCGCACTGGCCCGGCCCGCGCCCTCGCCGACAAAGAGATTCATTGACTGCCGATCAGTGAAGAGATCAGTGCGGCGATGGTGGATCAGAGCGGTGGATCAGAGCGGCGGCGATGGTGTAACGGTTAGCGTACCGGACTGTTGTACCCAAGTTTGCGGGTTGCAAGTTTGCGGGTTCAAACCCGATCGAAGCCGTGGATTTTTAAGGGCGAAAAAATCCTTCGTACGCCTTCCTTCGGAGGGGAAGTAAAGCCGGCTGTCCCATGTAGTAGATTTACTTGCGTGTAAAAGATCCTCAAGCCTAAATGACGCCTCTGAGCTAAATTCAAAATCGCCTGTTTCTCGCCCTAGAAATACCTCCTTTCTCTGCTAGTTGATGAAAGGAGCGTAGCGAAATTTGCGTGGTCAGACAAAAGAGCGGGCCTGATGGCCCGAGTCTCGCCACGTAAAATAAGGCATTAATTCAATTGAATCAGTTTCGGAATACTACTACTTGGTGGATTTGGGTTGGCGTAATAGTTAGCATTCTTGACACACAGGGCGCGTCGGCGGCTATTGTCGTTACTCCCGTGAGTGTTGTGCAGATTTTTTGTTGCCAGAGGGGGCGGTGACTTTATTTAGATATATTTACTCAGAAAACAGTAAAAACTGTGTGTGACGTATGGGGGAGAAGATAATCTGCGCACGTTCTCTGGAGATCCAGAATCCCTTCCCATTATTTTAACTAGAAATAGTTGAAGTTAACTATGAATAGTTGAGTTAAAGATATTTAAATTTTATTTTCTGTTATTTGTTTAAGCGCGAGATTAGCAATATTTGAAAAAACACTAGTTTGAAAGCAATATTTGAAAAATTGTCGTTCCCGGTTTATAGAAAACAATTTACGTCTGCATACTACAATAAAATATATTTTGATGAGGTCGCCAGTCAAATAATACTCAATACTCACATCAGTACTCTCTGTCCGTTAACATTTTCTTTTCTTGTTAGCGAGGCTTCTTACTTTGTTTCCCGCGCCAGATAAATGTACCAATGCGTCATCATTCCACCCTGGATAAGCTTTAAGTTTCCGATATTAGTACATGTCTTCGTATGTGGTTGTCTGTGTGTAAGGGAAAAATGACGATGATGGTGATGATCAGGAAGGAAACATCGTCTGCAGGCCGGGACCCTTTTGGTAAATTATTACTCCAGCATTCATCTAGTATGATTCAGAGAAACCACTAAACACTTCATATCAGAAAAGCCAGCCGATAAAATTCATCTCCAGACAGCGGTTGACATAGATCTAGCTTTCCAGTTGGTGCGGAAAATGCACCTCCGTCTGTATCCAAACCCTAGGACCTCCTTAACAGAAACACTGCGGTGGCAATACTTGTTACCCTGAGGCATTTCAGCCGATTAACATCCTCGGACCTAAGGACTGGCATTTTATATTTCAAATTTGCGTTTTTGGTTTCCTGCACGGAAAGTATATATCTATTATTAGATTGTAATTTTTGCAAGAAATATTTTTTTTAACTCGAAAGAACTATGTAACTGATAATTTACGTCGGGACTCAAGCTTTGATATAAAAATAAAATAGTGAAGTAGAACCTACAGCAAAAAAAATCGAAAAGCATGTTAGCGCAATGTAAAACCACAGTTCGCAACGCCCTGTACGCAATATAACACAATGTAAACGCAATACAATTTGTAAAGAATCCGACCGTGAGAGTTGACTCAGAGCATCAACTGATGTCACTGCAATGCCTCTGACCGGGAAGTTCTTTGTCCGTGTCCCGCACTTACTCTAATGTACCCTACACTACCACACATGTCAGGAGATAATTCGAAAGTTTCGAGATTGGCCCGGCTGGGGCGGTGCCCCGCTAGAGGGAGATATCTGATGGGGGAAAAGCGGCGGCGATGGTGTAACGGTTAGCGTAGCGGACTGTTGTACCCAAGTTCGCGGGATCAAATCCGATCGAAGCCGTGGATTTTTAAGGGCAAAAAGAATCCTTCGTACGCCTTCCTTCGGAGGGGAAGTAAAGCCGGCTGTCCCATATTAGTAGATTTACTTGCATGTAAAAGATCCTCAAGCCTAAATGACGCCTCTGAGCTAAATTCAAATCGCCTGTTTCTCGCCCAAGAAATACCTCCTTTCTCTGCTAGTTGGTGAAAGGAGCGTAGCGAAGTTTGCGTGGTCAGACGGAAGAGCGGGCCTGATGGCCCGAGTCTCGCCACGTAAAATAAGGCAAATTCAATTCAATTCAAAAAAACGCTACTAGCGACGCTAGATCAGCGCCTAATGTCGCCATCCAGCGTGGAAAGATCCCCGCCACCTCCCGTGAAAAAAAAACATGAATTACACTTACGGGACTAATGACCTCATTAGCTGGAATCACTAACAACCAACCGGCCTGTAAAGAATCGGATTTTGTTTGCCTCGCGGACGAGCGTCGTGGCCCACTGTGCCGAGGTGGTGGATGGACTGACTACACGCGATGCGAGCGCGCAGTGCTCCGGGTTGCGTCCATTCACGCGGCCGGGGTTCCCAGCGCACGCGGCGCGCGGCGATTGGCACAAAGCGCGCGTCGCTCATTCACCTGCACGCCCATCACTCGCTTTTTGCGACCGCTCTCAATTGCGATAGTTCACGACCGCGCAACACGCGTGTGAGTTTCCCAGTCGCGCACGCGTAAAGGGATTTTGCAGCAGTGCAGCGTATTTGGAAAATACAAACAAACTACACATTTGAAGACTTGACAGGGAAAAGCGTGTAAATGGCAAATTTGCACAAAACTCATTTTTCATGGTAAGCGATCTGTGCTTCATTTTTAATGGCTTTGGAAAACTCGTATGTGTACGTGGTTGTAGAATGCAGTAATACCGTAAGATAATGCAGGGAGGGAATAATTCCATTGCAGCTAGTAATGAAAAGAATGAACGAACGGTGGCCATGAACCAACAGCCAACGGTGAATTTGCCTAGCGTTTAGTGAATGAGTGAGTAGATTTGTCTTTTGATAGTGCTGTTATTTGAAACTTTATATTTATTAATGTGAAGAAACAATACGTTGAACGTTAAAGTTTATTATACATCCTTATAATGATTGACGAAGGGGAGAAAAACTATTGGAATTTGTAGAGTTCATCGTCTCGAAGTATTTTGATTTAGAGGTAAATTTATCATCACAGTAAAAAATTTTAAAGATTTTTAATTTAGGAATACTTTATATTTCTTATTATTTTATTCTCTCAAGTCTAAAATCAATTTTTTCTTCTGAAAAATATTTCTTGGTACTTACGTCATATGTCAGTTCTTTATTTATTAATACTGTAATTTTCTTGCTAAACTTTCAAAAGTTTTTTGAAAAATCGTATTAATATGTGGATATAAAATGTCACGTGGATAATGAATTGTTTTTCAATCGAATATAAAAACCCTTACAGATAGCATATACATTGTTTAGATTCGTCTGGGAATGTGTGTAGGAATCAGATTGCTCGCCTCCCCCATTTGGGACTGGATTCATATGTTGCCCGGTGCATGTGAAATTTGTGGTAGACAAAGCGGCTTCGCGGTGGGGTTTTTCGGTACGTTTTCACCATTGTTCCTTCATCTTTTGTACCATAATTCCATAATCTCATCGTCAAAATCATTTACCCATTTTCAGGAATGGTCGTAAGGCTTTTACAATGGTGTGGTAATATATAACGCTCAAGACTTTTATATCTATATATTTGTATAGAATGGAATTGATTATCTATTCTTAACATGTTTCATTACACCATGTTTTCTTTATTAAAAGTTCCTGCTTTTGGAAATAACGAGTTGCATCACAAATCAAACCTTTTCCGATTTTGTGTCACTGAGAGCGAAATTTAATTGCTCATAATTTCTCTTTTTACATATTTTATAACGTACCTCCAATAAAATGAGAATTAATTTGATAAAAATATTAAGGTAAAATTACCTTTTTCATGAAAGTTTTAATTCTTTTCGGATGATATATGTATCATAATTGCATACAAATCATTACGTAGTAGCCGTTGCAAATTTATGTCGACACAACTGAATACAATATACGATTTAAAGCTTTTGAATATACGAACTGTACCCGTACCAACATTTATTAAAGCTGCCTATCGCATCATTTTGTATTAATTATTAATGAGTTTTCTGATGACCTTCAAATACTCGGGTTGGAAATTTTGAAGAATTAATCCATTTTAATAGGTCTAACAAACAATGGTCCATTGTTATAATTTTTAATTGCATTGGGAAACAACCCGGTGTTAGCTTTCTTTTGTCACTTTTAAAACTCAAAGGGTCCATCCCTGTGTGAATAGTAGTGTGTGTCTGCCTTTTAGCTTTGCGTTGGTTACGTAGCGTGAGATGAGACTGCGAATATAATGGTCAATGGTGTGCACCAATGTTCTCTTGATGACCATCGAACTTGCGTGACAAAGGCAGATTCAAAGGGACCACTCACTTTGTTTCATATTTTAGTTATTATTTCGCATTATGCGTATTTGATTCAGAAAAAGAAGATGTATGAGTGTTCTTTACAGCATATAACATCGATATATTCTCTTTGACTACATAAAATTTTGAATAAATTTACTCAAATATGTATTTTTCAGTAATAACTTTTTATCCTGCTAGCAAATACGTAATTATGCGAGAGCTAACATTACAAAAAAGTAATTAATTAAAACTTTTGAAACGCAGTAAACTAGGAATATTAATTACCCAAAAATAGAAATTCATCTCACGGGAGCATAGGCGAGGAACAAGGAGTATCAAAATGCTGTAAATATATAAAAGGAAGTCAACAATTTCACCGATTTCAAAACTTTTACAATTTAATTTTAGTTTGTGTACTGTTTATGTGTTGTGTTTTAATTAT
Source organism: Gryllus longicercus (assembly GCA_038098605.1). Classification (NCBI taxonomy): domain Eukaryota; kingdom Metazoa; phylum Arthropoda; class Insecta; order Orthoptera; family Gryllidae; genus Gryllus; species Gryllus longicercus. Next base: position 2,033,570 of record JAZDUA010000169.1, on the reverse strand, counting down.
TGTTTGTGAACTACTTGTATATTGTGTACTACATGAATATTGTTTTTCATAAAAACGAGTCCAGCGACTCAGTAAAGAGGCAACACCAGTGAACAAGGTGACGGTAAAAAATGCCGTATAGTAACTGTCGAGACTGATCACGAAATTCGGGCTGTGAGCTACAACATCGTGAAGGCGAAGGACCCACTGATACGGCTGAGATGGACATGTGGTGCTGTCGTAAATGCAGCCTTGGCAGGGTGGCTGCGATCGTTCAATCACAGAATGCACATTTTTCATTTCAAAATATACTGCGTAAGGGCGAATTTTGTGACTGACAAAGTTCGTGGCGTATATTCTTGACAGACAAAATACTATAGTGTTTATACCTATAAGACTATTGAAGCTCGAACAAGGGTGGCTCTTGTGCAGATGGATGATGTCTACATGTGTGTCGCACTGGATATGATTCATGTCGTTCACGTGTGTGGGGTGCATGCGAATGGTAGCCAAGAACCTGTGAGCAGAAATTAACATCCGTGTACCACGGGAGCGAGTATATCTAGGAGAGTGATTTTGATGTAACAGTAAAGAACTCTCAAATACTTCCAAATCCCGAAATTAAATATGTGAAAATAACATTTATGTTCAGTTGAAAATACAAAAATAATTCGCTACGTGTTCTCGAATATGAATCGAAAATCTTCCCGAAATTAAAGAAGGTGGCAGGCAGAGAAAAAAATTCCAAATGAAAGCAATAAGCAATGAGCCCCAAACTGCGGTGCGGATCCAATCAAGAGCTGACGAACCGGGAAGTAAACGCGAAGATGGAGCAAAAAGAGTAAGCAGCCCTTCAGAAAAAAAGAACAGCGACCGGCGACCGCCCAATCGTTTACGGGTCATTTGCAGACGACGTCGGAAGGCGATAGAGAAGCAGACCGTGGTAAAATGAAGATGGACGGTAGCACGACGGTAGGACGGCTTTGCACGACGCGAATGAATCACGACCACAAAAAGAGGCGGCGTTGCCAACTAGTGCCGGCCCGTCGGGCAACAGTGACGGGTTGATTGATTAGTTGTTACGGACGCGTCACCTGCTAAGGTCATTAGTCTCCTCTGTGTGGAGAATGTTTGATCGCGGGAGGTGGAGGCAATCTTCGTCCGCTGGATGGCGAGATTCGGCGCACACCAACACGTCAGCTTGCGGTTTCCCCAATCAGGTATCTCCCACCAGCGGAGCACCGCTCCACATTGCTCTAAGCTCCCTACTGGTCTCCCAAGTGTGATAGTGCAAGTAAATATAATAATACTAGTAATATTAGTAATAATAGTAATACTAGTAATAATAGTAATAATAGTAATAATAGTAATAATAGTAATAATAATAATAATAATAATAATAATAATAATAATAATAATAATAATAATAATAATAATAATAATAATAATAATAATAATAATAATAATAATAATAATAATGTCTTTATTAATGGCGAGGCTCAGGCCATAGGGCCTGCTCTTCCGCCTAACCACTAAATATGGGGTGAGGATTAGATAAAAAAGAGGAAGGAAAAGTCGCGTGCGATCCGTAGCGTGTTTGTTAGGGTTGTGCCCTGGCATTCGACTGGTGTTCATCGTATTAACCACGGAAATATACTGATTAGAGAAGCCGATCGGTAGAATTCTCCTTCACACAGCAGCTGAATTCTACCTACGTATTCAGCTAGTGCCAAAAATCCTGCCACTTCGGGACTCTAACTCTAGGTCTTCCCGATCATAGGCACTGCAGTGACCTCAGTTTATACCGTGAGCTTCCCAAGGCGGTAAGGCGATAGAGAAGCGTGATAAAATGAAGATGGGGTGGAGTGAGACAGCAGCGCCCGACGCGTACGAATCGAGACCACAGCACGACGCAGCGTAGCGAACTGGCGCCGGCACATCGGGCAACAGTACACGGACATTGACGGAGCGCAAGTAGCCTGCGTAGATGCAGAGGACATGCGACAGGCACTCCCCCGCATTGGGCGCTCGACTGGTGAAGCCATGTATCGGCAATGTTAGCGTGATCAATGTGAAACTACGCGGGGAACTGAAGTTCGTCGCTGGTATCGATCTACATCCACGTTGCTCGTGGTTGTAGGGTGTGCAAATGCTGATCCTCTTGATACTAGTTTGATATTTTGCCGGAATTTATAAAATCATCCCGACATTGGAAGTGTTCATAAATGTGCCCGCCATCCCCGTGGGATACTGTACGGTTTATGTCGATAATGTTCGCTGCCGATAGGAAGATAAGCTGTTCTGCATCAATTCATGCTCGCACAGTTTAGCATGATTGCTGTGGAGATTCCTTCTCAACAACACTTGGTAGCATAGATATCAATATTACATTCTGTAATGAATTCAATACTGTGTATTGTGAATCTGAGTTACTCTAAATGCCGTTGCTACACGCGATAGAATTTTAATGAATCTAATATTAGTCTCAGTTACACGCTGAGTTGATTAATTCCAATAGGAATGCAAAAATGATAGGTGTGGGACAATCTAGATGTCGAGACGAGATTGTCGAGATGTCGAGACGAAATTGAGATATTGCTTGAATTATTGAGCCCCGAATTATCATCGTTTCAATGTCTACTCCATTTCAATTACAGACGTTTTGAACACTCACAACACACGACATGAACAGAGCGTATGCCGTTATTCCACGAAACATACGTAGATCTGACAGACTACTGTTGTATTTCGTGTAGTTTATACCATACTTTACAGCCAACTGTGTTCGGAAATCATATTTCATCTTTTATATGGTCGCGCAGAGCGTTAAAAATAATGTGAATGGACTTTCTAGCCATGTGATGTGTTTTAGCGTGTAGCTCCATCGCTACAGATTGTTTCTGGTTTCTTTCGTCGAACTGTGTATTTTGAGCTACGACCGACTATTATTCAACATTCCTCAAACGGCATCAATTAGTTAAAAGGATTTTGGAGCGCAGCTGAAAACGGCAAAGGCGAGACGAAGGAAAATACTGAATTCTCTCTTCTACAAATATTGAATTTGCTATTAAACTAAAAATAAATTTATATATCTGACCTTTGCTTAAAGGTGAAACACTCTTTTGACATTGGAGAAAACAAATAATATTTTCGGCCTGGGAACAGTATAATGTAAATTGCACTCGATAATATGATATAACAATGAGACGCAAAATATTTGGTAATAACAATTGGCCACTGATAATCGATTAAAATATTATTTATTAATAAATAATTCATTAAAATAATAACATATCATTATATTTTGTTATAACTCAGTTTATAAGTTTCTGATGACACATTCATTATCACATGGGAGATCGTGTAAGTATTTTAATGAATGCATATTGGCCGTGGGAACCGCGCCAGAGGACCCAGCTGCTCCCGTTTATCTTCGCTGACCTGTGACGTGCGGCAAAGGCTTCATCAGGGGCGCGCTGTGTGGGGTCCACACGCGCTTTGAGCGTGCGTGGCGGGTCAGGCGGCGCGGTGGCTGGTGTGTGGCGAGTGGCCGGCGGCGCGCAGCCGGCAGGGTGAGAAGGCTGAATGGTGAGTGGGAGGCTAGGAGAGTGGGTGTTTGGGAGAGGAATTAACGAGTGAGTGGGAGGGTGGCGGGATGGTAGGGGCGACACGGGTGTCGAAGGTCTTGGAGGATGAGAAACCGGGTGCTGAGGGAGGAGTGGTCGCAGGATGTGCGGGTGGTGGGGTGGGTGGGAGGGGCGAAGGAACCGTAGAGGTGATGAAGGGCTTTGGGTGCAGCAAGGGCAAAGGCAGGGGGGGGGTCAACGGACGGAAGATTCGGCGGGCGGCTGGAGTTTGGGGTGAGGCTTGAGTGACCCCGATCAGTGATTGATGTTAGGTACGGCGGACAGTGTAAGATGGGAAGAAGGCCGGGGGAATGATGGGCGCAGTGGGGCGGGCGGGACGAAGCGAGGCGTGACGGGGCAAAGCGTGACGGGGCGAGGCATGACTGGGCGAGGCGTGGCGGGGTGAGGCAGGACGGGGTGAGGCGAGACGGTGTGAGGCGGGACGGGGCGAGGCGAGACGGGGCGAGGCGGAACGGGTCGAGGCGGGACGGGGCGAGGCGTGGCGAGGTGAGGCGAGACGGTGTGAGGCGGGACGTGGTGAGGCGGGACGAGGCGAAGCGGGACGGGGCGAGGCGGGGCGGGGCTAGGTGTGACGGGTGGAGGCAAGACGGGATGAGGACGGACGAGGCAAGGCCGGGCGGGTTGGGGAGGGACGCGGCAAGGAGGCGGGGGTAGGATAGGCGGGGTAGGATAGGCGGAGGTAGGATGGGCGGGGTAAGATAGGCGGGGGTAGGACAGGCGGGGTGGGACAGGCGGGGTAGGATAGGCGGGGGTAGGACAGGCGAGGGTAGGATAGGCGGGGGTAGGACAGGCGAGGGTAGAACAAGCGAGGGTTGGGATAAGCGGGGGTAGGACAGGCGGGGGTAGGACAGGCGGGGGTAGGATAGGCGGGGGTAGGATAGGGCGGGTGGAGGCAAGGCTGAAGGGAACGGAGCGGATGGGCGGGGCGAGGTGGACGATGGGGGCGGCGAGAGCCGTGCGTAGGGCGCGTGCGGCGTGCGTGGGCGTGGCGTGTGCCAGCGAGCGCCGGGGAGGAGGGGCGCCGCCCGCGCCAGTCGCCCGTCGCCGCTCCCACGTCGGGCGTCGGCGGCTCCGCGGGCTGCGAATGCTGGCTGGGCGGAGCGGGCGAGGCAGGTGATGCCGAGGTGGGGGTTTCTCACCCATTCATCAACATGACACTGCGATATTTATTGAAACACTTTGCTTGAAACCTTGGGAGCATAGGATGGAGAGGAACATTTTATGTAATACACGTTTGGTGTGTGCCCATTTATTGTTATTTGCCTATGTCTACGTTATTTATCTATTATCTATTACTTCCATTATCAGTGTGGGTACCACTGTTGTGTACATCACTATGTAATAATTTTCTGTATGTACATATGTAGTTGGCATTTTAGAATCGGATTAATCAGACTTTTCCTGTTAGCGGTGTTTCGAGGCCTGGACCAGGTCATGTTTTTGTTTAATATCTCTGCCCAGAGGTAAGGGAGATATGCGCAAACATGACAAACCGTAACTGGCATATTAGTTCTGCATGGGATTTTGTTTCAGCGCACAAGTATAGCAACGTAGACGATTGTAATGAAAGGTTACAGCTCAACTTTTGTCCCAGCTATAATCCGTAATCACCCCACGCAAAACGAGAAGGCTATTCATAAACAATCGGAGGTGATAATTTTCTATGTCTGTCAGTAACAGAGTTACTCCATATGGCAGTGTTAATATTCGTAAATCAAATCTAACATATCACTCCACAATTGATGTGGCGTAAACTCAAACATGTCTGCGCAGAGTAGGTCAAGCCACAATGCTTTAAAATGTGTCATTGGATTATTGATTAGCTGAAATGGTAACGAATAAACGCGACAAAATTTTGCATGTAATTATTTTAATCAATTTTTATCAAAATTAGCAAGGATAAATTTGTAATAATTTATGTCAACTCTCATATCAAATAAATTGAAAAAACAGTAATTAATCTATCAATCAATAATATATCAACTCCATTAAAATACTAGTACAAATATGAGTGATTAAAATATGTCCATACTGAATTAACCGAAACGTTAATATCAACATCACAACGCTATATAAAGAATGACAAGAAATGTAGTGGTGTCTCAAATGCATAAGAAGCTAGTAATTACTTAAATGCCAAAAGATATGTAAACTTAATCTAGAAGAATTAAGCTTCATCTCAGAAACTAAGAGGTCTAGAAACATAACAAAAAATTAATAACAAAAAATATTAAGCTGCATAATATTAAAAAATCAATAAATGCACAAAGAAAAAATAAAACCGCAGAACTGTCAAAATTACTTTAGCCCTTAGAACGAAATTTTTAAGTGTTCAATATTTATAGATACGTCATTTACATACATTTCAATATCCAATATCTGCTATTCCGTAATAGCTTTGCGTAGGTATTTTTAGATTAAACTTTTTTATGTATTCTATGCAAGATCTTGATATAAGAAATTTTAAACAGAAAACAGTGAGTCACAATACATACATGCTCAACCATCTTCGGGGACAGATACTTTCATGAACATGTGTAGAAAGAAATATATTTTTAATTTTTTTGTTTTTTTAATTAATGTTTAATTATTGTCAATTTGATAAATCAAGTCGTATATATTATTTTTCTGGGGCAAGATCTAAAGCTTAGAATGAATTATCACATTTTCGGTGCCTTTAAACCCCTCAAAAGAGTTTTTCTCTAGAATTCTTGTAGACTTTTATAGAAAAAATATGCTAAAACGTGTATTAGATTACTCTTGTCGAGAGAAATTGAATGAACAAGGATTTCTGTGGTTGCACTAAAAGAATAATTGCAATAACTTAAAATGTCCAAAATTCCATTAAAAAAGAATTCTCTGGTAATGTAGATCTGTAAAATATGGCCAGCCCTCATTGGGAAATGGAGACCATTGAATGATTGCCCAATTTCCTGAAATGGTGAACCCAAAGATGTATAACCTTAAGTCGGACACAAGAACGCACGCAGATGATCCGAGGGCCGATATATCTAAAAAGGTCAAACGCATACAAGTGCTCGGTCAGGCCATCAATCGTGATCGGTAAAATCCTAGCGTCAAAACCACTTGGCTGACTCGTCTTGCGTTGACAGGATACATTCGAATGTCTTATTGCCACGTTTCACGAACGGAGTGGTCGATATGTCGCTGACATCCCTAATTGGAGTCAGAAGGCTGCTGCTATGAGCAGAGGCCGGAGCGGAGAGCTGACCCTGTGAGCCCTCAGCATTATCGGAGCTGAGCAGAGGGGGGGCGGGTGAAGGTTCGGTGAGGGGGGGTTGGTGTTAGATGTCCTCTCAATGCAGCGACGTTCGGTGCATAAAGTTTAGTTACGTGGGTATTTTTAATAATAATAATAATAATAATAATAATAATAATAATAATAATAATGATTATGATAATACTAATACTAATAATAATATAACAATTATTATTATAAACATATATTTATTAATGACAAGGTTGAGATCATAAGGCTTGCTTATCCTCCTGATCCCAACATTAAATTTAATCAATTACAAAATTAGTTTTTTTTATGCTTTTTAATTAATGTCGCTAACTCTTTTCGTGTTTAAAAGACAACCATTTTCACAATTAGTGGTACTGCTGCGGGAATCTTTGAATCAGAGTTGTCATTGTTTACGAGCTTTATCTGCCAACTTTAGAAGTTTACACCCTTGGTCTCCTAGAATCTTTCATTCGGATCGGAGTTATATTTATTTAGTTATTTTAATTAGCCAATTTAATTTTACTATTAATCCGAACAAACATATTTTAGGGTGTACTGAATGTGCTACCCTTTTTTCGACGGTAATATACAATAATATGTGAAAAAAACATTTCCTTGGACAGCTTTAATAATAAAGTTAATAGAATCAGAGAGGCTATAAAAGTGCATGTATTCACTCGATTCCTACGCCGTTCATGTGTATTACTACTAATGGAATGTGCCCACTGCCCTCATTTGACTCTCGTTTCTTTAACGTAAATGAAAAAAAAATCATTATTTCACATATCCCGGACATCCTACTAATCCTCCTCGCTAATCATTTAATCTCTTAGCAGTTATATAATATACTTCTATTATCATTTTCCCCTGTAAGGGTTAAGCAACAAATTAATGTTAAAGGAGCAAAAAATAAAATAAAGATATATTTGTTAACGAAACAGGTTTCGTATTGATATTTCGCACGTGTATCATTCACATATTTACCTACCACTACTAAGTATTGTATTTACTTTACTCGGTTTACCGTCTCTAAATTCTGTTAGCGTGGTCAAAAATGCATACTAGTTTGCGTTCCAGAATGCAATATTGTTTGTACAATTACTTATTCTTAATTTTATATTTTTGTAATGTTAGAACTTAATAGTTTCTTGATAGTTTTAGGCATTGAAATGTTTGAATAAAACTCAGATGGTATTTAATTATAAGTCATATGACAGTAGGCGCTAAACATAGTTCATTTCTACTAGACAACTTTCAAGATACTTATGAAGCACGCGTAATTTTCAATCACTGAGGCAACGACAAGTAAATCAATAAAGTTTCTAACGACAATGTTTTTGTATTTTGATCAAAGACCAAATATATATATATATATATATATATATATATATATATATATATATAGAGAGAGAGAGAGAGAGAGAGAGATTTACATAAAGGTTTTAGTGATAGTTTCAATCGACATATTTATTTCGTCTGAGAAAAGCCTTATAATGAAGACATCACGAGAGTATAGTCAAGACAATTTATTGAAACGAGTTCATTTCTCTCTCTAAAGCCACCATTGCCCATGAGAGTTCCTTCCCAGAATGCAGTCGTGATAGTTGGGAAAGTTTCACTAATGTGCAGTAAAGGGTAGAGGTCGGTCATGGGAGAATAAGAGGACAGGAGTCATCCAAAATAACTTGAAGTTGCGTCAATTTATTTTGCTCATTACAATGATAATGAACTCTGTGTTGGTCTTTGTAATCACGCGACTTCCGTTCGCACGCCCGTGGGCGTCCGTCACACGCGTAAGACAACGAAGGCCAGCGGATTTGTGAGCCTAGCATCAGTCTAGGAAGGACCCGCATAGCCGTGTGGATAACCGACCAGCTTATCTACGAGCCTCGCAGTTAGTGTAGGAAGGCGATGTTGAACCGCGCAGACAGCCACCGAGCTGACAAATTCGCAGACAGAGTCAAGAGTGCAGTTGCGCAAACACGTTCAGTCGAGAGTGCAGTAACGCGAAGAGCGTTCAGAGAAGCTCTGCTCTGCAGCGGCAGTGGGAGGGCATCTGTTATCTCGTCGTCCACAACCAGAGAGTGTTTGCGACAATTCACCTTACCAGCAAACCTCTACGCGCAAACACAACGGGTTCATAAAATCAGGCAAAATTGCTTGTGTTCTTATTAATAATCGAAAAAATACTTGTTTGTATAAGAATATTCTGTTTCTGTGTAAATAATTCACGACAATTTTTATGAAAAGTTTCGGAGATCTAACAAAATCCTATACGGCATACATAAAAAATTCTTCTAGAAGCACCGTTAGGTGTATTCTAATCAAACATTATGTTATTTTGTATAAATAAACAAGTTATTCTGAATTGTTATATCGATTTAACGCAAAGAAATATGAAAGACGCTTAATGGCCGGCGTCAATTAAGGAACTTATCAGACAGTCATCCGTTTAAAATAATAAAAAAATGTGTTGTAACCAAAGACGGTATATGACTCCCAGTTCAAGAAAAAATATTTATTTATATGATGTTTTCTGATAAAGGGACATTACGAAGATTATTGAACGACTAACGAATTATATCACATCTAGCGGTGTGAATAGGTCTTAAACATCCACTACAGCCTCGAACAAACAACAACTAACAAACACGCCCGTTACAAATTTCAATCACGTCCGTTATTTCTTCTATATTAGTCCGATGACATTGATAAGTATTACAGGTGGCACAAACACTCCCACTGCTGAAGCAGATTACCGGGGTTCACTCATGTGGTATTTCGCGGCGCTGCGCAACAGTTGCAAGAGCCACTGGGTGAGTGAGGGGGGGGGTGAGCCGCTGCGTGCGGAGCGGGCGAAGCGTCGCGTTGCCATGGCGACGCGCTGTGCGGACTGCGTGGGCGGCGTGAGAGGCAGCGCGCCCTTCTGTTCGTGTGTCGCTCGCCGGCGCGAGCCAGTGCTGCGGTCGGAGACTACCCTCGTCCTGCCGGCGCCACCCCCCGCTGCTAGACTGGGAGTGTGAGGGTGCACGTAAAACTTCGGTCGACTGCGGGTGAAATGGCTCGCATATTCCGGTCAAAAAACGCACGTGTACTTTTATAATCCCATGGCTTTTCTTGCGCAAAAAATACACGGACTGGTGGTAAAAAAAATAAAATGGCTGAGCAAATTGTTATAACAACGAATGCCGCACTCGCTAGCCGAGCGTGGGTTGAGGAAGGTACTTTACGCCTTTACTAATTCTTCTCTTCTCCCAGTGGTGGTATTCTATTGCATTTCACCGGCTTAGGTGGTCAGGGCATCAGCTGATGTCCCTGCATCAGGCAGCATTAGCTGCTTCCTCTGTCCGGAAGGTTTTAGGTTTGAGACCTATTGGTGGTGGCAGGATACTAGTAAGATAGCTGGGTCAGGCTCGGTCGTTGTCTGGGGGAGAAATATAGCGACCAGCTGATCTGATCGGTAATTTCCCACGGTTTCTCTGACCAATTCCAGACGAATGCCGGACCAGTACCCTAATTAACGATCCACGGACCGCACGCGACCCCTCCCTCCTCTTCATTGTTGTATGCTTCCTTGATGAGTGATACCTGGTTGGGGAAAACGCCGTAAGCCGACAGTAAGCCGGCGCCGGATTTCGTCATTCACGGGGAGGGGACAATCGCCGCCACCTCACGCGATTAAACATGCACTACACTTACGGGACTTGCCTTGCCCATTGACACGCTCGGAATCACTGAGCAATCAATCAAAACCAACGCCTTTCACTGCATGATGTGTGGTATAGTGGCCATGGAGAAAAACTGATGGTAATAAAGCAGTTGAATAAATAAGATGCGATGATGTTCCCAATGTGATTAGTTATGCTATGGGAAGCCAAGCACATACAAATATACGATAAATACATCCATACATTACACGGGACTCTCCGTAAAAACACCTGCAGCATCGAGGCGGACGTCATTCAAATAAATAAACAAAAGTGGTTATTGCTCATGTAAACACTTATAATGAAGTAGTATATTCTCTACTGCATTTCTTAGCATGCAAATACATCGTATCGTGTAAATAACATGCAAATAATATACGGTTTTTAACATGGGTTTGATATGCAAATATTTACGATACCTGATGCCTACCGAAAAAATACATTCTATCCTAATAACGTGATATTCTCAATTAAGGTAATGAAATAACAGTAACATTCATACGAACACTCAAACTTACTTGCCAGTTTCGCATTGTACACAGCCTTCATGCTGCACCCTTATGAACGAAGTATGTGCTAATTCAATTAAAATTAACGTTTGTATAGAATTTATGCTCTGACATTTACGCAACAAGATGTAAGTAAGCAGCTAGTATAAAAAGTTCTTGAAGATTCCTGTTGCAGAATTTTTCACATAAAGTTTTTTTTTTACATATATGCATTACTTAAAAATGGCTTGAGAACACAATTCCTCGCTATTAGATCATTTTCACTAAAATCACTATAATCATTTTTTAATCTGCAAAATTCTACAAAATACTTGCTTACATCCGTAGTGTACCATAGTGATGATTAGGGAAAGGATTTTCAGGTGCAGCACTTTTTCAAAAATATAGCGTATTTCATACAGATAGTTAAATATATGTATTTGGGGGGATGAAATGAAGCGAAAATAATTTGTTGCACTTTTTCGTGAGATTATTGTATTTTGCCACCCTGTTACCTCTTTTTTATTCTTCAATACCTTTTTCTACACTCTTTTCTGCGTTTTTGAGCAGAAAAATGTATTTTTTCTCTTGTTTTTTTAAAATCTTTTTATTATTATATAAGATTTTAAAAAAGCTTTTTAAAATCTTATATAATCACAAGTCAACAATTGTAAATAAATATTAAAATATAATTTACGTAAACCTTCAGTAATTTACATTCCAGCAACAATGATCAATCTGCAGCAGTAAAGTCAAATTTAAATTTCAACAGTGTTGCTCCACCAGTCTTCTTTCCCACTGAATTTAAACTGCTGCCCAGGCGGGCTAATCGGGACATGTAAATGGGTGTGCAGAAATCCACTTGTCTGTGACTTGAGGAAAATATTTACCCTTGCCATCGTATAGCTGTCAAAAGTAAAAGAGCACTGGCAGCGCTCGTGGATTTGGAGGGGAATGAAAAGAGGAGTTGGGGCACAAAAGCACCGAGGTTCCCACGCGGACAAATGCACGCGGCCAAGTTCGTTCTACAACGCGATCCGCGTGAAAAATAAGTTCAGTCGGTACTAGCAATTGTTTAACAGTTTTCTATCTACTACAGTGTTGGATGAAGGTCTATGAATCACATCTTATGGACTCTATGAGGAAGAAAAAGATGGTGTAAAATGATACGTGTATATTCTAGAAACTGAGTTTATGTAACTTTATTACAGTTGTTTCAACAGCACCTTATTTTTTACCTTTTTATTTGTATTTTCAGAACAATTTTCCCCCCTTTTACGATCATAATTCACCTCCTCAAAACCCTTTCCCTAGTGTTGATACACATTCTGTACATAAAGGCAAAATAACGAATTAGTTTTATGTTGTAGAGTAATCTTCTTTTGAAGAGTAATCCAGTAATATGCATCCGCCCGCTCGTTTGTCCATAACTCGCGGTTAGACCATTTTTGGCCGAGCAATGGAAATGAATGAGGGGCCTTTCGATGTCTCTCCACCTCTTCCAGGGGACCTGAGAACAACAAAACGCGTTGGCGATGACTTATGCCACATAAGGTGGTGATGTTTCAATCCTTCTCGACAAGGCCAGTCAATTAACATAATTGTTTGGATATTCTTGAATATTCTGGAATAATAATCTGGGATATTTAACTCTAAGATATTCTCGAATAACTCTAAAAAACTGCTATGATTTCAATGAGTTTACGAGAACATTGGTGAAATTCTAAGAACTACTTTTCTATCTTTCTGGTATTAACTCATGAATGGTTACGATTTGATTCATCAGATGGACAATATGTAAATCTGATTTTGTTATAACTTATCGAGAAAATGTGATGGAGAGGTTATGTACCTAAAGCGTATTTTAAGGGAATTTTAAATCCACCTAATCACATTCGATTGCTCTCGACAAGATGAATATATTGACTTTTTTCCCCTTGCCGTATCTATCTAGAATATTCCGGACAAATTTTAGAAAAAATATGTTTTTTTAGGCATTTACAGAGCTGAAACGCTTTGAGTTACTCGTGTATTTTCAGCTTAAGGTGAATCCTTAAAATCACGATTCATTATATTGACGATAGTTTATTATATTGACGATAGTTAAATCTACTAATGTAATGAAACTCAAATAGAAAAGTATTTCTATCGATACTCTTTCAGGTAAATTGCAATCTGAGGTTAAATGAATCAGTTAAATGCAGATTTTAAAATTTCTTCGTAGTACGAAACAGCATACTATAAATAACAATTTTCGCAATTGCTCAAAGAAGCATTATTGGTAATAAAATGTATTATGAAAGAAAGAATGCGAAGTGAATGATTTAATTGTCTTTCAGAATTGGTCAGAGACAACATATAACAAATAAAAATTGTCAGCAAGAGTCCGCCGGACCGAAAATTGTGAACCCGCCGCTGGAGGCGCCAGGCTACTGCAGTTTAATGATCTTGTAGAAACTAATATGACAACTGAAGTGTTCGATACGGACACAGATGGCTCAGGGCATCAACTGATGTCACTGCAGTGCCTCTGACGAGGAGGTTCTAGGTACGTGTCCCGCCGGTGGCAGAATGTTAGACACTAGCTTGTCAGCTAGGTCGAACTCAGTCGCTATCTGGAGGAAAATTCTAGAAGCCGGCTGCTCTGATCGGTAGTTTTCTCTGGTTTCTCCGAGCAAACCAGACGAATGCCGGAACTGTACTCTAACAAACGTGTCACGAACCGCGCGCGATCATTCCTTTCTCTCCCTAGATCTATCCTCACCCTTTACTTACACGCTTACTGAAATGAACGCCAACAATCCCGTCAAATATAAAATGTGAGCTGGAACTTTCTGGAACAATCTTGACGATAACTGAGACTTACCATCCAGAAAAATATTCGGAGCATGTTGGCGTCCGGTTGAAATGTTCATTTACGCAGATGTAAGGTAATTCTGACCTGTGCACCTCTGCACGCATCCACGAACTTCTGGTTTTAGATATTTCGTCAGTTTTGTCGGAATGTTTTTGATCTGTATCTCCATGCCATAGATTTGACGCCTACTGTCAATCATTTTCAGGCATCATTTACAAGAACATGGAACATTAGTTTCGGAACACAGTTTCCTTTTGCGCTTAACAATTCAGTTTTAATGTGGCTTCATTTCCGGGTTAGATATTTTTTCACAGAGAGAATTTTTAATTCTTGGAAATTATAATTGTCATGATTTGAATGGTGATTATGTCCAACAGCAATACCGTTTTAATAGTTTTGTAATGCGTGTAACAGAAGTGCCGTATCGTTATTAATTGAACATTGATAATGAAACGTATTTTGCGCTCTGAATATTACCTTCGCATGTGTTTGAACGAATGGAGCATACGAGTCAAATTCGAAAATCACCCGATCGAAATTTCAGACAAATTGTCTTTAATGTTTCGCCGCCTACTCCAATTTCAGATGGAATATTTCGATACTCCACCAACGATTGGTTGAATCGGTGGTACGATTGTTGCTCTCGCAGACTCAATCGACCAGTTTCATTTGGTTTCAATAGCATGTTCAGTTTCATTTCCAGTTCATGATGCTACGACAATCTGCAACATTACGTATTCCCACCAGTGCCGCCAATGTACATTCACGGATCACGTGAGACTCTGTGTGAATGGGTATTTTAAAAGCGGTCATGGATTACTTTCGATTAATTCAATTGTATCAGTGAAATTCGCATTGAGGTAAATTGTTTTATACATGGGTTTCTGTGTGAATTCATTGTGTCTTATATGGACAATAAAATTCCATCAATAAAGCGTTTCACTCACTGAATTGTTATTTACTGGAACTGTTACGTCCATTTCAAGCTGAGCTTTGAAGGGGCGCTGCTCAGTCAACGTTCGAATAGCCAAGCAGGAAGCTCCACAAAAACCAAAGAATCAAGCTGATATTTGAACATTCATGCGCTGAAAAAATATTTCATTACGTGTTTTCTCAACTTATTTAAGGTCGCTTTTCAACTACTAAGGTCATACAGCGACCACTCCAATTAACACTGGTTTGTAACTTTGGGGTAATAGTAGCGGAACTGGCATATGAACACTCAGAAACATCCATGTTCTTAGGTGGGATTCGAACCCGCGATCCTTCAGGCTCGTGGAAACTACAGTCCATCAGCCTTAGCGACCTCTGCTATTCGACACGGCTCATTTCGTTTTCCCAGCGATTTAATTAGGTAATGCCGGTAATTAACTAAATTGAGTGATGTGTGGGACTACTCATTTAGAGGCAAGAGCTCTTCAGTACACTTCCTTGAGTAATATTCTACTACATAGCTCGTACTAATTCTACGATAATGCGGAAATAATGAGTGAATTGATACTGATGCGTGATGGAGACGTTGAGGAACACAAGGCAAAACAGGAGATCAGTATTTGAACCCCGGGTCCAGAGAGAGTCTGGTCACATTTAATCCATAGGTCGTGTGGTCGGACGGCTGATTAAATCGTGGCGCGCAGCGTTCGTAGACTTGGTTCAATCAATCGTTGAGCCTCGTGCTCCGTTGGTAGGAAACGAGAAGTTATGCTTTCACACACACAGAGGCAAGTTCATCGTGTTTGGAACTACTGCGATTGAAAATCATGGGAAAGAATAAATAATTGGCCAAGCAGGGGAAATATTGAACCTGAAATTAAAAAATAAGAAATTTTCTGTTTTCATTTATCTTTATGTATATATTGTATATTTACAATTTTCTGCTGGGAAAACGAAGTGGTTGAAATGTGATCTTTTGTCTTCGTAGATGTTAGTTCTATTCATTCAACTGAAAACTGTACTGTTGTATGAATAAAATTCAAATGAACGTGATTAGTGAGCTTGTGAATATCATAAGGATATCAGTACCTGGTCGAACGTATCGTCAATCTAAGTCCAAACTCTGGCAACTTAAAACAGTGATTCCTACTATTTGCAAAAGTAGAACATTATGAATGTTGGGTAAAATATTTGGATTTAACTAATACAAATTTGTAGGTGGCATTCCGTATTGAAACAATTTTGTAATAATGCTTTCTATGTTTATACGGAACGGAAGTAATTTATTTTATTATTCTCAGTATTTGTTCGTTTTATGATATATTTGAGTGCTATAGTGTTGGAGCGCTACTACAAATATTATTGTAAATATTAACTTACACATTATTCGATAACTCCTATATTTTAAATATTTAAGTTAAAGGGTATCTATTGAAACAGTGATACTGATTGGTATTGTGAGATCCCAACATGTGAAGAATTGCATGTATCTACAGCATGTATGGGCTCCTATTATTACCAATTAGAGGGAGCGAGAGAAAGAAATGCCAAAATACATACGCAATTGAGGAAAATATTCCTCGCTCTTTTGTGCCAGTTCATAATCTCTCCAATATGTGTGAGTATAACTGTTGATCTACAACGTTACTTACTACATTTTTAAATATCGTGTACCAAATTCTCCAAAGTAACATTGTCATTCCTCCATACAATGTTAATAATACAGTGTTCAGAACGAAGTGCAGATTCGAACATTTAGTTTGCGACGGAAAACGCGAGAATTGAAAATGAATGAAGAAATATAGAGATAATATAAAAAAGTTGATACGTTCTCCAAGAGCAGATTTGTTTTTATAAAGAGACAAGTCTACAGAAAAAGTGACAGATACATGATACGTTGTTCGCCTCTGAGTTTTTTTGCTAACGGGCGACGCATTTCAGACTTCGGATTAAAATCTCTTGATGATTGTAGTTGCCACCCCAATGAATGACCTCTCTAGCAGCTCTCTTCATTTTGCTGCCATCCGCACTCTGCCTTTTCACCAAACCCCACTTTCCACCGAAAACTCTCTTCACCTGGCTTCTTCTGACGCCCTCCCCAACCGTCGCCCCAACCGCCCCCGGCCTCCGCCGTGCCCATAGCCCCCATCTCCTACGCCACCCCCGCCGTCACCGCCACCCCCGCCGTCCCTACAGCCCCCGACACCCTCGCCAACTCCGCTGCCCTCGACATCCCCTTTCGCCCCCGCCGCTCGCGTCACCCATTGCACCCTCACCGCCACACCTCCACTGTGGTCAGAACCGCCCGTGCCGCCCCCTTTGTCCTCGCACTCTCAACTGCCCGCGCCGTCCGAGCCACGCGTTCCGCCAGTACCACCGACGTACTCGCCGTTCACACCGTCCACGGCGCCCTCACTGAGCCACAGCCCCTGTCGTTAGTGCCTTCCGCGCCGCTCCTGTCGTCCTACCCCCCTGCCACCCGTGCCTCCCACGCCGCCCCCTTCGTTCCCCCGTCAGATACTCCCGGCGCTTTAACTGCCTCGCCGCTCCCATCGCCGGTGCGCCACCCTTGTCACCAACGCCGCCCTCACTGCCCGTGTTGTGTCTGCACCCTCTCCGCCGCACCCACCACCCACGCCACCATCGCCTCCGCCGCCCACGACAAAACCTTGCACCCCCGCCTCCCGTACCACCACCGTCGTGGCCGCCGCTCCCCCCACCCACGGCGCCCTCACCGCCTCCGTCGTCAGAACTGCCCGTGCCGCCCTCATCGTCCTCGCCCCTCCACTACCTGCGCCGCCCGCACCGCCCCCTCCGCTCGAGTCAGGCACGCCGCCTGCACCACCCACGCCGCCCCCGTCGTACTCGCCGCTCACGCCGCCCTCACGACGCCCTCGCCGCCCACAGACTCCGATGTTAGAGCCTTCCGCGCCGCCTCCGTACTCCCCGCCATCCCAACCGGCCCCGCCACCCACGCGCTACCCGCGCCGCCCCCTTCGCCCCCCCGTCAGATACTCCCGGCGCCTTAATTGCCTCGCCGCTCCGGTCGCCAGGGCTGCCAGCGCCACCCTTGCCACCACCGACCTCATTGCCCGCGTGGTATCCGCAGCCTCTCCGCCGCCTCCGCCACCCCCGACCTACGCCTCCGCTGCCCTCGACACACCCTTTCGGCCTCGTCACCCGCACCACCCCCGTCGTTGCCACCGCTCCCGCTACCCATGGCGCCCTCACCGCCACCGTCGCCAGAACTGCCCGCTCCGCCCTCACCCCTCCATTGCCTGCACCGCCCGCACGTCACCCGTCCTCGCCGCCCCCGCCGCCCTCACGGCGCCCTCACCGCCCACAGTCCCCGTTGTTAGTGCCTTCCGCGCCTCCCCGGTACTCCTCGCCATCTCTACCGCCCCCACCACCCGCGCCGCCGCCGCCCCCGTCCGCGCTACCTACGCCGCCGGGCCCGCCTGCACCACCCACGCCACCCACGCCGCCCACGCCGCCCCCTTCGCTCCCTCACACTACCCCCTGCACATTAACCGCCACACCGCTTCTGACGCTAGTCCTCGCACCCTCTCCGCCACTTCAGCCTCCCCGCCGCCCCCGGCTCACTCCGCGTCGTCCCTACTCACCGCTCCTTTCCCGATAACGTCCCTTCTGCTCTGCACCTTTCCCGCCGCCCTGCAGTCTGTACTTCTGTGAATCCCGGGCTCTGCTGCATACGCTACCCACGCTTCGCGGACAGGTGTCCAGGCAACGAGGCGACTACCCGCGCTGCGAGGCGCTGTGCCTGACACGCGTGCGAGATGCGAATATTTAAGTCTTGGGATGCTTTTAATAACAAGAATACATTTGGGAAAATAAATATATAATCGGAAGTGTGTGTTCTGTATAATGGGAGATAAAACAGTGAAGTAATTAACAATACAATATTTTTCATACGTTAAATTATTGAAAATATTACGATTTAAGTATCTATCACAACCAACATTTAGTTGCTGTTGGCGGTGCAAATAACTACTTTATTATGCAGTAAATTTCAATTTTCTCTGTTGTGATTTTTATTGTACAAACACCTATGTCCATTAATCTTTTTTTTTCTATCATACATTACTAGAATTTACAGTAGCCTACTTGGCACTACATCTGAATTTAGAAATTCTGGAAAATAATATTTTTAAACATTGTTGTTAAAACACATTTCATATATAAAAGTACAATTGTCACTGAAAGAAAATATAGTTAAAAAGATAAATACATTAGAGTTGGCTAGAAATAAACCTTAATAGTAGCAAGTCATGAAATACTATAAAACGGCGAATTCACATTTGACCGTTGCAAGACAATCGGTTAATGCAAATCATAAAACTGAGCTTTTAGACCCCCTAAAGGAGTCGTTCAACAATGCCTTCCAATTATATTTCTTTTACAAAGTTATGTACCAACCGGCACAGTTACAACGGCACGTGGCAGGTAGGCAACGAGTCGTACAAGCGTGTACAACGTGTTGTTTCGACTAGTCACTATTTACAGTTATACATATTATAATGTATTTATTGTAATGTAAATTATAATGTATCATTTGTTTGAAGGAACGGTACGATAAAACATCGATGGCTGACAGGAAAAACAATTTAAGGGGAAATTTGTTAAAAATGATTTTTTTTCTAAATTGCAAAATTACTTACTAGTACGAGAGACTGGCTGGAGAAACAAATTTATCTAAAGTGCTCTGAAATTATTGTGATCATTAAAGTATCGTATTATATAGATATTAAGTAATTATTGTATAAGTAGAGCCCAATGAAATGTGAAGATAAAGTTCCTAAAATAAAAACTGTGTTTTATAGAAGAATATTATTTAATTTTCATTGTTGCAATGTGTTTATGAGAAGATAATGCATTTCCTACTTTTATCTTCTAAAATAAACAATATGTTGTGTTAAGTACAGTGAAATTGTAAATTGTTAATTAATTTCTTGCTAGTTTACCATCCACAAATTTGACATTTCCTGCAAGGAATTAAGTAAACCAATTCATTCAACTGGAAAAATATTTCTAGCAATAGATTCTGTACTTCAAATTGTAGCAGAGAAAGTTTTAAAACACAATTATATTACAAGAATAAAGAATGAGAAGTTCCCCCCCCCCCAGTAAAATTTGCACTTTGGTGAATAAATTGTGTTACCTATCAACCACCGATATTCTTCATTTATCAATGTTTTAGATATTTTAATACCTGATTACGTATTGAAGAATTCATAATTTATACCGTGATATTTTGTTGTTCAGTATATGCTGCAGTATTCTAAAATTATAGAAAGTCGTGCCATTTCTAAATTTTAAGTCTTTATTAACAAGTTTTAAATAGTTTATTGGTAAATACCTGTTTATCTAAAATGATGGGTACCAAATAATTATGTAAGTCTTGGAGTTAGATAATATATCGATTTTTTTGTTGTTGGAAACGATTTAGAACGGAGTACATTATTTTTCCCAGCATATAAGGCCTTCTTTAAAAAAAAATAGACTAGAAAACGATTGCCTTAAATATGTTGTGTTTTCTCTACCAGAGGTAGTTACATAATGCATCTGATGGGTGGTGCTATCAATTACATCTTTTAGGAACTGCATTCTCATTTCTGTTTCCCCCGGTTTTTAGTTTTTCATTTTGCAACAATTGACGTAGTACTCATGTACCTCGGAAAATTGGCTATTCAGAGTTCAGTAAATTTAAAAAGAATAAAGTAAGTGCGCTGTGTTACAGCATTGTTCATTAATCTAGTATCTACTCTCTCACTTCCTTAGTTTTTTGTATTTGAGAAACAAACCGATGGAAAATAAAGGGTTGTCTTTGTGTCAGTAGCTCTTGAATATTCTATGCTATATTTTCAAGTTTTTAACACTTCTCTTTAAATTAGTTGAATTATACATTTAGTTCCTTGTGAAAACGGGAAAACTAACAACTAACACAGTGTTGATTCCTCCCGAAAAACACTCGTAATCCATGAGCTTCTCAATCCATTAAAGGGAGAATTTGCAGTGGTACAGTATGAAGAAGGGCTGTGTCGTGGACAAGTCAAAGTCATTGAAAGTGATTCGGCACGGGCAAATATCTTGCGGAAATCCAACAGGTTTTGGAAATGGCCACAGAATAGGGGTGATTCTAAAAATAGTAAAGTAAAATCCAGAAAATTCAAAAGCCTGGCTTAAAATAAGAAAGAGAACTGATTGTAATTTCAAAGCTAAAAGACATATGAGGGAAATGATACGCTATCTGCTATCATTACCGAAGGCAAATGTTTACTAATTAACTTAAATAATCATTCAATAATGTTTTAAGCTTTGTAATTCTCTTTGATTCATTATTTTCTAGAAATCAATCATGGAAAAAGGGGTGAAATTGAGGCATACATCATACGACATTTATAAACGCGCAATAAAAATAGTGGCATGAAGTCACCCTATCCAATGAGGTTACTTTATGCCGAGTTCAGGTAGCATTTTTCGTTCAAAAACATTTACGTCAATAATTATCGCCACGTAAAGTACATGAAGCATGTTTTTTAAATTTTAAATATTGGTAAAATTTGTTACATTCGTGAAAAATAAACTAGTTTGTACGCAAATCTTCCCAGTGTGACAAATAGTTACTTCGGTTTACGGAACTGATAAGCTTTCGTAGGTCGTACTGTCAACAGGTTTCACCACAGATTTTCTGAGATTAGTATCGTAACGTTTCTATTTAATATTGGTTTCGATAGTTTTTTCGTGAAAGGCTTTATGTTTCCCAGTCTTCATATATCTCAACATTCTCATCATTCAATAACATTGCCAGTCACCATATTATGCATATATTTACTTGTTACGGAATTTCGTTGAAAATATCTTACTGCGTAATTGCACATTAAAATGATGGAAAGTAAAATGCCTAGATAGAGCTGAGTGTAGGTCAGAAATGAGCCAAGAAAACATTTTGTTAGACGAGAATTGATACAAAAAGAAATAGGAAAATTGAGGGCAGAAGCAGAACATGATTTGATGTGGCATGTTTAGGAAATGAAATGGAAGATATGTTCAATTATAATTTGGGTGTACATTAATACACGAGGGACATCAGAACGGCATGTTATGCTTTGTATTATATCTCAAAGCATGATTACGACATATTACAATTAGCTGTGGTGGATTGTCGGACCCAAACCCTCAAATCCTCCATGAGGAATCATTCATTACCGCATATGGTCTGAAGTGTATTATTTATGAGTTGTATTAGGATTTCTTTAATGTCTAAGATAATATATCGTATCCTGTTCTTTAAAACGTTTTGGAACCATTCTTCTTTGTCATTCAATGGGTTTTAGTGGTAATAATGACAATGACTTGTGATGTATGTTCTTTTCAACTAATCAAAAACCATAAGTCATCATGAAGTTGCCTTGGAATTGATTTAATGAGTATTTTGAAATTAATTAATTTATATAAGTGACATTAGTGCTGCGCTCTTTATGAAAACTCTTTTGTTTGAGTATTTTCGAAAGAAAACATATTTTTTCCTGCGCTTCTACATTTTTTTAAAAAATCTTTTGCATACCACTATTAAAGTTACTTTTTATTGGTCTTCTGATATTTCTTCTCAACTTAAAAGTATAATACAAACATCTTTGGCCTTTTGTTTACCACGTACCCACCATTTCACGTTGTTCTTTTGTATTACATACTTTTCCTTCCTACAAGGAACTTGCCTTCTTGGTCTGTTTTTAACTTCAGTATAACACAGTCTGTCTTTCTTCGTAATTCACAGACATTCTTTTAAAAACCCCATCCCTGAAGGTTTCCTTCCTTAATACATGTTTTTATGATCGTGCTTCCGAGTTCACTCTTATATAAACCATGGTAAACTGCCAAAGTTATGTAGAACTTCAAAAGGATCTCGTTTTGACTGACTCATTTTAGCGTTCTTCTGTAGGTACAACCTTCCTGATTAAATTTCTCTGACTTGCCAGGAGAATCAAAATTTACATGTCTTAGAAAAGTGTCTTGAATAGTTCTGCTGATTTTGACGAAGGCAGGAGGCATACTCTACGCCAAAGTTACTCTTGCATACCGCCAGAAACAGGGTCGGGAAAGAATATTTATATTGGCCAATCGTAGAAAGTTCTAAGAAATTCACATTCAATTTTTAACTACAAGAAACGACAAATGAAATAGCGTATGTACTCGTAGCTACAAGTTTGCAATGTCGTCGGTGCAGAAGGTTCTCGAGTTTCGACGGTTACTGAATTTCAAACAGGGTATGAAGTCATCGCCGGCCTTCCACACTAACTGCTCTGATCGGTCGTCTTCGTCGTTTCTTCCGATCAGCTCCAGGATTGATGCGGGATTCCTAATAGAATAGATTAATCGTCAGGTCTTACCTACGTTTATTTTTTGGCGACCATCATATGATTTGAAATAAAGAAACATCTTGCTACATATTAATTTGCACCACGTTTACGTGGATGATGAAGTTCTATAATTAAAGTATTTTAAATAATCGTCATCTTGCATTGGCATGAATTACGCAATTAATATTCCGTATTCTCTTTTAAATTTAATTATGGAAAATTATTAAAGTTAAATTGACGCATTGCACAAGGAGTTCATTTTGTTTCATTATTATACGTTGCATTATGAAAGCTGATGTATGTTCCGTTGTGTTAATTGTTTCCTTTTAGAGATTGGTAATGTGTAGATATAACTTTGTACCCAATTTAATTTCATTATAATGATTTCTTTTTTTGTCAAGTATTTGGAATTAAAAGTTTATAAATTGGTGGAGACGCAAAAAGTAACCTAGAGAAAATCCAAGTAGTTCAAAATAAATTTTTAAGACGCATAGAATAGAAAATAGAATACAATAGAAAACTTGAATTCTTACATTAGACGTCTTATCAGTTAAAATGTTTTGAGGAACTACCAAAGACGGAATGTGTTAAACACATTAATATAAGACGTTCAGCAGAAAATATCAACATTTTTTTGAGGTATCTCAAGGTAAAAATACGTCCGCCATAGACGCTTGATTAGAACGCAAATTCAATACAAAAAATATTAAACATACAAACATCGAACAATAGAATATCACAAATTCAAAAGAAATAAAAAATCCAAACACTAAATTCAGAGAAACGGAGCAAAGTGAGGGGTAATGTCGACTAAATGAACTCCCCGCCTGCCTATGCTCTAACACAATCCTCGTGTTAAGTTATGCTAATGTCTGTAAAATCAGTGGATTGAACAGATAAAAAATAAATGTGTTAAAAAACCATCAAATAATAGCGGGTTTTTAACGAAATAAGTTCGGTATAAACAATTAAGGCTCGAAATGATATTCAATGGTATTCTTGCTTTGCATAGCGAGGGAAGTCTTGATGTTATTTTTGTACTATAATTTTAAAGTCTTACAACTTTAAGCTATAAGTTCGTATATAGAATAAGTTAATACTTAAGAATAAGTTTTTAACTTTATTAGTATGTGTTTAAGCATATTTGACGAGCAAACATTCAGAACACGGCATGTGCAATTGGCAAAAATTGAGTTTTTTTTAATCTAGAATTTCATTTCCAAGAAAAAACATGCAAGAATATTGAATTAAATAACATCTTTTACGATTAATAATATATTGAACTGTTAATTACGAGGTTGGTCTGCTCGGAAACCAGTCTGGACGTTATTATAACTGTAGTATAACACAAAGCAGACCTTCGCAGCAGTTTTTGCTACATAATCAATTTGAAGGGGTAGTGCTATTGTACTGTTTGGGCTTCTTAAACTTATTTTTCTTTCCCAAGGATCATCTTCGTATTAACAGGTAATTAAATGTTATATTGGCCAGTTTGCATTCTGACATCTTCGTAAGATGTGTTATTCACTTACTGTGATAGCGTCTGGCAAAGTTAAGGACATTATGTATGTTTTGTAATTACTATTGATTTATCATTACTATGTCATTACTATATCGTAATGTTTTGTCATTACTATTGATTTTCTTTCTTGTTCATAAAAGCCATGTAAATATATACTATCTTTGCCAAAAGAGGTTCATTTCGGATGCCCCTTTCTTGCCATCTGTCTGTTATTACAGTATTGTCGCACTTTCAAATTCGTAAAGTAGTATGTCACAGTTTTACTTCGTACCGTCAAGCAAGGTCTCTTTTCTGGCTCTTTATGGCATATTTTGCCATAGAAATTGTCATGGAAAAGTTCATTCGGTTTCTCTGATAAATCTCTGTATCTCAAGCTTCTAGGTATTGTTTTGTCATGCACATAATTAGTACCTTGTTTACTCTTATGGAATTACCTTTTTTAAACTTTCATATGAGATTTGAATTCGATATTTTAGTTTTACTTTTGAGTAATTAATTACAAAAACGACTAACAAAAATGTTTGCATCGCATATTTATATTCACAACGTCAATTGAACGATTTGCGTATTTCACAGAATAGAGAGATTTTTTTGAGAAGGGAATATCTCTTGAAGAAACTCTCTTCAACAAACTTCCGGCTCTGTGCTGTCCGTGACATTTGCAATATCAATTTTTCCTGAACTGTGTTGTTAGTGTTCTTCCGCACCAGTGAGGCGATCTGAAATATTTACTTTGGTGGGAGGTGTACGTAATAACTACAAAACGCAACGTTGTCCCTGCGGTATTACGTTTTAAATGGAAAGCTATGCTGCCGTGCGTTAGAAAGATTCCCGAGGGATTACGGCATTAATATCTCGACCGCAATTTTTAACTGACTAGGATGAAAAGTTTTTCTAGAGGAGTATTAAAGTGCGTAGTTAAGCTCTAGTGAAGTGTGTAACATCTTCCATTTATGTAGTAGATGAGACCATAAAAAGTCAAGTAGTGAATCTTATGGTTTCTTCGGGCCAAGATGCTATATCTATAATTTTTCAGTAGCCAGATCGTCTTACTTTACTACTTATTACTAAAAGATTTCACCATTTTAATAACGTTCATGTAGAATTATCCTAATACAGTTAATAGATAATTGTTTCAAATGCAGTTTTTCTAATACAATGCTATTAGCCTTGTGTAATCATTGTCCTTTATCACGGAATCTAGCATAAAATTATAGGGTTTTTCAAAAAAGAAACCTTTGAATGAGTAGATTAGGTAATGACATGGTTAGAACGAGTAATGAAGTACTCGTCAATATATCAGAACTCCTTATATGTCGAACACATATTTGTAAGTGTATTGGACCCTGTGGGGTACCATTATGTCAAAAAGTTCGTTTCTGCCCCAACGTTTCGTTATCCAGGGAACACACATTGAACGAAGTTTATAATCACATATGAACAGCGTTCCATAATTGAATCGTCCCGCACACACGCCACGTATAGAACTTGCGAATAACGCGCTCCCGCAGCCGATGCCATTTCGATATGGACTTCAGAGCCACGACCTCATCCGCAGCGGCCATCGGAAAGAGAGGAGAGGCTCATCTGGAATGAATATGCATAAACCCGTTGGCAAGCACCTCCGCCTCCGCCGGGGCACCCGCTGCCGCCTCCCCCACCGCCGCTTCTCACTCCTCCTCTGCCGCCGCTTCCACTCTACCTCTAACATTCCTGGCGGCACCTGTAAGTATCTGGACCTCAGTCACCACCTCCACCCCGGAATCTGACCACACCGTCAGCATTTGGGTCACTACATCTATCGCCGTCTGCCCCTGCACCCGTCACCACCTTTGCCTTCCCTCCCAAATTCCCCTCCGGCTCCCCATCCACCTGTACCTCCGGCTCCCCATCCATCTGCACCTCGGGTTCCCCTTTCAACTTTGACACCAGCTCCCCATCCTACTCCCCCTCCAGCCCCCTTTCTAACTTCACCTCCAACTTCCCTTCCAACTTCACCTGCGTTTCACCATCTAACTTCACCTCCGACTCCATTTTCAGCTACACCTGCGTTTCGCCATCTCACTTCACCTGCATCTCTCTATCTCACTTCACCTCCGGCTCCCTTTCCAACTTCACCTCCAGTTCCCTTTCCTTTCAACTTCTTCTCCCCCCCGTACTCCCGTTCCTCTGTCACCCCCAACTTCGAATTTTCCACCACCTCTTTCATCACTATCACTTTCACCACGTCGTGCACCTCCGTCACTTCCATCATCGCCGTTCATCACCTTTCACCTCCATCGCCTGCGCCCCCTCCGCCTCCTCCATCTTGTCTGCTCCCCTGCCATCTCCTCGTCTTCAGCCTCCGTCACCTTCCCACCTCTGCCCCCCCCCCCCCGCGCAGCCTAACCCTCCTCCTCCTCCCCCGCTTGCTCCTCCCCTCCCCTCATTTTGAAGAGACGCTGCAGGTTAGTGAAGCATAACCCGCAATTGCACTCCAAGAGATTACGCGACGGAATGGAATACAATTAAGACCGTTAGTGGGCTTGAGTCCACGGGTCGATTCGATTCATGATTACGATCTAGAGTATCTCGAGTATTGGAGTGTGAATGGGAGGACAGTTTTTTGGCACAGCGATGCCGAAATGCTCATTATTTAATTGGTTTTGAAATAAATATCGCAAATTTACTCTCTGTATCTCACATCTCTCATCAATTACTTTCTCACATATATTGAAATATCCAAATGTTTCTTGAAAATTCTGGGAAAATTAATTGTTAATTCAAGAACAAAATAACTTACATATATTGGTCATTAAGATACCCAAACTTTCCCGAAAAGGTGAAAAACCATGTTATTTTCGTTTTGAACTGAATTAAATGTTACTATCAGAACAATTCAGAGTTTGGGGGAAATAATTTGTGAAACAATAATAGTTTTAGGGAAGGTTTTTTTCTAAAACCAATATCTTGCATTCACGTCAATAAACAATCATAGAAGAGCACATCAGTCTGATTATCATGATGTGTGTCAAGTTGCTCCCACGTGAGACTTAAAATATTATTTTTATGTTTCGCAAATAACTATAAATAGAGAACCGAAAACCACAAAATGTTTTACTTGTTCTGGACGTGACTTTATATTATTATTTGGATATACATTTTCTTAATTTTAGGTAATATTTTATTAATAATTTTCGATAACATTGCAGAAATTGACAGAAAGCTATGAAGCCTCTGGCCACGTGAAAGGTGTCTATGGTTCGTTAGACATCCGGGAACTTGAAAAAGTATAAAATATATCTTTTTAATTTACGATGCTCAAAGAAATTGAAAAAAGTGAGTGACCCGTAAGAAGTGTCTTCGCAGTGTTGTAAAGGTTAATATGAGCACGCGTACAATTAACAATTCGGACACTTATTGATTACTAAATATAGAAATTTCATTTATTGATTAAGATATTTTGATGAAGATATTTATAATTTTCTTTTGATAAATACGGTTGTAAATATCGTGGTGTATTTTAAATCTTATTACACACAATGATTTTGACATTTTCACTAAAGTCAGCAACATATTGCAGTATCCACACATTGCAGTAGTCCTGTGAACATAAATTACTCCTTTCTGGACTGCCACGACTCGTTAACTGTTAGTGTTTTAGCCTTCGTCGCTGCCCGATCTGCCAAACCACATTACGAAGTAAATGAGTATGCTATCTATCAATACGCAGAGACGCGATTTTTCAGAAACTAATTAGTCGCTTTATCAGAGAACAGATTCGATGACATCAATTTATTTGATGCCCACCCAGACAAAAATAATTAGACGAAAGCAAATTCAAGTTAAAAATGAACGAGTTTGCACATCAAATTAACAGTACATCACAAGGGAATTGACTTTGTAATTATTTGTTCTTTTAATTTATTTTTCGTTCATTTTCTTCGAATATTTATTTTATGTCAATAGTTTGCCAGTCAGAGTTTTTGAATAAGAACACCAATCTGGAATATTGTGTGAATTTTTTAAGACACATGGACGCATTTGTTGTAGTTTTTGGCTTTTTCGCACAGAATTTCATATTTTAAAGAATTGGGCTAATTCAAATCTTGATAAAAACAAACCCAACAATACAACATTCTAGATTAGGTAGCAGGTATTGTCATATTCAAATATTTTATTTTTAATACGCAGGTTCGTAATAAAAATAAATTGTACGCCGAAATGACTCGTTCTTATTTGGATAGCGGTAGTTTTTATCAATCTAATGAACCAAGTCGTAAGGATTCATTTTTTGCAGGAAATGTAGAGGAGTAATTCACAATATGTTACTACTGTAGGTACCTTGAAATTCCCCCCAAATTGTTTTCCTGATATACTTCCAGGAAAATGTATAGAGCCAAACGATTGTCTTTGTCGGTACTGATCGCCTCTGACTGATGCTTGTACGTCCTCTCCTCAAATATGTTTTAGATACAATTTTTCATCCTTTAGAGAATTTTCTTGTAATATTGTGGAAGAATTTTTTTAGAATGTTCTGGAAGAATTTAAAAAAGTGGTTTCACGCCAGTAGACCGTCTCGTTTTGAAAGACACTTTATTTGGCCCAAATGGTGAACCGGTGAAGGTCTAACATCAATTGCGGATGGCCACACGAAGGTTATTTCAATAATAATAGCCATTCTATACTTAGGAAGTCTCCATGTGATGAATTTAACCCGCTATTGGTTGACGAGTGAGTACCGCGCTCACCTATACTTTAAACTGTTTCTATTACAAGTTATAAAAACAATAGATTTTTGAAAATAAGTCATGCGTCCTAGAAATGTATTAGGAGTACGACATTTCAGAATTGCGAGCAACTGCAAATCCAGCTGTCAGCAACCTTCGTTTTGGTTTCAAGGGCGAGAAAGTGAGCGCCACGGTCACGAATTGAGTTCAATTCAACCTTCGACCTTCTGCGACTTCTCGTATCGCAATTTTTAGTTAATCCATAAGCTGCGATTTAAACAGGAAATGTATATTCTTCAACGAGAGTAGAATGATAGCTATTATTTACGAGTTGATGTTAACGTAGGAGAGGGTGTCGGAATTACTAGTAAGTGAATAATAGCCTTTCTACACGAGTAGAAGATTATACTTTCTCTAGGACTTTGAAATTGAAGTTTTAAAAATACTAAATGAAAACATTTTAAAAGTTTTTTATTTTTTGAAACAAAGTTGCATTAATCTACTTTTCACTTTATTGATTAAATATTTTATAATATAAACTACGAAAAAGTAAACAATACAAGCATTACAACCATAAATAGTCTAGATTAACTTTTTGTAAAAATTAATTGTGAAGTTAGAGCAAATGGTAATATTTGTTATCGAGATAGTTGACTCTTGATTTGAGTCTTGATTTGATTTAAAATAGAATTACCAGTAGAACAAGATGTTTCTTGTGTAGGAGTATTTTGAATGTTAGCTTTATGTTCTACTGATTGCAGAAGAATGCTTGCGGTAGAAATTTTATTTGACGTACTACAATTCACGTAACCTTCTGCTACCACATCACCTTCTACAATCACCAACTTACTGCGGCAGAGCGCGCAGGGTCGTTGCCCTCCGCAGGCGACAGAAAGAGCCCTCTGCCGTGTGTAATGAACTGGGACGAACGTGATTGGTCGACAGGCGTGCGAGAATAATATTCACGTACGGCTTCTGGAATCGTCTTCATTATAGAATCTGATAACGAGCAGAAATACGTACATTCTGAAGTAGTCGAGTAATTTATCTGTTTGTTATTATAGAATGTGAGTATTGTACTTTAGGTTATCCTTCGTTTTAACTCCTATCCTTTTGTGTTTTTTATAAAAAATAAAATGAGTATTTCTCTCTAGATGAAGTGTAATTGCCAATCCTCTTTCACTCGGTAATTAATAGTACAAAAACATTGATTTTATAGTACATAATATACGAGAACTGCGTGACCCTCAAACCGAGACAAGGTTCTACATTATAGACAACTGTAGGACGAAACAAATTCCTTTATACAATTTAATCTTTAAGATCGCATTTCACACTAAATGTTTCTCGATGTCAAAATGACAACGACGTTTAAAAAAATAATCTATAGCCTGATAATGGGAGTGAACGAATGCAATGGTTTTTGCCCAATAACTGTCAGACACGCCCATTCATTTTTCAGACAAAAAAGGCGAACGTTTTGGCTATATAATTGCATTAGGAGAGAATAAAACTGTTGTGATTCCCCTTCTCTCAAATTCTTGAGAATCTTGGGGCTAGTGTAGTTTTAGTCTCAAACAAGTGAGTAAGTAACATAAATTATTTAATTTATATTTCATGTTACATTACTTTATATTGTAGCGGTACAGAATTCTTAAGACAAATTAAATTAAGTAAAGTAGACCTAAGGAATTTTTACTGAGAAAAAACATACGGCGTCACGCGCGCAGCCCCCTTCTTGCAACAGCCACGATCCCCTGACCCATTTCGGATTTTTATGACACCCCACCCAACGGCCGGGCCAACGGGTTAATTGAAAACCGCCCAGACGCAGCCACATCTGGGATATCTTTGGAACGCCTGTCATCGTGATCGGGGAAGCCCAAAACAATAATTCTGTAGCCGGGAGGCCCCTTCACAGACATGGCCTATTTTCGAGACGGAACAAAGGGACACTGTATTCCGACAGAAACGGAGAGTGGAAAATTCCTTTACTCCCCCGTCGCTATTGGCCGAATTTAGTGTACAACGCCATCACCTTTAGCCAATAGCGACGCGATCGTTGTAGGGAGCCAGAGCATATGAGGAGAAAGGGTGGGGGTAAAAGTTAACTTCACGCAATTTTTGAGAAACAAAATTTCAGTTCGAGAGAGACTTCTCTAGAGGTGGGAGCCAGTCGCGGGAAGAGGCGAGTGCGCCTCCGAAGGCACTTACAAAATTTCAGTGGGCCGACTGCAGTGGGCTAAGAGCAGTGGGCTGAGAGAAACTTCTCTCGGGGGTGGGAGCCATTCGCGGGGAGAGGCGAGTGCGCCTCTGAAGGCACTTGGAAAATTTCAGTGGGCTGAGATCAGTCAGAGAGAAACTTCTCTAGGGGTGGGGGCCAGTTGCGGGGAGAGGCGAGTGCGCCTCTGAAGGATTTCGCAATTTTTTGAATTTGTACCTGAGAACATTCTCACGAGATCGGAGGAAAACTTTGTTGTGTGCTCCGCACCTGCGATCGTGGGCGACATCCCTGGCTACGTACAAGCTCCGCCGAAGACGCTACCAGACGCCGCCAGACGCCAGACGCCCCCTGCTGACGTCACCAACCGCCGCCAGACGCTGCTAGACGCCCTGCCCGAGAGGGTGCAAGCCATCCCACATTCCAGAAAAGGTCGCTCCGGCCCTCCACAAGCTTCGCCGCGCCCGTCCGGGCACATTGAACTTTTGACAGAAGCTCTCAGGCAATGTAACTGGGGGCTATTCACCTCTTTAAATTTTTGTCAACGCGGTGCCGCGCCAAGGCACATCGAATGGTCATTTATTATTGTAATTCTAGTTATAAAATAATTTTATACTCTTCTCTAGTTGTAAGCTTTCCTGTTAATTTTAATCTTTAATTTTTCCTTTTTTTATTCAATCTCTTCTTTCTTTTAATTTATAAATGTAACTTCCCTGGTACAGCTTTGTCCAGGAATAAAAGTAGTTTTTCACCAGTAATCAAATTGTTTATTTTGAATGTCCACGAGAATCTAATTAACAATTCCTTCCACCACCTAATTTTTAAACGAGCAAAGTGACAAGGACCGATAGCTACAGCCGGTGCCGCCAGATCTGTTACAATTGGCTTTCCCAACATGGGGATCGATGGCCTAATAATTGGCGTTTTCCACGTGCAACTTTAAAATTGAATTTCACAATTTTTTGTTTATAAATGGATGGAAGGACATTGTTACGAAAGAAACAATTAGTGGACTGGTGATGATGTAATTTATTATTGTATTTTGTGTGTGAGTGCTATTGTGTGGTGCCTCGTGTGTTGTAACTATTGTGTGCGCGCTTCACGCAAAACAGCCAAAATGCTGGACGAATCAGGTGTCGATGTGTCAGGAGATGGTAGCTCAGGGGAACAATCACCGCCCGAGATCACCCTCAGTGACGTACTGCGAATCCTCACGAAACAGATTTCTGAGAATAAGGAAACCCTCACGGAACAAATGTCAGAGAATAAAGAAATCCTCACGAAACATTCACAAAGATTTGACCGGCTGGACAGCTGCTTAGCTGACCACGCTGCAAAATTAGAGAGACTGGAAGCAAAATTTAATTGTGAGATTGAAACATTGCAGAACCATCTCGAGGGTAGATGCGGGGAAATTGAAAATAGTGTAGGAAACTTGGGTAAAGAATTAGAAAGTTCGAGGGCTGAAGTAAAAGCGAGTGTTGGAAATATTCAGTCAGAAATTAGCCAGAAGCTCCAGGCATGTGACAGCAAAGTAGAAGCGTGCTGCGAATCAGTTACCGGAAAAATTGTCGAGGTTAGGACAGAAATAAACGGTAAATTTACTAGAATCGAATCCAAACTTGACACGGAAGTCAGCCAAATTCATGATCAATTTGAAAAATTAGGCGCTATTGACGGGGAAAATATCAGAGAAAGGGAAGAAAAACTAAAGAAGGAAATTGGCCAAAATTTAAAACAATTAGTGAAAGAGAGAATAGAGAAGGAAAAGGAAAACAATCCTACGGTACATTCGCTAGGCGTATCAGATCTTAGATTCTCCTGGATTCTCCTTCAGATTCTGTGTTTCTGGGGCAAATCGGAAGAAAATCCAAAACCACCCTGGCCTCACCAAACGATTCTCATTTTTTTGAGTTTCTCAATTTATTTAAATTTGTTAGATTTAATTAGAAATAGGATTTTGTTCCTAATTTTCAATGATAAATAAGATTTTATTAGAATTACGGGTAGTAGTATTCACTTCTGATACCGCTATTTTTTTTATTTTTTACTTTAAAAAAATTCTCATTCTTCGAAATTTCAATTTCTCGAACTCCAATTTTTTTTATTCGGAGGGGAAGGCCAATGTAGCGGTACAGAATTCTTAAGACAAATTAAATTAAGTAAAGTAGACCTAAGGAATTTTTACTGAGAAAAAACATACGGCGTCACGCGCGCAGCCCCCTTCTTGCAACAGCCACGATCCCCTGACCCATTTCGGATTTTTATGACACCCCACCCAACGGCCGGGCCAACGGGTTAATTGAAAACCGCCCAGACGCAGCCACATCTGGGATATCTTTGAAACGCCTGTCATCGTGATCGGGGAAACCCAAAACAATAATTCTGTAGCCGGGAGGCCCCTTCACAGACATGGCCTATTTTCGAGACGGAACAAAGGGACACTGTATTCCGACAGAAACGGAGAGTGGAAAATTCCTTTACTCCCCCGTCGCTATTGGCCGAATTTAGTGTACAACGCCATCACCTTTAGCCAATAGCGACGCGATCGTTGTAGGGAGCCAGAGCATATGAGGAGAAAGGGTGGGGGTAAAAGTTAACTTCACGCAATTTTTGAGAAACAAAATTTCAGTTCGAGAGAGACTTCTCTAGAGGTGGGAGCCAGTCGCGGGAAGAGGCGAGTGCGCCTCCGAAGGCACTTACAAAATTTCAGTGGGCCGACTCAGTGGGCCGAGAACAGTGGGCTGAGAGACTTCTCTGGGGGTGGGAGCCATTCGCGGGGAGAGGCGAGTGCGCCTCTGAAGGATTTCGCAATTTTTTGAATTTGTACCTGAGAACATTCTCACGAGATCGGAGGGAAACTTTGTTGTGTGCTCCGCACCTGCGATCGTGGGCGACATCCCTGGCTACGTACAAGCTCCGCCGAAGACGCTACCAGACGCCGCCAGACGCCAGACGCCCCCTGCTGACGTCACCAGCCGCCGCCAGACGCTGCTAGACGCCCTGCCCGAGAGGGTGCAAGCCATCCCACATTCCAGAGAAGGTCGCTCCGGCCCCCCACAAGCTTCGCCGCGCCCGTCCGGGCACATTGAACTTTTGACAGAAGCTCTCAGGCAATGTAACTGGGGGCTATTCACCTCTTTAAATTTTTGTCAACGCGGTGCCGCGCCAAGGCACATCGAATGGTCATTTATTATTGTAATTCTAGTTATAAAATAATTTTATACTCTTCTCTAGTTGTAAGCTTTCCTGTTAATTTTAATCTTTAATTTTTCCTTTTTTTATTCAATCTCTTCTTTCTTTTAATTTATAAATGTAACTTCCCTGGTACAGCTTTGTCCAGGAATAAAAGTAGTTTTTCACCAGTAATCAAATTGTTTATTTTGAATGTCCACGAGAATCTAATTAACAATTCCTTCCACCACCTAATTTTTAAACGAGCAAAGTGACAAGGACCGACTGAGCTACAACCGGGCCGCTAACCGCGCATGTTTACATGCGCGGAGGTGTTACGATATTTTTTATTTTAAGTGAAATACAATAATCTCAACTGATACAAAATTAAATAATAATTCAAAGTTCCTATTGTTGCTACAGCTAAAACCATAAAACCACAATGCGATATATAAAATGTAGTTGGTTTGACGTCGAAAAGATACTGTTACAAATTGCAGTCGTTGTAAAAAAAAATTTCAAATAATTTTGAGGATTCAAAAAAGAATTAAAACAAAGTATGTCATACTGTTATTGCTGTTTTAATTTCTATTGTATTTTTTTTCGTCTTCTTCTTCTTCCTCTTCCTCTTCCTCTTCCTCTTCCTCTTCTTCTTCCTCTTCTTCCTCTTCCTCTTCTTCCTCTTCCTCTTCCTCTTCTTCCTCTTCCTCTTCTTCCTCTTCCTCTTCCTCTTCCTCTTCCTCTTCTTCCTCTTCCTCTTCCTCTTCCTCTTCTTCCTCTTCCTCTTCTTCCTCTTCCACTTCCTCTTCCTCCTCTTCCTCTTCTTCTTCCTCTTCCTCTTCTTCCTCTTCCTCTTCTTCCTCTTCCTATTCTTCCTCTTCCTATTCTTCTTCTTCCTCTTCTTCCTCTTCTTCCTCTTCCTCTTCTTCCTCTTCCTCTTCCTCTTCTTCCTCTTCCTCTTCTTCCTCTTCCTCTTCTTCCTCTTCCTCTTCTTCCTCTTCTTCCTCTTCTTCCTCTTCTTCCTCTTCTTCCTCTTCTTCCTCTTCCTCTTCTTCCTCTTCTTCTTCTTCTTTTGCTTTCAAGGATTAGACGATGCCTGTTCCGGCCTCTCAGTCCATCTTCTTCTTGGACGACCTGAATCTCTTTTCTTTTTTCTTTCAAGCTTCTCAGACATAGAAAGCCGGATGTACTTTTTTCATTTTACAAGAATAAATATTCAGGGAAATGATTCCAATTATACTAATCTACACTAGAAAGAAAGAAAGTATTGGAAAAGCGTGTCAATTTACAATTGGTGTTCGCAGCGTTCACCGTCGCGCACCGGCGTTCGTCTGGGAGGGGTCGGCTAAGGGAGGGTTAATAGCATAAAGGAGTTCGAAGTATAGAAATTCGACGTCATACAGTTGCGAGAGTTAAAGCGTAAAAGAATTGAGACATTCGGCAGCATACCATAAAAGAATTATTCTGTGCCTTCTCGAGGTAGTGAGTAGATTCCTTTACGTGGGACACTGACTATCGCTTCGATTGACAAACTACATTCGCGTCTATTATTTGTCTATATCGGTCCATATTTGGCTCTATCTGTCTATAACAGCTACGATATATTCACGTCGACCTATGGCCATTTGGGTTTCCTCTCGTTTCAGGGCTTTTAAGAACCATTTTGCTAGAGCGAACGTGCATGCTGGGGTGACAGAAATTCTTTTGAACTGTCAAACATTCAAAGCCTGCTGCAACACCAGATTTATCTCCTATTAAACAAGTCACGATCAAAATGCAGCAAATGTACCTGGATGCGCCCCGTGAGTCCTACACATATTCGTAACGGCTCAGGTGGCTCAGGGAAATAATTGTCACTGCAGTGCGCCTGATGGGGAGATCCTGTCTTTCTAGTCCCGGCAATGGCAGAGTTTTCAACACTCTAAATAGCTCTATCGAATTCAGCCCCTGTCTGGAATGAATTCTAGTGACCGACTGCTCTGATCGGAAGTTTTATGTGGTTTTTTCGTTCAACTCCAGACGAATGCTCGAGCAGTACCTTCACAAACACCAAGGACCTCACGTGGTCTTTACTTACTCTTTTCTGTCATATCCTCACCCCTTACTTAAACACACTTATATGCATTACTCTATGACCTATGGCGGAAGATTAGAGCTTGTCTCGGCTGGGGGGTGCCCCGCTGGTGGAAGGTATCTGGTTGGGAAAAAACCTCAGCCGTCGGTAGGTCAGCGCCGGATCTCGCCAGACACCAGGGGAATAATAGGGAGTTTTAGCGTCACGCGTAAGGTAGCGGCGTTGTGCACTAACAGTCACGTGACAGACCTTGAAGCCATAACGTCTTACCTTAGGCCTAAGGTACGACCTTATACCTTCATAAATAGTGCACGCCTGTGGGAGTCTCTACGGGCACCTTACAAGCGGCAAAATGGCCGCCTAAAAACAGGAAAAGTTGGTTTTTCCAACTCTAATAAACCAATTCTCGTATGTAAGGCAGTTGCAATTATTCCTTACGAACTCCACAACGCTGGCAAAAATTAACGGGATATGTTGGAGAGGTGACAGGAAAGAAATTCGCGAAAAAGAAGTTCAAATCATATCTTCGGGATAGGTTATGTCTTACGCTCATAACGAACGCTGTTTTAAGGTACTTCCTATATTTTCAAGAAAAGCAGATTCAAAATCTAAAACTCCATGCACAATGTGTATTTGCTGGTCTGTTGACTCGTAACGTGT
This sequence comes from Gryllus longicercus, assembly GCA_038098605.1. Taxonomy (NCBI): domain Eukaryota; kingdom Metazoa; phylum Arthropoda; class Insecta; order Orthoptera; family Gryllidae; genus Gryllus; species Gryllus longicercus. Next base: position 1,995,971 of record JAZDUA010000169.1, on the reverse strand, counting down.
TTTAAATGTCTCACCACTAGCCTTGACTCTTTGATACATTATGCAATTTCTCTGTTCAACGCTTGAAATGCTTCCTTTGTTATAATGCATAACGCAATGTCGCAATTGCTAAAACTCTTATGAACGTTGTTCATTACGACCTTATGAAGGCGTTAGTCACGTGATCAATAGAGTTTAAGGATATCTCCTCACGCATGGCGCTAAAACTCCCTAATACTACTCCTTCCCCTCACAAAAAGATGCACTATACGTACGGGACGAAGGCTCTTAGCGTTTGACCGGACATACGAATCAATCGATATACCTCTTCCTATATGTGGATTCTCGATTACATATTGGAGACACATACACACACAGACAGAGAATCCTCTCAAAGTATCCAACATATACTATCCGGTTTCTTCTTTCCTCGGCCTTTTCTTCATCTTCACTTTCTTCTTGTTTTTAACAAACTTCAACTCGCATCTCATGATCCTACTGCAGTATTTCTAGATAAGATATTATATTATCGACTGGCTGTTAAGATGGAACAGGGAGAATATTTTATTTTATTTTATTTATAACAAAAAATTTACAATCTATTTTTAACAAAATAATAAGTAAATATGTTGTTGTAGACTTGTTATGACAATGATTGATTTCCAGTGAAGGTATCCCATCGGTACTCTTCATCTATTTCTTCATACTATAACAAAAAGCAAGTATTATTTTGGGTTGGCTGCAAGTGGGATAGTTTATTAGCTGAGGGTAATGTTTCAGTTATTTGTTGAAAATCTATATGGGAGTTGTAGGGGTGAGGTTCTGGTTAGTCGATGGATATCTGCACTATTGTCTAGGATGTTGAGGGCTAAGTGGTTTGGATGGTTTTCAAGGCGCTGGAGATAGTTTGAGCTGATAAATTCTATTCTTTTCAAGACAGTGGGCATTTTTAAGTCCTTGTGCAGTGCTGCATTTGTGATGAACCATGGTGCTGCCGCGATCATTCTTAGGGTCTTGGATTGAAATCTCTGTATGATCGAGAGATTACTCTTGCTTGCTGTGCCCCAGATTTGGATGCCGTAGGTCCATATTGGAATTATGATAGCTTTATAAATCAACAGTTTATTTTCCTGTGATAGTTTTGAGTGGTATCCTAGTAACCAGTATAGTTTTCTTGTTTGAAGTTGAAGGTGCTTTTTTTTGCTAAGATGTGATGCTTCCACGTTAGCCGTTTGTCTAGATGTATTCCCAAGTATTTTACACTTTCCACCTGTACTATTGGATTGTTGTTGATGTGGACAGTAGGACATTTGTTTTTTTCTCAGGGTAAAGGTTATATGGACTGATTTATTTTCGTTGATTTTTATTTTCCACTTTTTGGCCCAATCTTCAATCATTGTGAGATGTTCTTGTAAATGTCTTGATGCGTCATTAGGGTCGTCATCCGAAGCTAATATGGCCGTATCATCTGCAAAAGTGGCTATGGTTGTTTTATCTGATTTTGGTATATCAGTAGTATAGAGCTGGTATAGGATAGGGCCGAGTACACTACCTTGTGGTACTCCGGCTTTGATTGGATGGAATTCAGATAATTCATTTTGATATTTGATTTGGAAGGTGCGGTGGGATAGAAAAGATCTGATAGTGTTGAAGAAGGGATACGGTAGAAAATTCTTGAGTTTAAATAAGAGTCCATCGTGCCAGACTTTGTCAAACGCTTGGGCAATGTCTAGAAAGGCGGCTGAACAGTATTTCTTTTCTTGGAAGCAATTCTCAATGTACTTGGTGATTCTATTAACTTGTTCGACGGTAGAATGCTGTTGTCTAAAACCAAATTGATGATCAGGGACTAGGTTATTGGTTGCAATGTGAGGACGTATTCTTGATAGAAGAAGTTTCTCAAATACTTTGGATAGAATGGGAAGTATACTGATGGGACGGTAGGAGGAGGGTTCATGTGGAGGTTTCCCAGGCTTGAGAAAAACTTGAATTTGGGCTACTTTCCATTGCTCCGGGTAGTGCCCTGTTCTTATAATACTGTTGAACAATGCAGTAATTATAGTCTTGCCTTTTCGTGGTAGTTCTTTGAGAAGAGGTGTTGTAATTAAGTCATAGCCAGGAGCTTTTTTGTTTGATAAGGCGTTTATGGTTTTGGTAATTTCTCTGGGAGTGAAGTGCGGGATTGGAAGAGTCATTTGGTTTGGGGAGTTAAGATAATCTCTGATTTGTTGCTCTTGGTTAGTATTTATAATGGGATGAGTCTGGAATACATTAGCAAAGAATTTGGCAAAGGTAGACGCTTTTTCTGTGGGGTTTCTTGCCCAACGCTTGTTTTCGTCCCTGATTGGGGGATTTGATTTGGTCGGTTTTTTTAGCTTCCCTGTGGCTTTAAATAAGGAGTAATTGGTATCTTCTGTTGGGGTAAGGTTGGTTATGAAATCTTGAAACCTGTTGTTGTTGAATTCGTTTAGGAGGCGTTTTAGTTGCCTAGTTGCTCTGTTGTAGTTGGTACGGTCTTCAGGATATTTTGAAGTATGCCAGATTCTTCTTAGTCTTCTTTTCTCGGCTATTTTGTTCAAAAGAACTTTTGGATATTTCACGCAGCCTTGGGTGTAGTGAAGATGCGGTGTAGCGGTCCAACCTGCTTCTTGAATATTTTGTATTATATACTCAGTCGCTTCGTCTATGTGGTCAGCTGATTTTAGTGGTAATCGGATGTTTGTTTTCATAGATATCTGTTTTCTATACAACTTCCAGTTTGTCTTTCTGTTCGTTAGTGACGCGGGAGAGGGTTGTAGAATAATTTTGTTGCCGACTGTGATAATAATTGGAGTGTGGTCTGAGGACAGTTCGTGGGAAGATTCTATGATACAATTAGTGGATGGGATTCCGTTTGTTATGAATATATCAATTACATCTGGAGTTTTGGTTAGGTCGGTAGGCCAGTAGGTAGGTTCTCCTGTAGAAATGGTTTCTAGCTGAAGTGAGGTAACTGCTTTCAGCAGTTCTCTCCCTCTTGGGGTGATGAGCCTGGATCCCCATTGCGTGTGTTTGGCATTGTAGTCTCCTCCCACCATGTACCTATTTCCTAGAGACTTAAAATAGGTTTCAAATCGTTGTTTGTCTATTTTGAATCTTGAAGGGCAGTAAATGGCACTGATGGTAATTGGTCCACTCCAGTCCATAATTTGTACAGTCGTTGCTTGAATATCCTGTTCCTGTACAGCTTCCTGTTCTTGATGTTATATAGTGCTTTTTATTAATATTGCTGTGCCACCATGGGCATTGCCACTAGGGTGTTTAGTATCGTATAAAGTGTAGTTCTTCAGTTTAAAGTAGCTTCTTTCTGTGAAGTGAGATTCAGAGATGAGTAGCATGTCTATTTTGTTTTCGTTGAGAAATATTTCGATTTCTTGGCGGTGATTTGCCAAGCCGTTGGCGTTCCAAGCTGCAATGCGAAGGAATTTAGGCATTAGATAGTTTGGAGACAAGCGACGTTATGAGGTTGATGAGAGAGTTTATTTGTTGACTTTGCTGCATTAGTATGTTTTCAAACCTCTCAAAAGAGTGCTGTATAATTTTCATAATGGAATGGCTATCGTCGTTGTGTTCATGTCTTTCTACAGGCTTTGATCGCGCAACATCGGCCCATGTTCCTGCATTTACATGTCTGCTTCTTGAGTTTTCGTGAGAATAAGTAGTTTCAATGTTGCTGTTTTGTGTCTGCACATGCATCTCTTGTTGAAACATTCTGTGTTTACTTGAGTTGTTGTACCCTTTCCTTTTTAGTATTTCTTGGTATACTTTGCAACCTTTGTAGTTGGCGGGATGATTGCCTTCACACAGAGCACAAGTCGGTTGACTTTGCTTTTCTTTTAAACACTTATCTGGGTCGTGTTCTTTTCCACATTTAACACACCTATACGGGTATGCACAGTACGACCTGGTATGTTCATATCTCTGACAGTTTTTGCATTGTACTATCTCGCGTTTCAGGCGTGGTGGTTCGAAAGCAACAACACAATTTAACAGTCGGTTAATTTTGAACACTTCTTTGTTGTTAGGTTTGGGCTCAAGGTCTACAAAAAATAGAGGCAGAGGTGATTTAGTTAGTCTGTGGCGAACATTTATAATGTTTCTAACTTTGTGGTCCTTTTCCAGAAGCGCAGCCTTGATATCTTTTACATCTACCGTATGATGTATGTGTCGCAAGACAACTCTATACGCACGTTCTTGTTTCAACTGGTATGTATAGTATACGTGACTGTTGGCTGACAAATGTTTTATTATTTCCCTGTAGGTATTAGGAGTTTTCGGCGTTATTTTAATTTTGTCGTTTGCTAGAGATTTTATTTCGAAATCTTCTGTTTTTAAGGCTTCCTTTAAAAACTTTATCATAGCTGGAACATTATTCACATTTGGCACGAATATTGGAGGTACAGTGGTTTTTGGAAAGGTTTCCTCATTGTTTTCTGTTGTGCCTTCTATATCAAGAGCACAGAACTGATTCTTGGTGGGAACTGTATATACACTAGTATTACTATCGCAAGACGCTGTCTTTTGCCTTACCCTTCTATTAGCATCAGGGTCGAGGACGTCAGGGTTCGGCCTTTTTGACCGAGCTGGTGTGTATGTTTGCCATACATTCTGCGTCAGGTTGACGGGAGCAGATGAATCATGATCCATGGCGTTGCTGTCGCTGCCTGTTGATTCTTCGGATGACATTTCTTGAAGTAAACAGCTTCCCGGGTGTCAGTAGCATGCAATCGCACTACATGCTACTGATCCTACCCGAAAATACTTCGGTAATCGACTGAGTTTTAGTATATGTTATCTTTTGTTAAGTTGATTTGAATATGAAGAGGATGAAACACCGTTATGCTTCACAACTGTAACTGTTCACTTAGAGCTAGTGCGCACTGGTTATTATCGCTAGACTTTTCCTTATCTTGGCGCCCTCGCGGGCGAGCAAGGTAAGACACTACGGAGCTGCGGGAACGATCCGCACACCACAGCGGTCAGGCGAGTACTAAGGGGAGAATATAGCTGAAAAAAGATTCATGCGGTCCATTTTAGTTATTTAACAGAGGCATATCAATCCGAGTTTGTTATCCGGAGAACACCGATGGAAGAGGGGATAAACTACGTGCTCCGAAATAAATTGCAATTGAATTGAAGGAAAAGTTTTTTTACATATTTCAGAACGAATGATAAAAGTATTTAGCAATATATTACAATGGTTTTCTGCGAGTTTTTGTTAAAATATTTTCAGATTTTGAGGAATGGCATGGTCGTAAATATTTTGAACATTTTCTGTATTTGTGGTTATATCCACGGGAAAACAGATTGCTACTTATATTTTTTAGCCGACAGTTCGAAGCAAAAATGAGCGTTGTTTTTCGTGATGGTCTTTCGTTATTACCACCTATCCAAGAACGATTCTTTTCATATTGTATGTGATGTATGTTTACATTTGTTTTGACAACGGGAATGGTATGGGCTATACAAGTGACAAAGTGGCTAAACACCCAATGGCAGTGGGAGACGTGGCTCAGGACATCAACTGATATCACAGCAGTACCTCTGATCAGAATGTTCTACGTTCCAGACCCGGCGGTGGCACATTAGCTTGACCGCTAGGTCGAATTCAACTGCTGTCTGGAGGAGAATTCTAGCGGCCTGCTGCTCTTATCAGTAGTTTTCCGTGTCTTCTACAATCAACACCAGGTGAATGCTGGAGCAGTGACCTAACAAACGGGCCACGGACTGCGCGCGATCTTTCCTTCCTCTTCCTTGCCCTACCCTCACCCATCACCTACACACTGACACTTACATGCACTACACTACCGCTCATGCCAGGAGACTTAATGATTGTCGTGGCCGGGAACTTAATGATTGTCGTGGCTGGGGCGATGCCTCGCTGATGGGAGATACAAGGTTAGGAAAACTCCCCCAGTCGGTGGTAGGTCGGCGCCGTATCTCGCTATCCAGCAGGGAAGCTCTCCCGAAAAAATGCAGAATATTTACGGAACTAATGACATAGTCGTTGACGCGCCCAGAATCACTCACAATCAATCAATCAATCCAATATGGCGACCACTAGGGACCATTTTCGTCATTTTTTTACTACAAGATTTGACATATTTCCTTATGTGAGGTATGATATCCGTCTTTATATCCTTATCATATGTTATATAAAGTTATTAACACAATGTAGGGAACTGTAGGCTCCATTTCGTTGATTTTTGTTTCCTAGCTAAATATTACTTTAAAAGAACGTTTTCTCGTTGAAGAACATATTCAACAACACAATATTGCTCTAAATGCACACCCGTTCCCTACATCTATAGACACTAAAATATGAATGTGTTTTTGGACTGGCTGTAAAACAATGCCGGAGTTCCATGAAGTGATTACGCAGGATGAAGATTTCGATTTTTTAGTTAACGTCCAATTAGCCTTGAAAGATTTGATTTAGGTTTACGCATAGGTCTGATAATAAAAGTCCCCAGCTATGCTACAATAACTAATTGCTTAAACAAAGGGAAAAAACTACGTAGGGTCCGTCGTCATTCCCCTATTGGTACCCAACTGTTTGCATTTTATTTTGTAATCTGCTTGGATTTGGAGGAAATGCGAAAAAGGCAATCCAGTCACATATAGGCAGTGAAAATCGGAGAGGAGGCAATCCGTGGTGTAGAAGTTAGATTGCTCGCCTTTCTCATCGGGTTCTCGGTTCGACCGTTGTCTCGAGGACAATTCGACTGGAATTTGTTCTGAGCCAAGCAAGTTTGCAGCAGGTCTCCTAGGATATCTCTCATTTATCTTGCCTCCCAATTCATTTCAGCATCTTCATGCCAATTATTCACCTTATTATCATCATTACATTTCAGCACTAATGTCTTAAAGGGGCGGGGTTCAAAAATTGTCATGCTGAGATTTTTGCGCACAAAACAAATCATGGCGAGAATATCTTAATCACGTGAAGTACATTCTCAGGCCTATATACTTACTTTGTGTCGAAATAGCTTCGTCCTCGAAACTCCAGGTATACGCATTCATTTCACATTCATTTGACGACTTTCCTCTTTGCATATATAAGCATACTAATTATATGTTGATGTATCTACCAACCAACTAACATGTCAACTACCTCTACAGCACGTATGATGCAATTTACATTATATTTTCAAGTTACAAAAAAATCTTATAATTACAACACATACGGCTGAATTATTATTTTAAACAATACATATTGCACCTGAGAGTTTTAATTATAATTATTGAAAATGTGTGAGCGCTAACGTATCTCCTAGAATCCTAACACGTTCTCTGCCTTATACTACCGCGGCGTATGATGTATCGCGTAAAATGAATGGAGCAGCGGATGAAATATGGAGCGTAACCAGGGCTCGTGGCGTGGCTGTAATTACCTATTAACCCGAGAACGCGCTTACTGCGGAGGCAGGCTTCGCGCGAAGGCGTCACCTACGCACGTTGCGTGGCGTTCACACGTGACGAAGAAGGACCGTTCTGGTACGCCTGACACTACGCTCTCGCCTCTGACCTCTGGTGACCGAAGAAGTAACATTGTTAGGATTGCTTATTATAAAGAAGCGAAAGGAATTAGAGAAATTCTAAACAATATTAGAAGAAATGAGAAAAAAATGTATAAACAATATTAAAGTTTGCCGGTCCGGATGGCCGAGATCGCTAAGGCAGTAGTGCCGTGGCGATCTCGGACCGAAGGGTCGTGGGTTTGAGTCCCGCCTCGGCCATGATTGTATTGTGTTCGGCCTTTCACCCCATATAATCGTCATATCGTGTCATCCTCATAGTTGCCATACCGTTACACGCAATAGTGGTCGCTAATGACCTAGAAGTTCATGCGACCTTATATAACAAAAAAAGTTGAAGTTTCTTTGTGCAAACAATAAATCTATTGGTGTAGCAGTTATATCTCTTTTTATATACTTCACATAACACTGCGTTTCTTAAGCATTCATGTGTTTTACACTAGAGGTTTTCATTATCAATCTGTCAGCATTTTGTAGTACTTTTTTTCTTCAAAATATTTATACATTGTTTATAGTGTCAAACAGTTCCTACTCTTAACGGATTGGTAATAATACAATATTTTTGAATGTTGTCATTGTTTCCGGGATAGTTTACTCATTTTATTGATTTCACTTCAGTTTGCTAATTTTACGGGAACTCAACTCCGAAATTACGAAACGCAATTCTTCATCAAATCGAAGGAATTACCAATATACTGCCAACATATTCCGGGAGTTTTCTCCTCGTGAATATCACGTGTGAGCTTTTGTGACTGTAAAAGAGGCAATATCTGACATCCAAGAGCCATATTTGAAGGGACGCTCTGCTCTCTGCATTATTTACAAGGTCGGAGTTGTGTTGATGAACATTCATAATGCAGGCAAAAGGGAATGAGCCTTGTTAAAAGGTAATCTTTTTTACCGTCAGGCAGGTATCACCAAACCGACCTAGAATCTGAACGTTCACAATGCCAGGAATACTTTTCTTCAGAATACGGAGCTGTAGAAATATTTACGTTATTGAAATTTTCCACGTACTCTGTTAAATTATTTGTGTTGATATTGTAATGATTGACATATATGATGTAAATGATGTCGAAGGCATCTGCCACAAGGGTCATGCGAATGATCTTGGCTGTCCGGATGACGCCGTGTTACACGGACAGCCAAGATCATTTGCATCTTTAATGTGCATTTGTATATAAAATTTAATGCGTTTCTAATAAAACAACACATTTTGGGAAAACTGATTGTTTCTTTTACTTTATGATTTGGAATATTCATCAAAAATCCAGTTTATGTAAAATTGTAAATATTTTCGAACCATCCAAAGGAAAAAATTGAACACAGAAATAATGAATTACTTATAAATCAGAATAACATGAGTCAAAATGTGTGAAACAAATATTTCTACATTTTTGAATTAACAAAGAGTACGCACAAAGAATAATAAAAACAAACACCACAGAAACATAATACTAACAAGCGATGGATTTTGCATCACTTGGCTTCGAAAAAATTCCACCAACGCGTTGTATGATCAGTAAACTACATGGAGAGAAAAGTACTAAATAGCAAAAGGTTGAATGCCTACGAAAATTAAAGATGACGATGATGACAGTTAACGCATGTCAGCGCATTGTAGAAGGAACGATATTGAAAGTGGAACCTTTAGTGAAGACCTGTAGAAGACTGGAAAGCACAGAATAAGGAGGAGGTAATGGCCCTATGTTGTGACCTATTTCTGTGATGGTGGTGATGAATTACTAAAACAGACGTTCATCCTTTACTACTACTAGTAGTACAAGTCATACCAAAATTATAGCGGTTCAGTGTGACCTTATGAGATATAATGAGGTTACCGAAAATGATCATTACAGCAACATCGCAAAATGACCTCACGACCGTTGCGGAGAATGATATCCAAATGGCGTCGATTAACAAACCAATGTAAATGTGCAAATGGCTGTTTCTGAGTAAGGAGGCAATGGACGAATATGAACGAGCATGACTTGGCCAATTGCAAATAATCATTTGGAGATACTAATTATTCGTTTCGTGTGCAACAGACAATGGCATAATAACCATTCAGTTGTAATTTGTCGTTTATGATTTTCACGAATCCATTCGTCTCCATAACGCTTTGAGTGCCATAACATGGGCTAATTTTAGCATAAGAGATAATTTTACTACTTATCTCTTATTGGCATTGTTACAAAACTTTACTTTGTACCGTAATAGGGTGAATTGTTACCGACTATTGTTTCCCAATTAGAACGTTTTTGTGGTAAGTTTTGTTCTTATACATTAATTTGTTGAAAATTCAACATTTTAGTATTTATATTTGAGTGAAGTGTCGATCGTTTTAAATAAGAAGCTTAGACTGAATTAATACATTACATCAGTTCTTTACTTAATAATCACTACGACTCTGGACCGCTTTTTGGTTGTAGGTATCCGGTGTCAACAATGCAAAGTTGTGAAATTGCAGAATTATTTTTTTTAAATTCTCGAAAAGTAAAGTTTATCACTGGTTTTGCGACAGTCTTTTAAATTAATTTTAATAATTGGAAGATAAAAATAAAAAAACTGCTACTTTACATTAGAATTAACACTATGGATCGACACTTCACTCAAATATTAATACTAAAATGTTGAATTTTCAATAAATTAATGTATAAGAACAAAACTTGCCACAAAAACTTTCTAATTGGGAAACAATAATCGGTAACATCTCACCCTATTACGGTACAAAGTGAGGTTTTGTAACAATGCCAATAAGAGATAAGTAGTAAAATTATTAATTTGTTTAACAAAATGTATTTTTTACTACTACAACAATTATTGAACGTTTGTAAATTAACTCCATGAACAGAAAAATCAGTTGTCAACATTTTGCGCTAGTCGATTTAATGTAGTTCATACACACATGAACCACTAGTCAACACTATTACATTTATTCGTACTCTTCTTTATTATCCAAAGTTTTGACCGAAAATCCGAAACATTAGTTCAAAATGTAAAATACATTATATTCAATGTGGGATTAAGCAGTTTTATTCACTTAGGAGTTTGAGTTATCTGGGTTTCATTCACTTGGAAGTAATGGATAACACCCACTTTCCTCATTTATTTTGTCAATCTGTGTAATTTTTATCTATTGCAGTATATATTATTAATTTCCAATGCGTACAGAAATTGAGACAAAGCGATGCACCTCTGGCCATTTGAGAGATGTGTCTGAATTTCCACAATATCCAGAAACACCAGAAAATATAATGAAACGTTTTGATTGTGACTGAAATATGCAAATATTCTCACGCTCCGTTTAATGAAGTCTTATGCTCAGGGTGATATTGCTTATGACACAGGTAACTTTGTACGACAGGCTGCAAGGAAGAGGAATGCAATTAAATGCATTCCAAGTCCTGCAATTAAATAATTGTCATCCAAGTATTGCGTTATGGAACAGCAGTACTTTTTTATATTCTTGGTACTTCAAGAACTGTTGTTCTGAATATATACTTTCTATGTCAGTGCATTATTTGGAAAGGCTGTTAAAATATGTAATATATTGTATTATTATGCGAAAGTATTTTATTTGTTATTTTTGATCGCTGTACGTGCTAATATTCGGAAAACCATTTTGTGTAGTTTCGTTCAGCAGCATGTATTTTATTACACGCAAATAGTAATTAAAAAAAGAAAGCGGCGGTTAGTGGGGTTGCAATCAATGTTCGCCTTTCAACAGTGTGTACCGAACCGTTTTCTATCCCTGTAGAACTAGTGGTAGACAAAGTGGATTTCTAACAGGTTTCTAGGTGGCAATTTAGTGATCCTTTCATTCTGTCGTGTGATCCTTTCATTCTGTCGTTTCTCCATCATTATAGTTAATTTTTATCTTTCATCCCTCGTCCTCATCTTCAATAATTAGAGTAAAGAGAAAATAATAAGAAATAAATGGAATGAATGGAATAAAAATAAATTTAATGAAAAAGAGAAAGTGTAAACAAGGAGAGAAGAAGAAGCGAATGGTAAGAAAACACTGAAAAGGGGGAGGATATAGGATAATAAGGAAGAAAAATAGAACAAAAAGAACGTGGAGATGCAAGATGATGTAAAATAGAGGTGAGAAGGATAGAGGATATTATTGTAATGGAAAATATAATGTAATGCACTTATTAAATGCTTTTCAGAATGTAATACACGTTTCCAGCGGGTGTCTGTAATGTAAAAAGAGACGCTTTTGGTATAGTTTGGGTTATCCCCTTTTTTGTTCCTGGTTTCAGCTTCGCTAGTCTGCAAATTTTCAGTGTTCATCTAGTAATACTACTGCAAATAGAGAGCTGAGTTGTATGCAAGCAAAAATCGGAAACCGAATGGAACGACACAGGGAAACCCGATGTGTTTGAACTCGTGCCGCCAAATAACAGCATTTTGGTCTACGTCACAGAATATAAATAGGAGGTAGCAGTAGAGCGAGCGTGGCTGTGAAGCTGCAAACATCAATTTCTAATCGGGGTTGAGTCTGCACTTCATTTCGAACGAAATTATTAAGTCGATGAGATGCATTCATCATGGTAATGGCTTGCCGACGCAATGCAGCGAGCGAATATTTCGCGAGTCCCATAAATCCAAGCGCCTCAGCAAAGCGAGATTCCAAGTGCATTACTATTTTTATCCGACATTGGAACTATCGGAAGATAAAGCGTTTACGTTTCATAAGAACTTCCATGTATTCGAACCGTTTATTTTTTGTTTATCATCAGTTTCTATTACTATTACTGGAAAAATATAATAAATTACGGAGATCTGTGAGGATAGTCTCAAAGTAGTAAATGCTAATGTCATACCTATGTATAGACAGGGTTTGTTCTGAATCCGATCATTTTTGCCGTCAGCATTTACTTTCCTTGTGGTGTCTTAGTGGAACCATTTGTGTGGTTTTTCAAGATGTCAACAATTTTACTAACTCATTATTAAAGAAGTAAAGTTTTTCAATAATAATTATATTCACAAATTATCTTTCCCCTTACAGTATTTATAGTCATTATTTACAACCTTAAAATGTTCAAATGGCAAAGAAACTACAATCGCAAGATTTGTACCTTCTCGAAATGAGAAAGTGTTCTAATAGTGTAATAGAAAACTAGTATTGTGAGGCCTTGGTAATACAAAAGTCGATTCAACTTGTTTCAATATGTAGTAAATTAATTCTTCTAACATGTGTAGTTAGAATTCACGTTTTGTGGGTCCTTGATAGCAAAAAATCGATTGACTGCAAAGCGTCTCTCTGTGTGTCGTCCGACCAGTCTTTTCGTTAAAATCTCTGTATTGTAATGAAACGTGTAACGGCTGTGGGATCCAATTATTCTTCAGCTCAAGGTTGTGGGTAAACATTTTTTAAATCAATCATGAATTATTATATTATTATAATTATTGTTTAAAAAATAATCATATATTATTGGGCGCTTAGAGCCTAGACATAGGCACGTACTCAAAGTTAGTTTCAAACCCAACAGTCCCAAATATTTTTATGGTAAAGGAAAATATATGTTTATGTGTGTACAAATGTACACATTCTTGAATTAGAAAACTTCAATCTACTCTGTTCTGAAGTGTCCTTCCACCTTTTCTGACATATTGCAAGACATCCTAGAACCCAGCCTACGGGTCGTCTCTCTTTCCTTCATCTCGCATATTCTACTCATTTTCCGTTTAAAATCCACCTCTCACCTTCGTAGGGGCCCTTAGGGGGGACGCGACATCGACACATTGTTTTTTAGAGTATCATTGTTCCAAATTAAAACATTGATGCTAAAGATACATCGCTCAAAATCCATCGATTTAAAAAAAAACGTCGTAGAATAAGTAGGGGGGAAAGGGAAGGACTTACGCCTACAACACATGCGTTGAACACCTCTTCGCGAGCGAAATACGAGGAAAGACGATGGAAATACCAAAGCACTGGGGTCTTCTCTCGGGGGAGAGATAGTCTGTTTGATGAAGGCAGTATAAACAGTATTCAAACCCACCAACTGACCGTGGTTTCATCAGTTATAATTTGTTGTTGTATCTTTTCAAAATTACGATTGCCTTCAGCAAACCATCAAAAACGTTAAAATATCGATGAAAAATATCAAAATTAAAAAGCATCAGATTTCATCAATATGTTGTAAAGCATCCATGTTATTATAGAAATATTGATATTGTGCAAGCAACAGCTCAATAGCATATCCCTAGCCCATTTGCATGTGGTGTTATATTTCTGTGCCAGCCCGTATTAAATAGTGGGCATTTCTCCGAATTGAAAGATGCTTGGGGGCGGGATCTGTGCACCCATGGCACAACACAAGGGGAATTAGGAACGGCACAGTCTGAGAGCAAAGCCTACATGTGCTCCACACACGCTCCTGCGCTGCCAACATAAACCAGAAGAGAAAAGATACGAGATCCCGTATTATTGGAAATGTGACACATGGGAGACGGGATATTCAACCATGCCCTTAACCCACTAAAAACATGCCTAATGGTGATCCACACCTATCTTTATTATGGCAGTTCGGATCGGTAAAATACGTTTATGGTGAATGAGCTATGTAATAAGATGGTTCATGAAACGCCAATGTTGGACATGAAATGTGTGTTTAAAATATGTAATTAAAATCGATAAATAGTATGAATTTCTTTTGAGTAACTTAAACCCGTGTTGTTGATAATATCAAATCATTAGATAAATTATAATTAAATTTACATATAAACGTAACGAGTGTGACAACGAGATAACGTTCCATATAGAGGCTTAAGAAGAACTTAAACTCGTGATGTTGATAATATCAAATCATTAGATAAATAATAATTAAATTTACGTATAAACGTAACGAGTGTGACTACGAGATAACGTTCCATATAGAGGCTTAAGAAGACCTTAAACTCGTGATGATGATAATATCAAATCATTAGATAAATAATAATTAAATTTACGTATAAACGTAACGAGTGTGACTACGAGATAACGTTCCATATAGAGGCTTAAGAAGACCTTAAACTCGTGATGATGATAATATCAAATCATTAGATAAATAATAATTAAATTTACCTATAAACGTAACGAGTGTGACTACGAGATAACGTTCAATATCGAGGCTTAAGAGCCACTGTGGTGCTGCTAGCTTATATAGTTAATGCTTCCTCCCACAAATCCGAGCTATGCACGATTTGCCCATCGGCTTCCCCTTGCACGGATTAGGCAAATGTTTGGGGGCCAGAGGGCTACACTGTGTTACGCACTGGGGAACATGACAGGTACGTGGCTGAGCCTGGAGCGCTGCTAACTGAGCCGCGGGGGAAATCCGATATGAATAAGAAAATTAAAAGAGTAGGAGGAAGGGAAACAGATTTGGAATACCTAAGAGTAATGTACAATATAAGACGAAATATCAAATTATATTTAAAGTGAACATTTGCAATTTGTAATTAATACTTCCAAATGCTTTAAATTGAAATAAAAAAACGGTTCTCACCCCCATAATGTTCACCTCGTTTGGACCATCCTCAACTGCCCCCATTCAACTAGACAAGCTCTTTTACATTTTGAATGTAAATAGTACTTATATGGGACAGCCAGTTGGATAGAAACATTCTCAATAAGAATGCGGAAAAAATGAGGGCTTGAAGTGTTGCAAGAAGGGACTAATAAATAAAAACAGATAAGTAACTAATACAAGAATTAAGAGTTACGATTGTAGAGATTAAGAACTAAAAATAGAACCAACGAGGAAGTGGTGGACCGAAAAAGCGATTGCGTCAGTGACTCATTAATCATTCAGAACTATATTATCAATTAGTTAAGCCTCTGGAGAACACAACTGCGTTAAGTGGTGTTTACCCACTACTATTTGCGTATGTTTTATTTGCTCATCATGTCGAAGATTTTTTACGTTTTTTATTTCACACTTTTTAAGAAAATTGCTTTAATATTCGTTCCGTTATGTCAAAAGTAATCCTTGTTTAAAAATCACTGCATCGTTTCTCTCTTAAAAAGCTTCAAAATTTTATCAATATTTTTTTACTACCAAACTAATTCGTAAATTTATTTACAAGTACAGTTTGTTTTACTATCAAGATAAAATCATTTCGTTCGTTTTGTTAATCTTAAAATGTTTAAAGGTTGTTTAAAACATTGAGTGCGCGCTGATCGGAAGTGCGATTTTTCTAAATTGTTTTCTGTTAAATTCATTCTTTGGCAAAAAAAATTCTGAAGGCAGAAAATAACCTTTACACGGCACAATGCATAATTGAAGTGTATTCTAAAGATGATACCTGAGACAATGGGAGATCAAATTCGACATTTTCCGAATTTTTCCCCACGAATGATTTTTACATTTTGAAGACATTTCAAAACAAGTTTTGAATTTACCACTTTATATACTTTGGTTTAGCAGTCAGATACATATATTCAAACACTACGAAACATATACATCTCCATATGCTTCTTTTTACACAATTTGATTTAATGTGTATAAAATCTTGGTGCCCTGCCACGTTTTTAAATGCTCTAAAAGGTTCCTTACACTCCGATGACTCCTAGTGTCCCTTCAAGTTTACGAGCTGACCGGAAAGGGGCCTATCCAATCTGGATCTAGTTACGACTTAATTTTTGGGTATTGAAACCGCCTTAGATAATAACTTCCCCCTTCAGTACCAAAAATTTACTTTTCAACGAGGCTCCCTATTGAATTATAGTGTCCCCCTCTTTTCCAGCTCGTGATCTTGAAGAGACACTACAATTAAATCGGAGTGTAGTATACGATCAAATTTTAGTATGTACTTGCTTGTTAATTTGTCGTACTTACTATTATTGATATAATGAAATACTTTTACAGATTCAGCGATTCTTTTTGTTTTATCGCTAAATTCAAAGAAAACTACTATTATTAAATAAATATTTACATTTCTGCAATATTCTTGAAATACATTTTTTCAAGGCTAACGAACATGAACATTTTCTCACACCTATTGTATTTGTATTGGAAGGTAGTTGTGTAGGATGTTTCTGCAAGGTGTAACGTAAGGGTGGTTCAGCAACTGGTTTGAATTAAATTGAATTTGTCTTATTTTACCTGGCGAGACTCGGGCCATCAGGCCCGCTCTTCCGTCTGACCACGCAAATTTCGCTACGCTCCTTTCAACAACTAGCAGAGAAAGGAGGTATTTCTTGGGCTAGAAACAGGTGGTTTGAATTTAGCTCAGAGGCGTCATTTAGGCTTGAGGATCTTTTACATGCAAGTAAATCTACTAACATGGGACAGCCGGCTTTACTTCCCCTTCGAAGGGAAGCGCACGAAGGATTTTGTCGCCCTAAAAATCCACGGCTTCGATCGGGTTTGAACCCGCGAACTTGGGTACAACAGTCCGGTACGCTAACTGTCACACCACCGCCACCGCGCGGTTTCACTTGCGCCCTCGCCCCCTTTCAAATCTGGGAGTCCATCGGCGCCCGTAACGCTGCGATCCCGAGCGCCGGGCGGCGTCGGCACGTCGCGAGGGCGCATTCAGGCTCCCGGGCGTCGAGGGCGATTGTGCGCTGATCATTGGCGGGCGACGCGGGCGCTTAGTATGCGGGGCAGCCGCCAGCGAAGCGGCAGGCCAGGTGGCGCGGCCGCGCAGCCACAGGCGGGGGCGGCGGAGGCGGCGGGGGCGGAGGGAATATTGTTTTCGTTGTTCGGGGAGGTGAGGGTGGCTGTTGTGGGGGTGGCTGTAGCGGCGATTATTACTGAAATGGTGGTGGCAGTGGCGATGAATGTGGTGGTGGCTGGATGGATATTGGTGATGATGCTGGTGGTAGTGACGTGGTGACGGTAGAAGTGACAATAGTAGCTCTACTCTGAAGATGTAGATTTATTCAGTCAAAAAAACATGTTTGTTACGTAGGGGGAAATGTCAATGTGCAACTGTTCCAAGTAGACAATCTTTAAAGCTCCGGATTTCTGAATAAGAGTGCAAATCGCTTTCTGGAAATGATTGTTTCAATATTATTACTCTTGTTTCATTGAAGAACTCGTACTTTATTGAAGAAAAATTATATGGATATAATGATTTATAGCAGTAACAGCTGCTCATCGATTGGGCTACTTTAAAAGGTGAAAATATTCAATTTTTTTCTTTTTGATGGCTCTACAACCCAGTTCGGTATTTGATATGGTATCTACGTTATTGTAGTACTGTATTTTTGACATTTTATAAATTAACATTTAAATATAGGAGAAATACATCACAATGACTATAAGAAATTACATTGTGCAATTAGTATCGGGAATAAAGCTACGAACAATTATTTCTTATTTCGCAAAATACGAATATGTGAATTCTGTCAGAATGAGAAATAGTGAATTTCACAATGCCGTTCAGATTCGAGTTTATGTCGTATAAATACTATATATGTGCACTCAATATATGATATCAGAGCAGCAATGGTATTGAAAACTTGATCTATACTACCCAAGAAGTGAGAAAGTGAAATGAAGAATGGTACCGAAATAGGTATTTTTATCGGTACTTACCTTGTGTTTTAGTGTAAAAAAATATGCAATAAAAATTACTTTCTTACCTGGTTTTGTAGCATTACGTACGGTTCATAACGTGCAAACCTTAAGCTTGCAACAACGTCCACAGGACAAGAGTTCCTAAAGCAAACTAAGCTACAAATGATTTCGTCTGAAACTACTAAAATAAACAGTAATTACGCATTCCATGAACAATTAAAGAAATACTTTATAAGTAAAAATTAAAGTAATTTATATCTGTAAATTATATACGTTAATTGTAAAGAAGACATGATAATAACTTTCTTTTGATATAATTATATAAATGTTTTAATAGTTTCAAAAGTCTTACATATTTCCTGTTTTTATTACGTGTAAAAATGAATTACTTATAAAACATTTTTTACAATAAAGTTATTCTTTTTGTAAATCTATGTATACCACTTCGTAAATAATTTAGTATATCGTATTAAAATTACATATTTTTATCATTACTAATATTTGTCAGTTCACCCACCAAGAACTTAACTTTCTTTTGGTATAAATATACAAATTTATCATAGAGTTTAAAAAGTATCATGTATTTCCTGGTTTCATTACGTGTAAAAAATAATTACCTATAAAACATATTTTACAATAACGTTATTCTTTTTGTAAATTAAGATATTCAACTTTATAACTAATTTAGTGTATCACCTTACAATCACGAATTTTTCCAAGACTAATGTTTGTTAGTTCACCCACCAGGAACATAACTTACGGTTACCGCGCACCAATACTACCTCCCCCCTCCGCCTCTTGGGACACGCCCCCTTTGCTCTCTCCCCCCTCCCCCTCCCCCGCGTGTGCGGTCGAGTCGTCGCCCTCTGAAGTGGCGGGCGCTGCCCTGAACCGCCCACGCAGTCTGCGCGAAATTGCCCCATCGATCCATCGATCCCTGCATCGAAATCAGGTCCCCCAGTTGCTTGGGGGGGGGAATTCGCGGCGCGAGGTAAAAAAGCCGAGTCGGACCGGACGTGGGCGCTCGCCGGAGGGTTGATTGGCCAAAGAGACGGCTAATCCGAAAACGCTGTCACAGGCAGGCCCCGCGCCGCGAAGTCGGCCGTGGAAATGAATTATGATGAAACGTCAAAGTTGTTCCGCGTTTCAAAACTCTCGGCGTTTTGTGAATTTGGTTAATTCTGCAAGTTAGATTGCGGGGACCAGAAAAAAAGGTACGTGAATATGAAGGTCTGAAGTATGGAAATTGTTTATTTCATAAAGTTCAGATTCATAACGTTGCAGTGAAGAAACATACTTATACTACCTGTCTTTGTACTATTAGTAACTATGGAATTATTTTTGTGGCAAACTTCTGACGTCTGTTATCGCCATCTAGGAAGCAATTTGTTGAGTGGGAACGTTTTCCTTCTCTGAGTACTGGGAATTAAATCCTACTGAATCTACCTAGATTCTGTGGAGCAAAGCGGTTTCACTATAGGATTTTTTAAGTTTCTCCCGTATCCCCTGTGTAAATTTCACCTTAATGTGTTACCTGTGTTAATTTTACCTTAATTTATGCCATATCATTAGGTTTAGGATAAATGAATGGACTGATCATCAAGAATAATAATCATGTTCGATATCTTGGGATATTTGGTCTTACGAGGATGAAAACATTACATCGTACTTCCAGGAAAAGATGAGGGACATGAATGGAAGATCATGCGTGGCCTGATGCCCGTTGTTATAGGAATTGTTTCGGTAGTTGCATGGCTTTGAAATGCGGGGACCAGAGATTATGCTTGATTATAATATCCAACCTCTAACAAATCCTCCACAGTGTCCTTCCGTGGCACATTTTCTGGTCTATGAAACTTCACTTGCGAAATCGAAAATACTCTCTCGTACGAAACTGGTAGCACGTTGAAATGTTTTCTCTTGAATCTGTTAGTCGTGATCGAGAGATGTTGACAGATATAATCATCAGGTCAACGTCAACAGAGTGAACTCATCTTCCATTTCTTTGAGCACTTTAAGCCTTTATGGCACAGATATACAATTACGATCTATTGTTAAAGTGCAGTATAAATAATAATATAATGTGTTCACTGGAAACTCATGTTGAGATGTTTTATTCAAGAGAAAGCAAAAGGATTGCGGAATATGGTTACACAGAAGTTTCTCCGGAGAGATATCAAAACTTCACAGAGCTAAGGTATACAGTGCATAAAAATCTTCTAAAATATAGTTCAGGAATTTACTCGGGTGTGACCTAAAGAGTTTGAACGTACATTTCAGAAAACTGGGAGAGAGGGAGGTAATTCCGGAAAAGTGATTTTTTAGTGAAATAAATACATATTAATTTTTAAATATGACGTATGGATTTTGAAATAATAGATCATGAAAATTCTTAACCATTATTCATCATTTATTTATTAGATCATGAAAACTTAACTGCAATTCAAAAACTTCGAAAATGTAATTGTAATGAAAATATTTATAATATTAAAATATATTTTAGTATAGCCTAATCGTACTAAAACAAATACTATAAAATTTAATAGTAACATTTTTTCAATTTTTGATCGACCTTAAACACTTAAATTTGCAGTTAAATTGCTATAAGAAATATAAATATTGTTTAAACTATATTTATTAACATTTAGAAGTTTTCCACAATAATATTTATGTAATAATATTCTCTATGTGATCATTTATGAGATCTCGGTTTTACTATGTACGGTAAATATTCTTCGAAAATTAACATTTAAAAGGAATTCAATACACATAAAAAAACATCAGATGGGAAATCGAAGAGCTACACTTTTTCGGCCAGTTACTTTATCGTCTGCTTTGACGTCGATTTGATTTCTTGGTCTTCAAAACTGAAAAACAAATGCCACTACACCAAATAATGACTGAAACATACACAAACACACACACATACACAAAAAAAAGCCTATGGCAGTCTTTCCCACGCTCAGCGACCACGCTTTGGGAGACTTCATTCCGAATGCCGAGAACACTGTTTTTGGACTGAAGTTTCCGACCAGGGCACTTCTTTTATAAAAGTGTACTCATCGTAGCGAAAGTTTCGGGTCAATGCCAGAGCTAATTGTAGGTATTTGTTCTCATATTTTCTTGTCAATTTATATTCATCGCAATCTAGAGAAAATAAAATGAAAGGTTCGAGACAATTTATTATTTGTGATATGGCTTGAAATTGCAAGTTAACCACACAATAGCCGTCGTTTCGCAGGCACATTACCTCCGCATGGCCGTCGCCCAGCCAACCTTTCAGACACGAGAGTTCAGGAACATAAAATGCCTGAGTGAAATGAATACTTGAATACATAAAATATAGTGTTTAAAATGCGCACTTGTATTTTAATTAGCACGTATTTATTTTCAACACATTCAAGTGGCGTCACTATCTTGCCTTGCACGTTTTGTTGAGCTCTCTTTTTGGTAGTTGCTGGAGGAGCAGAGCAGATAACGGAGGTTTGGTATTTCGTAAGCGATACTAAAATCACATTTGCAATCTGCTTGTCATCGCAAATACGGCCTCTATTACCAGGAAGCAAATATGTCTGGGTTGTAAGTGTTGGAAACCCTACTCTTTGGTACCTTTATCCATTATTCAACTATGAGTATGTAAAGTAGAAGAGAGGGATAGGGATTCTGGGTCACAAGAAAACGGAGATTTTTGGCTCTCTTGTACATAACAAACAATTTTTCCTGTTTTGACGATAAGTGAATTAACTGGTTCATTAGTATTAATATATTATTCTTTAATTATATTAGTTGTTCAATGTTGATTCGACGAGTCTTTGTTTCTACATCAATAAACGAAGTGATAATTTGCAGAGTACTTTGTATTCTGCAGATCCTTATCTAATTTATTGTTTTCGTCTTTCAAAACAATAATAATCCTTTGAAACGGCCATTTTAATTTTTTTAAATCTGAAACTTGTATGTACGTAAAGTGTATTTTATCAATTTTCCAAAGATGAAAAAGAAAGAAATGAGAAGTTTCCTTGTATTTAAATTTGTGTTTCCTCTGACACTAGAAACTAGTGGGGCTATATCAGCACGTATTTTCTCGCTTTAGTAACGATTACATAAAATAATAATACCGCAATTCCTTTCAAAATAATATTAATATCTCAGCCACCAATTCAAAAACTGATTACCAATCGTAGCGCATTGGGCGTAAAATTTAATTAATTTAGTCTTAAAACAACATAAATTTGACAATCTAAAACTCTTTTTTGTACAGTCAAATACATCGCCCAATAATAAGAAGTTATTCTGAGAATTTCAAACCACCCTGTCGTGACGTACCCGTGTTGTACTGCAACGTGATTACTTCCGGAATATTCTAGCATAAGAAGTGCAAGTAATTTAATGTTGCGAATTCAAAAATTTGCAAGATTAACTAAACTTCGAATGATTCGTCACAAATTCACAGAGCCGAGAATATTAGATCGATCCGGGAATATACATTTTTGAGAAAGTTCTCTCAATGATTTCGGTCCTAGTGTTTACCATGCCCATACATTATAAACACTTTTTTGGTGACCGTGACCGCCAAAACAATGCATTTCAGACAAAAAATCGAAATTAACTTTTGCAGCTTAATGTACTTTCTCACTACTACCTATACGGGAAAATAAAAGTGACGCAAAAAGTTTCATTTATGAAATATTTTGATATATGAAGATTGGCGATCATAAATGCGAGTAACCCATGTAGATGTCGAGATGTTACAGACGAGTAACACGAGAGACGAGTAACACGAGAGACGAGTAACACGAGAGACGAGTAACACGAGAGACGAGTAACACGAGAGACGAGTAACACGAGAGACGAGTAACACGAGAGACGAGTAACACGAGAGACGAGTAACACGAGAGACGAGTAACACGAGAGACGAGTAACACGAGAGACGAGTAACACGAGAGACGAGTAACACGAGAGACGAGTAACACGAGAGACGAGTAACACGAGAGACGAGTAACACGAGAGACGAGTAACACGAGAGACGAGTAACACGAGAGACGAGTAACACGAGAGACGAGTAACACGAGAGACGAGTAACACGAGAGACGAGTAACACGAGAGACGAGTAACACGAGAGACGAGTAACACGAGAGACGAGTAACACGAGAGACGAGTAACACGAGTGACGAGTAACACGAGAGACGAGTATCACGAGAGACGAGTATCACGAGAGACGAGTATCACGAGAGACGAGTATCACGAGAGACGAGTGTCACGAGAGACGAGTGTCACGAGAGACGAGTGTCACGAGAGACGAGTGTCACGAGAGACGAGTGTCACGAGAGACGAGTGTCACGAGAGACGAGTGTCACGAGAGACGAGTGTCACGAGAGACGAGTATCACGAGAGACGAGTAACACAAATAGAAGCCGAGATGAAGATAGTCGACATGGAAAATTATTCTAGTACCACACTTACAGTTACAAATTGGCCCTTGTATGACCCTTATTGATTTTAAAGATGACAGAGTAATCACCCATTTTTTATATCCTTGTAAATCTCTTGCAGACAACAACTGATGTGAAGTGATGCTCTGTGCAGGCTAGAGCAAAGGTTATTAGCGAACCTTATATTGGGAGCGCGTCAGATTGCTCCCATATTTTTCGCGCTCTTCCAGGCAACCTTTGGCCGCGAGGTGGCAAGGGACGGGCTGGCGCGCCCTCGGGTGGGTGGAAATTGGATGCCGCGCCTGGCAAACAGGTTATCTGGCTGGCCGGGAAACGAAGTAATCCGAAGCGATTTCACTGTGAACTTTAACTTCCTGATGACAGCAACTCTAGACCTCAAGCTTACGGAGCTACACCCATCGATTCTTATCCTGATTTTAAACGTTGAAAAAAATAAGACTAGAGATTTAATTATTTTTCTAAAATCAAAATTCCTCTTACTGATATTCGCATTTCGTAATATTGAGCCTATCTGACGTAATCTAATGCAAATGTTTTTAACGTAAGTGAAGGGAAATACAAAGATTTTTGAGTTGTGGAGTTAAGGATAAATGTATAGAAAATGCCTGGTTGCAAAAAATGAAATATAGGACTTATCTCTTAACGACTTACCTATGCCAGGGATTCCCAACCATTTTCTTTCATCGACTTCCTTTAAAAGGATGCTTTGCTTCATGGACCAGTTAATTTTTTCTGTAATATACATCATACAACTTCATCGTAACTAAAATAATTACACATAAGTTACTGGACAGTTAGACAAAGAATATAAATAATAATGTTCATAATGTATTAGATTTGTTATTTTTTTTATTTTTTGCACACTTATAATTTTATTTTTTTTACAATTATAAACATGTATTATTAGATGTTTTGAAGCTTTATAGGAGAAAACAATTAATTACCAATTTAATTGTTTTTTTAATAAGTTGGATCTTGATTATATATTTTATAATCGGTTGCCAATGCATATGCCAATGCAGTCGCCAATGTTTTTGTCCTTCATTCTGCCCTTTGCTCATCATTGACCCCCTTCAAAATTACATCGGCCTAGAGGGTCGATACCGACCCCATTGGGGCCACTGGCCTAGACATTAGTTGGTTGATTGGTTGCTAGTGATTCTGGGCGCGTCAACTACTGAGGTCATTAGTCTCGTAAGTGTAGTGCATGTTTTATTGCGGGAGGTAGCGGCGATCTTCCTCGCTGGATGGGGAGATCCAGCGCCGACCTAACGTCAGATAGCGATGTTTCCCCAACCAGAGATCTCCCTCCAGCAGGGCACCGCCGCACCCGGGACAAGCTCTTATGCTTCCGACCGGCATGTGTGGTAGAGTAGTTCATGTTAGTGTGTGTAAGGGGGAAGGATAGGACAAGGAAGAGGAAGGAAAGATCGCGCGCGGTACGTGACCCGTGTCTTAGTGTACTGCTCCGGCATTCGCCTGGTGTTGATCGTAGAAATCACGGAAAACTACCGATCAGAGCAGCCAGACTCTACAATTGTTCTCCAGACAGCGACTGAATTCGTCCTAGCTGAGAAGCTAGCGTCGAAAATCCTTTCACTGTCGGGACTCGAACCCCAGGCCCTCCCGGGCAGAGGCACTGCTGTGACAATTAATGCACTGAGTCTCGGTCTAGACATTCGAATTAAGGTTCGAGTTATTCAGACGTGCGAGTTATGGAGATGTTCGAGATATCTAGACGTTCGAGTGGTCGGTCCATTTCAGTTACCGGGCTTTTACTGTGGGTACCACTCTTGACAAGTCAGTCATCAGGCCCACAACGTCCACGGGGGCCTGGTCCCTCGTCATTGCTGAGCCGGCCTTCGCGTCTCCGCCTGGTCCTGATCACCGCCATCTCGTCAGACCTACGGACAGCGCATTCGGGAGAGACGTTCTGCTTGGCTCTGCACTCACCGCAGGCGCCGGGCCGCGCCGTTGCCATGGATGCCGCCGCCTCTGCCGCTCGCCCTCCAGTGGGCGCGAACCCTCACGTGATGGACAAAAGAAGAACGTGCTCCGCTCTCTTAAAAAGGCTCGATTGAATAACAAGGATTGCAATAACTGGATATAACATGGATTGCATGTCTGGTAACTGAACCACATTTCACATGCGTTGTGGACAGTATAGCTCTTAATTGGAATTTGATTTTGATGCAGACAAGAAAGATTAGAATTTTGAAGATCCTCTATTTGTTTAGGATTGCTGGAAGATGTATAATTGATTTATATTTTTGATATAGTGAAGAACTGAATATTACTTTACAATCAAGAAAATATTTCATAATAAGCTCTACATGAGCAGCGCAAATCCCGCGGCACATATACGTTCTGTCGGTGAATTTTCTGCAGCAAAAAACTTTAAAAGCAGAGTATTATATACGGTCGTTTGAAATTAAAGCTGAAATTTTGAATTTCCACATTTGGTTAGATAACGCTTGAAAACCATCTCGAGAACGTTGTGTTGTGGAAGAAACACTGAGTATGGGTACCGATCTGTGAAGTGTCTAGTAGTGATGGTTCGATCTCGAAAAACGAGCAACATCCGAATCAGGCCACTTTAGCAGCTGGTTGTAGTGAGCAGATTGCTCTATTGGAGGATACATGTTTCAAGTGTGAGTTTAGGACTATTTGCAGTATAGTAATATGTGTTGTTTGACGTACGTAAGATTGCAGAGTCTGAACAAGCCATTTAGTATTTTAAAGTTAAATGTAGAGAGAGTTTACAATCTATTTATAACTGTAAATAATAAGTAATAAAATAAAATAATTGTCTATGATAGATTTCCATTAATCAGATTCCACTTAATTGTAAACAATCAGTTCATTTGAAATGAAATGAACAGTTCATAAACATAGTTTATTTCACAAAGAATCTTAAAAATACACAAAGTTTCGGAGCCCTATTGTGTCTCCAACATCAGGCAAATAATGTATAGCTTATTAAGTTATAAGTAGAGCGAATTTGAATTCATTCTAATATAAATTTAAGTTCACCGTGCTTATAACTTTGTAAGCTATATGTTATTTAGCTAAAGATGGAAACAGAATAGGGCTTCAAACCTTGTATTTTCAACACTCTTTGTGATATAAATTAAGTTTATGAACCGTTAATTTAATTTCAAATGAAAGGATTGTCTTAAATTAAGTGGAACCTGATTAATGGCAACCTGTTTGAACGTTGGCGCTGTCGGCGCTCCACTGTCGTGTGTTGGGCGGGCCGTGTGGGTAGGCGTTCGCTCGGCTGCGGGTCGGGCGGCGCGGTCGGGCCCATCGGGCTGCCGTAATCCAGCCGCGCGTGGCTTGGCGCTGCTTGTGGGGGCGGGGGCGGGGGGGAGTGGGCGTGGGCGGGCGAGGTGGCGCGCAGGGGTCGCCCACGCGCTCCCTCGGGGCGCAGGAGGCGCAATCCGATCTCTACAGGCGCCTCGCCCCCCCCACCCCCACCCCCGCCTGCCCGCTCCCCATCCCCCGGCCCGCCCCGCCCCGCGCCGCTCTGCGACGGCTTCTGCTTCCACTTCGGAGGAGGACGACGGGCGGGGAGGATTGTTGCGAGGAGATGCGTGATGGGGAAAGCGATGAACGGCGAGGAAAGGTGTGGAGGGGTGGAGCAGGATGAGATAGAGGAGGGCGGAGCAGAGCGTGACGGGCCGATCAGAGTGTCGAGGCGAAGAGAGTGTCGGAGATAAAAAGCGTGGAGGGTAGAAGAGAATGGCATGAAGGAGAGAGTGAGGCGGGGAGGTGAAAATGTCGGCAGGGAAGAGAGAGAGTAGGACAGGGAGGAGAGACTGTGGCAGGGAAGAGTTAGCGTGGCGAGGAAGACAATGTAGTGATAAAAGAGAATGGCGGGAATGACAGTGAGGTAGGGGGGTGGAACAGGGAGTGTGACGGGAAGAATAGAGTGTGTAGCGGGGGAGGAGAGCGTCATGCGGGTAG
Source organism: Gryllus longicercus (assembly GCA_038098605.1). Classification (NCBI taxonomy): domain Eukaryota; kingdom Metazoa; phylum Arthropoda; class Insecta; order Orthoptera; family Gryllidae; genus Gryllus; species Gryllus longicercus. Next base: position 1,968,470 of record JAZDUA010000169.1, on the reverse strand, counting down.
GGGAGAGTCATGCGGGTAGGAGAGTCATGCGGGTAGGAGAGAGTCATGCGGGTAGGAGAGAGTCATGCGGGGAGGAGAGAGTCGTGCGGGGGCACAGCATGTGGCAAGCCAGGAAAGAATCATGCGGAAAGGTGTGAGTCTTGTGGGAAGGGCAGTATGAGGCGGCCTAGGAGAGAGTCATGCGGGGGAGAGATTGTGACGGAGAGAAGTGAATGTAGTGGTAACGAGAGACGAGAGACTGGGCAGGGTCCGTGTGGAATGATAAAAAAGAGGAACCTTGTATTTGGTGGCCGTGAACATGACGACTTAACGAACTATCACAAAGCAGTGCGTGGCGAGGAGGAGGATGGCGGAGGGAAACCTCGTCATACTGGAGAGGAAGTTTGCGGGAGGCGAGGCGCGACGACATGTGGAGTGCGGGCATGCCGGAATGGATCTTCCCCGCAGGTAAAAGAGGTGAAAAGGGGGGCGTGTCGGTGAGGAGAGAAGTTAGAGAGGAGTTACGGAAAGGTAGGTGGATTAGCGCTGCACGGGAGCCCTGAAGGGGCGGACGCGGCCTGACGTTTCGGAGAGATTCGTGACGCGGATGAGATGAAGAGAAACGAACGGGGCTTCACGGAGGAGACGAAACGGAGCCGAGCGAGATGGAGGGGGGCGGGTCGGGGAGGGAGAGAGGAAGAAAGGAACAGTTGTGGGCGGAGCAGGAAGGCGTCCGGGAGGCTGGAGGTGGACGGGCCCGAGCAGCCAGGAGCGGAGTGGAGCATGGCAATCGAGGCAACGCGAGACGAGACGAGGCGAAACGAAGCGGGGCGGGGAGTTGAAGCGGAGCGGGGAGGTGAAGCGGGGCGGGGAGGCTGTGAGAGGTGCTGAGTGGGCGTTCCCCGGAAGTGCAACACGCGTGCGGGGGCGAACTAACGACCTCTCGGGCTGAGGTATGAAAAGTTCCGCCCCGCTGCGCAGAGTAAGAAGCAGTGTTGAGACTAGTGGCAGCTCTCTTCAATGCGAGGTGTTTTGTTGGGGTGGTTTGTGGTGGAAGGAACCTGGAACGGACCGCGAGAGCAATTTCGTGTACTGGAACCCGGCTCTTTGCAAATTGCTAGACGCGGTGCAGTGTAGCGCGGGGTGAGGGGTTGTATTTCACAGATGTCATGTTAACTCGAAGTGTTGGTTTAGATCTCAATTTTTGCTGTCCTGTTTTTCTAGCCAGACACCAGACTCTTCTAGGAACTTCATCAGGGAATACCATTTACCAAAGCATCCATATTCATTTATAGCATCTGGAATATTTTTGATATAGGGGAATTAGTAATTCTTGACAAAATTAATTATATTAATTTAATATTATTCAATTACCAGCACCAATAACTATGATTGTTAAAGCAACTTTACTTTAAGGATTACTGGAAGATCGCTGAATTGATTTCAGGTCGTTTCCAGAAACTCATGAAAGCATGAATTATCTTTTAAATATCGTGTACTTATTCTTTACTTTCTATTCACTTCATCGTCACCCACATTTTATACGGTCCTTTGTCGGAAAAATCTTCCACTACTTGTGAACTCCGACCGCATACCATTGTGTTGTAGACGTGCGGCGTACTGATAAAGAAGCTGTTTCGTTAGACTACTGTTTGGTAGACTGCTATTGTATGGTAGCAGCTCCGACACGTGAGTACTACTCACACTCCTCAATCCTAGCATCCCTTGTTCATTTCTTCAGAAATGAAAATACACTGCTTTACCTCACTTCTTTCGTAAGAAAATCTACAAACATTTTTTATGTATATCTATTATCCGGCATCGTTCACCCAGTGACAAGACTACTGAAATATTTATATTAAAAATAATTAGCCAATTTCACTATACGCCGTAAGCCCAGAGACTTAGATCAGTTTTTCAAAAAAAGTTTATTTTTCAAAGTAAAGTCAAAAGTTGTTAAACTCACTTAAAATATTTTGTGTTTACTACTTGGGGCATCACGGACATTTCTCACTTTGTAAATCATTGTGAATCATTGTAAATCAAGTGAAAATATCTGCAACACACTTGAACGGTCAGACTCTGAACTTAACTTTGTCTTATAGGACCAACATTGTGCGAAGGCAAGTATATCAATATTATCAAACAATTATTTACAAATAAAGCTTACACTTGGGGGATTTAATGTTTTCTCGTTAACAAAATAATTTAGTTTTTCATATATCCGGAGATTCTGCAAGTTTCTGACTACTTGAACTAAAGAGTTGGTGTATCCTAAAGTCTTGAAAAATGAAACAGAAGATATGAGTATTACCTTTTCTTATATTCATTTGCTCTCTGAAGAAAGTTGCGGACCTTTATTGGTTGACGACTGAAAATGGCCGAATGCCTCAGATTTAAATAAAATATGCCTGTCTTTTTAGGGTCCCAGACGTCTAACATTCATACTCATAACTTGTAGCAAGTTTGTGACATCTCTCACCATCTGCCAGTTATGACGTAACGATTCTAGGCAGGCTACGGCATCACAATACTTTGATGCAAAGTACATTTATGATCCAATCGACTTGCGCATTTCTTAGTTGACCGTAAGGCTCCGGTCTTTGGCCTCCGCGTTTTACGTAACTCATTACTACACTTCGTTTTCAAAGAATTGTTACACAAAAGCACATGTAGAATCAAATGGGCTCGCCATCACTTTTTACTTCCTCGCTACGAATTATTAAGAAAGTTCAGTAATGCTACGCGAAGAAAACCGCAAATTTTCGGCATAAAAACTCTTATTATAAGGCCGTGGTAACGAAAAAACGAATAAATCTAATTGCTAAATTTAGAAAACAAAATCCTCTAATACGTTGTGTAGACAGAATCCATGTTTTTGTGGGTCCTTGATAACGAAAAACTCGATGCCGAAAAACGGCAAAACGTCTGTCCGTCTATCTCCGTCTGTGAACAACGCTAGCGGCTAAATCATTAAGCCATTTTTTTCTCCAAAATTGATATTCCTCAATCGATTTGGCTGATGTCACGGTCTCTTGAATTTGAAACCAATGTTTTACTTGGGGAGATACTTTACATGAGACCATGGGGAATTTTCCAAATTTTCAAATAAAAAATGTTTCTATAGTTTTTTATTACATTTTGTTGTTGATAGTATTAAGAACGTTTACGAGAATGGTGAAGGTCTCATGTACATTGAAAATTCTGATTTTTTGAAAATTGCAAATGTTCAAAATTTTTTCGGAATCTTCCTACAGCTATAATACTAAAGATAAAGTTTTTTTCTTTAAATTAAATCTATTTTTTGGAGATAGATTTTGGAATTAGGCCAGGCATAATTTTTCGAAACTTTGAGTACTCTTCGCGTAATTTTGCGTGAAAATGCGGAGGAGAAAATACGTGCTGTATTAGCACCACTAGTTTTTTTTATTTAATAGGTAATTATTACAAACAAATTAGATTACTTGATCCTATGTGGCTAGGCCGAAGGCCTTTAAGCCTTTACAATACCTACATCCTTTCGCGTTCTAATCTTTCGAATTCTGGTATTCACCCCAAATGGTCTCTCCATCGCATCAAAGCCGCGGAAAAGAGACCATAAGGTACGGCTCAGGAAAAAAACCCTGAAGGGGGCACCACTAGTTTCTACGTGGCACGACCCCGACCTTCAGCCACCGCCTTCATGGCTGCTTGTGACAGGAGTGCGCCACTAACCGCCATTGCTCCGCTACTGTGAATACCTCCATTTAAACCAATGCTTTGCCAGCAACATCGTCTCTCGGGGGCGCTGCTGGATGGCTCCGTGTAAAGGGTTTGTGCGCGCTTGTGATCATCACGCCTGAGTTATCTGATAGTGAGCATTGGACTGGCTGTAATTTTCTTTAAAATTCAAAACAAGTTAAGAAAATATATTAAATTCAATTTTTTTTCTCTAGCTTAAATTATGCCGTAATTAGTAGTACGAAAACAAGGTGGAACTGTTCTTTTCCGAGAAGACTTGCGTGGTTGCGTGGTTTTGTTGGACGAACGGCGGCGGCGTCCCCTTCGACAAACCTAGACTTCCCAGAATTGACATTGAAGGATAGCGTGTTGCCCCGGAGGCAATCTGTATTCTCTCAGCTGCTGTGGGTGGTGCAAACAACCAAAGTAGAATTCGACAGAGCGCGACGCAATGTTGTCATTTACATATAAATGGATACATTACGAAGGAGTCGTTCCGGAAAGACTTTCTGATCGTTCTGTACTTTAATTTCTGCAAGTATTCTGCAAGAGCGCCATTCTGAGCCTCCGAGGGCAACAAATCTCCAAGTCGTCAATTTTCCCAAATAAAATTAATGCTGCTTTGTCTCAGATGAAATAAATATTAGGTTTACTTGCAGTTTGTTGAACCATTTTTTTTTAAAGTGTGGATTATATAAACCCTAAGACTTTCTAGAAATTGAGAATCACATCGGTGAGATAACACTTGAAATTTCAGTAATATAAGATAAGGCGATTATGGAAAGGTAGATATCTTGAGTATAATTAATAATTGCTTGCTGTTACCTATGTGCCTTACAGTTTAATGTCTTATGCAGTTTCCCATCGTATAACGATCTTAATAAAAATTCAAAATCTATGACAAAATATAAACTATTCAAAATAACATTTAAGGAGTTTCACGAATTAAAATTAAGACTATAAATTACAGGATTTGAGTGAAAAAAATTGAACTTCTTTTTTTTTTCAATTTTCGTGCATTACTAAGGACTATACTGAAAAGTTAACATTGATGAGATGGTTGGCATAATGGTGCTTTTAACCGATTGATTGAACCTCTGAAAGCAGCATTCAATTGATCCAACGATCCAACAAATCGGATGGCAATCCAACGAATCGGACGGTGCAACTCCGTCCTCGCTGTACGTGGCTGGCTGTGGAGAAGCGCGTCCTCCGCCGGAGGCCCCACCGCGAGGGCCGGCATTCACGCTGCGCCAGCGAGGGGCGGGGCCGCTTCCGGGTTCCGGGCGGTTGGCGGCGGCTGCGGTTGGCGACTTGGCGGGGCAAGTTGGCGCGGGCGGCGGCAGATGTGGGGACACGCGGGGCGCTCGCCCGAAGGCCAGGGCGGACCGGTGGCCAGCAGAAAGAGGCAATCTCTCAGCGGCTGCGATGGTGTAACGGTTAGCGTAGCGGACTGTTGTACCCATGTTAGCGGGATCAAACCCGATCGAAGCCGTGGATTTTGAAGGGCGAAAAAATCCTTCCTACGCCTTCCTTCGGAGGGGAAGTAAAGCCGGCTGCCCCATATTAGTAGATTTACTTGCATGTAAAAGATCCTCAAGCCTAAATGACGCCTCTGAGCTAAATTCAAATCGCCTGTTTCTCGCCCATGAAATACCTCCTTCGTCTGCTAGTTGGTGAAAGGAGCGTAGCGAAATTTGCGTGGTCAGACGGAAGAGCGGGTCTGATGGCCCGAGTCTCGCCACGTAAAATAAGGCAAATTCAATTCAATTTAATCTCCACTTACGCGTGTATTCATGGGTGATGACGCCGTTAAGATCCAAGGAGGTAAAGACGATTGGTGAAAATCAGCCGTATCACCTAAAATATATGAAATATTGTCGGTTCTCAAGAAATATATCACCTTTTTTTGTTATTTAATCTCGCATCAACATCTAAGTTATGAGCGACCACTATTAGATTTAATGTTATGGTAACTATTAAGATGACACGAGATGGTGATGGCAGGGAGTGAAAGGACGAACACAATTACAACCATGCACAAGGCGGGACTCGAAACCGCGATCCTTCAGTTCGAGATCGTTACACTACTGCCTTAACGACCATCTCGATCATCCGGACGACATATTGAAGAATATAGTTTATCCTGAATGACAAAACGTAATTTCTTTGACACATTAAGAAATTTTACTAGTAAAATAAACTTTTTTCGCCTTAAATATTTTCTCGACAAAAATTGATTTTCGACTTGTTAATGTGTAGCAACGTATAAGAAATTATTTAAAGAGTAAATTAGTTAAAGAGAAGTCTGAAATATTAGCATTGCCTATAAAATCATTTGTTAGAAGATTGTCGTGGAAAAATTATTCCTGTACATAATCCACAGAGCACTAAACGATAATGCAAAGGAGGAGACAATAATTTTACAGTTTTTCAAGAATTCAATTTTACAATGTAGAGCATCCTTACAAAACTGTACAGTGAAGCACTAAGAACAGTAATACAAAAGAGAGTATTTATGATTAGAAAAACCACTTATGAGGCAAATGGAAAAATTGGTAACTAGTCTCATTCGAACTGGAATTTCAGAGATATATGCATGGGAAAAAGGTTAGAGTAAAATAATATATTTTAGAATACATTTTTTATCACTATCCATGTTTGCAGAAAGTTCGGGAAATTTGGTAATATGAAGTCTTTACTCTGGTGATGACTTCATTCTCCTCCTTTATTAATCGTTTTCACACATTTGTGTTTGTAGAGCTCGTTTCTTCGAATCCAACGTTTTCTACTCCCGTGTGACAGACTGTCACGACGCACATAAATCAAATGATTTTATGACACTAGTATATAGCGGTCCCTTGTCCTTCATTTCGCAACGCGATCAAATGCAGTGTCGTCGTCAATCATCTATAGAGCCTCCAACACCGGCTTCGACATTTCCAGCAGAGAACACAGCGCCACCCGCCCCGTGCTCATGTACTCTTCCATTTCACTCAGCAGTTACCTCGTAAAGAATTTTCTGCTGGGCTTGAAACAACTAATGTTCTCGCATAAGGTATTATATCGTCAATTTTTTTCGTAATACACTCTTTGGTTCGAGAATAATACTTATTATTAACAAAAGTAGTTGTTGCAATTATTATCTATACAGTATATTTAAAATACTTGGCGTTTTTTTTTTGTTTGTTTGAGAATTTTACTGAAACAATCTTCCCGATTCTATATTTCAATAAATGACGTGTATCTCATCGTTAAAGTCTAAAAGTTTGGCAAAATACCTTCCGAATATATTTTTACAATTTCAAGACTTATAACTATAGGAATTACGTAACTGTGCTGGGATTGTTGTGGAGTACTTGCTTTCCGTGTACTTTATCTTACGATGCTTATGACATTTTGCCTAATTTTGACATTTTAATCCCTTTTCGTCATTATCTTTCTTTCCCTCCGGGTACCGATCTGTACCCACTGGAAATGTATCGACATATCTGGACATGTGGGCACTGTTGCTGTGCCTCTGCAAGCTATGTATTTCAATGCAAGCGGACGCATAACAAGGAGGAAGTGTTGAACTTCAGCTCCGGAAATACGAAGTGTTAAATATTGTTAGGGAAAGCCCGAAGTTTCAAGACGAAATTTTAGATTGCTTCCTTCGCAGACGTGATATTTTTGCTAACAAATGGAATTCCATAGCACTCTTGAGTATGGTCTCTAGACTCCTTTCGAGGACATAATTTATGATTCATCTCAGATTAGTGGTAGTGATTACGGGCGTTTGAAAAACAAACACAATAGCAATGTTACAGTCAATGTTACTAATTGTGAATTCTGAAGGGATTGCTCAGTCCACAGCCTCCACTAGTTTTTTGTATAAACAGCATCGTGAGTGAAACAAGTAGATAGTAAAGCAGAAGTTTAAAATACAACTAAGAATGCTTTTTAAAAGTGAAAAATTATATTTTCGGGAATGTGCAGATTTTATACGATGACATGGTAATGAGCCATCAATATTAAAAGCAAGTTAAAGTAAGTATCCATGCTAATGCTGATATGAATTTCAGTATTAGAACAAGCATTTTAATTGTTTAAATAATTCTGGCCACTGTTTAGGAAAATGCATTTATTATATCTTACATGCCTTCCTGCACTCCTATTTTAGTAGAAATGTAAGCCTTTTTGCATAACTATGCTAATAAAAAAAAAACTTTTTATCTACACAGTACCGAAGGCCAAGTAAATCCCTTATCTTCCAAGCTCTCGATATGATATTTGTGCCGCTTTGCAATTATTTATTCTGAAAAGAAATTAATTGTAAAAGTGAATAGATGAACGCGTGTTAAAGTCTTTTGTTCAATTCCAAGGCGATACCACTTTGAGTTAATTGATATAGTAGAGGCTCTTATTTAACTACGTCCATACAGCGTGTTTGTGCCAACGAACGTTAACCTGACTTTAAAGGAATGTCAACTTTTAAACATTTTTTAACAATTTGGTTTCATACAGCTTGCCTGTTCAACACAAGACATCACCAAAAATTCACAAATAAAATTCGAAAGTATCCATACCAACAATAACCATCAAATAATCGCGTTAGAACACACATTTGCATATACAAGCCCCACTACACTAACACTTACAGTACACTGACACACGTCGAGATACCAGTCAGGAGTTCAGAACTTGTCCTGGTTGGAGCGGTGCCCCGTGGTGGAGATACCTGGAGAAAGAAAAGCCCTGTGCGAGGACATGATACGGAGCCAGATCTCATGTTCTAGCGAGCGAGGATCACCACAACCTCCAACAATTGAACATGCACTACACTTACGAAAATTATGAACATTTGAAAATTATGAACACTTACGAAATTATGAGTAGTTGGCGCACTCGAAAACCCAAAATAACTAATGAATTGCGATTATTGTTTTTCGTCAATAAAATAGGATTTCTGCAGCACTTAATATATTCCATTACAGAGATTTCGCAAATCTTTTAGTTCGGGTTGTTTAAGTAGACAATTAAGTTTACCTTCGAGTAATATCTTATAATACGTATGAAAGTTATTTATAACATAATGGCAGATCCGGGAACTTGATAAATAATATCCGGCAATAATAAAAAGTTTGAATTGAAGGTTAGTCTTTCAATTTTTAAAAGTGAATAAAAATATAGTCGTCTCTTGTGTTGCATAGCATCTCTCTTCTAAACTTGCTAGAGTAGTTCAAGAATCCGCCGTTCCCTCTCTGCACCTTGCGCCTTCGTTCCCGTGCGTTCTTTGATGCAATTTCTTTGATAAACTGTCGGAAACCATCGTGTGCGTATCTTTCATTTGGGATTCGGCTGGCTCGCCGGACACAAGTTGGTACGTCGTATTTGTTAATGGGAAATTTTTCAGTTTGAAATAACTGAAATGATATGATGTGTAATGATACACTTTGTGTACACAGTGAATATTTTTATAAAAGTCAATCAGAGTGTAAGTTTTTAAAGCTTCGTAGTGTGTGTGGTGCAACTTTGTGCTGTGTATCATTGGAGCATCAGTTATTGGCCGATCGATGTTCAACCAAATGGTGAGTAATGACTATTTCGAAAAAGGTGTTAAGGAGGATTCAATCAATTAGTTATCCAAATATGACAGTTGGTTTGACCTCTAGGTGTTAATTTCATTTATTTTACAAAGCCATAAGTCATAAAACGCAAGTAATAGTCAACTTTTTACTTCTTTTGTTCTGGAGAGGTCACAGAAACTTATGCGTTCTAAGTCATTGATATAATGTATATATAACTTTCTTTTTTATATCATTAGTTCGGTTTCTTGAGTTAAAGTTAAAAATAAATACTTTAGAAATTACATAGTTTGCATATGATGCTATTATGCTGCACGCACCTTGCCACTGACCTTTGGGGTGATGCTACGTTAAACAGTACCACATAAATAGCCGTAGCAAAAGGCAGAAAGGAGCTACTGCGCCCTAAATCTTAGAATTTCTATCTTTTTTAATTAAAATGTTGCGTCAAGTGTAATTTACATATTTTTAATAGGTTCTTCTACAAATAATTCCTACGTAACATTTGTCTTGCTCTGTCATTCACCTTGTTCCTCAGAGTAGTACTTCTTAACTATTCTGACGTAATTAAGGTCAATGGCGTCAGAAGTACCACTTCATGGATTATGCTTATTGAGTACACAGAACATTTAGTTCAGAAAAGGAACAATATAAAAAAACTTCTTTGAAGCACTAAGAGGATAGTCATTCTTTCAAAACCTGCAAATATCGTGTATTTTAGTACATTTTTCTAAGTGACACAAATAAACTGTTGTTGCGTTTAACTCAACCTATGCATGTTATACAATTTTGTTTAGTTGATGCATATTTGAGGTAGAATTTTCAGCTTATTCCAGACATTAAATAGACAGCCCGTAGTTTGAAGCCGAGGGCAGAGTTGAGAATTAATTGCAGTGTTCTGTAAGCTCCTGAGCTCAATAACAGTGCACCGTTTTGTTAAAATAAGGCGGCGTTTTTGCTGGGTTTCATTGAAATTCAGCTTAGTTCTGAATGCAAACGCATTCAGCATCTGCACAAGCGTACTTTTAAGAACCGCACAGTTCTTTCGATAAATAATTATGTCGAATAAACGTTTATGAATTCTTAATACTTGTAGTTTTCGGATTAAAAATCTTCCAAATTTCTAAATGATATGAAATAGCTATGGTATTCTGGAGATATCATAATTGAATCGAACATTATGATAACACACACATATATATATATATATATATATATATATATATATATATATATATATATATATATATATATACTCATGAAGATGTGTTATAGCAGTTTTATCTGCATTATAACCTTTACCATTTTGTAATTTTAACTTAGATTATATCAGAGAGCTAGTAAGAATTATAATACATCTTCCAAGGAAAAGTAATTATTTTACTGCTTTAATTAAATTTAAATTCAAGAACATACATAACATTTAACTTTTAGCTGGGAGGGCTAGTTATAAAATTAGAAGCAGAGTCCTACAGAACATAAGGCAGGAACTTCTGGCTGGGAAAGGAGGTCGCAGCTATTCTGACGGCGAAGGCGCAAGTGCCATTTGTCGAGGGAAAGTGGGCGCGAGTGACTTCTTATTTCCAAGGACCCTGCCGTGCAATTAGTGTCGGCTGCACGTCATGGAACTTGCAGAGCGCTCTTATCTCTTTTCTTTGTCCTTCGCGTAAGTTACCTCGCACCTTTGGATCTGTTTCCTCGTTACAATGCATTGTTCGCCCTTCATTAAATGTACACAGTGGAAGTTTGCGCCTGAGAGTTTGATCGTTAATGCTTCGCTGTTTCAACGAGGCGTGCAACTAGCCACGACCTCACACGTTGTATAATACGCTTAGTTGAATGTAAAATATCTGCGTTGTTAATGCGCTGAAATAATGGATTTGTCAAGATTTTGCAACATAAATATTTGCGGAATCTGCAGCTCGTATTATCGTTAAGTAGCTTAAGAAAATAATTGTTTGCGAAAATAATATTTTTTGAAGAATAATATTTCTTTAATTTTAATTGGATTTGATAATTCAATAGAATAGTTAGTAATTAAAGAGAAATATAATAATGCAATTCCATCGCATTGAAATTCATATTCAGATAAGTTTTATGAAAATGATACCCTATTTCACAGAATACCTCTTAAGCACTAACGGTTGTTTCGATGTAGGGTTTTCCTCCGACAATTTGGCTAATTTCCCTAGGACCTAAATTTGCTTAGCTTGCTCTGATTATCCTCATGTTTTATGGACTAAAGTTCCTAGAGAAGCACATACGTATGTTTAATAATCATTAGCAATTGCAAATATATGGCGTTTAGCTGAAATTTTGAGATAGTAGGTTACGAATATATAATGGGAATGCAGAAGTAATTGGATCGTACAATTCCAATTTCTTTGCATCACTTCTTAGCCTGCCGTATTAAGTTGTCTAATTTATTTTACCTCTATATCTACGCTGCAATTTCATGGGTCTCTAGTGCACTTCCGTTGCTTCTCTGGAACGAGGTTAGGAGGTTAGGAAGCTAGACGTCAGAGCATGAATTACTAGAGAAACAGAGCTCTAAAACAAAAGCAGAGCGAGAGGACAGAATCTTCTTGAAATTCTTAGCAGTAAGTTCTGATGTTTTAATGAAGAACATCAGCCCAATCTACTGGAAATTTGATAAACTTGTAAAACCAAAGGCAGAAATCAGGGAGCATTAACAGTGGTTAATGCAAAAGAGCAGAAAATTCTCTTTCCCAGACCAACTGAGTGTTCACGTGATACATGACTTTCGAGGCGTTAGCCAATATACAAATATTTGAATAAGGCATAAAGATCATTTAATCGGTGAGATGCGTTGGTAAAACGTGATTATTACAACACGGTAATGAATACAAGCATTTTTCAAAATTCTGCTAATTTATTACATTCTTCCATAAATTTTCTAGTTATTAATAGACTCTACACATCTTAAGTGTTATTGCATCCAACGTCCAAGCAATTACGAATGCACTTCTTGGAAATTGTCTTGAAATTTCTATTAAATTTCTAAAAATTGACCTTTTGAACTATCTAGTAGAACTGATAGTGTCCATTCAACACTTTATAAATCAGTGTTGGTATCCAGAAGAACTATGCAATATTCTTTGAACAATTTAATAAAAGGCCCGAAAGGCCTCATTTTGTAACCACTGTACGGATCTGAACGGAAGGCAAATAACTGCGAAAGAAGGGTCCAGAATGCAGGGTTTTCGAGTACAATGGTAACATGTGTTGCAATTTAACGTGCTTTGCTAATTACACGCGCTTTTTACTCTACCACCACAGTTAGAAACAAATTCAATTTATTATGATCACGTCACCAGCATCGTACACGATACGAGACACATCATTGCACACGATAATTATTGTGAGGTATCGCAGTGTCCGACTTCGCATTTATACACAAAGGCCCAAAAGTGAGAACATATCGAATGTTGTGTAGTGCTTAATACTGCGCAAAATTTCTCTAATAGGTAACTGAAACTATTTTTTGCTGTGACGGTCAACATGGAATTATCGATGATTGTGATCTTTCTCGCATAATATGGTTACATTCGAGCCGACAACGCCCCTCCCAGGCATCCTATGCTGTGGAAAACCGTTCGTTGTGAGATAATTGCCCTAATAAGTATATATAATAACAAGTCTTGTGTTCGTTAGAATTAAACAAGATCTTCTGTGAAAGTATGAACACTGAGAAGTCAGAACATTTCAACGTATTAGAGTTGAAGAAATAATGACTACTTACAACAAATAAAAGTGCAGCTGTTATCTGTGGAAAGTTGGTTTACAACAGCGTTAGTCAACACAAAACTTCACAAAATTGTTTTTAATTGATAGTGAATACATGTGCTGACATAACAGTGAAATATTAATTTAATGCAATTAGTACAAACTCTTAGGACACCAGCGCCATACATGAGCTAACGTATCCTGAAAATCGTTCATTCAAATAATTTAATTTCTACTCTCACTCTTCATCCTGTGGTGTATTCATTCATCTGAACCACATCCTGTAGTGTATTACAGGTAAAGGAGTGGGTGAAAGGAATGGATCTGTTCTGCGTTGTATGGATTGTCTTATATCAGTTAACACAAAAGCTGGAATTAAAATGTTTGTTCTCTACGTGTGAAAATATTGCTAAGATAATGCAACTATGGGTGGCTGAGTTCACTATCCAGGTATAGGAATGTTGATCTTTGCCGCTAATGTAAGAAAAAATAATAAATATTTTGTAAAATTGGTCATGAGCTGAAAAAATATCGAACTAGATTTAGATTTATTCAGTCAAAAAAACAGTAAAAACTGTATGTGACGTAGGGGAAAAAAAACAATTTACTACTACAACAATATACTCTGAAAATAATGTTTGTTTACGAAACATGATGTTGGCAATTTAATGAAATAATTGTGAACGTTGTCATTGCCAACAATAGTATTTAATATAAGAGCAGCTTTCGATGGCTTAGCCATCATCATCAGTTGTCTGCTGGATGGAAGCCACAAAACGACTACAGGTAGTCACAAGCCATCGAAAGCTGCTCTTATATTAAATACTATTGATGGCAATGACAACGTTTAGAATTATTTCATGAAAAATGCCAACGATAACGCACCACAACACCTATATTGGCAATTTAATCTATTTTACAAGATATATATATATATATATATATATATATATATATATATATATAAATCTAAATAAGAGTTCAGTAATTTCACGTTTAGAAGAGTTCTCGATATTTAGCAGAAAATAAAATAAAATTAATTTGAAGAAGCCGTCGTCTGCGCCGAGGAGACTGCAGGTTCGAGTCCAGCTTCAGCACAGTTGTATTAGTGATTGTCTTCACTCATCATCATCATCATCATCATCATCTTATCCCGTCATAATTTGTAATTCAAGGCTTTACAAACTTGCCTTACAAAGGGATACATCCGAAATTCTGATCTCCATAATGGCACACGTTAATATCTCTCCAAGATAGAATATGAGTGTGCCTCGGTAAGATTAGGTTAGAACGTGGTTAGAAACGCAAATAATAATAATAATAATAATAATAATAATAATAATAATAATAATAATAATACTTTTTATGGAGTAGTAGTACTCAATCGCCTTTTTAGCTAAAACACATTTATGTTTTTAAAGGACGACCGGCTGTTGAATCTTTAATGAGAGAGTGGAGATTGATTTTTGATCCTATTTTTTTTATTTAAGTCGATATAACATTATGTGTATTATCGAAAAAATGTATTTGACTACATTTATGCACACTTGCGCAGATTTGTGCAGACATTATGCAGATTTGTCGTATCTAATTATCAGGTTTTTTTCACCGTCCATGAACTAAGCCTAGCCATAAATTATTTGTATAGAATTTATTTGACACCATGTATAAACCAAATAGTTATACGAGGTCATTCTTGTTTTGTATCTTTTCTTCCAGGGAACCACATGCCGACTATGTCAGCCACATTCAATACATTACTCGCGTCGTTTCCAAAATGAGCGCAGATGAGACCTAATTAGGGCAGTAATTCCTAGAATTAATAATGACCGACTCTGCCAGGACTTTACATTCATTTAAGCGTGGCATGTAGAAGATGACGAGTAACATGTAAATGTGTTTCCGCCCTCCACGAATTCCCATTCTCTAGCTGGTATTGTATCCATATGACCTTACATACGTCTGTACATGATACTTTCATTGATAACAATATGTTCTCTGGGGATGAGCCAACGCAGCAAAACTGGATACGACTCGAATTCTCGAGTACGAGATATCTTAGATATTCAAGCGATATAAATGTATCAGCTGGATTATGGATTATCTCGAAGGAATAGAGTAGCGCTTGGAATAAGATACGCGTCGTCAACACGTGGTTTCTGTCATTACCTATCAACCTCAGAACACAAGCAAGATGTAGGCTTCACACGAGTGTATCATACCCAGTAGTAATACAAAGCTAGCATAACAAAAATCTTACAGTTCGCGGAATGATTATCTTTTTAACTATTACCAATTAGTTCAGCAAATACTTGTATTACTGTGCACAATAGCTGATTTTCGACGGCTTTGCTGCCCCTTAAAAATGAACGGAAAAATAAATATAATAATAATAATATTAATAATAATAATAATAATACCGAAATATAGTTGCCTCTGTTGCCGAGAAGAAGCGAAAATATCAGGCCTTGGCTATTGAACTGAGCGACATGTGGCGCTTAGTATCTGTTGAAGGAGTCCCTGTAGTCATCTCTGCAAATGGACTGATCTCCGAAGAACTAATTTCATCGTCTGCAAGGCTTGGCCTTAAGAACTAGCGCATTCAAACAATGCAAAAGGATGTTCTCCTGAGTACTGCATTCATCGTTAGGAAGTTTCTATTGCTATAACTGACCGCCCGAGTTTGCAAGCGTAGCAGGCACCTTAGTTCTACAAAGGTCCCGGTGTCTGCTATAGGCACCTCGCTAAGCGAGAGACTTGAAGAAATAATAATAATACTTAGTATGATAGCGTTGGGAGAGCATTTGAAGATGTGCACGAGTTGAGTGGTCAACATACGCACAAAAACTAGTCTTGTGGCTGGTAGCTTGCAGCATTTGACAAAAAAGTATTGAAAAGTTTTCATACGTCTGGGTATTTATTAATACAATCTGCTGCGTGCCAACCAAGCCACATTGAAATGGTCTTAGCAGTGTTGATACGATCTGCGTTTAATACACCCCTTTTGATCGTATCTGCGTTTAATTCAAACTGAGGGAGTCCTTTTGTGAACGTTTATCACTTGGCTTTAAAAATATTTCAAACCGTAAACAATTTAATTTGTATGAATGCCCGACTCCAAAATTCTGATGAGCAGTACGGACGTGGACAAGCTCTGAGTTGCCGCGCAGATAACAGTGTATGAGTGAAAAGTCTTATCAGAACCTGTGCGATCGATAACGCTCGTGAATAGACGTAGTCAACGATCGTTTTGCCGCATTGCGGCAAAACCACGATATAAACATTTAGTTTATTAATAGTGCTCCACCACAAAGACAAAAATACCAACTGTGTTTATATAGTGTGTAATCACAACTATAAAATAGTGAATATTATAGTGAAAAGTGCCACAAACAAAACGACAAAGTTCTCAAAATGATATCGGAAGAGGATTCACTAGGAAGACACATTACCAGTTCCATAGAACTTTTAAATAATGATGGAAATTATGAAATATACACAAATCAAAACAACTCACAACCCTTGCAGCAAAACCAAACAGCAGATCTACATCAACAATATCAACAACTACTACATCAAAACCACATCCTTCAAGAACATCTCAGCAAATTAGAATATCAAAACCAGATGCTTCAACAACAGCTTCAGCTTTCTCGGTCCGACCCAACTGCACTTACCTCTCAAATACGCGAGGATCATACTCATACAACGGAGAAACCCCAATCTGCAGATGAGAGGTCCACAGATGACGACAGTGAACTCTATCAACCAACAAGTGCTCAATACCAACCCAACAAAAAAAGAGGACTATCAAAAGTAAGTAATCATAGTGACGCAAAACGTAGAATGTTGAACAACAGTTCTAGTAAAGACGCTTTTTCAATAAATAGGTACTCAATCTTAGAATCAATAGACGAATCTGAAGAAACTGTTAATAATAATGAACCACAATCAGAAAACATAAAAATACCCCCAATTTGTATCAGAAATGCAGAAAACATAACCCTACTAACAAAAGATCTAAAAGAACTAATTGGAAAGGGATTTACCTTCAGAACCATAGGGAATTCGGTAAAAATACTATTGAAAAACATTACAGATTATCGAAAAACAAGAAAATACTGTGAAGAGAAAAACGTTCCTTACTATACTTACTGTTTACAAACAGAAAAAAACTTATCAGTAGTGATAAAAAATGTACCTCTAATTTTCACTGAAGATGAAATATATAGTGAACTTGAAAGTCTAAACTACCCTATTAAAAAAGTAACCAGACTAACCAATAAAGAACAAATACCGTTCAAAGTAGTAGCATTAGAACTAACTAACTCCGCCGAAGGAAAAGAAATATTCAAATTAGATAAACTACTTCACTGCATTGTTAAAGTTGAAATAAGAAGGAAACCACAAGGCCCCCCTCAATGTAAAAAATGCTTCACATATGGACACACAAAAAATTACTGCACAATGCCACCAAGTTGTGGATACTGTACTGAGCATCATTGGACAAAAGATTGCAAATTATTACAATCCACAAATCCACCACCCCCAATTTGTACTCTCTGCAAAGAAAATCATATGGCTACCTCTAACCAATGCAAGTATTCCCCAAAAAGAAAGAGAATCCTTCAATCAAATTACTTCAATACACAATTACAAGCTCCACAATCACAACACAAATATGATAACAAAACTCACACACAAATATTCCCACAACAAACATACATAAATCGAAATCCTTCTCAGCCACAATTAGCTCTTAATAAAAAATCAAAACACAACTGCACCCACATATGCACAAACAGTTACACAAAACACCATACAGTCAAATATTACACAAATTATAATGCAGATGTTACCAACAATAGTCAACCAAATAACAGTAACATTACTCCCACAAATACAAAATATTGTTTCAAATCAAATCTCAAATATAATAAGAAATGGATAAACAGCACAACTTAAAATCAATAACACTACTTAACTGGAATGCAAATGGCCTAACAAATAAAAGAAATACACTTATTCAATTCCTGAAAAACCATTCAATAACAATCGCATGCATAACAGAAACACATCTTGCTCCAGGACAACCGTTCAAAATCCCTGGATTTAACTGTTACAGAGAAGACAGAATATGCCAACACGCCGCAGGAGGAGTAGCAATATTAACTAAAAAGAATTTAGACCACTCATTAATTTCTATCCCTAAATCAAACAACCTAGAATTAATTGCAGTAAAAATAAATCTAAAAAATGAACGCGTAAATATCATATCAGCATATAAACCACCCAAAAAACAAATCGATGTAAACGAATTAAACCTAATACTACATAATACAGAACCTACAATCTTAATGGGAGATCTAAACAGCAAACATACCAATTGGGGCTGTAAAGTAAACACACCTAATGGAAGAAAATTACTAAAAGCATCATCAACATTAAATTTTCAAATCATAGCTCCATCAAATCCTACTCACTACCCCAAAAACTGTAATGCTGAACCAGATATCCTTGACATTACCATATCTAAAAATTTAAAACATACCCTATATGCTCATGTACTACCCGAATTAGACTCAGACCATTGTCCTGTTATACTCACTACTGATATGAACTATATTAAAGCTGAGTTACCATTTGGCTTAGACACAAAAAACATAGATTGGACAAAATTTCAAACAAACGTTGTTAATTCCCTTCCCACAAACCGTTTCATGAAAAATAAAGAAGAAATTGATATTGCCATAGATACCTTCACCAAAATCATACTAAATGCAGCAAAAGAAGCAAATACAAAGCCAAATTACAAACCAAATTATTCACAACATACAATACCTATTGACATTGAAAAATTAATTAAAAAAAAAACACAGAATTCGCAGGCAATGGCAGCAATATAGGAGCCCTGATCTAAAGAAAATATTAAATAAACTAACACACCAAGTTAAACTAGTCCTAGACGAATACAGAATTCAACAATATAAAAATCACATCAAAACAATAAATCCTAAGGACAGCAATCTATGGCAGGTTACAAAACAAATATTGAAAGAACCAACAATTATACCAGAACTAAAGAAATCAGATAAAACAGCTACAACAACAAAAGAAAAATGCGAATTACTAGCAGAACATTTTCAAGAAACATTTTCACCAAATACAACCACAAACAATAACAACTTAATCCACATCAATAACTGTGAAGTAACAACAGTTCCACACCCAGTAAAATACATATCACCAAAAGAAACATACCAAACAATCAAACACCTAACTAAGAAAAAATCAGCTGGAATTGACCAAATATCAACCATACTCTTACAAAAACTAAATAAGAAAGCAATTAGATACCTAACTGCAATATTTAACTCAATGTTAAGAACAGGGTACTACCCCAAAAAATGGAAACACTCCATAGTAATACCAATTCCTAAACCAAACAAAAACCCAGCATCTACAGAAAACTATAGACCTATAAGCCTAATACCTATTGTAGCCAAAGTAATGGAAAAACTAATCCTAAAAAGACTGCTGCAATATATTAATGAAATTCAATATATACCACCTTTCCAATTTGGGTTCAAAGAAAAGCACTCGACAACACACCAACTTTTAAGAATCACAGAACTAATTTATAAAAACTTCGAACAAAAAAATCATTCACTGGCTGTTTTCCTAGATGTATCCCAAGCATTTGACAGAGTTTGGCACGAAGGTTTAATATTCAAACTTCAAGAATCCGGACTACCCCTCTACTTGTTAAAAATAATAAAAAGCTTCCTAAAAGAAAGAGTTTTTACAGTAAGAATAAATTCAACCTACTCCACACAAAAAGAAATCACAGCTGGAGTACCACAAGGCAGCCCATTATCTGCAACCCTATTCAACATATTCACAGCAGATTTCCCAACTACCCAAAACACAACAACAGCATTATTTGCTGATGACTGTGCAATACTAACCTCTAACAAGTGTCTAAAATCAGCCACAAAAAATCTACAAGATGAACTGAACAAAATAACACAATGGGCAGACAAATGGAAAATAAAACTAAACCCGAGCAAATGCCAAGCAAAAATATTCACCCTATGCCCAATAAACACTACTCCCAAACCACTAAAACTACTTGATACCACACTAGATTGGTTACCAAAAAAGACACCCATTAAATATCTGGGATTATTAATGGACACCAGATTAACATGGACTAACCATATAAACGACAAAATCACACAAGCAAATAAAAGACTACATAAATTGTACCCACTAATTAATAAAAAAACCGTTCTCAAAACAGAATGTACATTAGTACTGTACAGAGCAATAATTCTCCCCATCATAATGTATGCATGCCCAATATGGTACAACACTTCAGCGACTAATATCAAGAAAATACAAACATTCCAAAATAAGATCCTACGTATAGCTGTAAACGCACCTTGGTTTATCAGGAACAATCAATTACACTCAGAATTAAAAACAGAAACTATACATCATATACTGCTCAAACGCGCACATTCCTTTTTCACATCTTTATATAACATACCATCAACTGAACATTACAACCTTGGTTCATCAGCAACAACAACCAGAATCAAAAACAGATTTCCATATGATAAATACCTAATTCAATTTGCTGACCCTCCTTAAACCTGACAAAATTAAAATAAATAATACAAATAATAATCAACATATGCACTTATCAAACATCATACAATAATGAGGAACCTGTTGGGCTTCCCTTATTTCTTCTTATATTTAAAGATTAACTGTATTTTTTTCTTCTCTTTCCTTGTGTGAATGTTATCCTTATTTAAATGTAGTTTGAAAGGTATTTCTACTGTTTATTTGTATAATTGTATTTAAGTTGTTATTATATATAATCAATCCCTGTAAAGCAGTAATGCTGGTCTGTGGAAATTATAAAATAAAAAAAAAAATTCTGATATGATTGAGTAATACTTTTGTAGGTCGACGTCCCATCTCGTATAGACGATATTCGTTGATAAATATTTCTGCCAGAAATAAAATGGTTGGTCTGTGGAGTCTAACTATTAAATGAATCAGACTCTTTAATAAAATATTTACATCGTTTATTGATGTGAACGTTAACTTTAACTTTATTATTTTCTTGACAAATATTACTTTGTGCAATTACTTTTATTGGCTTGCCATTAAACTGAAATATTAATTTCTTTGATCTTATACCTTTTAAATGTCTGTTTGTTCTTCTCTTTGCAAGACTAATTGAATTTATTTGTATGACGTTTTCCGCCATGCTTACAGTTCATGAAGAAGTTGAGGCTGCGATGACGTCCATCTGAAATTTCCTCTCGAAGCGTTATGAAGACGACCGGGAAATTTTTGTTCTTGTATCTTAATATTAAGATTTGAAATTGTTACGCTGTAATTTAAGTATAGATTTCCAGAAGAACTCGTTGTTACAAGATTATTAAATAAATGAAGTTTATTTCCCTAAAACTACGAAACTATTTACACTAAATCACTTCCACGAATACCTCGGATAGACATTTCTATTAGCGACTTGCCTCTATAATCGCATTGAGAAAACGTTCTTGCAATATGAACTATTTGATCTTCTAATAAATCTATCTTCCGTATTTAAATTTTTGATACAAGCGTCCCTTACTGACTCTAAATAGCTTCTACAAATGTTCGCTCCCGTATCTGAATCGCTTCTACAAAGTACACGCTTCTACGTCTTAATAGCTTCTGTCGAAATTAAGGTATTGATGAAAAATGTCACCACTTGTCTTATATGACTTTCTAGGACTCAATAGAACTTTTGTCATTTGCTTTAACCCGTCAGTCGGCAGACGGTTATCTGTCCTGATGCCTACACCGGCATTAAAACGTATCACTATTGTTTGTACCTCTCCCTTTCATTCAACCACATGTCGCTAGCTAAATAAAAGAAAACAAATTAAAATTCGGTTATGTCACAATTAATGTCCGTTTTCTTTCTATTAAGAATATCCAATTCACATATTAACTTATTCCAGCCTCGAACACTCATGAGTTCTGAAACTCTTGTTGCAATATTTAGTTTTCTTTTCGTCATGTCCAATACGGCTACCATGCTACCATACACCCTCTTTGTAAGTGCATTATACGACTTGGATGCTCTCATTTCTAAGCACAAATACCTACAAATTTTTGCTTATTTAATTATTATTCGACTAATTCGTATCAAATTTTCTTTTCGAATATTTGCTATATTTCAATATAATAGGAAATGTCAGCATACAAAAGCACTAAAAGATTGTAAGAGACACTAAGAAATCCAATAATAAGCTTAGATATCACCTAACTGTTTCACATTTACTATTCGATTTTGTAATTTCGAATACCCATTTCAGGCCCTCTCAAAGATCGTCAGCGCCAGCCCGTTCCGAATAGGGGAAACTCACAGAGCGCACTTCACTTTGTTCGGGCGAATGTTGAATTCATAACTCTCGCGAATTTACTAGCGCCGACAAGTTGGAAAACTGTTTGACGCTGAAAGACACAGCTCCTATACAGAAACTCGCATTTATCGGTTTTCAACGAATTTCGAAACAAACGCCGTGAATTTCAAGAATCTGCGCCGTCCCCAACTTTTTGTCGAATACGAGCAGCATAACAGCTGTTTTAATGTTAGTCAAGTGACGAGACATGTGTACTGAATTTATTTTCATTTAAGCTTCAGTAGATAAAATTTTTGGTGTGTTTTATTCACGCGATTTTGTGGGAATTAAAAATCATCTAAGAAATGCGGAAATTGAAAATGTCGACCTTATGTCAAATTAAGCCCAACAAAGTCTTATAATCCATGGATATAAGGTCAAATACGTTTGTGTGATAAGATAATTTCACGTAAATTTAATACAGTATGAAAATAATATATTACAGTGTAGAAAAGAATTCCCAAAACGTGAATTAGCTGTTTTCCAAGCACAGACGTAATGGTCGAAGGTGTGATAAAATGTAACTAGGTTGGGGATTTGAAAGTTTCCAGTTCACATCTCTTCAACAATTCATATTTTTATTTCCAGAATCTTAAGATCTTTGAGTCATGTGCTTATCGAAGTGTTGCAAAATATTTGTATTGCATTTTCATACCTGTTCATAATTTTGTTTTTTGAGTTGTTTTTGGTAACAATGCTTATATTCAAATAGGGAAAACAGAGAATAATTAAAAGCTAAAGACCAAATTAGGTATTCATTTATTTGAAAACTTTAAGTTCCGCGAGCCAAGTTGAAATTGGAGTAACGCACTAAAGCTAACTTTTTCGCCAAAGAAACCCGCGGGAACTGACGTCAGTGTTCAGTGACGTCAGTTGAAAAATGGTTTGTCTTCACTTACGCGCCGAGCTGTCTCCGACAAAACATGTTTCAACTATCTTACCGGAGCTTCGTTATTGTAAGGAGATGTTCTTACATACTCCCGTCCGCAAGAAAACCGACACAAAATCTTAGAGTAGTGCATGGAAATCCTATCTAACTGAGACCACGAAGAGTTACTATATAATATTTCATGCACTTTCTTGCAAAAAAAAATCACTCAAGAACTCCATTTGTTCCGTGGAGAATCACTGTCAACTGCATATTGCATTTTCAACTTGAACACATACATTTTATTTCCTTCTTTAGGACGATTAAAGGAAAAGAAATTCTGATAATTAGCATCGAAAGAAAAGTATGAAAAAGAGAAACAAGAACTGACGTCCTTCACTGGGTGGGAGAATTTCCGTTCAAGGCCACTTTAACTGCATTGGGGGCCTTGGGTCTAGAATAATTTTGGGGCCCCTATTCTTACCTTAATCGATCTCCCCCTCCCCCAATTTCAATACTTAAAAATTAAGAAAATCCTATCAATTTACACAGTAATTTTTTTAATAGTTTTTTAAACTATTTTGGAAGTATTTCTTAGTGATTCCATTGAGCATTATTCATACAAAATATTTAAACATATATGTACAAGTATGAATTAGTTTTTTAATGACATTGAGAAAGACTAGAAATAATATCGTTTAATTTCTATCGAATTGTATATAAAATTGAAACGCATCAACCAGCAACATTCCATATTATAAATATTATCCAATGATGCGCGATACATCGCTCTTATACTCGCACCTATGTTTTCCGTATAGTTTAATCATACATCACTTTTTTATACTTTTCATTTTATTGTTTGAAAATTTTTAGTATTAAATATTGTTTTGGAACTATCGTAGGCCCTTGATCATTGGGAGCCCTACGTCTAGATCCCTCGGGTCTCTGAGTTAACTGATCGCGTGGGGACGTTTTGGGCAATTAGACCCCGCTAATGTCTGCGAGATGACTGTCCAAACTCAGCCAATTGTTTATTTTAAGCAGAGCATCCGATTATCCAAGTTACTGATTTTCACCCATTATTAGAAATATAAAATATTATAATAAAAATAATTAAATTAAACATAGTATATCTTTTAAATATGAGAAGAAATAGTTACACTGAGTTCCTAATGTTAGGTTTATTACACTTTCATCCCATTCATGGTAAAGAACTAATACAGGAAAAATAGTAACCATTTTCTCCCAAGGGATGGATAGGTTAGCCAATTGACGTAATTTACACAATTTTTAATTCTTATTACTAATTGTAAAAATTCATAATGGGAATCTGAATATATTTGGACTACTTGACTGTTGAAACGTATTTTTAATTTAAACTGGCAAAATGAATGAAACCTTTAGAAATACATAGTTGATTTATTAATATGATGTCAAAGTCTAAACGTACAATGTGCGTAAACACACAACATAAAATGATAACTGTTTGTTAACATTTGTATATCGTATTAATACAAAAACGCAGCAAAAATGCATGGGGTCAACCCGATAGCAACATTATTTGAGCCACCAGACCCGCAGAACAGGCGTAAATCATTCCCTCGTATCTGGGTTGCAATAAATGGCAAGGGAATTGTTATCTTATTAAGACTTATTATTAATTGACCAAATATGAAAACACGAAAATAATACTTTACTTAACATATCCCTCTATATTCTACAAAGAGTAAGTAAGTTCACGAGGTATAAACACACGGTCGTCCTTTTAATCCTAAATTGCGAAGGCGAAGCATTAATAGAAAGGCGCAGTCTGACAGACTACTTTTGGTAAAAATAAAGAAAATATCATTTTTACAACGAAACACTAAATTATAGATTGAACATGTATTGTAATATATGGAGTTCCAAAGTACATTTTAAAGATTTTTGCAGATACATCTAAATGACTTCACTCTCACACCAGACACTTGCTTAGTGCTGTTCACACATGGTTTTTGAGAAGCGTCCGCAGTTGTACCTTGCCATGCGTACTTCTCTATGATTGCCAACGTCCCATTTTGATTGCTAAATGTTCAGAGCAGAACTTAAATGCTACAAGACAAGGAGTTTGTAGGGATTATTTATAATATTAGCCAATATAGCGCCAAAAATATCAATGACGTAACTACAAAGGCGTAGTCTACTAAACGACGCGTATTAAAATGGAAACAGACCCGGGCGCATCATTACGTGTATTCCACTAGCTAGTTACACAACGAAGGTGCAAAGAGTATTAGAATCGAGAAGTGAGAGTAAATAAGTGGGGTGAGCTTTCGAGACTAGTTGCGTCGTCTCACAAACGACACCTTTGTCATCTAGGGTTAATGTTACCAATAAAACATTTCTTTGCCGTTTAGGCCTCAGAAGTCTAGATTTCCATAAATAATATTTTTGTAATATTCCAATTTTGCCGCAGCCTACGTGACTGGAACTAGTGCATGTATCCAGGAGTTGAAGGGACTTAGTAGATTCGCGATGTCATTATCGTAATTTGCAAACCACCAGTTCACTGCAATTCTGATTGACCTACAGGGTCTCACCGTCTAATGCCAGACGTGATCGGGTCCGCTCGATATGGCACTGTCGTAATGTTCACCCTTGTTCCGTCATTTCTCACATTTTTGATATTCGTATTTCGATATATTCAAATATTTTTCTTGAATGATTAATGGAATATCCTCCAAACTTTGACTCACTTTAATCTCCAACTTCTAGTCTGGGCATAATAGAAATAGAGAAATCGTCAAAATGGATCTGCTGAATAGATGCCTAGCGTTTCTCAGCAAAATGACATAATAAATATTTGTTCATCCAAACGAGGAGAATACGGTGCGACTTCTGATTCCGTGAAGTTACTCACGAAGTGTAAATCACGATTTTTTTGGTTGTAGCGCGAACACACTGCAACTGGTCCGAGCCGCCACTGCTCTCATTTGCACGTGGTGCAAGGGGTGGATGGGTGGGGTGGGGTGGGGAGGGGAGAAGGGGAGCAAGAGGGGTCTTCCGCGTCGTTCCGCTGCGGGCCTTTTGGCGCATTAGCCTCCTCGTGTGGAGCGAAGTTGCACCTTCGACCGCCTCTCTCCCCCCGAGGCCATGAGGCACAATTAGCTGAGGCCACGTTGGCCTCCCCGACGCGTGGGGACGGGAGGGTGACGGTGAGCCGGCGGTGGGGGTGACGGTGTCATCGGGGCAGGAGAGTCAGTCCGTGGAGGGCTCCAGGGCAGAAAAGGGGCGAGGTCGTGAGCAAGGTGGCTAAGGGATGGCTGCACCGTGACAGTGCAGGGGACGGGAACGGGAATAATGGGTTGCGGCGGAAGATGGCCAAGGAGATTAGAGCCCTACCATGGCGATGGGATCTGAGGCGGAGTGTGTTAGGACTCAGCAGCAGGCGAGGGTACCACAAACCCTTTCTCTCGCTACCTTTCCCAATCACACACACCTCACTAGAGTTGTCCAAGAACCCGTCCGTCCTTACTTGGTGAATCGTATTTGACGGCTTAAGATCCAGTTGGGCTCGCCCTAGTTCAGAAACCTGATGTGACTTGTGACCTGTATGTAAGCGACATAATAAAATGGAAGTATAAAAATTCGTATTAAGTAATAAGGTGGCTCTTTGTTATAGGGTAATTAAAATTGTTTGAATTTTTCCTCTCCTATTCCGTGTATGAAGCCTTGAAATTGAAACAGAATACGCAATAAATTGCTTTAAAAAGCAGTTTAGTATTTACTACCTCCAACACTATTTTCCCCTGAAAGAAATGTACGTAGGTATGACAAGTCCAGAAATAGTTTAAATATATTCTGGAACAAATTATTCACGACTTAATTCTGCAATAACACGAAAATAGCAAAACAAATTAGATTCTTAATAACGGTCACGTTTTCAAGAGAAACATATCTATGTGCATTTCATGTATATGTATACATGTCATTTCTGTATATCCACAACACTATTTGAACGAATGAACATCGAGCATTATTTTTGTTTTGATTTTCCTCTGTAGAAATAAATATTTTTAAGTAAAAGAGACTAGATGAAAGTACCTTTTACCTCTTTCATCATAATACTGTTCCAGAGACGACGTCTTTAAAACTTAATTGTTACATTTCGTGAGGTATCATGGGCTTAAATCGTATCTCTACATTTCTAATGATACAGAATACATCGAGTCAGGAAAGACTGAGAACATTCATGCACCAAGCAATTTTTGGACGTCCTTGAAAGCACAAAATGTTGAAGCAATGTTCATGTACGTAAAAATGAAAGCTGCAGATGCGAATAATGCATTGTAATTTTCAACATGGGGCTGCAACGTGGTTGAATTCTCATACCACCTTCTATTTTTATCTGAACCACCATCCTCGTGTAGTCATTTCTCATCACCATTAACTCCCTCACAATCTCTTATAATCATTCATGTTCGAGTGTGGTAATGGCGAATTAACTAGAATTACCTACCCACGCCTAAGCTCAGAAGTGAATTATGCAATAATCATAATCAAAGACTGCATGCACGTGCTTCATGATCAATTGTGTTTTACCACGTGTCTGATAAAATTGCTTTACCATGAACCTAACGGAAATGGAAAAATCTTCAGAGTTTTTTAATAATGATTTCTGCAGCTGCGCAAGCAGTATAAGGGTCAGACCACACCCATTTCACTAATTTGACCTGAGTTCAAGTCTAGGACGATGTGAAATTTGTGAGGACGAAAGGAGATTTATAGGATATTCCTGTTTTCCTAGCAACACATTCCACCATTGCTCGACTGCAAGTCAGTCTTTCAACATCAACATTTTCCCATCAATTCATCCATTCCAGGTTGAGCCGAATTGCGGTGATTCAAGAATAATACTATTGTAGTTAAAGTGGCATTGGGATTATAGTTCATTAATGTTGCGGTATATCCATAAATAAAGACTAAGACTAATTTATGCGCAAGATGAAAGCACATAAGCACGTATGCGGTGTTCAACTCCACGACCTTTTTATGCATTTTGCAGTGCAATGGCAACTATGCAAATGTTAGCAAGTCCTCAGATCGCACGTTCGTTGCGCCGGTAGCCTGCGGTGAAACTGTCCTCGCCGCAAGAGGGAGTTCCCTAACCATTAACCCAGATTAGAGAGAGGGGAGCGAGGTTAAGCTGTGCCTGGAATTTTCTTTTCCTCCATTCGCGGAACTCTACATTTCGCTCGTGTGGCTAGCCTCTTTGCATTTACAGAACTCGTGGCCCAGTCACAATATTATGCCTTTTCGCGTATGAGACGATGTAGAGAAAAAACGGAGGAGGATCTGCTGGAGAATTTGGAATACTCAAATTTCCAGACTAGAGAACTGGGAGTTATTTTAAAAAAATGTTTCTATTAAAATACATTGCGCTGTTATAAAAAAATAATGGGATACTGTAGTTTCCAGCAGTATATTAAAAAAAATTGCTCGAAACGCCACTGAAGAATTACATAGGGCAATTTGGATTACGTTATCGTCAAGATTAAAATTCTGAGAAATACTGGAATATTCCAACACTTGGGGGTATTGAGGTGTTATGTTGAAGATTTAGAATACTGTATCTTACAGACTAGAGAACTGGAACTCGTTTAAAAAATTTCCATACATTGGATTTGCGAAATTACACACAAAAATAGGATTATTTAACTTCTAGAGATATATAACAGTAAAAAATCATTTTGGATATATTGGTACAATAGTATTTACTTAATACAATAATATTTAGCATATTAATGGTATAGTGAGACTTGAAAAATTAATACAAGGTTTCCGCGTTTAAATCAATATTTTTCTCCCTTTCAGTTGATTATGCATTACTAAACAAATACAGATTAACTGTCGAAAATTTATTTTCATCAGTGAATGTGTGGAAATTTACTGTTCTATTTCTGGTAATATGCCAAAATTATACATTACCTATATCGTACAGAACACGGCGTAATTCAAATCGGAAGATAAACGCATTAAAGTTCTTATTTGCATGTTTGTTTTAATTGCGCCAAATGTGTGTGAATCATTAAATTAGTAATTGATAGCTTCACTTCAAGAAGGCTCATTAAGATAAAATTTACAACAATGTTCAGTTCCCCTGTGCTAACAAGTGACAACATTATTTTTGTTTATTTCCAGGTGAGTTCACCTTGCAAGTTCCTTCCTTGAAATGCAGAGCGTAACATTAACGGTGAGTTTGGTTTCATCCTTTCATTATGATCATAAATTTACTGAATTGCGTTAATGGAATTAATTTTAGAAAGAGTAACCAGGTAATACAGAAACTCACAGAGACTTTCAATTTGGAATGGATTTGGTGTCATTAACACAAAAATAATTAGAATGGCATGGAATATACATAAATAGAATAGCTATTAATTACCATACTTTGATACGAACATCATATAGAGTCGCTTATTTCTATAACGGGGCATTAGTCAATTGGTGCAAAAGCGTTGCATATTTCATTGATCATTATCAAACGTGTATCATTAAAACAATTGGACCAGACAATGATAATTTAGCTATTTAACTTGCTATAACTGTCTCAATTTAAATAACTAGAAGCAAATAAATAATTAAAATGTTCATTAATTGCAATTATCTTCTATTCTCCTTTTTGTGAGTACTTGCTACGATAGAAGGCTCATTGCTCTATTTTGAGAATATTTGTTCAAACTGAGTAAAAATTCAAGTAATACTTGTACCGTTAACATTTACTAAAATATTACATAAATAATATCTATGATAGAATTAATTGAATTTATTTTGTTTTAAAGCATTAATATTGAGTTTTGTAGTACTGCTGGATACTCCTAGCAGCTCGATATTAAATGCGACCTTGCAGACCTCTTAAAAGTTGACTTTCACTTTGATGAGAGTGAGTTGGTTAACCACTACAGAGATGCTTTACATGTTTTACCGGAGAGTTTTCAACGAAACAAATATGATTTCTCATTTTATGATTTATTATAGTCAATCCTTGGCTCGACATTTCTTTTTAATGAAAAAAATTATAGTAAAACCCTAATTTTTTATATGTAGTGGTATATTTTAATGTTAATGAGAATCAAATTAAGTATTATTATTGGAAAGCAATTATTTTACTGACAATATACTAAAGAGACAACGTTTCGCGACACCATGTGGCCGCATCATCAGATGGTCTGTTATCGTGCAGTTTTTACAATTAAAACTGATTCTGACATCGTAAAAATGTGCTCTAGCGGTACGAATGCTCTTTAAAATACGTGGGGCTTCAAGTGGGTTGTTTTGCGGCCAACGACTAGAGCACTTAGTTGCCTTCAAAGAAAAGCCTCATGGGAGAAACGGAATCCTAAATATTTCGAACATGATTCAAGGTTCTGCGTTGTAATTAACTCCAATTCCTTTTAGTTTTATTTACCTTGATTTCTCAATTAAATCGTCATTTTTTTTACTTTAACGTACATTTCCCGACCTAACTTTTTTATAATACAAAGAAATCAACCTTCTGCTTTTGGGGGATGTTTTCCCCCAAATTTGAGCAAATTTTGTGAAAAAATAATTTTCAGGAACGCGGTCACTGCTAAATAATACTATCATGAAAAAATGAAGAAAAGGTTAAATATCCAATGTACGTACATAAAACAAATTTGTGTTAAATTATTAAAACGTAAATAGAATATCTGTGGGTTGGTCCAATAACATATCGTGAGTTTGCGTATTCAAAACCGGCCGAATAAAGAATTTCAAAAGACGACAATATTCTTCGGGCTCCTTCCGCAGGAAAGGAAGTAGTACCGATAATTCGATCTGCAGTAAGTGAAATAATCTGAAGAATAAATTAGAAGAATTACCTTCAAATTCCAAAACAGTGTTTGCCAACTCAATGCTGTGTGCCGTCACAGAATCTGCTCCGAACGGATTAGCGAAGCAAAGGGAGTGCCCGACGCGGCGGCGGGTCAACATTTTACCAGTGATGGAACGGAAATGTACGTTGGAAAGCTTATAATTGTGTTTTTAATTGCTAATTATTATAAGGAAGGTTTGTAATTCAATAACAATATGAAGAATTATATAATAGAACATACATTATTATGTAACTCATTGCCATAATCGATTATATTATAATCAGCTACGTTAAAAAATAGAAAACAAATAGGTACCAGTTAGGGTCACGTGGGAGAATTTGGACCCCTGGCTTCATTAGTTTTCTTTGAGAATTCTTGATTTAAATCCTCATGATCTTTAGTATTTTTATCATAATCTTAAATATGCAAATTCCTTTTTTTATCCCATGATTGCAGGCTATGTCAACTCAGAATTTATTTTTATCTCGCAGCTTTCTCTGAGTCTCAAAGGTACGAATGCATATATAGCTAAGACTTTTTAAAATACTGCACTTCTTTTAAACACACTAAACACTTCGCTATTGTTTGAGTATCAAAAAAAGGAAACCTTTCTTCTCAAACCAAAATAAAATTAACGAGTGTAAATTGCTTCCCACTCATGTTGCCTGAAACACTGGTAAAGGCCCACTGCCAATGTTTTCGTTACTAACGACCGCCGTCTGTCCCTCACTCACCGCCCAGCCACCCAAAACACACCATCCACTCCCCCACACCCACACATACACCTCCACCTCCACACACATACACTTCCACACACACATACACCTCCACACACACATACACCTCCACACACATACACCTCCACACACACATACACCTCCACACACACACATATACTCACCCACACCCATACACCCACACCTACACAGACACACCTACATACACACACACCTACATACACACACACACCTACATACACACACACACCTACATACACACACACCTACATACACACACACACCTACATACACACACACACCTACATACACACACACACCTACATACACACACACCCCTACATACACACACACCTACATACACACACACACACCTACATACACACACACCTACATACACACACACCTACATACACACACACACCTACATACACACACACACCTACATACACACACACACCTACATACACACACACACCTACATACACACACACCTACATACACACACACCTACATACACACACACCTACATACACACACACACCTACATACACACACACCTACATACACACACACCTACATACACACACACCTACATATACACACACACCTACATATACACACACACCTACATATACACACACACACCTACATATACACACACACACCTACATATACACACACACACCTACATATACACACACACACCTACATATACACACACACACCTACATATACACACACACACCTACATATACACACACACACACCTACATATACACACACACACACCTACATATACACACACACACACCTACATATACACACACACACCTACATATACACACACACACCTACATACACACACACACCTACATACACACACACACACCTACATACACACACACACACCTACATACACACACACACCTACATACACACACACCTACATACACACACACCTACATACACACACACACACCTACATACACACACACACCTACATACACACACACTTCGTTCCTCCCTGCTTGGCTGCACTGCGTCTCTGAGCGACACGGTGGGGAAAGATGCTCTGGCATTTCTCTTCCAGTTGGCAATCGCTGTTCTGAAACAGTCGCTGTAATACTCTTACAAAATTACATGGAAGTTTCAAAATTACATCAGCCAACGATCACATAGACCCTGATACTGGGCATGTACCCAAGAAAAATTTGTCGCTGAAATGAATTTCCTAGATACGAACTCATAGCCGCCTGTAAATAGCTTCAGTTATAAAAGTGCGTGGAATGATATCTACATACTATACAGATTTAATTTTAGATTGTCATTATACGTCAAAAGAAATTAACATTTAAGACTTTTCTCATCAAGTAATGTATGAGTGGCTTATATACTATTACTAACAATGATTTCCAAATTGTTAATATGTCGTTGTGTTTAATAATGAAACGCACAAAAAAGGACAATGAAATCTCAAAAATATGAATCTACATTTCGCTGGAATATCCTTAAAACTTGTCCGAATATAAGTTAATTCATTCTTCAGTGCATTGACATGCGAGTGTGACGAGAAAGAATCATCTATTAAGGTTACATACCGCTTTTAATTTCACATTGTGTTAAGTTGTCCAAAACATCAAAGTGAGGTGTGAGAGGTGGATAGAGATCCTAGGTGTCTGTTTGCTCACATGATTTCAACTTAATGACTGTCAATTATATTTTACTACACATTCATCCGACCTTAAATCATACGAATTATGGAATCCGTAAAGTCGAAAGCATTATGTAGATTATTTTATTGGGGTTGGCATTTTATTTACACAATAACTTTTTCCTTGATTTGAAGTCCAAATACACAACATTTCATTGAGATCTGAATAAAATTGTAGATTTGTATAAAACTAACGAAACAATTCTTTAACTAATAGAAAATAATGATCTGAAAAACATTATGCCCAAAAGCTCAACATTTTAGTGAAAATTTGAATCAACATTGGGTTAGCAGTTCGAAGCCTGAACAAACGTACAGAAAGAGTAAAAAATTGAAATTTAGTAAAACTAAATGAATGGACTTTTGTACCATTTAAATCACTATATGAGATTATAAAAAATCACTAATTTTGAAATCACAGAAAAACACTTTCATTTTACTTACGTTGATAACTACATAATACGAAATTCAATGCACATCCTGAATTCCAAAATATTCTAATATCAATGTAGTACAAATATTCTAATACCCATACATACATAAATATTACAATGTATAATTGATCATGATGCATTATCCAATGGAAATGGTTCTTTGAATCTTTAACACGCAAAAAATATTTATCTGTAAATTGACTTCATACATTCTTTTGTATTCAATAGTGGTATACATGAAAAAAGTAAAAATGAAAAAGTTAAATTGATAAAAGATTAATAATTTAGTCGGATAGTAAAATTTAACCCACCACATCAAGATTAAAATAACAGTATACTTTGTCGTGTAGGAGTAGTAACATTTTAATAAATTTGTGAGCCGTAATTCTAATTTATTCCATCAAAAGGAAGCTAGATGTTATTGGAAAAATACCATCTTTGCTGAATCATTTCCATCACGTATTCTCTTTATTCCGAAAATGCATATATGCATAGATTATTTCGTATAACATATTCATATTCGCTATTATATCTCAACACATTTTATTAACATGACGCAAATATTTGAATATAAAAGGAACATATTTTTGTAATGAATTCACACGTCAAATATTCACCAAAATAAAAGAGACTACCAAAAAGCAGAAAAGGTTTGTTATTATTCCTCACTAAAAGCTAATGATGGTGTGAAATTTCTCTTTTGCATGAAGTTGAAATACACAACTGACCTCTCGCCGATCCGGTGGCCGAGATCGCTAAAGGCAGTAGTGCCATAGCGATCTCGAACCGAAGGATCGCGGGTTCGCGGGCCCTATCATCATATCGTGTCATCTTCCCAGTTACCATACCGTAACAAGCAATAGTGTCGCTAGTTGGTGCGACCTTAATTTAAACAAAAAAAAAGACTAATCTCTACGCAAGATTTCATGGGCAAATTTAGAAAGTAATCAAAAAGTTCCAATGGGTGAAAGCCGTTTAAAAAAGAGTAAATTCATAGTAAAGAAATATTACACGATTTTTGCATAGTGTTTGCATAAAAAATAAACGTGATCATTTGCGTTCTATATTGCCTGCAGTTCTACATGGTAACGGTCTTATATTTACAGTTTTCTTCTTTTGATGAGAATCCTGCAGATGATAGATGGATTGTTCAAGCAAAGGCACACGAGTGTAGAACGAAAATAAAATAACTTACAAAGGGAACGAAATTGGAGTGACTAGCAAAGTAAAATACGTACGTACGTAGATATTTTAAGAAACAAGACAATCTTTCGGAATATCATTTATATTTAATAAAACAATCGGCAAAATAAATATTAATGACTGTATACCCTAGATAGTGAAATTACCTAACATAAACAGTGATCACGTGTGAATTTAAAATAGTCTTCTTTATTTTTCACCATTGCGTCAAGTAATGTGGACTAATTTCTGTCTCTTTGCCCTTCGCTTTCCTCTAAAATTATTCTTTCTCTTTTGTTTTGTTACTCATTTTTCAATTTTCTCATTCGTTTGTTGTGTCCTTCCCTCTCGCTCTCTCCTCGTGCACTTTTTTCAAACCGTCTGATCTGTACATATTCCTTTGCTACCATACGTTACTTTCATTTCATCACAAAACACTGTTTTCTGAATTACGTTTCCCAAAACATTACTATCCGAACTTTCCTTTGACTTGCGCAAATTCAGATCTGTTGACCTACCGGCAGTATTTTTAGCAAATATCCTTTGTTTGCTGTCTGCCTCTGAGTTCACAGAGAGAAGCGACGCGACATTCTATCCCATCATTGATTGCGCACGTCCGCGGCTTGGCGAAAGCTTTGCATCATCAATAGCAGACACGGTGCGATGTCAGCGGATCGCGCAGTGGTAAAAACAACAAAGACCAGCCGGACACAGTGGGATTCAGCAACTGCAAGGCGCAGTGAATGGCAGTTCCGCACGTTGCGGCACCTTGCGTCGCATCGCGTGCTGCATTGCGTTGCGTGTTGCGTGGGGTGTCGCGTGCCGTTGGCGTGGCGTGGCGTTGGCGTTGGCGTCGCGTGGCGTTGGCGTCGCGTGGCGTTGGCGTCGCGTGGCGTTGGCGTCGCGTGGCGTTGGCGTCGCGTGGCGTTGGCGTCGCGTGGCGTTGGTGTCGCGTGGCGTTGGTGTGGCGTGGCGTTGGCGTCGCGTGGCGTTGGTGTCGCGTGGCGTTGGCGTCGCGTGGCGTTGGCGTCGCGTGGCGTTGGCGTCGCGTGGCGTTGGTGTCGCGTGGCGTTGGTGTGGCGTGGCGTTGGTGTCGCGTGGCGTTGGTGTCGCGTGGCGTTGGTGTCGCGTGGCGTTGGTGTCGCGTGGCGTTGGTGTCGCGTGGCGTTGGTGTCGCGTGGCGTTGGTGTCGCGTGGCGTTGGTGTCGCGTGGCGTTGGTGTCGCGTGGCGTTGGTGTCGCGTGGCGTTGGTGTCGCGTGGCGTTGGTGTCGCGTGGCGTTGGTGTCGCGTGGCGTTGGTGTCGCGTGGCGTTGGTGTCGCGTGGCGTTGGTGTCGCGTGGCGTTGGTGTCGCGTGGCGTTGGTGTCGCGTGGCGTTGGTGTCGCGTGGCGTTGGTGTCGCGTGGCGTTGGTGTCGCGTGGCGTTGGTGTCGCGTGGCGTTGGTGTCGCGTGGCGTTGGTGTCGCGTGGCGTTGGTGTCGCGTGGCGTTGGTGTCGCGTGGCGTTGGTGTCGCGTGGCGTGACGCGTGGCGTGGCGTGACGCGTGGCGTGACGTGACGTGTCGCGTGACGTGACGTGACGTGTCGCGTGGCGTGACGTGACGTGTCGCGTGGCGTGACGTGTCGCGTGGCGTGACGTGACGTGTCGCGTGGCGTGACGTGTCGCGTGGCGTGACGTGACGTGTCGCGTGGCGTGACGTGTCGCGTGGCGTGACATGTCGCGAGTCGTGTCGACACATGACGTGACGTGTCGCGTGACGTGACGTGACGTGGCGTGACGTGTCGCGTGGCGTATTGCGTCACATTGCTTGTCGCAGTGTGCTGAACCGCGACATGTTGCGGAACCGAGTCGGATAGCCTTGCGAAGTGCCGCAGGGTCGCTGCGGTGGACTCGAGGACAAAGGCCGGCGGAGGAACAATTAAGGAACTTCCGCGACCGTCGGTCACAAAGGCAACGGAGTTGTTCCGATCAATTGAACATTCCTTTGATGCATTGGATAATGCCTTCTCTTTCGAAACCGTGAACTAAAAAATCACGTCGCAATTTTCTATTTCTTTGTTAACTGGAAATACTATACATAATTGCAGTAAAGTTTTATTATGTATCACACAGAGTAATTACGATGTATTAATCACATCATTGGGAATTTATTTAAACCTCCTGCAAGGCGTTCACACAAGAAGACATGTGTGAACACAATAAGAAAGTTAAAGAAAAACCCGGTAGAAAAAAAAAGTATCTATTTATCTTGGGATCACAAAGAAGAAGGGTGTTTGAGTATATCACAAGGGCAAAATTAGTTTCCCAATTTGTGTTGTGGCATAAACGTTTTACAATTAAATTTTCAGGATTGATTTACGCACAAAAATTACGGGTAATCATTCAGTAGTAATAAACATTTCAGAATTCTTGCAAAACTCTTGAACGTAGAAAGTGTTACCAGGACTGAGCAAGCCCTACAATCAACATAATATTTTCTACAGATTGCTCATATTTTGACAGTCTCCGTTCTCTTTTCCTGCTATTTAAACCTTCCCTCTCTCTCACGATGATTGTCTACTATCTCTGTTCTTCCTTCTTTCTTACTTGCCCTCTTTAAATTCTTTACACTTTTTCTTTTTCTCTCAAAATGTTCAGGATTTTCTGTCATCCTCAACATTTTGCTCATTTAAATAAACCAAAATTTATTTTTTACCTTTTATTTACATTTGATTCAATTAATTTTTCTTCAAATGTACTTTTCAAACTCTTAACACCCTTCAGGGTGCTGAGAATCAAAAGTATTTCACTAAGACTTTCAAATTTATGTCAATTCTTGAGTGTTTCAAGCAATTTTGAGAATTTTTAACACTTTTTATGAAACAAACTATTTCATTATATTTATTTTTTAATATTTATTAATATTTCTCATATTTGCACTTTTCATCTACTTCTCGTAAATGTCTGCATTTTAATATATTCTTATATCACGTACGTAAAAATGAATTGTCTCCTCTTATCTCCACATCTTTGCTACCCCCTTTTTTTACTTAACTGAAACAGAACACTCAACTTTAATTAAAATGACACCGACATTTTTCGAACACTGTAAGTTAAACTTTGGTCTGGACTGAAAGTGGAGCGTCAGCCTTCGGCAATGGCATGGAAACTTGACATGGTGTCTCGCAACCACGCAAACAGATTGTGCGGGCAGCAAGTGAAGTAATTCTATATGCATTTAGAGTGAACGTTTAACGCTCTTCCAGTTCACAAAAAGGCAAATGAAGCCCGTCGATTCTTCTCTGTTTTTCCAATCTTCTGTGGGAAGTTAAAGCGCCCTGTGCAGATTTCAGAGCATTACTGGAACGGAAAAGGTCCTGTGATCGAGGTTCTTGTTTTGCAGTATTCCACATACGGAAGTACAATTAAACACGATAATTATTGTATATGTGAATGAGAACATGAAGATGCGACTTAGCAGTTCGAAATATAGATTTTGCGCTCTAATTCTACTTTAGAGGCTAATATGAAAACTAAAATCGCTTCCGTATCATGTAAATTAAATACTGAAAATTCAAATCCAGAGAATGGATCTTGAGATATAACAGAGAAATAACCGACTGAGAATAAAATGTATCGTTCTTTTACAAACACTTCAGAGAATGTTGCAGAAAGATAATGTAAGAGTAAAAGGAAAGATATGCGACAAAAAGGAGTGTGTGATCGAGTGGTGTTAATATGATTGGAGAAAAGATTGAAAGAGGAAGAATGAGTAAGAGAATTTGGAGAAGTGTGTGATATAAAGAGAAATGTAGAGTGCGCGGTAACAGGAAGAGAAAGTGGGAAGACGAGGAAAGAAAAGAGAGAAAATTACAAGATAAGTGAGTGAAAGGAAAAATCCTGGAAGGAAGGTGGTAGACGGAATACACAAAACAGTGAGAGAAACAGGAAGAGGGTGGGATTAAGAGTAAAACGGTGCGAGAAAAAAAAAGGACAGTATGAGGTAGAGAAAGAGGGCATGAGGAAGAGAAAGACGGCGTGAGGAAGACAGTCAATGGCAAGAGGGTTCGAATCGTAATGACTTGTGCTTCCGGTAATGTTCGATCCTCGGCCATTGGACTTGGAGTAGTGGACAAAGATAGCTCTCGGCAGACTTTTTCGTGGATCTCACATTTCTCTTAAATTCCATTACACTTTTGCCTCATCATCGAGCACCTATTCATTCTTTCTAATGGTTCTTCATTACATCATGACGTCTAACACATTACATTTCAATCATGGGCATCAATGGCCTAAGCAATGCCTTTAATCATACATAAGTCAGAGGAAGAAGGAGCAGAAGGGGCGAAAGGAGGAGTAAGGGGGTAAAGAGACGAGAGAAAGAGTTAGAAAAAGAGGTGGGAGAAGGTGGAAGAGGTGTGGTGGGAGAAGGCGGAAGAGGTGTGGTGGGAGAAGCGGAAGAGGTGTGGTGGGAGAAGCGGAAGAGGTGTGGTGGGAGAAGCGGAAGAGGTGTGGTGGGAGAAGCGGAAGAGGTGTGGTGGAAGAAGGCGGAAGTGATGTGGTGGGAGAAGGCGGAAGAGGTGTGGTGGAAGAAGGCGGAAGTGGTGTGGTGGGAGAAGGCGGAAGAGGTGTGGTGGAAGAAGGCGGAAGAGGTGTGGTGGGAGAAGGCGGAAGAGGTCAGGTGGGAGAAGCGGAAGAGGTGTGGTGGAAGAAAGCGGAAGTGGTGTGGTAGGAGAAGGCGGAAGAGGTGTGGTGGAAGAAGGCGGAAGTGGTGTGGTGGGAGAAGGCGGAAGAGGTGTGGTGGAAGAAGGCGGAAGAGGTGTGGTGGGAGAAGGCGGAAGAGGTGTGGTGGGAGAAGGCGGAAGAGGTCAGGTGGGAGAAGCGGAAGAGGTGTGGTGGAAGAAGGCGGAAGAGGTGTGGTGGGAGAAGGCGGAAGAGGTGTGGTGGGAGAAGGCGGAAGAGGTGTGGTGGGAGAAGGCGGAAGAGGTGTGGTGGGAGAAGGCGGAAGAGGTGTGGTGGGAGAAGGCGGAAGAGGTGTGGTGGGAGAAGGCGGAAGAGGTGTGGTGGGAGAAGGCGGAAGAGGTGTGGTGGGAGAAGGCGGAAGAGGTGTGGTGGGAGGAGGCGGAAGAGGTGTGGTGGGAGGAGGCGGAAGAGGTGTGGTGGGAGGAGGCGGAAGAGGTGTGGTGGGAGAAGGCGGAAGAGGTGTGGTGGGAGAAGGCGGAAGAGGTGTGGTGGGAGAAGGCGGAAGAGGTGTGGTGGGAGAAGGCGGAAGAGGTGTGGTGGGAGAAGGCGGAAGAGGTGTGGTGGGAGAAGGCGGAAGAGGTGTGGTGGGAGAAGGCGGAAGAGGTGTGGTGGGAGAAGGCGGAAGAGGTGTGGTGGGAGAAGGCGGAAGAGGTGTGGTGGGAGAAGGCGGAAGAGGTGTGGTGGGAGAAGGCGGAAGAGGTGTGGTGGGAGAAGGCGGAAG
This sequence comes from Gryllus longicercus, assembly GCA_038098605.1. Taxonomy (NCBI): domain Eukaryota; kingdom Metazoa; phylum Arthropoda; class Insecta; order Orthoptera; family Gryllidae; genus Gryllus; species Gryllus longicercus. The sequence goes on along the minus strand of JAZDUA010000169.1, from coordinate 1,927,730 downwards.
AGGTGTGGTGGGAGAAGGCGGAAGAGGTGTGGTGGGAGAAGGCGGAAGAGGTGTGGTGGGAGAAGGCGGAAGAGGTGTGGTGGGAGAAGGCGGAAGAGGTGTGGTGGGAGAAGGCGGAAGAGGTGTGGTGGGAGAAGGCGGAAGAGGTGTGGTGGGAGAAGGCGGAAGAGGTGTGGTGGGAGGAGGCGGAAGAGGTGTGGTGGGAGGAGGCGGAAGAGGTGTGGTGGGAGGAGGCGGAAGAGGTGTGGTGGGAGGAGGCGGAAGAGGTGTGGTGGGAGGAGGCGGAAGAGGTGTGGTGGGAGGAGGCGGAAGAGGTGTGGTGGGAGGAGGCGGAAGAGGTGTGGTGGGAGAAGGCGGAAGAGGTGTGGTGGGAGAAGGCGGAAGAGGTGTGGTGGGAGAAGGCGGAAGAGGTGTGGTGGGAGAAGGCGGAAGAGGTGTGGTGGGAGAAGGCGGAAGAGGTGTGGTGGGAGAAGGCGGAAGAGGTGTGGTGGGAGAAGGCGGAAGAGGTGTGGTGGGAGAAGGCGGAAGAGGTGTGGTGGGAGAAGGCGGAAGAGGTGTGGCAAGGGGGAAGCGGTGGGAGAAGGGTAAGGGAAGAAGAGGGGTATCAACAGAAGGAAGACGGGAAGGAAGAGCGTTTAGGTAAGAAATGGCTTGTCGTGGGCGAGCGCCGCCGGCCGAGTCCGCGTGAGGTGCCGCAGGGTCCCTGCGACGGGCGCGGGCGTGGCCTGCCACAAAGGCCCGCGGACACGCAATTAAGAAGCGGCCTAGCGCCCAGGGCACAAAGGCCGGAAGCCCTTTGCCTCCTCCTCTCTCTTCGTCTCGCCCGCGGCCTTCACTAGTCCACCGTGCGGTTCCGAGCCCCACCGCCCACCGCGATGGACTACCGCCGGTTGATGATCCCGTTGCACGATACTTTTATAGATGCGAAACGAGAACAAAAATCACTGTCCGCGATTGATGCGTATATGAACATCAAAGTTAATTTTAAATTTCTAGTTTTTTCCGTTATTGAATGAAAGGCATTAAAAATACGCAAAACGTACTCATATTTTGAAAAATATTGTAATTATGAATATCAGATTTCATTAAGAAGAAAATTTTGTATCAGCAATATTGAAGTTGTAGAAAAAATGCAGATAATAATAAATTTTGTAATTTTTAAAATTCATAGAATTTTACGAGAATCGAATTGTGAACATTTTTATAAGCGAACTGTATTTTTGGAAAAAAGTTAAAAGAAATAAAGCAGTTATTGAGGAAATAGTTTTTAGATTGGCTTGATTTGTAGCAAAATTAGCGAAATTTTGTCGTATATTTGGAAAATTGAAAATTATTTAAAAATCTATCTTCATATAATAGATTTTATTTGGTAAATAATTTGTTTTCAATAATGTAAGTTTAGAAAGACTCTATTGCCATTTTGGGAAAGTTAGAGTTCAACAAAAATGGGTTATTTTTTAGCATCCTTACATCTGAAAAAAGTTATTAAAAATTAGGGGCCTATTTGGAAAATAAGGAGATAGTAAAGGATTTTAATATCGTAAACCCGAAATCAAAATACCAGTTTTAAAGTCGCATAGATTGCGTAGATTTTGGCCAATTTAATCGTTTTATGTCAATTTTGGAAAATTCATCTTAACGCTTCAGGCGCCAATGTTGACCACAGACTGTGGGACTGAGGGACAGATAGACAGGTGGACGGACGGACCGACAGATGAATGGAGGGACGGCGAGGGAGACGGAATAAAAGACATTTTGTCATACACCAATTTGTCGGTATCACGGATCCACAAAATATGAAAATTCTGGTTTATTTTTTACTCAATAGTGAAAGATCAGAATGATCCACTTTTGTCGGAATTAGGGACTTACGAACCCTTTTCCTTTGTAGATTAATTGATTGGTCATTTCGTGTGTCCGGGCGCGCCAAATGCTACGATCTCTTGTCCTATAATGGTAGTTCGTAAGTGATCACGAGACGTGGCTGTGTTCCTCCACAGAAGGATGGCGAGATCCGGCGCCATCCTACACGTTGATTTGCGAGGTTTCCCAGTGCAGGTCTACCCTACAGCTTTAACTTCCATGCGCAGCTTTGCGCATGCGCCAAGCGATCTTCGCAACGGCTTCGGAGCAACGGAAGGACAATAAATCCTTCCACACCTTCATTTGGTGTTTCATTAAAAGTCTTTCTAGCCCTGAATTTACGAATTAGCCCACACGTGCGGTCTCAACGTACTCGTGACCATCAGAGGGTATTCTTATGACGGGACAGGCTAGATTGTTGGTTTTCTAACATCTACATGATGATGTTTTAGTGTGAATTGGAGATATCAATTTTTTTCTTATGTGGTATGTACTTCTATGAGCTCAACAAGCGTAAAAAATACTGGATTTGGCATCGTGTGTGACTTTCACGGGTGCTTTTACGGGTAAACAAAGAGTTTGCTTATCTGCAAAGGTGAGCATTGAGCTTACTTTGGGAGTGACGTTATGTTTATTTATTACATATTATTTGTTTCTATATTTACGAAAAAATACCCTAAAAGGGCTCAAATTCTAGAAAATTCTAACATGATCTAATTTTAAAATCGGTATTTAAAAAAACATCAGAATTTAATCAATACATTTGGACCCTGTTTTTTGGAAATTTTGAGAATGTCCTAGGTGTTTCACGTTAAGTACCCCGCAAAATTATAATATTGATTTCAAATTCAAAGAACTGCGTCTTCATTCCAAATATATTGAGGAACATCGATGTTGAACAAAATCGGCTGATCGGTTTAAGCGAGTTGACTGACAAACATTTTCTCGGAAATCAATTTTTCGCTTTCAAGCTCCCACAAAACATGGATTATGATTATGATTATGAACATGGATTACGTGTTAGAGCAAGTAATTTACTATATATAGGGCTAAGATTTACCCACATTTTCGTTGCCAGGGCTCGACAATAAGAGTTTTGTGTCGAAATTTCGCCGTTTTCCCCCGTAGCATTACACTATTTTCTCTATGCCTGGGGTGCTAAGGATTCACATTTGTAGAATACCCAATTGAGAAGTAAACTAGTGTTTAAACGAAGGGAAGAATTGTTTCACAGATATCCTTTAACAATGGTTTAAAAAAAACTTAAGTACTTATATAAAATATTTCAACTCATTCTTGTAAAATATGTGTACAACAAATAAAATTTGTCCTTCATATAAGAAAATTATTAGATGCTGCTTTTCAGGAAAATAAATGGGTATGATTATTCATGTATATCTGCATTTGACTGTCAGAAAGTTTGAATTAAAGCAATTAAATTTGACCTATCAATTGATGCCCTGAGCCACCCAGCCAGTATTTGTCTGTCCATTAAAAGCTATTTTTGCTGCATTTTTACAATACTTGAGCTTATGCCACATCTGTCATTATTCCGTCGTAGATAGGTGCGTAATTATTAGAAGATCCTCATGTGGGAGAAAGTGTTCGAATACTGGTATTTTTACTCTGCCATGTTGCAAAACTCCGTTTTGATATAACTGAGAAGACTTTTTCGAGAAAGGTACTTCATAGTTTCAGCAGAATTATTGCTACAACAGTTTGCATTGATCTTGGCAATATTTATTATCGGAAATTCAGCCCGGTGTCTGCCTATAAAGCTTTATCTCTAGAAACCACGTACTGTAAGTAATCAGGTGACATAATAATCTGTTTTTCCTTCAGAAGTGTTTTCGAGGAATCAAAAATTGAAAAGGGCGGAAACATTTCTATCGCAACCTCCATTTGCCAGACTGTGGGCATTGTCCCTGTTTGCATTCAAGCTAGAGCAGCGTGGATCTGTTCTTTGAAATCCTCGTTTTTGTCAAGTGCCTGCAGGCAGAGCTCTCTCCCTGAGGGAGTTCTTGCAGGTAGCTCTCCTGCGTCTGTTTTCCAAGCGCCTCGTCACGGCGCAGCGTGTGGAAAACCTCCTACACGCAAGAAAGCTCGGTGACGTAAACATATATGAAAATTGGGTTTAAAAACAGTCCAATTAATATTATTGAAACACACATTAAACGAAAAGTGTAAAGATCATTATATCATATATCTGTTTATATTTTGTTGCCATTAATATGTAGATGCCACGTAAGCATGATGTGCTTTTGTGAAGAGTGCAATCATCAATGCAAATACTTTTTCTGCATTTTATGAATGTCGTGTTTTGTCCCGTTACGTTCGATTACTTTCTAATAATATTTTTCAAATAACATATTTACTTCTTGTAGAAAGAGAATTCCCATTACAATATGGTTAGAGCGGCGTCGATAAGTTGCTGGAAATCCCCGTCCGTGCTGCAGAGGGCCTAGATAAAGTACGTTTCCCTGGGTGAGTTCAGGCGGGTACCTTTGCCACGTCGGTGTGCCAAACAAGGAGTGCCGCGAAGATATAACATATTGAGATGGTAGACTTCCGCGACCGGAGTCGGTATTTAATTGGCTGTCCAGGTGGCGCCGCGTCCATGGCAAAGGTCGACGTTTCGGTCGCCATTCTGCGACCTTCCTCACGGGGTAAATAACATATTATTCAGACAAGCTCTCTGACACGTAAAGTGTTTATGCGGCTCACCACACAACAATGCTGGTCAATTAATAATATTGAAACATAGAGGGTTTTAATATTGAAAAACGTAGGAGGGTTTCATGAAACTAATAGACCAGAATTGGGTAGCTGAAATTCATCAAATCATTCAAACTCTCTGAACTGGTTAACGTCACTTTTTGTAGCACTACGTCTGAACACTCTTTTAACAGTATTTTTTTCAAATAACACAGTTCTGGTTGTCAAGAGAGTTCTCACATTTCCACTAGCTGTGGCCAGATGGATGCGGTTCATTTCCCGGATATCCCCGCCCACGCTGCGGGGCGCTCGCAGTCAGATCGCGTATCCCTCATGGAGCTCCTGCATATGCCTCAGCTGCGTCGGTTTTGCAAGCGACACGAAGGGAAGAAACCAATTTGCACGAACGCAAGCTCGCTGTCGCGAAAAAAGCAAACGAGTTTATGACGCAAAAATGTCTAATATTATAGAAACATACATGAAACTGGAAAAACACCGATTGTTTTATAAATCTGATAATATTGAGGGTTCAGTATTTTGTAGAAGACTCGCTGCATGCATGATCAAGAATTGAGAATCTTCCGTAATCCCATTTTGGTATTCCCATTTCTCGGAAAGTACGACCGGTTTGGGTGGCTCGGGCCATCAACTGATGTCACTGCAGTGCCAGACATTGAAGATCCCAGGGTGCGCGTGGTTCCAATGGTGGCAAATGCTTCCATTGCAGCAGGGTCGAACTCAGCTGCTGGCTGCAAGAGAATTCTAGTGGGTGGCTGCTCTGATCGATAACTTATAGTGATTTCTCCGATCAACACCAGGTGAACGCCAGATCAATACCAGAAGAAACGGACCATGGACCACGCGCGATCTTTCCTTTCTATTCCTTAACCTATCCTCGCCCTTACACGCAGCACACTTACCTGCACTACACTACCACACATTTTGGGAGAGAAGTCTGGAGCTTAGAGCTCAGACTCAGAGGGTTTCATGAACCTAATAGACCAGAATTGGGTAGCTGACAATCATCAAATAATACTCTGAACTTGTTATCGTCACGTTTTGTCGATCTCACCCGAGTTGGGACAGGGTCCCTCTGGTGGGAGATACCTCGTTGGAAAAAAGTCCGCTCGCTTAAGTGTAGCTCGGCGCGAGATCTCGCCATCCAGCAGGGGAAGATCACCGCCACCTGCAGAGGAAATCATGCACTACTCCTACAGGACTAATGACCTTAGCAGAAGACGAGAACAGAAAAACCAAATAAGCAATTGTTTGACGCCACTATTCGTTTCGTTGCGTCTGATATCTCCCCTCCCCAATAACACAGCTCTTGTTCAATAGACAGCGTTCCCATTTGCGCCAGCTGCAGCCGGAGCGGAGGGGATCAGTTCCCGGAGATCCCGTTCGTGGCACGGAGAGCCTGCAGACAGAGCTGCTTCCCTGGGGGAGCTCATGGCTGCGCTGCCGCGGCCCTCGAAGCGGCTCGCGACGAAAGCACTTGCACACAGGCGGCGCTACGCCGCGCGGCGCGGCCCAAAGGGAATAGCGGCGGCGGCGGCGGTGGTGGCGGCGGCGGTGGCGGCGGCGGCGGCGGTGGCGGCGGCGGCGGTGGCGGCGGCGGGGGCGGAGGCGGGGGCGGAGGCGGAGGCGGGGCGGAGGCGGGGGCGGAGGCGGGGCGGCGGCGGAGGACGGCAGCGTGGAGTGGCGCCTGGTGACGCATAACCAAGTGGCTGCGGCCCTCATGAATGCGCGCTACCTGCGCTCGGCGCCGCACGCCCGGCGCCGCGGGCGCAAGGAACATTCACCGTTACGCGGAGCAGGCGTACTTCCAGGAATGGGTACCTGCAGAATAGGCGCAAATGAGTCCAGAAAGTAATTCGGAACAAGGGGATCTGAATGTAAAGAACTGAGTGAAAAGAAATAATGAGAGAGGAACGAGTCTAGCCGACAATTAATGGGGATGTTATTTTATAAAAAGAAACAACCAGGATTTTAGGTAATGAAGAACAAAAGACGGAAAATATTTGAAGAGACGGTGATATAAATTTTTTCAAAACTTAACAAAAGGAATGTAAGATTGCATGTGTAAGAGAATATGTATTCCGATTTGATATGTGAAATATGACGAGGAATGAGCGCAGGTTTTAATGAATTCTCTGTGCCTGCACTGTAAGTTGTACACTGCAAATAAAGAGGACTTCCCACCGTTTGGCAAAATGAATGTCATCCTAAAATGAGACCTATTTTATGGCTAGAAATTGGTATGTACGTAGCCTTAAAGGAGCCGAGAAAATAATTCTGGTATGGAATATGTAAAGCAAAAGAAAAGAGGAATACTTGGAGAAAAAGAGAGAGTAAGAGAAAGAGAGAAATAATTGGTAACATTGGAGAATATTGAAATAGAAATATATAAAATGCAGAAAAGATGTAGATATTGTGGAACGAAAGACAGAAAATAAGGAACGGAAAACTGCGTGAAACAACTTGCTACAACAGCACTTACTTTCTCATATTATTTGTAACGGCTAGGCAATCTTACTCATGAATCCGCAAAAGTTGTTTCCAACCATAAAAAACCTTTCTCCAACCCGATATTCAAACTTGGGTTTGCCATCAATCGATTTTTTCGTATGGAGAACTCACAGAACGTGGATTATGACTACACAACTCGTTAGAGGAAGAAAGCTACTCCAAATCGGATCGACGTTTAAACAGTATCTATTTGCTGTCCGGGAGACGTCACATCCCAAGCACATTTGGGCCGTCAAGCTGCGCCCTTTCCCTGGACGAAATGCTTTGGCATCCGTGCCTATGACGCGGCCACTACCGGACAGGACTGGTAATGAAGGGATTGTCAGTACACTTTTGTTGAAAAATAAGTGTAACGTCTCTATTGAAATAACGTGTAAGTCTTCGCCTCTTCGACGATATTCAGTAAAAGAAATGAAAGAGCATTCAAAAAATCACAGATAATATAACATAAATGTCCACAGCAGGCGAAGATGCTTTGCTTAATGATGAAAAATTAATAGGTTCACAACTGAATTAACTGTGCGAATTGAAATCATTTGAAGGGCAGACATGCATTAATCTAGAAGAACCATAGCCAGACATCGAAAAATAAAGATTCAATGATAAAAACAAGGGAATTTTAAGAATAAATGAACAAAAAATTAGGGTTACATGCGTTACTTGAAATATAATACGATTGAAAATGAAGAGTAAACGGATAATATAAATGAACAAATATGAAAAAAGCACATAAAACGGATGATAAATAACATGAGCAAAGTTTTGTGTGGCAGAAAAGTTATGCGTAATGGTACGTGAAACGGGATGTAAAAGCGGACAGCTCTCTCCAAATATTCGCACACCGTACGATGTAGAAGGGCAGAAATACTATATTCACCACTAGGCAAAGGGAAAGTTTATTTCGAAGTGTACATATAAGTTCCTGTTGCATAAATGTATAAAATGCAGTTTAAGAAATGTTGGAACTATACTTCCCAAAAGGAAAGCCGTTGAAGCAAAGACGTTTCGGGAAAGAGAAAATGTTAATGAGGAATGCAGTGCAAGAAGACATTATTAAATGAATGAATTGCAATGAAAAGGAGGAAGGGCTGAATGACGAGAGAAAACAATGATAAAAGAAGCAACTAATGAACACAATCAAACAAAATGTAATGCTCAATGTACTAAATAATATCATAGCAAAGGTATATGAGGATTCTTAAACCAATATTTAATTATTAATATTGTTATTTAAAGAGGAACAGTTTAGTTTTTATGCACCACTCAAGATAATGTATTCCCTGAAGATTCAATCGAGGCTTCTATATCGTCATCAATTTTGAGGTACTGTAGTATTTTGGAAATGCTAAATTTTATTTCTGTGCTTAAAAATTATGTATAAACATTGAAGATAGATCCCATTCTTAAGAATGAGCTGGAAGAGAAGGCTTACAACAGGGCTTATAACGGTACGCATTAAAATGTACTTTCCAACATTTTCCTTCAACCTGCAGAAATGACATGTCATTTTCCCTAAAACCTCGTACACAGGAAGGTAATGCTGATTTTAATCTCTTAATTATATTCCCCCGCTCACATGAGTCTGAGAGCTGCAAGAAAAGAAGTTTGGAAAATTTTGTCCAATATGGTCCTCTGGAGAGTTTACACAGTTAAGGAAAAAATGAGAACCTGGGGGGGGGTGGAATTAGCATTGCAAAATCATTTCTATATTGAGATAAAATAATTAATGAAATGCAGTGGATTTGTTTTCGTTTGGACTTGTCTCTTGAAACTTTAACAATCCTACCATCTGACGTGTGAAATACATTTTCATTTCATGTGGAGAATTTTAATGTGGTACGCGTTCTGCAATCTTTAGGAATAATCGTATAGGAACGTTTATATATGCATTCGAATTTATTATTGTCACACGTGACAGCAAAAACGGTGACATTCATTTATATTCTTGAAAGACGAAGTTAGATTACATCAACATGAGCAAGTAAAAATTACCCTGCTTTAATAAAGTTAATAAAGTACGTGGTAGTTCTTTACTTCTCCCTTCGTTCAACAGTTGCAATAGGCGCCTTGGCGTTCATAGCAGCAAGCCCAAAACTGAAGATTCATTGACTGGTATGTTGTAGTTTGAAACCAGTCGCTGTGCCGATTGTCAACATAAGCTGAGCGGCTGGGTCAGGCCCCAGCCGCCTGTATTTACTAGGCTGTCCGGGTGACGCCGCGTCCAATGGGCACCTTCGCCATGGACGCGGCGTCACCCGGACAGCCTAGTAAATACTGACTCCGGCCGCGGAAGCCTACGCTCTCACTTAAGTGGCCTGTACCTGCATGAGATTTCTAAGAGGTCATCTGCTCTGATAGTTGGTTTCCGCGTTGCTATCCTGCCCTCAATTTCAAGGGGAGAAAGAGTAGTTCCTGGCTGAAGGACGGAATGGCGTTTTGCCGTCAATTGATTTTCCGGTATCAAAAACCCACGATCCATGGATTCTGGCTACATCATGTGTTTTTTTAAGTTAGCTACTGGATTTGTCAATGTTTTCGTTATCGGGGCCTTGCAATAAGAGTTTTCTGCCAAATATTCGACGTTTTTTCTTGCAGCATTACATATCTTTCTCTCTATTGCGCAAGCTGTAGCGAGAAAGTAAAAACAATGAAGCAGTGTCGATTTGAAAATATTTAATTATGACATTCCGCCTATTCTTATGTTGAGCTTAATGACAGAATTCTCATACCTAGTACGTCATATCTTACATCAACAGCTGCAACCGCTGTAACAGCTGATAATCGTGCGACAGCAAATTATGCCAACAATGACGCTTGGTCTTTAAAAAATTGATATAGACTTGCTTCTTTATGAAATTTCTGATATCCTTGGTAGGTACAAAAACTACTGTCGGAATATATACTATACTACATTATTGTTTGTGTTAAAATATTTAATTGATCACAGGTATACTAGAGAATTTTATTCGTTCTTGAGCGGTGTGCATGCTACTTTTCGGAAATCCATTGGGTTGTTTGAGTCAACAGCATTTTTGCTACTGCTGGCCACTAATAATGTTATATTATTATAATTATTTGTTACCAATGATACATGAAAGTGTTTGCTGTATACCCAACAGTAGTTTTATTGTTTCCATGCAATTCTTCTCAAGGAATAAATTGTTTAGTGTATTCATTTCAAGTGTAATTACTACGGAAATTGTTATAGGAGTGAGCCCTTAGCTGTTAATTACTTAAGGCTATTTTATCGATTAAATAAATTTTTTGTATTGGAAGAAATGACGGAGTACTCAGGGATGGACTGAATATAACAGATCAATACATTTGCATGTAATACGTCATAAGAAGTAGTAATATTTCTATTTGTATTATTTCACCGTAATTTAGAAAGTTTTGATAAGTGTTTTGATATGAGATGGAAAAATCATTCGTTAAGTGTGTTTTGTGTCGGTTATGCCACTAACGCTTAAACATACCCTCGCTCTGCGTTTATCCAAGCACAAAGTAGAGAAGCTACGATCCCCAATTTCTGCCAAACGCGTTCAATATTTTGAGGATCCGGAGCAATTTCGCATTACATCCTCCCCTGCACCTGAGCAGAAGTATCTCTTCACTCACGAGCGGTGACGCCACGAGGGTTGGGGGGGGGTGAGGCGGGGGCCGGACGTTAAGCTAAGTGGCGCGAAAGGGCTGATTTCGAGCGGATTGAATGGGGCGCCCCCGCAGCTTTAAGACGCGCCGTTCGGCGTTTGTCAGCTCTGCTCTCAAATTTCCAGGGAGGAAGGTCGCGAACCTCTTTAAAGCGGACGCGCGGAGGCGACAAGAGCGGCAGGCGATGTGACTTGTCGATGTGAAACTTCTTACGGCACGTCAGCGAGGGTTGAAGGTAAACGCCATTTGTCACGGAAATGCGGCAAGAAGAGAGTTATGAAGTGTATCCATCACGTTTATTTGTTATTCCTGTGTCTTACTCTTTTATAATAAATTCGTGTTTTCTGTGTGTCACAGGAATCCTCGTAAAATGAGAAATTATTGTAATAAATTTTAAAACAGTAAGGAATAATATTAAAAAAAGAAATTGATGAAAAAGTTGATAAAAACTACAAAGCTTATTCTTTCTTTTAAAAACGAAACCTGTATTTTGATTAAATAATAAAGAAAATGACACATGACACGTTACCAGCATACTTGCATTAAGTGTTTAAACATATTTTTATTGAGCAAAATTATTTTAACCAAGTATAGAAACTCTGAAAGTGATACCAAAATGAAAGCTGAGTTATACTAATTTATTTTTCAGATTCGTCATCCTATTATAATAATATAGTAGGATTTCTGAAAATTGTGAAATTTTGAAAATAATCTTCAGACAATATGTTCCATAACTTTGAAAATAATATTTTTTTAAACTTACGTGACATTACGATGAAAAAGATCGATATCATAAAATTCATTTTCAAAAAACACACAAGCAAAAACAATCAGTTAGAGTTTAAGAGGCAGATATCTTCACTAGAAACTTTTACGCTGCAAAAACTTCCCGAAATGTGTATTTCCGTGAAAATACAGAGATATCGATATTTTCACGATTACAGTTCTTTCATAACGAGAAAGTAAATAGTATATTATTCTTACCTTTCCAAGGGGAGGTCAGAAGGCCTTTATTTATTGTTTTTTTGTATACGTTTAAATGTTTGTGAGAACTTGAAAATGACCTATATTGTTTATAACTGGAATTATTATAGCTGATTTGGCTGTAAATAAAAGACTGACAGTCCGAAACTGAACAAACAGAATATATTTTGGAAATATTTGCAGCAATTTAAGTCTTTGTATAATATAGTGTGCATATAACGACGTTATAAAAATACTTTAACATTAATTTGACGTAAATTTGTACCTTAATTTGAAGTAAATTTGACGTAAATATGTTGTAGGTTTCGTCATTAAATAGAAATATTGATGCGAGAAAGATTTTTTTGTTTAAATGAATTCATTTGTATCAATTATTTATTAATAATCATAAAAATATCAATAATAACAAAATTTGTGGTCCCCAACCTTAGTAATAAAAGGTGGTATTGCTGGGATTAATAGCTATGGATAGAACCGTTAATTTACTGTCCTGACCTATTGTCTCAAACAAACATTGTTGTTTGCACTTACGAATGTTTTTTTAAACGTTCGTTTATTATGGTAATGTTACTTCTATTGCCTTTGCAGAATCTTAAGAACAGGCCACACAGTATTAAAACGTTGTTCAAGTAAAATACGTAACAATGTGAGTAAACAATAATGTCAATAATAAACACTGAGACTATAACTAAAAATATATATGAAGTGCTGTCTCTCCAGAAATATGATTTTCACATTTCTTTTGTAGAAATTTCATCATCACGGATAACGTATATTCTCCTCGCCAGTTAGAAAGCAATATAGGTACAGTTATTTTCAAACACTTTTCCTGATGACTAGTAACTTTTGAACTTGTCATCGAATTTTCAGAAATGGTGGACCAAACTCTCTTTCCAGACTGGGAATGACTTTAATAAGTTACTTCAAAATCAATGGGACGTACATCCGAAGATTCTTCTTCCAATTTTAAAAGTTCAACTTAATGGCTTCATCATTTAATTTAATTAGAGCCACATAATTTAATTCAATTCATTAGAGTCATGGTATATTGAATGCATTCGATAGGAAAGGATTTAAACTACAGTGTTTGAAAACCACATTTTTGAGGCAGAAAATGAGTGTTCTAAATTTTAATTCTAAGTAGAAGTTCTCATACGGAAGTGTATGTTTCACTAGTAGTTTGCAATAGGAGTTGAGGTGGAACGGGAGTAAGATATAAGATTATTAAATTAAGTAATGCATAGATGAGGAAAGAATTGAAATGTATTAGTCACTAACTCTTTCAACTTAGACTGCGAAGGTTTGAATTTGCTCTCGTAATTTATAGAAGAAAATATCATTTCATAATTTGTGTGTAACAGAATTTCTATTAATTGTGTCTTTTTGTAACATTGACTCGCAGATCCTGATTAAAATTTTAACTACTTGGGGCTGTTAATAAAATTTACACGAGTGCTCATTTATAACATGAGACCATCATCGTAGAAATTAATCATCATCATTTTTTTTGTTTATTGACGAAACGATAACATTGTTGGGCATATGAGTCAGGGTGACCCGTGTTGTAGTGGATATTGCGTTCATTTTTTGATTCTGGGTAGACCTGATGTTCAAATCCCGAATTTAACAAGTGCAATTTGTGGGAATAAAATGGCTTGTTGCAGATTCTTGTGGGGTTCTTCAATATTCCTTGCCTCTCATTTCACCATTGCTCCGTCTTCATTCAAATAATATCATCACCACCAACCTATTAAATTGATTCTTCTCGGGTAGGGATGAGGATCAAAAAGTTGACATGTGAAGCTCTGCAGGAAGGATGGCATCTTCCCGACACTAGCGAGGACTGGAAACTCCCCGACTTTCGTGATGGCTACCCATAGCGTTAGTGTTGAGGTATTGTCAGTGGGAAGCATGGCGCCCCCCTCCCTCGAGCGCTGTCCATGAGTTGGCTTATTGGCATGTTGCCTTCATTTTTACCTTGGTGGAAATTCCACCCTCCACCTTCTATCACATCTGATGTCAAGATCGTCGGCGCGTTGGAATTAGTATCGTTTGAAAGTCAATTTTGTGCAGTTACGTAGAGGATGTTACGGAGTGGGGAGTAGCTCTCCGAGCCCCGGAACCATCCGACTGGTTTCCAATGTATCCGGTTCTGAAGCGACAAGAACCGTTGACTCAGTGGCGACTGAGTAGGGGATCATCCTGTACTTGAGATGCAAAGTGTGTAACTCACGAAACCAACCTGAAAGCTGGTAGCTTCAAGTTTGGGGGAGAACGTCGTACATGTAAGTTTTAAGCCAACAGCCTGTGTGTTCATCTCTGGGATCTCGATACCCTTTGGTTCTCAGAAGTGGTGTTCAACTGCTTTCAGTTATTATCCCCATTAACCCGAGTTCTGAATCAACGTGTTAGATAATTGTCAAAGAAAATAATCAAGCTGCAGAATAGTTTGTTTTTCTTTCGTTTATTAACTGAACGATAATATCATTGAAGCGGGACTATAGGTGTTTGTGGTTATACTGTTCATCGTGGTATAGAGGTTATACAGTTCATATTTTGTCTTTAGGTACAGAATAGAGGATATAACTGAACTTGACCTCATTTAGATTGTCATTTTCTGTTCCTGTATATTCAGATCCACCATTAGGTGAAGTTATGACATTAAAATAAGATGGGATCGAATAAAAACGAAAGGGTAATGTCTAATAACAAAACCGTATTAATACTGAAAACCGGTTAATGCTGGACTCTTCAGATATATCTTGTGGCGTTTCAAAACCAGAAACATCACGTGGCAATGACGCGAAACAACGTAAGTTATTAAAAAATTTGGAGCCATCTGTGAAAGACTTAATGCTTCCAGCAAAGAAATCTCAATTATCAAAATATACCCCTGAAATTCTCAAGGTTTGAGTTTGTTCACATCGATTGGGAATATCAATTTTTTCATCAATTGATTTCTCAGTTATAAGGACCTATAAAACGTGGATTCTAACTGCACAACGTTTTAGAGGAAGTAACTTGCTGCATGTTGGAATAAGAGTTATCCACTTTTTTGTTGCTAGGGTTCGACAATATGAGTTTTTCTGGTGGAAAATCACAGTTTTATACAGCATTTTTATAATACTTTCTCTTTACTATGTAAACGTAGTAAGACGAGAAAGTAAAATGTTGTTAATTATTTATAAAATACCTGGGGTACTTTGGGAGTAATAATAATTGATATTTGATAAAGAGGAGAGGAATCTTTTGTATGTAATGTTGAGAATTATAATCTTCAAACAGAAATTTGAGGGAATTTGAATACAAACAATTCTGTTGTTTATAGTGTTTCTACAGACAATGAAATGTTTAGGTAATAATATTGGGTAAGTTATTTGTGAATAATTCAAGAACATAAAGTAATAAATTCTTATTAACTTTCTTATATTTTCTAGTCGTAATTAAGCTTCTCAACCCTCAGGAGACTTTGTTGCCACATTAATTTCTTTCTTAATTTCATAAGGCTTAAAGTTTCACAAGCTTTATAACACAAAGGGCTTGTTTTTTTTGGCGAAGAGCCTTGACCTGGATGACATTCATGATAAAAAATGTAGGATAATGCCACTTTCCATGCTCTAGCGTGAACCACGTTGAAAGGGCTTTTGTCTTTTGTTTTCGCACTAGGAACTTTCAATGAGAGCATACATCACTGCTAGGCTCCGTTATTGCAGTGACAGGTTGACGTTAATATCAAATTACGTGAACCACAAATCCCTACAAACCTTTTCATCTAAGGGCGATAAGTTTGGAACGTAATTACGTTTTTGCGGCTCTGCAACAATACATTTATGTCTCTATATCCATATGCAAACTTGTGCAGTTTCTTACTTTCGAATATTGTCCTCTGTACTTCATTTAACTTCTTTCAGTCTAAATAAATCATCCAAGATAATGTGTTGATAGACATTACTCCGAGAGCCTATTATCGACGTAAGTAATGAGTTTAGTTAGCGGTTAAGAGAAGAAGAATATTTTGACAAAGTAATGTTTAACAAATAATTAAGCTTTGCAGTTCCAGAAGGTTTCGTGATTGAGATGTGTTCGTACAAGTATGATGTATACGTGTTCAAGAGAAACCACTAGTAAGAATTCTTTTTTATCTTAAAGTAATAATAATTTTATTTTCATGTCTTTCTATATGAAAATAGTATTATTTTATATAAAACTTAAAAAAACATTATACCGCAAGGATTACTGAAGACCAATTATATTCCATTCATTCACTTTAAATGCTATATACTAAAACAACAGCAATATACTCTATAGAACTAATATAACTTTTTGGGTAATATGTATGTCAGTCAGTAATGAATCCCCTTTTAAAACAATTAGAGAATGCGTGACGATATTGAGAGTTGCGTCTCGGCCCAAGAAATGACTAAAAGAAGACTAAAAATATATTATTCGTATTCAGTGTGAATATGCGCACAAGCTATTCTTAAAACATCAAATTTAATGACTGGTCTCTTCTGACAATAATTATATATGTCAAGGCAAACGGATCATTGAAAGAGTGGAATATGATTGTACCGATTTGATATTTTGAGGCGATGGGAACGTTTAAAATACTGACGTACACTATCGTTGATCCAATATACACACCTCCTTTCAACGAACTATTTCCGAGTGAAGCAAATGCGCACGCGCGCGCATGCGCACTGCGGCGTCTTGAGCGGTAGAATCGCTCTGCATGTGCGCACCTCTTCCAAAAGTCTGATAGACTTCGTCAAAAAGACGCCCGTCAATCGGGACTCAAGACTTTCTCCACTGAATATTTTAATGAATGTTAAAACATCTCTTGGTGTAATCTCAGACGAATCATGCGGATGTACTTCGCACATATATGAAGTTTTCCCGACATTAGAGATTTTCGAGCGAGTGTGACAAATAATATGAGAGGAAGACTGCAACGATATATTTGGTAAAGATGTGGATTGCTGATATACACCTAAAAAACTAGATTAATTCGAAAGAATTTCTCTTTCCAAAATTCCAGGAAAATACACGTAATACGTGCTTAATCGTCAACGTTTCCGAGACTCGCGACCTGATTTGCATTGCGACGCATTAGCCGATCACTGCACGGAATTGTTGAAGACGGCGAGAGTCGGTGGGGCGCGGCCCAATAAAGAAACAAGTGAATAAAGACTACGTAATGATATGAGTTGTCAAAAAGTCATACGTCTTTGTACTTTGAAGGTGTATTTCTACTCAATATCAGATAAAATATATCTCAACACTTCTCAAAGATTTCTTTCTGAAGAAACAGTAAGGCGAGGTTATTTGCTGTGACAGATCTTAGAGAAAGTTTGCACCACTACTCTAGAAGGAGATAGCTGGTTGTAGAACGGTTGACTAAAGAAGTGAACTGATGAAGAATGTTCAGATATTTTATCACAATGATACACCGAAAGAAGAACCGTTGCAATATACCAGATCCATGATCCTGTAACAAGGATTAAGTGTAACTTCAAATTAGCTTCTCCCCACAGCACGTCACATACAGTTGTTAACTGTTTTTGACGTAAATAAATAAATAAATAAATATATAAACAAATAAATATATAAATAAATATATAAATAAATCAATAAATAAATAAATAAATATATAAATAAGGTTCTTTGTTGCAGTATCATGGATCTGGTATACTCCAACAGTTTTTTTCGTGTTTAAATTTTAAAAGAACATAGTTCGACCTCTCTTCTTTAAAGACGGCTCTTCACCAAGTATCACAATAAAATATATCCCAACACAACTCTCGGCTTACTCTCCGACGAAGCAGAGGCAGGCGAGCTCATTTGCACTGACAGGCATTAGAGAAAGTTTGCGCGACGGCGTCGAGAGACGGGAAGAGTCGTCTGCGCTCGCCCGACTGAAGAAATACGCGGAAGAAGAATGGGTCCAAGGGGGTGCATTTCCTGCCTCGCGGAGCGGGGCGGAGCGCGGCGCGGGACGGAGTGGGGGCGGGCGGGGGCGAGACACACCGGGACGGTGCGGGGACGGGGCAGGGCGAGGCGAGGGGGAGGGCGAGGCGAGGACGAGGCGAGGGCGGGGCGAGGCGAGGGCGAGGCGAGGGCGAGGCGAGGGCGAGGCGAGGGCGAGGCGAGGGCGAGGCGAGGGCGAGGCGAGGGCGAGGCGAGGGCGAGGCGAGGGCGAGGCGAGGGCGAGGCGAGGGCGAGGCGAGGGCGAGGCGAGGGCGAGGCGAGGCGAGGGCGAGGCGAGGGCGAGGCGAGGGCGAGGCGAGGCGAGGGCGAGGCGAGGGCGAGGCGAGGGCGAGGCGAGGGCGAGGCGAGGGCGAGGCGAGGGCGAGGCGAGGGCGAGGCGAGGGCGAGGCGAGGGCGAGGCGAGGGCGAGGCGAGGGCGAGGCGAGGGCGAGACGAGGCGAGGGCGAGACGAGGCGAGGGCGAGACGAGGCGAGGGCGAGACGAGGCGAGGGCGAGACGAGGCGAGGGCGAGACGAGGCGAGGGCGAGACGAGGCGAGGGCGAGACGAGGCGAGGGCGAGACGAGGCGAGGGCGAGACGAGGCGAGGGCGAGACGAGGCGAGGGCGAGACGAGGCGAGGGCGAGACGAGGCGAGGGCGAGACGAGGCGAGGGCGAGGCGAGGGCGAGGCGAGGGAGAGGCGAGGGCGAGGCGAGGGCGAGGCGAGGGCGAGGCGAGGGCGAGGCGAGGGCGAGGCGAGGGCGAGGCGAGGGCGAGGCGAGGGCGAGGCGAGGGCGAGGCGAGGGCGAGGGCGGGGCGTGGCGAGGGCGAGGCGAGGGCGAGGGCGAGGGCGAGGGCGAGGGCGAGGGCGAGGGCGAGGGCGAGGGCGAGGCGAGGCGAGGGCGATGCAAGGGGTGGGCGAGGGGTGGGCGAGGGCGGGGCGAGGATGGGGCGTGGGCGTGGATGGGCCGTGGCGAGGCGGGGGAAAAGCGGGGGCGGAGCGGGGTTGTGGCGGGGGCGGTGAGGTGGCGGGGCCGGTCGGGGCGGTGCGGGGGCGGGGCGCAATCTGGGGGGCGGTGCCCATCGCTCAACGCGACGCTGATGGATGTGCGCGAGAGGGGGATGGTGGGGAGGGGTGCGGGACGCGGAGGCGGAAAACTGAAATGAACAAGACGAATGAGAGCTTTCCGCAGAACTCGCGCACCTTCAGGCCCTGATCAAAGCGCGGGGAGCTCATCAGGAAATTAGCCGCTGACGCATCTGTTGGGTTGCGGGATGGGCACGCGATTTGTATTCGGGCCGGCTCGCCGCCGCGCCGCGCTGGGAAATTAGACCTACGAGAGTTCGTGAGGATAATGGATTATTGCGGGTTTTCGATAAATCTGTGCACGGTATTTTTCAACGAATTAAGATTACCTAAGTGTTGTATTCGCAAATGAATAGAGTCGAGTGTACGTAGCTATGTTCAAAAAATTCGACGCTATTACGCAAAATTCCTTCTTTATGTATTTGTTGAGGAAATAGCGGTTTTTAATCATTTATAAGAGAACGTCGGCACAAAACTCAAAAATATACGGTTGCTAAGTGAATTGCTCCCAGATCTGCGCATCAAAAGAAAAAACCCTAAACGCTTGCAGATTTTGATATGAGAGTCAGCTGCACCAGATGAAACCAGCACAGTCATGACACTACATAATGCGATAATATTGCGCAAAACTCGCTCCACGCCTTTAAAATCAAATTTTCGTATTCCCTTCGAGACACGACTTAAGTGTGTTATGAAATGTTAAAAGATGAGAGAATTTATACGTGTTATTATATTGGGGGAAGTTAGCTCTTCTTTATGCTCATGTTCAGTAGCATGGGTGGTGAGCATATGACGAGGAAGCTTAGGCAGGCGAGCTGATTTGCACCAACAGGCATTAGAGAAAGTTTCGCGGCGAAGAGAGTTGTCTGGTTTCGGCCGAGTAAAGAAATCAGCGAAATATGAATGGGTCCAAGTAGGTGCATTTTTTACCCCCGGGGGCAGTAGTCTGGAAATCCTTGTAACAATTAAATCGAGTATTTATTCTGCTGTGAAATTTTTAATCTTAACACTCAGCAATATTAGAATGCTTACCCGCCCACAGTATTGAGCTTTTAAAGCTGCATCGCACGGTTTAGGATCTGGGGTTGTTCAAAGCTGGATTCCTGTATGAAGCCATTTAATTTTTAAATCAGCAATTTACACAGCAAATTGTTTGTCCGGGTCTAACTAGTAGCATGCATTTTGAATCACTTGTCACTTACGACGTCTTGTCAGTCAAATTGACAGAAATTGCACAATTCCGCGTTGCTTCAGCCGACAGAAAGGATCAAATAAAAATAAACGACCAGCTGCAGTGGGCATGTCTCATCAAGTTATGCGTGTGATTTTGCACAGATAATGCATACGTTTGAAGCGGATGGTATCGCTGTCTCCTTCTTCCACTACTAGTAACCTGCGATAAAAACCGTTCGTGTTAGTTCAAAACCAAGATTACAGTTGTCTCCGCAGTGATTCGGACTGGAAAGTCCTCAAGTTCGAGTCCCGACGGTGATTGATTGTCGACACCAGCTATTAACACATTGTCTGGATGATAATTGTAGCTGCGAGATGTTCAAGTGGGTATATGTCTGATAAAAAAAACTGGCGAATGCCGTTAAAGTATCCTAAAAAACGGGCAACAGATCGGGCGCCATCTTTTCCTCATCTTCCCAATTCTTCCCTTTCTGCGTACACAACCACACACATACACACACACACATTTGCATGAAATATATTGCCACACTCGTACACCCGGCGAATGTCGGAGCAGTACTCTTTCCACCCAGCCACGGATCGCGCGCGATCTTTCCTTCCTCTACCATTGTCCTATCCTCATCTCTTACTTTCACAAGCTTATCCTAACACGCACTACACTACCACAATTGCTTGGAGACCAGTCGGAAGTTTAGAGCTTGTTCCAGATGGGGCGGTTCCCTGCTGATGGAAGATAGCTGGTTGGGAAAAACGCCACTGGTCGACGGTAGGTCGGTACCGAATATTGCCATCCACAGGGCGAGGAATCATCGCCACCTCCCCAGAAAAAAAAGAATGCACTTCACTTTTAGTAACATAAAGATATGTTGCAACAGTGGAATGGAAATAATGGAAATAAAAAAGCCTGCAGTAGGCACAAATAAAATTCGTAGTTTCATTTATTTATGAAGCACGCAATAAACTAATTAAGTCTATCTTTAAATTACGTAACCTCTTACTGTAAAAATTCATCATCAGCACTTGTAAATAGTTTGGTGTATTAGAATGAAATCACATTCCTTAACTTTCACAGAACGTCTACAAAGTATAACTAAAAGTGAATTCTTTTGGCCAGCTGTTTGGTCTTTTGCCAACCGACGGGTATTTTCCTTAAATTCACCGATCAACATCACGCAAATGCCATAGCAGGACCTTAACAAAGTATTTGTAGATCACGCACGATTTTTTTTGTTCCTCGTGCTTATTCCCTCATCACCACTGATACGTAAACTCACATGGCACACGCACTCACTCGCACCAACTCATTCTTGTCAGGAACTAAGAGCTTTTTTCGGCTGGAGAGGTACCTGTCTCTGTGTAATTAAAAAAAACTCCTACAAGCTGATGTGAAGGCGGGTGCCAAATTTCACTTTCCAGCGCGAGCTGGGGAATAGTGACATTTCCAGGAAAATCACTTGCACTATGGGACTAATGGCCATTTTAGTTCACCCGCTCTGCAACACTAAATACTTTCTCGGGAGACCTGTTGGGAGCTTTGAACTCGTCCCGGCTCCACACAGCGGCGTTGAAACATCGCTTCCTCTCAGAATATGACGTGTATTACACTTAACAGACAACCAATTTATGTAATTGATGCTCCGAAATCAGTAAATGAGATTCCACTTACTGTGATCATCTTTGAATGCACAAAGTGCGTGAAGTGCTCTTTCTAGTTCTCTCAGTTCCAGGAACGTGTAATACGATTTTCTGCAATTTACTAATTATTTAATCACCATTATAACGCATGGGTAGAAAGCGCAAAAGGCGGTGTAGCGTGGCTGCAAAGCACGCGATCTGTCAGGGGGGATTGCAGTCGCCGGCTGGCGCGCTCAATTCAGCATTACCCGGCAATCACATCTGTCGACACGCCGACTTCTGCAATTAAAGAGGAAGTTGTTGAAGGACGGACGAGCGCATTTGAAAGTGCCACTTGTTCGTTTCTGCGAGATGCACAAGTGAGGTTATTCATTCAGTTTGACCTTTTCTTGAGGTTTCGTAGTACGTAGAAGAAAAGATGAAATTTTTCCAAAAATTCGAGGTTAAGGTTTTCCTGGTAAAACCAGTATTGAGAGTATCTGATACAAGAAAGGTGACTTTTCCACGATGTTTGAATTCATGTGTGTGTCACGCATAAATTTGACATATAAGCTTTTGAGTTCTAATTAGAATTAAATTCACAGATAAGAATTAAGTTCTGTTATTCTCTTTTGAGG
Organism: Gryllus longicercus; assembly: GCA_038098605.1. NCBI lineage: Eukaryota > Metazoa > Arthropoda > Insecta > Orthoptera > Gryllidae > Gryllus > Gryllus longicercus. Next base: position 1,905,490 of record JAZDUA010000169.1, on the reverse strand, counting down.
TTGAGGTGGCGAGACGATACACTCGTATTTATCAATCAGTTCAAAATCACCAATTCAAGTGGACCTGGGACAGTTGTATAAGGCCTTAAGCCGCAAAACATATCCTCAGCCACTATTCTCCATAATCTTGGCTTGGAGTCAATTGCTGATAAAATATTTTTTCTCTTTGTTTGAAAAGTGTCAAAAATTGTGGTGTCAGAAAGGTGTCAGAAATTACACCAGGTAATTAGCAGTAGTTTCTATTTTATATTTTCATCGAACACATTTTGTGAGTGCATCATACGCCACTTGAAAGATCTGAAATGGTGGGGACAGGTATTTAAAGGAAATTTATATTCATTAATGCGTAGATCTTAGGATTGGATGTCACAAACATCGTATAATCACATATATACTTATATCAGTATGTGTTATTCGATCATAGTATTGAAACGGCACATTGTTAGACATATTTATGATATTTACAGATCTTCCTGTTAGCAAGCGTGGATTTTTTAAACTTAATTTGCAAGGTGTTTATTGCAAGTCAATGTAGATTTAATGACTCTAAAATTAAGTTATTTTGCCATCAATTTCCCACAATTGATTGCAGAAGTAATCTTGCAATACTGAAATAACTTCGTGTTTATTACCATTGAAAGGGATACATCTATTTGCACAGAAGTGGTGGAATAGGAAAAATTATCGTTCGATGAGCAGTCTGATTAGCTATGTAGAATAAAATGCAATATGGTAAAAACATGCGTTTTTTGTAAAGAACATTACTGCAGTAAGTAATTTTCAACGATTTCCTCGACATTGTCTGTAAATATTCTGGTAAACTGTTTGTTTGATTGAAGACACATTCCTATAGTGGTGTGGATCAGCAATATATTTTCTATACATACGTATTGATATTATTCATGTGCTAACACGAAAAGAGGGAGGTGTCCCGCTTCTACAGCTAGGAATAACTCTTACAACGATCAACCCCCCTGCTTTTATCTGCAGCACACTCCCGCAACACATCAGCGGCGTGCGGGTTGCATCTCGCAGAAGGGGCACATCTGTTGGCTGCGAGCGACAGGAGGTGCGCGATGCAACAGCGCCTGCCGGGTGGTGCCATCTATCATCGGGCGACGTCACCCGTGATCGCCCCCGGACGCGTTGCCTCTTCCTGCTCACATAGTCCATTAGATTCCATCAATCATAGGCGAAGAGAAGAAGCTCTCGGCCGTCTACGCCACTAATCATCCCAGTTGCACTCTGTCGATTTCTCGCTTTGACATCTTAAGTGCTGGTTCCCGCCTCTTCCAGAGAAAAAAGGGCTTTAGATGCCGCTCTCAATGTGACACAAAGTTCTGTCACAGGATTCGATTAACCCTTCCTTTTATTTTGAAGGAACTCTCGGATAATTCGTGTCTGATTGGCTCAATATATGAGTGTACGAATGAAATAATAAAGTCATGAATAATGTCAAACAATTTTATTACTCCATGATCAACTTAAAATTAACTATAAAACACCGCGAGACTCAACATTGAAAAAAAATTTGCTTACTGCCTCTGGAAGGCAGCATCTACCAATGCCGGCAAAGCGATTGGCCATGTTAGGATCATAATCCTTACGTAGGCCAATCCCGCTAAGACAAAGACAACATCTCACAATGTTTTACTAGATTGAGACTTTATTATTTTGTTTTTCTCTAAACACAGATCTATCAATATTTTTCTTTCAAAGGAAAACCATAGCACTTTGAAATTCCTCTTAGAACATTTAATTTAGAAAATAAATACCAAATGTTAACGAATTTTAATTTAGTTATATTTAATAAATTTTCACAATACATTTAAACATTAACATGGTGACAAAATATATTTTTCAATTAATTGCTAGTTCACTACCGATCTATCTCTCAACAGACTTATTCAGTTAATGCTTAATTAGTGGTAAAGGAATTCTGAATTTTCAAAACAGACAGTTTATATTAAACACGAAATGTTAAAAGTTGATAAATTATTTAAAATATAATATTGTGATGTTTATTTTTGAAAAAAATCGACTTTTTATAATATAACGACACAACAGACATTAGCATTCAAAGTGTATAAACAGAACAAGATGACTAGCATCAACGGAAAAATACGATAACAAATGGTCACCGGTTCAAGAGATGAGGTGACGCTTTCATACTCATATTTATTAATTGGTAAGACAGTATTTCATTACAAATTTCAAATCAAATAGGATTTAAATGAAGAGAATTGTCCTTTCGTATTGATTAAAGAATTTTTTGGAAACATAATCAAATTAAAGAAACATATAATAACACTATCAAACATATAAATACTGGTAAGAAATCAAGAAGTTAGGTATAAGAAGTCTTGCAATCTTGGTTCATTCTCTTACATTAGACAAGTATTTTCTGACTGGCTTGTAATGAGTTTATATGACAAATAATTTCGAAATATTCCTTTAAAATCTTTGAAGGAATTAATTGCTTTATCATTTCATATTATATATCCGCATTAATTTTTCCATTTATATTTGTAAATATTAATTGATACAACCAAAAATGTTTTATCACTGTAGTTTCTCCTCTTTATCATTCATTCCAATTTCAAACGTAATTAACGGAAGACACAGATTTGACAAACTCATATTGCAGAAGAAAGTCAATAAAACCAATAACACGATAATATCCGTCACAAAAAGTACCGTGGAAACATGGTAATTAAATTCCCTCATTCAATCCGCCCGCAAATCTGATCAGCGGAGTTTTCATCGCGGCTCAATGAATTGATGGGGGAAGCAGGTGCGCTTCAAATTAGATTTACTCGCGTTAAAAAATTGACCCTCCAGTTTCCAGGTTTAATTAAAAGTGGAAGATAGCATCTACAAAATAATTTTCTGCCTCTCCTCCCGCAAACGAACCAGACAATGAAAATGTGCTTAATTCGGTTCATGTTTTATGACTGTGCATTTCCAAATAAATCCTGAAGATGTGGCAAAGTTTGTATAGAGATTGGAGCTATAAGATAAAAAAATGACTAGTCGAGTGATAATTTTAATATTAGGGTGAGTGGGAGGATGAACTCAAACCCGACGTACCCAAACACCCATTAATGTACATGCAGACTTTTCTGGTTAACGTACATGTACTACAGTTAATTCTAAAAAATATGACACTTGCTTGAAATCCTGAAAAAATGCATCACATGAGAAACAACAGATATGACTTGGGGTTCCTGTCCCCTGTAACCGACCAGTGATGAATCTTGCAGTATTTATAATGTGATTTTCTTCTCTTTAATTATGTCAAGTAAACTTTCCAAGACTAAAATAAGGTACGTAATATGACACAAGAGTTCTGATAACTATATTCTCCCAGGAGTTAATATTAACATCAACCTGTTATCATTTCCAGAATAAATAGTCGAATTAAAACGAGAATTACAGGACATTGATTTTTTTACAAAGTGAATAGTACACTATAAGTTATTCTTATCGCAACATCTTATTAAAATATTCGATTGGCTATCAAATTGTACCTAAAGGCTTCGGATTCCAAACTATTATTATAATAAGATGTCATGTGATACTTCTATTATAAGTGGATCTAGATTCATTAGTATTGAATTGAATTATTGAATTAATGCCTTATTTTAGTAGGCCCGGATGTTCATTACATATCATACTATTTTCCTGTAGGTTATGTCTATGGAAAATATATTTAAGCATGTTTTTAACTACATGGACTAAAATTATGCAATTTTCACGTGTCATATATATTTATATTTTGGATTCTTGAAGCTTGTTTGTCATTATCCGTTAAATTTGTATGTTATGGTCATATTTGTCTAGGAATATTTGTATTTTTTTCATATATTTATCTTTTTGATTCCATTTTTGCATATTAGCTTGCAGTCGGTTGAAAGAGATTTGGTCTCTTAATTGATTTATGATATTTTACGATTCATTGTTGTCTGTGTTTACTGTAAATATATGTATGTTAATTAGGAGGGTAAGCTATGTAGATGAAAAAAGCGTAGGAAGCACCAGGTTCAAAAGAAGAGTTGAATTAGTTTTTATCAGGATTTGTGCAAAGGTCAACCGTTTCTGTAAATAACTTTAGCAAGTAGAATGGTCTTCTTGGGGCGCCAAAAGAGAAGGGATTAATTGTGAATGTGCTGGATTTTAAAGTGTGTTACTGTACTTTTAATACAATAGTTATTTAATAAGCGGACTGATTCTGAAAGTTTCAAAAATGCAATAAAAAATATTAAAGTTATATTTATGGTTATATTTTTGCGTTATTTAGATCATAAATGCTTACACGTTTGTAACATTTTTGGTGAGTAATATTCGAGCCATATATATGAGCCATATTTGGTCGAAGTTTGTCAGTTAGTTTCTGTCGCAACTAAAGAGTTGAGGTTTCAGGAAATATGAACGACAGATGTACAATTCCAAATGAGAAGCCACTAAGTCACTTTTCGCCAAAATCTAATTCTTAACATTTACCAATACCGTTACAGCAGTGGTGTCTTTTTACCAGATGCCTTAAGCCCTGCATTTCGACATAAAAACCTTCAGCAGAAACGTTCGCGGAGTAATTTATTTACAGTCTGTAACGTTTGTAACAAATCTATGTGCCTTACGAAGTCTTGTGATTGAGCAGTAAGGTAATTGAAGACTTTTTCATTAATCAATAACATTTGGAACTCGGGCAAAACCCTCGAATTGAATTGCTTCAGCCATGTTCTCGAATATTTGACAATACCACGGAAATTTATCGTATTTCCTAAATTCAATAAACAGAACATTGCTTGCAGACTGGAACTCCATCTCGAGCACTTTTCCTGCAAATGGCATCGTCTTGAATTTCTTTCTGAGGACAGAAATTAGATTCTCTTACTCTACGATGTCCGCAAGGATTCTGGATCAAGTATAAAATCAATAACAAGGTAAAACCCAAATAAAGTGGCAAACGTTGAAAATTGATTTTCTTTCGAGAAATTAGTACGAAACTGTACGAATTTGTAAGGCTAAAAAATAAAATCATCAGCACATTATAATTATATTCACTATCTTCCACTATCTTCTGGCTTTGGGTTTTAATTAGATTTCTTTGTCCAATTTTACCTTAGACAGTCATATATTATATGTTTGAAAACTGAAAGGTTAATAAAAAGCAATAATTTGGATTTTGAAATTTATTTGAATTGTATTAATTAAACTTTCTGAAGCATTATTGTCTCTCCAAGTTTCGAGGGGCACTTTTCCTCTTCTTCTGGATACTTAATAAACTATGTCACTATTTCACTATTTCTCTGTGCGAATCGTACACCTTTAGTTGCATGTTTTGCATATCTCTGAGCAGGTGGGGGTAATATCGAGAAGTGTCGGATTCGCAAAAATAAAATAGAAAGATCAAAAAGATCTCATCCTGTAGATTACAAAATCTAAGAATCCTGCCGAGTGTGTTGTGTATTGAATTTGACATGAATATTTTGTTTTCTTCTACAGAATCATCTAGTGTTTTTTTCGATGTTTTAATAGTTAATCTGCTATTCCAGGCGGAGATGAATCCAACATATCAGGGAAAATTAAAATTCGTCCAGCCGTTCTTGAGTTATAAGTTCTGCAACTACCCGACTATGTTATACGTATATATACTAGCTGACTCTTACTCTCTCTCCCCCACTGTCCCTCTCTCTCTCTTCGCCTCTCCCTCTGTCTTCGCCTCTTATTCTCTCGTCTCTCTCTGTCTGTCCCTATCTCTTCGGATCTCCGTCTCTCTCTTTCTATCTCTCTCGCTCTCTTTCTCGCCCTCTCTCCGTCCCCTTCATACACAATTAGTTGTAGATTCTGTACGTCTCTTTGTAGATGGGGTAATATCGAGAAGCGCCGGACCTGTAAGAATGTAATAGAATATTCAATAAGATCTCATTCTGTACCTTATTGATACAGTGCGAAAAATGTTTAATTGAGGCCGTTAGACTCAAGAGTTAAGTGTTTTATATATATATATATATATATATATATATATATATATATATATATATATATTGTGCCGAGACGGGATTATACACCCCCATCACGCCACAGTTTCGTCAGCGTAAACGCTCATAGACGGCGAGAAGAGCAGTCGAATACCTGAGTAGCAAAACGCGCAGCCTGGTATCCGTTGCTCGCACTAGCAGCCACAAACTTTCGAGTCACGTTTTTCCTGAAAGGAGTGAAGTAGGAGAAATTACCCCCCCCCCCTTCTCAGTATCTGCTCAGAATTTCCCCAGCGCGGCGCTAATAAATAGGCTGACGCGCATATGGAAAGCCTCTTTTGTCGCCATCCCGCCTGGAGTCAACATCTCTTCTGCTAGCACGCGTCAGGTCAGCAGTTCTTCACGTAAGGCACCGCTTGGCAAGTGTGCAGATTTTATCAGAGCATTAGATTAGTTAGAAATTGCCGCAACGACTGTTTAGAATAGGAGTGTACGGCGTTGCAGAGAAACGTCTAGCTAGTCATCCGCGCAGTAGTCAGGAATCAGAGAAATATTCTTCTATTAACTAACGCGGAAAGTAAAGGTGTGCCCGTTCTCAGGAAAGCTCTGAAAGTTCTTAATTAACAGAATAAAGTTAGGAACGAGCGAAGTACTTGCACTGGCAGTTAGGGAAGTGCAAGGGACATTTTCTGAAAATTGGGCGTAATCGAAGGCGATAGCAGCCGTGGAGGAGAAGAAATCGGTTAGTGGAGACGGAAGAATACGCGAGGCGACCGAGAAGACGACGACTGAGCAAAAGGACGGCGAGAGCAGCGCAGAACTTCAGAGTCGAGCAACGCGTTGCGGAGCGCAGCACGCTGTTTCAAGGTTGAAAGGCGGACAGTTCTGAGGTAACCCGTAAAACTGAAATTAGGTCAAGTTCACGTCGGCAGGGAAAGAACAGTTTCAAAAGTGTTAAAATTGAGGACTCGGATATTAATAATTTGTAGCTTGGGAGTGGGAGATTTAATGCGTAATTGCTTGCCTTTAACCATTCTATTGTAGCAGCCATTATTCTGTTACCAGCACTTTTAATTTAAGGAGAAATTGAGAGTAGTGCGCTTGCCCACAAGTTAATTATTGTATGTAAAATTTTGAAAAGGCAAGAGATTGTAAATTAGGTTTAGTTCACGTGCAATTGTAATTAGAATAAGTTAAATTTAGACGTAGTGAGTTTTCAAAGGGAATTCCCAGTATTGATTAAAGAAATTGATTCAGAAAGTCAGTTCTAAACAAAATTAAATGTTCATCTGTTGAATAGGTTGTCAAAGTTACTTATTTGTGTTTATTCAATCATTTTTTTTGGAAGTGTTATTCTATGTGTGATTTTTTTTTTTGTTGTCATCAATTCATGCCACAGAATTTTGAGTGAATTATATGCTCGTTTATGTGTGATTTGTGTGACTTTTATTGTGTCAAGGGTTCAGACCTTTCTCGTACCCCAAAGATCCTGCTTCCTGAGATTCTAAGCTCGCTTCACGAGCATAATATCTTAACGACTTGCTTACAGTGCATGCTGTGTGTGCTGAAGAAGGTACGAGGGTGTGCGATAGGCAAGGCGGTTAGAATATATATATATATATATATATATATATATATATATATATATATATATATATATAAAATACTGGGGAGTAACAAATTGTTATTTATTATGTAAAAACTCACGAGTATATTAGAACTTTTAGGCCCATTTAAATGCCTTTTGTATAATTTTTATTTTTTATTTTGCCTGCCTATTTGTACTGTTTATAGGGTCTAAAATTCACAGGTCAGTGGTGATGGATTGGTAATTATTAGATGATATGACGTAAGGGAGCAGTGGTGAGATGAGTGGTAGGCAAATAGTATAACCTGAAGAAAATCTTCTGAGATCTCATATTACACTCTTTAAATTCCACTTAGATTGACAATTTTAAACCTAGCTACCCTCTAAGGAATGGTGGGCGCTGTCTGATACGTATGAGTACATACACACATCCAGAAAATTAATCGTTCCTCACACGAAAACTAAATATGCAATGATTCTTCCCAAATCAGAAATCCTCCTACGATTGGACATGACACCATTTACCAATACAAGAAAGAAACTGGTCGACAATTTCTTCAATTTAAAAAAAACTCTCCGTGATTCAATTTTAAACTTACGATGAACAACATCCTTTACATTAAATCAATATTTCCAGAAGGTCGATTGAAACCCTCGTAACTTCAAGACATCTCCCTCTCACCCATCCACACTCCACACAGCCCCCCTCTCACAAGAAATATATTCATAATCTACAATAGAGAAGTAAATCAATCTTGACTTAAGAAGGGGCTTATCCTATCATAATGTTTTTAATTCTCGAAAGACAAATTCGTCGTACGAAAAGCAATACATTTGAATGAGATAAGGTTTAGTAATTAACACCCAAGAACCGTGTGTCCGTAAGTGTCTATGCTCTTGAAGGGTTGGTCTAAGTTGTTTGTTTTACTTATTTTTTTGTAATGGCGGGGAATTCAATTTTATACATTGATCTACTTCAGATGTTGACTGATTTTACTGAAAATATTTTACTTGACATCATGTAGGCTCTTTGTACTGCCGGTACATTTTTGACTCTCATATTTACCGATAATCAGTGCCCTACAGAACGTATCAGTAAACTTTATTTCTTAAGGCGGTGCTCGGCGAAGCAAATTTTCTGAGCATTCTATTAGGGTGAGTATCGCCTTAGAATTTGGCGAGATATTTTGCCAAAATTCTGTTATTAGTTTTTATTTAATAGGTAATTATTACATATATAATTGCATTACATTTTAACTATGTAGCTAGGCTGAAGGCATTTAAGCCATTACAATATCTATATCCTACCGCGATGTAACCTTTTGAATTTTGGCATACACCCCAAATTGTCGTTCCATAGCATCAAAGCCGCGGAAAAGAGGCCAGAAGGTACGGCTCGGGAGAAAAAACCGATAGAGGAAAAACCTGCAGAAGAAAAGAACATGCTAATATACCCAAACTTTTTCTGAACTATTTATTTCCTGGGAAGGACGTCCTCTCCTTCCAGTCTTTGGCCTCAGCCGCTGAAATCAAACAGAACCACAACAGATCGCCCCCGCCATCGCCGCTGCGCTTATTTTTCGGACAAAAAGTGTTCCTTTAATTATTCGATGCTATACTTATTTTTTCACTGGTTTACTTATCATTTTACTTAATTAATTACTGATGAACTTAATTGTCGCTTATTTCATCTCCAGTCTAGGCTCTGCTTTCGTTACTAACCACTGCTGTTTTAGCACTCCCTACTTACCTTTTATCTAATAGCTCGAACCATTCCTAGAAATGTTCCTAATTCTTTCATCAAGTGACATCTATTATCACGTAATATGTTCTGGACGAGTGTTATGCTTATAAGTTGGATGTAATAGTTACCCTTTCCCATCCATTTTCCTCTCTATGTTCCTCTCCAAATTCGTTTACTTGTACATGCTGGCCCGGGATACACACGCGCTCCAAAGGTTGAGATGCCGGTACGCAAAGTACTGACCTACTCAGGCGCGCTGAATCGTACTGCGGTACTACAGGAAGAAGGAAGTGTTCGCGTCCCTCTATCTTCTTTAACTTAACTTTATTGTTCCATACTAAGGTTTTTGTTTGTTTTACTGCTTGAACGTACTTATCTGCTTTGCATTTTGTGCTTTAATTCCCCTTGGTAAAGGGACTGGCGGCATCCTGTACAAGCCCTCCACAGCAGAGAACGGCTACTTCAATTTCCCGGCGTCATTTCTCGTTGCATACAAACCATTGCATCGATAATTTTGTAACTGTGAATTTCATACAAATTATTATCGATAATTTTGTAACTGTGTATTTCACAACTGACGTTATTTCACGTACAACATGTATCTCAATTATGCTTGAATGAACCCACACACGTTTCCGTATTCAATGCGTTCTTCAATACAAAAATTAGCTATGTTATTTAGATACGAGAATGCAGGGTATAATCTATTTAACTGCCTCTGTTAAATGTAATAAACGTGAATACACATTTCATATTATGCCGATTATGGTCATTAAAAACAAAATTAAATCTCTGGCTCAATCCTATCACTTTCTCAACAACTGAGTGAAAGACACCAAACCTAAACTGCAGTGAAACAGATGAAGCAAATATTTTTTTTATTTATCGGTTTTTCTCACACGACGTACACACAGTGCCTCGGGCAACTCAGTACTTGGTGCTGCTTCTCTGTTCTACGAGTTTGTCATTTCTCGTTGCATACAAACCATTGCATCGATAATTTTGTAACTGTGAATTTCATACAAATTATTATCAATAATTTTGTAACTGTGTATTTCACAACTGACGTGTTATTTCACGTACAACATGTATCTCAATTATGCTTGAATGAACCCACACACGTTTCCGTATTCAATGCGTTCTTCAATACAAAAATTAGCTATGATATTTAGATACGAGAATGCAGGGTATAATCTATTTAACTGCCTCTGTTAAATGTAATAAACGTGAATACACATTTCATATTATGCCAATTATGGTCATTAAAAACAAAATTAAATCTCTGGCTCAATCCTATCACTTTCTCAACAACTGAGTGAAAGACACCAAAGCTAAACTGCAGTGAAACAGATGAAGCAAATATTTGTTTTTATTTATGGGTTTTTCTCACACGACATACACACAGTGCCTCGGGCAACTCAGTACTTGGTGCTGCTTCTCGGTTCTACGAGTTTGTCAAGAAGTTTCTTAATAACTGAGTTGAGCAACACGAGAATGGGAGTGGCTCATTGTTCGGCTCTAAAAATGGGAATAGGAAATGGGGAAAATGCGAATTTAATTTCGGCAGGCTACACGAAGAATATACTCGTATACAAATATTACATGAATTACTGAACAGAACAATAGAAGTATTATAAATATTGTAAAATTACTGTCCACTGAACAGGTGTAAAATGTGATAAACTGACAAATGTGTTTTTTCAGTACTTTTATGACGTACGTTTTTACCCATGGACCATTGCAACTATGAATTTGATAACTTTCCTTTTTGTAGTACGTGTTGTCGTGGGTTGCCAGAGTGGCATTTTTAGGGTGGCAATGCATTTAAAAGCCTTTACAGACATTTCAGCTGAACGGTCCCAGTATGAAAATTAAAGAAATCGAATTTTGGAATTTAATCACTGCTTTTGATCCTGATGTAATAATAGAAACTGAATCTTGGCTAATGGAAGAGATAGCTAACTATGAAGCTTTTCATCCGAATTATAGATCGATTAGAATGGAAAAAAATAGTTAAGGTGGGGGGGATATTGTTTGTGTTAAGGATGCAATACATATAAGGAGAAATTGGGTCTGTAAAGAATTTGCGATATTGGGGATAGAAATAAGTGATTCAGAGAACATCTTAGAAATTGTTTTCTATAGGTCACCAAATGAAAGTTACGCGATTTCGGAAGCAATTTATGAGAAAATAGAATGTGTGTGTATATATATATATATATATATATATATATATATATATATATATATATATATTGCTGGTGGTTTAAATATTCCTGACGCAAATTTGAAAGACGCTGTGAATAAAACGAAAGCACAACATTTAGTGAACAGACTCGTCTGGGAAAAAGGAATAGCCAAGGCAGTAGATAGACCGACTCGGCAAGAGTCGCTTCTAGATGTATATATAGTTAGGCCGCAAGAGTTTTTATCTTGCGACATCATTGAGGGCATAAGCGACCACAAAGCGGTGTTAGTTGACTTAGACATAAATATCTCTCAGAAGAGTATTCTTAACGGAACAAAAATATGGCTATTTTGACTATTTTAGCCAATTATCGTATAGCCTGGTAAGTCTTGCATCAGTTGTATGTCAGCTAATAGAACATTTTATAATTAGCTATATTAAACAAGAATAGTCACAAAAAGAATGGCTATTTCAGGGACAGCATGGTTTTAGAAATGGTTTATATGGCGAGCGTCAGATAGCATCATTTTTTCAGTACTATAATTATTATTGTCTTTATATAATTGAAAGTTACATTGTAGTGTATTTCATTCACTTTCCTTTAGAATTAATGACTTACCCCCCCCCACTTTTTTCTTTCTTCCAGTTTCTAGAATGTTAAATATATTTTCCAAAAAATTGTAAACTATTTGTAACCTTTATTATAATTTTGTTGTAAAATCAAAGAAATATTCACGTTTTAATGTTTTGTTTTTCCTTCTTGTACCAGACAACTGATGATGATGGCTAAGCCATCGAAAGCTGCTCTTATAATAAAAACTATTGTTGGCAATGACAACGTTTATAATTATTTCATGAAAAATGCCAACTATAACGCACCACAACACCTATATTGAAGTTTTGGTCTCGTGGAACCTTGCGCTCTAACGTCAACTCACCTGCACCTCCAAATTGAACGGTCAATTGGAGAATTAAAAAGTGATCGGTACTAAACCGATTGCAATGATTGAAAGCGCGGTTGAGTCGTCCAATCAATCTTTCCCACCTCTACTCGTGAAGCTCATCAATTAAGAAGCATTGCGCATTTCCCTGCAGTGCGGTCAATAACCACTGAAGGTCCGCACGACGTGTTGAGAGAATTTTAAAAGTGGCAAGAGTATTTGGTTTCACTTTGACTGCAGCAATGACGAACAAGCTTTAGACAAGTGAAAAGAATACATATACAAGAGTTAGTAACAAAGAGTAACATATTTAGGAGATGAGAAAACTGAATTTAGAATGTTCATTTACGAATATTTTACAATACAAATATATTACTTTACCATTGTTAAACACTTTTATTGAGCGTTCAAATTTTATTAAAATCAAATTTTCATAAAATCTTTATATTTTGGATCCATGACCTTTACAACCTCAAATAAATTATTTGCCCTGTTATAAATTGTTATCGGGTGGGGGGGGGGGTAATAAAGAGGTTTCGCATTTGTCATTTTATTGTCCCTAACTTCACGAAATCTGTAGCTCCAGATCACAATATGCAGTATGAAAACATATCCAAAAGAACGAGAAACTGAATGTAAATTTGTAACTTCTGCGAATTACCATATGAGACAAACTATGCACTATTGTAACACCTCTAGTTTTTAATTAAGTGCTATACAACATTAATTTTCTTACTCTTGATTAGTATAGTCGATAATTTCGACATTTTTGTCTATGAACTAACACTTGTTCGAATGGTGTACTTGGCTGTCTGGATTGAGCCGCGTCTCAGTCGATTGAGCTGACGTTTCGGCCATTCTTATGGCCTTGTGGTGTTGTGGCCTTCTTCAGAGCTACAGAAGAAGGCAACAACACGAAACCATTCCAAGACCTGTGCTGTTTTGCATACAGATCTACTGATCAAATTTCATTCTATTGGAACTAAATAGATAACATAGAATTAGTAATAAAGCATAAAGAGACTTAAATTCTAGTACTAGTTGCATGTAAAAAATATTTTATTTGATACATCGCACTTAAAAATAGTTTGCCACAAAACAGTCATCAATTGGCTGTGAAAAATAACCAGGAAGTTTAGACAATTATGACGTTTTTATTTGATATTTTATATTCTTCAGTAGCGTTATAATGAATCAGGAAGTTTGTGGAAAAAAAGACGATATAAAAAAGAAGAAAATAAAGATTAGTTACTTAATTTTAATTAAATATACATTTTAACGTTGACAAAAAATCCTTCCGTGCCTGAAAAAATAAGTCACACAGTAATTGACAAGTAAAACTTCATATATGCGTGATATACTAGCAAGGTAATATTCGTCAGGTTTTCTAGTTCATCTGTAGCGTTTTCAAAGGTTTTCGCAGCGAATTTAGGACACAATGCTGGGGAAGGAATTACAAGGAAATGAACTGGAAAATATATTATAAACTTATTTGATTTCTCAAGTTATTACATGCAGTAATCATTGTTGCCAGAGGCTGCGTACAAACATCTACTTTAGATGGCTGTAAATCCGCTCAATAAGACAAATTCGACTTTCCAAGCGGGAAAATTGAATTTGCATTAAAATCATAAGTATTTTGAGTTTTTTGATGAAGTGACCCGATGATTATTTGATTAGTTTTATTTTTTGTTTGTGCATATTGTAATTAATAATTTATGTAAAAACTTATTATTTTTTCAACAATAAGTTATATATTAATACGAGTAAATAAAAATTAGTTGTGACTATTCTTATAACTACAGTAGATGGTAGGAATATTGCAAGAGATAAAATAATTCTTTTCAAATGAGGTAATTTTATTTCTGAGACTGAAATGTTTTGTGGTGATATTTAGCGAAACTTAACACATGATTCATTGGCAGGGTTCACCTCCACAAGTAACCTGACAGCTTCGACTAGATTTTCATTGCTAGCGTGTTTTATCTCCGGTGTTTCTGATTCTAATTCTGGTGTTCGCTAATACATTTGTTTGCTAAAACGCTCAAACTTGCGCGTTGTTGGTTTGAAACCAGTACAACAGCATTTGAAATATTTAATAAAATATCATCCTTTGATTTCCATAAAAATAAGCACAATATAGTGTTTTAATACACGTCGTTTATATTAATTTTTAATTTACTTTGTGTGCATTGCAATGCGCATAATCGATTGCAACATATCAAGCTGCATTCTATTGCGAAACTGTTATCATAGCATTCATGACCCTAAAAGTCCGCTCCAAGAATGAATTGCTCACTGGTATTGTGAGGGCTCTGAGTTGAAATTCTGCCAATGCTTTGAAGAGAGTTTCCCGCCAGCATTACACAGCAGCTTGACTTTTCCCCTAAACGTTACAGGGTCAATCTCATCTGCATTCAAAAATTCAGAACTTATGTCTTTAAGCTTTATAGTGCCCAATGATCACCATTGTATTTCGAACTTGTCGATGGTGCTAACTGGAAGTTAAAAAATATCAAATTATTCGTAATTTATAAATTAAATTTTCTACGTTTATATAAAACATACTAACGTATGTCACGTTCATTACCTGCCAGGTTCAGAGAAAAACTGCTTGTCAAACCGTAGTCTCCTGCGGGATCCATAACCAAATTTGGAGCAAAAAAACGCAACTGTTCTATGATGTCTATATTTTCAGGCATCGCATCTAACAAATGTCTCAAGAGAGAAATGAGAAAATTTGCACACCTTCAGCGGACGGAACGAACATATTCTGCAGTAAAAATACCAAAGTTGGTTCTGCCGCTAATCTTTGGAAGCAGATACCAAGGTCCATTCTGTCATAAAGCAAATTGGTTTCTGATTAGTCCATAGCTTATTTGATCATCGTGAACTCATCTCTTCGTAAAATGTTTGGATTTTTAGGCTGTTTGATTGCTCATGGCGAAAGAAACCGCATCGTTAAAGAAACAACAAACATGCGTAAGTCCTTATACAACTTAAGTCACGTCAGTGTCTGTTGTTTAAAATACCTTTTCGTTGCAACCAGGGTTGGCAACAGAAACGTAAGGTACCGGAGGATCTTTCGATCTTTATATAATCAAAACAATGGTCTTGCTGAGTAATCTACCGACACCATAAAATTGAAAAACCAAATCTTAATTCTGTTCATTCTGTCCGTTTCTCTACAGAATACCAAATAAGCCATCTCTTTGCACACCGTTTAACCAGCTGTAGAGGATCCTTACATTCGTTCACTACCTACAAATTAAAATAAAATTATATTTATGTTATTTACAATACTGAATAAATATATTACTTACTAAAATGACGCAAAAAGTAAACATTACACAATTTAAAAAACTTCAATTTTGATTAATTAGGAACGAAACTGATTTAATAAATAAACATTCTTACTCAGTCATACGAAAAGTCAGTAGAATCGATTGTACACAGAAACTATTCGTATCCAACCCCACAAAAAAGTTGTGCTTGAAAATTTACTTATCATTTTTACGGCGCACAGATTGCGAGAGACAGTTTGTCCATTACTTAAGCAACTGAAATATTCATTGCAAGAGTGATCAATAAGGTGACCAGTCCTTCTTTTTGTTGGTTCTGTCCTTCCTCGAAAAGTGTCCTCCTTTTCGATATTTTAAAACCAATCTATTAAATCTCTGTATTCAGAGCTGCCGTGCCGAAGTGTAACGCATCTCGTGACGGTACAGTTCGGAAAGATGTGATTAGTGTTGCTAGATCGGCGGAACTCTCGTCGTTTTCAGTAGTTTCAACTTCAGTATTTCAAATTTTTGGACAAACAAGAAATCAATATTGAATGTTGATACTCCAACTGCAGCACTTTCCGTAAAATTCATAATGAACGATATTTCTTGTTCTGAAAATTTCAATATATTGGACGATGATATAGAGACAAAAAATACTAATTAAATGCAAAAATGCTTGTTTAATTAAATAATTACACGGGAAATAAGAATAATTAAGTGTATTTTTGTTCGAATTAATAAAATGTTTAATTAATTTACGTTCTATTTAAAAAAATTGTTTTGTCCTCCTTTTCATTGTAAGAAAATTGGTCACATTACACACACACACACACACACACACACACACACACACACAAGGGAAACCATCACCGGCCACCACTAAGAGAACGATTTCCCGCAGTAAGGAGTAAATATCTGTGAATGATGAACAACATAGGTCAATGCACTCCCTTAAGATTTGCTGCAAGTACATTGTTATCTGTAATTTAACTGAAAGAAATATTATTTGGTAAATTCCTATGGTTAAAACAAATTACTACATCAGCGCATATGTGTAAAAATACACATGGCTGGTTTTTATCTTCGTATACATACTAAATATGTATTGTCCTTATTTGAAATGCATGAAAGTCCAAGTTTTATTTGAGAACTCGCAGAAACCAATTTCATTTGATGGCAAAGAACGTCCCAATTTCAAAAAGAGACCGCAATATGCTACCAATTTCCGCTTCAAGTGACTATTGGCAAAAACCTCTCCATGGTTCCCTTCCGTGGTGATTTAAAGTAAATACGTCTCATTCGCAATTCCATTCTTATGATATTAACCCACAAGCTTGAGTTATATGAAAATATTCTTACTCGATAACCATTTCGATGTGAATGTTCCGTACGGAACAACACACACACTTTAGTTCGTATGTGCAGAAAGTGTTCTTTTCCAGGAGTCATAGGGCTGTTTTCTTCAGGAAGAAGTAAAATTTCTTTCTAAAAAGAACAGTCTAGGCATGATACTAATTTTTGGAATGGTTCCATACAAGTGCTTTGGCTTGCCGCAGTGTTGTCGAATGTATTGAGTGTAATTTCCCTAAATGTTAGGAGGCAGTTTTTCAAATCAATTTTCTAAGAAGTAGTACAATTTCATTAATCATCAAGAGTGTGCGCGGAAAATTCATTTGTAATAGGTGTTTCAATACCTCTTACCAAATTTTAAGTTTATGATGTGAATATTACCGTGTCAGAATAATTGTTCCGTGGGAAATAATAAATAACAACAAAATATGTGATGTATCAGTATTATCATCAGTAAGTAGTAGTATGATGTACCAGTATGATCACCAGTAAGATGTTGATTTTGTAGAGAATAAAACACCAAATTTAGTAGAAACTGGTTGTATCAACATTAAACAAACAAAATATTTATTCTATTGTAATTGTGCCAATGTGAGTAGGTTTGCAAACTATATACACTATGCTGCAATGTCCATAACAAACAGTTTTTGGCATACAGTGCATAGCATAGAAGTTTTTCTATATTCATTCGTCGTACATATTGCGTAGCATTTTCTATTTGTTTTGGCTTCAATCTACAGTCTCGACAAAAATTTCAACTTCAACACTGAAAAATCACCTACGTCCAGTGTTGCCAGATTCCTTCTGGGACAATCCGCCATTAGAGGGATAAAAATCCACCCAATTCCGTTAAATAACCTTGCGAGGAATAAAGGTGAGCGGCGAATAAAGCTGACACGAGCTGAGCTTTAAAAAAATCTGCACGTTCACAAAAGTTTAAAACTTAATACTATTGTGCATAACGCTTACCTATTAAGTGGAGTCTTATGGTTTAAATACTTGTACAATTTCAAGAAAAAGGTAGAAATTGCATGTCTAAAATAAAAAAAACTGGACCTGACATATTTTGATAATAGCTTCATATTTACTAGGTGTTCAAAACTAGCACACTTGTGCACAGGCCATATCTTTCAAAATCCATCTATCCATCTTCCAAAATCCAAAATTTGTGGGAGTGTTATTGACAATTTGAGTTAGCAAAAAAGCGTACAGCATTAAATCCTCCTAGGAAACAACGTATTCCGCTCATGGACGGAATCCCGCAACATTCATTTCTTCCCGAAAACCGACGCTTGTTTTTTTGCCCAATTGGCGGTATTCCACCATGGAGTAGAGATATGTATCTCTCCTCTATGTATTCCACCCAATAATAAATGAACTATCTAGTTCTTTTGGTATAGTTCACTAAAAAGAACGGTCGTCAGTTCACATAAAAGAACGTCCTTGTCCATCCCTATGGTAAATGCCCTCTAGAAATATTAAAGATGGCGTTGGTATGATACGGCTACCAAATGACGTATCATCGCAGCTGAGGCTGATCCAACAGCCGAACATATCCCTTCCTACAAAAACTAATGCATTTTAAAGATATTCACCACGATTTGGAGTAAATATATAATGTATTCGGGGTATGATTTTATTAATGAAGTTGTTATGAAAAAATATGTTAATAATGATTTAAAACAGTTTTGAAATTCTTAATCTCGGACGCTCTATAGTTCAGAAAGATTTTATGAAATTTGTAATCGCTAAAAAGATTAATTTTAACTGGGATTACTTGATATGAAGCCCATGAGACCCATTGTATGTATTACGAAGTTGAATGGAACGCCAGTACTGCAGGGTGAATAAAATGTGAACATTGCATCAAAGTTACCTAAATTTGATGGGTAATATTGATTAATGAAAAAATAATAAATACTATGCACTGTTTGGTAGAAACATATATATTTTCATTGGAAAATTAGAAATTAATTAAAATGAATATAAGTAGGAACGAACACCTTTACGTTTTGTCAGCTGCAACGTCGTAATAAAGTGATTGGCCAGAGATTCGATAGAACATAATTTTAAATAGTTTTTAATTGAGGTATAATATTTTGAGAAATGTATTGATATTCACTTGGAAAGGAATAGAAATGAAGACAATCAAAAACCACTTTGCAACATTTCAGTTTTAATTAGTCGCAGTTTCATGGTTCTCATTTTTAGGAAATCAGCTGTGAATAATTGCGCGTTCGTATAAGTTTCCAAGAAGAAATTCTGATATCTTTCGTTGATGCGAGATAAAATTTCTTCCATCCAACTTTCTTGGAAAACATGATAGTAGTTGAGGTATCTCACGAACCTTGCACGTCAGTTATCTTACCGTTTACTTTCTCATACACATCTACAAACTATTATGAAAGTGAAATAATGATGCAGCAAAAAATTTTCGAAAAGCGAAAGACTTGCATCGAAGTTACCTAAATTTCATAGGTAATATTGATTAAGGAAAAAATAATAAATACTATGCACTGTTTGGTAGAAATATATATATTTTCATTAGAAAATTATAAATTAATTAAAAATGAATAAAAGTAGGAACAAAATTGAAAACTAAAGAGGAAAAAACTTGAATGTAATAATTTTGAAAATTGCCTTGTTTTTACAGTGGAATAAATAAACAATACTATAAACATGAGTAAAATTCAGAGATTAATTATTGTATGTCAAGTATTGACTTTAATTTGCTGCCTGAAAATGTTATATTCTGTAACAATGACGTCTTTTATGTTCGAATTAATTTTATGCTGTAGAAAAATCATTATACCTCATTTATCATAAAATTGTATTGTAATTTATTTAAACATGTTTTATAATTCTCTCCAGAAAGTTTGGCAACATTGGTACTTAAGCTTGAAATGATATAAAAAAGCCTTAGAATGTATTGAATTTAGTGAATTAATACACTGACATTCTTCGGATTTCAGTAATAGTCAAATTTGCATTTTTTTAGTATTGCATATATGCGAATTGAATTTCATAGTATTGAATATATGCAACAGAAATAATTTGAATTACATCAGTCATTTTTTTAGGAACTATTACATTTAGTGTTTCGAGGAATTAACACTAAAAAATCCCTATGCTGATATTGGCACAAATGAAATTGTTCCATACTCTCTAAATATACCATACCTTCTAAAAAAAAGGTTTCCAATATGAAGGTAATTTTAAATTCGAAAGTGAAACGGATAATTCCATTTAGTCTTCAGAAAAAAATGTTTTGATGTAATTTCTTTGGACATTGCCATTCCGCGTATTTATGTAATTTCTTTGGCGTATGGTCCAATTCAATAGAATCGTATGCATGGAGTGCTTCGTTGCCTGGAAGAATGTGTGGATCGCTTTCTACGAGAATGTGTGAGAAAAGTGTTACGTAATTTCTCTTTTACATTCTTTCTTTAAAAAATATCCGGTAAAAATAATAACGCGAGATGCCGCTTGAATATTATTGCTATACTTAAAGAGAGGAGTATCTTATGAGAAGCTGCATCGTTGCAATCGGGGGCATCTAACAAGATAAGTACAAAATCATTTTATATTTTATCCATCTACTGCTATTTTAATTGTACAACTCTTACTTTTGCCTGTAACGAAACTGAATGCTTTAAGTCAAAAGAATTTTGCACAAGTTGGACAAATCAGTGAAATGTGCTTCTTATTGTTAGAAAATATTATTCAATGATCATGGCGGCTGATTGTTATAAGTACAAATATATTGCTCATGTATCAATACTGTTTATGTGCGATTGTTTTTTAAAGGCAATATTTGGTTTATTGTTGTGTGTAATCTCATTAAGCAATAAATTTTACCAATGTAGTGACCCTGATATCTGGAAAACGAAATAATTTAGATCATTCATCATTAATAAGGTACACTTAATTGATGCCTCCATTTTCGGTTGAAGAATGACGACGGAATTTAATTTTAAAAGAAATTACGGAACTCGCCACAAATTTAAAGAACTAGATAAAATGTAACAATTCTAGAAAAAAAATATGGTAGATATTGTGCGAGCTTTATTGTAAGGAGTTGCTTATTAGGTGTAGATGTAATAATAAATTTTGGGAATTGCCCATCGCTCACCGGAGGAAATATAGCCTCTTGATGGGCAGCCATCTTGTCAATGACGTCACCGTGAGTAGGCCTTAGCTGCCCCGCCGCCAGCCTACGAAATCCCTTTCCAAGCTTTTCGAAGTTCATTGCCAAAGCGATTCCACAAATTATTTACCCCTTCACATAAAGGGTTATGGTAACGAAAATAAAAGGATTTATATTTTCAGAAATATGTTTCTTTTATTTCAGGAAAATATTTTCTTGAAAAGTAAAAAAAAAGTTTTTCCTACAACTCGGACAACAAAATTCAAATCGGATCAATATATAAAAGATTTTGAATGATTTTAAAAAATAGGATTAATTTCAATATCAAAATTACAATTTCCATTGCATTGCACAATGTATATTTAATTGTATAATAAACACAAACCAAAAAGATTTGAGAAATTTTATCTCTCAATACATGTACGTACATATTATATTAATGTGTTTTACATTATGCACATAAACATTAAATAGTACAAACATTTTTACAAAATAAAAACAAAGTAAGAAGAGGGCAGAAGTACAGAGATGGCTAGCTTTAGAGCTGGAATTTTTGAATTTAGAAAAAGTCTACAACAATGCACCATTCTCAAAATTTTGACAGTAAATGTGAATAAGATTCACTTCATTCATATTTTTGAAATGCAAATGTGTTACTGTAAATGCACAATAACTAGTGGCCTACAAGAGAAAATATGTTGTAGAAGAATGTGTGGAAAACTGGGTCCTCGAGAAGCAAAAATTGGCTAAAATGGCATACGAGAAAACTGAAGCTTCCTTCTTCCAAATTGTGTGATGAATCTGTGCTAAAAGTGACGCAGAGAGTTCGAAAATATAGTCGTAACAGCAGGCATGAGAAATTGCGGATTGACGTAATCAAATATTTGCAGTCAAAATCCTTTTGGCTTTTTTCGAGCTCTTAGGTATCTAACTAAACAATAGACGTGGCTGCGTAGTTTTATTTCAATTTCTGCGGGTATTGGTAATTAGTAATACAATAATACTACTGTATGTGAACATCACATCAATATTCACTACTTTGGCGATTTTTGTTGGAGAATGTTGGGTCTTGTGAGAACATAATTATTTTGTTTAACATTAGTATGATTACAAAAATGTCTCATATATTTTCAGTTTTATGGCTTCTTCAATCACGACCACTAAAACATCCAATATTTTTTATTAAACCACATAAATGAAAAATATTCAAGGACTAAATTATTTTCAAAATATAAAATAATCTGCACAATAACGTAGGAATATGCTACACATGCTGTAACTTCAAATGGATGCTTTAACTCACACCTGTCGTTAGCCAATGAAAGTCGATTTTATCTTTTAGTCAAAAGGCTGTACAGTAATTACAAACATTGACGTTCTTATTTTTTCATGTATTCAGCAATAAAAGTGAAAAATTGGCCTCGTCCAGTTCTTCACTACCTTCGTCAACAACATCTAGTGTCTCGTTACAGGAAGCAAGAGAAATGTTTTCATCATCAGTGTTATACGATGAATGAACTACATTCTAAACTTCTTAAGACTTACATTTATTTCCTCAGTTTTATGTTTGCAGTATCAGACGTAAATCACTTTACAGCCTTTCTTTTTCTCAGACTTCGGTATTTGTCTTTACTGCCTTCGTTTGAAAATTTCCTACCTGCGTTGCTGTGCACATTAAATAACCTAATTACCATCGTTACTGTCACGTATTAAGTATTGATCTAATGACAAGTTCTTTTTAGTCAGTAGCTTTATTTATACAAAAATCTAAAAATTAAGAATTTCACAATTAAGGTTAAAAGAACCTCGTCAACACTTCCTCGAAATGGATGGTTCTCGAACCTGATTGGAAAGTTATTTTTATTAACTACAAAATCTGAAATAACTTCATCGTCATCTGATAGTGGGGCTACAGAATGGCATACTTTCTCGTAATATTATATATTATTATATTGAAAATTATTCTTTCTATATTTTATGAGCTTTGATATCACTTTTAGAGTTGATTTATTTCATTTACTTTCTATTCGTTCCATTTTTAAAAATAAATACATTCGTAACTTACAACTTCATTTTATTCAAATATTACTCACTGCTTCTACAAAATCAACAACATTCAATTGTTTATATTGAAAATTATTGTTATTTTTCTTATACTTTGTACGCTTTGCTACCACTTGTAGAGTTGATTTATTGTATTAACTTTCTAATCTTTCCATTATTTACAATAAATACAGTCGTAACACCACAGCTTTATTTTATTTCCTTACTACTCACTGCTTCTACAAAATTAACAACATTAAATTGTTCGTATTGAGAATTATTAATGTTATTTTTTTTCTACATGAAATCTCAATCCCTCTTTCTTAGAACGAAATCACGACTTTCAATGCAACTTCTTTCGTAGTGAAGCTTTATCTCATTTTTGGAATTTTCACTAAGATCACTCTTTTTCTTACTATTAGGGAATTCTTGTCGTGTAAAATTAAATCTACAAATACGGTGTCTATCCTATTCATAAATAAATACAGATCGCTCGCGCATAATTTCATCTCGGTTCTTATAAGTCTTTACATAGTTTTAAAAAGCAGCGAATACCTGCTTTGCGTAAACCATATAAGCGTGTATTTAATTTCAGTACTTTGTTTTTCATGATTTTATTCCTTCTGGCGTACTCGCAAATACGTTGGGATATAACACACAATTTAAATATGCATTTTCCACGTCAAAAAAACTTTTAAAATAATTAATCGCAGCCAGAGGCTTATTGTAAGTTTCATGACGAATAAATGGGTAAATATGAACACGCATAGTCCTTTCCAGGAACTTGACCAAACTAATTAGTAACCAATCACGCTTTGTATTTCAATTCGTTATCGACACATAATTTTAAAATATCCACTTTAAGATTGTAACTTCGGAACATTTCTCTACCTTCGATGTGTTATCGTCCGAATTTTATTTTTTCGCGGAGAACATTTATCTTGAAATCTTAAAATGAAAGAAAAACATCTGGCACAGTGTTTTTGTTATTAAGAAATATAAATATTGGGCTTTTTCATTATTTGTCAGAAAGTTCAATTTCCTTCCGTCATTTTTGACAAATTATCCCGAGTAACCTGTAAATTACATTGGTTTTCTGTGGTGATTTAGAACAGACAAAACTCCAAATAATTTGCAGTATTTTTTCGAGATTAGAAGGTAAAGAATAAACTAATGTTTCCCCTGTGTTAACGCACGTCATTTGCAGTAGGGATTTGCAATCGATTAGTAAATTGCTTTCGACTTGATGGCTTACTGGTCAAATGGAATGGAAAAATAAAGGAAAATGTGATGAGCAATTTACGTTATGCAAAAAACTCCTACGAGCGCGACTTTGCTATTCATGGATTGTGGAAATGTGTTGCATTTCAAATACCTGTAGAGATTCGTATTCACACGAATTAATTGTTTTGTCCATCTGTAGAGTTCAATTAAGGTTATTGCGTAATTTTATTTTCCTTTAACAGCCTTTCGTAGATAGTAATATTAATGTTATTCCATTTGTTATCTCATGTGGAATTTGAATACCTTTTTCAACCTTGAATGATTTGACTGTGTTGTCGATTTCCATGTGGTAATGCCAATTTCAAGCTCCTGCATCATTAACGGTGTCAATAGTAGTTACCCATTTGCCATTTAAAGGTGACTTGATTACCAAATTTTAAATTATCTTTTAAGATTTATATTCGACTGTAGGGGATTTATTTCATAATATTTAATATTTAGAAGTGGTGAGGCCGAACCATATTCCATACAAGTACATAAATGAGAGGTCTGCCAAAGCTATTGGTTTAGAGCACGACAGGGATTCTGGTGCTGAAAGGGGCGATCGCAGATTTAAGCTTCACCTCCATTTCTCACATACTATATTTACTGTTTTTGAATAAAAATATAGCGAAACGAGAAAATCATGAAATGACGGAGAAAACAATTTATTTAAAACTGTTTTAAGACATACACGATGAGTGCAGTGTAATTGTTTGGAAATTGGGATATAAAATGCAGAATTGCTTCTGAAAATGAAGTAATAGTTTAACATAATCAAAAACTTTATACAATGGAACATGAGCAAAAATTATTTTTCCTGTAGTGTGCCTATTAACCTTCTTGTGACCGTTTCCCTCTTTCTCGGAAAGAGTCTACTTCAGGGGAACAGTAAAAAGGTTCGGCAAAATTCGACGAAGAAAGACATTGCTGAACAGTTTCATTTATATGGGTGGCACGACTCCTTAAAAGGACCGCTACAGAATGGGAATGCATTGTTAGCAACGTTTTTCTTTATTTCCATTCTTGTTAGGTTTAG
Source organism: Gryllus longicercus (assembly GCA_038098605.1). Taxonomy (NCBI): domain Eukaryota; kingdom Metazoa; phylum Arthropoda; class Insecta; order Orthoptera; family Gryllidae; genus Gryllus; species Gryllus longicercus. The sequence goes on along the minus strand of JAZDUA010000169.1, from coordinate 1,879,919 downwards.
GAAGACTTGTGTAGAATAGTAATACGTTCGCTTGTGGCATCTTTGTAATTTGACTTCCTTTGGAACTCCATAGGTCCGGAGATCATTCCCATATTTTCATTGCTTGGTATTTCTAGCACTTGGAGAGTTTGTTTTCAGCTTCCAAGTAAATTTCTTAACAGTTACCTCCATCCGAGACGGTTGGCTTCTGCTTCGCGTTGAAATGCCGCAGTTTGATCGGGGACAGTGTTGCACTAACAGGTGCTGCACGAGTCCCTGCAATGAGAACAGGAGAACGGGAATTGCTTGTGAAAGAGTAGCAAACCAAAAACCAATGAGCCCACAATAATTTACTGAAGCATACATATGTACTTTTGTAGTAAATGTAAGTTTACTGGTACATATGTTGAAGTTTTAAATCTTTGTTAGTTAGTGTCTCATTTTTATCTATGTATGTCGAGACTCGGATCATCAAGCCCGCTGTTCTGTCTGACCACGCAAATTTCGCTACGCTCCTTTCACCATGCAGTGGAAATATTACAGTGACAGTACTTACAAGGACACTGTACTTACATTTAAATCACAAAAAGAAATATATCAAATTATAATTAACAAAACCACAACTAGATATGAAATAAAAACTATTCACCTAAGTTACAGTGACCACGACGCACAAATTCTTTCAATTACTAATAACGTGGACACTGACGCAATAAATAATACAAGCGTGTGAAGAACATTCACTAAATTTAACATAAAATTATTTATGGGTTTCTTGTTGAAGGAATCATGGAACATTGTTATCAACTTGTCGCTGTTATTATGCAATGTGGAATATCGTTAAATACACGACCACATCATTTCGATACTTAGTAGAGAATATTGTTTTAAAAGACAATGAAAGTGAAGCAGTAAGACCCAGACATTCAGATTGCAAAAGAAAATTATTCGGAATATGAAAAAAATGTCATCCGCGTGACCCCTGCAAGCCCCACGTCATTGATCTTGAAATCTTACCATTTCCTTGTCTATGTATTTACAAATCTATAAAATTTGTCAAATCTGCCTTACTAAACGGTGGGAACATATTTTCATGTATACTGATATTTATAAGTATAATTCGTCATAGAAATCACGTTGATCAAGTGCTCACTACCAGAAATATACATTACGTTACTTAACAACGGATTGCCAGATGACATTAAACAATTTAATTCTGTACAGAAATTTAGTCAAAAGTAAAATCATTTCTGCTGCATAACTGTTTCTATAAAGTTAGAGACTATACTGATCATCAAAAAGAAAAATAATGTTTATTTTAACAAGACATTGATATATAATTAATTAGTTTACATTTCTATATTTTTTAAGAGACTTAATACGCTTGTAACAAATAATGTACTTGAGCTTCCGCCAATTGAAACAAAATATTTTTACATAATGCTCTGACGGCTGTAGCTCCTCTCGCTATCAAATCCATCTTAGTTTTAACTCCTGGCAATCAGTTCACTTGTTTTTATTGTTACTACCTCAACTCGATGCGCTTTTGTCGCCCCCACAACCATGAATCTAGCTCTCTCTTGTCATGTTAACAATGTGACTGTGTATACCTTTCCTAAATATTCTTTATTTATTCTTCAGAGGTCTGCTAACAGCACAGTTCTTTGGATTTTTAGATATAAATAACACTTTCACAGTTGTACTTCTACCCTTGCACCTTCGACTGTTGTCTCTTTATTAAATATGTCAATTTTAGTTATTTTGGTGCACTCTTTAAATAATCATTGGAACGTGTCTGATCGGACCGTCACATTGCAGAAGTTGTATGATTCCTGCTTGATAAGAAAATTTTAAGTGGAATATGAAAAATGGGGATTGGAAATTATAATGGAAAGACTCGTAAAATATTTTAAGTATTTAGGTGTAGTTTGACGAAAGAGAGTACGGATGAAGCTGATATTTGATCAAATGTGTACGTGTGTGTGTGTGTGTAAATCTGAAAGAAATAGCCTGTAGAGCGTATTACTACACGATTTTATATCAAACACAATTCTTTCCACCTGCGGACAATATGAGTTTTGATAGCTGGATTTCATTTGTTTTACCTAAGTAAGGTATGGACCTACTAACATACTTTAGTTATGCATTAGGTCAGAAATGTACGTATAATCTCGATATAAAATACCTTGTTTAAAAATCAACTCATAACTGTTAATTTACATACTTAACAGAAATGATTAAGTTGTTTTGAAATATATTTAACAAATTCAAATGTTTTATGTGAAAAAGACATCTAAATAACTCACCTCGTGATTCACATTTAAAATTTAAAAAAACTACTAAGTTTTCGTTTACGAAACTATTATGTATTATTTTGTTTAACCTTTCGTGTATCACCGCAGCAACTGTATTATTTCGTAGTTACGGTGTAACTTAGATTTAAACTCCAACATACCCCACCTCAGCAACATTTTACTTTCTACTATGCGAATTATGGTGGCACGTACAAATCGCGGAATGTTTTACATACAATACTAACAAATTACCCGCCGTTTTATTAGGAACTAATATGCTCTTAGCGACAAGCGATAAATAATGAACGTGATTCATGTACCAACATATTATTTATTCATTTCCGCATTTGTGTTGTATTAATCTTTACCAAACTTTGCAAGGACACTGCGAATATCCTGAAGTATCTATGAGCATTTTGAATCTACTCATAATATCTTTTTTGTAGTTTTGATGTCGGTTACATCTCGTGGAATTCACTTTTAATTTATATATAGAATATTACGATTTTTAGTATATTATTTTATAAAGTGAAGATTCCATTCTGATGAATTCTTTTGATTCATCAAACTTTACACAGACTTATTTTTTTAATGGCTCTCACGACGTTATCAGATACTTTGAAGGGAACGTGTTAAAATTTATGTAAAAAATACAGAAAATATGAAATGATAATCACTTAATTGAAAGTTACTTAATAAAAACATTTATCAATTGTTGCCGTCATGGCTGACAGAAACATTATGATACTAATCTTTGAAAAATAATGTACGCTTAAAAAATATCTTTGAAACTAACGTGAATCAAAAATGTGTCTATTTCTTAAAAAAATATGTTGTTTAGAGTTCAATGTGTCAAAGAGGTTTCCCTTTGTGTTCAACCAAACTTTCTAAAGTTATTACTTAAATCATGATGATAAATCCCACACCTGCATTACGTCACTTACATCTCTTCCGACTTTTATTGTTAAAGAAAGACTGTTACCTTATGTTTATACCCTTTACCGTATCAATTTTCAATGCTAAAAAAAATTAAATTGGAACAACACATATCGTCGATGTATTAACACTCGGATGTGCAACAATGTAATACAAATACAACCCAACCGACTACAATCAGAAACAAAAAAAGAAGTCTCCAAAGCGTAGGTGTTATGACTTGTCCGTATCCTAATAATTCAATAATGGTATTATACAAAGTAAGCCATTTTAATCTAGCGAAGCAAATACCTCAAAAACTATACATCGGATAAAAAAATGGGTATCAAAACTTGTTTCGTCAGGGACATTCAATGATATCAAACTCCACCCATACCTACACTTTCTGGGGGAGAGGGAGAAAAAATACTAAATAGCAACCCACATTCTTTACAGCAGATTTTGATTCCCCAGAAAAAAAAAATTACCTCAATTTGACCTATCATTAATGTCATTTTGGCTGACAGATGACGGAGGAGTCAAAATTAAATTACTTTTCGAGATATTTTATCCGATAGATTAAAAGGCCCACCTTGCACAAACTACATAAATTCTCTTCTCCAGTCAACGCGTCGACATAACCGTGTTCAAGCATAGCCTTTCACTGAACACAACCACAAGATGATATGGGTAGATACTTTCCTCTAGGCAGTGCAAATTTAGCGCCCTGATGGAGAGAGATGTGAATCGTCTTCATAAACGTTTTGTTTGCAGCGGTCGATAGAGGGAACTACTTGATCGTCAATAAGTAGCTAGATAACGTGATTGCGATCAAATCGTGGATGATGAAGTCTTTCGGTTCGACTAAATCGCGTTTGGTAAACGCTAAGTTTGGCCTTAGTGATAAATATAGATAGTTACTGATAATTTGATAAGTTGTGAAAAATTGTCACTCTTCAAACAATAATATAAAACTGAACAAAACTTTTCTTTCTACTTGTGTCATTAAGTTCAAATTGATCGTTATAGTGGTTAGTCTCGCGGAGATATTTATTAACAAACTTGTACTTATATTAATTTCATGAATATTCTACTAGTCGATAATTTGCTTATTTTTCAAAAATCTTATTCACTAACTTTAGGGTCCGCGACAACGCAAGTGTTGAATTTGATTGACATCTGCTGAGCTCACGTCAATTTTTTACAAAACATTCTGATAAATACAATGTACAGAGCGGCGAATAACATTGGAAGGGGATGTTGAGGTAACATATTGAACAGGTCCCTTCTCCCAAATTTCATGTCCCGAAAGCATGCAATTAGGTAGGTACAGCAACTTCAAGTTCTGACCCTTGTACATCGATACATTTGTGCCAGCTTGATTTCCTTTTTTCGTACGCTCCCAGGATCGCCTCGGCGAAGAAGTCTTTAGAACCTATTGAGGCTGTGAAATATTGCTTAGATGATTGGGAGAGCATTAGCGGAATCTGCGACGTGAGAAGTTCTGTGCATCGCCTTGCTGTGTTCTCTTCAGACGAGAAAATTCTGAAAAGACGACACATAATTGACAGATTAACACTTGGCCGTTAAGTATTTTAGAGATTGTCATGGTTACCTCAGTCTGCAAGAAAATAAACGTTCTCCTTACGAATTCTACGTCATTCGTGCTTTCTGCTTCTTGCCGCGTCTCAGAGCACGGATTACGGAGACTATATGAATGCTTACTGCCATACCATCAACTTTCAATGCGCCCAATAGGCGTATTGCTTAACTTCTCTACACAATCGCTACGAAACTGCTCGCGGCTCCAGATTCACAATGTGATCTCGTTGCGTCTTATGCTGAAAAATTGAATTCCTGGAAATTCTTACAATGTGCAAACTTTTCGTCGCCGGCAGGTGAGAAGGTGGTGCGATCCACCGGCCACTTTTGGAAGCATTTGAAGGTCCATTCCTAAGAGCTTCGTACAAAATGGCCTTTTTTGTCATTTGTGAGACAATTTGCGAATTTTTTGGCCAAAATGGCCAAACTCTCGAAGGCGCGAAGTTTGAAATATATCATAGTTTCTTCTTAAATACCTTCGAAGGGTAATGAAACTGAATGAGCTCCAAGCATGGCGCCAAATTCGAATTAATTTAGCGCCTATGTGCCCAGAACCCTCGTCACACTTATTTCAATGTTGTCCAATCCAAAGTCTAATTTTAAAGTCTATTTAACCAAATCAGTCTCGAAAGTTTCCACCGGAGACTTGTTCAGCAACATGCAAAACTTGATCACGTATGTTTTATTAAAAGATTTCCCCATCGTAAGAACGACACGACTACTACACACGAACTCATAATATTACTCTTTTAACCTCCCGGGGCACGGAGAGAACTAGGAACCGTTTAAAAGCTAAACCTCCCCTCATCGTATCCAAACTAGTCCGACCGTTCTGTGATTCAGATTCACATACGTAAGCTCACAACGTGTTTACTACGACTGTAAATAGTAACTAAAAAATAGTAACCACAAAGTATCACAAACCGAATGATCACACTAATTATAAGTTTCAACAGCGTTGTCGACAATACTAATTCTCCGCATAAATTGGCGCTTGTGGAATAATCTTGGAGAGAGCTAGGCTCATTTTCGCTTCGATTGCATATTTTTTGACTTTAAAATAATATGATTTGTGCTTTGTTACTTTTGTAAAATACAGCATGATTTTGTTTAATGCATCTACATTTTAGAAAAGAAGAAATAAACTGGCGTATTTCTAATATGTCCTCACAACACAGACTTTCAATACGGTACTTAAAATTAAAGGAAACGGATAATTCTTCCACATTTCTTAGAGAGAATGCAGTGTGTGCTTGAAGCTTAAGGGAAATGTAAATGACGGTCATATACTGCGTTTTTAATAAGTATGCTCTGTTCACTGCGTTCTTCCTAAGCACACAACCATAACAGGATGTAGATACTGTGTTTGTAATTCATATAACTTCTATACCTTTTTAGATACGACATTCTAACTAAACTAAGTAGAAAGAAATGATTTTTCTGAGTGCAGTGATATAAATATTTAAATTTGCATATTTTTGGTAAATACTGCGTTTTTCTTAGAGCAAACTACCGGACACGCGCTCACAAACGGCGGCAAATCTAATGCAGCGGTGCTCGTGGCCAGCTTTTAACAGTTGGCCGGGAAAACGAATGTTGTACACGCCCGACGTAAAATCGGTATGCAGCACTAGAACACTCCGATGTCCATAATTGATGCACAGACTAAATATTGCGGAAGGCAATGTGTAGTTTGACTGAAGTCTGAAGTAAAACGTAACTGAGTACCGACATAACGCAGTCTTTCGGTCGAAGGCAGCAGTGCCCTGTCGTGGATAATGTCACGAAGACTTGTAATGAATGAAATTGCGACTGCTGGTCGAAGACTGCAGAACTATCGAGGACAGTAATCACGCAGAGAAAAATCTAGAACGGAGAAGCTTATTTTCTCGTAAGCAGAGATTTTGACGTCTAAACTGTTTTTTCGTGAATTTCATCCGTTCAATTTGGTGCTCGTCAATTTTTTTTTCGTCCGGAAAATTTGAGTAAAAAAGCAGGTGATTCGCATCAGGTAACAAACTCACGAGCTTTCTCTGGGTCGGATTGCGTAAACTCGCAATACAGGGATCCCTCGATGCCGAGAGTCTTCGAAATTCATTCTCAAAGTTTTTGACACGAGAATACTTGCGAGAGAAGTTATCGTGATATCTAAGCAGTTTATTCGTTGATTCTTGAGCTTTCGGCGAAAGTTTTCCAATCTGCAATATCGCAGAATGTATTACGTCAGATCCATGAACTAGTATTCTATGGACTGCTGTTGGCATTCCGTTCCAAAGAGTATATATCAGAGACGGCAGTCCATGTTAAACGGAAAGCCCTTATTTTCGTGGAGGGGAGAAAATAGAATCTCCCACCCCAACGGAAACAACGAATCAGAAAGAGGCAGCCATATTCGCCCACCGTCAGCCAATAAGCGTCGAAAGGCAGTAAACTAATTGAAATGGAGGACGGACGTGAACCGGGCTATTTGAAATTACATTATTTAGTAAATTTTCACTATGGTGGACATGGTTACGTACTAAATAAAATGTTTTCGACATAAAAATTAATGCCCAAGGTAATGTAGAAGTCAGTAATTCTTAAAGGATATGTAATTGTGAGAAAGTGAAGTAAATTGTAATGATAGGAAGTGAAAATTAAAAAAAGGTATTTTACATAAATAATATTTATTTGTAAAATTGGTATATATACAAAAAAATAACAATGTGCATGAAAAAAGATCCTGTTATGTGAAACAGAGGAACAAATCCTCGCCAATCATCATTTGTGATACTATCATTATACTTAATATCACTGCTGCTAAACAAAACGAAAATAATAATAATACATTTGTCACATAATACAACATACGCCCATGCATGACAGGTCAGGATATGTATATAAGCATACAATACACAATAGATATATTTCTAAAAATTGAATATGAGACATAAATTAAATTTAAAATTCAATTCTTCTAGGCTAAAAACATAACTTACGCCTGTCTGGTGGTAAGCCTTCTAAGAATGTTCTGAGTGCTGTTTCTTGCAACTCAAGACGCACGTCATTGAATATGATAGGCATTGCATTCCACCCTGCTCTTCTTGCTGCAGTCAACATTCTATGCTTGAAATGTTCCACGCACACATACCTCCTGTTTATCAATGTTTGCAATGGGCAAACAGCCAATGTTGGGTCTCCAATTGCCATCAACGAATTCATACACCTATATTATATAATAATGTTTGTATTACATAAACTACTAAATAATAAGAAACAAAATAAGTATTAGATTTAAGGTTGTTGATGAAAATGACTATAAAAAATTAGGGGAATAATATTACATTAATAGAGAAGAAGAGAAGTATAAGTTTAATGGAGAATTAACTTTGGTTAGTGTATGGTTGTGCTTGCATTTTAGTAGTTAGTAGTAGTTAAATAATAATAAATTGTTTGTTAACAATTTTTAAAACTAGGCAGTTAGGTTATGTAAGCAAAATTAAATGTTTTATAAAATAGCCACAGGTTATTTGTAAATATACAAAAAATATCCATTATTCGAATAATGTTAAACCATTCGTAAGAATCATGTCATAAATTTCATTTCACTTACCGTTCAGGATCATTTGGAAAAGAAAACAACCTTGTCTTTTCCGCATTTCCCCTTCTGTTATTGTGGCAATTGGGTACCCAACAACGCCTATATTTCGGCATTTCTTAGCAAAATTGCCAAACAACCAAAAATCAATCACTCTTCGGCAAACGTGCAGAGAATGGGAATACCACCAACAGAAACCGTTGTACACTGTCGTCCTTGTACCGAACAAATCCACAAAATCACACTTTCTGTTTTTAAAATTAGTTCGCAAAAGGCCCTGTACAGCGCTACTTGCCAGGGTGGCCGATAATGGCGGACTTACCTCCCCTCTCACCGTCTCCACCACCACTCTCTTGTCCCTCCCACCACTACTTTCAAATAAGGACGTTTTACCACCTATTAAGTGACGCCCCCTGTTCTGTTCCATGAACACTCATTTACAAAATATTGAGCTGTTTCTGTAGAATGTTCGGGGAACTTGATATTAATTTCACGTCCACTTGAAATGATCTGTAATATTTCGTGAAAACGGTGGATTGGTTTTTCACTTGCTCCTGTGTTAAAAGATGAAATTTCTGCATTTTTTTAAAAAAAGTGTTTGCTGTGTTTCAGTCGATTGTAGATCAAAATCCCTGCTTTAGCATATCGATCACTAGTCCTAGTTTGTCTTTGAAGCCTTTTTCAATACTTTCTTTCTTTGTTTTCAGCCACATGGGCTTGTCATTTCAGTATGTTTTTTGATATGCCACATGTATGCAATATTTAAAACATCTAATTTAAGCGTGAAGAGTTGACTGATATATCTTATATTGTTTCATATTTACTGACCTCTTCAAAATTGTATAATATTACTAGCTGACCCGGCCACGCGTTGCTGTGGCTAAAGTTTTTGTTATATTACATTATAGTAAACAATCTAAGAGGAACAATAAGAGAACATCAGTCACGGAGACCACTATGCTTTTTCACACAGATGGTATTTGTAAAAAAATATGGTGATCTCCTTATTTGACTTTCTACTACTATAACCCTTTAGTACAATGAAATTATTTACGAACAAACACGAAAATATTGATGTTGGTATACAAATTCACTGGATTGAGATTTGAAGGGGAAGTACGTTGAACACAATTAATTAAAATGTTCTTACACTTGATATTAAGCAGAAATCAATAGGTACAAAATAAAAATTTATCAGATTTATTATTTCCATTTAATTTTATAACAAATATAAGTATATTACAGTATAATACAGTAAATAACATGTGACGCTTAAACCCATGAATGAGGTAGGCAAGGCAGACAGTCTTAAACTTTTAAACATTAATATCTATTTTTTTGAATTATAAATACTTTCAATTTCAATTTAATTTAACACCAATCGGTGCACAATGTTTTTGGTTAACCTGTCTTTAGCTAACACAAATAGATTCGACGGTTTCCCAACACGTGAACACGCAACATATAGTTGCCCTTGAGAAAAACATGGATTTTCCAAATCTAAACCACAAATGGACATTGTTTGACCTTGAGATTTATTTATAGACACGGCGAAAGCTAAACGAATTGGAAACTGTAGCCTTTTGAAGGGTATGGTAGAATCTGATGGTATCATCGGAATACGTGGCAGCAGGACCACTTTTCCTTTAAACTTCCCAGCCAAAATGGTTGCTTCAAGAATGTTTCCGGTGATCTTTTTGATGACCAAACGCGTACCGTTACATAATTGAGGTGGATTCAAATTACGGAGGAGAATAATAGGGGAACCAATCTTTAATCGAAGATTATGTGGTGGCATTCCAGGGATATCTAATGAATTTAAAAATTCAATCGGAAAATTTACACTTTCATTTTCATCAACAACAGTATCGATTGATTTAAAAGACATCATATCGCCTGGTAACAACTGTTGTATCTGGAAGTTAATTTCGTCAACATCAACGTTTTTGGCTGCCAAAATCGCCCGTTGACTAAGCCATTCATGATTCAAATAATTATTCTGTATATCCGGGAAAATACTCTGAATCAATTCATTTTTATCCTGAACAACAGTGCAAAAATTGTCTGGTAGTTTAATGCATTGCGTATTTGGTTGCAGTTCTATTTTACCGTTCCCAATATCTAGTAGTTGTTCGGAAAATATTTGTGCTGATGGATCATTTTGCAATTGTACTCGCATATTTATGGTCAATCGAAGTGTTTCAACACTTCGCCATAAGAATTATTGTTTCAAACATGCATTAATCTCATCCGCGAAAGTAGAGCGAGGTATAACCGGTAAGGTCTGCCGGAAGTCACCAGACAAAAGTAAGATAGCACCACCGAAAAGTTTATTATTGCTGTTTAAATCTTGCATAGTTCTGTTTAATGCTTCAAGTGAATATTTGTGTGCCATTGTGCACTCATTCCAAATTATTATAGAACTCTTCCGCAACACTGCAGCTATTCCACTATTCTTTTTGATGTTACACATTGCATCTGGTTTATTATGAACGTCCAATGGCAGCTTGAATGTTGAATGTGCTGTTCGCCCACCATCCAGTAAAGTAGCCGCAATGCCTGACGATGCTACTGCTAATGCGATTTTTTGTTGCGACAGTATTTTGGCAAGAATCAACGATATTAAAAATGTCTTACCGGTTCCACCGTGTGCATCCAAGAAAAAAAACGCCTTGTTCAGCAGCAACAGCCAGCATAATCCGATCATAAATAATTTTTTGTTCTGCTGTCAGTAATGGTTCACTGTTCATGATAATTGTTGCTAAACTTTCATGGTCATATTGATTTTCTCGTTGTAAATCGGTATTGACTAAGTCGGTGGCTGGACGATTAGGTGATGGCATACCATAATGATTAAGTGGTAAATTTGAAATAAGAACACATAAATCCTCGATCAAGACCAATGCTTCATTGTACATCTCTGGTGTATAATCTATGTTTTGGCATTGATTTGTTTGTCTAATTCGGTGCAATATGTCTTCTGTCATACAATTTTTATATTTTTCCCACAAAGTTTGTGCTTGCGAGGGATAACATGTCGTCAAAATAATTGCAAACAACTGACGAATGTTATTCGGTGTTGATGTCAACGCAGCATCAGCAAGCGTTAAGTCCCAATGGTTATCGTCTTCTAGCAATTTCAGTTCACGACATGCATCCTGGTATGTATTGAATACTCGACCATTAACTGTTCGTAAAAATTCAAAAGACGTTGGTCCGGGAACATTCACCAATAACAAACGTAAATAGAAGCACTCACGTTGCTTTGGATGTACCGTGTAAAGTCTCCCCAATGTCTTAGCTTTGAATATGCCTGTAATGGAAGGATGTGGTTTTCCTTGTTTCCGTGGCTCCCATTTTTTACTGGATTTGTTCCATGTGAAATAACGTGGAACATCACCAAACACCAATGTCTTCGCGAATTGGCCAAAAACATCAGGTTTTTGACACAATGTAAAAAATTCAGTTATAGTCGTTTTCGGAGCTTCGAACGCTCTTTGGAGAACATTTTCTTCAGTGAAGTATACACGTTGACCGTTTTCAAGATGTATTGCCAGATGTTGGACAGCAGGATCTCTTTCGTGGATGGGAAAGCTGAGAATATGCCAAATAGCTTCATTGCTGCTAATGTATCTGCCCATTTGGTATCGTGCTATTTCGTCATTTTTATTTATGTTTTGTACTTCAAATATGGCCAAATCACTGCCTTTGTTTACATATTTACAAATATACTTAATTGATTTAACAGAACTGCAAAGCTCAACATTGATATGAGCTTTGTAAGTTTTTGAAAGTAGTGGTGAGTATGGTACCACCCACTGATTATCAAACTCAACTTGATTTGGAAAGTTCGGCAGTCGCATTGTAAATGTGTGGCCACCATTCTCAGTACTTCTGCGGCGATACATTGGATAACCGTCAATATCCGTGATCGTGTCATTCGTATGCGGCTTTGGGAATTTTTTTTTCCATTTTCCATGCACGGTGACGTCATGTTGAAAGCACCGCATGGCCCATGTATCATGTGTTTGGTGACAATATCAAATAATTCTTGATCAATTAATGGGTCTGGAATTTCGGCTGAAATTATTTGATCGATTTCTTCAGAACGGATTCTATCTTTAAGCCAAACCAAAATGTGGGCATGAGGCAAACCTCGCTTTTGCCACTCTATCGTATACAGCCAACAACGTGTGATACCAAAAATTGAATACTTAATTGCTGGGATTATCTATTATTAGTTGATTGTGATCTTCTAAAACATTTTCCAATAATATCACAATTGCTCTTTCCTCTGCTTGTTCAATAAAATTATACAGGCACCGAGTCGTCACGCGCTCTTCACAATCGCCCATAAAATAAATTTGAAGAAATTTCGGATTGTTATCAGGCATTGGCATCAGTGATCCGATTTTATGGTACACCTGGCCTTGAATTTTGAATGTAGTTTCAAAATTACGTCCATCGGATGCACGATCGCAAATTCTAGTTGCCCCAAATGACGTCATTTGGAAGCAAGAATTAAATTTGCGTATCTTACGCAAAAATAATTTGGAATCATCTGAATTGCCAGTAAGAAGGGATAATAAAGGCTCCGGCGGAGCGGGTAGAGGTGACAGCACAACTTTTCCTGATGCGCAGCACATGCCGGCTGCTTCATTCCGAAATTTCAATGCCTGACAATATTGACATACTTTATCCATTCCACCGATAGCAATTTTTGAATGCGCTGAGTAGTTAATATCTGGTGCATATTCAAAGGCAAGCCGAACGAATGATGCACGTGTTAATGAGCGGCTGATCCGTTGCCTTTGTCGATCTAGTACTCGTACTGTAGCTATGTTTCGTTCTCGTGCCGCTCTTGTTCTCGTAATATTCTGTTGCAGACGTTCGTCACGCTGTTCTTGAGATTCTTGTGCACGACTTTCTGCAGTCCTGATTCTTTGAGCTGCATTTCTTGTTTCGATTTGTTCTGGTAATTGCTGAGCTCTTTCAACACGTTTGCGTCGTGACCCTTTGCTGCTCGCGTTGTTGAGGTTAGATTTTTTCGGTGGCATTTGACTGAAAATAATAAATTAATCGTTTAAATATTAGAAAGAGGAACTGAAAAACATGTTATCATAGCACATTGAAATAATAAGTGCAAAATAATTTTCAATGGAGGTTAAATAAAAATAATATAAAAATTTTTGTACAATTATTGAAAAAGTGTGGGGAGCTTTGTGCCATTTTCTCATTGATATATTAATTAACTTTTATAAAACTATGTGATATTACTTACATGTATAAATTGAAATTATTGTTCCTGTGCTCCTACTGTGGCTATGTCTCGTTCTCCTGCTGCTCTTGTTCTTATGATATTCTCTTGAAGACGTTCGTTACACTGTTCTTGAGATTCTTGTGCATGACCTTCTGCTGTCCTGATTCTTTGAGCTGATTTTTTACCATAGCAGCGCCATCTATTGATTACTTACTCAACCCAGTCGAAAGGTATCGACATCTGTTAGAATCATTTGGAGTTAACAGATAATTGTGACTGTCAAATAATAACAGACAAATAATAAGCAATAAATTAAAATTGCGACTATAATTTGAGATTTAAACTATCCTATCTCTCAAGTTGGATCGAACTGCACATGGTGTGCGAATTTTATTAGAATCGGTTAAGTGGTTTAGGAGTCCATTGAGGACAAACATTGTGACACGAGATTTATATATATTAAGATTGAATTGAGTACACGTTGTATTGCAGGGTTGAACTGTTGACAGTAACAGCGCTGCAGACTTTGTCGTCGATCATTGTAACAGACAAAAACCATATGTGACTGGATTTTTTTTCGTTTCTATAATTCTTTGGCGAGGACACAAATGCATAATTTGATCTTCAAAGTGTGATTTTTTCTTCAAAGAAGTCTCCTAATTTTCTTCAATTCATTCCAATTTTAGTGACCTGCAATAATGAGTGTACGTGGTTTCCGGATTAGACCATGCAATTTTTTTCATTTTCTTTATTAACACTCGAAAGTTGCAGTGTTAATAAAAGTAAAAAAGTAAAGAAGTAAAAAGTAAGAAAGTAAAAAAGTAAACAAGCGCATGAAAGATTAGATTCTAAAAATGTCGTTTTATACACACTTTGACTGGGAAGTTGTGTCAAATCCCCATTTGAAAATGTCATATTTTCTAGGTCCAATTCTCTCATTCTAAAAATGACATTTCGTTTAAATAATAGAATATGTTCCTCAGTGTGGTCCTGTAAGCTTTGTAGTTTCACCTCAGCGTTTGATTCTGTGAAAGTTAAACTGTCATCCTCAGAATAGCATTCATCTTTGCGTCAAGTACAGCCGTGTAAGATGGAAAAAATTGCAGTTTTTTTTTAAAGCCCAATTTCGCAATTGTTGGTACTTCTCTCTTGACATACCAATATCACAAGGCACCTTTGTTGTCGTCGATATTCTTTGAAGTTGATAAATTTGCATTCTTTATATATTCCTTTTCCTTCGATGAACTGGAGTGCAATCGTTTCGTCGTGCCTCTATCTGTATTATAATTATTTTTACATTCATTCCAAATCCTTGATTAAGTTTTAATCTAATATTTCCGGCACGAGTGGCATTGCCACTGGAATATTTATATGAGGATCGTTGATTGAAGTCCCTCCTGTACAGGATAAGGAAATAATATTTATCAGTATCTTTGGTGATGGGAGGGGAAATTATTTTTTCTTTATCTACACAAACAAAAAAAACAACATACACATTATTCTGCACCGTGACCAATGGTACCGTCAATTTGTTCTAATGAATATAAAGTTTCTCTCTTTCTCCTCTAATTTAATTTTTTACAAACTTTGTTATTATGATGATTACAAATTATGATGATGGCCATCGAAACTGCAGACAACTTAATTTTTTTATAATCTTGCTTTTTCTTAATTTTACTTAACTAAACATTCTTGGTCTTGAACAATTTACTTCTGTAAAGTCTCTTTTTTATACTTAATTTCTAAACTTTCCTGATGGTGGGCAAGCACTGCAATTTCGCGCTGAAAAGAATCACTCGGCCCCTAGCGTCGTCCTCCCACCATTTCTGGGATTACACGTTGAAATCGTATCCGCATACGTTTTTGTTTACCGTCCGTGTCCTACTTCCATTAGCTGTCTGCGTTTGCGCCCCAAAATTCGCTTCTCCTAACTTATTAATGTGTATACAATTCGCGAATGTGCATCTTCCGTCTACCAGATCGCACGAAATCTTTCTCAAAACATTTGATGCCAGTCACGGCGATACGTTTTCACTCTAAAAAAAATTAAAATTGCCACCACATGCTACACCATATTGTCGGCTCGGCATCTATCATCCCTCTGCGTCTTTTCCAGTCAGTATAGTCTTTCAATAGTTTTTTCGACAATTAAATACGTCAGTTCATTTTTTTTAGTTAATGTGACGAGTCCGAATGAACCGTCATAGGAGGTAAAAATCTTTGAAAACTACAAAAGCGTCAACTTTTTCTGTAGATCAGAGACTCATTCTGCCAGCATATGATAGCTCATCGAAATTATACTATTCCATCCGAATATACTCAGTTCTTCGTCGTTTGGACCTTTCGAACTACTGATCAAAATCTTCTTCAACGCGACCTGTTGGTTTTCATTTGGATGTCGTAAAAATGGGAAGTGATATCTTCGTATTTAGCCAGCAGTCGAACGTCTTCCCTACTTAATATCTTCAGATCCGTGCAAACATGAATAGTGAAAATACGCGTACCCGAATATTGCGGCGGCGGCGATGGTGTAACGGTTAGCGTTTCGGACTGTTGTACCCAAGTTGGCGGGTTCAAACCCGATCGAAGCCGTGGATTTTTCAGGGCGAAAAATCCTTCGTACGCCTTCCTTCGGAGGTGAAGTAAAGCCGGCTGTCTAATGTTAGTAGATTTACTTGCATGTAAAAGATCCTCAAGCCTAAATGACGCCTCTGAGCTAAATTCAAAATCAATATATATATATATATATATATATATATATATATATATATATATATATATACACACACACACACACTTCTCTCTTCATTGGCAGTCTAAAGACACTGGATTTTTATTGTAGTATTTTTGCAGTCAGCTTTTAAAATTGTAAATTAGTACCAACTATAAATTCACTTCGACAACAGTAAATTTAAAAGAAGAATGCTGTGAAGAACTTATTCAGTCAACTCTCGTATGCTGTAAATTCTGTCATGCTTGCGAAGAGCTCTTTTGATAATTGAAAAATCTTTCACACGGCAGAACGTTGTGACCTCTGACAGGAAAATAATGTTGTATTTTCTTTAATTCTTTCGCTTCTACAAGACATAACATTAATTTTCTTATCGAATCACTTTCGTTCTGTTCAGCACATGCATAAGAAAACAAGTGAAGTTCGTCACGCTGAGCTGGATCACCGAGCAAGATGGGTAAAACCTTCATCCTTTAGACAATCATAAGCCTTCCAGCAATCCGAAATCACACTAGATTTTGGCTTGATATAATTATTAATGATGTCCAAGAATACCTCCTTGCTACGACATTCAACGACCTTGAAAAAGCATCGAGACCCATTTGCCTTCCACTCTTTTCCCCCTGTTATACTTGCTTTTGCCAAACTTGTTCTCACCAATTTCAACTTCAACATCCTCTCCACCCAGTGGTTCACTTTCATCTTCAAACACTTCAAAACATACCTCTCGACAAAAGCTCATCCAATCAGTAACAGTAGACTCATTCACACCCGCATCCAAACAAATATGATCCACTCTAGCTTCCATTACCCACATGTAGGTAATGAGAAGCACCTTCCATATCTCCAAATGACTCCTCTCAAACCAAGAACCCTTTCGCACAGACATTTTCACGCTATGACCATTCTCGCCTCTCACTCTACAAATCCACTCATAACCATCTGTTCTATCCTTTCAAGAAACTTCATTTCTCTCTTCCCAATGGTACATACACGACGATGCGCGAGCAAACCCACTTTCTGACACCACTGGATCATTTTCAAAGTTCCTTCTCGGCGCACATTATCAATAAAACCTACATTTATACCCTCCTTAGACACAAAGCTATTAGAAGAAGATTTAAAAGGCGAAAAAACACATTCACGCTAACAACTTCTTCAGAACCTTCTTCCTCATAAGCTGGCTAAGTGAAAACATTGGCTGCCAAACAGCATCTGCAATTCGTCCGACCACCTCTTCTGCCTGCCGACGTTCTCTTTACAAGTCTTGGATATCAAGCGGTAATTCGAAGACGTTATTAGCATATTCGAAGAAGGTCTGGCTGGGATCTCAAGCAGGTACACAGAATTAGAAAGCTACATCTACACCATGCTACATCCTTCGTAATAGCTCAAGGCGCTTTATGTTGTACTGGTCACTCAAAAAGTAAGTGTAATGTACATTTTCTTAATGAATAAAAATAAACAAACGTTTTGCGAATCCAATTAACAAATATTTGCATAACCAATTGAAAGCAAGCAGATTTATTTATGTCCCGATTTTTTATCCCGAGGTCACCTATTAGCGGGATCTTCAGTGACTTTACGAAATGACAAGACATTACAATAAAACGATTCAGTGTAAACCGTTCCATTTTGTTGCGATGAGGAACACGGAGCAGAGAAGCGACATCTCACAATATCTCCTCGCACTTCCTGCTCCGAACATCCCGCGGAATTTAGTGCTCTTTATCTACATCAGCCGTTACCAACTGAATACCTCCGCGACGTCGTAGACTGCTCTCCCGTCTTCATAACGAGCAGGGGTTACTGTTGCGGAGCATGTTGTATTCTTTTTCGCGGGGGGGGGGGATCTTAAAGTATAACACTAATAAAGCTATATTTTTAAGTCTCCTGTCTGAGATACGAATTAAAATACCCATATTAAAATGAATATTTAAGTAAAATAATGTCAGCAATCAAATTGTTGCCTGTAATAACTTACATTTTAGAGAAAACTATGACTTGGAGGTATTTTGCAGCATGTAAATGGGTGTCATCTGCAATGAAAGATTTTGTGAGATATTCGAGTTACTTAGCTGAGACTTTTACACAGGCTTTTATTGTATTGTCTATTTTATAATTTATTAATTTTTTCATGACCCTATTCATGTTAAGGGTCTTTCTACACCTGTATTTAAAATGAGAATACGGTGAACATTCAGACAGCGAAGACTTACTCTTGCCATTTCTGAGTGGAACATAAATTTACATTTTTATAAATTTACACGATAAATTAAAAAAAAAGACTAGTTACGAGTTACATTAAAAGTACAGTAATTATGGAAGACTTTTAATTTCCGAGAGGCGTTTTCACTTCGATCATCCCATCAATTAAATACCTTCTATTACGGAGTCAAGAAAACTACCTACGAAAAATGAGATCAACGTGAAACACCGACCAAATTACACAGTACATAAGGCAAAAAAACGTCATTTCCGTAAAAGACACTCACCCTGATAATTGTAATTTTTGTAATACTGTAAATTTTAAGAAAAATATTTAAAAAATATTAGTAAGTCATTTAGAACACGAACGGTAGAAAAAAGTAGACAGATAGTTCGAGAACATTTGATTCCAAACTCCTGACACGTTTAGATTTCTAAATTTAGAAGTTGAATTATAGGTTAGAGTAGAAACCGGCAGCATTTGGCGCGGCAGGCTCAGCAAATACTAGTATAGGGGCCGGCACTAGAGAATGTCCCTGGCGATTAGGCGCGAAATAGGAATCAACTTGCACCATGCGTCGAACTGAAAACATCGACCGTCATGTAGTCTCGTTTTTCTTCAGTCACTATTTTGGCACATCCTGACTGGGTCGTGCCACAGCATGAATGCCTCCCCGACCTTGCCTAACTGCACGAAATAAGACAGATCGGAGAGAGATGTCTTTAGTTTGGAAATATTCAGTTTCTGCATCCGCAGCACGCGGATCCCGATGTTACATGGCTCACAGTTGCGAAACTGGCGCTGTCGAAACCGTGTGTGTTATTTATTTGTCAGAATTTATATTTAATACTAGAAATTTTCAGGCGTAAGCAAAAGGTAATGGAGAATGGAAAAGGTAAAAGAGAATGGAGAAAGTTTAGCAGTAGAATAACAATGAATAGTACAATAAATATCTACTAGCTGAATCTATTACTTAGGATGTTTCTTCCAACACTCTGTTAATAACACCTCTATTAAGTAAATGTCTGGTTTTATTGCAAAATCGATGGTTCAAAAGTATTCCATTTATTCGAAATTCCCCTTCTATCATCCCGGTCAATGGTTGGTGACTTGCGGTCCCGAGTAATGGCGCGAAAAAAAAGAAACAATGACTGTTCCAAATCTCGCCACCACGTCATTTGCTGCATGCTCATGCTCATAGGTATTCATTATTCTGGCCTTATTACGTTGCGCCATATCGCGTCCAGGCTCTGAATATTTATTCCTGTGGATCAGTGACCCCTATCTCGATTAGGTTTTTTATCAGTTTCCCTGATCCCTTGAGCAAATGCTGAGATGGCCCCTTGTTTTGCCTGTGGACATAAATGTAACTTCATTATCTGTGCACGTCTTGATGAATTGAATAGAACATCTAGATATTCAAATTATCGTTACCATGTTATCACGGCAGGAAGTTCTCCACGATTCCTTCACGAAGGGCTCAAAGAAAGATAATAGCTGAACTCTGTAGTTGATTTGCTTTTGCAAATAGTTTTTATTTCTCTGTACCGATTTTTCTTATCATTTCTTGACAAAATCTTTCATTTCTTTCTGTATTCAGAATTCAACTTGTATGCGGTTTAGGGTAGGGATCACAGACTTAAGAAACCGTGCACAAAAAACACTTCTCTCCCATACGTCACACACAGTTTTTAACATTTTCGCGTAAAATAACCTTAAAATGATAGCGAAGGGTCATTAAACCCGGATACTAAATGCGCCGAGTCTCTAGCCAGTAAGGATAAATGTCAATGCATTACTTGACGTAAGACTGACTTAGTATGTTTAAGGAGAATTACTCATCGCGCCCAACACTAAAAGAGCCTAGGATCCAATTACGCAAGTAAGATTTAAAAAAATATTTTGTTAAAAAACCATATTCTTCAAGTGTGTCGCTCATCTATCACAGGTAGGCCTCCAAACTTGTACTACAAAAAATATCAATAGTAGAATTATAACACAAGTGTCGCAATTAATCAAATAAGATTTGTTTGAATGTTAATAACCACCTGTTCTTCTAATTGTTCATCCATTCCAAGTAGGCTTACGCACTTATACTACAGAAATATTAACAGCAGAACCATAACAGAAGTATCGCAACATTTTTACTCCTCCACGCAAATGGAGAGGAATTCTAGGCACAAGACGGGCTGGCGCAGAGAGAATCCGCTGCAAGCTTCCCAGCGTTTTCCAGATTGCGGTACTTGGAATTTCTCGCTCTCCTCCTTAAGCTACGCGCCGCGTTGAACTGTTACGGCTTCATTCCATGAAAATTGCCGCCCGCTCCACGCCGTCTCCGCGGATTATCTGAAGTGTTTATGAGTGCCGTACGTTTAGCTTAAACAGAATCGTCCCGCTGCTGGGATTAAGTGACAAAATTCTTGACTGCGCAATGTAACTCTGATTGACGATACATTAAGTGAATTCAGAGCCTACAGTATATTATTATTATTATTATTATTATTATTATTATTATTATTATTATTATTATTATTATTATTATTATACGCGCTTTCGGCCATTTATGAGCACGCTACATTATCTTTCGAGACCCTGTCTTATTTTATCTTGGAGATATTAACGTGTGTCATTACGGGGATCAGCTTTTTGGGGCTGTTTCTCTTGGTAAGACAAGGTTGTTAAACCTTGAATTATGGGGGGGGGGGTGATGATGAGGGGTGAAGGAACATTCACAAATACGATCTTGTCGACGAAGGACTCGAGCTGCAGCCTCCTTGGCGCAAACAACTGCTGTCGCTACCGTCTGCGCCACGCAGCGCGCTTATTATTATTATTATTATTATTATTATTATTAATAATAATAATAATAATAATAATAATAATAATAACAATAATAACAATAATATTTCACCTAAGGAGATTTGCTGCACAGTAAATCGCTAAATAAAACAACTCAAAATAGTTTTGCGAAAAGTAGCACGCACATTGTATCACAACAAATAAAATACTCTTGTATAACAATACAATAAATTAAATATTTTTGAAATATCAGTTTTCAAGAATACCGCAAAATCATAGAATATAGTGCACCAGTTCTCTACGTAACAAGAATATAAAGATATGCTGACACACAACGCAACGTGTGAAGACGAAATATTTAATGGCGGGTGGCCTCTTCATTGAAGCTTTGCAGTTGCATGACAGCTGGGTCGTAAACAGTGTGGCACTGATTGTAATTCAGTTCATAATCGGGATATAAGAATAAACGCAATAATACAAATATGTATATTTTTCAGTCGAAAACTGTTTCATTGGTTACATATTTTTCTGAAATTATCCTGAATATAATGTGAGGTTTTTTTTATTAATGAAAAACATAATAAATCTACGTAATGAGGGGCAATAAAAATATACATTCAATATTTGTTCAGGGTCAATGATTCTATGATTAGAACACAGATTTGAATACTGAAAATATTAAATTAAAACACATTCAAATTCAATATGGGAGATTACTTTATTCTTAATAACTAAGACAATATTGTTTTTTTAACAAAAATAATAAGCAAACTTAAGTGAACTTTGCAATTTTAAATAACGATACATATGTATTTTTCAACCTTCAAATAACATTCTCCTCCTTTTAGGTCCAATTCCATTCATACAATTCACTGTACTATATCTCCTGACCCTCAAAGAAAACTAACACAAAGAGATTCGTAGATTATCATTTCTTCACCGCACTCACAATTCTGGAAGTAATATCGTGAAAATGAAACAAGTTTAATTTGGCACAGCAGAGAAGATGACATTGGATAATTAGAAGTTTGTTTCCTTTGATGTTCTTACTAAACTAACGGTAAAAATTTTGTTTAATTCAAACTTTGCAAGGTTTCGTTTGGAGAATTCTAAGATAGGGTTTTATATATTTCGAAGAAAATAAGATCTTCAGTTCTAAGAATTCCAAATTAAGGTTATTATGGTACCAGAGAGGAGACATGTTTCTCAACGATAGAAAATTAAGAAATAGTATTAATCGATGACATTTCGGTGACTTTTCACTACGGTGAAACGTACTGATTTTCACATAAGAGGCGAAGGCAGTTTAGTCTCACAAAATGCATTCAGTACAGTTAGGAAAATGTTTATACAATTTAAGGAGGTAATATAATGGCAGTTTCAAAGCGAAGGAAAGTTGAATTGAATGAGAAGAAGTTAATTTCTCCAAATACTGGCAAATGTAATTTGAAATGTTCGAATCAGTTGCGTTTATAGCATACCGTGAAAAGGTTCATTCATGTGAGATGTTTTTTCAAGTTAGATAGGTGCCATTATTTAAGAAAATGCTGTTCTCTTCTTCAGAACCTGTTCTACGCATCTAAGACAGGCCTACAGGTGCCACGGCAATAAAAAAATTAACCATTTAACAGGGTGAAATGGGACCACAACCCACATCTGGCCGCCCAGAAAGGAGACGGTCCCATTCCGGCATCGTAAAAAGGAAATTCAGATCTGGTGACGGAGTGCAAAGTCCGGGGAACCCGGGCGAAACGTGTAGTTCGCCGAAGCCGGAATTGGTGGGGCGACGAAAAAACCGCCGAGTTATTCGGCGATCTAACCTAAAAACTACGACGAAACATTTCTTTTACAAAATATTGTGACGATGCCCACTACTCTTATTTATTCTTAGCCTTATTTAATCCGTTTAGTTGGCTATTTGTTCATTTATTTGGGCGCTGTTACACTTACAATCCTCAGGGCTGCTTCTTTCTCTCTTTCTCGTAGGCTGAAAACATACCGCTCTTACGAGAATACGACTGGTGAATGCTTATATTTATGTTAGCAATTTTGACTATTTCTTCTGGTAGTGAAATTTGAATGATTGCACCTAGTTTACTGAATTAACACTTCAGTGACGTTAAGTGCTGGCTGCAAATTTGTTTATCATTTAATTTTTTATTTTTTGTCTGAAGCAACTTTTGACAATACTTTTTACTTATTTACTTTTATTCCAAGCTAATGATGGCCATCGAAGTTTTTAGTTGTTAATTTTCTCTCTCCCTTTTTCTCTTTCTCTCTTTCTTTCTCTCTCTGTCTCTCTCTCTCTCTCAACTTAAGTTTTATATAACATTCTTGGCCTGTAACATTACTTGCTGCAAATTCTTCTTTGTGCTTATGTACTAAGCGTTCCTATTGACGAAATGCTGTTCACTTGGCAATGAGAAGAAACCTGCATCCATTAAGAAACTTCCGTCTAGTATATCTTGAAGTTACACACAGTTTATCTGTCCACTTTTTCTACCGTTCGTGTTCTAAATGACTTACTAATATTTGTTAACGTTCGCGATTAAATCTTGCGCATATTAAATTTATTAACATTTTTCTCATAACTTTTACTGCTCGTGGACCATAAGTCCTTCACCTAAGATATCAAAACAAATTCTTACGAAAACGTCTCACAACGAAATTATGACATCATGGCTACACGTTCTTCCCCTGCCAAATGGAGACAAGTTTTCATTTAAACTCTTTCGAAACAACTTTTATGCCAAAATATTGGCTGCCTGGGTGACGCCACGTTGATGGCGGATTGCCGACGTGTCGACCATCTTCTCGGGGTCTTTCTCATGGCTGGTCTGCCCCGGAGTGATCAGTGCTCGGGTTTATATAAACACTAAATAACCTAGAGATCTCTCTCATAACTCTCTCATTCGGGTAACTTTGTAGCGTGCACACTGTTGTGAAAAGCGTTTTGATATCATCCTCCTTTAGGAAATCTTCCCAATTATCGCTTGTAAAGTGCGTAAAGTTGGTGAGTGTACGTATCAGTTTTTCCGCTAGTTGGCAAAATTTTCTGAATTTTTTTAAGTCAATTCGCCGTATTTGATTTGTTTATGGGTTAAATATTAATTTGGAAATAATTTCGAAAATAAATCTATTATCACAAATATCGGTTTCCAAACTTTGCTTTAGGTAACGGTCGTTAAGCATCTGATTACAATACGAGATTGGAAAATTGCCAAAGCGGCCGTTAGGCAGAGTTTGGAAGCCAGTTAGGTATTGTAATCAGATGTTACGACTCGAATAACGTGCAACGCTTTATTCACTTTGTGAAAAGTTGTTAGATTTAATGCGAATTTTCGTTCCTCACCTTCAATTTTTAGTATTCACATTTTTCTCCCATAAGTGGCGACATTGTTCTCAACAAGGGAAATAATTGAAACACATTTGGTGTACAATACTTCTCGACGTAAGTGAATATAGTTCTGATTGGGAAATAGAAATAGCAGTAACTGCTGCATTAGAAACACTGTTCTCCCGCAAATCAAGAAAGAAATATGAGCGTGAGTATATAATTTTTGAAGACCGGCGTGGAAAAAAAATGTTAATTACGTATTGGAAAAGTTTGGATTGCTTACTTTTGTGGCAAGTTAGAGAAGGAGAATCCAAGGAGCCTTTATGCCCACTACTCTGTCTCACAAGAGAGTACAATATCGATTAACGGCATTGATATGAAATGTAAACGTAAGCTTCCGCTGCTGGAGTCCGTGTCTTAGCTGTCCGGGTGACGCCGCGTCGTTGGCTCACGTTTTGCCTGACATGTCGCAGGCTTCCTCGGGACAATGACACACCGGAGCTGCGCGTCCGGTATTATATACCGCAGAGCCAAAAACATTGATATCAGTTAGTGTACTGATTTATTAGCGTTTTTTGAAAGGAAAAAGTGTGAAAAACGAGACAAGGCAAAGAAGCCCGAAATATTTTTAAAAGAAGAGCGGCAATGTGCTTTATTACATTTCCGAAACTAATTATAATATTATATTATCACTTTACCTAACAAAAGGGGATAGATAATATTACATAACCATTACTAATAGCGAGAAAGTTCTTGGTATTTTAGCATCTCTAGTTATTTCATTGTATTTACCCATCCTAACCATGATATTTTGTCGACATTATTTTAATTTCAGTTTTTAAATATCTTGAAAGGTATTTTTATATTTGGTAAACTAGAATTTTGGATTATTGATAATCGTAGATGCGTTTTCTTCGAATTTTTGTGCAAGGGATTCCCTTCAAATTGTACTTGCAAATTTTTAATATCTTGGATGAGAAGTAAAGCACAGAAAACAGGAAATAAATAAGCATTTTCATCGCTGTGGAACTGTTCAAGTGAAAATGTCAGGGATTCAAATATTTTAAAACTTAATGATATCCGAAACTAGAGACTGATCATGAGAATATAAGTCTAATATTTACTATTCGTGTTATTTTTGCAATGTTTTTAACAAATTAACATTTTTGAATTATTTTAAGTACTAAAACTTATATGTAAATTACTTTTTTCATTTATCACATTGTTTCGTTCATAACATTTCTTTTATATTGCTTTGAGCTACAAAATTATATTGGCGTTCCCTTTGCTGCATGCATTTAAATTAAACGTTGTAGAGCAGGGGTTTTGGTAAGTTGTTGAAGAAATTGTTGGCAAATAATTTAACAACTTTAAATCTTGAAATTGTTGAATTCTCGTAGGATTTAATGATTGGGGATGAATTATGTGCATTTAGTGTTGATCTGTGATATTTATTTTGAGCTGTGCTTGTTTATAGTGCTTGGTTCTGCCCCTCGCATCGTTGAGCATGCATATTTCATTATTGTTATTATGATTGACTTAAATATTCATTATATGTGTATCTATTTACATTTACTTAGACATGTTACATCGCACTAGTCTAACGCGAAGTAAAATTCGTCAAATATATTTTTCTTTAATTACATAAATATAAACCTTTTCACAAAATATTTGATATTTATGGTACTGAAAATCATCACTGTACAGATTAAAATATTTTGTTCTACCAGCATTGTGATCCCTGCATGCGTCCTTGCAGTCTAACGTTACACTGCAATGCAAATTTTGCACTGTCTTCGCCATTTTCTCTTTCTCTTCGACTTGGTACCAACCAAGAGCGTTCCAGAGTTCAATGAAGAAATAAATACGGCGGCAGTGGAAGTTCAATCATTGTGCTTTTCAAGTGTAGGAAATACGTTTGACTTTATTACATTCAAACCTGGATAATCAATTCAAGGGAACGCAATTTATTTTCTCGCGTATCGAGGATTTGCACTAAACAACGTTTTTCGCTTATACAGAAACAGGAGTAGCTTTTCTAACATATTCAGGTTTAAAAATACCGCAAGTGTGTAGTGATAAATATGAATGAGTTGAATATGTATGATTCATTAGAATTTGATGTCGATACTCACAAAAAGAAAATAAAAAATATTACACTAATGCGTACTTTAAGAATTGCTGTAAATTCTTCTGCGTATCTGCTGTTTTTGCATTTTGTATGGGTTTTCAGTTCAAAAATCTTATCAAATTTAGTTTTATTATCATTCGCTGTGTTTTCAAGAAACCGCAGAAGTGTCTCTAATACATTAAGAACTTCTTGCTTTCAAAAGTTCTTTACTTTTGCATACTTTTGCATCTGAAACCTGTGATCGGTCGGCTTTATCTTCACTGTTATCTTTACATTTCCGTCAGTACGTATGCTCTCATAATTCTTAACGATATCGTCTTCGGTGTATTCTCCGGCGGCAGGCACATCGTGGTCAATCTGTATGAAGTCATCGAAGTGTCGTGTTAAGACATTTATTTCGTGAAATACAATATTGGACCATTTCCCATTGCTGGATATAATTTCAACATCATTTGTCTGTGACACAAAGTCTTGTTTTACTGTACTGATCCAAAACGTAGCTTTCTTGAAACCGTTTTTTGACACCAACGTTACTTACTGGATGCCAAGCTCTCTTTGTGAATTCCATGTCTTTAAATACTTTAATCCCAAGGCAATTGTTTTTTTGTTTTTTTTCAGACATCAAAGTGTATGTTTAACGATTTCTCTTCGATAACGGCATTTGAATATGTGTATGATACCTGGATCTAATGGTTGAAGTTTGTGATATTGGAGGAAAGAACGTGTTTCTAACGTTTGGGCAGCACAGTTGTCATGCCCGTATGGGCAGCACAGTTGTCAATGAAAAGCATAAAATTTGTTTCGTTTTATCTTCATTTCCTTCTCAACTTTTTTCAACCAATCTTTCAATAATATCTTTGTCATCCAAGCCTTTGTATTTCTGGCATTATCAAAAGGTAGGCTCATGTCACCTTTAAAACATCTTGGTCGCTTTGATTTCCTGATAATGAGAAGGTCTAATTTGTTCGTACCAGTCATCTTCACATATTGAAGAATAGTAAGGCGTTTCTTACTTTGTTTTCTTCCATTTCTTTTTTCGTTTTTAAATACAAATATTGGGGAGGCACTCGAAACACAGTCAATTTCATTCGCGTTGTAAATATCGTTTGGGTCGTATCCTTCTAAAAGAATTGGTAGATTTTCAATCCATTTGTTACACGCGCTATGGTCCACATTCACTTAGAGACGCACAAAGCATTCGAAGTTAGCGCGCTCGCAGCTCGCGGTGCGAGGGATCGCCAGGGCAGTGGAAGCAACCACTGGGAGAGGAGCATGAGGCGAGTCGTCATCCGTAACGTCACCGCCTGAAGAAAAAGAATCTCGGGCGCTGGAGACGACAGACTTTGTTTTACGAGTGCGCACCTGAGAGTAATGAATGTGTAGGAGTAATTCTATCGACGCTGACAGTGCCCGCTACGGTATTAATCTTCTTGGACATTGGTGAACTATGCTACGAACAGGTATATGTATATTCTGGTGACGTCAACTGTACTTTTGACCCTTGGTACGTCTTCTGGATAAAATGTAAAAGCGTCGTTATCGGTTCGAGTTGAAACTTTGGAATTGTATAAGTGTACAATAAACATTTCTTCTTCAAATAGGCCACAGTGGACCACGTTTATTTCAACTGGTTATTCCTTCCAATTTTTGTTCTTCAAAAATTCTTTCATTCTCTCCCGAAGTTTTCCTTTTCTCTCATCTGTCCAGGTGGCTCTGGTCTTCTTTTTAGGATCCTCTAGAAAATCTTTTGTCTTGACTAATTTTTTTCTCAGGGGGAAACGGTCCTGAATATCTTGTGTTTTGTTTACTGTTTAACTACAGAAATAAAGGTAAACATTGTTTACAATATATTTCAGGTAAATGTTTTGAAATTTCCCCGGCCGCTTTTATGAATGCTATATCTTGTTGCTATTAAAATTCCCATAACCAGTTACTACTAGCTAAAAAAATTCTGAACTCCCAGTTTTGTAGCCAAATCTAGATTTTTCTTTTAACAAAGAGTCCATCTATAGGGATGTTCGTATCGAGAGTTTGTTTTATCCATCCTAAGAGTCACTTTTCAATCGTAGGAAATCAGGGAAGTGTACTCTTAATATTTTCGTGACCCTCAGAGCACTGAAACTTCATAGAAATTTTTGATTTTATAATTTTGTAAAAGGTGGATCCTGGTAAACCTCGCTCTGTATTTCATTCCGTTATTTCCCGCTCTCGAACGCATTCACTATTTCAAGTTTGCCACTTAACGACAACACTTTAAATTTTTGTTTTAACATTTTGAGAACGTGTCAAATCTTTCTTCGCAATTGATACTTATCAACTGAAGGAAGTTCGACAATAGGACGATACACACGCACATTTTGCCATTCGAATGGAATACGATACAAAAACAACGAGAATAAATTTGAACCCTTTTGAGAATAAACCTGACGTTACTTACATTAACAATGTAACTTTACCTATTTGTGCTGTTTTCTTTATCACATTTCAAACTTCTGCTTTCCCCACACTTCAAGATTCGTAAAGATGTTTCAGTAGATAAGCGTAGATGAATAAATACTCTTCTATAACTGTTGTATGTTGAATATCACGGCAGCCCCTACGGAAGATACGTTGTTTTCCTTCTCACAGTCACTCAAAGGTAATTTAGTGACTTGTTTCCCGGCTCTTTTGAAAAAAATTGTAGAATAGTTATGTTTCGATGTTTTAAGAGCCGCGCAGATAGAATCTTTATTCAAACAGACGACATGCCTATCACAACGAATTTCCGTCCAAAATGAATGAAAATTTGCTTTTTCATGTACTTTGAAGTTGACGTGATGGTTCTCACATTATATTTTAGCGTTTTCCTCTAAGAAAATATGAATACTGAAGGATAAGACGCTTTGTCATGATTGCAGCCATTTGATTTGCAACCACGAACACAACATATTTCACCAGTATAAAATGATTTAAACTAATACTATTGAAATATAATCACGACGTAACCATCAAATTACTAAGGATACAATTGTATAATATTTTCTCAGTAGCTAACACCTGATCCCCTGTATTCATTACTCCGAATCTTTGTAGACGTGGACTTTGATGGCTGCCATGTTTGTGTAATACAGTGCATTTAGGTCAGTGGAGTGTAGCAACAATAGGAGACACTGTCTCGAAAAAGTTGTTGCTATTGCTTGACGCTAGGACGCTATGTCACAGTCACCACGTACCTCAGCGAAGTCAAAGCGTAAACGATTCTCCATCGTAAAGGAATGCGATTCGAATATAGTACTAGAACAACTGATAATCTACCATTGTGTTTGTAGTATTCGTATACAAAAAGTAAGTGCGCTTGCTCGTCGTAAAAAATATTGTTCTTTCCAATTTCCGGACTTAGGATATTATACGCTCACGTTTTCTTGAGTTCCAGACCCAACCCCATTTCATTACTTCTAATATTTGGTGAATTCAAAAATAATTGATGGCAGCGAGCGTTGTTGAATATATGATAACATAATAGCTCCCGAGTAATGGAAACTATTTTGCATTTAAAAGTGAGCTGCAGATTTGATTCAATAGTCCTGTCTACAAAATAGTGAACCCCACCCCTTGCTAATGCGTTTAGCGAAATGGCTCAAGAAAACGTTAGCGGATAATACTTGATCATTGCTCACCCCGATGTGGGCTAAATTTGCCACCAGATCACGGACTGTTCAACGATCTCTTGTCATTTATTTTAGCGTACTAATTTCCGGAGAACTAGGCAGCGTATAGCCATGTAAGGAGTGTCAAGGGAAATATCGCTTGTAATTTCTTATCACATTTGATTTTTTAATTTACACTTCTTCGTGTTATAATAAGTGCGAATACTTTTATGATATGCGGGAACTATTATATTTGTTATATCTGAAAATAAAATGTTTTGGCACCTAAAACTG
Source organism: Gryllus longicercus (assembly GCA_038098605.1). NCBI lineage: Eukaryota > Metazoa > Arthropoda > Insecta > Orthoptera > Gryllidae > Gryllus > Gryllus longicercus. The sequence goes on along the minus strand of JAZDUA010000169.1, from coordinate 1,849,165 downwards.
TAAGAGAATAGTGCCGGGGATTCATCTTCAAACAAGTTGATGATACGAAAATGTGTATAATTAAGGATCGTGAAATATTGAGTTATTGACTCATTAATTGTAAACGCTTCATGTGAAAAATACAAGATTGGTATGGGATACTGTAATATTGTTTCCGTAAATACAGTAACTATTTAATCTGTTAATGTCGATTACTTATGTGTTACCTAACATACGAGGGGATGAGGTCTTTGTTTTATATGCTAAGCGGACAAATATAATAGAAATGAATGAAATAGAACACACATCCAGATGCACAAATCCAAATTTTATATCATACATGTTCACTATAGACTAGCTGTCAATTGTTATTTTAAATTCGTATTCTCGAAAATAAAGGTGTTACATCCGATAGATTCTTATTTGCGAAAAATCTGTTCGTTTCTAAATTCTAATTTCTGTCCGGATTAAGTGTATCCTCGTAAATTTCAGATTTTTACACAGATTATATTTATTTACACAGTTGTTACCTTTAACTATATCTGCAGTGATATTGTAGACACAATTTAACCATTTTCTTCCAAGAGTAATCCGTGAATATTAAAAAAAGTACTGCTGATACTGCACGTATACTTCTTCTTATATTACTTTGCTTGTCACATTTGATCCCTTCGGAAAAAATAGCTTTTCAGTTTTATGATTAAATGTCATCTATTGGCAAACTTTCTCTTAAGAAAGTCCATTTTCAGGAAAGAGTGAAAACGTAAAAGATAACGTTCCATTTGACATGAAAATTAACACGAGGGTACGTCACAATTCCACAGTGATTTTTCGCGATGAAAAACCTGGAGAATGATGGCGCAATTCTGGCTTCAGGGTCGGGTTCAGCTCGTCGACATATAGCGTGATTCACTCCTCATTGCTCATTCAGCACTCTGTGAGAGAGGACACTATGTTATCCACGTGTGCAAAAGAAAATATTGAGAACATATTCAAAATTTTGAAAGAAAGACGTTTTATCTTTAGTCATTTTTTGTATAAACGTAGGTTAAATACTACATTAATATTGTTCCCTCATGCTATAATTACCTACGTATATAATGAATATGGAAGGAAGAAGAAAAAATAAGAAAAAAGTGTCATTTTGGATACGTTATTATTATTATTTGAGTTTACAGCCAAAATTTAGCATTTCCCCTCGTGTAACCGGGGATCTAAAAGTGTTTAAAATGACCTCCTCTAGCGTGAACGCAAGATAGGCATCTGTGCTACACGGCCTGTGTGACGCCCACAACTCTGCCGAGTTGTTCCTTTATTTCTGCCGCCGCGCTCTCAATGTGCCGAAGAAGGCCATCACGATCCACGACTTTGGTAGCATAAACGCGGTCTTTCAAAATTTCCTTCAAAATAGACTTTGCATTACATTGCATTTGTAAAACTCACCTCAAAACAAGAAACAAATTTTACATTCCGGAAAAAACACTCTACAGGGCAGACAGAACAAAGAACAGCGGGGTATCCCAGTAAAGTCCCAGTAATCCCAGTTAAGTCCACAATAGAACACTACCAAATAAAGACCTCTAACACACTTGGCTTGGAAACCACAGCGATTAGACTAATCATAAACAACCATGAATGGAACCCAGTTTAATAGCAGTCAATAATCACTAATCATCACATCCCAAAATAATTAATGTAGGTTTACACTAGGGATCCCCCACCCTATATATTCATGGCTTGATTTCTGTCGGAACGGCGTTCCGGTACCGAACAAAACGAAGAGAATTAAACACTTCGCAACTTTGATTTTTGCATCGACCAACGATTGTAAACTCAAGAATAAATAATTTTTCCCTTAACTGTATAATTTATACAGATGTAATAAATTAATATAAAAGATAAAATAGCATCATAAACATTTTTATTTCCTATTATTATTATTATTATTATTATTATTATTATTATTATTAATTATATTCACAGAGGTAGTGAACAGCACTCACGGCACTAATTTTTCTTAAGAATGATTTAAAAATATTAGATTGTAGTATAAATTCATAACTATTTGTATTACATTAATGGAGCGCGTTTCAGAACCTGAAATTTTGTAAATCAAGCACTGTACTTCGTCCGTGCATGCGGCAGCGGCTCTCGCGTCCGTCCGTCCGTCTGTCTCGCTTGGCGTGAGAACAGTGTTATTCGGGTTAGGGTTGGCGTGTCAACCCTCCTAATCCGCTCCGAACACCCGGTTTCACGCTTCCGCCGAAGACAAGTGAACGCGACGGTCCGTCGGCTTTATTTGCTTTGCATTTTATTAGTACATAAATAACAAATGTATGACAAAATGTATGAAATGTATGAAGAAACAATGTATGCTAGTACCTTGACTAATGAAAGTTTACAGTGACACACTTTTTTAAAAATATTAAAATACACCGTACCGTTATCCGAAAAAATTGCAATCTTCAGTGGTTAATGATACAAAATTGCCCTCAGTTCGACCTGAAATTGAAGGTCGTAAACGGAGTGAAAGTCTTCGACCAAGTTTGTATTAACTTATTTAGCCATTGCCTTGAAGGAAGCGTCGGTAAATATTGTCGCATCCAATGCAGCGCCCACCACGCCTCTATGGCGCGCATTCGGACGAATAAAAGGCAGAGCCCGCGCACGGTTGTCCGCCACCACCCGCGCCAAGCAGATAGTGGAAATCGACGCCATTGCCAACCAACCGACTATACCCGCGACAGACCTGACTGACGAAGCGGCGTTCCCTCAGCCTCATCTCGGGCAGGGTTGCTACGGCGTGCTACTTAAACTTTCATTACTACTACAAGCCAATATTTTATTACCAAAAAAAAGCAACTTGTCTACTTAACACATTTTTTATACGCTCTAGAATGCGCAATGAAATAATTAGCTCTCATATTTGTAGAATTTAAAGGTATATCCGGAGTTTAGAGCGGCACCGGTTCCTTCGGTTCCTTAGGTTCACTTATCCGGTTCACTAGTGGGGAATCGACTCACTGAACTGAATCTTTGTTTTATACGTAAGCTTCCGCGGCTCGAATCCTTGAATCTTTGTTTATTGTTCGCATGTTGTAATGGTCACCATGTTATCGCAAGAATTATAATTTTTATTTAAGACTCACATGCTACTTAAACTATCATTACTAATCAAAGCCAAAATTTAATTACTAAAAAAGCATCTTATCTACTTAACACTTTTTTATACGCTCTAGAATGCGCAATAAAATAATAAAAACTCACAAATTTGTAGATTATTTAAATTTATTTCATAATTTTATTAAAATTTATAACATTACAATATTTTTTTAAAATTTCTTGATAAGTCTAAAAACACAACCATTCAAATTAAAATAAAATAGCTATGAAAAATTATAAAATTAAATACATAAAAATTGCTTACCTCATAACATAATAACAGAGAAGAAAAAATAATAATAATGAAAAAATAAAAAGAACTTATTAACAAAATATAACATTTCTGAAATAAAAATAAATTTATATACATTTTTTAAATTATAAATAATAATTAAACAAAAAATATTACAACTTACCTCGAACAAACAGAACAAATTTAAAGAAATAAAAGTCAGGGAAATTTAAATTTTTTTAGAAAATTAATTTTGTTAGATATTTATTTCAGAAAACAAAACAAATATAACTATAATAATAAAAATAATGCAAATTGAAATAAAAAATTATTTACCTCCTAATTAACATTATAAAATTTTTTAATATAATTACAAAAACTATTAAATTTGTCACTTCTAAATTTTATTCTCCAAATATATACGGACAAGTAATAAATTAAAGAATTATCAACTTTGTGGCGTGAAATTACGCGTTCAATTGCACTCCAAGTCCCTTCAATCGAATTGGTGTGTGCACCTGATTCAGGATCTTTGAATGTAATATAATGATTAACTCTAAGATGGGTAAAACCTTCATCCTTTAGACAATCATAAGCCTTCCAGCAATCAGAAATCACAATAGATTTCGGCTTGATGTAATTCTTAATGATGTCTAAGAGTACATCCTTGCTACGACATTCAACGACCATGAAAAAGCACCGAGAGGAACCCCTTTCAACACCACCAAACACCCATTTACCTTCCACTCTTTTTCCCCTATTATACTTCCTTTTACCAAACTTGCTCTCATCAATTTCCACTACAGCACCCTCTCCACCCAGTCGTTCACTTTCATTTTCAAACACCACAAAACATACCTCTCGACAAAAACTCAACCAATCAGTAACAGTGGACTCATTCACACCCGCCTCCAAACAAATATGATCCACTCTAGCTTCCATTACCCACATGTAGGTAATGAGAAGCACCTTCCATATCTCCATATGACTATTCTCAAACCAAGAATCCTTTCATACAGACATTTTCACACAATGACCTTTCTGGCTTCTGACTCTACAAATCCACTCAAACCCATCTGTTTTATCCTTTCTCTCAATAAACTTCATTTCTTTCTGGCGTACATTACAAACACGTCGAGTCGCAAGCAAACCCACTTTCTGACACCAGTGAATCACATTCAAACTTCCCTCTCGGCGTAAACGATAAACAAATTCTGAATTTATACCTTCCATCTCGGTACACACACAAAACAATTAAAAAGAAACTTGAAATGGCAATAAAACACGCAAATCCACGCCACAAAATTCTTTGCAATTTGACTATTCATAAAATTATGACGTAAATAATTTTGTAGTCATAGTAACAACTAAATGTGTTATTAGGAGACTGTTTTATTAGTAAATCAAGTATATTTCAACCAGCTAGCTAAAGGCTTAATTTCGTGATTTAAAGTAGAGTTGTGAAGTGAAATTTTAGATGTGAATTGAAATTTAAAATGTATCGTCATGAAGAAAAAATGTTTTGTAATTGGAAAAATGTATAACTTTATTTGGCATAGTGACATAGTTAAATTGTGTATATATTTATGTTTGGTATATCCGGAGTTTAGGGTGCCACCGGTTCCTTTGGTTCACTGATCCGGTTCACTAGAGGGGAATCGACTCACTGAACTGAATCCTTGTTTACTATGCGCGTGATGTAATGTTAACCATGTTATCGCAATAATTATAATTTCTATTTAACACTCAACTTTCATTACTACTCAAAGTCAATATTTTAGTACCAAAAAAATCTGATCTACTGAACACTTTTTTATACGCTCTAGAATGCGCAATAAAATAAAAAACTCACATTTTTGTAGATTCTGAAACTTATAATTTAATTCATTCAATTATATAATAAATTTAAAACGCATTAACAATTTTTTTAAATTTCCTTCATTAATCTGAAAGAAACAACATTCACATTTTAAAAAAAGTAGCTTGGAAAAATTGTAAAATTAAAAACATAAAAATTGCTTACCTCATAACAAGAAAACAGAAACCAAAAAAGAATAAGGAAATAACACATGGACTAATTAATAAAGTATAAAATTTCAGAAATTAAAATATAATTTTAAAATTTTGAAATATAAATAAACTAAACAAAATGAATTAAATAAATTAATACAACTCACCTCGAAACACATAACAACAAAAAAACAATCTAACAAAATTTTAATAAAATATGATGTAACATTTAAATATATTTATTTGTGAAAAAAATTAACTATAATAATAAAAATAATGCCAAATTAAAATTAAAATTACTCCTATACTTACCTTACTCCCTACTACCTCTTTATTTACATCGTATATTTTTTAATAAATATACAAAAATTATTAAACTTTTCACTTTTAAATTGACGTCTCCACATGTATTCACATAGGTAGTAAATTAATGCATTATTAACTCTGTGGCGTGGAATTGTTCGTTTAATTGCACTCCAAGTCCCTTCAATCGAATTGGTGTGTGCACCTGATTCAGGATCTTTGAATGTAATAGAATGATTTACTCTAAGATGGGTAAAACGTTCATCCTTTGGACAATCATAAGCCTTCCAGCAATCCGAAATCACAATAGATTTCGGCTTGATGTAATTCTTAATGATGTCTAAGAGTACATCCTTGCTACGACATTCAACGACCTTGAAAAAGCACCGAGAGGAACCCCTTTCAACACCACCAAACACCCATTATCTTCCACTCTTTTTTCCCTATTATACTTCCTTTTACCAAACTTGCTCTCATCAATTTCCACTACAACACACTCTCCACCCAGTGGTTCACTTTTATTTTCAAACACCACAAAACATACCTCTCGACAAAAACTCATCGAATCAGTAACAGTGGACTCATTCACACCGCATCCAAACAAATATGATCCACTCTAGCTTCCATTACCCACATGTAGGTAATGAGAAGCACCTTCCATATCTCCATATGACTATTCTCAAACCAAGAATCCTTTTGTACAGACATTTTCACACAATGACCATTCTGGCTTCTGACTCTACCAATCCACTCAAACCCATCTGTGCTATATCCGGAGTTTATAGTGTCAACGTTTCCTTCGGTTCTTTGGTTTACTGAGGGGAATCGACTCACTGAACTGAATCCTTGTTTACTATGCGCGTGTTGTAATGTTCACCATGTTATCGCAATAATTATAATTTATATTTAACACTCAACTCTCATCACAACTCAAAGCCAATATTTTATTACCAAAAAAAGCATCTTATCTACTGAACACTTTTTTATACGCTCTAGAATGCGCAATAAAATAATAAAAACTCACATACTTGTAGATTTATAAACATAATTTAATTCAAATAAATAATTTAATTCAATAACAATGCTTCATAAATCTGAAACAAAAAAATTTAATTAAAAAAAAGTAGCTTGGAAAAATTGTAAAATTAAAAACAAAAATTGCTTACCTCGTAACAAGAAAACACAAACCAAAAAAGAAGAATAAGAAAATAACACATCGACTAATTAATGAAGTATAACATTTCTGAAAAAAATATAATTTTAAAATTTTAAAATATAAATAATCACTAAACAAAATGAATTTAATAAATTAATACAACTCACCTCGAAACACAGAACAGAACAAAAAAAACAATATAACAAAATTTTAATAAAATATGATGTAACATTTAAATATATTTATTTGTGAAAAAAAATTAAATTTAACTATAATAAAAAAATTATGCCAAATTAAAATAAAAATTACTCCTATATTTACCTTACACCCTACTACCTCTTTTTTACATCGTATATTTTTAATAAATATACAAAAATTATTAAATTTTTCACTTTTAAATTGACGTCTCCACACGTGTTCACATAGGTAATAAATTAATGCATTATTAACTTTGTGGCGTGGGGTTGTTCGTTTAATTGCACTCCAAGTCCCTACAATCGAATTGGTGTGTGCACCTGATTCAGGATCTTTGAATGTAATAGAATAATTTACTCTAAGATGGGTAAGACGTTCATCCTTTAGACAATCATAAGCCTTCCAGTAATGCGAAATCACAATAGATTTCGGCTTGATGTAATTCTTAATGATGACTAAGAGTACATCCTTGCTACGACATTCAACGACCTTGAAAAAGCACCGAGAGGAACCCCTTTCAACACCACCAAACACCCATTATCTTCCACTCTTTTTCCCCTATTATACTTCCTTTTACCAAACTTACTCTTATCAATTTCCACTACAACACACTCTCCACCCAGTGGTTCACTTTCATTTTCAAACACCACAAAACATACCTCTCGACAAAAACTCATCCAGTCAGTAACAGTGGACTCATTCACACCCGCATCCAAACAAATATGATCCACTCTAGCTTCCATTACCCACATATAGGTAATGAGAAGCACCTTCCACATCTCCATATGACTATTCTCAAACCAAGAATCCTTTCGTACAGACATTTTCACACAATGACCTTTCTGGCTTCTGACTCTACAAATCCACTCAAACCCATCTGTTTTATCCATTCTCTCAATAAACTTCATTTCTTTCTGGCGTACATTACAAACACGTCGAGTCGCAAGCAAACCCACTTTCTGACACCACTGAATCACATTCAAACTTCCCTCTCGGCGTAAACAATAAACAAATTCTGAATTTATACCTTCCATCTCGGTGGACACAGAAAACAATTAAAAAGAAACTTGAAATGGCAATAAAACACGCAAATCCACGCCACAAAATTCTTTGCAATTTGACTATTCATAAAATTATGACGTAAATAATTTTGTAGTCATAGTAACAACTAAATGTGTTATTAGGAGACTGTTTTATTAGTAAATCAAGTATATTTCAACCAGCTAGCTAAAGTCTTAATTTTGTGATTTAAAGGAGTGTTGTGAAGTGAAATTTTAGATGTGAATTGAAATTTAAAATGTATCGTCATGATGAAAAAATGTATTGTAATTGGAAAAATGTATAACTTTATTTGGCATAGTGACATAGTTAAATTGTGTATATATTTATGTTTGGTATATCCGGAGTTTAGGGTGCCACCGGTTCCTTCGGTTCCTTTGGTTCACTGATCCCGTTCACTAGAGGGGAATCGACTCACTGAACTGAATCCTTGTTTACTATACGTGTGAGGTAATGTTCACCATGTTATCGCAATAATTATAATTTCTATTTAACACTCAACTTTCATTACTACTCAAAGTCAATATTTTATTACCAAAAAAAAATCTTATCTACTGAACAATTTTTTATACGCTCTAGAATGCGCAATAAAATAATAAAAACTCACATATTTGTAGATTTTGAAATTTATAATTTAATTCATTCAATTATATAATAAATTTGAAACGCATTAACAATTTTTTTTAAATTTCCTTCATCAATCTGAACGAAACAACATTCACATTTTAAAAAAAGTAGCTTTGAAAAATTGTGAAATTAAAAACATAAAAATTGCTTACCTCATAGAAAGAAAACAGAAACCAACAAAGAAGAATAAATAAATAACACATTGACTAATTAATGAAGTATAACATTTCTGAAATAAAAATATAATTTTAAAATTTAAAAATATAAACACTAAACAAAATGAATTTAATAAATCAATACAACTCACCTCGAAACACAGAACAGAACAAAAAAAACAATATAACAAAATTTTAATAAAATATGATGTAACATTTAAATATATTTATTTGTGAAAAAAAATTTAACTATAATAAAAAAATTATCCCAAATTAAAATAAAAAATACTCCTATACTTACCTTATTCCCTACTACCACTTTATTTACATCGTATATTTCTTTAATAAATGTACAAAAATTATTAAATTTTTCACTTTAAAATTGACGTCTCCACTCGTATTTACATAGGTAGTAGATGAATGCATTATTAACTTTGTGGCGTGGAGTTGTTCGTTTAATTGCACTCCAAGTCCCTACAATCGAATTGGTCTGTGCACCTGATTCAGGATCTTTGAATGTAATAGAATGATTTACTCTAAGTTGGGTAAAACGTTCATCCTTTAGACAATCATAAGCTTTCCAGTAATCCGAAATCACAATAGATTTCGGCTTGATGTAATTCTTAATGATGTCTATGAGTACATCCTTGCTACGAGATTCAACGACCTTGAAAAAGACCCAAAGAGGAACCCCTTTCAACACCACCAAACACCCATTTACCTTCCACTCTTTTTCCCCTATTATACTTCCTTTTACCAAACTTGCTCTCATCAATTTCCACTACAGCACACTCTCCACCCAGTGTTTCACTTTCATTTTCAAACACCACAAAACATACCTCTCGACACAAACTCATCCAATCAGTAACAGTGGACTCATTCACACCCGCCACCAAACAAATATGATCCACTCTAGCTTCCATTACCCACATGTAGGTAATGAGAAGCACCTTCCATATCTCCATATGACTATTCTCAAACCAAGAATCCTTTCGTACAGACATTTTCACACAATGACCTTTCTGGCTTCTGACTCTACAAATCCAAACAAACCCATCTGTTTTATCCTTTCTCTCAATAAACTTCATTTCTTTCTGGCGTACATTACAAACACGTCGAGTCGCAAGCAAACCCACTTTCTGACACCACTGAATCACATTCAAACTTCCCTCTCGGCGTAAACGATAAACAAATTCTGAATTTATACCTTCCATCTCGGTAGACACACAAAACAATTAAAAAGAAACTTGAAATGGCAATAAAACACGCAAATCCACGCCACAAAATTCTTTGCAATTTTGACTATTCATAAAATTATGACGTAAATAATTTTGTAGTCATAGTAACAACTAAATGTGTTATTAGGAGACTGTTTTATTAGTAAATCAAGTATATTTCAACCACCTAGCTAAAGTCTTAATTTCGTGATTTAAAGGAGAGTTGTGAAGTGAAATTTTAGATGTGAATTGAAATCTGACATGTATCGTCATGAAGAAAAAATGTTTTGTAATTGGAAAAATGTATAACTTTATTTGGCATAGTGACATAGTTAAATTGTGTATATATTTATGTTTGGTATATCCGGAATTTAGGGTGCCACCGGTTCCTTTGGTTCACTGATCCGGTTCACTAGAGGGGAATCGACTCACTGAACTGAATCCTTGTTTACTATGCGCGTGATGTAATGTTCACCATGTTATCGCAATAATTATAATTTCTATTTAACACTCAACTTTCATTACTACTCAAAGTCAATATTTTATTACCAAAAAAAAATCTTATCTACTGAACAATTTTTATACGCTCTAGAATGCGCAATAAAATAATAAAAACTCACATATTTGTAGATTTTGAAATTTATAATTTAATTCATTCAATTATATAATAAGTTTGAAACGCATTAACAATTTTTTTATAAATTTCCTTCATCAATCTGAAAGAAACAACATTCACATTTTAAAAAAAGTAGCTTGGAAAAATTGTGAAATTAAAAACATAAATATTTCTTACCTCATAACAAAAAACAGAAACCAAAAATGAAGAATAAGTAAATAACACATTGACTAATTAATGAAGTGTAACATTTCTGAAATAAAAATATAATTTTAAAATTTTAAAATATAAATAAACACTAAACAAAATGAATTTAATAAATTAATACAACTCACCTCGAAACACAGAACAGAACAAAAAAAACAGTATAACAAAATTTTAATAAAATATGATGTAACATTTAAATATATTTATTTGTAAAAAAAAATTAAATTTAACTATAATAAAAAAATTATGCCAAATTAAAATAAAAATTACTCCTATATTAACCTTACTCCCTACTACCTCTTTATTTACATCGTATATTTTTTTAATAAATATACAAAAATTATTAAATTTTTCACTTTTAAATTGACGTCTCCACATGTATTAACATAGGTAGTAGATGAATGCATTATTAACTTTGTGGCGTGGAATTGTTCGTTTAATTGCACTCCAAGTCCCTTCAATCGAATTGGTGTGTGCACCTGATTCAGGATCTTTGAATGTAATAGAATGATTTACTCTAACATGGGTAAAACGTTCATCTTTTAGACAATCATAAGAATTCCAGCAATCCGAAATCACAATAGATTTCGGTTTGATGTAATTCTTAATGATGTCTAAGAGTACATCCTTGCTACGACATTCAACGACCTTGAAAAAGCACCGAGAGCCACCCCTTTCAACACCACCAAACACCCATTTACCTTCCACTCTTTTTCCCCTATTATACTTCCTTTTACCAACCTTGCTCTCATCAATTTCCACTACAACACCCTCTCCACCCAGTCGTTCACTTTCATTTTCAAACACCACAAAACATACCTCTCGACAAAAACTCATCCAGTCAGTAACAGTGGACTCATTCACACCCGCATCCAAACAAATATGATCCACTCTAGCTTCCATTACCCACATGTAGGTAATGAGAAGCACCTTCCATATCTCCATATGATTATTCTCAAACCAAGAATCCTTTCGTACAGACATTTTCACACAATGAACATTCTGGCTTCTGACTCTACAAATCCACTCAAACCCATCTGTTATATCCTTTCTCTCAATAAACTTCATTTCTTTCTGGCGTACATTACAAGCACGTCGAGTCGCAAGCAAACCCACTTTCTGACACCACTGAATCACATTCAAACTTCCCTCTCGGCGTAAATGATAAACAAATTCTGAATTTATACCTTCCATCTCGGTAGACACACAAAACAATTAAAAAGAAACTTGAAATAGCAATAAAACACGCAAATCCACGCCACAAAATTCTTTGCAATTTGACTAATCATAAAATTATGACGTAAATAATTTTGTAGTCATAGTAACAACTAAATGTGTTATTAGGAGACTGTTTTATTAGTAAATCAAGTATATTTCAACCAGCTAGCTAAAGTCTTAATTTCGTGATTTAAAGGAGAGTTGTGAAGTGAAATTTTAGATGTGAATTGAAATCTGAAATGTATCGTCATGAAGAAATAATGTTTTGTAATTGGAAAAATGTATAACTTTATTTGGCATAGTGACATAGTTAAATTGTGTATATATTTATGTTTGGTATATCCGGAATTTACGGTGCCACCGGTTCCTTTGGTTCACTGATCCGGTTCACTAGAGGGGAATCGACTCACTGAACTGAATCCTTGTTTACTATGCGCGTGATGTAATGTTCACCATGTTATCGCAATAATTATAATTTCTATTTAACACTCAACTTTCATTACTACTCAAAGTCAATATTTTATTACCAAAAAAAGCTTGTTATCTACTTAACAATTTTTTATATGCTCTAGAATTCGCAGTATATTTCACTAACACTTTCTATTTAAACATTTTTATGGTTAATCCGGAGGAGATGGTGTCGTTCACTGAACCGGTTCACTAGAAGGGAATCGACTCACTGAACCGAATCTTTTTTTATTGATCACGTGTTGTAATGGTCACTATGTTATCGCAAGAATTATAATTTCTATTTAACACTCACATGCTACTTAATTATCATTACTGCTCAAAGCCAAAATTTAATTACCAACAAAAGCATGTTATCTACTTAACACTTTTTTATACGCTCTAGAATGCGCAATAAAATAATATAAACTCACATATTTGCAGATTTTTAAACATTATTTAATTGAATTTTAATTATTAATTTAATAACAATAATTAATAAATCTGAAACAAAGAAAAAAAATTAATTTAAAAAAACTTGGACTTGCAAAAAATTATAAAAGTAAAAACATAAAAAAATACTCACCAAATAACAAGAAAACGAAATCCATAAATAAAAAAAGATAACAATAAACGATGAAATAACGAATTATAACATTTCTGAAATAAAATAATTTAAATTTCATAATTTTATAATACAAATAAAGACTAATCTAAAAGAATTTAATATATTATTACAACTCACCTCGAAACACAGAACAGAAGAAAACAAAAAAAAATTAACAATATTAAACGAAATATGATGTAACAACATAATTATTTCTGAAAAAAAATTCAAATTTAAATTTAATAACATAAAATAAAGCCAAATTAAATTAAAAATTATTTCTATACTTACTTTACTCTCAACAACTTCTTTATTAACATTATAAATTTTTGTAATAAAATTACAAAAATTTTTAAATTTATCAATTTTAAATTTTCTTCTCCATATGTATTCAGATAAATAATATAATAATGTGTTTTTAACAATGTGACGTGGAATTGTGCGTTTTATTGCACTCCAAGTCCCTTCTATTGAATTAGTATGTGCACCTGATTCAGGATCTTTGAATGTAATAGAATGATTTACCCGAAGATGGGTAAACCCTTCATCTTTAAGACAATCATAAGCCTTCCAGCAATCCGAAATCACAATAGATTTCGGCTTGATGTAATTCTTAATGATGTCTAAGAGAACATCTTTGCTACGACATTCAACGACCTTGAAAAAGCACCGAGATGAACCCCTTTCAACACCACCAAACACCCATTTTCCTTCCACTCTTTTTCCTCTATTATACTTTCTTTTACCAAATTTACTTTCATCAATTTCAACTACAACACCCTCTCCACCCAGTGGTTCACTTTCATTTTCAAACACCTCAAAACATACCTCTCGACAAAAACTCATCCAATCAGTGACAGTGGATTCATTTACACTAGCATCCAAACAAATATGTTCAACTTTAGCTTCCATTACCCACATGTAGGTAATGAGAAGCACCTTCCATAACTCCATTTTACTATTTTCAAACCAAGAATCCTTTCGTACAGACATTTTCACACAATGAACATTCACCGTCCTTTCTCTACAAATCCATTCAAATCCATCTGTTATATCCTTTCTCTCAATAAATTTCATATCTTTTTGACATACATTACATACACGTCGAGACGCAATCAAACCCACTTTCTGACACCACTGAATAACATTCAAACTTCCCATTCGGCGCAAATCATAAATAAATTCTGCATTGATACCTTCCATCTCGGTAGACATCAAAAACAATTAAAAAAGGACTTGAAATATCAAAAAAACACAAATCCACGCCACAAAATTAGTTTGAATATGACAAATTCAATACCTGTAACTGGTATATGACAATTTGCTATATGACAAATCAATTACGAAATAAATAATTTTGTAGTCATAGTAACAAATAAATGTGTTGTTAGGAGGTTGTTTGGTTAGTAAATCGAATCTATTTCAGTCATGAAGCTAAAGTGTTAATTTTGTGATTTAAAAGAGTGTTGTGAAGTGAAATTTTAAAAGTTAATTGAAATTTAAAATGTATCGTCATGAAAAAAAAATGTTTCGTAATTGGAAAAATGTATAACTTAATTTGGAAAAGTGACTTAGTTAAATTGTGTATATATTTATGCTTTGAATCAATGCCATCAAGATTCTTCTCCAGTGATAGAAGTGAACCGTGAATCTATAACCATGTGAATCACGAGATTAGTGAACCGAATCAGTGAACCAAAGGAACCAAAGGTCAGTGAACGACACCATCTCCTCCGGATCAACCATTTTTATTATTGGTGGGCTATCGCCCCCCAAACCCCCCATTTTAATAATATAAAATCAACCAGACTATTTTTTCAACAAATACTATATGTCAAAGATAGCAGTATTTTATTAGAAAAAATATAAAAAATTAACTCACGTAATCGCTGAAATTATAGAATTTTTAGAGTATTAAAAATACTATGCACTAATTACGTAGAACATCCTTATAACACGAAAAACTTCAATGATTCATCAACGTATCACCAAATCTGCATATATCTGAAAAAATACACACTCTTTACTTCTTATGAACTAAAGTTCAGTAAATTAATAAGTCTCCTCTCAAACCAAGATTCCTTTCGTACAGACATTTTCACACAATGAAAATTCTGGCATCTTTCTCTACAAATCCACTCAAACCCATCTGTTATATCCTTTCTCCTAATAAACATCATTTCTTTCTGGCATACATTACATACACGTCGAGACGCAAGCAAACCCACTTTCTGACACAACTGAATCACATTCAAACTTCCCTTTCGGCGCAAATCATAAATAAATTCTGAATTCATACCTTCCATCTCGGTAGACACACAAAACAATTAAAAAGGAACTTGAAATGGCAATGAAACACGCAAATCCACGCCACAAAATTCTTCGTAATATGACTATTCATCAAATTATGAAGTAAATAATTTTGTAGTCATAGTAACAAATAAATGTGTTGTTAGGAGGCTGTTTATTTAGTAAATCAAGTCTATTTCAACCATGCAAGCTAAAGTCTTAATTTTGTGATTTAAAAGAGTGTTGTGAAGTGAAATTTTAGAAGTGAATTGAAATTTAAAATGTATCGTCATGAAGAAAAAATGTTTCGTAATTGGAAAAATGTATAACTTAATTTGGAAAAGTGATATAGTTAAATTGTGATCAACCAAATTGTGTATATATTTATGCTTTGAATCAATGCCATCAAGATTTTTCTCCAGTGATAGAAGTGAACCGTGAAACTATAACCTTGTGAATCTCGAGATTAGTGAACCGAATCAGTGAACCAAAGGAACCGAAGGTCAGTGAACGACACCATACACTCCGGATCAACCCAATAATTCATAACTCTGAAAAAAAATTTAATTTAAAAAAAACTTGGACTTGCAAAAATTTGTAAAAGTAAAAACATAAAAAAATGCCTACCAAATAACAAGAAAAACAAATCCAACAATGAATAAAAATAAAATTAAACAACAAAATAACGAAGAAAAAATTTATGAAATAAAAAATATAAATTTCAAAAATTTACAATACAAATAAACAATAAACAAAATGAATATAATAAATTAATACAACTCACCTCGAAACACAGAACAGAAGAAAACAAAAAGAATTTAACAAAATTTTAATAATATATGATGTTAAAAAACAATTATTTCTGAAGAAAATTTAAAATTAAATATAATAATAAGAATAATGCCAAATTAAAATAAAAATTATTATTATACTTACTTTACTCCCAACAACTTCTTTTTCAACACTATAAATTTTGGTAATAAAATTACAAAAATTTATAAATTTTTGTTTTAAATTTTCTTCTCCATACATATTCACACAAATAATATATTAATGTGTTGTTCACTTTGTGACGTGGAATTGTGCGTTTAATTGACCTCCAAGTCCCTTCAATGGAATTTGTGTGTGCACCTGATTCAGGATCTTTGAATGTAATAGAATGATTTACCCGAAGATGGGTAAACCTTCATCCTTAGACAATCATAAGCCTTCCAGCAATCCGAAATCACAATAGATTTCGGCTTGCTGTAATTCTTAATGATGTCTAAGAGTACATCCTTGCTACGACATTCAACGACCTTGAAAAAGCACCGAGAGGAACCCCATTCCACACCACCAAACACCCATTTACCTTCCACTCTTTTTCCTCTATTATACTTCCTTTTACCAAACTTGCTCTCATCAAATTTCCACTACAACACCCTCTCCACCCAGTGGTTCACTTTCATTTTCAAACACCACAAAACATACCTCTCGACAAAAACTCATCCAATCAGTAACAGTGGATTCATTCACACTCGCATCCAAACAAATGTGTTCCACTCTAGCTTCCATTACGCACATGTAGGTAATGAGAAGCACCTTCCACATCTCCATTCGACTATTCTCAAACCAAGAATCCTTTCGTACAGACATTTTCACACAATGAATATTCACCGTTCTTTCTCTACAAATCCACTCGAATCCATCTGCTATATCCTTTCTCTCAATAAACTTCATTTCTTTCTGGCATACATTGCATACACGTCGAGACGAAATCAAACCCACTTTCTGACACCACTGAATAACATTCAAACTTCCCATTCGGCGCAAATCATAAATAAATTCTGCATTAATACCTTTCATCTCGGTAGACACCCAAAACAATTAAAAAGGGACTTCAAATAACAAAAAAAAAAAACACAAATCCACGCCACAAAATTCTTCGCAATATGACAAATTGAATTGCAATCAGTATAAGTTGTCAATTGCCAAGTTGCTATTTGACAATTCATCAAATTATGAAGTAAATAATTTTGTAGTCATAGTAACAACTAAATGTGTTGTTAGGAGGCTGTTTTATTAGTAAATCAAGTCCATTTCAACCATGCAAGCTAAAGTCTTAATTTTGTGATTTAAAAGAGTGTTGTGAAGTGAAATTTTAGAAGTGAATTGAAATTTAAAATGTATCGTCATGAAGAAAAAATGTTTCGTAATTGGAAAAACGTACAACCTAATTTGGAAAAGTGACATAGTTAAATTGTGATCAACCAAATTGTGTATATATTTATTCTTTGAATCAATGCCATCAAGATTTTTCTCCAGTGATAGAAGTGAACCGTGAATCTATAACCTTGTGAATCATGAGATTAGTGAACCGAATCAGTGAACCAAAGGAACCGAAGGTCAGTGAACGACACCAGACAATCCGGATCAATCCATCCTTGCTACGACATTCAACGACCATGAAAAAGCACCGAGAGGAACCCCTTTCAACACCACCAAACACCCATTTACCTTCCACTCTTTTTCCCCTATTATACTTCCTTTTACCAAACTTGCTCTCATCAATTTCCACTACAGCACCCTCTCCACCCAGTCGTTCACTTTCATTTTCAAACACCACAAAACATACCTCTCGACAAAAACTCAACCAATCAGTAACAGTGGACTCATTCACACCCGCCTCCAAACAAATATGATCCACTCTAGCTTCCATTACCCACATGTAGGTAATGAGAAGCACCTTCCATATCTCCATATGACTATTCTCAAACCAAGAATCCTTTCGTACAGACATTTTCCCACAATGACCTTTCTGGCTTCTTACTCTACAAATCCACTCAAACCCATCTGTTTTATCCTTTCTCACAATAAACTTCATTTCTTTCTGGCATACATTACATACACGTCGAGATGCAAGCAAACCCACTTTCTGACACCACTGAATCACATTCAAACTTCCATTTCGGCGCAAATCATAAATAAATTCTGAATTTATACCTTCCATATCGGTAGACACACAAAACAATTAAGAATTTTGAAATGGCAATGAAACACGCAAATCCACGCCACAAAATTCTTCACTATTTGACGATTCATAAAATTATGAAGTAAATAATTTTGTAGTCATAGTAACAACTAAATGTGTTTTTAGGAAGCTGTTTTATTAGTAAATCAAATCTATTTTAACCAGCTAGATAAAGTCTTAATTTTGTGATTTAAAAGAGTGTTGTGAAGTGAAATTTTAGATGTGTATTGAAATTTAAAATGTATCGTCATGAAGACAAAAATTTACGTAATTGGAAAAATGTATGGTATATCCGGAGTTTATGGTGTCAACGGTTCTTTCGGTTCCTTTGGTTCACTGATCCGGTTCACTAGAGGGGTATCGACTCACTGAACTGAATCCTTGTTTACTATGCTCGTGTTGTAATGTTCACCATGTTATCGCAATAATGATAATTTCTATTTAACACTCAACTTTCATTATTACTCAAAGCCAATATTTTATTACCAAAAAAAGCATCTTATCTACTGAACACTTTTTATACGCTCTAGAATGCGCAATAAAATAATAAAAACTCATATATTTGTAGATTTTTAAACATAATTTAAATCAAATAAATAATTTAATTCAATAACAATGCTTCATAAATCTGAAAGAAAAAAAAATTAATTAAAAAAAATATCTTGGAAAAATTGTAAAATTAAAAACAAAAAATTGCTTACCTATTAACAAGAAAACCAAAACCAACAAAGAAGAAAAATAAAATAAAACAATAAAATAATGAAGTATAACATTTCTGAAAAAAAATATAATTTTAAAAATTTAAAATATAAATAATCACTAAACAAAATGAATTTAATAAATTAATACAACTCACCTCGAAACACAGAACAGAACAAAAAAACAATATAACAAAATTTTAATAAAACATGATGTAACATTTAAATATATTTATTTGTGAAAAATAATTAAATTTTACTATAATAATAAAAATAATGCCAAAATAAAATAAAAATTACTCCTATACTTACCTTACTCCCTACTACCTCTTTATTTACTTCGTATATTTTTTTAATAAATGTACAAAAATTATTAAATTTTTCACTTTTAAATTGACGTCTCCACACGTATTTACATAGGTAGTAAATTAATGCATTATTAACTTTGTGGCGTGGAATTGTGCGTTTAATTGCACTCCAAGTCCCTTCAATCGAATTGGTGTGTGCACCTGATTCAGGATCTTTGAATGTAATAGAATGATTTACTCTAAGATGGGTAAAACGTTCATCCTTTAGACAATCATAAGCCTTCCAGCAATCCGAAATCACAATAGATTTCGGCTTGATGTAATTCTTAATGATGTCTAAGAGTACATCCTTGCTACGACATTCAACGACCTTGAAAAAGCACCGAGAGGAACCCCTTTCAACACCACCAAACACCCATTTACCTTCCTCTCTTTTCCCCCTATTATACTTCATTTTACCAAACTTGCTCTCATCAATTTCCACTACAACACCCTCTCCACCCAGTGGTTCACTTTCATTTTCAAACACCACAAAACATACCTCTCGACAAAAACTCATCCAATCAGTAACAGTGGACTCATTCACACCCGCATCCAAACAAATATGATCCACTCTAGCTTCCATTACCCGCATGTAGGTAATGAGAAGCACCTTCCATATCTCCACATGACTATTCTCAAACCAAGAATCCTTTCGTACAGACATTTTCACACAATGAACATTCTGGCTTCTGACTCTACAAATCCACTCAAACCCATCTGTTATATCCTTTCTCTCAATAAACTTCATTTCTTTCTGACATACTTTACATACACGTCGTGACGCAAGCAAACCCACTTTCTGTCACCACTGAATCACAGTCAAACTTACCTCTCGGCGTAAATGATAAACAAATCCTGTATTCATACCTTCCATCTCGGTAGACGCATAAAACAATTAAAAAGAAACTTGAAATGGCAATAAAACACGCAAATCCATTCCACAAAATTCTTTGCAATTTGACTATTCATAAAATTATGAAGTAAATAATTTTGTAGTCATAGTAACAACTAAATGTGTTATTAGGAGGCTGTTTTATTAGTAAATCAAGTCTGTTTCAACCAGCTAGCTAAAGTCTTAATTTTGTGATTTAAAGGAATGTTGTGAAGTGAAATTTTAGATGTGAATTGAAATTTGAAATGTATCGTCATGAAGAAAAAATGTTTTGTAATTGGAAAAATGTATAACTTTATTTGGCATAGTGACATAGTTAAATTGTGTATATATTTATGCTTTGAATCAATGCCATCAAAATTTTTCTCCAGTGATTGAAGTGAACCGCGAAACTATAACCTTGTGAATCACGAGATTAGTGAACCGAATCAGTGAACCAAAGGAACCGGTGGCACCCTAAACTCCGGATCAACCGCAAAATGTATGGCTTTATATGGCATAGTCAAATTGTGTATATATTTATGCTTTGACTTAAGAACATTATTCAATGCTAGCAGAATTATTCTTAGTGATTGAAGTGAACCGAATCAGTGAACCAAAGGAACCGGTGACACCTTAAACTTCGGATAAACGCAGTTTGTCTTTGGTACCGCCCGCGCGCCGAAAAGGCATTACGTACCATTTCTCTCTGTTCGGGCTGAATGAGGGCATTTCGTATGTGTAGCAGGGTTATCTTTAGTGCGCGAGTTGTGGGACGTATGGCCTCTGCCGGCAGTAAGCGCCGCACGCCTTCCTTAAACATGAAATGACCTATGTGAGGCGTGCTTCTGGTGGGGAAACGAAAAGGAGATTCGGTAACTTCGCCGAGACGGAATCCGGCTAATCTGGCCGGTAAAATGTGTAACCCGCTTTCAGTGTGTTGCCGGTTGGTGAGATGTGCGTGAATTTTCGTAAAGAAAATGCTGGGAGGAAATACTCCGTTCAGTTTATTTATTTTTAATACCCCCATCTGATTTATATTGTTTCTGTATGGTGTTACCGATGGGTGCGTGTTCAACAATACATTGGACTTGTTCGGCGGCTACGGTCACGGAAAGACTTCGTTCACAAATCCGTTCATTTAAAAAGCTGTGTTTTTTTTAAACAATGAGACTAATTTGATAAAAAGTATTTTGATACGTATGGGGTGCGTGAATCGTTAAAAGCGTGTGCCATTACGAATTCAATTTTCCCTTTTCCCCCTCTAGAGCTGCACATCTTTGGATTAGTTCCAGTATATTTATCACGTCCATTTGCATTTTGACGATCTACCTGGGGTTCCTATGAAGCTGTTGCGGAGGCGGCAGTGGTGGGTGGGCGTTGTTTCCACACCACTTAATGATCACATTTTCAAAAAGGAAAAAATATTTCTCCCAACGGGGTAGGAATGGTCTTAGAACAGGGATCTTACGTTTAATGACATCGGGAGCGATAAATTTATTTTTCTCTACGCGGAAGGAAGGCCTCAGTGCAGGAGTCATTCTTGTCTCTTCTAGCATTGAATTGAATTGAATTTGCCTTATTTTACGTGGCGAGACTCGGGCCATCAGGCCCGCTCTTCCGTCTGATCACGCAAATTTTGCTACGCTCCTTTCATCAACTAGCAGAGAAATGAGGTATTTCTTGTGCGAGAAGCAGGCGATTTGAATTTAGCTCAGAGGCGTCATTTAGGCTTGAGGATCTTTTACATGCAAGTAAATCTACGAACATGGGGCAGCCGGCTTTACTTCCCCTCCGAAGGAAGGCGTACCAAGGATTTTGTCACCCTAAAAATCCACGGCTTCGATCGGGTTTGAACCCGTGAGCTTGGGTATAACAGTCCGGTACGCTAACAGTCACACCATCGCCACCGCAAAGCATTGACTCATACTAAGCTATAAGACGTAACAAAACAAGTAGTTTAATTGTCTATTAAACTTGAGTGGATTGTACACTTCACACTATGTTAACTGTTATATATAAATCAATTTTTCTTTTCTCTACTTCTCTGATACGTATTATTTCAAATCTCGTTAACCAGTTCTCTCGGTTCAGGAAAATTAGTTACTTATTCCTGGAGCAAAACTAAAATGTCATTAGTAACCCTTATGAATGTCTCACGAAATGTTACACAATCTCAATATTTCTTTAAGCATTAATAAATACTCTTAAATATTAACTTTTTTTGCTAATTATTTTGTAACATTAATCATGCCAAAAATATCAAATATATGCCTCACTGGCTGTATTCCTCAAAAACAATTGCATAGAATACAGGCAGTTTGAAGTATTCTAACATGAAAAACTCATCATTTTTGCTAAAATGATTAAACTGCAATCTGTTCTATGAAACAAGTCTTATTTTAATATCTTGTGTATACTAGAAACAGTACTTGTAGTAAGTTACTCTTTTGACACTACAGAAGTCCCCCTTCACAGCTTCACACCGACTTACGTGGCTTAGGGCCCCATCACTGCTTCACACCGACTTAGGTGGCTTAGGGCACCCATCACTGCTTGCCTGTGTTCAGGAGGTCCTAGAGTTCGAGTCCCAACGGTACGGCAAGATTTTCACCACTAGCGACCTTGCTAGGTCAGCTGCTGTCTATAGTAGAATTCTAGCAGCCGGATGCTCTGGTCGCTAGTTTTCGGCGTTTTTCCGATCAGCAGCAGATGATTGCCGAAGCAGTACAATAACAATCTGGTCAAGGACCGCGCGCTATCTTTCCTTCCTCTTTCTCATCCTATGCGCACCTCTTCCTTATACATACCTACTCTGTAAAGCACTACGCTACCACATATAATTAGGAACCAATCGTGAACTTCAAACTTATCCCCGCTGTTGGGAGATACCTGGTTGTGGAAAACCCCGCTAGCTGTGGTATAAGTTGGCGCCGGATCTCACTATCTAGCTAAGAAAGATCATCACCGCTTGCGGAGAAAACACATGCACTACACGTACGAGAATATATCATGTGCCTTATCAGTTGATTTGCCTGGAATCACTAATCAGTCAAAACTTGACCCCGTCAGTTGGGTCATGAAAAAATGCCTGTGGAACATAATCAGTTTCACACAAACTCTCGACTACTACTGCCTGTAGCAGAATTATTTAACTGCAACCGTTTCGTTTTCATTCTGATTTCAGTCCAATTTTGATTACAGTTCAACACATGTACCCAACGAAAATTTCTTCACCAACATAAATTCCTACAGCGTTTGCAGTCTCGTTTTAATCTTCCTATTTGAGACTAATGGGTGTGTGTATCAGTTTCTAAAATGCTTGCACTGCTTGTATTACCACGTGCAAATCTTATGTGGAGTTCCAGACAAAATTTTACAGCCAGATAATCGGAGCGAAATGTGTAACAGCATATACACTCTTACTAAAAATGCCTTCCGCAAGTAATCTATAATGTATGTGTTTGAGAAAGATGTAAAAACTTCGCACAATATGTTGCTTCACATACAGTATTTGGCTTACGAGTGACCGATTAATTATGCAACACGATGTTCAAAGCCGGCGATTCAATCCGATATGACCGGACTGAATATGTTTTTAATATCTAGACTTCGCCATGATGGTCTCCAGAACGTATCTACCGCTTCGTTGCTTAAGTTAGTTTACAAACCTCCGTAGTGAGGTAATTTACTTTAAATGGAATTAAACTACGTGAATCTTGGGGTGCCTCCCAGGGAACAATTTACTGATTAACAGTGAACTGATTATTTTTTGGAAAACGATTTATACACGTCAATACAATGTATATTGATTCGTCACTTGCACGGTACATTCAAACGGAAAAACAAAACGTTCCTACTACATTTATGTCAACTTTTTTTCAAAAAATATTTCATACTATTCTTGATTTTTTAAAACTTACTCCTTAATACATATGAATCGTTTAAATTTGACAATCAGTGCATTTGAAAACATATTTTTTTAGAAGTAGCTTGTGAACTTGAATATATTTTTATATGTAAATGTTTTAAATATTATATTTTTAATTACCCCACTTCTCGAATTTGGCATCTCATTTCAAAATTCCCAAGTACAGAAGAGTAGTCGCTATAACTGGTAAAAATTCAGCTTTCTGCATTCCATACTTTAGGAGGGAAGTGTACCTAAATATAAAAAATATTTGCGGAATACCGGTAAAACTAAAAGAATGCAGTTTAAGACAATTCATTCCAGGCTGGTCACAAATGTCACCAATCCAAGAAAACAATACGTGTTCACGCTAAATCAGTCATTTGTGCGGAAGACAATTATGTTTATGTTCTACCACCAATGAAAATAAAAATAATGACAAAGACACACTCTCCAGAGCTGTAAACCGACCAGGAAGAATATGACAGCTGAGGGGGCGTGGCGCTGAGTGTGCCATATTTAAATCTCTTCGTGAAAGCATTATAAATGTTATGCTCAACATATAGTGGCCTGTTCCACAGAGTTTGCTGAGTCGATTAAGACCAAAAGCAAAACATCGATATTTTTACTCCAAACACAATGCCCTCACCCCCGTTTTAAACTTCCCTCTATCCACAGATTTCCGTCTTTCACTACAACGAGGAAAGCGGCTCAAATTATTCGCTTTACTATTCGAAATTTCATTTGGTATTTTTTTTACGAAAATGGATCTATTTTAATTTAAGTACTTGCATTATCACATTTTTTATTGAAGTATTTTTAAATGTTAATTTCATGATTTTTTAAATTGGGTTAATTGTTATCTTCCTGCATAATATTTTTTTGCGATTCTGTATTTATTTTGTACATTTCTAAACTGATGATGACGGTAAAGCCGCCGAAAGCCGTTTGTCTAAATAAATCTAAGTTGACACAGGTGACTTCTATTGTTTCATCCTTCTCCAAGGTGACAGTTGATTGTTCTCATTGACCTAGTGTCCTGTATCAAAACTTGAAACACACCCGAAAAGTGAGACAGGAAAGCCCGCTGTCCTCCGAAATATCCTTCAGGTATTTCACCATTCGTTGGCTAGCTAATGTCGTAGGTGGCCAACTAGCTGTCCTCTTGTAAACGGTGCTGAAGTAGTACCAACTCTGCAAGTACCACCAAGCCCATTGATGCCACTAGTAATTATATAGAGAACATATTATTAGGGGGTGGGCCTCCAACGTCTAAAGTATTTTGAGAGAGATTTTAGTTCTGTTAGAATAACTTATCCTATCAAGTCTATCTTAGTTTCCTTTGCTTTTGATGAATATTCTTGTCCAAAAAACGTTTATTTTTCTTCATTAAATTTTTCCACACACCAATTTTTAGGATATAGTCTTATGGTGCCAACAGGGACTTGTTGATTTGGCACTTGTTGTGACTGAAATAATTAATATCCGCTCATTGTCTATTGCAAGGTTGTTTTAATGTCTCAATAAATTATTTTTCTAATTGTTGTGTCATAATTTCCTTTACATCTTAATAAAACTTAAATTTGTCCCAAATTGAATTAGAATCACTAAAATGTTCAGTTCTGAATTTTTTGGGCTACAATAAATTAAAGAATTCATTAGAGGATGCAATTGATTAAGATCAACAGCAATTACGTACATTCTTCCAAAATATTCATTCTTGCCCATTATTTGTCGTAAACGTGCGTCAACCCTACCCAAAGACGGCTGCCCACCATTAAATTAAATCAGTGGTTAAAATAAATTAAGTTAAAATACGTTTAACCACAATCAGTTTTTCTCTTATAGAATTGGCAATATTATTATATAACTTAGAAATTTGCCTCCACAATGAGAGATAGGTAATGCAAATATATGTAAAGTTAGTCCATTTATAAGAAAGACAGTTTTTCCTGATCGTGCACAAAGGAGAAGTTGAAGTATTTAATTATTTTCCCTCTGTTGTCTAAAAAATTCGTAATTATTTGATAGATACGATTTATTAACATTGACTTGCCAACTCCAGTAGAAAGGATACTTTTTTTTGATTAGAAACAAATTAGTATGTGCATTAAAACCTCGTTTTGAAGAAGTCCCAACAAAAGACACAAGTAGAAATATTAGACACAAACGAGTAAGACTTTCTGCCAGTGTTATTTCAAGTTGGCAACTGCAAACCACGCAATTAATTCGAGTATTCAGTACTTCGTGCAAGTGACATTCTTTTAAACGAATTAGTACTGTTTGTAATTTTATTCTTTGAAAATAACAATTTAGTTTTGATCCAGCACAGTTTGTTCTACTTGGCGGCAAACATTGATATTAACAAGAAAAATACAGAAAATCATAACGATTTGCGAACTTTTTGTATTTTCTGGAGATGTACAGTGCCTCCACCTGTTGACAGAAACTGTGTTTATCTCCTGGCAGCGGCACACTACGCCGCTATTTTTTACATGTCAATATATTGACATTTATAATCGAATGTGTTCTGTAGCTCACAGTAGTAAAATCTGTGCATGTACACATACAACAGTGAACTTTAGAATACTCCCTTATGTAAAGGACACGTTTGAAGTGAATATACGTTGCTTAACGTATATTTTTAATATTTTTATTAATTACAATTCATTTACGATCTACCTGTTTAAATTAATTTAAGATCTACCTGTTACATTTTCAAGTAGAAGTACTAATTATCAGAATCGATTTGCAACCTTTTTTTGTAGTTCCTGGATAAAGTCCAAATGTGTTCATTTTTCTCTACTACGCGACGCTGATAGAATTATCTGATTCTGAAAGCAGACACTTTCCCAACGAATTTTAATGTATATGATCGTAATGATGGTGATTCTTCTATATGCTCGAGAGTGAAAACTACCATCAGTGGCAAACACCGCGATGTGTTCTAATTCATCGTTTCATCTATATGGCATTCTTTTAAGCGGATTTTCGTACCTGTGAACAAAAGTTGTATATTTTTCTTGAAAAACTACTATTTATTCAAGATTCAGCCCGAGATTTTTCTCAGAGAATGAATAAAGTGTTTAACAAATAGGACTACTCGTGATGACGATCGAATTGCTACTTTCGTGTAGTTCGTGGAATGTCCGAATGTTGTATCTTCATACGGCGACATATATCGCGAGAATTGTTACATACGAGTGAAAAAGTCTGCCAGTATTATTTTATTTTGGCAGCTGCTAACTACGCAATGAAGCATAACACATCGTTTCTTTATCTACATTACATTCCTTCAAACGAATTTTCATTACAGTGGACATATTTTGAATATGTCATGAAATTTAAATTCATTCATCTGGTGTATGATGTCTGGTCCCAAACACCAAATAGGCATGTACATGGTAAGAATTGATTCTAAAACTTTCTCAGCTTCTGCAATTACAGAACTGTTCGTGTTCTCTGCCTGGGAACAATTTCCTGATGAAAGTTATCCTGGCTTTTGCAACACCAAGACATATTCCAATTTATCATCTATTTTTCATCTATTGTCGCTGTGTTTACAACAAATTTTCGTAATTAAAAGAATTGCTTTTAAACTTTTTCACATAAAATGACAATTTATTTATAAACTAACGCAGACTTTTCTGCTTAGCTGCAATCGAGTAGAAATCGAATCGAGTAGTATTGACGTAATCGAGTAGAAATATTCAACTGAATCAATTCACAAACATTTGTAATTCCTGGAGATGTTCTGTGCTTCCTCGTGGTGACACAACCCGAGTGTTATTTCTATCTGGGAGTAGCGCAATTCTTGACTTATTTTAGCATGCAAATCTACAGATTCACTTTCATTAATAGATGTGTAGGGTGAGCCAACCTATTAAAAACTCTGTAGATATTTTGACCGCGAAATTCACCTAGCCTTTATAGATTTCGAAAAGACTTTCGATAATGTAAATAGGTAGTTATGGGATAACCTTGAAAAAAGAGGATTCCCAATACATTTGGTGGAAGCAATAAAGAACCTATACGAGGATACTACAATACGAATACTCGTAGTAGGAAGGAAAATGACAGAAGAGATTCCCACTAACAAAGGAGTAAGGCACGGTTGTTGTATCTCACCAACCCTTTTTAACATTTATATTGACGATATGTTTAGGACATGGAAAATGTTAATTGATCCGGGAATATGTCTTGGAAACAAAATGTTTATGAACGCCCTTTTATACGCCCTTTTAAATGATCAAGTGATCATTTAAGAAAATGAGGATAAATTACAGAAAGCTGTTTTTGCACTAAACCAATTAACTAAGGAATATAACCTCAAAATCTCCACTAATAAAACAAAAACAATGGCATTTAAAGGGAAAACTCCTGTAAGAACAAAAATAGTCATAGAAGAAGAAATAATAGAGCAAGTAAAACATTTTAAGTATCTAGGATGCCACATTTCTAATGGAAAAGACGCAGACCTGGACATAAAATTAAACCATTTCCGAAACATATGTGGGAAAGCTCATAGAAATTTGAGAAACCAATCACGAAGAGATACTAGAGTAAAGTTTATGAATACTGTGGCTGTGCCCATTTTAACATACGGAAATGGAGCTAGAGTAATGACAAACAGAGATAAATCAAAACTTCAGGCAGCAGAAATAAATTTTTTTCGAAGCACATTAGGATATACAATTTTAGATAAAAAAAGAAATAATGATCTAAGAGGAGAACTCGGGATAGAACCAGTGCTCGACAAGCTGGTCAAAAATAACAAGAAATGGTGCGAACATCTAAGAAGAATGCCAAGCAGTACACTGCCAGCTTTGGCAATGCAATATCGACCAAAAAGAAAACGTGACGTTGGATGTTCACGTGCTAAATGGGCGCCGGAACACGTTGATGAACTTAATTCTTGATTAGAAGAAGATATTTTGATGTCTACTTCCATATCCAAAGTGAATTCTAACACATTTTTATTTTCAAATGAATATGTTTTTCTAAACTCATAATTTCATTTGATATTTACAATTCATACCTGGCTGACGTTACCAAACAGATATACGAAGCATCAGAATCGATTCGGAAATGTTTTCTAGTTTCTGGAGATGAACATATATGTTCATTGTCTCACTGCATGTGAATTTTCCGCATGTAGATTAAGTTATCTCCGCCTACGAATTGTAATGTGTATGATAGTATTGATGTTGATTATAATACACGTAAGTAATTATCATTGTTGTCGTTTGTCAACTTTCTGTTATTATCTATCGTATAGGAACGAAAAACCTTTTAGTATTTTTTGGGTTGGCAACTGCAAGCAACGCAATGAAATGTAATTCATCACTTCTTCATGAAGATGAAGACATCCTTTCAAATATTTTTCCCTACTGTTGCTATATATATTTTTTTTTTTTTTTGGAAAATTACTATTCTTCCTACATGTTTCTCGAATTGTTCTTTCTGTAAATACTTTGTTTCACGAATGGAAATACTCATGATTAGGATCGACTCTCAACCTTCATATAGTTCGTAGAATGTCCAGCTGTGTACACTGTCTCTGCCTGGCGACGGATCCATGAGTCTGTTCACATCCTGATGGGGCAAGCAGAGTGGGATGTGAAGTATTATTTTCTTTCACCAGTTATCTTCTTTCAATCGTTCAGTCTTCTTTTATAACATCCTGTCTCTTCTACTTCCCGTTCTACTTTACTCCCCCCCCCGTATGCTGAAGGCCCACCCATGTGGTTGCTGTGCAGGGCGGATGAGGGGTCTTGGTTCCCTTGTGCTACGTTGCGCCTTGCAGGGTCACATACATTACTTACGTCTTTTGGTGAACAATCCTTGGAGGCCTCGTTACACTTGCTTTTGTAACGTTTCAATTTAATTTTTATTGTTCATAATAATTTCAAACATGTTGCATTTTCAAATTCATTAATGCAATGTATTTCCATATTCATTGACGTTCAACATCTATTTCATTGTTCTATTTTTAGCATTTCACAATATTCATTACAAATTGTTGTCTTACAAGTTCTGCCTCACTGTTGTATATTCAGGCCAAAATTAAGGAAACAACTGTTCGTAATAACAATGTCGCTTTATTCCAAAATCCAAGAGCACAAACATAAATCAAAGCCAGTTCGCCTTTTACAAGTAGATATCCCTTTACACGCACAATAAATCAATCATCAGGAGAATCACCTTTACAACACCTCAAACGGCCTAACAACACTTGGCACTAACTCGCTCACAGGGCTCACCTCCCGTGCCTGTGGAGCGAGTCTCCATTTTCTCGCGCCGTTCCGGCTCAGTGGGCCGCCTCGTCGCCGCTGCCGCCCTGCCACCTGGCGGCGCCTCCCAGCAACTCTCACTGCTGAGCCCGACGCTCGGTCGGTCAGAGCGCCGCCTGCCACGGTGCGCTGCTGGGCCGCTGCCGCGACCCTACCTGCTTATACCATAACAACGTTGCTATCATAATAAAACATATGAGGAACAATATTCGTTATTTGTATGTGAAACGTCACACTTTGGCCTAAGCGGCTTCTAGACGGGCAGTCGGAAGATAACCCAATCAGTCGGCTTTGATTAGGTGTTATTTTGAACTCCTGAGTGGGCGAGGGGAGTCATTCTCCAATTTCTATCTCCGTGGCAACTCCGATGGAGTGTCCCCTTGTTCGGCTGGGTGATGGGTGGGGACCACGGGGATGAATCTGACATCCCCTCCATGGATACCTTGTTCCCCTGCCATCCGCATGGAAGAGATGGTTAATCTGTGAAACTGTCGACCTACAAAGCTTTTTTGTAAATATTCTGATCGACTGACAAAACCCTGATTCTGTATCATGCCCTGTAATGAGGGAAAGCAATCAGTGTCAATGCTATTAAACTGGCCAGAGAAATGGAGATGATTGTCAAGTTTTAGGCGGCAGCTTGCTAGAGGAGTGGTACAATACTCTTCGAATGCCGCTCTAAAGACCAAATATGAAAACTAATTACGTTCTGAGAGCAATTAGCAAAAGCTGCAACGAAACATCCGCTCTTCTATCGATAGTTTTTATCAGACAAAAGTGTTCTGGGAAGGAAACGACACACATTTGACAAAGATTGCTAATTTGGAGAGAGAACCAACGAGTATTGAAGAGATTGACACGGTTAGCTCTGTCTTCGCGAAATCCAGCGTATATTTTCGAATTTGCTCGTTTTTACTTCACATTACGACTGCATCCAGTGCCTCTGATGACAATGCGAGCTGGTGACGCGTCGTGCCGTGTGAAGTGGAAACCGCTGGGTTCCCCGAAGTTCGACAATGGTATATTTTACGCGGGGCTGCCCAGGAGCTGATGCGATCTTTCAGTGACGCTCTGAACTAACAGGAAACAGTTGAGAATCTACGTCAAGAAACTTTGTACGAAAGAAGGAAGTATTTGGTCAACCGGGAAGATATTCGCGCGGCTTTTTTGAGTAGAATTAATCCCCTGAAGGCGAAGTTTGAAATGTGTGATCTTTTCCTCTGAAACGCTTCGAAGAACATAAAAGTGCTTTATTTGAAACGAAGCGCCACATTTGAAACAATTTGTCAAAGTGTCAACAAGCAGGCTTCCGGGTGCACGGGTCCTCCAACTCGACCTTGAACATCAGCTAGGGGATGTGAACCGTGAGGACTTCAGATCAAGGGCGGAATATCTGAAAGCCTTTCTAACCGGTGTTACTGACCCTAGGATCTAGCGAAGAGTAATTGGAGTACTCACCCCTACATAAATGCTGATACTCACTTTCAGTAGTCAATCTCTGATGGACAAAATATCTGGCTTTTACAATCACCTTGACCGGATTTGTGCCGAATACTTTGCACTGCTTTAAATGCCAGAGGTAGCAGTCTGCGTACGTTGTGGAAATGAATCATGTCATATTTTGAACTACTCAGATGCACGGTGTGACCACATCTGGGAATCATCCAATGTCCCATCTTCTTGAAGAGAACGAAAATTCAGAAGATCTTGAAGAGAAGGATTGCTATCCCAACGCATGACGTTACCATATGCGAAAACCCGCTAATATGCCTCTGTAGGTCAACCGAAGACCTCCAGATGCAAAACTCAGACACCGAAAGGTTCTACACTACTCTCGTCTGCAATGTGTCCTGCCAGGTTTCTCCAAATGACCTGATCACAGAAACTAACGCTCCTCCGACCACATCTAGACGTTTAGAAAAAGAAACTGCATCAACCTCCACCCGCCCACAAGCATCTTCACTCAAAACACTGCTAAAGAATCTTTACAAGGGGAACCGCCCACTGGGGAGAGATCAAGGTGACGCTATTGCAGAGAATTCCCACGAGAATGTAAAAAAAAAACGTAACGCCTAAATACCATGGCTCTCCGTCGTATTAGTTTAGACGAATTCAAGTTAATAACCACTCGATATAGACCTGCTTTTATCTGCGTGTGCGAAACACGTTTTCCTGCTTATTCCTTTTCTCTCCGCGGTTTGTGTTCTTACAGTCAAGACGTTGAGGATGGCCTCCCTATACATGGCGAAGTCGCTACATCTGTCAGTCTCTGGTGTCCAAAGAAATGTACGTACGAACCAGTCTTCAGACATCTTACGTCCGTGTGAATGTCCGTACAATCTCGACAACCATTGCGACCTCTCGATCTCGCTTGCACAAGCCGTATCTCAAGATCTTGTGACTCATCTTTTAACTGACCCATCTTTTATAATTCTTTGTGATTTTAATGCTCATGGACCAATCTGGGGTACACCAAGATCCTGCCTCCCATCCACATCTACTCGAAAACAAAATAGACAGATTCAGATTCATTCTTCTAAACACTGACCATGTCACTCAATTCTCACCGGTATCGAAGAGCTTTTTCCATATCGATCTAGGGTTCTGCAATTCATCATTACCTGTAGAATGGGCTGTTCAGGATGATCTCCATTAAAGCTATTGTTCAATGATTGCCCACTTAAAGTGCCTGAACTTGATGTTGTTCGTCCACCCTAGTGGTCAAACCAGGGCGCTGATTGGCCAAATTCGTAAAAGAACTGCATTGATTCTATGCCTGACCACCTCACAAGCATTCCTCGACGCCTCAGACATTGCCATTCCGAGAATAACGAGCCAACCACGGGGCCCCCTGTGCCCTGGTGCAACGATAGTTACACCTCGGTCCATGATCGGAAAAGAGAATTGGTAATCAAAAGATTCCGTACAATCGAAAATTTAATCGAATGCAAGAGGGGTATAACCAGGGTTATAAAGGTCATATGCTAAAGTAAACGTCGTGAAGAGCCTATCGTTCTTCTCTTACTGTAATCAGTGGTATGACGAAAGGTCCGTCGAAATGAGGGAAAATTTCCCCCCTCCAAACATCCCAGGATTGCCGGTGAACGGAAATCTAATCACTTCCCCAGACAGAGCAGCTGGCTTCTCACTATGAGAACATTTCCAGTTCCTCACAACTCTGCAGAGTTTCTCAATTTTAAGAAGAGATGTTAAAAACATGCATTGGATTTTTCAAGTGGAATAGATTATAACTCCTCCCTCTCTACAGAGGAACTGTCTACGCTTGGTCAGTTGAAAGGTTCTGCACCAGGGTCTGACTAAATTCACAACCAGATGTTGAAAAACCTCCCCAAGAGGGCGTGTTCCTTCCTTCTTAGCATCTTTAATCGCTTTTGGAACGAACCGTCCATACCTGAAATCTAGCGCGAGGCTATAATTATCTCTATATCCAAGGAAGGAAGGAAAAAAACGAATGGTTCCAGTAATGGACCGATTTTGAATACTAGCTGCGTTTGTATGTTTTTGGAGAGAATGATTAACCGTCTTCTGATCTAGCTACTGCAGAAAAGACACTTTTAACATCAATTCAATTTGACTTGAGAAAGCATCGGTCTACTTCGGTTCTCCTCGTCACTCTTGGTTTGCTGCTGATATTCACTTCGTTTATATAACAACAGTTGTAGCCGTTGTTTTTGACATAGAGAAGGCCTATGACCTTGAGGCACGACACACTTCGCACTTTGCTCTCTTCAGGGCTTAGGGACGTCCCCCGCTGGTCCTTTTGAGCTTCCTTTCTTCACGATGCTTTCGAGTTCGTGTTGGCGGTAAATAATCTTCCAGTCACCCTTTCAAAAATTCCCCAAGAGTTCCCCAAGGGTTAATTTTGAGTGCCACTATTTGTTGTCATTGCAGTCGACATAGCGTAAGTCGTACGAGAGTTTGTAAAGGCATCGCGATGATTTTGCCATTTTCTGCTCTTTCAAGAGTATGAACGTTATTCAAAGATAAGTACACCACGCCCTGAATAGACTGAACGAGTGGAGCGAAAAAATGGATTTAAGTTCTCCACCTCAAAATCGAAGTGCACCTACGTCTGCATGATACATCACCTCCACAATCACTCAGATCTTTTCCTGGGGACTATCAACTCCCGTATTTTGAATGCAGCACCCTTTCTCGGCCTGACGTTCGGCAAAAGCCTGACATGGCGAAAACATGTCCGCAACAACCCCAACATACTTCGCACCCTTAGAAGTACCTCATGGGGTGCAGATCATAAGTCTCTTGCTGTTGTATAGGACACTTATTCGACATGTTTTGGAGTATGACAGTATTTCTTTTGCACCTTCAGCGTTACGTCCTCTAAATACTATTCATCATGCCAGAATCCTCATCAGCACAGGTACCTATCGCACGAGCCGTAACGAGTGTCTCTTGGCTGAAGCTGGAAAACCGACCATTAACAGAAGACGGGTGATTTTGATCGGTTCGAAGGTCGCGAAAGAGTCGGAAGTGGATGTTCTATCGCAAAGAGCATTTTTGTATCTATGCCTCCTGCTTTCCGTGTCTATCTTTACCTAAAACCGCTTGGTATTCACTTTCACACTTCGTTGCAGGATCTTAACGATGTATAGCTTCAGTTTAATGTCTATAGTTCATAATACTTACAAACAACGTGTAGATTCTTACCAGTTATTTATTCCAATGTACTTCAATGTTCATTGACTTTCAAGATCTATTTCAATATTCTGTTTTTCGCATTTCACAATATTCTGTACAAATTGTCTTACAACAAATTGTCTACACCTCGTCATCATTAACAATGTTGCTATAGTAATAAAACATGAACAATATTCCTTAATTTACACGAAACGTTGCAACCTGAAACTTCATGCCCCAAAAATGCGGTTCCTTCTTGAAAACGTCGCTAACCTCCAATAGACCTCAGCCTGTTCAACCTCCCTAAATCAACTGGCCCCACAACATATGTAAAGCAATTCTAAGAGTAGAGAGCAACTTATTCTGACCGTACTTTTTTTGTACACACATCTGCCACCAATTACACTGTGGCATGTGAGTTCTACTGTAGAACGGCCACGCGGTCATTTAAAATTCACCAGTACTTTAGCGCATTTTTGGCCGACAGGCTCGCTGTACTCCAAGCCCTGAAATATATAGAATCAGGAGCGCCATGACGAGTAATTATATACAGTTGCTCCCGAAGCGCACGGAAGTCACTTTTAACATTTTATCCCTCGGATCACTTTGACTACAACTGTACAACTTATGTTTCTCGACTATTGTCTCGCCACTATGATCTAATAGTACGCAGGGTACTGGATCATGAGGGAATCGTAAGCAATGAGCTATTTCACCTAGCCGCGAAATCAGTGACTCGGAAGTCGTATGTTGGCATTATGTATGTCCCCTCAGCAAATTCAAAAGCATCGCTGAAACGCACTATATTCAGCGCTGGCCAAACAGAGTAGGACAATACTACTTTTAAATTAAGGGCTGTTAAAGATTCTGCAAATCCCTGATGTTCCTCTTACTCCACAGCGTGAGAAAGTAACGCGAACGGTCATTGCCTCTTATCACATTGCCTCTTGCCAAGAGAACCTCCCTCTTCTGCGACAGTGTAAAACGGACCTGTCCGCGGAAATCGTGCTCCTGCACTGCAGAAATTTTTGCAGCCGATGTAGACATCAATCAGTGCGATTTAAAACACTTTCTGAGAGGCATGGACAATATTGTATTACTATTTTTAAAATCCTCGCGACTCTTATTTGCTATTTCTCCTCTATATAGCGAGTGTCATGTTACTGAAATCTATTTTATTAATTTATTACCTACTTTCAACTCATTTTAAATCAGTTTTTTTATTGAATTGACATGAGTTCCAATGACCAATGGTATTTGCTGCGACCTATAAATCAAATCAATCATTCAAAAAACCTGACGATTATCATCGTTAGAATTATCAGACATATACGAGCAAAATCCTTTGCTAATATTATTTTAATTTAGCAACTACGAAAATGCAATGAATTTTTTAAAAAAGCAATTCGTCATCTAGGCGACTCAAAAGAAAATATCTTTTACCTTACCGTAAACATTTTTTGATTGGTTCTGTCATAAAGCTGCAATTCAGTCGATATCTAGCGAAAGTATATTGTCTGGTCGTAAACACACACGTTACTAAATAGGAATATTCATTATGTGAATTAATTCGCAAATTACCTCTTCGTTCTGAAGTTACTGGATAGATTCTGTGTCTCCAACTGACGATAATTTGCTCACAGAAGTTTATCTTTCTGGATGCTGTAAACACTGCGAAATATTCCAACACACCGCTTGTTATTAAAACTTTTGGCTGTATTTGTAACGAATTTTCATAATTAAAATTATTGTTTATAATTTTTGTTATAAAATGAAAATTTAGTTATGATGTAGCTCTGGATTATCTGCTTGGCCGAAAATATTGTGTTAACAACTGATGTGTTAGTACTGATAATCAAATTCGAACTTTTTGTATTTCCCGAGGTTGTTCATCGTTTTCACACGGTGATTGATGCTGAAAGTATTATCTTTTTGCAGCAGCATCTCCAAATCTCTGTTTTTCGTTCTATTGATGTCCATAATTGTGTCACGTGACTCACTAGTAACATTTCTACCCGTAGTTCTTCTGACATCCGCCGACTCCACGAAAATAATCTAGAATACTTCTTCGTTTAGACGTCATTTTTTCAAATGACGCGCGCCACCATGCGCATGTTTGTTTAAATATTTTTATTAATAACAATTCATTTACTGTTTGTTCTGTTACCTACTGACTATTATGATTTGTGTCCATGCAATTCATTTTATTAATTTATTTTCGATATGAAAGGACTTCTGACTTTTTTCACACAAGTTTTTCGAGTCCATTTGGAACCGTTGCATTTCTCAAGTTGAATTGCTGTTAGACATTTGATATTATAAAACGGAATTCGTACTAATCAGCTACAAAAGCATCGCACTGTCATCTGAGACTTCTTCTCATAAGGTGTACAATGGCAATGTTTCGTCGAGCAATACACAATCGTAGTTCTAAGAACAGTTACTCCATCCAAAATCGCAGCTCTGTACTACAGCAAGAGAGATCTTCTGAGTATTTGAACGTAGCCTTTGTAAATGTGTGTTTTCTTCTTCCTGGATTCTACGTAACTATCGATAAATAATTTGTTTATTTTTCCGGCAATGGTCCGTTTCGGCAGTACATGCCAAATATGGAGGAAAATTTTGGAATCTCTGTGATAATGAAACGAGTTACGAGTGGAATGTTGAACTATAAGTTGGAAATCAAGAAGGGAAACCTGAAGAAAAAAATATGTGAACAAGTACATTTGAAGTGCTATAAATATCCTTTCGTCTGAAGGGTCACAATATAACTTGTGACAATTTTTTACATCATACCAGTTGAGTCAAAACTTCTGAAACGGGATACCACTCTCGTTGGTTCAGTGCGCGAAAACAAATCTATATTGCTAAAACTTCTCCAGACTAAGGGCAAGGAAAGCTTCTATTCTACTTTCGCTGTTGTGAATGACACGGCATTTGTGTCATATGCGCCAAGAAAGAGCAAGAGTGTTAAACTTCAAAGCACACTTTACAATAATGTAACGGGCTTAGAATCTGAAGAAAAGAAACCAGAAATATAAACCAAAGATAAAAATTAAACCAAGTATAATTATTCTAAAAAAGCTGTTGGTACATTATGATTATCAGTTCTAATTAATCGAAAAAACTACAAATTGTTGGCATGTTGTTGTTTCCTCAACAAACTAGATATATCCTGCATCAATTCATATATTTTGTTCACAAAGGTAAATCCAGATTGCAAAAACAAAAAAAATGTTACCACAAAATAAAACTTTTTATAGAAAACTTAGAGGAATCTTTTGTTAGGCTGTTAGTAAACGTAAACACTTACTGAAAACAAGAGATCCGATGAATATTTCAAAACTTCAAATTCAGTTTTGTTAGATTCTACTCGAAAAACAGAAATACAGCATTTCTGTTGCAAAACAGACAACAAAATTCCTTTGCACTGCTAGAAATAAAATATTTACATGTAAAAATCATGTCAATGCCATTTGTACTACATGAATATAAACATTTTTTTTCTATTTTTTCTTTGTATTCACGAATTTACTACCATGCATTTTGCAGAGGTGTCCACTTTTTTACATAATTGCACAATCTTAAAACTAAAATAAATGCGTATAATTAAAATTTCCATCTATAATTTTAATTTTCTATGATGGATACTCAAAAAATCGTTGAAAATGTAAATAGTGTGCAATAGAAATTACATGGGTCCATTTGGACCCGAGCATTTTTAGAAGTAAATTTGAGGACCGCAGGCGGGTTTATGTATATGATCGTATTGACGTTGATTATCAGTTATGGTCGAGCCAAGGACTGTACTGTCTTTGGCAATATTGCAAACTCCGTAATGTGATCTAACACATCATTTCATCTAATTGGCATTCTTACAAACGAATATTCATTACTGTGGGCATATTTTGTATATTTTTCTTGGAATATGTTCAGTGTCTCCACTTGGCAACAGACAGTGTGAGACCTGTCGAACATATACGGGTGAAAACGTCTTTCAGTATTATTTTCTTTTGGCAGTGCCCACTATGCAATAAAATATAACACTATTAATTATATGGAACAAATTGTAAATACTATTGTATTTGCGAGTGAATGTGCTTCAAAGACTTCTATTAAAGTTTTTCGAAAACTCAAAACTTTTTGTGCGAAAAAGTGTTTCAATTTTCAAATATACTGTACCGCTTAAGCGCAAATTTTTTGAAAACGGCTCCAATTTTTCCAAAGAAAATGTCATTTAGTACACTATTCTACTGTTGTTTAATATAATAATAATATTTAATAATAATAATAATAATAATATATAATAATATTTCAGTTCTATTATTAGTAAACCGAAAAATTAAGATAATGTCAAAAAATTGTATTTTGTCTGCGATAGCTGGCAGCAGCCAAGAGTATGTAACAAATTCGAACAACTAGCCGAGACCAAAGAAAACAGAAAACTAATACGGGAAAGTCTGTGGCGTTCTGCAGCACCACTAGTTCGTACCTAGCTTTGAGATGCCATTATAAATAAAAGTATTATTACTAAAGCGCTGGATTGCGCCAACCGCTTCCTGGTAGTGATATTTTTTCAAAATCTAAACGGTTAAAACTCAGTTGCATATGGCCCTCCAGATTCATGTATATCAATTACCGTTTGTTTTACACCGGACTTTCATTTTATTTGAACCACAGGCGTACAGCAGCTAAGCACGGTTGTAGATGATTGACCTTTATTGGGTACCCCCTGGTCTATCAGTATCAAGTATCTTTGCCCTGTTCACGCAGTTGTTTGCAGAATCACCCTAACGATCAGAATAAAATTCCACATCTAGAAGCGAACATCCTTGCTGGATTTATTCATAATATACTTTCAAGTAAAGTGACTCGGCAGATTGCAGAAAACGATCACTTTCTTACCACCACATGTAATTTATTGTTTCGAGGTTTTCTATATGCATATAAAGAAATAAAGAATCTAATATACAACTTGACGCTCGAAGGTTTTTGTGCTTTGTACACGTTTACTGTCCCTAGCGGATTCTGGATAAAACAGTTTTTTTGTTCACTTCTGTAGCATTATATTGGAGTCATCCAAGTATAATAAGTGTACCGAATAGACATCAATAGCGTGACACTGTTAAACAGGCACTCACTGGGAAATGGAAATGAACTAAAAATTATTCGTCACACGTCAGCATTACTTTGCATGCTATTTAACGACACCGTAACATTTATAAGAAATATAATTTTCTGCGATTATAAAGTCGCTCCTTCATTTCGTGACCGTGAGAGACATGCCGTTTGTCATCTTTGCAAATGTTAGTGCTATTCCGCCATAATTCGAAGTAACACTCCGATTTAGTTATTATGACACATTAAGGTCTAGTTACTGTGTGTTTCTTCACACTCGACCTGCTAGAACGTAATAAGCACATGACGGCGGTGCCTGCCACGTCGAGAAGCACGGTCAGGAACGTTGAACACAGTAACGTTGTAGCTCCGTATTTGAGACTGCCTTCCATTTCCCTTTTTAGTACCTGACCGTGTAGTGACAATATAAATTAAGCGAAGTGTATATATTTAAAGCGCTCGAAACGCCTACGGCATGCTGACTGTGAGATAACGAAACCGGTATAAATCAGTTGCATAACAGCACCCAATGACCGTTTGCTTTAACATCGACCTCTCATTCTGTCTGTAACACAGGTATGAAGTTGTCAAGCGTGGTTGTAGATATATTGACCGACTTTGGTTACCCGCATTGTTTTTCACTGTGAAGTATCGATCCCGTTCGCGTAGTTTTGGTTCAAATCACCCTAACAGAACACGATCAGAAAAAAATTCAACCTGTAGAATAGAACATGTTTTCACAATTTTTATTTAAATTGCTGGATGCAGGATTTATTCATGATTTTATTTTAGAAAAGCAACAGTGCAGAATGAAGCAAATGTTCACTTTCTTACCACCACACACACACACACACACACACACACACACCACACACACACACACACACACACATATATATATATATATATATATATATATATATATATGTATATATATATATATATATATATATATATACATATTTTGTTTTATTGTTTTGACTTTTTATAAGCTTACAAATAGAGAATCTAATATACAGCATGACGCTTAAAGGCTTCTGTTTTTTGTAAAAGTTTAATATCTATAGTAGATTCTGGAAGAGCAGATTTTTTTGTTCAATTGTTTAGCATTATTTTGGAGGTAACCAAGAATAATAACGCAAACAAATCGCCCTGTTTGACCCTGTTCAGCAGGGACTCAGTAAGAATTTGGACCACACGTGGAATATGAAAGAACGCGGTATAATAGTATGTACCCTTAATGTGTAAAGAACTGCAGATGACGTAAATGTTATGTTGGAACCCTGTGTATCATTTTAAATGCATATAACAACGTCCTCACCTTTTCGAAGTAATTTATTGTTGAGTAAGAAACATTTGCCTCTTCATATCGTGTCCGTGAGAGACATGTCATTGATAACCGTCTTAGTAGTGTGGTTTTGCCACTGTTAGTGCTAATCCGCTCTATTACGTAATTATATTCCAATTTAGTTATGATGGAACCTTAAAATCAGATTACTCTGCGTTTTCCCAAACTTTCCCTACTAGAACGTGACACGCAGATGTCGTCGCCACCAGCCCCGTAGAGAAGAACAGTCAGCAAAGTTTGAACAGAGTTACGTTGTAGCTCCCTACTGAAGACTGCTTTTTCATTCCATTTTTTGTACCTGGATTCGAGTCGCCATTATCAATAAATCGTAGTATATGCGATAGTAATCCATGATCATTTGCTTCACACCGACGTCTCATTCTGTCTGAACCACAGGCATAGAGCTGTATATATATATATATATATATATATATATATATATATATATATATATATATATATATATACAGCTTTATATATCCGTAATTGGGTACCGTCAGGGTCATTGCCTAAGAACATATCGTCCCTATTAGTGCAGTTGTGTGTTGAATCACACTAATCGCACACAACCAGGAACAAATTCTATATCTAAAAGAAAACATGTTTTCACAATATTTTGTTTAAAATCCCCTCTGCTGGCTTTATTCGTAATTCTATTCTTATGTAAAGTAACAGTGGACTTTGTAGAATATATTCACTTTCTTACCACCACACCATGTGTTTAATCGTTTCGAGTTTTTTTAAAACGCATATAAATAAAAAAAGAATCTAATATTTAACTTGAATCTTGAAGACTTCTGTGCTTTAAGTTTAACGTCCATTGCGGATTATGGATGAAAACGAACGTTGTTGTTCAATTCTTGGGCATTATTTCAGTAGCAACTAAGTAGAAGAATGGCAACAAACAGCCATCAATAGCGTGAAATGTTAAACAGATACTCACTTAATGTACAACACACGAGCAGAATGAAAATGAGTAATATAACATAATGTACTCGTAATATGTAAAGAAATGCATATGAACTAAATATTATTCGTGGCATGTAGGTTCATTATGCGCACGTTTTGTTGAACTCTCCTTTTGCTTGTAGTGGTAGGAGGTGAGGGCGAGTTACTAGTTTGTTAGCAATGCAGACAATAAAATACGCCGTTTATTTACCGCTGCAAAAACGTTTTCTACAACTCGTGAGCAAAAATGTCGCGCTTTTATTGTCATGACTTCGCTCTTTTTTAAATTTTATTTTTATTTATTTACCTTCAAATTTTACTCATCTTTCAACTCTTTATTGTTTAAATGATGGGAAGGGATTCTGGAACTCAAGAAAAAGTCACAAACCCTTATACATCACATACAGTTTCCACTGTTTTTTTGACGAAATAAATCTAAATCCAAATCACCTCACCCTTACTTTTAATGCTATATAACGATGTCTTATCCCTCTCAACCAAAATTTAATTTTGTGCCTATAAACACTCGCGACCGTGAAAGCCAGGTAATTGTTTGACGTCTTGGCACGTATGGTTTAGCGAACGGGCGTTTTATTACATAAGATTCTCCGATTTAGTTTGAATGGTACCTTAAGGTCAAATTACTGTTTTCCTCACACCCGACCGGTTGGCACCTGATAAGGTACATTATTGCGACACTTGCTCCGTTGAGAAACACGGTCGGCTACGTTGTTGTTGATGCTCTCTATTGAAGAATACCATTTCCATTTCCCTTTCTCGTACCTCCTTTTCAGGTGCCATTAGAAATAAATCGGAAAATATATTCTCAAAGCGCTTGAATACGATAACTGCTTGCTGGTTGTGAGATTATGTTCGTAACTAAACCGTTATAACTCAGCTGCATATCAGCGCCCAGTTTCGGGTAAACCAATGACTGTTTGCTTTCCACCGAGGTCTTATTCTGCCTGGAAAACAGGCATAAAGCTGATAAGCGTGGTTGTAGATATAATGACATTTGGGTACCCTCGTGGTCTTTCACCATAAAATATCGTCCCTGTTTCCTCAGTTGTGTGTCGTATCACCCTAACTGAACACGATCAGAAACAAATTCTACGTCTAGATGCGGACGTGTTTTCACAATTTTTTGTTTAAAATGCTCGATGCTAGATTTATTCATAATTCTACTTAATACGAAAACCAAAAGTGCAGATTCAAGATAGTGATCCCTTTCTAACGACCCCCTACATGTGTTGTATTGTTTTGACGTACTTTATATCCATACAAGTAAAGAAAGTAATATACAACATAACTCTCGATTGCTTATGTTCTTTGAACACGTTTGTCTGTAGGGGTTTCTGGAAGAAGAACAGAATTTTTTGTTAATTGTTTAGCATTATTTTGGAGACGACCAAGATCAATAACGCATCAACAGCATCAACAGCTTCACATTGTTAAGCAGGGAGAATTTTGATCACAGTATAGTACTAGTGGTTTAACGTAATGTCGTCGTAATATGTAAAGATATGCAGATGAACTAAATATTATTCGTGACACCTCTTCATCACATTGAATGATATATAATTACGCCTTAACTATGTCAAGGAAATTTAATTTTGTGCTTATAAACACCTGCTCGATCATGTGTCCATGAGAGCCATGTAATTGTTGGATGTCTTTTGTGGTGTGGTTATGAAGCGGTTAGTGCTATTTCGCTCGGTTTAATTTTACTGCAGTAGGTTCGTAATAACAACTTGCGGTCAAGTAACACTTAGATTTTACTCACTGGTGTTGCTAGCAGAAAATAGGCACATGTCTGCGACTCCTCTATAAGACATACGGTCGCAAACGGTGAACACAGAGACGTTGAAACTCCCTATTGGAGACAGCGTTGTCATTCCGTTTTTCGTACCTGGCTTTGAGGTGTATTGTAAATAAATATAGAATATATTTCTAAAGCCTCGAACTGCTTACTGGTTGTGAAGTTTTTCCTACAACTGAAGCGTTAAAAATCATCTGCATATATAATCGGCCAGTTTCTTGTGAACCAATCATTGTCTGCTTTCCACGTACCTGTAATTAGGTCCGCACCAGGTAGCAGCTGAGAACTGTATAAGAGGATTC
The DNA here is from genome assembly GCA_038098605.1 of Gryllus longicercus. Classification (NCBI taxonomy): domain Eukaryota; kingdom Metazoa; phylum Arthropoda; class Insecta; order Orthoptera; family Gryllidae; genus Gryllus; species Gryllus longicercus. The sequence goes on along the minus strand of JAZDUA010000169.1, from coordinate 1,804,360 downwards.
ATTGACCCTCATTGAGTACCTTCATGGTTTATCAGTATCAAGTACCGTTGTCCCTGTTCACGTAGTTGTGTGATGAATTACTTTAACCTAACACGATAAGAATCAAATTTCATGTCTAGAAGAGAACAAGTTTTACATTTTTTAATGCTTGTTGCTGGATTTATTTATAATTATACTTAATAAAAAATGAGACACTGCAGACTCACGAAAATGTTCACAATCTTGCCCCCGCATAAATATTGTGTTTTATTGTTTTGACTTTTTTTATATGCATACAAATAAAAAATCTAATATACAACGTGACGTTTGAAGGCTTCTGTTCTTTATACAAGTTTAATGTCCATAGTGTGGATTTTCGTAAAACAGCAGAATGTTTTTGTTCAATTGTTTTCAATGATTTTGGAGGCAAAGAAATATGCGTCAATAGCTTGACACTGCAGGGACACTGAGAATTTGGACCACACATGCAATGTGATAATGAGCGGTATAACATAATGTTCTCATAATATGTAAAGAAATGCAGATGTAATAAATATTGTGACACCTCAGCATTACTTTAAATGCTACAAAAAGACACCTTCAATAATCCATTTAAAGAATTTTATTTTTGGTCCTATAACCTAACCAAACACGATCGAAAATAAATCCTGAATGAAAGAAAACTTTCTGACAGGAAATGAAACTTTCTTTCACAAATATTTGTTGAAGATGGTCAATGTTACATTTATTTATAATTCTGATTCATAAGAAAAGCGACAGTGCAGATTCATGAAAATGTTCACTTTCTTTGTCACCCCATACATCTTGCGTTTTATTGTTTTGAACATTTTATATGCATACAAATAAAGAATATAGTATACAATATGACTCTCGAAGCTTGCTGTGCTTTGTACAAGTTTAATGTTCATAGTGGATTGTGGAAGAAAATCAGAATGGGTTTTTTCATTTATTTTGCATTATTTTTAAATCGTTCAAGATAAAAACTCAAACAAACAGGATATAAAAATCTTGACACTTACGCGAGGACTCATTGAAAATTAAAATAAGCAGTAGAACATAATGTACTCGTAATATGTAAAGAAATGCTCAAGAAGTAAATATTATGCGTGACACCTCATAATCACTTAAAATGCTATATAATGTCGCCTAAACCTTTCAAAGAAATTAAATTTTTTGCACATAAACACTCGTTTTTCATGTAGTGTCTTTGACAGCCATGTTAATTTTCTATGTGTCTGGTAGTAAGATTTTGAAAGTTTAGTCATATTCCACTGGTATTGTTTAATTATCCTTCAATTTATTTATAATGGCACCAGAATGTTAAGTTACACATTGTTTCCACACACTCGCGTGTCTAGCACGGGATAAGCCCATAACTGCCCCTTTGAGAAGCACGCGTGACGTTGCAGCTTCTTAATAAGGGATGCCTCCTTATTCCCATATACGTACCTGGCTTTAAGGTTCCATTATAAATAATTTGAAGTATATAATTTTAAAACGCTTTTAATGCGCCAACAGCCTGCTGGTTGTGAGATATTTTTTCCAAAACTAAACCGTTAAAACTCAGCTGCATATGACCAGCAAAGTTCATGGAAAGCTTACCAATCATTGTTTGCTTTACACCGACTGCTCATTCTGTGGCAATCACAGGAATAGCAGCTAAGCGCTGTTGTAAATAAGTTGACCCTCATTGGGTACTCTCGTGTTCATGACTATAAAGTATCGTCCCTGTTCGCAAAGTTGTTAGTTGCATCACACTAGCCAAGTACGATCAGAAACAAATTCTACGTTTAGAAGCGAACATGATTTCACAATTTTTTGGTTAAAAAGATTGTTGCTGTTACATAATTCTAACTAATAAGTTCATTGACAATGCAGATTTTAGAAAATACTCACTTTCTTAGATTACTTTGTATATGTATGCAATAAATAAATGGTCTAAAACACAACTTAGCAGTTAAAAGCTCTTGTGCTTTGTTCAAGTGTTATGTCCGTCAACTGTTAGATACTGGAAGATAAACTGATTATTTGTTCAATCAATGGCAATCATTTACAGGCAAGCAAGAATAATAACGCAAACAAACCGATATCAATAGCTTGACACTGTTAAGCAGAAATCCATTGGCAATTTGGACTAACATGCAATATCGTAATGTATGGGTTATATGTAAAGAAATGCAAAGCAATTAAATATTATTCCTGACAACTCAGCTTCACGTTAAATGATGTAATGTCATAAGGACGATTATATAACTATTTCAACAAAGAAATTAATTTGTGCTTATAAACCCTCGTTCCTTTCTTGGATCCGTGAGAGCGTGGCAATTGTTTGACGTGCTTGTACATGATTTATAACCATGGTAGGTTCTGGAAAATGTAGAATGTTTTTGTTCACTTGTTTAGCCTTATTTTAGAGGCGAATAGAATAATAGACCAAAAACACAGGCATTTTGGCGTAAAACGAATAGTCGCTTGTCACGGTTAAGCACGGACTCAGACCACATATAAAATATTAGCCGCGTACTAACAACAGGAAAAACTATCACTATAATGCATTGTAGTCTTAATATGTAAAGAAATGCAGATGAACTAAATAGTATTCGTGTCATCTCAGCTTTAATGATAAATAATAATGACTTAACTGTTTCAAAGAGATATCATTTTGTGTTCATAAATCCTCGTTCTTTCCTTGTATCCGTGAGAGTCTGGTACGTGTTTGACATTCTTGTACATGTTTTAAATCCATAGTCGATTTTGAAAAACGTAAAATGTGTTTGTTCAATAGTTAAGCTTTATTTTGGAGACGAAAAGCATAATAGCCTCAAAACACAGACACCAATTGCTTGTCACTGTTACACAGGGACTCACTGAGAATTTTGATCACACACGAAAAATTAGCGGCATACTAATGGTAACAAAAACTAGCAGTATATTGTAAGGTTTTCGTAAAATGTAAAGAAATGCAGGTGAACTAAATATTATCGAGACGCCCCATTTTTACTTTAATGATATATAATGATGACTTAACAGTTTCGAAGAGAATAAATATTGTGTTTATGACCCTCGTGTCTTTCTTGTATCCGTGAGTGTCTGGTACTTGTTAGACGTGCTTGTACGTGCTTTAAATCCGTAGCAGATTCTGAAAAACGTAAAATGTTTTTGTTCAATAGTTTTCTTTATTTTGGAGGCGATCAGGAGTAATGGTCTAAAAACACCGCCATCAATAGCTTGTCACTGTTACACAGGGACTCACAGAGAATTAGGACCACACATGAAATATTAGCGGCATACTAACGATAACACTAGCAGTATAATGTAATGTATTGGTAATATGTAAAGAAATGCAGATGGACTAAATATTATCGAGACGCCCCAGCTTTACTTTAATGATATATAATGATGACTTAACTGTTTCTAAGAGAATACATTTTGTGTTTATGACCCTCGTTTCTTTCTTGTATCCGTGAGTGTCTGGTACTTGTTAGACGTGCTTGTACGTACTTTAAATCTGTAGCAGATTCTGAAAAACGTAAAATGTTTTTGTTCAATAGTTTTCTTTATTTTGGAGGCGATCAGGAGTAATGGTCTAAAAACACCGCCATCAATAGCTTGTCACTGTTACACAGGGACTCACAGAGAATTAGGACCACACATGAAATATTAGCGGCATACTAACGATAACACTAGCAGTATAATGTAATGTATTGGTAATATGTAAAGAAATGCAGATGGACTAAATATTATCGAGACGCCCCAGCTTTACTTTAATGATATATAATGATGACTTAACTGTTTCTAAGAGAATACATTTTGTGTTTATGACCCTCGTTTCTTTCTTGTATCCGTGAGTGTCTGGTACTTGTTAGACGTGCTTGTACGTACTTTAAATCTGTAGCAGATTCTGAAAAACGTAAAATGTTTTTGTTCAATAGTTTTCTTTATTTTGGAGGCGATCAGGAGTAATGGTCTAAAAACACCGCCATCAATAGCTTGTCACTGTTACACAGGGACTCACAGAGAATTAGGACCACACATGAAATATTAGCGGCATACTAACGATAACACTAGCAGTATAATGTAATGTATTGGTAATATGTAAAGAAATGCAGATGGACTAAATATTATCGAGACGCCCCAGCTTTACTTTAATGATATATAATGATGACTTAACTGTTTCTAAGAGAATACATTTTGTGTTTATGACCCTCGTTTCTTTCTTGTATCCGTGAGTGTCTGGTACTTGTTAGACGTGCTTGTACGTACTTTAAATCTGTAGCAGATTCTGAAAAACGTAAAATGTTTTTGTTCAATAGTTTTCTTTATTTTGGAGGCGATCAGGAGTAATGGTCTAAAAACACCGCCATCAATAGCTTGTCACTGTTACACAGGGACTCACAGAGAATTAGGACCACACATGAAATATTAGCGGCATACTAACGATAACACTAGCAGTATAATGTAATGTATTGGTAATATGTAAAGAAATGCAGATGGACTAAATATTATCGAGACGCCCCAGCTTTACTTTAATGATATATAATGATGACTTAACTGTTTCTAAGAGAATACATTTTGTGTTTATGACCCTCGTTCCTTTCTTGTATCCGTGAGTGTCTGGTACTTGTTAGACGTGCTTGTACGTGCTTTAAATCCGTAGCTGATTCAGAAAAACGTAAAATGTTTTTGTTGAATAGTTTACTTTTATTTTGGAGGCGAACAGGAGTAATGGCCTAAAAACACCGCCATCAATAGCTTGTCACTGTTACACAGGGACTCTCAGAGAATTAGGACCACACATGAAATATTAGCGGCATACTAACGATAACACTAGCAGTATAATGTAATGTATTGGTAATATGTAAAGAAATGCAGATGGACTAAATATTATCGAGACGCCCCAGCTTTACTTTAATGATATATAATGATGACTTAACTGTTTCTAAGAGAATACATTTTGTGTTTATGACCCTCGTTCCTTTCTTGTATCCGTGAGTGTCTGGTACTTGTTAGACGTGCTTGTACGTGCTTTAAATCCGTAGCTGATTCAGAAAAACGTAAAATGTTTTTGTTGAATAGTTTACTTTTATTTTGGAGGCGAACAGGAGTAATGGCCTAAAAACACCGCCATCAATAGCTTGTCACTGTTACACAGGGACTCACAGAGAATTAGGACCACACATGAAATATTAGCGGCATACTAACGATAACACTAGCAGTATAATGTAATGTATTGGTAATATGTAAAGAAATGCAGATGGACTAAATATTATCGAGACGCTCCAGCTTTACTTTAATGATATATAATGATGACTTAACTGTTTCTAAGAGAATACATTTTGTGTTTATGACCCTCGTTTCTTTCTTGTATCCGTGAGTGTCTGGTACTTGTTAGACGTGCTTGTACGTACTTTAAATCTGTAGCAGATTCTGAAAAACGTAAAATGTTTTTGTTCAATAGTTTTCTTTATTTTGGAGGCGATCAGGAGTAATGGTCTAAAAACACCGCCATCAATAGCTTGTCACTGTTACACAGGGACTCACAGAGAATTAGGACCACACATGAAATATTAGCGGCATACTAACGATAACACTAGCAGTATAATGTAATGTATTGGTAATATGTAAAGAAATGCAGATGGACTAAATATTATCGAGACGCCCCAGCTTTACTTTAATGATATATAATGATGACTTAACTGTTTCTAAGAGAATACATTTTGTGTTTATGACCCTCGTTCCTTTCTTGTATCCGTGAGTGTCTGGTACTTGTTAGACGTGCTTGTACGTGCTTTAAATCCGTAGCTGATTCAGAAAAACGTAAAATGTTTTTGTTGAATAGTTTACTTTTATTTTGGAGGCGAACAGGAGTAATGGCCTAAAAACACCGCCATCAATAGCTTGTCACTGTTACACAGGGACTCTCAGAGAATTAGGACCACACATGAAATATTAGCGGCATACTAACGATAACACTAGCAGTATAATGTAATGTATTGGTAATATGTAAAGAAATGCAGATGGACTAAATATTATCGAGACGCCCCAGCTTTACTTTAATGATATATAATGATGACTTAACTGTTTCTAAGAGAATACATTTTGTGTTTATGACCCTCGTTCCTTTCTTGTATCCGTGAGTGTCTGGTACTTGTTAGACGTGCTTGTACGTGCTTTAAATCCGTAGCTGATTCAGAAAAACGTAAAATGTTTTTGTTGAATAGTTTACTTTTATTTTGGAGGCGAACAGGAGTAATGGCCTAAAAACACCGCCATCAATAGCTTGTCACTGTTACACAGGGACTCTCAGAGAATTAGGACCACACATGAAATATTAGCGGCATACTAACGGTAACACTAGCAGTATAATGTAATGTATTGGTAATATGTAAAGAAATGCAGATGGACTAAATATTATCGAGACGCTCCAGCTTTACTTTAATGATATATAATGATGACTTAACTGTTTCTAAGAGAATACATTTTGTGTTTATGACCCTCGTTTCTTTCTTGTATCCGTGAGTGTCTGGTACTTGTTAGACGTGCTTGTACGTACTTTAAATCTGTAGCAGATTCTGAAAAACGTAAAATGTTTTTGTTCAATAGTTTTCTTTATTTTGGAGGCGATCAGGAGTAATGGTCTAAAAACACCGCCATCAATAGCTTGTCACTGTTACACAGGGACTCTCAGAGAATTAGGACCACACATGAAATATTAGCGGCATACTAACGATAACACTAGCAGTATAATGTAATGTATTGGTAATATGTAAAGAAATGCAGATGGACTAAATATTATCGAGACGCTCCAGCTTTACTTTAATGATATATAATGATGACTTAACTGTTTCTAAGAGAATACATTTTGTGTTTATGACCCTCGTTTCTTTCTTGTATCCGTGAGTGTCTGGTACTTGTTAGACGTGCTTGTACGTGCTTTAAATCCGTAGCTGATTCAGAAAAACGTAAAATGTTTTTGTTGAATAGTTTACTTTTATTTTGGAGGCGAACAGGAGTAATGGCCTAAAAACACCGCCATCAATAGCTTGTCACTGTTACACAGGGACTCTCAGAGAATTAGGACCACACATGAAATATTAGCGGCATACTAACGGTAACACTAGCAGTATAATGTAATGTATTGGTAATATGTAAAGAAATGCAGATGGACTAAATATTATCGAGACGCTCCAGCTTTACTTTAATGATATATAATGATGACTTAACTGTTTCTAAGAGAATACATTTTGTGTTTATGACCCTCGTTTCTTTCTTGTATCCGTGAGTGTCTGGTACTTGTTAGACGTGCTTGTACGTACTTTAAATCTGTAGCAGATTCTGAAAAACGTAAAATGTTTTTGTTCAATAGTTTTCTTTATTTTGGAGGCGATCAGGAGTAATGGTCTAAAAACACCGCCATCAATAGCTTGTCACTGTTACACAGGGACTCTCAGAGAATTAGGACCACACATGAAATATTAGCGGCATACTAACGATAACACTAGCAGTATAATGTAATGTATTGGTAATATGTAAAGAAATGCAGATGGACTAAATATTATCGAGACGCTCCAGCTTTACTTTAATGATATATAATGATGACTTAACTGTTTCTAAGAGAATACATTTTGTGTTTATGACCCTCGTTTCTTTCTTGTATCCGTGAGTGTCTGGTACTTGTTAGACGTGCTTGTACGTGCTTTAAATCCGTAGCTGATTCAGAAAAACGTAAAATGTTTTTGTTGAATAGTTTACTTTTATTTTGGAGGCGAACAGGAGTAATGGCCTAAAAACACCGCCATCAATAGCTTGTCACTGTTACACAGGGACTCTCAGAGAATTAGGACCACACATGAAATATTAGCGGCATACTAATGGTAACACTAGCAGTATAATGTAATGTATTGGTAATATGTAAAGAAATGCAGATGGACTAAATAAAACGAGACGCCCCAGCTTTACTTTAATTATATATAATTATGACTTAACTGTTTCGAAGAGAATAAATTTTGTGTTTATGACCCTCGTTCCTTTCTTGTATCCGTGAGTGTCTGGTACTTGTTAGACGTGCTTGTACGTGCTTTAAATCCGTAGCAGATTCTGAAAAACGTAAAATGTTTTTGTTGAATAGTTTACTTTTATTTTGGAGGCGAACAGGAGAAATGCCCTTAAAACACCGCCATCAATATCTTGTCACTGTTACACAGGGACCCACAGAGAATTAGGACCACACATGAAATATTAGCGGCATACTAACGGTAACACTAGCAGTATAATGTAATGTATTGGTAATATGTAAAGAAATGCAGATTTAGATTAGATTAGATTAGATTTAATAATAATTCTGCAATTAAGTGTGAGAACGTGGTGGCAGAATACACTAACTTAACATTACAGAACTTAACAACTATTCAAACTTCACAAAATCACATGAATATTTCACCGTGCAATCTTTCATAGAACTCCACTTCACCAAACTTTTCTTCACCACACTTCACCGCACTGCAATACAGCTAGCTGTAATGTCTTTCTTACTCGTTTCTCTCAGTTACACAACGTCACTGCACTGCATATAATAATAATAATAATAATAATAATAATAATAATCACATTAATAATAATAACAACAATAATAATAATCACATTAATAATAATAACAACAATAATAATAATCACATTAATAATAATAACAACAATAATAATAATACTTAATTTCAAAGAAGACATAGGTAATTACACTGAATTTTATTAAATATATTTATAACATATCTACATTCAAGAAACTAATTTATTTTTAAATTTGCTCAGGCTTTAAGGAAAGGGATCGAAGATTGTCACAGGCAAACTGTTCCAGTCCCTAATAGTGCGATTCGCGAATGAATATTTCCCAACGTCCGTTTTCTGAATTCTTGTCTGAATTTTGTGCATGTGATCCGCTCTGCCGAAATATGTAGGTTTCCCTAATAGACTATGAATTTCTTTCCACGCTCGAAGGCCTGTGTACGCTTTATACATTGCATAGAGACGTGACTTTAATCTTCTCCTTTCGAGTGACTCCCATACCCCTTTATTCTTGGTACCCCTGAAAGTAAATTTTGATGTTCTACGCTGGAGCTTTTCTAGATTTCTTTGTTGCAAAATTCTGTATTGGTCCCAACATACCGCGCCATATTCTAATATAGGTCGCACTAATAACATATATGCTAGTTCTTTGGCTCTCACTGTACTCTTTTTCAGTATCCGCATAACAAAATGTAAAGATTTCCAGGCTTTCCCTACAACGAAATTGACTTGATTTTCCCAGCTCAATTTACTGTCTAGCTGTATTCCTAAGTATTTGCAAGACGTGACTCGAGGTATAACATTATTGTTCAGTTTGTACGCAAATTCATTGTAACTTCGACCCCTACCAAACGTGATGGACTTGCTCTTTGAACTGTTTATTTCCATGCCGTTTGTTTCTGCCCAGATATGTAATTTGTCTAAGTCACGCTGCAAAATATCCTCGTCTTTCTCCGAGTTGATAATCCTATAGATTACGCAGTTATCTGCAAAGAGTCGTACATTTGAAGCTAAATTAGTCGGCAATTCATTAACGAAGGCCAGAAACATGAGTGGTCCGATTACACTTCCTTGTGGAATTCCTGACGTGACGCTTCTCGAGGTTGATAAGTTACTACCGATTCGAACTTTCTGTTTCCTGTTTCGGAGTAGTTCGTTTATCCACGCTACCACTCTAGTGTCTATACCCGAATCTATTAATTTCTTTATAAGACAATCGTGTGGAACAACGTCAAAAGCTTTGGAAAAATCTAATACTATCGCGTCGACCCTTTTCCCTTCATCAACTACGTCGGCTTGGTCCTGTAGAAGTGAGACTAGCTGACTTTCGCATGAGAAACCATTTCTGAAACAGTGCTGATCCTGATAAAGCCACTCCCTGCCCTCCCATTCTTTCCTGATATAGCTTGAAATTAGATGTTCCATTAGTTTGCATACGACTGATGTAAGGCTAACTGGCCTATAGTTACTAATAGTCTTGTCGCCACTTTTAAAAATAGGTACTACGAGAGCCAGCTTCCAATCTTTCGGTACGCAAGCGTTGTTTATTGATACATTAAATAACCTAATTAAATAAGGTAGAATTACCTCTCCGCCTAATTTAATGATGTCCGTGGAAATACCATCAGGACCTCGTGATTTCCTTCTCTTCATTAATTTTATTCTTTGCCGCAAAGTATTTACATCAATACAAAGTATTTACGTCAATGATGAACTAAATATTATCGAGACGCCCCAGCTTTACTTAATGATATATAATGATGACTTAACTGTTCGAAGAAAATACATTTTGTGTTTATGACCCTCGTGTCTTTCTTGTATCCGTGAGTGTCTGGTACTTGTTAGACGTGTTTGTACGAGCTTTAAATCCGTAGCAGATTCTGAAAAACGTAAAATGTTTTTGTTCAATAGTTTCCTTTTCTTTTGGAGGCGAACAGGAGTAATGGCCTAAAAACACCGTCATCAATAGCTTGTCACTGTTACACAGGGACGCACAGAGAATTAGGACCATACATGAAATATTAGCGTCATACTAACGATAACACTAGGAGTATAATGTAATGTATTGGTAATATGTGAAGAAATGCAGATGAACAAAATATTATCGAGACACCACAGCTTTACTTTAATGATTTATAATGATGACTTAACTGTTTCAAAGAAATTTAGTTTTGTTTTGATAAATCCTCGTTCTTTTTTTGTCGTATCTGTGACATGCTGGTACATGCTTTTTTATCCATAGTCGGTTTTGGAAAACCTTGAATGTTTTTGTGCAATTGTTAGCCTTATTTTGGAGACGAACAAGAATATCCCGAAAACACTGGCATTTTGGCGTAACGGGCATAATAGCTTCTAGGTGTTATAGATAGTAACAAAAACTTCAGGTTTCAATAGCTTCACAAATTTAAGCAGAGAACCACTGGGAATTTGGGCTAATGTGCAAAATAAGAGTATGCGGTATAATATAATGTACTCGTAATATGTAAAGAAATGCAGGTGAATAAAATATTATGAGTGAGACCTCAGCATTCCATTAAAAGCTGTACCATTTCATCCCTTACCATTTCAAAGAAATTTAATTTTGTGCTTATAAATCTTTGTTTCTTCTTGCAGTGTCACTGATATTCATGTTAATGTTTTGAGGCGTCAGGTAATATGGTTTTGAAAGTTATGTTCTATTCTGCTGTTGTTTAATTATGCTTCAATTTAATATTAATGACATTAAGCTTAAGTTACTTCGTAACCACACAGTCGCGCCGCTAACATGTGATAAGCACAAGACTGCGGCACCTGCCGTGCTGAGAAGCACGCAGTGACATTGAAGCTTCCTATTGAATACTGCTTACCCATTCCCTTTTTCGTACCGGGCTTTAAGATGCCATTATAAATATATGGACTTATATATTTTTAAAGCTCTCAAACGCGGCAACTATTTGCTGGTTGTAAGATATTTTTCCATAACTAAACTGTTAAAGTTCATCTACGTATGACCCGTCAATTTCATGTGTACTAATCACCTTTTGCTTTACACCGACTGCTCATTCTGTCAGAACCAGAGGCATTAAGCAGCTAAGAACGGTGGTAGATGATATATTGGTCGACGTTGGATACCCACGTGATCTATCACAAAAAAGTATCGTCCCTATTCGCGCAGCAGTGTTTTGTCCAGAAGCGAACATGTTTGCACGAATTTTTGGTTAAAATGCTCATAATTCTACTTAGTGTACAACAAAACATAATTCTACGTAGTGTGTATAGTGACTGCAGATTCTAGAAAAAGTTCACTTTCTTCCCCCCCACACACACACACACATATTTTGTATTTTATTGTTTTGACTTTTTTCACGTGTATACAAAAAAAATACAGGGTCTAATACTCAAATGGACACTCACTTGGGCTTTGTACCAGTTGCACGTCCGTAGTTGAATGCTGGAAGAGAAGCTGAATTTTTTGTTCAATTATTCAGCATTAATTTGGAGGCGAACAAGAATAACAACGCATACGAACACGCATCAATAGCTTGACACTGTTAAGCAAGCTTGGCCCCATTGGGAATTTGGACTAACGTGCAAAATAAGAATAAGAGATATATCATTATGTACTGGTTATATGTAAAGAAATGCAGATGAATTCAATGTAAGGCGTCACACCTCAGTTACGGATTAAATGCTATATAACGGCACCTTAACTCTTTCAAAGAAATTTACTCTTGTGCCTAGAAGCACTGGCTCCTTCATAATGTGTTTGTGCGATGTCAATGTTTAACGTCTTTGGTAGTGTGGTTTTGCGACTAGGTGCTACTCCGCTCTATTGAATTGAATTAATGCCTTATTTTACGTGGCGAGACTCAGGCCATGAGGCCTGCTCTTCCGTCTGACCACGCAAATTTCGCTACGTTCCTTTCACCAACTAGCAGAGAAAGGAGGTATTTCTTGGGCGAGAAACAGTCGATTTGAATTTAGCTCAGAGGCGTCATTTAGGCTTGATCTTTTACATGCAAGTAAATCTACTAACATGGGACAGCCGGCTTTACTTCCCCTCCGAAAGCGTACGAAGGAGTTTTTCGCACTTATCCGTGGCTTCGATCGGGTTTGAACCCGCCAACTTGGGTACAACAGTCCGAACCGCTAACCGTTACACCACCGCCGCGCGCGAATTTATTGCATAAATATACTTAGATTTAGTTATAAAGGCACCTTAAAGTCAAGTTGCCCTGTTTTCTTACATTTGCTGGCGTTCTGCTGTCTCGTGATAAGCACAAGACTGTGGCACCTGCCCCGTTGAGAAGCACGGTCGTCATTGAACACAGTAACGTTGTAGCTTCCTATTGGAGACTGCTTCCCGCTCCCTTTATGTCTACATACGCAAAAGTAAAAAGAAAACATTAATTGATTGGATCTTACAAATACCAAAATGGATACAACTGATAAACAGTCTAAATATTAGCTGAATGTATTGCACTCTCAGGACCATTGCTTGCGTTAAATCTTGTAGCACTTCCGTTATTCAGGAGGATTAGATTATATTTATTAAGCCATTGTTCAATAGTTTTACACTTCTGTCAATTCTTTGAGAGACCCATATGATATTATGTCTGTTAAAATCACCAATTATTTATAAATGGTATTTTCAAGTTCGATGATATTGTGAAGTTCGAGAATATTCAACATTTGGGTATTCGGCAAGTAAATATTGCACCCAGTCACCACTAGCTTAACCGATACGGCCGCGGCTTCTAAGAAAGTTCGTAGTGAAATAATATGACGAAAAACATCATGTTTCACAATAATTGCTACACCCTCACTTGCAATTACAGAATATCTTCTGTTGCAGAATACATTTTTATGTCCACGTAATTAAGCACATGTGTTGTCTTTAAAGTGGGTTTCTTGCAGGCACCGAACTTGGTGGCTGAAATCGTTGGTAAGAATTTTTAAGAATGGAATTCGAGAGTAGAATCTATTTCAATTTCATTGAATAATATCCATAAGGAAATATTGAAAAAAATATGGTCGTTGTGAACACTTTAGACGCCTGAAATGTATGCATCAGTATCTAATGAACTCTCAAGTTTGTTTTTTATTATTCGGGAACATCTGTTTAAATACCTTTGTTTGGGAGAGTGATATAAATATCTCGTAACATCGTAATTATAGGTGAAATTTCAGGAGAGATGTCTTTAGTGATTTCTTCAATTTTCTGGGAACCTCTAGATTTGTCGAAGAAACTTAATAATTCATTCATCGATAAAGGTTATTTAATTGAGCTCTTTTCAATCTTTTGGTTAGTCTCTGACCATTGAATGTATTATTTACTGTCTGAGGAGGTTTCATTTATTTTTCGTTTTTGAGGGGAGCATTGTTGTTTTGCAGTGGGGGGAGGGGGAGGGACGTCAAAATCTAAGGATATCTCCGAATCAGAGAAGTCAGGCGTTTCAGTAGCGAGATTACTTCTCACGTTAGTGGGGGGACACTTCGCTTGACAGCAACTTCAAGATCGTGGTCTTTTTTGTTCTTGACCTCACTATGTCTTCCATTGATTTCTCTGGTTTAGAATCTGGAACTGAAAGCTTATGCCGGGGTAGGACCTGATTGAGAAACGCTTGGGAGGTCAGGGATTTCATCTGTAGTAAGGGGGCGGGGAAGGTCGATGGCCAATAAGGGAAAGGATGATACCTTCAGACTGATAACTGCTTGCAGCATGGGGAAGTTAAAACTTGGACAGTTCTTTGCAAAATGCCCCTGCAGCTTGCACTGAAGCCAGGTAGGGATATCTGACGTGATGCATAGCAAATGGGGTAACCAACCAATGTTACATGGAAGGAGTCCGGGAGTAGTTTTTCATGTTCCGGAGCTATGTAGGTTTGTCTTCTAAAATTCTTTACTTAAAGCCATTGGGATATTTCAAAATTTTCTCAAAAATGGCTCCAAATTTTTTCTCTAAATTTCTTTTGACATAGGTCCAATTTTAACGGTTAACTCAGAAGTTTTAAAAGGTTAAATATTTCCGGTGTCTTCCTACAACTACAATATTTAAGATAGAGATTTTTCCTTCAAAAAATATTGTTCTCAATAATGAGTTCTTTCATGAAGAGCATGTACATTTTTTGGAAAGTTTTAGTAGTTTTCGCGCAATATTAACAATATTTGCGATTTTCAAAAATTAGAAAAAACATATTTTCTCACAAATTGCTCCAATTTTTTTCTTGAAACTTCTGGTGGTGATAGTGATAAATGTACTTCATCAGATGACAAACGCTATATTGCTTTGTTCCTTTGTTGTTGTTTTTTTACAAACTACAAAAATTTAAATTTTGATTGGTCTCCCATGTTTTTAATATTTACAACAATTTGTTTACACGATTACACACGTTTTGGAACGTCAATTTACTTACATTATTGCATTTATATGTACACGTGTTTTAAATAATGTCATATTAAGTTTCTCGAAAACAGAAAAAATGTCTGACAAAAGGAGCTCAAAATCCAGCATTTTCAGAAACGCTCAAACGCCATTTTCTCAAATATGGCTCCAACTTTTGTCTTCAAACTTCTCCAACGCATTGTGATAATTGCACTGTTTAATATAACAAAGATTATTTTGGGATATCCTTTTGTTTTTCAAAAAGTAGACATTGTTAATTTTTTTAAATATCTCTCACGCCTATAGCATGCATATTTCAGGCGATTTTAATATATTATTGCATATGCGAATTGAAGCGAAATGACTTCAAATGAAGTTTTTCAAAAACTCAATAGTTTTCTGTGAAAAGAGATTTAAATTTCGAATTTACATTAGCGCTTAAACGCCATTTTCTTAAAAACGGCTCCAAATTTTTCAAAGAAAATTAAATTGCCATTTAGTACGGGGTATTTCCATTCTACTATTAGAAAACAGACCAATTAAGTAAATGTCAAAAAATGTACTTTGAGCGGCGATAGATTGCAGCTGACAAGAGTATGTGGCCAAATAGCTAGCCGAGAACAAAGGAAGACGTAAGGGGAAACCATAGATGGTCGTCATCGGATCAGAAGATATGTCTCCTAGTGTGAATTATTTGTCACCCGCCATCACGTATAAAATTGGTTGCTTTTGAACCTTTGAGTCTCGTAATATGTATGTTCCTTGAATCCGTTTAATGCGTGAAAAATTGTGGCAGCCGACCAAGCCCAACTGTTTGCCTTCCCACTAAAATTGCGAAGGTGAATAGAAATAAGTAACGGCAAGGTAATATTTAAGCTTATTCTTGGTGTATTTATTGCTTATAACAATATTCTAACACATGCAAGTGCTGCATTTATTACAGCAATTTTCAGTTTACAATCTGCTAACGCAGGTCAGCTAATTTGTTGCTGAGCTTGGGCTAATTTGGAATCGAGATCTGAGTATATTCTTTCTCTTCTGCCGCTTTTGGAGCCCGCGGATCCTGACGATTCATTGCCAGGGACATGATCCACTCCTCCAATTGTAAGAAGTGACGAAAACTTAAGCTTAAGAAGCGCCAAGCAGTGCCACCCTCTCATTGAAAACAAATTTTACCGCTCACACCTACGCTACGCGTAAAACACGTAATGTCCGGCCCAAACGCCAAGTCGCTAAGTCGCAGCTGATTAATTGTAACTTCTCTCATCGCGCGTTGCTTCACCAAAACTCGTCCGCAGTTTTCAATTAACTGTGAGCAACTGACTACCTGCGAGAAATCTATACAAAAAAAGGGACTCATTTTACGCGATAAAATACATACCAACGTGTTTTGTATATTATCAACAAATTTTCCTTTACCGTTTTGGTAAACATAAACTTAAGCATTTCCTTTACCACAGAAACATAATTTACCCTGGAAAGACTGCTTTTTGTAATGATTCAATTTCGTCGCATCCTGTATATTATTGCGGCCTTATATCTCAATAAAAAGACATGTCGCAACCTGTAGATCACAATAAAAAGGACACGTGAAACAACACGTATATCGCTCTAACCCCATTAAGGTTCTGCACGAACCCATTTTTGTTATCAAACTTACCCACCTAATGCATTTGAAATATAATCTCTACGTAAGTAAACTACGTGGACACATATAGTATACTATATTATTTTTTTCAAATTTCTACGCCTACACTACGTTTACTATTACTATACAGTATTTCAGTAAAGCTCTTGAATGTGCAGATGTGTGTTTTTGTCATTCTGTCACTGGGATCTAGACCACTTCCTGTGCACCAATTGAGACGTATGGTATGAGGTGTCATTCGTCGTGCCACGGTCACCTGATGGGGAACTGATAATTTTTGGATTCCGCTAGGAGATTTAAAGAAATTTTCCCAAACGTGTTTTTTCGCTCTTGGCGCTGCAATCTTAGTGATAATTCCAGGAATTAAACCAACGCCTCTTAAATCGAATTATTATTGTATTTTCAAAAATCAATTTGCGAATACCTACGAACCGTATTGCCTCGAAACTTGTAGAACGTCAAGAATTTCAAGTGAATATGGAGAAAACAAAACTTTGAGTCATGCTAGAGAATGAATTTACGTTATGTTCGACTTCGCACTTTTACGTTCTTACATAAGTGTGCAAATACCGTTTCCAAATGAATGTGACTTACAACTTATTCAAAATAACTAACACCTTATTCACATAAACAGAAAAAACAGTCACCTTTAAATGTTAGATTCGCATGCAACGCTATATTCTCCTACAAAACGATTAATAGAGCAATTGCAGGAAAAGAAGTGAGCACAAATTAGACTGAGTTAAGTTTTAATCTCTTCAAAAATTAGGGGAGTAGAATATGGAAGTGTTAAGGAAATCCGGGGAAGAACCAAATGTTGTAAAAGATGTTGCGGTAGAATTTTCGCAACTAATTTGGAATGATCTGTATTTTTGCATTTAGCGTTTGGGCTAATGCAAATATGCTATATGCACTTTTGTGCATAATTCCAGAAAATAATATCGTAAAAATGTACCGGTATTAAAATTTAACCATTAGCATCAAAGTATGTTAATATTAGTTACGGCGATTATAATTTTGAAATTCCAATACGACCCGTTCATATCCCATTGGGTGTTGGGAACTTCAGAACGGGATTATAACAGTATCACCTACTACGATTCATTGGTAAGTCCAAAGCCAGATATTGAAAGAACATATTTAAACAAAGCTGGTCATGAAAGAAATGAAGTATGAATGAAATTTTCAACACAAAACTATTTTTAGAACAGTTTACAGCAGCAGCGACGCCACATTTTTCTAGTTATTAATACCTCAAACGTGATTCTCAATGGCTACCTTATTCATATATTTGATCTCAACTATATAAATATTTGTATTATATTTCGAACAAACCTGACATTGTAACCAATCATTCCGCAAACAACTTGGCACATTTTAAGCGCACATTTACAATCATTTGATGAAATGCTCAAAGATAAAATATTGAAGTTACTTTTTAATTAACGGGTTAGGTTGCTTTAGGTTCCTACACAATACTAGATATTTGTTTCGTTATGAAGCACTTTGTGCCGCAAGTGGCTTTGGTTTACCAGACCGCCTGCGAGAGAGTTCGAAAATTGCGGCATTAATTCCGAGGTCGCCATTTTCGCGTTTTTCTTATTTCTGGAGGTGCCAACACAACCTCTATTCACTAGACATTTTAAACTAAAGAATTTGCAGGTTTTTAGGGGCAACAACACCGCAGCAACATGTAACATAAAATGACTTGTGTTCTGATCTTAAGGTCAGTCAAATGTTCCCTCTACCACTACAACTGGGCTAGTCAAATAGGATCAAAGTGAAATTACGATCCAATTTATTTTAAATAATATTTTACATAATAATAATAATAATAGTAATAATAATAATAATAATAATAATAATAATAATAATAATAAAAGAAATTAAGCCGACAAGAACAATGAAGTATAAAATACAATTTTAATATACACAATCGAACAGCACATTTACTAGAATGATACCTCGTTTGTAAACTTCTCTGTGATAAGTCAAGAACGTGTAACATAAAGAAATCTGTATCGTAATGAGTGTCATTATGCAGCCATCAAATGAGTAAATTATTCAATTGTAGTAGAAAAATATATTTGTGTAATTTTTCAAATATCAAAATATACTTCAAGTTATTTCTCGTGGAATTATTCGGTATATTCAATCTGGTGTAAATTTAGTATAATTGTGTTAAGTTTTATTTTTATTAGCCAACTGCACATCCCTTGAAGGGCAAGGGCCTCCTGCTCACTTGGGGAATTATTGATCCTTCTTTAATGAAGTGATCGGATGACGAAGGGTGAAGGGACAATCACAAATACATTCATTCCCCGAGGCGGGATTCGAACCCACGATCTTTCGATCCGAGATCGCCATGAATCTACTGCCTCAGCGATCTCGGCTATCTGGATGGACGTGTTAACTTTACTGGGAGGTAAAAACAAAAAAAATCTATCGAGTACCTATCGTATGAATATAAGTCCTGGGGGTGGTGCTGCATTCTTCTCGAATCTCACATATAAGCCGTCTTCGATTGCTCGTTTTCCAATTTGCGGTAGCCGCCCAATTTTGTCCAAAAGTCTACCTGGGAGCTGCCAGCTGCGATGCCGTCAGTGCGAAAGAGGCACAGTAACACTTTTGAAAAGGACTCTTCTAAAAAAAGAACCGTTGGAGTATACCAGATCCTTGATACTGTAACAAGGTTCCTTGTTACAGTATCATGGATCTGGTATACTCCAACGGTTCTTTTTTCTTGTACACTCACTAGAGAATCAGGGCGTATGTACTCTGTCGTAGGTGAAACGAGCACCACACGACTGTTTTCTAAGCGCGGGAACTCGAGCGCGACGTCATCCAGTCTCTTGAAGACTAGCTCCATTTCCGTTTAGTTAAAAACGGTATCGAACAAACACAAGCGGAAATGCACTTTGAATATACAAGCGCATGATTTGACACGGCACTTCCTACAAAAAATGCTTTAATAGTGATGAAGTTAACAAGTGATAAATATGAGATGCCATTGCCAATGGCAATACACGTTGCACCAGGAAATATAATAGGAAACCGCAATTCTACACCTAACAAGTAGTACCATCTATAACGTACGAGGAATTTGTGACCTTTATTAGTTGTTCGCTCAGAAAACAGCTTGGCATGCAGTTTGTACCAGTTAAAATGTCGCAAAATTGTTATTTCGTCCAAAATGTTAAATACTGTTATTTACTTTCTAAGACCTCGTTTCTATAAGAACACAAGTTCCCTGATGCACGACAGCGGACGACAATTTTTATTTTCTCGAAAACGTATATTATGTAATAGTATAGAGGAAGTATGTAATTGTGAAAACTATCAGTGTTAAATGAAGGAAACTCAGAACTGTAGGCTTCGAGTCTCGATTGTGGTAGGATTTTTGACACTAGTTCCATAGCGAGGAAGAGTTTAGACGCTGTCAGTAGGAAAATTCTAGCAGCTAACTGCTCCAATAGGTAGTTTTCGTGTCTTTTATCAATACTAAGAAAATGCCTTGATAGCACCCTAACTGACCACGTACCGCAATCTATCTTTCCTTACGGTTCATTTGCTTCACAATTGATGTAAATTATTATCTCGTCAACCATATATGTTCCGAATTTCTTCCAAGAGTGTATGGGTTGTGTAAGTTTCGCACTTATGCTTAGGCCCCTATTTAGGCGTACAATATTATGTGTCGAATCTACGAAGATGGTTTCGGTACTGAAACGGTTTTTACTTCCCTAATAATAATAATAATAATAATAATAATAATAATAATAATAATAATAATAAACAGATTGGAATTACTTTTACCTATTCGCTCCCCACGATGGGCGTGTCAATTGAAACTGTTCCTATTTCTCCTATCCGTATCTTGTAATTATTTTTTAGCATAAAACATTCCATAGGGAATTTTATTTAACGTTCAATAAATGTATATGTGTATTTAGGGTGTGACTACGCGAAGCCCCTCCTACGAGTTGTTTACATTTTAGTGTATTTTCAAAATCTTTTATTTAATTCGACATATTTACTAACATAGGCTCCTTGGTACGCAGTGTTCACTTGCTTTACGAAAACTTCTTTTGAATTTCTTGGAAACGTCTAATGCATGTTTATATATTGACGGCCTAAATCTATCTTCATTGTTCATTTACTCCGGTCTGATTGTATTTTAACAATTTGTGAGTTGCGGCGTAATAAATAAATAAATGTCACTACGCTCCCGAACCCGTCACTTGTCTTTGCAAATATGTCGCGCTTATACTCTATTACAACTTATTAAATATTGTCTTTGATGAGTCCATCTGGACTGCCTCAGTACCCTTGACCAAACTTTTCGACTAGGTCTCTCATAATATCACTGCTCGCCCTGTTCAGTGAAGCGCAGACGACCTCGCTTTCAACAGAACTGTCACCACAGGAATATGCTTATGTGAAGTGTTCACCAGAACCATTAGCTAGTTCAATTTCCACTGCAGTACTTAAGTCCGAACCAGCATAAGATGTGTTATCCATTCAATTGCAAACAGCAGCTTCAAATTCGAAATCTGCTAACCCTGATATTCTTTTCCTTCTCGATTACATTGTAGAAATTGAAATGGAATTTACAATAGCATGAGTAAACATTTTCATTTAATGGCTTAACGATGATTGTAATTTTAAGATATTCATTTAATTAGTGAAGATAAATGGCATCGTTGCTGCTGGCAATATTTTCACCTCTGCTCTGTACGTCTTCATCTGGAGTACTTTGCAAGTGCATTAAGAAACTCAACATTAGCGGGGTAGAGTGGCTGGATAGCGGTCAGTCCAGGCATTGTGCATCAACGGTGTGCTGATGCTGCGGGAGGCGCAGAAACTAGTTAGGTACGCGGAGAAGTACACTGTTGTGCGTGAGGACAAAGAGGAGACAAAGAGAAGTTTCTGCTCCGTTAAAGGCCCGCGCTCCGCTCGCCTTTTGTGTTGGACCCGGTGTGTTACGCGCTGTCTCTCGCGTAGAAGCACTGCCCGTCGCTGCAAATGGGCTCGCGTTGGAGTTAACTTGTAGCGAGAAGAATGAGTGTGCACGACGAATGGTAAATCTGATGCTTGGTTTAATGTGCTACGGCAGGTTGAGAAGTAACAGTAGGAATCTCGGTGATAACTTCATCTAAAAGTTTCTGGTAATAATTTAATTCACTAAAAAGCGTTATTTAACTTATATATAATGGCATTTTTCAATTATTGTCACACGGTAGAACAATACTTTGTCTATCCTAACTCGTAACCTTTGATTATAAGAACAAGATGAGTAAAGAATTGGCTGCTACTTGGGGTGCGTATTGCGGTACATTTGTAGTGTCGAATATTATGAAGAAATCACGATCTTCGTGATCATAACTTCAACTAAACGTTTAGTAAAACGAATCATGGGGATGTAATCGTGTAGCGGTGATACAATTATGGCTAATAGCCTTTGGTATAAATAGTAAATAGGTTTCTTGGATTAATGAGTTGATGTAATGTTTTTTAATTTTATTCGATCTGAATTTGCCCTGCTTGCTCCATTAAAACAATTCAAATTTAGTTCAGATTAAAGTTCGATTACGTAATTTTACTTTCCCCAGCCACTGCAACTGGTTTGACGTGCCAATCGTACGAATAAACAAGTTTTCTGGAAATTCCTTTTCTTCTACTAATGAATTGCACGTAACTAATAAATAATTAGCATTTCAATCAATACTTGGTATTTATTTTCAATTTTTCTATTATAAATCAATTGAACACATAAATGTTTTAGTCATGTCACCTATTTAATATTTTATAAAATTAATGAAAATAGTTTTTATTTAAGATTCGTCACCGATCTTCGTCTTTCTCCGGTGGAAGTCGCCACGAAGATCATTCTTCGTATCTTGTTCCGCTCCAATGAACTAATATAACGAACTTTAATTGCGGCGTTCTGTAAGCTCATTCGATTTCCTAGCTTTGTTACCGCAGATGGGTGCCAGTTCCCGAACACTGTCCTACAATCTCTCTATAGAACGTCCTCACTGTTCGGTGTAGCTAGTAATAATCGTGTTTGATTCACAGAAAGAAATTTAACCATTAATTAATAATTTCCATTTTTTAGACTCGACCGACGCTATCTGCGACGGCTGTATCCATTAGGTCTTGCTCAGCGGGCCTCTTCTACTCTGAAGTCATCTTGTTTATTTTACCTCTCCGGTGTCCCCATAGAGTTATATACTGGTTGTCTATTCCCAATATATTGAGAGTCCCAAATATTCCGACTACTCGTATGTCACAATGTTTAGTCTAAAAAGTTGCAACTTTTGTTCAGTTTGAAGGATTTCCATAGCAATTGACACGATATTGAAAAGTAAGGGTGGTACAAACGCTCCCAAGTTGGCGTACGTCCCTGAATACCTGGCCTACGACTATTTTGGAGAGGGTAGGTGAAAATTCATTATTATAAAGGCAAAAAGTGTCTTGTCACTGCCGCCATGACATTTTCTTCCTCAGTCCTCTTCATCTCTGTATAGTTTCTGAAGTGTAGTTCGTTTTGAAATAATTCTAAAATGTTTATTCTAGGAATTCCCTCTTTTTCCAACTATTTTACAGTTCGAAAGTGTGCATTATTAGATTTTTTCAATATTTTTCGTGACAAGCACATCTCGCAAGCTTCCAAACAACTCCTGCCTCTGTATAGAAGTGTCTATCTTACATTTGTACACCTGTATACTACAGATATAACTTGTCAGTAACTTGTAACTTAATAACAACAGTTATTGCTCAAAATTTAGCAAAATACCCTGCGTTGCCGGTTGTTTTCTTATTCAATCCGTCTCTCTGTCTGTCTCTCTCTCTCTCTCTCTCTCTCTCTTTCTCTCTCTCCTATACACACACACACGCCGTGTGTCGCCGTCGCGCGCCGACCCGCATCATGAGATTACGGCATGCCGGGCAACGGTAGAAGAAAGAAGAAGAACCAGAAGGCTACGCATTCACAGGAATCTACTTCGTCTACACCCAGGGACCACTCGACCCCGCGGCAATCAAGAATTACGGAGTTTTCATCGGCACATAGTTGTGAGTCCCAAACTACTATGACAGACTCCACCCAGGTACAGGCAGCAGCCTTGCTGGTACAGACAGCAGCCTTGCCCACGGTGTGTGTGTGTGTGTGTGTGTGTGTGTGTGCGCGCGCGCGCGCGCGCGCGCTTCAAATATTGCTAATCTCGTGCTTTTTAAAATTTATTTTTATTTATTTGTTTATTTTAAACTTTCATTCATCGTATTAGAAGTTTCGTATTTCGCAGGGGCCCGTCCTAAGTTTTCGTTTAAAGAATTAGGTTTTGAATTTTCGTTGGGTAGTGTTTGGTAATCCATTTTTGCTGGGGTGGTCTCGGCGGAGATTATTTTTCCAGAAAGAACACTGGTGGCTGAGAGGGTTGCGTCCGAATGGCTTGTGAGAGTCCACAGGAGGGAACGGGTGTTACTCGTACCAGCTATACGCGTCGCTTTTACGCTTGAGCTTAGAACAAGCTCACCGGTTTTGGCTTGGCAACTTTCAGTGCGTGAAGAAGTGCTGTCCTGCCATCTTTCTTCCATAATAAAAAGTTTTAAAATGTGCAAAATACGCACTGGATGTTGCACTGTTAAATACTGTTAAACTTGAACACGAAATACTACTTACTACATTTTTGTATGCTCTAGTACCCGCAGTACATTAATAGAAAAAATGATCCCCCATGTTCGTTGACATTATTATATTTTATTAATAGAAAATTTTTAACCAATTTAATTAAAAATCTTTGACCACAAACTAACAGCTTTTTTCTAATTTTCTTCTTATACGTAAAAAACATACTTTTTACAAGAAGCTTATTAAAATTATAATAATAAATACATAAAAATAACTAACCTCATAACACAAAAAAGAATAAACATAACAAAGCTGAAGAATTAAAACAACACGAAAACCATAAATTTTCGAAGATTCTTATTTCTAAGAAAATAATACTTTTTAACATATTAAGAAACATTAAGCAAAATGAAAAAAAGAAACTAACCTTTTAATTAAAATTACAAATTTTTATTATATTTTCACAAACATTTTTAAACTTGTCATTTTCAACTTACTTTTCAAAATGTATTCTGCCAAATAAATAAACTGTCTATTTTGTGGCGTGAAATTGCATGTTTTATCGCACTCCAAGTCCCTTTTATAGAAATCGTGTGTGCACCAGTTTTAGGATCTTTGAATGTAATAGAATGATTGACTCTAAGATGGGTAAATCCTCCATCTTTAAGACAATCGTAAGCCTTCCAGCATTCCGAAATAACAATAGATTTCGGCTTGATGTAATTCTTCTGAAAACAAAATATAATTTTTTACTTTTTACTGTAATAATCTACATTAAAAAACTAACCTCTTGATGAACATTATAAATTGTCTTTATATATTTACAGACTTTAAAAAAAATTTACATTTAAATTTTTGTCTCCAAATATATTTAGTGAAGTAATATGTAAAAGAATTCCCATCTTTGTGGCGTGGAATTGCGCGTTTTATTGCACTCCAAGTCCCTTCAATTGAATTGGTGTGTGCACCTGATTCAGGATCTTTGAATGTAATAGAATGATTAACTCTTAGATGGTTAAAACCATCATCCTTTAGACAATCATAAGCCTTCCCGAGATCGGAAATCACAATAGATTTCGGATTGATGTAATTCTTAATGATGTCTAAGAGTACCTCCTTGCTACGACATTCAACGACCTTGAAAATGCACTGAGAGAAACCCCTTTCAACACCACCAAATACCCATTTGCCTTCCACTCTTTTCCCCCTATTATACTTCCTTTTACCAAATTTGCTCTCATCAGTTTCCACTTCAATACCCTCTCCACCCAGTGGTTCACTTTCATCTTCAAACACTTCAAAACATACCTCTCGACAAAAGCTCATTCAATCAGTCACTGTAGTCTCATTCACACCCGCATCCAAACATATGTGATCTACTCTTTCCTCCATCACAAATATGTAGGTAATAAGAAGCACCTTCCATATCTCCAAATGACTCCTCTCAAACAAATAATCCTTTCGCACAGACATTTTCAAGCAATGAGCATTCTCGCCTCTGACTCTACAAATCCACTCATAACAATCTGTTCTATCCTTTCTCTCAATAAACTTCATTTCTTTCTGGCATACATTACATACACGTCGAGACGCAAGCAAACCCAATTTCTGACGCCACTGAATCACATTCAAACTTCCCTTTTGGCTCAAATCATAAATAAATTCTGAATTCATGCCTTCCATCTCGGTGGACAGAGAAAAGTCAACTTGAAATGCAACTTGAAACACGCAAATCCACGCCACAAAATTCTAAACAATTTCACGATGCATAAAATCATAAAATTATGAAGTAAATAATTTTGTCGTCGTAGTAAAAACTAAATGTGTTATTAGGTGGCTGTTTAATTGTAATCCATTTCAACCAGCAAGCTTAAGTCTTAATTTTGTGATTTGAAAGAGTGTTGTGAAGTGTAATTTTAGATGTGAATTGAAATTTAAAGTGTGTCGTCATGGAGGAAAAAATGTTTCGTAATAGCAAAATCTATAGCTTTATATGGCATAGTCAAATTGTGTATATATTTATGCTTTGAATCAATGCCAGCAAAATTATTCTCTAGTGATTGAAGTAAACCGCTCAACTATAATATTGTGAATCACGAGAATAGGGAACCGAATCAGTGAACCAAAGGAACTGGTGTCACCCTAAACTCCGGATCAACCAATTAATCAATGCCAGCAAAAGTATTCTCCAGTGATTGAAGTGAACCACGTAATTATAATATTGTGAATCACGAGAAATGTGAACCGAATCAGTGAACCAAAGGAGCCGTGCCACCCTAAACTTCTGATCAACCGCTGAGGCTACTAGATTTGCATGTGGAAATCGTCTCTTGTGCATGTGGATTTGCAAACGGTGAAATTTATGATTCATTATTTCTTGTGATACCCAAGTCTGTATTGGCGCCGTTCGCTTGAAGCTCTCTTGAAGTGCTCGAGTAGCACGGCTCCTTTGGTTCACTGATTCGGTTCACTATTTCTCGTGATTCACAATATTATAGTTACGCGGATAAAAGGAACCAAAGGAACCGTGCCACCCTAAATCCGGGATCAACCACCCGTGAGTATCTGCCACTTCCACGACGGGCCGGTAACGAACTGGGGACCACCCGCACGAGCCCCTACTCGTACCCTTACACAGCATCCGCATTGACGCTATCGACGTATCGTCGGAATCTTGATCAACATGACGGAAGATTCGAGTTCCTCGTCGAACGTCTTAATGTGGAGTAGGGAAGGGGTAGGGGCTCAACTGGTGTGTTGCCGGGTGAAACTGAGTAACTCTGAGCTTAGCACCACCTGACCGCACCCATCTTGGCGCTATCGACATGAGTAACGCCGAGAAACTAGAGTCTAGGTGGACGTTTCCAGTCACCAAGAACCTCAAATCCTCCGGGCGTTGGTTGTCCTTGCGGTCTGTGTATACAGAGTGTAACGTTTCAATTCAATTCTTACGAATCATTTCATGTACATTCTTTCAAATTCTTTATTCCAATGTACTTCAATATTCATTGACTTTCAAGACCTATTTCGCTGCACTGTGATCAGCATTTCACAATATTCTTTATAAATCGTCTTACAACAAATTCTCTCTCTCTCGTCATTATCAACAACAACGTTGCTATCGTGATAACACAAGTGACGAACAATATTCGTTATTTGTATACCAAAGGTTACAAGAGACTATTCCAAATTCAGTGTGTGAATATGATAAGGTACCTATCCCAGGCTCTAAGAAAACATCTATAGAATATACTTCTCCCCGCATTATTCCACACACAGCTTGAGACCGCTTTATACGTAAAATAAAGATCATCGAACATCATAGAGAAAATTAATTTTTATTTTAAAAATAGTATTTAATGTAGGCATATTAGTTACCATTTGCTCTGTACAATTGTAAAAGGCTAAATTTCCTGTGACAATAGAGGTGTATGCGAGTCACTCGAAAAAAGGCGGATTAAGTTGCGAATCTATGCCACGTACAAAGCATACACAGGCTTTCCTGCTTGGAATAAAATTAACCGTTGTCTAGAAAAACCTACGTACGTCGGTAGAGCGAATCACGTGCACAAAATTAAGGCAAGAAGACTGAAAATGGGCGTTTGAAAATTCTACAATCTGAACTCTTAGAGACTGGAACGGTTTGCGTGTGACAATCTTTAAACCCTTTCCTCAGAGCTTGTGAAAAAGTAAAAATAAATTACTCTCTTTTAATTTATTGTCAGTCAATGAGAGCTTAATGCATGTTAAGTTACGATTTTCTGCTACCAAGTTGCGATACCTAATTGTCGAATATAATTAAATCTAACCTAAAAAGTACGTATTGTATCTCAACGTTTGGAACAATGACCCTTCATCTCGATTACATTTTTCGTCCATATTCACTGATCCTTCGAGCGAATACTGAAATGACACCTTGTTTTGCTTCTGAACGTAAATGTAACGTTACTGTCTGTATGCGTTTTCTAGAATTCAATAGAAAATATAGTTATTGAAATTATTGTTCTCCATGTCCTCGTAGTAAGTCAATTTCTTCACGAAGGGAACGATGAGAGATAATAGCCAAATCTGCAGTTTTGCCTCTGCAAATAGTTATTACACGGGAGTCAATATTTTCTAATAAGAGTTTTTCCAAAACAGTTGTTTCCATCTGTATTCAGAATTGAACTTGTAAATGGGTTAGGGTAGGGATCCCTGGACTTAGGAAAATGTGCACAGAATACCCTTCCCTCTTAATATGCCGCATAAAGTTTTGAACGGTTTTTGCCGTAAAATAAATAAATAAGTATAGCATATCTTAATAAATAGGAGTTGTTGCCGTAACAGAAATATGTCACGCCTATACATTCCTACCACCAAAGTTCTATAACTACACGTTTCCCATTTCTGCTTTCCAACATCAGGAATTCTAGAAAATGCATTATTCAGATCTGGATCACGTTTTTGAGCAAGTGAAAGAGCATCAAAACGTCCAACACTATAGACGAAGCAATCTGCAGCACAAAGCAAAATGCTCTTGTAAAATGTTGTAAGTGCATCAGTCTGCTAAATATTCCAAGCAATTTCGTGGTATTTTCTTGTAACAGTTGTAGTTTCTAATTAACTGTCTACTGTCCACGCTTAACTCCTTCACATCTCTCTTCTCGCTGATCTTCCGGCACTTTTCTGTTGTTTTTATTATTGAGTTAAAACGTTCTTCTCTTCAAGCGCATGAATTCTTCCTTTAAATTGAAATTGTAACCTTTCATTTGAATCTGAAAGTATCTTGTCAATTGCACTAAAAAGGTGATTGTGTTGCTCGTTCATTTTGAGCTTTTAGTTATACCTTACGAATTCTGTTTTCTTCTCTTCTAATTGTGCCTATTATCTCTGGATTCAACTGGAACTTCTTCTGGATCAACTTTGCTGTTTTTCGATGCTTGACAAATTTAACCACTTATGGGGAAGGAAGTTCTATCTTTTCCTGAAGGACATGTAGGAAAGTAAGGACATGACTGTCTTCAATTGTGCTTTCCTGTGCTGTAGTTAGTGTTTCAACTTCTCTTACAAAATAATTCAGAAATTATGCAGAGTTGTTGATTCACTCTCAGCATGCAAATAACGGTTCTCAAAAGTTGCATTACATTCCTTCTGAGCAACATATTTTCTCGTCTCGCTAAAACTTATCAATTGCTTCTTTTATTAACCTTTCTTGTGTTTTGATGAGAGTTGCTACCAACTCAGAAACTCGTGCAGTCATGCATGATACTCGTCGCTGCCATGACTCAGAATGCTACAATTCAAAACGGCCATGTTGAACGCGGATTTCGCATCCCCAACTTAGTATTTGTGTAATTGAAAGCAGCCCCGGTATTATCAGACTGGCTAACGTGTGATTTGTAATGTAGTAGATTTGGTATGTACCAGATCGATGAACTCCAACACCGTCTGACTAATCTCCATGAAAGTTGGCACATCTACGTATTTTTCATGGTTTTTATGCTATTCATTTTGTTGTAACTCCACTAGATGGCGCTGCAGCAAAAGATGGCTGCATTTTAATTCAATTTCCTTTCCAACTGAGCTCCACCTGGGCTTTATTGTAGCTGGGCGTGGCCGTGTGACGCAGGGCGAGGCCAAGGAGGACCAGACGGGCGCACAGTCGAATTATTCCTTGTGCCATTTTCCATTATATTGTAATATAGTGACAAAATAAAATAATAAATTTATTGCCCTCGAGTCTTTTCAACGATTACCCTGTTATCAATGTTGGAACTACTTAAGATATAGTGCATGCAATTTCTACTCCTATTACTAAAGGTTCATGAGACACTAACTCAAAATGTAATATTCTGATCCTAATTCATACCTAACAGTACAAATAAAAAAAATATTAAAAAAAATAACAAAGGAAAGTTACAATAGTTGACATTGATAGATCTCTGAATCTACTATTCTACCTTCTCGTGGCACATCAGCTCCAGGAACATGCACAGCTTCAAAACGTTCGTCGGTAGCTGTTCAGTTTGCTTAGTTGATAGTTGCCAGATGCTTGTTATTACTGGGTCAGAAGAAATCAATAGGAAAAGAAGCAGATCTTCATTGCCACGTACTCTAGATGACTTTCGAGTATTTCTTTCTCAACATGACTTGAAGTATTTGTGTCTGGCTTCCGTTGTGTCTTCGAAAAGTTGTCCTGTTGGGATGATCATTTCATTAATGCCATGCATTCAGCGCCATGAATTAATATTTTGTGCACTGTTACAGGCGTGAAGTAACCATCCGTATAAACAGTCATAAACTTTTGCCGTTTCAAATGCGTTTTTTCTGAAAGCTTCCGTTGTCACATTATATCCGCTCATTGTTTGTAAAACAATAGAGAAACGGTGAATGAGACTTTCATCTATCCCAGTGATATTAATATTCTGCTCCAGATTTTGGAAAAATGGCCGAACAGTGTTCCCATTGTTCGTTGTACCATTTCCTTGTTTTGGGATATCCATAAGGAACCCCATTTCCTTTCGAAATTAGACTCTTATTTGCATTTTCCTGGGATCTTACTGTAGAGTTTCTTCATATCTACGAACGAATTTATTAAAAAAATATAGTATATAAGAAATGTAAAGAAGGCACTCGAAGAAACGAATTTGAGCGTGAAAAATCAATAAAAAAACTTTTTTACGGCAAGGTTTTTTAAAATTATTTGTTTTAGATTGTTAATTTGCTTTGGAGATGCATCACAAATAAAGACTTTCTGAGAGAAGGCTTTAACGTAAGTGAATTATTCACTTTCCCACATAGATTTCAACAATTTGTAATATATAGAGATATCTGCAATTCCATTATTCAATTTTGATGCTTGAAGCTTCTTAAAGTTTTCTTCTAAACGAGCTATTTCTGCATTTGTCCTATGTGGTGTCACCTTCACAAATTCGAATTTAATGCCTTTTTGTTCTCTTCAAATATGAGGATAATTCTTTTGCAGGTCTACCTTTCGTCGTGTTTCAGCGCTTTTTCCTTGAAACATGCCATTTCGTCGCCCACTCATGCTGTGTTCCATGCCGCGAATCAATTTACAAGTCTGTTACAAGCCTTTCATTTGTCAGTAATTTGGCAGGTGAATCTCCGTGTATTCTCACTTAATATTGCCTCTGAAATACTTCCAAAAACATTACGGGAAACATACTGCATTACCATTTTCCTAGTCCGTAAATCTGTTGCATGAGAGAGTTCACCCTCACGCAAGAGCATGAATAGCTCCCGTCGAGTGACTATAGGAGTATTTGAAAAAATCATTTTTTTCTAAATTTGGGCAAAAATGTTCCACCGTTTTGTTTCAGAGAGTTTGGGGAATATAATTGTGCAAAGACCATTGTTGTCAATTGCTAGCAACTTAAGATAACTCAATTTAAATTTCCAATCACTAAGAAACATGTCTCCAACACATGGTGATACATTCGCATATAAAATACTACCAAAAATGTAAAATTTTCTATTAAACGTTAATGCATTCTAAATAATATACTTTCCGGATTCTGTTTCATATCGAACAATCAAATAATGCGTAACAGTTCAGTAGCAGTGGGCTATACTAATAACACTAAGCCTGTCAAAGCAGAACTGAGACACGGCTTCGGGTGCGGCTCGGAAGCGCTCGCTGAACAGACCCACCATTCTTCTGAGAAATGAATGTTGCACTTATGGGGACTGGTACAGTCCTGGCAAGACGATATGGAACCCGACCACGAAGACATTCATTCGTTTCGAGCATATGCATTTTTGATTTAAATACCGCTAGATTCTGGGAATCAATCACAGAGAGAGAGAGAGAGAGAGTGTGTGTGTGTGTGTGTTTTTAACGACGGGGGAAATGCATTTACGCACTATCGACCCAGACTCACATATCTGGGCCGACTCGTGTGGGACTCATCCGTGGATAATACCCACTAAAACCCTACGTCCTCCTTCGCCCCACCTACGGAACCGCCGTCAGGCATTACTTCGTTAGGTGGGGTGGTGGGGCTATTCTAGCCCTCCTCCTTTACGCCTTTAATGGCTTTCACTTCTCGCACGCTCATCAGCTCTGAGGCGTCGCATGACCCGGGCAGCGTACGTCGCAATTGCGGCCCATCTGTCTTCCGTGGACATCATCAATGGGATGGTGTTCTCCGGTGTCAGGCGCTGTTGCAGGATTTCCCGCAGCTGGTCTCTTTCTCCTGAGAATCGCGGGCAGTTGTACATCACGTGCTCCACATCCTCCTCCTGTCCTGGGCAAGCTGGACACATCGGGTCGTCATCTAGCTTAAATCGGTGCAGGTACGCTCTAAAGCATCCATGCCCCGTCAGCAACTGTGTCACGAAGAAGTCCACTTCTCCGTGAACCCTCGACGCCCACTCGTTGATCCGTGGGATAAGACGGTGGGTCCACCTGCCGTTCAGCGTTGCGTCCCAACGGTTTTGCCACTGTCTCATCGTTTCCCTCTTCTCTTCATCCAGCGCAGCGAGGGCTTCTATTCGCGAGCCGTGTCTTCCCTGATAGTAGATCCGTCGGCGCTCGTCCGCCAGAATCTCTATAGGCGTCATTCCTGCTACTACGCATACGGCGTCATATGACACCGTGCGGTACGCACAGACCACTCTCAGAGCACTCCGACGGTAGACAAATATGGCCCTCCTGGCGTATGCTGCTGTTGCCAGGGTGCTGGCCCAAATGGGCGCTGCATACAGCAGGGTCGAGCTAACCACGGTCGCGAGTAGCTTCCGCCTGCTTTGCCTGGGGCCACCGGTGTTCGGCATAATGCGCGACAGGGCAGAGATCACACCATCCGCTTTCTGGCTGACGAGTCGAAGATGTTCGTCGAAATGGAGACGCGCGTCGATCCATACGCCGAGGTACCGCAGGTGTGGCCCGGACTGGATCTTATGTCCCCCCACTCTGAGGGTGATGGTCTCTCGTGTCTTCCTACTGGTAATCAGCACTGCCTCAGTTTTGTGATCGGCCAGGACCAGCCCGACCAAAGACAGCCACCGGCGAATTATCGCGATGGAGCGGTTGGCCACGAGGGTAACGTCCTCCAGGTGCTTGTCCACTACGACGAGCGCCACGTCGTCAGCGAAGCCAATGGTCTCCGCGCCATGTGGTAACTCCAATCTCAGTACCGCGTCGTACATGATGTTCCAAAGTAAGGGACCCAGAACCGACCCCTGTGGAACACCACCCGTCACGTCATAGCGCCTCGGACCGTCATCTGTGTAGTACAACAGGACTCGATCTTTGAAGTAGTCGCTGATGATTGTCCTGATGTACACTGGGACTTCCAGGAGATGAAGGGCATTTAGAATGCAGCTCCACCTCGCTGAGTTGAAGGCGTTTTTAATATCCAAGGTCACGACGGCGCAGTACTTCTTAGTGCCCCTTTTCCAGCGTGCTCCTGATATGGCCTCTCTAGCAATGCTCACCACTTTACCGATTGCCTCCACTGTTGAGCGCGCCTTTCGGAAACCGAACTGGTTATCGGAAAGGCCGCTGTTGCTTTCGACGAAGGTCTCAAGTCTGCTGCACACAATTCGCTCCAGGATTTTACCTGCTGTGTCCAACAGGCAAATCGGGCGGTAAGATGACGGATCGCATGGTGGTTTCTTGCCCTTAGGCAAGAGCACTAGCCGTTGTCGTTTCCAGCAGCGCGGGAAGAAACCTTCCCTCAGACATCTGTCTAGAACGCCCAAGAAGAGGTCAGGGCAAGCTTCGATGGCAACCTTCAGAGCCGCATTAGGTATTCCGTCCGGACCCGGAGCTTTAGTGTCCCGGATCCGGCGGCAAGCATTCCGAAGTTCATCTGGGCTGACTGGGGGCACGTCCGTGGGTCGATGTATCGGGACTGCGTGGTTCGTCTCCGTCTGGGACGGGAAGAGAGTGGCCACGATGTTCTGCAGTAGGTTTGGACAGGTCGGGGACATGTTGACCGCGCCGTTCAGCTTGGTCATAACGATTTTGTACGGCTTGCCCCATGGGTCCTCATCAACCTCTCGACACAGCTCGCGCCAACAGAGACGTTTGCTCGCTTTGATGGCCTTTTTCAAGGCGTTGCGATCATTCCGGTGTTGTTCCCGCAACCTCTCAGAGTCGGGCCGGCTCCTTGCTCTTTGGCACAGACGTCTGCTCTTGATGCATTTCCTGCGCAGTTGAGCAATTTCTTCGTTCCACCAGTAAACCGGTGGTCGGCGGTCGCTTGGTGAGCACCTCGGCATAGAGGCATCGCATGCATTGACAACATGCGTCATGAGTTCCTCTGCCTGCTCTTCCGGTGGTCCTTCAGATATGGTCACATCTTCCATCATGACGACGAGGGCCTTCGTGTCCAGTTTTTTTGTGCTCCACTTGCGACTGGGCTGGTGCAGTGTCCGACGTTTCTCGGGTTTACCCATCTCCATGAGAATAGCATGATGGTCACTATGCGTGTATTGGTCGCTCACAACCCAGGTTAGACCCGAGCGAGCAATGCACTCGCTCACGAATGTCAAATCGACTATGGAGCTATCGCCATTTCGAGAGAAGGTTGGAGAGTTCCCGGTATTTGCTAGGACAACGTCCAGTGAGGCTAGATGGTCTAGAAGGGCCTCTCCTCTTCGGTTCGTTACCCTGCTGCCCCACGCTGTAGCCCATGCGTTGAAATCGCCAGCGATGATAAGGGGTCTCCGTCCTCGTGCATCGGCCACCAGTCTGTTCAGCAACGTTTCGAATTCGGGTATTGAGAGACTAGGGGGTGCATATACACTGTAAATGTATATGCCATCTGCCACAACCCCGGTAAAGCCGGTCGATGGTACAGTTATGACCTCCCGGACCTGACGCAAACCGTAAGTCCATATCGCGGCTCGACTTGACCTGTCTGAAAACCAAGTAGGGCCCTCCATGTTCTTGTACTGCTCGCAAAGAATCGCCACATCGATCTTAAGGTCTCTCACCGTTTGTTGCAGAAGGTCCTGGGCCGCCTCGCAATGATTTAAATTTAGCTGGAGAACTCTCATTTTCTGTTATCCATTGCCTTCATTGCTACTTGATACGCCGGACACGTGAAACTCCCCGTCGGGTGGTTCCTCTTATCTTTGCAGAGCACACACCTCGCCTCAGGGCTTTTGCAGGCCTGACGTAAGTGGCCGTCTTCTCCGCATCGGTGACAGGATTTCGACCTGTCCGTCCCTTGGCAGTCACGTGCCAGATGTCCGAACGCCCAACAACGATAACACCTCCGCACAATTACTTTTTCTCTAACGCGGCAGTTCACCCACCCAATGCGAACTCGGCCGCTCTTCAATGCCCTCCTGGCTAGTTCCGTCGGTAGACGGACCACTGCAGTTTGTGTGCCTCTAGGCCTTCCGTACGGATATGACACTTGCTAGCTCAACAGGTGATTTCACTTCCCCGCTTACAGCTTCACGCACTTCAGCCGCCGTTGTCAGCTCGTCAAGGTCGCGAATCTCGAGAGTCATTTCGTCTCTCCGTGTCGTTACTCTTGCTAACTCGCCCAGTTTTCTGGAAATAGCTTCAGATATCTCGGAGGCTGCTGCAGACTTCCGCAACTCCAGCAGCAGGTATCCAGCTGCATTCCTCCTCACCCCTGCGACGTTCTCACCAGCATCTTTCAGAGATGGGTCGCCCTTGATCTGCCTTAGAATGCCAGCATAGGAAGGGCCTTCGTCATTTGCCTTAACAATAACGCATTCGGGGCGATAAGAGCGCGGCTTCGGCGGCCTCTGTCTCTTCCTTCTTACGACATGCCAATCCATCTCATGATTTTGGCATGGTGTCTCATCAGATGGTTTGTGCAGTTCCTGAGGAACTTCAGCATGTTGAATGTTCCTTCCCTGCACCGACTCTGAAAGCTTCTTCTCTGCCACTGCCGTAGATTTCAGCGGTCTCACTTTCCGCGACGAAGTTCGTCCACCGCCTACTGCGGTCCGCAACTCCGCCGCCGCTGTCGAGGGCCCGCCACAATCATCAGCATTCGGGCCAATATCAGAAGTCTGCGGTGGAGCCTGCGTCTCCACCTCCACCGTCCTCAGGCAAATCACATCATTAATTGCGGTTCGCAACTCCGCCGCAGCCACCGAGGGCCTACCACGGTCATCAGAATTCCGGCCAACACCCGACGTCAGCGGCAGAGTCTGTGTCCTCGCCTCAACAGTCTTCGGACCAATTACATTGTTCCCCGCAGGCTGCAACTCCGCTGCTGCTGTCGAGGGCCCTCCATAACCAGCGGTATTGGGATCGACACCCCATGTCTGCGGTGAAGTCTGCGTCTCCGCCTCGACTGTCTTCGAGCTAATTACCGATAGTGACTCCTCCATGTCCACCATCTCGTCAAAGTCAGCTCTAATGGAGCTCACCATACGCTTTATCTCCCCGTGGACATTATTCCTTGGCAGGACAAAATTCAGGAGATCCCCGATCTTCTTCCCCAACTCCAGAAACTTCACTTTCCTATTCTCCTCCCGGACACTCTTGTGAGCTTGGCTCCCCCCAAAATCCATGGAGCCGGCACCGACTATCGGGGCTTTCACCCGATCAAAATCGGTGGCGAGATTCGGCGTCAACGCTCGACTCGCTTGGGGTAGTAAGTTTTGAGGCTCACTCATACCCATCACTGGTTTATTTTCGGGGTGACCTTCCCTTAGCGTTTTATATGCTACCGCCAGCAGAAATGGAATTGGAAGGAGGGTGAGAAAGGAATTTTCGTAGGGATAGGGAGCAAGATCTCATAAGCTACTCAGTCCACCTATTGGATCTTGTGGGATGGGAGGAAAACTAGGTGGGAAAGTAGGGATATTTGGGGAAAGGGCAGCGGACAGCTGCTCCTTTTAGTCGCCTTTTACGACAGGGGGAGGTCCCGTGGCGCTATTCTACAAAAACCCCGGCACCACACAGGTTGTGTGTGTGTGTGTGTGTGTGTGTGTGTGTGTGTGTGTGTGTGTGTGTGTGTGTGTGTGTGTGTGTGTGTGTGTGTGTGTGTGTGTGTGTGTGTGTGTGTGTGTGTGTGTGTGTGTGTGTGTGTGTGTGTGTGTGTGTGTGTGTGTGTGTGTGTGTGTGTGTGTGTGTGTGTGTGTGTGTGTGTGTGTGTGTGTGTGTGTGTGTGTGTGTGTGTGTGTGTGTGTGTGTGTGTGTGTGTGTGTGTGTGTGTGTGTGTGTGTGTGTGTGTGTGTGTGTGTGTGTGTGTGTGTGTGTGTGTGTGTGTGTGTGTGTGTGTGTGTGTGTGTGTGTGTGTGTGTGTGTGTGTGTGTGTGTGTGTGTGTGTGTGTGTGTGTGTGTGTGTGTGTGTGTGTGTGTGTGTGTGTGTGTGTGTGTGTGTGTGTGTGTGTGTGTGTGTGTGTGTGTGTGTGTGTGTGTGTGTGTGTGTGTGTGTGTGTGTGTGTGTGTGTGTGTGTGTGTGTGTGTGTGTGTGTGTGTGTGTGTGTGTGTGTGTGTGTGTGTGTGTGTGTGTGTGTGTGTGTGTGTGTGTGTGTGTGTGTGTGTGTGTGTGGTGCCGGTTTCCGCTAGTGAATATGTAAAATGATGATTACATTAGAAGCTATGAACTAACAGTTCACCTATTCTTTGAAAATATCTCATCAACTTGCTTAAGACAACGACCATAAGCATTATATACAAGAATTTTCTAAAGCTCCCATTACAAGTAAAAGCGAGTGTTCAGGCAGCGAAATAGCTGAATGTAAGTTTGGGAGAGCATAGCATTGTTGATTAAAGTCAAAATGACAATGGAACATCGCCTCTTCTGTCGCAGTAGTTCTCTCGTCAGACAAGAATGTTCTGGAAAATAAATGACACACAATTTACAAGTATTGTTACTTGGCGAAGGAAACAAAGAGTATTGAAGTCGTCACCATTACCTCTGCCCAACGAAAAGTGCCGTTTCCTTACTAATTCCGTGCCTTTAGCTACTTGTTTCTATTACAGTGCCTGGCACGCTCTGGGTAGAATCCTGAAGACTTTCCAAAATGCTTTTTACGACGATGCTTTCCGCACTCCTTGTCGTGACAAGGCGATCAGCCGTCTGATATAGAAATTCTCAGCATCTCGCCCTTGCCAAATTACGCGGGAGAGTCCGGTGGAGCTTCGCCAGGAGCTGGTGCGATCTTTCGGTGGCGCTCCGCACTAATAGGACAAGTTGAAATCGACTTCAAGGAACTTGCACGAAAAAATGAATTTAAGGAGACCAAAGAAAAAGAAATTTGCGCGGGATTTAGGAGAAAATTAAGACTATCTCGAAGGCGCCAAGTTTAAAATGTATGATCTTTTCCTTTGAAACGCCTTCAAAGAACATTAAACGCCCTGTTAAAAAGACAAGGCGCCAAATTCGAAGTAATTTGGCCGGCAATGTGTCAACATTATTCCCGCCCCCGAAAGGCATCGAACCCGGTTACGAGTCGCAGGGCCAGGACGCTGTAGAACTGACTGTCACTTTCGACGAGCAGCGAATTCTGCCATCCTGCTTCGAATATGCTTGATAAAGCAGCGAGTTGCAGGGTGTTAATAGTTGCTAGACGTGACTCCGATGAGTATTCACACGGTCGGCCGAAATGGAATTTGAAAGCAATGTCTGGACGAGGGCGACGAATGCGCTTTTTTGAAAAGCTGTTTTCGAAAGGCGAGATTAGAGAGACTGCGATATAAAAGGTCGGTGTTCCATGACCGAGTGCAATAAGTAATGAACGAATGGGGTACCGGGCGGTACCTTGGTAATTCGATAGAGAAAAACAACAATAAAACAAAGCAAAAGGACTAAGAATGAACTAAACAAAACACGGTTTTCGTGCGAACGAATGTCACGAATACCATCTTCCCGCGTGCTGTGCCAATTCAAAGACAAATAAGAGAATGTAACAAAAAACAACAACAACGAGTTAAGATATAATTATTATAGCTCGTATCACTGAGTGGATTCACGAACCTGAAATTCAAAACAAAATAAACATCGTTTGGAGCTGTGAACTCCCCAAACGCACAAGAGACCAAATTATTAAGATTAAGATTAAGAGTAGGTAAACCAAATGTATTGGTCGATGCTTCAATGCACCATAAAAACAAAAATAAAAAGATAAAAACGGTTCGATTTCTGGGCGATGTGTGTCGACAATACGAATGAATAATCAAAGAGAAGAATGAACTCTCTACCTCGTGCTGTGATCGATGCAATTTTGTATTTGTGAGTTTTATTACAGTGCAACTTCTGTCGTCACCACTCTTGCACACAGACCAGGGCGCCTAGAGCATGTTATTTTCAAAGGTTTCCCAATTTGGACGTTTTCTTGGCTGGATATTTAAAGAATCCTACCAGCAGATAACGATAGACCTAATTTTGATTAAAATGATTGGGCGAGTCATTCTAAGTCCGGAAGTGAAGAGTCGTAGACGCCCTGTTGGGGTGAGTGATGAGCTTCGAGTTGGCACTGCAAACAGTGTTTTATCTAATCCTGTT
This sequence comes from Gryllus longicercus, assembly GCA_038098605.1. NCBI lineage: Eukaryota > Metazoa > Arthropoda > Insecta > Orthoptera > Gryllidae > Gryllus > Gryllus longicercus. The sequence goes on along the minus strand of JAZDUA010000169.1, from coordinate 1,764,704 downwards.
TTAATCACATGTAATAACAAGAAAACTAAAATCAACAGAAAGAAACAAGAAACGACTAGAGTCGGGGGTGGCTCGGGTAGTATCAGGTCCCCGGGAGCGCCAAGGCCCGTGGCAATATCTAAGAATCGATATTGTACCCTGAGGGATCTCATAGATCTCTGCAAGTTTACACAGCAATTTAGAAAGTGAAATACAATTTTGAATGAGAGAGCGTTTTAAGTGTTGTTTTTTGACAATTGGATAATAAAGGAGCGTGGGTCCTGTTGGACCGAATCCTTTCAGAGCCGCTGTAAATTAGCTTGTGGTCAGGTTTTCCACTGTGTTTAAGTGGAGATCCCTCGTTAGTGGTATGACAGGCGCGTACCCCGACCCAAGGTTTACAACGTGCACTGCATTTACTAATGACTGACTTTGTTAGAGATGATCTGTATTAGATTATGATGAGAATTGAACTTTTTGAAAAGTTCTAGCATGATAAGATTCCTCCTTAGCATAAGGGGAAGTAAGAAAGTATGTGAACGAGGTATCAATTGTACGTTACCTCTCACACGTTATTTCGATAAATGATTCTTGGGTAGCCTTAGTGAAACCCAATGTTTTCAGAGCCGTTATAAATTGACTTGTGGCCAGGTTTTCCACTGTAATTAAGTGGAGATCCCTCGTTAGTGGTATGACAGGCGCGTACCACGACCCAAGGTTTATAACGTGCCCTGCAAATACCAATGACCGACTTGATCGAATTGGTACGCATTAGCTTGTGCTAATAATTGAACCTTATTGATAGATTCTGATAAGATAGAGACTCCTCCTTATCGTAAGGGGTAGTAAGAAAGGTATTCTGAATGAATTAGCAATTAACGTTAAGAAGTAGTAATGAAATAGTGTTACCACCTTCATCGATCACAGGCAGCACATTCCGTTGAGAAATCTAGTTGTAGCAATTACATTAAATTGAAATGTCGAATGCTCACTTTGTGAAGACAGCTTCTTGTCAATAGCAATTTTGTTGCCAGCATCGTGTGGCTAAAACTCATAAATAATAAATAAATAACTAAGGAATAAATAACTCATAAATAAAAAAACCATAAGCGACAGAATTATTAGTACACTTGATGCAATTAGGATTCTATACACAGAAATGTAGAATGTAGTTACTTATTGTATGTTAGTGCATCCTGCTATGACCGAACCTAACAGGGTATCCAAAATGACAGGGATTTCATTAGGTCGTGATACTTTTTCTTTGAAAACTTCAAAGAACACTGAGGAGTTTAATAACATGTCAACCTTGTTCGACAAATGAAACGTGTCATCTGCTAGTTTGAGATGTGCTGGAATTTTTAATTTTGACAAATCAAGGGATGTTTGAGGCAATTTTGATGAAATAGATGGAACTATTAAACATTGCACCCCGGTTTGCCAATCATTAAACCGAGATTTGATAGTTACATTCACTTCCCCATTTGATACTGATTTTAGATAATTAACAGAATGTATCAAATAGTGACACTTTGTTCTTGGAATATTTAGTAGTTGGACAAGGCCTTCCGTTATAAAACAAACTTCACTACCCGAGTCTAGCAATGCTCTGACTGGTATATCGTTACCCCTTTTGTCAGTGACCAAAATTATAGCAGTTGGCAACAAACCCCGAAATTTCTTTGCTTCAGTAAAGACCATATGAGATAAAACTTTTTCAGCCTCTCGCGGTTCAGCACTAACCATAGAGCATTCTCCTTCCTCTGGGGAAGATTGAGATTGTACTTTAACAAGAGTTCCTACATCTGATTTTGAGGTTATGTTGAAATTCACTACCTGTTTGTTATGATTCGGGTCATGCAAAAGAGAGTGATGCTTTAGAGTACATACCCTACATGTCCCTTTGCTACAAGGGTGGTCTTTGACAGCTTTGGACAAACAATTCATGCACAATGAATTTTTACGACACACCTGTAATCTTTCTTGCACCGTTAACTGTTGAAATTTCACGCACTTAAACAACGGATGTTTCTCTGGACACAAAATGCATCGACTGGAATCACATACATTTATAGCAAACGCCCTGAAGTTAGATGCTGTTTGATGAGGTTTTCCAGTTGCAACAGAATTTGGTTGTGATTCATTAAATTCCAATGCATTTGCCCTATGGTTTAAGAAATCAAATAATTCCTGTAATCCTGGCATTCTTTGTGCCGAGCCTTTGCTAAGATACCAAGATTCTCTAGTTTTGAAATCCAGCTTTGAGAGTATTAAATGCTGCAAGATTAATTCACTTAAATCTATATCGAGTGATATCGATTTAAGTCCACACCAATTTGTGGAAATTTGAGAAATGAATTGTTTGAGAGAAGATGAACCACCTTTTGTTTGGGGCAAATTGAGCAAAGCTTTAATATGGGTGTCTATTATTTTGGTTCTATTTGAGTATCTATCAACTAATAATTCCCAAGCCTTATAAAAGTTATCACCTGACACATTCAAAGCACTGACAAGCATAAAAGGTTCCCCTTTTAAATGAGAAAGCAGATGCATATATTTTTCAGTAGGACTCAGTGAATGATTTTCCACTACTGCGGTTAAGAAGATATCATGAAATTGCATGAACTGATCGTACATCCCTGAGAAAGTGGGCAATTTCACATGTGGTAAGCATCCCATAGGACTAGGCTTAACGACATGTGTTTTTTCTGATAATTTGGCCAATTCAGAACGACATTGGCTATTAAATTGCATGTATCTGCTTTCCAAGTTCTCAAATGAGGGGGTTAAATCATCTAAAAATTCTTGCTTTATAGCATCTTCAACTGTAAATCTAATATCTTTCCACAATTCCTCACCCCTGTCCAAGAAACATTCTAAATTTGGTCTGCTTATATCTGAGAGAGAATTAAAATTCTCTTCGATTCTAGTCAATGTTGAATCTAAATACAGCCATTTAGAAAAAATCTGACGTCTTTTTAGAGGCATTTTAGACTTACAGTTTGTGAAGTGCTTAAGCTATACAGAAAATCACTGATATGTGGTTTCTTTAACCAAAACAAAGATAGATGTTTGAAAGAACCACTATTACACTATGCACACAACTGAAAGTGTCACTTATAATTTCACAATTATATATTTAATCACTACTTAAAGAAAAAACACAAAAGATAAGACTTTCAGATACACTAGCACAAAACTTATTGCTCCCGGGTTTCGGCACCATTGTTCAGGCAGCGAAATAGCTGAATGTAAGTTTGGGAGAGCATAGCATTGTTGATTAAAGTCAAAATGACAATGGAACATCGCCTCTTCTGTCGCAGTAGTTCTCTCGTCAGACAAGAATGTTCTGGAAAATAAATGACACACAATTTACAAGTATTGTTACTTGGCGAAGGAAACAAAGAGTATTGAAGTCGTCACCATTACCTCTGCCCAACGAAAAGTGCCGTTTCCTTACTAATTCCGTGCCTTTAGCTACTTGTTTCTATTACAGTGCCTGGCACGCTCTGGGTAGAATCCTGAAGACTTTCCAAAATGCTTTTTACGACGATGCTTTCCGCACTCCTTGTCGTGACAAGGCGATCAGCCGTCTGATATAGAAATTCTCAGCATCTCGCCCTTGCCAAATTACGCGGGAGAGTCCGGTGGAGCTTCGCCAGGAGCTGGTGCGATCTTTCGGTGGCGCTCCGCACTAATAGGACAAGTTGAAATCGACTTCAAGGAACTTGCACGAAAAAATGAATTTAAGGAGACCAAAGAAAAAGAAATTTGCGCGGGATTTAGGAGAAAATTAAGACTATCTCGAAGGCGCCAAGTTTAAAATGTATGATCTTTTCCTTTGAAACGCCTTCAAAGAACATTAAACGCCCTGTTAAAAAAGACAAGGCGCCAAATTCGAAGTAATTTGGCCGGCAATGTGTCAACAGCGAGTTTTTATGGATACCTGGCTAAGAAGACCAAATGAAATACGGTCTCTATGTACGTCAGTGATATAGAACAGGGCACATGGCATTCTGCAAACAGTGTTTATTCGACTTGAATTTCCTTCAAACTGGCTCTCAACATCTAATAATTTTCACATATTTAATGAACTCTGCAATTAAAAGGGTATTATATTTCCAGTACAGATTAAAAGGGATATTTTTTGTATATTTATATTTTCTTGTAAGAATCATATTCATTAATCAAAAACAACCTTTAAAGGCAATTGCATTGACTTTTGAGTATAAGAACAATCGTACAAAATAGTTGAAGCTGTCAGCACCGCAAAACATCTGCTTCTTATAAATCGTGCCTTTCGACTCTTAGATTCTAACGTATTTATCTTCCCTCTACAGACAACACATCGTAGAAATGTTAGTCGATCTGAGTAAGCAAACAATAACACACCATTCTCGTAAATCGGAGAGCGGCTACAACACCCCCGTTCGCAGTGGCGAAAAGTGAGGAATCTGCGATGGCGTAGATCCTCCTCGCAAATGCCTGCCGGCTTGGGGCAATTTATGGATGTTCATATTCTGTCGCTAGTGAAACAGACATTTTTTCCGGCTGTGGTCGACAGCCGTGAAAGAACCAGTGAAAGTGGGAGAAGGCTACCTCGTACACGTTTGTGTCGTAAAAGTTCATGCAAAAGCAATAAAAAGGTCCGGGATGAGATTATGCTATTGGCTTGTAATGTGCGAGAGACTCGTCAGATAGGTTCAATGTGTTCGTCGAGGAACGTAAAAAAGATGATGTTATCTGGGTATGTATGGATAATAGAAACTGAAATTACGCAGAACATTGTCCATGAAATTGTGAAACGTTTGACCCGCATTACGAAAGCAGAAATTCATGAATGGGAACTCGAATAACTGTCATATATAGTTGCTTTTTTTAACGATATTACGATCCCATTGGTTTAAAGACTATTTTTATAATCATTGAAAGACGACAGACATGATTATTAATCTAATTAGTACTTTTTAAACGTTTTTTACAATCATGTTTGTCATAATTCAATTATTACAAAAAATAACCGTGTTTATGTCAATGGGATTGTATCGATTAAAAGTTGTGGTTCTAAAACAGCACATGCTTTCTCGCCCCTTTAGTAACGGTTATTTAATAATGTTGTAGCGTATTTGTGTCTATATCAAAACGTCTCAATCGATGAGCACTGACATTAAAGCGCGCATGCACCAATGGGCGCTGCCTAAATGAAAATGGAACAGTTTTGGACCGGTTCATAATTCATACAAACCAATAAACCATACATTTCAATCGCAAATAAAGTAAAAAAAGTCGTTTTCCAAAAAACTAATTTCAAGAGCTAATTACAACAGACTGAGACAAAAATATTTATCTCCAATTTTGAAGTTTTATTTTTTTTCAGTTTTCAAAAAATAGGGGAAGTCAACTAAAATGAGACTTGTGCCATTCTGTTCAACTTTTGCACTGTTCATCGTGATTTGTATGCGGCTCAGAATGTGATTTTGGTTGTAGTTAATTGTGAAGCCGTAATCTGCAAAAATGTGCAATTTCGTTCTTGAATGTTTTCTCGGAGGTCACTAGATGGAGAGAGAGAGAGAGAGAGAGTGCGCGTGCGTGCGTGTGTCTAATATATATATATATATATTGTAATACTACCGGTTACCTGTGTAACCGAATAGCGGCCCTGACGTTGGCTCAGTCGGTGATGGAAGGAATTGTCTGACAGATACAATGGCAGTACGAAACAAACACTGTGATCACTGGTAAAAAATTACTTTATTCCTGGGCAACAAAAATTAAGATGCCCCAGGGAAGTTACACTCTTAAACCAAATAAAAGAATAGTGGGAAAATTAGATGAAGTTAAACGAAGATGGAAAGTTAATAATAGGAGTTAAGCTTAAAAAACTAGGAAGAATTACAACTAACAATTACAATTGGTGAAAATTCAGTGTGTCATAGCGTGACACCGCATTACTAAAAAAAAGATTACAAAAAAAAAACGGGCGGTAGCCCCAGAGCGGTATTGCCTGTGAATAGATTCTGTTGTGCGGCCGGAACGGACCCCGGCGCGGAGAGCAGGGGCGGGCGGGGCGACCTTGAAGAGGCGTGCGTCAGAGGCCAATGCCTCCCCTCGCCGGCAGCTGAGCGGTGTCCCGTGACGTCATCGAGGGAACGGCGTCTGGCAGCGATGTCTGGCAGCGATGTCTTGGAGGCGAACGCCGGGAATTTCTCCCGGTCTCGGGAGCGGAGTAATCAGCCAAGCGTCTCTTCCGATTCTTATGACCGTCGTTCTCAAGTCCGATTTCAAAAAATTAAGAAATCCTTCACGATTAATTCAAACTCCAGAGAAGTTTCTCTGTCTACTGACTAATAGCTTCCCACCGGCGCTGCTTCTCCCTTGACTACCCTGCGTCTTCTCCTGCTCTGGCCCTTCTGACTATTGAAAATTTTATAAGTCCGGCAGAGGCGAATTTTCCTCTGACCGAAGAATAGCCCCCCGGAAGAAGCTTCTACCCCGACTGCTCTGCCTAGCGTTCAAATCTCTTCTGATTTTCTCTCCGTCGAAATTTTATAAGGTTAACTTTGCCCCCCACCCTAATATTCTCGTATGCCCGAGTCCCTTGTAATAGTCGTGTAGCTATTGGCTAAAAGTAGCGGCGCAGTGAACTTTTTTCAGCCAATCGCCACGCGAGAAGCCATGGAACTTTCCGCCATCTGCGCCACTGCGAGCATACAGTATGTTCTTGTTCCTTCTCAAATACATCGGGCGTTCCCGCACGAGGGCTCTCCGGTGAAGGAATTATCGATTTGGGGATTTCGTAGATGTTCTGGCATCCGCGCGCCTGCCCTCATCAATGTTTTGACGCCGGCCCTTGTAACGACCTTCTTAATGGGCCGGCGTAAATTGCCACTAGACGGTGGGCTGCGCGCCTGACTCCGTCTGTTATTTTCCCAGTAAAATTCCTTTAGTCTGGTTAATTTTTATCTAACTTGTCTGAGGAATTCTGTACCGTGAGCATACAGTGTTCTGTTGTTCCATCTCGACAGGCGCCCCAAAGAGTTTCTCGACTCGGCTGCGTCCGAGTGCATTTCAATTAATTTTTCTAACACCAGCCCTAACAGCAACTTCGTAATGTGCCGGAGGCGCAAGGGACGGTCATTAAAGCGGTGGGTGGGCGTCTGACGCCGTCTGTCTATTCTTTCAGAACAAATTCCTTTGGCCTGGTTCATTTTATTTGAGGAATTCTGTATCGCTACAATACAGTGTTCTATTGTTCTATCTCGACAGGCGTCCCAAAGAGAGCCCAGACGCGGCTGCGTCCGAATGCATTACAATTAATTTTCTAACACAAGCTCTAACGGCGACTTCGTAATGGGCCGAGGCGTAAATAGCTGCCGCGTTAAGCGAGGCCGCACGTGCAGCGTCGTCTGCTTCTTCTTCCAACTGCCTTCAGCCTTATAAAATTTAGTATTAGGAAATTGGTTTCGCTACAATATATATACATATATATATATATATATATATATATATATATATATATATATATATATATATATCTTACTCATTAACTTCACTAATAAGCACGACAGTAATATTTAAAAGCAATTGTATTGACTTCAGAATATATGAATAATCATAGAGACTGGTTAGTTGATGCTTTTGGCAACTGGAAATGTCTGCTTCTCTTGAATCGTATCAATCGAATATTCGACTAACAATTGCAACTTATTTATCTTCATTCTCCAGGCAGACTGTCTTCAAAACATTGGTCAGGATGAGTTGCCAAACGCGATCACGAGTTTATGTAAGACGGTGAATCACCACTTATGCACTTATGTTTAGTGTCCTTTCAATAAGGTTTAAATTGAAGAATTGTGTTTTATAAAATCCCGTATATTTTTCACATCAGAATTTGTTGGTTCTCTTCATAGTTTTATTGAAATACGACTTTAATAAAGCATAGAAAAGTAAAACGTTTACTTAAATGAAAATATTTACGGAACAAAAATTTCAGTGGTTTCGGAAAAAAGGTTCATCTATTTATTATGCAATAAATTATTTAAAAAAACACATAATACAAATTAAACCTACCTGACACAAACTTAAAAACTTAACATATGTGTAATTTTTGAAAAAAAGGTTTAATCAAAATGACCGTTGCAGTCGAATTTAAGACAACACAGCCAATCATGTCAACAGATCGGAAAAAAATAAGCCAAAATCAGAATTATATTGGCAGTAGAAACGGCGTTTTAATAGTTTTAGATTTTTATATTGTGAGACCTACAAAAATTGATATTTTGTTTTTATAATATATCATTTTGCATAACTAAAAACTTATCGAAAACGTCGATCGCTAATAGATATCAACGTCATATTCTTCTTTGATGGTCGAAATAGCGAGATCCAATACACGGTATTCGATCTTTCTGTGAAGTGTTATGGGTTTGTTCTTACTTTTACATCGTTCTTTCGGTGAGGTGTAATGTAATATTTGAAATCTTACCACTTCAATGGCACCGGCACCTGCAATGGCTGCGTCTGCGGTCGACCCCATCTTCCTCCCTCTAACACCTCTCTCCTCTCACCGCTCCAAAGAGAATTCTTGAACAGTAGGCTTTGCGTCCAGTCCCCTCCTCTAGCATGCTACCTCCCCATCTCTGCTTTAGACTTCGCCTCGTAGTCCATTCCGTGGTGCAAGGAGAAAGATGTAACATTGAACTTCCCTCAGTAATGCCACTAATAGGCGCTCACCATAAAATACATGTGAGTCAAAGTGAGAGCGAAATTGGTGTGCGGCCAGATTCAGAAGCTGCTCCCAGAGGAGATGCCTGCTCAGCCTTCATTTTGTCATTTTACTCCATTTATTCAAAACAATCTGAAATAATTGTTGTCAACATCCCGTTTTATTTTCTCGTATGTGCAGTATATTACATTCTGTCCCCATACGCAGTAAAGGTAAATATTTACTAGCTGGTGACTACATTTATTAGAGTGGTGTCTCCAGCAGGTACTTTCGTATTAAAATTTACTTGTGATTTGTAAGTTAATTATGAAAATAAATTTTTATACATATTACAGTTGTCTTGCTCGCCCAAAGTTTTGGACAAATAAAGTTACACGAAAATATTATATTAAGAGAAGATTTATTTACATGTCAAGTAACGGGTCTCGTAAATTTCGGAAGATAATTTTAACTTTACTAATGATCTCGTGAGTACAATGAAAATTGATATATCGACCTCGGTACTAATCTTGGAGGCATTAACAATGTGTGTCTGTTGCTATCAGCTACCAGCTACCCTAATTGCTTAAGTTTTCCTAAAAATATCCTATTTTCGATGTGTCTCACGACTAATTGCGGATTTTGTCTGTGGGCAATCGCAAACAAATGTCAAGACGATCTCTTTGTGTTCACTCTTGTATTAATTCTTCCCGACACCGTGATCTGCAAGTGTGAACCCTTTTGCAATCTTTACAATTATGTTTTAGACCAATTTTCTCCAGGTGTAATTTTTTCTTGAGCATTTGCTCAATACATGCTCTACAAGCAGTAATTTCTAATTTCTCGAATGCTGTAATTTCTACCATCCTGCGTTCACCGTGACTTGATTAACAGCTCAGAGCAAGGAATAGATAAAGCGATTGATCTCTTAACTTCACGGTATCTTTAAAGTTTGGGTTTTGTACTTGAAATATTGACTTAGTTCTGGAGTGCCAAATACAGTCCATCAGACTGTTTCACAAGCCGACCGCCTTTCGCCCGCGACGTTGAGGTCAGGGAAAGTATTTCCCACTGGACTGACATCTGACGGATTTGGTGTTAAGTACACAGTAAACTTTTAGTGTGCAGAACTGTTCTCAAGTTAACTCCTATCAAAATCAAGTTAACCCCTAATCAAAAGACATGCCTCGGGGCTTAGAACAGTGTTAAGGAACACGGAATTCGAGTTCCAGAAAAGCCGAGTGATCATGTGATCATGGCGCCATGGCGATAATTTTTAATGACTAACGTATTTGCGCCACCATCCCATCCAAAATCATCCAACATTTATTATCATTCACCTCATCATGATAGTTATCCATCCAATGGAAGATAATGTCATCACTAGTCCAGGGAAGATGAGGTTATAAACGTGTTTGCCTTTTTTTATGCTTGACAATCGAATAAATCTCTCATCTTTATCATCATCCACGAACCAAAAAACCGTGCAGTCTTCACCTCCCTAGTTTCGTGACTACCCAAATTGAACCACTATTCCAATCAAAACCACCCAACACTTATCACCTCATTGTGATTGTTATCCAACCAGTTGAAGACAATGGCATCACTAGTCCAGGAATCTTGATGTTAAAAGCAATCGAAGAAGACACTTGGCAATCGAAGAAGACACTCATCATGCACGAACCAAAAAAAACTCAATACGTTCGCACATAGTCTTCATCTCTAGTTTCGTGACTACCCCATTTCAACCACTATTCCATCCAACACTTATCACCTCATCATGATGGTTATCCATCGAGTTGAAGACAAATGGCATCACTAGCTCAGGAATGGTGATGTTAAAATCATATGCTTAGCAACCAAATACTCATCATCACATCATCATCCACGAACCAAAAAAGATTGGTGTGCACGTGAGCTGTCGCCTGTCCCGCCCTGCAGATCCCGTGCCCGCCCGTGCCACAGCGTCCGCGCTGCTCTCGCTCGGATGCGAAGCGACGAATCCTTGCGGGGAGACGAAGCTGCATTTCGCCGAAGCATCGTCGCTCTATACAGCGTCTTTCGACTCACCTCCCAGTGTCTTCCTTCTCCAAGAATACGACCTTCTCGCATGTTTATGTGTTATACGCAAGGGATGGTTGGAACGAAAGCGTCTCGGTGGTGCAATATTCCCTTCTGCATAAACAGAAGGGATATACGGGCGATGCAAAAAAACGTATTTGCATTTAAATTTAGGATTGTAGGAGCAGACCTTTTACGTTTATTGGCTCGGAGTTTGCTTTAGTCTGGTTATGTACAGTCATATATCAGCAATATGAAAAGCGTTTTACAATACAAAAATACTGAATTAGTGTGTTTCATCCCTCAACTAGTAGTGTTGTTTGGGTCAGTGCACGTTTGGAATTATTGTCCTTGTTTGGCCTCCTTCGAAGCCATTCATTATCGGCCGAAAAAAGGCATCACTACCCAACAGAAAATGCACTGGAGGCATTTTCGCCTTGAAGAAGGCCACTGTGGTTCAACGCCTATAAAGCCATCTTGACGTGAAACTGCTAAAACCGCCGATATCATTCCATTGTTTTAAATAGCATTTCTAGAGTAGAAAGTACTAAATGCTAAGGATTATGTTTCTCATACTATCGGTTTCAAGCAACCAAAGTAGTGTGGATATTTAGAGCAAAAAATTACACATTTAGGAAGAAGTAAATTATTCCAGGCCAAATTGATCATTTGCAGAGTTTAATAGATCCTCGAGTTTAAAAAGACAGCCGTGAGAAGAACATGATTTATGCTTTCCTTGTAGTAGCTTAGTATTCTAATGGTTATTTCGACCTAAAAGATTTTGTAATATTACTCGTCAGAAGATAAAAGAAAATCATATAAAGACATTTTTATGTAGCCCACGTGGAACGTTCTCTCAATAGGTAATACTATTGTCTCAGAAACAAAAGATTACCAGGAATACTCTTACGCAAATATTTTCATTGAAATAAATTGATTCCGTAGGTTCCGCCCTATGGCTTATTACAATTTATTCAACCATTAATTCAACAATCTTAAGCTTAAAGAAAAAAAGGTTCACTGCTATTCTTCCGTTTACATGGTCTTATGTCTGTCACATTTCTACAAGAACACATTTGTGATTCTCCCTTCACCCATCATCATCCTACCATCTCATAATTCACACTTCAAGGCATAACAACCTTGTACGGAGGGATACAGCGAAAAAGGAGCGAAACATGATCAGGAAACAGGAATACAGCGAAAAATGATCCTTGGAAAAATACACACGTTAATCGTGTGGCGTGGTCAGTAATGACCTATACGCTGATAGTAATAATAATAATAATAATAATAATAATAATAATAATGGTGATGATGATGATAATGATATGCAAATAATGTAATTTATCGGTGTGTATAATGTGTATAATAATGACCAATTCTTTATCAATGAATCTGTAATTTGAATTAGTTCACTTGTAGGTTGAGCTAAGTATGCAACGTTTCTCAGTAATAAATAAGCCAGTCTTGAAAAGTACCTTCTCACAAGGATAAATATGCGTAAACAAACAAGGAAAAGTAAGATGAATAGATGAGCCTGTGTTGATGGTGGAACGAGAGCATGTACGGAGCAGTGGTGGAATAAGTGATGGAAAAATCGGGAGAGCCACGAAAAAAATTGCCGCGAACTCACTTGGTTCACTACACATCTCACATGATTGCCAGGGATTTGAAACCCGGCTCCATTTAGCCAGTCCGGAAGCTGCCTAAATGGAACCTCCCAGCCCGAAGGTTCCATTTAGGCATGATCATTGACGTGCAGTAAGTCTACAACATGGGACAGTCTGCTTTACTTTTCCTCCGGATGGCGCTTAAAGGAGTTTTTTGCCCTTAAAAACCCACAGCTTCAAAACATCGAATTTAGGACTGACAGTCTTACTCACTAGGGCATCCGGCCGTAAAACTTTTGCCAAATCCAAAGAAAAATGGAAAGAGAGAATGAATCAGATAAGGTAACGGCTAGGGCGTACCCCGCATATAGCGACGCTCAGCAGCTTCTCCTGACTGCTGTGACAGGACAAGGGCTACCCCACCTACGACGAGTGGGGTTAAAGAAGTTAGTCAGGATAGGAACTCTCAATATTGGGAGTATGACGGGAAAAAGTAGAGAGATTGCGGATTTGATGGCAAGGAGGAGGATTAACATACTTTGCGTGCAGGAAACAAGGTGGAGAGGCAATAAAGCTAAGGAGATAGGTGAGGGATATAAACTGATATACAGTGGAGCAAACGGACAAGGAAGGAATGGTGTTGGAATAATCCTGGATAGAGAATGGAAGGAACATCTAGTAAGAGTAAATCGTAGGGATGACAGGATCATGAGTGTTGGTCTTGATATTGGGGGTGCAACGACAAATATCGTATCTGCTTACGCACCTCAAGTAGGATGTGATGACGAAGATAAGGAAAACTTCTGGAGAGCCCTAGACCAAGAAATAGGAGAAATACCAACTGACGAAAGATGTTTTCTTGGTACAGATCTCAATGGGCACATTGGCTGCGAGAGATTGGGCGTAGAGAGAGTGCATGGTGGCTGGGGACTGGCTAGTCAGAATTTAGAGGGAGAGAGAATATTGGACTTTGCTGTTGCTAGCAATATGGCTGTGATTAACAGTTTCTATAAGAAGACTGAGAACCAATATGTTACCTATAGTAGTGGTGGAACAGAAACTCAGATAGATTTTATATTATGCAAAAGGAATCATCTTGTGGAGGTCAAGAACTGTAAAGTTATAAAGGGTGAGAGTGTATCTAGTCAACACAGACCTGTGATAGTAGACTGTGATTTGAAGATAAAAAGGAAAGGGAAACAACTGGGAGAGCGGAAGATTAAATGGTGGAAGTTAAAAGATATAGTTCTTGCGGAGGCCTTTAAATCTGAGGTTCTGGGGAGGATTTCGACCAAAGAGAAGGCTAATGACTGGTGGGAGACAAACAGCAAAGTTATAATGCGAGTGGGAGAAGAAATACTTGGAAGAACATCAGGAAAGGGGCAGCCCGGAAACAAAGAGTCGTGGTGGTGGAACAGCGAGGTGCAAGAAATTATCAAGGCAAAGAAGGAAGCCAAGAAACAGTTTGACAGAGAAAGGAGTGTGGCAAACAGGGAAGCGTACAAAAGAAGTAAGAAAGAGGCTAAACGGGCTGTTGCAATAGCAAAAGCGAGAGCATTGGATGAGTTGTACGACGAGTTGGATGCACCGGAGGGAGTAAACAAGTTGCACAGAATAGCTAAGGCCAGGGATAGAGCATCAAAAGACTTTACACATATCCGGCAAATGAAAGATAGCGAGGGAGTTGTGCTCAGAAGCGAGAAAAACATCAAGAAGAGGTGGAGTGACTACTTCAGCAAATTGCTGAATGAAGAGCGTCCAAGAGTTGATAGGGGTAAAGGAATTGCAAACGAAAATGTTACAATAGGCATAGAACGGGGAGAAGTTAGTGAAGCTTTAAAAAGAATGAAAAATGGCAAAGCTGTAGGGCCGGATGGTATACCAGTAGAAGTATGGAAGGCCTTAGGTGCGGAAGGTATAGACCTGCTGCTAGATCTGTTTCTTAAAATATATAAAGAGGAAAAAATGCCCGATGTTTGGAGGGATAGTGTGTTGGTGCCACTATATAAGGAGAAAGGCGACATCCAGGACTGTAAAAACTACAGAGGAATAAAACTGGTCTCGCACACATTGAAGATTTGGGAACGAGTGATAGAGCAAAGACTGAGGAAGGAAACATCAATATCAGAGGAACAGTTCGGCTTCATGCCAGGAAAGGGTACAACGGATGCTTTGTTCGCCCTGAGACAGTTACTGGAGAAGCACGGTGAAAAGCTGAAGGAACTACATCTAGCCTTCATAGACCTGGAGAAAGCATATGACACAGTACCTAGAGAGGAGATGTGGAGGTGCATGAGAGTGAAAGGAGTGCCGGAAAAGTATGTGCGGCTGGTGAAGGACACGTATGATAGAGCACACACCAGAGTAAGATCAAGTGTGGGACTGACGGAAAGATTTTCCGTGAGAGTGGGAGTACACCAGGGATCCGCTCTGAGCCCATATTTATTTAATATAATAATGGATGTGTTGACGGAAGGAGTGAGAGAACAGGCCCCGTGGACTATGCTCTTTGCAGATGACATAGTGGTGGTAGATGAGAGTAAAGATGGATTGGAGGATAAACTGGAGAGATGGAGACAGGCAGTCGAGGAAGGAGGACTCAGGATAAGCAGAGCAAAAACTGAATACATGTGGTTTGGAGGAGATGGCAGGCCCGGAAGCATCACACTACAGGGGCAATTACTGACTAGAACGGGAGAGTTCAAATACCTCGGCTCCTATGTCAACGAGAAAGGGGAGCTAGACAGGGAAGTTAACCACAGGATACAAGCTGCCTGGATAAATTGGAAGAGAATGACAGGGGTGCTGTGCGACAGAAGGATTCAGAGGAAAATGAAGGGAAAGGTCTTCAAAGCTGTTGTGAGGCCGGCAATGATATATGGTAGTGAAACCTGGCCGGTGAAGAAGGCTCAGGAAAAGAAGTTGGAAGTGGTAGAGATGAGAATGCTGAGATGGTCAATGGGAAAGACCCGGAAAGACAGGATCCGGAATGAAGTAATACGGAAGATGGGAGGAGTGATCGAGGTTTCAAAGAAGATTCAGGAACGAAGATTGCAGTGGTTTGGACATGTCATGAGAAGGGAAGAGGAATATGTGGGAAGGAAAGTGAGTAGTATGCAACTGGAGGGGAAAAGAAGGAGAGGGAGACCAAAGAGAAGGTGGAAGGACTGTGTCGTGGAAGACCTGCGAGAGAAAGAGTTAATCGAGGAAGATGTGTTGGACAGGATTGAGTGGAGGAGAAGAGTAAGGAACAGCGACCCCTTACCACTAAAAGGGAAAAGCTGAAGAAGAAGAAGAAGTCTTACTCACTACGTGGGTGAAACAGTCATTTACACCACCGAGTCCGCGTAATGGCCACCCCTGACCCGTAGAAGCGTGACCGAGCAAACCGCGAACAGGGAAGACTCACTGGAATTGAATGTGGCTCCCGACATGACTGCCTTCGCGCTCGAATGCATTCTCTCGAATTATTTTCTCTCATTTAATCAATGAACCGTAATCGCTCGTCCTCGGGCGCGAAGGTCGTGCCGCGGAGAGGTCACGACCTCTTCCGCTCCAGTGAAAGGGGGCGCCGTCGGCATTTCGATGTGGGGCGCTTGGCGAGATCTCTCCGACCCGACCCGGCCCGACGCGACGCGACGCCTTCGCTGCTTCGAGGTACGTCAATGAGAAGTGGGGCAGTGGGATGCCGAGGCAAGGAAGAGCGGTGCGGCGCCCAGCAGTGTGCCCGGGACAAGAAGCTATGGTACTAACTAGCTGAAGTAGAGCCCTGCGTTTTCCGCATATTTATCCTGCCTCACTCTACCCGCCCTCATCGATCTGTCATCTTTACTTATACTCTTACTTCGGCTGAAGAGCAGTCCTTATTGCCAGATCCTCTCCTCGAATAAAGAATTTTATAATAATAACAATAATAATAATAATAATAATTATTATTATTATTATTATTATTATTATTATTATTATTATTATTATTATTATTATTATTATTATTATTACTCCAACTTACGATTAATGATGTGAGTTGGTTGAATATAAAATGTACTCCAGGTTGCAGTCACCTTCCTAAGGTGCTGATCAATGGATTGTCTTTAAAATTGCAAAAAATGCGAGCTGTTCCACATAAAGCGATGCCTTGCACTTACCAGTCTTTTGAATGTCCTGGAAAGTTCCTGTCTAGCCAGGTTCTTACACAAAAATTTCCAGAACTAATCCCAAAGCTCCGAAAGCTATCGGAATGGCCTGTGCTTTTTTACGTCTCACATGTGGCTGATCTCTATTACCAGACATTTGAATTTAATACGATTTTCTGCCTTCTTGGTTGCCACGTTTTGATCGCACGGCACTCCCTCTTCTGTAAGCAGACGTGTTATGTCTCCAAATACAGTCAAACAATATTAGTTTTTTACCACTATCATGTGATCAGTGAAGTTGTTGGTCGTACAGTATGGTACACAGTTCAACAGACGTCACGGGTTTTGATGAGCGTTTGTACCTCTTAGAGAATGCGTTTGGAATTTTTAGGGCGTTGTAGATGTGTCAATGGAGATAAATGTACATAGACAACCCGCTTGGCTGTTTTTACTATCTCACAAATGCTGTAACTTTGCTCTTGTTTTGATGGTCATGTGTACAAAATTTCATTAGAACCGGAATGAAACTGTAGATTTGAATGAAATAACTAGCCAACAAATCTGCTTTGAATAAGATAAAATAATAACTTGACTATAATAGTAGCCGGAGTTACGCGTGACAAATACACTTCTTTTCTTGAGAATAATAGTAGCCGGAGTTACGCGTGACAAATACACTTCTTTTCTGTGAGAAACTCCTCCAAATTGGTGCAGCCGTTCCAGAAATTACCCCTCAGCAGTGAAAAATCGTGAAACTGAATTGAAATATTTTAATACAACGTAAATAAAGATATGGGATTAAAAAGTCATTTATTTTGAAATCACAGGCATACACAGTCCAGTTTCATTTATATGGGTTTAGAATATGCGCATACATTTATGGAAAACTAAGCAGCATGTGGCCATGTCTGGCCATGAGAGATACGTGGTTTTGTTAATATCAGGAAGACTGGAAAAATATAGACACATTGAAACGGTTTCGATTTCTGAAAAAA
The DNA here is from genome assembly GCA_038098605.1 of Gryllus longicercus. NCBI lineage: Eukaryota > Metazoa > Arthropoda > Insecta > Orthoptera > Gryllidae > Gryllus > Gryllus longicercus. Next base: position 1,747,219 of record JAZDUA010000169.1, on the reverse strand, counting down.
ATGTAAATATTCTTTACGTCAATCTACAATTTCTCATATCCCATTTCATTATTTTACTCACATTTTGAGAGCGTTACTGCTAATTTTGATTTATTTAGTCAAATCACAGTAGAAACTGTATGTGACGTATGGGGGAGGAGATAGTCTACGCACGTTTTCTTGGGATCCAGAATTCGTTCACAACATGTCAACTATAAATTGTTGCTATATGAATAAACGTTTAAGAACAAAAACAATCAAATAATAAAATTTCAAAAATCGCGACATCACCAACACTTGCAAACCGTGTTATAGAAATTGCGTTTCCGACTTATAGAAAACTTATTTGTATCGGTAAATAAACAGCAGATTTGAATTTTTCCGTATTGCTAACAAAATAGTAACTCACCCCCAGCTCTACTCTAACCACTACAGGTAAAAAGAGAGCTCAACCTAATGTGCCCATTGTGAAACTATATTTATGTACAGAAGCAAAACCTACGTCACATCTGATGGCATGCGCCGAGGAAGAACGAAGCTTCAATATTGACGTTTACCTTTTCAGATCAGCCAGATTTTGCGGTTCCAGGACTTCATTTGTCTCACACTCGCCAGCAGCTATTTTGCTTCTGCAAATCAGTGGTTATCAAAATCCAGGAAAAGTATCCTACTCACAGTAATCGGGGAACGTGCGCAGATTTGTGTGTCCATACGTTACACATAGATATTTTCCACCATTCTGGCCAAGTGAGGTTACACATACACCTCTCGGTTCACTCAACACGTGTTTTGGGAGGGTTTAAGCTACTAAAATACATTTTCCACTTTAAGACGTGAATTCATTTTAAAGCAAAATTCTTTCATTTCTATCCACAAGACGAACCGATTAGAACTGTTTTTAGGCTAGCCTTCTAGAATACTTGGAAAGAATTGTAGAAAAATTGTTTTGTTTTTTTAAGAACCTTCAACGAGAAAACTCAATTACTATTCTCCATTCCCGATATGACATGAACCGTTACTGCATTCATCAGTTTGACGATAACTAAACAACTTTTAATGAAACATATTTTTGAAAAGTATTTCTAACTATACCATTGGTAATTTACGGTGCCTGAATATGACAGATCCTAGCAATTGTACTATGTTCAAAGCGGCTTTTTATTACTTACAAATAAAAAATTTAAACGTAAAAATACTCGCCCATAGTTAACCGAATTAGAGATTGTATCAAAATCGTCGTAATCGCACTCTACGGTAATCAAAATGACAACTTTAACTACTATATCGTTATTCGTGAATCTACCCACAAATGATCGGAGTAAGAGGAAGTCGGGAAATTTCATTGATTTATTTCTTGTTATTTTATTCTTTCAACGTATTGAAAAAGAGTATCCTATTATATTATTTTACTAGTAGCAAGCAGTAGCCGAAATGCTACTGAACAAAACGTCACACAATATTTTTCCAAAACATAGCATGCACACTGCTCAATAACGAATTAATATTCTTTAATAACACTACAATAAATTAAATATTTGTAACAAAAGAGTCTTCAAGAATATAGTACAATAACATTTGTAAAGTATATACGTATACACAAAATGACTCCTCTTTAAATATCAAGAATACAAAACATTTCCTGTTCCAGGAAAATAGAAAATATTTAATGACAGACCTCCTCTTTCTTGCAATTTTGCCTCCGCATGATGTCAGCTGTATCGTAAGTAATAATGCACGAGTACGACAAATCAGTCGGTACGTATGGAAAGGGAATAGGAGATACCGCAGTAAAATTTGTTTTGCTCAAAATGTAAAAGCAATGAAACACTTTTCATTTTTTGTGAGTTCCTGGGAATAAAACAAAACCATATACATCCGCCACATGTCTGGAGGATGCTTACTTTTTTTTTCAATTTTGAAAAAAAAAGAAAATGGTAATATCGATTACTTAATGATCGTCAAAATGTTACGGGGTTACATAGTGCGATAAAATATGGAAAGGACCATAGAACCAACTTTTCTTTAAATATAATTGGTATTGTATATCGTTATTTTTGGCACAATTTTGTCAATGTGGGTTCAGAGAGCTGACAAATAGGTTAAAGGAAATATGGATTAGTGCAAGAGAATCTTGAGGTACCCAGGACTCGGTTTTAGACAGCCCAAATATTGGCCCAAATATTTGCTATTATTCATTGTTCTAAAAATATGGAATCGCACTTAAAATTTTATGAGAGAGGCGTTTTTTAAAAAGTGTTTAAAAACCGGATAAGTGACGGATATTTGTCCCAAAAATTGCGTTTGGTATATACCACGAAATATTACCGATGTATTCCTAACTCGGGATATTTAATAAAAAACAAACAACTGTTTGTAATGAAGTTATTTACAATATAAAATTGTCATTAAGTTGCTAATTTTCCGTGAAATACTTAGCCGAAATGGTAACAAATATTAGCATTAAAAAATTAAGGAATTTGTTTGGGTAATTGTTAAGAGCCGAGGCGATAAAAGAAATATTGGGAGGAAATTACATTGATCAATATATAATTCACGTCTGTATAGTGATTTCATGAGTAACAAACAATCCACCATTATTTAACTGACACATTTACATTGAATCGCAATTTTTTAAATGGTGAATGTTACGATCTTTCGGCACTTAGGCATATTGTTACTATTATCAGGAAAGAGGAAACTCCTTGATTGTGTCTTCTTTTTCCTAGTGATAGTTTATCTTCTGATTCCTGACGATACGTTTAAGAGCCGAAACGTTACATTCACAATCTAAAAGTATTTTATTCAATATACACGTGTCTGCTCAAATAATAGCCGAATATTTGTTATTCGTAAAATCTTTTTGGCTGGACACCAGTGCAATCCGTTGATGAATAGAAACTTGGCTTCCTCTAGCTTGCTCTCCTAGGGTTCCGAGTCCCGAAGGAGGCAGGAATTTTGACTCTAGCTAGACAGCTAGGTTGAATTCATCTGCTGTGTGAAGGAGAATTTTAGCGTCCGGTTGCTCTGGTCCTTAGTTTTCATGGTTTCCGCCAACGCGATCTTTTCCTTCCTCTTCCCTGTCCTATCTTCACCCCTTACTTACACCCACGCTCTCATATACACTTCTCTATCATATTCGGCGGGAGACCATACAGGAGATTAGAGCATCTTTCGGCGGGGACGGTTCCACGCTGGTGGGAGATAACTGGTTGGGGAGAATCCCCGTTAGTGAACTTGGGTCGGCGCCGGATGTAGCTATCAAGCAGGATGTAAGATCACCATCACCTCCCGAGAGAAAAAAGTAATGGGAGTAAAGACCTTAGCCATTGATTCACTCGAAATCACTAATCAGTCAATTAACTAGCCCGCCTCCCGATCCTCCAGCTCCACGACTCTCTAGGGTCCAACACAGGGGTGGTCTTGGAATGCTGGACTGGGTTAGCCTTTTGTTCTACTTCAGAAGCCGATGTTGGGGCAGCAGCACCCAGTCGGAATCCAGCGAAGGTCACCGCCACCTCCAGCGATAAAACAACATGGGCTATTCTAACGGGACCAATGACCTTATCAGGTGACGCAGCCGGAACCATCAGTCGATGAAAACCGCAGCCCGCGTGGTCGAGGCCCACTGCGCCGTCTGGCGGAGCGGCGGCCACCGGCCGGGCGAACGCGCCCCGGGTGCCGATGGCAGCAGCTGCGGGGCGATCTGGGGCGACGGCCGACCCGCAGCCCTCGGGCGACGGCTGTGCGAGTGGGGCTGCGATTAGCCCGCGACACGCCGCGCATTCGTTAACCAACACGCGTGGAATTCGTTGCGGACGCAGCTAAGGGCTCGCGGTGGGGAAATGGTTTCCTGATAAAACTCCCACACTGCTTTCTTCTTTCTGCTAATTTTTATTGATTAGTGATTCCGGATGTGTTAACTGCTAAGGTCATTGGTGCTGTAAGTGTACTCAGGAGGTGGTCTTCCCCCGCAAAGTAATGTGATGGATGGCGTGACGACCAATCATCGGCTAACATACTGCTTCTTTATTGTTTTTGAATGAAGAATTTTATTTTAGAAGCACTAAACTAGAACTGCAGCAGCTATTGTTATTTTTTGCAAATTTATTTATATGATGAATTAGCTATACTTATCTTTGTTAATAATAGTATTTATTTAAAATAGTACGAAAACACTCATTTAACTTCATGGAGGAGACTGCGAACCTATTTATTTAAACGTCAGTTATATTGACATGCATACGAATTAACATGAGAATACAAATGTGTTTGATTTCTGAAATCGTTAAGAATCCGCCTCGTTTCTACGACACTGAAAAACAATAATCCTGCCACGCATAGCGTAATATTTCTCTCAAGACTGTAAATACAAGAGTTCGAGCAGAAGTCATGGTAACTACGTTTTTTAAAGAAATGTAATCGTACTAGACAATTTTATTTGACGTGTGAAAAAAATGCTGGGCCTACGTATATGTTCACCTATCTATTTAGAACGGGTATTTAATGCGTTAGGAGGTTGGTCCGGGTGCAAACTCATGATGTCGAAGTTTTACTTTTTTTTTATTTCCTACCCCATAGAATAGAAGTTCTGTCCCCGAATCGTCTTCGATGCCGTCGATAATGTACTGGATTAAGTAGTCGTCATTGTCACCTCGGCTAGCTATTTCCATCGTCATGAAGTACTCCTGCAGCGCCTCGTCTCTTTTTCTCGTATATTCAACAGTTTGTGTAATTCTGCTGAACTCGTTTTGATATAAAGCTCCTCTTGTACGGCTTTTTTCAGTGCGATCCAAGACTTTATTCCCATCTGTTACCTTGTACGAAAACTACGTGCCTCGCTGCTAGCAAATATGAGATTGAGAAACAATGAATTCTATTACGGCACTGGACGTTTGAGAAAGAGTGCTTTCTTGAAGCACAATGTTCTCTGCCACACCGCTTTGGAATCCAGGATCTCCTAAATATCTAAAAAATATCATTTTTTGTACGTCGCTGAAAACACTACGCCGTTTTCATAACTTTCCTTAAAAAAATCCCTGCTCTGCCCTTCAACGTTTCACACCTGTATCCGAAGAAACATTTGAAGTTCCTCGGATCAGAAAGTCTTCTCTCTTTGTATAGTTTCGTAGAACGAATTTGTATGCTTTCTGCAACTTTAATTCAGTTATAAAATTGTTTATTAGTATGGAATTTTATTGAGTTACTATAATTAACGAGGTCAAGAAATCAAGCACGTGTAAAAAGATTTATGGATATATCGATTTTTACACGCCACTCATCCATACAAACTTTGGCGACGAATAACCTCTCTGAATTTCATACGAAGGCAATTTTGAGAGTTAAGTCGGCAATCTGAAAAATCGTCGTAGTTACTAAGAAAAGTTTCCATTCGTACATAAAAAAGGTATCTAATGTTTTTGAAAAAAAATTGACCAAAGAAAAAATGGCCGATAATTCTTAATTTCGTTTTTGTTGCCTTTTTTAAAAAGGGGTTTAATTTGAGCTGTTTTAAAAAATCTGAAAAAATTCCTGTTCATTAGGATACATTAAATACGTGAGTTAACGGGTGTATAATGGTGAGCGCTCAAGTCTTAAACAAACAATCCTGAAATTCATCTAAACCGGCCGAATATTTATTTTTTAGTCTACCGATTATTTTGATAATTTCATTGAAAGAAGTTTCGGAATTGAACATCGTGTCTAAAATTTTTGGGGGAAATGTCTAACGTTGAATTTTGTGGCTAAAGGTCCTTTGGGAGATCGGCAGAAATCCTCGAAAAGTATTGGTTAAAGATACTAGCCACTGTTGCCGGATCGTTCACATTTCTATCGTTATCTTTTAAAACAACGTTCTCTACAAGGTTTATAGTTCATTTGATTGCACTTTTTTCTATATTCCTCATTGCTTTTGTTTTATTATTTGAGTCCAAAATATACTGATCATGCTTGATGGTTTTAGCCTGCCTTTTCTTAACAATGATTTGTATTTTTTAAAGTACAGAACGAACTTTCGATACGTTATGATGCTTAGAAGTGAAAGAAAGAATTCTTTTTTTTTACATAATGTCCCTTGTGTCCAAAAATTGTTCTCCAATAAAAATTTAATTTTCTTGTTAAAGAGGAAACCTAGTGTTAAAATGAAATGAAAGACTTGAAAAAATAATTATGTTTAGTTTTTATCAACAGTATTGTAAATCGCAGTTCAGCAGAGACTTCTTGAATTCTTCATAAGAGTTTCTGTCAAATTCAGTCCACGTTTCAGAAGCTAATCTACTAATGAGATGTTAAAAAAGTTATCAGGGGTGAATAATATTTCCTTTTTGCACAGACTCGAACACCTTGATTTCTTTCGCTGTTTTCTCTTTCTTTGCGTTATACACCTGCAAATTCATATCAAATGAAGTTTCAACATCCCATAGAACTCAACTTTTCATTATCGTATTTTGCTGTTTTGCAATTCCTGTGCACACGAAAAGTACATTTTCCTCTAACGCCTGCCATTCAAATACGTAACTGAAAACATGAAGTCAATTTTAAAATGCCACTATCTTTTGAATTAAAAGTTTGGACTTATTTAGGTACGACCATCCAAGAAGTATAATGTTCAACATAATTCCTAAGTAATAAAAATCGGTGACACAGAATACCTTCCTGGGTACAAAGGTACCCCAGAACTTGTTTATAGTTCGTTTAACGCTTTAAAATTATTACATTCTTTAAGAAATCATTGTCAATTGATGTACTGCGGGCAATGTAACAAAATAAATGGAACGTACTGAACAAGAAAAAAAGATTGGTGTACACGTGTATTCCACTTGGTATGCGGACCCCACCGAATATAGAGAATTGTTTTGTTCGTGAGGGAATCTTGACCGAGCTTCTTTAATAAGCGCAGGGTCTCATCTCTGATGCATACTTGGTTCCAATTAAATAAAACTGAACAATTGCTAGAAATGCTTTTGTACTTCCAGCGCAGGTCCGGCGTAAGCATAGAATGACCTCTACAGTCAGGAAGGCTCCAGTAAAATCTATCAAAATGTGAAAGAAATAAAAAAGAACCAAAACATAAAAATATAACAAACGGACGAAAATAGAGTAAACGTCGGTCAAAAATCCGTATATTTTCTCTCAATTTCGGAGAGAGAAAGACTGCGTGCCACTGCAACGCGTAGAAATACTTTGCATCAAGAACTCGCTTGAGAAAGAAGCGACTCGACCTTCTGTAGGCCAGTGACAGGACAGGATCTAGTGTGTATTTTGTTTGGGCCTTATTATCTCTAATGAGACTCTTCGTACATGTTTTATTTTTATGTCGGGTTGTCTGCTGGTTTGTTGCGACCCCTCTCCCCCGTACAGGGACGGGGATTGGGAGCCGGGGCCGTGAAGTGACGGGTAGTTTTGTTAGGGGGTTTGAATTGAATTGAATTAATGCCTTATTTTACGTGGCGAGACTCAGGCCATTAGGCCTGCTCTTCCGTCTGACCACGTAAATTTCGCTACGCTCCTTCCACCAACTAGCAGAGAAAGGAGGTATTTCTTGGGCGAGAAACAGGCGATTTGAATTTAGCTCAGAGGCGTCATTTAGGCTTGAGGATCTTTTACATGCAAGTAAATCTACTAACATGGGACAGCCGGCTTTACTTCCCCTCCGAAGGAAGGCGTACGAAGGATTTTTTCGCCCTGAAAAATCTACGGCTTCGATCGGGTTTGAACCCGCCAACTTGGGTACAACAGTCCGAAACGCTAACCGTTACACCATCGCTGCCGCAAACCGCCGCCGCCGGGGTTTGAGGGTGGGGGAAAGGGAGAGGAATGGATTTAGGAGAGAAATGGAATGGGATATATGAGGGATTAGGAGTATTTTTTGTTCGTCTTAGGCCAGTGACCTTGCTGCAATCATTTATAGAAGAATACGCCTAAGAATGAGCCAAAACGAGAGTTCGGTAAACAAGTAAACATCACATGAAATTCAGAGAAGTATCCCTCCGCCGCGACAGCTGTTCAGCCACGCCTCTTCGTAAAGTGTTTATGTTTGTACATGGTTCTAGTTAAGTCATGACTTCTCATGTTTCACAACGGTGTAATTATATAAAAAATAAATTGATAACGCAAAGCACGGAATTACGAAACGCTCTCGATCACAGCTCGCCAACACTTAGAGCATAGGAGCCGAAACCACGTACACCAGAACGCATCTTACATTCAAGAGTCAATTTTAAAATAAGCTACTTATCACACAAAAAGCAAATTTAATGTAATATTTATAAAAAAAAGAATTTGTACAGAATAGCACAGTATTATTTCACTTCCTAATTTCAACTATTTCTCGCGACGAACAACATTTACGTTGGACGAGGACACCACAAAAGGAAGCATCGAAGCCTTTTACAAGTTAGCCAACTGCATACGAACGAATGAAGGCAGGAGAGTCAAATGGGATGAAGGACACAACGGCCTTCAGCTATGTTGCCTTCACTAGCTGTCAAAACGGTCCATTCTTATAAAAATTGCTCTATATACTGATATAAAATTGCCGTCTAATGTGCGCAATTGTTCGAAGCTGATTTCCCAGATTAAAGCAATCGGATCGTTTCATACTGAATTAGTTGGTTTTCTCCGAGCTCGTTAACTCGACTTTGCCCACGCACGATTTACGTCCGGCAGCAAAGCTTGCATGCAGACAGTACTGTGATACAACCTCCTTCCCTCTACAGCCCCATTCCATTTCTGGGTCAGTGATATGTGAATATTATCGCCGACGATATTTGAAACTGGCTTGATGGCCCACCATTTGCAACATTCCCTTCCCAAATAGTAATATTTGGCTTCACTTTCTACGAAGAAGATCAAATTTAGATTTGTCTCATCCCCAATCGGATATCAGCATTGAATAATGAAGGAGTATTATAAGAGCCCACACAGAAAGACCACTTCGAGATCCCGCAAATCCGGTAAAGATGCTGGTGATTTGAAAGATAATTTATTGACACCTTTAGATTCTATTATGACGTATGTATCTCGATCTCACTAAATCATTTTATAATCTAGATAAAGCGACACATAGTTTAAAGGAATCTCGGTTTAAGCTGAGCTAAAGCAATAGTAGTTTCTCGCGTTTTAATGTATGGTATTGCGTGATGTTATTTTACATCAAGCCCCTTAATCATATTGAATATTTTTTTAACACAAGTATTTTATACATTTAAAAAAAATGTAATAATCGATATGCAACACATAGTGTAAGGTATCTATTTTTACGCACAATACTATATCTTGCTCATTCCTGCTGTAATTGCCTATGAACTTCTTTCTTTCTGCATCAGGAGCGTACCTCGAGGCACCACTTGAAGCCAAAGTGTTTTGAATCCACATGTATTATCTCGTAACCTCAATGAAGTTCATGTTACGTAACCTATATTCTACTTCATCCTCGGTCATGTGAAGCATAAGGAATTGCTTCCTTGCCTTCATTATAAATTGATGTGCCATCAATCTTTGTCGTTTTAGGTCAACCCATTGATATGTTGTTGATGCAAAAGATATGTCGTTCATGCAAACTGCTCCCCTTCATCATCATCATCCCCCAACATCAACAAGTGGGCTACTGATTGTTTCCCGTAAGAAGAAGAGTCAATTTGTTACTTTGATGTTTGGTTGCGTGGGCGGGGGGTTTCTAACCATATCGTACAATAAACTTACAGACTACTATTTACATGATACGCTACTTTTTACACTTACATCTAAACTTACACACTAATTACAATAAAATTACCGCGTAAAGGATTCGATTCTACCCAAGAACATGGAGAACGACAATGTGAGGATGCAAACGAAATGTCATCTCCAACCTGATATTATTTGGCAAATATGAATCGGAATGTACATATAAAAGCTCGTAACAATGCTGAAGACATATTTAAGACAAGTAAGTATTGTATTAGTCATTCGAATTACTTCACTGACTTAAAATTATCCTTTAATGAACGATTTCAAATAAGTGCGGAAATACTCTTATCGTTTTTTTTTAAACGAAAGAGCTTATATTCATATCCGGAGAGTTAGTTTAAACAGCTGCAAAACTTGAAGTGAGAGGAGGATATAATTTAAAAAACATTTTGTACTTAAATAATGAATTATTCAATTATTTAATCTTCAAATATTTAATTATATCTTTTGTATTGTTGGGTTGGAGATCGATAAGTAAATCAGATAACACTAATTCTCATTGAAGTTTATTCCAGAATGATGTGTCGTGTGCAAAAAGGAACAAAACTCTAGAGCTGGTTGTTATGCTTCAAAAACTGTAGAAAATATAGAAAAATAAAAATCGCGTACCATTTGAATATGTTTCGATACACTACAATATAACCTCAGAATCAGAACTTTCATCGTGTGACTCTCTTTCAGAAGTGAATTTGTACTTGAAGGCATTGACATTGGTGTAACTTCTTGGTAAAATGCCATTGTACACGTATGCTTCCACGCCTCGAGATCATGACTTCTTGGCTGTCCGGGTGAGACCGCATCATTGGCTGAGTTCAAATGCCTTCGTTACAACTTTTCTCTGTTCCATTTCTTAAATCAGTGGGTCAGATACAATTAACACTCTACGAAGCACTTCCTTGTTAGTTTGTTCTCTGGATATTTTTCGGGTGAAACTTTATTTACTTTTCTTCGTTTTTTTCGTTTCAGTGAGTTAAATAACATCACACAAATCCCTCCTTGTTAACAAATAACTCTCAGTAACAAATCATGAAGAATAAAAAAAGAATATTGTAGATACAAGGGCTAACAAAACTAGGTACGCATCATTATAGACAAAGGAACCTTAAGGAAAAATGGAGCAAATATGGGTAAACTTTAATCTTTTGAAAAAAATATGAATTCAAAAATCAGATTCAGTTAATATCATACCCTAGAAATGCCCGGAAGGTAAATAAGAGACAATATGAATAATCGGATTTAAATCTTTAATTCCGTTGTGGCACGTGAAGTTTCTTCTGGGAATTACAAAATTATTATTGACGGAATGTTTTTTACTAGTACAGATTTAAAGTACTCGCCTCGACATTCTCGAAGTACCGTATACATAGCACATACCATTCTGCTGCTCGAGAGAGCATGCTATAGCACTATATATATATATATATATATATATATATATATATATATATATATATATATATATATATATAGAGAGAGAGAGAGAGAGAGAGAGAGAGAGAGAGGTGTATTTTCTGTAAACATATCCGGGTCCAGGCGTGTTCAGGGAGGTCTTACCATTCTGCCAAGTCGCCGTGGTGGCGTCAAAACTTCGCTAGATGGGTCAGATTACCTCTATTGGATATTTTCCACTGTTTTCTTGGACCTTCCACAACGGTCGGCGTCGATTACTTATTTGCCGCGCAGACAAGATTAATTTCACGTAGAATTTCCCTTTCAACTCATGCTGTCATACGTGGTAGAAGGAACCAGAAATGGAAAATTGCAAACTAAGGATTTCAGGATGATGCATCATGATGTGTAACAGTACTCTTTTCTTGGTGCCAGAGCGAAAAATTGCACCGCGCGACACTTTTGCATGTTCAAGCTTGCACTGAAAGGAGCGGCATGATATGCCCTATTCCTTTCTTGATCAGGTACTGACGAAGAAGACAATTTGTTATCCTTTTCACGCGAAATGGAGTTTCCGAAGCATATTTTATTTAGGACATTGTACCAAATTTCCCCTACACTAGTCACACTGTGCCCCACAAGTACGCCAACAGACTTGTATCGTGATCCTGCCGGAACCCAGTTTACCCTAGGGGCTACCTCCCCATTCAATGCCTGGGTAGGGGCCGCCCTGCCAGCTAAGACCTACCAGCTTTCCAGACTGGAGTCGAATCAATACGCCGGGAAGTCCCTCTTCCACTCAAAGCTGTGGAGTGTGGTTGTGTGTATGTAGCCAGCGGTCTGACAGGGTGTGGGTGTGGCTGCGCAGGGTACGCGGCGGCGTCGCTGCTGGCCATCGCCTTCGCCATCCCGTTCGGCGTGCGCGTGCTGGTGCACCGGGAGGCCGGGCGGTGGACGTCGCGCGCGCAGGCCTTCTACCACGCGCACCTGGAGCTCTTCCTCGGCAACGCCTGCCTCGGTAAGCACCTTGAGCTCTTCCGCGGCAACGCCTGCCTCGGTAAGTACCCCGAGCTCTTCCTCGACAATGAATACCTCGGTAAGCATCTCGAGCTCTTCCTCGGCAACGCCTGCCTCGGTAAGCACCTCGAGCGATTTGTTTTTAATTTTTGGGTGTCTTTTCTGTCGCTATGGTATCCGTCATATCATTTTTATAGTAGTGATCCGTGCACTTGAACATGAATAGTCTTTGATTATTTTGTCTTAATTACAGTATAAGGGTCTCCGCAAGACATATAACTAATTATAATTTAAACAGTATCATTAAACGTAGTCACAAAGTAATAAATACTGCGCCCACAAATAATCGGATAATATTATTCCTTTATACAAATTCCCGTCCTAATTGGACTGTAGTATGGCCCAACATTCTCGTTTGTATTATCTTCCATCTCGGCCGGCTTTTCCGATTTTCTCCACTCTCTTTTGTGCTACCATCTACTGGCGCCTAACAAACATTTGTTCACGTTTTCTCATTTTTTCGGTTCCAAAAGTGATTGAAATTTGACTTACATATTATTGTAGAAGAATAAAACCTGGATCAATATCCTTTTCCTTGAAAATTTTGGAGCTGTTTTTCTGAAAATGTCGTTTGACGGTTTCGGTTTCTGATAATGAACTAACATTAGCCCTTTTTTTCAGGAAAACGTTTAAATTTCCAAAAACTTCATCAGAAATCATTGTAAATAGTTGAACTCATGAATCCAACTTTGCATAAAGCAAGCGTATAAAATAAATTACAATGACGCTATTAAATTTTTAAAAAAGTATTTGTGTATTTAAAAATATCAAATAAAATACATCAAAATAGTATTGGCGTTATGTTATTTTGCCCATTTGTCTCTATCCGTACTAAAAGTTTTAAGAAAAAATTGGGAGCCGCTTTGAGAAAATATCGCTTGAGCGCTTCTCAAAATGCGCGATTTTGAGCAAATTTTTACAGAAAAGTTTTGTGTTTTTGATAAATACCATACGAAATCACTTGTGCTTACACATTCAATAATGTATAAATAGCCACTAATGTACATTTCAACGACGAGATATATTAAAAAAATCACATTTGTGTAAATTTTGAAAAATCGAATGAACAAATCAAAATGGCCCTGATGTCGTTAGTCGATGGATTTGGCTCTCTCCGAACCAAAAGTTCAAAGAAAAAGTTTGAAGGTATTTTAGAGAAAATCTGGTTTTAAGTATATACTAGCAGAACCTAGCACACGTTTTGCTCTCTCTTTCCCTCTCTTTTTCCCTCTTCTCTTTTTCCCGCAGTCTCTTTTTCCTCTTCCCCTCTCTCTCTCTCTCTCTCTCTCTCTCTCTCTCTCTCTCTCTCTTTCTCTCGTCACTTCACCCCGCGTCGCCCGCTCCACCAGTCCTCCCCGGCCTCGCCCTGTGTCACACGGCAACGCCCAGCTACAGTGGAGCCCAGTTGGATTGGGAAGGTCCATTTAACTGAATCCCCATGTAGTAGAGTTACCGCAAAATGAATAACATAAAAATCTTCCCCAAGATGAGCCCACTTGGCCCATATGAATATCGGTCAGTGTCGGAGTTCATCGATTTCGAACATACTAGCATCCATTTTTATATATTGATAAAATATTATGAATAAATTGAGTATTTTTTTAGAAAATATTGAAAATGTCCCAGAAACAATGTAAATTCACCTAAAATTTATAGAATTCTTTCCAAAATTGTAGACCTCCAAGTCGAGCCAGATTGATCGGGATATGTTCACTTTGGGGAAAATCCTACATGTTGTTAATGACCTGGTTTTGTACACATTCATTCAACAATCCAGGGAAAACCATTTCTGATCATATTCGACACAAGGAAAACTTGCGAACTTGCGAACTGGCGAATTTATGAATTGATGCCTGAATTTGTGAATTGACAAGGAGGCACGACTGACTTGTGTCGAATTGCGGCAAGATAAAATTCTGTCAACGTCTATCGTTCGTGTGTTCCACTAAATCGTTGTTTTCTAATTTCCCTTAGCGTTTTAGAGTGACCTAAAACGCTATTCCGAATTGTTATTTCAGATTTGATAAGCCCTAAAGTGTTACTAGAAATAATAAAAAAAAGTGTAGGACGTCCTTTGACGAGATGGCATGAACAATTTCGAGACTGAACAGATCACGAGGTCCTTGCTATCGGTGATGATGATAATGATGATGATGATGATGAGAATATGAAGGTAAAGACAGAGTTCCTGTGACCGAGATCGCTTAGTCAGTAAAGCCGAAGAATCGCGTGTTCGAGTCCCGCCTCAGGCAAGGTTGTATTTGTGTTCGTCCTTTCAATCCTCATCACTACCATATCATTTCATCTAGTACTCAGTAACCAATAACGTTAAAACCAATAGTAGTCTCGAATGTAGATGCGACCTAAAATACAAAAAATAAAAAAGTCAGAGTTTGCGATTTTCTCAGGGGTAATATTTGTAATGAAGCATAGACGTCCTTCTACTACAGACTTCCCGTCATTCTTGTTCTGTGAAGTGGAGCGAGCAACCAGTACAGAACAGTGTATATTGTTTGCTTGACTCCCAATCTCCCAGTTCATTGCACCGTTCTGTAAAGCCGTTCATTTACGTGTATAGCCATTGAACGTCTAGTTAATTCCTCAACACCGTTCCGAGGTGCCAATAAGCTTTACCTTTGATCGAAATCTGTTAGGTGCAGTAATGGGAGGTGAACGTTCTAGAGTTGAATTCACAGACCTTTGTATGTTACCAGAGAGACCTTTGAAGCGTCAACTCAGATTAATATAGTGTAAAAGCATTGTTGTTCTGGGTAAATGTTAGACAAAGCTTGAAATTCTATGTAACAAACATCTGTCAAATGGGTTTTAGTTTACGATCTTAAGTTGATACAAATGTCATGATTTGTTACCTTCACATGTGATTTCAAGTTAGGGATATTATGACATAAACGCAACATTGTAAATCTCAGTAGTGCACAGAATACAAGAGGGCGCCGATTTAATTTCCACTTGTTTAATCCGTGATACTTGTTGCCAGTGAAGGTGAGATAAGATTCCCGAAACATGACATGAGAGTATATTTTTTTAAATATTAAATAATTGTAAAAACTTTATGGTTGACACCTCTTAGACTCTTATGAATCATTTGATTTGATCTGATTTATTTCGTCAAAGAACGGAACAACTATGTAATGTAAGGGAACAACCTCCTCACATATTCTTGAGCTTCAAATTACTCCCTACCATTTAAACATAATTATTGAATGATGAATAAAAGTTCCTACAAAGCGAGATTAGCAACAATTGAAAACTAGACATTTTTTCTCCCGAGTTATAAAAAAATGAATCGATAAACAAACTACAGATTTTATTTTGAATTGCTAACAAAATGGTGGCTAATACCGTAGGCTCTAGTCCTACCACAGCTGCAAAAGGATAGCTCAACCAGTTGTGCGCATTTTGAAGCTACATTTATGCTCAGAAGAAAAACAAGGGTCCAACTCAGCATTTTCTCAATGGATGAGGGAAACGACAATATCCTGGTAGGGGTCATTGACCCAGAAACTGAAGTACGTTACTTACTGCAGGCGAAATAAATATTTTTAAAAATATCAAATACACAAATTATTGCATTAAAATAAACATTTTTCTTTTGGACGGGCAGTATAATACCTAATTGTATAGAAATAATTATATCACACAAGCTATTTTAATTTTAAACTCAAATTCGTATATTGATTTTAATTGTATAATGCCATCTTCCAATATGTGAAGGAGAGTTGTAAAGTATCATTGTGGAGAACCACAACATCTAGGCTGCCACCACGTAAGTTAACAATCTGATATTTAAATATTCACACATGGTAAGCTATATATGTTCATAAATTTGAAATTTAAATATATATTTATTAGGACACGATTTTTGTTCCTATAGCAGATTTTCAATTATTGCCCATTTATTTAGTTTCAGAAACACTATTATATCTAGGCGATGACAAGGCTTCTTCTATAACATCTATTCTTCTTATAACCTAAAGGTATTCCAAATTACCATGCTACTAATTTGAAATCACATTCTTAACGGTTACTGCAGGAAGGTCATTAACGGATTTGTACGCAATAGCTTAGGCTGCAAAGAAGGTGAACTCGACGTTGTAGAAGGTCATTTCGAGGAAGCAGATCCAGGCGAAAAAGGTCTATGCTTTTTTTTGATTTTCCTCCTTTTAAACATTTTTTCCATCTTTACCTTTTCTCGTTTCTACGGAGTCAGCGCTAATGGGAGTGGGCCAATTTTCATTATTTTTCCGCACAACTATACTGTTTTGGTGATGGTTTTACCGCCGGTTGCCCTTCCTGACTCCAACAACAGGGGGGACACAAGCACATTTCACACAGACACAGCACTACTGCCTTAGCGATCTCGGCTACCTGAATCGGCTCAATTCTGTTTCCAGGTTAAATGTATCAATTAGTGGCATGTTTATTTATCTTGCATCAAATCTATCGTCTAAATGTGATTTATTATTACTAAGTTGTTTCAAAAAGTGATAATTTAATAATAAGAGGTTGTTTCAAAAAGTGATAATTTTAACGATTTTCAATTAAGGTTTAATTAAGAGACAGTGTGTCAATAAAATAAATACTTTTTTATTTTAACACTTACATACTTTAAATTTCACTTCTATATCATAAATATTTATTACGAAATGGACAATACAAAGGTTAACAGACATGCAGACGATAGTCACGTCTGTTCAGAAGGCGAGGCCGGTGTTCTGGGAGATCCAGTCGATGAAGGAGGTGACGCAAGCGAAGCCGTTGGGGTTTCCGCTCTCACAGCCCGCACTGGACACGTAGCTCACCACACCGATCTGCTTGCCGGAGCTCAAGCCGATCAGGGGGCCACCGCTGTCACCCTGATAAACACACATAAGCTGCTGTTAGCGCTCTGCATCCACACGATAGAATTTTCAGTTTTGGGGAAATAATTTTAGAGGACTCTGTAACCAAGTTGTCTGTTATGTTAAACGAAAATATAATTTTCATTTCAAAAATGATCTCTTTTCCATATATCTTTTTACAATGTTTTATATATAACTAGCATAGCCGTGTGAGAACTTTCGCATTTAAAAATACCACCGTTCCTAAGGGTATCGGGAAACTGAAAAATGGGAACATGTGGTCCGGTTTATCGCAGTTTCGTCAACAATTAGGTACACAACACTAGTTGACCACGGAAAAATGTTAAATGAATGGTTGCATTACACGTATAAGAAACAATCTTCATCGGTATCATGCATCTAATATTACTTCTAGTTGTTGCTGCTGCAAGAACGAACATTGTATTAATAATTATGTAAATAATCCTTGTCAGTCTGCGCCAACCGCGGTGTACGCAGAAAGCTGGAGGAATCAAAATCTTCTAAGCGTCACAAAGATGACCACCAGCACCAAGGCCTAAAATGTAGATCATGGAGAAATATATTATGTATTTATTCATGTATATGTGGTATTGATAGTATCGAAAAGCACCGAACCGGCAAAAATGTAATAGAATGTCTAAGAATATCTCATCCTGAATATTAGGGTGTGAGAAACGTTTCTTTGAGGCCTTTGGTCTCAAAATTGTAGTTTTTAATGCTCTAGAACTAATCGTTTAGGAGTTATTTAACTATACAGCTGACAGTGTGTTATGGGTTGCATTTGACATGAATATTTAGATGCGCGTTTTTTAAACCAATACTTTTTAATTTTAGAGTCAAAGTGCAATTCGTCAGGTCTCCATGAAATTCTCGTTCTTTAGAGATCTCATTTATAAAGATCGGATGCATGTGAGAGCCGCACAAGTTTCCTATAGTATTGAAATAATACAGGAGACTATATTATGTTGCGAATAATTGTACTTTAGTTAGTTATCTTTATAACTAGAAGTTAAGGTACCTACAATATCATTGTTTAATATTTAAATAATATATATTCGGAATGTTTATGTTGTTGTTTTTTCTCCCCATGTAACGAAAATTCTCTAAACTGAAAGAAAGTGCTCGAAAGCTTAAGCTTCGTCAAAAATTTTTTTCACTGTATTTGGTTGGCGATATTAATATACTCACGTTGCATACACTGCGACCATTGGAGCCCTGCGTGCAAATAGTGGATGCTCGGACATTGAGAGCTCCAAAGGTCTGACGGCAAACAGCGTTGGAGATGACCACAATATCAGCGTAGCTCAGCTGAGGGTTCACACTGTTGCTCGCTGGGAAGGTTTAAAAGTCCACTTTGAAATTTTATTATAATTTGAAATTGACTTTGGAAATGAACTTTTGAAGAGTGTTATGTCCTTAGAGGAACAAGGGCTTAGTAGATTCAGTGGACACCAAAACTTGAATATACTAATAGTTCTGGTTCCATTGCACTATAATTGTTGCATTAATTTAATGTATTGATTACACAACGCATGATGCGGTCTGATTTGCACAAATTTGAAATTGTTATAGTTTAAGTGATTATTTTTCAGAAATGAGGGCATTTTTCCATGCAGCATCATAATATTTCTGATTAAAATATCAATTAACTGATTTAATTTCGAGATCACAAAACGGGTGTGTTTTTAAGCAATTTCTCTAAGATCTTCCGAGGCAGTGCGATCGCGAAAAGAGCTTCTGTGACATCGTGGTACATACCATCAGAGGTCTTCCCCCATCCACTGACACGGGCCGCCACTCCCTCGAATTGGTCGCCACCGGAGGCGAGGGCGAGGGGCTGAACGAGATCTGGAATCAACAACGTTCAAGTGCAAGTGCTCACGCAACTGGACGCTCAAGTTCTTGAACTGCGCATTCGCTGCGCTAGTGTCATTCACTGTGCGTTAATTTCCAAAATGAATATTCTATCAATTAATATATTTTATTAGACACGAGATACTCCTAAGGATGAGCTTGTTTCCTTAGCTGCTTGGAATTTGTTATTTATAACTTTTACAAAAAATAATCGTGAGGGAGGGAAAGCAAAGTGCTTTGCCTTCGAGTCCCCCAACAGGACCTACCACACTTCAGAAGTTGACAGAATTTAGTCAAGGTAGCAGCTGAAGGTCAAGAAGTGGGAGGTCAATATTGAATGAACATGGATTTATGATGCATTTGTTTGAGTCTTGTTATTAAGTCATAATTATTATTTATTTTTCTCGTTAATCGGCCGACTAGGACCACGCATGCAAGCATCCTGCATTTACCGTGGCTCCGTTTTTATTTATTATCGCGGTGGCAGGTGCTTGCAACAACTTTTTCAGCTGGCAACCAGCATTTTTAGCTGGATCCGATTTTTATCCCCCACGGTTGTTAGCCCTGGGGGTATGGAAGATGAAATGATGATATGATGATAATGGGGGTGAAAGGACAACACATACAGACATACACAAACACAAATACACCCATGCCCGAGGCGGGACTCGAACCCGCGATCTTCTGGTCCGAAACCACTCCGGCACTACTGCCTTAGCGATCTCGGCCATCTGATCGGCCTGTTATTAAGTCATAATATTTTTAAAAGTGATGTCCACAAAAATAAATATTGTGCAAAATAAGTTGCTTCAATAGTTGAACTGTAATAGAACTATATATTTTTAAATTCAAAGCCAACCAAAGAGAAAAAATCCATATCCATACATTGATTAAATTATTGACAAACATATATTCCTGGTAAAAGAAACTGTAGTATCCCAGGCGTCAAGACGACTAGGACCATTTTCCATGGTTTCTAGTAGAGTTCAAGCAATGACTACAAAAACAATATATATACACTTATTTTCTGTATTCATTAATGGAAGAAATTTACTTGATTGTGATACTATTAAATAGTGTATAAACGTACAGGACAAAACAGTGAATTAAATCATTATCCAAATTTCAATAAAAAAGGAGTTACGATTGTTTAGTGATCATTAATGACTAGTGGATGCATCAAACATTTTCAAATTCACGAGTGATATTTAGTATGACTATTTCGCTGACTAGAAAGTTAATAAAACCAAATAACACGAAAGAAGATATTGTAATTTTATCACCGCCTCCCGCAAAGATTTCATAAAACGCACGCAAGTTATTCAAGATAAAATTAATTAAAAATTATTTTATATTCTCAAATGCTTATTTTGCAACACGAAACTAATAAAGGCATTAACTGATTAAAGGCCTTGTAAAATTACTTCCCGGTTGTTCTTTTGTCACTATTTTGGGACTTACTTGAAGTGCTTATTTTCTATCTATTTCTGCAAATAAAATCTCTCCAAATCCTTTCAATGATCTTTGTTTTCACATAAGAATGGAATGTGCATATTCACAAAGTAAATATATTTTCCTAATAAATACAACAGATACAGTAGAATGAATTACATTGATGGAATGTTTTAAACTTTTTTGCTGATAGAGAACTGAGGTTGGCTGAAGTTTGATTCTTTCTTTCTTACAATCCAACAGTCACCTCGTGAATGAAACAGTCAACTAGGAACTATTTGAACCTTCCTGCTGAACCTATTTGAACTTTGAACCTATTTGAATACTTACTGCTGAGGGGTACGTCCTGCTCTAAGTTCACCAGGGCGATGTCATTGGGTGCCAGGAGAGGGATACAACCAGAGTGGACAATCTTCGATCTTGTCGTTATTACAATTCGTCATCTTCAGTCGCTGTATTGAGGTTCTGAGCGCCAAGATACACGGTAAAGGTGCTTATTCTGAAAAGAATAAAGTGCGCCATTAGTGGTCTAATAAAAATTTATACAGCACAGATTTCGTATTGTCATTTGTATTTTTTTCTTTTCATTTATTTACTTCTTGTTCAGCCGTGTGGCCTTTTAAGGCCTTGAATACAATAGTCTTTTCATTATTAGGAATATGCTTTCTTGGATTTTTGAGCTTTACATCACCGCTCCCTATGTTAGGTGTTTGATTGGGATGAGCTTGGTTGAGTATTTATTAAACTTTCACATGTTTTAATAATTTGTATTTGATAATTCATGTTTCTATATGAATAAAATTATTCTCCTAATATGTTCTGTAAACAGAATTCACATTTTGTAGGTCCTTGATACCGTAAAAGTAGTTTACGGCAAAACGTCTGTCTCTCCGCTTGTCTGCGGCCAAAGCTAGCGCCTAACTCATTCAGGCGCTTTTCTCTAAAATTATCATCCATCGGTCTATTCGAACTCCACGCTCTGTGAATATAAACAGATATTTTGATACTTGAGGGTACTTTATCAGGAACCTAAACGTGTTCAAAATTTTCTAAAAGTTCAAAATCTTTGGTTTTGTTTAAATCTCAAATAGAGCAAAGAAGATGGAACAAAAGGCACACGGTCCGTTTTCATGAAACCCTCTGTATTTTCAAACATTTCAAAAGTAAAAAACACGGTCTTCCTACAACTACAATACTGAAGATTTGGTTATGTGTGATTTCCGTTTTTAAAAATATCTTACAATAATAAAGTGAAATCTCAGAATTTTCGAAATTGCAGATGCAAAAATTTATTTTTCTTTTTATAATGTTAATAATTTTTGTTTCATCTCCCATGATGGTGCGATTCCTAGTTTGGAAGAAAAGTTTGGCTGGTTGAAAACTGTTTTGCAAGTTACAAAAGTATTATAATTTTGCGTGGTCGCTACATCTAATGTGAGAAAGTATGTGGTGTTTTAGACCCACTAGTTTAAAATTATCTAAAGTAATAGCCCTTTTTTGGTAAGGTTGGCTAGTTAAAATATGGTTATTTATTGGCTAGATTATCGTTTATCACCTTTCTAAAATCATTTTCAAATATTCAATGAACTTCGTTTTATAGAGATCAATGAAGAGTACGTGAATAAAAAGTAGTTTCTCTTTTATATCCTCATTGGTTGAGAAGTTGCTGTATATTTCATACTCGTATAATTTATTGACATTTAGTGTTATACAAATTATCTCATTGCACCATTTCCCATATGTATCGGTCCAAACATAAGAACACACACAAGCAAAAACGTTCGACGTATTTGATCCAATATTGTGTATCCAAATGTTGCCCTAGAAATCATGTGAAGATTACATGATTTCACAGACCATTTTTGAAACATTTTCGAGAAGCAAGCTCAAGATCCTCTGTAAGCATTACATGTGACCTTGACGCTCCAGTTTATTTCGCATCAATGAAACCGACAGAACCAAAGGAAACAGATCTTAGTCTAAAAGCCCGTTGTTAATTATGTCGTTGACTCCAGTACATCGGACATCGCCCGACCACAATTTCACCCAAACTCGTCTCCATTGCCCTAGTAAACATTTATGTCAACACTGGTCTTTCCTGCGAGAGTATTTTTTGAGTTTTTAATTTTCTGGAGAATGATTATGGAGTAATTTTCTACAGCTCTTCTTTTTGTGCGATATAATCTCAAGGGTTCTGCGATATTTTATTATTATTATTATTATTATTATTATTATTATTATTATTATTATTATTATTATTATTATGGTTTTTCCTTCTAAAATGTTTAAATACTTTGAGTCTAGAATTTCCGTAAGTCTGTCTCCCGAAATCTTGTCGTGGATGTTTTTAATTTTTTTTATTCGGGTGTGTAGAAAATGTGTCCTCCCACGCTCACTTGAAAGAACTCACGTTTTGTTGCTCCTCACGATACCAAAAAGCGTCTACAGCCTTTCCGGCGGTTGACGCTATGAAATATTACCTCTCCCATATATTGAAATTGCGTGGGTGCATGAGAACTGAAAAGGTTTATTACAATCTTCATTTTTGGAACTTCAGTTACGTGACTATATCTTCACGCAGAAGCACAAGGAACGCGACTCACTGCGAAAAAGCGTGAGTTCTAAATTTTAATGATTTAAGACACGTTTGTTTAATGAATGACAATGTTAAAAGTTATGTGTGACGTACATTGAAGGAGAAGGTAATTTGAACACGTTTTCTTGAGCTCTCAAATCTCCACCCTAGCTCCCACACTACATTAAGTTGAATTATTAATAAAAAAAATAAGAGTGAACGTTTTTGGCAATAATTTATTAGAAAATATTTTGTCCCTTGTAAAAAAACTGTGCAAAGTTAAATGAGGTACAGTGTTTGGTTATTATGACTTATCGAGACTTATGTGAATGGTATCTTACGCAACAAGTTTATGATTTTTTATGGATTATATTATAATTTAATTATAGGCAGTCAAATACAAAATATTTTATTACATTTACCTGTTTGAGGATAAAATTCAGACAGTGATAAAAATAACCTCATTTAGTTTATAATGATACGTATATTACTTTATATGATACGTATTACATACGTTTTCCACTGTGTACAAATGTAGTAAACAACATTAACAACATGTTGCGTACTCCCATTTTTGTAATAACAACATTACAAAATTATTAGAAGAGATAAATGCACTGAAACATTAGTAGTATGGAATGTTAGATGCGTATCTGTACATTACCGCATTTGTAGGTGTTTCGGATTTCATTAAGGAAAAAAATATCTTCAGTATTAGTAGTTGAAGAAGACACTGAAAAAATCAAACTTCTGCAATTTTCAAAAATCAGGAATTTTGTCGAAAATGAGACCTGCACAATTAATGTAACTCCTTGTGTTCTTTCCATCATCTAAGGACAAAGTTTAATAAAAATAATGTGGATTCATTTTTTGAGAAAATTTTGAAAAGATTGAGGTTTCAAATAAAGTACTCCCAAAAAAGAAAATGTCTTTTCAAACTCAGAGAGCCTGTAATTCATCTAAATCGATCAGAGAATATCAAATTTTGGAGAAAATCGGCAGAACATTTTAGACACGAGCGTTGACCTCAGACGAACAGACAGATTTTTGCCATCAATCTATTTTTGGTATCAAGGACCCGGGAAACATTTAAACGATCTATCTGCTTTCTCGTTACCGGATCTCGGAAATAAAAGAGTTTATCTGTCGAAAATTCGCCGTTATTGTTGTCGCATGACTATAATACTTTCTCTTCGTGCAAAGTAAGAGCGAGAAAGTAAAAGTACGTGGCCATGCGATGTAAATATGCCTAACTCGGTAAGGTTTTTAAATTTTATTCTAATGGGAAAAGCTCCTGTAAACCTGTGGGAATAAGTACCTTCAAGCAAAAGAACATTGCAAAATATCTTTAGACCTTGTTCTCCTCGTTGCCCGTTTATCACAATCTATTGACAGAAAAGAAATAAATTGTATCTGTGTGATGTATCCCTGCCCCGCTGTGCTATATCTCACCCTGCTTCACTTCGTTATGTCTGCTACGAGCGTAGTTGCTCCTGTGTAAGGGTAGTTGTAAACAGATGCATTGTTGCATTCCTCCGGCAAATTTTCGGAAACAATTTTCACCTTCAATTCCTCGCAGGATTTTTGAGCTAAATATTTCGCGTAGATCATTTATTGTCATTTCAGATGTTTGATACACATTTGTAGAATATCCCCTCCTTTTTCGAGATATTTGCGATAAACTTTTAGAGCGCTCGCATAAATTTAGTTATAAAGTATGGCATTAAAGGATGTTGGCACACATTTTACGAAATCTGATGTATACACTAACTTCTCTACATCTAGGTTATATCAAGTGTTTGTCTGGCGCGCCATCTTTGGGATGAAAATTTAACGTAGAGGGTTACAATTCATTTGCTTGACTAATAGTTTTAGTCAATTCATGCCTGAGAAGAAAAGTGTGTAGTTTACTTTTAAATACACTATTTGTAAATGCATTGGAGCGTTACTTGAGAGCTGTGTTTAGTCTCTTCATACGGGTAGAACGTTTTAACTGTCCTCCCCTTGCCTTCCCATCTTCCCAAATTCTCTAAGAAAATTATCTAACTTTACAGTTACTAACATTTGCATAAACTTGAGCATCCTCCTGCGGGGTAACGATCAAGAAACTTTGCAATACATTTTAATATTGCTCTCAGCTGGAATTTCAAATTAACAAAATTTGCCAGAAAGTGTTCACATCGAGGCAAGTCTGCAGACGCACACAAACTCAAACGACCCCTTTCTCCTTCGCTTGTTCAATGTCCGTCTGGCGACACAGATGCACGTGTGCAAAAATCGTATGTAATAATTCTGACAAGAAACTGCAAAAAATACATTTAAACGTAACAGACAGTCCTTAGCGCAGCAAATGATAACTTATAAACATTCACCAATTGTGTGGTTAAAAAACCTTAAAACATAGAAGTTTGCCATATGTGCCGCGCAATTCTGAAAGGGTCGACTTGTTGGAAAAAATCCATGGTTAATTAATGAATGTTTTATTATCTATCTGTGTAATATTTTAATTCAAAACACTATTACGTATGTTTTAAATGACTTTTTGCGGTCAGATGTACAGGTGAGGGGTGATAATTAATGGGACAATTAGATGTACACTTTCTCGTCGTACCACGTACTTACGTTGTAAATAGAAAAAAAATACTGTAAAGCTGCAGCAGAAAGGAGCAATTTTTCATATGAAATCGTATTGTGGGGGTTTTGATAGCGAAACGGTGGTTAAATCTCTATTCAGTAACTTACATCCTCTTATCACGTCAGAATCAGTCTGTCAGAATCCACGTGTTGTAGGTCATTGACAGCAAAAAATTGGATATCGATAAAATCCAACCATCCATGTTCAAAGCCAACGCCTACATCTTTCAGACGATTTCCACCAAAACTGATTTTGAACCAAAGACATTTAAAGAATGGCACAGTTCGCATTTTCGTTAAACTCTCTACATTTTGGAAAATTGCAAAAGTTCAAAAAAATGTTCCGCGTCTTCCTAACTCTACAATTATGAAGGTGATTTTTTCTTAATTAAATTTGTTCTTTAAAAGCAGCTCTTTAAATAAGGTCCTGAAGAATTTTTTCAAAATACGAGTATTTTTTGCGTAATTTTCCGTGATAGATTTAGATTTATTTAGTGAAAAAAACAGTAAATACTGTATGTGACGTATGGGGGAGAAGATCATCTGCGCACGTTTTCTCGAGCACCAGAATCCCTTCCCAACATTAACTACAACTAGTTGAAGATTAATAAAAGTTAAAATTAAAAAAACAAAATAAATAATAAATTTTAAGAACCAAATATTTTCCTTCTTGAGTTTCAGAAAACTTATTTGCATTGGTAAAGAGACTGCAGATTTAATTTTTCTGCTTCGCCAACAAAATAGTAACTCACCCCCAGCTCTATTTCTACCGTTACGAGCAAAAGGAGAGTTCAACAGAATGTGCGCATAGTGAAGGTATATTAATGTCCAGAAGCAAAACAAGGGGCCATCTCAGCGTTTCCTCAATGGATCAATATATGAAATTTTCCATCGCATGTTCATTGGCAAGAGCGATGAATTCCTTACACACACTTTCATTATCGTCACTATACGACCACACATGCCGGGAGACCGGTCGGGAGCTTCGAGTTTGTCCGTGCTGGGGCCGTGTCCCGATGGTGAGAGAAAAACCGCGCAAGCTGACGGTAGGTCGGCGCCGGATCTCGCCATCCAGCAGCGGAAGATCACTGCCATCTCTCGAGCAGAAGCATGCACTACAGTTAGGGTTCCTTTATAAATTACGTAACGCTGAAGAGGGGGGTTAGGGGGTTTGAAGCAACGTTACGCTGCGTTACGTAACGATAGGGGGTCATAGTTCATTGTTATTGCTTGTTGTCATGCTGATATTTATTTTTAAAATCTTTCAACATTGCTAAAATTATTCCTTTTATTCAGTCATATTACAAAAAACAATACGATATTAACAAATTAAATTAAAATATAATAAATTAAAGAAATTATCACGAATAAATTTTTACAATAAATGGAAATATTTTTATCATTAATGATACATTGGTTGAATATTTTAGATTACGAACATTTAGAACTGATTTATAATATATTCTAAAATACAATTAGTGGGCACAGTAGACTCAGAGCCTATGCATCATCCACGTCATCCACGGCGAAAGGAAATAGAAAACTAATACGGGAAAGTCTGTGCCATTCAGTATCTCCATACGTTTCTAAATAAAACATGGCTTTTATATATTATTGATAATATTCGATATAATTTTGTCATATGCATCAAGACTAAGAGTGAATTAAGCGGCATATAAGGTCTTGACCTTTTTGAAGAAATTGGAACCTTTTTAAGAATTTGTTCAAAGCTTCTTCATGTGCAAAAATATGCCTTTCTCCCATATATTCGCAAGTGCGCGGATTGTCAGAAATTTTCTCGCCTAAGCGTCCTTCTTTTAGTTGAAATTGTCTCCAAACTTATTGTTATGCGCAGTCCGCACCACCAACTTATTCTCTCGTTAATTATAATTAATTTTAATGTATAACACGAATACAATTAATACAATTCGTTTCTGATTTATAAGTTTTACATATTGGAATTGGGGGGGGGGGGCGGCTTACGCGTTACGTAAATATTGGAGGGGGGTTCAAGAACACGTTACAGATGCGTTAAAGGGGAAATTCAAAGTACTCCAAAATTGCGTTACGTAATTTATGGACGGCCCCTTACGAGACTAATGACGTCAGTAGTTGATGCTTCCGGAATCACTAACATCTAACCGACAAACCGGACCATGTTGGAGTCTATCGCCTTTAAAGGAAAGGGATAAAAGGAGACAAATGTCGCAGCGCTGGCGACAGGAGGTTGAAGGTTGCACTGATAAGTCGGAGGCACGATGCTCAGCACTTTTTTATTGCCCTGGGCGCTGTCGGCCCTAAAACTGTGCGACTCGGAGCAGCTCGTAACTCCCACACGGCTCGCAACACCACTGCGTGATACGGGAAAACAAGAACTTGAGGCCAACTGATAGGGCAAATTCGCATGAATTTATTCAAATCTCTTTGAAACTCTTCTTACTTTATTCCTCATTTTGATACGCAATATCACTTTTACTTTTCCGTATACGTACGTATTAACGGAAAAATATACGTAGTATAGGAAAAGTTATGTAATGCTGCGGAAAATCGATTTCGAGATTTCAATGAAAAATGTACACGTTTTGGGGTCCCCTGATATCGAAAAAGTTGTTATTTTCAAAACGTTCGTCTGCGAACATTACTAGCACCTAAACCGTGCGTAGGATTTTTTCCAAATTTAAGTCCCTCTGTCCATCTGGATCGAGTCGAAACTTTGAGATTTTGGAAACTTGATGAAGCCCTCCGGACATTTTCAATTTTTTTCAAAAACAGATCCATTTTTTTCTTTAAATTTTTTGTAAGAATAGAGTAACATACAATTATAAACGTATCATAGGTCCGATTTTCACGGTTAATTCTAAATTTTCGAAAATTTTAAAAGTAGGACTTTTTTCGATGTCTTCCTACAACTACAAAATTAACGATAGTAATGTTTCCTTCAAATAAAATTTGTTCCCCGATGTGAGTTCTTTCATTAAAGTCCTATACATTTCTTTGAAAATTGTTGTAGTTTTCGCGCAATATTGCCTGCAATTTTAAAAAATTACAAAACCAGTTTTTTTTCAAAAACGACTCCAATTGTTTTCTTTAAATTTTTGGTTGTGGTAGTGCCAAATGGATTCTATAAGATGACATTAACTCCATATTGCTCTATTCTTTTTTCTCTTAAAAAAATACACAAATGTAATTTGTTTTACCTGTCGCATGTTGAGATCTCTCACACCGTTGATATGCACATTTCCAGCAATTCGAAAACAATATTGTATTTGTGAGTTAATATACTTCAAATGGCTTCAAATGAAGTTTTTCGAAAACTCAAAATTTTTCTGTGAAAAAGCAGTCCAGATTTCAAATTTACAGTAGCGCTTAAACGCTAGTTTTTTTTAAATGGTTCCAATTTTTTCAAAGAAAATTGCCATTTAGGACGAAGTATTACTCTTTTTTGCGTATAGGCACACTCGGATAACGCGTGCATCCTGCTTTAGAAGGTGTAAGTACCATTCGTGGAGGGGTATCAGCATTTTAGCAGAAGTCCGATTTTTATCCCACAAAGTTATTAGACCGGATAATATTGACGATGAGATGATGATGATGGTGAGTGATAAAAGGACGGCACAGACACATCCATACACAAATACATCCATGCAGAAGGCGGGACTCGAACCCGCAGACTTCTGGTCTGACACCGCAAAGGCCCTCACGATCTCGAGAATCTGACTGGCTACTGTTCTTAATATAATATTTTGGGTCAATAATTACTAAACGGAAAAATGGAGAAAAAGTCAAAAACATGAACATTAATCGGCTAAAGAAGGCAGCAAGAGTATGTGACCAGTCCGAGTATATATCCGAAACCAAAAAAGGAAACAAATACGGAAAAGTCTGTGCCATTCACTAGACCCACTAGTTTCTAAATAAAACATGGCTTTTATATAAAGATGATAATATTCGATATAATTTTGTCATGTGTATCAAGACTAAGAATGAATTAAAAATTAGTATATAAGTAAACAAAGATATGAGAAATTGAATGGAGCTAACCACAATCCGCTCAATCTATAAGTTTCGGAGATACATGAGAAATACGACTTCGTCTAAATGCGAAAGTTCAAAATACCCCCCATTACGTGCAAAAATGAGGAAAAAATTAATTTCGGCTTATTGTATTAAAAATTGGTATAAAGGTAGAACAAGATACGGGAAATTGAATGGAATTAACCGCAATCTTCTCAATATAATAGTTTCGGAGATACATGGGAAATACGACTTCGTCTAAATGCGAAAGTTCAAAATACCCCCCAATGCGTGCAAAAATTATGAAAAAATTAATTTCGGCTTATTGTATTAAAAATTGGTATATAAGTAAAACAAGATACGAGAACTTGTTTGGAACTAACCACAATCTTCTCAATCTAATAGTTTCGGAGATACATGGGATATACGACTTCGTGTAAAATGCGAAAGTTCAAAATACTCCCCCATTTCGTGCAAAAATGAGGAAAAAATTAATTTCGGCTTATTGTATTAAAATTTCGTATATAAGTAGACCAAGATACGGGAAATCGATTGGTACTAACCACTCTTCTCAATCTAATAGTTCCGGAGATACATGCGAAATACGACTTCGTCTAAATGCGAAAGTTCAAAATGCCCCCATTACGTGAAAAATGAGGAAAAAATTAATTTCGGCTTATTGTATTAAAAATTAGTATAAAGGTAGAACAAGATACGGGAAAATGAATGGAACTAACCACAATCTTCTCACTCTAATAGTTTCAGAGGTACATGGGAAATACGACTTCGTCTAAATGCGAAAGTTCAAAATACCAGAAAGTTCAAATTACGTGCCAAAATGAGGAAAAAATTAATTTCGCCTTATTGTATTAAAAATTGGTATATAAGTAGAACAAGATACAAGAAATATAATGGAGCTAATTACAATCCGCTCAACCTAATAGTTTCGGAGATACATGGGTAATACGTTTTTGTCTAAATGCGAAAGTTTAAAATACCCTCCGCCCCCATTACGTGCAAAAATGAGGAAAAATTTAATTTCGGCTTATTGCATTAAGCGGGATATAAGGTCTTGGTTTTTTAAGATATTGGAATCTTTTTTAAGAATTTGTTCAAAGCTTCTTCATGTGGAAAAATATGCCTTTCTCCCTTATATTCAAAGGGATAACCTTTTGCCATGAATGAAATACGAAAACCTTCAGTATTTCTCTTCTCATTATGACAGAGACTGTGATATGTTGTGTCTGTTTCACACATT
Source organism: Gryllus longicercus (assembly GCA_038098605.1). Lineage (NCBI taxonomy): Eukaryota > Metazoa > Arthropoda > Insecta > Orthoptera > Gryllidae > Gryllus > Gryllus longicercus. The sequence goes on along the minus strand of JAZDUA010000169.1, from coordinate 1,716,378 downwards.
GTATAGATAAAAAATGTGTGCGAAACGTTTCTCGCAGTGAATGAAGCTCAACATCACCTCCACGAAATGCGGTATGTGGTATCCCAGCTCACGTATTAGCAGCCTAGTATGAAGGTGTGGGAAAGGATATATTTTATATCCGAAAGGGTTGAGTAGAATGGCGCTTTCAGGTGTCCTGTATGCAAAGGTTCTACTGTTCGGAAACTCAAACGTCTATTACATATTTCTACTAGTATTGGTATTTAGATCACTTCTATCTACATGTTTAGCTCATAAGCCACTCACTAAATCAATAACGCTACGATACTTACTAATTTAAAAAAAGGGTTTTTCTGATGCTCCAAAACTGAAGAATACATTGCATTGTGAAAGAAATCTCCAACTTCAAAATTCGAAAGTGTAGGAAAGGGTTTTAAAAAAATTAAACTTGTGAAAATTCAAAACTCTGCAACGGTTTAATAAACATTTGTGATAAAAATTAAAAAAATATTCAGATGTACACAATCATGCTAAGCTGCCAGTGGCTACTTCATTAGATATACAAGAAAAAGTTAACAAATTTCAAAAGGTTCACCATTAATAGCAATCACAAAGTTGTTGATGATAGTGTCCACCTCGGTGTCACGCTCGACTCTCGCTGGGACTTTACTAATTGAAACGTTTATGTAACTTGCAATAAGGTTAAAACGATGCTTGGCTCCTCGATTCATAGTATATTCAATTTACAAAATGCTTTTCTCCTCACTGATGAGATCCATTCTGGAATATGCCAGAAGCTAAAGAAAAATGTCAAACTATATTCGAATCCCGACGGTGGCAGGATTTACGGCACTAGCCACATAGCTGGGTCAAATTCAGACGCTGTTTGTGATATGGTCGAACGCGCACCTTTAAAGTTGCCGCCAGAAGGTGGTCCCGGCGCCGCTCAAGAGAGGGCGCCGATTACCAACGCCGCAGCTCCGTCACGCTCGGCCAAGCCCCGGTGCCGGAGAACTCTCCCTTATCGGGTAGCTGGCCAGCGGACCTTCAGCCCGGTCGGGCTATAAGAGCGGTGCCCGACGAGCGGTACGCAGTTGAGAAGTGACTGCCCGTGCGTGTATAGTGACAAGTGAAGTGCAATACAGAACGGTTACGGACTCGGACTCTCCCTGCGGCTAAACAGTGAACTACGCTACGTCTACGGTATATCTCATGGAATATTGTTCAACCTGGCTTGTATTATTGATTCTCCTGTTGGCTTGCAGTAATAAAAGAATTTTAGAAATTGCTTTTCCTTTTTTGGATATAACAGTTTGGAGGTGAATTTTAGCGGCTGGCTCCTCTGATCGATAGTTTTCCGTGGATTCTCCGATCATCAATAGGCGAATGCCCGAGCAGTACCGTAACAAACGGGCCACGGACCGTGCGCGATCTTTCGTTCCTCTTCCTTTTCCTACTGACACTTACATGCACTACACTACCACACATGCCAAAATACCGTCAGGAGCTTTGGTCTTGTCCCGGTTGTTGCTGTGCCGCGCTGATGGGAGAACCCTGGGTGAGGAAAACCCCACTAAACGAGGTAGGGGCAAATCTTACTTCTCCAGTGAAAGATCATTTTCTCCCGCATGCACTACAATTAGGGGACTAATAAATTTTGCCGTTGTAACGCCCATAAACCCAAGATAATCAATCTACACTGAATACTTTTTTCACCAATTATTAACACATATCTACACCTCTATTGTCTATTTAACAAACGTATAGTATATTAGGAATATTTCATGGTGTTTGGTCATTCAATAAAAGTTTCGTAGTTCGCCAACGACTCGCAACTTTATTGTTAACACTTGGGCTTGCTAAGGTTTGGATATTGAAGCCCTGATGAGGGAACTGTAAAGTTCCAAAACGATGGCAAACCAAGAGACTTTTATAGAATGACCAAAAAGACATGAAACATTCCTAATATTAATGATGTAGTCCATGATATTAATGATGTAATGAGTTCCGGAGTTTTGGTTAGGCTGTATAGTATGAGAAAGTGTGTTACAAGAGGGGCTGCCCCTGCAGGCGTGGGCGTGATGCTGCTGGCGCGTTGTCTGTAATGTATTCAGCACATGAAAGTGTGGTGTTACGAGAGGGGCGGTTTGGCGTGTGCAGGCGAGGGCGTGATGATGCTGTGGGCGCGTAGTCAGTAATGAATTCATGAGTGTTTATAATGCTGAATAGTATGTGGAAGTGTGGTGTTACAAGGGGGCGGTGTGGCTGCCTCCAGGCGTGGGCGTGATGATGCTGCTGGCTCTTTTGATTATGTTGTGTAGTATGTGGAAGTGTGGTGTTACAAGGGGGCGGTGTGGCTGCCTGCAGGCGTGGGCGTGATGATGCTGCTGGCTCTTTTGATTATGTTGTGTAGTGTGTGGAAGTGTGGTGTTACAATGGGGCGGTGTGGCTGCCTGCAGGCGTTGGCGTGATGGTGCTGCGGGCTCTTTTGATTATGTTGTGTAGTATGTGGAAGTGTGGTGTTACAAGGGGGCGGTGTGGCTGCCTGCAGGCGTTGGCGTGATGATGCTGCGGGCTCTTTTGATTATGTTGTGTAGTATGTGGAAGTGTGGTGTTACAAGGGGGCGGTGTGGCTGCCTGCAGGCGTGGGCGTGATGATGCTGCTGGCTCTTTTGATTATGTTGTGTAGTGTGTGGAAGTGTGGTGTTACAATGGGGCGGTGTGACTGCCTGCAGGCGTTGGCGTGATGATGCTGCGGGCTCTTTTGATTATGTTGTGTAGTATGTGGAAGTGTGGTGTTACAAGGGGGCGGTGTGGCTGCCTGCAGGCGTTGGCGTGATGATGCTGCGGGCTCTTTTGATTATGTTGTGTAGTATGTGGAAGTGTGGTGTTACAATGGGGTGGTGTGGCTGCCTGCAGGCGTTGGCGTGATGATGCTGCGGGCTCTTTTGATTATGTTGTGTAGTATGTGGAAGTGTGGTGTTACAAGGGGGCGGTGTGGCTGCCTGCAGGCGTGGGCGTGATGATGCTGCTGGCTCTTTTGATTATGTTGTGTAGTGTGTGGAAGTGTGGTGTTACAAGGGGGCGGTGTGGCTGCCTGCAGCGTGGGCGTGATGATGCTGCTGGCTCTTTTGATTATGTTGTGTAGTATGTGGAAGTGTGGTGTTACAATGGGGCGGTGTGGCTGCCTGCAGGCGTTGGCGTGATGATGCTGCTGGCTCTTTTGATTATGTTGTGTAGTGTGTGGAAGAGTGGTGTTACAAGGGGGCGGTGTGGCTGGCTGCAGGCGTGGGCTTGATGATGCTGCTGGCTCTTTTGATTATGTTGTGTAGTGTGTGGAAGTGTGGTGTTACAAGGGGGCGGTGTGGCTGGCTGCAGGCGTTGGCGTGATGATGCTGCTGGCTCTTTTGATTATGTTGTGTAGTGTGTGGAAGCGTGGTGTTACAAGGGGGTGGTGTGGCTGCCTGCAGGCGTGGGCGTGATGATGCTGCTGGCGCGTTGTCAGTAATGTATTCAGTACATGAAAGTGTGGTGTTACGAGAGGGGCGGTTTGGCGTTTGCAGGCGAGGGCGTGATGATGCTGTGGGCGCGTAGTCAGTAATGAATTCATGAGTGTTTATAATGCTGAATAGTATGTGGAAGTGTGGTGTTACAAGGGGGGCGGTGTGGCTGCCTGCAGGCGTGGGCGTGATGATGCTGCTGGCTCTTTTGATTATGTTGTGTAGTATGTGGAAGTGTGGTGTACAAGGGGGCGGTGTGGCTGGCTGCAGGCGTGAGCGTGATGATGCTGCTGGCTCTTTTGATTATGTTGTGTAGTGTGTGGAAGAGTGGTGTTACAAGGGGGCGGTGTGGCTGCCTGCAGGCGTGGGCGTGATGATGCTTCTGGCTCTTTTGATTATGTTGTGTAGTATGTGGAAGTGTGGTATTACGAGGGGGCGGTGTGGCTGACTGCAGGCGTAGGCGTGATGATGCTGCTGGCTCTTTTGATTATGTTGTGTAGTGTGTGGAAGTGTGGTGTTACAAGGGGGCGGTGTGGCTGGCTGCAGGCGTGGGCGTGATGATGCTGCTGGCTCTTTTGATAATGTTGTGTAGTATGTGGAAGTGTGGTGTTGCAAGGGGGTGGTGTGGCTGGCTGCAGGCGTGGGCGTGATGATGCTGCTGGCTCTTTTGATTATGTTGTGTAGTATGTGGAAGTGTGGTGTTACAAGGGGGCGGTGCGGCTGCCTGCAGGCGTGGGCGTGATGATGCTGCTGGCTCTTTTGATTATGTTGTATAGTATGTGGAATTGTGGTGTTACAAGGGGGCGGTGTGGCTGGCTGCAGGCGTGGGCGTGGTGATGCTGCTGGCTCTTTTGATTATGTTGTGTAGTATGTGGAAGTGTGGTGTTACAAGCGGGCGGTGTGGCTGCCTGCAGGCGTGGGCGTGATGATGCTGCTGGCTCTTTTGATTATGTTGCGTAGTATGTGGAAGTGTGGTGTTACAAGGGGGCGGTGTGGCTGGCTGCAGGCGTGGGCGTGATGATGCTGCTGGCGCTGACGGTGGAGCGGTACGTGGCCGTGTGCCACCCGGGCCGCACGCGCCCCCATCGTGGGGCCGCCGCGCCGCGTCGTCGCGCTCATCCCGCTGCTCACCTTCGCCGCCTACCTGCCGGCCGCCTTCCGCGCGCGCGTCGCCGCCTGCCGCCCCGCGCTGCCCGCCCTCGGCCCAGCGCTCGGCCCCGCCCACGAGGCGCGCGTCGTCTACTACAAGGTGAGTACGTCGCCCCCTCTTATTGTCTGATTTTCTTTAGAATGGGATGATTTGACAGCTAGTGCTGGCAACATAACTGACGATTCTGTGGTCGTTGTGTCCTTGAACTTATTAGACTCTCCTTCCTCTATTCGTTTGTTGCGGTTGGCTAACTTGTAAATAGTTCCCTGGCTGTGATGTGCTCGTCCGACGAAAAAATAGTGCGCCACGAGAAATAATTGAAATTAGGAAGTGCAGAGCTTTGTGCTCTTCTGTAAAAATTCTTTCTTTTTATAAAAATTACATTGAATTTAGTTTCTATGTGATAAGTATTATGTTTGTTTTAAAACCGAGTCTTGAATGTGAGATGCGTACTCGTGACGGTGCACGTGTTTACTTCTCTGAAGTACTCGTGATGTTCACTTGTTTCGCGAACTGTCACTTTATCCCAATCTTAAGAAAATCGTTCTATACTGACCTGCATTGCTTTACGACTGCCTCTCATTAATAGTACTCGCGCGACTTGTCTTGAAGTAAAGAAATGCGGGTGGAGAGGGGGGATTAGTTACGAATTCAGCCACTAGATTTTATGAAGCAATGCTAATCTCTGGAGAATCAGTCGTGCCTTCGCAACTTTCTCAATAATTTGCGTTCTAACTTTCTCAGGAGTTGGAGGTATCTATTGTGATAGATCTTCATATGGTTCGGTCATTTCTTTAGTCTTTTTGGAGAAAATTGCGGACAGAAGTTAATTAGTGTTTTAGTCCATGCAAGTTGTTTTTATTTTCTATTATTTTCGTGTTATGAAATGTTTCCAATTAAGTTTTGTGTCCATGTGCAGTCCTAAATATTTAAAGGGCTTATTTGGAAGTATCATGGTATGGGTTCATTATTTAATGTTAGTCGTTGGTGCAGTGTATGGCCTCAATGAAATATTTTTGCTGCAATTTTATTTGGGTTTAATTATCATTTTAATTTGCATGACGAGCTGTCTAGTATTAGACCCACTCTGGTGGTTTGTTTGTTAGCGTGCTGACTTTCCACGACGCAACCCCGGGCTCGATTCCCGCCCGTGACAAATTATAACTATATACTTTCCTTACAAATGCCTCAGTATCTATTACTGTGGGACGATGAGAAAGCTCACCCTAAGGTTAAGAAAGCCCAGTATTGTAATGGACCACGCGACACAATTTTTGCCGTGCCGCTGTGAGTCATACTATCGTAGGGGAGGGGCTGCCGTCACACTGAAGGTGCGACGGTCGTTTCCAGATACCAGGAGCACGAGCTAAATTTATTAAGGAGGGCGCCAAGCATATGCCTACCTCTGATCTGGGTGCCGGCCATGAGACATCTGCAGGGATGAGCGGCCTGGGTCGAATGGGTTGCATTTGCTTACTAGCTATTACATAATGCACATTTTTCTTGTGTGGCCACCCGACCAAAATGGCGGGGACACGTTTATTGCTATAGTAAGTCCTCTTTTACATAATATTCCCTTTAGGGCTTTACTCTGGCTGTTAACTAGATGAACGTGAACACTTACGGGAATGGATGAATGAATTTCTGATACTTCACTCCAAAGGATTACACGTGAGATAGGCCGGTGGCAGCAGATGACTCGTTGGAGAATCATGGACATCTCCTGTAGTCGACAGGAACACGTCGCCTGGCTGGGCAGGAGATCATCCACGGCCGTCCGCGGGATTGGAACAGCAACTTTCGATGCGCGGTCACAGGTCGTCATACGTTGACTGAAGCGCGTACTATGTTTGGCAGCCGAATATTTAGGCTGCACACCGTCTCGTGTATTTTGTGGGTGTTACGCTAACTGTTCCAGTCCGGCATCCAGAATGCATTCCGATGCGGGCAGATAATGACTGAAGTCTATGGACAGTTTACGTATGGCTGTAATCGACGTTGAATCACGAAGGGAGCTCCCTGAGCCAACCGCTCGCTTCATCAGTCTTTCTCTAAGTGTCCGTCCTTCTAGCGCCTTGTGCTCCTGCGATTTCCCGTCCCCACCCCTCTCGAAAAGTGCCCGACCTATCACGTCTCGAATTTCCATGGACTAGTCTTCTTTGGAGGCATGTGATTCATAGTCACTTAGGCATTTATGGTGGGCTGTTCTCGCCTCTTAATGTAACAGTTTTGGTTGTCAATCACCTGCTGCTATACAAAGGGATGGAATGGTGCCTTTCGGGGACGGAGGCTGGCTGTGAAATTCTCGGTTCGCGGCGCGCACGCAGCTGCTCGTGGCGAATGTGCAAAGGTGCACTCTTTGCCAAGAAATATGCTGATTCAGCGTGACGCGAGGGACGTGCTGTGCAGTGAGTCTGTATGACTCATTGCAGTATATACGGTGGTGGGATGTCTATGTGCTGACCACACGAACCCCTTATCCTATGGCCAGGAGGCTAGGTCACCGCTGGTCGGCCAACGCCAGTAGTGGGTTGTCGAGCCAAGAACAGGACAGGACAGCCGTCTATTGGGTTTAGATATGGTGTGTTGCTTTAGTGCTGATTAGCGAGTTGTTGGGAAATAGAAAAGAGCTGAGGCCGCCGGTTGTTGCGTGGCTGCGCAGCTGCCGAACCGCGCGCTGCTGGCGTCGGCGTGGCACGCGGCCTACGTGGTGCTGCTGGAGGCGGCCTTCAAGGTCGGGCCGACGCTGCTGCTGGCGGCGCTCAACCTGCGCATCCTGCTGGTGTACCGGCGCAGCTGCGAGCGGCGGCGGCTGCGCGTGCGGGTGCGCGCGGCGGCGGTGGGGGCGGGGCCCGGCGGCGCGGCGGGCGGCGGCGCAGGCGGCGGCGGCGGCGCCGCCCCCGGAGACGACCCCCGCGCCGGCCACTTCGCCGAGGAGCGCCGCCTCGTGCTGCTGCTGGGCTCCACCTCCATCCTGTTCCTGGTGTGCGTCTCGCCCATGGTCATCCTCAACGTGACGCTCAGCGACCGCAACCTCACGCTCTTCCCGTACCAGGTGAGACTCCCCCTCCGCACACACGTTGACTGCTTTGGTTGTAACTTGCCCCCAACATTTGCCCACGCTTCAAACGTCTTTTGTGTTCTATGACTGCCATTTTATCCGCTGGGAGTAAGTTCTCTATCTCTCCTTCGCGCGTCAGCGCGACTTGCCTTCCCGGTTTGAATCTTACCTATGGTGATTCTCAAGGTGATGCTCCCCGTACCGTCTCGCCCGTGGTCATCCTCAACGTGACGCTCAGCGACCGCAACCTCACGCTCTTCCCGTACCAGGTGAGACTCCCGCTCCGCACACAAGTTGACGAATTTGCTTTAACGTGCCCCCAACATTTGCACACGCTTCAAACGTCTTTTGTGTTCTATGACTGCCATTTTATCCGCTGGGAGTAAGTTCTCTATCTCTCCTTCGCGCGTCAGCGCGACTTGCCTTCCCGGTTTGAATCTTACCTATGGTGATTCTCAAGGTGATGCTCCCCGTACCGTCTCGCCCGTGGTCATCCTCAACGTGACGCTCAGCGACCGCAACCTCACGCTCTTCCCGTACCAGGTGAGACTCCCGCTCCGCACACAAGTTGACGAATTTGCTTTAACGTGCCCCCAACATTTGCACACGCTTCAAACGTCTTTTGTGTTCTATGACTGCCATTTTATCCGCTGGGAGTAAGTTCTCTATCTCTCCTTCGCGCGTCAGCGCGACTTGCCTTCCCGGTTTGAATCTTACCTATGGTGATTCTCAAGGTGATGCTTCCCGTACCGTCTCGCCCATGGTCATCCTCAACGTGACGCTCAGCGACCGCAACGTGACGCTCTTCCCGTACCAGATGAGTCTCCCCCTCCTCACACACGTTGACTGGTTTGCTTGTAACTTGCCCCCAACATTTGCACACGCTTCAAACGTCTTTTGTGTTCTATGACTGCCATTTTATCCGCCAGGAGTAAGTTCTCTATCTCTCCTTCGCGCGTCAGCGCGACTTGCCTTCCCGGTTTGAATCTTACCTATGGTGATTCTCAAGGTGATGCTTCCCGTACCGTCTCGCCCATGGTCATCCTCAACGTGACGCTCAGCGACCGCAACGTGACGCTCTTCCCGTACCAGATGAGTCTCCCCCTCCTCACACACGTTGACTGGTTTGCTTGTAACTTGCCCCCAACATTTGCACACGCTTCAAACGTCTTTTGTGTTCTATGACTGCCATTTTATCCGCCAGGAGTAAGTTCTCTATCTCTCCTTCGCGCGTCAGCGCGACTTGCCTTCCCGGTTTGAATCTTACCCATGGTGATTCTCAAGGTGATGCTTCCCGTACCGTCTCGCCCGTGGTCATCCTCAACGTGACGCTCAGCGACCGCAACGTGACGCTCTTCCCGTACCAGATGAGTCTCCCCCTCCTCACACACGTTGACTGGTTTGCTTGTAACTTGCCCCCAACATTTGCACACGCTTCAAACGTCTTTTGTGTTCTATGACTGCCATTTTATCCGCCAGGAGTAAGTTCTCTATCTCTCCTTCGCGCGTCAGCGCGACTTGCCTTCCCGGTTTGAATCTTACCTATGGTGATTCTCAAGGTGATGCTTCCCGTACCGTCTCGCCCATGGTCATCCTCAACGTGACGCTCAGCGACCGCAACGTGACGCTCTTCCCGTACCAGATGAGTCTCCCCCTCCTCACACACGTTGACTGGTTTGCTTGTAACTTGCCCCCAACATTTGCACACGCTTCAAACGTCTTTTGTGTTCTATGACTGCCATTTTATCCGCCAGGAGTAAGTTCTCTATCTCTCCTTCGCGCGTCAGCGCGACTTGCCTTCCCGGTTTGAATCTTACCTATGGTGATTCTCAAGGTGATGCTTCCCGTACCGTCTCGCCCATGGTCATCCTCAACGTGACGCTCAGCGACCGCAACGTGACGCTCTTCCCGTACCAGATGAGTCTCCCCCTCCTCACACACGTTGACTGGTTTGCTTGTAACTTGCCCCCAACATTTGCACACGCTTCAAACGTCTTTTGTGTTCTATGACTGCCATTTTATCCGCTGGGAGTAAGTTCTCTATCTCTCCTTCGCGCGTCAGCGCGACTTGCCTTCCCGGTTTGAATCTTACCTATGGTGATTCTCAAGGTGATGCTTCCCGTACCGTCTCGCCCATGGTCATCCTCAACGTGACGCTCAGCGACCGCAACGTGACGCTCTTCCCGTACCAGATGAGTCTCCCCCTCCTCACACACGTTGACTGGTTTGCTTGTAACTTGCCCCCAACATTTGCACACGCTTCAAACGTCTTTTGTGTTCTATGACTGCCATTTTATCCGCCAGGAGTAAGTTCTCTATCTCTCCTTCGCGCGTCAGCGCGACTTGCCTTCCCGGTTTGAATCTTACCTATGGTGATTCTCAAGGTGATGCTTCCCGTACCGTCTCGCCCATGGTCATCCTCAACGTGACGCTCAGCGACCGCAACGTGACGCTCTTCCCGTACCAGATGAGTCTCCCCCTCCTCACACACGTTGACTGGTTTGCTTGTAACTTGCCCCCAACATTTGCACACGCTTCAAACGTCTTTTGTGTTCTATGACTGCCATTTTATCCGCCAGGAGTAAGTTCTCTATCTCTCCTTCGCGCGTCAGCGCGACTTGCCTTCCCGGTTTGAATCTTACCCATGGTGATTCTCAAGGTGATGCTTCCCGTACCGTCTCGCCCGTGGTCATCCTCAACGTGACGCTCAGCGACCGCAACGTGACGCTCTTCCCGTACCAGATGAGTCTCCCCCTCCTCACACACGTTGACTGGTTTGCTTGTAACTTGCCCCCAACATTTGCACACGCTTCAAACGTCTTTTGTGTTCTATGACTGCCATTTTATCCGCCAGGAGTAAGTTCTCTATCTCTCCTTCGCGCGTCAGCGCGACTTGCCTTCCCGGTTTGAATCTTACCTATGGTGATTCTCAAGGTGATGCTTCCCGTACCGTCTCGCCCATGGTCATCCTCAACGTGACGCTCAGCGACCGCAACGTGACGCTCTTCCCGTACCAGATGAGTCTCCCCCTCCTCACACACGTTGACTGGTTTGCTTGTAACTTGCCCCCAACATTTGCACACGCTTCAAACGTCTTTTGTGTTCTATGACTGCCATTTTATCCGCTGGGAGTAAGTTCTCTATCTCTCCTTCGCGCGTCAGCGCGACTTGCCTTCCCGGTTTGAATCTTACCCATGGTGATTCTCAAGGTGATGCTTCCCGTACCGTCTCGCCCATGGTCATCCTCAACGTGACGCTCAGCGACCGCAACGTGACGCTCTTCCCGTACCAGATGAGTCTCCCCCTCCTCACACACGTTGACTGGTTTGCTTGTAACTTGCCCCCAACATTTGCACACGCTTCAAACGTCTTTTGTGTTCTATGACTGCCATTTTATCCGCTGGGAGTAAGTTCTCTATCTCTCCTTCGCGCGTCAGCGCGACTTGCCTTCCCGGTTTGAATCTTACCTATGGTGATTCTCAAGGTGATGCTTCCCGTACCGTCTCGCCCATGGTCATCCTCAACGTGACGCTCAGCGACCGCAACGTGACGCTCTTCCCGTACCAGATGAGTCTCCCCCTCCTCACACACGTTGACTTGTTTGCTTGTAACTTGCCCCCAACATTTGCACACGCTTCAAACGTCTTTTGTGTTCTATGACTGCCATTTTATCCGCCAGGAGTAAGTTCTCTATCTCTCCTTCGCGCGTCAGCGCGACTTGCCTTCCCGGTTTGAATCTTACCCATGGTGATTCTCAAGGTGATGCTTCCCGTACCGTCTCGCCCATGGTCATACTCAACGTGACGCTCAGCGACCGCAACCTCACGCTCTTCCCGTACCAGGTGGGTCTCCCCCTCCCCACACTCGTTGGCTACTTTGCTTGTTACGCAATAGGCGCTGTAACTTGCTCCCAACATTTGTACTCAGCTGCTTCAAACGACTTTTGTGTTCAATAACTTCCATTTTATCCGATGGATGTTGGTTCTCTAACACTCCTCCCATACGTCAAGCGCGACTTGCCTTCCCGGCTTGCATCTTGCCCATGATGATTCCCAATGTGATGCTTCCCGAACCAGGGTTGTGCTACCACGTTGACTCCCTTCGGTACTACACTAGACCCTGCACGTTCCTGCCGCAGTTTGTATGCATCGGCTTCAAACGACTTTTATTTCCTCCGCGGGCGTAATTTCGCTATTGCTCGAGACTTTCGACACGCCAGGCTTCTCTTTCGAGCTTGCATTCTTCTCATGGTGATTCCGTTGTGATTCTTAGCGACAGGTAGCTCCGTCCCTTCCTGTACCTACATTACAAGTCGACCAGGTCACAGACATTGTCTCCTTTGGATACTACACATAGCGCATGATCAATCTGTTAACAGGAACCTGAAATGCGTGTTCTTAACCTATCATGTCCGTCGATCGTGACGTCTCTTCATTTTATACTACTTACGTAGTAAACATAGAAATGGAAGAAAATATAACACTTGTAATATCGCAATGAAAAATAACGCTTTTTCCTCATAAGAGCTGTAATTGTGGAACCCGTACATCGAAAAGGAAATTAAATATTATTTCTGTACGTAGTAAATTACTTCCTGAAACACGTTGGGTAGTTATAATACTATTATAACTACCCAATATAATAATAATAATAATAATAATAATAATAATAATAATAATAATAATATTGTATGGGTCCTTGATATCGAAAAATCGACTGACGGCAGAACATACGTCCGTCTGTCTTATCGTGGTCAACGCCTAGGCGATTTTTTCCAAAACTGTTATTCTCCCATCTGCCAGGTACAACTCAAAGCATTGCGAATTTGATTTTGATTTTCGGGGTCCTTTACTTGAAGCGTTAACATTTTAAACATTTTCTCAAAAGTGGCTTCTGATTTTTCTCAAACGTCTAAAAGGACTTCCCTCGGACTTCAGAGGACCCTTAATAATTGCACATCACAATGGCGTTGAACTTCCAGAATTATTGAAAGTAGCAAACATTCAAACTGTTTTCAACGTTTTCCTGCAACTGCAAAATTCAATATATAGATTTTTCCGTTTCTTCAAAGATAGATTTTTTCATAACGACTTGCACAATGTTTCGAAAATATGAGTAATATTCTCGCAATTTTGCGTGGAATGTAGGCCATTTTTAAGCAATTTTTTTCTCAAAACTTCTCCGGAAATTTTTCTTTGTACTTTTCCCTCACATAAAGCCAAAATAGCTTAAAAATACCACTTTTTTGCTTTTTATTATCGGCACTAGACCACTTTATATTACTTTCAGGTCAGGTCATCTTCTCGGCTTTTGTTTAATTTTCGAAAACTGTATATTTGTGATTCCTCTCCAGCACATACTCTCAGGTATTATTTGTAACTTCAAGATTTCCAAATATTCAGAGTATTCTAAGAAAATCACACATGTTCAATTTTTTAAGCGTCTTTTACTCTATCCGAGGAAAATTAAAGAGAAAGAATGGAAATTTTTTAAGAATTGTTATGTAAATTACTGCCATTTCATAAGCAAAAAATTCACAAAACTACATGTCTCTCCTCTCCTTTTTCACGACTTTCTTTAAAGATCTATTTTCAAACATATTTCATTAAAGAAAAGCTCTAAAATCAGTATTTTAATTGTGTTTTTTATTTTATTTTCAATTTTCAAAAATAGAGTGACAGATGGGAACTGCTTCATTTTTAGACGTTTAGGACACTACAATGCAGGTTGTTCTATTAGCAAATCTCATATTTTTGCCTCGCCATTCCAATGCTTTCTCTTTACTACTTAAGTGCGGAGTATGGCAAGAATGTAAAAAGTGACAAAAAAGTTCAACATTAATGACGGAGAGCTTTTCCATAATGAAATATCTTCTAAAAAATTATATCTGTCAATCAGGTCAGCACAATGTTTTGAAAATACTTTTTTTTGCGTGATTTTTGTTTGAAATAAAAAATGTAAAGAACGGCTTCAAATTATCTCTTTATTTAGAGGAAAGGATGTATATAGACAGTGACGCAGGTCTCAATTCTGTTGAACTCTCTGAATTTACAAAATTTGTGAAAAACTTCTAGTTAGAAATAATTAAAGAAATAATATTTTATGATAGAAAGTGGTGAGGGGTTTATGAAAGCATCGTTATAAGAGAAAGTACGAGGCATAGTTTAGTCATATATGTTCAATTCAGGAAACAACTGTCTTGTCTTTTCCGGGGCCCGCAGACGCTCCAGAATCGCACTAAAAATGGCCCGCAGTGCAGCCGAAAAAAAACGTCTGTTGAATTAAACGTAAATGCCAAAATTACGCCTCGTAATTACTTTTATATGTTCTTCTGTAGGACTACTAGTTCTAATGTGCAGCCATCGGTGATTGTCAACATGATACTTCCCACGTGTAAACAATTACCTTTCAGAATTGTACTGTATGCGCTGCATATTCCTTCCATGATTTTCAAATCCCTTTTGTGCTTTTTCACGTACTCTCACCGAAAAAGAGATCTCTACGACTGCCATCTCTATCACTACTTCTCTTTCAGAGTTTCGCATCGCATAGGGACATTCTCAACTCAACGTGATGCTAAACGAGTCCAATCGGATTCTCTTCCCATAGCAAGAGAGTTCATCGGATAAAACACTTCCTTAGGTATTCACTAGGAGTATTTCTAACACAATATGTAGATGAGGAAACTCCCGTCTAAATGTGGCATTGTGTGGCTTCAACTAATATTTCCACCATCCGTAGATGGTTAGGACGAGCGAGAATTTAAATATCACTGGCGAAATTAGTAATTACTATTTAGCGTAGATAACGTTCTTTTTTTCCAACACAAAATAGCAATCCTCAATTACAGTCACGTTGAAGAGTGTATACTTAAATCCGAATAAATGAAAATTGCAACCTCACATTAACATTTTCGTTGTGTTCAATTTTACCTGGATACTTCATGTCACAATTCTTCCAAAATAAACCTATTGTAGAGAGTTTTATCTCTTTATCCCCATAATGGGCCACCAAAAAAGGGAAACTGAACAGCTTTTCCGCATTCGTTTTAAATGTAATGCACCACATGCAACATTCAGAGCTGTTATCACAGCAGCAAAAATCTACCAATGCTTTTATCCTCTCGTATCGATGGTCGCAATGCTGGAAACAAACTATTGTACTGTCAACATAAACTCTATTTGATTCTATGGGAATGTTCTTGTTTTGCTTTTCTATCTCCGCTTCATTTGTCGCTTCTCCTACATAAACGCCTCGAACGGTGCAATGGCGCTACTGTGGTCTTTGGCGGTGAACTTCCACGAATAGCAGTGTAGGCAAGCTTCCACGCCACCATCAGCAGAACGCAGTTCTTTACGACAGCCTTCGCACTAAGGTATTCGGACGCACCTCTTAGCAATTTACATATGTTCTGCGTTGCGACGGTTATAAATAAATAAATGCCTTTATTGATGGCGATGCTCAGGCCATTTAGCCTGCTCTTCCGCCTGACCGTAAATAAGGTCATGTGACTCACAAATCCTGTCCCTCGCTCATTGGCGCTGGATGTGTGAGTGAAGGGTGTACAAGTAGCGCTTCTCAGTGGCGCAGTTGAGTGGCTCCGTGTGAAGGCTGCCTAACTAAAGGCGGCTCCACACATTCGGCATTCGCCTAGAAGCGACCTACTGCTCGCCCAATTCCGAACATCTGAACTGTTCGGCGACTTTGCGCTCCCTTTGATATGTCCTAAAGACCGATTCGTGATGGGTAGGGCGAATACCGACTGTTCGGCGCTCGGCGAATTGCAAGGAACCTGTCCACACTATTCGGAATTCGGCGAGCGGTTGCCCGGGATTCGCCGAATGCCGCGTGTGTGAAGGCTGCCTGACAGGAATGCCTTTGTGCGCAGGTGTTCCGCGCGGTGGCCAACCTGCTGGAGGTGACCAACTACTCGCTCACCTTCTACATCTACTGCCTCTTCTCGGAGGACTTCCGCAACACGCTGCTGCGCACGCTGCGCTGGCCGTGGCCGTGCTGCGCGGGCGCCGCCGGCCGGCTGCGCGGCGCGGGCGGCGGCGGCGGCGGCGGCGGCGGTGGCGGCGGCGCGGGCGGGGCCGGCAAGGCGCTGCTGTGCCCGCGACGCGGCACCCCGCCCACCACCACCACCACCGCCACCACGACCACGGGCGGCGGCAACGGGGGCAGCGTCGGGGGCGGGGCGAAGGCGGGGCCCGGGGCGGGGGCGGGGCCGGCGGAGCCCGGCTCGCCCGCGGGGGGCGCCACGAGGATGTGGCGCGGCCTGTGCAACCTCTGTGCCGGACGACAGGAGGGCGACCGGGAGCACGCGGTGGTCTAGAGTGTACTCTCTTTGCGCCAAATGTAACTGCCATTGTTCTGAAAACAAGTATGGTGAAATAAGGTTAAATGTTAAACGGTTAAAGACCGACTAAATCTATGATACGTCCGATAACTGATTTTCACCAACACTAGCATCATTAGTGCGTGGTGAAGGAGCAAGCAAATAAGGGATCAGAGTAAGTCGAGCCCGAGACACACCACCTGGCTGTGGTGCGGCCTGTGCAGCTCATTGGGCGGACGCAGAACACTTGATCACACACTTGATGGAAAAGTGATCACTTTGTTGTATGGAGTCGAGATCAGGCTGGCCAAATTTTGCCCGCACACGTGCATTAACTGTTCGGGCTGTGGAGGGTGGGGGTAGTCTATTTATACACGAATGAAGTGTATTGAACCCTTCAACCCAAGAGTTGACATTTCGCCGTGAGCTGACATGAAGCAAACGGAGAGCGCGATTGTAGTGTCGCGATCAGTGTGTCACAAACTCGAGTTTACTGTTCCTGCTTTGACTTGCGGGCACCCACTCACTCCAGAGGAAGTGGGAAGGTGGGGTGTAACAGCCTGGTCTAGACCCTCTTTGCTAAACGCTCTTATCGTTAGACATTACATAAGTGGCAAGTAAAGATGGTGAAATACACACGCTAGAATTATTTTGAAATGCTGATAAATCAGTGAAATAATACCGACATCTCTACTATAAATACTACTAATAATACTTTCATCACCGTACACACACTGCCATCCCACGCACAGAGATAGAAAGGTAGGTGGAGGAAGGTGAGAAGGCGGGGGAGGGGTCGTGGAGCATGGGCCAACCTCCTATAGCATCATTCGCTTGTAGCGGAGCCTAGGCAACTTTTGCGTGGGTTGCTAGCAACCTCAAAGCAAGGACGATCATATTATGGTTAAAAGCCCAGACCACATTAAAACATCAAATTAGCCCAGACCACATTAAAACATCAAATTAGCCCAGACCACATTAAAACATCAAATTAGCCCAGACCACATTAAAACATCAAATTAGCCCAGACCACATTAAAATCCAGCACAACCTCTATCGTTTCAACATCCACCGCCCTCCTGTGCTCAATAATTATCCAACAAAACAAAATAAACAGTTCTGCATACATACACGTACGTTAAAACCAGTGCTTACTTTTCCGGGAAACTAAAGGCAATGAAATTTCCTAATTTTTTTAATGGGCGAGAGAAACGTCAAAGCATCGTCTTCGATTGGATTCGTGTACTATTCTAAATGAATGCTTTCAATTGTATATACATCATATATCAAAGATCGTTCGAGTAAATAGAAGCGTATCTTCAGTTAATAAATATAGTGAATTTTGAGCTGACTTACTTATTTACTAATTAAACACTGAATAAAACTCTGAATTATCATCAGTTTCGTAGTAATTGTCGAACTTATGTATCGTTTTGACTTGTACTCAGACGTGTGACTAAGAGTTCCGTCTTGATCTGAGACTTGCATTATTGCAAAAAATGGATAACCGTCTGGCTCCAAAATTTATAGCTACTGCTCATACAAAAACGAACACACGTCAGTGTTGGGTTCTTCAGTAGGCGAGCACAAAGTCGTTTGGAAAATTGCTTAACACAAATAAACTGCAGTTACAGAACGAACAACAGCTAAATAGTTTCAAATGAATGCCTGTACAACAACTTTATATTATATACTATATACAACGATATTACATTTCTGTTTACGATAATTGTTCACGCTTCATTTTAGTCAGGAAGCAACTATATTTGAAGGACATTAAACATATTTTCCCTTTTAGACGTATAATTATGAATTTCTCTTCTCAATTTTGTCGACGATTTGTATCTTAGTTTGTAATGCTGGTTGCGAAAACCACATTTGTACTAATGCAAAAATAGTTGGAAGCTTCCATATGAATAATTCATTGTATTTATTGAGAATAAAAATTAAAAATTAAGTGCCAAAAAATGACATAAGCCCTTTCGTCCAAAAATGGACCATGTGACTCATGGTCACTAAATACCAAGAAAATGGTACTGCTTTGCGCTATCGATTCCATCAGTTTATATACAGTTGTCTGAAGATTTTAAGTTTTGTGGTATTATGTATGTCCAAAAACCATAATTTTTCTTAAAGATCTCCAAACTATCTTCAATAGTAACTATTTCCCTTGAACTTCTGACTGATGAATCTATAGGGAGAGGGTGTTCATTGGCAGTGGTTGCGCTAGTCTGCATCCAGGAACACTAATGATGCGTAATCTATAAGATTCCATGCAATTGTCTCCTCCACCGTAAATAATATTCGTGGAGTTGTGTGGCCACGTCCATACCACTAAGCTATAATCTTTAGACGGCGTCGCGCGTCCCAAATTACGCACATTATAATTTTAATCGTTAATTACTAAATACGGGTAATGTGTATCGCAATGTCAGTTAGACATGCAAATACCGTACAAACACATTTAAAACTATTCCATCCCTTTCTTAAATGCTTCAGTACTTTTATTAATAAAACTTTTCATTACAAACTAGTGATGTTACAACATGACACATTTTCTCGTACCATTTATAAAATAATGAATGCATTGCAAATTATACACATTTAATATTTCTGCTATCGGGAGCAAATCTCTCTTTATTAAACTGCTTGAAACACAATACTTCATGCTACCTATTTGAGAAAAAAAATGAATAGCATTTTTATATTTCAAAATGTTTTATAGACTTTATGTAAAGTAATTCGCAAAACCAAAAGATCCTTTTCAAATTAACACAGTCTTAAGCAAGTCCATGTAGATCGGGGAATATCCATTTTGGAGAAATCCTAAGAGACGATTAAGGCTAATGTCATCCACGAACGTACGGGCAGATAGCGGTTTTGAAATAAAACATCTTTTCGGTATCAGAAACACCCAAAGCGTGTATTAATTCAAAAATCTCGACATCATTTTTTTACATCATTACAATACTGTGTTTACAACGCATACGAGGAAGTAATAATATACATGATTCAAAATTCATATTATAAGGCACTTTTAATAAAATGATCACTGTTTGCTTCTGAAGTATTAGGATATCTCATTACCCATGACACACAAGTGACACATCTAATAAGACATCGGTGCATCGTCGTGTTAAAGTCTCATGTGACGCCTCATAGAAAATGACACTTTGTCCAGGAAAATAGTCAGCTTCTGCACAGACATAAGAACGCTGAGGTTTGGTAGAAAAGTGCACAACCTAATCATCTAATACCTTATAATCATTCCTTTATTATTTACACTAAAACTACATCCATGCGCACAGATAAAATAATTGTGAAAATTGCTGCAGGTCCACAACGACATCTTCTAAGTTTGAGGAGTTCAGATCATCGAACTCCTCACTGATGATGTCATAGTTAAGATACTCCCATTATTTTAAGTACGCCTCAACAACCAATCATAGGACCCCATTTGTGGTGATAAAGTTTTCTGGGCACAAGTGTTGCACGTTTTGAAAATGTAAGAGGTGAAGTTGATGTTCGTACATTTATTGGTCACATGCGTCTTTAACCCTTGTTAACATGCAACCCTGTAAGTTTATTAAGTGCACTTGTACGTAATTGTAGGTTAAGAAATTTAAAATTCTTAGCAACGGGTTTTAACATCCTTAGTAATTTAAATAAACAACCACCCGTTCATCGCAAATCAACATTATTACAAAAAAATCACATGGTAATATACAAGACAAGTATTAATCAAAGAAACGCATTATTTTTGGGGATGTTCATTATTAATAATAATTTTATTGATTGTGCAGTTTGAAAAATAAATATTTCGTCAATTAGCATTATTTTTGTTGCGCTTGACAAAATGGATTTCTTCTCCAGTAACATTATAGTAATCTAAAGTACGCAAGCATTACATCTTCGCGGCTACGTGAATTTGTCATTGCAAGTTTTAAATACTTCGTATGCCTTCTCTTATTGTGCTTTTGATTTTTCAGAGATTAAATCTCAAGTGGCTTCCGCAGCTGCATCCAAAATTTTTTGAAGTACACACGAATTTTCAGCGTTCATCTTCCTCGAGCTACGGTATACAAGTGTATTGTTGAAATAGATATATCGCAAGCAATACCCAACAATATCGATTATCGTGCCGCAACAACAGAATTCCTGTGTTTCATATCGCACTAATGTAAATTTTCCCAAAAAAATTGAGACTTGATGGTGACCGATAAAATTCTGAACATACCACGAAATGATACAGTGTTATTACTGCCTCGTCCAAATGAAAAATATCGACTCCGCTACGCTCCGCCTCGATTTTTAACTTTTGGCATCGACAGTAATAACACTCATAACATTTCTAGGTATGTTAATAGCTACAGCTGCAACACTCCGGTTCTGTTAATCTGCATAATACAATGGCCTTCGTGCTGGTAGACGATTCCTCTCTCACAGCAACGCCACTGCTCCTCCTCCAATCACTCCTTCGCAGTTACACGCACGGTTGTGTATGCAAACAGAGCGCGTGTCACGGGGCTTGTGACTCACCTGTGCAAACAGTGCACGCGATTGGATGCGTCGGCCAGGAAGACGCTCCGTGGGAAGCCTCAGCCAACCCGAACGCGACCATTCCTTCTGCATTCTTCGCAAAGGTACCCCTTCGGAAGAGAGCGACGGGTAGAAATAAGGTTCTCGATACACGGACGCATAATGTGGCGATGGTGTAACGGTTAGCGTATCTGTTGTACCCAAGTTCGCGGGTACAAACCCGATCGAAGCCGTGGATTTTTTAGGGCGAAAAATCCGTCGTATGACTTCCTTCGGAGGGGAAGTAAAGCCGGCTGTCCCATGTTAGTAGAATTACTTGCATGTAAAAGATACTCAAGCCTAAATGACGCTTCTGAGCTAAATTCAAATCGCCTGTTTCGTCGCCCAAAAAGCCTCCTTTCTCCGCTAGTTGGTGAAAGGAGCATAGTCAAATTTGCGTGGTCAGACGGAAGAGCGGGCCTGATGGCCCGAGTCTCGCCACGTAAAATAAGTCATCAATTCAATTCATTCTTCGCAAACGTTTCCGTTCGAAAGAGAGTGACGGGTAGATTTAGGGTTATCGATAGACGGGCGCGCAGTGTGTACACAAGCTAAGAGGTAAACCTTGCCTCATGTCTGGTAGGCCATGAGGGGACCGTTATCAGTCGGAGCGAATGGAAGTGGCAGCGGCCAAGATGCCTCCCGGCGAACTTATGTGTAAAATGGGTTGCCTACCTATCAGGGAGAACGCTGTCAAACCCTTTTTCTTCTACACTTTTCTAAATGACTTTCCTTTCCCAAGTTCACTGAAAAAATTGATCAACTTTTACTCTACTTCCTCACAATTTTGTGACGCATATTCTTAACCGTCCTGTATACGATTAGTTAAACTATTGGAATCCTTCGGAGTTTGGAACCAAAATTTTGGTTTTAAAGAAAATTATTAAAGATACTGAAATATTCCTACAAATTTGAAAATTCAATTGCAGAAAAGAACACGGGTTTTCCTGAAAAACTGAACTCGAAAATAATTTTCTACATTTTTCTGCAGATGCTAACGGGTAATTTTAGTTGACTCGAGACCCGTTTCAAATCTATGTAGATATGCTTCATAAGTGAATCTGTGCAAACAAAAATGTTGAATCCAATTTTCTGTGGATAAAAGATCGTTGTACATGAACTCTGTGACTTCTGTAGAGAGTCTTTTAACTATTAATGTTAATAAAAAATGATCGATGTCCAGAACTTAGAACCCTTTTGCTTGCTCTTCAAAATTTGAACCACCTAGACATCGAACGTTTTTTCTCCTATTCAAGTAAGTTGTGAAGAATACAATTGACCTGAAATGTAATACTTAAGCAAAATTCTCTGTTGGGCGATGATTCAAACATGACCACATTAAATGATTTCGGTTAAGCTGCGGCATCGTATTTCCTTGCATCCGCAACATAGTATAAAGAGGGTTCAGTAGTTCAGTCGGTTTTACTTTCTCGTATACTGCATACGTAGAGTGAAGAAACTTATGCTATGTTTGGCAAAAACCTGCCATTTTGTGACAGAAAAATTTCGCAATGTACGTTCCTGATACCGAAAAAGTAGATAATTTTTCTTCCAGACTATAGTAAATTACTTCCTCTGAATGATTTTTAGTCAGAATCCGTGTTGTGTAGATCCTTGATACTGAAACATTGCTTTACTGCAAATCGACTATCTCTCCATCTATCTGGCTATGAAGAACACTAGCGGCTACACCGTAAACAGGATTTTTACCAAAATTGATATTTCCCAATCGATTCGGCTGACATCGCAGCCCCTTGGGCTTAAAAAGAATTATTAATATTGGAACGTACTTCACACGATACCTGAAGGACATTTCCATTTTATTGTCTCAAAAATGACTTCTCTTTTTTTATTTACACTTTGTCATCGAATATCGTATACGAATATAAAAAAAATAGAGCATGTCTCAGTTTCGTTAAAAAATATGAATTTTTGATAAGTTTAAAAAGGGTCAAATTTTTCTGTGCCTCTTTCTACAACTATAGTATTGAACCCAAAGATTTTCTTCTCACTGAAAATTATTTTCTCAAAATTAGATATTGAAATGAAGATATGTATTTTTTTCAAATATGAACAATTTTCTAGTAATTCTGTGTAAAATAAATGCAATTTTCAAAAGAAGATTTTCTTAAAAATTGATCGCAAAGTTTTCTTGGAGCTTTTTGAACAGATAGTGTGACATTGACTAAATGACATAATATAAACGTCATTTTAATGAGTTCTTTAGATTTTTAAAAATTACAATTTTTTATTTTTATAAATCACTCTCGTCTTGAATGTTTAAATTACTGACATTTTATAACATTACTAAATATGTGAGTAAAAGTACTTCAAATGATTTATGAAGATTCTCGAAAAGTCAAAAGTGACAATTAGCTTGAAATTTAGCACTTTCAGAAACGCTCAAACGACATTTTCCCAAAAACTGTTTTAAATGTTTGTACGGATAGTGCTAAATATGGGCTTTTTTGTTTGGGCATTTTTGAGCACAAATGCTTTAAATGATTTTTCTAGAAGTTTCTTCAAACCTCAAAACAATTTTGTGAAAATGAGCTCAAAATTGCGCATTTTCAAAAACCCTCAAACTACGTTTTCTCAATGACCGCCACAAATTTGTCAATGAAAATTTGCATATGTGACTGCCTTACTCTTCTGTAATATTCTTGCGAACATATATCCATTCTACTATTTGTAAACCGAAAAAATGATAAGACATGTCTTCGCGGAACCGGTAGGTAGCAGATGGTTGAAGGATGGGACAATATTGAAAAAGTAGCTAGATTTCCAGAGATTAGAAAAATAATTAGTGCGAGAAAGTTTGTGATATTCTGTAGCACCACTAGTTTATCAATGTATCTACGTAACCGCACGTCGCATATATGAAATCAAAATATCTAGCACGACTAAATATTGAAGTGTGCATTTGCACAGTTTGAACCAAATATTTAAAAATATCAGAATGAAAAACAATTTCACCTTTCTCAATAAGCGCTTTATTGAAAATTAAAAACAATTAATATGTAATTTAAAATTTTACGTGAAGAGAAAGAAGATTCCTTTGTTATGTGGATCTAGAATTCACTTTCAATTAATTATATGGTTTATGAGCAAACAAAGTATTAATATTTGTAATAATAAAACATTTTAAAACTTTGTCTGTATCACTTCCATTAGAAATAAATTATAAGTTTTGTATTTTCAAATAGTAAACCACCAGTGACCTAATGGCAGAATTCCCAGAGGGGTATCGATCTATTAAGAAATCTCCCCTACTGACATTGTATAGTGGTTGTTCTCTTGTGACACCTCAATACTTCCTGGACCCAAAATGACCAGATATGTTCTCGTACATGTGACGTACGAATACTCTAAACACTACTTGATGGGTTGCGGTGTACATATTAAGTATACATTATTTTTTTCGCTAAGAGAAATCTGACGTGGAGTAAAGTCGCCAGCATTTAAAATGACTTTCAATGATGTCTAAAAGAAGTCTACGAGATGTGAAAACATCCATAAAATTATTACAACATGATTCTGATCCATTAATGTGAGAATTATAAGTTTTAAAAATAATCCAATATGACGAACTTATGTAATCAATTCATAAACTGTATCCAAAACGTAGAAGAAATAGGTTTAACTACACTGACGATCTGTTGCATTCACCGTTTCTTTGAGCTAATCCTAGATTTAAATTTATTTAGTCGAAAAACAGTAAACTGTATGTGACGGGGAGAAGATAATCTGCGCACGTTTTCTTAAGTTCCAGAATCCCTACACAATATATTGTCCTTAAACAACTATTGCGTAAATGTGCATCTCTCATTTATTGTATGAAACATATTTTTGGATTATTGACAGCACTGCCTTAAAACTGTCACTAATATGTAACTAACTGAGTGAAGTAATTAAATTTACAAAATCGATATGTATCAGTGCGGCAATACTAACTAGTATGAAGTGATCTCCATCTTCCAGTGTATTTACGAAACAAAAAACAATGGTCTTAAGATTCAATTTCGCAGTTTGTGGTGAATATAGAAGAAGCTCGTGTCAAATAATAGAAGACTTTAATCAGCGTGTTAAAGAAATCGTATAAGGGAGGTTCCTTCATTTTCCTTATTCCACTGCCTTAAATGCATTTTAATTCAGAAAATACCTACTACTTTGTATTTCAAGGATTTAAAAAAAGTATCAAATGATATTACACACGTGTTCGCCATTTTATAAATGAACTTGTCTCTGCCCAAACCCAACTAGATTGTTATTGAAATCCTGCTATGCTCTGAAACAAAGTTATTTCTTGTTTTGTGGCTCTTTGAAATTTGCAAAATAGTGGACACTTATACAGGTACAATTTTGTACATTTTAAGTCGTTTATAAACGAACAAAGGAATTGATTTATAAAGTTATTTAGTTGAATTTAATATATAAAAACAATTTAAAGTTCACATTCAAATATAAATGAAAATGCATTTATTTATATGAACAGAAACTAATGTGAATCAAACCAAAACTTAATAATTAAGTAGATTTAGATAATACATCTTGAAAATATCATATTTGTCTGCCTTTGTCTTTGTTGTTTTTCAGAAATCCACTCAAAATAAGACAGAATTTTCATTTCTATCTCAAGCATTTAGTTAATTAAACTTGTGTTAGATAAATTCATTGCTTTTGCTTTAAAATATGTATTATTCATGTTCAAATGTTTACTGACAAAAAAGTATAATTTTTGAGAAAGTATAATTATTTCTACAATGGTAATTGTTTTAAGAAAATTATATTTTTTTACGAGGCTCAAGATATTCCATTAAAATTAATGATGTGTCGTGTTTAAAGAACCATGTGAAATTCATATTAATCCTATTTCCTTGCATTACATCTAAATTGTTAAAAGAAAAGTATATGATGGGACCATGTGATCCTAAAAGAAGTATAGAAAGTATTTTATGTCTCCAGTGCTGAAAAGCATTCAAATCTCGAATATATTATGTTCATAATATATCAACCAATAAATATCAGAAGTCTTGAAACGTTACATTCTTGATACATTTTAGTCTATTATTGATCTGTAGTAGATAAGTGTAATAAAGAGCATTTCAAAACAGTGTGCAAAATTGTTTGTAAGTTGCATAAAAGATAATAAAGAAAGGTGAATATATATTTTCAAGAAAAATATTAGCAAAGCATGGAAAAAGTAATTTTAAATTATCATAATTGAATTATATTGAAAATCAAATGTTTCAATAACGGAGATGTTTATTGACTTACCCACATTTGCACACTTTTCAATGCTTTTTATCTAAAACATTCCATATATTAACAATTTTTGCTGTATTTGGATATCGAGCGCTGCCAAGACATACGCAGTGGTCATGAGCGAAATCTTATGAGCAATTTTTGTCAATTTTTTAAAAGCAAGCGTTTTGTTTTTGTGACAAAGAAGTGATGTTGAAAGTGAAAATAAGATGCGGTTCCTCTTTCACTGTGATATTTCAGTGAAAATAACATTCTTTAATAATAAGCTAACTTTTGAGAATATTCATGAAAAGAAGATTGGCCTAAAGAAAACTTATTTTGATGGAAAGCAAGTTAAAGACATTGACATGTAAACAATAATACACCAATTGAAATAATGAAGTAATGTATTTTTATTTATGATATGTAAGAACTTTATTGTTACTGTATACAAAAGTTGTTACTCTCAATAAGAAAGTGCTTATCTTGACTATTTTAGTCATCAGTATTCTATGTATTTGATGTTTCATAAAGCAAGATGGGAGTTTCAGAAAAAGACATTTACATTGTGAGACATTTCTCTCGTAAATATATATCAATATCATAACCGATGTAACATGTTTCATAGGAATATTGTATTTTCTTTTGAAATAAAAATATTATTGAAATTTAATGATTAAATAATGCATTGTGTGTAATCTTCCAAATCGCATCCGTAGGGAAATAGGTAAGTTGAGGCTAACTACATTTGGTTTCAATTTCTTGTGAATTTTTATTACAGTAAAATAAGCACATAAAACGAAAAACGTTATGTTTAGAAATATTTTTCTTCTCTAGAGACGTGGAACAGAAAAATACAAGTATACATTTTATAGACTATTTAGCAGCACTGCATGCACCAAATAACAACAAAGATCGCACTGAAATGACATGTTTATAAGCTAAAAAATATTTTTTTAAATTCAAAAATCTATGTTAGAAGAAAGGGAAAGCGGAAGAAACGATGATACAAGTGAAATTCATTTACATATGTACAGGCAAATTTTACCTAGACGTGTGCTGAGAACAAATATTAGTTAATTTACTGGTCTACAAGAAATATTTTCATTTTTTGATGTGTTTTAAGAGAAGGGAAGGCGCATACGGTCCAAAAGCACGCGAAGTAACTAGTCATAATTTATTGGCATTAAGTGTAGTCGAGAAATTTACCGTAACTATTATCGAGATGGAAATATGTATAACTCGTGCAACTTTTTTTCTTGAACGATGAATTGAAGAAATGCGGGTAGAGTGGAAGTATTAGTTACGTAATCGGGCAGCAAATACTTGGGTTTCAGAATCCCTTCCCAAAATTTTAACTCGAAATAGTTGAACGATGAATAACATTTAAATAATAATAATTTTTTTAAAAGCGCGAGGTTAGCAACATTTGATAAACTATACATTTTTGTTACCGAGTTGTGGAAAACGTATTTGCAACGGTAACCGAACTGCAGATTGTTTTTTTCTGCATTGCTAACAAAATAGTAACAGCTCTACTCCTACCACTGCAAGCAATAGGAGAGGTAAACAAAACGTGTGCATAGTCAAGCTACATTGTTACATTACGAATTTTGTTCGGCTCGGTAACTTCATTCCGTAGCTCTTAACGTCTGTGCTCACTAGTAATCATTCACTCGCAACCGACTTTGGGATCAAAAGCTTTGAGTAAATCCCTGGCTTGTGTTTATTCATTGCTCTGAATTCGGGCTGAATCTGCATTTTGCAACCATTTGGCCTGAGGTAGTTTGATCTCCTCTGCACTGTTTCGTGCCAATTATATTGAGAAAGTGATATTTGCTGCGGTACAAAAAAATATTTTTACTTTTCCTGCTTAGACTACTAATAGTAAGAAAAATATTAGAATACATTAACAATTTAGAATTTTAGGTCGTAAAATAAGTGTTTGAGATTCTTCGTAAAATAAGAAAATTTAAGGTAGGTTAACAGCATAAAATATAAAATTCTAAAACCTTTATCATTGTTTTTGCGAGTTTCAATCAATGCATATAGTACTCTTTTATATAAATATTATTTTATTTAAAAGAAATTTGGCACACAAATTCACAACATATACCAAATTCATATTAAACCATTACGACAATAATTTGATGTAGTTTTCTTCAGGTCAATAGAAATATTTATTACAACTTCATGTACGTTAATTTGAATTTCTAATGAACAAATATTTTAGTCAAATACCTCAAATACAATTTTTATAATGTTGTTATAATTGTTAATAGAGATTGGTGGGTATCTGTTAGTTTTCGATGTGGTTTTTTCATAAAATAATATTATGGACATGCAGATTGTAAACAAGTTATTAATCCTTTGTGTGAAGTGGATGAGAATGTTCCCATGGAATAATATTTGGTAAAACATTTTTTATTCAACTTAAAAATCAATCTACTTCTTTCTAGTACATTTCTTTAAGGTAATAGCCGTTAATGTGCATTTTCTAGAAGTTAGAGGAAGAGAGTGTCAGTTCATTAACTGGGGGCATGATATCAGTTGAATCGTAAGTAGTTATGTTGTGAGTATGATAATTGAGTCGGCATTCGCAGTATATTAGGCGGAATAACATTCGAACTTCTCCATGTTTCAATCAAAAAGGGAACTGATAGATTATTTTTGGATTTTTGACGCGTTTCTGGATATCTAAGGAAATTATAGACACAGGTAAAATTGCTATTGCATATCCCTATATAGTATTTGAGTAACCCACCGGGCTTGCGGATATGCTCTTCCGTCATCCACGGCTTTACCGCATCCCGTCCACCAATCGAGACTTACAAGGTGTCATCCGAAGCGTCTCGGTCTCCTGATGGGGAACTGATAATTTGTATTCCGATCCGGCCAGAAGATTCTATGAAATTTCCAAAAACGTGACGCAAATGCATGTCTTCCTTACAAAGCAAATGAAATTGGGGTAAATACTTATTATACGCTTGCAAGGCTTATACGCATTAGGGCTTGCGATTAAATGTTCTATCGTAAGTGTGGTTAAAGTAAATAATAGATTCTAATTGGTCCTAATATTCGAGAGATAACGAACGATCGCAATTACGAACATGTTCTGACCGACTGTAAAAAAAGCATGGTGCTTGTTCAAAACTGGATATTGAAAATTCTTCGAAACGATGGACCATTACGTGACTTATTAAAGCTTGAAGCATAGAAACGATGAGATCCGGTATGCATCTGAAAGTACACTTTAACTAATTTAGAGTTTTTTTAGACTAATATCGGAAAGAGAGAGTAATGATTTACTAAGAGACTAATTAGCATAAATCATTTCATTCACAAACTGCGTCGATGAATAAATGCTAGACTGATTTATTAGCTCGCTACTGCAGGAACGCAATGTCGGGCATCTACCCGTTTTCTTAGAAGTAGAGATAATAAAATACTAATTAATTAGTTGTATCTAAAACACCTTTCGATTTTCGTTATTCACATCATTATCATCATCATATTATATAAGCATTTTATGGAATATATGGTTGTATTACGTAAATAATTTAACTACCCTGACGATAACGCAAATAACGGATTCGTTTTTTTAATCTTCGGGTATTTCATCGGATTACAAGAACCAATCGCTTCCATTATTTGGTCAAAAAGGCTAATGACATTTTACTTTAATAATATGTGGTAGTATTTGCATTTTACTTTAGTAATATGTGGGAGAAAATGCAGCTCCCACAATATAGTATATTGTGGGAGCTGCATTTTTTTCTCAGTTGTACGAACATACTTGTACCGCCCATTTACATCAACGGTCGCACTGTGAGTTGATGCTCGCGTGCCGGTCGGCTGTTTCCGCGAAGTCGTCCATTTGCTGGGCCGCAGTGAATCAGGCTCTCCCGCTGGGTGATTTAGCGGAGGTGAATCGACGATACGATTAATAACGCTTGCGTTTCCCGCGCGATTTAGCCGCGCTCCTCCGTCGTTGCGTTCTTCCTCCGTCTACGCGAGATAGGCGCGTGAGCTACGAAGCTCAGAGAACTTGGGAGGCCCGACTTACCCACTTTCTAAAGTAGCTGGAGACGTTATCAACATTAATTATGTTTTGCTGATTTTGAGTTTTGAGTATTTACAAATAGAGTGCAGTAATAAATGGAACGATACTTTCGGATGTGATGTAAATTTATTTTGTAAATTATATAGATATGTGCAATTCTATTGCTCTAGAAACGGCGGAAGGCCCTGTCAGTAAAAGCTTCCTAAAAATGTCAATATAAATTCATCTATCCAAACCCGTTCTGAACATAGGACAGCGCGCGGGTCTGCTACAAGCAACACACAGTGTAAGATGCCGTAAGTTCAAATACAAGATGAACTTTTTTTACGATTAAACCTATTCCAAAAACAACTCTGGGAAAGATGAACCAGCAAAAATATGTGTGTAATCTACAGTGATTTACATTGTAAAATGAGTATACTACGTTGTAAGAAAACCATTCAGATGCTGTTTAAAAGATGATAATGAGAAGCAGTTTTTAATATTGGAAGGCAATTTATTCCACTCCCGGGCTACAGTAATAGCGAACGAATTATTGTAGTAGTTGGTTTTGCATTTTGAAATACAGAGTAAGTGAGATTTGTGAAATCTAGAGGATTTAAGATGTACGAAATAATTTGATAAATATGACGAGGAACACATTTTTAGCATCTTAAATAAAAGACAAAGACTGTGATACAAACGCCTATCCTTAAATGTTCATATTTTGTGCTCTTTATAAACACCGGAGATGTGATCGCATTTTTTATATTATAAATGAAGTGATTATAGGCATTTTGAGCTCTCTGTAGAGTTTGAACGAGTGAATCTTTCAAATTGTTATCCACAATATCTCCGTAGTGGAAATGCGGACAGCGGGGTTTTTACTAACATTACTGTCGTGTTAGTAGGGAGACGATTTGCATTTTGCCGATTCGATTCAATTCAGCAGATCATGGGGCGAATTTCACTTTATAAAACCCACAGAACTGAAATTTTTTTGAGGCACACACGAACTTCAAGAGACGAAATTCACGTACACATCGAGCTCAATTCTACATGACACCGACTGAGTCAGAATCTGCCACGCCAACACTTCGATACTGGTATGGGTATAGAATTTTTAAAGTTCTTCCCCACACTACGTCCAGCAACTTTGAAATGTGCATTAAAAAGAAAATGTTTTGTTTCATTGACGGTCGAATACAAATGTAATATTAAACTGTCGTTAAGTTCCATTTCCTCATAGATTGTTTCCCTTGGCGGGCTTTTTTACGTAGGAAATTTATTGTGTTTGCAAATAAACAACATGTCTTAACGTGTCGTTTCTAATTTATTACTTTCTCGCTACGAACTAGAGAGAACGTTGTGTAATGTTGCGTGAAAAATGGTGGATAACTCTTATCACCTGGTAACGAAAAAGTGGAGAATCCAATTTTTAAATTTAGAAAAAAAGTCATATAACACGTGGTGTAGCTAGAATTCATGTTTGGTGGGCCCTCGATAGTGAAAAATCGAATGACGGCAAAACGTCGGTCTGTGAACAACGCCAGCGGCTAAATCATTCAGCAGACTTTCTCCAAAATCGATATTCCCATATCGATCTGGCTGATGTCGAGGCACCTTGAATTTGAAACTGATAGTTTAATTTTGGAGGGTACTTTACATTCATCCAATTTTTCAAAAAAATGGCTTCCCCTTTTTTGATTAACTTTTTTATTGAATAGTGTACAGAACGTTTAACAAAACTGTGCAGGTTCCATGATCGTTAAAAACCCTAAGTTTTCGAAAATTCCAAAAGTTCAAATTTTTTTGGAGTCTTCCTACCACTAAAATATTAAAGATAGAGACTTTTCCCTTAACGAAATATGTTTCTTAACGATAAGTTTTGAAATAAGGTCAGGTACAATTTTTCGAAAATTTGAGTACTTTTCGCGTAATTTTGCCCGCAAGTACAGGCGAAAACTTACGTACTGTTTCAGCACAACTAGTATTTCAATAAAACAAGTCGGGGTGAAGCGGCGCCACCTGTTCGTCGCCCACCGGCAGCCCGCCGCCGAACCAACTGTACGCATCCGGAAACGGCATCTGCTCCGCGAAATGGCGGCGATTAAAGCGAGCGGCGTCCGCCGGGGTGCGCGCGCGGCAAATACGGAAGCGCCCGAGGCGGCGTAACGACTTCCGCCCGACGAAATTCGGGGGCTTAGGGCGCATCACGGCGCCGGCGCTCTCGAGGAAGCGATTAGACAAAAGATTAACTACTGGGTCAACACAGGCCGCCGCCCCGGAGGTCGGGGCTGCGCGGGGCGGGGCGGGACGGGGCGGGGCAATCTCAGGGGGAACTTGGCCGGCGCTTTGTTTGTGTTTGGGGGAATTAGCGCGAGCCCGGAGACGGGCACGTCCTCATTTGTCAACTGGAGATCGCATAAATGAATGAATTCGCTGCTTGGAAACCGGGGGAATTTACATAATCGTAGGCTGAATTTCTTAACTTTTCTGAAAGATTATCTCAATCTCCCACACCGTATGCGCTCCAGTTCAGTTCGGTCTACTCGTAGGTTTACTGGAGTCTTCTCCAGAACATAGGATGGACGATCAGCCCACTGCCCGACCCGAACAATGGAATTGGGGGAAAAGTAGGGAAGAAGGCATTGTACCTACTTGAAGACCCGTTTTTGAAAAACTATCTGACCATCGTAAAGATTGATTAGAGAAAATCACGGAAGCAATTATAGTAAATACTAACATCTGAGTTGACACAACGCGCTGCTCTGGATTTAGGGGCTAGGGAGTAAAGAGAATCACAAGGAACAAAGAGAACTCGCTCGACGGCGTGCGTATGTTCGGAGAAATTATTGCGGGCTGGAAGATGAGCAATCCACTAGAAGTTGCGTGAATGAATGAGTTAGCTGCCCTCGAATCTGGGGGGTAACATATCCATAGCATTATATTTCCAAACAGTTCTGTAACATTACTTTCCCTTGATGGCTCTTCAGCCTTAGTTAAATTTTATCATCTTTCCGCACTGCTGGAGTCTTTTCTCTATTATCGTAGTGAACCATAAACTTAAGACCCGTATGTACATCGCCTAACTTTCATGGAGGGAGTGAGAATATGATGGAGAAGGAGATATTACGCATGGTAGGTAGTGAGTTTTTTCAGGTACTATTCCGTCTGCAAATGATTTTAGGAAAACGCAAAAATTACAGATAAAATATTAACTTCGCGGTCGACTCAAGATTGCGCTTCGCGGATCGGTGATAGAAGCGCGACAAAGAACGAGGAAAATTTATCTGGCCCTTTGTTTATGTTCGGAGTTAACACTATCAGGGAGACAAACGCGACTACGTTAGACAACTAGAGATTGTATAAATGAGTAAAGTCTCTGCTCAAGAACGCTCAGAGACAGCATTATAGACTTAAATCCTTGGACAGATCTATAATGTCTGTCTCTCTCCTCTCACCTCTCTCTCTTTTTCTCCAACGTCCCTCTCTCACGTCTCTCTTTCTTACCTCTGTCTTCCTGTCCATCCTAGATGAACAGAAAGAGCCTGATTCCTCCATCTCTGTTTCACTTTTTGCGATGGCCATATGGACTAGAACGGGCTCTTGCCTGACATCCGCCTACTCGCAGAACAACTGAAGGTATTCCAGATCATTAGAATGTACCATATTGGGATAGGGCGTCAGTCCATTATCTAACGGGGAGGGTTCTCCCATTGGACAGAAAGGATATGTCGTCCTATTTTTAAGAGACTCTCCAGTTTCCAAAGCGTTTCTAGTTAATTTTGGGTTCATCCTGTGAAATGAGTCCATCTTGCAGCCCTAAGGTTGGAAGTGGATGGAAGAGAAGATAATGTTCGCAACCAGTTTCTATTGTTTGAAGTTTGCCCTAATTTTCAAATTTTATTCCTTCAATGGATGGAGACACCTTGAATGAAACATATAAGCAAGTTTGTTTATTCTTGAATACCAGATGTCGATTTTGCCGTGATCTCTAAGACATTGTACATTCCTGGCCAGGGTGTACACATGACTTGGGTCAGTTCTAATCTTCATCTAAATCCGTGCTTAGCTGCTGTATGCCTTTGGTTAAGTCGGGGGGAGAGACCGGTGTAAAGCAAGCGGTGGTTGGTTGATGGGGCATATGCAGATAAGTTCTAAAGGTTTTGCTTCTTCTTATAGAAACAAATGCTCATATTGCCAACGGTTTGTGCTTTGGAGCGCTCTAGCAGTAAATACACTGAAAGCCGAAAAATATGGTACAATCATGCGTAGTGAAATAAAGAGATCTGGAACCAATTAGAATACACCACACTGGTCGGTAACGACTATAGACGACAATCACAGTCTGACACAGTTGTTAGATCAGTTACTACTGCTACAATGGCAGGTTATCACGATTAGAAAAATTATGTTGATAACATAAATAATTGTTTAGCTGTGTCACTCCGGGACGTACGCGTGATATGATCAGTATGTTGGTTGAGTCGTCGGCGAGGGAAAGAAAGAAATACGGTGAAAGAGAGAATTAATAAATGTATTAAATCTCATTTTTAAATTGTATCAAATAATAATTGGTATATAATCTACACAAATATAAAACATATTGCTCTTTATACTTTTTATAGCATTCCTTATAACTTTAGAAACTTTTTTTAACACATCGCACTTTTTATACCACATACAAAAAGGAAAATATTTTTCCAAATAATACACCAAGTAAGACATAATAAAAAATAATACACCCCAAATATAGTACATTATCCCTGTGTATTAAAGGAAGAGACAGACCGGGGAGGAGGAAGAGATAAAGAGAGGTAGGGATGCTTGTGTCTGCGTTAAAACCCGCCCGCGAATCCGCCGTTGCCTCTCCACGGAGGCGCCCTTTTTTAAATTGTATCAAATAATAATTGGTATGTAATCCACACAAATATAAAACACATCGTTCTTTATACTTGTTTAGAAACATTTTTAACAGATCGCACTTTTTATAACAGATACAAAAAGGAAAATAAATTCCCAAGTAAGACATAATAAAAAATAATACACCCCAAATATAGTACATTATCCCTGTGTATTAAAGGAAGAGACAGACCGGTGAGGGGGGAGAGATAAAGAGAGGTAGAGATGCTTGTGTCTGCGTTAGAACCCGCCCGTGAATCCGCCGTTTCGGTGCGTGGGCAACGCGATCGCCCAGGCGCCTGGCGCGTCGCCCTTGGGCGTGTGGGCGGCGCGGGCGTGCATTAGCAGGATTGCGTTGGGAGTGCTTCGACTGGCCTCCCGGTGGAGGCGGCTTAGCGTTCGCCACGATACAAGGAGAGCACCGCCTTCCGTACCTTCACTTGCGCAGTATTTATGGGTGAAAAACTTAAAAGAAAATAAACACAGAATGTAAACAAGAGTGTGATATTGTTATCAGTTGGTTTTCGGTGCTCGTATGAAAAACAGTGAACATAAGCATTGAGTACTTCTAACCGATGTGATTCATTGCAGACACGGCGTGGCGAGTAAATAAATGCTTTCTTGACCCGATCTAAGCACTAACTAAACGCATTGATTGAAAATCATGTTCCTGCATAACTATGAATATCCTGTCGAAAAAATTATAGGTTCGTTATTATTCTAATATTCTAGATATCTTTATTTTTATTGAATATTATATGTTTATTTTTTATTTATGTAAATAGGCATATTTGATTTATATCCATAATTGTATGTTGATGTATAAATTAAATGATACATTTCACTAATTATATATATATATTTCTGTTAGTGTTCCTTTTCTCAGTAGTTCTGTCTGTATCTCAATTCATTCTACAATATTACCAACCAACTGATTTCAGGCTTGCAGGGTAATACATTTGGATTGCTCCTACCGTAAACTCATAGCCTATTCAATGGCTGTTACCAGTACGTGTTTATTTTCAAATGTCAGTAATTCTTTTACATAAGATATATTGATCGATTATTTCGTGAACTGCTATGGCCATTAGTCTCGTAAGTATAGAGATTTTTTTATCGCGGACGCTGGAAGTTTTCTTCTCCCGCTGGTTTGTGAGATATGGCGTCGACTTCAACGTCGACACGCGAGTTTGTCCCCATCCACATACCTTCTACCAGTGGGACACAACCCCAACCGGGAGGACCTCTTAAGTTCCCGACTGATCTCCCAATGTATGTGTATGTAATTGTAAGTATGTGTAAGTAAGGAGAGACGATAGAACAAGAATATGGAAGGAAATATCACATCATGCTCCCGCATTCACCTACAATTGATTCTAGACACCCCGGAAAAACTGCCGAGTAGAGTAGTCGGCCGCTCAAATTCTGTTCCAGACAGCGACTGAATTCGATCTACCTAATTTTGAAAATCCGGTCTTAGTAGGGACTCGAACCTAGAACCTACCGGACAGTGGCACTGCAGTGACAACACGTGAAGATCTGAACCTAAGCCAATAACTTAACGTAATAGGTGTATCCTTTTCCTCTTTTTAGGAGTGTTTTAAACCATAGATTGAGAGATACTTCTGTTCTATAAATTGTTATAAATAACTGGTTAATTGTAAAAAAATATTTCATACTTCAGTCATTCAAAATCATTCTGTCACTCAATAAGTAATGATCACTGGACGTGCTAAGCTGAAAACAGTTCTTGAAGGTGGGTCATTACAGCTACACTATTTTTCTAGATGGATACGTAGATGTGAATTTGGTATTTGGGGTGTAACTGTACTTCTCAAAACTTCCGCATCAACTGAATATACCGATGGAGGTGGTTTCCCAAATGCTCATTGGGTTTAAGGTCCATAGAATTCGAGGACGAAGATTACCTTGGAAAGCGTTAGTCATGCCTTCCTTATCACATATAGATGCTCCTAACATTTTGCATTGTCTTCCAGAACTGCTATTCACCTCTGGGAAAGTAAATAACTTGCGTGTGTTGATTAAATATGAAAAGATGAAAGGTTAAAAAAAAGGCCCTCGAGTATAATGTTCCACGTTTTCAAGTGATCTAAGAAAATCCCACAATTCACTCTCACTTGCGAGATGACAAGGCTGCAGGTACCAATATGTGCACTTTACTTTAAGTTCATCTACATGACATATTAAGGTTCATTATTTATCTGGAAATTATACCGAATTTGTTTCTTTTCATTCGCAAATAATGATGTGTGAATGTGGTTTTGCTTACTATATACGTAATATAGCGAAATATATGTAATTATACAGCAAAACCGATGGTTTTTCGGATAAGAAAACTCGTCTCCCTAGCCTTGATACCAAAATGTGGATAATTCTTTTCCCTACATTTTTTTACTTGCGGCTTAAAGACATAAAAACTATGTGATATTTTATAGGAAGAAGTGAGATTCATGGCGTTTTCGTAAATGATGCAATCTCTTCCCTCACCCATATAGAAGTTGGATTTCGAACGGAGAAGGATTTGAGAATTGATAGGCTGAGAATTAATAAATTTCGCTCTCGTGTAATAAAACATATTGTGACGTACCTGGTGGTGCCGGGTATCTTCACTGCAATATAACACTAAGAGAGGGTGTCTTTTACGTGAATGGGTCCTAGGATAAGTCGGTGCAACGTTGGGGAAGTTATTCATACATAGAAATACAATTATGACAAGATTTATTTTAAATCAAAGTTACTATTTACATAATCAGACACCGTTTTTATACTCCACCTTGGTACCAAGATTAAGAGTAAAATACAACTTTCATACCTTCGGGGCCCCGTTTGAATACCTATGAGGTTCGTCGAGCCGCTCGTGCCGATAGGGTTGTCGACCTCTGCTACTGCTGCGGGCCGTCGGCAGCAGAGGGCGTGGTGATCATCCACGGCTGATGCTCCAACAATTCTTCCCCAAACAGGATCTTGATACCTCGGCTGCGCACCTTCCTCGAATCACTGTCCATTAGTGGGTTTAATTACACGACCCCCGCCTACTCCGTATACTGGTCACAGTTCTGTACCGCACGCTTTCAAGAATGTTCCCTCCGCACCAACTAATAAGAGCGACGTCAATTATTTTACCAACACTAATCTTTTACTATACTGATACTTCTAATGTTCTGTTTACATGTCCATTACTTTGCGATTCCTAATCACATAACTATGTCGCGTATTACATGCGTCCATTCACTAGCGGAGAGCCCTCGCTACACGTCCGCACTGGTCGCCGCTCTGCTAACCTCTCCTTCGCCGGCCGCACGTCGGCACATCCTTCGGCGGCGGCCGCCTCAATCCAACTCACGAACTTTTTGCACGTGCGCGCTGCCACGCTTGTACCCGCCGTTCTCACGCTCGCCTCCCGGCGGGCACCGGTGGCGGTGGCGACCGTTGCCGGCTGCCCGCTGCTCGCAGCGCCCGGCGCTCGCACCGCGCAGTCCAGAATAGCTATTGAATTCTTACACTAATGATTTAATTAGTGTAATGAAACACATATTCTGGGTTTCATCACCCCCCCCTTTCTTTTTTTGAATTTTTCCCGCTTCTGGACAAAATTCACACTAGTAACATCGTCACTGCCGATGGTTGCACTCTTTTGCATATTCCTCGACGCCCTATATACACTTATAACTTAGAATCGAATTAACATGTGATTACGTATATTAACACTAATCTTGCGCTTATTCGCACTTCACTATTTTCCATCCATGTTGAACCAGGTTTCCGATTTGAAGCTTGTAATGTCCTACTATGTCTTGTCTCTTGTGCGACGGTTCATTCCCATTTTGCTGACAGTGATTTCCTGAATCACAGTTGTAGGACATAGCTTCCAGCGTGTTGAACACATCTTGATAAGTATCATCCCATTTCCAGCTACGACCTCTTCTACGTTTGTACCAATGGTTGACCATACCAATACTCTTCCCTCGCCCCTGACTTCGCTCCATTCTTGACCTGCCTACATCTCCTTCACTCCCATTCGTTGGGGCGTCTGCAAACATGAAGTTGTACCCCTCCAATATCTTCAAACCCTTTCCTAAATTGGTATGATCTGCTCTGCCCAGTATGCTCTGCACGGTGACAGGATACTGTCGCGTTGACATGCAAATGATTCCTTGATATTTTATAGGAGCAAATAATGTGTTTGGCTCCATAATGCTCTTCGTTCTGTATTCACTACGACTTCCCGTAATGTAGTTGTAATGGCTGTTCCTCTGGTCGCTCTTGATGTTTATTTGGGTTTCTTCGCTCCGCTTTCGTACGGAAATCTTGTCTTCAAATTCCTTCAAAAATTTCGGAAATATACCAAAATTCTCTGCCCATGTCCTGGCGTTCTCTTCTAACATTGGGTGTAATAACTGGATCTTGTATCCTTCCAATATGTTGTTTGATGCTAGGTGCCGTTCTTCTGCTCGCAGAACTACCTTAGGGTTTTCCGCCCCATCTCCCAGAGATTTCATCGACTTTGGAGGCATAATTGGTGTCACCCCATACTTGACACTTGGCGGCATTTTCTCGTCTTCTTCCTGTTTAACCTCTTCGTGTACTATTTTCTCTTCGCACCCTCGTGTATTTTCCACGATTTCTTCTTCTATTATACGCTCCATTTCTTCTATTTTCATGTCCACTTCTTCATCCATTATTAACTTCAACTCTTCCGTTTTCACTTTCACTTTATAAACATCCTCCTCGGCCTCGATTTGGACCTCCACCGTTTTGCCCTCCGCTGTCTTGACTTCTTTATGGATTTGGTTCGTCATCCCCTCGTTTCTGTCTGCTGCCGCTACCCTAGCATCTACTTGATGGTATAATTGAAATTTTAGCACCTCATCTTTCCTATCCAGTTCCTCCGCTTTCCCATACGGTTTTTCGCATATTCCGATGAGCTTCCTATTCCGTTCTTCTGTAATTCTTCTCATTTCTTCCCCATGCTTATCCAGTCTTTCCATCGACTTCCTATGCCATTCGTCAATTATCTTGCTTCGTTTTTCTAATGAATTGTCAGCCACTACACCCGTACATGCTTCGTGTTCTTCGTCCATCCCCAAGTCGAATCCTATCGCCTGGCTCCCCAGCTCCACCACTTGCCGTTCTAGATCTATATTTGCTCTGTGATCGACCAGAAAATCCGTCCCTATGATTACCGAATACAATAATTTTTTGACTACCAGGGCCACCATCTCATATACTTGGTTGCCAATCTTGGCTCGAAACATGATTTGTTTTGTGATGGGGCTTGACTTCTTCTGAGTGGCTCCAATCACATACGCCCTATTCATAGGCAAACACATTATCTCTTTTCCTGTTGCTTTTAACTCCTCATACATTTCCTCTGATACTACTGTAGTCGTGCACCCTGTGTCTACTAAAGCTTCTTTAATTATACCTTCACATTCTATCATTATCGTGGGACATTTCCTGATTCTGACCGCTGAGTTCTTACATCTCCGCCACGGTTGGGTATCGTAGGTTACCGGCTGCATAGCGTTTATGGAGACCGCGTTTACGTCATCGATTTCCGCGTCCGCAATGGGGCCACCTATCACCGCGGACTCTATTAGTTTAAATAGTGTCCTTGATCACTACTTGTGCTAGGCTGTGCTAATCGGTCGGGTGCATTCCCGCCCCCGCCTCGCGTCTCCGTATGGTTTGAATTAGATCTGTTCCAGTCCGGTCTCTGGTTCCCCGGCTCTGGTCTCCATCCGTCTCCCCCTCTTCCGCGTTGGTTTCTCTGGTAATCATTGCTCCTATCATTCCCTTGCCCCTGGTTACGTTCCGATCTAACCATATTAACATTCCCTTCATTTCTGTTCTTTGGTACGCCTGCGAACGTCAAGTCGTACCCTCCTAACACATTCTGGAATCTTTCCAGGTCGGTGTGCTGCACACTACGTAAAAGATTCTGCACTGTGACTGGGAACTGTCTCGTCAATACACATATTATTTCCTGATCGCTCATCGGTGGGGATAGCGTTTTGTATTCCATAATACGCCTTGTTGCGTATTCCCGCAAACTTCCCATGGACTGGTTGTAATGATTATTCATCAGGCTAATTTTAAAATTAATTTGAATTTCCTCATTCCAGTACCGCTCAAGGAATCGATCTTTAAATGCCTTTACTGATTCGGGAAACTTATCAAATGTATCGGCCCATATCCTTGCGTTGCCTTCTAACATTAAATATAATAATTGTATTTTACACCTTTCCGAAGTATTGATAACATCTAGATGTCGTTCTGCTGCCTTCATAAATATACATGGATTTTCTTTCCCGTCTCCTGAAAATTTTAGTGATCTTGGAGGGGTAAATGGTACCGTCCCGCTTGCTGCAATTGGGGATGCCTTGCATTCTTTTATTTGTTCAATCTCTGTTCGTAGTAACACAACCTTCTCTTCGCATTCCCGCTTATTCTCCTGCATTTCTTCCTTGACTACTAACTGCATCCTTTCAATTTTCTCGTCCTGCTTAGCGGTTTTAGCATCTAATTGCTGGCATAACTTATTCTCTAATTCTCCCCCCAGACTAATTACTTGGGATTCTAACTCCTTTTTCTGTTTCCCTAATTCTTCGGCAGTCCATTGCTCATGACTTTCTACCCGCTCCGCAATTTTAGTCATCTCATTCTTCGTTAACTCAATTTGTTCTTCGGCGCGTCCTATTCTCCCACTTAATTCCTCTTGTAATTTGCTGATCCGTTCCTCGAATTTCCTATCCTGTTCATCTAATCTCCCATTCAATTCTTCAGCCAACTTCTTATTCTGTTCCTCTACTTTCCTATTCAGTTCTTCAGCTAACCTCCTGTTCTGCTCCTCTGTGAATATTTTCTGTTCATTCTGTCCTTCCAATATCTTCCGATTCTGTTCATCTAATTTCCCATTTAGTTGTTCGAACATCTTCCTATTCTGTTCGTCTGCCTTCCTATCCCGTTCTTCTGCTTTCCTACTCTGTTCATCTAATAACTTCCTATTCTGTTCTTCTAACATCTTCATCAACATCTGCATTCCATTTGGATGGATATCTTCTCCACCCCCCCGATTTGAATTTCCTGCTACCTGAATCATCGGTGTTGACGTAACTTGTACATCTTTATTAAAACTGTCCCCTGACGTATCATCCAACCGACTTCCAATACCACTATCCCTGCTTTCCGATGACATGCTATTATCGATTCCTACATCTATCTCCCCTACTTCATCCGTCTTCTCTTCCCGGTCCAGCACTACATTTTGCGCCTCCATTCTGTTGCTTTGAGCTGTCCGATCGATTCTCACTACACTAAAATACCGCACAAATTTTCCACTTGCCTCACCTACCAACGATACCACAGTTATCCTATGAATTAACTATATCCGCCACAACACTGTATCCTTCGTGAATGGATTAATGCACACCTATTTCAATTGCTAACTAATGACGGACAACCCTCACTCACCACCAAAACACAATAACACTAATTTAATAACCATATACATTTCCACTCACCTACCAATGCATAAACATAATCCTCACAATACATAATATTATTACCATTGAAACACATATACACTGCTAATAGACTCATTAATACTATTACACAACAATGCTTTCAAATTATAATAAATCCCTTATTAATTGACATTACTTTTCAACACACTTATTGCTATATTATATACATAATCATCATTCACATTTGCATGTCATATCTCCTCCCTAAATTTTCCTCAATAATATCATATAGATATTCACAACAAACATTCACACTGCTGGTATATATTTCCCACCCT
Organism: Gryllus longicercus; assembly: GCA_038098605.1. Taxonomy (NCBI): domain Eukaryota; kingdom Metazoa; phylum Arthropoda; class Insecta; order Orthoptera; family Gryllidae; genus Gryllus; species Gryllus longicercus. Next base: position 1,673,756 of record JAZDUA010000169.1, on the reverse strand, counting down.
GGTATCTTTTCTAATAAATTCCCCACACTTTACCATCACCAATAGACAGTGCACTCCTGAGTGAACGTTCCCAGCAAAAAAAACAATTTTGTGCATAATTTGTACAACACTATTAACCACCTTTATATTCTCATAAGAATTATTACTACTTCCCCATTTCTTTGATTTCCATGTTATAAAAAATTGCCAAGCAGTTCAAATATTATTAATATGTCTTACAAAATTTGGAATTCTATTACATTATATTATTTGTAACATGTGCATGTATAGCCTTCATAACCTCAGTAACTACAATATTAACTATATATTGGATGCTCACAAATAATTGCCTATGTCAGCCCGCAATTAGTTACACAACAACATTTTTGTAATTATTAACATTTCATTATGCTTACTTGACTTGTGCATGTGTTTGCTAACACATGTATTGTTATTTTTTTTTGTACTCTATAATAATACACTTCACTGCCTGCTTCTCATCTGTACCCTGCACTACTATACATCAATTACATGCACATTATTTTCCAACATTTCACCAACTTCCCTAAGGCCACATTTCTTAACTATACGTTATCCACTTGTTCGGGCGCCAGCTGTGACGTACCTGGTGGTGCCGGGTATCTTCACTGCAATATAACACTAAGAGAGGGTGTCTTTTACGTGAATGGGTCCTAGGATAAGTCGGTGCAACGTTGGGGAAGTTATTCATACATAGAAATACAATTATGACAAGATTTATTTTAAATCAAAGTTACTATTTACATAATCAGACACCGTTTTTATACTCCACCTTGGTACCAAGATTAAGAGTAAAATACAACTTTCATACCTTCGGGGCCCCGTTTGAATACCTATGAGGTTCGTCGAGCCGCTCGTGCCGATAGGGTTGTCGACCTCTGCTACTGCTGCGGGCCGTCGGCAGCAGAGGGCGTGGTGATCATCCACGGCTGATGCTCCAACAATTCTTCCCCAAACAGGATCTTGATACCTCGGCTGCGCACCTTCCTCGAATCACTGTCCATTAGTGGGTTTAATTACACGACCCCCGCCTACTCCGTATACTGGTCACAGTTCTGTACCGCACGCTTTCAAGAATGTTCCCTCCGCACCAACTAATAAGAGCGACGTCAATTATTTTACCAACACTAATCTTTTACTATACTGATACTTCTAATGTTCTGTTTACATGTCCATTACTTTGCGATTCCTAATCACATAACTATGTCGCGTATTACATGCGTCCATTCACTAGCGGAGAGCCCTCGCTACACGTCCGCACTGGTCGCCGCTCTGCTAACCTCTCCTTCGCCGGCCGCACGTCGGCACATCCTTCGGCGGCGGCCGCCTCAATCCAACTCACGAACTTTTTGCACGTGCGCGCTGCCACGCTTGTACCCGCCGTTCTCACGCTCGCCTCCCGGCGGGCACCGGTGGCGGTGGCGACCGTTGCCGGCTGCCCGCTGCTCGCAGCGCCCGGCGCTCGCACCGCGCAGTCCAGAATAGCTATTGAATTCTTACACTAATGATTTAATTAGTGTAATGAAACACATATTCTGGGTTTCAATATGTTAAGGAAAATAAGCTGTAGATGTAATCTATTATCACTCATCGCGCCCTTCTTAAAGGGATCGACTTACCGCCGCGAGAACTTTGATCATGATAATTTTAGTAACTGTATTTACCGATGAACTCTAGAAAACGTGCACATATAGTGAAGTTACATTTAAACCCTGTAGCAAAACAAGAGACCATCTCAGCATTCGTTCAAAGAATCAGGGAAACTGGAGGAAAACCCTGATCGAGAAAGGGGTTATTGACGCGTGAGATACAAAACTTCTGACAGATTGTTTAGTGTGTGTGGTAAATGACTTCCTCTAATATTTTATATAATCACTATCAGTTTTATGGGGCCCTTATACCGAAAAATTGCTTTATGGCAAAACGTCATTCCGTCCGCCCTGTGAAAAATTGGTTTACGCTAAAACATGCCCACCTGTCCGTCCATTCGTCCGTCTGTGGTCAACTCCCGCGGCTAAACTGTAACCTGGATTTTCACCAAATTTGATATTCCTCAATTGATCTAACAGATGATAACTTGAAGCCTCAAGAACATTTACAATTGTTTCTCAAAAATAACTGTATTTTTTATTAAACTTAGTTTTCGAAAAGCGTAATCGACGCTGTCCAAATGTCCGAATCGATGTAAAAATGGAAGTAATAAATAACGTATTATAAAAATTGTAACCTTATTATAATGTGTTTAAAGTTTGCTTTTTTATTCGATGACTTTATCACTAAGCGTTGGAAACTTTTATATTATTTACCATATATTTACACTTTATTCGTATTTACACAATGTGAAAGGACAAGCTAGAAGTGAGTAAAGCTGCCATATACAAATTTGTTTTTCATATTTGTTCATTTACTGTTTCATATTATTTTCACTTTTTCAAAAACAAACGTGCGAAGTTGAAAACAATTTTGAAAGGTGAGTTGGCAGCAAAACGAAACTTTATTCACAGATGATTACCCAAATGATTCATGTATGTTATTTACAGAACTGAGCTGATTCTACAATTTGAAACGCACATCCAGGTGAGTGAAGCCATATTTTCCAGGTTATTATTAATTTCCTCTTAATAATTATAGAAGGATATACTATCTCAGTCAGTGTGAATATTTATCGGGGAGTATTTTAAATTATAGGGTGAGAGAGTTCCATCTTTCTTTTCACTCGTGTTGCTTCGAAACTTATTTTTTTTATTAATTAGTAAATTATCCATTTATTGTGAAATAGAAGTGCTTCTTTTGCTTACAACTTTCATTTATTCGCCTCGACGAGCGACCATTTGTAACTAAACTATTTTTTCTACTGATTTTCTCAATTTAACATATCTTTCGTAGTCCTGCTACTCTCACATATTCTCTGAATGTTAAAATATTATTATAATAATTTCATTTTTAAATTGAATCATGGGTTTTGACATACAACATTGTTTTGCCTACTGCATGTGTACGTGTAATTCCCTACGGAATCACGATTCCTGAAAGTTCTGCAGAACAAACTCATTATTAAATTGATGGCAACTACTGTCAATTATTAGCCTTTTCTCTCTTCAAAAATAAAATTTTTCATTTATTATAACAAATTTACAAAATGTTTTAAGAGTCATGTATTAACTGGTTAACGTTCTTCATATATACAAAATAAATCTATCTTACGGTTTTCAAATAAAGTTCGTAAGCTTACTGCTGATTTCTCAGCTGTACGTCTTGAACTCACTATGGAGAACACATTTTATTCCAAGGTAAAATATATATCTTTAATTTTGTAGTTGTAGTTGTTAATTTTGTTGACACGGAAAAAAATCATACTTTTGAAATTTTCGAAAATTCAGAGTTAACCGTGAAAATCGGACATAAGCCACGTTTATAAATGTAAATGTATTGTTACAAGAAATTTAAAGAAAACAATTGGAGTGGTTTTTTAGAAAGTTTGAAAATGTCCGGGGGGCTTCATGTAAAGTATCCCCAAATTTTGAAAAATGATGTTCATAATCTCAAAATTTCGACTCGAGCCAGATGGACAGGGGAATTTGGAAAAAATCCTATATATGGTTCAGGCGATAATAGTATTCACAGACGGACGGACGGAGAGACGGACGTTTTGAAAAAAAATGGTTTTCGGTATCAGGGGACCCCAAAACTTGTATTTCCTTTGAAATTTCGAAATTGATTTTCCGGAGCATTCCATAACTTTACCTATAGTAGTATTAGTCCTTTACTTATAGTAGTATTAGTCCGTATATACGTACGTATACGGGCAAGTAATGCAACGATTTCAATCAAATATATAATGATTGCTTGTCATTTTCCCTATGGTTTGCGTCAAATAAAACACAGTACGATCTCACAAAGGCAAAGTTTACCAAAAAATTCCACTCAACGGGTCCCAAAATATTATAAATACCTAGAAAACCACCCAAATCACCGAAAGCACAAAAACTAATCATCAAAAAAAAATGAAGCAGATTTCATCCCCTGGAGCTCCTAATTAGGTTCAACCTTTAAAAGCAAATACTTAAGTATGAAACTTCTACGATACTATCTGAAAATAGTACTATTATTAAATAAAACAATTTGGAACTTTTTTGTAAATCATAATTATGTCATGAAAATGTATAGGTATAATATATTGATTAAAAAGTTTCGTTATGTTCTCAGTGGGCCTTGACTTAATATGTTTGTATTTGTGTGTGTGCGTGTGTGTTAATGCATAAAATATCTTATTTATAGTGTACAATGTTTATAAATAATTGATACTGAAAATAATCCATGAAGTATTGTGAGTGAACACTTTCTTGATAATAAAAAAATTAAAACAAAAAAGTATTTAATGCAAAGAATAAATTACGATAATGTTTCATTTAAAAAATCAGCATGAGTAGACTTTTCGTAACAAGAGGGAGAATTAAGGTTATTATGTAGCAACATGGACGTATCTCGTTTAAAAATTGAAAACCTTTAAGATACAACTAACTCTACAACTAGGATATGATTGATCCAATTTGGTGAAAAAGGGAAACCAATTGTTATAATTGCATTAAATTTCCCGAAGCATACTCTGTTTGATTGTTTAATTATGATGAGATACTTAACTGACCTAAAACAATGCCAGAAGAAACTCCGAAGCAAAGTTCATAAGCTCGCCGATGATATCATCAAGCCTAACCATCATGATAACATCATGCACGAATAATCTTGCCGTAGCCTCGCAAATACTGAAGCTTTGAGCACTAGAACGGCCCCACGGTACTCGACCTTTGATCGAAGAGCCAACAGATGCATCTACTTCCACTTGAATGACAAATTCACAAGCACAGCAATCTAAAGAGGTTTGTACTCTGCACCTTGCATTAATAAAACCGTGATGATGCATACATTTAATAGCTATAAATGTTTGTACTGATTGTGCGTTGTTGTATCTAAATGTTCGTTCTGGATCACGTTTTGGCAGTGTGCCAACCCGTTGGCGGGCGATTCAAATGTGTGTTTGTGTTGTGTTGTGATTGGTTGTTTGTGTGTGGGGGGGTGCGTGGCTGGGTTGGTTTTGAGGAGGGGGAGGAGGAGGAGGAGGAGGAGGTGGAGGTGGTACCGCGTGGAGGCGGGAGTAGAGCGAGGGAGCTCCAGCGGACACCAGGCGGAGGCCCGCCGGCCCGCCCGCCCGCCCGCCCACCCACCCGCTCCACGGTGTGTGTGTGTAAGTGTGAGGGGTCGCGAGTTCGAATCCGGATCCGGGTGCAGGTGCAGGTCCAGGTCTAGGTCCAGGTCCTGGACCTTCACCCTCACCGTCACTCTCTCCCTCACCCTCGCTGGGAAAAGGAGTGAGGTGTGTGGGGCAGAAGAGAGAGAGAGAGAGAGAGAGAGAGAGAGAGAGAGAGAAAAGTTGAGAGAGCTTCGTATCAAGTACCTCGCGCGCATAGTGGGACGCCGCGATAGTGACGACGTGCTTTTCGTCTTTGGTGCTCTCGGCAGCGCGCTAACGCGCACAGACTACGTGTTTCGTTTCAAGGGTAGTGTACGCATTCTAACCATCACGCCAAACAGCGCCATGCTTGAATTCCGCATTTTACGAGAGGGAACGCTGGCGATGCAATCTATCGATATTCATCCTGGAACCACCTTTGATGTGAATCCTAATGAAAGATTGAACGTATCCGTGAAAGATGTTTGCAACCCCAACTTGATCTTAGAAATAGATTATGAGTATACAAGTCATTTGTGGGGAAACGACAACACTCGTCTGCTCTAAAATCGCGCACGCTTCCGCAAACATGTGATATGAGAGAGTGTAGACGATGAAACATCATCAACGGAAAAAACGTCTACAAAAGAACAAGGAGGCGCTCAAGAAGCGGCTGGCTCGCGCTGTGGCACACGTGCGGCGTAAAGCATATGCTTTGCGGGAGGCGAGGGGCCGGGAGAGGCAAACGTTGGAGAAATTTTTTCTCCCTGTTACGCAAGGTCTTCGTTCTGTCGCCGCAAACACGGCTACCGCCGCTGCCACCGCCGCCGCCGCTGCTACCGCCGTCGGCGCTCGTCCGAACACCCACCCCACCTTCAAGCAAGAAAATGAAGGAAAGAGAAAAGTGAAGAAACGAAAGAGAGATGAGGAAGATGTGGAGAGGAATGGAACGGAGGAAGAAGAAGAAAATGAAAAAGAAGAGGTTCCGAATCCTGCCGACTTTTTAAATTTCAATACTATGCATAAAGACTTGCAAAGTTATGTACAAAGTCTGTTTGTTCCAGCAAAATATAAATATTACGATAAAATTTTCGGTGTTCGGTGGTTAAAACCCCAAAATACTCTCGTCATGGGGAATACGCCTATTGTCTTTGAAGGGGATGAAATAAAAGCTGGAAATTTAACGCTTAAGGCCACTCCCGGACTCCTAGAACTTATTTTTATGTTGAAACCCAAATAATACACTTCGAATGATCTCAATCAATACGCGAACTTGTTAAATGCAACCAGCGCTCACAGGATTGGATATGCATCCCAAGGGGAAATCAATACTACTTCAACAAAAAAATTTCGAGATATTATTAGACATCTATCGATCGTGACAGGAGAAGGATATCACAACATTTGGAAAGAAGAACGACACCCCGCCCGCGTGGAATACCTCCATTGGAACGATCCAAACGAACTCGTAAGCCGATTGGATCTCCTACTCGCTTCCCGAGCTGCGGGTCACACAGGGCACCGCAACGAAATTTTAGCTATAGAAGAGGAGTTGCGAGAAGAGGGGCACATTGCGTAGTAAATGAGAGAGAGAGAGAGAGAGAGAGAGAGAGAATGAATATTCGCGAACGCATCGCTCGGGAGTTACACAAGCCGGCGCGCCATCGCTTCACTAGACGCGCCATCATCACGCGGGGAAAAGATGATCTACATCAGATAGATATTGCTGATTTGTCTTCATTAGCATCATACAACAGGGGTTACAAATACATTTTGATTGTTATCGATGTGTATTCAAAATTCGCATGGACAAAAGCATTGAAAACGAAAAGCGGTAAAGAAGGACGCAAGCTCTTAGTGGAATATATGCCAAGAGCGGTGGTCGCCTCCCTCGCAATCTTCAATCAGATCGAGGTAGAGAGTTTTACAACGCAAACTTCAACGCGTGGACACGAAAGAACGGTGTGAACCATTACTCTACGCATGGTAGCGTAAAAGCCGCAGTAGTGGAGAGACTCATTAGAACGCTCAAGGAGAGAATGTACCGCGAGTTCACATCGCGCGGAAGCTACAACTGGGTGCGGGGATTGGATGATCTCCTCAATGCTTATAATCACTCCATACACAAAACCATTGGTATGCGACCTGCACATGTAAAGCACCCAACAGCTCTCCTTTCCACCGCCTACAACAGAATCAAACGTGTTGACCCTCGCCATCCTAAATTCAAAGTAAGAGATTCTGTTCGCATAAGCAAATTTAAACATGTATTTAAAAAGGGTTACACACCAAACTGGTCGACTGAGATTTTTAAAGTGCGTGAGGTGAAACGCACGAATCCCACCACCTACATTTTAGAAGACGTACACGGGACACTTATCGCAGGAGGTTACTACAGGGAAGAACTACAGAAAACAACTGTGCCCAATGTTTACCTTGTGTAGAAGATTCTTCAACGAAAAGGAAACCGAGTAAAGGTAGCCTGGCTCGGTTTTCCAAGCTCTGAAAATAGTTGGATATCTAAAGATGATGTATTATGAAGACTAAATAAATAAATAAATATTACTATATTTCTGATTTTTTTCTTTCTTTTCCGGATTCATTTCCCTATCCTTTGCAAAAAATATTTAAGTATTCCTACATTTTTTATTTCTATTTTATTCTTATTGCAATGAATGAAGGAATGGGGATAGGTGGGGAAGGTGAATAAAAAATCAAGTTTATTTTCCAGTTATTTATTTCACATTTAATTTCAATAAAATACAAATTACTGGTGTTTCTTTGTTCTAACATGATTAAATCACTGACATTCAAATAGACAAATTAAAAAATACAGAACATACAAATTGAATGATCTTTGTTACATACAAAATAAAAGTATTTAACATGATTAAAACACTAACATTACAACACTTAAACAAATAGAAAATCACACACTAATTGAATGATCTTCGTGACATACAAAATAATAAAATTATCTATTTCACATTTGATGCACAAACACACAAATTGTTAAAATACTTCTTGTGTTTATTTACTCTAACATGATTAAAACACCGACATTCAAATAATACAAAATGACAATCATGAAAATATAATACTAGTAGTAACGAACTAAAATCATTACTACCATCACAAACTAAAATCATTACTATTACTCGCGCAACTTTTCTTGAACGATGACCTTGATCCCCCTCCCTTGTGCAATAAACAGTTGAAGGCAAAAGCTCGCAGCGGGCACCGAGGACAATCTTCCAAGCATTAAAACTTCGTTGGCGCGAAACAGAAGCTAGTCAAAGCCAGTTGCTTTGATAGGGCAGACCCCTGTTCAGGTTTATTGTCAATATCGAAAGAAATGGCTGAGTCAGGTCCAGGTCCTTCAAGGGAGTCACCTAAAACTACCAAAAAAGTTAAGCACAAGATGCAGTTTTGACTTTTATTTCACAGACGTTGGCATTACTTAAAATACTCTAGTGGCCGACTTTGTAACTAATACCCCCACTCCACCCGAAATCGTCAATCCATCGTTCAAGAAAAGTTGCCCGAGTAATATCATCATTATGACAATACAGTAAATTATTTAAATCAATACAATATCATTACAATACAATACAATACACATAACAAATACAATATCATTTTAATACAATACACATAATAATTTATAAAAACTACAATCATTACATCAAATAACTAAAACCTAATCATCACTCATTTTACCCCAAGCTTGTAGTTATGGTGAAATCAGTACTAAAACAAACAAAAAACGCAAGGTTCAAGTGCAAAACAAAACAAATAAAGTGCCGTGAAGTAAATGGAATGCAAAGATTGTGTTGGGAGAGGAGAGAGGAGGAGAGAGAGAGAGAGACCATCATATGCACATGTGCTTTCGAGATCTCACATTACCTCATTTTCCTCGCGCAATGAATAATGACCCCACGGTAACGTGTGAATACCGTCTTCGAGGACGTGACGCTTTTGATCTTGGTGAGCAATAGCAATTTTTCGCGTTTCAAATGTGTAAACAATATGTTTTTGAGCTCTAATAGAAAACTGTGTTCTAAACAATGGTTCTTTGTGATGCAACCAGCATTCGAAGTGCTCGAAATTAAGACTACTACTTATTTCTTTTTTAACACCCTTCGCTTTTACTTTGCTCTCAATTTTACCATGTTCTAAATCTTCCGTTTCAATAGCATATAGTTTTGCGGCAGTTCCTATGAACCTTGTCATTATTTTCTTACCTCCAAGCTCATCTTTCATGAAACCCACTCGACGAAAGTTACGATTGGGAATGCCAAAGCGATTGGGTTGAGGGTATTCACCTGTATCAAACACATGTTCTCCTTCATCGCGCATCAACGCATAAGGACACTTTTGAGAACGAATGAAGTAGCAAAATGAATCCGTATCCGTGTAACACAGCGTTAATTCACCTGGCTCTGGAAATCGCGGCTTCATATAACAATAATGAAATTTAACCATGTGAAGTTTTGACAATTCCAAAATACATGCACCGACAATAAGTGGCTTGTCCATGACATGCGAGGTAGAGAAAGTTTCCGCGAGCATACAGTTTTCATCTATAATGATACTACGTTTGAAATTTGGTAATGCAATTGTGCGTAGAGCAGTTTTTTCTTTTGTGATAAATTTTATGTTTACCATGTTGCGTGGATTCATGAGTCTTCTCCCAAAGACAGCATTGCTCATCAACTTAAACAAATTTTTTTCAAAGTCTGAGGTGGCAGCTGCGCGCTTAGCACTATTAATTTCAATGTAGGTCTTCATCCAAGCCGTTTGATGAAAACGCAACACGCGGTGAATTTTTTTGAGTTTTAGTCCAAGGTTAAGATACAGTTTGAGATTTCTAGAATGAAGAACATAGTTCTTTTTATTATGAAGCATAGTCATGAGTCTTTTGGTTCTAGATGAACATGGATGGGAATGTTCTGGACATAGCGGATAATCCGCATGCTCATCGTGCAATGCCTCGGGATACTCTATGTCAACTTCGAGTAAAAAAGCCTCATCTCCATCTTCGAGTAAATTTCGAACATCCCAATCGTGGGGTGGTTTGAACCATGCATACCCATCCACAGGTAATTTGTCTAACATACAAGTGGAATATAAACTATTCACATCATAGAAAACAAGTGTGGATGGTGGGAGATGCGAGTCATATTTCGTCATATACGGATGAGCTGCTCTACGTCTCACAGCTGTTCTACGTCTCGCACATGTTCGAGTTTAACACCAGTCGTTTTTAACAAGGCCGGCAATGCTAAGGAGGGGAGTGTAAAAAAATGTGCGGCGTCGAGACCATATGTCTTCATCACCATGGCTCTGAAATTTTCGAAATTGTCTGCCAAAAGTAAAACATCGGTTTTTAGATACAGGTCGGAATATTCTCCTAATGTTTTACATTGAAACGTGCGCCACACGTGTTGTGCTCTCGCGTATGCTTCTTCCGAAATAGTTTCAGTTCCCGCTACACGACTTCCAAACGCTTCCCGCGAAGTCAGACACTCCTCATCTAACACGCGCGCATCGGTCACGTGCTCGTAAGGAAAGACTCCTTTCTCCCGCATCAATTTAAATTTCTCAACTGTTGGAAAATGGGCCCGCGTAATTTTCATATCTTTGTCTTCGAGTAAAGAAGCACATTTTTCTAAGGAACTCATTAGAAAGTTGACGGAATCTGTAAAACGCAGATGTATTGGGCGCTGATCCCGAATAGGTATTTTTTTAATGAAAGATTTGTATCGTTCAATGTTGTCAGGTAGTAGCGATATGGGACCTGGGTTAGAAACACGCGCAACACCTGTGTCAGGACAGATGATGTTCCGTTCGCGCAAAGCATCAATCATAAAGTAAGTGTACACAATCCGTGAACTACAACTGGAATGTAATATGGGTTTTTATAATTGACATTACAGGTATTGTGAGCCAGACCTCTAAATCTACCAGAAATATGACAGTGGTCGCGTACGACGTTTGCTCGATCGTCTGAAAAAGGCTTTCCACAGATCGAGCACTGCGTTGTTTGCTGACATGATTCTTTCTCTTCCTCGGTAAGCGGTGTCATTGGTGTAACATGACGGTAAATAAATGCAATGTCTCGCGCGAGTTCCTGTAACGTATTAGAAAACCATTCCACACAATCAGGCCCGCGGTATGATAGATATTTGTTACGAGTAGCATCAAAGTCGCATTGAATATATAAGCCTACGCTGTAGGGAACGTGGCGTTGAATAGGATTTTGATAAGAACCTCCCCCCATTCGTGTTTCATTTATGGTGTGAAGGGCACATTCTATGTCTGCATAAACCACCAAGGGTACTCGCAATTGAAATTGATATTGTTCATACTGGAGATGAGACTTTTCAGGGAATCGTATTACAGCTGGTTTAAAGTGAATGCAATCCGACTCGTGCGTTTGCAACCTTTCTAAAGTCGGAAAATAAGATAAACAACGCGGACAAATGTGAATGCTGCGGTGATTTCTAGTAATGCTGCCGCGCACCAAACGACTCAAATTTGATATAAGCACAAAGTGATAATAATTCTCGTTGACTTTTAGTAGGAGGAGATTTACATGTCGATTTCGAATCTCACTACTTACATGCAATGGTAAGAAACACACATCCTTCTCTTGCGTGTGTTGACGTTTTCCACCGGCACCCCTAACCATTGCTACCCACTCCTCATTTTCCTTATATTGAGCTCCATATACATTTATGGATATGTTATTTTGTTTTTCGAATCGTGGTATGTTTGAAATCTTCATTGGAAGAGTTATACCATACATATTCAGAACGCGTGTGTAGTGAGGATATGAGCTCACCCGAGATTTATTTGTTCGTGCGGGAAACACGCCTGCGACGACGGAACGCGCGAAACACGCTCCATCACCGTTATTTTCACTATCATACACATTTATACATGCGTGGCGTAAGGCTATACATGGAGGTAACACCAAACGCTGTTGGTATCTCGTATTTCCACCCGAGAAGCCAATGTACTTGTTCATATGTATGCGTAATTCCAGTACACGAGAAAGAGCCCACCCCGAGTCACGCTCCTGGTGTTCTTCCAGACGTCGCAGCAATGCTAGTGACACATGCTCCGCATACCAAGAAGTGAGATCAGTGTTTTGAAGGATGATAGCGGAATTTGTGTTAAAAAAACATTTCATGGTCTGATTATTTGTTGGTTGAACTAAAACAGTGCCTTGAGACACTCCGACTTTGAGAGAGCCGTGTTTGGAAAGTGATTGTGAAACATGTTTCTCAAAAAATACAAAACAATAATGTAGAAAGAGAGAAAGATCATTTATACCAACGTTTTGAATAGCACGAGTGCACACTCTATTCCTAAAACATGTTTCCACTTCACAACTATAAAGCGGAAGACGATTAATTTTGAAATCTAAAGCCTTTTCTAATCGCGCTCCATCCGCTATTTGCATCACAGTTTCGTCACAAAACTTTATCCACGCGGTGCGCAAATCATGCTCTGTTTCTATAATAATTTCCCTTCCATCCGATGAGTTAACACGCACGCACATTCCTTCTCCGTCCCTAAAAGTATTCAAATAATTTGTAATTACTTGTAATATTGAAATAATATTACCTCTGTCAGGATGCTCATCCGATCGAAATATTATTTCACTATCACTATCCTCCCCTATCTCCTCCCCCTCTCTCTCTTCCCTCTCACCTCTCACGGTGTCTCTTGCTCCTCCTCTTCCATCTCCATCGTCAGCAGAGGTGTTGCCAATGTCTCGTTCTCCTCCTCCTCCTCTACTTGTTCTTTGCACGTCTGTGAATGGTACAAACAAAAACGGCAAAGAGAAAAGACTGCATACACACGTCTTTTGTCTTTCATCAGCAAGAGAATTTGATTAGTTATACTGTCAAAAAATAATTTTTTGCTCACGCTGATTCGGACAAAGTCGGCGCTAGCGCTATGCACTCTTTCATATAGGTTATTGAAAGAAGATTTTGAATCCGCTTCCAAAATTAAAATAACTGATTCAAAAAGATCAGTGTCTTGGTTGAATCTTTCAAACATTATATACTGAATGTGGTCGCCTCGCAAGGCCTTTAGTGCGGGGCGACTCACTTTATACCTATGCTGTGTTGCACAAGAACTTGCATTTTTTTACAAAGGATTATCATAAATTGGAAATTATCATGACTCTGTGTGTGTGGAGTGGAGGGCGATTTTACGAGATGGAGAGTGGGATCATCACCCTCCACCTCCCTCCTCACCATGTACTTACTTTTAAAGTCAGGGCTTGTATTCTCCTCTCTTTCCTCACACACGGGAAAGGTTTGCTCCTGCTTCTGCAGCTGCTGGCGCTGGTGTTGGTGCTGGCGCTCCTCGCTCATTGTTCCAGCTTGTAAATGAAATCTCGTGAGTGCGACCACGTGCTCCTCCGTATAAGAGTCCTATATTGTTGGAAGAGCGTATTGACTCGACCGTCTCGTCTGAGAGTTGGTCGAATCGCTTTGGCAGCCACAGGAGCGCGTCTGATCGGGTGTGGAAGTTAAATAAAGTTATTAACAACGAGCGCCCGTATCTAGTCTCAAAAACTTCGAGATTCTTCACTTGATAAACGCTTTGAGGTCTTAAAGTGTCCCACTTTTGGACCTCCTTTAATGCTACAGCAGAGTTTAACGCGCTTAAATCAAGTGATGAAGAAGACGTAGGGGTGCTTGCTGCGTTAGAAATACCAACAGTGGTGACTGCGGAGACGTGAGCGGTAGTGGGAGCAGCAGCAGCAGCAGTAGTAGCAGCAACAGGAGTAGTAGCACCGGTGGTAACAGCAGGTGTTTCACCAATAGTAACAGGTGTCACTGCAGGAGCAGCGATGGTTGTGACGCCAGCGAAACCCGCTTCTACAATGTCTGCAGCAGCAACACAAGCAGCTTCGTACTCCATCTGTAATTGAATCTCAGAGAATAATCCTCAATCCGCCGCTTCACCTACATTTATACCATTTCACCCCTCCCCACTCCTGTTTATTTTAGAGCCGTGATCACTATTTGGCGGTTACGTTGCAACGGGCCCCTCGCCTCCCGCAAAGCATATGCTTTACGCCGCACGTGTGCCACAGCGCAAGCCAGCCGCCGCTTGAGCGCCTCCTTGTTCTTTTGTAGACGATTTTTCTGTTGATGATGTTTCAGCGTCTACACTCTCTCATATCACATGTTTGCGGAAGCGTGCGCGATTTTATAGCAGACGAGTGTTGTCGTTTCCCCACAAATGACTTGTATACTCATAATCTATTTCTAAGATCAAGTTGGGGTTGGAAACATCTTTCACGGATACGTTCAATCTTTCATTAGGATTTACATCAAAGGTGGTTCCAGGATGAATATCGATAGATTGCATCGCCAGCGTTCCCTCTCGTAAAATGCGGAATTCAAGCATGGCGCTGTTTGGTGTGATGGTTAGAATGCGTACACTACCCTTGAAACGAAACACGTAGTCTGTGCGCGTTAGCGCGCTGCCGAGAGCACCAAAGACGAAAAGCACGTCGTCACTGTCGCGGCGTCCCACTATGCGCGCGAGGTACTTGATACGAAGCTCTCTCAACTTTTCTCTTTCTCTCTCTCTCTCTCTTCTGCCCCACACACCTCACTCCTTTTCCCAGCGAGGGTGAGGGAGAGAGTGACGGTGAGGGTGAAGGTCCAGGACCTGGACCTGGACCTGGACCTGGACCTGCACCTGCACCCGGATCCGGATTCGAACTCGCGACCCCTCACACTTACACACACACACACACCGTGGAGCGGGTGGGTGGGCGGGCGGGCCGGCGGGCCTCCGCCTGGCGTCGGCTGGAGCTCCCTCGCTCTACTCCCGCCTCCACGCGGTACCACCACCACCTCCTCCTCCTCCTCCTTCTCCTCCTCCTCCTCCTCCTCCCCCTCCTCAAAACCAACCCAGCCACGCACCCCCCCACACACACAAACAACCAATCACAACACAACACAAACACACATTTGAATCGCCCGCCAACGAGTTGGCACACTGCCAAAACGTGATCCAGAACGAACATTTAGATACAACAGTGCGTGCCTACGTACGTGTTCATGCGACTGTTTCGATTCCTAAATTAATTTCCTGAATGAAAAATAATCAGATCCTTTCAAAAAAATATGAAACTAGGAATAAACCAAAATGTAATATTTGGTTTAATGGAGTCACGGCTTTTTTTGTGTCATGAAACGAGGAATGACAGGACTAACGATATAAGTTTATCACCAACGATATAAGAGTGACCTTCGGAGAAAACGCAAATGACTCTTATCGCCTCTAGCTTTTAACCAATGGACAATGACATTCAAAAACTGGAAAAATCAGTGATATTGTTGAGGAGGTGCGGTAGTATTCCAGTAATCTTTGAAATCACAAAGTACACCGCAACGAGTATAAAAGAGTCGTGATTGAATGAATCGGCCTAGTTCGCAAGCACTCGCCATCTTGCCAACATGAAGACTCTTGCTCTTATTGCTCTCCTCGTAGTGGCTGCGCAGGTAAGACTCAACCAAATGCAATGTAAGAGCTGCCTCTCGCGGTACTTAATGCTCTCGAGCGAAAGTCTTCGATTCTCTGGCCACTGGATGCTCCACGACCACTGCGTTTCGCCTAGCAGCCAAGATATCAACGCAACTTGCTTCCTAAAGGACATTAATGCTTATATGCACGAGAACGGCAAAACATGTTTTAACTTATATTAATCAATGTATTCATGCCTTTTCATGGAAATTGCTTCTATATCTCTCACTGGCGTAACACAAAACTTTCTTGTGAATTTGTTACCTTCTCAATCGGCCGGCCGATATTTGACAAAAGTATCGCAAGAACACTTGTACCAATATAAATTCCCAAACGCTACCGATTCGCGAAGCGGAAAATACTGCTCACTGTCTTTCCAACCCAAACGTATCAATTTTAGATCATTTTAACTACAGTATAGCGAGGGAAATCTTGATAATCAGCATTGACTGAAAAGTGTGACGTTGCGAAGATGAAAAGAATCCTTTCAATCGCTCGCGGAGGAATCAGTGGAAGCCGAGAGAAAGCCCAAGGACGAGCGAGCACGCCGTCTTTGTGCGAGCTAAACGGTACGGACAGTTCTTATACAGTCCCATTACTACTTTCCCGCAACAGAGTAGAGAGAAAGTTAAGTAATGCTGCGTGCAAAAACGGCGAAAAGTGGAAAAATCCAGATGCTAAATTTAGAAACAAAATTCTCTAAGACGTGGTGTAGACAGAATCTATGTCTTGTAGGTCCTTAATACCGAAAAATCAAATTACGGCGAAACGTCTGTCTGTCCGTCTGTGCGTCCGTCCGTGCGTCCGTCCGTCCGTCCCTCCGTCCCTCCGTCCGTCCCTCCGTCCGTCCCTCCGTCCGTCCCTCCGTCCGTCCGTCCCTCCGTCCGTCCCTCCGTCCGTCCCTCCGTCCGTCCGTCCCTCCGTCCGTCCTTCCGTCCGTCCGTCCCTCCGTCCGTCCCTCCGTCCGTCCGTCTCTCCGTCCGCCTGTAAAGAACGCTAACGGCTAAACCGTTCTGACGCTTTTCCCTCAAGCTGATACTTCCCTATTGATCAGGGCGATGACGCGGCCCCTTCAATTTGAAACCGATATTTTAATTTTGAAGAGTACTTTATATGAAGCCCCGGTGATACTTTCAAGCTTTTCAAAAAATGGCACTATTATTTTGGATTAAATTTTGTTTGTGGATATTGTAAAGGACGTTTAAGAGATTGGTGTAGACCTCATATTCGTTCATAACCCTGATGTTTCGAAAATTGCAATACTTCAAAAATTTTTCTCCGTCTTCCTACAACAAAATTGAAAGATAGAGATTTTTCTCTTAATGAAATCTGTTCTTTAAACATAGAAAATGAAATAAGGTCATCTAAAGTTTTTCGAGTATTTAAATAATATTCGCGTAATTTTGCGTTTAGCACCACTAGTTTTGTTCACGCAAATAGTATATAATCTGGAAAGGTGTTACCACGACCAATTGTTTAGAGTAAATTTTGTAATTATTTAATGTCTATGAAGGTGAAAACTATATAATATAATGTACTCGTCCTCTATTTCTTGTAGTAATTCTTGTTGTTTGGAATTGAAATATGATAAATATTTCTATTAATCATTATTATGTTATATTACTTTATTGAATCATATTACATTTATCACTTTTTTAATATTTACTGAGATGGCAAGGGATAGCATAGCAAGGCTGCTATAATATAGCCCAGCGGTCACTGTGTCATTTTTCTGTCCATCTTCATTAATTCTCTACTTTTTGTTCATTGAGATTTTTTTCTTCGATAGTTTTGTCACTATAAACATTTTATCTCCTTTTTTGTAAACTGATTTTTCAATTAAATGTGTTAAATAAAGTTGGTCCTCTCCATAAATATTTTTTGCTAATTTTACCCCCAAACATTAATTTCTGTTACGAGATTAAACCCTTCTTCACTGAGTCGATCTTGATCTAGGTGATTGTATTTGAACAAATGTTTGTTTGTTTTTTAAGAACATATTCCTTGAAAATGTCAAAACTTAAAATATCATAATACTTCAGACACTTTACGATGTTTTTTTGTGTTTAACTTTTTTCATATCTTCAGTACCTATGATTGTAGTATCGTAAGAAGGAATCGTTTAGACATTTCATCTATAAAGAAGTAAACGTAAAGGGTGATTTTGACATCAACTTCACTTGCAGGCGCGCAACCCACACCACTCCAGCCCTCATGTGAGCAAGCACAGTCATGTTCAAGGCCGGTACGTGACCGTGGAGGAAGTAGGTGAGTGCAGATGGAAGCAATTTATATACAAACTCTACTTTGTTTTAGATTCAGATCAGTAAGACAAATTTGAAACTATTTTCATGTTAAAGAATTTGTAATATTTAAAATATTTGTATCAGTTCTTAATAGCATACAGTTATGGTTGTATACAATGACTCTTTATGACGTAATGTCACTCAGAATGTGAGTAGCTATTTGTGAATGAATTAAGGAACTAAATATATACAAACCAAACATATCCTTTGAAAAATGAAGTATATTTTCTGCTTACAGCATTCCATTAAATTATTTATAAACACTTTTTATTGCGACGTCTTGTTTTCCGGCATTCGTCGATACCATTGCTACCGAGTCATCGAGAGAGACAGAGGAGAGAGAGAGAGAGAGAGAGAGAGAGAGAGAGAGAGAGAGAGAGAGAATACCCAAAACGCTTTGTGTTAAGCATATTTGCATATTGGTTTGTCTCTATGTTCCTGCATTGGCTTGCCTATCTGATAGGCCTGTGTGTGTACGCAAGGGCGTGTACACGCAAATGCGTATACATGTTGGTGCGTGAAGTCCTACATTCAAACGAGATGGTGTTAGTACGCATCAATGACCTTTTGTGTGTTTGTGTTAGACAATCCTGATCCTTTATTATTTTACCCAGAACTTTCTCCTCAAGTGTATTTCCTAAGTACTTGTTTCCGATTACATTATTCATTGATTTGGCTTCTTTTATTTCGTAGATGTTTACCAAAAACTTCACACACTTCTTTCAGATCCATCTTATAGTTTTTCTTCTGAATACAGTTTCTTCATTTTCAAAAACCACATTCTACTGCTTCTAGAACTATTTTACCTTGACTATTGTAGTGACTGCTAGTAAATACGTTAATTGAATAGTTACTTTATACCTGACCAGCATTTCCATAATAGGCTAGTTGCGCAAACGAGATACATCCCGTTTTCAGACTGACAAGGGCTGAAAAAAGAAGTATCCGTTTCTTGAACTCAACGACTACAATCCTCATGAATACCCCACCAATAGCATGAAAACGTGCGGAGATGAAAATATATTTATGTTCAAAAGCAAAACAATTAGTCATCTCAGAATTTGCTGAAAGGGGCCAGAAGAAACTGGAAAGTGGCAATATAATTGAACCAAATAGGGTGTAAATCGCTATGCATGTCTGTTATTTTAGAAAAACATTATCTATTACTTTGGGGCTTATCACGACGGCCAGCATTGTACGACTAAATCCATCTAACTTTTATTAACTTTTTTAACTAACGTTTTTTAACTTTTATTAATTAGGATATTGTGTTTCGTGTAAATTCTCAAAATAAATCCCGAAACTTTAGTTGCACAAATAACAAGCACATAAATCGCAAAATCGTTTCATTCAGTGACTGTTGCAGATATATATTAAAAGCTAAATATCGAATTTATTTGGAAAACGTGCAATGGCTTTTGTGGAAATATAATTAACGTTATGTGTTAGACCACCGATGAAATTCTGTCTCACGTAATAACAAAAATGTGTTTCGTCTCTCAAGTACAATGTCTCTCTTTCCAAACATCTATTTCGATCTGAGTAAATGTTGTCACAGGTAACTCCGTATGGACGTAAACCTAATTATGAAAGGTAAACAAACAATTGTAAATAGGAGGTCTTACGGCGATGTTTAGCGATGTGACCATGTGTCGTGTTGTGTGTTGCGGCAGAGGGCGCCCCGGTCTACCCGAAGCCGCGCATCGTGAACGGCGTGAACGCGGCCGCCGGCCAGTTCCCGTACCAGGTGGGCATGTACCTGGACGACAACGCCTTCTGCGGAGGCTCCCTCATCTCCACTCGCTGGGTGCTCACCGCCGCCCACTGCGCCTCCGGGTGAGTGGCCTTCCCGAGGCCATCTTACAGTTAACTTGAGATTGTATTGTGGTGAGCTTTCGTTGGCATTTACAAAGAAATAATTATGAGTCGTCTGTTTCAAAAATTTTACATGTTCAAATTGAATTTCATCCACTTTTCCTGTAGTATTAAATGACTCAACACCCTCTTATTTCTTTCTTTCTTTCTTTCTTTCTTTTCTTTCTTTCTTTCTTTCTTTCTTTCTTTCTTTCTTTCTTTCTTTCTTTCTTTCTTTCAGTTTTTAAAACGTTAAATATATTTTCTAAAAATTGTAAATTATTAGCAATATTTTTATTATAATGTTTCGTCAAATAAAAAGATTCATGTTTCAATTTTTTATACTAGAAAACTAATGATGATTGCTAATCCATCGAAAGCTGCTATTGTTTATAAACAATATTGTTGGCAATGACGACACATAATTATTTCATTGAGATTGTAGGCTTACGCGGCCGGAGTCAGTAGCTGCTTGGCTGTTCTGCGTCCTAGGTACAGGTGGCACCGTTTCGGCCAATATGTGCGACCTTCCTCACAGCAATGTTCTAAGCACAGATGCCAACGTTTCGGCCGCCATTCTGCAACCTTTCTCTAGACGAAATGCATTTTGCACTGACAAAGGTCGCAGAATGGTGGCTGAAACGCAGTGTCTAGGATTCAGCTATTTGGATGGCCAAGTAGTTAGAGCCCTCAGCTGGTCTGTGCGAAAAGATACACGTGAGATAGAATCCGGACGGCAATGATAAAAAAGTATAAAGTTGCCCCCAATGATGTGTCGGTGGCCGCCAGAGACGTTGGTATGGTGATAGATTAAAAATAGAACCTTATACTTAAAAATAAGTGTGCTAGAACATCACATACTTTCTCGAATTATTTTTAACTTAGCATTTTACGAAAATCGAGAGAGTTCAACGAAAATTAGAGCTGCTTCATTTTTAAGTGTACTTCGCACTATCCGTGGTAAAAAAATTAAAGTAAAATTTTGGAGCCCTTTTTCATAAACTATTTGAAAAATAAATCGCAATAACTTCAAGCAGAAATTAAGCAAAAACAACTCGTTAAAAAAATAAAACATGATTGTATTTAAATATTTTAGAGCAGATATTTTTCAAGAAAAAATCTCTATTATCAAAATTGTGTTTTTCAATGTTAATTTGTTACGGTTTTCAACAATGCAGAGAGTTTCCCCAAAGTGGGACTACAACCCCTTTTCTACCGTTATTTGAGATGAAAAAATTAAAAGAAATAATCTGGAAAAATTTTGACAAAATAATTGTTTTAAAAATACCTACTAATATTTTGAAACCAGTGTTTTTACTTCAATTTTTTTCTTTGAACAATATATGTCTTGAAGTAAAAACTATAATTACTTTTATCAGCATCTATTCCAAAAGTTGAATTAAAAAATTGAGCCCATTTTTGAAAAAATCTTCTTTTTAAAATTGCCCATATTTGGTTCAAAATTAGGCAAAAACTACTCATATTTTAAAAAAGTATACGCCCTTAATTAAAGAACTAATTGTGGAGAAGAAGTGTTATTTTTGTGGAATATTTATTTTCAAGAAAAAACCGGTAGGAGATGCAGGATCGGATTCTAAAAGTTTCAAATTTTATGTAGGTGTAAAATTTGAACCTTTGTTATTTTTATAATTGTATTTTACCGTATTATATTAGTCTACCAAAAATTTAATGAAAAAAGCCATCAACAGTAGTATCAAAAGTACCATCAAAATTCAAAGAATTGTATTGAACCTCAGAGGGCTGTGAGAAAATCAGATCAGAAGAAATATTCGTTTTGGGGAAAAAATCCTATGAATAGTTGAAGTGCTAGTGTTGTTCACATGCGCAACATTCATAACGTCCATCTTTTCCACTATTGGTTGCTTTACACTATTTTCTCTATACGTATATGGAGTATGTATGCCAGAAATTTTAAAAAAATCATGAAAAGGTTTTTGAATAATATGTTCGTCTTACAGTGTGAGCACATTCGAAGTGTACCTCGGGGCTGTCAACATGGACGCTCGTGACGACAGTGTCCTCGTCGTCGAGACGAGGAGCAAGATCGTCCACCCCAGCTACAGCTCTCTCTTCCTGTCGAACGACATCGCCCTGCTCAACCTGCAGCAAGACGTTCCTTTGAGCGGTAAGTCCCGCAAGATTCTTCAAGTTAAAGTATTCACCGGTCTCCAAGCTCCGTCCAGCTGAGAACCCTTGTCCGGTGACCCTCCAACTTTAGCAGATAACATTGAAGTGAAGGAATTTTCATTACCTACTTCACTATCTCAAATTAGCAGTTCATGGTTGTTCAGTGTCCAACTTGAACCTTGAGGACTTAAATTCAGATCACATTCTAAAGACCTATTTGCTACTTTTGTGCGATAAAAGTTACAATATGAATATTTTCCAAGTAAAATGTTGAAATATGCAAATAAATGTAAGTTTTCCCCTAAATATGAAATGCATCTGAAAATTTCAACAGAAATTGATAATCATATTATAGATGTCAAATCAATTTAAAAAGTCTAATTCGTAAACATAGAATAAAAGTTTGATTGTAACTATTGAACAAACAGATATGTAATTACATAAAAGCCTTAGGCCTGCTTATGTCGTGCCACAAATGATTTTGGATTTCAGTGTAAATGTTGTTATTTAGTTGTTTCGCTTTCATTGCAGCCTCCATCCAGCCCGTCCTCCTTGCCTCCGGATCCAACACTTTTGAAGGAGCTTCTGCCCGCGTCAGTGGATGGGGAAAGGTGTCAGACGGTAAATATCTCTTTTCACCTTCTCTCCCGTAAGTGTGCTCAAAGGTACATCGGAAAGCAATTCAGGAAAATCTTCACACTGTTCGGTGCTTGAATTGAGTAGAGGAGCTGTCATATCTCATGCTTCCAGTGAAGTTGGACTTCACTGAAATCGTGAGATATGGCAGCTCCTCTACGGGACTCCTACGAGTATGTTTGAAGCTGGTCAAATAGTATGGTGAACCCTTTTCATACACCATTGAGTCACACTGCAAGGTAGAAATTTTATTTCAATCTTTTCGTAATATCTTGGATGGTTTTTAATAAAATACAACTTAACAATTCGAGAAAACAACTTTTATTAATTGTCTTGACTCTCATTACAGTTTCTAATTCACATTTGAAATTATAATTTATTACTTAAATTATACTAACATTGTTTAAAATTTTCACATTTGTTTGATGGTTGGTGACGTATGATCATCAAAATTGCAAAAACATAAACAC
This sequence comes from Gryllus longicercus, assembly GCA_038098605.1. NCBI lineage: Eukaryota > Metazoa > Arthropoda > Insecta > Orthoptera > Gryllidae > Gryllus > Gryllus longicercus. The sequence goes on along the minus strand of JAZDUA010000169.1, from coordinate 1,650,528 downwards.
GTGCCCAAATAGAATAAAAAGATATAAATGATAGATATTATGCAACACAGGGCAATGATTAGTGTATGAGAGCAAATTTTCATATTCATGAAAAATCTGAAACCTGAAGACCATATAAAAATTCTCTGAGATAAATGCCAGGAGTGTATTGGCTGAAATTGCAGTGGAAAGGCTTTATAACTGTATAAAGACTTTTAGCCTACCACCTAATATCAGTAATGGGTTTTTCGAAAACAGAAACCGAAATTGTGAAAAGCTTCTCTACAAATTCCTTACATCGAATTTGTGAACTGATTCTATTAGATTTTGAGAGAACGTTCGGTTACAGCCAGCACCTGGATTAGCCCTCAACTGAAGTACGTTGATCTCTCCATCATCTCGAACAACGTGTGCGCTCAGTCCTTTGGCTCCTACATGGTCCGCGCCTCCACCATCTGCGGTCTGGGCAGCAGCGGCCGCAGCGCTTGCAACGTAAGTGCTAACACACGTGAAATAAAAATATTTTAGTAACACCTTTGGATAGTGAATTGCAATCGCTCAGTATCGTAAAATCTTGGATTGAAATTTTAATTGTACCAAACGAATGAAAAGAGTTAAATATAATAAATTAGAACTGAAAACTAATTAACGTTTTAAACGGCTGGTATCAGCAACAGTGTAGTCATTTGTCTCCTGGCGGTACAGCTTCTCTGTTCGGATTATTTTTCCTCGTAGCTTCGTACAATCTCTTTCCCTTCTTTCTTTAATGTGATTTTAAAATCCTCTGAGATAAATGCCAGGAGTGGATAGGCTGAAATTGCAATGAGAAGACTTTATAACGGCATAAAGACTTTTAGCCTAGCCTCCTAATATCATTAACGATTACAGTACAGTTGTGCTGACTTTACAATCAAACAGATTAACGAAAAGCCACTCTTAGCGGTTAAGAGTCCGTTAAACATTTAACAATCCGCCATCCGTTAAGAATAATCGAAACAAGTGAGTTGAAGCTGGAGATGGCAAATCAGTACACTTATTCCAAGAAACGATATTTCTTGTTTATTTCATTTTTTCTTATAAGAACATGGTTTAAGAAATGAATTGAGCGGACATGGCCGATAACACAACAGAATCGTTTGGTTATTAATCTCGGTTATCCGCTCATTTTACAAACATCAATCACGACTGTTATTTGCGCTTCATCGGACTGTTAGTAGCGCGATGATAAAAGTCTATCCAGAAAAAACTGCAGTGATGATGTTTCGTTTGGGTGTTCCGCAGGGCGACAGCGGCGGTCCCCTGGTGGACTCCTCGTCCGGCAGGCAGATCGGCATCGTGAGCTTCGGTTCGCACCTCGGCTGCGAGAGCGGCTCCCCCAACGGCTTCGCTCGCGTCAGCTCCTTCGCCGACTGGATCTCCCAGAACACCGGCCTCGTCATTGCCTAAATCTCAGCACAGCTGCTCAACATTCAACACGGATGGAGTGTGGAGGAATGCATCTAACTCGCTATTTCATTTTGTAACAAAGAAATTGGGAAAGCAAAATTAGCTAATAAAACATGTTCATTACCCATTGTTTATTATTTATATCTCAAAATCAGCAACTTTTCCTAATTTAACAAAATCCCCCACAAACATTTCTTTGGGTATTTTTTGTGTGCTACTCCTCGGTTTTCTACAAAACTGTGAATGAATGAATGAATGAATTATTACAGGTATGCAAGTGAGCCAAATATGTAGCAGTATATATTGAAGCAGGCAGCCAGAAAATGCAGAACTCCTGATGGAGTTGAAAGAGTACGAATATTATTTTATTGAATTTATTATTCCTAGTTATCACAACTACAAATTTTTGGGGAAATTGTTATAAATAATAAAACATATATTAAAATGTTTCCAGTTGCCCTTTAATTTCATTTTATTTCAGATTGATGAATGTTACAAGACTCATCAGAATGATTTGGGAATATCTGAATATTCACTCAAGCATGATATTGAAATTGCTATGCGTAAAATGGAAGTAGTGTACTATCAAATACCAGAATTTGAAGAGGTATTAAAACAATTTTTAGTGTAAATAATACCAACGCCTGTAGAATGTAGTAACATTCACTTCAAATGTAGAAAAAAATTTTGATAAAAAATGTAAAAGTTCAATTTAATAATATACAATAAATAATGTAGACATGTGAGATGCATCAATAGACTTGTTTATTAAAAAATAACTTAAATACAAATGTTTAGATAATTTTGGAAATGAATTATTCCAGTATTATTACATCAAATTAAATAAATATCAGATGAGAGTAAATGTGGAAATTGCCATAAGATGTTTTTGATGTTTTTAATAACACAGACATTTTTCTACAATTAATGTATTTAGTTAAAATTAAGTATTGTGAACTTAGTATATGTAATAATAAAAATTTAATAACATTGAATACTGTAGTAATAAACGTTAGAATAATTTAGATAAGGTTAATAACAACTAATTTTTTTAAATTGGCAAATAAATCAGTGGTTTTGGCAAACTCCTTTAAGTACACATTCCTAATTTTACAGGAGAGTGATTTTAAAGTACACTCTTTCAGAATAAATCACAAATATATTAGAAAGAAAACTATTTTGTTGAATGTATTCAAAATTTATCATCATACTTTTACGTGCATTACAAATTCTATCGAAAAATCTTATACATGAGCTGTAAAAAGCAAAAATCGGATATATCAAGTTCTTCCTTACTGCCCTAAGCTTCAAGTTCTGCTCTTCTCGAAATACCAGAGCATTTTGACAATTTAGGTTTTCTCTCCTTCACTGCTCTTTTCGTTGTCAAAAACGTCATTCACTGATTGATGACTGATGGCTAAGTCCTTACAGAACTGATGCCACTTCTCAGAAATCAGTGGCAATAGATTCAAGAGATCTTTCATTTTTAACAAATTTATGAACAATGAATTATAACTGAGATTTTTGCCAGGCGCGGATCTACGGGGAGGAAAATGAGGGGAATTCTCCCCCGCTAAACTTTTTCTGTAACTACTAACTTTAACTTGCCACGAAACTTTCAATCAAAAGTATTTTAGGATAGTCATTAAAACGAATAAAATCGTATCGCAGCAAGAGCTGGGTGTAGCCTGCAACATTTTACAAAATCTGTACTATGACACACTCGACTAAAACATTTTGAATTTCCCCTCCCAAAATCTGTCTGGATCCACCTGTGGTTTGGCATACCGAAAGATCTGTTACTTTTGCCATTTAATTTTGAGCCAGTTTCACTTTTCACTATTTACATTTGTATTTTTCTTAATTAGTTTTCTGTAAGAATTCAAAGAAAGAGTCGATGTGTCATCTACCTCTTTAAAATACTTCTTACAAATTGGTCCCGGTCTCTTGGTATGATTATTGGTATTTTGGTCTCCTTTTTAGTCTTTTCAATTTTCGCATAATCTGTGCCACACTCTGAATGTGTGACCAGACAAAAGATATGTTTGGCCACGTGTACACTGGTTTCTCATAATTTATAAACAGATTTCTCATAATTTATAAAATGTCACGTACACCGTTCTGGTTTTCACCCATTCATTTAATAAATTTGTTGTTCAATAGAATCGATATTCATCCAACACACACTATTGGCCTAGTATTGATCGGAGAAATCACAGAAAATTACTAATCAGAGTAGGCAGCTGTTAGAATTCTCCTCCAGATGGCGACTCAACAAAGTGTCTAATCGACGTTGTGGCTGTTTCAGGTTGTTTAGATAACGCCAGCGGGATTACATACTATGGGTTATTAGCTATTGGCAATGCATCACGTGTCTACTGTACTACTAAATTTCTTGGCGGTTACTTCCCGTACATGGGGGAAGCATTTCGCTCGGCCAATCCGGTGGCCGATATCGCTGAGGCATTAGTGCAATAGTGTCTCGGACCTGAAGATTGCGGATTCTAGTCCCGCCACATAGTTGTGTTGTGCGTGTCTGTATGTTTGTGTGTGTTTATTTCATGGTATAAAAATAAATTCAGCACTAAATTGCTGATTCCCCTCTATAGAAAAAGTAACGTGCACCTATCCCAATCATTAAGTCCGAGCCCCGATGGGTTGCACCTAGCGTGGCCCCTTGATGGCCAATTCGCGGGGAAATAAAATGACGATCCGGAGAGTCGAAATCGACTACGGTGCCGTGGCGATCTCGGGCGGAAGGATCGCGGATTCGTGTCTCGCCTCGTGTTTGTCGCTTATGTACGTGTATGTCGCCAATTCGTCCTTCGTAGTCACCTTCCATCCCCCAGGACTAGCAACCCTGGAGGATAAAAATTAGATTCGGCATAATGCTAATGTCCCCGAAAAGGAGTCACATACACTTGCCACGGGATAAGTGTTACCGAGGCAGGTGTATGTCCGCGTGGTTCTGGACGGTCAATTCACGACCAGTAATAATAAATATTGACAACATGTAAGCAAAAGGAATATAAAAAATCTATAACCTTTGCAATTTATTCCCATTGGGTGTTTCTGTATTTAAACAGCTGGATGAAGAGATCCTTACAAAGAAGTTTGAGATAATTACAAGAAGAAAGGGAGAAATATTATCATTTATGAATGAATAATACATTTATAAGTCCTGGCATAAAGTTGCTATGAAAAAATACGTCATGAACGCAGACGATGACAAAAAAATCTTCGAAATTTGATGCGAGTCGGGAGGCCATTGAGGTAAGAAAAAACAAAAAGGATAATGAATAGATAAACTATAGTGATATTACATTCGTTTTTTACTTTTTAATAAGTCATTTTTAATTCGTTTTTTGCAGAGTTCATCGATTTTAATATCATTTCAATGATACTTGCTTCAAATAATATTCACAAGGTGCAACAAATGTTACTTACAGAATTTCTTCACTAAGAAATTGTAATGTCATTCGTTGTGTATAATCTAAGGCTCGGTTCCGCCGATTTCGGGATAACTTAACATTGGGATTTCCTGGTAAAGAACATTCCAAACCAAAATTTCGCAAGCTGAATGCACTTGAACGATTACAAGAAGCCTCGTTAACAACAGTAACGTATCTTGCTTGAAATGTTCATCTAAACTGTTTTTTATCATTTTTTTATCACTTTTTTAAAAAATAAGAGTATTTTATAACTCATTCTTGACATTGTAGGTCATCAAAATTCGCCTCTACATTTGTACATTACATTTATGCAGAAATGTACACGTTGCAATTCGTATTATTTTAATGACCAAGGAAAACCGGTGTATTTAAATTGAAAAAAAAATTGTTGATCTATTTACTTCTGGCTAATTTTCGAGACGAAATGAAACTAAAAACGGGAAATGAAATGAAACTGAAACGGTGCGTACTCCATCTTGTCTACATGCTGACTGTATTTTCACTTTCCGGAAGATCTGATTTACCTTAAATATAAAACAAAGTCGGGTTAGTTATAAAATTTTTAACTCAAGAACGGCTGGACCAATTTTAATTATCTCTGATATTCATTCATCTCCACCCCGAATAGCAGAATAACTATTACAAAATCGGAAAAATTCTCTAGATGGTTCTGTAGAACAAAAGAAAATATCCGTGTCCAATGCAACCCGCAAAACACCAGGCAGGGCGTTTTTGAATCTATATCGTTAAATAGCTCATAAACGAAGCGTTCTAGGGCATTAAAAAATAAACCTTTGAAATCAAGGCCCCAAAGAAATGTGTCTCACACCGTAATCTACAGGATGAGATCTTTTTTTTGGATATATGATGAAAGACGTGGCAGTTTGGAATGCAATGGTTGGACACACACGAGATGTTTTTGTGGAACTTTTCCGTTTGAGTGAAGTGTGTATGGTGCACGACCTGTCAAAATGTCTAAGGGCCATTTTTAACTTTACCCTCGATTCTGGCAAAGACACTCCGAACGATAACAAGCACTCATAACACGAGTTGCTCACTTTTTTCACTTTCACTCACAAAACATTTTTTCACTTTTTAAGCACATAGAAATAAATATTTTACAATTCTTAGCACCTAAAGGTCCGAGCCCTAGTGATAATATAGTTGTGATCTTCATTCATTTGATTAATACTTATTATTTTGGCTTTTAGAATCTTATAAGTGACCTGCCCTGTAACCGACATAATCTGTGATACCATTTGACAAAAAATATTAAAGATGTAAGAGAAATTGCTGTTAGTTCTCCATTATATGTTCAAAGTAATTAAGTAGAATAGCGTTGATATTTTTGTAAGTGATATCACACATCGGGTAGTACATAGCTGTTAAAACGTACATGTATTTTTAATATATATTAGAATAGTCGATAATAATTAGATAGTCGATTTATTGTTAGAGTAGAATTTTTTGTGAAAAGAAAACATTTTTTTCTCAAAAGGATACAGAATTTCTCTTTTTAAAAATTAGACACATGGTAAATTTGAATGAGTTGGAATTGCAACTTCCTACAAATATTTTTAAAAAGTTTAAAAATTCAAAAATGCCTAGTTTCTTAAATCCACGTACAAAATAAATAAAAACTTGGAAGATAATTAAACAAATGGTTTCTGGGACCCGTTTCTATGGCCAAATTGCAATTTTTCAACTTCCATAAATGAACTCTCAGGGCGCAATAATGAGAAGTATACATTTCAAGGGTATCTTTTTTCACCCATTTTGTTGATCGTTAGACACGCCGCCCCTCCCCCCGGTGTGAGGCACCCTTATAAATTCGATAATTCCTCTCTTCCCCGTTTGGACTCTGTTTTGAAGTGCGAGCTGTCGAGCCAAGGTAAAATCGGAAACTATGTTGTGTCTAGAAGTTTATACTTTATTTCTTCAATGTTTTGAATTTTAACATTTCTTCATTTGTTAATTTGTTCATTCGTTCATTCGTTTATTTGTTCATTTGTTCGTTTATTCATATGATCATTTGTTGGTTTGTTAACTTTTTCATTTGAATACTGGTTAATTTTGTGGCTCGTTTAAATTGATCATTTCTTCAGTTGTTTATTTGTCCATATCTTTCTTCCTATGTCCATCTGTCTATCGGTCCATTCTTTCATTATCATTTCAAAATTATCATTTGATAATTTTTTCATTTTGCACATTTGCACATTTGTTCATTTTTTAGTAATTCATTTGTTTATTTGTTCATTTTTTTTCTTCGTTTGTTCATTTATCCATTTGTTGATTTGTCTATTTATGTATTTGTTTAAGGGCTCACTGGTTTATTTGTTCTCTTGTTCATTTGTCCATTTTTTATTTGTTCTTATTCCTATTTCCATTTGCCTCGTGTCTCGTTTTTCGTTTCTCGTTTTTCTTGTTTCGTATTTCGTGTCGCGTTTTTCGCGACTCGTTTGTCGGGCCTCGGTTTCCAAGTCACATTTTTCGTTTCTTTATTTTCGTTTTTTGTGCCTCATTTTTCTTGTCTCGTTTTTCGTGTCTCGTTTTCGTGTTTGAGTCGTGTTTTTTGTGTCTCGTTATTCTTGTCCTGTTTTTCTCGTCGCGTTTTATCGTTTTTCTGTTTTTCATTTTCCGTTTTTAGTGTATCGTACTTTTATTCCGTTTTTCGAGACTAGTTTTACGTCGCTTGTTTTTCGTTTCTCGTGCTTAGTATCTCGGTTTTCATGTTTCGTATTTTGTGGCTTGTTTTAAGGGTTTGGTTTTTTATTTCTCAGTTTTCTTCTGCCGTTATTCATTTTTACTCTCCTTCGTTGGTACTTTTCTGTTTTTCGTATCTTGTTTTTTGTGTCTCGTAATTTTTATCATCATCTTTCTTTTTTATATTTTTTGTTTTCTTTATATCCGTTATTCGTTATTTATCTTCCGTTTTTCATTTTTCGTTTTTGTTTTCGAGTTTTCTGTTTCCGTTTTTAATTTTTCTGTTATCGGTTTTCGATTTTGGTCCCGTTTTTCTTTTTTTTCTTTCGTTTTTCTTTTCTCGTTTCTCTTGTCTCAATTTTCTGTGTTGTTATTCGTGGGTCGTTTTTCCTGCTCCGTTTCCCGTGTCCGGTTTTCCTGTCTAATTTTCAAGTCTCGATTTTCAAGTCTGTTTTTTTGTTGCCTTTTTCGTGTTGCGTTTTTTGTTTCTCGTATTTCGTGTCTCTTGTATCGTTTCTCGTGTTTTGTCTCGTTTTTTGATCTTCATCTTTCTTTTTTTATATTGTATTTTTGTTTTTTTCTATTTGTTATTCGTTAATTGTCTTCCGTTTTTCATTGTTGGTTTTTTATTTCTGTTTCCGTTTTTCATTTTTCGGTTTTAGATTTTGGTCTCCCGTTTTTCGTTTTTTTGTGTATCCTTTTTCGATTCTCGTTTTTCGTGTCTCGATTTTCTGAGTCGTAATTCGTGTCTCATTTTTTGTATATCGTTTTCGTGTGTCGATATTCGTGTCTGGTTTCTGGTAAGTTGTTTTTTTTGTCGTTTTTCGCGTCCCGTTTACATGTCTCGTTTTTTGTGTATGGTTTTTTGATCTTCATCTTTGGTTTTGGGGGTTTTGATTTTCGTTTTTCGTTATTTTTTCATTTTCAGTTTTTATTTTTTGGTTTCCGGATTTCTATTTACGTATTTCGTTTTTCGGTTTCCAGTTTTTGATTTTGATGAACTTTTTCGTTTCTCGTTCTTCGTGTCTGATTTGTCGTGACTCGTTTTTGTATCGTGTTCTTGTCTCGTTTCCTTGTGTATCGATTTTCGTCTCGTTCTCCGTGCCTCGTTTTTTGAATTTTTATGATTTTTGAATTTTTCTATTTTTAAGTATTTATATTTTTATATTTATTAACTTTTTTCCGAAATTTTATATTTTTCAATATTTAATTTTTTTTAATTTCTGCATTTCTGGAATTTTTTAATTTCCAAAGTTTTAAATATTTCAAATTTTTAAAATTTTCGATATTTTTGATTTTTATAATTTTTCATTTTTATATTTATCGAAATTTTATGGTTTTTGTTATTTGAAATTTTTAGATTTTTCGTTTCTTCGACGATTTGTGTTACTGGTCAATCGTTGTTCGTCGTTTGTGGTTCGCTGCACTTCGCTATTCGCACGTCGTTTGTCGTTGGTCGACCGCCGCTCGTCGCTCGTCGTTCGTCGTTCGATGCCCCTTGCTCGTCTCTAGTCGCTCAGCGCTTCGTCGACCGCCGTTCGTCGTTCGCCGTTCTACGTTCATCGTTCGTTGTTTGTCGTTCAGTTATATTTCTCAAAATCTCATATTTTACAAATTTCTATAGTTTTCGAAGTTTTATATTTTTTCAATTTTTATATTTTTTGAATTTTTATATTTTTGAATTTTATATTTTTCAACTTTTCATATTTTTCAATTTTTTTTTATTTTTGGAATTTTTATATATTTTGAATTTATATATTTTTTGAATTTTTTTATTTTAGAATTTTTAAATTTTTCGTATTACCCTATTTGTGTTTCTTGTCTAGTCATTCGTCTTCTGTCTTTTTTCGTTTGTCGTTCGACGTTTGTCGTTCGTCGCTCATCTCTCGTTGGTCGTCGATCGTCGCTTGTTCAACGCTCGTCGTTGACCGTTCCCCTTTCTTCGTTTGTCGTTCGTCGCTTTTCGTTTGTCGTTCGCCAATCGTCGTTTGTGGATCGTCGCTCCTCGTTTGCCGCTCGTTGCTCGTTTCTCGTCGCTCGTCGTTTGTCGTTCGTCGCTTGTCGTTCGTCGTTATACGTTCGTCGTTAGCTGTTCCTACTTCGTTTATATTTTCAAATTTTCTAATTTTTCAATTTTTAATTTGTCGAATATTTATATTTTTAAATTTTTATATTATTCATTCTTTTAATTTTTTGAATTTTTATATTTTTGAATTTTCATATTTTTCAAATTTTTATTATTTTTTAATTTTTGATTTTAGAATTTTTAAATTTTTTGCATTACACTATTTGTGTTTCTGGTCTAGTCATTCGTCTTCTGTCTTTTTCCGTTTGTCGTTCGACGTTTGTCGTTCGTCGCTCATCTGTCGTTGGTCGTCGATCGTCGCTTGTTCAACGCTCGTCGTTGATCGTTGAACGTTCCCCGTTCTTCGTTTGTCGTTCGTCGCTTTTCGTTTGTCGTTCGCCCATCGTCGTTTGTGGATCGTCGCTCCTCGTTTGTCGCTCGTTGCTCGTTTCTCGTCGCTCGTCGTTTGTCGTTCGTCACTTGCTGTTCGTCGCTTTACGTTCGTCGTCAGCTGGTCCTCGTTCGTTTATATTTTCAAATTTTCTATTTTTCGAATTTTGAATTTTTCGAATATTTATATTTTTAAATTTTTTATATTTTTCAAATTTTTATATTTTTCAAATTTTTATATTTTTCAAATTTTTATATTTTTCAAATTTTTATATTATTTGAATTTTTATATTTTTTGAATTTTAAATTTTTTGAATTTTCATATTTTTCAATATTTTTTGAAATTATATATTTTTTGAATTTTTTATATTGTTTGAATTTTTATATTTTTAAATTTTTCGTATTACACTATTTGTGTATCTGGTCTAGTCATTCGTCTTCTGTCTTTTTTCGTTTGTCGTTCTACGTTTGTCGTTCGTCGCTCACCTCTTGGTCATCGATCGTGGCTTGTTCAACGCTCGTCGTTCATCTTTGACCGTTCCCCGTTCTTCGTTTGTCGTTCGTCGCTCTTCGTTTGACGACGCCAATAGTCATTTGTCGATCACCGCTCGTCGTTTTTCGCTCGTTGCTCGTTTCCCGTCGCTCGTCGTTTGTCGTTCGTCGCTTGTTTGTTCGTCGCTTTACGTTCGTCGCCAGCTGTTCCTCGTTCGTTCATATTTTAAATTTTCTATTTTTCGAATTTTTAATATGACGAATATTTATATTTTTCAATTTTTTATAATTTCCTTTTCTTATTTTTCAAATTTTTATATTTTTTGAATTTTTATATTTTTCAACTTTTCATATTTTTCAAATTTTTTCATTTTTGGAATTTTTATATATTTTGAATTTTTCTATTTTTGAATTTTTATATTTTTTGAATTTTTTATTTTAGAACTTTTAAATTTTTCGTATTACACTATTTGTGTTTCTGGTCTAGTCATTCGTCTTCTGTCTCATTTCGTTAGTCGTTCGACGTTTGTCGTTCGTCGCTCATCTCTCGTTGGTCGTCGATCGTCGTTTGTTCAACGCTCGTCGTTGATCGTTGACCGTTCCCCGTTCTTCGTTTGTCTTTCGTCGCTCTTCGTTTGACGAGGCCAATCTCATTTGTCGATCATCGCTCGTCGTTTTTCGCTCGTTGCTCGTTCCCCGTCGCTCGTCGATTGTCGTTCGTCGCTTGTCGTTCGTCGTTATACGATCGTCGTTAGCTGTTCCTCGTTCGTTTATATTTTCAAATTTTCTTTTTTTCAAATTTTTAATTTGTCGAATATTTATATTTTTAAATATTTATATTTTTCATTTTTTATATTTTTTGAATTTTTTAATTTTTTATATTTTTTAATTTTTATATTTTTTGAATTTTAATGTTTATAGAATTTTTAAATTTTTCGTATTACACTATTTGTGTTTCTGGTCTAGTCATTCGTCTTGTCTTTTTCCGTTTGTCGTTCTACGTTTGTCGTTCGTCGTTCACCTCTCGTTGGTCGCCAATCGTGGCTTGTTAAACGCTCGTCGTTCAAGGTTCACCGTTCTTCGTTTGTCGTTCGTCGCTCTTCGTTTGTCTTTCGCCAATCGTCATTTGTCGACCATCGCTCTTCGTTTGCCGCTCGTTGCTCGTTTCTCGTTGCTTGTCGTTTGTGGTTCGTCGCTTGTTGTTTGTGGCATTACATTCGTCGCCAGCTGTTCCTTGTTCGTTTATATTTTCAAATATTCTATTTTTCGAATTTTTAATTTGTCGAATATTTATATTTTGAAATTTTTTATATTTTTCATTTCTTTATATTTTTTTCAATTTTTATATTTTTGAATTTTTAATTTTTTTTAAATTTTTATTATTTTTTTAATTTTTATTTTAGAATTTATAAATTTTTCGTATTACACTATTTGTGTCTCTGGTCTAGTCATTCGTCTTCTGTCTTTCTCCATTTGTCGTTCGAAGTTTGTCGTTCGTCGCTCATCTGTCGTTGGTCGTCGATCGTCGCTTGTTCAACGCTCGTCGTTGATCGTTGAACGTTCCCCGTTCTTCGTTTATCGTTCGTCGCTCTTCGTTTGTCGTTCGCTAATCGTCGTATGTGGATCGCGCTACTCGTTTGCCGCTCGTTGCGCGTTTCTCGTCGCTCGTCGTTTGTCGTTCGTCGCTTGTTGTTCGTCGCCTTACGTTCGTTGTCAGCAGTTCCTCGTTCATTTATATTTTCAAATTTTCTATTTTCCGAATTTTTAATTCGTCGAATAGTTATATTTTTCAATTTTTTATATTTTACAAATTTTTATCTTTTTTGGATTTTTATTATTTTATTTTTTTTATATTTTTTAATTTTTATTTTTTTAAATTTCTATATTTTTAAATTTTTCGTATTACACTATTTGTGTATCTGGTCTAGTCATTCGTCTTGTCTTTTTCCGTTTGTCGTTCTACGTTTGTCGTTCGTCGCTCACCTCTCGGTCGTCGATCGTCGCTTGTTCAACGCTCGTCGTTCATCTCTGACCGTTCCCCGTTCTTCGTTTGTCGTTCGTCGCTCTTCGTTTGACGACGCCAATCGTCATTTGTCAATCATCGCTCGTCGTTTTTCGCTCGTTGCTCGTTTCCCGTCGCTCGTCGTTTGTCGTTCGTCGCTTGTCGTTCGTCGTTATACGTTCGTCGTTAGCTGTTCCTCGTTCGTTTATATTTTCAAATTTTCTTTTTTCCGAATTTTTAATTTTTCGAATATTTATATTTTTCAATTTTTTATATTTTTCAAATTTTTTAAATTTTTATATTATTTGAATTTTTATATTTTTTGATATTTTATATTATTTTAATTTTAATATTTTTCAATTTTTTTGAAATTTTATATTTTTTGAAATTTATATTTTGAATTTTTATATTTTTCAAATTTTTGTTTTTTAATTTTCATATTTTTCAAATTTTTATATTTTTAGAATTTCTAAATTTTTAAATTTTTCGTATTACACTATTTGTGTATCTGGTCTAGTCATTCGTCTTCTGTCTTTTTTCGTTTGTCGTTCTACGTTTGTCGTTCGTCGCTCACCTCTCAGTCGACGATCGTCGCTTGTTGAACGCTCGTCGTTCATCTTTGACCGTTCCCCGTTCTTTGTTTGTCTTTCGTCGCTCTTCGTTTGACGACACCAATCGTCATTTGTCGATCATCGCTCGTCGTTTTTCGCTCGTTGCTCGTTTCCCGTCGCTCGCCGTTTGTCCTTCGTCGCTTGTCGTTCGTCGTTATACGTTCGTCGTTAGCTGTTCCTCGTTCCTTTATATTTTCAAATTTTCTTTTTTTCGAAGTTTTAATTTTTGAAATATTTTTATTTTTCCTTTTTTTATATTTTTCATTTTTATATTTTTTGAATTTTTATTTTTTTTATTTTTTTATATTTTTTGAATTTTTATATTTTTTAATTTTTTATTTTTTTTATTTTTATATTTATAGAATTTTTAAAATTTTCGTATTACCTTATTTGTGTTTCTGGTCTAGTCATTCGTCTTCTGACTTTTTCCGTTTGTCGTTCTACGTTTGTCGTTCGTCGTTCACCTCTCGTTGGTCGCCAATCGTGGCTTGTTAAACGCTCGTCGTTCAAGGTTCACCGTTCTCCGTTCTTCGTTTGTCGTTCGTCGCCCTTCGATTGTCTTTCGCCAATCGTCATTTGTCGACCATCGCTCTTCGTTTGCCGCTCGTTGCTCGTTTCTCGTCGCCCGTCGTTTGAGGTTCGTCGCTTGTTGTTCGACGCATTACGTTCGTAGCCAGCTGTTCCTTGTTCAATGTTATATTTTCAAATTTTCTATTTATCGAATTTTTAATTTGTCGAATTACCCTATTCGTGTTTCGTATTTTCGTGCTTTAAATTTTTTGATTTTTTATATATTTCGATTTTTTATATTTTTTGATTTTTATATTTTTCGAATTTTTATTATTTTCCATTTTTATATCTTTTAATTTTTATATTTTTCGAATTTTTATATTTTTCGATTTTTTATATTTTTGAATTTTTATATCTTTCGTTTTTTCAAAATATTAGAATTTTCTTGTCTTTTGTATCATCATGTCTCATCTTCCTTCGTAGTTCGCTCGTCGTTCGTAGCCAGTCGCTGGTCTGTCACTCGTCATTACGTCGCTCGTCGCTTGTCGCACGTCAATAATGGCTTGTTGCTCGTTCGTATGCGTCTTTCTATGTTCGTCGTTCGTTAACATTTTTCTTTTTTCAAAATTTTAAATTTTTGATTTTTAATTTTTTTTTAAATTTATATTATATTTTTTTATATTTTTCGATTTTTTATATTTTTTAATTTTTCATATTTTTCGAATTTTTATATTTTTCGATTTTTTATATTTTTCGATTTTTTATATTTTTGAATTTTTATATTTTTCGTTTTTTCAAAATTTTAGAATTTTCTTTTCTTTTGTCTCATCATGTCTCATCTTCCTTCGCACTTCGCTCGTCCTTCGTAGCCAGTCGCTGGTCGCTTGTCACTCGTCGTTACGTCGCGTCGTTACGTAACGTCGTTGTCGCACGTCGCACGTCGCATGTCGCACGTCAATAATGGCTTGTTGCTCGTTCGTATGCGTCTTTCGTTGTTCGTCGTTCGTTAATATTTTCCTTTTTTCAAAATTTTAGATTTTTGATTTTTATTTTTTTTTAAATTTATATTTTTGATTTTTTTAATTTTTCGATTTTTTATATTTTTCGATTTTTTATATTTTTGATTTTTTATATTTTTCGAATTTTTATATTTTCCTATTTTTTATATTTTTCGATTTTTTATATTTTTGAATTTTTATATTATTCGTTTCTTCAAAATTTTAAAATTTACTTTTCTTCTGTCTCATTATGTCTCATCTTTCTTCGAACTTCGCTCGTCGTTCGTAGCCAGTCGCTGGTCGCTTGTCTCACGTCGTTACGTCGCGTCGTTACGTCACGTCGTTGTCGCAAGTCGTACGTCGCATGTCTCACGTCAATAATGGCTTGTTGCTCGTTCGTATGCGTCTTTCGTTGTTCCTCGTTCGTTAATATTTTCCTTTTTTCAAAATTTTAGATTTTAGATTTTTATTTTTTTTAAATTCATATTTTTGATTTTTTATATTTTTTGATGTTTTATATCCTTCGATTTTTTATATTTTTTGATTTTTTATATTTTTTTGGATTTTTATATTTTCGTATTTTTATATTTTTCGATTTTTAGTTTTAAAATTTTTATATTTTTCGTTTTTTCAAAGTTTTAGAATTTTCTTTTCTTTTGTCTCTTCATGTCTCATCTTCCTTCGTACTTCGCATGTCGTTCGTAGCTAGTCGCTGGTCACTTGTCACTCGTCGTTACGTTGCGTCGTTACGTCGCGTCGTTGTTGCACGTCTAAAATGGCTTGTTGCTCGTTCGTATGCGTCATTCGTTGTTCGTCGTTCGATAATAATTTTCTTTTTTCAAAAATTTGGATTTTTGATTTTTATTTTTTTTTGAAATTTATATTTTTGATTTTTTATATTTTTCGATTTTTTATATTTTTCGATTTTTTATATTTTTTGATTTTTTATTTTTTTCAAATTTCCATATTTTTCGATTTTTTATATTTTTCGATTTTTTATATTTTTGAATTTTTATATTTTTCGTTTCTTCAAAATTTTAAAATTTACTTTTCTTCTTTCTCATCATGTCTCATCTTCCTTCGAACTTCGCTCGTCGTTCGTAGCCAGTCGCTGGTCGCTTCTCACACGTCGTTACGTCGCGTCGTTACGTCGCGTCGTTGTCGCACGTCGCACGTCGCATGTCGCACGTCAATAATGGCTTGTTGCTCGTTCGTATGCGTCTTTCGTTGTTCGTCGTTCGTTAATATTTTCCTTTTTTCAAAATTTTAGATTTTTTATTTTTATTTTTTTTGAATAATATTTTTGATTTTTTATATTTTTCGATGTTTTATATCCTTCAATTTTTTAATTTTTTTGATTTTTTATATTTTTCGAATTTTTATATTTTTCGATTTTTTATATTTTTCGTTTTTTTTATAATTTTGAATTTTTATATTTTTAGTTTTTTCAAAATTTTAGAATTTTCTTTTCTTTTGTCTCATCATGTCTCATTTTCCTTCGTACTTCGCTCGTCGTTCGTAGCCAGTCGCTGGTCGCTTGTCACTCGCGTTACGTCGCGTCGTTACGTCGCGTCGTTGTCGCACGTCGCATGTCGCACGTCAATATTGGCTTGTTGCTCGTTCGTATGCGTCTTTCGTTGTTCGTGGTGCGTTAATATTTTTCTCTTTTCAAAATTCTAGATTTTTTATTTTTATTTTTTTTTGAAATTTATATTTTTGATTTTTTATATTTTTAATTTTTTTATATTTTTCGATTTTTTATATTTTTTGATTTTTTATATTTTTCGAATTTATGTATTTATAGATTTTTTATATTTTTCGATTTTTTATATTTTTGAATTTTTATATTTTTCGTTTCTTCAAAGTTTTAGAATTTTCTTTTCTTTTGTCTCATCATGTCTCATCTTCCTTCGTACTTCGCTCGTCATTCGTAGCCAGTCGCTGGTCGCTTGTCACTCGTCGTTACGTCGCGTCGTTACGTCGCGTCGTTGTCGCACGTCGCACGTCGCATGTCGCATTTCAATTATTGCTTGTTGCTCGTTCGTATGCGTCTTTCGTTCTTCGTCGTTCGTTAATATTTTTCTTTTTACAAAATTTTAGATTTTTATTTTTTTTAAATTTTTCGATTTTTTATATTTTTCGATTTTTTTATTTATTATATTTTTCGAATTTTTGCATATTTCGATTTTTAATATTTTTTATTTTTTATTTTTTGAATTTTTATATTTTTCGTTTTTTCAAAATTTTAGAATTTTCTTTTCTTTTGTCTCATCATGTCTCATCTTACTTCGTACTTCGCACGTGGTTCGTAGCTAGTCGCTGGTCGCTTGTCACTTGTCGTTTCGTCGCGTCGTTGTCGCACGTCGCACGTCGCATGTCGCACGTCAATAATGGCTTGTTCCTCGTTCGTATGCGTCTTTCGTTGTTCGTCGTTCGTTATTATTTTTCTTTTTTCAAAATTGTAGATTTTTGATTTTTATTTTTTTTGAAATTTATATTATTATTTTATATTTTTCGATTTCTTATATTTTTCAATTTTTTAAATTTTTCGATTTTTCATATTATTTGATTTTTTATATTTTTCGAATTTTTATATTTTTCGATTTTTTTATATTTTTCGATTTTTATATTTTAGAATTTTTATATTTTTCGTTTTTTCTAAATTTTAGAATTTTCGTTTCTTCTGTCTCATCATGTCTCATCTTCCTTCGTACTTCGCTCGTCGTTCGTAGCCAGTCGCTGGTCGCTTGCCACTCGTCGTTACGTCGCGTTGTTGTCGCACGTCGCATGTCGCACGTCAATAATGGCTTGTTGCTCGTTCGTATGCGTCTTTCGTTGTTCGTCGTTCGTTACTATTTTTCATTTTTCAAAATTTTAGATTTTAGATTTTTATTTTTTTTGAAATTTGTATTTTGATTTTTTATATTTTTTTTGTTTTTAATATTTTTTGATTTTTTATATTTTTTGATTTTTTATATTTTTCGATTTTTTTATATTTCGATTTTTGAAATTTTGATTTCTGATGTTTTTGAACTTTTAGATTTTTCGTTTTTTCCAAATTTTGGAATTTCCTTTTCTTTTGTCTCATCATGTCTCATCTTCCTTCGTACTTCGCTGGTCGTTCGTAGCCTGTCGCTGGTCGCTTGTCACTCGTCGTTACGACGTGTCGTTGTCGCACGTCAATAATGGCTTGTTGCTCGTTCGTATGCGTCTTTCGTTGTTCGTCGTTCATTAATATTTTTCGTTTTTCAAAATTTTAGATTTTTGATTTATATTTTTTGGGGGGTTTATATTTTTGATTTTTTATATTTTTCAATTTTTTATATTTTTCGATTTTTTATATTTTTTGATTTTTATATTTTTCGAATTTTTATATTTCTCGATTTTTAAATTTTTCGATTTTTTATATTTTTGAAATTTTATATTTTTCGTTTTTTCAAAATTTTAGAAATTTCTTTTGTTTTGTCTCATCATGTCTCATCTTCCTTCGTACTTCGCTCGTCGTTCGTAGCCAGTCACTGGTCACTTGTCACTCATCGTTACGTCCCGTCGTTACGTCGCGTCGTGTCGCACGTCGCACGTCGCATGTCGCACGTCAATAATGGCTTGTTACTCGTTCGTATGCGTCTTTCGTTGTTCGTCGTTCGTTAATATTTTTTTTCAAAATTTTTGATTTTTGATTTTTATTTTTTTAAAATAATATTTTTTATTTTTTATATTTTTCGATTTTTTACATTTTTCAATTTTTATATTTTTGAATTTTTTTATTTTTCGTTTTTTTTCAAAATTTTAGAATTTTCTTTTCATTTGTCTTATCATGTCACATATTCCTTCGTACTTCGCTCGTCGTTCGTAGCCAGGTCGCTCGTCACTCGTCGTTACGTCGCGTCGTTACGTCGCGTCGTTGTCGCACGTCGCACGCCGCATGTCGCACGTCAATAATGGCTTGTTGATCGTTCGTATGCGTCTTTCGTTGTTCGTCGTTTGATAATATTTTTCTTTTTCAAAATTTTAGATTTTTAATTTTTATTTTTTTTAATTTATATTTTTGATTTTATATTTTTCTATTTTTTATATTTTTCGATTTTTTATATTTTTGAATATTTATATTTTTCGAATTTTTATCTTTTTCGTTTTTTCAAAATTTTTTGAAATTTCTTTTTTTTTGTCTCATCATGTCTCATCTTTCTTCGTACTTCGCTCGTCGTTCGTAGACAGTCACTGGTCGCTCGTCACTCTTCGTTACGTCGCGTCGTTACGTCGCGTCGTTGTCGCATGTCGCACGTCGGATGTCGTACGTCAATAATGGCTTGTTCCTCGTTCGTATGCGTCTTTCGTTGTTCGTCGTTCGTTAATATTTTTCTTTTTTCAAAATTTTAGAGTTTTGATTTTTATTTTTTTATAGTTATATTTTTAATTGTTTTATATTTTTCGATTTTTATATTTTTCGATTTTTTATATTTTTCGAATATTTAAATTTTTCGAATTTTGATATTTTTCGATTTTTTATATTTTTCGATTTTTTATATTTTTGAATTTTTAAATTTTTTCTTTTTTCAAAATTTTAATATTATCTTTTCTTTTGTCTCATGTCTCCTCTTCCTTCGTACTTCGCTCGTCGTTCGTAGCCAGTCGCTGGTCGCTTGTCACTCGTCGTTACGTCGCGTCGTTAGTCGCGTCGTTGTCGCACGTCGCACGTCGCATGTCGCACGTCAATAATGGCTTGAGGCTCGTTCGTATGCGTCTTTCTTTGTTCGTCGTTCGTTACTATTTTTCTTTTTTCAAAATTTTAGAATTTTTATTTTTATTTTTTTTAAATTTATATTTTTGATTTTTTATATTTTTCGAT
Source organism: Gryllus longicercus (assembly GCA_038098605.1). NCBI lineage: Eukaryota > Metazoa > Arthropoda > Insecta > Orthoptera > Gryllidae > Gryllus > Gryllus longicercus. Next base: position 1,631,031 of record JAZDUA010000169.1, on the reverse strand, counting down.
TTTTTAAATTTTTTGATTTTTTATATTTTTCGAATTTTTATATTTTTCGATTTTTAAATTTTTCGATTTTTTTATTTTTGAATTATTAAATTTTTCGTTTTTTCAAAATTTTAGAATTTTCTTTTCTTTTGTCTCATCATGTCTCATCTACCTTCGTACTTCGCTCGTCGCTCGTAGCCAGTCGCTGGTCGCTTGTCACTCGTCGTTACGTCGCGTCGTTACGTCGCGTCGTTACGTCGCGTCGTTGTCGCACGTCGCACGTCAATAATGGCTTGTTGCTCGTTCGTATGCGTCTTTCGTTGTTCGTCGTTCGTTAACATTTTTCTTTTTTCAAAATTTTAGATTTTTCATTTTTATTTTTTTAAATTTATATTTATGATTTTTATATTTTTCGTTTTTTTATATTTTTCGATTTTTTATATTTTTGATTTTTTATATTTTCGAATTTTTATATTTTTCGATTCTTTATATTTTTGAATTTTTATATTTTTCGTTTTTTCAAAATTTTAGAATTTTCTTTTCTTTTGTCTCATCATGTCTCATCTACCTTCGTACTTCGCTCATCGTTCGTAGCCAGTCGCTGGTCGCTTGTCATTCGTTACGTCGCGTCGTTACATCGCGTCGTTGTCGCACGTCGCACGTCGCATGTCGCACGTCAATAATCTCTTGTTGCTCGTTCGTATGCGTCTTTCGTTGTTCGTCGTTCGTTTATATTTTTCTTTTACAAAATTTTAGAGATTTTATTATTATTTTTTTTAATTTATATTTTTTATTTTTTGTTTTTCGGTTTTTTATATTTTTCGATTTTTTATATTTTCGAATTTTTATCTTTTTCGTTTTTTCAAAATTTTTTGAATTTTCTTTTCTTTTGTCACATCATGTCTCATCTTCCTGCGTACTTCGCTCGTCGTTCGTAGCCTGTCGCTGGTCGTTTGTCACTCGTCGTTACGACGCGTAGTTACGTCGTGTCGTTGTCGCACGTCATACGTCGCATGTCGCACGTCCATAATTGCTTGATGCTCGTTCGTACGCGTCTTTCGTTAATCGTCGTTTGTTAATATTTTTCTTTTTTCAAAATTTTAGATTTTTATTTTTTTTGAAATTCATATTTTTGATTTTCTATATTCTTTGAATTTTTATATTTTTTTGATTTTTTATATATTTTGATTTTTATATTTTTCAAAATTTATAATTTTCGAATTTTTATATTTTTTGAGTTTTAATATTTTTTGATTTTTTAAATTTTTATAATGTTTAGACGAGACGAGACGAGACGCGGCCCGAAGAGACGAAACGAGACGAGAATTTTTATATTTTTTGATTTTTTTATATTTTTTGATTTTTATATTTTTTGATTTTTTATATTTTTGATTTTTATATTTTTTGATTTTTTATATTTTTTGATTTTTTATATTTTTTGATTTTTTATATTTTTTGATTTTTTATATTTTTTGATTTTTTATATTTTTTGATTTTTTATACTTTTCGATTTTTTTATTTTTCGAAATTTATATTTTTTGAATTTTTATATTTTTAGATTTTTAATATTTTTGATTTTTAAAATTTTATAATTCTTAAACGAGACGAGACGTGACGTGACGTGACGTTACATGACGGGACGAGACGAGACAAAACGAGACGTGACGTGACGTGACGAGACGAGACCAGACGAGACGTGACGAGACGAGACGAGACCAGACGAGACCAAACGAGACCAGACGAGACGACACGAAACGAGACGAAACGAGAAGAGAAGAGACGAGACGTGACGAGACGAGACTTTTTATATTTTTTGATTGTTTATATTATTTGATTTTTTATATTTTTTGATTTCTTATATTTTTTGATTTTTTCTATTTTTCGAAATTTTTATTTTTCTAATTTTTATATTTCTTCGTTTTTAATATTTTTTTATTAGTCTTAGACGATAGGAGACGAGACGAGACGTGACGTGACGTTACGTGACGTGACGAGACGAGACGAGACGAAACTAGACGAGATGTGACGTGACGTGATGAGACGAGACGAGACGTGACGAGACTAATCGAGACGTGACGTGTTGTGACGTGACGAGACGAGACGAGAAGAGACGAGACGAGACGTGACGAGACGAGACTTTTTATATTTTTTGATTGTTTATATTATTTAATTTTTATGTTTTTTGATTTTTTATATTTTTTGATTTTTTATATTTTTCGAATTTTATATTTTTCTAATTTTTATATTTTTTTATTTTTAATATTTTTTGATTTTTTAAAATTGTGTAATTCTTACACGATAGGAGACGAAACGAGACGTGACGTGACGAGACGAAACGAGACGAGACGTGACGTGACGAGACGTGCCTTGACGTGACGATACGAGACGAGCCGAGACGTGACGAGACGAGACGTGACGTGACGTGACGAGACGACATGAGACGAGACGAGACGAGACGTGACGTGACGTGACGAGACGAGACAATACCCAACGAGACGAAACGTGACGTGACGTGACGAGACGCGACGCGACGGGACGGGACGGGACAGGACGATACGAGACGAGGCGAAACGAGACGAAACGCGGCGCGGCGAGACGAAACGAGACGAGAATTTTTATATTTTTTGATTTTTTATTTTTTGATTTTTTATATTTTTTGATTTTTATATTTTTGATTTTTTATATTTTTCGAAATTTATATTTTTCGAATTTTTATATTTTTTATTTTTATTATTATTTGATTTTTTAAATTTTTATAATGTTTAGACGAGACGAGACGAGGCGAGGCAAGGCAAGTCGAGACGAGACGTGACGAGACGAGCTGAGACGAGAACAGACGAGACGAGACGACACGAAACGAGACGAGAAGAGACGAGACGAGACGTGACGAGACGAGACTTTTTATACTTTTTGATTGATTATATTATTTGATTTTTTATATTTTTTGATTTCTTATTCTTTTTAATTTTATATTTTTCGAAATTTATATTTTTCTAATTTTAATATTTTTTTATTTTTAATATTTTTTGATATTTTAAAATTTTATAATTCTTAGACGAGAGGAGACGAGACGAGACGTGACCTGACGTGACGTTACGTGACGAGATGAGACGAGACGCAACGAAACGAGACGTGACGTGACGAGACGAGACGAGACGTGACGAGACTAGAAGTGACGAGACGAGACGTGACGTGACGTGACGTGACGTGACGAGACGAGACGAGACGAGACGACACGAGACGAGACGTGACGTGACGTGACGAGACGAGACGAAACCAGACGAGACGAGACGTGACGTGTGTTACGAGACGCGACGCGGCGCGACCGGACGGGCCTGGACGGGACGGGAAAGGACGAGACGAGACGGGACGAGACAAGACGCGGCGCGACGAGACAAAACGAGACGAGAATTTTTATATATTTTGATTTTTATATTTTTTGATATTTTTAATTTTTTGATTTTTTATATTTTTTGATTTTTTATATTTTTTGACTTTTTATGTTTTTCGAAATTTATATTTTTCGAATTTTTATGTTTTTTGATTTTTAGTATTTTTTGATTATTTAATTTTTACAATGTTTAGACGAGACGAGGCGGGGCAAGGTGAGACGATACTAGACGAGACGTGACGACACGAGACGAGACCAGACGAGACCAGACGAGACCAGACGAGACGACACGAAACGAGACTAGACGAGAAGAGACTAGACGAGACGGGACAAGAATTTATCTTTTTTGATTGTTTATATTATTTGATTTTTTATATTTTTTGATTTCTTAAATATTTTTATTTTTTATATTTTTCGACATTTATATAGTTCTAATTTTTATATTTTTTGATTTTTAATATTTTTTGATTTTTTAAATTTTTATAATTCTTAGACGAGAGCAGACGAGACGAGACGTGACGTGACGTGACGTTACGTGACGAGACGAAACGAAACGAAACGAGACGCTGCGTGAAGTGATGTGACGAGACGAGACGTGACGAGACGAGACGAGACGTGACGTGACGAGAGGAGACGAGACGTGACGTGACAAGACGAGAGGAGACGAGACGACACGAGACGAGACGTGACGTGACGAGACGAGACCAGACCAGACGAGACGAGACGAGACGAGACGAGACGTGACGTGACGTGACGTGACGTGAAGTGACGAGACGCGACGCGGCGCGACGAGACGAAACGGGACGGGACAGGACGAGACGAGACGAGGTGAAACGAGACGGGACGCTGCGCGGCGAGACGAAACGAGACGAGAATTTTTATATTTTTTTATTTTTATATTTTTTGATTTTTAATATTTTTTGATTTTTTATATTTTTAATTTTTTATATTTTTTGATTTTTATATTTTTTGTTTTTTAATATTTTTGGATTTTTTAATTTTTATAATGTTTAGACGAGACGAGGCGAGGCAAGGCGAGACGAGACGAGACGTGACGAGACGAGACGATTGAGACGAGACGAAACGAGACGAGACGGGACGAGACAAGACGACACGAGACAGGACGAGACGAGACGAGGCGAAACGAGACGAGACGCGACGAGACGAAACGAGACGAGAATTTTTATATTTTTTGATTTTTTATATTTTTTGATTTTTTATATTTTTTTGGTTTTTTATTTTTTTTTATTTTTTATATTTTTTGATTTTTTGAAATTTTATAATTCTTAGACGAGACGAGACGAGAGAGACGTGACGTGATGTGACGTGACGTGACGAGACGAAACGAAACGAGACGTGACATGACGTGACGTGACGAGACGAGACGAGACGTGACGCGACGTGACTTGACGAGACGCGGCGCGACACGAAGCGACGGGACGGGACGAGACGAGACGAGGCGAAACGAGACGAGATGAGACGAGAATTTTTATATTTTTTGATTTTTTTGATTTTTTATAGTTTTTGATTTTTTATAGTTTTTGATTTTTTATATTTTTTGATTTTTATATTTTTTGATTTTTTATATTTTTCGAAATTTATATTTTTCGAATTTTTATGTTTTTTGATTTTTAATATTTTTTGATTTTTTAAATTTTAATAATGTTTAGACGAGACGGGGCGAGGCGAGGCGAAACGAGACGAGACGTGACGATTGAGGCGAGACGAAACGAAACGAGACGAGACGGGACGAGACAAGACGAGACGAGACGACACGAGACAGGACGAGACGAGACGATGCGAAACGAGACGTGACGCGACGAGAGGAAACGAGACGAGAATTTTTATATTTTTTGATTTTTTATATTTTTGATTTTTTATATTTTTTTATTTTTTAAATTTTTATAATGTTTAGACGAGACGGGGCGAGGCGAGGCGAGACGAGACGTGACGAGGCGAGACGAGACGATTGAGACGGGACGAAACGATACGAGACAAGACGACACGAGACGAGACGAGGCTAAACGAGACGAGACGCGGCGCGACGAGACGAAACGAGACGAGAATGTTTATATTTTTGATTTCTTATAGTTTTTGATTTTTTATATTTTCATATTTATATTTTTAGATTTTTTATATTTTTCGAATTTTTATATTTTTTTATATTTTTCGTTTTTTATATTTTTTGATTTTTTATATTTTTCGAATTTTTAATTTTTCGATTTTTTATATTTTTGAATTTTTATATTTTTCGTTTTTTCAAAATTTTAGAATTTTCTTTTCTTTTGTTTCATCATGTCTCATTTTCCATCGTACTTCGATCGTCGTTCGTAGCCAGTCACTCGTCGCTTGTCACTCGTTACGTCGCGTCGTTACGTCGCGTCGTTGTCGCACGTAGCACGTCGCATGTCGCACGTCAATAATGGCTTGTTGCTCGTTCGTATGCGTCTTTCGTTGTACGTCGTTCGTTTATATTTTTCATTTTTCAAAATTTTAGATTTTTGATTTTTATTTTTTTTAAATTTATATTTTTGATTTTTTATATTTTTCGACTTTTTATATTTTTCGATTTTTTGTTTTTGAATTTTTATATTTTTTGAATTTTTATCTTTTTCGTTTTTTCAAAATTTTTTGAAATTTCTTTTCCTTTGTCTCATCATGTCTCATCTTCCTTCGTACTTCGCTCGTCGTTCGTAGCCAGTCGCTGGTCGCTTGTCACTCGTCGTTACGTGGCGTCGTTACATCGCGACGTTGTAGCACGTCGCACGTCGAATGTCGCACGTCAATAATGGCTTGTTGCTCGTTCGTATGCGTCTTTCGTTGTTCGTCGTTCGTTTATATTTTTCTTTTTTCAAAATTTTAGATTTTTGATTTTTATTTATTTTAAAATTATAATTTTGATATTTTATATTTTTCGATTTTTTATATTTTTCGATTTTTTATATTTTTCGATTTTTTATATTTTTGAATTTTTATATTTTTGAATTTTTATATTTTTCGTTTTTTCAAAATTTTTTGTATTATCTTTTCTTTTGTCTCATCATGTCTCATCTTCCTTCGTACTTCGCTCGTCGTTCGTAGCCTGTCGCTGGTCGCTTGTCACTCGTCGTTACGTCGCGTCGTTACGTCGCGTCGTTGTCGCACGTCGCTCGTCGCATGTCGCACGTCAATATTGGCTTGATGCTCGTTCGTATGCGTCTTTCGTTGTTCGTTGTTCGTCGTTCGTTAATATTTTTCTTTTTTCAATTTTTTTAATTTTGAATTTTATTTTTTTTGAAATTTATATTTTTGATTTTCTATAGTTTTTGAATTTTTATATTTTTGATTTTTTATATTTTTGATTTTTTATATTATTCGAAATTTATAATTTTCGAATTTTTATATCTTTTGATTTTTAATATTTTTTGATTTTTTAAATTTTTATAATTTTTAGACGAGACAAGACGAGGCGAGGCGAGACGAGACGAGACGAGACGTGACGAGACGAGACGAGACGAGACCAGACGAGACCAGACAGGACCAGACGAGACGACACGAAACGAGACGAGACGAGAAGAGAAGAGACGAGACGTGACGAGACGAGACTTTTTATATTATTGATTGTTTATATTATTTGATTTTTTATATTTTTTGATTTCTTATATTTTTTGATTTTTAAAATTTTTTGAAATTTATATTTTTCTAATTTTTATATTTTTTGATTTTCAATATTTTTTGACTTTTTGAAATTTTATAATTCTTCGACGATAGGAGACGAGACGAGACAAGAAGAGACGAGACGTGACGTGACGTGACGAGACGAGACGAGACGAGACGAGACGAAACGAGACGAGACGTGACTTGACGTGACGTGACGAAACGTGACAAGACGAGACGAAACGAGACGAGACGTGACGTGACGTGACGTAACGAGACGAGACGTGACGAGACGAGACGTAACGTGACGTGACGAGGCGAGACGTGACGTGACGTGACGAGACGAGACGACACGAGACGAGACGAGACGTGACGTGACGAGACGAGACCAAACGAGACGAGACGTGACGTGACGTGACGAGACGCAACGCGACGCGACGGGACGGGACAGGACGAGACGAGACGAGTCGAAACGAGACGAGACGCCGCGCGACGAGACGATACGAGACGAGAATTTTTATATTTTTTTATTTTTTATATTTTTTTGATTTTTTATACTTTTTGATTTTTTATATTTTTATTTCTCAAAATTTTTGATTTTTTAAATTTTTCGAAATTTATATTTTTCGAATTTTTATATTTTTTGATTTTTAATATTTTTTGATTTTTTAAATTTTTATAATTTTTAGACGAGACGAGGCGAGGAAAAGCGAGACGAGACGAGACGTGACGAGACGAGACGACACGAGACGAGACTTGACGTGACGAGACGAGACGAGACGAGACCAGACGAGACGAGACGAGACGTGACGTGACGTGACGTGACGTGACGTGACGTGACGTGACGAGACGCGACGGGATGGGACGGGACAGGACGAGACGAGACGAGGCGAAACGAGACGAGACACGGCGCGACGAGTCGAAACGAAACGAGAATTTTTATATTTTTTGATTTTTTTTTGAATTTTATATTTTTTGATTTTTTATATTTTTTGATTTTTTATATTTTTCGAAATTTATATTTTTCGAATTATTATATTTTTTGATTTTTAATGTTTTTTGTTCTTTTAAATTTTTATAATGATTAAACGAGGCGGGGCGAGGCTAGGCGAGACGATTGAGACGAGACGAAACGATACGAGACGAGACGGGACGAGACGAGAATACACGAGACAGGACGAGACGAGTCGAGGCGAAACGAGACGAGACGCGGCGCGACGAGACGAATCGAGACGAGAATTTTTTATATTTTGATTTTTTATATTTTTTGATTTTTATATATTTTGATTTTTTATAGTTTTTGATTTTTTATATTTTTGATTTTTTATATTTTCTGATTTTTTATATTTTTCGAATTTTTATATTTTTCGATTTTTTATATTTTTAAATTTTTATAGTTTTCGTTTTTTCAAAATTTTAGAATTTTCTTTTCTTTTGTTTCATCATGTCTCATCTTCCTTCGTACTTCGCTCGTCGTTCGTAGCCAGTCACAGGTCGCTTGTCTCTCGTCGTTACGTCGCGTCGTTACGTCGCGTCGTTGTCGCATGTCGCACGTCGCATGTCGCACGTCAATAATGGGTTGTTGCTCGTTCGTGTGCGTCTTTTGTTGTTCGTCGTTCGTTTATATTTTTCTTTTTTCAAAATTTTAGATTTTTGATTTTTATTTTTTTTTAATTTATATTTTTGATTTTTATTTTGTTCGATTTTTTATAATTTTGAATTTTTATATTTTTGAATTTTTATATTTTTGAATTTTTATATTTTTCGTTTTTTCAAAATTTTTTGAATTTTCTTTTCCTTTGTCTCATCATGTCTCATCTTCCTTCGTACTTCACTCGTCGTTCGTAGCCTGTCGCTGGTCGCTTGTCACTCGTTACGTCGCGTCGTTACGTCGCGTCGTTACGTCGCGTCGTTGTCGCACGTCGCACGTCGCATGTCGCACGTCAATATTGGCTTGATGCTCGTTCGTATGCGTCTTTGGTTGGTCGTTGTTCGTCGTTCGTTAATATTTTCCTTTTTTCAAAATTTTAGATTTTTGATTTTTATTTTTTTTTGAAATTTATATTTTTGATTTTCTATATTTTTTGAATTTTTATTTTTATTGATTTTTTATATTTTTTTATTGTTTATATTTTTCGAAATTTATATTTTTCTAATTTTTATATTTTTTGATTTTTTATATTTTTGATTTTTTATATTATTCGAAATTTATAATTTTCGAATTTTTATATCTTTTGATTTTTAATATTTTTTGATTTTTTAAATTTTTATAATTTTTAGACGAGACAAGACGAGGCGAGGCGAGACGAGACGAGACGAGACGTGACGAGACGAGACGAGACGAGACCAGACGAGACCAGACAGGACCAGACGAGACGACACGAAACGAGACGAGACGAGAAGAGAAGAGAAGAGACGAGACGTGACGAGACGAGACTTTTTATATTATTGATTGTTTATATTATTTGATTTTTTATATTTTTTGATTTCTTATATTTTTTGATTTTTTAAAATTTTTTGAAATTTATATTTTTCTAATTTTTATATTTTTGATTTTCAATATTTTTTGACTTTTTGAAATTTTATAATTCTTCGACGATAGGAGACGAGACGAGACGAGAAGAGACGAGACGTGACGTGACGTGACGAGACGAGACGAGACGAAACGAGACGAGACGTGACTTGACGTGACGTGACGAAACGTGACAAGACGAGACGAAACGAGACGAGACGTGACGTGACGTGACGTAACGAGACGAGACGTGACGAGACGAGACGTAACGTGACGTGACGAGGCGAGACGTGACGTGACGTGACGAGACGAGACGACACGAGACGAGACGAGACGTGACGTGACGTGACGAGACGAGACCAAACGAGACGAGACGTGACGTGACGTGACGTGACGAGACGCAACGCGACGCGACGGGACGGGACATGACGAGACGAGACGAGTCGAAACGAGACGAGACGCCGCGCGACGAGACGATACGAGACGAGAATTTTTATATTTTTTTTATTTTTTATATTTTTTTGATTTTTTATACTTTTTGATTTTTTATATTTTTATTTCTCAAAATTTTTGATTTTTTAAATTTTTCGAAATTTATATTTTTCGAATTTTTATATTTTTTGATTTTTAATATTTTTTGATTTTTTAAATTTTTATAATTTTTAGACGAGACGAGGCGAGGAAAAGCGAGACGAGACGAGACGTGACGAGACGAGACGACACGAGACGAGACGTGACGTGACGAGACGAGACGAGACCAGACGAGACGAGACGAGACGTGACGTGACGTGACGAGACGCGACGGGATGGGACGGGACAGGACGAGACGAGACGAGGCGAAACGAGACGAGACACGGCGCGACGAGTCGAAACGAAACGAGAATTTTTATATTTTTTTTATTTTTTATATTTTTTTGATTTTTTATACTTTTTGATTTTTTATATTTTTATTTCTCAAAATTTTTGATTTTTTAAATTTTTCGAAATTTATATTTTTCGAATTTTTATATTTTTTGATTTTTAATATTTTTTGATTTTTTAAATTTTTATAATTTTTAGACGAGACAAGACGAGGCGAGGAAAAGCGAGACGAGACGAGACGTGACGAGACGAGACGACACGAGACGAGACGTGACGTGACGAGACGAGACGAGACGAGACGAGACCAGACGAGACGAGACGAGACGTGACGTGACGTGACGTGACGTGACGAGACGCGACGGGATGGGACGGGACAGGACGAGACGAGACGAGGCGAAACGAGACGAGACACGGCGCGACGAGTCGAAACGAAACGAGAATTTTTATATTTTTTGATTTTTTATATTTTTTGAATTTTATATTTTTTGATATTTTATATTTTTTGATTTTTTATATTTTTCGAAATTTATATTTTTCGAATTATTATATTTTTTGATTTTTAATGTTTTTTGTTCTTTTAAATTTTTATAATGATTAGACGAGGCGGGGCGAGGCTAGGCGAGACGATTGAGACGAGACGAAACGATACGAGACGAGACGGGACGAGACGAGACGACACGAGACAGGACGAGACGAGACGAGGCGAAACGAGACGAGACGCGGCGCGACGAGACGAATCGAGACGAGAATTTTTTATATTTTGATTTTTTATATTTTTTGATTTTTATATATTTTGATTTTTTATAGTTTTTGATTTTTTGTATTTTTGATTTTTTATATTTTCTGATTTTTTATATTTTTCGAATTTTTATGTTTTTCGATTTTTTATATTTTTCGATTTTTTATATTTTTAAATTTTTATAGTTTTCGTTTTTTCAAAATTTTAGAATTTTCTTTTCTTTTGTTTCATCATGTCTCATCTTCCTTCGTACTTCGCTCGTCGTTCGTAGCCAGTCACAGGTCGCTTGTCTCTCGTCGTTACGTCGCGTCGTTACGTCGCGTCGTTGTCGCATGTCGCACGTCGCATGTCGCACGTCAATAATGGCTTGTTGCTCGTTCGTATGCGTCTTTTGTTGTTCGTCGTTCGTTTATATTTTTCTTTTTTCAAAATTTTAGATTTTTGATTTTTATTTTTTTTAATTTATATTTTTGATTTTTATTTTTTTCGATTTTTTATAATTTTGAATTTTTATATTTTTGAATTTTTATATTTTTCGTTTTTTCAAAATTTTTTGAATTTTCTTTTCCTTTGTCTCATCATGTCTCATCTTCCTTCGTACTTCACTCGTCGTTCGTAGCCTGTCGCTGGTCGCTTGTCACTCGTTACGTCGCGTCGTTACGTCGCGTCGTTACGTCGCGTCGTTACGTCGCGGCGTTGTCGCACGTCGCACGTCGCATGTCGCACGTCAATATTGGCTTGATGCTCGTTCGTATGCGTCTTTGGTTGGTCGTTGTTCGTCGTTCGTTAATATTTTCCTTTTTCAAAATTTTAGATTTTTGATTTTTATTTTTTTTTGAAATTTATATTTTTGATTTTCTATATTTTTTGAATTTTTGTTTTTATTGATTTTTTATATTTTTTTATTGTTTATATTTTTCGAAATTTATATTTTTCTAATTTTTATATTTTTTGATTTTTTAAAATTTTATAATTCTTAGGCGATAGGAGACGAGACGAGACGTGACGTGACGTTACGTGACGTGACGAGACGAGACGAGACGAAACGAGACGAGACGTGACGTGACGTGACGAGACGAGACGAGACGTGACGAGACGAGACCAGACGAGACGACACGAGACGAGACGAGACGAGACGTGACGTGACGTGACGAGACGAGACTAGACATGACGATACGAGACGAGATTTGACGTGACGTGATGAGACGAGACGCGACGCGACGCGACGGGACGAGACGGGACGGGACAGGACGAGACGAGACGAGGCGAAACGAGACGAGACGCGTCGCGACGGGACGAAACGAAACGAGAATTTTTATTTTTTTGATTTTTTATATTTTTTGATTTTTATATTTTTTGTTTTTTTATATTTTTTGATTTTTATATTTTTTGATTTTTATATTTTTTGATTTTTTATATTTTTTGAAATTTATATTTTTCGAAATTTATATTTTTCGATTTTTTTAGTTTTTTTTATTATTTTTTGATTTTTTAAATTTTTATAATGTTTAGACGAGACGGGGCGAGGCGAGGCGAGACGAGACGAGACGTGACGAGACGAGACGATTGAGACGAGACGAAAGGATACGAGACGAGACGGGACGAGACGAGACGACACGAGACAGGACGAGACGAGACGAGACGAGGCGAAACGAGACAAGACGCGGCGCGACGAGACGAAACGAGACGAGAATCGATTTTTGATTTTTCATATTTTTTGATTTTTTATATTTTTCGAAATTTATATTTTTCGAATTTTTATATTTTTAGATTTTTAGTATTTTTTGATTTTTTAAAATTTTATAATTCATAGACGAGAGGAGACGAGACGTGACGTGACGTGACGTTACGTGACGAGACGAGACGAAACGAGACGTGACGTGACGAGACGAGACGTGACAAGACGAGACGAGGCGAGACGTGACGTGACGTGACGAGACGAGACGAGACGTGACGTGACGTGACGAGACGAGACAACACGAGACGAGACGTGACGTGACGAGACGAGGCGAGACGACACCAGACGAGACGAGACGTGACGTGACGCGACGCGACACGACACGACGCTACGGGACGGGACGGGACGGGACGAGACGAGACGAGACGAGGCGAAACGGGCCGAGACGCGGCGCGACGAGACGAAACGAGACGAGAATTTTTATATTTTTTGAATTTTATATTTTTTTTATATTTTAGATTTTTTATTTTTTTATTTTTCATATTTTTTGATTTTTTATATTTTTCGAAATTTATATTTTTCGAATTTTTATATTTTTGATTTTTAATATTCTTTGATTTTTTTAATTTTTGTAATGTTTTGACGAGACGAGGCGAGGCGAGGCGAGACGAGACGAGACGTGACTAGACGAGACGATTGAGACGAGACGAAACGAGACGAGATGAGACGGGACGTGACGAGACGAGACGAGATGACACGAGACAGGACGAGACGAGACGAGGCGAAACGAGAGGGGTCGAGAATTTTTATATTTTTTGATTTTTTATATTTTTTGTTTTTTTAAATTGTTTGATTCTTTATATTTTTTATTTTTTATATTTTTTGATTTTTTATAGTTTTTGATTTTTTAAATTTTTGTTTTTTTATATTTTCCGAAATTTATATTGTTCGAATTTTTATATTTTTCGATTTTTTTTATTTTTTAATTTCTAAATTTTTATAATTTTAGACGAGACGAGACGGGACGAGACGAGACGAGACAGGACGAAACGAGACGTGACGTGACTTGACGAGACGAGACGAGACAAGACGAGACGCGACGGGACGGGACGGGACGATACGAAACGAGCCGAGAAGAGACGAGACGAGGCGAAACGAGACGAGTCGCGGCGCGACGAGACGAAAGGAGACGAGAATTTTTATATTTTTTTAATTTTTTATATTTTTTTGATTTTCTTAATTTTTTTGATTTTTTATATTTTTTGATTTTTTATATTTTTTGATTTTTTATATTTTTCGAAATTATATTTTTCGAATTTTTATATTTTTTGATTTTTAATATTTTTTAATTTCTTAAATTTTTATAATTCTTAGACGAGACGAGACGAGTCGAGACGAGACGAGACGAGACGAGACTAGACGAGACGGGACGAGACGAGACGAGACAGGACGAGACGAGACGAGACGGGACGAGACGGGACGAGGCGAAACGAGACGAGACGCTGCGCGACGAGACGAAACGAGACGAGAATTTTTATATTTTTTGATTTTTTATATTTTTTGATTTTTATATTTTTGATTTTTTATATTTTTCGAATTTTATATTTATCGAATTTTTATATTTTTTATTTTTAATATTTTTTGATTTTTTAAATTTTTATAATTCTTAGACGAAACGAGACGAGACGAGGCGAGACGAGACGAGACGAGACGTGACGTGACGAGACGAGACGTGACGAGACGAGACGAGGCGAGACGAGACGTGACGAGAAGAGACGAGACGAGACGAAACGAGACGAGACGAGACGAGACGAAACGAGACGAGACGAGACGAGATGTGACGTGACGAAACAAGACGAGACGAGACGAGACGAGGCGAGAAGAGACGAGACGAAACGAGACGAGACGAGGCGAGGCGAGACGAGACGAGACGTGACTTGACGTGACGTGACGAGACGAGACGAGACGACACGAGACTAGACAAGACGTGACGTGTCGTGACGTGACGAGACGAGACGAGACCAGACCAGACGAGACTAGACGTGACGTGACGTGACTTTACGAGACGCGACGCAACGGGACGGGACGGGACGGGACAGGACGAGACGAGACGACACGAGACGAGACGAGGCGAAACGAGACGAGAATTTTTATATTTTTTGATTTTTTATATTTTTTTATTTTTTAAATTTTTGATTTTTAATATTTTTTGATTTTTTAAATTTTTATAACGTTTAGACGAGACGAGTCGAGACGAGACGTGACGAGACGAGACCAGACGAGTCGAGACGTGACGTGACGAGACGAGACGAGACGTGACGTGACGTGACGTGACGTGACGAGACGCGACGCGACGGGACGAGACGGGACGGGACAAGACGAGACGAGACGAGACGTGGCGAAACGAGACGAGACGCGGCGCGACGAGACGAAACGAGACGAGAATTTTTATATTTTTTGATTTTTTAAATTTTTTTATTTTTTTTATTTTTTAAATTTTTGATTTTTTATATTTTTCGAAATTTATATTTTTCGAATTTTTATATTTTTTGATTTTTAATATTTTTTAAATTTTTATAATGTTTAGACGAGACGAGACGGGGCGAGGCAAGGCGAGACGAGACGAGACGAGACGAGACATGACGAGACGAGACGAGACCAGACGAGACGACACGAGACGAGACGAGACGTGACGTGACGAGACGAGAGCAGACGAGACGAGACGTGACGTGACGTGACGTGACGAGACGCGACGCGACGGGACGGGACGGGACAGGACGAGACGAGACGAGGCGAAACAAGACGAGACGCGGCGCGACGAGACGAAACGAGACGAGAATTTTTATATTTTTTTATTTTTTATATTTTTGATTTTTATATTTTTTGATTTTTATATTTTTTGATTTTTTATATTTTTTGATTTTTTATATTTTTTTTTGTTTTTTTATAGTTTTTGAAATTTATATTTTTCGAAATTTATATTTTTCGAATTTTTATATTTTTTGATTTTTAATATTTTTTGATTTTTTAAATTTTTATAATGTTTAGACGAGACGGGGCGAGGCGAGGCGAGACGAGACGAGACGAGACGTGACGTGACGAGACGAGACGAGGCGATTGAGACGAGACGAAACGATACGAGACGAAACGGGACGAGACGAGACGACACGAGACAGGACGAGACGAGACGAGGCGAAACGAGACGAGACGCGGCGCGACGAGACAAAACGAGACGAGAATTTTTATATTTTTTGATTTTTTTTATTTTTTATTTTTTATATTTTTCGAAATTTATATTTTTCGAATTTTTATATTTTTATATTTTTAATATTTTTTGATTTTTTAAAATTTTATAATTCTTAGACGAGACGAGACGTGACGTGACGTGACGAGACGAGACGAGACGAGGCGAAACGAGACGTGACGTGACGTGACGAGACGTGACGTGACGAGACGAGACAAGGCGCGGCGGGATGTGACGTGACGAGACGTGACGTGACGTGACGAGACAACACGAGACGTGACGTGACGTGACGAGACGAGAGGAGACGAGACCAGACGAGACGAGATGTGACGTGACGTGACGAGACGCGACGCGACACGACGCGACGGGACGGGACGGGACGGGACGAGACCAGACGAGACGAGACGAGGCGAAACGTGACGAGACGAGACGCGGCGCGACGAGATGAAACGAGACGAGAATTTTTATATTTTTTGATTTTTTAAATTTTTTGATTTTTTATATTTTTTATTTTTTATATTTTTTGATTTTTTTATATTTTTCGAAATTTATATTTTTCGAATTTTTATATTTTTTGATTTTTAATAATCTTTGATTTTTTAAATTTTTATAAAGTTTAGACGAGACGAGGCGAGGCGAGGCGAAACGAGACGAGACGTTACGAGACGAGACGATTGAGACGAGACTAAACGAGACGAGACGAGACGAGACGGGACGAGACGAGACGAGATGACACGAGACAGGACGAGACGAGACGAGACGAGGCGAAACGAGACGAGACGCGGCGCGACGAGACGAAACGAGACGAGATTTTTTTTGATTTTTTATATTTTTTCATTTTTTATATTTTTTGATTTTTATATTTTTATTCTTTATATTTTTTGATTTTTTATAGTTTTTGATTTTTTAAATTTTTGTTTTTTTATATTTTCCGAAATTTATATTTTTCGAATTTTTATATTTTTTGATTTTTATTATATTTTTAATTTCTAAATTTTTATAATTCTTAGACGAGACGAGACGGGACGAGACGAGACGAGACAGGACGAGACGAGACGTGACCTGACTTGACGAGACGAGACGTGACGCGACGCGACGCGACGCGACGGGACGGGACGGGACGGGACGGGACGGGACGGAACGAGACGAGACGAAACGAGCCGAGACGAGACGAGGCGAAACGAAGCGAGACGCGGCGCGACGAGACGAAAGGAGACGAGAATTTTTATATTTTTTGATTTTTTATATTTTTTGATTTTCTTTATTTTTTGATTTTTATATTTTTTGATTTTGTATATTTTTTATTTTTTTATATTTTTCGAAATTATATTTTTCGAATTTTTATATTTTTTGATTTTTAATATTTTTTATTTTTTAAAATTTTTATAATTCTTAGACGAGACGAGACGAGTCGAGACGTGACGAGACGAGACTAGACGAGACGGGACGGGACGGGTCGAGACGAGACGAGACAGGACGAGATGAGACGAGACGGGACGAGACGGGACGAGGCGAAACGAGACGAGACGCTGCGCGACGAGACGAAACGAGACGAGAATTTTTATATTTTTTGATTTTTTATATTTTTTGATTTTTACATTTTTGATTTTTATATTTTTCAAAATTTGTATTTTTCGAATTTTGATATTTTTTGATTTTTAAAATTTTTTGATTTTTTAAATTTCTATAATTCTTAGACGAAACGAGACGAGACGAGGCGAGACGAGACGAGACGTGACGTGACGTGACGTGACGAGACGAGACGAGACGTGACGAGACGAGACGAGACGAGACGAGACGAGACGAGACGTGACGAGACGAGAAGAGACGAGACGAGTCGAAACGAGACGAGACGAAACGAGACGAGACCGGACGAGACGAGACGAGACGTGACGTGACGTGACGAGACGAGGCGAGAAGAGACGAGACGAGACGAGACGAAACGAGACGAGACGAGACGAGGCGAGACGAGACGAGACGAGACGAGACGAGACGAGACGTGACGTGTCGTGACGTGACGTGACGTGACGTGACGTGACGTGACGTGACGAGACGAGACGAGACGAGACGTGACGAGACGAGACGGGACGAGACGAGACGAGACGAGACGAGACGAAACGAGACGAGACGAGACGAGGCGAGACGAGACGTGACGTGACGTGACGTGACGTGACGAGACGAGACGAGACGAGGACAAACGACGTTCGACAAACGTGGAACGACACACGTAAAACGATACCCGAAAACCGAAATTAAAGACAGGAAACACGAGACGCGAAAAACGGAAATCGAAAAGAAAACCGAAAAACGCGACGCGAAAAAGGGTACATGAAAATGAGACAGGAAAAACAGGTCACGAAACACAAAAAAACGAGTTACGAAAAACGAGACACGAGAAATGAGACACGAACAACGAGACACGAAAAACTAGAAACGAAAAACTAGAAACGAAAAACGATACTCGAAACACTATACACGAGAAACGAGTCATAAATATCGAGACACAATAAGCGACACACGAAAAAGGAGACAATAAAACGTGACGCAAAAAATATAAGAAAAATATGAATCGAAGCACGAGACACGAAAAACGAGAAATGAAAAACATGTCATGAGACACGAATAACGGGAAACGGAAAAAAGAAAAATTCCGAAAAGCGAGACACGAAGAACCATGCTCGAAAAACGAGATACGAAACACGAGATACGAAAAACGGAGAACGAAAAAAAGAAAAATGACTCGACGCGAAAAAGGGGACCCAGACCGGTGTCTACGACTGTATTGGTTACCCTAGGTTATGCTCTGAAATGTGTAACATACACAACATACCTACCTAGCAGTATTAAGCCTAAAGATGGACTGGTTTTATAGCAAGTTTGTTGAGTGCCTAAACGGGCAAGCGTTTAAGCAACGTGAAAAGTGAACGAATCATAATTGACTCCGCAGAATGAAATGAAGACAGAAAAAACTGTTTACGTAAATAGAAGCAAATTGTCTCAATTGGTAGTGTATGATGAATATTGCAATGCTGTTGACTCTGTAATTTGAGAGTTACGAGTACATGTGTGATCAGTTATGAGCCAAAAAATACTATAAATACGAGAATCAAGGTACCCACCCTAAAATAATGAAATTGAACTCTAAACAATTTGCTAAATACGCAAATGAAAATTACCTTATATATATAAATTCTTTGCTTTAATCGAGGAATACATATAATGCGCGTTTTGTAAGACATGATTAACCAGACGTTAATGAGTACGAACTAGATAAACTCTGGCTTATTGAAATGATCTTTATGTGTAACTGATGAATGTGAATAGTGAACTATTGACCACACTGGAATGAAGGAATTAGGAGATTAATGGGATATAATAATTGGCCAATAACCACTTTAAGCAAGAGTAAGAATTGCAAACAACTTGTAAAGTAATTGGAGCTGAATGTGTATAATTAATAGTAATAATAATAATAATGTCACATTACAATTATTACCTTCGTGTAATAGTATTCCCTTTAAAATTGATTTCCCAGTCAATCACGATCATATCGCAACCGTTTGGATTTGAAACTGATCTTTGAATTCTTTGGAGTACATTACAATAAGGTCCTAAGATATTTGAAATATTTTCTTCAAACTAGCTCAGTATTTTTTTCGAATTGTTGCTCGAATAGAGGAATGTACAATTAAGAAAAATATTCAAATACTAATTTCAATCAAATCTCTTTACTCATACATCAGTTCACGTTTCGGAACTCATTGATAACTGTGAAGTGTTTTTAAGACCACTTCTGCCCGTTTAGCCGCCCGCCCTTTTCTTTGTGTTCTCTCCCTGCTTACTTCTCAGTCTTTTATTACATCTGGTAGTCTGTAACTCGGGTCGGTGCCAGTGCGTTCGATGGTCCATTCTCTTTATTTTTCGGTGTGTCTGGACAAGATAAGCGTCTAAATATACAGCATACTGTTATTGATATTCATATGTGATTTGGCTGATGTCGCGCACCATCGAAATTTATAAGAAATAATAAGAAAATGAAGGTTAAGCGCTACTGTGAATTCGAAATTTGAATCTATTTCCACAGAAAACGATTGCGTTTTCGAAGAACTTCATTTGAAGTTATTTCATGCCCTATCAGTTAAAAAAGAATTTGTAAAGTGTTTACAAATCTCTAGAAATGTGTATATTAAAGACGTGACAAATATTAAAAAAATATATTTGTGTAATTTTTGAAAAAAAGAAAAGAATACCGCAAAATTAATTCTATGTCATCAGAAACAGCAATTAGCACGATCCATTGGGAAAGTTAAAAGAAAATTTTGAAATTAGTTTCAGTTTGAGCTCATTTTCAAACAAAACTATTGAGTTTTCGAGAAACTTTGTGAAATAATCATAAATACAATCACGTGAACAAATTGCCGCTACTGTAAATATCAACGTCAGAGACCAGTCAAAAAAATTATTTTGTGATTTTTGAAAAAACAAAAGAATAGAGCAATATGCCGTTCATGTCACCTTACTACTATCCCAACGCAAAATTTAAAGAAAAAATTTGTAGCCAATTTTGAGAAACTGTTGCATTCGTAAATTTTTAAAATTGAAAATATTGCACACAATATTGCTAAAAACACTATTAACATTTAAAAAAGTCTACATATCATTATTGAAAGAACCAAAAATGTAGAAGAAACTTTATTTGTAGGGAAAATCTCTATCTTCAATCTTGTATTTATAGGAAAACGCGGCAAAAAATTCAAACTTTTGCAATTTTCGAAAATTTACAGTTAACCGTGAAAGTAGGACCTATGACATCATTATAAATGTATTTTACTCTATTCCTACAATAAATTTAAAGAAGGAATTTGGAGCTGTTTTGGAGAAATTGTTGAAAATGTCCAGGTCCATTATAATACTTAATGACTTTTCTATTTTAAACAATCTATCTTTCAGAAGCAAAATTTACATTCTAAAATATACATTGATTCTTAATCGACGGAATAATGAAAATGTTCGTATTTAATACTTGTAAATATGAATGTAGTATTAATGTTTTTTGTGACATTTTCGTTCTATATTTAAACTCTATTTCTTGATTTATACTTTGTTTAATTTTTTTCCCAAAAAATCAAACAAGGAGATTTTTAACAAGTATTAAAATGTATTTTTAAAGGAATAAACAGCAATGCTGGGAATCCCAGACTTGGTTGTGTCGACTCGTGCTTTTACTGCAATCGATTTGTTTCCCTGCAATTGCAGCCACGTGAGTGCGAGTGTGCAGCAGGAAAATCAATTGTTTCCGACCACCTGACTGAGTCACGCATTGTCCTTCAGCAAGTCGCCTCCTCAGTTGAAGTTTTATCCAGGAGTTACCTGGACATGTTCATCGCGTTCCGAATTGTTGAGAAGTGGGCGTCGTAGCGAGCGTGAAGTTCGAGTTATTTTAATACTCTGCTAAGCACAGAAACATCTCTTAGTGAAGGTAAGTTAAGTGAAATTGTTTTCAAAGTAGTTAACTACAACTCTGTATCCATGCCTCTTTTCAACTTCACCCGAAAAACTAAAAAGATCTTACATATCTAAACATATTTAAACGGAGTTATATTTCCAAGTTGTTATTGAAAACCATGGACATGGACATAATCGTCTTATTCACTTAAATTCAATTTTTTCATTTTTTACTTCACACTTTTTCATACTTCATTTTTTTAAAGTTTAGCTATTACTTTCTTCTCCTATCTTCCGAACATGGTCGTTTGTACAATTCTCATTATCCATTACTGAAATAAGCAATTAAAGTTAACATTAGTGGCGATAATATTACTTAAGGTTGGGACGGCAATTTCAATCAGTTGAGTGTAATATAAGAAAATGGTATACACATGTAATATAAAAACAAAAATGTTCTCACAAATTAGTATACATAGATATCATTTGAGTTTCTATAATTATAAACGGAAATAAATACTAAATATTATTTTGATTGTTCGCTTCTCCATCTTCTGGTTGTTTTACCAGTGAAATTCAGAACTGCTCTGACCACCTTATTGTAGATCTACCCACTAACCCTAGGATTATACAAGAAAGCTAACTTTGGTAACCTATTTGGCTCCATCATGTTTACATGTTGGAACCATTTCTGTTGATATTTTTAATGTAATTTGCCACACTATCAATATTTAAACTTGACATTATGTCTTCGATTGGAACACTGTCTCTCAAGGTTAGATCCAAAAGGACTGTTAAGATAATCTGTTGGAAAACCTCTAGTTTTCTTTCGTTATTTTTTCCTGTGTTCACGTTTCACTTATCAACCTTGATGACTTTACCACTTTGTAAAATCTCGTTAGTGTGCTATTCAACATATTTTTAAAATGATTCTTCACAAATACATTCAACTTATTATATTTCCTTATATTCTTTTGCAATCGGGGTTGATGTCATTTGATATTTTGCATCCAAAGAAAGTGAATTCAGATACTTGTTCAATAATTTGGTTGATGAACTTGATCATCTGTGTAAGTCAAATGCGTGATTTATTTGTTTCTCGATACTGGTATACCTCTTGGATTTGTGGTACCACATATATCCATAATTGTGTTCACGTTCAGATTGAAGAGGCTTGGGGGCCAACCACACTCTTGTCTTAATCCTTGGTTTACTTTTAGAAGATCTTATTTTTTGTAATTTTGTCGGACGTAACTTGGGACATTTCTCTACAAATTATTAATTTACTTTATATAAAGTGTTTTTTTGTATTTTCACACTTAAAAATATAAAATAAAAAAATAAATTATAAAATTTTATGACGAAGTACTTTTACACGTGTGATTTTACAAACAAACAAAATTCTGACTTTGAGATTCCGAACAAAAATATCCAGAATGTTGTGTAGCCCTCAGCACAAGTAAATGTGCGCGCTTTCACTTTTTCGCTAATCACTTGCAAACAGTAAATTCACGAAAGTGAATTAAATGTTTCTGAAATTCCCTAAAAGTTCCTACTAAACTTAGTTTTTGATTCACTCCAATAACAAAATAATTAATTCCAGAGTGATTTTTTTAATTCATTATCTTCCTGTTCGACAGTTTTGCCTTTAAGAGGTTTGTACATTTTGTTTTATTTTTAATACATATCATTTGGGCATACAACCTCTCGTTCTTGTCTCTTACTACTATCTAATTTACAGGATTGTATACTTATATTAATAGCATATCTAAACAAGAATGATTAAATATAGAAACTGTATCTGGAAGTTTGCCACGAGTATGCGACAATGCCTCTGTTTACAGCTGCTCTTAGCGATTGCGGGAGCAACGGTCAATGAAACCACGGGGGTCAAGGAGACAGGACAGGGCAGGGCGGGGGTTCACCCATATTCATACAACGAATTGATTCCTTTTAGTTTCTAAAATGTCACAATGTTCTTCAACTAGGTCAAGAGTAAATTGAATGGCCGTGAAATTACGCAAGGTCGATGCAAGTCTGTATATTTTTCAATTAATGATCCTGTGGTAGCTTTAAAAAAAAGATATTAATTTTCATAAGAATCCACTATAAATTACCCTAAGTACTAGAATACGTTTTTTTACATTTTAATATAGAGTACATTCAAAAGATACTTTACCAATAAAAATGTATATATTAATAAATCCAATATTACTGTAGTAAAATTCATTAAATTTGAGTAAACTTCATTAAAATCGACATTTTTAAAATTCTGACTTTATGCCAAAGTATTTGTATCAATTGGAGAAAGAAAGTAGGCATACGGATCATTTCCATCACTTGCACCCAGCAGGTAAAACATCCCCTACGCATTTATTTTTTTCTTTTCCTTACAATACCATATTCATATTTCTATTAGATTTTATAATAATCCTGTAATTGAAATACGTGCTGCAGCAAAGCATTCAACAAATTTAATGTTACTAATTCGACAAGTATGGAGGGGGTCATTAAAATTTCCAATTTTTTTACACAAAAAAACTGCCCACATCGCGTAAACTATGCAACACGTATCAATTCTAGAGGCAATATATTGGTTTCAAAGTTAATGTAGTTTCAAAAAATGTCATCATTTCACATATTTGGACGATAAACGTGCCCTCTAGGGGTATATCTTTGAAAGTTGTGTTTTTTTCGAAATTTCTAAAAATATTAAAATATTAGCCTACTACTAGGACACTGGTTTTGAAAAGAATCCGGCTCATGTCGAAAATCGGATAATTAGACAAGTAGGGAGGGTGTCGTTCAAATTTCACATTTTTAACACAAAAAGAACTGCCCATATCTCACTAAATATGCAACATATCAATTCTAGTGGCAATGTTTTGGTTCAAAATTTTATATAGTTTCATAAAATGTTTGGACGATGAATGTGCCCTCTATGGGTATTTATTTGAAAATCGGATTTTTTCGACTTTTTGAAAATTTAAAATTAATGGTCAGTTTCAATAAGCTCTATCTCCTAAACTGTTAAAGCAACAGCAGTGAGGTTTGCACAGGGCATTAATGTACTTACCCTTTATTGTTAATATTTTGCTTATAAACGTTAGTTACTATTTAATAGTTACTAGTTACTAAAAACGATAGTGCGACTTGCAACGTCTTCTATTATGTTAGTATTAACTTGAATAAGTACATTATTAGTCCAAAAAGTATATTCATCACACTTGTTGAAAAATCAGTTGTCAAATTTGGTACCAGTCGCTTACTATCGGAAAGCTAGTTATTTTTCTGCTTATTTATTTTACCCCGAAATATTAAGATGGATACTTGGATTATTGCATAAATTTAAAAGAGAAGTAAGATAAATGTCAGTAAGTTATTTGTCTTTTATGAAATATTTTTATTAATATTAAGGGGCGATGATTTTAAAAGCTTATAATATTCGTTGTTTTATATTTTAAATATTTACATAACATTTTATTTTCACATAGTTTAATTACGTTACCATTAATGTAACAGAAATTGATATTTGTTAAAATACACACCCATTATGTGTAATTGCTTCAGATCCAGCTAAGATTGCCATCTCCTTTGTAGTTATCGTAATGTTTCCCGAGAATTTGTGTTGTCACATGCTGCATTGACTTTTTTTGCTTCCGGGCAGTCAATGTACCTTTAGTTTCCATAAACGTAAAAAGTGATGGATTTTCAGGGTGGGGAGGTATGTCTTCACTTTTATTATGAATATAATTTTGAATATAATTATCAAATTAAATATTGGCTTTGTTGTTTGTGCGAAAAATGTCAATTTTAGTGATCATATATATGATTAAATTGAATGGAGTTTTAAACTATATGTACTTATTAAGCGCCGCGAAAATGGTCTAATTCTCACTGAGAAGGAACTATCAGCAAGTCTGCCAAGTGGTTCTCGGAAGTGTCTCAGAAGAGAAAATATTATTAATGGAGCTCTAAAGGCCTCGAGAAAGAGCTTCTTCCTTGACTTACCAAATAGATACGTCTCTTACAACTATATCTACGCGTTTTGAGCGATGAGTCTTGTTACATTCTGACAATGAAAAAGCCATGAGCCGAGGCTGGTGCACAGTATAATCTTAAATAGTGAGCCAATGGTGAAGAGGTGAATTGTACTCATAGATCTTTCTCTCTCTCTTTCTCTTTTCTCTCTCTCTTGCCCCCTCTCTATCTTTCCCACTCTCTCTCTCTCTCTCTCTCTCTCTCTCTCTCTCTCTCTTATCCATAGCAAAGTGACGCATGCAATCTAATTAGTTGTACATTTCATTTGAAGAAAATGCATTTGAAGTGTTTCCTTCTCTTAGGAAACATTCACAAACAGCCATTAACATTGGCCGTTGATATTTTAGCCACATTAAGTTTTATTTGTGTCTAGGTCCATAATATCTTTGTGTATTTTTGCACGCTTACTACAAATCCGTTGTCCAGCCCATTGCAAATCCTTCAACCGTCTCATCGGTTTGGAGTTTTTCATGTAGCTGAAAAGGCAGGTCGACATTAACATTCTCTCAAATAGCCTTGTAAATATTTACACAAAGTAACCCTAACATTGTAAATATTTACACAGAAACCAACATACGTTACATTTTTTCATATATTTTGAGTAGCTAATGTCGAATTTCTCCAACATATTTGGCAGATGAGCCTTTTCCGCAAAATAAAATACTACAGACTCCACGTAAAACAATGTTCTTTCTGAAAATTGAGAATATCATAAATAACTAACTTCGTGCCTACAATGAATCTCATGATAATATTTTATTTTAATTTGCGCAATTCACTGTAAAATCTAGAGTCAATTTAATACAAAACACATTTCAGAAAACTCCCCAATTGTCTCTGTTACTTATTGCTAGTGCAAAACGTTTTAACAGACATCGTTTTATAAGAGGCTGAAGTTCGATCCTAGTGACTAATTTGCGTTTTGGGGGCAAAATGCATACAGATAAAATGATTATGGTTCATCTGTAGATATTTTTGTGTGGCTGTGATATAATTGAAAATTAACTCATATTCATCTTCTTTCGTTTAGTGTGCAATTATATATAAAATGTTAAATTATAATAAAAAACTTTTTTTTTTATTTCCAGAAATATCAGAAGCCGAAATGCCGAGACGCAAGCGAACTGGGCGAGACGGAACGAAAATACTGGAAAGCACAGAAACAGGGGGCGACTCCATCCAGAAGCTGTCGCTGGAAGTAGCACGCCTACAAGAGGCCCTGCACCTGCAGGAACAGAAGACGGAGAGCAGATTGCAAGAGGCCTTGCACCTGCAGGAACAGAAGACGGAGAGCAGATTGCAAGAGGCCTTGCACCTGCAGGAACAGAAGTCGGAGAGCAGATTGCAAGAGGCCTTGCACCTGCAGGAACAGAAGTCGGAGAGCAGGTTGCAGGAGGCCCTGCGCTTGCAGGAGCAGAAGTTAGACAGCAAATTGCAGAAGACTCTAAGCTTGCTGGAAGAGAGGACTGCGACGGGGTTGCAACAGTTGGAGCAACAATTGCAGGACAAGGATGACTACATCCGTACTTTGCAACAGAGACTTCAAGACAGCGAGAAAAAAATGACGGTCGTGGAAGAGAAAATGATACTCTGGGTAGCTGAACAGTACGTAACCTCGCAACGACTACATGACGCTAACGAAAACTTGCAGCGACTTAAAGACACAATGGTAAAGACAGTCACATCTCTGCGAAATAATATGGAAATATATTTCTCTCGCATGGATTCAATTGTGAACTCGCTGCAGGGCTACGCCTTGTGGGCTGAGGGGTCCAAGACCTCCTCCCACATCACTGCTTGCGGAGCGTCACCAAGTAGAGAAGCGGAAGCAGGAGCACAGGAGCCCTCGCCTCGAGATGTGCCTCTCTCCATCTCCTCCGCTCCCGCCGCCAGCATCTGCACGATGACAGGAAATGAAGGGGAAACGTCAGGCGATCTGGAGTGCTCCGCTTCAGAATTGCTTCCTGCCGACACTACCGCCTGCGAAACGGCAGAAACAGGAGGGGGCGCAGCAGAGCCACTAACTGGTTCGTCTAGATGGCTTCCTCACGCTTCCTCCATCTCGGTCGCCAGCGCCTGCGCAGAAACGGCTTCGCGTGAGGAAGCCGTCGACGCTCAGGATGAGCTCTCGACTTCAGAGGTGCCTCAAGGCCCCGCTTCTTGTGCCTGCGGAATTACGGCAACAGAAGATGCGGCAGAAGTTTTGGATCCCAAAACCGTCGAGGTGACCCTCACTGTCTCCCTCCCCTCTCGAATCTCCGCTGCTAACACCAGCAGAGAGACGGCAACTGGAGAGTCAGCAGCAGACCTGCAACGGCTTCCAGCTCCAGGGGTATCTCATGTCTCCTGCATATCCGCCGCCAGCGCGGGCGTAATGACGTCACCTGAAGAGGAAACGGCAGTCGTTCAGGAAGAGACCTCGCTTGAAGGTGCATCCAGCACTTCCTCTTCCGCCTCCTTTGCTAGCGGCTGCAGCACTGAAGAGGGTCTGAGGAAACTGTCTTCTCCAGAGGTGCCTCACACTTCCCTCTCCACTTCCACGGCAAACATTTACCGATCACCAGCCACGCGAGGGGTAGCGATCGGCTCCTCAGAGAATACACCAGCCAACACCCAATTCGAGGCAACTGCAGACGAGCAGGAGGAAGACCGCGAGAGGCACAGGGTGTGGCTGATGGTGCGGGAGGTTACGTTGAAGATAAAGGAGGCACGCGACTCCCCCTCTCTCTTGGGCGAGCAACTGTGCAGGGTGGCGGGGGAGGGAAGGCTCGCCGACGTCCGACGACTTTTGGATTCCGGTGCGCCCGTTAACTACACCGGTCGAGACGGGCTCACTCCCCTGCTGCGAGCCACCTGCTCGGGGGTTGACGATGACGTCGTGGCCCTGCTTTTGGTGCGAGGCGCCGACGGCGACGCTGTCAACACGTATGGGTGCTCCTCGATGCATTTCGCCGCGAGCAAAACCAGCAGCTGCCGGAATGTGGATCTTCTCATCGCCGCTGGGGCCTCGCTCGACGCTAGGAATAAGGCGGGAGTAACTCCGCTGCATTGGGCGGCGTCCAGGAACAACGAGGCGGCGGTGCGAGCGCTCCTGGTGGCCGGCGCAAGGAGCGACCTCAAAGGCTGGAGCGGAGTTTGGAGGAATAAGACGCCGTTGGACCTCGCAACATCTGCGGTGTTAAGAGATCTCCTTCGCCAGTAACACCCCCGGTGAACTTTCTCCTGTATACTTAGCTTACTCTTGAAATGCAATGAATGCTCTTAAGAGAAGGGTTATGAAATGAATTTTCAACAATATGCTAATAATATAACATGTTAAGATAAAAACAGTTATAATAAATTAAGTGTGCACACGAAATTAACTGAAATAACATCACATTATTGATTTATTTATTAAAAAGGTTGTTAATAAAAAACTTTATTTCGATAAAATACTGTTTCCTCAATTTCATTTGCATTTGATTTGAATTCTTTTGTCAAGGAACAGTCAAAACTGTACGATACGTTTGGGGAAGAAAATTATCTGCGCACGTTTTCTTTAGCTCAGCATTCCCTTCCCAACATTTTAACTATAAACAGTTGAAATATGAATAAAAGTTTAAAAAATAAAACAAACAATTAATAATAGTTGTAATAATACTATTAGTAACTGCTATTAGTTAATAACTAATAGTTGTAATAATATTACCATTAATAATTTTTAAAAAGCACAAGATTAGCAACGTTTGGAAAAATTGACATTTGCATTCCCGAGCTATAGGAAACTTATTTGCTTCAGACTTGCTTAAACGAACTGCATATTTAATTTTTTTGCATTGCTAACAAAATACTAACTCACCCTCAGCTGTAGTCCTACCACTACAAGCAAAAACCAGGGACAAGGGTAAACCATCCATAGTATTTTCAAAAAATCCATAATTAATGTCTTCAAAGAGACGTTAAACTGTTATAGATGCCCCGAAAAGAAGTAAAGTCGGCTAAAACGTTTCATTTTTGCTGCCAACTCGCTTTTAAAAACTGTTCCATCTTCGTACGTTTGTTTTTGAAAAAGTGAAAAATAGCATGAAATAGTAAGTTAACGAGTACTATTATAAACAAATATGTAGATATTTACAGTTAAAATTATTCACTTCTAGCTTGTCCTTTGGCATTGTATACAATCGAATAAACGTGTAAATCTGCGGCAAATACTACAACTTACTAACGCTTAGTGCTAATCCTATCGATCCAATACCTCAAATATAAAAAATACAATTATAATCCACTTCTCCCTAAATTTAGGACAACAGTATATATCTTGGTTCATATTTACAAACAATACAATACAATTTGCACAATTTATTTGTTATGCTAAAAGTAGCATTATATTAACACACTATATTTAAAACAGATCTCAAATATCATGAATCTGTAACTGCATCATATCTTCGAGTTCAATCTTAACACTTGAGATTGCATGATGTATGGTTTACAAGGTTCTTGAGAATTCATTCATTTTACACTCTCTTCAGCGCCTCTTAAAACTGAGATAAAAGAAAATTCCCAAATAGTAGATCAGTTCCAATTCAATATAATCAATGATATCGATAATAATTCCCGAGTTCAAGTAAACAGGAAGCAAGTAACAGATTCAAGATACGTTGGAAAATTACTCTCCATTTGGATTATTTTGTACTGCATCACAAAGTTTAGTATCTGTTAGATAAAATAAGAAATGATGAAATAAGAAATAAAATAAAAGTGCAAACAACCTTGAACGAGACGATCTAAATGAAACAACTAAAATGGTATGGACATATGAGAAGGTTGAAATCGGATAGACTTCCTCAAAAAGTTTGAGAGTAGATACCAAATCGAAGAAGATAGAGGGGAAGACCGAGAAGAACATGGAACATGGCAATAACTGAAGTCATGGAAAAAAGAGAAATGGAGGAAAACGATGTATGGGATAAAGAGGCCTGGAAATTGGGATGCGGAAAACGGCCAAGACTGTAAACAACTGCTAAATAGATAGATCACAAAGTTTCCCAACGCAAAAAGCCCCGATACAAACTGTAGTCATCATTTGAAGCTTCTTTGCCCACGTCGAAGCAACGTCTCTTACAGTTATGTCTGGCAGCATAATTCATACTGCCAATAAACATGGATTCCAAGAAAGGATGTTGTTGAATATTACCCTAAAAAGATCTGAAGTTGCAATTAAAAAATTGTCTAAGAACTGATGACGCAATTGTATGTTCTCCATAATGAATAATTGTGTTGTATTGGCACAGTTTGCAAATACAGCTCCTCGCAATTCACAGAGGCAAATACAATGTCAGTCATTTTCACCTCAATATCAATTAACTATAGCAACAGTGATAGTACAAACTTGACAACCACGTATCTACAGCCAGCTTCCTCTTACTTTCACACTTGCATGCACTACACTACCACACATGCCGGAGGCGCAATCGGGAACTAATTAACTTACTCTTACCTAGTTGGTGAAATCCCTGCTAGTCGTCGTGTTGATCTGCGCCAGATCACGGTATCCAGCGGAGGAAGGTCACGGCTACTGAGGTATGCGCAACACGTACTACACATACGTGACTATTGACCTTAGCAGCTAGCGCGCCCACCAAGCGTAGTGCGAATCACTAATCAATCAAAACTCAAGCTTTTTATAAAAACATGACGTATGCCCTATTATCCACAATACTTCAGAATGAAATTCACCAATTCATATTACTTTACTTCTTGTACTATTTCTTTGTTTGAATATGTTTGTTTGGGTATATTCCACGCGTATATATATTCCATATTCCATGCGTATAAGTATTCCTCAGAGTAATCTTGTACGACCGTTGAAATAAAAAGAAATGCGAGGAGCTTTATTCCTGTAGAAATTTCATCGGCTTCCTTCTAAATATTTTCTAACTTAATTATGATTGCCTTTTTCAAGCTTGTAAAAAAGTATGTTGTGTTCCGATTTTCATTAAAATTTCTGATATTTGGAAAGTTGCAAAAATCTTTAAATCTAAAACATTAGAGGCTTTCGTTTAGAAATTAGTTTGAGCTTTCTACTAAACCAAATTTTGTGATTTTTGCTTTAAGTAAAAGGTAGTGAGCCCCAGATTATGTATCGTTTGCCAATACTTACCAATTTGTAGTACAAACACTAAATTTTAATCATAAAATTAATAGAATAAAATTGATTGTGAAAATAATATAACTATAGTTTTATGTGTTTATAATTACATAATGTGCATTACGTTTGGAAGAAAGGGGTTAACGGTAGGATTTCTTTCCCATAGTCTCCTTCAAGTACATGCATACATTTTGGTGGATATAAAAACAGTCGTTTTTAATATCATTTTCAGAAACAAGTACAACTCTGTGTTCGCAGAGAAGAGTGATAGTATTGTTGCTGAGGAAGTAAACCTGCGCTATTTCATTAGCCCGAATACTAAATAAATTAGTCTTAACTTAATACTAACAGAAAAAAACAATGTTTTTGGTGATTTCTATGTTCCCTGAAATGGTTGTAGATTTGTTAACTATCCTACATCAACACATATCTATTTTCAGCGTGCAACCTTGCTGTTCGAAATTGTAAGTATCTCACAACTTTTCAAAACCGTTTTCAACCATATTCTTTTTTGTGGCTTGGATGTTTTCTGCATAACTTCATTTAATTGTAGGTTTTTTAAGTGATACCATGCTCTTTTCTTAAACATTTGAGTAATTGTGAGCTACATTACATTAAGAAAGGATTCCTTGGAGTTTCTTATGTATTATTTATAAATTGAGGATAATTAATTCAGGAAAGTATAAAGGAAATATATCTTGTCATAATTAACAAAGATACGTCT
Organism: Gryllus longicercus; assembly: GCA_038098605.1. NCBI lineage: Eukaryota > Metazoa > Arthropoda > Insecta > Orthoptera > Gryllidae > Gryllus > Gryllus longicercus. The sequence goes on along the minus strand of JAZDUA010000169.1, from coordinate 1,598,651 downwards.
GTAAGGAGCATGTATTTACATAGATATTAACTTACAATAAATGCATAAAATTACAAATTTCGTTTAATTGATTGGACGGATTTCAGGCGCTGTGCGGGGTTACTCAGAAGGTGAGGCCGGTGTTCTGGGAGATCCAGTCGATGAAGGAGGTGACGCGGGCGAAGCCGTTCGGGTGGCCGCTCTCGCAGCCGTCTTTGTGGCCGTAGCTCACCACGCCGATCTGCCTGCCCGACCTCACGTCCAGCAACGGACCTCCGCTGTCGCCCTGTTCGCAGCCAACAAACGATATCTATTTCAACTCAATGTGTATTGGGAAACAGTTCATTTGGGACGAATTAGTTTAAAAGCCTTTTGTTGCTCTGTAAATGCAATTGTTATAGATGTAAGGCGGTAGTAAATAAATATTGTACCATTTTAAGGGTGAAAAACTGTGCTTTCATTTCTATTTCCAGGATTAACATTTATAATCATTATCTCTCACATACGTGACAAACATTTAATCAATCGACTAATTTCATTGTTCATTGTTACCGATCACAATAAAACATTGAATAGGGCTTAACTACGTAATTATTTCAATTATTTATGTTTATGTTCAACACATACCTCGCCATTAACAACCATGGATTTGCACGCTGAACGATTTTGAGTGAAAAGTGAAATGAATCCACAAAATATAAAACTCATTCGAATTACTTGTAAAAAATCAATCTTTCATGAATATTACTCTGATTAAATATTTAATTACAATTAAATTCAATTTACTGTCCGTTCCGTTCTGAAATGTACGTTTAATAATTTTAGAAAAAATAAACTTCCATTTAGGAAATTATTTATCTTTCTGTTTCAAAATAAATATTGATAAGCTGACAAGAAATATTTACGTTTCTATTGGAAATAATTTTGTTATTCGTCAAATGGAGGAAAGGGTTTACGTGGAGAGCGATGTGTCGCGAAATAAAACAGGAGGTCCCAGGTACGTGTCCTGACGGTGGAGGGTTCTCGACACTAGATTGTCATCTAGATGGAATTGAGATGCTGTCTAGAGGAGAATTCTAGGGGACTGCTGTTCTGATCGGTAGTTCTTCGTGTTTTCTCCGATCAACACCAGGCGAATGCCGGAGCAGTACCCTGACAAACGGGCCACGGACCGCACGCGATCATTCCTCCCTCTTCCTTGTCCTATCCTCACCCCCTTACACTAACATTCATTTCTCTATCATACATGCCGGAAGATCGGTCGGGACCTTAGAGCTTGTCCCGGCTGGGGCGGTGCCCCGCTGGTGGGAGATACCTGGTTGGGGAAAATCCCGTTAGGCGATGGTAGGTCGACATCAGATCTCGCTATCCAGTGGAAAAAGATAACCGCCACTTCTCGAGGAAATAATGAATGCACTACGCTTACGGGACTATTGACCTTAGCAGTTGACGTACATTTTTCTCGACTACTGACCTTAGCAGTTGACGCGCCCTGAATCTCTAACAATCAATCATCACTATACGACTCCGAGGTTCATTACACGTTCTGTTCTCCGGGAGAGGGCTCCGTGGAGTGGACGGGAGAGGGCTCCGTGGAGTGGGCGGGAGAGGGCTCCGTGGAGTGGACGGGAGAGGGCTCCGTGGAGTGGGCGGGAGAGGGCTCCGTGGAGTGGGCGGGAGAGGGCTCCGTGGAGTGGGCGGGAGAGGGCTCCGTGGAGTGGACGGGAGAGGGCTCCGTGGAGTGGGCGGGAGAGGGCTCCGTGGAGTGGACGGGAGAGGGCTCCGTGGAGTGGGCGGGAGAGGGCTCCGTGGAGTGGGCGGGAGAGGGCTCCGTGGAGTGGGCGGGAGAGGGCTCCGTGGAGTGGGCGGGAGAGGGCTCCGTGGAGTGGGCGGGAGAGGGCTCCGTGGAGTGGGCGGGAGAGGGCTCCGTGGAGTGGGCGGGAGAGGGCTCCGTGGAGTGGGCGGGAGAGGGCTCCGTGGAGTGGGCGGGAGAGGGCTCCGTGGAGTGGGCGGGAGAGGGCTCCGTGAAGTGGGCGGGAGAGGGCTCCGTGGAGTGGGCGGGAGAGGGCTCCGTGGAGTGGGCGGGAGAGGGCTCCGTGGAGTGGACGGGAGAGGGCTCCGTGGAGTGGGCGGGAGAGGGCTCCGTGGAGTGGGCGGGAGAGGGCTCCGTGGAGTGGGCGGGAGAGGGCTCCGTGGAGTGGGCGGGAGAGGGCTCCGTGGAGTGGGCGGGAGAGGGCTCCGTGGAGTGGGCGGGAGAGGGCTCCGTGGAGTGGGCGGGAGAGGGCTCCGTGGAGTGGGCGGGAGAGGGCTCCGTGAAGTGGGCGGGAGAGGGCTCCGTGGAGTGGGCGGGAGAGGGCTCCGTGGAGTGGGCGGGAGAGGGCTCCGTGGAGTGGACGGGAGAGGGCTCCGTGGAGTGGGCGGGAGAGGGCTCCGTGGAGTGGGCGGGAGAGGGCTCCGTGGAGTGGGCGGGAGAGGGCTCCGTGGAGTGTGGCGGGAGAGGGCTCCGTGGAGTGGGCGGGAGAGGGCTCCGTGGAGTGGGCGGGGAGAGGGCTCCGTGGAGTGGGCGGGAGAGGGCTCCGTGGAGTGGGCGGGAGAGGGCTCCGTGGAGTGGGCGGGAGAGGGCTCCGTGGAGTGGGCGGGAGAGGGCTCCGTGGAGTGGGCGGGAGAGGGCTCCGTGGAGTGGGCGGGAGAGGGCTCCGTGGAGTGGGCGGGAGAGGGCTCCGTGGAGTGGGCGGGAGAGGGCTCCGTGGAGTGGGCGGGAGAGGGCTCCGTGGAGTGGGCGGGAGAGGGCTCCGTGGAGTGGGCGGGAGAGGGCTCCGTGGAGTGGGCGGGAGAGGGCTCCGTGGAGTTGGCGGGAGAGGGCTCCGTGGAGTGGGCGGGAGAGGGCTCCGTGGAGTGGGCGGGAGAGGGCTCCGTGGAGTGGGCGGGAGAGGGCTCCGTGGAGTGGGCGGGAGAGGGCTCCGTGGAGTGGGCGGGAGAGGGCTCCGTGGAGTGGGCGGGAGAGGGCTCCGTGGAGTTGGCGGGAGAGGGCTCCGTGGAGTGGGCGGGAGAGGGCTCCGTGGAGTGGGCGGGAGAGGGCTCCGTGGAGTGGGCGGGAGAGGGCTCCGTGGAGTGGGCGGGAGAAGGCTCCGTGGAGTGGGCGGGAGAGGGCTCCGTGGAGTGGGCGGGAGAGGGCTCCGTGGAGTGGGCGGGAGAGGGCTCCGTGGAGTGGGCGGGAGAGGGCTCCGTGGAGTGGGCGGGAGAGGGCTCCGTGGAGTGGGCGGGAGAAGGCTCCGTGGAGTGGGCGGGAGAGGGCTCCGTGGAGTGGGCGGGAGAGGGCTCCGTGGAGTGGGCGGGAGAGGGCTCCGTGGAGTGGGCGGGAGAGGGCTCCGTGGAGTTGGCGGGAGAGGGCTCCGTGGAGTGGGCGGGAGAGGGCTCCGTGGAGTGGGCGGGAGAGGGCTCCGTGGAGTGGGCGGGAGAGGGCTCCGTGGAGTGGGCGGGAGAGGGCTCCGTGGAGTGGGCGGGAGAGGGCTCCGTGGAGTGGGTGGGAGAGGGCTCCGTGGAGTGGGTGGGAGAGGGCTCCGTGGAGTGAGTGGGAGAGGGCTCCGTGGAGTGGGCGGGAGAGGGCTCCGTGGAGTGGTCGGGAGAGGGCTCCGTGGAGTGGGCGGGAGAGGGCTCCGTGGAGTGGGTGGGAGAGGGCTCCGTGGAGTGGGCGGGAGAGTGCTCCGTGGAGTGGGCGGGAGAGGGCTCCGTGGAGTGGGCGGGAGAGGGTTCCGTGGAGTGGTGGGAGAGGGCTCCGTGGAGTGGGCGGGAGAGGGCTCCGTGGAGTGGGCGGGAGAGGGCTCCGTGGAGTGGGCGGGAGAGGGCTCCTTGGAGTGGGCGAGAGAGGGCGCACGGGTGGATGATGGGGCTCACCTGACACGTGCTGCGACCGCCGGCGCCCTGCGCGCAGATGGTGGACGCGCGCACGTTGAGGAGCCCGTACGTCTGCCGGCACACGGCGTTCGAGATGATGCTCAGGTCCACGTACTGCAGCTGCGGGTTCACGGAGTTGGAAGCTGCAACCACAGTCATTCTCTTCATAGGCCAAAGGCCAAAACATCATTTGTACAAATGCTACGAAGGACTTTTCCAATTTTATCATGTACATGTCATATTAGGCGATTAGCGGTCTTAATGTAAAAAATTTCGTTTCCCCAAGAGAAGACCAGTAATTGTTGCATTTTACAAATTTGGTTACTAAATCATATTACAGTTATTACGTGTATCATAAAACAAATTTGAAGTACTTCAGCATTTATTTTGTGTTATTTAGTACGAGTTTAATAATTTTAACACTGAAACAAAAGGCTAGAAATGTATGTCACAAGTTCACCATTCCTACACCTTACGTGGCACGGTATATCACATCAGCACAACATATATGAATACAATTAGAATGGCTTTTAACTTGTTTGTTGAGCATATTGTTCCACCAAAATTCTCATTAATTTTCTTGTTAATAGCAAAATATAATTTGTACATTTCTACATATAATTAAATTGCACATATTATCTTCATGAGACTTACCATCTGACGCCTTTCCCCATCCACTGACACGCGCAACAACTCCCTCGTAAAGGTCGCCCCCCGTGGCCAGGCTAATGGGCTGCACCAGGTCTGGAAGCAAGAGAAGAAGCGGCTGTTAATTGAACTGTGGAAGAGAGGATTGTGGCGGAAGCGAGGAGTCTGGACACGCACCGCTGAGAGGCACGTCTTGACCCAGGTCGAGAAGGGCGACGTCGTTGGGCGCCAGTGGAGGCAAGTAGCCCGAGTGCACCACCTTGGCCCTCGTCGTCACCACAAGGCGCCCAGCTTCAGCCGCGCGGCCGATGTCCTGCGCTCCCAGGTACACGGTGAAAGAGCTCACCCTGCGACGCAACAAAACAAATATTCCAATTCAGGCGAACGCACGAATCTCACATTTCAGACAAAAAATCATACGCTTTTCAACAGAACATTCTCTGTCGCGAGTCTCTACATTGTGGCGCGGCGCGGCGATGGTGTAACGGTTAGCGTTTCGGACTGTTGTACCCAAGTTGGCGGGTTCAAACCGGATCGAAGCCGTGGATTTTTCAGGGCGAAAAAATCCTTCGTACGCCTTCCTTCGGAGAGGAAGTAAAGCCGGCTGTCCCATGTTAGTAGATTTACTTGCATGTAAAAGATCCTCAAGCCTAAATGTCGCCTCTGAGCTAAATTCCAAATCGCCTGTTTCTCGCCCGAGAAATACCTCCTTTCTCTGCTAGTTGGTGAAAGGAGCGTAGCGAAATTTACGTGGTCAGACGGAAGAGCAGGCCTGAGTCCTAATGGCCTGAGTCTCGCCACGTAAAATAAGGAATTAATTCAATTCAATTCAATTGTGAGAGCTCACCTGATGGCGCAGTGAGCGGCAGTGAGCACCCAGCGTGGGGAGATGAGCGAGCCCCCGCAGAAGGAGCCGCCGTCCAGGTAGAGCGCCGCCTGGTGCGGGAACTGGCCGCGCGAAGCCTGTATTCCATTGACGATGCGCGCGCCAGGGTACTTGGGCGCGCTCTCTGCAACACACGCGCCAGTTACAACAACATGCCCCACTCACCAGCAGCCGCTCCTCAAATAGAACACCGACTTACCGACGGGGTCCATCTTCAGGAGAGGCACGGGGACGACATTGCTGTGGTTGACCACTGGAGTGGGCTCGTCAATCTCCTTTGGGAAAGCCTGCAAAATGAGTGTACGATTTTAGGATCTGTTAATCTACTAGCTCTTTAATGAGAGTGGGCTCATCAATATCCTTTGAGATAGCCTACAAAATGAGTGTACGTTTTTAGAATCTGTTAATCTACTAGCTCTTTAATGATTGGATTGTAATTTTGCTCGTGTTAGCCGCAATAAACTGGCGTACGTTTAATTTGGTAGTGGTAATATCAAATTCGGACAGGACCATACCAGCTGTCCAGGACGAGCCTAAATATGAAAGCATTGTATATTTCAACGATATTAGTGATGTGTATCATAAGTAAGTAACATTTGGGAATGAAGGACTATCATTTCGACTGAAAAGTTAACTTGCAATGTAATATGCATTTGAGATACACGTTTATAACAAATGTTTCTAATGATCTACCATTTTAATGCTTTTTCATGTGTCTCGTTTCAAAATAGGGACATTATCCCCAACATTCTGTCTAATAATATGAACTGCCATCAATTTCATGTTTAAAGATTGGTATTTTAAGTTGCGAAAATTTTTTGAATGTTTTATAAAAATTTTTAAAACTTATTTGACAATTATTATATCAAAGGATATTTTAAAGTCAATAACTTAATAGCCTACGTGATTATGAAATAAAAAATTGAATGCATTTATTTTCGAAATATTTAATAAAATCTTAAAGAACATACCTGACAGGCTACTACGACCAACGCCAAAATCAGCAGAGACTTCATTGCAACAAAAGTGTTCCTTTGCCAATCGTAGAGGTGCTTCGACTGAGGAGTGATTTATTAACGTTCTTTTATATCATTCCCAAGTTGGGGAAATAACAGAAATATCATTTACGATAGTCAAGTTTCGAAATCCTCTTATTTTTAAAATCGAACAAGCTGCTGATGTGTTTCCTGTTCACGTATGGAAATTACGCTAGCCTGGTGTACCGCAAGTTTTCAAAATTCCCCATACTTGATTATATTTTATCAGTACCGAATTCAAGTGCTCTTGAGGAAAACAGTTTGATGAATGAATTTTCAAGTGACAGTGCACTAAGATTTAGATAAAACAATGTATAACATGGAAATGTGAAATCAGTTACAAGATAGTTGAGTGGCTTTGTTTACTGCCAATCAAAATCTATATATTTCATGGATAGTTTCATGATTTTATATTTTTCAATGAAAAGTATAATTGTCAGAACAATATCTGAGAAACAAAGATGACCATCTCTCTTTAAAATGAACTGACCTCGAAATACCATTAAAAGTATGATAGAAATTATTTAATTTCGCGCATAAAACTAAATTAATTAGTTAATTCTGGAAGTTGCCGTATTAAATTGTTTATATTTATAGGCATTTCAGCATTCTTTATTTCCCATTAGATCAAAGTTCTCGGGGTCCGACTTCTCTGCGAACATTGTACTAAGAATGAAGCATATAAATATACTGCACATGAATAACCCAAAATAACATGAACCCAAATAAAATACTCGCCTATAACTCAAACTAATTATAGTAATTAACGACAGAGATAATTGCACGAGTGTTACGTTCAAGAAATCAAGCGACGAGAGGAGCGCCTTTTCTTATTTACGAGTGTAATTATTCTCCTTTTCCACAAGTTAGGTTCAATATTTTTTTCGTGTCCATTTAAAAATAATTTAAATTTTGGTAAATTTATGCACATCTTAATCAATCGAGGCATACATTTGAAAACATTTCTCCTAAAAAAGTCCTATTGAACATACTTCGAATGAAATATTAGAAGAAGCTGACAATCCTTCTCATTAGGAGTTAGGACAGATATGAGAGGGATTACGTGCATAAATATTGGCAAGTAAAGAATGCGAGTTTGACTCACTTTTTTTTAGATAGGTTAATCACAACTGACGTTTATATTTTTTACTTATGTGATATATGAGGCCCAATTTTATACATGTAAAACATTTTATTTATTCATGTCAAATAATTTATGTTGTTCCATTAGTTTGATAAGTAATTTGTAATGTACTTTTTTGTTCATGTTTCATGGCTGAGAAGAAATATCTTGGCTTAACCAGCGTTATAGTAACTTAGCTAAACTATTTTGATCCTCTATCTGAATTCTGATTGGTAGTTATGGAGTTTGAATAACACAATGGAAATTAAATTTCATGCTTGCAATAAACATCAACGAATTTTCAGGGAATGAATGAGCATATTTAGATAACTCAAGGAAAAAGTATTTTAATAAATACAGTCTTCACAAATACTGAACATAATATAGTATTTGTATATATGAATACACAATACAACAGTTCTTTACAAACCAATAATATTGAAAAGTTACTGTTCCATAACGCAACACGTAAAAATTGTATACGCTGTGATCGCAAGAAATGGTCTACTAGTGTCGGATTCAGGGGGGGCTTAGTTTTCGTTTGTTACCTTCTTTTATTTGGCAAAATTGATTTAAATATTTATTTATGCTAGAATTATGCAATTATTTAAAAACTATTTTCATAGTATCATATATACACTACAAAAATCATATGCCATATATAATTACAAATATTTATTTAACAAAAATTTATTATGCCCCCCTCCAAACTGATTGGCTGGATACACCCCTGCAGTGTTTGAAAATCTTGTATGTGTCTTCATCCAGAATACAAACGCTTGAAACTTACAATAATATACAAGGTTCATTATTTATTTTAAAAAACTACGGTCGTTCCGGGAAAATGCTATTTTGAACGCTGATTATAAGACCTCTTGAGAAAACCTGAAGATTGTATGAATTCATATATTGTTAGCTGTTCGTCAATTCTAGGTAGTTGAAACAACATATTATCATTGCAGTACATTGTTGCTACATTGTAGGAGTTGTTTAAACCTTTTGTTGTCCTGTAAAAACACATTTCATTCGCTAGAAACCTTTATAAGAAAGCCTCTCATCCAAATAATGAAGCTCGGTTGAGCAATATTCGGTGCAGTAAAATCGTTATTCTCGTTAATTGCATGCTAATGATAATTGTTATGAGTTGTTACGTTATGTTATGTTAAGAGTTATTACGATATTTTTATTATTACGATTACTATATTGTTATGAGTTACTACGACTGAAGTACGCTTCTAGAGCACTGAATAATAATCTTACATTTATCTGAAGAGCACTAAACATCACCCTTGGAAATTCATTGGTCTGTCTGAAGAGCACTTGAAACCGGCTTTGATAAAGTATATTTCCCAAACGTCACTGGAGTTTTTAAAATTAATCATTCATCTTGTATAATTCCCACGCTTAACATAAAATAAGCCAATCCACACGTTTAATCTTCTCAACAATGAGTTTTGTAATATTTAAATAAATAAATAGAAAATAAATATAAATAAATAAATATATATATAAAATAAGGACAGATGTCATTTGCTTAATTACAGACAGATTAATTGAACATATTGAGGATGTTCAGATACTATATTATTTTTCGTCTTCTGTTTTGTCAACCAATAATTAGATAAACCTTAACTTTTCGCCACACTTACAAAAGTAAGTATTCTAACTACCTTCTTGATAAGTTGTTGTTCATTGCAAACAATGTCAAGTCTGACGCGATTCAGACAGAATTAATTTCGATTGAAAAAATAGCGATATAAAATAATGTAAACTTTTTTAAACTGCTCCAAATTGTTCTATATTTTCCAAAGATAATAAAGTTTGTTTACTAATCAGGCATAGAGTCCATTTTCATTAAAACACCTGTATTTTTAAAAATTTAAAAGTTTAAAAACAAGGATTGAAGATTGTTTCAGAAAAAAATGATTAATAAATATTTCGGGCACGTCAGCCTGCTAGGGTGAGTCCCGTGAATGTTTAACCCACGAGGTGGTGGTGATACACGAGGGGTGGCCGAAACGTTTCTAACCTAACAAAGAAATCATGACAAATTTCATAATATAATTTTTAGTTTTCATCATAATAACCTTGTACACTAATACCATTGCGGGCACGATCACACAACTTTCGCAAACATTCCAACAAAAGGTGTTTGGCTTTGAGCCTAACCACGAATTCACAGCATCAATCATCACTGTCACATCATCACTATCACATCATCACTATCGCATCATCACTATCGCATCATCACCGTCACCTCATCACTGTCACATCATCACTGTCACATAATCACTGCCACATCATCACTGCAATATCATCACTGCCACATCGACGTTCTTTTAGGACCTTTTCGAGGAGTGGGAAAATAAAAACGTCTGATGGATGAAAATCAAGAGTGTGTAGCCGATGACGTCACAATTCGAACCCGCAGTCATGCGGAGTTTTCTAGGTTGCGAAGACTTTGTTGTCCTGATGCAAGAGACCACCGCGCGCGAAGAAAAGAAACTGTTCTCATCCCCAAAACATCCACAATCATGTCGCGAGCCCGTCCAAGGGAGATTCCAAATGCAACCTCAATCCTGCGTTATCGTATCGTAAATTGCAGACACTTTTTCATCTGTGCCAACGGTGAAGGGCCTCCCACTCCTTGGCGCATCTTCCTCTCAGGCGCTTCCTCGTTTGAAGTCGGACAACCGGTTTTTCAGTCGCAAAATACGAAGCATTGTCCCCAAGTGTCTTTTGGATGTCCTCCACAATTTCCTTCGGTGATATTCCCTTCAAATGAACATATTCAAAAACGGCATGATTCACAATTTTCTCCGTACTCGCCATTTTACATACGTAATGATATTCAACGCACTCTAGCGACACAGCTCTCGCGATCTCGAAATTTCACTTGCACGTTCATGAAGGATCCTAATTAAAGCGATTAGTGTCGGTTGCACGAAATATTGCAATAACTATCTCGGGCTAGAAACTTTTCGACTGCCCTTCGTACAGCGCTAAACTAAGTATCTAAGCAGAAGATGGATTACTTCTTCTAGGTATTTCTCTCTAGTGGAGCCGGGACAAGCTGCAAGCTTCCGACTGGGGACCAGGCATGTGTGGTAGTATAGTATAAGCATATAATGCATGTAAGTGTGTGTGTGTGTGTGTGTGTGTAAGTGAAGAGAAGATCCGAAAGAGGAAGGAAATATCACGCACAGTTTGTTAGGGTACTGATCCGGCATTCGCCTGGTTTTGTTCGTAGAAACCACGGAAAACTACCGATCAGAGCAGCCGGCCGCGACTGAACAGCGACTGAATTGGACAGCTATCTAGCTAGTGTCGAAAATCCTGCCACAGTCCTCACTCGAACCTAGGACCTCCCAGTCAGAGGCTCTGCAGTGGCATCAGCTGATGCCCGGAATCACATCTCCCGGTCAAATCGGTTACAATTTTTACAGTAAATTTTCTCTTCGTAAGTATCCAGAAAACGGTGTATACCATTTTCGGCGAACTCTGTATTGTCGTTAATTGCAAAGAGTTAACATTGCAAAAGTAATTTCAATTAGAAAATAGACATTTTTGTTCTTGTTTTAAAAACTCTGTTCTAAAAAATTAGATATTTAAGCAAGGTCATGAACAATTTTTTAGTAAACGAGTAGTTTTCAAGTGATTTCCACTTGATGTTAATACAAATGTTAACAAAACATTTTCTCAATAAACGTTCAAAATGTTTTTCAACGACTAGGACAATCAACGCTTAAAAATGGTGCAGGTATCATTTTGTTGAACTTTCTGAATTTTTGAAAATTGCTTATTTATAAATTAAGAGAAAAAGAATGTTTTGTATCACCCCTAGTTTCTTGCCTACTTTTTGTAACAATAGACAACAATACACAAATTTAGTGGCAGGCAGTCATTTTGATTTTAACATTGTAAAATAAAAATAAATAAACGCACTTTATAACTCTGGTGCTTCGTTGAGTTAGTTTATCAAGTGATGATAATAATTACTAGTGATGACTAAATTACCCGTTACCAATAATGCGAAAAGGTATATGCTGTTGTAGCGCCATTATAGTTTATAAATCATATCTTTCTAATATTTATTATATTGTCTTATCATCGTAGTCATTTTTGGTGTGTTTTATGAAATATAATTAACAGTAATAAGATAATTTACTTGATATATTAATATTAGAGTGTATTTTACTTTACCGTATACGTACGGATATAAAGAGTAATATACGTACGTAGTATAGGAAAGTTATGTAATGCTGCGGAAACTCGATTTCGATATTTTAACTGACGTACACGGTTTGGGGCCCCCACATGCCGAAAACGTGATGTTTTCAAAACGTCCGTCAGTCCGTCCGTCAGTTCGTCCGTCCGTCCGTCCCCGTCCGTCCGTCCCCGTCCGTCCGTCCCCGTCCGTCCGTCCGTCCGTCCGTCAGTCCGTCAGTCCGTCCGTCAGTCCGGCCGTCAGTCCGGCCGTCAGTCCGGCCGTCCGGCCGGCCGTCCGTCCGGCCGTCCGGCCGGCCGTCCGTCCGGCCGTCAGTCCGGCCGTCAGTCCGGCCGTCAGCCCGGCCGTCAGCCCGGCCGTCAGTCCGGCCGTCAGTCCGGCCGTCAGTCCGGCCGTCAGTCCGGCCGTCAGTCCGGCCGTCAGTCCGTCCGTCAGTCCGTCCGTCAGTCCGTCCGTCCGTCCGTCCGTCCGTCCGTCCGTCCGTCCGTCCGTCCGTCCGTCCGTCCGTCCGTCCGTCCGTCCGTCCGTCCGTCCGTCCGTCAGTCCGTCCGTCAGTCCGTCCGTCCGTCCGTCCGTCAGTCCGTCCGTCAGTCCGTCCGTCAGTCCGTCCGTCAGTCCGTCCGTCAGTCCGTCCGTCAGTCCGTCCGTCAGTCCGTCCGTCCGTCAGTCCGTCCGTCCGTCCGTCCGTCCGTCCGTCAGTCCGTCCGTCAGTCCGTCAGTCCGTCCGTCCGTCAGTCCGTCCGTCCGTCCGTCAGTCCGTCAGTCCGTCAGTCCGTCCGTCAGTCCGTCCGTCAGTCCGTCCGTCAGTCCGTCCGTCAGTCCGTCCGTCAGTCCGTCCGTCCGTCCGTCAGTCCGTCCGTCAGTCCGTCCGTCAGTCCGTCCGTCAGTCCGTCCGTCAGTCCGTCCGTCAGTCCGTCCGTCAGTCCGTCCGTCAGTCCGTCCGTCAGTCCGTCCGTCAGTCCGTCAGTCCGTCCGTCAGTCCGTCCGTCAGTCCGTCCGTCAGTCCGTTCGTCAGTCCGTTCGTCAGTCCGTTCGCCAGTCCGTTCGTCAGTCCGGCCGTCAGTACGGCCGTTTGGTATCTGTGAACACCTTATTGAATTTCTGAGTACATGTGAATTAAATAATGCCATATAAAGTTTCTCGAAATCTTTACCGTTTTCGGTGAAAACTAGCTCAAAATTCCGCATTTTCAGAAACGCTCAAACACTGTTTTCTCAAAAACGGTTCCAATTTTTTTCCAAACATGTCGAACGGGTAGTACTAATTCCACTCTTTAATATGACGTAAAGCTCATTTGGTGAATTTTTTGTTTTTTCAAAAATTACACAAATGTATTTTTTTAAATATCTCTCACGCTGGTAATATGCACATTTCCAACAATTTGTTAACACTAGTGTATTTGTAAGTGAAAGTACTTAAAATGTACTGAAAAGAACTTTAAATTTCGAATTTAAAGTAGCGCTTAAACGCCAGTTTTTTTTAATTCTTTAAAGAAAATTGCCTTTTAGGACGAGCTTTTACTGTCCTTTAATATTATTAAAATAATATTTTCACTCTACAATTAAGAAACCGAAAAATTAAGAAATTGTGAAAAAAATGTACTTTGGGCGGAGATACATGGGATTTGGCAAAGGTATGTGGCAAGTCCGAGTAGCTAGTCGAGGCCAAAGGAAATAGAAAACTAATACAGGAAAGTCTGTGCCATTCTGTAGTGCCACTAGTTCATAAGTAAGGTTGATACACTATAACAATATTACTCAAACAATAGTTTACATTATTGTATAAGCATTTTAATGATTTGTTTGTATTCTGAATATAGTATTGACACGATAAGTATTTTTGAATTTTGTAGCCCTGTAGATGGAATTACTTATTCCGAAACGTGGGCCGACTTGAATATTTTTTATGCAGGGTTTTGTTTTTCTGACCAAATCTTATTATCGTCAACTGTCTGCGAATAATTAATAGAATCAGTCTGCAACTAAAAAACTACAGCAGCAGAAATGCTGCCATCAAGTGTTCGGTAAATGGGGTGTCTTAGAGCAGCAAAGATTGCTTTTGTGCAACACACATGTGAATACTGAAGTTTCTTTCTTCCTAGTTGCATGTCATCGGCATAAAAGTGTTGCATGTCGTTAAAATAAAAATACAGTGGAAACCGCAGGTATGAGAAATTGCGGATCAGAATATTTGCATTTTCAGTCAAAATTGAAACTTTCATTGTTTTTTATTTTATTTTTCCCATCTAATGATGCACAGAAGTCCACCTCTTTCATAGCCAAAGAATGCTTAGTTTTCTGCCAGTTTAAGCGTATATTCGAAATTAGTAGTATAGATTTTGCCCTCATGATCAGAAGTGATCCACTTTAGAAATTTTGACTCCACTGCACTGGCTCAAACTACTGAGTAATTTATTCAAGGCAGTTGACACGCAACATGCAGATTCATTCATAGTTCTAAAATATCTGAGAGCAGGTGACGCTGACAAAAAAGAGTACTTATAACCACAAGGTCAGAGCGATCTAAAAGGAAAAGCTAATATCGATTAATAAATTTTAACAACATATATCTCAATAGTTGAAACATCTCAGGAGAGGGAAAATACGTTGCAATGTTTTCATGACAATCTTATACAAAATGTGACCAATTTCCAACATTTAAAAAAATTCTAATTAATTGAAATGTGTCGTTAGAATTCTATACAAGATGATTTTATTTTTCAGGTGACATTATTATCTCCAAACAGCCAAATTTTCAAACACGTGTTGTTTAAAATTCAGCCGTCAATATTCTGTTCGGCTCTTATCAGTTTGTAATTCCCAATCAAAAATCAGATAACCCATCACACGAGGTGATCGGGATTAAACTAGACGTGAACACTTAAGAGGTTTCCGAGTCACAGATTTTCCCAAAGTGCTTGACTTTAGAGCGAAGGAATTGATATAAAAGAACTGCTCAGCAGAAACCTCGTTCAGTTGTAGCGGTTCTTTGTTTGAGAAGAATTTGCCTTTGCAGCCATGAAGTTTCTCATCGTTGTCGCCCTGGTGGTCGCAGCTGTTCAGGTAAATTCGGTACTGAAGTGAAAGTATGAGTGGTTCTTTTACGAGATGGTTTTCTTTTCAGTGTGACGACAAATTACTTGAGACCGGTTGGTCGAACTCTCAACCGTAAAAACATCAGTTAATATCGTTTACTCAGATCTCATATCTTCTTATTAAAATTTTCCATCAAGATACAACAATTATCTTTGTAATAGGTAAATTCATAATACAAATTAAAGTATTTAGTGTTAACAACCAAATTTGTAAGTTTTACAGTAAACTTGCACACTAAAACGATTTTATTGTAGTAGTGAATGAGAGGGTGACTTCACTATGATGCTTTCAAACTTAAATTTGCATTAGAGAGGAATATTTAAAACCAAATTAAAATATTGGCCAGGCTTCTGATTGTAATCAGAATTGCACTTCATTAAATTTTGTTTAATTCTAACAATACGTGTTTGAAAAAACAAATAAAAATGGATGTAAGTATGGTAAATAAAACATTGCTAATGATCGTTTCGATCGCGAAGCGATCATCCTCAGAGCTAAAATTAGAATTATCGAAATAAAACTAAATTAATACATGAATTATAAACAATTAGGGATAAGTTAATGCAAATATTATATACATAATATAGACATTGCATTCCAGATACGTAAGCAAACTGGGTCGTACATACCTGAGGAGGGGTCGGGCCAGCGAAGACCATTGGAGTTAGGGGGAGGGGTTAGGGATGTACACTTTGTGCTAATTGTAGCAGATGTGAAGAGAGTTCAGGGATGTGTTGGTTAAGAGACGTCATGTTCTGTTTTTTTTTTTTTTTGAGGATGTTGTGTGTATGTAGGGATTCTAATTTTATTCTGTTTCAATACCTGTTTTCAATTTCTATAATTCGGAAATTTATGTGTTTATCACATGTGTGTTTGTTTAAACTTAAGTGATCCACGAAGGGTGAGACTGTGGTAGTGTTGTTTTTCCATGCTTGTTCGTGTTCTTTGATTCCGTGTGAATTTTTGGCCTGTTTGTCCAATGTGTACGGCATTACAGTTGTTGCCAGTGAGAGCATAGACGCAGCATAAGGAGGTAGGTAGTATTGGGTTTTTAGTTGGATAGTGTTTTATGTAATGCACGAGTGTTGTTGAAAGTAGTTTTGAGACCGGATTTATTGAGTGTGGCGGCTATTTTAAGAGAAAGGGGTCCTACACAAGGGAGCGAAAGTAATGAATAGTATGCAGAATTAAAATCATTAATATTATATTCTCAACCATGGTCTCATACATTGCGTTCAAATGAGCTTAAATGCTTTCCTCTTCAGTCTCCAACAACGTCAACTTCTCACATAATTACCACGCTGTCTGCTGGGAGTTCAAAGCTAGCAAAACTAAAGTAATTATTCACAACTGCTTTCGTGTTTGATTCTGACCACCACATACACAGTAATATAAATGTTTTAATAAACAAATGTTCTTACTTTCCAGGCGTATATCCAGCCCAGTGATGTCATCCCTGTTCCCCATTTGAAAGTCACCCCCGTTGGTAAGAACGCCTCATTTAACAACCGTTTCCTACATTCACGATTGTGCCCCAAGGTCTAGTTATTGAGTTTGTTTCTTTTAATTATTTTTTACGTAGAGGGCGCTCCCAAGTATGCGGACTCTCGCATCATCAACGGCGTGCAGGCCTCCCGCGGCCAGTTCCCGTACCAGGCGGCGCTGTACCTCAACGGCAACGGTTTTTGCGGAGGCTCCCTCATCTCCACTCGCTGGGTGCTCACCGCTGCCCACTGCGCATTTGGGTGAGCGCTCTGTACATCTGTTATGCCCCAAAAGTGCATAGAAGTAAACAAGTAACAACACTTTAATCAATTAAGTTCGTTCAACTTCAACAATTCAAATCGTACCGTAGGCGCCCAATCCTCCATTAGAAATAGCAAAGTTCTTAGTGTAGTTGTTCCCACCAGATGTACCAGTCCAGAGCGCAGCCACTGTATTCCAAAAGAGTTGTACCAAGTTTGTCATAGGCAGAATGTACTCGTACACACGCTTGTCAGCACTATGCTGCTTATCTTGCTGACTGCCTTCCGATCACATGTCGCTCTTTGATAAATCCGAGGACGCAGCTATAGACGCGCCTCTTGCTCCCGTTGCTGTGACTGCCCGTTCCCGTTCCCTTCGCTTCACTTAGCAAGCCCCAAGAACGCGCTGCTCTGCTGCGCGCGCGCCAAATATGGATGTTCCTTCTGATATATGTGACTCAAACTCAGATGTCAAACGCAAGATTTCGGCCCAAACTGCCCGTGGGTGTCCGCTGCAGTGGCTCGTTTGGCACTCCACTTCCACGAAACCAGACTTTCCCCTCAATCACCTATGCAGGTACGACCTCCACTCCCCACATCACGCCTTCTCCAGGACTAATTCCACAACCAGCGGGCCACACCGTTGGTCTGCTGGTGAGCGCTGGCGCGGGTCACACTAAGAAGGCCACACACTTCACCAGCCCGTCTGAACATAATTCGTGTCGATGTTTTTATTTATTTCCATTTCTTAACATTCTTGGGGAAGCGATGATTATGATGCCTTCGACATCAAAAGCTTCTTATTGAACAAATAAAACGCCGGCAAATACGCTGTTAATTTGACATAGTTGCACAATGTCAATCTGCCGTTCAATGAATTCAACGAGTTTTCAGAGTCGTTAAACACACGTTGGTGAATCACTTTCTTTAATTCTCTATAAATTATTGTATTGAGGTAAAATTAGACGAAAAATATTGACTAATTTGTCCGCCGGACAATATTACAAAATTCGTTTCTCCGGACATGAATAAGCTCAACATATTCCTCTCATTCATGAAGTGCAATAACCTTGATAGATCAGAATTGTGTAACATTGTTTCACTCTTCGTATTACACTTGATCTTAGGACGCACGTGGGTGCTAAAGTAAGTACTTCAACTTCAAGCTGATAAAATTCCGATTTAGAAAGAGCGAAGTAGATCAAACAATCGAAGCAATACTAATTTAGTACTCTAGGCCTCCTTCTCCCTTCAAGGATCAAAAATTGCAGATGGGTGCGAGTAAAGATTCGTGATCGGTGCGAATTAGATTAGATTTTATATGGAGATTGTATTGTGGATGTGTTCGGAAGGGTTATGTAAAATGTATAGTCACTCAAAACCTTTAAGAATAATCTGTCTAGAAATAGGTTTACATTAATTATTCATTCTGTTCCTTGAGGGGTCAAAAATAAAATATAAAATAAATCTTCAAGTTGATTTTTCCCTTATGTGAGGAAACTTGAGAATGAGGGAAAGATTTCGGAACATGTATGCGGGAATGTAAAATATATATTTAATATCCTTCCCTAAGAACTTTTCCAGTTTTTCCATAAAGTGATATATTTTTACGCCTCAAAATGTTCCGAAAACGAAACTCCTTCCTATGGTGAGAAGCATAGTTCTCCACGCTCATACTTTTCAATCTCAAAGTTTTAGAAAGTTTTAGAAAAATTAGAAATTTGACAGAAAGTGAAACGAACTTCTTCCTCGAGACAGAGCAAACCGAGTCTATTCTCAATGAAAGATCTAAATATTTTAGTCTTGCACCCGTTCTTCAGCCTGAATTACGGTCAAGGTTACTCTAAGTTCGTAACGTTCACTAACTACTGATGAAAATAAAATAAAATCTGGACATCTAATCTAACAAATTCAAGGCCACATTTATATTCGGATACCTCCGTGCTAAACCATATTCTTTAAACTCAAGCCAATGGCCTCATTCTGCTGTAGTTTACTTTGCAAGTGAAAATAATTAAACTATACTTCTTGGTTATTATAATGAAAGTAAAAATTAATCAATTCGTTTAGTAATATCCTAATGAACATAAAATGTTCAATGGTAACAGGATCAACTACAGAGGTTCATTTAAACAAATTTCCATAAAAGAACCCCTGAAACGATCTGCTCTTAGTAAAGTATCAATTATGCTTCGCTCTAATGCCATGTAAATGGTACACCCATGTAAATAGTCAGGAATCAAGCCTGTATCAATTATTATTCATCCTAATTTCATGTATCCTAATGGTCTATCCATGTATCAGATCTGTACCAAATATCCTTTGCCGTAATCTCATGTAAATGGATTATCCATGTAAATGGTCAAGTATCAACCCTCCTTCGCCCTAATGCCATATAAATGATCTATTCATGTAAATAGTCAAGTATGAAGCCTGTATCAATTACGCTTCGCCCTAATGCCTCGCGTGTTATGGCTTGCAGCATCACCTTCTTCACCGTGTTCCTGGGGGCGCACGACATCAGCTCCGCCAGCGAGGAGGGCCGCGTCGTCGTGACTACGAGGTCGAAGATCGTGCACCCCGGCTACCTCGTCCTCCTTCCGCCCAACGACATCGCTCTCATCGACCTGGGCCAGGATATGCCACTCAGCAGTAAGTATTAAACAGGCAACGTCCCTTCTGCATATAAGAAGCCATTAAAGGGTTAGGATTTTGTACGACTTATATGATGCAATAGACAGGCGAATTGAAATTGGTTCTTGGGCTTCACCGTCTTATTATTATCGATATGAGAGGGTCACGTGGGGGAAAATTATTTTCAAATTTTAAATTTTTTGTTGCCTTGATTTTTAGTACACCTTGAAGCCTATACTTTGGCAAGTTTCACTAACGATTGCGTATTCCTCTGTTGAACAAGTTGAATTTGAAACATCCTTGGTGTTAACGGATGCTTTCCTTATAACAGTACTTCGTCTTCGTTACAGACCTGGTGCAGCCCATCGCTCTGGCGACCGGCGACGACCTCTTCGAAGGAGCCGCTGCCCGAGTCAGTGGATGGGGGAAGACCTCTGATGGTAGGTACCCTTTCTTTTCCTTCTAGAAGGTAATATTTTTACACACTATATTTACATTAGAACCCATGCCTTCTGAAAACTATATATTTAGTTCAATCATGTATTTTTCATGTTGGACCACTAAGAACCTGTTTCATAATCACACATTTGAGTAGATACTTGTAAAAATTGTCGAAAGGGAAGAAATGATTTCTAGATCACCTAAATTCCATAACAATCAGGGATTTAAACTGAAGTAGTATTTGACTATTAGAATAATTCCATGTCCCTGGTCAGAGAAGAACGTATTGTGTCTGAAATTTAATTTAATACCTTAGCGAATAATTTAATATTTAATTGCAATAATGATAGAATGTGCGTGCTTCATGACGTAGTTTGCATTGAATGCTTCACAAGTACCACATTAACGGAGACAATTCTAAGGTTATTTATTACAGTACGAACTTAATCCGGTTTAGAACTATCCTCAAACGAAGCTCGCACAATTATTAAACATTATCACATAATTTACCTTAAAATACACGTAGTAAGTTGAAGTTCTTGCTGGTTTTGTTATGCAGCCAGCAACGCCGTGAGCCCCACGTTGAACTACGTGGACCTGAGCATCATCTCGAACGCCGAGTGCCGGCAGACGTTCGGCCTGCTCAACGTGCGCGCCTCCACCATCTGCGCGCAGGGCGCCGGCGGCCGCAGCTCCTGCAATGTAAGCCATTGCGAAGCCTGAGGTGCTCCAGCAGCACATGCTTTCTCGCTTTATTTTAAAAGGCTACGCAACAATATACTCCTTCACAAACCTTCAAAAATGTTTCCAATCAGCAATATTTTAGCTCCGCATCCAGATTTGTTCTCAGGTCTTTCGAGTCTACACACCAATCACGTACCCTCCACACCACTTCTAAGACAATTATAGGTTTTTCTAGCAATTAGAAAAGTGATGAGTCATTGCGATACGCTGAAAAATTTTAAACTCTTGCAACTTTCAAAAATTCATAGATTTTACCAAAAATGAGGCTGCGCACATTTTAAAGATTTTTTCATGATATTCTACGGTAAAAATCAATTTTAAAAGTTTAGCAATTAAAAGTTAGAAAATTTCGAAAATGTTGAACTTTATATAAAGTATCCCAACAATCAAACTACTCTTTTCAAATTCGAATTCGTTCATAGTGATCGAGGAATATCAATTTTGGAGAAAATCGCCTGAAAATTTAAAGAACTCGCGTTGACCATAGACAGTGAGACAGACCTTTTCCCGTGAATCAATTTTTGATTTCAAGGACCCATACAACAGGAATTCTGACTACACAACGTATTAGGGGAAAATGTTACTATAAATAGAAACAATATTTATTCACTTTTTCATTACCAAGGTCCGACCAAACCTGTTTTTCTTTCGAAAAATCATCGATTTCCGCTGCAGAATTACAATGCTTCCTCTTTACAATGTAAACATAGTAAGACGGGAAAGTATAATAGAGCGGTGGCTGTTAGAATTGTAGTGGGTCAAAGACAACCACTGCCGAGACAGATTTCTAGCGAACGACTGATTCGATCAGGTTTCTGTGGGTTCTCCAATTAGTGGCAGGGGAAAGCCGGAGCAGTTCCCTAACAAACGACCCATAAACAGAGAGCGACATTTTCCTTCCTCATGGTTGTCCTCTTCTCTCTGCTTACACACAGACTTACGTGCACAACACTACTAACCATCGGGAAACCAGTCGGAAGATAAGAGCTCGTCCCCGCTGGGGCGGCGCCCCGCTGGGGGATACCTAGAAGGGGAAAACCTCGCAATCCAAGTGTTAGTCAGCGCCGGATCTCACGTTTAAGCGTGGACGCTACACTGCCACCTCACTGACTACAACATGCCCTACGCGTTCGGGACTAAGAGCTTCAGTGGTCGGCGTAACAGGTATCAGTACTACTCACTTCCGGGCTAAAATCAACCGCCACGGCGAGCACGGCGAAAGCTCTGGCATCACGCTCGCGATCCTTGCAGAACTAATTTCTCGGGCCGCGAGGCGGTGTAATCACTACGAAGTGTTTGCACGGTGAAGCGTTACAGCGATGGAAAGCACTATCGATCTTCTGCGCATGAGCAGATCAAGTTTTGCATCACTTTTGTGCATCTGCGCATGCGCAGAAGATCGAGATGAGAGTCGATTGTCGTACGCCATGCCTTGCAGAAACTCCTATTTATCATCATTACATAGTTGACTCCTTTTGCAGATTCAGTTAAATTCTGCGTTTTTTAAATATTTGTATTCAATTATACTACCATCGATAATTACACCCCAACTATCATCTTTCCTTCCTCTGAAGATTATTATATTATCTCCGCTCCTTCATTTCGTAACCATTCAATCCTTACCATAAAGTGTACACCACTTCCACTAGCAATTGTACATGTTTCTTCATTTCCCCTATGAATTGGTGTACTCAATGTCGCTGACAGCCGAAGGAGGGGGTGAGTAGGTTAGGAAGTGATTAGTTGGAGAGTGGCGGGCATACCGGGGATTAGCAGGATACTTCGAGGTTTAAGAGAATAGGATCAATTCTAATCAAAAACACAGTATTTTATTAAGAATACGAGACTTGATATTTCTTTTCTTTTATAAGTGGTGGTGTGGTTGGTGACAGACCAAGTTCAGAAAAGCAAAAATTGGAAACGCGCTTCCTTCTTCGACTTTCGTTCAACTAAACGTAGTAAGATGCCCAGCCTCCTCCTCCTTCTTCTTCTTCTTCTTCTTCTTCTTCTTCTTCTTCTTCTTCTCCGCCTTCCTCCTCCTCTTCTTCTTCTTCTTCTTCTTCCTCTTCTTCTTCTTCTCCTTCCTCTTCTTCTTCTTCTTCTCCTTCCTCTTCTTCTTCTTCTTCTCCTTCCTCTTCTTCTTCTTCTTCTTCTTCTTCTCCTTCCTCTTCTTCTTCTCCTTCCTCTTCTTCTTCTCCTTCCTCTTCTTCTTCTTCTTCTCCTTCCTCTTCTTCTTCTCCTTCCTCTTCTTCTTCTCCTTCCTCTTCTTCTTCTCTTTCCTCTTCTTCTTCTTCTTCTTGGGTGCTACAACCCGATGAGCATCTCCTCAACTATCCTTCTCTTCTTTCTGTATCTTGCTCGCCTCTTTCAATTCTTAGCCCCCAGTGTTTTAGGTCAAGAAGCAGAGTATCCTTCCATCTAACTCGTGGCCTTTCTTTATGACAAGTTGTTAGCAAAATCGGCCCCCAACACACACACAAACTTCCTCAGCTCGCACTGGACACTAACAGGCGCACGAGAGCGCTCGTCCCCTATAGAGCTCACCTGGACCACACTGGACGAGAGGAGGCTCAAATCGTCAGTGCAATCGTAAGAGTAATTCTTGCCTAGTCCACACACGTCTAGTACCTCGTTCGTAAGGGCAGAGTTCTATGGTCTAAAATTTATAAAATACTCCTGAAATTCATGATATATTCTCAACTTGACAGTAGATATGAAATGCTGGGTCGCATAAGCTTTATTTTAAACAAGAAACTATTTTACAACACTATGCATTCTCAGAGAGATCGGCGGTTTTTCTTTACATTAGTACATTTAAAAATCGAATTAAGAACTATTATATTTTCACCAAAATATTTTGATTTTTATTTACTAGTTTATCACTTCAAAAGATTACACTCTAATGATTGTATTATTTCATGAAACTTTTGTGTGGATAATGATAATCGCAGATTGATATTAACGTATTGATGAATAACAATTTCGTGAATTACGTAGATTGCACGTCTCCCCTATACGCGACACGCCGTTTTATGGTTAAATAAATAAAAATGCATTTCCCAAAAGAATCTCCAATAAAAGATATCATAAAAATTACTTCAGCCAAAATTATAAATGACAAGAATTTGTCAACATTGGTGTTGGCGCGAGCGGATCTGGCGTGCTTCCATCGCCTGAAATGTGTTACAGCAGGAAAACAATCTAGATTCCGTGTAAATGCCGTTTTCAATTTTCCGATGTGTCACCCACGGTAATTAGCGGCGGTGAGCATGGGATGGCATTCCCTTTACGCTATCGTGCTTCGAGATCGCTGCTGTCCTGATACTTCGAGTGAAAATGGCAATTATGTGAAACTTCTCGAAATAGGTTAACTAAACGTTAATAGGACCATATAAATATACGGTAGCAACAGCTTGTACATCAATTAAAAAACCATTGTCAGCATACCATTGTTATAATTTTTGAAAGCATAGGGACCAGGACTAAGTGATCAGCTCAGTATTTAATCAAAATTTTCACAACGAAAATGAATTAAAAAAGAATAAGGCATATCAATCATTATTTTCATTTCCGTTGGCAATATTCGACGCATATAATTATTTATTTAACCTGAATGTAGAAAAATCAGAAAAAATAGACTTCGAAAATGTCAGATGTCCATCCATTTGATGGATATTGATCTCATAAAATAATTAAGTAACGTGTTAATAAACATAAAAATACTATGAATTGTGGAATATATGAATAATGTATTTTAATTTCGTTACTTTGACGGCTCTCTTTCATCGCTGGACAAACTCTGAGTTTCCAAGAAAATATAAAATACATATTTTCCTTAATATATTACAAAATTGTTTGTAATGAGTTGACCGTAAAAATAAATTAATGTTTGTTGTTTAAGGATCTTCATTCTTTGACAACTGGTCTTGTTCGATTTTCTTCGCATGGTATTATAGGGTTGCATAATTCTTATGTATGGATTTGTAGTAAACAAGTATTTTTCCCGGTACATTTTATATATAAAATACAATGTTTGTTTATTTCATTGATATTAATCGTGCTTAACGCGCCGCCGTACCGTTCATCCGGTTGCGATTAAACTTTATCAACGTATTGCTTGCACTTCCGGGAAGAATATAGGCGTAGTACGATGGGAATGTTCATATGCCAGAGCACATGAAGCGCGTTGATAATGATTTTATGTCGACTCAAGGGCCGTGATGTGGTCACTTTCTGTCACGGCGCTTTAAGCCAGGCCCTCTAGGCAACCCGCCGCACACTGAAGTACGATTATTAAGGCGTGTTTATTACGTATTTTACCCCCTGCGAATGTAAAATTTCTCCCGGGAGACATGCAGAGACGCAGAGAGAGAAACAAACAGAAACAGAGTGTCAAAGAAAGAGAGAGACACACAAAGAGACCGAGAGAGACGGGGGGAGAGACGCAGAAGAGAGAAGGAACCACACTCAAGAGAAATTCTTTCGTCTATTGACATTTTTGAAGAGCGTAGAAAAAAATGTGATTAACAATCACGTGCCCAGAAGCATGTGAAGTTTAATACGGTGCAATAGCAAAGCATTACCGGGTCCACTAGTAATGCATAAATGATACATTGCAAAACGTTGCAATTTCTTTTGAATTCACAGACCACCCACGCCCTTTCCTTCCTTTTCCTTGCCATATCGTCCCCCATTGCATAAAATTATCCGTTCACTACACTACCATATATTCGGGAGACCAGACGGAAGGTTAGAGCTAGTGTCCCGGCTGGGGTGGTGCCCAGCTAGTGTATAAACTATTCAATCAATCAATCGACACGATATACCATTAGTTCATGTTTACAGGGCGACAGCGGTGGCCCGCTCATCGACCTGGAGTCCGGGAAGCAGATCGGCATCGTCAGCTACGGCTCCGCCGACGGCTGCGAAAGCGGTGCCCCCAACGGCTTCGCTCGCGTCACCTCCTTCATCGACTGGATCTCCCAGAACACCGGCATCACCCTGTGAAAAGGGCATGTGCTCCGAAATATATATTTCCATTAATTTTTGTATTGGTTCTACCAAAATTAATACCAATTAAATGTGTAAAATTTTCTAAAAAAAACAAACTATTTTGTTTTTGAAATTTTGAATCTGTCTTGAAATTGTTTTAATAAATTTGTTACCCCTACTATGTTGCTTTTTCATTGTTTTTCTTCTTCTTCTCCTTCTCCTTCTTCTTCTTCTTCTAGTGATGTTGCTACATCTACTTTAAAATTATACCGCAACCGCCCGCTTGGAAACACTCCAGACCTATCCTCTTCCGTTGGTAAGCTGCCCGACTTAGTCAGCGGTTGGGCGATGCAGCAAGAACGCAAATACTTCTAATGCCTGTTTGCGCTATCATTTAAACTGCAAGTTGCCAAACTAGGAAGGAAAATGAGGAAATTTTGAGAACTTGTTAGAAAAATGAATGACCATGAACAGCATTTAATTACAAAAGGAGCTTCTAAGTTACTTGTATACACATAGTTTCATGAGGTGGCCTTACACTTGATTTGTAGACGAGTTCGTTCACGCGAAAGCTTTTTTTCTGGGGTGCAGCGTGCAGTCTTTCCCAGGTCGGCGGAACAGGCGAGAATCTTCTGGGCAGGTGGAGGCGGCGGGTTAGCGCCGGTGGCCCGCACAAAGAGGCGAAGCGGAGAGCGTCCACGCACATGTGCCTCACCACGTCTTCACCGGCGACAGTCAGACGCTCCCTTCGCCAGCGGCGGAAATGCGAATGTCGTGTCGGCGAGAATCGGTACGAAGGGCGCACGATAATCCCCCTCACATTGCCGTTACTAGCTATTTTGGTTCCGGTAGTTACTAGCTAGTTAGGTTCCGGTATACACTCTTAGCAACATATGCTTCGCGGTCGTGAGTTTGGACAAAACGCGGGAGAGCTCTCCCGGCGTAGCTGCACAGAGTACATCTTTGCTCTGGAAGATACGCAGCATCGGCGATGACCACGCTGTCGGACCCGGGCAGACCTTGCAGCTACATTTAAGCTTTCAACCAAACGCTCTCGAAGTTTCACTCTAGAAGCTATCTTAAGTTTTAGTACAGAAGACCCTTCCGGGTTCGCACGCGTATTTACGGGCGCTTTAAAGTGCCTCCCCCCACAACAGATGGCTGTCGATTCGTTCTTTTAAAATCATGTGTTCTGCAGGTGTGGCAGGCTCTCGGCCAATGAAATTCAAATCGCCGGCTATCTGTCTGGCGTCGCTATTTCTTTCTTTACCGGGATCGCTGAGTTCACGTCGGGGCCTCAGCGAATTTTGCCCCCAACGGCCGGACGGAAATTCCAAGCGCGCACCGTCGTCACCCTAGCGCCTTCCCACGCGCCGGCGGCGGCGCCAGCAACCACGCGGCCGGTTCGTTGCGAAAACTAAAGCATGGCACATATATGAGTGCAAATTGATTAATTAATAATACAATAACGGCGCACTGCTGCACCACAATACTCATATCTTACCATATCATATCACCACAATATATACTTGCATATATTGTGGTGATACATATATATATATATATATATATATATATATATATATATATATGTGTGTGTGTGTGTGTGTGTGTGTGTGTATGAGTGCGCGCGCGAGAGAGAGAGAGAGAGAGAGAGAGAGAGAGAGAGAGAGAGAGAGAGAGAGAGAGAGAGCGTGTGTGTGCGATAAACAATTCCCATACAATTTCCTTTTTACAATGCAGTACATTTAACTTCCAATTCAACAAAATTTTCTTGTTTTACTTCTCTCTGTCTTATTGTTGATGTACTACTTTACCGAGATGTAAAAGAAAACCAGTGAAAATATTGACTTCTACTTTAATTTATTTTTAATGAAAACCTGAACTACCTTACTATCAGGTTTTTACATGTTTCACTATTTTTTTATTTATTAAGATAGGTTTGTTGAAACTTTAATTTTCGAATATCTCTCACTGGTACACGTATTCTTCACACTATCTTTCTTTAGATTTTTGTTATTATTTTTAAAAGTAATGGAAAAGAAAACTAAGAATGCACTAGTCCAATATATTAGACTCATACCTAAATCACACGTACCTATTGTGGCGTCACCGATTAATTAATATAATTTTATTATGGCATCGTCAATAACAAAGTAATTCCTACAGCTGGAAATATCTCGCGTCGAGAAAGAAGTGGGTCAAAGGGACGCGGCCTCCACCGCGACGGTTCCCTCCGCTAGACAGGGAGGCCCACCCCCCGACCGCGCACGGGTCTTCTTCCCAGAAGCAACTGGTTTATTACCCCCTCATAAAAATACTTGCTGCCCCCTCGCCGGAGACCGGCCGAACAAAGCGCCACCCTCGCGTCCTTCCTTCAGCCGCGCGACCAGGGAATGCCAGCCCGATGGAGTTGGGCCGGGTGTCAATTAGGCGAGGAAGACACATTTACGACACGTCGTGAGTGAAACCTTTCTCGGCCTCTTCCGAACAATGCTAACTCCCCACATTCGTTCTGGCACGCGTTCTGGCACGCGTCCGGGCGCCAGAAGCCTCGCGGGAGCTGTTTCTCTCTAAACACAGTAGGGTGTCGATTAGCCCCTGCCGGCCGTCGGGAACCCGTGAAATGCGCCTTTACGCGCGCACGTGTCCAGGACAGCTGCGATCAGCTTCTGGAACAACTGACAAAGGGAAGCGAGCGAGATAGCGAAACCAGCGACAGACAGAGAACATTGACGGAAAAATACAGAAAAATCGACACGAGATTGGTTAATCAGATTTCTGCGACGCAGCCACCCTCGGCCAATGGGAAGCTTCGCCATGAGGGAAGGGAGAAATTTCGTGTCAGGAACATTTTGGGAAGGGGAAACGTAGCTCTATTATAAACGCGATGCACAGTGGGAATTGACACTTGTTAAAATTTCTTCGGACTTACTTGTTAAAAATTTCTTCGGACACTTGTTAAAATTTCTTCGGACTTACTTGTTAAAAATTTCTTCGGACACTTGTTAAAATTTCTTCAGGCTAGACTTGTCAAATTTATTCGAGACACTAACTTTGTAAAATTTCTTCGGGCACTTGTAAAATTTCTTCGGAGACTTCACCTTGTAAGATTTCTTCGAGAGAGACTTATAAATTTTTGTTACTACGGGAGAGTTCCAAGATACTTCTTGGTAGCTAAATGTGCCTGATTATTCAGTCATTCACGATCGGGACGCGAGTTTGGGAAAAGACTTCCCCAGAGCCGAATCAGTCAGGACGCGACTCGTAAATTGTTGCGGAGAAAACTCGGGCGAGACTACCGGACCCCGCGCCGATCCCGCATCAGCCTGCCAGCCTTGCCGTCTACCGTCCCGGGCCCAGTGACAGGCCTCTCCGTTACGTCAGCGCCCGTGGACACTCGCCCCTCTGAGCCTGTTCGATTCGGCGACCTGCAGAGAAGGAGACGCACCGCTGGAGTTCAGCGACCTGGGACAGCCGCCGCCGCCTCTGTTTGAGGCTGCCGCCTCGGCCTGCCCACGAAGACCAGCGGCCATTGGTGAAAACTATGAGACGTTGCCGTCTCACTGAACTATTGTAACGGCGAAAAACAGCAAGTGGCCGCGCTCAGGCCCAGCAGAATTAATCACTTGTAATTAAGTCACAGAGTAGTTTTAGTAAAGAAACTTGCGTCGCCCATTGCGACATTGTAATTTACCTGGTAGCTTTTGGTGCCAGGAATAAACAGTTGTTTGTCACAAATGACTCAATTGCTCATTCTTGACCTCCCAACTCTTCCATTCAGTTACATTTCAGGAGTTGAACCTGGCGCCCTCCCCCGAGCAGTCTTATGAATATTACATTTGGCTGGTCCCAACGTGGGGCTAGTTTAGTGCAACATTATGAATATTACACTATCATACCTAATCAAGAGTTTTCAGAAGCATGTCTGGCGAAAAACGTTGTGTATAATTAAAAGGAGACTTAGTATTGACCGAAAACAAAAATGAATATGTTTGACTGCATGGTGAGAAAAGGTTTTGGAAAGAATTTGGGACAAATAGTGTCAGTGTAAATTTGGGATAAATAATGACTGAGGATATGATGAGTTTATACGATGAAGTTTGAGATTAGATTGCAGCATACCAAGATATTTGTTAAGGAAGTAAACAGAAAGGTGTAAATAAAAGTTACAGCGGGACTGACAATGAAGTACCAAGAGGTGAGAAGGGGAAGGCGAGTGAGAAAGAACGTTGCGAGGAAATTAAAAGGAAAGAACAGAAGAAACCGTCGCGGAAAAAGAGATTTATTTAACAAAGAACGGAATTCTTCAGTAGAAGAGGTAAAAATAAAAATACAGTAGTTCACTATGAGCACGATAAGAATAGAGAGAGAAGTAACTGATGATACAAGAAACATAAGGAATCATAAGAGTATCTAGATGTAATAAGATGCATGAAATGGTATAGTAGGCATTAGTAGAATACCTTAAAATAAACTGAAGCATTAGAATAGGTGAACCATTGCAAGATTTAGAATGAGTAATGAATTTAAGGGGAGCAGGTACTAGGTTGGGAGAGAAAAGTAAACAATGTAAATGGCTGCAAAATAAATAAGTGAGAGCGCATGTTATATATTCAATTAAGTGAAAAAGGAGAGAGTCTAGAGGGAGAGTGAAAGATATGCTGAAGGAAGAGAGGAAAGGGTTATGTGAAAGAGTTTTAGCTCAGGTTGTAAATAAGGGAGACAGGTATGGCAGGTGGATTTAGAAAAAGGGAGAAGAGAGGAAAGGTATAAATTAAATTAAGGTAGAAGTCAAGGGAAAAGATGAGAGAGAATTTGTCCTAAAAGAAAGGAAGTAAAGGCAGTAGGTGGGCGTGGGTGTAAAAATGATCATTGAATCTCCGTTTTGTCATTATCCCACTGCTCTTGGTTTTAACTTACTAAAACAATTTTAGTATATTGAGAAAAAGTATTACAAATCTAACAAGGAAATGGTACGACAAAGGGTTCGGCCTAAGAAATCGGTAAGAAGCCTTCTGGGGTTTCACGTTCTCACGCCTTTTGGAATACCTCTCTTATTCAGATACCAAGCAGCGGTTCGCCATATAAGTAGGAAGGGGCGTACGGATAAAGCGAGATATTCAGGCATCCGTCCTTGGGATACAACAAGAACCATGATAATCTACTACCCTGCGTTGCTCAAGCTTTCTTCGTATCCAATTCTTGTGAAACACATCAAATTTTCATAAATCACGGTGTTTAAGATTATTTATTACTTACAAGTAAGTAATTGGTTCAAATGTTAATAAAATATACTAATTTTCTTTACTTTTATTTTACAATACATCGCTAATAAATTAAACGTTTTTGTGTTACTACTGGCTTACTTCTGTCTTATTTTGGGCTACTACCGGCCTCTAGCGAGTCTATTAGGTACCAGTTCTGCTGCACCGCTTCTGTCCTCTGGCGGAATGTATTAGGAACCAACTATTAGGTGCACGTTCTGCCACGCTGGTCTCTGACAAAATCAGACTTCTCTTAGCTTAGGAGAAACATTATGATTGCAGTGCATGTATTTAAATTATTAATTTTTCCGCATTTGTTTAGTATTCATCTTTACCAAACTTTGCAAAGACACTGCACACAATATTGTTACTGAAGAAGAGCCTGTACAAATTTCGTATCTATTCATACACTATTTCATTGGGTATTGATGTCAGTTACATGTCGAGGAATTCACTTTTATTATTATAGATAAGTGTCCGCCTAAGAAGATCGGTGTCCACATACAATGCATTTTGCTGCCAGCGTGTAGGTATTCTGGCAGTACCTAATGTCAACTACAGACAGCAATTACAACTTCTTCCAATACAGTGAGCAAGGATGTTGGATTCGCAGAGGAGCAAAATTCCCTTGTGAAGCTCGATGGTGAGCGAAGTCCAAGTCCGATGTTCCATGAAATTACGTTTAATGAAGAATTGCAGAGCAGAGTGAAGTGATCGAAGAAACGCTTCTATAGACCGTCCGTCCATTATCAATTCAAGGTAACTTTTTTTAAAGAAATCGGGGTAGTTTTCGAGAATGATACGCCTTCTTCATCTCGATCCCCCTAGCGCGCAGCGATGGTGTAACGGTTAGCGTCGGACAGTTGTACTCATGTTGGCTGTTTCTAACCCGATCGAAGCCGTGGATTTTTAAGGGCGAAAAAAATCCTTCTTACGCCTTCCTTCGGAGGGGAAGTAAAGCCGGCTGTCCCATGTTAGTAGATTTACTTGCATGTAAAAGATCCTCAAGTCTAAATGACGCATCTGAGCTAAATTCAAATTGCCTGTTTCTCGCCCAAGAAATACCTCCTTTCTCCGCTACTTGGCGAAAGGACCGTAGCGAAATTTGCGTGGTCAGACGGAAGAGCAGGCCTAATGGCCTGAGTCTCGCCACGTAAAATAAGGCTTCAATTCAATCAATCAAGTTTAGGATCTCATAATCGTGTCTAAGTGCCTGAGCCGCTTTCGCAGTTGAGTGTACTCTTTTATAATTTTCGAATACAGTCCTGTCCCTTTAATGTCTCATCCTTAGCGTTGATCAGGGCTCAGAATCCCTCACATAATAACGATTTCAATAAAGCAGTCAATATGCCTTCTCCCTCTCTGGCCGCGGAAGCCTACGCAATCAAGTAATAATTCAGCTTTCATAATAAAAGCATTCGTACTTAAACAAAAATCAGTTTGTATTACGGCATTCGATTAACGAATATGCAATACGAATCTGATTACTTTTAAGGCTTATTTAATTTTTTTAACCTCTCACGTGCGGTCTCCTAACAGTAATGCAATGGATTTCGAGACGCAACGTCACTGGACAGTGCTGATATCTACCAGCAGCAGCTCACACTACTTCAAATGATTCTCTTCAAGCGTACGTGTCTTGGAGATAAACAGTATCAACATTAGTTTGTAGATAGCGATACTAATGGTACAACGCGTGAGAAGCGTTTTTTTCAGCATGAAGTTACTTTGCGACGTTATCAGCAAACATTAACTTTCCAATTTTAAAATATAACTTCAATTCAGATGACAACTCTCTTCAAATATTGTCAGTAACGAACGATCAAGAATCTACTACAAAGAATTGTTGAAGCGCCTCCATCTTTGCACCAAATTGAAGCCATGTTTTTGCACGCAAAGCCGCGCCCTCTGGAGTAACAGAGTATTCTAGCATCCCGTTTGACGCTGGGTAAGGCCGGGTCCCCCTCCCGGCGTAATATAGATCACCTTACTCTGTGTTTCACGACCAAAAACCAATCATTTAAAAACGAAATCACAATATGTGAGGAGCTAACTGAGAAACTTCAAAAACACGTTGCTTCATGCATCTATTATTGTCACAAGAATTGGAGCTGTTGATATGTTATTGTGGAGCCTGAACGCCTGAAAGAGAATGTTATTACAATAAAAGGGAAAAATATCACAAATAAGGCTGCAAACCTGAAAACTTATATATTTGGGCCTTGATGACTTCTATTTTTTTCTGTTATATGTCGAACATACTGAAGACATTATGTATATTATTATTATAAACAGTAATACATTTTTAATACAGTTAAACGAAAAGATATCAGAATAGAAATGATATCTGTTTCAAACAAAACGTCGATTAAGTACAACAGTTCTACACGCGACCATCAGGCGCCTCTCATGTTTTGACTGCAAAAAAATGGCGGCTCCTATTTCGTCAAGCTTCCACCAAGAGCGCTGAAACCGTAATATTCTAGCTCGTTGTCAATACCAATTTTCAAAAAATGATATGGTACCGATGAATATAAATTATATTATTTTCTACTACACATCTTATAAATTGGGTGTCACTACACTCACTTCAAACTCCAAAACCCTTCACTTCCTTTCGTTGGAAGCTTCCAATGCTGGTGATCATGCAGAATGAAATAATGCTCTGAGGGAGGCAACGCAAATGGGAGTTTACACATTGCCCTTCCAGACAATGCCACGGCATTACTCTGGCAGACTTGACAGCTTTCTTTTGAAAATCAATGCACGAAATGTAGCTAGAAGAATTATTCACTTATTTAAATCTGGAGAGCATATAAAAGTTTGAGCACTTCAACGTTTTTCGACGCTAAAAGAAGTTGTCGAAATGGAAAAAGTGCTATGAAAATTGGTTCAAAGGTATGCATTGATCATCGCGGACAATATTTTAAAAAAATAATAAAACCATTTTGAATGATAAATCTTAATTTTCATTTGTTATTCCGGGTGCATATTATGCTTCCCTCGGGGTCACTCACGTAGGAAGAGAAACGGGACATGCCAATCACGCCCAGTTCGTGATGGCTCTTCTGTCCGGGTGGCAAACGACAGGAAGCATTTCCGGGTATTTGTGAACGTATGGGCATCGGCATGCCCCACTAACACCTGGTCAGTCCTGTGATCCTGACTCCGGCATCTACATAACTAATCTGACATTTTAATTATTAAAAGCCAATATTAAACGTAATCTCTAACAATTTTAGGATTAGAAAATAAGGATTACTACACTTTAAATGCAACCTCGTTCGTACGTACGTATAGAACCTATCGAACATTATAGTTTTTTTAATATCATGATCGTACTCACAAAGGTTGCATGTCCTGGAGCAATAAGTACACGCACGCAGTCTGGTTTATCTTCGAGATGTGTTCAATGTTCAAAGATAAGGATGATACAAGTACTATTCAAGAATCCTCTCGGGCATTACATGCAGTTAAATGCCTTTCAACAGCCAATGATCATTTACCAATCGCATATTAGGGTGGGTGTGTCACTGTGTGTAGATAAATCTGAAATCGAGCACACTGCAAACAACTCATTATCATAATTAACTGAATATTATATCAAGTGGAATGCATAATGGGAGAAAAACACGATCGATTGTGCTATCTAAGATTCAATAGGCGACCTTTAGCAAACTTATCAATAAATGCAGTTGTTTAAAACAATGATTATCCCAAAAACTCTTTCAGTCGCCTCTTGCACGTGGATCCGAATCACCCACAGCCATGAAGTCACTCGTGATCCTTGCCCTTGTCTTTGCTGCGGCTCAGGTAATAATGGGATAAGACGCACACCATAAGTGACTATTTCTTTGGGGCGTTAAGAGATTCAAATTTGCAATACTTTTACTAAGTTGTTTTATTTACGTATACAGTTTTCAATAATTTTTCTAGCAATGCATTACTATTTTCAAACGAATTGTTACATGAAATATTTTTTGATGAAAAAATGTATTACAATTCAACGGGCAGTAAATAAAAGTTTAAAAAACGGGGAAAAGTATTAGGAGAAAACATTATCTCGAAACGGTATGAATGGTAGGAGAGAAAACTAAGTTAGAATATGTTTTTGTACAGTAACACTTTGATGTTTCGATTAAGAAGGCAAAAAGAATCAAAAATATAATATTTTTTACAAAACGCGACAGCAATAGAATTTATAAGCATCAAAGATTATAATCCACCGCAAACTGTGCACACTTTTTTCTTACACATGCGCGAATCATTTCATTTAATACAAAACTTTTCTTATGAAAATAATGAACATGTTTTTACTATCTAACAAAAGCATTACAGAATGACAAATCTTCAAACTATCTGGAAGTACGTTTATACGCAGAATATTAGCTGTGCTGCTTTTCTGAAAAACTAACCTAAAAGGTATCCTCAGTAAGATAGACAGGACTAACATTGCCAAATCGACTTCAAACCCTAACGAAATAATATTAACAAAAATGTATTATATATAACGTAAATACGTCAAATAAGTGTACTATTTCTCGTAATACTGGATTATTATTAACCACTCCAAACGGAGGTAAGAAAAACCACATTTCATAGCCAGCCTCAGTTAAGGATTTAACAGTACGCCGTCCGTTACGAACAATCGATTAAAATTGGTTGTTACTAAAGATAGTAAGCAAATAATGCGTAAATGAATAGTTCCAAAAATGGTACTTCTTGTTTATACATTTGTGTTAGGGTATTACGAAACGTATCGTGCGACCTATGAAAAAAAAACACAATACCCAAATATAGTTTGAATTTTGCGACAGGGAGTAACAATTAAACTCTATTATCTCAAACACAAATCATACGTATATTCTCGAGGGGTTAGCATTATATTTCTGAATAATTGGTATGGAAAAAATGTGTATAGAAATTAATTTAAACAGAGTTTGGTTCATTTTATGCTTTATAATCTGATCACACAATTTTTATTATCAATGAATTCGCCATTGAGCCACCTGCACCACATTTAGTTAAAATTCAAGGAATTCATTAAAGAGTTGGCACGTTCAGAGAAGGGCACGTCTTGTGAAGTGTTTCAAAGTGTTGCAACGTAGAAAAATTATGTAACGTAGAGTTAATTATAACAGATTACAGCGGAATGTTGTGCTGTCCTCCTGCGGTGTAGTGCTGGCCTGCCTTACCTTATTATTATTATTATTATTATTATTATTATTATTATTATTATTATTATTATTATTATTATTATTATTATTATTATTATTATTATTATTATTATTATTATTATTATTGTTTTTTGTTTTATTAAAGTTATATCAGAGTTCTATCAATAAATGTGATTTAAAAAATCCTCTTTAATCCTTGAAAGTAAAGTACATTGATATTTTCTCTTCCCTCTCCCTCACAAACTTTATCATTTATACTTTCTGACCCCTTCCCCTGTACGTCTTTTCTTTTCTCTTTCACGAAACTTCCCTTTCACTACTCAGTATAACATACTCAGTTCTATTAACGTTCGGCCCTAAGCCGCCATCCTGATTGAGGTTTTTCTGGGTTTACTCAATCGCTTAAGGCGTATGCCGGGATGGTCCCTAGATTTGTTCTCCCAGACGTAAATGTACAGCTTGTCCTCCCCTCTTAAAATGTTACCACTCTAAATGTATGTAAATTCAGTGGTTAGGCGGAAGAGCAGGCCCTATGGCCTGAGCCTCGCCATTAATAAAGACATTATTATTATTATTATTATTATTATTATTATTATTATTATTATTATTATTATTATTATTATTATTATTATTATTATTATTATTATTTGCAGGCGCGCCCCGAGCCAGCAGAGTCTGTGGTGAGCCACAGCGATGCCTTCCCCATCCGTATGGTGATTGACGAAATCGGTAAGAACAAAATAAATTAATTGTATACAATTTACGGTTACAGCAAGG
Organism: Gryllus longicercus; assembly: GCA_038098605.1. Classification (NCBI taxonomy): domain Eukaryota; kingdom Metazoa; phylum Arthropoda; class Insecta; order Orthoptera; family Gryllidae; genus Gryllus; species Gryllus longicercus. The sequence goes on along the minus strand of JAZDUA010000169.1, from coordinate 1,561,984 downwards.
ACCACGTTTTAACTACCTATGTTGAAAATACGACGAGACGAGACTGTGACAACTGTACGACTATGACGAAAAATATATATTAAAAAACTAGTGGTACTACAACAGCACATACTCTCTCATCATTTCTAAGTGCTCCGCTATACTACTGCTTACACACGCAAAGGTGTTTTCATCCAGCAATATTTATTTACCCCTTCAAACTCACTACTAATTTTTTTTGTCACAGAGGGCGCCCCCAAGTACCCGGCTGCGCGCGTCATCAACGGCGTGCAGGCGTCGCGCGGCCAGTTCCCGTACCAGGCCGCCGTGTACGCGGGCAGCGGCTTCTGCGGCGGCTCCCTCATCTCCCCACGCTGGGTGCTCACCGCAGCCCACTGCGCCTGGGGGTGAGCGGCCCAACACTTGAATTGAATTGAATTGAATTTGCCTTATTTTACGTGGCGAGACTCGGGCCATCAGGCCCGCTCTTCCGTCTGACCACGCAAATTTCGCTACGCTCCCTTCACCAACTAGCGGAGAAAGGCGGCATTTCTTGGGCGAGAAACAGGCGATTTGAATTTAGCTCAGAGGCGTCATTTAGGCTTGAGGATCTTTTACATGCAAGTAAATCTACTAACATGGGACAGCCGGCTTTACTTCCCCCCTCCGAAGGAAGGCGTACGAAGGATTTTTTCACCCTGAAAAATGCACGGCTTCGATCGGGTTTGAACCCGTCAACTTGGGTACAACAGTCCGAAACGCTAACCGTTATACCATCGCCGCGCGCTGCCCCACTTGCCAACTGCCAACACTTGCCCCTGTTCCCATCACCAGCATCAGCCTTATTGCATGTTGGCCGCTTCCCTGTGGGCGAATGCCGGTCATTGTTAGAGGAGTCTCCAAGTCCCTTGGACTAATCCTCCATTAAATTAATTAGTCCGTCACGTATCGTCTCAATCAGTTGTCAAGAGGACCGCCAGATAGCATCCCCGAGTATGCGCCTCTCTCTTACGCGCTCCTGCGTCAATACCCAGCGGCCAGAATTGGAAAGGAATGGGGTAAGCTTCATAGGAGTTGGGTTAGCCCCTGTCAAGCATGCAAACTCGTTTTCTCGTAATTCGTCGTAATTTTGTCAAATTTCACACGGGGATTCTACGGGAATCCAACCAGGAACCTGAGTGGTGAAAGGCAAGCGACTTTGCCACTGAACAACGAGAGCATGAGGGAATGGAGGAAAATTACGATCGGTACTCACCCATGGAATCCCACTTAGGAATGGGATAATGGATAGGAAAGGGAAATTTTACTCTGTCAACGGCAGATATTTATTTTAAACAAAATACCCTAATTACATCCATAAAAAACCATCGATGGCCAAGTGTAGAAATACCGTACAGGCAGAAAACATTATTTACTCATCTTTACAATTCTTTGACAGTTGAGCTTGGGGTAGCGCTGTGTTCGATCTTAGGTCCAACGAATATTCCCTTTCTTTTATAGGTAAACGAAGCGCCCTCATCCATTAGAAACGAATGAATAGTTTTTCTGATGATGACAGAAATAAACTTTGCAAAAAATAAACAATAAGTAGCAAGAATGCAGAAGTTTTAAAATAGGTTTTGTAATACAAAATTAATACAAAACAGTTTCAATGAAGGTTTATATTTCAATTAAACAATTGTACACTTCATTGAAAATGAGTAGCATGCAATTGGCTGTCGTAAAAGTAACAGAATATCTGGGTTTCTTAATTCAGTCAAATCTCAAATGGAATATTCATTTAATTAAATTGAATACTATGTTAAGTTCATTATGCTCCGCAATTTAAATGTTTTCTAATTCAGTCAACGCTTTTGCAACCTGGAGAACCGTAGTAATTAGTTTCAAATATTGTACATACTATATGATGAAATGTAGTTCAAAAATTATGAATACTATGTAAGCAAAAAACCTATTAATGATGGAATAGGGTGGTATTGTCCTCCAGGATCAAGCGGCGGGTGATGGTGTCTGTCTGTATTAATAGATCACAGTCGCTCGGGGTGAATACCAGGCTGCCGCGTAGCGCGCAGATATGCACAGCACATAATCTTATTTAATTCAAATTGTGTTTTCAATCTCAGACTTGATTTTAAAATTATTTCAAACTTATTATTGTAACATTGTATCCATTTAACCTCTGATGTTGTCTATTTATAAGTTGCTTTAAATAACGTTTGCTTTTCACTAACTACTTACCACTTGTAGATTACATTACATTTAAATTTTTAGATAACATTACTCTTTAGTACTTTTACTATTACTACATTACTCTGTACATTTGTGACATGTGGTTAGGCGGAAGAGCGGTCCTGATGGCCCGAGCCTCGCCATATTAATAAAGGCATATTATTATTATTATTATTATTATTATTAATATTATTAATATTATTATTATTATTATGTATTGTCCTATTTGAAAAGTGCGTGGGGCGGGCAGGTGGCCGCGCGAGCGGATTTACGACATGCGCCCAAAAAATCATTCCCCTGAGCTCGAGGCCGACGCGGGAGCGGGTTTGGGGTCCTATGGGTTCTCTTAAGCGACACGATGCGCAACTAATTTGGGCCAGGGGCTGGAGGGGACGCGAGAGAGCGCAGCTGCAGCTGCGCAGCTGTTACAATGTTTTCACAATTAGTAATACAATGCAGTATCAACGGCTCATTACAAGGTATCCACATATAATACATGTACATTACTTTACAAAACATTTCCAGATGAGATGAAACAAAATCAGTATACAAGTTTAAGTACCGAGAAAATTATTTTCTGCTGTATAACTGTTTCTAAACAATTAGATACTATACTGACCGTCAAAAAATATTTGTTCTAACGATGATATTTAAGTAATTAGTTAAAATGTGTGTTATACAGTTTTGAAAATTCAAATACTGCTTGTAACAACTGTGCATCAGCTTCTAGGCCAATGACCCTCAATCTCGAAAATATTTTACATCCTGTTTTTCTTATCAATTGAGCAAATGCTGAGATGGTCACTTGCTTTCCAACTGATCATAAATGTAGCTTCATTCTGCGCAGGGTATGTTGAACTTGCTTTTTTCTGGTTGGAGTAGAGGCAGGGCTGTGCATCGCTATTTTGTTTGCAAATTAAATCAAATTTTTAATTTGTTTACCGACGGAAATGCATTGTTTTCTGTAACACGGGAGTGAAACTTTGTAGTTTTTTATTTACCATTCAAGTATTTTAGAAAAACGGCAGGATGGAGATTCTGAAGCTCAAGAAAACACGTGCAGATCATAATTATTCCAAGTACATCACATACAGTTTCTACTTTTTTGATGAAAATAAATCAAGTCAAATAAATCCCCTCAGTTTACACTGAGATGACAAAGATCATGACAGTCGTGCAGGATCTCCTTTTGCCCGACGAAGTGCAGTAATTCAATGTGGCCTGAACTCAACGGAAGTCCCCTTCAGAAATATTGTGCCGTGCTGCCTCGGTAGACATCCATAACTGCGATAGTTTCACCAATGTAGAATTTTATGCATGAACTGGCCCACAAATGTTAGGTGGGATGGTGGGATGGTGTGGCTAATGTTTCCGAATTGTCTAAAATGTTCTTCAAATCAATCGTGAACAATTGTGGCCCAGTCACATAGCGCATTGTTATCCATTAAATTCAATCGTTGTTGGGAACATGAAGTCTATGAGTGGATGCAAATAGTCTCCAAGAAGCTGGCTATTAACATTTCCAGTCATTGATCGGTGCAGTGGGACAAGAGGTCCATTTCATGTAAAAACACCCCACTTCATTATGGAGATGGATTTACTAACTACAGGGGCATGTAGCGACCACTGATTTGGATAAGTGTAGGGGAATACGACAACGTACGGCCAACACGAGAACATAAACACACACATATCCACACCCGAGGCGGTTTTCGAACCAGGGACTCTTCGAGCTGAGGCAGCTACGGCCCTCCAGCCTTTGCGACCTAGGCTATCCAGGCCGGATACAGCTTTATACAGGAATAAAAACGTCACAAGTTTAACCAACTGCATCTAATCAGCACCATTTTGCATCTGATCACTAACGTCCCTCCGTTAACGAATGATCCTCCACTTAACGAGTTTTGAGAACAAAAGCGGAACATAACAGAGGCGAACTCGGCATTCCTCAGATTGATTATACGGATTTGATAGTGCTTTGTATTACTTTCTTACATTTGTGGGAAGTTTTTTTTAGTAAAGAAACATAAATTCTTAACTAACATAATTTTTTCCATAACTGAAAACCTCGAATATTATTTGGCGCGAAGTATTTCTAAAGATGAAATGTGTGGCGTGAATATACTAAGAAACTTCGAAAAGATTATTTTCATGCTCCCTCGATTACTTCATTTTAAGTCAGTTTCTTCATTAAATTACGTGAATTCTTTTTCTGTTTCTCTTTTCTAGCAAGCTGTTCGGAAGCAAAATATTTTAGCATAAAATGCGTTGGAATTATGCGTGGCGCAGATCCAAAGCTGTTTAGTTTAAACGCGGAGGCTGAAGATCTGAACCTCGCCGCCAACTTGCACATGCAAAGCGTAAAAAGTCACTCGTTCCCTCGATTCTTATTCCTCATCAAGCCTTCGGAGAGTGAGATGGCAATCGCCATGTTTTCTGTAGGCAACATCTGAATGTTTGCGTAATGACGAATCCGACCAAAGTGCATTTAGAAAAGAAATTTTATTAAATTTGAATTTAATCCACATTAATTTAAAGAATATGAAATAAAATTTTACTTGTGCGTAGAACAAATTATTTTTGGTATTTTCTTCTAAATGATTTTAAAAACATATTTTAAGCCGTATGGTTGTGTTTATTCATTAATAAAATTTTAAATTAAATGATATTGCTGGAAAAATGTGCTAAACAACAATTTGAGACCAAACCGCGACCTCGGAATATTCGATATGTAAGGAAACAAATATTTTAACAAACTTGTCATAACTGTTTTGATACATTTTAATGAAATATACTGTAGTTGTAAATGTGTACCTTCACCAATTTCTACAGCGTGTCAATACTAAACCTGGAGTAATGTTAGTTAAAATTTACTAACAATGAATTCTATTACTATTCATTTAAATATTATGTAATTACACGCTAGATATTAGCAAAATTAAATTATCCCCCATCTGCTTTCAATACTTTTGTGGCATCTATTCGGCCAAATTATATGACCAAGAGATCACTTTAATGTCTATAAACACTACAGCAATAAACGCCCAAAGCGTGTACTTTTAAGCAAGTACCCGTAACAACTTTTATGTTATTTTGCCATCAGAAATCATGACAGACAGCCGTGCAAATTGCTTCAAGCAGGAGCACTGTATTTGAACACAATTTCTCTCAACACTATATACTCTATACTACAGAAAAATAATTTAGTGTGCTACTAAGAAAATGAGGGACTTAACTAAGAAAAGTGGTTAGAGAGCGATGCATAAGTGATATATGATGAAGTGAACAGAGAAATAATGAAGGAAGTGATTTAAGGGTCATAGTGAAGTGAAGTGTAGTGCAGTGTCAGTGTAGCGGGGTCTTAATTGAACAAACATTCACTGCCAAGTTATATTATAACAGATTCTTATTCTTAAGGTTATTTTACTATTTTATGAATAGGCTAGTTTTATTATTATTATTATTATTATTATTATTATTATTGTTATTATTATTATTATTATTGTCGTTAGCCTTTTCAGCTGTTATTACTGTTTCTATTATTATTATTGTACATTTATTATTATAATTATTATAATATTATTAATATCATAATTTACATGTTAGCTACATTATCTTATTTATGTAATTAGCTGCCACTTGCAGTTTAAATGCATTTATCTTCTCTTATACAACTCACGCTGTTGGTGGTGTGCTGCTTTTGTCAAGAGCCGCCTTTCAAAAAGCACCATGAGGGCGCGTGTCGAAACGAATCGTCTTGGTCTTGGGAACGTGGATATTGAATGCTTGGGACGAAATTTAATAATTTGGGAACCAATAATACCAAAGATTTGTCAAATGTAAAGGGTAGAGTCACAATTGTAATATATGACTTTTTGAACTAAGAAATCTAGAACAGACAATACACTTTAAAGTATGAAATAAAAACGTTTTACCTTGTAAATAGTATCGCTTAAACACCCATTTTCTTCCAAAAGGTTCCAAATTTTTCAAAGAAAGTTGAAATTTTGGACGAGGTTTTACTGTTCTTTAATAGTCTTAAAATTATATTTACGTTCTACTATTTGGAAAGCCAAAAATTAATAAACTGTCAAACAAATGTACTTTGGGTGGCGATAGATGGCAGCTGGCAAGAATATGGGGCAAGTTCGTAAAGATAGCCGAGACCAAAGGAAATAGAAAACTAATACGGAAAAGTCTGTGACATTCTGTAGCATGACAAGTTTTATTTTCATGTTGGCCCCACGGACAATGGTCTAAGAAAAAATTATTTTGTACTGGCAAAAATGAAATTGATGATGAAGATGGACATTTTAGGAGAATTTATTTTTGCCGCAAAGTTAGTCGGAATTCTTTGACATGCCACAAGAGTGACATGACACTTTGGGTATTTCCTCCTTCGACCGTTTATACCCCTACGAGTTTGTATGGATGGATGCACTTGGCGCGACAGCCCGGGCTGAGTCCTACAGGCGACGTCCCTGCCTATCGGCCACGGGTTAAGGGGATACGTTTGGTTAGCACGTATTCCGGTCTTCTCAACCTCAGAAGTGAATATTCGGCGATGATGGTGTAACGGTTAGCGTTTCGGACTGTCGTACCCAAGTTGGCGGGTTCAAACCCGATCGAAGCCATGGATTTTTCAGGGCGAAAAAGTTCTTCGTACGCCTTCCTTCGGAGGGGAAGTAAAGCCGGCTGTCCCATGTTAGTAGATTTACTTGCATGTAAAAGATCCTCAAGCCTAAATGACGCCTCTGAGCTAAATTCAAAAATCGCCTGTTTCTCGCCCAAGAAATACCTCCTTTCTCTGCTAGTTGGTGAAAGGAGCGTAGCGAAATTTACGTGGTCAGACGGAAGAGCAGGCCTAATGACCTGAGTCTCGCCACGTAAAATATGGCATTAATTCAATTCAATATTCTCATCGTCATACAGCAAGATTAATTGGGATGTTGCAAGGAAAATGCACACATAATCTTGCCTCACTGGGAATCAAACCCGGGGGTCGTGTAGTGCAAAGCGAGCACGCTGACGACATCTAGCCACGAGGCTAATCCCTAAAAGTTTTTTTTTCAATTTCCATATTTTTCTGTCTCTGCTGGTAGGCCTTAGTTCGTAAAGAGGTTTGCTAATGCACATTCATACATATTTTTCGGTCTTGTCATTGACCTTCTAATACTTTATTTTCCATTATTTCCCGTATTTCCAAGTCAAAACACCTTTGCCTCTTATACGCCTTCTTTCAGGTATCCAATTCAAAATTTGTTATGCCCGTCTCTCATTTTGCATCCTCTGTACATTTATTTTCTAATCTTCTAATCATGGTTGTTTTGTCCCGACCTTTAAAAATCCATCCAAGTGTTCAATCCATCCATTACGTACGTTTGTGTTAAGCACGTGCCACCTTGAAATTTTATTCGCAGGTTTAATGTGCAAAGAGTCGTTATGCTACCCAAATTTTAATGATATACATACATACATACATTTATTATAACTGCAATTGGGTATAACCCGGTGGCAGTTAAGGACAATAATTGCAAAAATTACAACACTTACATTAATAATAATAATAATAATACTAAGAATGATAATAATAATAATACTAATAATAATACTAATAATAATAATAATAATAATAATAATAATAATAATAATAATAATACCGCACAATACAGTACAAGACGAAAAGCAGCATTGAAAAGTGCATTGATCACGTTCACCGCACTTCACTTCACTTCACTACACTACACTTTTTTGCTTTGAATTACACTGACCAGCACTTCGCAGCACTTCACCGCACTACACAGCACATACTCATTTAATATCTTGTTCTAATTTGTTTCTAAAACGTCGGACACTGAGAGGAAAAGCTTTGAAAACTGCTGCAGGTAAGCTGTTCCAATCTCTAATTGTTCTGTTACAAAAGGAAAACTTCCCAAGATCTGAATTTTGTTTCCTTTCTCGAATTTTGTGGGTGTGATCGCTTCGGCCGAAATAATTTGGTTTTTCTAGTCTAATCTGAATTTCCTTGGCCCATTCCAATTTGCCATGCCGCTGCGCCCCGCAGGATCTTCTCCTTCACGGTGCACCTGGGCGCGCAGGCCATCAGCGACGCGCAGGAGGCGGGCCGCGTGGTGGTGTCGACGCGCTCCAAGAACGTGCACTCGGGCTACACGGTGCTGCTGCCAGCCAACGACGTGGCCGTCATCGACCTCAAGCAGGACGTGCCCCTCAGCGGTAGACGAGACGCACACGCGCGCGCACGCGCACGCCCGCGATCGACGCGCGTTTTCTTGAGTCCTCACTTCGTTAGATGCGAGAGAAGGAGCGGGCATTAATATAATATCAAATATGTAACTCGTTTTTGATCAAAAAGAGTTTTTGTAAATCAGATTTTGACAAGAACGCTTCATGAGCCATTATTTTTCAAGATGCGAAAGAAGAGGGGGATTTGATTATTTCGAGATCAGTAATATCACATCAAATATGTAGCTTATTTGTAATATTGTTTGGAAAAAAAGTTCTAAATCCATACGTAATGACGTCGAACATGCAGTAATCCTTCTAAACTAGTCATTGCCTTTTTATCCCTTCGGCCAGGAACTCGACGCCGTTCAATCCCCGGCCTTCCCAGATGGTCACCCATCCAGGAACCCGCGGGAGCTCGAGTTGCTTAACCTCCGTGACTTCACGGAGCAGGGTTAAGCAAGTCGGCTATGGACACCGGTTCTCTATTTTTCGCCGGTTATCTCGCCTTTTCGATGAATAGTTCCTATGGGAGCGATTTTTTCTGGTTTTCCGATTTTAACAAAAAACGCACGTTGTTCTTGCACGTTATTCATAATTCAACTAATGTTATAAAGTGGTATGTAGTCCGAGGCTCAAGAAAATATGCGCCTTTAATTCACGTAGATGTCTCACAATAAAAATGTTACAAACGTATAGGACGCGCAAAAGGTTGAAGATCCCTTTTCACCAATGTGGTTATGAATGTGTAATATCAAAGTTACACATGTGACATGTTCCCCTCATAGGTAGGCAACACATCCTGCACCGTTGCTTGGTGGGCACTTTCAGGTGCAGTCAAAGATATTTCGGCGCACCAGAGTTACCTACCAATCAGGGACACATATCATATTTAAAGCTTTTCATATGAAATTTACCACATATCCTTTGTTAAAAGTGTTCATCATTGCCCTTACAAGTTTGTAATATTTATTCTGTGACACCTTTGTATATAACATACAGTCTGCATTAAAAATCTACAGTACGCTCGATCTGGCCAGCTGTTTTAATGAATTCTGTCGACTGTTCATGTGCATAATAAAACTAAACCATAGTTTTGTTATATTCTCTCAACTAAATTAGGGAAACAAGAGATCAAAGGCTTTCGTAGTTCCGTTATTCACGTTATATCATTGTAATCCTCGTCGCAACCCAGAGCATTCAATAATGGATTAGGGATGTAACAACCTAGTGATACGAAGCGAACACGGAAAGGATGTGCGAAGAGGTATTTTCCTGTTTACAGACTTGATCCAGCCCATCGTTCTTGCGACTGGCAGCGACCTCTTCGTAGGCGCAGCCGCTCGTGTCAGTGGGTGGGGAAAGACCTCTGATGGTAAGAGAGACCTTTCGAATAATGCCATTTAAATAAGGAGTTTTACGATATATTCGATTAGATTAGATTTATTAATAATTCTGCAACTATGTTTGAGAGCTTGGTGGCAGAACACACTAACTTAACATTTCAGAACTTAACATTACAAAATTTACAAACTTTATAAATTAACGTGAGCACTTCACCGTGCATTCTTTTAAAGCACTTCACCACATTTCACTTCACCGCACTGCGGATAATTGAACTGTATCGTCATTCTTACACACTCGTTTCCCTAAATTTCACGACGCCATATGTAGCCATATATAAAACAACGCCAAATATAAATGGAAGAGTAACGGAAGTATAACGTGAAGGGTTTGGCTATCTACACCAAACACCAAAGATAACTTGTTGCAAAGCGTGGAATGTTCGTCATAACCATCATCAATAGCTTAAACTCAACTTGGAGTAGAATCAGACGAGAGTATCTCGATCATGTAAAATTGCGTGAAAACGAAAGATATCTTTCTATTTTGTAAAACTTACGCCAAAGGAATGAGATGCACCCTTATATAAACCACCTCCTATTGGCTAAAGTTTAGTGAAGAACAGAATGAACCACGTATAGATATGAACTTGATCAGGAAACAAAATATTGTGGCCTCGAGGTAACGAAATAAGCTCGCAGTCACAAGCTATATACACCCACGTTTATTTACACACATTACTACAAGAATTTGCAAGTTGTGAGGTTCCTCTGACTATGGTATATTCGCTTCTCGTTACCCATACCTTACTTATTCGCTGACTTTACGTAATTGCAATTACTCCATCCCGGAGCTTTTCCGTGCCTGTATTACACGCGTAACTTTTCTTGAACGATGGATTGAAGACATACAGGTAGAGCGGGAGTATTAGTTACGAAATCGGCCACTATATTTAATGAAGCAATGCCAATCTCTGGAACTTTCTCAATAATTTGCGTTTTAACTTTCTCAGGAGTTCGAGGTATCCTGTGATGGATCTTCACCTGCTTCGGCCATTTCGTAAAATTGTTGGAAAAAATCACGGACAGAACTTCTCGTCTTCATCAGAAAATAGTTCTTATTTCGCGCCAGTGAAGATGTGTTTTGAATGTCGTCATCAGCGCTCGCTGTGAGATTTTGCCTTCAACTGTGCCAGAGTTATTGTGCCAGAGAGGGGGAAGCAAGGTTATCGTTCAAGAAAAGTTGCGCAATTAATAATTGTAATACTCAGTGCAATGCACGTCTCGTCTCCTTGGGCCGGCAGATTTGTGTCTTCAAGTGGGATTACCACAACGCGTAGCCCCGCCTGGGCATCAGGTGCGCTAGCATATACTGTCGGCCACGTGATCACTTCCGAACCGTCTGTAGGGGCATCTGCTTAGGCATGGCGTGATAGCCATTGCTTCTGCTTGCACCCTACCTCCCTCAGATGGATACTTTTAGCGGCGCCTCGTATCACTATAGTCAAGTATATCATGATATGCCTGCCTGCTTACTTTCGGAGGAATGGCCGCCAATGTGACGTTACAATATGAAAGATCCATCGTTTGTTTCAAATGTGTTCATTCCCGTAAAACCCTTAAATCACATAATTAGAGAATTGATGAGTAGTTAGAATGTATACCCACTGACGTGAATTTTTTTTTTACTTTGTGCTATGGTAGAGGTCGAGTCTCCGGGGTACTTTTGTAATAACAGATTATTCTATTTTACTTTCTTGATATTTCTCGCCCAGGCTAACATTTGTCCGTAACTAAATGCATATACAGGCAAATACATGCCTGCCTTATTCATAGTTTGAGTTTTTGAGTTATTCCTAGACTACTAACCGTTAAAATAAGGTGAATAGTAGAAAGAAAAATTAGGTGTTAAAAATTATGTTTTTTTAATTAACTTAAAAAAGTCCAAATCAAACAACAGGTATTAAGAAATTTGAAAATTAGTTCAGCATCTAATATTTTAAATGGAGTAGGAGAAATTAAGAACTTCAAAATTAATCCTAAACCACTCCCATGTAGCTCTTTGTAATGTATATTCAGCATAGAACCTAAAAAAATAATTAAAATTTGCTTTCAATGAACTTACCCTATTGTTTTGTTCTCGTTCAGCCTCCAACTCCATCAGCGCCCAGCTGAACTACGCGGACTTGACCGTCATCACCAACGCCGAGTGCCGGAAGACCTTCGGCCTGCTCAATGTGCGCTCCTCCAACATCTGCACCTTGGGCAGCGACGGCCGCAGCTCCTGCAATGTGAGCGCCAACGCTACAGCACCATTGTTTGTTCACTCTACGTAACCAAGTCTCCACGTTATAATCATATAATCACCCCAGTGATTATTCATTATAATCACCCCAGAATTGAGAATTCTTTATAATATTTTAAACTCCCTTTTTTTTGTATCACAATATTTCGTAGTGCAGGGGAACGGCTCAAATTTCGTGAACCTATCCCTTGGGTACTACAAGTAAATATTTTTTTAAACTTTTTATCAATAGTAGACACAATACACTGAATCTAATGACGGTATAAGGTATACATTTCTTTCGAAAAATCACGCTTTTTTGGTTTTAGGTTTTTAAAGCTATGGCTGAAGTGAAAGAAGATGGAAGTTGTAGTATTCTAATACAACGTAACAGTTACTAATAATGATACACAGTGTGTGCAGTTGTAACTACACTAGCTTTATCAAAAATCCAATCCTAAACTACTGGTGTATTTCCTATGCCGTCTATGCTATATTTTATGTGTGATTGCAATCGCATCCGCCACGGCTGCACGGCTGCTCTGCTCAGTTTTGGTCTTCCTGAAAACTGTGTTTACTTGTGAAAATTTAGTTTTGGCCCGTGCTTGGTTCTCAGTTTTCTAGAAACTGTTTTCCTCAGGGAAAAACTTAGTTTTGAGCAGTGTTTAGTTTTGGGCATTGTGAAACTGTAGAACTCAGGTTTCAATGAACCAGAAACTGTAGAACTCAGGTTTCAATGAACCACAAACTGTAGAACTCAGGTTTCAATGAACCACAAACTGTAGAACTCAGGTTTCAATGAACCACAAACTGTAGAACTCAGGTTTCAATGAACCACAAACTGTAGAACTCAGGTTTCAATGAACCAGAAACTGTAGAACTCAGGTTTCAATGAACCACAAACTGTAGAACTCAGGTTTCAATGAACCACAAACTGTAGAACTCAGGTTTCAATGAACCACAAACTGTAGAACTCAGGTTTCAATGAACCACAAACTGTAGAACTCAGGTTTCAATGAACCACAAACTGTAGAACTCAGGTTTCAATGAACCACAAACTGTAGAACTCAGGTTTCAATGAACCACAAACTGTAGAACTCAGGTTTCAATGAACCACAAACTGTAGAACTCAGGTTTCAATGAACCACAAACTGTAGAACTCAGGTTTCAATGAACCACAAACTGTAGAACTCAGGTTTCAATGAACCAGAAACTGTAGAACTCAGGTTTCAATGAACCAGAAACTGTAGAACACAGGTTTCAATGAACCAGAAACTGTAGAACTCAGGTGTCAATGAACCAGAAACTGTAGAACTCAGGTGTCAATGAACCAGAAACTGTAGAACTCAGGTGTCAATGAACCAGAAACTGTAGAACTCAGGTTTCAATGAACCAGAAACTATAGAACTCAGGTTTCAATGAACCAGAAACTGTAGAACTCAGGTTTCAATCAACCAGAAACTGTAGAACTCAGGTGTCAATGAACCAGAAACTGTAGAACTCAGGTGTCAATGAACCAGAAACTGTAGAACTCAGGTGTCAATGAACCAGAAACTGTAGAACCCAGATTTCAATGAACCAGAAACTGTAGAACTCAGGTTTCTATGAACCATAAACTATAAATCACAGGTTTCAATGAGTGACGCCAAAACAAACAAACAAATAAACATATATAAAATGTATTTTATAATTGTTGACAGGGCGACAGCGGCGGACCCCTCATCGACCTAGCGTCCGGCAGGCAGATCGGCATCGTGAGCTATGGCTCCAGCGCCGGCTGCGAAAGCGGCTCCCCCAACGGCTTCGCTCGCGTCACCTCCTTCACAGACTGGATCTCGGAGAAGACCGGCCTCGCTCTGTAAACGAGGAAACGCAACTCAGAAGATGCAGTACATTGAATGATGGAACTCGCAATAAAAACCAATTTCATTTTTGTTATGTTATTAATTTTCTAATGTTTAATGTACCTGATGAAGTATGCATCAGTTCCTCATAATCCTATATCCGCTTTTTACTCCACTAACGTCCAAACATGGAATGTTTAATGTGATGCTTCTGTTATTTTTTCAAATGATTGTGATCTAGCTGTATGTATCGAATAGCTCACCCCAAATTGGGTTGACATTGATGGAAATTTCACTTTTGAGCCTGATAGCTGCCGCCAGAGATCGACACGTCTCAGTCATATTTATCCCTCCCTTGCATCATCTTCATTATTGAATAATCACGCAATCTCCCATTACACTCTTCCACAATAGCAACATCCTATATCGAATTTTGGCATGATTCTGAGCAATGATTGAGGTTATATTTCTGTATTCCGCCTGGATGGTAACATGCGAGTAGAAAATGTGCGATGGAATACATGGGAAACATGATGTTACGTTGTTACGGAATATACGAGTAACTTACAGGAAACTTGCAGGGAAATGTGAGAAACATTTAGGGAAATGCAGCAAACGTGTGAGGAAGACGCGAGTTACACGTGTGAACATGCAAAGGAACATTACGATAGCATGCGGAAAGAGTTACGTTTATAAGCCGTATTCTAAAAACGAGGTTTTAGTGAGGTTTTATTGTCACTCAGTATAATTGAACTAACTGATGTGCTATTCGTAATTACTAAAAATATTAATTTCCACGAATGAAAAGCAAATTGATAGTATCTGCAAGGTTAAATAATTGGTAATAACTCAAAAAAATATTTTGAAGGTCTCGTTGCTTGATTTTGAAATAAAAATTTATCTCGAAAATCGATAAAAATACGTATATAAATTGGAAGTACAAAATAACAGAACATTTCTAAAAAACATATCTGGCCGCCATTTAACAACCACATCTTGTAAATACTTCAAAGATTTTTTTCTAAAATGATTATTTGTTTCAATTTCAAGCCTTGTTTACTGAACCGACAATACTAATTTTACCTTGTTACATCGTAGTTCACCCGCGAAGCTGCACGGAGATGTTCCTGGTCTGTCGCCTCGCGCACTGTCACGGCTTGTTAAAATCCGCAGCAGCACGACCCAGGTTACGCGAGGGCTGAAAGGGCTGTTTGGCCCATTGCGTCGCAGAGGGAGCGCTATAAAAAGGCGCCGTAGCAACTTAATGAGGGGAGACGGAAGTAGAGGGAGCACGTAGGCAGTGGCAAAGGAGATGGCCAGGAGAGTGGTTCCCGTATCCTTGTAGGCCGCTCTTAGACCTGGAGAGGTGGCTCAGGGCATCAACTAATGTCATAGCAGCGGGATGTTTTTGGAATCCAGTTCTGACGGTGGCAGTATTTTCGACAGCAGAGTTTGGGCAAATAGCTAAGTCGACATCTGTCGCGGTCTGGAGGAGAATTCTTGCAGCCGACTGCTCTGTTCGGTAGTTTTCCGTGGTTCCTCCGATCAACACCAGGCGAATGTCGAACCAGTACCCTCCCAAATGGCTTGCGGATCGCGGGCGATCTTTCCTCTCCCTTCCTTGTCATATTCTGACCCCTTACACACATACACTTACATACACTACACTTTCGCTCATAACAGGAGACCAATCGGGAGTCTAGAACTTATCACGGCTGGGGCGGTGTCTCGCAGGTGGGAGATACCTGGTTAGGGAAAATCCCGCTAGCTTTAGGTAGGCTGGCGCCGGACCTCGCCATCGAGCAGGGCAAGATCACCGCCACTTCCGAAGCAAAAAAAAATCCACTACATTTTCGGGATCAATGACCTTAGCAGTCGTCGCGCTCAAAATCACTAGTAATCAATCATGCACCCTTAGGCCAGCAGGTAGACCTCTCTGAGGGTAACTCTCACCCTATTTACTACGCGTCCGAACCTGAAGGTATTGCCGGGTATAGGATGACAGTGTTCTGAGTGAAATGTAAACAATTGTTAATTAACATTGTCAGGGCCTTCAGTGTCAAAAACACTGGCCGTGTTAACTGCATGTGTTTTCACATGATTGAAGGGGCTGTTGTGCACAGGCCAGAAACGCCACCCGTTTCGAAACACCGTAAGGGTACAAAGAGTCAGGAGTGATGCGGCGCGGTTCGGCAATGGCGTGGCGAAGCGTGGCGCGGCATGGCTTGGCGTAGCGGGGAAGTCGTGACGTGACGTACTGCGATGAATCGTGGCAGGGCGTAGCGTGACTTTACTGTGATGAATCGTCGCGTGGCGTGGCAGGGCGTAGCGTGACCACACGTGGCATGGCGCGGCATGGAGCGAAGTGGCGAAACACGACATGGGATAGCGTGGCGAATAATGGCATGGCGTGGCGTGGAGCGGCATGGCGAAGAATGGCATGCCATGCCGCGGCATAGCTTGACGTGTGGTGGGGTAGTGTGGTGTGGTGTTGTGTGGGGTGAGATGGGGTGGGGTGGGGTGGGGTGGGGTGGGATGGGTTGGCATGGCGCGGCAGGACGAGACGGGACGTGGCGATGCGTGGAAGGCTCGGCATGGCGTGGCGTGGCGTGGCGGAGCGGGGCGAGGTGTGGCGTTGCGTGGCGTGACAGGGCGGGGCAGAGCGGGGCGGGGCGGAGTGGGGCGGGGCGGAGCGGGGCGGAGCGGGGCGGAGCGGGGCGGAGCGGGGCGGAGCGGGGCGGAGCGGGGCGGAGCGGGGCGGAGCGGGGCGGAGCGGGGCGGAGCGGGGCGGAGCGGGGCGGAGCGGGGCGGAGCGGGGCGGGGCGGAGCGGGGCGGAGCGGGGCGGAGCGGGGCGGAGCGGGGCGGAGCGGGGCGGAGCGGAGCGGGGCGGAGCGGAGCGGGGCGGAGCGGGGCGGAGCGGGGCGGAGCGGGGCGGAGCGGGGCGGAGCGGGGCGGAGCGGGGCGGAGCGGGGCGGAGCGGGGCGGAGCGGGGCGGAGCGGGGCGGAGCGGGGCGGAGCGGGGCGGAGCGGGGCGGAGCGGGGCGGAGCGGGGCGGAGCGGGGCGGAGCGGGGCGGAGCGGGGCGGAGCGGGGCGGAGCGGGGCGGAGCGGGGCGGAGCGGGGCGGAGCGGGGCGGAGCGGGGCGGAGCGGGGCGGAGCGGGGCGGAGCGGGGCGGAGCGGGGCGGAGCGGGGCGGAGCGGGGCGGAGCGGGGCGGAGCGGGGCGGAGCGGGGCGGAGCGGGGCGGAGCGGGGCGGAGCGGAGCGGGGCGGAGCGGGGCGGAGCGGGGCGGAGCGGGGCGGAGCGGGGCGGAGCGGGGCGGAGCGGGGCGGAGCGGGGCGGGGCGGAGCGGAGCGGAGCGGAGCAGAGCTTGGCGAGGCTGGGCTGGTGCGGCGTGTCAAGGGCAAAATCATAGAGGAAGCGGTGCAAGAGATGCTGCAGCTCGCTGACCCTGCCGCCCCTCGCACTCCGCGCCGCGCCGAGTCCTGTTTGCACTCGCTGATCGACCACCTTTTGCGGAGCCGACGCAAGCCTGCGGACACGCTTCGGCACACTAGTAACTAACGCTCAGTGATGTCATGACACTATCTCTTTAAATTTATTATGTGGGCAGCTGTGAACCATTCATGCAATAGTTTTTCACCATAAACTCGTCACATAATACACTTTTTTATAAATTTCTTTAAATTTTCGCCTTTCTTTCAAACCTTCTTAAGGTACTCATATTTTACCGTCAAAGCAATATACTATCGTCTTAAGATTTCAGGGTCAGTTTCAAATAATCATTAGTATTAAAGTTTCATAACAAGAATTGAACTATTTGTACATAGTTCTAATGCTAACTATTTGAACTATTTCTAAACTGTACAAATATATGAAACACATCTTTTATTCAGAACATATTAGTAGCTTGGTATAAAAATGCGAAAACTCTAAAACAAAAGTTATTACTTATATTTGAATAGTTTATTTGTGACGGAAAAAGCAGTTCATTTGTTGCAAAAATTTCTTGCCTTTCGCCACATACTTCGGTGGGATCGTATTATATTTGGTTTACGCGCTCCGGTTGATATATTGTGCTCGTTCACAGACGTGTTCGCTCGTTAAAAATACAAAAAACAAAGAAAGGAGATGTTTTATAAGATTTTATGGCACATTTTATGGCGACTTAATACACTGAAACAGTGTAAATAGAAAGGGGGTCTCTATAGCTAAATTCACGTTCTGAAAAAATCACAAGAAAGAAAAAATCATTATTTTCATATCGTGAAAATGAGCAATGAAGGACTTACTAGAATTATTATTATTTTTACATTATTATTAAAAATCAAGAACAAATGACTGTTTAAAATATAAAAAGATCTAAAATAAATAAATAGAATGTAGAAAGAGTTGGTATATTGGTAACTAACAATAATTGGTAATGAATGTTGCACACCTCTAGTGAATGCTTCATATATTTCCCTTTGATAAAATTCGACAGTCGTGACGCACATGTCGGCTTGGACTCTCCGTATTGTACTCCCCGCCGCGGCCGCATTACGTCGCATCGGTCCAGTTCAGAGCACGTCCACCGGTGTCTGTTTCGGATGGATAACAGACGTCCAATCCATCAGACCATGTAACGAGGAAGGATGTAGGAAGCACGGAGAGGCATTTTTTGCCTGCTGCTTTTGGGTCATGTGTACGAGGTTGGTGGCGGTAGATGGTAAAATAAAATGCAGGAGAAATGAGAAACTTCGCCTTCAGTCGGCGCTGAGGGGATCGAGAACCTCAGTGGCCGCCGTTGACGTCCCCAAGCCCGGAAAAAGAAGAAGGGTTTCAGGTGAGATAAACTCTCTTCCTGAGTAAAACGAAACTCTGCTTAGAGAACCGTGCAAAGCGTCGGAACTTCACACATGACGGCAAAGAAAAAGGATTCGACGAATAAAGAAACAAGGGAAAATGAGAATAGGGACGCGGGATGTTAAATCCTGGAATAGCAGAAGTCAGGAAATAATTAAGAAGTTTGCAGAGAAGAATTAGGATATATGTAACAAATAAGAAACAAAAAAGAAAAGTAAAGGCATTAAAGTCATAAATGACTACATCCTGACTTATAGTGAACGAAGTAAACATGAAAGAGCTACTACCGGGGTAGGAACCCTCCTGCACAAAAAATACTAGCTATGCATTGAAGAAATAAATTATGTTAACAACGGATTACTTATGATAAAAATAAATTAAATGTGTATTCTGATAGTGAGTTTATCCGGGTTTCTTTATAATAATAGTAATAATAATAATAATAATAACATTAATATCTTTGCTGTACTGGTCATGTCAATCTATTAATAATTTATCCACGGTCAATATTTGTATAAAATTATAAATACCCTCTTCTTCCTTTTATTTATTTAATTGCCCTACTATTCCATATGACGCCCGCATTTTCACTACCACAAAAAAAATTACAGATGTGGTAATCCGTACGACTCCCGATGACGAAATATTTACGTGCACGGAATTACTTATTCTAATATGGGCGCAGGAATTCTCTAGGTCACTGAAATAAATTTACTTACAATTCGCCTATGAAATACAACGTTTATGCAGTGCTGTAAAGAGATACATACATACTTACATAATATTCTCCCGTTTTCGTTTTCATCACAATAGCAACAATTGAACAATATACCATTTTTCCTAAGTGTAAGTATAAACAAAGGTGTTCGTATTCTATTAAATAAGTCCTCCCATTTCTTTGCATGCTTTGGCCAAATTATTTGCACAATTACATATTTATCTATCTTAAAAACTAAAAACACATCTTGATCTTCCTACATTATTTTCTATTCGACCTATAAATTTCTTCCATTCTATATAATTAATATTTTTGTTTATACATATTATGTGTATGTGATGAGTAGTTAAAGGTATTTACATAGACGATGGTATTATGGAAATATTTACAAGTAGCCTCGTAACGTAGACTCTTCCAAATATACCCGAAAATACCCGTAAATTAATAGCAATAAATTAGCTGGTTTTAAGGAAAAATTATTTTTGCAACATAAATCATTCAGGAAAGAGTCTAAAACCCAAGAATCACATGGAGAGAAGAGGGTACTACCGTACGAATTGAAAGAAGGGTCAAAGTTAATAATCGAAATGCTCTTCACTTTTAAAACCAATGTTCTCTACAATGCTACAAACACCTCTGCAAGAAGCAAAATTCAAAGATAACAGTGAACACGAATTGTAATAGCAGCTCATCAGAGACAATAAAAATGCTTTAGATATTTTTATTGGATATTTGTTTGATTTTGTTCTGTTTAATGATAAAACTTCCCAAGTATTGCAAATAATAATGTTTAAAGCATATAGAAAGAAACAATTAATAAATCTTCATTGGTCACACACAAAATAAATTAATGTAGGTATTGCATTCAAAGAGCTACACTACACATTTGATTATTCCACTAACGGAATATTCTGTTGGACCTCTTAAAGGTTAAAATGATATAATTCGGAGGGTGAAAAAATTAAGTGGAATGACTCAGTTAAGAAAGAGTCAATGTTTCTCTTGTTCATGCTGTTCAGCTCGGAAGTTGTTTTGTAGGAGCTCTCCACACACATCTTGAGTGAGTTGTCGACCAAGTCTTTGTAATTTTCACAACCAACATTGTTCAAAATCTGTTAAACATATGTCTGCAATTGTCTTTCTCTCCAACGTTTTTCTTATACATATACCTCAACATTCATTATATAATTGAGTGTTTATAGGAAATAATAATTTAAATAATGTATATGCTTTCAATATGAAAAACACTCAGTTTTCTTGATTTCTTCGTTAATGTTTCGGATAACATTCTTGACTGTCTTAGAAAAGGGAAAAAAGTATGCTTCACCTTTTCCCATTGCGGCTCCTTATTGCATGTTCTTTAAAGCATTAGACGTCTATTTAGACGTCTAAAAAGTTAAGTTCTAGTTAAGTACAAAAAAATGTACTCGTACAATAAACAACGCGAAACAAACACTCCAAATTGGTCACAATATTTCAATTGATTGTTTAAAATATTGGAAAAAGAAAACATTACATTTACAGAATCCTGCATGAAAATATTGGAAATAATAATTATTTTTGATTTTTTTCGCCATTAACACAAAGCGGAAGACATTGAGAAGAGTATAAGAAGCCCATTGACAGCGCGCATAATTGAGAAAGCACACTAACAGAACATTTACGAATAATTTGGTATTAAGTTTTCGAATGAAAGAGAGAAAAATGATAAAAAACAATGATATGAAGCGACGACAAGTCTTCAACTTAACCTTGTCTGATGAAGTTATCCGAAGATTTTGTCTCTTGAGTATAATGAGAATGCCATAGCATGAAAGCACTAAATATTGTCATAAGCAATAATAAGTTAAAAATAAGCTCTTTTGTCACCTGTCTATAATTACGCAAGCTATAATTTCGTGCAGAGCAACGGCACTGGCGTCCGAGTGGGCTGTGGAAGGCAGCACGGAACACGCAGTGTCCTTGTTCTAAAACTTTCGATAACTCACATGAATTTTTATAAGCTCTGACGGCTCACAATTCACCACACGGAGAAAAACGTAACTTCGAAAGTAACTCGCAACAATTTGTTTCAATTTTCATTATGATAACGATCTTTCAAGAGAGGCTATCGTTTCTGGGAACTTTGGGCGCCTTATTAATTTGCGTGATGTCACCGCTGATCTGCCTGGTGCAGCGCTCTAGTGAAGGAGTGATGAAACACGGTTGCATCAGACGTTTACGTTTTTTAAATTTATTTATTTTATTATTTATTTAAGTTCGCATCATCATCAAGGTCATTAGCGACCACTATTGATTTAACATGATGGTAACTATGAAGTTTGGTGATGAGAGAGGGTGAAATGACGAACACAAATACAACCATGACCGAGACGGGACTCGAAACCGCAATCCTTCAGTTCGAGATCGGTACGACACTACTGCCTTAGCGACCTCGGCCATCCGGACGTGTACGTTTTACCCGCACGATTTGGGGCGAAAAATAAACAAATAAACACACAGATTGAGGTCACATGTAAGTATGTGTAAGTAAGGAGTGAGAATAAGATAAGGAAGCGGAAGGAAAGATCGCGCGCGGTACGTGGCCCGTTTTTAGGTACTGCTCCGGCAATCGCGTGGTGTTGATCACAGAAACCACGGAAAACTACTGATCGGAGCAGACAGCCTCTAGAATTCTCCTCCAGACGTCGACTGAATTCGACCTAGTTGTCCAGCTAATATCTGCCAATGTCGGGACTCGAACCCAGTCAGAGGCACTGTAGTGACATTAGTTTTCCTGAACCACCTCAGACGGTGGGATTTTTTTGAATTGACCGGGTAGTAAACTGGAATAAATAAATATCCGTAGAGTTACACAAACTTTTGATGACACGAAAGCGTTCGAAACAAATCTCCATTTTATGCTTTGCACTGTCGGCTAATGAAACCGGACAGACGTCACGGCTGCCAGCCAATACTGTTGCCTCCAAGTGCAGCCGCCATGGTACCTACATATCTCCCTCATTCGTGCCGATGTGGCTCGTGAGCCCGTATCATCCATGGTACCTACAATATTGCACCAGCGTATCTCGCGAGACCATTCCATTGCTTTATTATATGTTACACATATGTTGCTCCAACGTCTATTTCATACTTGACTCTTCATAAAATCAACTTTTAATAATAGCTTTGTTAAACGAA
Source organism: Gryllus longicercus (assembly GCA_038098605.1). Classification (NCBI taxonomy): domain Eukaryota; kingdom Metazoa; phylum Arthropoda; class Insecta; order Orthoptera; family Gryllidae; genus Gryllus; species Gryllus longicercus. The sequence goes on along the minus strand of JAZDUA010000169.1, from coordinate 1,539,320 downwards.
TACGAATGCAAAAGCTCGTCAGTTTGACAAAAGCTCGGTATAGCAGGGTCCACTTATGCGTGACGACACTTTAGACTCTGTTTCCCCTATATCAATACTGACGCATGACTGGAAACCTCTTCATTCTCATCGAATGCTTCAAAAACGATCAACACCCACGATTTTTTAATGAACTAATGCGAGTTTGATGTTGATATCACAACGAACAATCAATTCACGTGTCTGTTATCATCTGCATGACTTTGCAGCGTCGTTAACCCTTCAAGAACAAACGCACGGGATGTCATGAGATTTTCCCAAGATGAGTACTTTTGAGTAATGTTGATGAGTTGAAAGTATATAAAGGGTATCTCTCAGACGATTCTTCACCTATCGTCAACATGAAGACCATTCTCGTCATTGCTCTTCTCTGCGTGGCCGCCCAGGTAAAGAACTCTGCTCTCTCAACACTAATTAGTGGTTCGTGATCGATTCAGTGTACCTTCGAGGGCTCACGCGGGTGTTAAATTGGCTTTTGAAAAATCCATTCTATTTCTGAAAAAGAACGAACTATCTCATTGAGTCAGTACATTTTAATAGCAGATTGACTTTTCTTTCATTTATTGGACACACCTATTAAAAACCACGTATTTGATAAAATGTATCCTACATCGCTTTCACAAATGTGCACAATTCTTCTATAAATTGGTGTTTTGAAACAATTTCAACCCAATCGGCGATCCCTAACATTTTCTTGGTAATGACGGGTACTCATAAAACTTCAGAAACGAAACGGTTTATTCATGCGATACACGAAGTGATATTACAAAAACAAAACTTAACACAAAACAACAAGATAGCTTAACTCATGTATTTTATTTCGAAGAGATTTTATATCGAAAATCATTACAATTGCTATTGAGAAAGAAATGATTAATTTTGCTTTAATGTGAGTCATGGTAATACCGAATTAATGAAAATAAGTGTGATTTACTTGTGAAAGTGTGTGTTGTAAAAGTGTGAATCATCACATACACAACGGCTGAGAAAAGTTGGGCTATCTTTCAAGCTGACACAAATCACCCAATGTATGTAGTTACGAACAGCAACTAGAGAATCACTTACCTAAGGATAACATAAAAAATTATTGAAAAATATAACTTTATTTTGTATTACATTCGAAATTTTATAGCAAAGAGTGTTTATTGGATATATTTCTATATTTAATGAATTGCAACAAACGCAATTTAATATTTACTTGGAATAAGCATTGTTTTTCTTTCATTTCTATCAATGCAAAGGCAAAGGAAATAATTAGGATATGTCATCCTCTGAAAAAAATTACTCCGTATGTATTTATAAAGAAATTGACTCATTGTTTCTCTCGAATTCTCTAGGCAGCTCTTCTCTCTCAAAGTAAATCTCATCAAGTACATTTTATATTGTCACAGAACTTTAACTACAAAAGTAAATCAATCATTGGCTAATTGGCTAATTACACCAGGAGATCAAAGGGAAGCCAGCAAGAGTAGTCAACGAGATTAACGTCCAATTAGAAAACAAAACCCCGACAGCTCTTAGAGACGCGTGTCTACCCGGCGTTAAACGGTGCTTTGATTAGCGGACGCTTTAATATTTTTTAATAGGATATGCACTCTAAAGGTTTCTGTACCCACAGTACTTTTAGACAAATGGAAAACCTGCTTACAATGTGGGCTCTTAACTGTATTTTTGCAATTTTGTACTAAAAATTAATCAGACAATAGAAACTAAAAATCCACCTCAGGACTAGCGAACATTAAGGATTGTTACCGGTCATCGTCTCTTAAGAATAACTGTACTAACAAATGGGTATCAGAACTCCTGTTTATGCTAAAGGAAGTAAGTTACTTTGTTATATATAATATTTTTCTACTAAGAAAGTAAAAAAACTAAAATCACTCAACGACAGACTACCGAACGCAAATTAGGGACTCCTAGTTATAAACATTTTATCGTCTAATTATTACTATCGCTCCATGTACTCGGTAAACCTCAACGACGTCGGCCTAATGATGTCAGTTAATATCATCTATATCCCACGGTTCTAAATAACTAGTAAATGAGCCACAAGTCAAATACATAGATAAATTCTTGTGCAACAGAAATAGGGGGGAGAGAAATACGCCCACAATTGCCTTCTGTAACGGTGGTATTTAGCTTTTAATGATTTCTTACTGTTACTGTAGAAAGTTACGAAACAAGTGCGCGGAATAGATAATTAGGAAAAAAAGTCGAGTTTGTGGCCCAAGCGAATGCGATTTTTGTTAACATATCGACAACACGAAGAGCGAATCGCACCCGTGTTTTAAAGAGCGCGTGTGCGTAACATCTTTCGCACACGCTTTACGATGTTTTCCGAATGTTTTATGATGTATCGCTTACTATTCGTTTCTGTTAGAATGAAAAGAAGCGGTTTTCGCTCATGAAAAAAAACATGAGGAACCGTGTTTCGCGCATGGCGTGTTAAAATAGTATATTATAAAACGATAATTACTTGTTCGTGGTCGTTGCAACAATGTAATGATGGGCATTACTACACGAGTGTATTAATACCCATTACATCGAGTTTCGTACGGTAATTTTTCTCGGACTTCTGGTAACTTTCAAAAGTTAAACTTTTCAGTTGACGTGCAGTTGTGTTGTTCAGTGTCAGTTGATATGCAGGATTCAGCCAAGGCCACCTAGTCTTCTACAGCGCTAGTCAAATAGAATCGAAGTGTAATTACGATCCAATTTATTTTAAATACTATTCTACGAAAAAATTACTAGCAATAAAATAAATTCAAGTTTACAAGCATAGCATAACAATTAAATGCAATTTTAAAGTTCACAATTAAACGAAATATTTACTAGATCAATTCTGAATTATCAATTGTCAATACTTTTGTGTGATTGATAAATTTTTGTGTGATTGGTCGAGAACATGTATCATAACGAAATACATATTAGTATCATATGGTATCATGGTAATGAGTATCATGTTGGTTGCCGCCATCAAATGACAGACTTATGCAATGGAAGTAGAAAAACAAAATTAATTTTTTTTATACAAAACAATCCACTTTGCTTCACGCTGGCTTCACCGCTTCGCAGGCCAAGCACCACAGAAGCCACCACCAAAAGGCGGCTTCTCACATCGACCACCCCTCCGTCCATGGCGTGCTGCAGGTCGTCGACGAAGTGGGTGAGTACAATTCATTACGAATTTTTGGATAGCAGGGATCGAATATTGGATAATTCAATTGAATAATTAGGAGGGAAGTTTATTCCGAAATGAATTTTACTTCAATCTAAATTCAGAATTTGTGATAGAATGGGAATTTTCGAAGATTGAACAGTTTTGGCATCGTACGTAACGAACAAAATATAGCGAATACGCTATTACTATGAAATTATATAGACATAGCAGCATTTGCAGAGCATGTATCAATTTAAAATATTTGGATATATCATAAATCGTGTTCGTCATAATCGTTATCAAAAATTGAACGAATCCATATTTACCTATATCATGCTCGGCCAAGTTTGTAATTTGTACTAAATACTGGATAGAGATAAAAATCCCCTGAGGAAGTTTGCGTGGTATTAAGTTAGTAAAATCCAAGTTGGAGTTTTATTTATAACAATATTCATTATAGCAACACATTGTTGAGGCGTCTCCAGCATATTTCCTCACAGGCGAAGGCATCTCCCGGAAAATCTACGACTTCATTAATTCTGGCTCGGAAATATTCGTTATATTAATTGAATTGAATTAATGCCTTCTTTTACGTGGCGAATCTCAGGCCATCAAGCCCGCTCTTCCGTCTGGCCACGCAAATTTCGCTAGGCTCCTTTCACTCACTAGTGCAGAAGGAGGAATTTGTTGGGAGAAGAAACAGGCGATTTGAATTTAGCTCAGAGGCGTCATTTAGGCTCGAGGATCTTTTACATGCAAGTAAATCTACTAACATGGGACAGCCGGCTTTACTTCCCCTCCGAAGGAAGGCGTATGAAGGATTTTTTCACCCTTAAAACTCCACAGCGGGTTTGCACCCGCCAGCTTGGGTATAACAGTTCGATACGCTAACCATTACACCATCGCCGCCGCCAAAAATTAATTGGAAATTGACTTCACTTGAAATTGGCAGGGATCATCCAGCAGTCGTTGTATTCTTGCCTTCCCTTAGCGCTCGTGTTTATAACGCTAGTTTGCTAGTAGAAGACTTATTTCCTTTTTCTCCGCTACAGAGGGTGCCCCCAAGTACCCCGCCCCCCGTGTCATCAGCGGCATCCAGGCCACACGCGGCCAGTTCCCGTACCAGGTCGCTCTGTACCTCAACGGCCGCTCCTTCTGCGGGGGCTCCCTCATCTCCACTCGCTGGGTGCTCACCGCCGCCCACTGCGCCTCCGGGTGAGTACGCCACACATACGTACTTCACAAAAGACACATTTCGTAACTACTACATGCGGTTGCAGTATTCTACTTGCAAAGCTGCTAAGCACGAGAAATCTATCGTTCGTGAAGAACTGAAATATTCTCCTTTTGCAATAATACTGATATGCATCTGCCAAAAACCCAGTTATTAGCAAACGCGAAAAAAACCTGTTTTTGATTTTGACGTACATGTGGCATGCTGCCATATGCGATATCAATAAAGAAATCGTAAGTAATTCAATCATTATATAGCCAGGTTATACATTTCGTATACTCTTGAAAAATTGCTAAAATAAGAAACTGTTCTCGTTTACTTCGCACCGCCCGTATCTCAAAAACTAAGAGGTTCCATAATTGCCCACTTTCTGAACAGAATCAGCACCTTCACTGTGTACCTCGGCGCCCAGAACCTGAACGCTGCCAACGAAGAGGGCCGCGTCATCATTGAGACCACCTCCAAGATCGTCCACCCCAGCTACAGCTCTCTCCTCATCTCTAACGACGTCGCTGTCGTCAACCTCAACCAGGACGTGCAGCTCAACAGTAAGTAGCGACTCCAAATGTTAAGTATCTTTATATTTTTAGCATACGGTTGCTACACAGCTGCATTTAATTTGACCACTTAAATCTCCCACAATTAATATTGACAGTAAACAAAGAACGAAGGAGACATTTTAAAAATATGTATTGATTTTCTGTACGTTAGATTTGTACGTGTTCTCGTACGCGAGAGAGAAAGCTTAGTGTAGGGTGGGGAAAGGTTACGAAGTAAACTTCGTTAAAATCTGAAGTGTGTCAACTTAATAATTTATAATCTTACCATAGAAAAGAGTATTTTTTTATCAGTGGAATCTCTTAATATTGCCGATAAGTTATCTTGTAGTTTATAATTAAATTAATAATTCTTCAACAGTTTGCAATAAACTACAACCTTACCTACCCTTACAGCACTTAAAGTAAAATTTCAAAATTTCCCGCGACCCCTGACTTTACATATTGTTTTCAAATAAAACACATTATTATTATTATTATTATTATTATTATTATTACTATTTTACAAATATTTTTAAAAACTATTTGACAATTATATTCTAAACAAAATACAATAAAGTAATGCTATAAATATGTAATATAAGCTTAATTCATATTTTGCAATGTATAACTTGTATATGGATAATTATTTTTTTTCAACTCATTTGAGTTTTTTTTCCACTTTCGAAAATTAGAAAATTTTAGAACGGGCAGTTCACTTTTCATTTTCTTGTCGTAGACCAACATGTTGACACAAATCGGTTGATCTCATAGCCTAGGGTTGATTCTGTACCAAAAATATTGACCTTTCTTTCCATGTGATTTTAGATTTGATCCAGACCATTTCCCTCGCCTCTGGATCCAACTTGTTCGAAGGCTCTGCCGCCCGCGTCAGCGGATGGGGAAAGACCTCTGATGGTAACGTTCAATTCCGTCTTCTTTAAAGCAAACAATAAGTCCATTATACACCAAGCGCGTTGAACACAGAATAATTCAAAGTGTTTTAACTTATAGCAAATGTGCTTTCCAAAATCGATAAACTTCGATAATATAAATTCTGTTTTTATAAAAGTATTTACAAAATTGTGATCTACGATAAAATGAATGACTTATAGAAATCTCCAATTTAAATTTCAGTAGAAGTTTTGATACACATATTTTGTTATATATTATGTTCGGTTAGGTATAATTTAAAGTATAAATTTTAATGCACAATTAATTTCAACCGAACGTGCGTTTCTGGGAACTAAATGCAGCAAATTACAGAATTTAAGAAAAAAAAACAAATACTTTTTTATGAAAGGGCGGAAAAAGTATTTATGGTAAAAGATCAAAGTATAGGGATTTTTAAACATTACTAGTACAAATATAATTGTACGTGTAACTTTCTAATATTACAAACATTATTGTACAAGATTCGTCTAAAAAAACATACTTTGGAATCTGCAGTTAGTACTAAAGTTTTAAGATGCGTTTTGTTGTTGTTTGTGCGAAAATGCTAAAATTCTTCCGTTAAAATGTTTCTTAGCAATGAAGCATTAGAAGAAGTGCAACACGTATTAATTTACGTCAATGTCGCCTTTTCAGCCAGCAATGCCGTCAGCCCCCAGCTGAACTACGTCGACCTCACCATCATTTCCAACTCCGTTTGCGCTCAGACCTTCGGCTCGCTCATCATCCGCTCCTCCAACATCTGCACCCAGGGCGTTGGCGAGCGCGGAGTCTGCAACGTAAGTCACCGTCATCGCTACTAGTGTCTCAAAGAAAAGACACATATAATGTCACTTTCGGCCCCATTAAGCTAACGTTAAGAAGAGCATTCTTAAAACTAAACGCGACCTTTGGAGAATGATGGGGCAAGCGGCTAGTTTATGCATCAATCATGTGCCATATCATGACGCAGATTTGCTAGCGAGTCGCTGTCGAATCCGATTGCCTGAGAGTGAGTCTATCACAGATGCGGAAGAAACGTTCGAAAACATTACAAAAATAATTAAAGACTTTTTGCTAATCAAACGTCCGGAAAAGGTACACGACGAAAACATTGATGTACCCGATAAGTAACCGCTACTAATGTCTTTAATTAAACAGTAGCCCGGATAATGTTTCAAGCGTGTGATATCAACTACGTGGCAAATAACTTTTTGTAACCTTAACAATATTCTCTATTACTGTCCTTTATTTGCTGAAGTCATCCACAGGAGTTATTAATATAAAATTTTAATGCTATTGAGAATTGCTATTGACAAACATGGCTGTAATGTACCGGGAGGGATGGCTCAGAGCATCAACTGATGTCACTGCAGTTCCTTCGACTGGGAGGTCCTGGGTTTGAGTCACGACGGTGGCAGGATATTCGACACTGGCTTGTTAGCTAAGTCGAATTCAGTCGCTGTCTATAGGAGAAATTAGCGACCGGCTGCTCTGATCGGTAGTTTTCCGTAGTTTCTCCGATCGACACCAGACGAATGTCGGAGCAGTTCCCTACCAAACGGGCCACTACCGCGCATTGTCCTATCTTCACCTCTTTTACACATACACACTTACACTAAAATGCACTACACTAGCACACATTTCGGGAGACCGGTCGGGAGCTTAGAGCTTGTCCCGGTTGAGGCGGTGCCCCGCTGATGGGAGATACCTTGTTGAGGGAAACCTCGTTAGCCGACGGTAGGTCGGTGCCGGATCTCGCCATACAGCGGAGGAAAGATCACCGCCACCTCCCGAGCAAAATAATGCACTACACTTACGGGACTAATGACCCTGTTGGATGACGTCCCCGGAATCACTAAACTATGAATCAATCAATCAATGGCTGTTATGTGTTTGTTCGCGCAGGGCGACAGCGCGGCCCGCTGATGGGAGATACCTTGTTGAGAGAAATCTCGCTAGGTCGACAGGTCGGTGCCGGATCTCGCCATACACCATACAGCGGGGGGGGGAATATCACCGCCACCTCCCGAGCAAAATAATGCACTACACTTACGGGACTAATGACCCTGTTGGATGACGTCCCCGGAATCACTAAACTATGAATCAATCAATCAATGGCTGTTATGTGTTTGTTCGCGCAGGGCGACAGCGCGGCCCGCTGATGGGAGATACCTTGTTGAGAGAAATCTCGCTAGGTCGACAGGTCGGTGTCGGATCTCGCCATACACCATACAGCGGGGGGGGGAATATCACCGCCACCTCCCGAGCAAAATAATGCACTACACTTACGGGACTAATAATCCTGTTGGATAACGTCCCCGGAATCACTAAACTATGAATCAACCAATCAATGGCTGTTATGTGTTTGTTCGCGCAGGGTGACAGCGGCGGCCCGCTGATGGGAGATACCTCGTTGAGAGAAATCTCGCTAGGTCGACAGGTCGGTGCCGGATCTCGCCATACAGCGGGGGGGAATATCACCGCCACCTCCCGAGCAAAATAATGCACTACACTTACGGGACTAATGACCCTGTTTGATGCCGTCCCCGGAATCACTAAACTATGAATCAACCAATCAATGGCTGTTGTGTTTGTTCGCGCAGGGCGACAGCGGCGGCCCGCTGATGGGAGATACATTGTTGAGAGAAATCTCGCTAGGTCGACAGGTCGGTGCCGGATCTCGCCATACAGCGGGGGGGAATATCACCGCCACCTCCCGAGCAAACATATGCACTACACTTACAGGACTAATGACCCTGTTTGATGCCGTCCCCGGAATCACTAAACTATGAATCAACCAATCAATGGCTGTTGTGTTTGTTCGCGCAGGGCGACAGCGCGGCCCGCTGATGGGAGATACATTGTTGAGAGAAATCTCGCTAGGTCGACAGGTCGGTGCCGGATCTCGCCATACAGCGGGGGGGGGAATATCACCGCCTCCTCCCGAGCAAAATAATGCACTACATTTACGGGACTAATGACCCTGTTTGATGCCGTCCCCGGAATCACTAAACTATGAATCAACCAATCAATGGCTGTTGTGTTTGTTCGCGCAGGGCGACAGCGGCGGCCCGCTGATGGGAGATACATTGTTGAGAGAAATCTCGCTAGGTCGACAGGTCGGTGCCGGATCTCGCCATACAGCGGGGGGGAATATCACCGCCACCTCCCGAGCAAACATATGCACTACACTTACAGGACTAATGACCCTGTTTGATGCCGTCCCCGGAATCACTAAACTATGAATCAACCAATCAATGGCTGTTGTGTTTGTTCGCGCAGGGCGACAGCGGCGGCCCGCTGATGGGAGATACATTGTTGAGAGAAATCTCGCTAGGTCGACAGGTCGGTGCCGGATCTCGCCATACAGCGGGGGGGAATATCACCGCCACCTCCCGAGCAAACATATGCACTACACTTACAGGACTAATGACCCTGTTTGATGCCGTCCCCGGAATCACTAAACTATGAATCAACCAATCAATGGCTGTTGTGTTTGTTCGCGCAGGGCGACAGCGCGGCCCGCTGATGGGAGATACCTTGTTGAGAGAAATCTCGCTAGGTCGACAGGTCGGTGCCGGATCTCGCCATACAGCGGGGGGGGAATATCACCGCCTCCTCCCGAGCAAAATAATGCACTACATTTACGGGACTAATGACCCTGTTTGATGCCGTCCCCGGAATCACTAAACTATGAATCAACCAATCAATGGCTGTTGTGTTTGTTCGCGCAGGGCGACAGCGCGGCCCGCTGATGGGAGATACCTTGTTGAGAGAAATCTCGCTAGGTCGACAGGTCGGTGCCGGATCTCGCCATACAGCGGGGGGGGAATATCACCGCCTCCTCCCGAGCAAAATAATGCACTACATTTACGGGACTAATGACCCTGTTTGATGCCGTCCCCGGAATCACTAAACTATGAATCAACCAATCAATGGCTGTTGTGTTTGTTCGCGCAGGGCGACAGCGGCGGCCCGCTGATCGACCTGCAGAGCGGCAAGCAGATCGGCATCGCGAGCTTCGTGTCGTCCGCCGGCTGCCAGAGCGGCTCCCCCAACGGCTTCGTGCGCGTCACGTCCTTCGCCGCCTGGATCTCCCAGAACACCGGCATCGCCATCTAGGCGAGCGCTCGCTGCCCCTCGCAGCGCATGTCGGCCTTCGCCACCCTCAGAAATGTGATCTGATGCGTCAATTGACGAACACATCCTACTTTGAAAAGCTTCAATAAAAAATTCTCTTTTGCTTCTTAATGTGATTCTTTTATGTTTCATGTGATTGCCATGCACTTTATCATCTTCTTGTTTTTGTGTTGTTATTGTCTAATGCCCTGACCCTGGAATCTTGTTCTCTGTGGTTACTGATTCCTACCCAACATAAGCTGAATTGTGTGGAAATTTGTAGTTGGACTACCAACTCATTTTCATGAGGCGTGAAGAAAGAATGAAGTAATTGTCAGAAAAAGTTGAAAATGTCCTATAGGTTTCGTATGGAACTTCTCGGGCCATCAGGCCCGCTCTTCCGTCTGACCACGCAAATTTCGCTACGCTCCTTTCACCAACGAGCAGAGAAAAGAGGTATTTCTTGGGCGAGAAACAGGCGATTTGAATTTAGCTCAGAGGCGTCATTTAGGCTTGAGGATCTTTTACATGCAAGTAAATCTACAAACATGGGACAGCCGGCTTTACTTCCCCTCCGAAGGAAGGCGTACGAAGGATTTTGTCGCCCTAAAAATCCACGGCTTCGACCGAGTTTGAACCCGCGAGCTTGGGTACAACAGTCCGGTACGCTAACCGTCACACCATCGCACCTATTTGCAAAGCACTCGTGGTATTACGTATGATTAACAGAAGTGCTTGCGCGTGAAAAGCGCTGTCGAGGTATCAGGTGGTAGATGTAATTTTCATAGATGTATATTTATGTTGGGAAGAATCCTTGCCATAAGATTAAAAATAAAGTGCAAATACCCTACTTTAATTGGAGTGTATGTATCAGAAGAAGGAAGAACGAAGGAAAGTCGTAAACTTTACAACAAATGACAGAATGTTATTGACGCCGTGAAACGTAACTAAATGATTCCTAGTTTTAAGATGCAACATCAACGCTAGAATTGGCCGCAAACCAAGAAGTAATATAGTCGGGACAGAACACGACTAGTCGTAAAATGGAAACAAAAGAGAACTTAAGATAATTTGCAACTTTTAATATTTTAAGAATTACTCAGTCTCTTCCGGAAGAAAGACGTCTACAAATACATGGGCTGCCAGAGGCTCAAGAACTATTATTGATTCCTTCCTAGTAAATTAAAAGCTGGTGTTGTTGGTCTCAGATATGAGAGCTTTTATAAGTTCTGACCACTCTAACTGAAAAATGAGTTAAAAGCAGAAAAGGGTAAAGTTTTAATGGTACTGTCCCTAAAACTTTTAAATACATTGGCTTAATGACAAAGGGATTCAAAATCTGTACTGCACAAGATTAATATAATATTTTCTGCAGAAAACAACAACCGAAAATGTCGATTAAGTATGATGTAGTTTTAAATATTGGGTTGCAAATGCTGCATCTGAAGCTTTAGGTCAAAGAGGAAGAGACACAGCAGAAGAGGACTGAGAATATGGAAGAAGGAAATTGAAAAAATAAAAGAAAAGAATGTCTATGTAAGATTTCTTCAAATTAAGTTAAAAGAAAACAAAATGAAATCAAATGGAATACCACACATGCTGTTGTAAAGTTACAATTCATGTATCTTTACTATGCGTGAACGTGCGAACTGTCAAGTCATCGTCCGACACAAGGATGACAGTAGAGATAGATTTGGGAAGGATTGCTCCACCGTCTAATGCCAAATGTTCATGAGAAACGTCAGAAACAATGGATAAGAGAAGCGGGTTTTAGAAGATTTACTTCGGCAATATATTGCCCGAACCAGCTAATTAAGACGAAACTCCTCCAGCATCGTGACGCAAATTGCCCGCTCTTCGAAGATACTAGAAATAAATACGCTAACGCAGTCTATGTTTCTTCATGTAGAGTGAAATTATTGGAGAATATAACGACATATTATTTTCCAAAAATTTATAACACTTACCAAGTAACAATGTGAGATATTCTAAAAGTCTAAATATGCCTCTAACAACTAAATACATTTTTCTGAATAAATGTTCCTCTATGGATTGTTTGTTCTATTTTCATTGATAGACTGAACAATTGAAAATTGGTAAGGATTTGAACTAAAGCACTCGACATTTTCCATTTTACATTAAAGAGGTTGTGAAAGTTTCTTTCGCGTATTTGGAAAGAGATGCAAGAGCAGGTTACGCGTATTTTAGGATCGGGGACAGATGCAACGTAAATTGAATTACTCAAATGGCAACAATATCTGTGAATTACAAAGATATTGGATCCAAGTATTTTTAAATTGTAGTATTACCAAAACATGGAGAGGAAAATGGACGGCAATGGGTAAATATTACTTTCGAGATAGAAACGTAACGCTCCCTCAGAACATATAATGTGTCGCTTCAAGAAAGGATTAGGAAATTTTCTGAAAAAAATCGGACTATTTAGAGTAATTAGGGAGTGGAAAATAGCACTGGTTAGAAGTATGAGTGGAGCTAAGACCGGAGAGAAAGTAAGCCTATGCTTGTCCCATCTGGACCAATGCAGCTAATTCCAACCCAAACAAAATACAAGTTATCCAAAATATTTTTTTAAGATTAATTACAAAAGCACCATGGTTCATCAGCAACAATCAATTACACAATGATTTAAATATAAACACAATAAAAAACCAAATAGCCTATCTTGCTCACAACTTTTACACTAACCTTCCCCTAATTCAAGCAACATCCTTCTATAAACTAGGCAAAGCCCCCAATTAACGAACGAGAATTAACAACAGATTTCCCCTCCATTCATTTTATAAAATATTCGCAAACTTGGAATAATACTAATCTGAGGTGCTACCTGCTTCCTCTCCCAGTATTTTGTTTTATATAATTGTAATGTATAATTTTAAGTTATTGTAAGTTAGTATAAGATAGATTAAGATCATCAATCATTTGCACAGTTAATATGTAAACTGAACAATGTAATGTCTACCTAAAATAAAAAAAAAATAAAAAAAAATAAAGTAAGTAAATAAGTAAAAAACAATTACGTTAATCACTAATTATGTTAATAATTTTATAAGTAAATAAGTTATTAATTAATAAGCTATTAAGTACGTAAATCTATAAACAAATAAGTAAACCATTAAATAATTAAATGAGCACATTATGGGCCAACGGGAGAAGATGCTCGAGAAGTAAGCGTAGAGATGGGGGTAAAGACGGCCTTCTGTGGCGCTGTTTCATTTCAGGTGTTGAGGAGGTCAATGACTGGATGGAGAATACGTGACCTCCGGGCCAGGAAATGAATAGTATAGAAACAATGAGTAAAATTAGCATGTACACGTCTTCCGGCGGCAGATTTTCTCCCTTCAGGGCTTTTTCCTTAGCCCTATGATATGGTCTCTTTTCCGCGGTTTTTATGCGATGAATAGTCCATCAGGGGTGAATAATATAATGTGAAAGGTTACAAAGCATTAGAATGTAATGTTTGTAATGGCTTAAAGGCTTTAAGTTAAAAAGGTATTTTTTTCATGTTTGGGTGAAAAATAAGAAAGCTAAGTAATTGACCTTTCAATTCCGGTCAGTTATTTTTATCATCAGATTTCAAAATTAAACACGTGTGGGTTATCTTTGGGTTCTCAATGTGTGGCGACTCAGTGTACAAGAACTATTGAAAGAACTATAATACATCATGCCATGACATCTGCCTACAAAAGTAATCCTTCATATCGGAAAAGCAAGATTAATATAAAAGATTGATCTGTGTGATTTTTTCAGATCCAGTCAACATGAAGACCATTTTCATCGTTGTCGTGCTGTTCCTGGCCGTTCAGGTAAATAATTTCTAGAGCGCTCGCGGTTAAAGTACGTAATTAACAGGTTTACGTGTACATCCCAGCATTGCAATAGAATTAGAAATATTGTAATTGTTGATTTTAAAGTAATGTCGTTTGACTACATTGTCGCATCAAACGCTTCTGTAGTAAACCGCATTTCAGCTACCACTTAATCCAGTCTCCTCTCAACAATTTTGTTAATTTTGTGCAATAATATTCGTCTAAACCTCTTTACTGTGAATTTAATCATGTAAATGTTGTAGAGTGAATAAGAAAAGTGATACAACTCAAATACAGTAATATTTGAAGTGAAAGTGAAGAAATATGTTGATAAAATAGTGTTTTTACGATTAAATAGTTCATACAGACAATTCACAAGCAGACAATGAAAGAAACATAGTTTGACTTTGGTCGAGAAACAAATGGTTCCGTTCAGGTAAACAGTTCTCAGGCAAAATAAAATTGTAAATACGTATCACTTTTCTAGCGTATCAAGGACTAGTTTCATATCAGAAAAAATTAATATTTCAAACCACAATTTTAGTTAAATATGTAATTTACGCATATACATACTTTTGTCAATGCTAGGAATATTTGTATGGTCGTAATTAGACCGCAAGTGTAAATTGTACGTTAAAGAATGCAAGAAACCATATCTGCACGTGTGTTTCATCATTGCAGGCCAAACTCCATCGCAGCCAAGATCTCAGTGCCTCTCGCATAGATCATAGTTCTGTGGCGAGTGTGCAGCAAACCGTCGACGTAGTCAGTAAGTGATCAACAACAATTTGCACTTTAGATTAGATTAGATTAGATTTATTAATAATTCTGCAATTAAGTGTGAGAACTTGGTGGCAGAATACACTAACTTAACATTACAGAACTTAACAACTATACAAACTCTACAAATGTTACAAATCTCATGAACATTTCACCGTGCATCTTTCATAGAACTCCACTTCACCAAACTTCACTTCACCACACTTCACCGCACTGCGATACAGCGAGCTGTAATGTCTTTCTTACTCACTCGTTTCTCTCAGTTGCACAACGTCTCTGCACTTCACGCCACTGCACTGCACATAATAATAGTAATAATAATAATAACTTCACACCTATAATAGTAATAATAATAACTTCACACCTATGATCCGTTAGCGAACATATTCATTTCAAAGACCACGTTCACTACTTTAATTTTTTGCATGATCATTGATCATTGATTGTGAAACTGATGGATTTATTCTGCAAACAAAAATAGTTATAAACTTTATGTGCTATAACAGAACGTAATTTTTACATTATTTGCTAAGGTTACATAATATAATATTTACTTGAACATACAATTGGGTAATTTAAAAAAAATAAAAGATCATCAAATAAATATTTATGTGGTATTGTTCAGTGTATTTAGTTTTATCATCTCCAAAAGGTATTCAAATAAATTTAAATCGATTTTTGAGAAAATCTTGTTTTTAAATTTGCTTTTATTGAACGCAAATGTAGGCGACAATTATTCATATTTTGAAAAAATTACATGGTATTAAATAAAAATTTATTTTTGAATAAAATAATTTATTACGAACATATTTTAGTATTGTTGTTGTAGTAAGATGCTCAGAAAACGGATTTACGTCATTTTTATCAGCACGCATTGCGCTATATGAGGGGGAAATTAAAGGGAAAAAATGGAGCCAATTTTTCAGAAAACGTTGATAATGAATCTGGTGTTCAGGATAAGTACCCCCGAAATTTAAAAGACGCGTTTCAAATTCAACATCAACAATAGCCATTCGGATTGGAGTATCAATTTTGAGGAACGTCCTGCCATCGGTTTAACTGCCAGTTTTCTTGTACACGTAAACTCACGCAGCTCGAGTTCATGACTTCGAAGCTCTCCGGGTGAAGCCGCGAAGTTGGCTGAGAGGCCGACGTTTCGCCTGTCACATTGCAGGCTGCTTCAGGGTAGTAACGAACCTAGTTTTCTTCGCGGACACACGCGCGGACGGGCGAAAGCACGGCCGGACAGACGGACAAACGCACAGTGGGACGGACGGACGGACGGACGCACGGACGGACGCACGGACGGACGCACGGACGCACGGACGGATGCACGGACGGACGTTTTGCCGTCAACCGATTTCCTGATTCCATGGACCTACTAAACGAAATGACTTCTCAATGTTTTACAAAAAGTTATCTGCAATAGATAAAAGAACTATCCATATTTTCGGTATCAGCGACTCAGACAATACATGTTTGTCTTACGAAAAATCACCGTTTTCCTCTGCAGCATTGCAATACCTTCTATAAATTATGCAGTTAGTAGAATGAGAGAAAATAAAAACGTGCTTTTCTATGTTCATTGATGTGCACTAATAAGAAAAATACGTAGAGTTAACACATTCTTTATCTTAATTGTCTATTAACTTTCTCGCATACATATTACACAAAAAGCAACGTAATGCTGCAAAAATCTAGCTAACGCGCTCAGGACTTAACATTTGTTCTCGTGGATAATATTTTTATTACCTTGTATAAGTAATTATCATCATTACTCATTTTCATTGTGTCACCCAGGGGATTTTGAAATCGATTTGTTTCTTCGATTTTCTTTTTATATTAATGCATGGTATCGTAGGAATGGGCGAGTGATGGACATTTGCCGAACGTGTTCAACATCAGTGAGATTGTGGCCAGATGGAGACCTTACGATGAATTGAATTTGAATTGAATTTGCCTTATTTTACGTGGCGAGACTCGGGCCATCAGGCCCGCTCTTCCGTCTGACCACGCAAATTTCGCTACGCTCCTTTCATGAACTAGCAGAGAAAGGAGGTATTTTTTGGGCGAGAAACAGGCGATTTTGAATTTAGCTCAGAGGCGTCATTTAGGCTTGAGGATATTTTACATGCAAGTAAATCTACCAACATGGGACAGCCGGCTTTACTTCCCCTCCGAAGGAAGGCGTACGAAGGATTTTGTCGCCCTAAAAATCCACGGCTTCGATCGGGTTTGAACCCGCGAGCTTGGGTATAACAGTCCGGTACGCTAACCGTCACACCATCGCCGCCGCCTGGATTACGTCAACTGCTCTGATTGGCTATTTCCGTACTTTCCCTGGTAACTTCCTCTCAGATGGTAAAATAGCACTCTATGCAGAAGGGCACAGATACCTATAAATCCTTACTTCCTCATCCTTCCCGTTTCCCAAACTTAAGGCCAAGCGATAGCCGATCTCCATTCACAGTCTCAATTCCGGAGATATTCGCCGGAAAACATTGAAGATACGGCGTCCGGCGGCAAGTTCAATGCCGGACTTACTGACAAGCAAAACAAGCTGATGCTTGGGGGCCCCCTTCCGTAAGGGGGCCCGCGATTCGAAAAGATATGAATTACATATTTTGCAGCATAAGACTATTTAATGTAATAACATGTGAAATAAATTAAATGAAAAAGTTGATATACAAATTATTATTTTTCATTTATATTTGTACACAAAGTATTTGCATTTATATTTTTTTATTTAACAATGATGCAGCTTATTTTTACCGGGGGGACAATACAATTTTTTGCTTGGGGGCCCCGCAATACTTAAATCGGACCCAGGGCAAGTTGCGATATCTTTATATCAAAAAATTGTGTTTCCTGTTGCGCTAACGAAATTAAATAGAGACTTATACTTTATTACCAATTTCCCATGCGCGCAGAAATTTCAAGAAAACTATGCAGCCTCTGACAACGAGCGGCATGTCTATGGTTTTGTTAGATCCCTAGAAATTCGGGAAAAATCCAAACTGGATTTAATTTCTTTCCTCTAAATAACTCTCCATTAACATATTTATTTACGTATTAGTACGTATGAGAAGTAAACGCATTTGATAAAGTGTATTGCATTTTCCACGTGTTCCTGCAGCAAGTGCCCCCAAGTACCCCGCCCCCCGTGTCATCAGCGGCATCCAGGCCACTCGCGGCCAGTTCCCGTACCAGGTCGCTCTGTACCTGAACGGCCGCTCCTTCTGCGGAGGCTCCCTCATCTCCACTCGCTGGGTGCTCACCGCCGCCCACTGCGCCTCCGGGTGAGTACGCCACTCACATGCGTCTGAGTGATCGGCTCCTTCATACTGAGCTGAAGTATTGGTCTGCTGTTGAAGCGCAGTGACTTCTAAATTAATAATAATAGTAATAATAGTAATAGTAATAATAATAATAGTAATAATAATAATAATAATAGTAATAATAATAATAATAATAATAATAATAATAATAATAATAATAATAATAATAATAATAATAATAAAATATTTTGCTATGCCGTGTCGTAACAAAGATTACAAAGATACAAATCGTAACAAAGAATTGAATTGAATTGAATTAATGTCTTATTTTACGTGGCGAGACTCAGGCCATTAGGCCTGCTCTTCCGTCTGACTACGCAAATTTCGCTACGCTCCTTTCACCAACTAGCGGAGAAAGGAGGTATATCTTGGGCGAGAAACAGGCGATTAGAATTTAGCTCAGAGGCGTCATTTAGGCTTGAGGATCTTTTACATGCAAGTAAATCTACGAACATGGGACAGCCGGCTTTACTTCCCCTCCGAAGGAAGGCGTACGAAGGATTTTTTCGCCCTTAAAAATCCACGGCTTCGATCGGGTTTGAACCCGCCAACTTGGATACAACAGTCCAGTACGCTAACCGTTACACCATCGCCGCCGAAGAAGACAGATAAATGACAAATACAAGAGTTTGGAAATTGAGATCAGCAGAATGTGGAGCATAAAAGCACAGGTCGTCCCGAAGTAATTGAAGCTCTGCGATTTGTTCCGTACAATTTGTGTAAGTACTTTGCATAACTCCCAGTTCATTCAAAAGATTTGGATGTACAAGGCATCGCTTTATTAGGATTATTCCACTCCTGAAATTAAAACCAATTGTGTTGAACTATACTTATAAAAAGTCCCAATCAGTGCGGAGTATCTCAAAAAAAGTTATCGCGTTTTCTATCCCTTTTTTCTTACTGTCCCTCCGTACTGGTAAAAAATAAGCAGCAACTCATCTAACACAGGAGGCTGTATGTATCAATCGCTGTGTTAATGTGCAATAAACAGCGTATGAACTACAACATAACCTCTTGGAGTTTAAGATGCTTTCAGTTATTTTCAATATTTGGCGCATTTGGAAATTGTGATGGACATAATATCATTCGTGAAAAAGGCATATTAAATACCTCTCTTGCTTTGAAAATTCTCAGATAAACCCCCTCCTTGCTTCCTGAGTCGGGGATTTATCGGCAATTTCCAAAAACCTCGCGGTATTACCTACATGAGCAACTCACATGTTGCACAAAGTATTGTAATGACTCCGATTGCTGCATAGCAAGCTGCCGGAGTAAATTTTATATGCAACCTACTCGTGAATTAGAGGAATAATAATAGTAAATAATAATAATAATAATAATAATAATAATAATAATAATAATACTTCAAGTTAATGCCGTCCACTGGACACATCGCCTCAGTTTCATAATAAGGGCACTGTTGATATTTTAAGAAGTCTAATTCATATTAAATACAAATCATTTTTTCTTGTTTTCAATTTTGTGATGGCCCTGAGTAAAAATTGATCTGAGGGTAGTCAGGGTAGGTAGACCGTCAGGCAGCCCGGCAAAGATGAGCAGCGAGATATTTACCTAGTATAATACCTGGCTGCCGATCTTCGGTTACGCAGATCTGGATGGATCTGGCGCAGAGACTATTTCGGGGTAGAGCTTTCGTGGAGACTAGCATGAATATACTGATTTAAGTTCCGTTTTAGAAGAATAACGCAAGACATTTTATCAGAGTGCTGCCCACTCTACGATTGCTAATTTTCTGAATTGTGAAGAATTTTGTGCACATTAGTTTTAACGAGTTGTAATAATTCCTTCAAAAATTTATTTTTACAGAATCAGTACCTTCACCGTCTATCTGGGGGCTCAGAACTTAAACAACGCCAATGAAGAAGGACGTGTGATCATTGAGACCACCTCGAAGATCGTGCACCCTAGTTACAGCGTCATTCTCATAGCGAATGACATCGCTTTAATCAACCTGAATCAAGATGTACAGCTCAACAGTACGTATTGTTGCAATATACGTCGTCAATCAAAATATAAAGCTCGTACAATAGTGGATTCTACATCTATTTCTCTTCTCAAAATGGGCTGATTTTAACAGTGGTAATACATCTTCAGCTGTAGTTCTCATTTAATTGTTATTTTTTCCATGATAAATTGCAAAGTTGACCCCAAGCTGAATCATTATGAACTGGTCTATGTGACGCAAATTATGTCAAAATACTTTTTCAAACTATGAACTACTTTTACTCCATAAAATGAATATTTGCTTAGAGATAAGGAGATATTACAGTAAAAATAGCTACTAAAGGAGAAGGAAATCAAACCGCTTCCGTAAATTTGTATTTTTTCCTAAAATTGAATTTCAAGGTATTAATTTCACTGATTTAAAGGATACCACTTAGTCTCGCAAGACATTTTGGAGAATAAAAAATGTCTCTTTTTAAGCCAATCACAATGGCGAGGTTCTGGAAATGAAAATGCTAACTACCGTTGAGAAGTACTTGGTACTCTATCTCAAATCATAATATCTGCTTATAGTATACATCTAGTTACTATTTACATACTACACTATCAAGTAAATACATGCGCCAAAATGTTTACTTCTCATAAAGCCGAGAAAGACACGATACAAAGCCACTCTATTTACCCATGGGGAATTAAGTAGGCCGACCCTCTCTAGATTCCTTTTCAGATACAATTCACGAGAACAAGTCAGTTTAATGAAACCATTTATTTATTTTCTGAAAAACGGATTTATTTCTCAAACATATTGCATCTGTATATAATGTCAATGTTCACAGCCATCGTACAATACATACTAGTATATCAGTGAGCCTATTAATACAATGGAGCCAGTAAACAAATAAGAATATGCTTCAAATATTTATAAACTCCTGAGTTAATGAAATTTTGTGCCATCTCCTTTTCTTTAATCATAATCAACACTCTACGCACCCGCAATTTATAGTTCTAAGTATAACTAATAAAAACAATTCATATTTACATTCTATTCACGCTTATATCTAAAGATAAAAAACGGCAATGATAGGATTACTAAGGAGTTTCTTTATTGAGCATGAAGCACTCCATTTTCACATGGCATGGCATGTCACTGTCACGTCAGAGACTTGTCTTTCTATGAGTTCAATCAACAACCCTTGGTGTTGGAACCACCGTGTTATGACTCTACGACGAAATATTCTTTTAAAATTTTCTTGTCTTTTTACAGACATGATCCAAACCATCTCACTCGCTTCAGGCCCTGATCTATATGAAAACGCTGCTGCCCGTGTCAGCGGATGGGGAAAGATATCAGAAGTTAAGTAGTAAAAACTTTTTTTTAAATTTACTTGTAGTATAAGTTTAATTACTTAGAGATGTATATTATATTTTTTTATTTCTATATTTACATATTATCATTATTTTATATATTAAATACAATTACTCTATTACACTGCCACGATCTGTTTGATCAATGAGGCAAGAAAAAACTTACTGAAACAGAAGTAAAAACTCAGACACACAAGAATCACACTATTTTTAGGCATCATTGTGATGTGATATAAAAGATACCGTCAATGACATTTAGAATTAATATATATTATTGTTATAAAATTTTTGTTTCACAGTTTCAAAATGTAATACGTCTCGCGGAAAACAAACTTCTAGTCACTAAAATTTTAATATTCCCTTCTATCTATCAAAATTGGCATAGTGAACCATTTGCCCTAAGATGCTGACTCTTGGACAATTGATAATGATTATGAAGCTGCAACACTAATTGCATAAGTATTGTGTATAAAAATAAGCGCCTACCGTTCACTCAATCGGTTATAGGCAATTGCAATAAAGTCACATACTTTCTCTTTCAGAGAGCACCGCTGTCAGCCCACAGCTGAACTACGTGGACCTGGCCATTATCTCCAACGACTTGTGTCGACAGACCTTCGGCACCTACATCCGCTCGTCCAACATCTGCACGCAGGGACTCGGGGACCGCGGCGTGTGCAACGTAACGTATCCCCAACGAACACCTTTCAGTAACAAACTGACTGCCATAGAAATACGTAACTTCCATGTCTGAAATGCAAGAGTGCATTCTGACAATTCAAACTTAAATAATACACAAAATCGGTAAACGTTTGACCAAGAAGAAGACAGCTCAATGATTCACTATTAGCCCCAGTAATTCTCATTTTTGTCACCCAGTTAAACCATTATATTCACTTTCTTATACCTTAACCCTTAGGTTACTGGAAAGGTAGCCAAGTAGCTTTCTTTGTTTTCAAAAGTTGACAGCCTGTCTTAGTGAACTCTTTTTACTTTGCTGTTCCATAACATCTCTAATCTTTCACTTCAGTATCTTTTGTAACATATTTCTCATATATAATACTTTTGATTTTCTAGCAAATTCGATGGAAATTTGTAAGACGAGGAAGGCACTTGTATATTATTATATTGAGAAATGTAAAATGAATCGTGGCAATGAATTGTTAAGGTTGAGTTGCTTACTATTTGGAAACTTTTTGCGGGTATACTACTCATATTGACATTGAAATAAATGATTTCATTTGGTTAGTTATGTGATTGAAACAATAAATTAAGCAATCAAATTTTAAAGGTGAGCACTGAGATATAAGCTCTCAGAAAATACACTGGTATTTGTGAGAATTGCAAACCAAGGAGACATACTATTACAATGAAATTTATTCAATAGATTAGGAATATCACAATGTACAAATGATTAGAATTACAGAACTGTACCTGCATGTTGACCATAAGTATTTAGTACGCTGTGAAGCCATAACGCTATCTCATCAGAGCCTCTAGACGTCGTGGCATGGATTCAAAGTGAGACTGGATATGCTGCTGGGGAACTGACTGATACGCATTTTCAATGCGCGACAACGAAGAATTGACAGAGGCTGTCGAAGAACCAGAATGAACGAGTTGCCGACCGATCATATCCAATTATGTTCGATGGGAGACATGTCAGGAGAACGTGCAGGCATGGGAAGCAGTAGAACCAGTCGTTCTTTGCAGGAAGCTTGCACATTCCTCGCCACATGCGGCTGGGCATTGCCCTGCTGAAATATGGCATGTGGAGCTGCTTGCAGGAGGAGCAGCATGTTCGACTCTAAAACCTCTCTGATGTAGCGGTTGCTGTTCAGATTGCCATCAATACGTATGACGCGAGATCGCACATTGTAGCCAATGATATCCCAAACTATCACACTTGGCGTTTGTCCGCTGTGCCTTGGAACAATACAGACTAGCAGGTTGCGATCACCAGTATAGCGTCGAAAACGTACATGGAGATCGATGTATCACAAATCTAAGTGGTAATCGCCATAAAACACTACATTTTGCCACTCGGTACACTAGTCAACACGTTCAAGTGCCCATTGCTGTCTAATGGTTTCTTGGTGATGGGCGTTGATGGTTTCTGGTCAAGGGAATCCGATGCAGTGGTATGCGTGCCACCCGCCCAGCCCTGAGCAGACAGTGTCGAACCATTGACGCATGACCACACCCGTTGCGGTGCTCCAAAGTCGAGCCAACACTGTGGACGATACCGTTCAGTCGATAACGGCCATGACGACAAGATGGCGGTCATCTCGCGCTGAGGTCATATTGTTTGGTCCGGTCTCACTTGTCGCTGAGTACGACCCTCTATCCATTGGTTACACACGCGCACACATCACTGTCATTGCCGTCAGCACTTCGAGCCACAATCCGCTTCCTGAAGACCGATCATTCTGCCCGGTTTGAACTCATCCAGGAGCTGATTTCTTTTAGTGTGGCCCTTTGACGTCGCCGAGGCTTTCCGGCACTTTCTTACACGTTTCCACGTCGTTTGCCCGCTCTACGCTGACTGAGTATGGCGTAACACCGACCGATCTGTCACACAAATGAGAGTGCTGCTAGGCCAACGTGCGTGCCATCTCGAAGCAAATTTAACCTTGTGCTGTTTTTATCGATGTGCTGTTCCACACATCCACCGATTTTTAGTGATTCAGATCATTCCTTCTGTGTGTTGCAATTTTCACAAACAACAGAGTACTCTGCAGATGAATAATTTATCCGCAAATGATACGAGTCAATCGCCAGCAAGTTTGTCTATTAATAGATATTATCATTATCGTCATCATTATTATTATTATTATTATTATTATTATTAATTGAAATCCTTTTCGTATGAAAAAGTAAGAATTCAAATCGAAAGCCTTCACTAAAAATCTTCACATGTTTACTGACGCAGATTCACATTGCCTCATCGCTCCGGAAATGTTTATTTCCAAAGCACGTAGAGAAAAGAAATTCGACTATTCCAAACCCTTGGCGTTGTAATTGCCTCTTGCTGCGCGCAGGGTGACAGCGGCGGGCCCCTCGTGGACCTCGGGAGCGGCCGGCAGATCGGCGTCACCAGCTTCGTGTCGTCCGACGGCTGCCAGAGCGGCAACCCCAACGGCTTCGTGCGCGTCTCCTCCTTCGCCAGCTGGATCGCAGACAACACCGGCCTCGCTCTCTGAGCAGGGTTGCCACTCGTCACCAGACAAACTTCCCCAAACGGTGCGAGAATGTTCCTCAAAAACGCATTATTCGAAACTTATTTTTCAATTTTAAAAACTAAATTTCAGTAAATGTCAAATGGTGACTTTTTTATTATGTTCTAATTGTTTTCAAATAAGTCACTTAAATAATTTGTCCGAACGTTACGTGAATTTTTCATAAAAGGGTATTTTAACACTTCTTTGTCTATTTTAAAAAAGTAAAATTTCCTTAAACGTCTAATGATGAATTTTGTTGTTATGTTATTATTTTCCAAGTAAGTCGCTTCAATAATGTTTAAACACATTAATCATCAGCTGAAAAAGTAAGCTTAAGCCTTTTTCCCCAAAACTATGCACTGCAATATGATCGTTTACCTACAAAATGTAAAATTATACTACTCTATATGTTTCATTTTTTTTAAATAAATGGCATATTTCCGATATTTTTATTTTCACGAAGAACAGCTAACGAATTGTTTTAGTTACAAAACTCATCAGAACTTTCCATTTTCCTCCTCAGTCTTCCACGTTTGGGAGAAAATTTCCCGCAATTTGCCTGACATTGTGCCCAAGCCATCAAATAGACCTTGCGAGTTGTAGAAAGCCTATAAATAAATACCTTGAGTTGTTTTACGTGCAACGTGGGATTTGCGACACC
Organism: Gryllus longicercus; assembly: GCA_038098605.1. Taxonomy (NCBI): domain Eukaryota; kingdom Metazoa; phylum Arthropoda; class Insecta; order Orthoptera; family Gryllidae; genus Gryllus; species Gryllus longicercus. The sequence goes on along the minus strand of JAZDUA010000169.1, from coordinate 1,514,142 downwards.
TTACTCGCGTCGTAAATCCCACGTTTTAACATGGCTATTGAAACATCCAAATGCATAAGTGTATGTATATGTTTGGCTAAATTAATATACTGAAGGTTTTCAACTGGACTGAAAAAAATCAAATAATTTAATGTTTTTAAAGTGAAAGAGAAGAGATCCCTACTAAAAACCATTTGAAACATGTACAAAATTCTTTGGACATGTTTTTAGAGATAACGAGTTCAACACAATTTCGAACTGTGAAATAGTTGAAAAAGAGGAAGAGGGGCAGCAAGAATGAAAATTTTAGAACAACTTCAAACAGAATTACAAATCAAAAAATTTGCAGTGATGAAAAGGAGAGCGGAGAAAAGAATGTCATGCGGGCAGCGACAAGGCACCTTTTGGTCTTTAGGATGATTATGATGATGATGATGATGATGATGATGTATTTGGCATTTCCGGGTCGATTTTCTAACTTTACAGGCCGGCTGTGTCCCCCACGCCTGGGAACTAAGAATATTTTCAAGGAAACAAACTATTTTTGCCGCGACTGGAAATGGAACCCGGGATTGCACCATGTATGTCTGTTGTCATTGAGCCCCGCAAGAGCTAAATGAATAAATAATTAAATAATATTCACAATAAAATAATGCTACCTTAGTCGCATCACAAATGCCCCGTCGCTACACGACAATGGAAACAAGGTTTATTGTCCAGTTGTGAAACACGTATGTTTGTACTTTGGCACAACAGCTCTTTGAGAGCTAAGTCCTGCCAGCAACGTCCCGGCCTTGCGACCATGGGTTAAGGGGTAAGTGTGGTTATCATATAGCCTTCCCTACGCTTCATTTATGGTCTTCTCAACCTGAGAAGTGAGCTTTCTCATCGTCACACAGCAACAGATACAGGGACATTGCAAGGAAAGCGCACAACTAATTTTTGCCCCGACGTGGAATCGAACCTGGGACTGGACCGTGGAAAGTGAGCCAATGAGCCACCGAGTGCCAATTATGAAACGCAGTATACTAATTTCCCGAACAGTCTATCTTACAGGGCATTTATATTCTAGGAGTCTAGAATATAAAGAGTTCTTCTCTAAGTTTGATCGCCTCTCTGCTACTGTCACATGTATTATATCACACTTGCTTTTCAATGCTTTTATACATGAATGTCTAGTTTTCTTATGCTATATTAGAGGTTATCAAAACTTTTAAAGATCGTACTGCCCTTCCCGAAGAAACCTCCAGACAGGCGGGACAACAGGTCCTCCCCTGCCAAGAAGAGCGTCAGCGGCTGGGATCCGAAGACGACGCGCCAGCGAACGCAGAGGGAGGAAGGAAGGGTAGCTCTTCCCCTAGAGAGGAGGAAACATAAGGCGTGAGAGCAGAACGGCTCGCCCTTACTGATTCAGCGATCACACTGTTCGCTTAAATTGTTTTCGTGCTTTCACTTGTGTAATTGGTTTTCTCTCCCGGACTTTGTTGGCACACCAGTTTTATTAGACTTGACACCAGGAGTTGGCTGGCAAATACAAATTGTACCTTTGTGTTGAAGACCGGGTTGCGTAAACCGATTGTGAATGAAACTGGACTAAATTGTTCTCTAGTTTAATTTTTTCACTTACTTTTCACAAATAACAAAGTTTAATCAACGATGAAATATAACATAAAGGAATTTGAAAATATGTTTACTTGTCTAGTATAAACGGAATGAAGTGAAATTATGAATGAAATAGGATGTTACATATCTGTTAAGAATTGGATCAGTCTTTTTTTTTTTCTTTTCGTCAGAAACAAATCTTGCCAGGTTAGTACAAACGTGCTCACCTCTAATGGTGATGATTAGTTCGCCTGATCTCGTCACGAAGTGGCGCGAGGAGGCCCTCATCGCCTTATCGCGCGCTTATAAAAACTGTTTCAGAAGTTGGCAGTCCTGAGAAGTTGCCATTTAAACACCAGAATTAGGCATTCGTTCGGACCACAACGTTGCCCGTAGAAATTCATTAACGCCATACAATTTTAATACATTATTGCCAGAAATGAATGATTTACAACCGACTATTTGTTTTGACGTTTTTAATATAATCGTGAATGATATCAATTTTTATTGTTAAAAATTAATAAATAAATAAATAATAAATTAATAAATCTATTTCTCTTGTTGTGAAATTGTTAAATCGTAATGTCTAATATAAACGGAATGAAGTGTGATAATGAATTAAATGGGATGTTACATATAGGTTAAGAATTGGAGTCGTATTTTTTTTAAATTCTTGTCATAAACAAACCTAGACACATTAGTTAGTTAGTCATTTGGTTAGTTAGTTAGTCAGTGCTCATGCAGCACCTCTAATGGTGATGATTAGTTCCCCTGATCTCGCCACGCAGTGGCGCGAGGTGGCGCTCATCGCCTTATCGCGCGCTCATTGGCGGAGGAGGCGGCGCCGCCGCCGCCGCCGCCGCCGCCGCCGCCGCCGCCGCCGCCGCCGCCGCCGCCGCCGGCGCTGGGGTGGGTCGGTGTGAACGGGCCTTATCAGCGCGCGCGTGTGCCTGAACCGCTGCTCGGAGCAGGAGGAGGAGGAGGCACCCTCGACTCCCAGTGATAACGGCGGCACTTGACAGGTCCACCGGTGTTCATGGTCACCACCTCTCAAGCAATCTTGGATCTCCTTTGCTCCGTAAATGTGTGGTAATTGAGTATCGGCGTCATAGATTTGAAACTTTTGCAGTACTATACTCAAGGAATGATTGTTTTCTTCTCATGGATATGGCAATAAACACATCCGTAAAATTCCTAAAAAATACGTAATTTGTAATACAATGCAGTGCCTGTCCGGGAGGTCCTAGAATTCGAGACCTACAATAGCTTATCAGTTCGGTCAAATTGAGTCGTTTTCTGGAGGAGAATTCCACCGACCGGCTGCTCTGATCGGTAGTTTTCCGTAGTTTCGTCGATGAACACCACGCGAATGCCGGAGCAGTACACCAACAAACGGGCCACGGACCGCGGCAATATTTCGTTCCTCTTCCTTGTTGCGTCATCACCCCTTACAGACACTCTCACTAGTAGTCATAAACTATAATACAGGTTGGAAGATCAGTCGGGAGCTTAGCGTTTATCCGAGCTCGGCCGGAGCCCCGCTGGTGGAGATACCTGGTTAGGGATAACCTCGCTAGCTGACGAACAGTTCGGAGCCGGATCTCGCCATCCAGCGGGGGAAGATCACCGCTACATCCCGCGATAAAACATACAGTAAACTTACGGGACTAATGACCTTAGCAATAGACGCGCCCGAAAACACTAATCAATCAATTTAACACAAGATTTAAAGCCTAATATATTGGCTGTTAAAACAGAATAAATCAACATTTTATTGTATACGAGGGCAAAAGAAAGCAAATGAATGTGGATGCGGGGAGGTCCTGTTTTTTTTGGTCGTGAGAATGAACAAGAATAACTGGCTTGGAAACTTAAGGCAATCGCTGACTTCAAGTTCTCATCTTTTACAGAGAGTGGGGAAGCCCCTTACAGTAGAAGCTGACAGCCATTTCACGTCCGCGTATGTGTGTCCGATCCTCCGCCGATCCATGCGGAATTTGTGATGGACAAACCGAGTTTTCTCGCTGTTCTCCTGTTTACCTGCTTCTGTTTTCACTATTCCATTTTTGCGCTTAGTCACATGTTTAGAAAATGGTATATTTTATACTTTTACAGTTTACAGTTACATTTTCACTTAACAGTTACATTTTATAAAGCTACTCTCAAGGCGGCAGTATTGTAGAGTAAAACGCTTTGTCTTTGGGAGGGAAATTAACGATAAAACCATTCTCCTACAAAATGTTAATTTTTAAAATGTCACTTTTAAAATGTACTGACGAAAGGCATTCACGAGGAGGGTTAGACTTGAAGTTTTGGTTGGATGAAAATAGTTAGGTTACAACTGAATTAGTGTGATTTAATTACGAAGATCGGATTTTCAGAGCTGAAGCATTGAACAGTGAATATCAATCCATGGGGGCACAGTAAATATTTTTGTCACTACGGCAAAGAGTTTCTTGGCCAAGATATGTTACGGAAGTTTGTCAAAGACATTATAGACAAAGAGGATCCATACGGAAGGTTTATTAGAAACAAAATTGTAAGAGTGCGAAAGTGCAAATACGTATACAGTATGGAGTCTAGATTGTCGAACGAACGAACGAAGGTGTGTGTGTGTGTGTGTGTATGTGTCAGTGCAAGCATGTGAGTGCAGCTTATAAAAAGTATTGCGCTATTTCATTCCAGAAGGAGTAATTTTTAAGATTTTAAAGAAGGTAAGGACGTGTAATTTTACTAATCAACTCAAGTAAATGCGTGGGTATATAAATACTTTTACCAGAAAAGTATTTACATTAGTGATTGTTTCTTTGCAGTAGAGTTTTCCATTCAGAGATAATTTATTTGCTATAGATTTTATGATATGGAAAGTTTTTACGGTACGCGGTAAATTAGAAACTGAGATTGACAACACACAATGTAATGATGCAATGTTTGGGCAGTGTTAAGACAGAAAATGTCTCATTGCCTGCCATCATAACAGTAAAGTAAAATAAAAATAAAGAAATATAAATGTTTTTGGCCTATAAAAATGGGTCTATTTATACACTTTTTACAAAAGATTTCTAAGAATATGAATGAAACAAAAAGCTTTTGTGATTAAAATGAATAAACATGTCACGTAGTCTCAAAACATCAAGCTATTGTAATGGAAAATGGGATACATTTTGTATAAAGCTTACATCATTCAACACAGAACAGCGGGTTTTCTAAATTACACTGAGAAGAGAGTTATGTCTTAAGATATATCCATCAGGTGATTGTACGTAAAGATAGTCGACACATTTCGCTCGATAAAAGATGAGACTGACATGAGGGTGGAGTGGTTCAAGTGTAATAATCATATGTCGGTGCACTTGTGAAGTTTACTCTAGGGATATCTGAAAAGTTGATTCTTATTCATGGATAATTTCGCAATATTATCATCACACAAAATATTACATCTAGTTGTATTAGTGACAACTTTCCCCACTTTGTAACTCTAACGACTCAGGTTGTTCTCAACGTGAAATTCTCGTGCTAATTTCTTTTTGTATTAGAAATCCAACTACTTAGGCTTAGAGTAGGATCACAGAATTATGAAAACGTATACAGAATTTACTTCTCCCAGAAGCACGTCACACAGCTTTTAAACTGTTATTGGCGTAAAAAAATAAATAAGTAAATAAACAAACAAACATATAAATTAATTATTTAATTAATTAATTAATTAATTAATTAAGTATAAAATTGCTTCATATTGAAAAGCAAATTCAAACTGCCACGCCGTCAGCCGTTACTCTTAGAGGCTTGATCATGTGTGTTGGCAAACCTCTAATAACTCTCAGCGTTTATTAACAAAAAGAAACTGCAAAGCGAAACTCCGGGAATTAAACTATACAGAATAACAGAAAATTATTTTCGTTTTACATAGACTATGAGATTCTGCTGTGTGTCTGATTTCTTTATATCATTACATGCTTCTGTTGATGGAATTTTATAAATCGTGTAAAACCCATAGCTTTTACTGGCATATTATTCTGGATATTTTAGAACACATATTACAAATGTCTATAGAATGTAGAGGAGTAAATATCAATACCTTTTTGCCAGCAATCATGTGGTAAAAATTATTATATTATGGCGACATTACACAACGTGTTTTCAGCGGTACGCCCATGATTTGTAGACTTCTCCTGCACTGTTCTTTTGGCAGGATTACAAACTCTCAGGCTACCACCTGCCACCAATGAATCTCCTATACGCTTGAAACGTTCCTGCTACACTCCGAACGATGTGTGCCCGATTGAATCTCTGCGTTCCAGCAGCGCATATAGTGCATTGGAAGATGAAGATGCGCTGCGCTCAGACGCCGCAGAGAGTGAAAGGGAGATACAGGAGGGGAGAGCGGATTAATTACAATTGAAGTAACATTTTCAAAAAGTATCCGATTATTAATAAATTTTCAACAGGAAAATTGCGGATTGTAGAGTATGATTTGAGAATGATTTGCGAATGATTTGCGAATGATTTGCGAATGATTTGAGAATAATTTGTGAATTATTTGAGAATTTGAAAAAGTGGTTAAAAAGGAAAAAGCCTAAAGCCATAATAAATACATAAAAGTACAAGTATATTTACAAAAATAAACAATTCACGGAAGAGAATTCGTAACAGATATTTTGTTGCCGTGCTTGCATTATATTGCTTTCTGTATATTACGTATGTAGTGCACCAGAAAATATTTTTCCCGTATCATGCGCTGTTTATTTTATTAATTTCATAAATATAGAACAGATAATGAATAAATATTTGGCATCTAATGCCTATTGTCTCAGATGGAAATTCATGAAATGTAGAAAATCACTTTATGAAATGCTTTGGAGATACAGGGTATTCCCAATCACTTTGTTTCAGCAAAGAAATCGATAAGATGTATTGTCTAGTCATTTTCGTGTATTGTTTTGTAAAGTGGAGTGTTTTTCGGGAAGATAAATAACAAAGGGTCTACTGTTTGGTACGTTTGCAGGAACTACAGATTCGATTTCCATGAGTAGCATACTATTTCGAAATGAAATGTACCAATTGCAGTCATTTCAAAACTCATATGAGGTTTGACCCCCTGCCTTACTTGTTTCTGTATTACTCATTAACATTATTGTTTCGTAAACTAGCACACTATTTTCTAGCCTTGATTTGTTTTGAGGGACCTGATTGACACCCGCGTATTTTATGGGCGTTTCCATCTAATGGCTTAAATAAGCCACATTAAATCTGGCATCATTAAATGCAGAATTTTGAAATAAATTGAACAATCTAGTTACGCTAAAAAGCTACCGAAATCTTCTAAAATATATCAAGTTGACTGAGGAAAAATAATCTGGGTTTATTATATATCGATGCAAGAGAAAATGAAAATTTCGGTGTAAATTTTAATTAATATTTAAATCTGGAATAAAATTTATACCAAACTTTTTTTTAATGAAGAAAAGATATGCATTTTCTTTAGAATTGACATTACTGAACACTGAGACAATGACAATGAATCTGATGAACTTGCATCGTTTGTATGTAGTTTCCCTTTGTTGAGTATATAGTGTAAATAGTAAATACCAATATGTGCATGCATGTGATTAAAAAAATTAAACTTTCTCTTTTCCGGTAAACGAATGCATATTACGAAGTAATGGACACAATGAAAAGAATGCTTACAAAACACAGGAATAGGGAGGAAAGGTTATACAATATTGGGAAAAGTTGCTTTCGAGGCTTTACGGAAGTATACGTTTTGGAGTCCTCTTATAAAGAAAAACTTGATTAAAATTATTTTAATTGCTCCCATTCTATATACGCTGTATATTATGAAATTCAGCAGAGGAAAACAATTATTTATTGGCAGAAAAATTCGAGTTGTAGGTCCCTGATACCGAAAAAGTGGAAAATTCCTTTTCTTATATGAGGTAAATAAACAGAATCCACGTTTTGTGGGTCTTTGAAATAGAGATATTGGTTTATGACAAAACGGTCTGTTGGTCTGTCCGTCAATCTGTGAACAATGCTAGCGGATAAATTGAAAGTAGGTGTTTTATCAAAACTGATATTTGTAAAAATAAGATTTGCATTATACTCTCAGAATTTACAATACATTTCAAACTTCACAATAATACAAGAGGATGTGCTGTTGTAGTACTATTAGCTACTTTTTGTTTGCATAGGAATAAAACTAGCCCATAAACTATTCGTAGGATTTGTTCCACCTTTAGGTATCAATTTAGAAAATAGTTGTATTTTGTATACTTCATATACACGTACGAGAAAGTAAAAATTTCACAAATGTATATTTTTAATATCTCTCACGTAGTAAATATTTACGAGAAACTGAAAAGCTTCAATTATAGTAGTGTATCAAACCGATAAGAACCCTCACCGAGACCTGTTACTATTGGACTGTGTAAAATATTGCACGTCCAACAAGTAAAAACTGATAGTATGATAGCTCTAATTTAGAATTTTTATTCTGTATTTGAGACAAAATCTTGTTTAGTTGATGCGATCAAAACGACCTAGCCAAGGAGACAGAAAAACTTCTTAAATACAAGAATTTGGAAATCGAGATATCGCCGCTTGCGGTACGTAAGCACAGGTTGCCTTAGTATTTATCGGGACTCTGATATTCCTACCGCAAAATATATTTAAGAATTTGTCTAAACTCCAGGACACTCAAACGTTTGAGAAGTACAAGACATTGGGAGGTACAAGAAACCGTAATGGGAACAGCCCGTATTATGCGCGAAGTCTTGTAGAGGCACCCGAAGTCCCTAGATCTTCTCTTCAGAAAATGTTTGCAACCTGGAGTAGGTTTTATATGTAACGGACACCTAACATTTTCAGTAGTGAATATAGAAGTAAATATTAACTATTTTGTTTTATTTTGTTGTCACTGTACCTATTGGTATAAATCATTGAACTAGTGGCAGAACTAAGCGGAAGGTTTGAAAAGCGATACGAGTGACACCTCTAAATGCATGATGGCAAAAAATATTGAAATCATAATAAAAAAATAAAATGGATATTATTGCCATCAGTAGTTTTTTATGTTTCATATAATTTCAATTTAATATCAGAACTTTAACAAAAATTTAAAATTTGGATTCAATTACCCGTCATTACCTTCAACATATTGTTATTAACAAACAATCGATTGCGGAAACGTTACGGTGGTTTCGTTCAGCAATGAATTCCTTGTGGTGCTCCAGAATGGTAGACTTTCCCGTGTTAGTTTTCTACTTCCTTTGGTCTTGGCCAGCTAGTGACATAGTCTAGCCAGCTACTATCCCAAAGTACATTTTTTTGACATTTTCTTAATTATTTTATGAATATAAGAACACTAAAAACTCGTCCTAAATTGCAATTTTCTTTTAAAAATTAGGAGCTGCTTTTAAGAAAATGACGTATAAGCGATACTCTAAATTTGACATTTAATGCTCATTTTTACAGAACATTTTTGAGTTTTCGAAAAACTTCTAATGAAGTCATTTCAAGCAGCTTAAGTCACAAATACAAGAGTGCTTACAATTTGCTGGAAATGTGCATATCAACGGTGTGAGATATCTTAAAAAAATACATTTGTCTAATTTTTGAAAAAATAAAAAATACACCGAAATGAATTTAGGTTATATTAAAGAGTGCAATTAGCACTATAAGTTCGAAAATTTTGAAGAAAAAATTTGGATCCGTTTTTTGAGGAAATGGCATTTGACCGTTTCTGAAAATGTGGAATTTTGAACTAGTTTTCACATAAAACGGTAGAGTTTTCGAGAAACTTTATAAGACATTATTTAGAATACATGCAATCATAAATATAATAATGCGAACAAATTGTCGCTAATATAATACGAGTATTAACGAAGTGAGAGACAAGTCGAAAAACTATATTTTTGTAATATTTGAAAAAACAAAAGAATTGAACAATATGGCGTTTATGTCATATTATAGAGTATATTTCGCACTATCCCTATCAAAAATTTAAAAAAAATATTTTGAGGCGATTTTGAGAAAATCTTGATTTTGTATTTTTTTTAATTGCAAATATTGCACACAATATAGCACGAAAACTACTAAAAAGTTTCAAAAAATGAGCATGATCTTAATGAAAGAAATAATTATAGACAACAAATTTAATTTGAAGGGAAAAACTCTATATTCAATTTTTGTAGTTGTCGAAACAAATTCTTACTTTTGAAATTTTCGTGAATTTAGAGTAAACTGTAAAAGTAGGACCTATGCCATTTTTATTAGCGCGTGTTTTTCTATTGTTTCAAGAAATTTTAATAAAAAATTTGAAGTCGTTTTTGAGAAAATTTTGAAAATGTCCGGAGGGCTTCATGTAAAGTACCACCTAATTTTAAATAATGTTTTTAAAAATCTCAAAGCTTCGAGTCGAGCCAGTTGGACAGGATTTTCTTCAATTTCGAAAAATTCCTACGCATGGTTTAGGCGTTAGTAGTGTTCACAGACGGATAGACGTTTTGCAACAACTAATTTAGCAACTAGATTTATAAACTTTTTCTTTATCAGGGTTCAGCAATGAATTATTTTCTGTCGAAAATCCGCCTTTTTTTCACGCAGCATTACATAACTTTTTCTATACTATGTACATTACTCCGTATATACGTATGAATACGGGAAATGAAAAAGACTGTGCTCATCACCTCATAACACACTCGTTACTCGCAGTCTGATAAAAGACGCAAAAAATTATCTTCGATAATTCTCATTCAAAAAATTGATGTGCAATTCTGATCTATATCTTATTCATAGAGATAGTACTAGAAATCACATTAGTGTTATCGTTTGAAAAGCACGTGGATCTGGCGATTTTGAGTGGATGACGTTTTAACAAGTCGAGTACTATGACGTACTGAATCAACTTCAAATTAGTATATAAGCCGGGCAGCAATCGAAGACTGCACCTTCTGACAAAATGAGGACCTTCGCCATTGTTGCCCTGCTCTTCGTCGCCGCTCAGGTAATTATTTTCCTCCATAACAAACACATATGTTGGTTTATCTATCTTTCGTCTTTGAAAATGTTCAATGACGGTAATTATTTATTTGCGATCCCACGCTGCATCAGGTTTTAGGTTGTTTTCTTTGTTCTTTGAGCAACTGTTGAGGTGAATTTTTGCTTTGTTTCTTGACACTAAATGTTTCCTACGTTTTTCGAATGGCACTCATAGACTTTTATCGTTTGTGGCGTTAAACGAAAGTTCCGACTTAAATCTTTTACGTTTAAAAACCACGGCTTTGTGGTTTCGATATAAGTAATCAATTTAATGTGAATATAGCACAGAAGGCTGCTATATTTTTGCTTGGCCTTGAATTCAGTCATAGAATAATTTGATCGAGTTTCATTCAAAGCCGAACAAAATGTTCAAAGTCACAGTATTAGATCACTGTAACATGTAACTTTGAAAAAACAATCCTTAATCTAGTCATGCAAAAAGTTGAAAAAGGAATATGTACTATACTCTATTTTTTCCATGTAATGAAAAACCATGATTATCGCATATTAATATTATTTGTTACATTATATTTATAGATATATTTAATACGAATAAATAAATCTCATAGTGATTTGGGTCAATGTTGTATAAATAACTATTGAAATGAAATCATAAAGGTCTTGAAACTTATTGGCAATCATTTTGCACTATTGTAGAGAATCTAAAGAAGTATATCATCATTTTTAAATTTTAATCAAATTTCTTTGCGTATATGCAGTATGTTGTCTAACGTAGAAGTTATGACAAATTAGCATCTAGAATGCAAATAGCATTTTCTCATTAACTGAAGAATGGAACTCTCCATAAAATTTATACATAAAGTCAGGTTTAAAATCCAATGAAATCAGGCTTTTCAATCAGTTATTGCCAAGGATAATGAGAATCACCACACTTTTTAAAAGTAGTATTCCATGAAAATTTATATTAGAATACACTACAAAGTACATTTATACTCACGGTAGCATATACAAGACTATTACTACAGTTGTAATGCGTTAAAAAATAATTGTTTAATACCAGAGTAGTCTTGCGGTAAAGTATTCTCGTGTGAAAGAAAGTAAACATAACATAATCTTCCATCAATTGTGTTCCCTGTGAAATATAACATTTGATTGTTTTAATTCCAGGCTTCGACCATCCGTCACAGCGATGTGACTGGAGTGCACCTCACTGTCGACGAAATCCGTAAGATGTGACAATTATTAGTCTCTCAATTACTATTTAGTGTTGTACGTTACAAAAGACTTAATGCAGTGATATATTAAAAATAAGTTCTGAAAACAATTTCTTCAGGTTACAACAAGTTTACAAATAACACTATTCTATGAATCATTACTGTTTTTAGTATCAAGTGACTTAATTATGCATTTAGAATATTGAATCATTTTGTTTTTCCATTAATAAACAATAATGGATTTAGATTTGATCCTTGAGGAACGCCTGAATTGTGAAAATATAAATAACAAAATATAAGGCGATTGAATTTCTTAAACAAGTTATCACAGGAACCAAAATCTCAACCACATTTCTCACCACCAACGTATAAATACTTGTTTAAAGTTTCTCCACTAAAAACAGTTAATTACTGTGACTTTCAGAGGGTGCCCCCAAATACCCTGATGCTCGCATCATCAACGGCATCCAGGCCTCCCGCGGCCAGTTCCCGTACCAGGCTGCGCTGTACCTGAACGGCCGCTCCTTCTGCGGAGGCTCCCTCATCTCCACTCGCTGGGTGCTCACCGCCGCCCACTGCGCCTCCGGGTGAGTACGCCACACATACGTGCTTCACAAGACACATTTCGCAACTACTAGATTCGGTTGCAGTATTCTACTTGCGAAGCTGCGAAGCAATTCACACATCCTTGCAGTCAAAAATATTTATTTATAAAGAAACATGAATATAAAGATATTCATATTATATATATATATATATATATATATATATGAGCCCCGGAATACCTACCCCAACTCCTTTGCCAAAATTAGTTGAATTAAGAGTAAATGATAGCAATGAGCGTTGTAGACAAAATATGATAACCAGAAATGATTGCTCCCGTGTAATAGACACTATTTTGCATCGAAAAAATTAACTACAAATTTTGTATAAACTTTTTTTGCGAAAATTACTGAACTCCTCACTCCCCTGTCAACTAGCAAAGCGAGGGCTGAAGAAAACGTGCGCGGATAATTGCAAGAGTGAGTTGAAATTTAAAAACAAATTGATTTTGCAAGTTGTACTCATGATTTAACTTACATTAATTTAAAGTAACTACTTAGTGCATATGAATAAATATATTAACAAAACTCAATTGAAATTGTAGAAACAACGAATAAGACGAAAAAACACGAAATGTGCGACACAGATTCCAAATCAAGTGAATGGCGAATAAGTATTCGATTCAAATACCAGTATAATACATTACAGTGCCTTCTGGAATGATTTCTTTTAATCCAATGTAAAATTACAGAGAAAGTGAGTTTTATAATGTTTTGTTTATATCCCTTGGCATTAATAACAAATTGTACATAACAATAGGTGGAAATTAATATAAAAAATAATGAACTAATTAAATTAAAAATTATTAAGAAATTGTGTTTCCTTTTCTTGACAAAATTAGTATATCGATTTACGCGCACTCTTTTGTACTATATTTTATGTTGCTGATGGTAGTCTTTAGATCAGGTTTCATTACGGTTGAAATGGGATGTCCACTGTAGATCGAAAATAGATTACCAAAACTCTCCAGTTTGTCTAATGCATATACTGTTAGTCTACAGAGAATAATGTAATGAACACATTCCCTGAGCAAACTTATTGAACCATTGAAAGAAAGCTAATGAGTAACCGTAAAACACACTGAGATAAAATATCAATAGTTTTTACGGATAGACATTTGGGATTGGTTTACGTTTATGTAATAATTGGCGTTGGTCACTCATTGTTAAGACCCTGACGAGAAAGCGTTGTGTTTACAGTTCTGCAATATATAAAGAAATTCAGCAAACAAAATTGGCAACTTGAGGAAATTAATGCAATATCAATCTCAATGAAACCTTAACATATCTTTCAAAAGAATTTACGTCATAAACATTGTTTTCTGAACAGAATCAACAGCTTCACTGTGTACCTCGGCGCCCAGAACCTGAACGCTGCCAACGAAGATGGCCGCCTCATCATCGAGACCACCTCCAAGATCGTCCACCCCAGCTACAGCTCTCTCCTCATCTCCAACGACGTTGCTCTGGTCAACCTCAACCAGGATGTCCCCCTGAGCAGTGAGTATCTAAAATACAATCACGGCAATAAAATGAGAACCGATATCTCCAATCAAAGTAATATCTAAATGGAATCGTATGATCAAGTTTCCTTTTGAAAGATAAGAATTCACTATTTCCGTAATTTGAATCACTTTCTGCCGTTTCACAGACTTATAAATTATTTACAAATAAAGTTTTACGAAAAGTGTAGCATAAATTACGAGTTAGTAAACCAGGTTACCGGGAACTGGAATATTGCGCAGCCAAAGACCCCCGGAATACAATTTCCATTCTTGAAGAGAATGAAACATTTAAGACTTAGTGACGCACTTGCTTTCTGGCATTATTTGCGACGGATAAGCAGTATTATAATTCAACATGCAACTTCAAATGTGTTTACAAGCAGTAATTATTGTACACTAGTATTTGAACTCATGTTCTTAGCTTTAGAATACCATTCACGTTTCTCCAGCATCATCGCTCTTAGAGTCGTAAGCTTTCCGACGCTTCACAAACTAAGTGTATCATTTGCAGTTGCAATTTTCAAAGATTCGCAGTCTTTCATAGTAAGTATATCAAGATCCAGTTTCAAAGAAATATATCATTGTGATGAAATCTCTCTATCTTCATTGTTATAGTAGAGAGAAGAGGCGGAAAAATTTTGCAATTTTCGAAAATACAGAGTGTTCAACGAAAATAGGATCTGCATAGTTTTTATAAGTGTACTTTGCTGTCTTCGAGAACATTTGAATAAAAATTAATAGCCGATTTTCAGTAAAATTTTTTAAATGTGTTCATTTTAAGCAAAAAATAGGTGAAAACTATTCATATTTCCAAAAATATTGTATGTTACCTTATTTGGAGATCTTTTGAAAAATAGATTTTATTAAAGAAATAATATCTTCCTTCAAAATTGTTGCTGTAGGAAGATGTCTAACAAATATAGAAAATTACAAAAGTTCAAGTTCATTTTAAGTAACTCTTACAAATAAGCCCTGCGGAAAAAATAACGTAAGACATAAAATCATATGACATGCGTACCATGAAATTTTGAATTGGAGAAGCCCTTAGTTTCGGCCAGCAATCGAATTTAAAAATCAAACTGATAATCCACAGAGGCGCAAACTAACAATCCCGCCTCCGCGGTCTATGTTTGTTGATCCGAGTTAGGTAATCAAGAAAACATTTACTCTTTGATGCCATACATTCGCGTTGTCTCATGCGTTCATGCGTCTGAGAAAGAATTTTCTACAGGATGTGCTGATTTATTTCTTAAACCTAGGCGTCCGTGGCGACAGTCTTTAACGTTCATGTGCACTATTTTCTTTTTTCAGACTACATCCAGACCATCTCCCTGGCTACTGGATCCAACCTGTTCGAAGGCTCTGCCTCCCGTGTGAGCGGTTGGGGAAAGACCTCTGATGGTAATTTACGACTTCACATGATATTTAAGCTCATCAAAAAAGTATTTCTCTCCAGTATTGCTCATGGGTAGCGTACTAGCTTCCTGCACCGAAAAAAAGAATCGTTGGAGTATACCAGATCCATGATACCGTAACAGCGTTTCTTGTTACAGTATCATGGATCGGATATACTCCAACGAATCTTTTTTTCCGTGTGTGGTGTGGTCCCGCGTTCAATTCCCAGTCGAGACAAAAATAGAGTTGTAGCTTTCCTTTAAAATCGTCCCAGTTTCTGTAGCTGTGTGACAAAGAAAATCTCAGACAGGTGGATCTTGCTAGTTACGATGAAGGGAATACGACATATTCCCACATGTCACTCTTACCCCCCAGCATGGGAAGCTAAGCCCCGATGAGGGAAACCGTTAGCCGGCGCAAAGTCAGACTATCGACCCAAAACGCCAAATGCATACAAAAAGAATTTCTTAAGTTTTGAAGAGAACGAAATAATACCCGAAATTGTTCACTTTGCAGCCAGCAACTCCGTGAGCCCGCAGCTGAACTACGTTGACCTGACCATCATCGCCAACAGCGTGTGCGCTCAGACCTACGGCACCCTCATCGTACGCTCCTCCACCATCTGCGCCAGCGGCACCGAGGGACGCAGCACCTGCAACGTAAGTGCTTTCGGGACAGCTACATCTCCTCTTGTTACGACACTATCTGCGCACGTCTTCTAGAGATCCGGGCAAATATAGTTATTCAAATTATCGTTCTCCGTGTTGGCGCGACAGAAAGTATATTCCTTCACGGACACTGCGAGGGATAAGTGCCCAAGTCTATAGTTGGTTTGCCCTTGAAAACAGATTATATTACAGTGGAGCGAAGATGTTCTTAACAATTCTCACCAACAACGCTCATTTTTTCCATATTCAAAACTCAACATATATATGGCTCAGGGTAGCGATATGAGAATTAAGAAAACGTTCACATTATGCACTTCTCCTCGTAGGTCGTCATACCAGTTTTCACTCTTTTTGGCGTAAACTAAATAATTAAATCTTGTCAGGAAAGTTTCTTCTTTCGTGCCCAATTTTTTCAGTCCAATACTCTAACGAAATTTTACTTAGCGCTTAGCCGGATCTTTTGCACGATACATAGCCTTGTGGAACGGCTGGTTCCAAAGATTTATGTCAGTAAATAACGTTGTCACAATACCAATAAAATGTTGTTTTTTTATAAATGGATAGTGAGCGAGGAATCGGGAGGTAGCGTTCCTCTTGTCCAAGGTCACTAATCGTGTAGCCCAATCAATAGCATACGCGCCACAAGGGTCAGGGCTAAGAGCACGTATAGGGCTTTTCTGCCACTGATCGCACATAACTGGAAAAGGTTCTTTAAATTCAGTCGTTATGTCTTCGTGCCCCTTTGGTTTATGTTCATTAGATCGTAAGATACACGATGAGACACTTCCGAATCTTCTATTACCTCTTTCGAGTTTCTAAGTGCTCCATTCTACGGCCAGGGTGACCAGATAGGGGGGCCAGATAGACACGTGGTGAATTCCGAATAGTATGAAGATCTTAAATCCTTATTTGATATTCTGTGCTATTTAACTGCACTTTCTTTGATTTTTGTCTGTTACTCATAAACGCTGAGCAAAAGTATAGTGTTTTTCCACATTCAATACCGCGACTATATGATTTAAGGGATCTAATTGATAACCCAGGGATCGGTTTTTGTTATTCGAAGCTGGGTTTCAGTGTAAAGTTACCTTCACACTCCAAACAATTCAATGTTGAAATCCCGGAGTGTTCCGCGGGGGTGCAGGCAGTAATAGTATTTGAACGTTCCCTGATGTAAAGTGTTCATCCACATTCAATACCACTACTACATGATTTAAGGGATCTAATTGATAACCCAGGGATCGGTTTTTGTTATTCGAAGCTGGGTTTTAGTGTAAAGTAACCTTCACGCTAAAACAAATCCAATGTTGAAATCCCGGAGTGTTCCGCGGGGGTGCAGGCAGTAATAGTATGTGAAACGTTCCCTGATGTAAAGTGTTCATCCACATTCAATACCGCTACTACATGATTTAAGGGATCTAATTGATAACCCAGGGATCGGTTTTTGTTATTCGAAGCTGGGTTTCAGTGTAAAGTAACCTTCACACCCCAAACAATTCAATGTTGAAATCCCGGAGTGTTCCGCGGGGGTGCAGACAGTAATAGTACGTCCAACGTTCCCTGATGTAAAGTGTTCATCCACATTCAATATCGCTACTACATGATTTAAGGGATCTAAATCAGAGACCAGGGATCAGTTTAAGTTATTCGAAGCTGGATTTCAGTGTAAAGTTACCTTCACACTCCAAACAATTCAATGTTGAAATCCCGGAGTGTTCCGCACGGGTTCAGACAGTAATAGTATGTGCAACGTTCCCTGATGTAAAGTGTTCATCCACATTCAATACCGCTACTACATGATTTAAGGGATCTAAATGAGAGACCAGGGATCAGTTTAAGTTATTCGAAGCTGGATTTCAGTGTAAAGTTAGTTTCACACTCCAAACAATTCCAATGTTGAAATCCCGAAGTGTTCCGCGGGGGTGCAGGCAGTGATAGTATGTGCAACGTTCCCTGATGTGTTTGTTGGTGTTCCGCAGGGCGACAGCGGCGGCCCCCTGATCGACCAGGCCAGCGGCAAGCAGATCGGCATCGTGAGCTTCGGCTCCTCCGCCGGCTGCGCTAGTGGCGCCCCCAGCGCCTACGCCCGCGTCACCTCCTTCGCCGACTGGATCTCCTCCAACTCTGGCATCCCCCTCTGAGCGGCTCACCCGATCAAGGTACGGGCAACCCAGACCCAACACGTTTCTCAACAATAAGTCAATAAAAAAACGTTTAACACACTACTGACTTGTGATTTAGCCCTCTTGATGTCCCTGTTCCTCTAAAACCTTCAAACCACTAAAAAATAATTCGAACATCACCTCCTTCGCCGACTGGATCTCCTCCAACTCTGGCATCCCCCTCTGAGCGGCTCACCCGACCAGGGCGCGGGCTTCCCAGACCCTACACGTTTCTCAACAATAAGTCAATAAAAAAACGTTTAACATACTACTGACTTGTGATTTAGCCCTCCTGATGTCCCTGTTCCTCTAAAACCTTCAAACCACTAAAAAAATAATTCGAACATCAGATCCTTCGCCGACTGGATCTCCTCCAACTCTGGCATCCCCCTCTGAGCGGTTCACCCGATCAGGGTACGGGCTTCCCAGACCCAACACGTTTCTCAACAATAAATCAATTAAAAAAACGTTTAACATACTACTGACTTGTGATTTAGCCCTCCTGATGTCCCTGTTCCTCTAAAATCTTCATACCACTAAAAAAATAATTCGAACATCACCTCCTTCGCCGACTGGATCTCCTCCAACTCTGGCATCCCCCTCTGAGCGGCTCACCCGATCAGGGTACGGGCTTCCCAGGCCCAACACGTTTCTCAACAATAAATCAATAAAAAACGTTTAACGCAATACCGATTTGTGATTTAGCCCTGATGTCCCTGTTCCTCTAAAATCTTCAAACCACTAAAAAAAATAATTCGAACATCACCTCCTTCGCCGACTGGATCTCCTTCAACTCTGGCATCCCCCTCTGAGCGGTTCACCCGATCAGGGCGCGGGCTTCCCAGACCCAACACGTTTCTCAACAATAAGTCAATAAAAAACGTTTAACATACTACTGACTTGTGATTTAGCCCTCCTGATGTCCCTGTTCCTCTAAAATCTTCAAACCACCAAAAAAAAATAATTCGAACATCACCTCCTTCGCCGACTGGATCTCCTCCAACTCTGGCATCCCCCTCTGAGCGGCTCACCCTATCAGGGCGCAGGCTTCCCAGACCCTACACGTTTCTCAACAATAAATCAATAAAAAAACGTTTAACATACTACTGACTTGTGATTTAGCGCTCCTGATGTCCCTGTTCCTCTAAAATCTTCAAACCACTAAAAAAAATAATTCGAACATCACCTCCTTCGCCGACTGGATCTCCTCCAACTCTGGCATCCCCCTCTGAGCGGCTCACCCGATCAGGGCACGGGCTTCCCAGACCCTACACGTTTCTCAACAATAAATCAATAAAAAAACGTTTAACATACTACTGACTTGTGATTTAGCGCTCCTGATGTCCCTGTTCCTCTAAAATCTTCAAACCACTAAAAAAAATAATTCGAACATCACCTCCTTCGCCGACTGGATCTCCTCCAACTCTGGCATCCCCCTCTGAGCGGCTCACCCGATCAGGGCACGGGCTTCCCAGACCCTACACGTTTCTCAACAATAAATCAATAAAAAAACGTTTAACATACTACTGACTTGTGATTTAGCGCTCCTGATGTCCCTGTTCCTCTAAAATCTTCAAACCACTTAAAAAAATAAATCGAACATCACCTCCTTCGCCGACTGGATCTCCTCCAACTCTGGCATCCCCCTCTGAGAAGCTCACCCGATCAGGGCACGGGCTTCCCAGACCCTACACGTTTCTCAACAATAAATCAATAAAAAAACGTTTAACATACTACTGACTTGTGATTTAGCGCTCCTGATGTCCCTGTTCCTCTAAAATCTTCAAACCACTAAAAAAAATAATTCGAACATCACCTCCTTCGCCGACTGGATCTCCTCCAACTCTGGCATCCCCCTCTGAGCGGCTCACCCGATCAGGGCACGGGCTTCCCAGACCCTACACGTTTCTCAACAATAAGTCAATAAAAAAACGTTTAACATACTACTGACTTGTGATTTAGCGCTCCTGATGTCCCTGTTCCTCTAAAATCTTCAAACCACTAAAAAAATAATTCGAACATCACCTCCTTCGCCGACTGGATCTGCTCCAACTCTGGCATCCCCCTCTGAGCGGCTCACCCGATCAGGGCACGGGCTTCCCAGACCCTACATGTTTCTCAACAATAAATCAATAAAAAAACGTTTAACATACTACTGACTTGTGATTTAGCGCTCCTGATGTCCCTGTTCCTCTAAAATCTTCAAACCACTAAAAAAAATAATTCGAACATCACCTCCTTCGCCGACTGGATCTCCTCCAACTCTGGCATCCCCCTCTGAGCGGCTCACCCGATCAGGGCGCGGGCTTCCCAGACCCTACACGTTTCTCAACAATAAATCAATAAAAAAACGTTTAACATACTACTGACTTGTGATTTAGCCCTCCTGATGTCCCTGTTCCTCTAAAATCTTCAAACTACTAAAAACATAATTCGAACATCACCTCCTTCGCCGACTGGATCTCCTGCAACTCTGGCATCCCCCTCTGAGCGGCTCATCCGATCAGGGCACGGGATTCCCAGACCCTACACGTTTCTCAACAATAAATCAATAAAAAACGTTTAACATACTACTGACTTTTGATTTAGCCCTCCTGATGTCCCTGTTCCTCTAAAATCTTCAAACCACTAAAACAAATAATTCGAACATCACCTCCTTCGCCGACTGGATCTCCTCCAACTCTGGCATCCCCCTCTGAGCGGCTCACCCGATCAGGGCGCGGGCTTCCCAGACCCAACACGTTTCTCAACAGTAAGTCAATAAAAAACGTTTAACGCAATACCGACTTGTGATTTAGCCTTCCTGATGTCCCTGCTCCTGCAAAACCTACAAACCACTAAAAAAATCATTCGAACGTTTGTTAACGAAAATTGTTTCATATTCTTTGAATTGTGGATTACACCTCTCATTGTGTTTCACAATGAGATGTACTAAGTAAATGCGATGGGACTAGAAAGAAGGAATGCGATTAGAAAATGGGATAGTACAATATCTTGTCCCGATTTATTTACATATTTTACTTCTTGTTATCATTACATTATTTTTCTTCCTTTTCTAACACACGTCGATAAGCACATCGAAGCTTCATTTCACTCTTTCCCAACTTATCAAGTATTCCCCTCTGGAGGCCTGGCCCGATCATGAATAAAAACAGTTTGATAGGTTCTACCACTTGTGCCTAATACGCCCCACTGAAACATTCCCACTTCTGGCATCATTAATTGCTTTTTTTTTTTTTTCTTAAGATGATTTGTGATTTCCAGATCTTTCATCATTTTCATTTACTTAAGTGTTAACATTCAAAGCATATAAAACATACTTGTGAATGCTTTTGGTGATATCGTGCAGCAGTAACTGATACACTTTTTTCTAATCCTTTGACAAGGAAAGGTTACGAAAACGATAAATAATGAAGACACTTAGTACCTCGACGTGAGGATAATTAAGCATTGAAGACATTGTCAGAGTTGCCTTTGTCTGGGCGAAAGTAAACGTTCTCACAAATTCCATTCGTTATTCATGCGTATGCGCAACCATGACTCTTTGCTGTTTCAAAGCACTGGTTCACGGAGACTGCATCACCGTGTTAGTAACGCTTACAAGCGTATAATTCCAACATTCAATGCAGCCAATACGTGTATTGCGTAGTTTCTTCACACGAGCGAGGCGGGCTGTCAAGAATCTGCTCGGCTCCAGGTTCTAAAAACAATGCGATCCCGTCGCGTCTTCTGTGGAAAAGAATCAGATTCAGAGAACTTGCAACAATGCGCACAGATGCATGGGCGGCAGACCGGGACACGATCTTCCGGTCATCTTTGAAATCAGTTCAAAAATTCCTTCCAATCTCATAACGATAAATGAATTCCTGTCCTCTGGAATGTAGCCGGCGATTTGGGGGGGGTGAATTAACTGTCTCTGGCGCGGCAACTTTGAAATTTATGTTCTTCACTGTTAATTAGCGCCAAAGAATTGCTATAAATAATTGAATTCCAAGTACGGCGCCAAATTTGAATAAATTTCTTCTTGGCCTCGTATGTGCCAACAAATGCAAAAATTTCTACGGGCAGCGACCTCAATGTCTTCAATATTGTAGTTGCGAGATAACGTCTTAAATGTATGTGCGTCTGTCCATCTGTGGTAAACACTACCACCTAAGACGTTCAGATGATATTGTCGAAAATGTATACTCTTCGATTGATTTGGCCGAATAGCCCTGAGTATTTGAAAAGGATATTTTATATTTGCGCGTTTATACTTTACAAGAAGAATTAACATTTTCAAAATGTTCTTAAAAATAGCTGTCAATTTAAGTACTAGTTTTTAAAAAAGGAAAGTACGCTTTAAAAAATTGTTGAGATATCATTTCGTTCTACTTCTGAAAATTGTAAACGTTTTAAATTTTTTCGGTGTCATTCTACAACTATAATATTAAAGATAAGATTTTTGCTTTAAATAAATCTATTGTAAAAAGTATATCCTTAAATACAGTCGCTTACAATTTTTGTTTGTTGCAGAAGCAGTTTTTCAGAAAAATTTCCTCAGAAGAGCTCGAAAGTTTATTCTTTTCTATAATAGGGCAATTACGCTTACAAAACAGTACAATTTTATTTTAGTTGAACACTCAGAATTTTAATAAATGGAAAAGTTACAAATAATACGAGAAAGTATGTGTTGAGGACATTTAGTTTGATTTTCAAGAGAATGTAGCATTTATCCTCTCTTATATAAGAATATCAGAAGACGAGTTGAGATAAAAGTTTACGTATCCGAAATCGTAAGTAATGTTCTGTGAGCTTAGAATACTTTGGCCATATCCCAGGTCTTGTATCTGTAACAGAAAGTATTTACAAATTTACAAATGAAGTGTTGGTATGTTTTTTCTCAGAGTAATCCTTGTAAACCTATTCCCTATTGCTTATTTTCTCTGTTCGTTGCATTGAAAATGTATGTCACAAAAGACAAACAACCCGGTGTTAAATATTAAATGACGATTCGACTCGTAATATTGGAATAATATCACAATACCGGAATAAAACAAATCCGCATTTTTTCAGGGTCATTTGTTCATTAATGTACTTCTTTCAGTTATTTTCTATTCCAAAAATATCACAATTTTAGCGGACAATATAAATGATTTTAATTAAACGACTGAAAAGAACGACCTCTGGAGAACGCCAAAAAGTTATTTTCTTTCCTCTCGACTTTAATACCGGGTCGTTAAGATCTTAATGTGCTCCGCAAAGAGTTATGCTAGTGCCGTCTCCATTTGCCCACCAAGAGCCATTATCCTTTTCTTTATATCAGGGGTAAACACGTTTTTTGAGAGTGGAGCCATTCGATTCATCTGATCAACTGCAGAAAAGTTTAATATGGTATAATACCCTTACTTACATGTAATTCACTGCGTTAGTAACATAAGGATTTTGAGACATAACGATGACAGTTCGTAGTAAATTATCAATTTTCTCACTTAAAAATTATGCTTATTTTTAAATATTTCATAATTCAAAAAAAGTATTTCAAACATGACTTGACTTCTTACCAAATATCTTAAAAAATCATAAATATAATCTAAAAAACAAAAACATAAAATCATAAACTAAACATTTCCACTCAATGAACTTCATTTTCAGCGTCATGTTCTGAAGGTTGTATAAATTTATTCAGTGGTGCATACAAAGTATAAAAGCATGATACTAGTACTGACGCAATACGTAATCTTTGGGCTTCAATCAAGAGCGATTGTGAATCCTCTCCATGCAAGCGAAACAGAAAAGAGACTTCTCTTATCGCTTTAGGCGGCCGCCACACCAACTCATCCATCTACGACGGGTGAAAGATGGTCACCACCAGCTTCCGAAAGTTGAGTGGGCCAAGCGGTGGCCAGGAATATCTCATAGTTATCTAACATTCGATACGCTCGTAATAGCTCACAATGACAGAGGACTTGGGATTTGCGCTACACCTACCGCCTTTAGTATCTTTCTCAACGTGGTGGAGAGTACAATTTACATCCGTTTACTGGGTGGAGTGTACAATTTACATTAATCCACGAGGTGGAGAATGTGATTTACATTAGTTCACGTGGTGGAGAGTACCATTTACATTAGTTCACGTGATGGAGAGTACCATTTACATTAGTTCACGTGATGGAGAGTACCATTTACATTAGTTCACGTGATGGAGAGTACCATTTACATTAGTTCACGTGGTGGAGAATGTAATTTACATTCGTTCACGTGGTGGAGAATGTGATTTACATTAGTTCACGTGGTGGAGAGTACCATTTACATTAGTTCACGTGATGGAGAGTACCATTTACATCAGTTCACGTGGTGGAGAGTACCATTTACATTAGTTCACGTGGTGGAGAATGTAATTTACATTAGTTCACGTGGTGGAGAATGTAATTTACATTAGTTCACGTGGTGGAGAATGTAATTTACATTCGTTCACGTGGTGGAGAATGTAATTTACATTCGTTCACGTGGTGGAGAATGTAATTTACATTCGTTCACGTGGTGGAGAATGTAATTTACATTCGTTCACGTGGTGGAGAATGTAATTTACATTAGTTCACGTGGTGGAGAGTACCATTTACATTAGTTCACGTGGTGGAGACTACCATTTACATTAGTTCACGTGGTGGAGAGTACCATTTACATTAGTTCACGTGGTGGAGAGTACCATTTACATTAGTTCACGTGGTGGAGAGTACCATTTACATTAGTTCTCGTGGTGGAGAGTACCATTTACATTAGTTCCGATGGTCGAGAGTACCATTTACATTAGTTCACGTGATGGAGAGTACCATTTACATTAGTTCACGTGGTGGAGAATGTAATTTACATTCGTTCACGTGGTGGAGAATGTGATTTACATTAGTTCACGTGGTGGAGAGTACCATTTACATTAGTTCACGTGATGGAGAGTACCATTTACATCAGTTCACGTGGTGGAGAGTACCATTTACATTAGTTCACGTGGTGGAGAGTACCATTTACATTAGTTCCGATGGTCGAGAGTACCATTTACATCAGTTCACGTGGTGGAGAGTACCATTTACATTAGTTCTCGTGGTGGAGAGTACCATTTACATTAGTTCCGATGGTCGAGAGTACCATTTACATTAGTTCACGTGATGGAGAGTACCATTTACATTAGTTCACGTGGTGGAGAATGTAATTTACATTCGTTCACGTGGTGGAGAATGTGATTTACATTAGTTCACGTGGTGGAGAGTACCATTTACATTAGTTCACGTGGTGGAGAGTACCATTTACATTAGTTCACGTGGTGGAGAGTACCATTTACATTAGTTCTCGTGGTGGAGAGTACCATTTACATTAGTTCCGATGGTCGAGAGTACCATTTACATTAGTTCACGTTGTGGATGATACAATGTACATTAATCCACGTGGTGAGTAGTTAAATGTTTTCTGAAGAAACGACCAGTAACGTACAAGTATCAAGCACGCCGACATCGGTTTGCGGGAACAAGATCAGAGCGGGGCCAGCGCCGCATCCGCTGCCGCGTTTAGCCATCCCCGACCCGGCACAAACAGAATTCTAGGAAACACAACCAGTTGGAATCACGTTTTTAACGAAACGCGGAACTACTCCGTGGCCGAGAATTCAAAGTAAACATCATACGTCTCATGTTATAAGTAGGTGGATGACCAGGAAAGACATTGCTGATTGATGTCAGAGCTGCAAAACGTTCTGATGTGATTAGAAAGGGAAGAATAGATCTCCAATTTCTCCGATTGAATAGTGCTCACACGCCCGCACCCGAGTGATTGCGAACATTTTAAATATTGTAAGCTTACGTACATCTTTCTCACACTTATAAATTTGAACTTTTTACTTTGTCACGTAACATCGGCCGTCCACAAATGCATTTGTTCGCGAACTACTATATTAAGAGTGTTGGATAAGCAGAAGCTCTACTAAACTTCGATTAAAATGGATCCATTTTTAAGAAACTTTTGTGTTAATATGCCATTTTACTAAAAATTACGCAAAACGAACAATATTTTTTTAAGAAAATGTATGTAAAATTTAACAAAGAACTAATTGTGGAGAAAAATGTATTCCGAGAAAAAATCTTCAAACTTTATTTGAAGAAAAAAGTATTCCGAATATTTAAAGAATTATTTTCAAAATCTTTTACCCGGTCCCGATCAATCGGGACGGGTCGGGTCAGAAAAACCGGCGGACTTATTGAAAAAAAATCGCCTTTAGGAATTAGAGGTCCTAAAGCATAAATTTATTTCTAAGCCAACCGACATAACAAATGCTTCATCTCTTGGCTTATATCTTATTATATTATTATGAGCATGCCGTTTTATGTATAACTTTTAAATTTTGTAATTACATTATGAATGTCCTTAGATGTCTTTGAAAAGATTGAGAAATTAATTTTCACTCCCAGATGTGCTCCAGGCAGTTTAATTATGATTTGAGAAATTTAGGTATTTACGAAGAATATTAGGATTTGGTATGCTATAGTATTAAGAAATTACTATGAAACTGGAGTGAATATAAAAGAAAATAGTGTTTTAGGATTAAGTTCAAGGGCTCTTTTATTATTGCTGCCTTTGTATACAGTTGATGATGTCATATTTTGGATTATTTAACATTAGTCACTTTTAAAGAAAGCATTCAAGAAATATCATATTTCAAGATTATCATATTTTGTAGAATGTCAAATATTATTATTATTATTATTATCATCGCTATTTATTGTAACGTGCGTTGATACAACCAGCGGCGCAGTTAGGATACTCGGTTTTGCTACTCGATATCGCTTTCAATCCAGAGATCAACGCGATAGTAATGAGTGGGTGGAAAGTGAAATGTCGGTGATGCATGAAAACTGAATTTAGATAGAAAACAAGGAAGGAGAAAGGAATAGTTGTGAACATGGAATTTGTGGTAGAGAATCATAAAATGATTGTCTATTACAAATTTCATCAAATGATTCTCTACCACAAATTCCACGTGAAAAGTCCGAATTTGAATGATTTGAAATGTTGCCAGATGTTCCGTAATATACTATGAATTCGTGATATTGAACGAACTAGAATTACCGATAAAAATAACGGTAAAGTAACAATAATATAAACTCATATATTTTATATAAGCGTTATATACGGGTTTTTATGTGGACTTGCTGAAAATACAGTTGCAGTCTGATATATTTTATATAAGCGTTTTTATGTGGACTTGTTGAAAATATGGCTACAGTATTTAATTAAGAATTTTATTACTTTATCGTATACTATATTCCTTGATACTAAACAACAAGTGGATTTCGTCAAAACGTCCGCTCGTGTTTCTTACTTATTTGAATATTATAAACCCAGTATTATATCAGACATTAACGATATCTGGTCAATATGATTTGCCGTATGATAATAACTGCAGACCCGGTACAACATTCGCTTAACAACGTCATGCCAACTGTGGTGGAAGGTGATCCATCTGACAAATAATTAGGGGCAATCGCAATGGAGACCTGGTCGCAATCTTTCTTAAAGTCCTACTCTTAGCTTTTTAGGTTTCGGCTTATTTTTAATGTATTTGTCTGAAGAACGCGAAAGACGAGTATATCTTCTTTTCATTCCTCGTAGTTTATGAGGTGGTAAAACTCAGAAAGAATCGAACACATTACGCAGTACAAAGGCTTTTCGCTGTACGAGTTATTTGTTATGAATATATAATCAGGGCTATTTTCCATGTATACCCAAGTAACGTTGCCGAAGTTCACAGATAATTTATTCTGAAATATTCATTTTGGTTCTCACTTTATTAGTTTTTTACAAATAATTTCAATAAAAACATAGCAACGGTAGAAGTTACATTGTGGAAGAATAAACAACTTAAAAGCTCTACAAATATATAATTTCAGTCTATCTTTTTTAAAGCCCATTTAAAAATAAAAATCTCAACACAATTTCTTTCTATTGTATTCCATTTTCATTGCATTTCATCACAAAAGATCCCCATTTCTACATCAAACACACGTCCTGAATTGTTTCAGAGTCGTAGTTTCCGCTCCAGCGCTCCTAGGGATCGACTCCCAACGGTGGCGAATTTTTGAGACTAAATAATTAGAGAGGTCAAGTGTGTGAAGAAATTTAGCGGTCGATTGCTCCGATAAGTAGGTTTCTCCGGTCATTACTAGGTGACCATTTCAGGATCTGTACCTTAACAAACGAGCGACGGACCGCGCACAAACATTCCGCGCACATACTCTTCCTAGTAGTATCCTCCCTATTACACTCACTTGTACATACACTACTACACATCTGGACGCCATTCGGGAGCTAAAATTTTGTCCCATCTGGGGCGGTGCCCCGCGAGGGACGTTTCCTGGAGGGGAAATTCCCCGCAGCGTGACGTGTATGTGGGCGCCAGATCTCATCATTCAACACGCGAGGAACACCATGCGGAATAAAACATTCAATAGACCAACGTTAGTTTAACAGATCATACGTGACCATGCATTAATGAGCCCGGAAACATCGACCGATCTATTTGGACAATATTGCGAGAGTTAATCCATTCTACCTCCAACACTACAATTGATATCAAAGAAAAAATAAGACTTCCTACCATTTGCAAGTGGGGTCATCATGTCAGGAAATCTTTGCTATTCGTACTCAGATTCAAAACACAAATTCAAATTTATCATTATATCCTTATTTCAACGCTTAAATACTCATCTTTGAAATAAAAATAATCAAACAAAGTACTAATTGAAACATCAATGAACATAGAATCAAAAAAAAGTAAGATTCATCTAAATCTTACATGGCACGTTCCTAGTGTCTTTTGGATCTGTTTCCAATCCATCCGAATTCTTAATCGGCTTCAAAAATTCAGGATTCGTCCCATTCCTAAATGTTACTAGTTTCCGTGATTAACCGTTTCGCGTGGGCGTGTGGCGTAGACGAACCGCTCTGCCGCGATTTCCGAGGGCATTAAAAGCAACGCGGGAAGCGGAAGCGGGAGCCATAAACCCAGGGCGGATTTGCTTAACGGAGGAGGCAGTTGAATCTCGCCAGCGAAGCTTTTAAGCAAATCGTTCGTTCCGAGGGCGTCTCGCACCTCGCCCGACTTTTTACGGTACAGGGTGAGACAAAACTCGATAGTGCAACGTATTTATTGTGGGGATGCATTTTTAAGAAGGAGATGGCTAGAGAAGGATAGGCTAGAGTTTCGACGCCAAAAATCTCGAGAATGTCACCTTTAGGACTTTCCGATAAGGCGTTTTGAGATGATAATGGTTGTGAATGAAGAATATAAACAACCGGATCTCTTTTCTTCAACTAATAATTGAAGTTAAGCCTCCATCCTCAATGAAGTTGTTCTTGGTTTACCCAATCTCTGAAAGCAGACCGGGAGATGTGGCTCTGAGCATCAACATCAATGTCACTGCAGTGTCTCTGACCGGGAGGTCCTGCGATTTGCGTTCCGACACTAGACAGGTAACTAGGTGGAGTTCTGTCCCTGTCTGGAGGTTACTTCTAGCGACCGACTGTTCTGATCGATAGTTTTCCGTGGTTTCTCCGATCAACACCAGGCGCATGCCGGAGCGGTACTCTACCAAACGGGCCACGGACCGCGTGCGATCTTTCCTTCCTCTTCCTTGACCTATCCCACACCTTACACACCGACATGCACTACACTTTCACGCATTCCGGGAGACCGATCGGAAGCTAAGAGCTTGTCCTGGATATGGCGCTGGTGAGAGATACCTGGTTGGGGGAAACCCCGTTAGTCGACGGTTGATGGGCGCCGGATCTCGCACAAAGCGGCGGAAGATCACCGCAACCTCTCGCGATAAAACAAGCACTACACTTACGGGACCAATGACCTTGGTAGTTGACGCGCCCGGAATCACAGTAATCAATCAGGTAAAAGCAGGGAACCCATCACATGCGGCCGGCACCGCCGCCTCTGCCAGCTCTGAGCGGATCGCCCACAACGATTACCCCAGAATTAAATTACTTACTAGGCTGTCCGGGTGACGCCGCGTCCATGGCGAAGGTGCCGACGTTTCGGTCGCCATTCTGCGACCTTCCTCAGGGCAATACGTCCTGAGGAAGGTCGCAGAATGGCGACCGAAACGTCGGCACCGTCGCCATGGACGCGGCGTCACCCGGACAGCCTAGTAAGTACTGACTCCGGCCGCGGAAGCCTACGCTCTCAGAATTAAATTGTTCGAATCGAACGGTGAATGACATCATATCGCTTGGTCCCATGCTGACCATTGTCATAATCGAATCTCTCGCGCTCTTTTTGGTGATGTGCGAGTTTCACGAAACGGATAAAATTTGCAATATTATAATAGTACATATCCATCAACAATAAAACGAGAAATAATGTGCAGCTGTTGGACCACTAGTTGAAATTAAAATTAATACTGTGAATAGTTGTATGTCCTGATGAGATAAATCACATGATGGTGAAACAGATTTGACGTTTATTTTTTAAATTTCATATTATTTTACTAATTTTCGTAAAACTAAGTGTTCTACTTCTATGTACTATTATAGTAATTAACAAAACTAGTGGATAAAGAACAGTATAATTGCGCTACTAGTATGTTCCAGAAAACGAGCGCCGATAGGTGCGTATTCTTATTTACATCGATTGCAATTACACCCCTTCATCCCATTATCCATCTTTCATTGATGAATAATTTTAATATTGAGGAACACAAGTATATGTTTACCAATAAGGTCAACATTCCAAGACGTCATGGAATTCGCTCTAAAGAGGAGAACTATTCTGAACGAGACTCATCCTAGTAACTCTTCCATTGTGTGTTTATGATCACAGTAGCGACTTATATGATAAAAAAACGGTATTAAGAGAGAATATGTTGATCATATTTCAGATCAAATATTAGGCAAACCTGAGAAAATAATGCCAACATTACTTCCAAGCAAACATGGAGACACATGCGAGAGATAGTATTGAAAGGAATTTATGCCTTGTATTACGTCTCCCTTCGTTACAAAACTATTTGTCAAAAATTATAAAAATCAACATTCCTACAAAATACGTTCAAACTTTCTGAATCCTTCTAATTATAAACAATCACTTGCTTGCTATTTGATATTGTAAGGAATTTCAGAGACGATCAGTTAAAACAAAATAAGGAACATAGATAAATGGGGATGTGGGGGAATGTTTAAGAATATATAGAGGAAACTATATATCAGTGTTCCTTATTTTGTTACAACTTATCGTCCCTAAAATTACAAAAAATATCAATTACGAATCAAGTGATTTGTCTATAATTAGAAGAATAACGAATGTTTGAACAGATTTAACAGGCAAAGTGTGATCCAGTTTCCTACAAAGCACTCCTAAAAATAATCTTTAAAGATATCCCCCATTCCCAAAGAATTAAACCCCCCAAAAAAAGAAACGTAAGGGCAAAATCTGCAACGCGGCAACAGCGCGGCGAGCGGCGCTGTCCAAATCCCGGGGGCCTCCGACGGCGTCGCGCCTTTATCCAATAATGCGCCGCAAGCACAGGTGCGCTCAGCGCTGGCGCCGGGGGGGGGGAGCCCTGCTGCGTGACAGGTCCAACCAGCTCCCGCGCCCGCAACTTTGCAGTTTGCAACGAAGCTTCGCGGGGTCATCCGAAGGAGCGGGTGCTCTCGAATTGTGACAGCTGAAACCGACCGCTTCCCGCCGCCCAATTAGCTCGCAAAAAATGGGAGAATGGAAGTGGAGGGCAGTAGATACAATTTTATTTTCGGGGAGTTCGACAAGTCAGTAATTGACAAGCTCGGTTACTGGTTTGGTTCAAGATTTGTACAATTCCTCCTTCCTATCATATATTCTCAAATTAATCCATAAATGTTCAATGATAAATAGAAAATTATTTCTTCTGATTGAATTATATTGTTTGATTAGAAATTCGTTTAAAGCTTCCTACTTTCCCGTTTTCACCAAAACAATTTGCAGTAATGTCTGCAAATGGAGATGTTGGTCTTTTTTACTTTATCGCCTTACTACGTACGTAGTAAAGAGAAAGGATTGTAATAGTGCACCGGAAACAGGCAAGTTTCAACATAAAAACTTAATTATTGTGTCCTGGTAATGATAATGCGGATAAATCATGTTCCAATATGTTTTAAATTGCCTTCTCTAACAGGTGATGTAGTCAGAATCCAAATTTTGTGAAGCCTTGATACTAAACAATTGATTAACGGCAAAATATGTCTCTGTGAAACCGTTATTTTGGTTTTGGGGATACTTTACATGAAGTATCCCCAAATCAATTGTTAGTCCATTTTCTAAGTGGATCCATTTTTTATTGAAACTAGTTTAGAATAGCGTTAAAAACGCTTTAAAAATAGCACAATCTCATATTCTTTATAATCTCCCAATTTTCGAAAATTGAAAAATTTCAAAATTATTTCGGCGTCTTCCTATAACTACAATATTGAAGGTAGGATTTGTTTCCTTACCAAAATTCGTCGTTTAAAGATACATCATGAAATAAGATCATGTCCAATTTTTTCGAAAAGGTGAGTAGTTTTCGCGAAATATTTGGTAAAATATGGGCAATTTTTAAACAAAAAACCGTTCCATTTTTTCTTTAATTCGTCTGTATGCGTACTACATAAAAAATTGACGGTAAATTTTGGTCCTGGTTCCTATATCAGCGAACATAGGATTTTCAAAAATTGCAAAATGAACAATATTATTAATACAAATATTTTATTAAATAAAATATAGTCAAAAAACAACATTTTAAATATTGTATTTATAATGTATTTTTTAAATGAGCTCTTTTCCCTATTTCTGCTTGAAGTTACAGCATTTTTTTTTTAATCTCAGAAACCTCTTCAATTTTTTCTTTATTATTTCCCCTAAGATTGAAGAAAAGGATGCTTAAAAAACTCTTTGAAATTTCAAAAATTTCAAAAGTTAATATAATGCCAGAAAGTACGTGCGGTGGTACCAATAATATTTCGGGCTCGTTTAATCTTAGCCACTTCAATCCCCCTTTTAAACTTAGCCACTCGTGTAGTACTGTGACGTACGTGTCATACTATTTTTGCCGTTGAAGAGAATATGTTTATAATGCTTTCGGCTATTGAGGACATTCCTATTTTAACATTACTGATCACGCCCTAAAATAAATTACATGAATGAAAATATATGTTGATGACATTTCGTTTTCAACACTTTAGTGTTCACCTTTGCTGGTCTTTATTGAATTTTTTATTAAAAATTATGATCTTAATTTTCCAGTGAGTCTGTACATATTTTGTGTCCAAAACAACTGAAAATTATTGCTTTAAATCTTCAATATCTCATATACTCCGTTTGCATTTTGGCAGAGTTATTAATTTAATAAAAAGTATATTAATAAGTACCAGCTCCTGAGTTTCAACAAGCAAACATGTGTTGCGCGCAACATGTTTTATATTTAGATCTCATTCACCTACAGTTTTATGAAAATCTTAATATCATGCAGAAAGAAGAAAAGATGGTTTGGATTTTAGCTTCAAAATTTGTTTTATAACGCACGACGCCAAATATCCTAAAGCCAACTGTAAAATACTAGCTGAAAGGAGAAGTCTGAGCTTAACGGAAAATATGAGTATTCGCAAAAATACTTGCGACGACGTTATTTCTTCTTCTCAGGGACGAATAACAACGGGAATGAAAAGGAACTGCGACGCTCTCAAAATATTTGCGCTTCAACTCGCCCGAAAGAAAAAAGTCTCATAAATGGGAGGACGTATTTTTTTTCTTCTTCTTTCTATTTAATACTTAGACGTACTGCAAATATCTTCATAATTCGAATGCACTGTAAAAATACTATTTTAATAAATATAAGGCTAAACGTAATAAAGTAAAATGAGACAGAGGCAGATGAGGATATTTTAATGAGTCTTTGTTTATCTACGATCAAAAACCACACTAAATATCCTTTTGCATGAGGGGAAAAGTCTTTGAGCATGTGCTGGAAATTCTCAAGTAGAAGTAATACAGAATATATTCATTATTGATAATATTATTATTATTACAGATACATAATTTTTAAATTCTCAAACATCTTCACATTTTTCATTATTATTAGTGTCAATAATTTTGTGTTTATATGTTTTTGTAGAAAGTTGATTATGAAGAAATTGAGTGATTTCAATATTTATAGAATATCATTCAGAGAAGCCACTATTGAACTATTTATTACATAGTATGTGATTTTATTAGACAATGTGTCAATTTCATTTAAATTATAACTTTAATGAGACATCAGTATATTTCAGATAACAAGGTTGAGAAGTTGGGAAATAGCAGCAACACTGGTGTATCATCAGCGGGGCGAGTAGCAGCGTACCTGAGTTTTCTAGTTGATTCTGGAAAGCAAGCCTTGGAACAGTGGAGAGTTAAGTGACTGAGTCCACAGCAGCGGAGATGTGAAGAACACGAAGGAAGAGAAAGCACTCAAAAATATGTAGGAGAGACGAACAACATACGAAATGAGATTGAAGTGTCCTGAGGCCACAGAGCACAACAATGTTTCCAGAGACTTTGGGAAGCGCTGGTGCAGCGTTTCCGAATCATACAGTGGCGAGTTGTGAGAGAGTTTCATGAGGGCAAAGATGCGGTTTAGGATCGACCCTGTTCAGAACCACCACCAATGGATAAGCCCATACAGACTCGTGTCTCCCTTTAAATGTGGATCGCAGATACAGATTGCAGCGCGTTGGTAATCGTCATGGCGCACGAGTGGCACCGCCACTCACTTGCACAGAATTTACTTCACTCCAAAGAGCGGGAGCACCAAGATTTCTTTTAAAGAATTGCCGTTGTGGACGAAACGAGGGCTCGGTCGGCAACGCAATTCTACGGATGGAGGCACCCAGACTTTCCTCATCCACAGAATGTATTGCACAAGATAGTTATCGTAGCCTGTAATCTTCCTCCATGCGGAAACCACAGACGATTAATGCAACCCTACTACAGCACCTATTTGGAAAATCATCTCTATTCTAAACTCAAACCAAACAGAGTACATTCATCATGACAATCCACGACATCACACTGTTAACACTGTGACAGACCACCTGTGTAACTTGCAGTGGAAGATACTGGAACATCGTCTTCCACCGAAACGAAGACCGGCAATTACGACTTTCGCCAGGATGAAAGGACCGGAAAGCACAACGACAAGAAAGGACATCATTTGCAGCATGGACTGCATGGAACAGAAATTCCACTTCCGCAAGTGTGGCAGAAGGTATTGAGAAAACTGAGGTACGTATATTAAAGAAATGTACCAAATGATCTTCCGTGAGTAAAGACTGATACTAATTATCAATTTGTTTCCAATACTTTAAATTTAATCCTTGTACATTGATCATTTGTCTGAAATTTCGTTCTTCCTCTTCACGTGAACCCAAGTTTTGCGTTAGCTTGAATCATTGCAGATAACACCGTTCTAGGGCGAGTATTGAAATTCGAAGAAAGCAAAGCATAAGACTTAAATGTACTCTAGGACACAATTCAGTGCTTGACCTTCGTATTAAATTATTTTTTCTACGTTTCTTTCCACATTTTTGTAATTTGAAACATCAGTCATAATGAAAGCAAATTCTCCCTTTTCTCGAAAAGGAATTGAACTAATTTTACGGCTTTCTTTGATTCATATTTTTCCTATATTTGTATTTTTTCTAAACGACAAATATTCCTGTAATTGAAAGAATTTTAATATCAAAAACGCAAGAAGTAGAGAGTGTCTGCACTATATATGTAGTTTTCATTCAAATAAAGTCAACATGAAATAATATACAGTACCCAGCAGGAACACTCTTCGTTTCCAGTTATAGATGTGGAATGTACTACAATGAGAGTCAGAAGTATTGGAACACCTCGGAAATTTCAGAAAATGAATAAATTTCAGGTGAAAAATATAACACAAAAAATTTAGATCGCATTGAAAATCGAGTATGCTTTATAATTGATATCAGCAAACAAACTGGAACTTACTGGAAATCTTAACTTACTGGAAAATTTAAAATAACGTTTACAAACATTGTGTCGCGAAAAAAATGGCAACGAAAAGTATTGGAACAGCCACATGATCGACGCTTAAAAATTAATAAGTGTAACTGTAAACAAATTAATATTTGGAATTTATAATGGCTTCTAGAGGTTTTGGCATAAATTGTACAAGCTTTGCCCTCGTAGGTGACATGATACTGTTCGATTCCTACTAGAGTGTGCGCTTAAGAAAATTTGTATACAAAATCGATGTTCCTCATTTTTTAATTCAAAATATCTCATAAATATTCAATAGGGTATTGTCTGGAGATTGTGTATTCAGATATCGTGATGTATTAGAAAGGATCCACATTCTTGTGTTTCAAGTCCTGTGCTATAGATCATTGTCTTTCTCGAAAATTAAATTGAGTTTGAGGCCTATTTTTTCAGCAATTATGTGTAGTTAACTTTGCACAATATTGATGTACATTGCATGGTCTATTGTACCATTTATGAAATAAAGATTCATCACACCAGAAGCACTCATATATCCCCTCCCGAATACAGATCCACCCCTGTATTTCACTGTGGACTGGAGGTTCTCTTCCTGAAATTCGGAGTTTCTCTCCCTCCATCTGCGCCAAAAATAATACTTCCCCCAAAATACTAAAATTAAATTGGTTCTACATTTATTGAGAACTGTTTCAATATTTTTAGTAAGTTCTAAGCGCTTTTAAGCTAAGCGAATTATAATTTCTCTCTCTTCATCACTTGTTTCCTTTGCTTTACGCGACATTTGATGATCAGATATTTCAGAACCGTACACTTCTGAATCATCGACTGATGAATTCCAGAAGGAAATTTATTTAAAAACAGTTACAGCTGAGGGTTGACAGGAGTCCCGTGGAGCAAGGTGAAGGTTAATCCACAGACGGCTGCGGCCGCGGTGACTTCCAGGAAAGCCGTTAAAGCTTTTGAGAGTTTGCGTGTACCAATACTTTTGCCTTCCTTTTTCAATGAGATATTTTATTATGTATCTGATTTCTCAATTTCCGGTACTTCATTTTAACTGTTTTTTTGTAACAACTTTGTTATATATAATGTATTTAATTCCACTGGAAATTTGTCATTTATATTACTTTTTCTATTTAAAATTTAATCATATTCTTAGATTCTCAAGGTGTTCCAATATTTCTGACACTCACTGTACATGCATCAGTCATAGCCTATGAATCATGGACTGGAATTGCGTTTTTTTACTTTATTTGTACACATTCAGAATTCACAATTTAAACAAAAAGGCATGATTGAAGAAAGAATCTTAAACCTCCTTTTGACATCACATGTATTTTTAATTAAAATACTTGTTAAAAGTAATAATGTTACATACCGATATAAAAGGAAGGAAGGAAATATGTTACATGCCAAAAGAAAAAAAAGAAAGGGCCTTTGGACTTTGGACTTATTTCAAGTAAAATGTCCATTGTAAAATGAAAAACTCAAAATTACATGAGAACTTTGTTTCTCAAAGTCGTCCAACTACATTTACAAGTTTCAAGAAAACTAATCTTGTTTACTATAAAATCTTATCGTCACTTATTAAAACGGAAGAATACTACTCATTGTTAGCATACTAGGTTATTCGATATACAATATTAAATTACTAGAAAATTAGCTGCAGATGTTATGACTACGCACACACTTAATGTTTGGAAACTGCACAAGGAAATACCGAACTTCATTAGTGTTCAATTGCAATATTATATTTCATGCAACCTGCATTCCACTTGCACAACATTGTATTCCTTTACTAAGATGCAAAGCTATCAAGAAGACAAAAACAAGAGAAATGCGAAAGAAAACAGGTTAGTGGTATCAAAGAAGTTATATAAATAGGAAAGCGATGAAAACCAACGATGTACATCATTTCCGGAGAGTATACATATTATTGACTAAAACTTAAAACCGCGCATAGATTCGGCTCTCGACGAATAATTTGATGCCCGCCAGTTTGGAACAAATGTGCGTATCTCGTGGACTTCGTTGGAAATGAGATGGGAGCGAGTTAGTTGTTTAGAATAACCATACATTCTTTTCGGTTTGTGATTTATTTCCCTGTATGGCAATATACGTAAAGTAAAAAGGTTAAGAGGTATATAAGCGCACGAAGAAATGCATTGTTCCAAGTTCAAATTGAAAGTGTGATTCTTCAGAAGAATATTTTACAACGGCATTATCTTAATAAGAGTGTTGTTTCTTAATCACTTCTTTTTACTTAATTGAAAATGTTGTTTTATTAAATTAATTTAAAAAGTTGAATTCAGTGTGTAGACTTTCCGTGTGACAATGTTCACAACAGAATGGTTTACGAAAATTGGAGGGGACATAAGGATTAATTTATTTATAAACAATGATTTTGTAAGACAAATCCATCACGAAGAAATGAAACGCTAGTTCTTTGTGGTACTCTTTTTTCAAGAATGTTTGAGGATACTATTTTCTTATTGGGGGTGCTTATACCTTTTCGCCAAAGAATATGAAGGTGGTGAGATTCTCGTTCCACAAAGTTGAGTGACAATTTTGATATCGCGCCCCTGGTCGACAGGCAATGCATCCTGCAATAAAGCTTGGCGGGTCAGCATCTCTTCGCCCCTTGTTACCGCCCTTGTCGCTTCATACACCACCGACTTGTGCCCAGGTTTCCTTTCTGCTGTGATTCGCATCGCGCGACAGTCCTGCGATAACGCCTTTTCTTGAAGTCGTGTAGTTTTTCTGCCTCTCTGTTCTGAACGGCCCAGGTAGACTTTTTTTTTTGCGAAGAATGCAGACATGCAGTTTGTGATCGGGATGAGAGAGGGTAGTGACAGAACTGCCCGAAAACTGTGTATTCGTGAGTGTGTTTGTGCGTGTGTATGTGAGATCCGAACGTATGCACCCCTACGCTTGGACGAGGTGTTGTGCGGTCGTGAGAGGAAACCGCCACCAAAACACAAGAGCCATCGTCTACAATATAATAAGAACAGTAAATTAAAGGAAGAATGCTTGGGCGAGAAACGGTTGATCATAAGCTATGTACACGTCGTCGAGGGTGATGCAAGAGCCAGAGTCTACAGCGCCAAATAAAAAGGATTCTAGAATATACTTCGTATCAGTTTTGAATATTTTCTTCGTTATTTTACAGATTCAAAAAAAAGCTGAAAAAATAGTTTCATTTATTGTAACAATTTACAACTATTAATTTAAGTTTATAAATGTTTTAAAACAAATTTATTAGTTAATATTTTAATATTTTAGTGCATTACTCAAAAAAGGAATTATTTCAGATATGTTGAAAAATTTGAACAAAAAAAATATTAATGTTATGTAACACTCAACTAATACTCCCTACTCCTATGTAACGCAGCTTAACGCTACCTCAGACCCACTCCCTCCTTTTTAACGTTACGTAATTTATGGACGACCCCTTATCATATATGAAGCAGGATCACAAAATGTTGTAGTAATAGAGCCGGAGTGACAATGGGCAATTAGTATAGGGTTTTGTTTATTTCAAATACTAAATATGTTTATATCTTTTGATCGTTGCGTGATTGAAACTTTTGATAACTATTTTCAAAATCAGTGTCATCGTTTCTTTTGAAATCACATACTTTCATCCTGAAGGTATGAATTTTTTTTTGTTCCCTAGTGTAATTTACGAAAAAAAAAGACATGGCCGGATATTTATACGTCGTGATATTTAAAGTAGAACTCTATTTAATATACCCAATTGGGAGCGTCGTCTTCACGTAATTAGAAGGTTGTCAAAATATTGGGGAAAATATTAGATATAATTATTAGGTGGTTCAAGACTGCAAAACAACATATTGATTTGAACTGAATTGAATTGAAATGAAATGAATTGATGCCTTATCCTACGTGGCGAGTCTCAGGTCTTTGAGGATCACTCAGATCATTGCTCTTCCGTCTGACCACGCAAATTTCGCTAAGCTCCTTTTACCAACTAGTGAAGAAAGGAGATATTTCTTGAGCGACGAATCAGGCAATTTGAATTTAGCTCAGAGGCTTAATTTACACTTGAAGATCGTTTACATGCAGTAAATCTACTAACATGAGACAGGCGGCTTTACTTCCCTTCCGAAGGAAGGCGTACGACGGATTTTTTCGCCCTAAAAATCCACGGCTTCGAACCCGAGAACTTGGGTATAACAGCCCGATCCGCTAACCGTTACACCATCGCCGCGGTAAATTATATTCGCAGACGTGTAGCAGGTAACAGTTTGCCGATTGATTGGCCACCCAGAACTTACGAACAATATATGTTATTTTTGTTGGAACTTACAACATTTAATTCGACATTACCTCAAGAGTGAGGTGAACGGACAGCGACGTTGGGTAAATGGAACTCAGCAGCAGCTGAAATTATTGGAAAAAGCCACGTTCGCGGGCACCTATGGAACGTTAAGCTGTTGCGGAAAGCCAGTTCATTATAGTCCATTTTGAAACGATGGCGTAATGATGGTATTAATACACGACTGTGCGACACGAGCGAGTATCGTAAACTTGGCACGAGAGTTAATACCCATTACATCGAGTTTCTCACGGTCATTTTTCTATGACTTATGGTAACTTTTATAAGTGAAACTTTTACATTGATTCGCGTTAGTTGACAAGCAGGATTCAGCCTAGGCCACCTAGCGGCCAGGTCTCTCTCTCTCTCTCTCTCTCTCTCTCTCTCTGTCTACCCTGCCGCAGGTTGCTTAGGGTTAATCACTGTGCTGGTCAATTAGGATCAAAGGGAAAATACAATTCAATTTATTTTAAATTATTTTCCACGTAAAAAAAGTACTAAAAATAAAAAAAAAAAGAAAACTGACAAGCATAATATTAAATGTAATATTAAAGCACACAATCGAACGAAACACTTACTAGAACGATTCTGAATGATTAATTGTCAATACTAGATTTGTAAATTTCTTTGTAAATGGGTAAGAACCATTACCATAATGAAATGATTATCGTAATAAGTATCATTATGCAACGAGTTGCAGCCATAAAATGTCAGAATTGCCGTTCCGGGTGGTCGAGATCGCGAAAGCAGTAGTGCAATGGCGATCTCGAACGGAACGATCACGGGTTCGTGTCCCGCTATGGCATGTGTGTGTCGTTCCGTGTCGTGTACCCCCTTCAGTTACCCCAAAGGGGAAAAAATACAATGAAAGTGATCGCTACATGACCAAATAGTTCAAAAGCTACGATAACAAAAAAAATTGAAGAGACAGAATAATACAACGGGAAGAAAACCATTCGTATGCCATGGCTTCCGCAGGGCGAGCTCGGCCGGGCTGGAGGCGGCGGGGCGCGCGGCGGGGGCGGCGGCGCCGGAGGGCGGCCTGATCAACACGGGAGACATCCGGGCCGCGGCCGGCGAAGGAGCAGGGCCCGCGCCTCGCGCCGAAGACGAGGCGGCGGCGGGGGCGGCGGGAGCGGTGGGGGCGGCGGCGGGCGGCAGAATCCGCGTCTCCGCTGGGCAATCGATAAGGGGAGCGGCGGAGGAGGAGGAGGAGGAACAAGAGGAGGAGGAGGAGGAGGAGGAGGAGACGGGCACCTCCACTACACTGGTACGGCTTCCGTAGCTGAGCCAAGTAACTAGCGTAATGGTGCGTGCCGAACATGATTGCCGGGCGCCGGGAAGCGATGGAGGTACGCCAAGGGCACCTAGATGGGAATGCCGGCTCTTGTAGAGAATGACACCTCGGAGGGTGGGTGCTGTCAGGAAATGCATTCTGAGCGCAGCATATAAGCTATTTATTTAATTTATTTTTATTTATTTGAATTTATTTTAATTAATTAATTTATTTATGTATATGTTGTATACGTATATAGATGGTTAAATTCACATGTAAACACATACTCTCGTAATTCAACTCCAACGCAGGAAATATTAAGTTTTCTTCATGTTTGAGTAATTTATTTAATGGTTTTTGTACTTCGGTATTTGAATACTGTACTATTTTGCACGGTAAATCAAGCTAAAGATTAGGTTGTGAAGTTACTCGATAATTCGAAGATTTTCTGAGTTGTATTGCCCATTTTCAAAAACACTTAAACGATATTTTTTCATGACACCACATTTTTCACAGAAAATTATTGCATATAGGACTCCTCTAGAGTATCAACAATAATTGTATCCAAAAACTGTGAAAATGTGAAAGAATATATTTTGGGCGCTAATACATTGCAGCTTGGAAGATGGTGGAGCGTAACCAAAATTCTAGCCTAGACGCAAAAGAGTATTAACCAAACTAGAACGACAAGTTCTGTGCATTCTGTTTGAATCAGGAGGTTTAATGGAACCATGTAATTTGTACGCGACGAAACGAACGTAAAGTGCCATGTAAAAGTGAAGTTTTTGTTCAACTAAACCTATACATTTACCATTGAATTCAGTTTACAAAACTATCTAAAATTCCATGTGAAACAAAAATGTTCCTGAACATAAACCTGCAACGGAAGTGTTGGGAATCAATAAAAGTACTGTATTGTGTCCGTCCTACGTCACATAACGAAGTTCAAATTCTGTAAAACGATATTTCAAAGTTCAGATTTTCTGTTCAGAGAGAATCACATCTTATTTATAATAATAATATTTTTATTTGGCTACAATTGGCTGATTGCCAGGTGGTAGCCATAACCCTACAGTTTTACAATATATGAGCATTTATAATTCAAAAACAATTTACCATATAAAAACAATTTACAATACACTCCTTTCGAGCATATACACTCAATATATAAACATACACAGACCTGTATACATCTATGGCACATATATACACCCATACACACACACACATAAATATATACACATACATACTTACATATATATATATATATATATATATATATATATATATATATATATACATACATACACACACATACATACATACACATTCCTATACATGAATGCTCACTCTCACGTTCACACATAACACGAACACACACACACACACACACACTTGCCCTACATATTATACATGCCTACATTTAAATGAAGAACATATATTTAGTTACACCTAGTAAACATGCACATATATACATATACATAAAATTAACCAGTCACACAATTTGTTTTTTAAATATAAACACAATGTGGATTTTTAAAGTTAGCTCTTTAAGCATTTAGATTTGCTTCCCACCTACTGTCACACTTCACTTCACTACATTACACTACACTACACTACACTACACTTTATCTATAATAATTTACAAATTGTGTATTCTGAACTGTGCGGTAAAATACATCCTCTACAAGTACTTATTAAGTCGTCTTCTAAAAACACCAACAGAGCCAGGAAAAGGCTCTACGACCGCTGCAGGGATTTCATTCCAATTTTTAACCGTACGATTTACAAATGAATATTTCCCTCTCTGACATCTACTTTTTATTTTGCATTTGTGATCGTTTCTCCCTACTCTTGAAGGGGAGTCCAGTCTTTTCGTTATTTCTGCCAATGCAGGTGACTTACTGTACGCCTTGAAGAGGCAGCACAATCTGGCTTTTTTTCTTCGTACACTGAGGGCCTCTATAGGTTTTGGTGGATTTGAACTACTCGAAGATCCCTTATTTATGAATTTGATTGCTTTCTTTTGATTTTTTTCTAACTCTTCAATCTGACCTAATCTGTATGGGTCCCATCCACCTGATGCGTATTCAAGAATCGGCCTAACTAAAGATGTGTCCTATTTTTCGACTCTCCATGTTTCCCTTTTTAAGTGTTCTCATTACAAAGTGTAGTGACTTCCACGCTTTTCGGGCAATAGAAGTAACGTGTTCCCCCCATCCCAAGTCTTGGCGTAATATGACACCCAGATACTTACAACACGATACTTGTGGAATGAATACGCCTCCCATTTGGTATTCTAAAGAAACCTTCTTTGCTGATTTCGAAAAGCTTAGTGATTTACTTTTTACGGCATTTATCTTCATTTTATTAATGGTAGCCCAGGAATGAATGTTATTAAGATCGTTTTGAAGTGTGAGAATATCTTCATCCGAATCTATTCGCCGATAAATTATGCAGTCGTCCGCAAATAAGCGCATTACTGACTTAATACGACCCTAAGAATGACTTTTTTAGCGGAAATTGCCATCAGATTCATGAAACATTTACGTTCCTCTTTACAATGTGCTGCGTGAACTTCACAGAATAGTAAGTCCTTTCCCTTGTAAAAGAATCACCAACAACCCTCATACCCTCAACGTGCTGCGACAAGCTGCGTGACCCTAAATTATTGTGTTGAATTGAATTGAATTGAATTGCATTTGCCTTATTTTACGTGGCGAGACTCAGGCCATTAGGCCCGCTCTTCCGTCTGACCACGCAAATTTCGCTACGCTCCTTTCACCAACTAGCAGAGAAAGGAGGTATTTCTTGGGCGAGAAACTGGCGATTTGAATTTAGCTCAGAGGCGTCATTTAGGCTTGAGGATCTTTTACATGCAAGTAAATCTACTAACATGGGACAGCCGGCTTTACTTCCCCTCCGAAGGAAGGCGTACGAAGGATTTTTTCGCCCTGAAAAATCCACGGCTTCGATCGGGTTTGAACCCGCCAACTTGGGTACAACAGTCCGAAACGCTAACCGTTACACCATCGCCGCCGCCGATTGTGTTGCGTGGTGGGTTAA
The DNA here is from genome assembly GCA_038098605.1 of Gryllus longicercus. NCBI lineage: Eukaryota > Metazoa > Arthropoda > Insecta > Orthoptera > Gryllidae > Gryllus > Gryllus longicercus. Next base: position 1,469,291 of record JAZDUA010000169.1, on the reverse strand, counting down.
CCGAAACTAAGAAACAAATTTATTATTGAAATAAACTTTTGTAGCTATGCAAGCACCATGGCAAATCATATTTTTTAAAATGATTGGCGCAATAGAAATATATGCCTCTAGGGAGTAAACTTAAATTTTATTCCCGAGTACTCCCCCCCCCCTCGAATGACCAACAATAATCGAGTGTGATTCTTACGGTGAATAATTTCCCTTTTACTCTCAGGTGCCAGGATGAATATTTTACGCATTTTCGCTATATAAACGAAAAATACGGTTTTAAAGGGAAAAATCTAATTATTGTATGTGTGCTCACACGGAACACATCCTCTTTCGTTGTAATGATATTGCGTTCTGCTGTGGTGAAAATTCCAGTTTGATGGAGCTGAGGCGGCTGAAAAATGGGCTGCACAGGAGAGAGAAGAGGAGGAGAAGGACGAGGAGGACAAAGAGGACGAAGAGGAGCCGGTGGAGCCGAAAAGGGCGGGGGCTGGAGAGGCTGGGGACGGCGTCAGCCGCCGCGCCAAGTCCGCCCCCGCGCGCACCAAAGGAGGGGGCAGAAGTACGTTAGATTCCCTTCGATAGCATTTTATGCCTTTTTTATTATCACCTGACACTAGTACCTCTCACCGAGAGGTCTTAGGGTTCGAGTCCTGACGCTGGCAGAATTTCCGACACTAGCTCGACCGCCGATTCAAATACAGCTGGCTCGTCGTCTAGATGATCATTCTAGCGCTCGGCTGCTCTGATCGCAATTTTTCTGTGGTTTCTTTGTTCCACACTAGGTGAATGCCGGAGCAGTATCCTAACAAACGGGCCACTGGACGCGCGCAATTTCTTCTCTTCCTTGGCCTATTCTTACCCCATACTTACACTCACGTGTACCTACTACACTACCACACTTGTCGGGAGACCCGTCGGGAGTTTAGGGCGTGTCCAGGCTGGGACACTCTCACGCTGGTGTGAGATACCTGGTTAGGGAAAACCCTATTAATCAGCGTGTAGATCGGCGCCAGATCTCACCATCCAGCAGGGAGGATCACCGTCATCTACCGCGATAATAAAAAATAATATCCTACACTTGGACTAATGGCCTTAGCAGTTGACGCGCCCAGTATCACTAATCAATCAACCAATAAATCAATCAAATCAATCACACATGTCGGGAGCTTAGAGCTTGTTCGGGTTGGGAAGTGCACTGCTAGTAGGAGATATCTGGTTGGGGAAACCCGCAAACCGCAGGGTGGATCGGCGCCGTATCTCGCCATCCCAGCAGGGAAAATCAACTTCCGCGACAAAAACATGCACCACACTTACAGGAGCACTAATCAATCAATCAATCAATCCATCGACGGATCCCAACCGTGCGCAGGCGCAGGGAAACGCAGACCGGCGGTGGCGCGGAGGAAGTACGCGAGGAGGGCGCCGGCCCGCCCGCTGTGCGCGCGCCCCGCCCTGCGCCAGAGCGTGAGGCGCCACCTCGATAATGCGATAATAAAGAAAACATACTCTACACTTGAACTAATGGCCTTAGCAGTTGACGCGCCCGGTATCACTAATCAATCAACCAATAAATCAATCACATCAATCACACATGTCGGGAGACCATTCGGAAGCTTAGAGCTTGTTCGGGTTGGGGAGGTGCAGTGCTAGTAGGAGATACCTGGTTGGCGAAACCCGCAAACCGCCGGGTGGGTCGGCGCCGTATCTCGCCATCCCAGCAGGGAAAATCAACTTCCGCGAAAAAAACATGCACCACACTTACAGGAGCACTAATCAATCAATCAATCAATCCATCGATGGATCACAACCGTTCGCAGGCGCAGGCAAACGCAGACCGGCGGTGGCGCGGAGGAAGTACGCGAGGAGGGCGCCTGCCCGCCCGCTGTGCGCGCGCCCCGCCCTCCGCCAGAGCGTGAGGGCCGCCCTGGGAGGCGTGCTGCGCCCGGTCTACTTCGCCTGCCGGAGGATCGTGGAGCACTTGGAGTACCTGGTGTTCGCCTCGCCCTCCGCCTCGTCTCTGTCGTCCGAGGACCCCTCCCTCTCCTTCCCCTCGCTCTCCTCCACCTCGTCCGATTCCTCCTCTTCTTCCTCCCTTCCCCTCGCGTCGGGCTTTTCGCTGTCGTCTACCACTTCCCCTTCCAGCACTTCCCTCGCCTCGCCTTCGTTTTCGCTTCCTTCCGTTCTCACTACGACTCGGTCGTCCTCTCAAGCATCTTCGACTTCTTCTAGGGCTTCTTCGTCCTCTTCGCAAACTGCCTCTTAATGTTAACTGATTATTACAATGGTCATTTACGAATAACCGACTCCCCAAGACGTGATAGCAGCTTTGTTTTGTAAATACTTTTTCAACATATTTGCAAAACTCTGTAAACACTTGTGATCTTTCTTGTCAATTTATGTTGTCAAGTTGTGAAAAACCTAAGTTCCTACATGTGTCCTGCAAATTATGTTTGTAAATATATCGACAAATAATACTGTTCTCACAACAGACTCAGAATTTATTTCTCAGTGAATGCCATTTTTCACGAACAAAATCAACTTCTGATTACTTTTGTGATGTTCTCCAACGTCACATGTAATAAAATTCCATACAACTATAAATTGGAAAAGTTATTGAATGCGTACCAAATCAATTTAATTCATTAAGAGCTTTTGAAATATTCGTTAATCTCTCATTCAATAAAGGAATAGGAGAAACTACAAAAATCTTATTACATTTTAAATTCATAAACACATTAATTGTTTTTCACAAAATCAAATTAGAAGTTAACAAAACATCGAACTCTTATTTTGTCATTTAATAATTACTAGAGAGCGGACTTTAATGAAATGTCATTATTTCTTTCCAATTTAGAACAATGCTTTTTAGTATAGAGATTAATTTTATGTTATGATAAAAGGATATGACCCAATATTGTATTCCAGTTTTTGAATTTTTCGTCTGTCACCTAATAAGTGATTTTTACCTCTTGTCATTTTTAAAGCATTTTTTTCGGTGATGTCATCGATTTTAGTATCATTTTGTTTTTTCTTGATTCAAATAATATTTACAAGATACAAATGTTCTCTACAGAATTCCTGAGTAGACTAGTCGATTTCTTTGCTCAGAAATTGTAATGCCAGTTGTTGAATGTCATCTAATTACCTGTGACGCCTATCAGGGCCATTATCGGTTCGGCCAATTTGGAGGGGAAAAAATCAGATATTTCCTGATAAATAACAGTCCAAACCAAAAGTTTGCAAGTTATGTTTTGCCGAATTCACTTAAACGATGGGAAGAAGTCTCGATTTCATCAGTTAACAGTAATTTTGACGATGTATTAGGTCCTGAAAATCCGCCCCCTGATAATCACACACAAACATAATTACTTTAAACAGTTATCAAACAACGAAACACATTTCTTCTCATAAATCATTAAACTTATTATAATTAACGAATTCTTGCGTCATTTCGGGTAGCAAGTTTAGACCAATCTTCAGACTAACATTAACTAAAAATTACAATTAATTGCAATGGAATGAAATGGAAACTTTGACTCATTAAAATTAACATTTTTTGTACATCAAATTAAAATGTAGAAAATATTGTAATATAAATTTTGATAAATTCTTTAAAAATTGGAAAATACAATGAAAACTAACTCATCTAAATTTTAAACAACCTTATGCAAGTGTGACACTTGAAAGATGAGTACGAGTCGAAAGAACAAATGGTTCACCTTAGTTTATTTTTAATGCAAGCAATGTTCCTTAGTTTATTTTTTATGTGAGCAAAATGCGCCTTGCTGAACGCCTACAGAGGACACAGTGGACAAGTCGGGCAGAGGTCGAATAGATTTCTGTGGCTATTCCACTTGTTAAATTAAAACCAAACCATGCGTACAATATGTTCCGATCAAGGTGGTGTATCTCAAAACGAACCCCTTTTTCTATCCGATTTTTCTTACCGCCCCCTCCCTACTGGCCAATCGTAAACTGTGATTCATCTATCTTAGGAGGCGGTCCATTCGATCGCTGTGTCGATGTGCAATAAACCGCGCATATAATATAACATAACCTCTTTGATTTTAACCTCGTTTTTTTGACATAATTTCATTCGTGGAATAGTCATATTAAATATGAATCGTGCTTCGGAAATTGTCAGATAAATCTTTCTTCGCTTCGCGAATTAGGGACTAATCGACAATTTTCGAAGCACTCGTGGTATTACCCATGATAAATAGACGGGGTTTGTTGCGTGTCCAGCTAGTCATTCGATAAAGTGTAAATAAATGGTGAATACGAATTTTGCATATCCAGTGTATGATTTATGGATAAGATGCGAATATGGCCAATTCCATAATTAGCCTGTTCATTATTGTGTTATCCAGGAAGAGCTGATAAAGCCTCAAGTAGAAAACATTTCGAAGCATACTTCGAACATTGGCTGGATAATGTTCGCATTAATCAACACGTGAGGGTTAGGATATATGATGTTAAGTTTCCGTGAAGAGGAATAGCAGATATGTGTTATACAGGAAATAGACTGCTGCTGGTGAGAAGTTTCTAAGGCTAAGGCTTGTTTCCAGTTTCACTGTGAGAGTAGCCAATTTTAATTTACACGATATCTTAGCCTCACTGTACCTCAATTGACGCTTCGCTATGCATTTCCGAGTTGCCGACAAAGCACCGACGTTTGGCAAACGCACATTTCGAGATTCGATAAGAATTAACAGTATTTCATTCATATTTTGTAGATTGCGGCCGGTTAAATAACTGTACGTTGACTGGAATTCATATTTTGTCCTTAAGAACTCTGGGAGAGTTTGCCTGTTCATAATTTATTTGACGAACAAAACGACGAAATATTTCACCAGAGCAATATGTTCTGCTGTAGCTTCTGTATGATTACAAACTTTATTTCTGATAAAACCCGATCCTTGATAAGTCCTGCAAAAGTGTTCCTTTCCTTGTTCACAAGATGTGAATGTATCACACCGCATGAAGGAAAAGGTATCTTCTGGGTCGTCTATGAGTGATTTTGTTGAATGGAACTTGTCCCCTCTCCTATAAATAAATGTTTCAATAAGAAGCTAATGCTGTTAGCAAGATCATTAAATCCTCGGCTTAACCTACGATTGTAACATTATCAGAGTTTTCAGAAGTATATTGCAGTATTTACCTTATTGACATTTCTTACGAGCACTGTGAATTGTTATTTACTCCGGTCTTTCTCGTATCTTTTGATTGGTAATTTGTGAGTTTATTATGGATTTTGAAGCATAGAAACTCTATTCTTTTCCCAAGAATATCACTTCCTGTGAAACTATTTTGTCATTTAAAACAATTTTTTCTTGAAGGCTGTATTGTAGCTTCAAACGACGAATTACGACAGTAATTTATAGCCAACTACCAAAAGTATGGCACTAGTACAACTACCAAAGGAACTACAAGGTTATTTTTCACAGACGCTCTACAAACTACCACGATAAAAAGCTAGTTAAAAATATAAACAACTATTCTTTAAGTACGTAATAAACGCTTCAACTTAAAAGATAATGCACAGGCAAAGAACCACACATCAATAAAGCAGAAGGCTGGCCTGACTGAATCACCGCATAAGAAATCTTGAAACTAAAACTTTTTTTGCAAGCTTCGTGAATGTTACGAATAGGAAAAATTTACAAAAGCAACAGGAAATTTTATTGTCTTTAAAAATGATTTGCAATATTTTTTTAGGACTCAAGATTAAAAGTTATAGGGGAAAGACGAAAAAAGGGAGAAAAAGTAACTGTTTTTCATTTCTCTCGGAGTTAGCTTAGAAGCAGTAGCTAGTGTCTGGATACATAGAACACACCTGTTAGTAATCAAAGAGCATTTTTTTGCTTTTATGTTGGTAAGACTGTAAAAAACTGATCCAACAGCGCCCTCTGTGGCGAGTGTCTTTGTGGTTCCGAGTGCAGGTGGAGAAGTAGTGAAGTGCATTTCAATGTAGAAACATGTAGAAATAAAGTGCAAATTATTTAAGCAAAAGACAGTGTTAAATTGCATTTCAAAACATCATCATTAACAACACCCAAAGGAAAAATATATGGCCTGTCCCCAGGTAACCCCTTTTTTACACTACTTCTTGACTGGACAATCACTCAATTTAAATTTCCTACTGGGGATAACTCATTTACACTTTTTTTAATTGTGAAGGAACCATTTTTATTGATGTTCATTCAACGAGAAAATACAGACCCGTCAAATTTACAAATTTTAAACAGAGATGTAATGTCGCAAGGAAGTAAATATCGCTTTATTCTTTTATTTCTTGTTTTCGCATGTAACACGTGCTATTATATAGAATTTTGGTTAGCTAATTCATCACGCACATATCTGCAAAAATCATAACGTAAGGTAGATTTCCATATGCAAATGCATCGCGGTGAATTTGAAATGGAGATTGCAGCCACCCCTGCGTAGGTAATTGTCAAAATGGGAATAAGAGACGCCAGAGACTTCTGTTCGTGGTATCCAACAAGCTTTCTCTATGACTAATGTACGAATATTCACCGCATATCATCAATAGATTCTATCGAGCTTCAGCCAACACAAAGTTCTGTGATACTAGGATGTATCAAATAACCGATTGTTGGTTGGTGTCGCTTAAGAGGGTTCAGCCTACAATGGGGAAGTAAATTGCGCTTTGCATATTCATTCACGTTGCCTTGATTCCCTTTTCCGCTTTCAGACTTTGCTTGATTCTCCTCTGTCTCCATAGAGCTACTGTTCATTCGCAACTCGATTCCACGAATAATTACGTGATTGCACTGCGATGTCACTAGTTATATTTTATGCTCTCTTTTTGCACGTATATCAATGTGCTAATAATTACAACATTATAAAGAATGTATTTATATCAAATACAATTAATTCAATAAGTTATTATACTACATAAAACATACCTCTTATACGAACCGTATCCGACTTCATTCCAGCAGTCACATCTTACTCCAAAATTTTCGGAATTGTCAAATATCCCATCTTTCAATACATCATTCAAAGCCAAGCCGAGAATAAAAAATAAATAAATGGAAACAACTGAAAAACAAACATTTTATAGGCGAATTTCATAGTATTGGTTGAAACAAATATCTATAGAATAATTTATTGGATTCTGTGTTTTCCCTTTCTCTGCAAAGGTTTAGAAAATATCCCTTTTCTTAACAACTTGCAATTAAAAATGCTGTTTAAAACACTCTTTTTATCAGCGTTTCGGCAAATGATTTTTTAGCCGTAATATTGTGACGTAGTGGAATAAGAATAATTACAAACAACAACAAAATAAGTATATTAATAAATTACAAACAAGTTACAAAATGCTTAAATTGAACCCTCCGCAAACCTTTTCTTCCCCAGTAACTCTGCTTTACCACTGAGCGCTGTCGGCTTCCAGCAGTCTCCGATTCAAACTGAATGAGAGCGCGGACGTAGATGGCACCGCGTTAAATAGTTGGGGCCTGCACCCCCACCACACAAGTTTCCTAGGTAGGCTCGCCTGCTGTCGGCATGCGAGGGCTCGCTAGCTCGCTTCCTAGGAGCTTACTACCTTCCTCAAGACTCTCACTACAGCAATCCCTACGGGTATTTTTGGCTCTGCCACGCTGTCTGCGTCCGCTGCCAGAGCGCAAAACCAGGAAGCTCAGGGCTCCTCCTTTCTTCCCCTGCAACGTGCTTTCACCGGCTTAACGGTTCGGGCCCTCGTGTTAACGATGCCACAATATTCTACTAACGAATATTTATTCCTACAAAAACGAGAATGAACGATGCGAGCAACGATGTGGGCACGTGCAATGAAGACGAGCTGTGCAATGAAGAGCGCGAGTGCAATGAGGACGGCGCGGGTAATGACGTCGGCACATGCCGAAAACAAAGAAATGACAGTGATAACGACAGACCTCCATAATTCGAATCTCGATTCTTCTTGTTACTTTCATTGTATCCCTTTCAGCATGTTTAGACAGGTGTCAGATAAATCAATGTAACAACACATCACCGAAAACATATCCAATCAAAGCAGGTGTACCCCAAGGATTAGCTATATCACCAGATCGCTCTATCCTAAATATTTACTCTCCGCCATCCTAAAAATCCCACGAAATAATAATCCAAAGAATTAAAGAGCAATGGTCAACCTTCCCGGTTAAATTTAGATGTACTTATCTGGAAACCCCAAGTAAATGCAGTAATAGACAGAAACAAAATTACAATCTTCAAACTAGAACTATTTTCTCTCCTCCTCTATCTTCTCTCTTCCTCTCTGTCTCTCTTTTCTCCCTCTCTTTCCCATCCACTACCTTTTTTTCTTACACTGTACTAGTGAAAAGTTAAAATTCAGAGAAGCAGCCCAATCTCGACTTCAGAGCGGTCACATCGTAAAAGCTCTGTATGATAAAGTAAGTTCCAATCCTCGAAAAACGCAAATGTCGAACGAGAAGCAACAAATTAAAAAACAAAACTAACTTAGTTACTTTAATATATTCATTTTTTCTTTACTCCTTCAGATTCGGAATACCCTAGGGTAACCATTCGTTCTCTATTTGCCCAGGTATGTCCTCTTATATAATAAAAACCGCTCGGGTGGATTTTACAAGAAAGGATGAAATGTCATATTTTTGTTGGAAGGTTTTTTTTTCAAATACAACCTAGAATGTGCGAAGGATACTGCGCTTTTTTCAACATATTCGTGACCTCAACACCATAACATTTGTATAAATAAATGTTGTATAAATAAATGACACTAACTTCAACTATCACGCCTAACAACCGCCAAAATCCATAGATCATGTACTCCTTGAAATGTACGTTACTCCATGAAATGCAACAGTGCTACTGTTCTGCTGGCCGTGGAGTTAATATCTATGGAGCTTATATTTCGTGCAAGCTGTCAAAAACCTTGAATATTTCAAGGAAATTTCAAAGTTTTTGTTGCAAGATTCAAATCAATGCAAAAATCTAATTATTGATAGAGATTTCATCATCCACCAAATACTTATGGTATAAAAGTGAAAAAGACCGTAATGATAATGAAATAGGCCTATAATGCGATTGTGAAAATTATGACAATAATTAAAGTATTCATTTTGATCTGGGCTGTCCGAGTGATGCAGTGTCGAAGGCTGAGGTGCTGACGTACCGACCGACATAACGCGGTCCTCTTCAGGGCTGTACTGCTTAGGCATTGTCGGTCGAAACTTCCGCACCTCAGCCTTCGACGCGGCATCACCCAGACAGCCCAGATCATGACTCCGGCCGTGGAAGCCTACGATATCAGAATTTATTTTGTCAGAAGAATGTATTTTGTCTTTAAGAAAAATAAATTATTGAATTGAATCATTTTATATGAAGTGTGTTCTTTTTTTTTTTAAGAAATGTCATGTTTCATAATGGAAATATGGTAACCCTAGAATACCCAGCGGAAGTAATTTTACACCTTCGAATCGAGAAGGAGAGTCTCCTTCCAGTGAAGCGGTGAAGCCTGCCCCAGCGCCCGAGACCGGCCGAAGGGCCACGCGGGTCGGATTCCTGCGTGCGCTGATAGCCCTGCCTTATGAGATTCCTGGCGGTGGATTATGAGCCCCGGAAACGATGTTTACAGCTGTTTCTGCCTCAAGAGGTGGGAGAAGCTAAAGTATTGAATTTTGGTGCAGCGTGAAGCAAGATATTGCTATCGAGTCTGTGCTTATCAGCGAACGGTACGGTAGAGTTGAATCGGAAAACGATATTCCACCAGTGTGTGTCTGGACAAGGTCCAGGTCTGGGAGAAAAGGGGATCAAATGTTGTATTTCGTGGCTCTCCATTTTCATTAATTAACTTTCGTTCATAAATAATAATTAATAGACATTGCAGACATCGTCAGGTATTATGTAATTAGACAGTAATATTCGCACAATTCCAATTCATTCATTCTCGACCTTTTATCATACAATTTTAAAAATTTAAAAACTTCAATAAGTCACGGCTGTAATGTTTGATCCCAAGGTATGGGACCTCAGTCGGGTGGATAATCGGTCTGGTTAAAGAAGTTCCCAGAGTCGATTCCCGGGGAGATCAAACAATGCATTTTGTGGCTCATTTTCAAGTATACCACAATTTTATCTGTATGCCAGGTACAATCCTAGTATCCATGATGAATTAAGCTGAATAGCTGATTCCAAAGTGAACATTCTTCATTAAGTAGGTTCATTACGCTTGCTTTGTCATGCGAGAAGCGACGTGACGGGGGGGGGGGCATATCACCATAATGCACGACTAGGCTGCAGCTACTAGAACAAGCAAGAAGTTGAAATTAAATTTTGCTCAAAAGATTTTACCAAACTATGGTACTTGTATACTCTCCCAACGAAGGGCATGAGACAAACTCCTTTACATCCCTTCTGGAAGAAGTGTATTCAGGATTAAAATCTTAATGCGTGAAACGAGAATAATTCTTAATTATTACGCCATTAAAATTTTCGAATTATTTCAAACGGAACAACTAATTTAATAATTCCACTCGGCGTTATTTCTTTAATCTTACGTTAATCTTGCGGAGAATTTTCGCTTCCATGATCGCATTTCTCCTCTCAGTCTTATTCAAAATGTCAACTTCTTGCCCTTTTCGATCAACAATCGGAGATAACGATGTGACAGGCATTCCGCCATTGTTGTTCTCCCGTGTCAGCGAAGAAAAGGGAACGGCTCAGAGATAAGATACGAAGAAGACGTGGCGCAGGGGGATTCGCCCAATACCGAGAGAAATCTCCGCGATAAAAGCTGAACTCTTCAAGGGAGCGCTGTTGGTGTAATCCTCTTCTCTGATCTGGACAAGATGTTTTCAATTTTTTGTGCAGGATCTCAATCGAAGTTTACAACACAATAGCACGGTAAAAATTTCTAAATTCCTGAAAGAAAATTGTAAACAATAGTATAGTCACTTTCTATTTTATCTGGTACCAGGAACAAAAAAAGAAGACTAATGTAAAAATTATTCAGTGGCGTAATGCGCATTTTTTTAGGTTATTATTATTTTGTTAATTCATAGTTAACTGTAACTTATTCAAGTGAGATATTGAAGTACTCTCTTTACTATAGAAAATCAGTAAAAAAATATTGGTGCTTAAGACGTTCAATTTTTGACGTTAAGTTCAGCAGACAAGAGTCTAACTTAGCCATTCAAAGTTAAATTCTAATGTGTGAAGTCAATACATATAATGAAAATATAAGTCAAATATTAACATTATGTATAAAAACTACATCTGTTTTATGGAACTGATGAAGTTACTAGTAAACATTTTACTTCAATACTTCCATAACACACATTTCTGTATTTTGAAGAAGTCGAAACGTAACATATGAATTTAAAGGGATGTTTTTCATACGGTTCAATTTCTCATAGATAGCAGGAAAAATGGCTCGGAAAAGAAAGTTAATTAATAAACAATTATCTCACCCTACAAATATATTAAACCAATAATTAGTTATGGACAGTGTAATATTGGTGCGTAAGAGAATTAAATTTATAAAAGATCCATGTAAGTGGATTGTCGTGATGACAATTAGTTGATGGAGGATTTTTTTTAAAAAGCTGAAAATGCATGGTATCGAATTGAGTTGACATGTGTTTGTTGAGTACCATTGTAGAAAACTGATATCGAGTTGCAAAATTCATGGGTTCATCAGAAGCAACGCAAGTTATACGAGACTCCTTTGGCAAAGAGCAGAATATCTGCCTTGATTGCCCGTTCCCGTTCTGGCACAGTAACTAAGCTTGATTACAAACTTTACATAAAATCTTTTTTTTAAATTCTATAACATTCACAAAATTATTTCCATCAAAACATTATATTATTTTTAGTAGTAGTACTGCAAGCATTTTATACCGCTAAGCGTCTTCGGCATCCCTCACTGCAATCTTCTGCAGATAATACTTTTCTAGCCATCGCCTTCTCCTCTCTCTTCCATGCACTTCTAGGTCTTCCTGGTCCTCTGTGTGAAGCAGGTTGCCAATTTTAGAGCTTTAGAGGCCCTCGTTCTTCACTCACCCTGTCCGTTTAAGTGTGCGTATCATTGAAGTCTTTACTTCATTGTTATCAATATACTTTTACTTTTGTTTTTCTTCTAATTTCGTTTTTTACATTGAGTTGAATTTGTTTCAATTTACGTATTTCGCTAGCACGGACTAGATTGATTGTTTTAATATCCACATTTTCGGCTGTCGCATAGCGTTTGGAAAGTCTACATTCCGATTTTTCACGAGCGCTTGTTCGCCACAAGTGTTTCTTCGATGTGTTGTGGTTTTGTTGCCTTTATCTTCAACTTTAAACTATCTGGGAATGAGAAGAGGGTCACATATGAGAAGTGCAAACGCGTCAACTTCTTAAGTATCGGTCCCGTAAATTTAGTGCATGTTAAATTTCAGAAGGTGGTGTTCTTCCGCCTCCGATGAAACATAAAATTCAGCGCCGACCTACATGTCGTATTGCAGGAGATCCCCCGAGGTATCTCTACCACCAGAACACCACCCCAGTCGGAATAAGCTCTAAGCGCTCGACTGGTATTACGACAGATGTGTGTGTGTGAGTGAGTGAGAGTGAGTGAGTGAGAGTGTGAGTGAGTGAGAGAGAGTGAGTGTGAGTGAGTGAGAGTGAGTGAGTGAGTGAGAGTGAGTGAGTGAGAGTGAGTGAGGTGTGAGTGAGTGAGTGTGAGTGAGTGAGAGTGAGTGAGTGAGAGTGAGTGAGTGAGTGAGACTGAGTGAGTGAGTGAGTGAGACTGAGTGAGTGAGTGAGTGTGTGTGTGTGTGTGTGTGTGTATGATGGTGCGGAATGGGAAGGAATGGGCATGCATGAGGAAGAAAAGATCGTGCATGGCTCTCAGTTAGTTGAGGTTGTCCTCCTGCATTCCTTTAATATTGGGCTGGAAAACTCATAACTTTCAGTGTTGGCTGGTGGAATTCTCCTCCGGACATTAGCTGAACTCTATCCATCTAATTCGCGCCAAATATCAGCCACCGTCGGAACTAGAGTGAGTCTCGCATTCATTGTCAAGATAGCGAAACGTTAACTAATCCTCCGACGTCACAGGAAACGACTGGCGAAGTCACGTGATCCGAACGACAGGCTCAAAAACCGTTCGCTACGCGGTAAAATGTCTCTTTGAAAATTCATTTTGGAACCGAACAGTTCTGCGGCAGCGTTCTATATCCCATTTTAACTACAAAGCGAATGAGACCGACGTCATACGTTTTTCTGTCGATTGAGCATTCGATATCCCAATTCGTTCTGCGTTCGAGCGAACGTTTTGTGTTCCCAACCTTTTTCACAGGTGGCAGCGGAATCCGAGCCTCCCGATGCAAACGATTCGTCAGTGTCTGGAGCAGGCCCCCGGCGCGGCGCCCCGTCGATGGTGGGAGGCGGTCGGCCGGAGCGCGCAACGGAATTAAAGGCGGCGCCAAAACCCACCGGCACTTTTCAGCTGCCATCTTTTTTAACCGTTTTTTTTTTTAAATGAGGATGAAAAATGGGAAAAGGAAAAATGTTTTACAATGCAATTTTCTTTCTCTGGGAAAAATTTTTGTAATTTATTATACAACACTGTACGGGATTCAGGATCTGTGAGAGGAAGGTGTCACAAACACGAGTTGTAAAGAAACAAAGAAGATAACTTTCTCGGACAGAAACAGTGTATTTATCGTGGTGTGTAATATGTAATTTTATTTCCTTTGGATGTTATTTAAACGTTCCTATGGTTCCTATTTAATGCCTTTGGTTTAAGTAAAATACAAAATTAAGAAATTATTATAAGTTCCGTCATGTTAAAGAACCTTGGGCGTCCCCGCAAAGAGTACTAGTGAAAGTATGTTTTAAGTATCATCCACAGGCGATAAAGAGATTGTTAAGCAACATATTATAAACCATTATGGAGCGTTTTCAATTTTCTGAATAAGATAGAAGTATTGTTCCTTTTTTTCGAAGAAAAACATAATATTATGGTCGGCGCCTCTATGTAGGCGTGATATATTCGTCACTTAACATAGAGTGAAAATGATAAATTCTAAATAAATTGGTTGTATATTAATTACCCTAGTGGTACTCTAACTGCCCATACTTTCCCATATTATTGGGAAAGGGAATATAATGTAATAATGCGACTTCTATTGCACTAAATCCAGACATCACTTGAAAAATGTTTAAGCAAACATACTGAAAGAGGTTCGGAAAAAATAAAAAATTATGTGGTGAAAGTTCCTTTTGGAGATATGTGGGAAGTCATTCTATTACATCCAAACATTAATAGCTGCCTTTATGGAGCTTAAATTGGAAATAATTACCATACATAAATCAACCACAATAGTTCACTAAGAGAAAACATTACCTCATGGGAAGAATTTAGAGTTTGCACAAAATATACAATTACAGATTGTTGATGAATGTTAAACCAAAATAGAATTACTTCCGTGCATTCAACTTACAAGATCATTTTTAAGAGAGATAACTAGGGCCTTATCATAAACAAAACCAAGAACTTTTAAAGCCAATAACACTAAACTAGTTAATTTTACAACAAAAACTTATAGGAAATTTTTTGTAGGAACTTTCATCTATTTTAATCACGTCCACATGTGTCGTCACGTCACATGAAACGTCCACATGTATCGCAAAACGTTGTCTTTTAGTAAACGTATGCCAAGAGAGTAATTCTGTTAAAATATTTAGTTAGATTGTTTTTAATATTACAGAATAATACTGTCATATACCATATAGACCAAAAAGTTTTCAGGAATGAAGTGCTTCATTCCAGACTTTCTGATGAGTTGTGTATTTTAGTAAACTTATGCCAATAAAATAATTCTGTAAAAAACTGTCTTGGTTTAATTGTCTTTCATCTCCGGGGATACCAACGTTATAAAAAAAATAAATCAAACTGAATGCAGGAACGAAGTCTTCCTTCCTGCTCCCAAACCCGCTCCCTGTGAGCGCACGCGTAGGGAACAGTCTCCGCTGCGAGATCACTCGCTGCACCAGGTGGGAGGCGTCACCACATGCGGGCGGGGGACAGGATGGGACAGGAGGGGTGGGGGAAGTGGTGAGTGCGTGGGTGGAAGAGTGTGAGGGAGGGGAGGGAAGAAAGGGTAGGAGAGGGTGGATGAGACGGTGGGACGGGAGGGGAGGGGGAGGGTGGAAGGATGTCAGGTAGGGTGAAGGGGAAGTGAGAAGGGGTAGGAGAGGGTGGAAGAGTGTGGATGGAGGGGAGGTGAGAAGGGGTAAGAGAAGGTGGAAGAGTGTGAGGGAGGGGAGGGGGTTGAAGAATGTGAGGGAGAAGAGGGGAGAAAGGGTAGGAGAGGGTGGGATGGGAGGGGAGGGGGAGGGTGGAAGGATGTCAGGTAGGGCGAAGGGGAAGTGAGAAGGGGTAGGAGAGGGTGGAAGAGTGTGGATGGAGGGGAGGTGAGAAGGGGTAAGAGAAGGTGGAAGAGTGTGGGTGGAGGGGAGGTGAGAAGGTGGAAGAGTGTGGGTGGAGGGGAGGTGAGAAGGGGTAGGAGAAGGTGGAAGAGTGTGGATGGAGGGGAGGTGAGAAGGGGTAAGAGAAGGTGGAAGAGTGTGGGTGGAGGGGAGGTGAGAAGGGGTAGAAGAGTGTGGGTAGTGGGGAGGGGAGGGGGAGGGAGGCTTCTGTGGTGTCCTACATCGCGGGGCGCGCGTGGGCGTCTAATGCAATAGCGCCCCAAGCGGAAATGGAGCAGGCGCGTCCGGCGGTGAGGGGGCCCACTCTCTCCTCACACTCCACTCTGCCCACAGCCTCCAACGTCCCTCACACTCTGGATTTCCGTTAGATACATCTAAATCTACTCACGAAGTTTCATTTATCAAAGAACATACGCATGCAGTAACAAAACATCACAAAATAAGCCAACAGACCAAATTCGAAACCACGCTTACAATTAATAATAAACAAAAGGCATCGTCAACTAGGGTACATTATCAATATAAGCTCACAATAACGGTCGCAATGAAATTCGAAATATTTTTTATATCCGAAATATTGTTTATTCAAAATATTTGTCATTAAATTCATATAAATATTTATCTCGCATGCAATTAACAAAATATAAACATTCATCAATTCCATTGTTTATATATTATTTAATCTTCGAGTAAGAAATCTGGGTTTTATAACTTACAGGACTTAAATGTCTACCAACAAAGCTTGTGCTCTTCTTCCTAGAGTATTACCTTAAGGTGTATCTGGCCCTAACTAGCTAGTTCTGTGAATTCACCCTGTAATGTCTTATAAACTTAATCCAACAAACTTCTTAGAAAACATTTTAACAAAGTAATTCCATGCAAACTATTTGCTTTTCATACGACCTATTTCATTGCAAGTAAAATTATCTTTCTGATAAGTTTGTGGAGATAGCAACAGTGAATGTCTCGCTTGTGTGTACAGAACTGTTCTCCCTTCGTATTGTTGCGACAAGTTGGCAAGCATGGATCTGCATCTCTCGATGCTTCCGCCCTTCTCCAGGGCCGTTTCACCCTCATCGGTGTCCCGCTCGCGACGGGGATCCCCAACGCTGCTTATTACGAAGCGCGTTCTCGCACAGTCGTCTCAAAACACGCATCGGCGGTCGAATCCTGTTTTCGATTAGCGAACTCTGTTAAATGACCAGAAAAATTTAATTGGTTAAGATACTTTGCCAGACTGTATTTCGTCGTTTTTTTCTAAAACAGAAAACTGTTTAAGGATAACTGTTTTACAATCATGTTTGCAATCGTTTTGTATTTTTATGTAAAACAGCTATCCTTAAACAATTTTTGTTATTTTTAAAATAAAATACCACATACAATCGAAGTTAAAAAATCTCTAAACAAGATTGAAAATAATAATTTTGACTAAGACACTATTTAAAAAGAGAGAAGAATCTCTACTTTCGAGTATATTTAATATAAAGGAATTTTTCCAGCTAATGTATTCTTAAGTATAACTTATCTAGCTACTAATATTTTTCATATACTATATTAGACATTTTTAAAAGTATTACGTTCACAAATACTTCCATACATTCCATACAAATACTTCCATACATTTTTCATAGACGTTTCATTATTCTTTTACTGAGATGAGCCATTTTTATCTCAAATAAAAAAATTAAATTGAGGGACAAAAATAATTAATAAAAACCAAAACCGTAGTATTAAACGAGTGTCTCGTAATAGTATTAAAAGCGATCTAATGTAAATAAACAATACGAACTGGGAAATATGAATAACGGGGAAAAATTATGGAACATTTAAGCAACAAATAGACGCAAGTAGTATAAATTGTGAATTTCGAAAGCAAAAAGTAATATGCCTTTTAATAATTTGCATTTGTTTTTAAAATGCAAATTTCGAAAAATATTTCATTCTAAATCAATCTGTCGACACAATAGAAGTATTATTTAAAGTTGTATTATGTTTTTACGTTAATTAGAAAAATGGAATTTGGACCAGAATAAGAAGCATGCCTGTACATGATTGGCAATAACGTCCAGAAAGAATGGAATAGGCAGAACATCACAATGACCAGGCTCGCAGACTAGCTCAGAACAAAGGGAAGCGATACACTATTATCAATTGCATGAAGAGGACGTCTCGATATCGTGAAGTAAATATTAGAATTTCAATGATAAAAAGGCCATTGTGGGAGCAAGCCCTTGCATGTGGTAAAAGAAATCCAAGTATGAGTAATGTTTTCTTTGTAAATTTTTATTTTAATTAGTCATTGTCACTCCAGTAAGTATGATTGTAGGTTCGATGATGCAATATTTATTGTTGTTCTGTATTTAAGGCTAAATGTCCCGACACTAGTACAATTTGTAGCCACCACCTGGCAGCACCAAAATAAGTAAAACTTTACTTTACCTATAAAGTCTGAACATATGGTCCGATTTTCGATCTGTAAACGGCATTTGACGCCTTTTTAAAATAGAATTAACGCTACGATGACCTTTTTCCAAAAATACAGCAAAAACGCGATTTTAAATTAGTTCTCAAACTTCCAAGAACAAATTTAAAAAATGTGAGCTTATAGCGCGATGGCGACATGCTTCCTGAATACAACGCCGTGACAATCACGCAAATCGGACGAATAGGAGCGTCGTAAAGTGAAATTTACGAAAACAACTCACCTTCCCATCCCGTTCTGCGCCTTTGCGTCACCCACCCGCCCGTTGTGGGCCCTCTGTCAGCGCGGCTGCACGGCCAGGCCCGGCGGCGTGCGACCAGACCCGACGGAGCAGGCGGGTCTTCCGAGACACGCAAGCCACACAGTCGGTTTATGCGTTCGTCCCTTTGCATCTCAATATATTTTCCACGGATATCAAACTAGAGATGCTATACTACTATTACAGACCGAGGTAAACTGTCTGTAATAGTAGTACATAACTATCTTTTTCACATAATTCCGCCTTCCTTCGAATACCATCTTAAAATTGTTTGGGGCATTACTCAAAATATAGTGTCATCTGGTGAATCTCTAAATAATATAAAATATAATAACAAATATATTTATTATTTACATAAATATAGGTATACAAAAGTATACACCTCCCGAAAAATGATCGGCTGGATCCGCTCCTGCTGGGACACCTCACCTAACTCCGTAAGCGGAAGGCGATAACACAGAGACCCTCGTATGTCATCGGAAGCGACCGCAGGTCCTGCGTAAATCTGGCGTCTCCCACGGCACCGCTTCAGGGAGAGGCGAAGCGATGAGGAGGAGACTGGAATTTCCATGACGCGAGCTGCAATTACTGGTAACATTGGGGAAAGTTTTATCTCGTAAACTAAATGTAAATTATAATTTTGAATTTCTTGGTTCTTTTTATGCATGTAGTTATCTACAATGTAATTTTTGTTTATTATTATTATTATTATTATTATTATTATTATTATTATTATTATTATTATTATTATTATTATTATTATTTTCATTATTATTATTTCTATTCCCATTGATTCAAAAGTACCGAAATCAAGGGTAGACCTGTGAGAAGGGAGTCGCTATGACAGACATGCAATTTCTGTTGTACAGACTAACAGGCAGATAAAGAGAGATAACACAAAGCTTTTGTGACTCACCAACGTAATTCTGAAAGTTTGTACATTATGTTTGTAACATGAAAAAAGTAAATTATGAAAAATGAATGGTTGTCTCTGCGACTTCTTGCACTGAAGAGTGGTGCAGTTTTATTGAAAGAAATGTTTATAAACGCTCAATTCATTGACCATTTTGTACTTGAATTACAGTGCAGTATACTCCTCTATAAATCGAAGTTTTTAGTACCTAAGATAGTACAATCTAAAAGCCACTTTCACACTTTGCGGTCTTAACAAATTACTTTTGACGTTGAAAAGCTGAAAAGTGTTCACACCAATGTAACGATTTTTGACGCCTCATCTTTCGCAAGGCGGCAATTTGACAATAATCTCTCTTGAATAGTGAGGAAAATTCAGTTACATTGCACAAATAAATATATTTTCAAAACTTTAATTAACCACATATTTAAATATTACCGTCATCTGTCGTACATACGAGGTTGAACTAATGAATTCGCCGTAGTATACAGTGTAAGTATTCGGCATATTGACGTTTTTTGCAATTTGCCGCCTACGCGAGCAGTCGAGAAAATAGTATATCTGCTTTGACAACATTGTATGAGGTTCAATATCACTTCATCTAATATAGAATGTTTCTTGTTCTGAGAAGACATGAACTCAATGAGTGAGTGACATGTTGTTTGCTTCTTGTTCGTAGCACAAGTGTATAGCGTGTTCATTTTAATTTGGTTTGTGACTTTTGGTGGAACGGTATGGCTTCTGTTCGTAGTAAAGGCCAAACAATACACAGTTAAGCTAGGGAAAATATACGTCTCGTTATTAAGAAGTGTGACAAAGAAAAGAATTCGGGCGTTCTTCAACACACGCTGCATAACAGCAATTTTCAGGTAGTAAACTATACTGAAGTATCTGTTCGAACTGTGACATCAATTACGAAAGAAAGATTTGAAGCCGGCGGGGCAGCCTTGAGTACTCCTGGTAAGAAAAGGTCATATTGTGAAGATGAAAAATTCCACATTGATGACATCCACTTATTGCTTATTTGTTTTCCTTATTCTCGTATGATGGTTTAATTCTTGCCTATGGATACTTAGCGTAATATATTTGGGACAGCTAGTAGTTGCAGATTAGGCGGGAGGGGGGGGAGGGCAGCTTCCAAGAACATTGAGCGCATTCCTCAGCCTCGCAATTGAGTCAGCTCCCAACTATAAGAATGAGGTGGCTCGGGGATGAACAGACGCAGTAGACACATGGACATGGAGCAGGAAGTGTAAAGCGGAGAAAAACACCGAGTAAGCGAGCCGATCAGTGAACTCTGTGTGAGCATTATCCACGTTGTCTATTTGCGAACCACAGTCCCAGTGCCATATCGGACTTGGAAATCCCGGGCTCCTTCCCCCACGGTCACTTTACACCAGTCCAGGCTCGTTCGTGCCCTAGTCCTTTGAGGCAGGTGGCGAAGAAAGACCAACCGCCCGATGCATTCGGAGCAACAACCTGCTCAAAAGTTTTCACAATCGACAGACTGAATCAGACCCTCAGAGAAAATTCAATATTTTCTCCATGAAATATAAAGAAGTTTCACAAAATCTTGGAAACACAGACATCGAAGTGAAGATTCGATGGATTACATAGTACGATATAAGCAATACTTTACTGTACATACTTTGGTTTTTACTCCAAACGCGTGCCTATTATTATTATTATTATTATTATTATTATTATTATTATTATTATGTACAACGCAGTGCTTATATTTCTTTCTTTTCAAACATTATATTTCTCTGCAAAGAAAGAAAATGACCAGACGAAAGTCAGAAAATTCTACGGAGATTCAGCCAAGACCAAGACAAGATAAAGAAAAGTTTGTTCAAGAACAAAGCGAAGAAGTGGAAGAACATAACAACATATGGAGATCTTAAGAAATTTTCCAGGTCATCCGAAATATGACCACGGAGTGTAAACCAACAATGCCGAATGTTAAGAGCGAGATAGACAAAATAAACACAACAAAAGAAGAGATCACAAAAAGATGGAAAGAATACACGAATAAGTTATATAAGAAAGACTTACAAATAGAGTAGTGGATAAATATAGATGATTACGAATAAGAACCTGAGATCGAAGAAATGAATTGGGCGACAAAACAACTGAAAAATGGGAAGTTCCCGGCTGTAGATAATATTCCAATCGAACTATTCAAAAATACAGGGGAAGAAATCTTGGTGAAACTGACACAATTATGCAATGTGATCTGGAAAAGGAAAGAGTGACCAACGGATTTGCAACGCACCATAATTACTCCATTATCAAAGAAGGGGAACAGCCGAGATTGTACAAATAACACAATTGCATTAGTATGAGTAATGCCTCAAACAATTTTAAGATGGTATTCGAAGGAAGACGGAAGTATGTGAAAAAGATAGTTATGTACTACTATTGCAGACCGTTTACCTCGGCCTGTAATAGTAGTATAGCACCTCTGGTTCGATATCCGTGGAAAATAGATTGAGATGCAAAGTGACGAACGCATAAACCGACTGTGTGGCTTGCGTGTCCCGCAAGTGCCGCCTACTCCGTCGGGGCTGGTCGTACGCCGCCGGGCCTGGCCGTGCCGCCGCGCTGTCAGAGGGCCCACAACAAGCGGGAGGGTGACGCGAAGGCGCAGAAGGGGTAGGGGAGGGTGAGGTGTTTTCGTAAATTTCACTTTACGACGCTCCTAGTCGTCCGATTTGCATGATTGTCACGGCGTTCGATTCAGGATGCATGTCGCCATCGCGCTATAAGCCCACATTTTTTTAATTTGTTCTCAGAAGTTAGAGAACTAATTTCAAATTCGCGTTTTTGCTGTATTTTTGGAAAAAGGTCATCGTAGCGTAAATTCTATTTTAAAAAGTCGTCAAATGCCGTTTACAGATCGAAAATCGGACCATTGGTTCAGACGTTATCAGTAAAGTAAATTCTCCTGTGTTTGTGCTGCGATCTATTGCATTTTCCTACAAGTATTTTTCGATGCATTTAGCCTTACGTTCGCCGACAATTCAATAGCTGAAGGTTCTCTAATTGTAAAAGTTGTTATATTATACAGAGTAGTACTTACTACATTCTTAAAAATATTAAAATTGGACACAACAATATCCATTCTTTTGAACAATACGACTCCATTTCATTGAATTTGTTGGTGTGAAAGTATTTTCCAATGTGAATATTAACTAGAAATTCCTTGATATCTCGACATCTCATACAGGTAGTGTATTGTTTTTCCCGACTAACAATAATTTCATTGTTTTCTTCCTGAGGCTTTTTCCAACTTGAGGCAAATTTTGGCCATCCCCACCGGGTAATCACTATGTCCCTCATGGAAACACATATTAACCTTTACCCTAGACACACATGCGGGCTCATTGATCTGTGGTCAGCAGACTTTCAGGGCCTTCTACGACAACACACGTAGATGAAAGACAAGACAAACCACCACAGCCCACTCGAACCCGCGACCCTTCGGACCGAAGCGCTGCATCGGCACATGCTCTTGCCACCTCGGCCATCCAGACCGGTACCAACAATAATTTCAACAAATTTATTTGGGAGCAGAGTATAAGAATATCACATTACATACGATGAGAGTTATGAAGTTTCTTCAGCTCGTTTTCACGACTTGTTGGACATCAAAACTAAATTAGTAAGCACCTATAGGCAAAGCCACGAATGCGTTCTACACTCTACGAAATTAATACTCCAACTGAACCCTTTCACTTCCTAGAAGTGAACGCGGCGTGCTGTATCAACGTCCCATCAACAACCTACATTATTTACAGCTCTCATATTAGGGAGTTTTAGCGCCAGGCGTACGGAGATATCCTTAAACTCTATTGATCACGTGACTAACTCCTTTATACGGTCGTAATGAACAATGTTCATAAGAGTTTTAGCAATTGCGACATTGAGTTATGCATTACAACAAAGGAAGCATTTCAAGCGTTGAACAGAGAAATTGCATAATACGAGTATATCAAAGACTGTACACTAGAGGTGAGACTTTTAAAACACGTTACGAGTCAACAGAATAACAAATATACATTGTTTATGGAGTTTAGTTTTTGTGGCCCTCCGTGATGAGTATACAGTCTGGAATTTTGAATCTGCTTTTCTTGAAAATATAGTAAATACCTTAAAACAGCGTTCGTTATGAGCATAAGACATAACCTATCCTAACATATATGATTTGAATTCCTTTTTCGCGAATTTCTTTCCTGTCACCTCTCCAACATATCCTGTTAATTCTTGCCAGCGTTGAGGGGTTGGTAAGGATTAATTGTAATTGCCTCACATACGAGAATCGGTTTACCAGAGTTGGAAAATTTCAACTTTTCATATTTTTAGGCGGCCATTTTGCCGCATGTAAGGTGACCACATGTAATGACTCCCACAAGCGTGCACTATTTATGAAAGTATAAGGTCTTACCTTAGGCCTGAGGTAAGACGTTATGACTTCAAGGTCCGTCACGTGACTGTTAGTGCATAACGCCGCTACCTTACGCGTGGCGCTAAAACACTCCCTATTTTGGCCGGCCCGAGAGGCGTAGGGTTGACTGTGCGTCAGCACGATACGCGCCGAGACAGTTGCCTGCTGGGGGATTCTGAATAGCGAAGTGCAATGTTTGTCTACACAAGTAGCAGGACATTTCCGCTTCTCAGCGACGCACTGAAGCTTATCACACGAAGAACGAGAGATGCGGACACAAAGAAAGAGAGAGAGAGAGAGAGAGAGAGAGAGAGAGAGAGAGAGAGAGAGAGAGAGAGAGAATGCACAGGGTTTTGGTGCAATGCGCGAAGAGAGCACGACTCGTGGCTTATTGCCTCTGACTGGGAGGTTCTAGGGTTCGAGTCCCGACGGTGGTGGCGTGATTTTCTGTACTAGCTACGTAGTTCGTATTCAGTGGCTGTCTGAAGGAGAATTCTAGTGGCCGGCAACTCTGAATGGTAGTTTTTTGTGATTTCTCTGATCGTCATCAGGCGAATACCTATGATGTACTCTACAACAAATTGGCAACGGACCGTAAGCGATCTTTACTTCGTCTTTCTTGTCCTATCCTCGCCCCTTAAATACACACACTCACACGCACGCACACACACACATACACATACACTTATGTACATTACAATACCACGCATGTCGGAAGACCAGTTGGGAGCTTAGAGCTTTCTCGGCTGAGATGGTGGACCGCTGGTTTTGGAGATACCTCGATGAAGAAAAGCTAATACCAATAAGCTTAATGTACACGTAGGCTTCCGCGGCTCGAGTCCATTACTTCTAGGCTGTCCGGGTGACGCCGCGTCGTTGAAGCATCTCAGCCAAGAAAGCTCTAAGCTCCCAACTGGTCTTCCGACATGCGTGGTATTGTAGTGTACATAAGTGTATGTGTGTGTGTGTGTGTGTGTGTGTGCGTGCGTGTGAGTGTGTGTATTTAAGAGGCGAGGATAGGACAAGACCGGAGGCGGAACTTTACTGTGTCACTACCCTGAAGAAGCCTGCGACATGACGGGCGAAACGTCGGCCTATCTGCCAACGACGCGGCGTCACCCGGACAGCCTAGAAGTAACCAATCAGCTTAGCAGTTGACGCTCTCAGAATCACTAATCAATCTACCGATCCATCAATCGTGACATACTGGCTATCGCATACGCCTTGCGTCTCTGGGGCTCGGGTTAAACCCTTGGCCAATACATGAAATCCGGTAAAAAATGTGATGAACGAAGCGAAATTTCGGCAAATTTTCTCATGGTTTCCCCTTTCTCCCATTCCACTATTTCTCCTTATTATTCACGTCATCACCATTTCAAACTATCACTGAATCATCACTCAGAGTCATCCATGACATTAGCAGTGAAAGTACGTCAACGTGACACGTCAATAATACTAAGAGAACCGGTAGAAGGAAGTACGTTTCTAGTTTCAAAGGTTAAGTGCTGTTGCAAAAGCAGTACTAGACTCATAACAATTCACTTTTTTTGTTGAAAAGTCGTATGTCTTCAATTATTAAATAGCAATTGCTTTCCCATTTCACTTTTTTGGAACATGGATAAATAATTTTTCACGATAATTTTATATTTGCAATTGATGTGCTTATAGACAATGTTGTAGTACCTCGTCATCCGTAAGTCAAAAGCTTGGGCTAAATACTTGATGATCATCTAAGTTGGGAATATCAGCTCCGAAATGTCTGTCGCAAAGTTTATGCTTCTTTGCAATCCTTTAGATATATCGATAAATGTCTCCCCACTAATACGAAAGAAATGTTGGTAAAAACCCTGCTGTGTCCTCATTTCGACTACGAGGATATTGTGTATAACAATTTAAAAGATTCACTCGCTCAAACCCTACAGAGGGCTCAAAATTCCTGTATTCGTTTCATTTATAACATAAAAAAATACGATCACGTCTCTGGAGTTTATAAACAGCACAAAATATTAACACTAAAGGATAGGCGTTTGTATCACAGCTTTTGTCTTTTATTTAAGATGCTAAAAATGGGTTCCCCGACATACTTAAATTATTTTGTACATCTTAAATCATCTAGATTTCAGAAATCCCAGTTACTCTGTATTCCAAAAAGCAAAACAAACTACTACAATAAATCGTTCGCAATTACTGTAGCCCGGGAATGGAATAAATTGCCTCCCAATATTAAAAACTCCTCTTCATTAACATATTTTAAGAAGCACCTGCATGATTTTCTTACAAAGTAAAATACATCATTTTGCAATTTAAATCACCGCAGATTACGGTTCAAATAAAAACTATTCCTTAGAAGTGTTTAAGATTAATATGTTTTAGAAATAACATTATGGTTTCTTTTGTAAAAATATGTTACTTTCTTGCGACCTGTTTGATACTGCCGGAACTGTACTTTCATCCGTAGGAGCAGAGGCGGTTTTAAACAAGAAAACGACCCTTTGCAGCATGGACCGCAGCTGAGGATACCATCCCAAAGACCCGTTACTTCATGTTAGCTTAGCTTCCATTGTATTAGGACGCAGTCTGCCTGATTGGTTTTTCCCCGACTAGCGGGTTTTCCTCCAGGATCGAGCGACGTGTGATGGTGTCTTTCTGTATTAATAGATCACAGTCGCTCGGGGTGAATACCAGGCTGCCGCGTAGCGCGCAGATATTTAAAGCACATAATCTTATTTAATTCAAATTGTGTTTTCTATCTCAGACTTGATTTTAAAATTATTTCAAACTTATTATTGTAACATTGTATCCATTTAACCTCTGATGTCTATTTATTAGTTGCTTTAAATAACGTTTGCTTTCCACTAACTACTTACAACTTGTAGATTACATTACATTTAAATTTTTAGATAACATTACTTTTTAGTACTTTTAATATTAATACATTACTTTTAATACATTACTCTGTATATTTGTGACATGTTGTTAGGCGGAAGAGCGGGCCTGATGGCCCGAGCCTCGCCATATTAATAAAGGCATATTATTATTATTATTATTATTATTATTATTATTATTATTATTATTATTATTATTATACTCGCATGTACCGTAGGAAGCTAAAAACTAGTCAGAGGCACCCGCATTGGCCCAGCGCGAATGGGTGGGCCTGAGCTCGGAGGACAGGACGTCTCGGAATCGTGAGCGTTGTTTCAAGGTACGTTTGTACGGAAGGTGGATGCAAAATAAAATTACACTCTATCTGAACATTATGATATGAAATAATTACTTAACACTTCGTATAGCAGTATTGTATTTTTCACGTTTTAAGCCTCCTCTGCGCCACCTAAAGATGATGCCTCACTAATCAGACGATCGTTGTTTTTACATGTAAACCGTTTTATTGTCATTATTATTAATACAGTTGCTAACGTCCGCGATCGATCGGAGTTTCAAGATAGAACTCGATGTCAGAGTGTCAGCACATGTGATAAGATATTCAAGTTCTTCTTGCTCCAGTGCACTTCGGTTGCGCTTCATCGTGCGTGAGAGGATATTACGCATGATATGGGGACTTGCCAATAGAACGGCCTTCTGCATGATTCCCAAGTGCCACTCTTGCAAATGAAGTTTCTCCTTCACAGTCCCTCTCCGTCAATCTACAAGATCGTTAAATGTACGTAATAACCCTGAGCACAATATCTATGAGTACTTCTTAAAGCTGGTACAAGTTCTTTACTTCAATTACAAGTGATTGCTTTTTTCTTTTCTTTCTTGCAATTGTTGACAAAAAATTAATAAATACTGCAATTTAATTAGATCATGTTGTTGCCCTGCAAGATTTTTGTTGAACGCAACACTATCTGATTTATTTTCTTCTATTGTTCTATCAGTAACAATGTGGGGTATTACATAAGATTTTTTCGTTTGACAATACTTTTTCCGATCAATTCTAGTAGAAAGGTAGATCTCCCTTTGCCAAGTCCGTTTTTTCTGGCATGAGCTTGGTGGATAATTTTGGTTTCATTGAGACGTTAATCTTTTGGTGCCAACTCATGAATGTATTGAATAGATTTAGTGGACCTCTTACACAACGACAATTGTTATTGATGTTCTCTTCTATGCATCGTCTGTAGTTGTTGGTGGTAATTACTTCGGTGAGTGGCCATCACAAATACTTCATTCTCACCAAACATAAATCCTGGTAAATTCAGTCAACCTCTTCACATAGTTTTAGTCAATTTAAAGCGCTGTGGCAATCCTGGCATGAGCTACTTTAATTTGCATTTCTCAATTTAGTCCTGCGGTTTTATAAAATTTAGATTGTAGTCTTCTTGGTCGGCAACGCCTCTTTCAGCAAGTTATCAGTAATTCTTCGTATTCTCGAGATCTTTTCCTATAACCAACCTGTTCTGTCAAAGGCAGCTCATTTTCTATCAGGACTTGTAGAGTTTCCTGGCAAGAGGGGAGGTAAGCATTTCGTAAATTTTGTGTGGAAATGTAATACGGCTATAATTCTTGAGATGTATTTTCACATTTTGGTTACATATAGGTCACTCCCCAGGTACAAACAGGAAGGATCTTCTTTGCAAAATGTTTTGGAATTAAAATGCCAAAATTATACGTGCACGTGTAAGATATTTCCCTCAAAAGTAAGTGTACCATCGTCTCCTGGAGCTTTACAGTTGTGGATTCTCTTTACAGACCCTTTGTCATTGTCTGTAAAAATCACAACTACATTCATTTCCTGTTATTTCGGGTATTGTTGCCTTGCGATTCTTCCTTTTTACCTTGCATATTTCTTCAGAATGTTGTTTTGAAATGCATCAATTTGGGAACAATAGTTCGCCATGGCTCTAAATATCTCTAGAAGCATTACTGATTGACAGAGTTTAGGGAGTTTTCTTTCTTGCGTCACGAAGGTTCATTATATCTGTTTTTTATTAACTCTAGCGATAATATTCTTTGTCAATCTATCATCTTCAACCTTAAGTCTGCTTTTCAGATCGTCTTGTGTTTTTCTGAAGGACGTCTTCCAAGGATTGAGCGAAAAGTTGCACGAAGCTTCTTTGAAATAGTTCCCTTGTCTCTGAAGTACTCAGCAATACGTGAGATACCTCGTCTAAGTCAATTTGACTTTAAATTTTTTCTAACCATTCTTAAATCTATTGTATTCCGTTTGGCTTCTTCTTAAGAGAGTTTTCCACCTGTATTTTGAAACATAGGTGTCGACAGGTAGCAATTGCATCACATTGAACCAGTCTTGCAATATTTTCGAGAGCTGCAGCATCCGTGATAATTGGGACAATATGTTGGTCCAATATGCCAACCATCTCAGTCATTGGCGCCTGATTTCAGTTTTCGGTATTTTGGAACTTAATTCTAATTATACGAGTATCCGTTCCGAGAAATGTCCACCATTTAATTTTAGGTGCATTGGGTAGGAGATAGGGATCCAAATGTTGTCTAGGCTATCCGGGACGAGCCGCGTCACTGACATGGTGGCCAACGTTTCGGCCAACATATTGTGGCCTTCTTCAGAGTCGTCCCGGATAGCCTAGACAACATAAACACCGGCCGCGGAAGCCTACGCAACCATAGGGATTCGAATGATCACGTACGAACTCATGTGTTCATGCTACATTTTCTTTTTCAACAGCTTGCTGCTCTAGGACAACCATATTTGTTAGAATATTTAATTAAGCACATACGTGTCTTCTACTGATTGAATTCAGTTGGCTACACATACCTTGCTCGTTTAGAGATGTTTCTGGGTAGATCTTTCTCCGATCAGCTTAGAGCCATCTTCTGAAGCCCTAGCATGCGTGATTGCAATAATACACAATGCACTATTTTTTAAATGGAAGTGGATAGCAGTATTTTCTGCTAAATATATGACAAGATATTGGTAAATATAAAACATTTCAATTACATTTTCATCACTTTATTTAAATCTGCGTTGATAGTGGTTGTATTGTCACAAAATTTGCTAACTTCCCTCTTTTTATTGGTCTTAGCGAAACAGTATTGAACACGAAACAGTAAATTGAGGGGTGATCTATTTTCGGTGTAGTTTGTTTTGTGGCTTTTCTACATCTTTCTGTGCGGTAAGTCGTAAGAGTTCACATAATAGTTATTATTTTTCGTAATCATTACATATAATATGAAAATGACTTGTTATGATGTAACACAACAAGTTATTATTAACACAATTTGGTCCATACTCAATTGTCTAGCAATGATAATGCATGGACTTTATTGATATCTATTAGCATTCAAAAACATTTCGAAATAGAAGCATATGACGCTTTATTTTTCATTTTAAATAATTGTATAGAATAAAATTGGCCTAAACAAATAGCCCAAACTATTTGGTAAACTGCAATTATAGTGATAAGAAAACGATACAGAGAAGATTGGGAGCCTGGGATATCCAGAGTTCACCTTCTAAAGGAGCTGTTTTCAAAAAATTTATAGCCTTCGTTGTTACATTCCCGACGGTATTATTTGATACATAAATCACTCAGATTTATCGCCCGTGTTTATGAGACTATTCCCTTGGTTTCCGTGGCAGAGAAACGGAAATGACAGTAACGTAGTGCTAGAAGATCATGACAACTTCGCAGTAAAAAATAGGATATTAAGAGAAGCCACATAGCTTTATTTGCATTCACGGAAAAGTTGTTCTTCGAAACAAATTACCATCAAGTACGTTAAAAACAAAATTGAAGGGTTTTCCGGAATAAGGATATAACTAACAAAACCACAATTTTGCAGACAAAGGAACGTTATTATAGGTTATATTTCATAAAAAAAACTTCTGTGAATCTACGGCTATAAGGGAGAAAACTACTTTATTTAACGGCTATATACATGATTATTTATGATTGTTTATGTAACTTTCACAGTATAGAAAGAATGTATCGTAATGTTGATACATTCCATTTCAACTCTAACAGTGGAAATTGTGTAATTTTCCAAGTTAAATAAATTTATTGCTAATTTTCGTGTGAATGAAATTCTAGTTCTCCCCATCGAAGATACGATTATCACAAATAACATGAAACGTTAACTTAAATGCTTGTACTCGTTCTTGAATGTTCCCACGTACTGTTCTCACAGCACATCTAAGCACTCGATAATCGCGAACCAACGCTGAAGTCGTAGTCGAGTGCACAGATATCTCATGGGGAAATCCTCACTGCCCCATTCAGAAATAAAAACGATTGCTAATGTGCAGTATATCGAAACTTCTCCTCCTCTTAGTGTTTCACGGAAAACTATCGTTCAGAACAGCAGGACGCTAGGATTCTCATCCAGACAGCGTGCGGTAGGACGACCTAGCTATCTAGCTAGTATGAAAAATCCTGCCATCTTCGGGACTCAAACCCTAGAACCTCCCGATCAGAAGAACTGCAATAATATTAGTTAATGCTCTAAGGCAATTCATTCGGTGCCACCAGATGGTATCACTATACGCCGAGTCTCATCTTCTTTGTCTGTCTATCTAAAGGCAACGTTCTCGCGTGTGGCTACTTTTCAAAGTGCTCTCTGTTTGTGCGACCATGCTTCACAACAAAAACATTCCATACTGTCTCCTTTCTTTGTTTACACCGACGTGGCAACCAAGGAAGTATAGGTCATCGAAGAAGCCGATGCTTTTTCGTGTGGCTAGGTCACGACTGACGCAATCACCACGTGATTCCTAAACGTCAAGCACAAGATTGGTACAGCGCATAGTAGACGTACTAAATTAATGGATCTCCGCGTTGCTTTCTTCGCCCCTCCAGCCAGTGCAAGGCAGTCACCACCATTACTCTCCAACACACACGCCCTCAGCAGCTTCGCTATCCGGCCATCCGCAGAGACTGTGACGGGCAGCTGCACTGCGTTAGCTAGCCTCTCAGGCGTGTACGACACCATATGCGGTCCTTCACAAGGTCACTCTCTAACGTGTACGACGGCATATTCATGCTTCTGACTGTGTCGCCGGGGTTACTCGAGATATTTCGCGAAGTGATAGCTAGCTAGAAGTTCAATGCAGTACCTTAGCTTCTTGTATTTCGATTTTCACATCAACTGTTGCTTTTTTATGAACGATATTGTGGTTGCTGACGAAGAATTTTGTGTGGTACTACTTCGATGGGATTGACAAAATAAATTATCAAGACGTAAAATCGGGGACTAAAACCAGAAGTCTGTTTAAGAAAGTGAGTAGGGTGCTATAACAAGAATAACACAGAATAAACATCTATTGTTGCAAAATTTGCCTTGGAAACCTTTTTTGTATTGTTATTTTCTGTGAACTACACCGCACGCGGAAAGATATGGTTCGTTTATTTTTTAGATTAATGTGCATATTATTTGTGGTCATATCAATAAACTAAATGAACAACATACTTTTATCAATATATATTTTTTCTGAAATGTTCCTTTAATAGTTTAGAAGATATAAAATTTTAACCTAGATGAAAACCGAATTGTAACTGAGGCAAATTCGAAACTGACGATGCAGCAGCTGAATCACGCCTGAAGGGCGCCTGACGAACAACTGTCTTGGTAGCTTGGCGGCTTCATGAGCTCTCAAGAGTGCAAACACGATCGAGGTCTGAGGATTATTTCAGGCACGAAAATGTACACCACGCCTTATCGCATCTACTGCACACTATAGAAACCTTGGGTATCACTGGATTATTCTCGGAAAAACTAATTTTGGCCAGAAAGGTGTCCACGAAATAGAGCGTTGCTGTTAATTGCGAGCGGAGAACGCAACAGAGACCCTCCAGCAATAGGAGCCTGAAAAAAGCCTCCCGGCTTGGAATCCCTCGGGTAATATATCGGCCAATGTTTTTTCAGTAATTCACAACTAGATCCACAATTATTGTTAGTATCATTATTATTCTTATATTATATTAGTATTATATTATTATTACTAGCTTAAACCTGACAATTACAATTAATATCTCCTATTACGACAGAAAAATAACTACATATGCACTAAAGGGAAAATCAAAAAACACAAAATGTTGTTCTATATCGTGCTGTACTACTTATTACTCCCAACTGATGAGACGAGGGAGTTTTACAAATTCTGGAACAATACATGGAAAACGAGCCCGATGACATTTTAATAGTTTTAAAGAAATATTTATTCTATTGAGCTTAGGAATCCTTCAACTACTACAGTCTTTGAGACACCAGAGTCATACTCTAATAAGCAGATGAAAAATGATAATGGTGATGAGATGGTTGATTACAAAAATGGCAGAATGAGAAACCGGGGAAACGTAAGACCCCTGAGAAAACATGCCGACAGCTCACTTTATCGTCCACCAATTCCACATGAATAGGGACGGGCATCAAAACCGGTCCCCAGAGTTGGAAGGCAAGCTCAACCTGCAACAGTCACCTGACGAACATCGTGACCCACCAGGGAATGAAATTGATTCATTCACAATCCAAAATATCGGTCGGGATGTAACTTACAATTTGAATAACTCCACGAAAACCGCACGCTGCAGAAGGCAGAAAAGCAGGCTCCTATTGAGAATAAATTTCCGCGAATACTAGATATGAAGCAAAAATCTTCGCCCTGCGAGTCGTGAATCAGTCGCCTCCTCGCTTTATGAGGGTCGAGTGTTTTCGCGTCCCGACGTCTCGACGAAATGAAGAATCGATGCTCCGCTCTCGGCTGCCCGAAAAAGCCGCTCGTTAATATCAACCCTCCCTCGCTTTCCCGTCGGCGCCCGCAGGCCGTTCTTCTTTTTTTTTCTTCCACGCCGTCGTTTCGCCTTTCTTTGCGGAGAAACGAGCGTACACCGGCAGCTATCTAGACGTATTGTGCGGGAGAGTGTGAGAGCATGTGTGCGTGCGTGTGTTGAGCTTTTTTTTCTCTCCCCTTACACGGCGACGTCAGAAGCAATTTCGGAGGACGTGAACAAAGGAGGGAGAACGTGGTAGGGTCGGGTAAGGTAGGGCAGTGACCGACACACACAGCCACAAAACACTGAACCCCCTGCCTTCAGAAAACGTTTATCGAGGTCTCTTTCTTCTCAGAAACTGTTAATGTTATTTTTTTTAAACAGAACTCTATATGCGCTCACAACGTACGCATTAAGACCCCCCCTCAACCTTAACGATGGCTTCTTTGTCTAACTCCTGTATCTGTACAGGTGGAATGTAAAAGTGACCATCTTCTACCTCTAGACATTTATAGAAGTTTCTTATATTCATTCTAAGACATCACGAAGTACTTTTTGCTGGAAACTCAAAAACGACAGAATTTTTTTAACTTTTGCATTTGCGCTAGTGCACAGAATTTTTAATAACTTGTATTATCTTATTTTATTATTTAAGTGACTTGCAATCAGTATTTTAATTTTATAATATTTTTAGTTACAAATTTGTTTGTTGGAATTGTAAGAGTTCAGCACCTTTTTGCGTTTACTTTTATTATGCATTTGTAACTTTTGTTTCTTACCAGTTGAGATTTTGTTTTCTGAAAAACAATATTTTGTGCAATAATAAAATTTGTATTTGTCTTTATAAAAGCTTTTATGTTCCATTTATTTGTATTCTATCCAAAGCTCTGCCACACATACAACTATGTGTAGCAATAATATGTCCATTTTTCTACGAAAACACTTCATGCAATAGGTAATCACATATGTCAACTGAACATCAAAGTGAACTGAACATATGATAAAGTAAACATCAAAGTCACATATGTGAACTGAAATTAAAAATTTCTTTTCTTAACAAATTTATAATAAAGTTATAATAATGGTGTTTGCTTTTTTCATTTGCATAAATTAACAATCCTGCTCCTAACGTTCGTCGTTTTCAAAGCTTTTCAGTATATTGAAATTTAGCGACCTTTGTAAACTACATGAATAAAACAACCTATTAAAACCCGTCATTTAGGGTTATTTCATTATAAATCTTCATTTGCCTTTTGACAAATATGGAATTTACGACCTTCAAAATGCTTGAAAATCTGTGATGTAGCCCTATAAATTTCAGGAAACGCTATTTTCGAAAAAGTTTCGTAACGTAAGGTTTGGGTAACTAGTGTTCACAAATACTGTTGTTGAAAAAGGATTGGAGAAGGTGAAATAGTATTCAGAATCTATATGGAAAATAGCTTTTATTGAGTCAACGTTATCTATTGACAAAGCCAGGAAACCACAGTAAGATAACAGAGAATGAAATATGTATTGTAATTAATTGATAGTGGGTTTTACCCAAGAAATTCCAGATTTAGATTCGCTGTATTATAAAGAAATG
The DNA here is from genome assembly GCA_038098605.1 of Gryllus longicercus. Lineage (NCBI taxonomy): Eukaryota > Metazoa > Arthropoda > Insecta > Orthoptera > Gryllidae > Gryllus > Gryllus longicercus. Next base: position 1,434,463 of record JAZDUA010000169.1, on the reverse strand, counting down.
CGAATGGCAAATGCTAGAGGTTTATCTTTAATATTTTCCTTACAATGTACTATTTAAATTTAAATAAAGATATATAGAGAATGATTGTTCTCAAAAAAGAAAGGTATGGCAATAATGAGTTACAAATCATCTAGTGGTAAGGGAGGTTCAGCATAGACCTCAACTACACAGTCACCTATATTATTGTGACCACAAGGGGGTTTCGGAAGCCCACTAGTCCGACCCATAATGATCGGATTTGTTTCAATTCTTATGGCGCAATGGTTGCGATAAACGACAGGAGCATACATAACTTCCAGTAACATAGGAAGCATGTAATCCCCGAAGACATTCCTTTGCAGATCAGACGGTGCGATCATTTTCATTTCGCGCTCATCGTGGCAGCGTTGGTCAAAAGCCATGTGAATCTTTCCAGGTGGGCAGTCGCCACGTATGTGCCTACAAAAGGCAATATTCCCCAGCGTTTCGTTCTTGGACAGCACCAGAATGTAATTCCTCTCGCACGGGCCGGGTTCGAGGAGCCGGAAACAGCGATTCCTGGCGGCCACCCACACCATGCCCTTCTCGAAACACCGCCTCTGGGCGCCGGAGCATTCGGCACGGGGTCTGTCGGGCGCGACGTAACAGTGGCTGTTCGAACATCGCAGAGGGTAGGCGCCCGCCACGGGGTACACGGCGGTCAGCGCGTGATCGTGAGCGTAGGGCGCGTGGAGGTCAGGAAAGAGGCAGCGGCCGTCCTGCTGGGGCTGAACCACCCGCGGCGCGGGCCGGTGGGGCGCGCACCGGCACTCGAACCCGGCCAGCGGGTGCGGCACGGGGGGGTCCTGGCAGCCGCAGATGACGTCGCGGACCAGCTCTTCCCTGTAGCACTTCCCGTCGAACGCCATGCGGAAGCCCACGCAGTCTCCGCGGCGACTGGGGAGGCAGGTGCCCACGACGTGGCCGGAGCTTGGAACACGCGCCAATAATCAATTGAATTGAACTGAATTAATGCCTTATTTTACGTGGCGAGACTAATAATGAACACAAACCAACGATAAACAATGAATTAAATAGACCTTTCTCGTTGTGTTTAGTGTTCGCTGTCTCAATATGATAAAAATATTTATTATCCACTATTTATTTCACACTTCAACATTCAGTATTAAATAGAATTTTTAGAAGACTCATCGCAATGTAATGAGTTTAGTGAAAATGAAATTACCTGAAATATAATATGGCAATAAAACTGTATCAGCTAACATTTATTTCACATTTGAACACTATTTTTCTTTTCAAATTTACCAGTAATATACGAATGACTTGCGATACTTCAAATGTTCTTCTACAACAGTACTTAGCTGATATTAATTTAGTTTTGCAAAGAAATAAATCGCAGCGTCATTTTCTTCTCCCTTAATCGAAATATAAGGAAAGTTTTGGAAAATACTATAAATTTATAAATATGTGAGAAAAAACGCACATTTCCAAAAACCGTTATAAGAGATTTTATTTGTAGACCAGTTCCCCCGAACGCGAATTGGGATGAACACGGATCCACTCTGACCGAACCCTAACGAGGTGGTCAGATAGGAGCAGATTTGGACCGAAAGTTCGGTCGATCGTCGTCGGACGATTTCTTCCGATGGGCCATATTCGCTCAAACACGTGCCGATAAACGCAAATAGTCATATTGAAAGCGAACAACCTCTTCCCAAGGCGTTTGAAAACATTGGTTGTTGAATGCAGATTGTTTTTATATATATATATATTGTGACGTACCTGGTGGTGCCGGGTATCTTCACTGCAATATAACACTAAGAGAGGGTGTCTTTTACGTGAATGGGTCCTAGGATAAGTCGGTGCAACGTTGGGGAAGTTATTCATACATAGAAATACAATTATGACAAGATTTATTTTAAATCAAAGTTACTATTTACATAATCAGACACCGTTTTTATACTCCGCCTTGGTACCAAGATTAAGAGTAAAATACATCTTTCATACCTTCGGGGCCCCGTTTGAATACCTATGAGGTTCGTCGAGCCGCTCGTGCCGACAGGGTTGTCGACCTCTGCTACTGCTGCGGGCCGTCGGCAGCAGACGGCGTGGTGATCATCCACGGCTGATGCTCCAACAATTCTTCCCCGAACAGGAGCTTGATACCTCGGCTGCGCACCTTCCTCGAATCACTATCCATTAGTGGGTTTAATTACACGACCCCCGCCTACTCCGTATACTGGTCACAGTTCTGTACCGCACGCTTTCAAGAATGTTCCCTCCGCACCAACTAATAAGAGCGACGTCAATTATTTTACCAACACTAATCTTTTACTATACTGATACTTCTAATGTTCTGTTTACATGTCCATTACTTTGCGATTCCTAATCACATAACTATGTCGCGTATTACATGCGTCCATTCACTAGCGGAGAGCCCTCGCTACACGTCCGCACTGGTCGCCGCTCTGCTAACGTCTCTCCTTCGCCGGCCGCACGTCGGCACATCCTTCGGCGGCGGCCGCCTCAATCCAACTAACGAACTTTTTGCACGTGCGCGCTGCCACGCTTGTACCCGCCGTTCTCACGCTCGCCTCCCGGCGGGCACCGGTGGCGGCGGCGACCGTTGCCGGCTGCCCGCTGCTCGCAGCGCCCGGCGCTCGCACCGCGCAGTCCAGAATAGCTATTGAATTCTTACACTAATGATTTAATTAGTGTAATGAAACACATATTCTGGGTTTCATCACCCCCCCCCTTTCTTTTTTTGAATTTTTCCCGCTTCTGGACAAAATTCACACTAGTAACATCGTCACTGCCGATGGTTGCACTCTTTTGCATATTCCTCGACGCCCTATATACACTTATAACTTAGAATCGAATTAACATGTGATTACTTGTATTAACACTAATATTACACTATTTACACTTCACTATTTTCCATACATGTTGACCAGGTTTCCGATTTGCAGCTTGTAATGTCCTACTATGTTTTGTCTCTTGTGCAACAGTTCATTCCCATTTTGCTGACAGTAATTTCCTAACTCACAGTTGTAAGACATGGCTTCCAGCGTGTTGAACACATCTTGATAGGTATCATCCCATTTCCAGCTACGACCTCTTCTACGTTTGTACCAATGGTTGACCATACTATCACTCTTCCCTTGCCCCTGACTTCGCTCCATTCTTGACCTGCCTACATCTCCTTCACTCCCATTCGTTGGGGCGTCTGCAAACATGAAGTTGTACCCCTCCAATATCTTCAAACCCTTTCCTAAATCGGTATGATCTGCTCTGCTCAGTAGGCTCTGCACGGTAACAAGATACTGTCGCGTTGACATGCAACTAATTCCTTGATATTTTATAGGAGCAAATAATGTGTTTGGCTCCATAACGCTCTTCGTTCTGTATTCACTACGACTTCCCGTGATGTAGTTGTAATGGCTATTCCTCTGGTCGCTCTTGATGTTTATTTGGGTTTCTTCATTCCACTTTCGTACAGAAATCTTGTTTTCAAATTCCTTCAAAAATTTCGGAAATATACCAAAATTCTCTGCCCATGTCCTGGCGTTCTCTTCCAAACTTAGGTGTGATAACTGGATCTTGTATCCTTCCAATATGTTGTTTGATGCTAGGTGCCGTTCTTCTGCTCGCATAACTACCTTAGGGTTTTCCGTCCCATCTCCCAGAGATTTCATCGACTTTGGAGGCATAATTGGTGTCACCCCATACTTGACACTTGACGACGTTTTCCCGTCTTCTTCCTGTTTAAACTCTTCTTGTACTCTTTTCTCTTCGCACCCTTGTATATTTTCCACGATTTCTTCTTCTACTATACGCTCCATTTCTTCTATTTTCATTTCCATTTCTTCTTCCATTATTAACTTCAATTTTCCCGTTTTCACTTTCACTTTATAAACATCCTCCTCGGTCTCGATTTGGACCTCCACCGTTTTGCCCTCCGCTGTCTTGACTTCCTCATGGATTTGGTTCGTCATCCCCTCGTTTCTATCTGTTACCGCTACCCTAGCATCTACTTGATGGCATGATTGAAATTTTAGCACCTCATCTTTCCTATCCAGTTCCTCCGCTTTCCCATATGGTTTTTCGCATATTTCGATGAGCTTCCTATTCCGTTCTTCTGTGATTCTTCCCATTTCTTCTGCCGGCTTCTTAATCTGTCCTTCAACCACCTTCCCGTTCTGTTCTTCTATTAGTTTTCTATTCCGTTCCTCCGCCTTCCTATTCTGTTCCTCCTCGGATCTTTTCTGTTTACCTAATTCTTTGCTCTGTTCTTCCGCAAACTTCTCAATCTGCTTCTCCGTTTGCTGCCTCATCTGTTCTTCGAATGAATCTTCTGCCATTACACCCGTACACGCTTCGTATTCTTCGTCCATCCCCAAGTCAAATCCTACCGCCTGGCTCCCCAGTTCTACCACCTGCCGTTCTAGATCTATATTTACTCTGTGATCGACCAGAAAATCCATCCCTATGATTACCGAATACAATAATTTTTTGACTACCAGGGCCACCATCTCATATACTTGGTTGCCAATCCTGGCTTGAAACATGATTTGTTTTGTGATGGGGCTTGACTTCTTCTGAGTTGCCCCAATCACATACGCCCTATTCATAGGCAAACACATTACTTCTTTTCCTGTTGCTTTTAACTCCTCATACATTTCTTCTGATACTACTGTAGTCGTGCACCCTGTATCCACTAAAGCTTCTTTAATTATACCTTCACATTCTATCGATATCGTGGGACATTTCCTGATTCTGACCGCTGAGTTCTTACATCTCCGCCACGGTTGGGTATCGTAGGTTACTGGCTGCATAGCGTTTATGGAGACCGCGTTGACATCATCGATTTCCGCGTCCGCAATGGGGCCACCTATCACCGCGGACTCTATTAGTTTAAATAGTGTCCTTGATCACTACTTGTGCTAGGCTGTGCTAATCGGTCGGGTGCATTCCCGCCCCCACCTCGCGTCTCCGTACGGTTTGAATTAGATCTGTTCCAATCCGGTCTCTGGTTCCCCGGCTCTGGTCTCCATCCGTCTCCCCCTCTTCCGCGTTGGTTTCTCTGGTAATCGTTGCTCCTATCATTCCCTTGCCCCTGGTTACGTTCCGATCTAACCATATTAACATTCCCTTCATTTCTGTTCTGTGGTACGCCTGCAAATGTCAAGTCGTACCCTCCTAACACATTCTGGAATCTTTCCAGGTCGGTGTGCTGCACACTACGTAAAAGATTCTGCACCGTAACTGGGAACTGTCTCGTCAGTACACATATTATTTCCTGATCGCTCATCGGTGGGGATAGCGTTTTGTATTCCATAATACGCCTTGTTGCGTATTCCCGCAAACTTCCCATTGACTGGTTGTAATGATTATTCATTAAGCTGATTTTAAAATTAATTTGAATTTCCTCATTCCAATACCGCTCAAGGAATCGATCTTTAAATGCCTTTACTGATTCGGGAAACTTATCAAATGTATCGGCCCATATCCTTGCGTTGCCTTCTAACATTAAATATAATAATTGTATTTTACACCTTTCCGAAGTATTGATAACATCTAAATGTCGTTCTGCTGCCTTCATAAATATGCATGGATTCTCTTTCCCGTCACCTGAAAATTTTAGTGATCTTGGAGGGGTAAATGGTACCGTCCCGCTTGCTGCGATTGGGGATGCCTTGCATTCTTTTATTTGTTCAATCTCTGTTCGTAGTGACACAACCTTCTCTTCGCATTCCCGCTTATTCTCCTGCATTTCTTCCTTGACTACCAACTGTATCCTTTCAATTTTCTCGTCCTGCTTAGCGGTTTTAGCATCTAATTGCTGGTATAGTTTATTCTCTAATTCTCCCCCCATACTAATTACTTGAGATTCTAGCTCCTTTTTCTGTTTCCCTAATTCTTCGGCAGTCCATTGCTCATGACTTTCCACCCGCTCCGCGATTTTGGTCATCTCATTCTTCGTTAACTCAATTTGTTCTTCAGCGCGTCCTATTCGCCCCCCTATTGCATCTAATTTCCTATTCTGTTCTTCTGCCAGCTTCCTAATCTGTTCCTCTGTGAATAATTTCTGTTCGTCTAATTTCCTACTCTGTTCTTCAAATTTTCCATTCAATTCTTCCAATATCTTCCTATTCTGTTCTTCGGCCAACTTCTTCTGATCTTCTACTTTCCTATTCAGTTCTTCCAATATCTTCCTATCCCGTTCTTCGGCCGACTTCTTCTGATCCTCTGCCGACTCCTTAATCTGCTCTTCTGTTTTCCTGCTCTGTTCATCCATTTTCCCATTCAGTTGTTCGAGCATCTTCATCATCATCTGCATAATACCTGAATTATTATCTTCTCCACCCCCCCGATTTGGATTTCCTGCTACCTGAATCATCGGTGTGGACGCAACTTGTACATCTTTATTGAAGCTGTCCCCTAACGTATCATCCAACCGACTTCCAATACCACTATCCCTACTTTCCGATGACCTGCTGTTATCGATTCCTACATCTATTTCCCCTACTTCATCCGCCTTTTCTTCCCGGTCCAGCACTACATTTTGCGCCTCCATTCTGTTGCTTTGAGCTGTCCGATCGATTCTCACTACACTAAAATACCGTACAAATTTTCCACTTGCCTCACCTACCAACGATATCACAGTTATCCTATGAAGTCACTATATCCGCCACAACACTGTATCCTTCGTGAATGGATTAATTCACACCTATTTCAATTGCTAACTAATGACGGACAACCCTCACTCACCACCAAAACACAATAACACTAATTCAATAGCCATATAAATTTCCACTCACCTACCAATGCATAAACCTAATCCGTACAATACATAATATTATTACCATTGAAACACATATACACTGCTAATAGACTCATTAATACTATTACACAAAAATGCTTTCAAATTATAATAAATCCCTTATTAATTGAAATTACTTTTCAACGCACTTATTGCTATATTATGTACATAATCATCATTCACATTTGCATGTCATATCTCCTCCCTGAATTCTCCTCAATAATATCATATAGATATTCACAACAAACATTCACACTGCTGGTATATATTTCCCAACCTGGTATCTTTTCTAATAAATTCCTCACACTTTACCATCACCAATAGATAGTGCACTACTGAGTGAATGTTCCCAGCAAAAAACAATTTTGTGCATAATTTGTACAACACTATTAACCACCTTTATATTCTCATAAGAATTATTACTACTTCCCCATTTCTTTGATTTCCATGTTATAAAAAATTGCCAAGCAGTTCAAATATTATTAATATGTCTTACAAAATTTTGAAATTCTATTACATTATATTATTTGTAGCATGTACATGTATAGCCTTCATAACCTCAGTAACTACAATATTAACTATATATTGGATGCACACAAATAATTGCCTATGTCAGCCCGCAATTAATTACGCAACAACATTTTTGTAATTATCAACATTTCATTATGCTTACTTGACTTGTGCATGTTTTTGCTAACACATGTATTGTTATTTTTTTTTTTTTTGTACTCTATAATAATACACTTTGCACTGCCTGCTTCTCATCTATACCCTGCATTACTATACAACAATTACATGCACATTGTTTTCCAACATTTCACCAATTTCCCTAGGGCCACATTTCTTAACTATACGTTATCCACTTGTTCGGGCGCCAGCTGTGACGTACCTGGTGGTGCCGGGTATCTTCACTGCAATATAACACTAAGAGAGGGTGTCTTTTACGTGAATGGGTCCTAGGATAAGTCGGTGCAACGTTGGGGAAGTTATTCATACATAGAAATACAATTATGACAAGATTTATTTTAAATCAAAGTTACTATTTACATAATCAGACACCGTTTTTATACTCCGCCTTGGTACCAAGATTAAGAGTAAAATACATCTTTCATACCTTCGGGGCCCCGTTTGAATACCTATGAGGTTCGTCGAGCCGCTCGTGCCGACAGGGTTGTCGACCTCTGCTACTGCTGCGGGCCGTCGGCAGCAGACGGCGTGGTGATCATCCACGGCTGATGCTCCAACAATTCTTCCCCGAACAGGAGCTTGATACCTCGGCTGCGCACCTTCCTCGAATCACTGTCCATTAGTGGGTTTAATTACACGACCCCCGCCTACTCCGTATACTGGTCACAGTTCTGTACCGCACGCTTTCAAGAATGTTCCCTCCGCACCAACTAATAAGAGCGACGTCAATTATTTTACCAACACTAATCTTTTACTATACTGATACTTCTAATGTTCTGTTTACATGTCCATTACTTTGCGATTCCTAATCACATAACTATGTCGCGTATTACATGCGTCCATTCACTAGCGGAGAGCCCTCGCTACACGTCCGCACTGGTCGCCGCTCTGCTAACGTCTCTCCTTCGCCGGCCGCACGTCGGCACATCCTTCGGCGGCGGCCGCCTCAATCCAACTAACGAACTTTTTGCACGTGCGCGCTGCCACGCTTGTACCCGCCGTTCTCACGCTCGCCTCCCGGCGGGCACCGGTGGCGGCGGCGACCGTTGCCGGCTGCCCGCTGCTCGCAGCGCCCGGCGCTCGCACCGCGCAGTCCAGAATAGCTATTGAATTCTTACACTAATGATTTAATTAGTGTAATGAAACACATATTCTGGGTTTCAATATATATATATATATATATATATATATATATATATATATATATATATATATATATATGACCGTTCCATTCGCCCGAAATTACGTAACTGGAGAGTCAAGCCATATGCAATACGTGTAGATAGTCTTGAGCGTGTTTCTCAGAAATGATTCAAAACTTATCTGTAGAATTGTGAGAATATTCAAGCGATTTCAGGTGGACCATCGGGTTTCGGCTTTCAAACGAAATAAAAGGAACAATTTCGTTCGCAGTCGTCCGGTAGCCAAAGAGCGATCATTTCGGCTGCACGGTAACCGCAGCCGGTCTAGTTTATCTACCCATCTACTCTATCGAAGAATTTTCTATGGTAGAGCCATGTGTACATATCCACAGCACCTGCTGGCATTGCAACCGTCTGCATTGGCTCACCCGCTTTCCAACTGGGCCCCGTCGACGGCCACGTCGCAGGGCGCGGACGCGGGGCCCACCAGGCCCAAGCACTTGCCAGACGGCGGGTGGAAGAGGAGGTTGCGGCGCAGGCAGAGCTTCTCGTCGCGCGAGCAGGGCACGGCGCGGCCCACGAGCGAGTCGTTGGCGTGGAAGCGCCGGTAGCCACGCACGCCCACGGCGGCGGCGGCGGCGGATGGCGGCGGGCGCTGCGCCCTGGAACTGCAGGTGCGCCAATTAGGACGCCCTGCGGAGCCTTCTCGCTGGAGGCAGCGAGCGATGTACCAAGAGCGCGCGTGTGTGAGTGTGATTGTTTGTGAATGAGAGAGTGAGAGTGAGTGAGAAAGAGAGAGAGAGAGTGAGTGAGAAAGAGAGAGAGAGAGTGAGTGAGAAAGAGAGAGTGAGAGTGAGTGAGTGAGAAAGAGAGAGAGTGAGTGAGTGAGTGAGAGAGAGTGAGTGAGTGAGTGAGAGAGTGATGAGTGAGCGAGAGAGAGAGTGAGTGAGTGAGAGAGAGTGAGTGAGTGAGAGAGAGAGTGAGTGAGTGAGAGAGAGAGTGAATGAGTGAGTGAGAAAGAGAGAGAGTGAATGAGTGAGTGAGAAAGAGAGAGAGTGAATGAGTGAGTGAGAAAGAGAGAGAGTGAATGAGTGAGTGAGAAAGAGAGAGAGTGAATGACTGAGTGAGAAAGAGAGAGAGTGAATGACTGAGTGAGAAAGAGAGAGAGTGAATGACTGAGTGAGAAAGAGAGAGAGTGAATGACTGAGTGAGAAAGAGAGAGAGTGAATGACTGAGTGAGAAAGAGAGAGAGTGAATGACTGAGTGAGAAAGAGAGAGAGTGAATGACTGAGTGAGAAAGAGAGAGAGTGAATGACTGAGTGAGAAAGAGAGAGAGTGAATGACTGAGTGAGAAAGAGAGAGTGAATGACTGAGTGAGAAAGAGAGAGAGTGAATGAGTGAGTGAGAAAGAGAGAGAGTGAATGAGTGAGTGAGAAAGAGAGAGAGTGAATGAGTGAGTGAGAAAGAGAGAGAGTGAATGAGTGAGTGAAAAAGAGAGAGAGTGAATGAGTGAGTGAGAAAGAGAGAGAGTGAATGAGTGAGTGAGAAAGAGAGAGTGAATGAGTGAGTGAGAAAGAGAGAGAGTGAATGATTGAGTGAGAAAGAGAGAGAGTGAATGATTGAGTGAGAAAGAGAGAGAGTGAATGACTGAGTGAGAAAGAGAGAGAGTGAATGACTGAGTGAGAAAGAGAGAGTGAATGACTGAGTGAGAAAGAGAGAGTGAATGACTGAGTGAGAAAGAGAGAGAGTGAATGACTGAGTGAGAAAGAGAGAGAGTGAATGACTGAGTGAGAAAGAGAGAGAGTGAATGACTGAGTGAGAAAGAGAGAGAGTGAATGACTGAGTGAGAAAGAGAGAGAGTGAATGACTGAGTGAGAAAGAGAGAGAGTGAATGACTGAGTGAGAAAGAGAGAGTGAATGACTGAGTGAGAAAGAGAGAGAGTGAATGACTGAGTGAGAAAGAGAGAGAGTGAATGACTGAGTGAGAAAGAGAGAGAGTGAATGACTGAGTGAGAAAGAGAGAGAGTGAATGACTGAGTGAGAAAGAGAGAGAGTGAATGACTGAGTGAGAAAGAGAGAGAGTGAATGACTGAGTGAGAAAGAGAGAGAGCGAATGAGTGAGTGAGAAAGAGAGAGAGCGAATGAGTGAGTGAGAAAGAGAGAGAGCGAATGAGTGAGTGAGAAAGAGAGAGAGCGAATGAGTGAGTGAGAAAGAGAGTGAATGAGTGAGAAAGAGAGAGTGAATGAGTGAGAAAGAGAGAGTGAATGAGTGAGAAAGAGAGAGTGAATGAGTGAGAAAGAGAGAGTGAGTGAGTGAAAGTGGGTAGGTGAGTGTGAGTGGATGGGTGTGTGAGTGTATCTGTCTATGAACAACACCAGCGACTGAACAATACCCAAGATTTACTCTAAAATGGATATTCCTATAACAATCTGCTCAAACTCCTTCGAATATGAAAATATTCTTTTAATTTTTTGGCTATAGTTCACAGAAAAACTCTGGGACATTTTTCAAATATTTCCAAAAGTGGCTCATTTTTTTACAAGACGAGCATTGTACGCTTCTAAAAATTACATCTTAGATTTTTATTAAAACTGAAATTTTGAAAATTGCAGATTTTTTTTCGAATTTGTGTAAAACCTTCAATTTTTAAGTGAGATAGACATTTTTATTGCATTCTGTTCTTCTATATTTGACCTCTTTAAGAACAGGTTCAATTTTTAAAACAATTGGTAATTTCCGGGTAACTTGGAGTAAAATTGTGACAATTTTCTTAAATATGTAAACATTGCTTTCTGCGTTAATTTTTCTCTTCACATTTTTGTACATGTGGTGCAAAATATATTGAAATACATGATAGAATTCCATTTTCATTAAAACTTTTGAATTTTCAAATAATTAAAGACATGAAATCTTTGGGCACATCTAGGACAATGGACCGTCAGACCAACTTGACAACGTAGTGGCTGCCCAACGAACCCGTAAACCGGGGTAAGGAAAACATTTGCGAGTTGGGAACACTCGCGAAGCAAGAGCTGGGTTAATGAGGAGAACCTCAAGTAATGTAACCCGATGATACCCATGAAAACGTTTGGAATAAAGTTCGAAATACTCGACGGGTAACCGTTACAAACAATGCGAGAAAGCATGTGATGTACCACAGTTTAATACACTTTCTTACCTAGTCGCGCCAGTATTCGTCTTCCCACGCCAAGCCCGGCATTCCCACGGCGGCCATAGGCACGCCAAGGCCACGATGGACAGTACAAACGGCCATCTGCTCAGCATCGCTGCAGGAGAAACGGCAGGCCAAGTTGTCACAAATGAGAATGAACTTTAGAATCTATTCACGTAGAATCAGTTGCTGTTCACAGGTTTTCATTTCGTGGAAGTCAGAAAAATGTTTGCATCACATTACTTGCACAAAATAGTATATGAGTATGTATGTGTGTGTGTATGTATGTATGTATGTATGTATGTATGTATGTATGTATGTATGTATGTATGTATGTATGTATGTATGTATGTATATATATATATATATATATATATATATATATATATATATATATATATAAACCGTATATATGCACTAAGAAAACCGAAATGATCAACACAATATTCTTGTAATAATAATTTTGGAGAAGTTCGTTGAAATTTTAATTGTATTTCACGCCTATTAGAATATGATCTGCTTGAAAAAGGACACGCTAGTATTGAATTTCGTGCTTTCTTTTTCACTCGAATGAGGCTTTTGATTTTTGCAAAAAAAATGTAGAGTTCAAAATCAGGATACATTAAACTACAATACTTTCTTCAAGAACTTGAAAAAGCAGACTCTGCCATCAAAAGGGCACTCTCAATAATAAATCATCACGTTGTATGATCGCAAGCCCGATTTTCAATGTCCTCCATATGTCTTGCTACACAGCGTTAGTAGCATCAAAAATCGTGACATTAGCTGTGGCATCATCAATCGTGACAGCTGCGCAATCGCAGTGATGCTCAGAATTACCAACCTAACAGTCCTTGAGGAAGAAGTAGACGATACACACGACTTTTGCATGACACTTTCTCGAGAGAAAAAATAGAGAAGAATAGTAAGAAAGATTTAAGTAAATATTGGATAGATTATACGGGAGGCCGACTTCCCTTGCTCAAAAAGTCTCCAAGTGGAATATCTTTGACGTTTCAGGCAAGAAGCTGCCTTCCCTCTCGAGAAATAGAGCCCCGTTTTGCAGCAGGTCAGCTAAATGACAGGCAGTGTGCTAGTCACTGTCGTCTTGGTAGTCTTGAATGGACTGGACTCGTGGAAGCGTTGCAGGCAAGATGTCTGACGCTCAAGCAAACGGTGACGTTTATCAAGAACACGAATTTGATAAGTATATTAACAAACTTTATGTTTCTTTCACTAATGCGTCAAATTGTATCATCAAAGTTGGCGAACGCTTTGCAAAGGCACACCAACCAATACTAGCGCTCCTATCAGTTCACTAAGTTCTTTTGTTCGCGGTTCTAGTAGGAAATTTACAGGCCCTGTACTCGGTAGTGAATGGCAGCGAGCGTAGCCTTGATAACCCAAATATCATTCGACAGGCCTGTGTAGAGCTTACTGCGATGCGCACTGAGACAGAGCTGTCCAGTCTTCCCCGAGATGTTTTGCTGAGGCGGGATATCGAACGGATCTCAGGATATCTCGAATTTGCTCTTTGAAAAGTTCACCTATAAATGTCGATAAATTCTGGTTTGATCCGGATCTTCAAGCTCCCCCGGTGACCGGGTTTGCAAAACCTCTTGTTGAAAATACCAAAAACAAAGAATGCTCTAAGTGCGGATCTGTAATCACTTTTTGTCACTTATTAAAACAATGCAATAATAACCTACATGAAATAACAGTATTACCTAATAACATAATTGTTTAGATATAAGAAAAGTGCTCGTTGTTACGGATATTTTGCAAAATATTGGTGAACTTTATTTAATAAGAGAATAACTATTTATAAAAGTCAATTTTTTAATAATATAAAATAGTAAATACTCACTACTTAATGTAGTAAATCAATCACAAATGTAAAACTTCAGAAATTGTCAAGAAAAATCTAAACTATAAATTGAAATTATCGATTTTATGTAAATTTCAGATAACTGACAATATTGTTACGCTATATGAAATAAACTACATGTGACGTACCAACTACATGTAAAATGCGAATAAAATCTTTAATGACACCTCTAATCGACAATAAATAAATCAGAAAATGGAAAGAGAAGATATTCTTTTAAAAATATGATTTACCTGACCAGAAATCAAATATATTAGATGAGTCGTAAAAGACCCAGATATACAATGCAAATATCGAAGACAAAAACGCGACCGGGAAAGAAATGCGACGAGATAAAAAAGTACAAATAACAATAGAATTGAACAGAAATGTTGAAAATGATAAATTAATTAATTATCGGAAAATATAATACACTACGAAATAGTTTAGAATAGTTAAAAAGAGAAGAGATAGGGGTTAAATCACAAATTATTTAACTTATAATAAAGGAGGTTTTCTTATTGAGTATATTAACTTACCGAAGTTTCTTCCTTGCTTTTCAACATGCAGAATGAAAAACACTATTCTTCCAAGGACCACTAGTCGCATTTTCAGTGCTTAGCTCATAGGAAGGATGCTGAGGTTTGTGCAGTTTCCGGTGGTTGGCATATCCTTATTTTAAAAAGTTTATTTAAATTCGTAGGATAATGAACTGCGGCATCTTTATCCAATTCTACATTCCACTATATAACACTACGAGTAATACTTTAAAGTGTTGGAAGGAACAGCGTTTTGGTAAATTAAGTTTCTTTATTCAACATTTAAACATTTCAACATTTTTGGTATGCTGAAAAGAAAATTTGATACTCGCAATTTACTGAGATAATATTTTCAGGTAATACACGATATGTTTAACTGTGTCCTGTTTAAATAAATGAGTAAACATCGTACTTCTTAAAAAAAATCTTTAGTGGTAGGAACATTTTATGGACTTAAAAAAATACAAAATGATGTACCAACTCACGTGCGTGTTTATATTGTTGTAAGAAGCGTTTAATTAGTTAAAAGAAGTGTATCCTTCAAATCCAGAAACCTTTGTAATCATTTAGGATCGCAGTTTGAATACTGACCGCTTTGAGCCAACATGATGGATTTCAAGTGACGTGTAAGTCTACCAACACACGAGCGTCGCAAAACTTTTGTTGACGTCCATCAATTTGACGTTCGTTGGTTTGGCAGGCCACAGGAGTACGATCACCGCTGTGCAACAGACTTTAAATGCAACGCAATGGACGCCTTGTCGTCTTGTGCTAGCAAACAGGCATGCCACGTAGTTAGCAATTGTGCGTTACGTTAAAATGAAACTTATAAAAGAAAAGAGAAGGAGAGGTTGCCTTTAGGAGCGAATGCCTTTTGAAAGGAACATTTTACTGATTGTGTGTAATGACGGTGAGATTCTTTTAAATTTCTAAATGTCAGAGCCGTCGTTCAAAAACGTTAAATTACATGATCTGTGAAGTGTGCTGTACCACCAGAAGAAATGCTTACATGCACACTTCATTAATTAATTTCTCAATAAATCTTTCTTTTGAAGATATTCATTCTGCGAATGTAAAAACGTATGCGGCTCCTTCAACGTACGTACCACAACGCACGTTGCTAATACTCCAGGTGTTCTGCGAGCTGTGGAAGTCTAAGAAGTTACAATCTCCGTTAGGAACAACATTTGCATTCTACGAGTAGCATCTACTTCCTTTGGCTGCTACGCGACGAATATTGTTGGCAACGGACGTCACTGCAGTGTGCTAGTGTGTCACTGCGAATATACGTCCTAGCTGCCCTACGACGGACGCAATTTAACGTGCGTTGATTGACGCTCGTATGTCGCTAGGAAAATATGTACCGTACACCGCAAAGTATAAATCAATCTAACATCTTGAACACAGAAACAAAGAACAATACATTGCAAATGTCAATTTCTTCTTTATATTATAAATTGAATTATATATTACAAAAGCTAGATGTCACCACATACGAAATAAAACATCAATATTGAAAATCGAAACATTTTATTTGTGCTAAACTTTTTAATTAAAATTCAATGAGTTTCGAAAATCTCAGGACGAATTAAATCATTTAGAAGTAAAATATCGAAAGTGTTTGAATCATTTCTTACTCCCCTACTCCGTACATAGTAGAAAATTAATTTCCAAAAATTATGTCCTGGATTCTTTCCTTTTACTGAAAAGTCATATCAATCGAATCTTATTGATATTTCATTGTCACCAAAACCGTATTCTGGAGGTGGGATATCACTAATCACTTCAAGAAGAGCACACAAATCTTCATTGCCAGGAGTGCAAGAAGGCTTCTTTTGCGTCTCCGGAAGGGGCAGCCTGGTCATACTGCTGGACGAGAACACGACGCACGTCTCATTGAAAACCCGAGGCATATAACTTTTCGCTTCGGTGAAGTTCATCACCTCGTACTCCCCGAAAATGTCGAGAGCGAGTCTGCCGGGAGCCACGAGCTCCATCTCGCGGGCGTCGTAGCACTGGCTGTCGAAGGCCATACGCCTCTGGCCCGGCGGGCACCCGCCAGCCACGTGCCTGCACCCGGCTGGCTGTCTGGTCCACTGCGCCCGCGACAGCACCACTAGTTCGTCTTTCGCGCACGGGCCGCGCTGTAGCAGCGGATAGCAACCACTAACACCCCTGTGCGCCACCCACACCTGTCCCATGACGAAGCACCGTCTCTGCTCTGCAGAGCAGCTCGGAGGTGAAGCGAGGTCGTCGGGTCGGTTCGCGGGCGCTCCGGATCGGTTCGCGGGCGCTCCGGTCGCGTTCGCCGGCGCTCCGGTCGCGTTCGCCGGCGCTCCGGTCGCGTTCGCCGGCGCTCCGGTCGCGTTCGCCGGCGCTCCGGTCGCGTTCGCCGGCGCTCCGGTCGCGTTCGCCGGCGCTCCGGTCGCGTTCGCCGGCGCTCCGGTCGCGTTCGCCGGCGCTCCGGTCGCGTTCGCCGGCACTCCGGTCGCGTTCGCGGGCGCTTCGGTCGCGATCGTCGGCGCTTCGGGTCGGTTCGCGGGCGCTCCGGATCGGTTCGCGGGCGCTCCGGATCGGTTCGCGGGCGCTCCGGATCGGTTCGCGGACGCTCCGGATCGGTTCGCGGGCGCTTCGGTCGCGTTCGCTGGAGCTGCTGCAGGAGGGTGAACGGCGATCTTGAATTTGGCGGAGAGGTCGGTGGGGAAGCGGAAGTCCGGGATGCGGCAGAGCCCCGCCCTCGCCGGCTGCTCCACCGCGGCGGGCGCAGCGGGAGAGCAGCGGCACTCCGCGCCGCCCAGGAAGTGTCGCGCCGGCCCCGCGGCGCAGCCGCAGATGACGTCACGCACTACGTGCTTCCGGTAGCAGCGGCCGTCGTATGCCATGCGGTGTCCGGGGCACGGGTCTTCGTAGTCGATGCACACGCCATAGATGTGGCCTGACCTGAGAACCCAATGTTTATGACAGCACTCCAATTTTATATCTCGCGCAGAACTTTTGCCATAATTCTCTGCGTGTGAAGCGAAACACATTAAACATCATTAACTATCTGTGGGGCAATTTTTTCCCTTGATATTCCCAACAGTTCCATAGGTAGAACGTTTTTTATTGCTCCCTCCCGTGCTGTTTTGCCTTGCAATAACAAAAGTTGCTAACAACGTTAACAATACTAATAACGATAGTAATAATAATAAAATCAACACAACAATACAGATAAATAAATCTTGAAATTAATTATCAATAAAGATAAATAAACCGCAAACATAGTATTGTAATCCCCTTGAGAGTCGCTACAATACAATGAAATGAAACTGCAATTCTTACTTGCTGCGCAAAAGGAGAAAAGGATTTTATGTAAAGAATTCCAATAATATCCAGAAACCATCCATTTCAGTTGAAGAGACGTCAGTTTAACGATAAATTGTGCTTTATTAATGGATGTGTATAAAGCACAGGGCAGACATTTTTTAAGTAGATGTAGATTTACGTAAAAGTTGTTAATAGTTGAGCCGGAATAAGCACTCAAACGTTGGTTTCAAAAAATGCTTTCTAGGCAAAAATTTGAATTTCAGAAGCATTGAAACACTCCAGAAACATGATAATTGTTTATTATTTACAATAGAAATGAATACATTTGTTCAAAAAAAACAGTTAATACAAAAAATTTTAAAGAATCAGCTAATTTGTACAATTTGACTGCTTTTTCTAATTTCTGGGTTAATTTTTCTTTTGGAAGGTGTGCGGGTACTGAATTTCCCGAGGGAGTGCCGACTCCCGTCGAAAAGTCTGCGATGAAGAATGGCAAATCATGTGAGCGATCTTAAAATAGATTCATGTTTCCAGTAACTCCAGTGGAGATTAAGTGCAATGCATGTTATAAATCAAGAGATGACTGTACTCCACCTCCACTAGAACGTGAGAAACGCCGCCGACCTACACGCCAACTTGCAAGGGATTTCGTTCTCCAGGTATCTCCTTCTGCGGGGCACCACCAATTTCGGGGCAAGCTCAAAGCCTACGACAGGACTCCCGACATGTGTGGTAGCGTAGTGCATGTGAGCGCGCGCGCGTGTGTGTATGTGAGTGTGTGTGCGCGTGTGCGCGCGAGTGAAGGAAAGTAAAAAGGAGAAAATATGAAGGAAAAGTCTATGGCTCGTTTGTTTATGGTACAGCTCCGGCATTTCAATATTTTTTTTTTGCTCGCGAATCGGCCAACTAGGACCACGCGTTCATACATCCTGCATTTTACCGTGGCTCAGTATCATATATCGCGGTAGCAGGTGCATGTAACTTCAATTGGGGGGGATCAGTATTTTTACTGAATCCAATTTTTATCCCCCAGGGTTGTTAGCTCTGGGGGTATGAAAGATGAAATGATGATGAATGATAATGAGGAATGAAAGGACGACACACTCATACAAACACACACATATACACCCATGCCCGAGGCGGGACTCGAACCCGCGATCTTCTGGTCCGAAACCACTCCGGCACTACTGCCTTAGCGATCTCGGCCATCTGATCGGCCATTTCAATATTATGCTAATTATTATAATTCTATTCAGTGTGAAGTTCAGTCAGAACTCATTCTTGCCAACATTCACAGCCAAAAGAACGCCCGTCACACGGGCACTCACCCGCGCTCGTACTCCGTCCGGTTGGCCGTGAGTTGGCAGCCCGCTGGCGAGCCGTGGCCGAGGGGCTGGCAGCGGTCCGCCTCCGGGTTGAAGAGCATGTTGTAGCGAAAGCACGCCTTCTCGTCGGCGGTGCAGGGCACGGGGCGGCCGAGGAGGGAGTCGTTTGCGTGGAAGCGTCTGTACCCTCGCCAGCCCAGCGCGTGCGACGGGGGCAACGTGGTGGGCGGGGCAGTAGACGTCGTGGAGAAATTCGCTCGCCGAACCGCCGGCTTCACACGCCCACTCACGACTCCAGTTGAGCGAAACGCAACAACAGTTGCCACCAACGAGAGAAATGTTGGAGAAGTATACATTGCTTAGTAATGTGTGGAGTCAGGACTCACTCGGGAACTCGCAAAATCAGACGAAGACGTGAGCTTAGTGTCATCCAAATCACCTGCGATTCACGATTACAATTTTATAACGTAAATACAATTCGTGTAAGGAAAACACTGTGTATTTTTGTAACAGCACCAAAGAAAATTTCAGTAAAATCCAATTAAATTAAAGTAGAACAAAAAGAAATGAAGGAACATTCGATAAAGAGAGTTGCAGAGGAAGTATTAAGAGAAAGCGAAAGAAATAAAGTCGCAGGATATAAATTGTCTTTGCTAAAAAGAAACAGTGAGAAAGACCTCCAGAAATATGAGTATATCCAAGTGAAAAATGAAGAGAGATGCGAAAATAAATGTGAATTAATGCGAAAGTGTTAAACGGGATGAAGTCTTTTGTCAAGAGAGTTTTGTTTCGAGTTGTATTATTTTTTTTCTCTGGACTTTCTACTTACAGAAGGCGAATGCAGCTGAAGAATTTCCTTGAGAAGCACCACTTTCTCCTTTCTTCCGACAACGTGGAGAGCAACTGTGCGTAAATGGTCGTGAGTGAGGAGTGACAGCGTAAAAGACGCTCCCCACAACAAATGACGGAAGTTGAGGTTCCCGTCATCTCGTCGCCGACGGGTGATTCAGATGTTTTTTTCCCTCGTATAGATTGTATCTTGTTCTTTTTCGGAGATGAACTGCTTTAGAGAATTACTTCAACTCCAGAAGTTTCCCCAGATAAAGCATCTGAGTATTTCGTCATCGGAAATTTTGTAGGCAAAGAAATGTAGTCTAGAAGATCTATTTTCTATTCATGTGTAACCATCTTGTCATCTTAAAGAATATGGCCTGATAACTGAGCATAAAACGGGGGAGCCTAGTTGGATTCCCAGTCTAGATGACCAATGTTTTGAAGAGTTTACTCAAATTACTTGGTTAAGATGCTTTACAGTCGGATGATTACATATATATTTAAAGATCATTCACAAAACATTAAAGAGGTGGTGTTTCGAAAAATCTGACTCTTTGCAGTCACGGACAGGAGAGAGAGAACACGATCGACCATTTTATTATTTATAATCTTTCTCTTAAAATATTTCTTCTCACATTATTTTGTATAAATGGAACTTATTATATTTTATTGTATAAATACTGTTTATTATACTATTGTATTCCATTTATATTTTCTACAATAGTTTATGTTCACAAGTATTCCAATATAGGAATGTAAATAATCAAAAGGAAGGTTCTTTACAATTGACACACCTGGATATACGGCGCCCTTGGGGGGGGGGGCGACAAATTGTCCCCCAAAACTTATGACTTCTCTTTTGGACAATCCTTTACAACTTTTGGGTTCACATTTTTTTATAGCTCCCAATTACTCGTCTCTGAAAGGTGTAGCGTGTGAAGTATCTCCTATATGGAAGGATTTTACAGCTCATTTCCCCTTCAGGGGAACTTTTTTCTATTTTCACAGCACCCTATCCTTAATAACTTTTCAGAGACGTCGCCAGGATTCGGTTGAACGTACGGCAAATCACGGAAGAATAAAACTGCTACATATCTACAGAGAGGGTATGTGTCCCTCAGTACGATTTGAATGGAGGTCATTGACGTAACTCTCATCGCTTGTTTTTTTTTTATTTATTGTATTTATTTTAAGTCAAAAACAGTTAAAACCTGTGTGTGACGTGGAATGGGGAGAGGTGTATTCTGAGCACATTTTCTGAAATTCTGAAATACCAACTATAACCCATATATAAGTTTAATTCTGAATACAGATGAATTTAAAATTTTTGGCAAGAATTGATAAGAACAGTTTGCGCGGAGGTACGTCAAAAGCTCCGCAGAAATGAATTGTTTTTGCAGTGGATCGTTGCTTTCGCTGCCCGCTCTGATTGTGCTCGGTGAGCTTTGAGTGAAGAGTGAGTGCGTGACTCGAAAGTGGGCTCATTCTCACTTGCGAGGTCAGAGCAAGATTCACCGGAATTACTTTACCCGTCCGGGTAAAAAATCGCGCTACAATCCCACGGATGAAACTATCTCCAATAAAACCTCATTCGGGAACTTATTTTCCTCACGGTACAGATTTGTGGTTGACCGTACCGTGAACCTACCTGAGCGTAAACTTACATGAGCTACAGTTTTATTACATCTGAAAACATGAGAATTGTTCCGTTAAGCAGAAATCCCGTGTGTGGGGGACACCTCTGGATAATGTCAAACTCAAAACGTGCGGAACCGGGACTGTCAAACTGATCCCGTAACCCGATCGTGTGTGGCCCCTTTAGACTCGCCATTCCCTTCGCCTGCGCGGCGCCTTCCAAGCGGAGGAGACGGCGCCACGGTCCGGCCGACTGACTCGCCACGTCCTGCTTTATTTCCGCTGGTTAATGCGATTTGCCTTGTGGCACAGCGGAGCCCCCGCTCGCCTCCCACTGCCAACCACAACGGCTTCCGCGGCTGCTGCTTTCTGTCTGCACTCTCTCCCCTCTCGCTCGAGGTCGGGGCTGCGGAAGAAGAAGAAGAAGAAGAAGAAGAAGAAGAAGAAGAAGAAGAAGAAGATGATGATGATGATGAAAAACCCAGTGACGAAGCGTGACGAAATCGAACGGGTAGACGGTGTTTTCTGCGCACTTTTTCAGAGATCTCACTTTGTTAGATGCGGGGGGAGTGAGAGATGGTCGCAGTATTACCTAATCAAGTATGTCGTTCATTTGTCGATGGAAAATTCAATTGTTGCCAAGAATGCTAATAATATGTATATATATATATATATATATATATATATATATATATATATATACACATACATATATATATATATATATATATATACATATATAAATGTATTAGTCGTCGTCTCATAATTCAACTACTCATGAAAAAGGGAAAAGTGATTCCAGAGCTCACGAAAACCATTGCAATGTTGGCAGAAAGCTTTCGAAGTGGTGATTGAAAAATATTTTATGTTTATTTCGAAAGCAATTCTTTACAACGAAGATTTCATCATTCATACACACTATAGCTGCAGCAAGAGCGCACCAAGATGGAGTATGGTTTTATTTTTTTTAGAGGAAGAGAGAGAGAAAGAGAGAGAGGGAAGGAAGGTTAATGTTTTAATGAAATATCGTTTTCTTGGATAAAGCTAAGGGAGACTCAGAAGAGAGAAGTATATAAATGTGAATAATGTCAACCATATACAAGTATGTTGCATGTGTTAAGAGAACTCTTAATTATTCTTAGTATTTAAGAGAGATCTAGCAGCCAACTGTACTGAACGGAATTTTCCGTCTGATCAAAACCAGGAGAACGTCAGAGCAGTACCCCAACAAATGAACCAAGGACCTCGCGCGATCATTCCTTCCAAGTCCTTGTCCTATCCTCACCCCTTACTTACACACACACACACACACACACACACACACACTTATATATGCCCCTCATCAGCCACGAGGAAACCAGTCGGGAGCTTACAGCTTGTCCCTTACAGCTTGTCCCTTACAGCTTGTCCGTTACAGCTTGTCCCTTACAGCTTGTCCCTTACAGCTTGTCCCTTACAGCTTGTCCCTTACAGCTTGTCCCTTACAGCTTGTCCCTTACAGCTTGTCCCTTACAGCTTGTCCCTTACAGCTTGTCCCTTACAGCTTGTCCCTTACAGCTTGTCCCTTACAGCTTGTCCCTTACAGCTTGTCCCTTACAGCTTGTCCCTTACAGCTGCGGCGGCGGGAGATACTTAGGTTGGAGAAAACCCTCGCAAGCCCAGAGAGAGGTCGGCGCCGGATCTGGCTATCCTCCAGGGGAAGATCACCACCGTCTCACCGTCGAGTTTAAAAAACCTTCACTTCATGTACAGAACTAATGACCTTAGCCGTTTACGTGTCCAAAATCACCAATCAATCTATTAATCGAAATGCGTCCAGCAGTTCCAGAGAATAATTCGAACAAACAAATCATAAAAACATTAGAAGAGATTTTTGTGTCAACTAAATAAACATACGAGATTATTAAAAGATAAATATTTTGAATTTGCAGAGCAACACTTAAATTTTATTCACATACATGTGTAGAGGAAGTGAAAACATTTGGATTTATAGTTCAAATCGGGGGCGAATCCAGCTGATATTTTTGGGGGGGCAGGGCATCGTAGATTTTTGTTAAACAATAAACAAATTTGTCATTATTGTATATTACGTATGTACTATAGATATTATACTATACAATATATTTGTTTAAATAGTTACATAATTCGAACGTAAGTGAATGTTAAATCAATTTGCCAAATAAAGAAAAGTACATGAAAAAATAAAGTATGCGAAAACGAAGCCTTTTTTTTTTGAGGGTTGTATGGCCCCCCATGCCCGTCCCCCTCCCTGAATCGGCCAATGCGTGTGGTGTGGCTGCAGGGATCGGCGACGGGGTCCTCGCCCTCCGTCTGCCCTGATTCCGCGAGCCGTCGCCCCTGCGCCGTGCATATGTTCGCGCGGGCGCCGGGGTGAGGGGGAGGGGGGCACAAGGGCTGTTAGTGCGCAGAAGCGCGCGAGAGGCGCTCAGACAGGCGAACGACGCTGCGGCAACGGGGTCGCCCCCCCCCTCCCCCCCCCCCCGCGCGGGCCTTTAATATCAGCGCCTCTCGCACTTCCCCGCCCGCGCCGTTTGTAGGTCACGCCCATTCGCGCTCCACTGCCAATTACGAGAACACGCTACATGCGCGACACTCAGGGGGTCAAAGTTCGTTCAAAAATCTCCCCCACCCCTTCCCCTTCCTCCGTCTCCCCCTCTACCGGTTTACGGTTTCATTAATTGGAAAAAAAATGATTTACGAAATTTATATTGTTGAAGATCTCAAGGTAATCACAAAATACTGAAGCCACAAAGCGATACACAGATTCAATTTCAAATAATAATACAGTGTTTTTATCTCTGCAAAAGGAGTTTTTTTTAAGAAGACTTTAGGGCCGCTAAGTGGCCTTTATTTTGGTTTTCTGAAATTGCTCCGAACTACAATTAAGAAAGCGTATAAAAACAGCTGGAAACTGTAAGCCAGAATCAATGCGTTGTTTTTTTTTTAATTTTATTCATTAGGGTTAATTTGAAATTTGTAGAATTCAATTGTTTTCGGTTATCCTTGCAGATAGATTTACAAACAGCCACCGCACCCAACTTGTTTCCCAAATCTCAAAATGTGAATTTGATATTTAATTACTTGAGGGGCGTGGCGACAAAATAATAATCCACTACTTTTTAATATTCATGACAATAGTTATTTACCATACGCGTGGTAAAATTGTTTTTTTATTTTGAAAGCAGGAAAAGTTACGAGAAAAATAAAATCACTTTTACCACGTGCGTCATACACTATTTTAGACAGTCATACTGACTTTAGTTTTATTTAAATTCAAGAATATAAATCACTTAATTGTGTGCTATGTTACAATATGATCAGTAACAACGTATGCTGTCTGACAAAAATACTTCGTTTTCTTTGTGGAATTCACAGTTTTACCTTCACATTTCAACATAGTGCTGTGCATGGTTTGTAACTAACAGCGTTTATTAGTGGGTGTGTAAAAGATATTATAATAAGCTATTGCAAGGATAGCAAATAAGAACTATATAGCGTGAAAAGTGTTACTCGACCGAGGAAATATGCGAACAATGAAACATTTTCGGAGGTCTTCGATCATAAATTGTTGAGTACTAAACTATTTAACACTAAAATTCTCCAAAATTAAAATAAACATGCATCACACCGACCGGAGAGCGCTAAAGTGGCTGTTAGTGACAAATGACGCAAATCACATCGCACTTTACTCATTTGAAGACGGCTCCACACATTTGTTATTCGGCGAGTAGCAAGCAAGTAGTGTGGATGAGTTGCTTGCTGTTTGCCGAGTGACGAACATTCAGTGCTCGAAAATTTCTCAGCAAGCCCGGAAAATATTTGAAAATATTTTACCCTTGTGATTTTTCTTCTGAACTATTTACAATTATACTAATTGGCTAACGTCTTGGCAAAAGTAATTTTGAGAGAATATTTAGTTGATCTTCAACGAATCTTAGAAGCTCTTATTTTGATAGATTTAAACATGCGTCAAACTGACGGAAAATTAAAATTAAGTTACAAATATAATACATGTTATATGATCAACGCGCCAACTCGGCTCAACGCGCCAACTCGGCTCAACGCGCCAACTCGGCTCAACGCGCCAACTCGGCTCAACGCGCCAACTCGGCTCAACGCGCCAACTCGGCTCAACGCGCCAACTCGGCTCAACGCGCCAACTCGGCTCAACGCGCCAACTCGGCTCAACGCGCCAACTCGGCTCAACGCGCCAACTCGGCTCAACGCGCCAACTCGGCTCAACGCGCCAACTCGGCTCAACGCGCCAACTCGGCTCAACGCGCCAACTCGGCTCAACGCGCCAACTCGGCTCAACGCGCCAACTCGGCTCAACGCGCCAACTCGGCTCAACGCGCCAACTCGGCTCAACGCGCCAACTCGGCTCAACGCGCCAACTCGGCTCAACGCGCCAACTCGGCTCAACGCGCCAACTCGGCTCAACGCGCCAACTCGGCTCAACGCGCCAACTCGGCTCAACGCGCCAACTCGGCTCAACGCGCCAACTCGGCTCAACGCGCCAACTCGGCTCAACGCGCCAACTCGGCTCAACGCGCCAACTCGGCTCAACGCGCCAACTCGGCTCACCGCGCCAACTCGGCTCAACGCGCCAACTCGGCTCAACGCGCCAACTCGGCTCAACGCGCCAACTCGCTCAATCAACCAACTCGCTTAATCATGTTCATGTACCAAAGTCATGTCTTTTAGAACTTCGCTCTAGCCCGCATTTTCTGACAGCTTTCAAAGGATAGAATAATTCTACGATCAATAATAACACTTAATTTCTCATGCAGACGGCTTACCTTAGTCAAAAGATATCGTGAAGATCTTATTTTCCCTTGTTAAGTCCGTTCCTTCAAACAACAATCACAATTTATCTTTATACAAGCGAATCTTCAATAAATACAAACGGAGTTCATAATTCACATTATTAATTTTATTTTCGCTCTCTAATTTACAGTTAGGCTCTTGGCATCCACAATTGCTCACTTTTTACCTTCTAATAACATTTCACAAGTCACTAATTATTGTACCTCCCGTACAACACAGCTCAGAAAAATCAAGACATTATCAATATTTAACAATTGTCTCTGTCATATCTAGCAACCATGGAACATTCAGCACACGACAAACACTTTCAATTATCCAATAAATACGAAATGAATGAATTACGCAATATTAAAGAATTAAAGGTTTATTTCTTAAGGATCGAAATATCCAATAATATGGTTTCATAAGAGTAATCATCGCACAAAAGATTATGTACTATCAGCTTTAACAGTAATAAAAGCGCTTCAGATCTTGCCACCATATTTACATACACATTTTCTCTAATAATTCTCACCAGGATTAATTTCACCAAGTGAAGAATGAGGAGAAGCTTTGCGTCACGAAAGGGAGGCAAGCGTTGCATTAAAGGAGATGGTCTCAATCCTACTCTAAATATGTGAGGAAGTATTTACGCCAGATCACGATTAATTCTTTAATTATGATGTTAAGCCTTAGTAAGTCATACTTATTTTACTTACTATAAATACTCTCTATTTTTATACGATGCAAAATTAAATGAAAAAATATTTTCATCTGAGTTAAACCTCATGAAACCTTAATTTCCAAAATTAATCTACTAATGTGAGTAAAAACCGAATTGTTCAAATGCTGCAGCATTCTGATAGTCATGTCTACAACCACGTGATTTCTATATTTAGAGTTTATTTATAATAAGCAGTCATTAATATTTTTCAGCAACTTTCGCAAATATCTGCAGAAGTCAATATTATTTCTAAAAGTAGTTCAGTTTTAGTAGAATCGCATAAAACTCAGTATAAAGAAAAGAAAAAAAATCATTTTTGAACATTGATTCTATTATTTCCTAGGCTAGTAGGAATGATTTTCCCGAGATGACCTTCAAGCGATAAAAAAAATCAATTTCATAAAAGTAGAAGATAATGAATAGTTGGAAAAATTAAAATGGCACAAATAAAATTGGACTTATTGCTTTTACCTTTTTATTCGTGTATATCTGTATGACACGCATCTGTGACATCAAGCATCTTCCTAGAAAGGACGATGAACGCCTATTGCATTAAAAATTTCCAAGGTAGTTAATTTAACAGAGTACATGCATTGAGAATCCACTTTATGGTCGATCAAAGACTTGATCTCTTGATATATACCTTTAAAATAACAATCAAAAGAACGGTTTTCATTTACTGAGTGCAAGCACGAAACAACGCTACCGATGTAGGATATAGTAGATATAGATATAATAGGATATAGAGAAGTAGACAACTGTCGCCACGCCGGGTAGTGGGGAAAGCAATCAGTACGCATGCGGGAATCAGGCGCCACGCACCGTGCAACGATCTACATTGTCCATTATCATTATCATTATCATTATCATTATCATTATCATCATTATTATCATTATTATCATCATTATTATCATCATTATTATCATCATTATTATCATCATTATTATCATTTAATCATCACTATTATCATCATTATCATCATTATCATCATTATCATTATTATCATTATTATCATTATTATCATTATTATCATTATTATCATTATTATCATCATTATTATTATTATTATTATTATCATTATCATTATCATTATCATTATTATTATTATTATTATTATTATTATTATTATTATTATTATTATCATTATCATTATCATTATCATTATTATTATTATCATTATCATTATCATTATCATTATCATTATCATTATTATTATTATTATTATTATTATTATTATTATTATTATTATTATTATTATTATTATTATTATTATAGCGCATTCAATCTCCTGCGGGCAAAGGTCTCCTGAAGATTCAAGGACAGCTGTAGAGCATGTATCAGATTAGACACTTCTGCTGCTGCTGCTGCTGCTGCTGCTGCTGCTGCTGCTGCCAGGAATTTCAATAAACCCTTGAGCACAGAATACACACATACGCTCGATGTTTTTACGAACTCAGTCTATTACAGTTATCCTACTACATTTCCTTATGCTACCATAAACTGCAAACTACGCACCTTAAAATATGAGCCTAATGCATTATTTTCACAGATAATAATAATAATAATAATAATAATAATAATAATAATAATAATAATAATAATAATAATATGCCTTTATTAATATGGCGAGGCTCGGGCCATCAGACCCGCTCTTCCGCCTGACCACATGTCACAAATATACAGAGTAATGTATTAAATAGTAAAATTACTAAAAAGTAATGTTATCTAAAAATTTAAATGTAATATAATCTACAAGTTGTAAGTAGTTAGTGGAAAGAAAACGTCATTTAAAGCAACTTATAAATAGACAACATCAGACGTTAAATGGATAAAATGTTACAATAATAATTTTGAAATAATTTTAAAATCAAGTCTGAGATTGAAAATACAATTTGAATTAAATAAGATTATGTGCTTTAAATATCTGCGCGCTACGCGGCAGCCTGGTATTCACCCCGAGCGACTGTGATCTATTATTATGATTATTTTCACAGATGGTTCTTTCTTAATAACTGTATTGGTAACAACAACGACAACAACAACAAGACAACACTTACCACCATGACCAATTTTGAAGTTGTAATTCTTCTTCTTTTATCTTCCACTATACCTTATCTTCAGTTGCTCTAATCAATTTTGTTCCTGCTATACACTGAATCTCACTCGACCATTTTGTCTTGTCTTCCAACGCTTTTTTTCCCGATACGCGGGGACCAACGATTGGAACAGTTTACTTCCAATTATTTCTTGGTATACGCCGGTGTACTTTTAAACAAATGTCCATGGCCCTTCCCCGATCATTCTCCAAACTAGATCGCCCGGAGGCAAGGCGATGGGTTCATTCCCCATCCCAATACGCCCTTTTTCAATATTTTGGAAGAGTGTGCTGGGAGCAGTCCGTATGCAACCGCCGGCGCGTGGCTGCAATTGGCCCGTGGCGCCATAAGAAGAAGTGTGTGCGACGCGAACGTCGTTCGGCTGTGGAGGCGCGCGTTTCCATCTATACTGTTATGCGCTCGCGCTGTCGCTACGCTACGACGCAGAAAAGCGAGGCGGCGGCAATGCCTCGACCTCTTTCCTGCGGCGCTGAGGAAGTATGCGGTGTATGCACGAGAGAAACGGTGGCGGGCAGGAGTGGAGGCTGGGACGGGGCGGGAACGGTAATGCAGGCGTTGTAGGAAGAGAAGGGGTGGGTGGCAGGAGCGGTGTGGAAGCGGGACCAGTGCGAAAGAACAGGATGGAGTGGGGTGGGGATAGAGTCTGGGGTAAAGCAAGGCCAGAGGTGGATAGGAGGGAGAAGCTGGGATGTAGGTGAACGGAAGATGCAAGGGCGTGGGTAGGGAGTGGTGATGGTTGGGGAAAGGAAGAGGGATGAAGTGGGGTTGGTGGAGATTATGGGAAGCGAGGATATGTGAAAAGAAGGGGGTATGAACGTGAGGCAAGGTTATTGGTAGGGTGCGGGTGGATGAGTGGGAGTGGGAGTTTGTGAGTGTAGGTGTGCGAGTGTGAGTGCGAGGAAAGAGAGGGAGATATTGATAAGGATGATGATGAAAATGATGACAGTAGGAATCAGGATGAGTGCGAGTGCGAGGGTGAGTGTGAGTGAGTGTGAATGTGAGTGTAAGTGCGAGTGTGTGTGAGTGAGTGAGTGAGTGAGTGAGTGCGAGTACAAGTGCGAGTACAAGTGCGAGTGCGATGGTGAAGGAGCTTAAGTGTAAGGATGAGAATGAAGACGAGGGTACGAATAAGGATGATGATGATGATGATGATGATGAGCGTGTGAGGATGAGAGCAAGGATGCGGATGAGAATGAAGGTAAAGGAGAAGGACATGGTTACTATAAGATTGAGAACGAGGGCGAGGGCGAGAATTAAGGGGAGGGTTGGGTGGAGGAGACATTGAGTTTGGAGACGAGGATGACGGGGGAGGAAGCAACTGTGGTCAGTGTTGGGAGCGGTGGTGAGGTCGGCGAGGAAGAGGGGTGGAGGTCGGCGAGGGCGAGGGAGTGGGAGTGGCGTAGGGGGAGACTACATGACGGGGGTTGGCGGCTCGGGGACGCGACAGGGTGAAGGGGGGATGGCCAATTGCATGCGGAGGAAGGCCGTCCTGCACAAGCGGTCTCGAGTGAATGCACAGAACGCAACGCGAAGGCAACAGCGTGTGAAGATAGAGTCGATTCGGTGGAAGTTAAAACTTTTTTTCGCAAACCACAACACATTCGAGAGTCGTTTGGGTGCGACATCGAAAAAGCAATATCGGCAACATCGAGTGAAAAGTTTTCTCAACTGCTCGCTATGGAGCGTAAAGGCATTTCTTTATTGCATTTAATTAGGATGTTCGGAGCTCTAACATCAAAGGAAAATACAGCTGATTTATTACAACTCCGTATACAACTTCCACAACAAAAAACAATAGTTGTATTTTCATATAATTAATCGCATTTGTTGTTAACTTACCCCATTCTTTTGCAGATGAATTTGAAAGTGTTGATCGATATTCTCAATTAAATATGTATAACACTCCTCGAGAGACTTTAAACGTATTGATAGCATAATGATCAATACAAACTGTAGAAGTGGAAAGTATGGAATGTGACGGAGGAATGCATCATAAGTAATATCACGAGAAGTGCTGAGATAGCCGGAAAATTCACGACTCGAGTAGCGAGGAGTGAATTTTTCGGTTATCACAGTACTTTGAGTGACATTTAATGAGACAATTTCACGAATTAACACATTACACGACTCGAATAGATAATTAAAATCACAGGAATCACGAAAACGAGAAATATTACTCAAAAGCGCTACCGAATAATGTGAAACTTTTAGTAAGCTCCGCGTTATCTCTGCCTCGTGAAATAATATAGTATTAAAAATATGAATAACAGATTCATGCTGAAAATGATTTCAAGTACGTTTCAATTGTATGGCAACAAAACTTAAAAAAAACAATTATAAGAAATCTACTTACAAGAATATTTATTAAAAACAAAATTATGCAAGTTCTTGGATGTTGATTTTCCCATGAATTGGGATCACGTGGGAGTATTTGAAATGGGACACGTACAAGGTAAATTAGCAGCGGTATTCCTAAATGTCGAATGAATTGAACATACGTTTGTACTCATTAAAGTTATTTTCCTGTGTAGTTTTAGCTCTATCGTTCCACATGGTTTTGAGAGCGTATTCTTGTACTCTTCACCATCTATATTTTGCAAATTAAAAGGCCAATTTTTCAAATTGTTTGTCATTTTTCATATGAAGTTTGTTGCCAATTTGTATTTCTTCTTCACAAACTTCTAGAAATTGCTTCCACATACTTTTTCTGTTTTGGTTGTCGGCACTGAATCTTTAATAATAGATTCAATTGCAGAGATTGAAACATTACCAAAACGACGCATTTCAATGAATTGACACTTTCAAGATGTTATAGGCATAAAACAATTACTACCGATAACTCAATATAACAAAACAACAAAAACAACAACAATAACAAACAACAAAACAAAAACAACAATAACAAACAACAAAACAACAAAAATATAAACAAAATTATTCAGAGGAGTGCAAAATTGATACTCATATGGCGATAGTCACTGGGTTTGGTCTAATTAGAATATATTCTTACTTAGTATTGGTTACTTCCGACATGAATGAAATAGACAATTCAACAATGTAGATAACCATTCCTCTGATACTAAAAAATATCCAATGAAGTATTGAAAATATCTCCACATTCCAATGTATGAATCATGTAATTTTCATGATTTTCTGTATTTCTGTATTTCTTTCCAATATTGAATCATGCTTTCTCCGAAGAGCCCTTTTGATTCGCCTGTCCATATAGTTCGTATTTTTTTATTCACCTTTTCTTAAAAATCCTCCACGTTTTTAACATTTCCCTGAAAGCGACCCTGCCTTTTAATTCTTTCTTCTCCATCCCAAATTCCTTCGTCCTTCATTTGGTTCCATGTTTTTGACATTTCCACCACTAGAAGCTGAAATCTATGGTTTAGTCTTGTTCCATTCATTAGTTAGGTGACCGAACAACGTATCATTTTCCTCCGCTTTGTGGCGACTCCGTGTGTCCGGCTCTGAATTTATTAATTATTTCCAAACTTTCACGTACCATTCTCGTACTTTGGTTTATTTTCTTCAGAATGTTCCTTCACGTCTTCAGCTAATACTTCGGATGTAATGCTTTTGAAGAACGCTGCATTGCCTCTCGTGGCGCGTGTCTGCCGGAAAGGAATGCAATTGGCCCTGCGGCGAGCGCGGTGATGAACGCGGGCGGGGTGGGGGGTGGGGGGTGGAGCTGCATCTGCGCGGCGCGGGGGATTCATCAGGAGCGCGGTTGCGAACGGCGGAAACGTCACCGGCGCCGCCGCTGCGAGGGCGGAGGAGAAATTGGGCGGGTGGAGGGAGGGGGAGGGGGCGGCGACGGCGGCACAGCACTAGAGGGCGCAGCGGCCGTAGGGAGAATGCGCCAACGGGACGTGGGGACAATGGAACCATACGGCGGAAAGTACACCCAACATCTATGAGGATAGAAAGCTGTCAGGATTGTTCGGGCTATGATGACGGAGTGTAAAGAAGGCAGATGATTGATTGATTGATTGATTGATTGCTTCATTCATTCATTCACTCACTCACTCATTCACTCATCACTCATTCACTCATTCACTCATCACTCAATCATTCATTCACTCATCACTCAATCATTCATTCACTCATCACTCAATCATTCATTCACTCATCACTCAATCATTCATTCACTCATCACTCAATCATTCATTCACTCATCACTCAATCATTCATTCACTCATCACTCAATCATTCATTCACTCATCACTCAATCATTCATTCACTCATCACTCAATCATTCATTCACTCATCACTCATTCATTCGTTCACTCATCACTCATTCATTCGTTCACTCATCACTCATTCATTCACTCATCACTCACTCATTCATTCACTCATCACTCACTCATTCATTCACTCACTCATTCAATCAATCATCACTCACTCACTCATTCATTCATTCACCGCAGAAGCCCTAACATCGCTCCTGGACGAAGAACGGAGACAACGTTGGCATGAGCTGGTGGAAAGCCTGGATTTCTCGCACTCTAGCCGAAAGACCTGGAATCTATTGCGGAAACTCGGAGGCGCACATCTACCTCAAAAGAATGCGAGTAAGATGAATCCAGTGAAGATAAGTGCATCCCTCGCTCGAAGAGCAAGAATCAGCGTTTCAAAAAGGCAAAGGATGAAAATTCAGGCATTAATGAGGGACGCTGAGAAGAACTGCTCTGAGAATACCCAGTTGTCTGAGCAGATATCCGTAGAAGAGGTGAATAAAGGAATCCTACAAATGCAGCAAGGGAAAGCTGCCGGCCCGGACGATATCCCGCCAGAATTTCTGAAAAACCTTGGGCTCAGAGGAATAAAGTGGCTGGCGGACCTCTTTACTAATATCCTTGAGACTAGTATGGTGCCTGAGATATGGAAAGAGGCAAGAATCATAGCTATCTTAAAGCCAGGAAAAGAGGGGAATGAGACTGTAGATTATAGACCGATTTCCCTCCTTTGTACTACGTACAAGCTCTTTGAGAGAATCCTGTTGACAAGATTAGGACCTATATTGGATAAGGAAATACCCATGGAACAAGCTGGCTTTCGTGCAAATAGAAGCTGCTGTGATCAGGTTCTTTCACTGACTACATTTATCGAAAATGGTTTCCAAAATAGGAACAAGACAGGAGTCGTACTGCTCGACCTATCAGCGGCCTATGACACTGTATGGCTGGATGGTTTGTTCTTCAAACTGACAAGAACTATAAAGTGCTTAAAAATAACTAGACTTCTGAAAAATATGTTGTCAGGAAGGAAGTTTCGGGTAATATCACAAGGAAAAGCTTGTCAACCACGGTTTTTGCGAAACGGACTACCACAAGGATCGGTAATGTCTCCGTGTTTATTTAATCTCTATATAGCAGATCTTCCGGAGCTGAAAGCAAAAAAGTTTGCGTATGCTGACGACCTTGCGGTAGCTCTCCAACGTAAGACTTTTGAGCAATTGGAAAAAGATTTAAACCCGGACCTGACGAGACTACAGCATTACTATCGGAGATGGCACTTGATGGCTAACCCACACAAAACTGTATGTACGGTAATGCATCTCAATAACAAAGAGGCTAAGAGAGAGATGAAATTGAAGTTCTGCGGCCGGAACATAAAACATGAAAGAGCACCAAAATATCTAGGAGTTAAACTCGATCGAAGTCTTACCTACAGAAAGCACCTGGTGGCGACAAGTCAAAAAATGAAGACCCGAAACAACCTTATTTCGAAATTGGCAGGTACCTCGTGGGGAAGTTCTGCTGCTTCTCTCCGTACATCCGCGCTGGCGCTGGTCTATTCCGTTGCGGAGTATTGTGCCCCAGTATGGAAGAACAGCGTACATGCCAAAAAAGTGGACGTCCAGCTAAACGAGGCCATGAGGCTGATTAGCGGAACGCTGAAAGCAGCCCCTGTCCACTGGCTTCCTGTGTTAACTAATATACAGCCACCATATATCCGCAGAGAACAAGCCGCATCTAAAGAAAGATCGAAAATAGAAGCCAATCCCAAACTCCCAATACATGAGTATGTGTATGGAAACAATCGTCTCAAATCGAGGCGACCCTTTTGCATGAACCCAAGAGACCTGTACGACTCCTCTGGAGAATGGAAAAGAATATGGAAGGAGACGAAGGTTAGGAATTGGACCCTCATAGATGACCCCACTAAGCGGGTTCCAGGTTTCAACCTGAAGAGGCGCCAGTGGACAACGTTAAATCGACTCCGGACTGGATTTGGAAGATGCAAAGAGCAGCTAAGGAAATGGGGATATAGTGAGGACGGTGAGTGTGAGTGTGGACTACCCCAGACCATGGACCACATTATTCAGTGCCCGATTTATGGATTTGAAAATGGTAATCTTGAATCACTTCATAACTTAAGCGACGCGGGAGCCGAATGGCTGAGAGACCTAAAAGTGTGTTTGTAGTACTATATTACTATATTATTTTATTGTTATGTTTTATTTCTTGCATGAAGTGACTGTGTATGATTCGTGTAAGCTTCTGGCAAATCGAACGAATAAATAAATAATTCATTCATTATTGATCATCATTGAGTTCGGGCGCGTCAACAGCTAAGGCCATGAGTCCCGTAAGAGTTGAGAGTTTTATCGCGGGAGTTGGTGATATTTCCCCGCTGGATGGCGAGATGCACCGTCGAATTACCCGTCTGCTTGAGGGGTTTCCCCAAACCAGTTATCTCCCACCAGCGGGGCACCGGGAATCCGATGACATGTAGGAGTGGGCGGTGTGGTGGGAGTGACAAGGTGGCAACATTCCAGAACGGTGGGAGTGGCAGGTGACGGATAGTTGGCGCGCGATGGGCGGTTGGCGGAGAGAGCGGCGATGAGGGCGGAGTTGAGTTCAGCGATGAGGCGGGGTGGGGGTGGGGGGTGGTCTGCCAAGACAGTTGCATCCGTTCACGACGGAGACGCCGCGGAGGGAACATGGCGGTAATGGCGCTACTGAGAGTAAACGTCGCGACCACAGCCACCGAGGGCTCTAGTGGCCGAGTGCTGCGGCGGAAGACGTCACGCCGGAGATAGAGGACTCGATTCAGGGGGAGGGACACCGCTCGCCGCGACATTACCGCCAGGGCGAACATGCTCGCGGTTGCGTCACATACGTACCCAATGATGGGAGCGCTGATAAGGGGACGCAGACCAAAATGGAGATTAGAGGAGAGGGAGACAATTACGAGAACGAGGCCAAAGGCAAATCACGGGGACAAAGGTAAAAATGTGAACAAAGTGAAGAATGAGGGCGAAGCCACAAAAGATGAATCCAAGAACGATAAAGACAAAAAAGAGCACAAAGGCAAAATCGAGAAACACGAAAAAACGAGAATGAGGTGGAACTACGAGGAGGGCGATAAAAATGTTTACAATGGCAAAAACGAGGACAGAGGCAAGTCACGAGAACAAAAGCAAATTACGAGGACAAAGGCAAAAATGTGAACAAAGTGAAGAATGAGGGCGAACCTACGAAAGAGGAATAATCTAAGAAATAAAACGAGAAAGAGCACAAAAGCAAAATCGAGAACGACGCAAAAAACGAGAATAGCGACGAGAATGTGTACAATGGCAAAAACGAGGACGAAGGCAAGAGTGAGTTGTGCAAGCAGATACAGAAGCTGCAGACTTCTCCAAGATGAGATGAAGGCAGGTGGCATGGATGAGGTAGTTGCGTGAGAGTTTCCTTAGTCGAGCAATGGCAGAAAAAGCGAACACACTTTCAGACAAGGGCTATGCAAATGATAGCTCAGTTGCCAAATATGGCCCGTTGCATTTTTTAAGGGCTATAAAATAATTTGTGTATTTGAAAATTTATTTTAAATGTAAGAATTCCCGTTTTCTATTCCCGGTTTTTGTTCTTTGCTGTCGTAATTATATTCTGGCAACACGTACTGTACTAAGGTTTACCCTTATCCTCTGGTGGATATGTAACATGGCAACGTGTACATTCAGCATATTAATGTAAACGCCAGAAAAGAGAACGAACAATCTGGTTCGTAGACGGAACGAAGTGTAAATTAGATGTTAATTAGAATGACCTCGTGAATCTATTGCATGTCTCATCTTTAAAAACAATTTTATTTTAAATTGATGTATAGACTCCCCATTCTGGTCCTCTTCAGAAATTAATTTAGAGCAGATTCCTAATCTGTTTATTCTGGGCAAACTTTTCGGATTTTCTCCATTCTCTTTCCATCTGCTATCTATCGGCACCTAAACTACATTTTCTCAATTTTTTGTTCCTCTAAGAGTTGAAGAATTCTAAAATATTTGAAAAGAATGATAGAAGTAAGAGACACCTCTGTTTTATAATGGAGCATTTTTTCATTGTACTTTTTTACAACGGAACTTTTTTATAATGGAGTCTTTTTCAAAACACGTCGTTTGAGCGTTTATTTTTTTAAGTTTTCTTTTTAATACTTTGCGTATATTTGATTTTAAATGCGCAAAAATTTATATTTTCAAAAAATTTATTGAAGGTGAGATTGTGAATAACAAATGTCATTTGAAGAAAATATCTCCATCTTTAATATTGTAGTTGTAGGAAGGCACCGAAAAGATTTCAAATATTTGTAATATTCGAATAAGCAAGAATAACAGTGACATGTGTCATCTTTATAGCTGTATTTTACTGCATTCTTATAAAAAATTTACCGACAAATTTGAAGCAATTTTTTCAAAAATGTTGAACATGTCCCAGGGGATTTATGTGAAGTACTCCCAAAAATTTAAAGAATTCTTTTCCAAATCACCAGGCCTTTCGTCTAGTCAGATTGAACGGGAAATATACTTTTTTCACAAACAACCTACAAATAGATCAGGCGTGGTCAGCCGGCCGGTTAGTGTTCTTGGACAGACGGACAAACGGCCGGCTGTCCAACCAAAATAGCCGCACAGCCATTTAAAAAAACACCAGTAAAAAAGAGAAAGGGAGGAGAAAGAAAGAAAGAAAGGAGGAAAGAGTGTGGAACAGTGTGAGAGATAGAGAAAAGGGGTCACAAATCCATTCCCACCATCACGAGACTTCTTTGTGCCGATTGTGAATATTCCGCCACCGCATCATTTTCTCGCGTGCGAACAATTAAGAAGGTAGCAATGGAGTCAAATGTACAATCGACGTGAGGCAGCTTCGTTACGTTTGACGTACTCTCGCGTTGAGTTAGCTTTCTGCGTCCAATCAATAAACTTATCCCTTCTGGAACTTATCGCTCCTCTTCAATATGCATGTGATATCATTTAGGTAAAACTCTAACAATAACAACTTCAGGGAAGATTTGATAAAACCCCAAAAGTAACGAGACCTTGAGATGGAAATTTCCCAAGTGGAAACGGAGGACGTAAAATAGCCGATTGGTCTCTGATGAATGAATTCATGAATACAATTTTGTGTATAAAACAAGAATACAATTTGTGTATAGAACGTGAAGTGCTATTATTTAAAACACATTAAGAGATATACCAACCACCACGTTTGGTAAGTGGTACTTCAGCTGCAGCTGATTTATTTATGAGCGTTACAAACGGTCGCGGGCCTTTCATATGCATACGCTGTTGCGGGAACATAAGATTCAAGAAACATTGGTGATCCTCCAGAACAGGAACACTGCCCCTTTGTCCCCTGTCAAGTCGGCGTTTGCCGACCCCTGCCCCGAGACAGAAGTGGTAGGCGGAGCCAGTGCGGCCGCGGAGCGCGAGCACGCAAGACAGGACATGTAATTTCCCAGGCGCAGTCGTTAAGCGCCGTGCGTCGCCCAGCCCCTGCAGCAGCGGGTGCGGGGGTGGGGGTGGGGCTGTGTGGAAACGGAGGGCGTGACAGGGGAGGCAGCGGGGTTAGCGGCGGGAGAGGTCCGGAGTGCGGGGCAGAAAACCAGCAGGTGCAGGTGATGGTGAGGGAGGAGACGGGATCGGGGTGGGGTGACTTGTGGGGTGACTTGTGGGGTGACTTTTGGGGTGACTTTTGGGGTGACTTTTGGGGTGACTTTTGGGGTGACTTTTGGGGTGACTTTTGGGGTGACTTTTGGGGTGACTTTTGGGGTGACTTTTGGGGTGACTTTTGGGGTGACTTTTGGGGTGACTTTTGGGGTGACTTTTGGGGTGACTTTTGGGGTGACTTGTGGGGTGACTTGTGGGGTGACTTGTGGGGTGACTTGTAAGGTGACTTGTGGGGTGACTTGTGGGGTGACTTGTGGGGTGACTTGTGGGGTGACTTGTGGGGTGACTTGTGGGGTGACTTGTGGGGTGACTTGTGGGGTGACTTGTGGGGTGACTTGTGGGGTGACTTGTGGGGTGACTTGTGGGGTGACTTGTGGGGTGACTTGTGGGGTGACTTGTGGGGTGACTTGTGGGGTGACTTGTGGGGTGACTTGTGGGGTGACTTGTGGGGTGACTTGTGGGCTGCAACGGGAGGCAGAGTTGCGGTGAGGCGGCAGGGGGTCGGTTACGCGGTGGTGGGGACTGAGGAACTGCAATGAGATGAAGGAGAGAGAAACGGCAAGGTAGTGGTGATGGCGGAGTGAGGTAAAGGCATAGGTGGCAGCGAGGGTGACCGCAGGGTAGTGACGTTGACAGCGGCAGGTGCAGATTGTGCCGCGACTGCGGTGGTGGCGGGAACGGCGGCTTGGGTGGTAGCTTGGGTGGCGGCTTGGCTGGTAACGTGGGTAGCGGCTTGGGAGGTAACGTGGGTGGCGGCTTGGGAGGTAACGTGGGTGGCGGCTTGGGTGGTAACGTGGGTGGCGGCTTGGGCGGTAACGTGGGTGGCGGCTTGGGAGGTAACGTGGGTGGCGGCTTGGGAGGTAACGTGGGTGGCGGCTTGGGAGGTAACGTGGGTGGCGGCTTGGGTGGTGGCGAAGGGGAGGGGGAAACGGTGTGCGCTTAGGCGCCGCTGAAGACAGGGAGGGGTGGGAGAGCCAGAGCAATGGCAAGAGCGGTGTAGAGGAGCGAGAATGGCGCAGCGGAACGGGAGGGTTTTATTCCAGCCCGCTCACACACGCTCTTCCCCAGGTCGACTCCTAGTTTACGCAATGGCTCGCAGGCTGCGTTCAAGTGCCCGTGTCCAACGCACCCCGTTCAATTAGCGACTTTCACCTTTATGTAAAAAACAAAACTCGCAGACAAATACAATTTTGTAAGCAACAAAGATAAATATTCATGTTGTTTAAATGATAAGGTTAATAAACAACCTTAATTTATCTTGTTGAGGAGATGTACATGTAAAGAAAAAATGTTGGACAGCAAATGAGACAGATCATTACGACCACAAGTGTCACTGTATACATAGAACTTTTTTTTCCGTACATCATGGTTGTATTAATATGGCAGTGCTATTATCTTTTCGCATGTATCTCGCAAGCAACTGAATTTGACTGTTATATTTAAACAAATTTCAGGTGAACACTAAACTTATTTACAAGGTCTTAGCTGATGACACTATAGCCAATGAAATCTTTAGCGCGCATGCGGAGTTGTAGAGACGTATAGTATAACTATTTGTAGAGATGGCAATGGTAAAATATTGCAAAAATTTAACATATTGCAAGAAAC
Organism: Gryllus longicercus; assembly: GCA_038098605.1. Taxonomy (NCBI): domain Eukaryota; kingdom Metazoa; phylum Arthropoda; class Insecta; order Orthoptera; family Gryllidae; genus Gryllus; species Gryllus longicercus. Next base: position 1,393,921 of record JAZDUA010000169.1, on the reverse strand, counting down.
AAATTGAATAAAGAAGTATCCAGTTAGCAATAGAAATCACTCATGATGAAAATTTTACATTCAGAATAAGAGAGGTAATATACAGAGTTAATTGTAAGTAATAATTAATTTCAATATAACTCTTAATTGAACATGTAAAATAATCTGTTTAAACAACCCAGGTCTAGAAAACGGTAAGAAAGTGTTCCAGCTTTTATCAGGCCTGGGCTCTCTTATCAGGCAGAGAAGGTAGCCAATTCAATTTAACCTACTGACATTTTACTCACTATTCAAATACACCAGACGTAACGTTGGGATTACATCGCACGCAGAAATGTTTCAATAGAAAAATACTTCATATTCAGCATTTGTAAAATCGAAAACTAAAAAACTTGTTTAATAACGTTCTCATTCTTCAAAACTTGTGAATTGAGGAAGGTTTACAAATCCTGGAACAATACAATCACTATTCTGTGCGCTGCGTGGAGATAGATTTCGGAAAAGAGTTGGAGTCGGAACTCGGAAACGAGGCTTGGCCACGAAGGAAATGGGAGAGAGACATCGTTGCAATGGGGGCTTGCTTACGATGCGCTTACGTACGATATTCAGTGGCAGTTGGTGGGGGTGAGCTACGGGACTGCAGCCCCCCCCCACTCCTTATCAGAATTATTTAAGTTCTCTTCGATATTAAAATAAACTATGCAAAATAGTATCTCTTTCAATTACATGACCGATGTAGCCCGCTGTTAGTGCGTGTGGAACTTGCGAAAACCTTCCGCTGTGTTCTCCTGCGATTCAATTTATCTCCCTGGAACTGCAAGTCCCTGGTGCATGCATCGCAATACGGGCATAGTTGATTTCGCTTCCCCCGCTGTTTATGCTTCTCAATATTGAGACTCCAAGGTCTGCAGGAAATGCAGTCCCATCCTCCGTCTTGCGCGAAGTTTATAAGATTTTTAAAGCTCTGAGGGACGTACGATATAGTTAAGGTGCCGTATTACGTATTTTTCTGTTTTTTACTCTCTCACTACGGAGTAGAGACAAAGTTATGCAATGCTGCGCGTAATAACGGCGATTTTTTGGCAGATAAAATCTTATTACAAGGTCCTGATAGCGAAAACGTGGATACATTCAGTTGCTAAATTTAGAAATAAAATTCTCTAACACGTAGTGTAGCCAGAATTCAGGTTATGTGGGTATTTATACCGAAAACTCGAATGACGGCAAAACGTTTATCAGTCCGTCTGTCTGTCCTTCTGTGAACAACGCGAACGGCAAACCGTCCAGCCGATTTTCTCCGATTGATATTCCTCAATCGGTCTGACTAATGTCGCGGCCACTTGAATTTGAAACAGCGCGCGCCATGTAACGGTTAGAGTATCGGACTGTTATACCCAAGTTGGCGGGTTCAACCCCGATCGAAGCAGTGGATTTTTAAGGGCTAAAAAAATACTTCGGAAGGGAAGTAAAGCCGGCTGTCCCATGTTAATAGATTTACCTGCATATAAAAGATCCTCAAGCCTAAATGACGCCTCTAAGCTAAATTCAAATTGCTTGTTTCTCGCCCAAGAAATACCTCCTTTCTCTGCTAGTGGGTGAAATTTGCGTGGTCAGACGAAAGAGCATGGCCTGAGTCTCGCCACGTAAAATAAGGCATTAATTCAATTCAAACATATATTTTAATTTTGGGGGTACTTCTCATGAAGCCTCTAAGACATTCTCAATTTTTTTCAAAAAATAGCTCCATCATTTTTATTACATTATTGATTATTGGATAGTGTAAAAGACATAATACAATGGTGCAGGTCTCAATATCGTTGAAAACCGTAATTTTTCGGAAATTACGAAAGTTCAAAATGTTTTCGGAATCTTTCTAGAATTAAAATATTGATGATAGAGATTTTTTCCTTAGTGAAATCTCTTCCTTAAAGATAGATTTTCAAATAAGGTAATGTGCAATTTTACAAAAACGTGAGTACTTTTTCACGTAATTTTGCTTTAAAGTACGACCAAGAAAGTACGTACTGTTTTAGCACAACTAGTTCGTGTTTAGAACGGTCACGAATAATAATTCTATTCAACATTTAAAAACTGTGAAATTTAGATTCTTAACTCTTCGAGAAAAGCGCGATAGAAAGGCTGGCTGGCATTTTATATTTTTGCATGCAGACCCCCCCTCCCATTAACGAAAGGCAGCAACCGCCACTGATTGGTGGACGAGAAGAGGAGACGGAATGCGAAGCCAAAACGAACAACAGGCGCGACTCGTGAACGAATGCAGAACTCTCATGACGTGTGTGTACATAGTGTGTACATGAAAATGTATAAGGCGCAATTTGGACTTTTAGATACCTCCTCGTGTAATTAAGATATTGTAATTCAATAGTGCGTAAATGTTTATTTGAACTTAATTTCGTTCATTGAGTGAATGCTTTACTTATTTTTCAATTATATGTTTCATGCTCAACTGTTGATCTGACCTTTATAGTGAACGCCAGTGCCATAGATAAATGAGTCTCTCTTAATAACGAAAAACTGTACCGTAACAAGTTATTTCTGGATTTGTTAAAGAAGTACATTTTATCTTCTGAAAACGCGTGGAACTTTAACTCGTAGTTGCACGTGGTGGGGCGAGAAGTGAATTCAGGCGGTGGGAGTTTCTGGTAGAAGGTGCGCTGAAAGCAAGATTACTAAAGTAATTTGTAAACTCACGTGTAGGAACTTTAGTCAAATTTCTAGAGTGTGAAGATTTACTCTAACACGTGAGGATTCTAATTGTACCGTTGAACGTCTGCAAAGAAGGCGTTCGTATGATTCAATTGTGATAGCGTAGACAAAATGGGTGGTGCAAAGCAGAAGAGAAATCAGAAAGTGTAGATAACTGAAAAATGCATTACTTTCATGGGCGTATGTGCGGGGAATGCCATGCCATATCATTAATATTGCAGAAGGGCAGTACTATTATGCGACCCTTCATGATGCCTACTTAGTGGAGGCTCGTGATGCCATTACGGTGCGCAACGTCTCTCTTCTCTTTCCCTTCCTCCCCCTCTCCAATACACACATATGTAAAGACATACATTACATGCAAACATATATATTCATTACATATATAAATAATGACAATTAAACACAAAGCATCTTATGAAGTCGTATAGCATGCACAACGGTATTTTCATCAGCAATGATCCCCTACGAAATATTTACTACTAGAGTCGAATTACCGAATACCTACTCAGCACGGTCCGGAACCGTATTTTCACGGGTCTTAAGAGTGCTACTGTACACGTTGCTTTAAAACATTTTTACTCGCACTTTCGCTATAGAGTTTTTTTCCCCATAAGCTCACTGCACAATTTTTAAGCTAAAATACAAGTTACCGAAAACTCAAAACAATCTAGATAATTTACCGTCTACACTGTGTGACGAAGTCAATTCAATGTTACTTTTTAGCAAATTTTTCTTCACGCTTGACAGAAAAATGAACACTCAAATTTCGGTTTCTCAAAACACATTAAAAAAGTAGCCAACTACATACGTTTACAAAATGCATTCCGGTTGTCATTATTCGAAAGAAATTTGTAATTGCAACTCACGTCAAAATATAAGAGAAAGTGCATTGAAGATTAAATTAACACAATTCTTATAAATGCAACACAACGCAGCAATGCATTCGTGTTTCGCGCGCTAGCGAAGAACTGTTTTGGAAACGCGCTAGCGAAGAACTTTTTTTATTGGAAGGGATGAAAGTTCTTTTCAGTCGGGAGATTTCACACTTCCTTCCTTCAATGTCAAACCTACTTCTCCTACAAACTTGTGCTAGCTGGGAGTTATATCTTTGAGACATGTCAAGGCACTCGCCGAGATCGCCACTCGGCAGAAGCTGTGGCGATGTCACACTCAACTGAATGCTCCTTCTATCCACAAAGCCAGTGATGTACCTCTTACCCCTCCAGCCCCGCGGCAGCCTATGACGTATTTACTAGGCTGTCCGGGTGACGCCGCGTCCATGGCGAAGGTGCCGACGTTTCGGTCGCCATTCTGCGACCTTCCTCAGGGCGTATTGCTACGCCCTGATAGCAATACGCCCTGAGGAAAGTCGCAGAATGGCGACCGAAACGTCGGCACCTTCGCCATGGACGCTGCGTCACCCGGACAGCCTAGTAAATACTGACTCCGGCCGCGGAAGCCTACGCTCTCAGCCTATGACGTGCTTTACTCGTTCGCGATTCCCGAGTGTGCGCCGGCTGGCTTCCACGAAGGGCACTGGCGGCGCTGCTTCCGGACAGCGCGTGTTTTGAAATTCCGTGGTTCGGAAACACTTTGAGAGGACTTGTATTCCACTCCTTTTTAGAGATGCGTAAACGAAAATAAACCGAATTAATTTGGGTGCGCTCATGCGAATGTGCAAATAGGCACGGTCAACCGCTGTGCTTTCTGAAAGTGTTCACATGAGAGGAACCAAATAGAACGCAGCCGTTGCATCAAGAGGTGGCCGGGAGAAGAATGTTCTCTGAGGGCATGCGAACTGTTGGATAGTGTCGGCAGGAGACACGGCGGGACCCGACGTCATTCGTCTAGTACGCGCAATTGCTGCATGTGCGCGGTACCACACTGCACTCTTTGTAGTGGCAGGGAAGGATTAATCTCCAGGGTTATCACTGGATAACCTGGCAATGATCAACGTATTGAGATTTTATATAATGTTTGATTGATGTGAGGCCGAGACGAGTTTCTCCTAACGAACTACAACAATATTTAAGTAGTGAGAATTAAGGAATTAGATTAGGCGACACTTATTTACCATGAACTGGACGTATACCACAGATACGGATCGTTTTACGCTAGAGCGATTTCTGTGTATTTTGGAGGGAAATATTTGTTGAAAAAGGGTGTATAATTGTCTTGTATGCACAATGCAATGCAAAGATACTACTAGGAAAAATTAATTATTAAGTTTTAGTTTCAGAAATTAAGAATATGTTTGCTTCAAGCGAAGTGTGAAATATTAATTGAAATATTTTCTGAACTTCATTAATGATCAATCATTTGTGAATCCAGTTGGTATGTGAAAGAAAACTAGAGTTCCGGTTATGCTAGGGAATAACTTTTTCTGACATGTTTAAAGAATAGATAAGTTTTGGTAACGATTAGAGGAATATTTATTCATTTTGATGTGCGATGTAGAGAGTACAGCTGCGTTTGTGTTGTCTCTTTTAGTGAATTAAATGTGTTGTTTAGTTGACGCAAAAGTATTTTTGTATGTTTGAGAGAGAATGTGGAAAGGACCATTAGCACTTCTACCCCGCAGGGAATATAACTGTGTCGTTTTCGGAGCGTACATTCCGTTGGTGCACATACCCACTCCCAGCAGCATCCGTGCAGCAGCTGCGGCGGCGGCGACGGACCGTCGGCGCTAAGTGTGTGTACTCACATTGCATTTGAAACAATCTTCGAACTTCAATTGCTCGGTATCTTCGCTTCGACAAATATAACTTCACGATGCAAAATACCCTTGTTTTGTATTGTAATTGATCCTCAAAATGACAGCAGATAAGCATAAGTTCATTGCTATCAATTTTATTATATTATTAAAATTTAATATATCTATAGAACAAGTCAATAAGATCAACTGATAACACATTTAAAGCCAACTACCAATAATTTAAAGAAAAAAATCAAGAAATTTGGTTGAGTTGAAAGATCAAGTTCCTTTCTGAACAAAAAGTTTTAGTGCATTATGAATGCACAGAAAATATCACAGAACGCAAGAAACCATGATGTTCTATGTCTCTCCGGACTTTTTCACCCGTCGTAAATACTTCCCGAGAAACACGCTTATGCAGCACATTGCCTATACGAAACTATTTTAGCCTACCTGATCCAAAAGCATAACCCAATGCGTGATACGGCATCTGAAGACTGTAAAGAACATTTTACATGAAAGCAAAGAAATGGATTGGACTTATTCCCACTACAAAACTTCTTCACGAAATAAATTAGGACGAGATTTTTTTTTTTCAATTTTGACGCCATCTCGTCCGATTTTTCTCTAAAAAGTTTTTTTTTTTAATGTGAACATTCCATAATTTACATCTTTGACTACTGGTTGTAGTCAGTAAAACAAACTACTTCTAGGTTCTATAATTATTATAACTTCCACAGTAGTCAATCACCTACCCCTTAATAAAGAACATTTTGAAGCTTAATGATTTTTTAGATATCAAATTATTACAATGTACTTACTATGATGCAGCTCAATGTTATGAAAATATTTTACCCATAATTATACGCAATCCTGGAAGTATTGTATAAATGTTTAGTTTAGTAATCAAATTTATGAGCTTAATACTAACTGAATGTCGTCTTGGCGTTTTAAACTCTTCTAAACATATTTTCATATGTGGAAAATTTCTACTACGCAAAATCTAAAATACAGGTTAACGTGGGGAAAGACTCCGCACATTTTTAAATGTCTTTTCTGTCGTGTAATTGGTATATTGATTCGTTTTTTCCAATAAGCTATGCTTAATGTATGGAGAATTAAGTTCGGACTTCTGGGACCAAAGGAAGTCCAATGTTCGGACTTTTGCATGAACATTAAACTTTAGATATATAAGTGGGTAGTACTTTCAATATCGGGCGTATTTCGAAAAAATAATTTATTAAAAACAACACTAAGTAATAAAAAAATCAAAAACTGTGCATTCCAAACTCTTCTTGTCTGATATTCTTTCGCGTCACTGCTACTGCCCATCCCACAAGATGATGTTGGAGAACGTAACCCGAATGCATCGAAGAGAGACGTTCTGAAGTGTTCATACTTTCAGTGAATGGTCAGACAGTTAATTAAAGACATGTGCAAAGTCCTGTAACATGCCATTCCCACAATATATAATTTTGTAGATGAAATTATCCTACGAAAGGGGATTACTCCATTATCCATTTGCACTATCTTATATGCTACACCCAACAAAATTATCCTATAAAACTACACTGAAAGATCGCAACATGGACGATCAACCTCTGAAAACCGTAAATAGTGGTGTCAGGACAATGCAATCTCCGTGGATGAAGCACGTAGGTGGTTCGCGCGGCCATCGCTACATTACTACGCTAAAAAATCACTTTTTGAGGTATTTCTTAGAATCTTCTGGATGGACCCAAAAACAAATCATCAGTTCCCCACCAGGAGACCGAGACGCTTCGAATAATACTGTGTCTCGATTGGTGGACGGAAAAGGGTCTAACTATTCGATGATCCGAATATTATTGAATTCACTAATCTTTAGAAAGATCCACTAAAACTAAACTCGGTGACGCCATCACCCAGAGCAAACAAGCCTTCGCTAAAATTTCATACGTACACGCTTTGTTTTCCTCTGAATTAGTTTATAGATATATAATTGATTTAAAATCATGTGAACTTTATTTTTATTCGACTTACTTCACTGTATATTTCTACGCAATTATAAAGTTATGGAACAGTGATGATGTATAATAATCAATTTTTAATCACGGTTCAAAGTGACTAGTTTTCTTTGAACTAATTATAGAAAAAATTGTTTATAAATTACTTATGCATAAAAAATTACATTTTCCACTCATTTAATGCTTCGAGCAGGCGTAAAACCATTAAGGTTGTAAAGCAAGCAAATATACTATTAGTAATAACATTTTTGTTTATTGCAAGGTGAAATTTTTACTTTACAGAAATTGTCGGCGTGTCGTGCGAATCCAAGTAACTCGTCCCAAAACATTTGGAAGTGCCTCTACGCGAGCCGCTGGGCGTCGCAATATTTGAACACCCTGTAGGCGATGGCGGCCACGGCGACGTACGCGCAGTACAGCAGCATGCAGAGGCGCAGGCGGGTGACGATGGCGAGGGCGGGGGCGGGGGTGGGGGTGGGAGCGGGGGCGGCGGGGAGGAGGCCGGACACCCCCGACGCCATCCCGAACGACACCTCCGAGTACAGCAGCGCGACGAGAGCGAGTGCCAACTGGACCTTGAGGTACACCACGAAGCGGCTCACGCGCGAGCTGGCCCAGGCGAGGACCGCGGGCGGCACTTGGCGACGACGGGTTTCCTGATTCGACACAACGTTTGGTATCGTACAAAAGCAAACAAATAGAATTATCGGTACGTCTATGTTATTGTACCATAAGAATATCGATCCGTTTGTTAAATATTCTCATATTGATTAGAATATTAAATGCATTTTACGTAATAACAAATAATATTTTTAAACATATGTAAAAAACTGTATTTTTATATATTTATTTACAAAAAAAGACAATTATTATTCCTTCGTCGGAGGATCAACAACTATAATGCTTCGTCTTCATTTTTTTCTTCCCTCCTCTTAAGAAACATGGCACTTACATTCGGCACAAGCGGTGCGGCGCGCTCGCCCACGCGCAATGTACGCGCCATGGCTGCTGGGGCGAGGCGGGATGGGGTGGGGAATGACTGGCTCCTCCCGTCCACCCGCCTCGGCGCAGGGACCGACGCCCCTCTAGGCGACCGCGCGGACCCATTGTAGCCTCTATTCTTGCACAACAATTACGATGGCGATTGTTTTTATTGATGTGAGTTCTCAGCGGAAGCCTCGAATCCCGGGATATCCTAGATTTGAGTTACGACAGTGGCATACATTCGAAGCCAGCGTTGTTGTTGTAGGGGGCATTAATGAAAAGCTAGCAGCACCCAAACAACGAAAGTAACAAAACAATGTACGAAAACAGTGGATCATTTTAGGATAAATAAATAAGTTCCCAATCATATCTTTCATTTTCTAAAACTGACGAGTGCTACTATCATTAGAATCAGGCTGGTACGTGTATACGCTCAAAAACCAAGCTTAAGGAAGCCATCTTTAATATGGTACAAAATTAAATGTTACGTGTAGGTTCCAGAAAAAAGTTATTTCATTCAGAAATTTCAAGAAATCAGAGCTGAGCCTATTATAATAATATGTTGGACTAAGCTGGGCAGTGGTATTGTCTAACTATACAAAAATTAAAGTAAGTATTGCCTCTGTGTGACCTAACGCAAAATTAAAGGATAATTTTAACTTATTGTATTATTTATCTCAATTTATTGCCCCGAGAAATACTAATGAATACGAATGGAGAAAAAGACATTGAAGGAAATTCACTTCTACTTTTCTCATATTCCTACTCAGCAAAAGAAAGTAATGAAATGCTGCAAGAAAACAGAAATCCAGAAGGTAGTTTGTTAGAAAACCACATTTTGTGGAAACTTGATGGTAACAGGGAAATATCTCTTGCTTTTATTTTATGTTTATTACTTTCTCGTATTAGTAGTAATCTGAACCAACATTATGAAGCCTCCTTGTCTATCCGTCCTTTTTTCCATTTTTCGGCCCGTCCGTCCATCCGAACGACACTAGAGCCTAAACAGCACTTAGGAGTTTCAGCCAAATGAATATACCATGACTCCCTGATCTCTTAATTTGTGGGTGGTACATTACAGAAAGCCCTTAGGTCATTTTCGAAATTTCATGAAAGTTGTATACATATATTTGTAAATATGTTGCTTCAATAGAGCGAAGTATGTAGGCATATAAAAATAGTATAGATTCAATTTAAAAAAAGTCTCTAAATTTTCCAAAATTGAACAAAATGTTAACACTTTCTCCGACGCCTCCTTACAAATTTCTTATTGAATATTGACATTTTTCTTGAATTCTCTTCTTCAAAATATTTCGTGCAATATTTTGGAATTGTTAGTAATTTTAGTGCAACCGAGTAAAATCGTGACCATATTTTAAAAAATACGTTCAGCTTAATATCTTTTTAATAATGCCTTCATTTTTCTTTAACTTTCAAGCTATGGAACTGGAATGAATACCCTCATTGGTTCTTGAATAAGTCTTAAAGGCGGAAATTCACACAGTAACCGAAATGAGTTACGCTGTAGCTGGGAGCAAGAAGTGTGTGAGGCGAGCGTCAGGGGATTTTAACGTTTAAATTGCGCGACTTCCAAGTCAACACCCTCGAGGCAGGCGAGAGACAAATTACTTGCTCCTCTCTTGCACTTTCCTTGCTACTCAGAAGTTAACCAGTGCTGTGAGAGAATTTGAGTATATACGTTCATGTGTCATGGGTTTCTATCTTTGCAGTTTATATGGGTTTTAAAAATTTCCGTTTAGAAGGTTTTTCAAGTTTTCATCTGGTAAAAGTGTTAAGACTCCTTTATCGAAACAAATAAAAAGTACTCATTAATGTTTTTGAAGTGACATTGTACAATAAAATACTTAGATTTGTTACGGGTAAACCTTCTCCTGAATGCCCTTGAACGTTACTTCAGTGCAGGAATATTGCTCAACACATCATACTATTTTAGAGAGATGTGAAATTCCTGTCGAAAATCTTATTCCTCCTCCATGACCGTATTAATAACTTCAGGACCCTTAGATAGAAAACACTTATTACATTTAAACAAAGAAAACATTTAACTTAAATATAAATGAAAATATAATTAAATTTGTTCAAAGAATTGGTTGCCCCGACAAGGTGAGGGGTTGCGACCAACAAGGTGACGGGACGGTGACAATTATATACAGTATAAAAATATAACTAGAACCTTTAAAATTACAAAATTAATAATTAATCAACTAATAAGCATTAATGCATTAACTACTTTGCAAATCTGAGTTAAATACTTGATTTTTTGTACCGTCAACACAATAGTTAACGGTATTGTAACTACAAATTAATGAATTATCATACATTTCCGTTGAGAACTAGGCACGGCACCCCATCCAGCGGGGAGCTAAGCACGTACACAATTTACATATGTATAAATCAATTAAATAAATGTGTAAGTAATATTATGAATAATGAAATTTTTTCCGAATTTTTGTGGTTCGAAGGTAGATGAGCAGGGCTATGTATACATATACATTAAGTGTGAGTGTGTTCGCGCGCACGTGTATGTTGTAACGAACAAATTAGTTCCTTTATACCTTATAAAAGTTTCAAAGGAGCAAAGGAAAATAACAGGTTCACACCAATTATAATATTACAATATTATTTTCTTTTGTTTTAATTTTCTAGACAACTTTTTAACTGATACCTTAATGAATTAAAATTAAATAAGTAAGAATATTACTAATTTCATTAAAAAAAATTTCAAAACCGTTTATTTTCAACAAAACCTTTTTCTATTCTGTTGCATCATTTATTTCGTTATCTATAATTTTGCAAACCCGAAAAGTATTTGCTCACACGTGCACTCAGAGACTAATTTTCAAAGCGAGTACAATATGGTTGGTAGAGGTTGCAAGTTAATAAGGTAAGCTATCTTGGAATTAGCTCTGAAACGTGCAATTTGCTTTGGAAGCCACAGAGAATATGTTCCATGCAGTAGTTCAATGAAACTCTCAGTGCATTTCGTACAGTTCGGTGGGCAACTAAGCTTCACACAAGGATATAAACTAATTGCTGAGATTTGCAAACTACAACAATGCGAGGAAACTCATTTCGCAGACAAATGATAAAGCCAATTAACTAACAAAATTGTATTCTAAATGAGCAGATTTTTGCATTCCGTAAACACTATTTTTTAGAGATTTTGAATCCAATTTATTTTAGGGAAATTAGATTTATTTAATAAATGAGCATTCAGCTACATCATGTTACCTCCCTCAACAAAATAGTAAATTTCACAAATTACATTCAGGATTGGTTATTACAAAGTTTTAAGGCATAATTTGTGCTCGTCAATCCATATAATTAAATATGTCGGTAAGTATTACGAGTTTCAAATTCAGTTAAACTCGCACCATAAAAATCGTGCATATAGTCAAAGTAAATTTGAAACAGTCAAAAGCACGGTCACATTTAAAAGCCGATTTAAGACTGCACGGCGTTGATGGATGAAGGCAGCCGCTAAATATGACAAATTCAATTTAACGAATAAAAAGAATATATCACAATACTAAAATTATCTATTAAAATTTTCAAAACAAACCTTAACACTGATATCTTACTCTGTTTATTTACATTCAAAAGTGTGAAGAAGTCATAAGGCCCCATACCGGAAGATGAGAATGATTTTAGACGCTCTTATTCGAGTCAAATCAATTATCAGAGTAGGTGGTTTCAACCCATTCAACCATCGAAAGAGATCTCTTCGATTGGAATGAAAGTGAAGACGGCGGTCCAGTGACGTACATTTATTGCATGAAATAATTTCTACCAGGATTTTATCAGTTATTGAACGCTTGTAAAAACCGCATCACCGCATCGGTTGCTGTAAAATGGCAACAGGTCAATCACTTTTTTCACGCTACATTAGCATAGCGAAATAAGCACAAGAAAATCAACATGATTGCGATCTCACACGAAGGTAGAAGTGGCGAAGAAGGAAAAAACTACATTGCTTTCTTCCATTGCCAGCACATTATGCAGTAATCCCCTTGGCCGCGCACACAAGGTTGTCCAGAGTCATTCCTTTTTATTGTCAAGTGTATGGTAATATTGTTTATCAACGAAGATGCACTAACAGCTGAATGGTGTTCCCATTCAAGTGATACGAGCCTCAAAAGAGTTCTTATGGATTCATAATATCACTACTTTTCAGCTGTAATAAAATAAAATTAATAAAATGTTTCAACATAACTGAAAATGTGAATTACAATTATTAACAATTTTGATGCGTTTAATCGAAATCATTTTTAACATATTTCGACCATTCATTACAAACTTTAAGTGGAACCTTTTTACGATGCCTTAACCGAATCAATCAAACAAATGAAAGTCGTTATTCGTGAATCACGCATTCAGTATCTAACGCTGATTAATTGGCTATAACATAAAATGAAATAAAAACTACTCTACACCGTTTTAGAAAAAAATATTTAATGGCACACGTTTGATATATTCTAATGAAACTTGTTTTACTAATAACTATAAAAGCTTTCCAAGCTGTATCATACATTACGAATATGTTTCGACCAGTGGCCTGTAGCAGGAAGAACAATTCACCATTTTGCCACATTTTATACAATCTATTAATACAAATAGAATAAAAATATAATGAAAATAAGTGAAATATTCTGATTATATTTCTTCCTATATGTCATAGCTTATTCATGGCCGTGACATATATGAGAACAACAAAAATAATAATAATAATAATAATAATAATAATAAAATAGTCTTCATTGATGATGATTCTCACAATCAGATGTAATGACATGACACCCTACGTAATATTTTTAAAGAAACACACGTTGGTGCGCCAATTTTATGTAATGGGCCGTACATTGAACCATGTCGGGGCACCAATTTTATGTAATGACCGCAGTCATTCGTAATATTAAAAGTACTGAGGCCAAGTAAGACAGGTAAGTTCAGAGGTTAGAGTGGTGGGTTGAGTGTGTTGTATGGTGTTGGCCTCACTCGAAATAATGCCTTTAGAGATCTCAGGAAGTTTGGTTAGTTCTGGGTCGGGGGATTACGCAAATTCTAGGTTATGAATTGCACACGCCCACATCCATACACATGTTGAAGACAACCGAATCGCCAAAATGACGATGTGTGTTTATTAACAAAAACAGAAAATTTACGAAATATGAATGGATGAATACCAGAACGGTATAAGTCACATTTTACAAATTCCGAAAAACCAGTTTATTTAATTCAATATTACTATAAAGTTGTGGTTCTTTGTTTTATCATTAAAACCATGGCATTTCAATGATTCATTAAAACCACGAAATTACATAGCAACTGAAATATAACCAAAAGTAAACACGTTTTTCTCAGAATTTATGAAATGTCACTTATACCGTTCTGGTTTTCCCCCATTAATGTATGCATTTACATAGCGCTTTGTAATGCTAGATGTTCGCTGGTGGGCGCATGCGAGCAGATTTATTACTCGGGTCCAAGCCTCTCTTCGGCTGCGGGCTACGATGGGCGGGGTTGGCTCCCAAAGGTTCCTTTGTTGACACGATGCCTAATTAATGTCGGGTGAGGGAGGCGTTAGGGTGAGTGGTTCTGTACGGTGAAATGGCTCCAATAGTGATTAATTTCGATATCTACCAAGCTATAACAGTATTAGTAAGTTATGAAAGGTGCACAGTATACTAGAGCTCAAACATCTGAAACTTCAGTACGCATGTTTCAGAATAATGAAATACGTCAATGTTAGTTTCAGGAGTCCAGCTACAGACGCCTGCTCTGAGTGCGTAGGTTGGCTAGTCTGATTGCTGCTGCTACATTAAACACCAATAATAAACTGATGACAAGACGTAGAGTCCCTGAAATGAAATGCAAACCGTTTTATAAAAATATAAAAATGCGCGAAGAAAAAACTCATAATAGACGTTTCTGTCAAGAAAATAGCTTCAGCTTTACTTTTACAGTTATTTCCCCTTACTATGTAATTACGTAGTAGGCGAGAAAGTAAAACTGAAGTTACGAGATAAATTTGTTTAAATTTTTCCTTGATTATGGAAAAGCAGGAGTTACATTCTTAATAATTCACGGGGTAAGGAGTAAGCGTTATTGAATGCTTTTATATGATTTCTACTTATAATAACTATTGTAAATGTTCTAAAATAGGATTGCAATGTGGCTTGGACGAACGAAGTTTCATTAAAATTTCGTCATAGAAGAGCATTTCATACTATTTGCACACGTACTTTAATTACCCCTGCACTGAAAGTGGAATAAATAATGTGCTGAAGATCTTTAATAGAAATGCTTGTAGAACAGACGGTGTCGAGAGATCCGATGACGCTTCCACCAATCGTCATCAATCATTGCCTTTCCATCTGTCGACGCGGAGGACACGCCTCGATAACGGACCTGGTTTCAGTATCGTTCGTTCTCGATAATGGCCATCACAGACTAGCATTCTCGGACACAACTCTCTCGTTGCCGAGAACGATCAGAAGAGGTGCTTTTGTGTCCGGCTCTAGTTGAAACAAAATAATGTCTTCCGACAATCCATCTCGTCATTATTTTCAGAACCTGACTAACGTGTATATGGCTCGCCACTTCATCAATATTAACTCATTGTTTATTCAGAATCAGTAGCTCATGAAGCAGGATTTCTTGTTCTTTTCTCTTCTTGCATTCTTGCTCGACCGCTTTTCAATCTTTTAGTACACCGATAAACTTTTCGCCAAGAAAGAAAACATTGCACTCACATTGAGCTGAAAATCGGTTTCTGTTTTTGATACATATTCCGATCACAGAAGACTGATTACAAAATCCTGTTTTTTGGTTTAACCAGAGTGTAGTGCAGCCGTGTTTTCATCGCAACAACTCAAGCAAACTTTAGATGATAAGAGTGAAAATTACCATAAGCAAAGTGGACGAAGGCATCTAAAGGGTGGTAAGAGTACATGCACGAAGCTGTAGAGCTGTGGATTCAATCTACAGACAATTAGAACAAAAGTGCAGACATTTATTGACTTACCTCGTAATACGCCTACCTATAATATTACTTAAATCTCTTCATTTCTTTACGAGATCGTACATAGACGTTTTTAAATGTCAGTGTGCTGGATCCACTGGATGTTAACTGTTTGTTTTGTTTTCTCAGTGAATCGGTATACCCCGTAAGAAACTAATTCTTTAGTAGAGTAACGCCGTTGGACAGAATCCAACGCCCAAGTGGTAGAGTGGTTGTGGACGCATTTCGCGTACGAGATGGACGGTTAAACCTCGCGAGTATAAATGTACAATTTCTACATCTTCTGAATTAAACCGGAATCTCAGGGAGTGACGTACGTCCCATGGGCGTATTCCCTTGAGTCTTGACGCGAGGAGAAGGAAGTAACATTACATATCTTCCAGCAGTTTAACTAAGAAATAAGTACATCCGAACTACATGATGCCAGACATAAGTGTAGGCGATATTGCAAGTGGTCACACTCCATTTTTCTCTTGTAATTTAACAATGACGAAACATTTTAAATATAGATTTCTACGAAATTCCTTATTGCTTTTATGAGCTATATTAGCCATCAATCGTTTTGTACATTGAGTCGACATTCACCTAAACGTATGTTTGAAGTTAACTGTCAGATTAGCCACGTGAATGACATTGAAATAATAATAATGTCTATGCCATCACTCGGTCCATTTCGTAAACAATTTTCTTATTACAGAATAGACATTGACTTTGAGAAATTTTACCTTCTTTATGGATAATTAAGGTATCTTTCCCTGGCGGCAAGCACATCAATGTTCTGCAGATCTAGACATCCTCTGGATGATAATTCTTACCTGTAAAAGAAATGACAAAAGTATAATGTCGGTTAATGTGTACGTTTAGTTTGTTCAGAAAAATTAAAGATACTATTCTCGGTCCAAAAATTATATTATTCAGTAAAAATGTGTTCTTTTACAAAACTTTTACAGGCAAATAATAGACATCTCATATTCCAAACAAGTTTCTCATAACGAAATAACCGCTTCAGAAGAGTTATAATAATAGCTTTCTAAAGGAGCGAAGCGTGTCATTTCTGCAGACCAACGACTGTATTCTTACTTCCATTTCTTCAGACAAATGGAAACACCAAACAACAATTTTACTTTCTCGCCCTTACTTCGGAAGAAGATAAAGTATTGTAATCGTGCACTAAAAAACAGCGAATTTTCCAAAAAGAAAGACATTACTGGCTCCCGATAACGTTAAGCACGCTAAATCTTGTTCCTGCGTATACTAAATTACTTCCTCTTACACGGTGTGTATTCAGAATTCATATTTGATACCGAAATATTGACTGACGGCAAAACGTCTCTCTGTCAGTTTGTTACAGCTAGCGCCTCAACCGTTGAGCCAATTACGAGTATGTCCAAAATTGATATTCCCCGATCGATTTAAAGGAACTTAAAGCCGTCTGTGTGAAACGGATATTTTGATTCTGGGGGGTATTTTATATGAATCCTCAACATTTTCCCGCGGATAGAATAAGAAACTCTTAAAAATCGGCGCAGGTCACATTTTCTATGAAGTCTCTAAATTTCCAATGGTTTTCGCATGCGAATGAGCTCCAAGGGCTCCTTTTCAGTAACATTTTCTCATCCAGATTTTTCCCTAAGACTTTCCATCTGAAAAATGGATCTACTCATCTATGATATTTCGAAAGTGTAATTTATCTATAGCGAACCACACTTTCGAAAAACTATTGCAAAAATGAACGCGGCATTTATTAAAAACCCCTTCAATATGAATTGTCAGGGCGGGCGACACCGTTCCTCACCCGGGAGCGGGGACGACGCAACGCCAAGCTAAGTGACGTCATGGAGGGGGTCTGGAGTGAGGGGGTGCAACCTCCCCTCCGCCTTCCACCCTATCGGATGGTACCAGGTGGCCTGTCTTCCCGATACTCCGCCGTACTTCGTTTCTCTTCATTGTAGGCTGTGACGATTCGCTGACTCGCCTGTGTTTCTGTGGAATTTGGCTTAGATGTCGGACTCGATATTTTGGGCATTCATAATCGATTTTGTTCCTAGGGCTATTTTTCCAGCCGAGAGCCGGTTACCCTTTACGTCCCGAAGGGACGCATATTTGACCACACACTAAACACCGTCACACTTGCGGGCACCTCCGATCTGGGGTCAGCAGAACGCGACAACACATACATGAGAGATAAGGAGCAAACAACCATGCCCAAGGCGGGGCTCAAACCCGGGACTCTTCGGACAGAGACGCTGATTCTATACACGCTTTTAGCCACCTCGGTTATCCTAGTCGGCTTAAACATCGATGTGCTTGTTTGTATTGAATGACGATTTGGCTTGTTTATAGAACAATGAGCTGTTTTGTTGAGAGTCAAGTTAACGCGTAAATATTACATAAAAGAAAACTTAGACCTCGTGTTAATTGAGAAGATATCAATTCATATTTTACATTTTCTGAGGGGGTTATAAATATAATTAATTATTAATGAGGGCGAGAGAGAACATGTTTAAAAGCGGCAGAAACTTTCGAACATGTCGCTTGGCATCGAATACACTTAAATTACTCAAATAAATACGTTTTTTGATTTGTTAAGCACACTATTGGTTACGTATGCAACAAATCCGTCAATTATAATGATCACATTATCCATTTCAGAACATTACAGTCCTTTCTCGAAACATACACACACACACACATATACGCACATATTTAGTGCTAGTACATTTGAGATTTGTTAGGAAAATTAATACTAAGTTTTTTTAATGAAAAGCGTAAAATCGAAAAATTCTCCCGTTGTAGACGACTTACAGTAGCGTCGCAATGGGAACATCCCAGATCGAGAGAACCATCATGCATCTCGCCCCTGGTGTCAATGGATCTTCCTATGTCACTCTTCATGAATATTATCTTATGTTTGTGAAGATTTGAAGTAATTATTTTTCAAATTGTCTAGTTGATTCTAAATTGCGTATTGCCTGTAAATCATTGCCATATACAAATTCGCTCTTCGTAAGATTAAGACAGGAAAAGTTTCGGTGTGCCAGTTTCCCCACATTTATTACAGTTTTCTCAAATCCGCCGCTTGCATGATGCTCATTAAATTTTTTCTCATGTTAAGTGCAAGCAAAAGTTTTGGAAAAGAGTTTAACTCCTTGAAGGAGAGAATTTTTCCTTAATCGCTTGCTGTCGGATTTTCCTGGCTTCTCCTAGTAACAAGCTAAACAGAAGCTTTGAAAATCCAAGAAAGACTAGAGAAGATTTAATACGACGACAAAATTCCTATGACTGCGCTGTTTGGTGAAATTAAGAACAATGTGTACACATTTCTTACACTCCCTTCTTCTGGCGCGAATAATGTAATAAAACTCGTGTAACAGAAACATTAAGTTAATTGCTAACATTCCTCGCACACCTTTCCATCTGCCAACACTACGTGAAAATACGCTCTCGGTCTGAAAGAGCTGAAAAACGAGCAACAATTCTGCAAGGAGACACAATAATTGAGCTTTTGTGTGGCTTTTAAGGGCATTATTCTGCGTCTCCTCTGGAACGGACTCCCCTTCGTTTTTGCCCGTCCGGCGAGGGGAAATCTCGAGGGAGGGGAAGAGTGATGTCGAGGAGGAAGGAATGAGCAGGGAATGTGCAAGAGGAGTAGTCTTCTCTTAGCAAGACATTGACTAATGAATTCTAAGGGTGGGTTGGAATGTTAAATCTCTGAAAGCCGCGCGATTCGCCGAAGTTTATCCTGATGACGCACCACACTCGGTCGGCTGGATTAGACGGAATCTCGTAGGTCGTGGCTCCTCTCTGGATGCGTTGGTTTCAAACTATTCTGATCCTTCCTTCATAATCATACATCAATGTTTTTCAATATGAATGGAGTATTTTGTATTGGATACTTTCACATCTCTCGTATACATAATGGCTGTTCAATATTTTGGACTATTCATTGAATGTCTACTTTCAATTATAGAAGATAGATATAAACTATGTGCATGTGGACATATAGTTTTCTTGTCAAGTAAATGAAACTTTCAATTAATTTAACTTTAGACTAATAGTCATATAACTTCTTTTTTTTTGTTATTTAAGGCCGCACCAACATCTAGGCCATTAGCGACCACTATTGGGTTCAAAGATATGGTATCTGTGAAGGTAACATGATACGGTGATTATAGTGGGTGAAAGGACGAACACAAATTTAACCATGCCCGTAGAGGCACTCGATCCCGCGATCCTTCGGTCCGAGATCGCAGCGAGAATACAGTGTACGGATGCCTATGTGCTAACCACACCTACCCCGCAAGGCCGGGACTCTGCTGGTAGGCCTTAGTTCGTAAAGAGCTGTTGTGGTAAAGTACATACATACATACAATAAAGAAATTGCTTACGTAAGATAGCCTTTACAAATTTGTCTTATATACGACCTCTACAATTAAAAATATAAATGTTTTTCATTTTATCTACTAACCATGCATCGTTACTTAAGTAGTACTGAAAACGTGTTTTTGGTGTAAAGATGAAATGTTTCCGCACGAGGCGATGATGAATATACCGAATATTGAAATGGTTACGAGTATGTCAGACTCCTTCGAACAAGTTCCGAACATTATTTTAAGTTCAAATTCAAGGAAACTTACAAGCTTATTGAGATCATTCTCAATGTGCGAGACGTCAGTGAAGCTGATACATGTAGCTCTATTTTTGTTTACTTTGTGGTAACCAGCGTTTATATTAATTTGTAACACTTCTTAAAACGTGCTACCTTGCAGAAAGCGTATCGCAAAATTTAATTTCCCAATCAATATACAGCGCATAGAAGTAGATTGAAAATAATACAGACGTGCTGAAAGTCATCTTCATATTAAAAAATCTTAAGAGTTTTAGTTTAGAAAGAAGTTTACGCCTTCTACTCAACCAAATTAGTAATGTTTGCTTTAAATGACAGATTGTGAGCTCTAGATGTGTAATTGTTTATTATTATTAACCTGTTTTATAGTATAAACACTACAGTTTAGTAATATCTTAAAATTAAAAGAATGGATACTTATCTGCCGCTATTTGTTCATTTCGTTGTTTGGTTTCGTGAGTTACAAGCAATCTAAATCGAAAGCAGTTGATGTTTCGTGTCGAGAAAACATTTGAGAATGTGAGGTTACAGTTAGCGAATATTGTGCTTCTTTTTAAGTTATATTATTTTAAATTCAGATTAGCGGGTATATACCAACGCAATGTTCAGTAAGCAATTAAAATAAGTGTCCCTTTATAAAACATTTCAGAGATTATAATTACACGGGATACATTGCGTTTTTCGACTAACATGGATAACAGAATTTCTTGCTAAAATTCACCACAACATACTTGTCCAGATCTTGGTAAGTATAAAACATTTCAATGACATTTTGAGATACATTTTCATTTCTGTGTTCACAGTGAATAGTGGTAGTATTGTTCCAGAATTTGTAAACCTTCCTCACTTCATTGGTCTTGATGAAGAGGTCCTGAACGACATGAAACAATATTTGGGGCAGGCGATTTTCTGCAAAGAGCATAAATTGTTCTTTTCCGTAGTACCTTTTCTACTGCTCTTCCTTTTGTGTGATGTAATCAACTAGTACCAGAACCTAGGCGTCCGGCCATCGATAGCTGCGGCGATGACCAAACAAAATTATAAAACATATGCGTATTCAATAGTTAAAGAAGTATTGGGTATTCGTAAAATTCCACATATATTTTAGCGGTAGTCGTAAAAAGCCGATAGGAAAATTAACAAAACATCATTACACAACGAGACGCACAACAAGGATTCTACAATATTAGCGCATCGAATTGAGAGCTCACAGCCGTTCACGGTCACTCAGCCGGCAGCGGCCGGCAGCGGCCGGCAGCTTCGTGCCGCACCATTACTTTGCACGGCGATAACAGCTCCAGTCATCGCTGTAATCGTAGCATCACAGCTATTCACGGTCATGCGCGGTGAAACGCGACACAAGAACGTAGAATAAAGTTCTCATCGATTCGACCTTCATACTGGGTTCTTTCCGGAAATCTGGCAACTGGCAACATTGCCTGGGTCAGACGTCTCCAGGGCAGCTAAGAATATTGACTTCGACCACTGAAACCTACGTTTTCAGCCTAGAGCTTTATCGTAGGGGTCAGTGCTGCGCTGGGGGAGATACCTGAAGAGGAAGAAAACCGCAATCCGACGTGGAGGGCGGCGCCGGAACCTTCGTTCTAGCCGGAGAGAAACACCGCTATCTCCTCTCCCCTAACATTAACACTACACTTGTGGAACTAATAACATCGTATTTGACGCGCCCAAAATCAGTGCTCACAGACACACTCATTCTAACGGTCTTTTTGCGCTTCTCAATGCATCCTGTTTTGGATGACATGCAACTTGAGTTACCTTCTCTACAGACTGATCCAACACGTTTTCGTGGCGAGATTTTGTGAGATTGGTTTCAATATCATTACACCCACGCGTTTCCCCACCTTG
The DNA here is from genome assembly GCA_038098605.1 of Gryllus longicercus. Lineage (NCBI taxonomy): Eukaryota > Metazoa > Arthropoda > Insecta > Orthoptera > Gryllidae > Gryllus > Gryllus longicercus. The sequence continues at coordinate 1,371,989 of JAZDUA010000169.1, read as the reverse complement.
TAGATACAATCCGTGCCCCTCCTCGTGGAAACCACGATGCAGCCAGGCAGAGGGATATCGAAAGGATATGACGTTCCGATGGGGAGCCCACGAATGCTGCTCCCCATTTTCCTGGTAGTTGAACACCTCTGAATTAAAGGAACAACAGGGTGGTCGTTATTTTGGCATGGTTAAAAGTTCTTCGATCTCCTCCTCATTATATCTGCTTTGAAAGTTTGCAACTCTCATTTTCCTTACATTTTCTATATAATGAAAGGACGGGGAAAGAAATTGCAGACTTACCCAAATAACGACCAACCAAAAGAACATATCTTCTATGAGGCACAAGTATAAGAGTCTATTCATAAAAGGATCCCGTGATGCGAATAAGGATTGTTTGCTTAAGTTAAGCGAACTTTTAAACATGATTGCGGCATTTTGAAAAAGGCATAAAATTATGGGTATCTTCTAAGTAATGTACACTTCAGATTCTGAGGTAATGAGGCCGAGACTATATCTACTTCTTTGTGCTTGTTGGTGATTGGCATATAAAACAATTAAGTGTCTTTGAAAGCGTTTCCTAGAACCAACGGATCCTAGAACCTCAGATTCAAACGCTAGTAACTAGTTCATCTTCTTACATTCAGGATATTTTAATTTAGAGAATAATACAATACTGCACATTGGTTTCGAGAAATTGCCTTCCTTAAATAATAATAATTATTATTGTTATTATTGTTGTTATTATAGTTATTATTGTTATTATTATTGTTACTATTATCTTGTGAATTTTTCTTCAACGTCTCATACAAATAATAAATCTTTAAAAACGAGTCATTTTTAGAGAGATGTCTAGGACTTTTGAGGAATATACATTACATAGGACAAAGACTTTCGTTTTGAATAAAGAGATTTATAAATTTCACCCGCGCTTTTAAACCAGAATAACACGCAATTAGCGAGTTCTAGACCCTTCTAACCAAGTTTTTCGAGATCGTCAAAAGGAACCTGTGAATTATATACGTATAGATATATACCTATGAATTAATATAAATTTTCTGAAGATTTTCTCTGGCGTGTTTTTCTATGAAATCGGTACTGGAGATAATGATATTGAGAATGAAGAGATGGACCTGCTCTAGTGTTCTTCAATTTGATATGATAAATCGCGTTGTATCGTAATTCTTCAGTGAATGCCTTTTGTAGTATGTTCCTGTTGGAAGGGTCAGAGTCAAAAATTAATGAAATGGTATGATTGTCTCGGGAAAATTACACAGAGAACTTTTAATGTAACAAATATTAATTAATGAAAAAGTGGGCAAAAGAAAAATGTTAAAGCTACTCCTCGCGGTTCTACACAGCAGAGATTTTTTTACACAACATTAAACGTGACTGTAATACAATTCTTATTAGAGACTGGATAAAATACAAAAATTACAATTACATATGGGTGGACACAACTACTTAGACCTTACAACCACCCTAAGGAAAATGCTGACTTGGTACGAGATTTTTCGTACGCTTTTTTTCAGTGGTTCATTTCTGTATATGAGTACAAGCAAAATTACTCAAATCTTCTGACGAATCTCTCATGAGCTAACCGCGTCATGCGCTCAGAGAGGCAAAAATGACCCGAGTAAAATTGTCCGGCGTAATTTTTGGGTCGGAGCATATCATAGACCGAATTTGCTCAAGCACATCTGCTCTTACGGCGCTTCCAGCGGCCGGGGGCCGAAACCAGGTCGAGAAGTGTAGAAACGAGGCGGCAAATTTAATTATCATAACAATACGTAACGTGGGTTTGGACTCCTTGTGAGTTATTACGAGACCTGGTCTCTTGTGTCCCACAACTTTATGTCAAAATTGTCCAAACGAAATGAAGTCTGAAAGAGTCTGTCAGTTTCCAGCGCAGGGTCAGGTTTATACTGTAACCGAACCGATTACCAGTGGAATCGGTCGGCCGCCCTGCCACTAACTCAGATCGGTGATGGAAGGAACTGTTATGCAGTACAATAGGAACACAAATTAAATAACACTTGTTCACTGGTAAAATGATTCAATTTATTTCTGGGCATGAATGATAATAATAAAAGAAAATGCACCAGAGAAATTTCAACTATAAACTAGCAATGGAAAGGAAAATTGAAGAAATCGATTAAAAGAGAAAGGAAAGAACATTAGGCGTTAGTAATCAGTAAAGCTTATGACTAGGAAGAAAATCAACTTGTTATAACTAATATTGACATGAATTACAGGATTACAATTTAACGCGCCTGAGCGCGACACTACATTACATAAGTCTTGGAGTTGAATGACCCCCGGGTTGTTAAACCCTGTAGAGTTCTTTGTGAGCCTGGGCGGGGGCCCGGCCGGCGACTGGAAGAAGGGCAGCGGCCTTGGGCGAGGGGGCCTCCGCCGCCGTCCGTCACGCCCCTTTGGCGCGTGGTGTCAGCTGAGCGGTCCTCGGATTACCGCGCCACCACTGGCAGCGGCGTCTGGGTGAACTAGCAGCGAAGTTCTTGAAGATTGCCGGGATTTTTCTCCCGACCGCAGGCGCAGAGTAAACAACCAAGCGTTCTTCTGATTGTCGTGACAGTCTTTTACAAGTTCGGTTTCAGAAAATTAAGAAATCCGTCACGAATAATTCAAGAACACGAATTATCAAACTCCAGAAAAATTCCTCTATTTACTACAGTCTGCTCAAGGCTCGAGCTGGTAGCGAAAAAATTCTAAGTCCGGTAGAGTTGAACTTGCCTCTAACCGCACAATATTCCCACCAAGAAAAACTTCTGCCCCGACTGTTCCGTCTAGAGATCAAATCTTCTGCCCACTGGCCTCGTCTAATGCCCCCAGCTCTTCTCTCGACTGATGCCCCAGCTATTCTGAAATTCTCTCCGTCGAAATCGCACCAGGTTAGCTCTCCTCCCCACCCCAATTTCTTACGTGCTCTAGTCCCCTTTGATAGCAGTGTCGCTATTGGTCAGAAGTTGCTGCGCAGTGAAATATTCTAACCCAATCGCAGCGTGAGAAGCAAAGGGAACTTCCACTCTTTGTGCAGGCTGCGATCATACGGGCTGTTCTCGAACCTTCTAGAACTTTGGCCCTCGGAGGCGTAGGGGGCGCGTTCGATGACGGAAACATTGCTCTGGGATCCCCCGAAACTGGGTGGTCTCGAAGTCTGCAGCTGGCTCTGAACACTCGTACAGTGTCTGTCAACGGTGGTCCTCTAAACGACCGGCTTAATGGGGGAGAGGCGGTAATGGCCCCCGCGATAAGTGAGACTACGCGTGCATTGCAATCTGTTTAAGCTTCCGGTAGAATTCTGGGTGGTCCGAGTTTGTTATATTTAATTTTTCCAGCATGAATTTCGTTTCAAAAAGTATGACGAAACCGGTTTCGCTACAATACGTGTGGTCAGGGGATATGATAATATGCTTCATTGAAAGCGTCTTTCAATGAAAATTCATTCGTCTTAATTTCAATTGACACTGATTGTAAATGAATCAGCTTTTCATTAACGTTTACGTTTTTACGTTAACTTTACATTTACTACGTTTACTTCTTTATTTCTTTTGATTCTACTACATTTTATTATAGAATTCAATAACTCCTATTTTAGTTGTTGTTGTTGTACAACGTGCTTTGTTTTAGTTCTTCAGTTTGCCCATCTTGGTGGGATTTTACAACTTCGTTAAACACAATTTGACAAATGAACAACTCCAAAGATTCGAGAAATCGGAGGAAGTCTACTCCCTCTAAGTATTCATTCTCCCATCGCTCTTAGACTTCAGCAGTACAAGCCTCGAAGCCCATCAGCGCGGAACTTCAATTCCCGGCGCGCGTGGCGGAGACGGCGCGTAGTGTATGAGACGGCCGGGCGACGGCGCGCTGACACTGGCGCACGGCCCTGGCGGCGGCGTGCGAAAACAGGCCGCTTTGGGCTCGGCGACGGGCGTGGGTGCCGAAGGGAGATTTTCTCGCCGCGCGAGCCGCTCGGGCATATGAATGGACTGATTTCCGGCCCTCGCGGATACAGTGGGCCGAAACGAGGAACGATGCGGCATTGCAGCCCCACGAAACATCAGAAAGTCGATTTGTGTATCCAAAGCTAGAGATGGATTTGTACAAGACTAGTTTCTTCTCAATAAAGTTATCACTTATCAGTAGAAGAGTTACTATTTTGCTCTAATATTGTAATCAATTAAAAGCTAAATAAGGGTCAATTTCTTTCTTTGAAAAATACGGGTAAACGGTTCAGATTTGTATCAAAGTCGAAATTGAAACGTTTTGAACCCCCCCCCCCAAACAGAAATATAATTTAACTGCAACCAAATGTTATTTGAACAGTTTAATTCGTTGTTTACTAGAGAGAAAAATCTTTATTGGTGAATTTTTGGTTTATTTATTAGGGAATCAAACACCTTCTTGTCACCACGAACAACTAAATAAGTAATGATACCACATTTCTTTGAGATAATCTTGACATACAGTTTTTACCGAGTTTTGACCTTCTTGCTTCACTGTCCGCCTCGGCGTGAGAACCACTTTTGCTAGCGTCCTCCACAAGCTTTGGCTGAAGATGTGAGATACACCTCCTCTCCCTAGAATATTGAGAGCCTTTTCAGAGTCTTGTGGAGAGAACGAAATGGAAAGGCACACCTTTGGTTTCGTGTGAAGCCCCAATTTAAATGTAAATGTTGCTGTATTCAAAAGAAGTAATGAACTATTTCCTCCCTTCGCGATATAGTCAGTGTCAATAAAGCAGATGTATGGTAATTTGTATGATTTTTATTTTATTAAATTAAGGTCGCTAATAAAATGATTCTGAATATTCTAAGATAAGCTGCAATAGCAATACGTTATTTATGATACCAATTTACATTACATTTAAGATGTGTTTCATTTACACATATCTAAATGGAATAGAAATGAAATGTTACTTCAGTGCTAGATAGCTTTAAAGAAGGTCGCAGGGCAGAAGAGAGTAAGTATAAATGCGTTTGAATGACTAATATAAAATAATTCACTACAATTATCGAGTTATTAACCCCTATCAATGAATCAATTTCTTTATGAGTCATAAATCAGTCCATGTGGGTGTTTATAATCAATGTTAATCTTCATAAACGAAGAATGGAATTAGTTTAGTAAAATAATTTCCAGAGTGTTCCAGATAATAAGAGAATGTGAAGAAGAAGAAGAAGAAGAAGAAGAAGAAGAAGAAGAAGAAGAAGAAGAAGAAGAAGAAGAAGAAGAGTTAGAATTGAACCTTAATTTTTATGGATTCACAAGACGAAATATTCAATGGCGTTTCAAGTCTTACCTTGGCGTCCCCCCTGGATACTCGTCTCACATGGAAACCTCACATTGTTCATTGATGGAAGAAAACTTATCATGTCCTACGTGTATTATAACCCCTAATTAATACAAAATCATCACTAAAAATAGAAAATTCTCTGTTTCTCTATAAATCAGTTCTAAGATCCTCAATAACTTACGCAGCCGCAACCTGGAAAGGTGCCGTTCCTTACGATCTGAAACCCTGACAATCCTTCCCAAATAAAGGGCTACGCACAATTACCAATTCCCCTTAGTGTATAATCAACAGACAACTTCGTAGACAAGTGGACCTAGAACCAATTACCAATTACCAATTACATTTCCTTACTGCCGTCCAAAGTCTTTATTAACCTCCAAACTGCTCCTTGCACCAGCCACCAACCTCGGTAAAACTTTGATTCCGTCTCCCAAAATATCTGTTCCGTCCCCCATGGCATAAAGAAATATTTACTCCACCTCTCACTCTACAACTTTCTATCCTCTTGCCTTCAATTTTATAAAATTAATAACCGTCGTCAAAGAGATACCCAGGTGGGATGTCCTCGCTCAGAAATAGGGCGACCTAATTTGCAGTTACTCATGCCTTAGGAGCACTGAAGAGTATCCATGCTCAGATGGTTTGTGAGCTCTCATGTGAGTGGTAACTTCTTACCTGTCATAATTTCTCCATTTTAATATTGTACGGTATGCAATTTTAAATTTCGTTCTATATAACATCAACATCCTTTTTTACAGCCTGATGATAGAGACAACAATCATCGAAACCGTTGCACGATTGTGAAATAAAATCATGTTACAAAAAATTCGTCTGCCATAAAATATGGACCCTAAGCCTTCACAAACTCAGAACTTATTTATAGCAACAAAATAATGTTCAGTTTCTTTTATAATACGCTTAAATCTTGTACTGCTAATATTAAAATTAGGTTCTTAAAATCTTATAGTATTAAAATTAAGTCCTGGTAATCAAATATTGTTTTGTGTTGCGAGACGAGACTACAAGAACACTCCTTCAACTTATATGAAATTTACTTTTTGTGAAGTTTTAATTTGATTTATTATAAAGTTTATCAACAGCTTGATAAGCATTGAGTCGAACGATATACTTCAGCTTGGAGGGATGTGCAGGGCCTGTCCAAATTGGAACTTCGAATACTTATTGTAAATATGTTTACTATGTTAATTTGTAAAAACTTATTTCAACACGAAGGACGGCATAACTTTTCTTTCGCTATTTGGGGAATTTTGTTCTTCAAATTTACTAAAATTTCAATCCAAGTTGATAATAATGTGATTTCTCCATATATACTCGTACAACGTTCTTTAATGTTTTTCAAGTACACAACAATATAATAGCTTATGTTTAAATTTATCAAAAGTTTTAAGTTAACATTTTTGAAGTATCAGAAATCAAACGGCGATATAACCTGCGCACGTGATCTTGTGCTCGGAAAATTTACCCCCTTTCTTTATTGTACGTAGCCGAATTATGAATGAAAAGTAGTAGTAAGCTGCGTTGGCGACTGTTGATAACAATACATTTTTGCTCAATTTAAACTTATTTGCATCGTGAAACAAGCTACAAATTCTACCTGATAAACTACCGACTAAATATCATTTAGCGGCTAAACTACAACGAAAAAATCTCCCCCACGATTCGCCAATTTGCCAAGTCAAAAACACCAGCGCCATGCGAGAAAATTGAGAAATACACAAACATCCTCCAATTTCATCCCAGATGACGGTATTCATTTTATATTCCCCGAGGGGAACATTGGCAAAAGGTGATTTTCATTCTACGGCATCAGCAGCTCATAGTGATTCGCATCGCCGCATTACTTGTTTTCATGACAAACTCGCTACCATTAAATTCAGATGGCTCCCAGGGCGCGGTCAAATACTGGATTAACACTGTAAATCAAGAGACCACACACGCAGCAAAGCCATGACCGCGTACACAGGATGGTAGCACACTGATTCTATAAAAACTTCGAGGCAAAATGTAGGGAACAGACACGTATTGAGAGAAGGAAAAATGTTTTTTGTTTTTTGTTGGACCAGTACAATTATATTATGGGCCCCTCGACACACGTTTGGTGAGGTCCTTTCCCACTCTACTCCTAACCAACTAGCAGATAAACTTTAATAAATAAAATCTTTATGACTTTTTTTATAACAGTTAACTTTTAATAGTTTTCATTTTTTGATTCATGACAACTTCGTATTGGTAAAAATGGTAACTAGAAACTTAAGGGTATTCCTCTAATTGCTTCCCCCAATCTAACAGCTTATTTTCTAATTACGGTTGATTATTTTCTTTACAACTGCAGGAGCTCTATAGTATTTAATAGTATGAAAATTTGGACTATTATTCTCGTTATGTTGAATTATAGTATGCTATTTTTGATTTCCGTTTTATATTGAAAATATTAATTAGAAAGTGAAAATATAAATATATTAGAGTTTTCTTTTTAACTTTTATTTAAGAATGAAATATTCATTAGAATCGATAGATTCTTTCTCGGAGGCCATTAGCTTATTTATGAACAAAAGCATATTCGCGCGATTAAATTAGATCAAATAGTCTACTTAATTTTGACATCAAAATTCTGTACTTTCCTGAACACTCGTGTTGCGGGATGGGGACCCCAAAAGAGATAAACCACCAAATATATAAACATAAATAATACTCAAAAGTCCTATTGTGTAAAATATGGGTTTGAAGGTCCCAGCGCGCAACATTTCTAATGGAAACTAATGTCGCGTACGGTGTGTTGCCGTTTTCTTTACTGTACCTATAAAATAGAATACGAGCGTACCCTTGCGAGAACTCTCGCATGTTAAACCCCACCCTCTTCTTAATTCTTTATTTCCACATTAAGGGGGAGAGTAGTTAACCAAAAGTGTTTATTTGTTTAAAAATTTGTAAAGATATTTTCAAAATTACTTTCAGAATATCAAATAAAAAATGCACAAATATTGAAACAAATTTTCAATTAAAGTGTATTCAGTATTTTAGACATGTTCTTGGAACAATTTACAACCCTTCTTTTAACCCAACATTTGAATTTGCTTTTTGCTTTCCTTAATAGTCACAAAAATATTAGAAAAGTTTTTTACCCTTGAGAAAGCTACGTAAAGTTTTCCATGAAAAAATACAGGATCGGCCAAGTACAAACCTGTTTTTTTTAATGTTTAAAATTTGAATTGCAATGAAGTATCAAGAGGTGCCGAACCACCAAAATAATAGTATGTTCAAGAAGATCGATAATAGAACGTCCAGTAGATCACAGTGTGAAGAATTTTTATTTGCGGTCTTTGGTCTCAAAATTCTAGGTTTTAACGCCCTAGAATGCATAATTTAGAAGTTTTTAACTACTTTACAATTAATTTCTTTACAATGCAGTCTGTGTTGCGGGTCCATGGTAATTTTAATGTTAACGTGCAGTTCTTGATGTTATCTGTCTTTAGATATCTCATTTATAAAGGTTGATTGCGTGTGACAGCCGCAAAACTCGTACTACTGCAATAGCATAGGAGAGGATTGTACATCTGTCTCAATAGTGTTGGCGCATCCCTAGAACCGCACGATTGTGGAATTTGTGGTTATGGAGTCTTATATATCGTGTAAAATGTTCATTGCTTCTTACCGTACTCTACATAAAAGTGATTATTATTAATTTATCAGAAATAGCGTGGAAGTGTATAATATTCCAGCGTTTCGAAATGAGGTTACCAAAAACACTCTTAAAACATTATACAACTCAACACGGCATCTTCTGTTGACACCAGTTTAAATGTTGACCCACCAATTTTTCTCACAAATAAGCTCTTTTTTGTTAGTTTAAAATATTGTTTACACTGGAAATATAACTGAAACAATAAGAATAACTTCTTGAATAGAAGCGATGAATATTTCATATATTTTCCTGTGTTTATAGTAATTATTTTGTTTCCATGATAGAGAAGGCTTACAACGCTTATTTAAACCTTTGTTATTTCCAACTGGGTCACTCCTCATTTATCCCTGGTTCGCCAGCGCCTGAGATATCGGGGCCGTCTGTTCATAGAATGTGGATTTTCGTTAGAACAGTATTTCATCGGAGGCGTTTGATTTAGGCGGACACGTTCTTTCACCCGCCAGAAGCATGGTATGCACGAGAGGATTTTCCACCGATTGAGCATTCGCCGGCGCCAGGTGGGTCTGAACCCGCGAATCCGGATTTGACAGCCACCTCAACCGGGCGGCCGCGCTCCCCGGCGCAGCTCGCGTTAGAACAGCGGCTGCCGCGCGGACAGGGTTCGTGCCCCGTCCGCTGTAGCGGAAGCCTCGCGGGGGCGGGAGGGCGCTCCGTGGACAGCGGGTTAGGGCGTCGGGCAGTGGCAGCCTCGGGGCAGCGCGCCGCGTCATCCGGCGGGCGGAGACACCCGCTGGCGCCGCCCGGCGATTGAAACGAACGGCCGCTGCCGCCGGTGCACCTGCCCGCACCTGCACTCCTGCTCCACTCTGCCTCCACGACGGGGGACCACCACTTGCCCACGCCCACGCAACGGCCCAAGCCTCCGCCTGCCACATCCCGCACGTCTCTACACCCGCTTCACCGGGAGAGGTGGTTCAGTGCATCAACTGACACTGCATCAACAAGATCACCGCCATCTCTCGAGGGAAAAACATGCACTTATGAGGATAATGACCTCCGTAGTTAACGAGCTCGGAATTACTAACAACCAAGACGCCGACTCCACCCGCCGACTCCACCCCCTCTTGCACCTCCAACCCCGCATCCACTCCCTCAAGTCTCCAGCTCCACTTCCGACTGCTCCCCCAGCTCTGCCCACGCTACATGATGTGGCCCACTAGGTGAGCCCACTCGCAAATCACAGGCGCCGCAAAATTGCCCGATCCCTAGCATATACTACACTTGTTCGTCCAATTTTAGAATACGGAGCGGCATGCTGGGGCCCGTACAGAAAAGGGCAAATCGAAGCGTTAGACAAAATTCAAAAACGGGCTTCAAAGTTTGTAAATCACGGGTGCGTTGGTGACGAACGAGAAAAATGGGAGTCCTTATCTAAGAGAAGGGAACGGGCGCGTTTATGCGTAATGTATAAGACATATAGAGGGGACACAGCATAGGCAGATATCGGTAAAAGATTACAGAAATCAGATTATAAAAGCAGAGGAGACCATCCTTGGAAAATACGATGTAGAAGGCAAAGAACTGATGTAGGCAAGTTCTCCTTTGTGAATCGCACTATAGTAGATTGGAATAAACTACCTGCAGAAGCACTAGAGGCTCTTCCTTCTAATGTAGCCAAATTTAAAAATATGCTTCATTCCATCTAGATAATCTCGAATAATACTGACTGAGACATTTATCTTTATTATTATTATTATTATTATTATTATTATTATTATTATTGTTATTATTATTATTATTAGTAATATTATTATTACTTTTATTATTATTGTTATTGTTAATATTATTATTGCTTTTATTATTATTAATATTACTATTACTTTTATTATTATTGTCATAATTATTATCGTCATGACCCTTATACAGTGAAGTGATGTGAAGTGTAGTGTAGTGGGGGGAAGGGAGTGTAGTGTAGTGAAGGGGAGTGCAGTGTAGTGAAGTGTTTTGTAAACTAAAAGTGAATTTAGAGTTAGCTAGAAATAAATTGGAACTATTATATCGACCCCCTAATTCTAATAGTAAACCCAATTGTAAATGTTGAAAATGTTTAGTAATTCTAATTTTAATTGTTATCATGTTTGCCACCGAGCATTAGCTCAAAGCGAACTTTAATAATAATAATAATAATAATAATAATAATAATAATAATAATAATAATAATAATAATAATAAAATTGTCACTTTCGCAGTACGCAGGCGTTCCAAAAGTATTTCTGTTTATTTTTTTATTTAACTACTATTTTTTGTCATTCAGCGAACAAAAAAGAATAAAGTTTTATTTTTTTTACGAATCAAGTATTTTTTCCGTAGTTTACTGAATTTTATTTGCTTCCTTATAGCAGTAGAGACATGTAATCCTGCCGCGTTTTATAGCTATGTCGACTGTCAGAGATTTAACAATCTCCCTTTTAGTCATATTTGCGCAATTAATAGCAGTTATTTCGCTGTTCTACTGACCAGATGTGAGAACGGAGGGCAGTTGTCACTCGACTTGCGAGATTTGAAAAGCAGGTAATGCTGTGACTAAATAGTGTCCTAATTTAACTCTATGGCATCATTCAGTCACAACTCTTTTTTGAAAAACAAAATATCCGAAATAACCTAAAGACACAGCAATCAGTATGTCCAGTTTTTACTTTTATGTTCATAATGTCCGCATTTGCGCGTTATTAAAATCTCGTTGTTTACTTATTCCCGCTAGTCGACCAAGGCCCATATCGTGTTGTCGGGTCGAAGGACAGGACAGTTTACTTATTCGAATGACATACGTCAATACTACTATTTTCTACAATGAAAGACATAGACAATAATTTCACAATTTTTAAAACTCCAAAATTTCAAAGATATTGAACTTACAATACAGATGGACTTCCTAAGAAGTATCGAACCAAAATCAATTATTATAATATCTTAAAGACATAAATAAGATCTAGTGAGAGAGATACCCTCTATTAATTAAATAAAGTAATTAAATAATCAAATACAATTATTTCATTTTTACTATTTAATCTTAAAGACATTTGGCACTTCCAGACATTAGTTCTGATGTGTACACCAAGTTAGAACGTAAAAGTTCCTGATCTATCCGAGTGGTGCATGACACACGTATTCATACATACACATCGTAAATAACAGCCCGTTTCAGGGACTCCCAAAATGGAATTCATGGATACCTCCTAAATCTAAGTCTTCGAATGTTATTCGAATCCAATATGTTTCCCTCTAAAACAAATAGCCTAGGGAAAGTACAAGTATCACAAACATACTCTTTATCCTACTTCTATAAACAGCTTTCATAATTGACTAAATTTAATTCTATTTTGTATCTAAGCTGGTTTACAATAGTATAGCAAAATCATCTTTCTTTTCGTCAGTTATTAATTACGTACAGATTTCTTCTAACCAGTTCCATCTAAATAATCACTTTCTACGGACCATTTTTATTTTATAATTATTTCAATATCATTCATCCAATTGAAGATAAAAAAGATAAAATGAGAACATCGAGAGTGAATAGTGGAAATGATATTTCACGTTTCGTAGAAAATTGCAGTGTGATACCGCTGTTTACATGAAAGGAGCTACACATTCGAAACGTGCGAGTAAAATTGAATATCGTATCATATATTCATTTGAATCATCATTATATTCATCATCATACTGAAATATTATTTGCCGTCTGTGCTTGAATCCACTTGGGATACAGACAGAGTTACTTCTCATCCTTCATAAAAGCGGATCTCCATTTCGCCCAAGATGTCATGTACTTTCACCCTAAAGCCTCAAATATTGGGATACAAATTTAGGCAATACACGCCCCCACCCCCGCAAGTTATGCCTACGTATCAGTTTTCCCGCCAACCCGATAGTGCCGTTTCCCGCCACCGGGGTCGCGGCGGGCGCCCGCGGCGAACTAGCGGCAAAGTTCCCCCATAAATTTCAGGTGCAGAAGAAGACGGGTGCAATTCGGAAGCTCTCCCGGGGCGCTGTCAGCGCCGCGACGCGACGCGCTCCGACGCCCACACCGCCGCCGCCACCGCCGACAGCGCAGAAAAACAGCCCTCGCCGCCAGGGGCGCCAACTGCTGCGGTACAAATCCCGCTCGCTCTCGTCAGAAGACGAGCGAAAAATAAAAATGTACGTTGGTCGTAAATAATTTATAGAAATCGATTTTATTTGTGGGCGAGTGGATGTTGTACCGAGTATTTAAATCAAACAGAATGACAATTTTACAAAAATTCGAAGTAGCTCAGTAATACTCTGGTTTCAACTTCATTCCAGGAATATCATAGAATAAGTACCATAATATTCAGCAAGACTGAATTTTACGGTGGGAGAATAAAATAAATACAGTGGAGAGAAAGTCATGGAAGCCATTCCATTCATTAATTAGAGTGTTCAAGAAAATGTACGGCAAATATGAAAAAAATAGCTTGAACAGGTTGAGTCTCCACTAAGCCACAACATACCTTATATTTTTTCAATTAAACTGTTGTCGTTTACACAGTCAATGGCAGATATTGATGTTACCTGGGTATAACATGTCGCCAAGGCTACATGAAGTGAGTTTACATGTCTTTAATATAAATTGTGTTGTGTGCTTCCGTGAGGTGCTGTAAATAGTCTTTCAGTGCAGTGCAGGACAGTAAGGAAATCGTTGGCATTAAAACGAGAAAATTTGTGGTGTAATTTGAAAGAAAATGTGGCACCACCAGTTTACTATTCCGTGCATATTGTACAGAGAATGCATCGTCGAGTAATGCTGCGTCACTAGTTTGTCTTGAAACTACATGTATAATTATGTATTTATTGTTTAATACTTTTTTCTTGTTTAAGAACTCTCATGAGTGATGTTTTAATGTTAGGGATAATGATATTAATGGCGATCGAACAATGATGAAACGAGAAGCAAGAAACTCTACCAAACCATCACTTTGTCATCCCTCGCTGAATGGCGAGAACCAACGCCGATCTACCGTCGACTAGCGGGTTTTTTCTCAACCAGGTATCTCCCACCAGCGGGGCACCGCCCCAGCCGGGGCAAGCTTTAAGCTCCCGACCGGTCTTCCGGCATGTGTGGTAGTGAGGTTAACGTAAGTGTAAGTGTAAGTTGAGGATAGGGCAAGGAAGAGGAAGGAATGATCGCGTGCGGTCCGCGGCCCGTTTGTATGGGTACTTCTCCGGCATTCGCCTGGTATTGATCGGAGAAACCACGAAAAACTACTAATGAGAGCAGACGGCCACTAGAATTCTCCTCCAGGCAGCGACTGAATTCGACCTAGCTGACGAGCTAATGTCGAAACTCCTGCCGACGTCGGGACGCGAACCTAGGACCTCCCGGTCAGAGGCCCTGCAGTGACATCAGTTGATGCACTGAGCCACCCTCTTCCGGTCTTAGTGGGTGGGCTTCCCTAGAAAAAATACGGCCGATCACTAGACTACAATATAGTTTACAGACACTAATGACTATGGGACTCCTCTACAACTGTAGAACAAGACTACCCACAGAAACTTCGAGCACCTCAATGCTATCCGTCAGGCGGCCCACCCCGTGACCGCCACCGCAGACACATTCCCCCTCCTTTTCCCCTCTCCCTCACATTTGCCCCTCCGTGCTCAGAAGCGGTCTTGCAACTTGTACGGGGATATCGCCGAACAAAGCCCGTTGTGGTGTCTGGAGTAAGGTTCTCGAAGGGCGGAACATTACGGGAACGATCCGTCTGGTGTTCAGAAAAAAATAGGACCGGCGACGCGCGAGTAAATAGAGAGGCCCCCATTAAAGATGACCTTGTGCTACCTAAATTTTATGTTGTTTGCATACACGTCGAAGAAGAGAAACAAACAATAGCTAATAACATAACTAGAAATGTTAATCGTGTTATTACCGCCGATGCCAAAAGTTAAAAATCGAGGCGGAGCGTAGGGGAGCCGAGGTCGAAGCAGTAATAACACTAACATTTCGTGGAATGTTCAGCGTTTTATCAGTCACCATAAAATCTCAATTTTTTTGAGAAAATTTACATTACTGCGATATGAAACACGTGAATTCTGTTGTTGCGGAACGATAATCGATATTGTTGGGTATTGCTTGCGATATATTTATTTCAACAATACACTTGTATACCGTGGCTCGAGGAAGATGGACGCTGAAAATTCGTCTGTACCTCGAGAAATTTTAGATGCAGCTGCGAAAGTCACGCGAGATTTAATTCATTAAAAATCTAAAGCACGATTTATTACTATTTGTCTTGTAAATAACCCTGTGATTTTGTCGTAATAATGTTGACTTGCGATTAATGAGTGATTGTTTATTTAGGTTACTAAGGATGTTTAAACTCGTAGCTAGGGATATTAAATTTCTTAACCTACAGGTAGGTACAAGTGCACTTAACAAACTTACAGGGTTGCATGTTAACAAGGGTTAAAGACGCATGAGACCGATAAAATATTTAAACTTGGGAGGGGGGAAACGTAAGTTGGCAACCCTTGCTCCCACATCTCCGCGAGACCGCTAGCTTCGCTTCCTCGGCAGTGTTTTGCAGCGCCCTCGCGCGAGATCCCGAAAAACCAGCGAGCTGTCTGGGCGCTTCTCACTGTAAATGGACGGAGGGCCAGATGCTGTAACACGCAAGACGCGCGCCCACTCCCACGGCCTCGCCCAAACAAAATCGTTTGCGGTTGTACGTTGACGAAGCAAACGCTGTCTGCTTTTTTATAAACTCCGCGAGGCCGAACGCAGGCATAGCATAGGGAACGCAAAGCAGAGAATGTTATCTGTCCCTGGGAATATTTTGAGAATTTATATGTTTATTCAAGTACACAATTCCACTGGACTGCACCAGTGGTGGCGATGAGTGTAATGCTAAGGAGAGAAGAAAATTTACATTTAAACCATTTATCTTAAAATACGTAACAACAATATTAAATTAACATTACAAATTTCATGGTACGAACTTCCACGCTGTTCAGTGATAAACATGCAACTAAATATATTGTTCAATGAATATTCGGAAATATTTCATTCACTTTATTCTTTTACAAGATTTCACTAACAGAAAATCAATCTCTGAGCTCTATTTTCTGACGTTTCGTCCCATTCTTCAACACGAATCACACACTCCAATGACAGTTACTCAGTTTTAGTCCACAATCTAACTTAATAGACATTACGTTCAAAATACATTTGATCAGGGGACAACACAACACCTCAATTGTTGTTTTTTTTAGATTGCTGAATATGTTCCAGAATGCATGTGAAGGATATCAGTTTTTACTCGTTAGTTAGACGTTCTGTATATTTATTCAGTTTGTGATTTCTGATTTGGTTGATCAAGTAGGTTTGGAGGTTTGAATGAAAGTATTAGGCGAGAATAGGTTATAGGGTAATGGATCTTTAAACCGGTGTGTAGATGCTTTTTGGTGATGAACCAGGGGCTTGGGTGATGGATCTTAAAAATATGTTTTGGGCGACTTGTTGGTACGATAATATTCCAAATCAGCATGTTCCTCCTTTTAGCCTAATTCCTTCCCTTCCATCTAACTCCCAAGAATCGGCAATGAATAGCTTTTTTTGTGTATGGTATAAATTGCTGAGGCAGCTGTAGACCGCAGTTCTGCATCATTTTCAATCCTTAGTTGGGCTTCTTGTGTACTTGCTGGGACAGATCTGGAGTGATTATGTTTCTCACAGGCAAAACAGAGCTCTTTTTAATGAGATAGATCTGAGGCACTGTTTTGTGGTAGGAATTTATTTTGGGAGAAAGTTTTTTCGGGCGCATTGCGGCCATGGAGCTCTCTTTGTCTTCTTTTTCTTTTGCTACTACTGCATGGTTTGGACCTAGTCTAGTCCGTTCAGGCTTCAGTCGGGTTGAGCTGCTTCTTCAACCTTCTTCTTAGCTCTTTTCGTCCAGATCTTAATTTCATTCATGCATGGAGCCCTGAAATGCCACCACTGATGTTCGGGTGAAATATAGGTGTTGTGGTGTGTTATCGTTGGCATTTTTCATGAAATAATTATAGACGTTGTCATTGCCAACAATAGGATTTAATATAATAACAACTGATGATGATGGCTAGGCCATCGAAAGCTGCTATTATATTAAATCCTATTGTTGGCAATGACAACGTCTATAATTATTTCGGGTGAAATTCTAGTTTCCACCGTCTCTTTCCAAATAGCCCCTCCCCCTTTTCCCATGAATCCATGCAACTTTGCAAGTCACCATGAGTGAGTGCGTGTTGTACATCCATCGAGTACCGAAAATCCTTAGTCACCTGAAAACAGAGCCATTTCAGTCGTAATTTCAGATCTGGGAAAAGAAAATTGCAGGAGATAAACTAAGACGAGTCGTAAAGTTTCTGAGAGTTCAAAACTGTCGAATAAGGAGTTACGGGTGAGGAGGTGCATTGTCTCAATTTTTATTGTCATTGGATGGTGAAGTGCCTTACATCTTCAAAAACATTGTGGATACTTTTTCAATGAACTGGATACTCTCCAAAACTTTACCTACGATTTGCGACGTTGTACATGTTGACGGTTGTCCGGAAAGGTCATTATCACCGACTGAGGTTCGTCGCCCTTGAGACGTTTGTGCAAAATAAAGTTTTGCTTTGGAATATCACCAACTTCAAAGGTCTTTAGAATTATTCCATGAGTTTCTGCAGCAATTTTTTGTTGAATTCCGGTTTCTCTGAAAAATACGTTTACCAAAATCCGCCGAGTCACTATAACTTAACCTTATAAAATTGCAGAGAGAAAACAGTGTGACCTCTGTGCTTCACAACCGTTGTGAAAATGATTCACAAACCAAATACTTGAGCTTTGCTTACTGCGACATGGTACTCTACCTTTGGTTCGCACATGTTCAAATTTCCTTAACATTTGGTAGCATCTCAAAATTGCTGTATGTGCTTCTTTAAAATACAAACCTTTTATGTGACAAATAATGTCAATACAATATATAATCTTTTACAAATCTTGGAATGGTTTTCAAAATCATAACTTTTTTGTAATTACAACAAAACAGTTGCCAAGAACCTATTTTTTTACTCTTTGAAGGGTTCGCGTGTAAAATATGGTAACACACATGGAAACGATTGCGAGATAAAAGCAAGTGAACATTTTTGCTGAAAGAAGTTCAAAGTGGGTACATAAAGATAACCACTGACAGAGGACAAATGTGCGCAAGAATTTGGACTATTTGAAAATCGCAGCACATAGACAGCAGATGAAAGCGTACGAAAATGTTACTATAAAAAAACTATAATTTTGAGTGTTATCTTTTACCAACGAGACATTCATTTCTGTTAGTTCTGATAACATCCTATTTGAAGTCCAATAGAGCGGGATGAAAGAGCTAGAAAAGGTTATACGTGGGTCAACAAAATCCTTTAAATTAAACTGTCTTTAACAAAAGGGACTTTTGTTTTCATAAATATCACGAAAAAGCCGCCCACCGACATACTTCCGTGAAGCCCAGGGCGATTTCCCCTTGCAGCAGCGCTTCCCTCCTCCGGACCAATACACAATTACACGTCCCGCAATTACGCCACCCTTCTCCTATAATTTGGTGCATGCTCCGCTCTGCACGGCTGCTCCCCGCCACGGTCCCCCCCTCCTCCGGGTCGCCTCGATTCACCCCGCCTCACACCACTTGACCTGCACCTCCCAGCCTCGCTCCTCCCTGCATCACCCCTCCTGCCTCACACTGCTCGCCTTGCCTCGCGTCGCTCCTCCCCGCCACGCTTCCTCCGCGCCTCGCACCCTCCCCGCCACGCTCCCTCCACGCCTTGCTCCCTCCCCGCCACGTTCCTTCCCGCCACGCTCCCTCCCCGCCTCGCTCCTCCCTGCATCACCCCTCCTGCCTCACACTCATCGCCTTGCCTCGCGTCGCTCCTCCCCGCCACGCTCCCTCCCCGCCACGCTCCCTCCGCGCCTCGCTCCTCCCCGTCTCGCTCCCTCCCCGCCTCGCTCCTACCCCCAACACTCCTCCCCACCTACGCATATTTCTGTGTTCTGGTCCCCTCGCTTCCCTCCTGTCTTGTCTCTGGGATGGCCTCGCCGCTTGCACCCTTCCTTAACTTGCTACTAAATACTTTCCTCCATACTTTTTTCTTCTACATTTTTATTTCCCCTCATCGCGCCTCGCCACCCCCTCTTTTCGCTTTCTCATCCGTCACCACGTCCCGCCCACGCTCGCCTTGTCACTCATTGACCGTGCCCCCACGTTCTTCTCCTACACTCACACTGACCTCCACCCCCCTACCCGTTCCCCACCCGCCCCTCAGTATCAGGGGGTACCAAACTTTGAGGGTCACGGAACTCTTGGGTTGATCCTGTTCTTCTATGGAGTTCTAATTCGCCTTGTAAATCTCAGCTTACTCTTTGGAAGTAGTCTGCATAATAACCATCTGCAGGTTAACTGCTTAATTGTTTTGAATATTGTAGTACGATCGTTAATAAAATTTGTCAAATTTTCAATTTTTAAAAGATAATATTACCTGAGTTCACCAAAAGTGAACATTAAATAACATCACAAAAATTAAACAGTAAAATTTGTAAAAGAAAACCATTGTATGTTACAGATAATGTGATGAATCAACCCATTTATTTTTCTGCTTGGAATTGCTTTAAAATTATGTTTAATGTTCGTCATCTGAATACATAGGTTTTATTGTAACATCTGCTTTGAACTTAAGTATTGAAGAAGTCTCACAATACCCTTGTAGCCTTCCGGCAAGTCCTAGGGTTCCACGAGCGCAGATGGGGGATTTCTGCTACATCTAAGGAAGAAGTGCATAAAGAGATACAAAACGCGCATAGTGCCCCTGTTGCAAATGTGCCCCAAAGCAACATCTTTAAAAAATGTTTATCCTTTCGACTTACTACGTACTTACATAGAATCGCCGTGTTGCGGCAGAATTTGGCGATTTTTCGACAGAAAAATGTATATTGTCGCTCCCTGGTAACACAAAAGCGGTTTAATCTTACTCCTATAAATGTAGTAAATTACTTACTCTAACAGGGAGCAGTCAGAATCCAATTTTGTGGGTTCTAGATACCGAAAAATCGATTGAAGCGAAAAAGTATGACTACCTGTCCGTCTGTACGCTCGTCAACGCAACGCGTCAACGTAAGAGCCTAAACAGTTCAGATTTCTTTCAAAATTGATATTCCTCTATCGACCTAAATGAACCCAAAGAAACCAACCCTCAGAATTGAAACGTGTATCTCGATTCTGGAGATATTTAACATGAAACCTACGCAACAGTTCCTAAATTTTCTCAAAAATGATCATTGTTTTATCAAATTTTGTTCTCGGGTAGCGTAAAGGACGCGGTTAAAAAATTGCGTTAAAAGTTTTAAGCTTCGTGAAAATCTTTGTATTTTCGACAATCTCAAAAGTTCAAAATTGTATCGATGCTTTCTTACAAGTTCAATATTGAGGATATATTTTTTGTTGTTCCTTAATGAAATCTTGATAATTCAAAGTAGATCTTCAAATAAGGTCACGTACAATTGTTCGTAAATGAGTCGTTTTCGTCAATTTTGCAAGAAATACAGGAAATTTTTAAACAAATATTGCCTCAAAAACGACTCAAAACAATCTCCTTAATTTTCTACCTCGTATGTAGCAAAAGACGGAAAAGAAGATGATGAACGGAAAACAAGATGATCTTGATCCCATTTTCGACGGACAATATTTCCGAAAATTGCAAAAAATTAACATTGCAAAAGTACAATTTTAATGTTAGAGATATTTTCTTAAAGAAAATATGTTTTAAAAATTAAATCTTAAATATAGGCAGGCACATTTTTTTTAAAAAAAACTAGCAGTTTTGGCATATCTGCTGGACTTAAATTCAATTTATTTAAAAAATATCAAAAACCGCTCTAAATTGTTTCTTTACATTTTTACACGGTTAAAACATGGAGTTGAAAGTTACAATTTTCGTTTTACTCTAAATTTCAATAAAAATCAGAAGTTCGATGCGAGAATGAATGTGCTGCTGGAGTACCAATATTTTATATTAGTTCATAAATATGTAAACGAATGTAGTATTGATTTTCTAATTTCATGCTCAATTGTTATTTTAAACAAATGTGGATGACGTGTTAAATAGTTCTTTGTACTGTTAAAGGACCATTAGTTTGGTCATGCGTAGTGCCCCTCAGAATATACGTCCGTCCTTGGCTGCAGCGAGCCAGCGCCGTCGCCCCTCCGTTTTCTTCCTCTGCGCCCTTCCGTCCGCATGCGGCTCATCGCACCGTCTCGCGAGCTGCCTTCGCCGCCCGGCGCCGCGCGTCGCTCGGCGGACAGCTGTCGATAGCTGCGCGCCATCCGCTGTCCCACGGCGGCGGAGGAGGCGGTGGAGGAGGCGGCGGTGGCGGTGGCGGTGGCGGCGGCGACGGCGACGACGTAGGCGGCGTAGGTGGCGGCGGTGGTGGCGGCGGCGGCGAGGGTGGCGGCGGGGGTGGCGGAGGTGGCGGGGGTGGCGGTGGCGGCGGTGGAGGAGGAGGCGGCGGCGGCGGCGGCGGCGGCGGCGGCGGTGGCGGCGGTGGCGGCGGTGGCGGCGGCGGCGGCGGCGGCGCGGGTGACGCGGCCAAGCGGAGCCAATTGCGGCGAAGCCCCCGGCGACGCGTCGAGACGCCCCCGAGCGTCCACGGGAGGGATTGTTTCCTCGCTCCCTGGCGACGAGGAGGAGGGCGGGGAGGATTTCGTGTTTCCAGCCCGTCAACTGCTTTGCTCATTACGACCGCGAGTAGAGTGTACGTTATAACCGGAATGGGGCGAAGTTCCTCCCCCGCTGGGACGTGAGTCTCGGCGCCGACAGACAGTGGCTTCAGAGGTGTCCGCAGCCAGGTATCTCCCACCAGCGGGGACAATCTCTAAGCTCTCGACCGGTCTCTCGACATGTGTGGTAGTATAGTGCATATAAGTGCGTAGGAATGGGAAGAAGAGAAGTCAAAGTTAAGGAGGGTTTTGTCATTGAATCTCAGTTTTTACCCCTGTTGATTAATTACTTTTTTCTTTTGGTTTCCTTAATTGCTTCTTCCCCTTTATTTTTGTGTTCTTCGATAGAATTGTTATAATTCTACTCTTTTCTTAACTAATTTAACAACACATTTCTTACCAACTTCTATTCTTCCCAATCTATAGGTTCTCGTATTATTTTAAATAATTTATACGCTTCTTCTCGCTTATAATCAATCTTATTTTAACTCGCACATCAATCTTATTTCTTCACAATATTATTTTCTTCATACTTGTGAAACACATTCACTTTCGATAATAGTGACGATGAGAAGCGTCGTAAGACGTTTTCCAGCAAATGTGGAATTTTATGGAACGTTCAGAATTTAAAAAAGACTGAAGGAAATGCGCTTCCGGCCACCTGCTGTTATGCTTATAGGAATCGGTATGCAGCGGCACATTCCTTGCAATCCACTGGCGTAGACGGGCTATCAATAATCACTCTTTCTATAAAAATTTCCGTCCAAACCCCGTCTTTTCCCTCGTGCACTAGTTCATCTCATTCAGACCCAATTCAGTCCTAGGCTACGCAGCCTCCCTGACGCTGCGGGCAGAAGACTCGCTTCCACCGACGCGAGTGCACTTTCAGTATTGAGTTGTTCCCTTGTAACCTTTCCATCTAATGAAGACTCACTGTTGAGAGAGAAGAAGAGATCATCACTTACCAGCGCCTCCATGGTCCCGCGATTCCATCAGCTGATCTCTCACAGCTGAGAATGTGCCTTCTCCGGACACACTGAATCAAATATAAATATTTGTTGTGGTGGCACCCCCCCCCCCATTCTCAATGCCGACGTTATGCCCGTCGACCGACAGTTCGGCAATCACCCACCAAGTTACTGCCACTGAGACATTACACGCTACATGTCTTTACACGCCACCATGTCATTACACGCCACGACATACAAGCCATGTCGTCATTACACGCCACGGCATCATTACATCCACTATGAATGTCAACTTATATTTCTAATGAAATACATACACTTATTTGTGTAGTTAGCATTTCAAGTTTGCTAAGATAATAAATTAAAACCTATAAGACAATTCGTATCATATACCTTCTTGAAACGATTCGACTCCAACGTTGCGAGATCAGCGAACGAATGCAAAGAACAAGTGGCCGACTCGAGGATATTTTGTTTCGTAGTTCAGATGGAGAGGACATATTTTAATCAATTCAAAAACTATTTTGGCAAATAATAACGATGGTAAGTATACGTGGTTCGGGCTCAATGATATTTAATATAAATCGCGAATGCTGGATTCTCAACACGCGTAGCTAAATGTCAAGACCAAAATGTCCGCCAAAAAAATACTTTCAATGAAAATGCGTTGGATAGAGGTTCAAGGATGGTTTATATTAACCACGTACGGCGAAGGCCGGAACCTCCTCATGAAATCGGACTCAAAAGCTTCAACGCGACTTCAACTCTCCCATTTCACATTTTCCTTCAATATCTCTCCGAGATTAGATAAGGTAAGAACATTTATTGCATTTACTTGATTCGCCTATCGTGTTCCTTTCTAAACCCTGTCGTCTCCCTGTAACGAATGGTTCAAGAACTTTCCTCCCAATTTCCTTGGTTGAAGGTACCAGCTAATGAAATTATTATCAAGGAGGTGACAAGTTAGCCCCTACACTCTTTGCAGATACAAAGTTACTCGGTCAATCAACTAAAGAGCCTCGCGGTTGAAAGTTGTACTGTCTGCCACTGTAAAATAAAATTCAATACAAAAACGGGCCTTCGGAGTTTGAGGTTCTAAATACTTCATTCTGTTCAAGGACCCGCATCGTTGTTCGTCATATTCTCATCGAATGTTTTTTTTAAATATTTATTTTCAATAAGTTCAGCAGCTAGTTGCTGCTTTAATTTTTTTCCTTTGTTATTTAATTGATACGTTCATGCTACGTTCACGAATAAGTATGAATAATATGCTAAATATTCTCATGGAAGTGAGACGATTTCGCTCGTTATGATATGTGAGAGGAGCCGACAATTCTATTAAATTACAATCTATACCGATATTGAAACGCTGGAAAGCTTCATCAGTTGCTCGTCTTCGACGCGATGAATTCTTTTAGACGAGTGCTAGGTTGTAACACGGGTGACCTTGCAATTACTCTTGAATGTTTTTACTTTTATCTTTAAATCAATTGAATGAGAACAAAAATCTAATACTAAGCCATATAACATTTCAAAGGAAATAGTTTTTGCAAACGTACGTATACATTTTGCACTTGGTATTGGACCAATTCATGTCACGATTCATGACAGTAAATAAAAATAAAAGAGAGTAATGTAACTGTGTAATAAAATAAACCAAAAAAATCCACTGCATTAGTAAAAAGAAGGACTTCCTCAATGGTCTTATTGCTAAACTATTGAGAATATTTATTTTGCTGTGTTTCGAGTTCCACAGTTTTTTTTCATGGCACATGGAAAATTCAAAATGGCCGACAAAGAAAATTTATATTTTGCACCACTATGCTCTTTATACGAATTGAGCTTCTAAGATTCGTTCATTTTACAGGATAATATGCGATTACTCTAATGATTTACCTGCAATGTGCTTCCAAAACTCGATGACAGGAGCTGCAGACCATGGTTCCCGCCACACGAAGATTGAGGTCGTGACGGACTCGCTTGTTTAGTTTCTTGTAACACTTTGCACTTCAACACTACAAAGAAACTGAAAACCTGGGTCACTATAAGTCCGTGTTTGCTAGTTAGTTCGTTATGGACGATAACAAGATCGCTGACTGTCCGCGTCAGATCTTGATCACATCTGACCCCCCGTCAGACGTCTGGGGCTGCTCCGGCCAAGGAAATTGTATAGCAAGGAGTTTACAAGTTACGTAATTTCAATTCTTTTGTGAGCACGTACTTCCAATTGATGGTTTGTAAATCTAATATCAAGTTTTCTCTAGTATCACTGACAATATTACTTTCTAAGCAGCTTAGGCCGATTATTACAAAATATGCAAAAGGGCTAAAGGTATACAATAAAATTAGAAAACGTAAAAATAGATAGTTCGGAAGGCCGAACAGATGACCAACATCGCTAAGGCAGTAGTGCCGTGGCTGTCTCGGACCAGAAGATCGCGGGTTAGAGTCGTGCCTCGGTCATGGATGTGTATGTCTGAATGTGTGTCTTTTCACCCCTCATTATCATCATCATTTCATCATCCATATCCCCAGGGCTAACAATCCTGGGGGATGAAAATCAGATCCAGCTAAATACTGATCCCCAGATAAAGTTAAATGCACCTGCCACCACGATAATGGTGCGGTCACGCGTGGTCTTATTCGCGAGCAAAAAGATATTTAAAAAAAAAATACACCTAAAAATTTTAAAAAACGCAACAATTATAACAATGAAATGTTGGTCGTGCCTTTGCTTCTCTCTTAACACATGAAAACTGAGATATAACAAAATACTTTGTTACATACTATTATTATAATTAAAATCAGAAGCGATATACAGGGGGGCAAGGGGGTGCAACTGACCCCGCAAAGTTAAAAAAAATATATTTAGACATTTCATTTCGCGGATCTTCAAATTTATATTAGAAAAGAGTTACTTTTTTATATTTTGGGAAGAAATTCAATAATAATAAAGAGAACAATAATTTTATTAAGTTGATCTAACAACATAGATTAATAAATTGGTGAACTTTAGTTCAGTGTTACAAAACGCGCAGGACAGTGTTCAACGGTACTGTTAATTTTCCGTATCATTTTTCATTTATAATTTAATCATTTATCATTAATCATTTTTCAATTATATTGCTTTTAAACGATATTTACTTTAAAATTGAACAGTTTCGAGCCTAAAATCATGAGTTATATAACACTCGAATTAACTTCAAAAAGAAAGAGTATTTTACGTTTATTACACATGTATAACACATGGTACGTAAATTTCAAAATATAAAACAAAATCGAAGCAGCTTCAATACATTATATTATTTACATATATTATATTTATAAGTTATGTATCAAATACATATTGTAAGCATATGCAAACACGGGGGATATGCTGGTCCCCGTGCTGTGACCTTTAGTTCTGTGACCCAGTAGTTCCCGCCCGGCAAAGGCCTAGATCTGGGCCAGGGTGAGTGGACAAACGTGTCGCTCGCAGACCGATCACCCCAGCACCACCCTCTGCTGACAGATGTGAAGGGCACGGCCCCTTGATGACGCCAGGCATCACTTCCTGCCGTAGCTCCCTCTCCTCTTTCTCAGTCAGCCCCTGCCCGTCGCCACTCAAATCGCCTAACGTCGTTCCCCAAGTCGGGCTTCCAAGTTCTTGCCCTCTGACGAATAGCAGCAATCATTCTGCCTCGAGGCCAGAGGCGTTTAAACTAGATGGTCTGGATGCAGGACCAGGGGTGAATTAACCAGGTTCAAGGAGCCAAATTATTATATTTGTGACATTCCTTCCCACGTATATACTCCCAATAATAAAAGTTACAGAATACAATCACAGGAAATGGTAATAACCGAAAAAAAGCGCATCTAAAGTGGAATTAACCACTCACTAAACTATTCCGAGTGTACGCTAACTCTACCATCATCCTACGTCACGTACGCCTAACGTACGTAAATCTGAAAATGTCTCGCGCACAATTCACGAATGACATCGTCTCTACATTCTAACCATTGATATGTTTAAATATCTTGCGGGGAAAACTTTCCAGTCATAAGTTATAAATTCAAGTCGACGACGCTTGTATACCAGACATTTGCAAATCAATTATGTCGCTTAATTTTGAGCCGCCCTAGACACGGAGTACAACACTTACTGAATCTCAAGAAGTCCGTTTCTCGAACGGTAAATACGTTTCCGCATAAGAGACCGAGAGAGGTAGCTCAGGGCATCAACTGAAGTCAGAGCACTGCCTCCGACCGGCAGGTCCTATGTTCGAGTCCCGACGATGGATACTAGCTTGTCAGCTAGGTCGCATACAGCCGCTGTCTGGAGGAGAATTCTAGTGGCTAGCTGCTCTGACCAGTTGTTTTTCGTGGTTTCTCCGATCAACACCAGGCGAATGCCGGAGCAGTACCCTCATAAACGGGCCACGGACCTCACGCGATCTTACCTTCCTCTTCCCTGTCTTATCCCCAACCCTTACTTACACACACACTAACATGCACTACACTACCACACCGGGAGCTCAGAGAGTGTTCCGGCTGGGGCGGTGCCCCTCTGGTGGGAGATACCTGGCTGGGGAACATTCTGATAACCGACGGTAGGTCGGTGCCGGAACTTACTATCCACCAAGGGAATACACCGCCACCTTCCGAGCACGACGCTGAAGGGACTAATGACCTTAGCTGATGACGCACCCGGAATCATCGATCAATCAATCAATCAATCCTGCATAAGACCCAGAAACAAAAAAACTCCTTCAATATTTGACAGGCATTAAGGACTAGAAGCTAGTTTCAACCAGATGCTATCGGGTTCAAAACTTCACAGTGAGTTCACAACTTACGCTTCGTAACCGGGAACATTCGAGACCCAAACGTGCGCGCAATCCGACACCAGCTATACAGAATGTCGCAGAATAAATGTTACAAACTTCTATAGCAAGTTGAAGGGTCGAAGATGACCACTTTTGTCAATGAAAATGTAGTAATGTATAAGTGGTGTGCCAGCAAATAAAATGAACTAGAAATTATTCCGACGCCAAATTATTGTGCCGCCATGATTTCTTAAACATATGTATTATAAAATAATGTATCTTCAACTAATGTTTAAGGTCATTAAAAATCAACCTTTGAGAAAAAAAATTATTTTTCAAACAAAAACAAATATTCTAAAATTAATTAACGTACCATTTATATTGCGTAGTCAACATTACTTCGTTTTATTACTTCATGTTTTATGCAGTTCCATACAATGTTTCAATTGTTATGTATTGTCAGTATTTGTACATTAGTACGTTTTGTCAGTATTAGTATTGTCAGTATGTCGGTATTAGTATCATCTTGAAATGTGGGCCAAAGTTTATACAAATTCTGTAATTTTGTTTCTAGTTTTAATTCAATATTAATTTAAATTAAACTAGATCTTAATCTTTTAGTAAATCAATAATACCTAAACCGAACTATCACAGGTTTATAGAGCGCAATAGTGATGCATTAACATCCAAAAACGTCAGGAATTTTCGGCCCTTTTGTCAATGTCGATGTATCCTACAATTTACTTCTTCAAATGTGTCTGCAGGTAAGTTTATTTAAATTTCAATAAAGCAAACTTTCATCATTAATCTTTTTATTTGATCGATAGTCAATGATTATTTTCTCGGGATGTTTGTCTGGATGGAATTTATTTTCAATCCTCGACTTCAACTACGAATTCCACAACAGTGCACCAGATCATTTCACTGTTAACCGTTCCAGTCAACATGATTTTGTAGGCAGCTTCTGGAAGATACTTGCGGTACGGTTCTATGTCAAAGTCATACTTCTTCACGGAGTAGGTGTCCTGTGGGAGGAAACAGAATGCGATATGCTACATTCAGTACACTTGTGTGAACATGTACCTGAAATTGTATAATATTGCGAACCAGTAGTTATTTAAACACATAAATATAGATACAATCTTAATGTCTTGTTTATTATTTTCTGATAATTATTAACATATATTTCGTATTATTAATTCGATATTTAAAATATTTACCCTAATAATTAGCAATGTCAGTAAAATATTAAATGCTTCGCGGGATATTGGGGGACTTCAAGCAGTTACATCACCTTAAAAATAACTTAGTGGGTGCTAAAATAAATAAATAAAAAAAAATAAATAAACGGTTGATGCAGGTGATGATTCAATGCATAAATTTTATTTATTCATTATATTTCGGGGCAGCAAATTACAATGCTGCAAAAAAAGTGATCAACATTTCTAAATCGACACTTATCGGATCTATAAATCTAAATCGAATATTTCGAAGGAAAAACACTATTAATATTTTCTCTAAAACCGCTTTAATCATGTCGTTGTTCTATTTGAGTAATAAACTGAAAGTACATTTACAAAAGCTGGTAACAGTCCTACTTTCAGTAAATTCTTTAAAAACTACAAAAGTTAAATTTTTTTACGAACTTCAACAAGAAGCTTAAGTTTTCCTCAATACTAACACTATAAATGATTTAAAGGACAATTTTTTTAAAATTATTAGCGATTTTTCATTGTACTAAATAAACTTTTGTAAAATTTCCAAAAGATTTCTAATCGCGATTTTTTTCGATCTCAGCTCCCATTTTTTTTCTATAAACATTTTGTAGGGTGAAATAAAGTTTTAGAGCCCTTCACGCATCATTAATATTTACATTAAGTAATATCCATATCTCTCTAAATATATTTTGTGATTTAATAAATTTGTAAAAACAACGCTTTTGATCAGAGTAGCCAAACGGCAGCCCACGGTGCCATTAACTATGCTCCGTGAAAGGTTATTAGTAAACAGTGAGTCTCATTCATGTCGGGTAAATACCTAGCGCTCACACGCTGCCTACGTGCCCTAATTCCTCCTTTAACGTTAAAATAGGTTACGTTCAGATTTATGAAATGTTATTTTCTATTAAATTCATAAATTCAAAATCATCTCAATGTATTTTCAATTTATGAAATTTTCTTTTCTATTAAATTCATAAATTCAAAATCATCCCAATGTATTTTCAATGCGTTATGCATGGTTCAGCCTGATATCACGCATGGTTCCCCCCTTCACCCCCCTTCCGTTTCAGAGCAGTCGGACCAACTGCGGTGATCAACAATACGCGGAAGTCCGGAGTAGATCTCCCGAGTACTGTAAATATGGCCCGTAATCATTTTAAAGGTTATAGTTACGGCCCTTGAGGTCTCGCAAGTGAAACACTTCTGCTTTAGATAAACTCTAATGAAGTTTCTCGAAATCTGGAATATTTGTAATGTTTTTGTAATATATGGAGCACGGTGAGAAATGGCATATTTTTTTACAAATTGACAAATGAATTTTCCAAAACACATTTCTCATTTTTTTAAACCATTTCTGGCGGAGTATGTGTGTCCTATTCGTCCATGCTTTGATACTCTAATTTCGATTACATATGTTCGAAATATTAAGAAATTACGATGTTTTTTTATTTATCATGGTATCTAAAATGTGTGTTATTGCAACGAAAAATTGTGCTTATTGAAATGTATGCGTGTATCACTATCAAAATAAACAGATAATAATCTCCAGTGATTCGGCGATTTCGTGGTACTCTTTCGCACACAGAAGTATGAAATTCTTAACAGTTGGCATCTCTGCAACGAGTCTCAAATCTAACTATTCACATAGAATTAACGAAACTAAACTACTCTTTCTCTGACAACTACTCCTTGCGTCGCAACACACATCATGCTGTCCTTCCGCCTTGGCCTTCTTGCAATTGACTGCCGAATGCATAATCTTTTACGTGACCAGCCATTTTCATCGCGTTGCCCTATATACTATGTTCTGAGGTTTGATTTCCCTGCGTTTTCGAGGGTTTTTTTATTTTTATTTTATTTTTTTTATTTTATTTTTATTATTATTTTTTTTATTTTATTATTTTTTTTATCACGTCTTGCCTCATCCTTACCTCTCCGAACGGACAGGACCTGGGAAAGGTAGAGCAACTGAAGAATGGATCTGCTTGCTCCGGGTAGTCTTCGATTAGCTTCGTAACATTAGCGGCGTCGAACTGTATCATCGTCGATCCCATGTTCTTGTTGCTGTCGTCCAGCTTCATGAGCGTGAAGTTCATCTGCAACAGGCGCATTTCCAATTACGTATAGATAACTGCAACAGATGAACAGCATCAAATCAAATTTCAAGACAATTAAACTTGTGTAAATGTGCGAAGAAGTCTCAAATAGTTGCATTTTGTAGTTGGATTGATGTACTTGAAGTATTTCTTATTTTTCCTTCATATGGCGCTTCATCCCAACGCAAAGATTAACCTAAAGGGTAATTCGTAAAACGCAAAAGTACACGTGATGGATGACATAAGCATGTACGGTGCGGGGCTCCAAAATCGGTCATTCAAGGAGATGTTTAAAGGAAGTTCTAAGTAATCATCACAGAAGTCTGAAATTACACTAATTTTTCATTACATATTCAAATAACATCATTAAGATATGTTTATCTATTGAAAAAATATGAATAAAGTTTGTGTTCTCATATTCATAGTTAAAGTTATTCTTAAAGCCGCCCACCACATCATATGATGGTTAATATACCATACTACACAAAAAGTAGTAACAAAGAGTCAAACGACTTCAAAAAATTTCTTTGCAAATCTTGCCATATTACAAAGCAAAAAGAACAAAAATTAACATTGAAAAAACAATGTTTTTCAGACTTAAACTTTATCTCGACATCTCTTTGAGATAAATTTGGAACTTTGAATTTTGTCGCATTTGTTTACTTGATGTAGGCGGACTAAATGCCTTAACTCTGACAAGGTTAATTGACTTTATAAGAACATTTTTAAAGATCTACTAACCAGTCCGGCCGATTCAACCACTAACTTGGCCGTTTAGGGGGAAGTATCGGTACTGACAAATCGTTTTGGGTGATTCACAGCTACTGAGCTACTGGTTCAACCGCGTAGAAAAATCTTCCATTTGGGTGGCGTTAACATTTTGACCGACCCCATTACCATCAACTGTCGACATCATATGTTATTAATTTTTCCTTTACTTCATCATATGTTATTAATTTTCCTTTGACCCGCAGTTTGCGCTGTATTAACTGTGGCAAAAATACCCATCTCAAAACAATGTCATACATATAGCATAGTAGTCAAGTCTTAGTTAAAATCCTCCCAACCTTAAAATGTGGCAAAAACAGGAAGGAAACCGGCTACACAAACTCAAAACTTTCATTTTAAAGGTTGCTTACTTCCTTAATTACTAACCGTATCATCTCTATCGCAACACATCATACAATTTACTATTCTACAAAGGTATATAAAATTTAGTTTGATACCTTTCTAGCGACCTTAAATAAGTGAAAAGGCGACCTTAAATAAGAGAAAAAACTTTAAAAACGACGAAGCCACTCGTTGATACAATAAGGGGTAGATAAATGAAAAAATAACGGATTGCTACAGAAAATTCTCAACATGGAAATTTTGTGGACAATCGAACAGCAGTAAATGACTGGATGTAGGATGTGCTGGCTTGACAATCATTATTTCTTTCGGGTGTGCGAGAGAGAGAGAGAGAGAGAGAAAGAGAAAGAGAAAGAGAGAGAGGGAGAGGGAGGGGGAGAGGGAGAGAGAGGGAGGGGGGAGAGGGAGGGAGGGAGAGGGAGAGAGAGAAAGAGAGAGGGGGAGAGGGAGAGGGAGAGAGAGGAAGAGAGAGGGGGAGAGAGAGGGAGGGAGAGAGAGAGGGAGAGAGAGGGAGAGAGAGAGGGAGAGAGAGAGGGAGAGAGAGGGAGAGAGAGAGAGCGGGCAGGCAGATGGCTTGGTTGAGACAGCGAAGGCGAGGGGACGCGAGCGAACAGCGGACGAGTGGATGAGTGGGGAGGTGAAGGGATAGACCGAGAGAGGTGGCTCAGGGCATCAACTGATGTCACTGCAGTACCTCTGACAGGGAGGCCCTAGGTTCTAGTTCCGACATGCGCGGGATTTTCTACTCTAGTTACATAGCCAACTTGGTCGAGTTCTGCGGCTGTCTAGAGGAGAATTCTTGCAGCCGGCTGCTCCGATCGGTAGTTTTTCGTGGTTTCTTCGATCAATACCAGGCAAATGCCGGAGCAGTACCCTAACAAATTGTATACGGTCCACGCGTGATCTTTCTTGCCCTATCCTCACCCCGTACTTATACACACGTATACTAACATTCCCACACTACCACATATGCTGAAAGAGCTTAAAGCTTGTTCTGCTGCTCCAGCATTCGCCTGGTGTTGATCGGAGAAACTACGAAAAACTACCGATCAGAGCAGCCGGCTGCAAGAATTCTCCTCCAGACAGCGCTGAATTTGACCTAAGTGCCATGCTAATGTCTAAAATGCTGGCACCATCGGAGCTCGATCCCTAAGACCTACAGTGACGGAGACACTACAGTGGCATCAGTTGATGCCCTGAGCCACCTTTGCCGGTTGGGACAAATGCGAGAGAGGGGTGGATGGAGGGCCGGCGAGTGGATTTGGGTGGGTGAGTGGGCGCGAGGGTGACGCGCATGCTACTCACGGCGAACGTGTCCTCGCAGACGATGCCGTGCACCTGGTTGATGGCGCCGCTGGCGGTGTACTTGGTGCCGTTGGTGCGCTCCAGCTTCACCTCCTTGACGACGCCGAACATCTTGGACTCGTCCTCCACCTCGGGGCACGTGTAGATGCCGCTCAGCAGGATGACGGCCTCGCGCCCGCTCGCGCCCTCCGCGCCGTCCGCGGCGTCGTCGCCCGCGTCGGCGCCCGCGTCCACCACATCCCGCTGCAGCGCAAAGCGCATTTGCCTCCTTCCCGCTGTTCAGCCTAAGAGTGATCCTCGGAGCCCACCACTTCCCGCTGCAGCGCAAAGCGCATTTGGCTCCTTCCCTCCGTTCAGCCTACATTTGCCTCCTTCCCTCTTACCTCTGTTCAGCCTAAGAGTGATCCTCGGAGCCCACCACCTCCCGCTGCAGCGCAAAGCTCATTTGCCTCCTTCCCTCCGTTCAGCCTACATTTGCCTCCTTCCCTCTTACCTCTGTTCAACCTAACAATGATCCTCGGAGCCCACCACTCGCTGCTGCAGCGCAAAGATCATTTGCCTCCTTCCCTCCGTTCAGCCTACATTTGCCTCCTTCCCTCTTACCTCTGTTCAGCCTAAGAATTATCCTCGGTGCCCACCACTTGCTGCTGCAGCGCAAAGCTCATTTGCCTCCTTCCCTCCGTTCAGCCTACATTTGCCTCCTTCCCTCTTACCTCTGTTCAGCCTAAGAGTGATCCTCGGAGCCCACCACCTCCCGCTGCAGCGCAAAGCTCATTTGCCTCCTTCCCTCTGTTCAGCCTACATTTGCCTCCTTCCCTCTTACCTCTGTTTAGCCTAAGAGTGATCCTCGGAGCCCACCACCTCCCGCTGCAGCGCAAAGCTCATTTGCCTCCTTCCCTCCGTTCAGCCTACATTTGCCTCCTTCCCTCTTACCTCTGTTCAGCCTAAGAGTGATCCTCGGAGCCCACCACCTCCCGCTGCAGCGCAAAGCTCAATTGCCTCCTTCCCTCTGTTCAGCCTACATTTGCCTCCTTCCCTCTTACCTCTGTTCAGCCTAAGAGTGATCCTCGGAGCCCACCACCTCCCGCTGCAGCGCAAAGCTCATTTGCCTCCTTCCCTCCGTTCAGCCTACATTTGCCTCCTTCCCTCTTACCTCTGTTCAGCCTAAGAGTGATCCTCGGAGCCCACCACCTCCCGCTGCAGCGCAAAGCTCATTTGCCTCCTTCCCTCTGTTCAGCCTACATTTGCCTCCTTCCCTCTTACCTCTGTTCAGCCTAAGAGTGATCCTCGGAGCCCACCACCTCCCGCTGCAGCGCAAAGCTCATTTGCCTCCTTCCCTCCGTTCAGCCTACATTTGCCTCCTTCCCTCTTACCTCTGTTCAGCCTAAGAGTGATCCTCGGAGCCCACCACCTCCCGCTGCAGCGCAAAGCTCATTTGCCTCCTTCCCTCTGTTCAGCCTACATTTGCCTCCTTCCCTCTTACCTCTGTTCAGCCTAAGAGTAATCCTCGGAGCACACTACTTCCCGCTGCAGCGCAAAGCTCATTTGCCTCCTTCCCTCTGTTCAGCCTGCATTTGCCTCCTTCCCTCTTACCTCTGTTCAGCCTAAGAATTATCCTCGGTGCCCACCATTTTCTCGCTGCAGCGCGAAAGCACATTTGCCTATTTTCCTTTTATCTCTGTTCAGTCTAAGAACGTACTGTAGAGACGCGGTAATCCGAGATTCCGTGCAATCTGAGATGAAGAAAAAAAGGAGAAAAAAGAAAGATATACAGGAAAGTCAGAAAAATACATATGTGCTCCAGGTCACCCAAACAAGCGGCGATAATTCAAGTTTGACAGGTTGGCAATACTGCGTTGAAGATCACATGTGCGACGTAGTAATTTTCAAAGTGTATTTGAAGTGATGTGTGATTTAAACGCCAAAAAATGGTAAAATTAGTTGTTTTTTAATTACATCCCAACAATTGAAAAAATCTGAAACAATTGGTGGTTTGTGAGGAGGTATTGATAAGTTTTCGTGCCAAGATATTAACACTATTTTTTTGCATTTGAATTTGCGCCGTGAAAATATCACAAATGTTTTTTTTTGTTTTTTTTTCATATAGTGTATATTATTTTAATATTTTTTCAATGACATAAAGTAATGATAGGTTTTCAAAAAAATTAAAACTGAAAATCACGTTTGTGGCTATGGAGAAGGGTAGGAGAAAGACTAAAAATAATTTCAAGCATTTTCTTTCTATGTTAGAGGCATACTTTTAACTACTCATGTGTGATTTGATTTTAGGGGACGTTTTACCATGTTATCTGCAAGTACCCTTTGAGATGGAAATAGGGTTCAAATTAAGACAGTCTGCTCTCACAAGCAGCGCACGTAAACTCCGCCAGAGACCTTAGCTCTCCAGTCAGCCGTCAGATTCGCAGTGCACTCGCTTCTCACAAAAGTACCTCCGGAGTCTACCAACGCGCTTCACGTCTTGGAAATGTTCATAGAGTTCCAGTGACATATAGACAGCGACGAAGTTTTAAAATTACTAAAAAGAAATTTCTATGCTTCCGAGGCCAACTCTGTAAGTGAATTATTTACTGCTAATATTAAGAGGAACATTCTAGTGTGTTTGTGTTGTTTTTTTTTCATGTGAAATGGCTCACTCTATACAATACGCTAACAGAAGACGGCGGTTTTGTACCATTTATAAGAAGGCAATGATTCAAAAGTCCGTAAATGCATCACTGCTTGAAAGGGGATTACAGCCATAGGTCATCGCACAGATAAAAGACGAAAAAATAGAAGTTGGCAGATCGTTGTACGAGGGAGAGAAGAGGCGCGCGTCCAACCCGCAGCCCGCTCACGTTCCGCTGCGGGCCGCAACGCGACGCAACGCGACGCAACGCAATGCGACGCAACGCGACGCAACGCGACGCAACGCGACGCAACGCGACGCAACGCGACGCAACGCGACGCAACGCGACGCAACGCGACGCAACGCGACGCAACGCGACGCAACGCGACGCAACGCGACGCAACGCGACGCAACGCGACGCAACGCAACGCAACGCAACGCTTCGCGACCTCCCAGAAGCGCATTGCACTCTGGCGCCGAGCGCCGCAGCTCTTGCACCGAATGAAGGTTTGCGCACGCCATCTTTTACGTATCTCCAAATAGAAACGTCGGAAGGGGTTAGATCAAATGTTCGATACTTCCCTAACTAATTCTTAAAAATGAACGGTTCTTGAAAATAATATTTCTTCAAATAGGTTTGAAGAGTACTACTTTTCTATATAAATACATTGGTTTCGGGTGAATATTCTCCAGTTGGAGAAGTTACAGCGTCAAGAGAAGATTTAGTCAAAGATTCTGAAATGAATGCGTATTATTTTTGTTTATATAATCTCCAACCCTCCCATATGTTACAGCAAAAATTAGACTGAATAGATCGAAGATGCCGCGTATAGAGAGATGCCTACGTATGCAGAGTCCGAATAGAGACTGAGAGAGAGAGAGAGAGAGAGAGAGAGAGAGAGAGAGAGAGAGACGGGGGGGGCAGAAAGACCTCCCTTACAAGACACGCCTTCAAGGTAGTTTTGTGCGCGGTGCATATCGAGTAAACACTTGGCTGTCCAGAAGAAAGGTCGCAGAATGGTGACGGAAATGCATTTCAGCCCGAGGAAGGTCCCCGAAACATTGATACAGAAGGGCGCCCAAAACATTGGCACCTGTGTCTAGGTCTCCCGCACAGCCAAGTACAGACTCCGGCCGCGGAAGCCTACGCGCTCACCTTGTCCATGTTCCCGCCAGAAAGATTGGCACCTGTGTCTAGTACGCGGCGTCTCCCGGACAGCCAGGTAGAGACTCCGGCCGCGGAGGCCTACACTCTCACCTTGTCCATGTTCCTGCTCAGGGCGGCGGCGGCGAAGAGCAGGAGGCAGAGCGCGGCGGCGGACAGCGCGCGGGAGGTCATTTCGAGAGCACGTGAGGGCCGCTGCGGGCCCTGAGCGACTTTTATAGCTTCGCACCGGACGCGGCAGGCCGACCCGCCGCCGCCCAAGGACAAAGGGGGCGGTCGCCCGGAAAAAGGCCATGTTAATTGGGCGCAAAAGATCGCAAACTATGAGGGGCTACATGGGAGAAAATTGGGGAGCGAACAATCATTGGGTCTGCTGCACACGGAAATATTTGCAAATGCAATTGAAGGGACGGAGTTATACAATATGGCTTGAAACCGAGAAATCCGGTCTAGGGCCGTCTCCACCGTGCTAATTTTTTCGTGCATTTTCGTTAGGCCCTTATATTACTCATACGTTTGTATACATGTCATATTATTTTTTCGAAAATTAACTTTTTACATGAGATTTCTTTTGGTGACAGACTATATAATTTTATGTAAGTAACCTGTCTTTATGCTTCTCCTTTCCCAACAGTATCTCATTACTTCTCTCATTGCATAAAACATGTTCATATAAATATATCTCGACCTTAATCAATAACTTTTCGAAACTTTCATTGGGAGGAAGTATTTAAAATGCTATACAAGGAGACATCGGTAGCTAAAAAATTAATTTCTTGGGTGTCTTCGCCTCACACCTTTAATTATAACCTAGAAAACGTATTACATAAATCTTCACTTTTGATTATATGATTGGGTGTTGTTTCTCTTACTAGACCCATAATGCGTGAGCCTTCATACGTTTTCCTACAGTCGTTTCCCATAATTTCCCTAAGAGTTCATCGTACCGCTGGCAACGGCAGGCGCAAAACACACTTGGCCCCTCTATGAGAGAATTTTCTTACCTCGCGTTTTATTACTCTTGCTGAGTCTTCTGTCGAAAGCGCATTGCAAGCAGTAAGCTGATAAAGAAGTGGGGATGGGTGCCAGAATGGACAGTTTCCTTACAGAATGCTATAACTTCAATTATTTTTTTAATTTAAAAAACATACTGTGCCTTCTGCATATCTTAGTATTTCCTTTTTACTTCTCTATACAATCAATTTGAATATTTCCCTCCTAAATTCATTTTAAATAAACATTTTAAAAAAAGTACTTATGTCCATGTCCTTCATTATATTTAGGCACACTCTGAACAAAAACTAAACTTATGCTGTTCAATACTGTACGGTTAGTGTGTAGAGCCCTAAAGTCAATGTCCACATTAACCCTCACTCTCTATTTTGAAGATTTTGTGTCAATATCACTTTATGCTAAAATGAAAAATACTTTTACTGTGTGCAGAAGATAAATAAAACATCAAGGTTTCATATGAAGTACATTTAAAAGCAATATTTTTACATCAAAACTCTGTATTTACTTTTTTAATGGAATAACAACTCTTTCGAATTTAACCACAAACACACTTTCCATCGTTACACAACGACAATTGATTATCTACCCGCGAAACTTAGCTGGCTTAAAGAAGACTGTGTGGCCAGCATCTAAGAAATAATTTTGACAGATTACGTGTTACCTATGGAATAACCACATTTGTCCACAAGCCCCTCTCCCCTTAACGATTTAATTAGTGGGAAGCCACATGCACAGTATTTTCACGCAAAATAACACGAAAAGTTCTCAATTTTTTCAAAATTGTATAAGATCTTATTGCAAAATCTATCTTTAAGGAACACATTTCATTAAGGGAAAACATCTCTATCTTTAATATTTTAGATGTAGGAAGACACCGAAAAAATTTTGGACTTTTGCAATTTTCGAAATATCAGGATTTTCAACAAACTGGAGACCAGTACCATTCTCTTAAACATCCCCTAGACTATCCAACAATAAATTTAATCAAAAACGATGGAGCCATTTTTTTTTAATATTTGGAAAGTGATCCAGGAACTTCATGTAAAGCACCCCCAAAATTTAAATACCGGTTTCAAATTCAAGGGACCACGACATCAGGTAGATCAATAGGGGAAAATCAATTTTGGAGAAAATCGGCAAAGGGTTTAGCTGCTACAGTGGTTCGCAGACGGACGGACGGACGGACGGACGGACGGACGGACGGACAGGCGATTTGCTGTCATTCAATTTTTTGATATCAAGGACCCACAAAAGATGGATTCTGGCAGCACTACGTGATAGAGGATTATTTCTAAATTTAGCAACTGGATATATCCACTTTTTCGTTACTAGGGCCCTGTAATAAAGAGTTTTTCTTCCGAAAATTCGCCGTTTTTCGCGCAGCATTATTTAACTTTCTCTCCGGCCTGTAAGGAAAAAGTAAAAACAGTTATAGTGAAACTGTACAAAACTCATGATAATCACGATGTATAGCACTGACCCATCAGCTCTCGAGATAAGTGCCGTGTATTTGTTCGTTTAATGCATGGTCAGTGTAGCTGTCAAGGTTCGCAGCAAAATCGTTTGATCTGCACCCATGTACACACCTGATTCTTGTCGAGGTTATTCACAGGGTACAGAGGCTGCACGACTCACAAGCTTAACCTACTACTCCGAAGTAGTGAAAAACATCAAAACATACTTGTGTAGTTCACTCAATGAGAAAAGAAGTAAACTATCGCCATTATGAGCACAGAGTATTCGCTGTTAAAATCCACACTAAATTTAAGACTATGTTGATTTTAGCAGATATGCTGAATATGTCATGTTTACGAACCCAACGGAATAATAATAATAATAATAATAATAATAATAATAATAATAATAATAGCAGCAGTAGTAGTAGTAGTAGTAGTAGTAGTAGTAGTAGTAGTAGTAGCAGTAGTAGTAGTAGTAGTAGCAGTAGTAGTAGTAGTAGTAGTAGTAGTAGTAGTAGTAGTAGTAGTAGTAGTAGTAGAAGTAGTAGTAGTAGTAGTAGTAGTAGTAGTAGTAGTAGCTGTAGTAGCAGTAGCAGTAGTAGTCAAATAGAGGATCGATCCAGTGATCTTTGTTCCAAATTGCTTGAAAAAGCATTGAACCAATACCGTGTAGAAGCGCTTCTTGCACTCATAGAGACCTTTTGCGCAAGACATACGAAATATAGAATCGTATAACGATTTAAGAATTCGAAATTGATATTACATCCTTAACTGCGTTTTAAAATATTTCCAGAGTACACCTTCTTTATATCTTCTGTCGTTGCCCCACAATATCTCTTGTCGGTCTTTGAT
Source organism: Gryllus longicercus (assembly GCA_038098605.1). Taxonomy (NCBI): domain Eukaryota; kingdom Metazoa; phylum Arthropoda; class Insecta; order Orthoptera; family Gryllidae; genus Gryllus; species Gryllus longicercus. The sequence continues at coordinate 1,331,596 of JAZDUA010000169.1, read as the reverse complement.
AATCAAAGATATTCCATATGACCGTGAGCTGATGAATTCAAGCCATGAGTTTATGAATCAGTCCTCCGCCAATGTCGAATATTTGCAAAAATTACACGAAACTACTCATAATTTCTAAACATGAACATGACCTCACTTAAAGATCAAATTTTTAAGAACAGATTTCATAGTAAAATACCTCCAACATCGATATTGCAGTTTTCCAATATTGTTTTGCAATTTTCAAAAATACCGAGAGATTAATGAAAATGGGACCTACACCATTTTTGTAAGCCTAGTTTGTTCTATTCCAGAAAAAATAAAGAGACAAATTAGAGCCGTTTATGAAGAAATAATTTTTGAAGCAATTGCCTTCCTTTCACGAAATATAGGAAAACTAGTCGTATTCTTGAAAAACCCAACCAATGAGCTGCGTTTGAAAAGTAGATTTCATTAAGGGCAAAATCTCTCTTCAATATTGTAGTTGAGGACGCCGCCGAAAAAATACAACGAATGTGAATGCAAATACTTTTGTCTCACAGCATCAACTACTACTGATCTTAATTTATCGTCAAGAGATAAGTATACTTGAATAAAAATAAAATGAAAGTCAAAAATGCTGCCAAAAAATAGTGTACGACATTGTGGTAAGAGTGGGTTTACTTTGCTGTGATATTGCGCCACTCAGCAAACAGCCTCGTGTCGCAACCTTTCCAGTTCGCAAAATAAAATGTCACTTTTACCCCTCAAATTATAAATAACTATTATCTATTAAGAACAAAGCTTCATCAAACTTGATGTATTTATGTATGCTTTTTGTGAATGTGTAGAAGAATCCTTTTGTATGTTTTTTGAAAGGAAAAAAGAGAAACACATCGATTCTATATTTATATCAACTACGGAGCCAAGGTCATTGTAGGTTTAAGATACACAAGTTCAAAATACAATTTATCTTAATATATTAAAAAATATTGATTATCCGTACCTGAATGACTGGATTTTATACATATTTATTGCTCGTTTAGTACTATATGCACCTGGTGATTCTCACAAAACTTAATCAAAATTTTCCGATCTTACCGAGCAAAACAGCGTATACAGTTTATTTTAGAAAATTCGGCTTATTAGATCAAGAACTGAGCACCACTTACATGTTGCAAAACTTGTTTCATCATTGGTTGAATCGTAGATCTTCGATGCCGTTTGAAGATTTTAGGAACCATTACACACACAATTATGCAATGTAAAATTTTGGAAAGGATTCAGATTGGGCAGCTAAATTTACTTTCATGGACAAAAAAAGGCACAATGGGATTCACTCGAAAACAGGCGATTAGTAGCAAGACTGTGTTTTGTATAAAGCTTTTAGCTGTCATCCAGCTTGGAAAGAAATTAATCGGCGGCTAAGTATTTCTACATACATTAGTTGAGAGAATCACAGGCACAGACAAAATAAATTTACGAGGGCCGCAGAGAACGGATGCCGGTAAATTTTCTTTCACAAATCGAATAATAACGGAATGGAATAGATAGTCTGTATAACCCTTTCCTTGGAAGCGTTCAACAGTTGAGGAAATACTTGCAAAACAATTAAAACTACAAAATTGAAGGTAAAGTTTTTTGCCTCAAAGTCTGTTGTACAAAATTAGCTCTTTAAAAAAATGTCATGAACAATTTTTGTAATAGTAAGTAGTTTTTAAGTAATTTCTGTTTGGAATTAATGAAGCATTATGGGAGTTCTGCATCCGTTATATATAACGATAACATTGTAATATTGATACAAAGTATGTGCTGTTGTAGCACCACTAGTTTCTTGTCGAGTGTATTGTTGCAAATAAACGGGCAACATGCGGTACTTCAGCTTGTAGTAAATAAAATTAATGGAATAAAATAATATTTGGGAGTTAAAATGTTTTTGAAAAATTATTTTGTCTAAACTATGTTTCTTCGATTTTAAAATTTAAACACCTAACTTTTACTATCGTATTTAGATGTAAATTTCCTTGTTATAATTGACATAATACATTAGTTCTGCTTTTAGTAAAATTCTCAAAAATGAATTTATTGTATACAATAACAAAAAAATGTTTTTCAGCCTCTGCAACAAATAGGTATGTAAAATACTAAAACCATTTTGTGAAACATGAAAAATTTCAGTTGAATGATTACACAAGATATAACGATAGATTTTTAGATACTGGTATAACATAATACAGTTCTGACATAAAAACAAGAGTAAATAAAATTGTTAGAATATCAAACATAAGGCTCCATTCTTATCAAAGAAATGAATGCCAAAAAATGTTAGGAATGATCAAATTAATACATTAATTCGTGTTAATATCCGTGGAAATAATGAAGACTGATTAGGAAGTATATATATATATATATATATATATATATATATATATATATATATATATATATATATATATATATATATAATTTTCACTTTTACACTTCAACATATCTCTCAGCCATCATTGTAGAATTCAATGGAAAAAGGGCTGATGCGTTAATGTTTGCTTTTTTTGGCTTGAGTAAGTAATTAAAAAATAGCGTTTTATTTAAGAAGTCATGTGATATAAAACATGGTTCAAAACAGGGCGGTATAAAATAAATGACATATGATAATAGTTATTTATGATACGAGTGGCAAAAGTAACATTTTATTTTGCGAGTTGCAAATGCTGCGGGACGATGTCGACAGACCGAGTGGCGCAATCCTACGAGAAAAATAAAATCACTTTCACCACGTGTGTTATACACTATTTTTAGACTGCTTTACTGACTTTCCTTTTATTTTAATTCAAGTATACAAATCACTTAATTTGATACCATGTTAAAATCATTTGTAGCTGATCGGTCGAAAGTTTGTTTTTTTTTTCCTTTGTTACTTTCATAGTTTTATCGGAACATTTGAACATCGTCTCACTTTTAACACTAGTGTTAAAAGTTGAAGTAGCTGTAAAGCAACCGATTTTATTAGTAGCTATCCAAAAATGATATTCATCTTCTCTTCCGAGTACCTACGCATATTTTTCTTATACATATTCTGATATGCCACTGTAGATGTAAAAACGCATCAGTCTTAAAGTGGCAGAGTTGTTTTCTAACATTATTCTTAAATGAGATGTTGAACTGCTTGCAAATTATCTTTACTCTGTTTTTAGTAAACATTCCCGTTGATTTTAACAAAGCTGTATTACTTTGTATTGAATGATTCAAATGCCATCGAGTTGATTGTGATAATGTGAGTTCACCATTCTTTCCTCACAGAGCGGAAAACAGCACAATGCCCAACAATACGATCATAACAGACCACAATCGAGTTATCATGATCTGATAAGTTGTGTAACGATTCCGTCATGTGAAACCTCGAGCGAATTGACAGGACGTACGTTCATAATCATTGTGATGCTTAAAGATAAGGGAACAAAATACGTGCAATTCGTGAAGCAGGAAATGTTATTCGGCTCTACATTATGCCTTTATAAAGGCCAAGGAAGACTGAGCTTGGAAAACAATTATTTTTTGCCCCATGCTCAGAACCCTGAATTCCTCATAAATATATCATAAAAGTGTTCGAGTTCTCGAAAAATGTGCGGTTTCAATATCATACGTGCCTATTATAACATAATAGTCGAAAGACATTTTCTACCTTAGGGGGAGTCAATGCATTCATTTTAGAAGACAGAGGGAAAGGATAGGGAAAAAATGATGATGAAAGCATTAATAGCCTGTGGTAAATGGCATTGAAAATGCATCTCAAAATTGTTTTTCTTCATTTTTTTTTCTTTGGCACTTTGACCCTCCAGGGATTTTGGCCTTATGTTTGTTTTATTTTTAGCCGGCTGCTTAAAAAGCCGCACACTCGCCGTCTGTTCTGGATCATGGACATTTGAGATTGGGGATCGACATTGAGCTATGAATACATTCATAGCTCCATGGGGATCAGCCGCAGCCGCCTTTAGTGAAACCTTTAGGTGGCCGTGGATCAGCTCATCATCCGAGCCTAAACATGGAAGAGTTGATGCAGGGGTTCACACGCGGTTCGTGTCCCGTTGTTTGATTAAAGAACGATTTATTTAGTCGTGCACATGACGTAAATCAGCTGTTGCGGTTTCATCCAATCGGGAACTTATATGTCGCTACAGTGACGTCACTATGGGGACGTTTAAGCTCCTGATTGGATGAAATCGTGAACAGTTGAATTATGTCAATGCATGGTTAAATAAATTCTATTATATGTGCTGTTACTTCCCTTCGCATACCACCAGAACAGAAAATGAATTCACACTTCATATATCCCTCAAGACGTTCTTTGAACTTGATCCCGACTAGATGAACATAATGAGAAATCTGATGGACAAAGTATTAAGTTTCAATATAAGACCACAAGCCATATTACGTTTGTAAAGTTAAGCGAAAAATGAACAAAGTAATTACCCAACTTATAATATTTTTTTAAGATTTTGCAATGGCATCCGCCATGAATAGATCAGTAGCAACCGAACAGAGCAGTCGACCTCAAAGAATTTCAAATCAGGCAGAGGGATCTTCTGACCCTGTTACTCTGCCCGGTACTCGAACCTAGGGCCTCCGTCTGCGAACCTACCTTGTAGACTCGCCTACTGTTCCCTTTCGCACACATTTACTTTTTCTCTACTGCCCATAAATTTTGCAACGCAATCTTTGAAACGAATTTTGAAAAACTTTAACGTAACCCTTCATATTTATTCATAACATACAGAAACATAGAATACAGGCATGATAAGGGATAAGAGCGAAAATATGTAGTTTATTTGCCTTTGAAAATAGTTTCTACTACACGGGTGCGAATATTCATTATCAAATTTTACCGTAAACGCAAAGAGTTTAGACGTTACATTAATCACTAAATGAATCAAAACTCTCTACAACGGACTTCTTTATAAAAAAATACTCCCTCAAACGTAGCGACGACTTTTTTTTGTCACAGAAACGTATGAAACTAGTCGTACTACAGTATGACAGGAACTTCCCCCTACCAGTTTTCTATTTTCTTTGGTCTCGGCTAGCTATACGAACTTGCCACATACTCTTGCCAGCTGCCATCTATCGCCGCCCGAAGTAATTTTTTTTAAAGAAATGGCGCATAATCGGTACTGTAAATTCGAAATTTAAAGCACTTTTTCATAGAAATTTTTTGTGTTTTCGAAAAATTTGATTAGAAGTCATTTGAAACACTTGAACTCACAAATTCAAGTGTTTACAAATAGCTGGAACTGTCTATACTAACGGCATGTGAGATCTTTACAAAACTTATATTTATGTAATTTTTGAAGAAAAAAAAAAAAGAAAAGAAAAAAAAAAAAAAAAACACCCCGAAATAAACTTTACTTCGTATTAAAGAGTACAATTACCACTATCCCTTTGATAAGTTTGAAGAAAATGTGGAGCCGTTTTTGAGAAAATGAGTTTGAGCATTTCTGAAAATTAGGAATTTTCAGCTCATTTTCACAGGAAACTGTTGAGTTTTCGAGAAACTTTATATGACATTATTTAAAACACATGAACTCATAAATAGAATAATGTGAACAAATTGCTGCTAATATAAATATTAACAACGTGAAAAAATTAATTTTTTGTATTTAAAAAAGAATAAAGCAATATGGCATTTATACCATCTTACAGAGTACATTTAGCTCTATTCCTACGAAAAATTTAAAGACAAAATTTGGAGCCGTTTTTTAGAAAATCTTGTTTTTTGTAAAAACGTAGTATCTAACAGACAATTTCTTGGTCCTTGGTCCTGCGGCATTACATTCTTTAAACACGAAAATAATTAAATACTATAAAAACAAAAAAAAAAAAAAAAAAAAAACAGACGTGAACATTACGAATGTCACTGGCTTCAATTCTTTCGTAGTTTTTAATTTAATCATTAACTCGAAATATTTCGTTCAGACGCAACGGAAAAACTGGAGTTTTTAAGTGCGTACAAAGATGTCATAATCAGAGAAATTATTACAGTGGGTCAAAGTGTGGTGATCATGGAATCCAAATATATACGTTTTCAAGTGATGTGTTTCTGATTTAATCTATCCAATTATTGTCTCTAGATAAAAGATACAAAAAATAAATAACAACAAAATAGACAATAAACATTAATAAGTGATATAATAGCCCATTCTTATTTTGCATAAAATAATTTAAAATCGCCAACACCGCGCGCGTATCCATCAAGATAAATCTTATACATATGAAAAAGAGAATAATATCTAGGCCCTGAAAAAAACGCTCAAATTAATAAATATTCCAAATTAATCACGGGGATATTATTTCTGGAATTATCTTTCATATCATTCATTCAATTTTCTTCGTGAAAGTCTGAAACTTGTATATATTTCATTAATTTCATCCAGAAATAACACAGAACCTATTCATTTTTTCAAAAACTTGTACTTGACCTTTTTTAAAGAGACAATTTGTACAACATACTTTGCCTCAAGCAAAAATTCCAATTTTGTAGTTTTGAATTTTATTTTGAAATTTTCGAAAAAAACAAGCAATACCCGAAAATAAGACTAGTGCTATATTTTTACCGTTTCTTATTACATATGTGGAGAAAATTTAAAGAAAAAATTTAGAGCAGATTTTGAGAAACTTTTTTTGTTGTAAATTTCAATTTCTTAACTCTAATGTTATTCATATTCTTGGTACCAGTAACAGTACTAGTAGAATTCCAGGAGTACAAAGTAAAGCGAATAGTTTCAATACACACACACACACACACGCCTAGTCAGCCGTCCGCGAACTTTGTTAGAATTTTCTGAAAGAAAGTTTTTCTTCAAATAAGACGCGAGAAGTTAATCGATAATCTATCAGTTATTCTGGAGCCGAGGACAGTACAATAGGGAAATAGTTCGTGCTGAAATAAAGTCAATTTCAAGTTCTTCATTGCGGTACAAGGAGCATTCGTACGCGGGCGCAAACCTAACGTCGAGGGGAACGAAGTGGACGAGGACGAAAGGCGTCGGGTGAAGAAAACGAGGACGAAAGGCGCCGGGAGAACAAGACTGGAAGACGAGGCAAGAGGGCAGCGAGAAGTCACCGGCGATCAGGGGCCCCGATCGGCTGCGCGGAGGCCGAATGCAGCGGGTGAGGCCGTCTCCGCGGCGTCGGAGCGCGTCAAGGTCGAGCGTTGAAGCACGGAGGGCGCAGCGCGAAAGCGCCGAAAATTAGGTCCAAGTCACCTTGACCAGGGAGGACTTGTTAATCGGGAAATAAGCATACAGGACGCATCTGAGTATCATTCAGAGATCTTCCCATTTGAAAAGCATCTTTGCCTACGAAATTGTAAATAGATTAATATTAATTTATGTTGTTCGCGGCCACATGAAATTGTTGTAGAGTGTGGCGCACTGCGCACGTTTTTTTATAACAAAGTTTTCTGAATGGAGTGTTAAATTGTGTATTATGTCATTGACTAACGACTAAAGGAATTGTAAGAAATTTAATTAGTAAGGAAATACCCAGGGAATCATTTATGCAAAGATTTTGATGATTAATTCATGTTTCATTGAGAGAGGATTTCAATTTTTGTGCTATTGAGTTTCATTTTTGATTTTGGTGTGATTTTGTAAGCAATGAAAAGGGTTTCAAGATTATTAAACCCTGTTTAACAGATTTATATGTTCTTGCTTTTGGATTTGCTCTCAACAGCTCAAAAGATTCCACTGCCCTGAGGAACTGAAGCTCGCAAGAGCATATCTGCGAGGTCCCAACAGGCGATTTTGGAAATTACCAGCAGGGACTTTCGTGGTGATTATTCCTCTAGATGTTCCTGATCAATACATCTTTTGTTGGGTCTTTCAATATATTTTTTACCCTATGAGTTTATACTTTGAAACCGTTACTACAAACTGTAAGAAATCTTTCCACTGGCATTCTTCGCACAAATGAAAGCCATCTCCTCTGGTTCTCTTCAATGTCATCTACTATATTTATAGCTTTTTTTTCTTCTAATTTCAGTGTTCTTTCTCATTCTTAACGTGTGATTCCTACCAGGTGCCAGAAAAATCACATTTGTGTGGCTTCTAATCACTGACAGTCTCTCTGTTGGAGGGTCCATATTTCTGATCCATTCATTAACATTGGCTTAGATGTTATGTTGTGTACTTGTAGTTTTGTCTCTGCTGTCGTATCTCTTCCAAAGCTCTTCTTGATTATTCCATTTACCCCAAAATAGTAAATATGTGATGTTTAGTGGAAACATTTCCACTAATTTAGCAAATCAAGAGCTTTTTAAAAATTAAATATTGTCAAGTGTCATTGTAAGTGATAGGCATATCCAACTTGAAATGTTATTTCATTAAAATATATGTGCAGGCAGAAATGTATATTACTAAGGAACAGAAAAAAAAAAAACAAATTTTATCAAGGGTAAACAAATTGAAAAGAAATACATTTTGAAGTGAGATTTTAATAAGCAAATCTGTTAACATACACAACTAAATCTAGGTAATATTACAGGTCTTTTATTATTCCTTTGTTGTAAAGGATTACAAAAAAATTAACAGTTTGCGCAGAATGAAAAATGTATGAGGGCATCTAAAAAAATACATAAACACAGAACAAAACTATCGTCTCTCATTAATTTTGTACAATATGCAATGAATAATTCATTGAGAAATGATATTCATATTATGTACAACCAGCACAATTATCTTCATACTGTCACTTCAAAGAAAAATTAACAAATTGCACGTAGGCTGTGGCAAGGACCTTAGCGACTAATACACGATACAATCATCGAGACTTACAAAATACTCTTTTCCATTAAATATTTGTGCCTCTCTCTACATTCATGATAATACTTCCCTTTTGTTTTGGAAAAATTCTTTTTTACAGAAAAGGTAGTAGTATATGACTTTTTCGCACTTTCAATCAAGTAATTTACCAAAAAATATTTACAACAATACTTTAAATTTTTCATATACATATATCAATCGCAATCACAATTTCTTATCAGGTTTCCTTATAAGTCTTACATAAATGAAAATTAATGGACAGGATAAAAATGAACATGATGAATTAAATGAATGTTAATTAACTAAAAAAATATGTACTATTATATTTATAAAGATGTATTCTTGGAATAACAACAGGACAATGAAGAAGCATAAATGGAAACCAATAATCATTCAATCAAGCTTCTTCAACTAATTACAACCACGTTGTAAAAATCAAGGGTTACAGATTGACGTATCAAACTCACATATGGCACATTTATAATTAAAGATGGAATGAATAAACCCCTGAACCTTGATTTATAATGTGAATTTGATAGTTCTATCTGTATTCCTCAAAATCCACAAACATTGCTGGTTAACTGTGATTTGTATAATACAGAAAGTGATAAATTAATTTATATTATGGAGTTTAATTCCTCCTTTGAGTATATTTCTTCATTATATGTATAAATGTTTTATGCAGATAGCGTGGGTTATTTCACATGGTATTTGTAGTTTAGTCATTGGCAGTTAACTTTCAATAACCATTACCACATAGCTTAATGTGTTGCAAATTGATCGTTAATCAGTGAAGTTAATAACGCAGAAATAGTAAACAATATGCAACTCAAAAAGGCTTATTTTATAAATATGCCGCAAAAAGTAACAACAGTAAACAATAACAAAGGTACAAAAAATGTTGTGAATTAAAAGAAAATTCACTCATATTCTTCAAGTAGGTCCATTGTGGTATTCCACAACATATATTACGAACCAGAAATTATAAGCCACTGTAAAAAACATTCTCTGGCTTTTGGAATATATAGAAATATATAGACAGACAAAAGTTTGTCTACTTGAAAAAAAAAAAAGGTGCAAATAAGGAGCACTTAACTTACTTTACAGATCAAACCTGAACATGACAGAATTATGGTGAAGTGAAAGAATGTGGAAACATTAAATACAAAATAGAGGTACAAAAACAAATAGCATATTTCACAGCAGACTTTTAACATAAAAATTGACAATTAATTTCTTCTTTGAAAAGTAAAGAGCTCTGTTAAATACAAAAAAACAAAAAATAACGTATTGTGACTTTTTAAGGCCTATATTTACTGTCAATCCATCTACCATAAAAAATTAGTCAGTCTGAATGGATGAATTGGAAGTGAAATAATAGGCCTTAGAAGAATCGACAACATTGCTTACATTAAAGACGGAATGGTTGTTTATGTTGTTCTGTTGGAGTTGTTGACTTGGAGCCTTTGCGAGACAAGCCAGTAGATGTGTCTGACGCCCCTGATGTTTTCCTCGTCACTTTGGCTCCATTCGGAATTGGTGTGCTAGAGCCGGAGGGTGTGCGAGCCCTAACACAAAAGTTAGTGTCAAATCAAGTCATATACAAGACACACAAATTTCACAAAAGAACAAACCACAAGAAGTCTTAAAAAATATTTCACGTCTCATTATAAGCAACTACATAGGGCAATATTGAGATTTGTTAATGAGCATTAAGCTAAGCATTGTACAAAGAATAATATAATAGCAGAAGTAGCTTGAAATTTACCTAGAGGCTCCCCTGACTAGAACAGGGATGTTAGAAGCTGATGATGTCTGAACTGATGATCGGCTGCATTAGCAAAAGAAAGAGTTGTTAATAGGAAAATAGAAATTAGTGCATCCCACAAATTCACACACACACACAGTAGCTATCAAGCAGTAAAGCAAAGAAATTAAACATAATCAAGAAAATAGCTGTTAGAAAGTGCTTAACAGAACTGTTATTTAAGCAAAAAGAAAGTTACCCAACATTCATGTCATCAACACACATTAAACTCAATTTCACTTAAGATTTTCTGTATTAATTTGTATGTGAATCCTACAATCAAATTTTAAGAAATGAGGTAATTCACAACTGATTTAACTTTTTATAACATTTCTAAACAATAAAATTGAAAAAAATTCCTCAAACTACTAATGAGAGTTTTTACTTTTAGTTATTTATAGGCCTAGTACAATTTTACAAAATAATAATACTTACTTACAGAAGATCATGAATGTTGGACTTATATTGAATGACAATTAAACATTCACTGTTTACTGAATGTCAAAATTATACATGATAATAATAAAAAGTTACATCAATAGTGCTGAAACAATAGATGTGAATTTACTCTCAATGCAACTACTACGAAAGTTGCCATTCACTATCTTTAACATTTCCTTGAATATCAATATTCTTAACAAAATGCCACAGTAACATAAACCATAAGCAAAAAGTAATTTCTTCTTCATGCACAAATCAAGTTATTCATTTTAACCACACACTCAATGTAACATACTGAAGCCAAAACCACAATGAAGGCCAGAAGAGCACATTACCCTGAGGAAGTACAAGAAGGAGAAGTAACTTGGGACTCTGGAGAGCCCACAAATACTGGAATCCTTGACCGACTGTGAGAGAAACAGTGAAGAGAAATAGTTAATTGAAGAGCAGGTTCAAGCATTCAAAGTATAGTTGTTGTTCAAGGTAAAAGAAAAATCTATAATATTATGAAAAAATTGTTTCAAAATGTTATATTTGAAAGCATTCATTAAAACAGGTGTGCAAGTATTTGGAGCAAATGTACAGCATTGGATCAGATGAACATCTGTCACATATTTGGGCAACTGCTGGCAGATGTGATCTGTGTAAGTTACACTTTCTATTCATGTTGAGTTATCAACAGTTTGAACTGTAAAATTTGAAGTTCTGTAGCAGCCATTGCATAATTTTTGTCCATATCATGCATTAGTAATTGACTTTTATTCTATATTTTTATACTGCCAAAACCATTATATTCAAACTTTCAGAAATGCTTGTTGGATGTTTGACAAAGACTTTCAATTGCAATTTTAAGTAGTTACAGCTGTTTTGAAATACAATGTTTATAATGTGAAACCACAATTAATCTTACAACAAACTTCTAAACTCTACCATCAAACAATCAAAACACAGAAACCTTTAAACAAAAAACATTTAAGCTTGCTTTGTTTAAATTAATTCCAGTGTCTAGACAAGTCAAGATACATTTAACCCTAGCAAAACCAACGCACACGTGGTTCCATGCATTACGGAGAGAAGGGGAGAGGCTCCAGACTCAGCTTAAATTTTGATTCTATTGAAGAATTAGGCAATTTCACTAAATTTAATTGTATTTAATCAAATTTAATTATGTGAAATATATTTCATTACATTATATGAAGACATAGCAAATCATTGTGAAAAAATGACATCATATTTTGAAATAAAACCACATCATAAACAATACCAATGATCCCACTTCCTAAATGAATGAAAAATATAAAAATAAAATAATCTGAGCCCCCCCCCCCCCCCACCTAACGCTAGGGCTAAACAAACTATTTTTTTTACAATAAAGTCATATTCTTTAAGTTTATGAAAAGTTCATTGACTTTAATCATCTCGACCATTACATAGGGAACGGAATCATAAGTAACTGTACATTTTTAACCAATATATATCTACATTATTTGGGTTTGAAATATAACACTATGCTTTACATCTTCAGTCCTTTTGTTTTTGATTGTCAAACTTACTTCCAGTTTTTGTGAAATCCTGTACTCAGAATCAAGGATGAGTGAATGACTGGGAAGCACAAGTAATCACAATTATGGGCTTGATCCCCACCCCTCTTCAATCCATCGCTGGCTACGAGGTATGGCTAGTCATGAATGCTACAGCTATTTCGCAACAATATAACTACATATGTATTTTATATTTCGTATAAAACTCATGTAGTGTGATGCTGACTACTGTGCAATTGTTTCTTTAGATGTAGAACAGCCATTCAGCCACAATGAATCCCTGATTGAAGTTTTATGTTAAAAATTTGAAAATGCTTTTATAGTGCTATTTTTCACAGTATCATAAATCTGTACTTTACATTCTTCCTATTTTTTCTAACATACTTTGGAAGAATATAAATAGTCCACATTTGTGAATGTATTATGAGGGTTTTTCCCGTTCCCTATGGAAAAATAATTATTCTGTACTATATCTACATCACCCAACACCATTCTTATCATGACTTATCTCAACACAAATCTTATCATGCAAACATGCAAAGTTATGTACATTTTTAACATAAAAAAAAACAAGTGAAAAGAGTAAGGACTCAAAAATGTAAGTAGTGTGTTAAAGAAAGATGAAGTAATAATGTGAAAATATCAACTGTATATGAAAGGAATCCTGAAAATAAGACAATGCAATAGAAAACAATGTCAAATGGAAAATTCAACAACAGAAATGGGGAAAGACATTCATGTGCAATACAACATAGAGAAGGGTTTATTTTTACCCTGAAGAAGTAGAAGGAGGAGAAGTAACTTGTGAATCAGGAGATCCAACAAAAACTGGGATCCTTGATCGACTGCCACAAATTGAAAGAACCATTGTTAACTAATTAAAAATATTATGAACCATTTATGTAAATTATAGTGATAAAAAACAAATACAGATTCAAATGTTAAATAAGTTTTAAAATGTTCCAGACAAAGTAAAACACATTTTATCATTTTTACAAATACTAGATCATTAGCATTTCCCTTTAGAAAATTCTTATAACACAAAATTGACCAAAACTGACTGTTGGACTTGTCCATGTTAATAGTATGTAGGTTCTATAATATGATTTGTAACTTTGTTTACTGGGGTTATTACATTATATTTTAATCAAATATCATTGTCAGCATGTAAGGAAACACTTCAACTCTTTACTCTAAGAAAACAAAAACTAACTGTTAAAAAAAAAATTAGCTGTCTTTTATAATTCCAAAATAATAACTCTGAACTCTGAAGTGAACTCTTTTTAGTACACTTTTTTATTTATTTACACTTCTCCAAATTTCACATTACAGTCTATATGAGCTATGACTTAAAGAGTTGGATAAAGGCATTCCTGATAAAACAAACATGAATAATTGAATCACATGTGGAAATTATTAGTGAAAAAATGTAGCTTTCAATGTCTATTTTCTATTTACAATAATGTACAACACAACAAATAAACAGTATAGTAATAATGGAACATTGAGACATTCTCCAGTCTCCCAAAACCATCACAAGAAATTCTCCACAAATATCATAATTACATTCAAGAGCATCAAGTTTTTTTGGCTTCCAGACCATCACCTCAACAAGTGCAACGAGTTAATAAAAGCCATGAACACCTTTCTCAATTAAGCAGTTAATATTTCCCCTCTATTTTGCAAATAAATATTAGCAAGTTACCATCTGTTGCAAAATAAATTAGTACCAGGACCCAAGCACTAAAAAACAGTGAAATTTATTAGCAGGTATTTGTGATAATTGGTATTTACCTAGTGCCAACACCAAATAGCGTTGGTATACTCGATGCTCGGTGAATAGATCCTAACCTAAAAATGCAGTTATTGCAATATTTAATATCATTAGTTAAGTTATTTGTGCATTAATAGATCTGAATTTTATCATTCTGATGCAATATTATATAGAATAATTATGAAATAATTTTAGTAGACCAAAGAGGTGAATAGTTCAAAATAAGAGAGCAAAAAAATAATATGGAACTGCCCATAAACGTATTAGGAGTGCTTTATCAAGTTATTTTAAGTTCTACAAACTAAGAAATGGAATGATTGTTTCTATAGATTACTGATTATTTTTTGTATACTTTTAGTAATGTACCTTCCACCACAGTAGTAACGGTATTATATTTTGAACATGCATTTCATTCACATATTAGAATTAAAAATATTATCTTTTCTCAAAAAAAAATTCTTCAGTTCTCAACGATTTCTTTCTTTCTTTCTTTTTATTTTTTTGGACACTAACAGCCTCAACAACTTCATTAACAATCAGACAATAAAGCAAAAACTGTAAGAGATTTGCCCTATTTATGGAAATGTTTAGAACAGAGACCATTTCACAAAATTTCAACGTAGGCCTTTTTCAGACTTACATTGACATCTAATGTTAACACTTCATTAAAACAATTTTCACAGACAACACATTCAAATAGAAAATAAAATAAAAGGTTGTAATAAATATTAATAAAAGTACCCGCATCAAGATTAAAAATAAAAATAACAACAAAGAAGAGGTGTCATTAGGCATGTCTTTGAATTTCTTTCGACAATAAATTCTGAAGTCGGAATATCTTACCAGAATGAATATTACTGAACTGAACTGTCAATTGTATTTTTAATATTTTCACTCTTTCAAGACCTTTCCATGTAAATTATATTTCTCCAGTGCCAATTAGCTTTTGGTTAATTGTGAATGTCACTGTATGTACATTCATCTATTCCCTACTAAAAACTAAATAAAGAGGTCCTACCTTGAAGTGGAGGAACCACTTGCAGGACTAATAAGCCCTGTAGGTGTCCTTGGACGACCTGTCGGTGTTCCATTAACAGGTACTGTCAATTTTCGAGCAGTCGTGCCAGTTGTGCTACCACGGCTTGGGGTTGCACTGCTGGACGGCGTGGTGCGCCTATGTATCGGAATGCGGCTTGGTGTGGAATCATCTGAAAGGTCAACACAAGGCAAAAGTTGCAATAGGTTGTTGAAATTGTCTTTTTGTTTTACCTCCTGGGTGTGATAAGGCAAGAAACTTTAAGTAACATAAGAAGAGGTGTAATAGAAACAGTGTCATTAATTAACAAAATGCAGCAGGAGACCAGTATTTAAAAAAATTTTGGTCATTAGCAGTCAGTGCAACATAACTTTTTCCTAATGGTTATTTAGAAAAATATTATATTTTAATAGTATGCACTTACATGATTTTACAATTTCAGACAACTTCATTAAACAAATATTTGTACAATAAAAAAAAAAACATTTTCATTGAGGTATCTTTTTAAATTAAGTACAATTTAATGGTTCAAGATAAAAACACAAGTGGTACTGTTACTATATTAAGTGAATCAAAAAATTAAATAATTTCCACACCCTGAAGAATGCCACCTAATGGAAGACATCTTCTATCAGTGAAATTGAATGACTAGTTTAAGATCAGCAAGATACTAGAGTGAGTAGAACACGAAAACTACATACATATTTGACACAATAGAGTGTTAATGTCCAACTTACTTCATCAGTACAACTCATTTCATTTAACCACAAATTATAAATTTGCTGAAATGAACTCTTTATTTAAATTATGTGCATCAAGGTTTAATCATCTTGTTATCATAAAAATAGACTTTTCCTTTACTTAAGCTCTTCATTATATCTGTTACTAAACAATTGTTTATTGATCTATTGGTGTTAGCTTTAGCCAATTGAACTACCCAGGTGTTTGATGAAAACAGACATTCTTTCAATTAATTTTGTTCTTCTAAAGGTTTTCCATGCTTATTTTTTTTTATTACCATTTTATTTCATGAAGAAATTTGTGAAGCCTATATTTGCTCACCTGTGCTGTCGAGTGACAGGGTGGAGCCATGACGGCTAGGTGGTTTGCTGCCCTGGCGACTAGGTGGCCTGCTGCCCTGGCGACTACCAGGCCGACTACCAGCCTTACTGCCTGGGAGGCTGCCTCCTGGATTATGAGAAAATAATTGTCAGTTAAATGGAACGTGTGCCATTTGTTTTTTGAATCAATTGGTATCAACCTGTAGCCTTCTGCTCTATAAAAGAGTTTTGGAAAATATCTTCAATTTAAATCAACAAATGTCCCCTGTAAGGAAATCAAGATTTACTACAAATTTCAGTTATAAAAAATTTCAAATAGAACCATATAACCTTTTCAGACCAGCTTTATTGCCAGTTCCTTTCCATACATCAATCCATTATATAATATTTTAATCACAGATAGTATAAAACATAAGTAATTATTCTAAATTGGCTGGACCTTATTGAAGATAAGGTCCTTATAGGTCCTTATAGAACTAAAACTGTTTTATTAACTGATTTCCCAAATGAATGATTGTGAATGAGTGATATTAATAATGTACAAGACCTGAATAAGTTTTATTTTAGATTATATATAATCCTGTATCTTGTCTACACCATTAGATTTCATAATTAATTAGTTAACAGCTGTATCAACAGTTTTGTTAAACAATCATCATCTCTAAAAGTAAAAAAGTAAAACACTACAAGATATTTCATCAAGGATCAGGAATAACCTATAATAATGTTATTTCATGTTTTGAAAAAAGAAAAAAAGTTCTTTTCTATTTTGTTTAATTTTGTGATCACAATGAAACACAAAAAAATACAAAGTCACTTAAAAATGAACTGATAGTATCAAAATACAAAGTGACTGTTGCCACAGCACTAAACTCCCAATTTAACCATTCAAATTTAAAATCAGAATATTTTCATACCTGGGGTAAGGGTGGACCTTGGAGGGGCAGATGCCTTCCGCAATGTTCGAGGAAGTGTGCTCTCGTTGTCGCTCAGTGAGTCTGGAGTCCTTGTTCCAGAGAATGATGATCGTCCAGTGTTACGTCCCATAGGAACACTGCGAGCACTTCTTTCTCGAACCTAGGTAGAGAATTGCTAAGTTAATACAATGCCATGGGAATGGGTGAGAGTTAAATAAACAAATTTTGAATACTTAAAACCAGAACACAAAAAATTTATGCAAAAATGTTTAAGAAGTAAAGCTTAATGAGCAAGCTGCACATTAAAAAATAAAAAATCTATACTACTCCTTCCTAAATTTTATATTTTAATTTTTGATTAACTTTAAAAAATTCAAAAAATACAAATTGAAAAAAATAATATTTAAAAAGCACAATGTACTTTTTTATTGCTTGTGATATTGTAAATCCAGATCAATAAGTATAAAAGATTAAAAGCAAGCTAACTTCTTCATGAAATTTATGATTTCAGAAACCTAAAATCTAAGAAAGTTCAAATACATTTGTGAGATCCTACAGTGAACTTTCTATACTAGGCAGCATGCATTCTCTAGTGCAATATTAGTTTCTTTATGGTCCATATCAGAAATCTTAATTTTAAGTGCACATACAGCTGGATCTATGAAGAAAGATTTTCCAAAATTTCAAAAGTACATTACTATTCCAAAATAAATTATGTTAAATAACTTTTATGTAAATCCACAGATCCAGAGGTATCTTAAAAAGCTTGTAAATAAATCAGCACACATGTTAGAGATCGTGCTCACAAGAAACATTGCACATTTTACATAAAAAACATTTACGGTAACACCTCATTGTATAATTGCTGTCAGTAAGTCTGGCAATAGTAATAACTGGTTTGTATGACGAAACTTCAATTTTTTAACTCATTACAAAAAATTGTAATCATGTCCATAATAAAATGATATCCCAACCAATGTCATACTATTGCAGACTAACTACCAAGTTAATGTTATGTGGCCGAGATTATTTTAGAAAATTTGGTTAAATTTTGTGTTTAGTATTTTATACAGTTAAATATCAATGGAATCACACTTTTGTTAGACAAGTAAAACTCACCAGGACCACTTGGGACAACATGTGCTGACCATCCAATGGCGTGAATTCCACAACTGACAGAATCAAGTGGGAGATTAAATTCATGAAATTTCTCTTTGGATTATGATTTTCTACTTACCAGCTCAAGAAGGTGAAGGACTAATAATAAATATTCTAATATATTAACAACTAGAAATCTCCTAAAGAAAAGTATTTCGAACAAGAAATCATAACATATGAAAAAATAAACAGAAAATTAAAAAGTTCAAAAGCAAAATGGCTCAACAAAATAAGTGACTCTTCTAGCATATGCCTTGCATTTGATAATAATTAGTTCAATCCTGCTGATGAATTCTCTAAATGAAAAGCGATTGGCCACCCGGAAAGAAGCTCTAGCTAACTGATGATCTCTACATATGACAATGGTTAACATCAATCCACACTAACAGAACATTCTTGACATATTGTCACACACGAACAAGGACAAATTACAGAATGTTAAAGCTTGAAATATCCATTGACCAGGATTTTAAAACACATTACCCTCTCTGTGTCGGGAATATGAAGTGTTCAATATTATATATATATATATTACTTCTACAAGCACCAATTGAAGATTAATATGAAAACTATACTACTGCACTGTACCAAACAGTAAAATATGGTGCATGGAGAGAAGCTGACTTGCATTACACAAAATATAAATCTTACCTATGGAACACCTCAAGAGTCAAATTATTCTCATCATTTTATCTAAGCAAAATTACTTTTCTTCTATTAATAAAAAGTGAAAATATAAAACTTATCTGATTCCAAGGTAATAGCAGTGCTACTTGGTGCCACAGATTCTCATAACTACTTTCAAGTACGTACATTTTATATAGGTGTCTTGGCATTAGACACTGTTAGAACACAAGTGTTCCCTCAAACAACCAAAGTACTGAATTACCACATCACCACATAACATGAACCAATCCTTACACACAAACACAACACTTGGAATAGAACATTGTCAAATGCAAAGTCATCACAGAAGCAAATAAGGGAAGCTTATCACAGAAATTAAGATCACATCACACCAGTTATACAATGTATTTAACCAATGCTTCCACTTGCACCAAGAACTGTCTAAGCTCCCTCTCTTTGTCATTACTGTATGTTTAAACTAAATGGTGTTTTTGATCATGTTCTTAAGATTTATACTTGCTGAATGTATACTTTGTATGTAATTACTTTGAATGTTACTATTTGATCCTAGACACTCAACATCTTAACTGATGTTTAATTACAGGTATAAAAGAAGTGTTTGATAAGAGGATGAGTATTTGAAATGTTATAGTAATATGCAAGTGCTGTGAAGTGCAGCTACAGGAAACAACCAGGATTCTTTGTGGTAACAATAAATGCAAAGCATTTTGGAAGGGATCCCAAAAAAATATGAACTGACAGTTTCTGAGTAAATAACTTTCCAGAAATATTGCTGTCCTACATATTCTAAATGAAAATTAATTTTAAATACTGAAATATTTTCAAAAAAACCATTGAATTGCAAGAAAAATAGATTACAACTGTTTGAAAACTGGTTGTGGTACCCACTATGTTAGAAACATGCTATATTTGTGCTTGTTCACTAACTTGTAAATCTATATTCTGATCCATTTTCACTCTTGCTTCTTGTGTTTGCACATGAACTAAACTATCCAAGAGAGAGAATTAATGATGTAATATAAGTATTAAAGGTATATCCTTATCTATTTTTTACATACATACATACATACATATATATATATATATATATATACATACAGATTTCTGCCATATCTCTGACAATTGACATTAGAATGGGAAAAAAATGCAGAAAGTATGTTTTTGTATGAAATGAATTAAGCTTTTCTATAACTTGAAAATAATAGAGCAAATTTCTTTTAATTACTTGTTTAGAACAACAATCAACAGAAAAGAGATCCCTAAAATAAAAAAAACAAGATTGAGATTTTTAAATGGATACCTGTCAGGGATTTATAATTTTATGATACAATTTCATATCAAAACAACTACAATTTATAATTATCTGAAATTGACAATTTTTCATTTAAAGATATTAAGAATGTATTATTTTAGTTGTGACCGTTAAATAGGTCTGCAAGACTTCCACAATGTCAGCAACTTCTTTTGTTTACGACCTGTGCAAAACAGCAGAACAGAGTGGCAAAATGCAATAATGGATCAGAAGGAGTGCTTGGCGCAAGTGGAAGGAGCAGGCTGTGAGGAGGAGGTGGCAGCGATCTTGCTGGCGAATCAGAGCAGTGAGTTATTTACCCAAACGTATGTTGGCCCAGGGCCGGTGCCCATGGCGAGAGGGTAGGAACATGGAAGCTCCTCGCGTTGTCTCAGGCTCTCAAAGATTGGCTTCAGCTGATTCATAAACTCCTCGGCTGTAAGAAGTTCACACCACTGCAAATGCTAGATGCCTGCCCTTCTTTTGTGCTCCTCTAACCTCAATGGTTCTATAGGAGACATTATCTTCTCTACACACAACGAATGGGCAAATGCCCCTACATATCAAATCAAAGTCTACAAAACTTGGTGCCATTCAAATACAATAATACTGTACTCCTGACTATATTTGTACATATAGATTACTACGTATTGGGTACTGAAAATAAATACACATGAAAGTCACACAAGGCAGATATGGTGGCTAACCACACACACTCATGCACACACTATTTTGCTTTGCATCAGTGCCTTTATAACACAGTTTCTACTAAAGAAACTATGTTATTACACGTAACAGGAGTAGTATTAATTCTACAATTATATGGATTGTATTAATTTTTTTATTAAAGAAAATAAATGATATTTCCATAGCATTAAATTTTATGAATTTTATTGCATTTGCACAATGCCAAATTATTAAAATGTACACTAATTTAAATGTAGGAAGAATTGACTTTATCAGCTGGGATGCAGTTATCCAATAGAGAGCTTCAATACAGAATACTTAAGTAGTAACAAAGCTCCTGATTGAATAACTGAGTCCAAGCTGGTCACTGTCAATTTGCCATATTTTTCAAGAGTACGCACATGTTGGGTAGTGAAAATATGATCATACAATTATATAATGTAGTTTGTTACTTGAAATCTTGGAACAATTCAATTTTGTAGAATATTCAACAACTGTTGAGTTACTGAAAAACGTAGTTCATGAAGTCATGATACGAATAAAAATTGAATCCATAGATTCTTGTCAAGTAGATTTCATTACCATCATGAACAAATTAAGAACTTGGAACAAATCTTTCACTCCCAAAGTATTTCATTGAAATAATTGAAAAATGTAAACAAATGAAAAAACTATGTCTGGAAAGATTTATTTTTTACTAAATAATACAAGAACAAAAATAATTTTAATGAAAAAGTATGAATTATCTACATATCTAAACATTCATATGATGTGACTAATGCTGACTGCACATACATTACCTTGCGTTTTTTGAAGACTTAACAACCTGAAGTCGCAGCCGAAGAAAAAGTGACAGAAATGAAAAGAAATCGTGCACCACTCACCTTGTGTAGAATTCTGAGATTCCATCACTTGAAAGTGAACTTTTTTTTGCATACTTCCATATCAGCATATGGTTTTTTAAATACTATTAAAAAAATTAAGTTTCAATTTATATTTACACACAAATGTGTATAATACCAAAAAGGGCTTATCTCGTCATTCTATTGTTTCTGATATGGAAGTATAATTAAAAACAAAAAAATAATATAAGCAAAGTCATTTCATTCTAAAGCAAAGCAAGTAATATGAAATTCAAGGACAGGGTGTGATAGTTGAATTATGAAGAAGTGACTGAAATGTGCGATATCAATTTTACATACAGACTGATTACAACTACATCTATTTTTAAATGTTTATTTAGAATATAGGAGAAAATTTAAAGAAAAAATACAGTAAAATAAGTAGAAAATTAAAAAAATATCCACACCAAAAATATGCAAGAAATTCAAGATTCATGAAATGACTTATGCTTGAAATTTGTAGAAAGAATGCCTCTTACATTTTTATACCACTTGTAATTAAGGTTTGAAGCTGATAATGTAGGGCAATTCTTTGAACATATAAACTTATAAATATAAAGGATGCACAGTTTCAATGAAGATTTTAATTAAAAAAAAAAAAAAAAAAAAAGGAATGATTGAGAAGTGCTATGGAAAAACTGGCCTTGGAAAAATGCATCCAATAGCAATTCATGTACTCGCAAACAAGAAAATTAAACTTGGAATGTTTGATGCTCAAAAAGCAGCAGTTCTTCCAAAGCACCTCTTCAAGGCATGGCACAGAACAGGGACTGCAGTGCTCGCCACACCAAGAAAAAAGGGCAAGTGGGGGAGGACTGAGCCATGCAAGAAGTCCCAACAACAAACCTTGGTGATGGGGCCTGCAAGGGATTGCGATCGCTGAGGCGTGTTCCCTGGGCTAGGCTTCGGTTTGAACGCCGTCATGCTCTGGGATACCCCATCTGCCAAGATGAACTGTTCGCGCAGTTCGATGTTTGTACGGCCCTTGGCTTCAGTTTCCGAACCGAGTTTTCGAGCAGCACAACATTGTGTGTGATGTTGGTAGGTTGGAACCAGGACCAGAATATGTAATTCAAAAAGGATTGGGAGAGGAATTTCACGTAATACGTGAAAGAGATTGGGTAGGCAAGGCAAAAAAAGAAGAGAAAAAACAAACAATAAGCAAATCAAACCAACCAAACAACTTAATACACAGGGAGACAATACAAAAATGCCTAAATTACATCTAAATAGGTTCTACCTTAAGTGATACCATATGCTGTCTCCAGCTGTACAACAGTTATTTGTTTAAACAGGTACTAAGAGTTATATTACATTAAAAGGAATGCAAAAATAACAAAATTTGTAACAATGTTGAAAAATTATGCAAAGACTACCCATTGGTATCACTTCAAGATAATCCACACCAATTAGAGTGAAACCAAAAGCTGGAATGCAACAAGTGTTGGTAGCAGCTTATACCAGATTAACACACTACAAAGAAGACACTCTTAAGCCAAGCCCAAAAGCTGCTCCAGAACATATTGCAAAACAAGTAGCAGTATTAGCGATGTAAGTGATTTTTGTTTTTCAAAAACAAGAGTTTACAAACATAACATGCTAAATGTATTTCTTATTCTGCAATATGCTCCAACAAATACCCCCCAAAATAAAAACCAACTCAGCAAAAGTCACCATGCTGACAAAAAACACAATGTAAATAAAAAGGGCACATAAATTAAGAAACAAAGGAGCACCACAAATGCAATTCAGAGCTTGTGCAATACCAGCAGGGTGCAACAATTCCTGCAAGATCACAGTGAAACAGGGAGAAACCATTAACCTAGTGTAAGAAAAACTGGTCCTCAGTTTGCTGAATCTGAAATCTGGTGAGAACAAAAACAAATGGATCCAATATTGCAATACAAGACTTCAATTGAATGTTAGGTCATGTTATCAAATGGTTACTGATCTACAGTTAAATGTCATGAAGAATATTCTTTGAAATGTACATGCAACTTCTTCTTTAGAGAGATTAGATGGTTTGAAAAAGATATTTTTTTTAACTTTAATTTTTTTTAATTAAAGGAACTAACAAGCAAGCAGTTACTTTTTAAATATCTTTTTTATCTCATCAGCTTAAAATTGTTATTCAAATTTTGATGGTACAAAACAAATTCTAACTCCACAGGAAATAATGAAAAAGTGAAATATTAAAAATATATTTAAAAAAATTAAGTTTTATGGAATTTTAAATGTTGAAAACAAAAAAAAAACCCAGCAAGCAATTATATTTAAGACAGAAAATCTTAACAAAACAAATTGACACACAGAAAAGCATCACAAAGTACTGAACTAATAAACTAAAGAATACACACAAATTTAGAAAGCAAAATACGTGGCAGAAAATGTTTAGGGAAATATCAATACAACAACACACACTGAAAGTTAACTCAGGACTTTTTCTTATAAAACATTTTTTGACATATTTTAGAAACATAAGCAATTTAATAAAAATAATGCAAAATTTTTGTTTTCTTACCCCAGTTATACAAAAGCTTCTCAATAATTTTAGTACTTTCTCTACTTCAGTGAAAAATGTATTAATGAAAGGTGCAAAACTTTTTTAATGTAAAAATGATTTCACAATCTACCTACGATAAACTACAATGTTAAATAATAATGATTTTAACATTGCTCCGATTTTTAATAAAATCAATTTTAAAAAAAAAGTATCTCACACCAGTGACTTCAAAAATCATGCAAAAAACAAGATGTATTTCTCAACCATCCCAAACTTTGAGTAAGCACAAAAGGAAGTTAAAATTTTTCAAGAAGCACATTCCTCAAGAAGTATTTTTAATTCATTAGAACAATCAAAACTTTGTTCTTTACAATCTGCAAAATATTAATGCAAAACCAATTTAAAATGACTCTTGTGCCCAATGAATTTTAGACTTTTTAAGATTTGGGAAGTAATCTATGATAAATACCACACTTGAGGGAACAGATGATTGAGAAACATCAAGATACATCAGCCACATACAAGATGTGTCATGCAATTAGGGTTGCTAGATATCCAGCCACTACTTGAAGCCTGTTTTCTAAAAACAGGTATCTTTTTAACAATAATTATAGAGAATAAATATCTTATAAAATTAAAAGTAGATTATCATAATTTTCAAACCTGAAGACCTGTTCATTCCGAACCTGGGTACCCTACGCAGTGCCTAAAGATCTTGCAACCCTACATGCAATATGATCATGCCCGCCTTACACATCAGTCCGACCACACTCAGTGGACACCAGGGCTCATGTTCTTCAGGCTTGTTGGGGTCAGGAATGGGGAGCAACACCACTTCATTGGTCAAGACGAAACCACACACGAACAAAATTAAAATACCAAGAA
Source organism: Gryllus longicercus (assembly GCA_038098605.1). Taxonomy (NCBI): domain Eukaryota; kingdom Metazoa; phylum Arthropoda; class Insecta; order Orthoptera; family Gryllidae; genus Gryllus; species Gryllus longicercus. Next base: position 1,306,171 of record JAZDUA010000169.1, on the reverse strand, counting down.
GTGCATGGTACATGGTCATGAACAAACCAAATGTTAATATGACAGAAGGAATAAGACAGGTAAGGATAATTTGATTCCAGAATGAATGTGTGTAAGAAAGGAAGAAAAGGAAAAAAAGATTACTATTAATGATTACAATCCCAAGCCATGGGCACAGCTGGTTACAATGGAATAGTACACTGTTAGCAAGGCCAAGAAAACATTCAGAAGTGTGTGACTTTTTACGTTATTTACTGTTCTTTCCCTGCGGTTTATTAACTACTTGTGTGATTATCAACATGCTATTAAGTAATTAAAAGGGCATATTTTGATAAGAAGAAACTGTGAACTGTACAGGAAACATTTTCCCTTCAATCAATAAGATTCAAATGTCAATAAGCATTTGTTACAAAGAGAGACAAAACAAGACGGCCAGAAGGGTCGCATACTTCTGAACTCTCACCACAAAGCAACAAGCTCAAGAATCAGGTTCAGACGCACGATTACCTCAGGAGCTGTGTGACAAATGAAACAGAGGAGAATGATATCTAGTCACACAACTGTTGAACGAGGCCTCTTCACACCAGGCACGGAACTTATCTATTGACTAAACAGGAACTCAACACCAACCCTCACTAACCTCCTCTCCAGGCCACAACAGAAGAGATGACATAAAAATGCAACTGAATATGCTACAAGAGTTTATTCTAAATAAAATCAATATAAAGACATAATAAAAGTGATATAATTGAAAGTGGTCATTTACTTCAGTAAAGCCATATAAAGTTAAAATTAAATTACATATGAATAAATGAAGTGCAAATCTTTTATTATTAAGATAAGTTTTAAAAGAGCATTTGTAATATCTTTTAGTAAACACATGAATTAGCCTTGTAAAGAGTAAATGATCACTTCTAAACATGTCTATCTAAAAGTAACCATACTTTCAATAAAACTACAAATAGAAATAATACAGAACAAAAACACTAAATGAAAACACAAAACATAAGCAATTCAACAAAAGGCACCAAGGTAAAAAAAAAAAAAAAAAAAAAAAAAAAACTTTAATAAATAATATTTTCTAAGACCCTTAGCAATTCAAGCATGTATAAACTAATATTGGCACACAAACAACTTAATAATAAATACTGACACTACATCATTTTGGTTTGGGCCAAAATGTTGTAGTGTGCATTATGTAACAAATGTAATGAACAGTGTACTAAAATATTTTAATAATTTGAAAATAACAATGATATTATTCTTTGGGAAAGAATTTGAAATTTCACTGTACATTACAGTCTTTGATCACTGGAACCAACAATATGAAACTGCATGATAAATCATTTTAAAATTATTATCACTATCATCATCTTAACAGAGTATTAATGAGACGGGTACATGAATGATCTAGTCCAATGATCAAAAAATCACAGAAAAATATGAAACAACTGAATATGGTATGATCTTCAAGAGAAATGAAGACTAGGAACCGGAATCTTTAATCAATATCGTTATCAAAGTTAAACATTCAGGGTCATATAAGAACTAGAACAAAATTTTAGAACATAAAAACTTAACTTGAAGACCATACGTTTCAAATATGCAAGACAAATCACTTAAAACGTGAAGTAGCAACGTTGTTATTTCCACATATTTCACGTATCTCAGTGATTTGATCAAATAGAAAAAAGAGAGAGCAAAAGTCATTAATTTAACAATATCTCAAATACATAGTCGGAGCTAATTGCTCTCAGGCAAAAGGTGTGGTGTCTGAAAAGATCTATGAATTTTTTCTAAGACAGTGAACCTCAAAAAGAAAGATTTAAAACATTTTATTAAGTTTCTAGTGAAGGTTTGAACCAAAAGACTTCTATGTGTTACAGAAAAACATACTTTAAAAATCACTTTACAAAACTGATTTCATTTCTGCTCTTTCAATTTTCTCTATTTTCCTGAGAACACTTAGCACTGGCGAATATTCTTTACAAGAAAAATTAAAAGATAAATAACAAAAAAGATGACACTTACCTCTGCAAGGATCATTTTTAACAAGGAACTCATCCAAAGCAACCCACCCACCTCCAACTCGTACCATCACTGTAGATCTAAGGATACGCACAAGGCGTAGTTTTTGACTGTCTCCAAACTAAGGAAATAAAAGAAATAATTGAAGAAATCAATTGATTTTTGCAGAATAAACTTTCAACTGAAAATCAATTATAACACACTAACTGGACCCAATCTGAGTGGAGAGATGTCTAGGATATTTTGCAAGACAATAATTTAAGAACTTTGCAACACAGTTAACTGTTCAAACTAATCCCAATTTATAAATGAAGGTTGTGGTTATGGTTTTTGTTTGTTACCCAGATGAACCTGGAAAGTTAGGGAAATTTCCATCCACCTATGTTCTGAATGGATGACTCTGGGGTCCAATCAAACTCACATCCAATGAGTACCAAATATTTACTGATTTGTTTAACAATACATCTGTCCATCTAGTGCTTAAGGCATCAAAAAAGATGAAACTCTTGCCTCCAACCCCCCCCCCTTGACCCATAAAGTTTACTTCTCTAGTTCTTCGTTATCAAATGTCTTACCCTATATTTTCCTTCACCAACTTGGAAGACTCGGAATTTTTGCCGACAAGTGCAGAGCATCACTAGCCTCTTCACTTCATCATGAATCTTTTCAGCTTCAGTCACTGGCTTTCTTTCTTCCCAGTCAGGACGCAGGGCAGCAATGAATTCCTTCCAATCGATCAATCCTTCTCCCATCTTGTCAAAGAGATCTGCCACTGCATTCATTTCTAGAGGACTGGTGTCAAACTCTGAAAATTTGTTCAAGTTAGAGAAACAATTTTTCTAAAGAAGAAGAAGAAGAAGAAGAAGAAGAAGAGGAAGAAGAGGAATAATAATAATAATAATAATAATAATAATAATAATAATAATAATAATAATAATAATAATAAGAAGAAGAAGAAGAAGAAGAAGAAGAAGAAGAGGAAGAAGAGGAAGAAGAGGAAGAAGAAAATATTTTACTCACTTGTCTTGATAATTCCATCAATAAAATCTGCTCTAGGTATAAGCCCATCATTGTTCTTGTCCATTTTGCGGAACAGATCAGTCATTCTGGATTTCTTATTATTCATGAACTTCAAGAACTGAAAAAATGAACATCACAAGTTTAACCTCCATAACATTTTTAAAAACAAAAAAACAAAACAATTAAAGACAATGAACTGAATGAATCAGAATACATACTCGTTTTCTCCAATCATCCCAACTGAAGTTTCTCACTTTCTCCAATTCTAACAGATAATTATACTTTTCTTGCAAACGACGTTGTCTCTCCCATGCCAGCATCCATACATTGCGCCAACGATCCCACAGCAATTTGACTCGTGGGTTGCGGAACTGGGGTTCAGCACCCTTGCTGCTCAAAATCAGAGTTATACATTTTAAAAAATGCTGTATCTCTTTACAAATAAACACATATAACTTCATTTATTTATTTATTTTGAAGTCATAAATAAGGAATAGAAGAATAATGAAAAGGAAAATCTCCTTTGGAAAATTTGTCACATGAAGGAAGTTGAGTAATAATTAAGAGGAAATAAAGAGAAAACTGATTGTAGATGAAATAACCATAAAACCAATATCTCATTTCTATACATTTTGACAGATATTAAAGAAGGTAATTTCTTTCTTCCGCCTTAATAATGTAAAAATCACAGAAAGATGCTAGAAGTAGCTCTATTAAAATATCGAAATATATTATGTATCACACTAAATAACTGATACAAAAACCTATCCTGAATCCTTTACAAATTTCTGTTGCAAATATATTCTATTGTTATAACATTTTACTAACATTTATTTACATTCATTCACAATTGTGCAAATAATATGAAATGCAATGAATGCAAGAACTGGAAATAAATGATGGTGACTCAATCAATCAGAGAAAGAATATGAACAATTCTCTCCCTCCATTCCTAAATGCACACTTACTAATGAATTACAAGCACATAATCACAAACCTTTTTTTTATTTAATGCGAATAAGAAATAAATAGGTAGCATATCAAACAACTGATTTCCGCATTGCTAGTGTTGTGAGAGCAAATATGAAAAAAAAAAATTTAAAAAACATATAAACAAACAAACAAAAAACAAGATCCAAAACATAGTTGCTAACCTTCCTTTTGCGGCAAACCTCGGGCCAATATGAGGCAGAGCATCAGGTGCTTTCTCACGACCTGGACTGGCACGACTACGTAAACAAGAAAATACGGGGGTCATGCAGGATCACACAAAATACTACACTCGCATCCCACAAAACTTTCTATATGAAAACTTTCTCACACGAGAGGAAGGATTGGTACTGGTATTGTGAAATCAAAAACATATTTCCAACATTTACACAAAATTTAAATTATTCATTCTTTTTCGTGTATCTACGGTGAATATAATAAACCAATATAAACTGAAATCAAAACATCGATCTCACTGAAATACAAAAGATTAACGTTTTGAAGCACATTTACAATTTCTCAGGAATCTTGAAGTTTAAATATTTTTCAGCAATATTCATTTAAATGAAATTTTTTCTCCACAAATTTAGAAGAAATGTAGAAACTTTCTTTCTAAACCCTACAATATCATAGAAGTTTAATATTCATTTAACTCAAATTTATAGAAAATATTTTGGTATAATACCATTCTTCCTCTCATGGTAATTTTCATTTTAAACTACATGAAGGGAGCAGAGCAGTCAGTCACATGACCTTCATTATGGCATTCTTCATATAAAAAACTAATTGCTACATGTTAATTTTTAAAACTATATTAAGAATACAAGTTGTGAGTTATCTCACAATTCATGCACTATCACAATTAATATCTAATCAAGAAAAAATTATTTCAAAATACGAATGATTTTTTTATTTGACAGAATACTCTAAAACACGAAATGCTTTTAAAATGTTTAAAAGTGTTGAGATTACTTCTTAAAAGATTTTGAATGCTAATTTAACAACTAAAAGATCCCAAAACTTAAGTAACACAATTTAAGTAAATCATTCAATATGCATGGTAACATCCAATTATGCTAGTATTATTTATCACATACAAGAAAAACAAATCTTAAAAAGTGTAATGCAAGCAGCAAGCAAGAAAGTATATCAAGAAACTGTGCAGAATAGGAAATCAAGAATATAGATTGTTTATTTCATTTTTACAGATATTGACTAATCCACTCCAAATTTGTTCAAAACATAGCAAACTAATTAACAGAGCATCCTTAATTAATTAATCAATAACTGAGCAATGAAATAAACAATTCTAACAATATTGCAAGACAGAACAATTAAATACATTTAATACACACAAGAATCACAATTGCATGCAACGATTTATTAATCTGGGTACACAGTTGTAATAGAAGAGAAGACTATCTTTTGGTAAAATGAAGAATTTTATACTTCATCAGTTTGTTCATTTTTCTGTTGATCGCATTACTGAATACAATAAGCAGTTTATTAACATATCATGAATCTTATTTTTCATGCACAGAATTGCGCAACACATTTAAATTTCATGTAGCAATCCAGAGATAAAAGAACTACAATTTCATAACATATAAAGCCTGTTATGACAATTATGCTTCTATAGATACACTACTTCCATTCCATACAAATTCTGTACTCTGATGTTGAAAAGATTGCTGAACAGCTCACAAGAAAGGGTGATTACTATTTGACTCCATTAAATGAAATTATTTAATGATCTAAGAGTATCTTTTCACAAAACTGATGATGAACTATCTTTATTATGACTAATACTCATCACACTCTTCATTAGAATTTTAAATGTATATGTGACTTCCACACAAATATATGCAGCAAATACAATTAATTGGAAACACTTGAGCAAACTACTGGATCAGAAAGCAAGTGAAAGTGCATACATTACAAACCTTGACTTGCGTGATGTAGCATCGTGCTCAGGTGAAGAATCTCTGTTGTCACGAAGCTCCTTACTGCTCATAGCAGCAAGAGAACATACACCAGGATTCGTAGAGAGGAGAAGGTATTTGGAAGAAAAAAAAAGACACCAAATATACCACACTATACATGCAACACTAAAGACAAGAACATATAACAGCCCAAGATCCAACATAAAGAAAAAAATTAGCATGTGAACATATCTAAGCCATAAGAATACAAAATTTAAAACACAAAGATAAGCAAATTAAAAAAAGAAAATGCAAAATTCTATTATTTGTGAAGAATTACAAAAATTTAACTCACAAAGGCAGTGTTATTTACACATGTGCATAGTTTACATAAATGGTTTACACAGGGATCACAATTTCAACATTGATATTATGTTTGCATTGGCTTTAAGATTTGAAATACACAAATGTACTAAAGGTTTTATTAAAAAAATGCTTCAGAAGCTCTGAACATGCTCCTAATGCACAATGCAAGTGACTTTAGGTTTACTAGAGACAAATCACATACATTTCTACATGCACTATCCTATATTCACTGCTGTCAACAACACGCAACGGAAGATAGCAGTGACACTGATAACATTTGTATATATGACAGAAGGAAGCAGTAGTACCAGAGGTATACTCACGTAGGTGTCTTTGGCTTTGATAATTTGCGATCCCGAGCAATTTGTTGGGCATGGACAGTAGTTGGTTGTTTCACCTGGCGAGATTTGCAAACACTATCTACTTCTCCTTGCCGCTTTGATGTGTTCTCCATGAATTCTCTGTGATCAACAATGAGACCTTCAAGAGTAGGCAGATCATCTGGCAACGGCTCAGTTTCAAGGGCCATCAAAGTGCCTTCCAGGCCTGCCAACCAAGCCAGCAGTTCCTCAAGCAAACCTTCCAAGTCGTGCAGTGATCGCAGATGCTCATTCAGTCTCGTCTCTCGCTGTTAATTTCACCAGAAGATATTAATAATAATCCATCCACAATGACAATCTCAACCCAATTAGATTCCAAATAATTGTGCTGAAGGTTTTGTGTTAACCTGAGCTAACGTCTAATTTACATTATAAAGAAAAATATACTTGCCTGTGAGGCCCATGTGAAAACTTCCTCCCATCTTGACTGAATAATTGTAATCCAATGTTTTATAACAGTTGCACCATCTGGATGGGCTTTGGCAAGGATTCTCTGAGCAAGATCGATAGTTGCATCTTTTTCCTTTTCCTTTTCTTTCATTTCACGGAAAAATCTGTAGGAATTTATACATTAGAAACATGTTCTAAACCATGGAAATATTTATGTAACACTTGCTGGATTGCTAAAGAGGTATCAATAAATTTATTCTCTTACTTCTCATGTTCAGCCAATTGGTTTCGAGTATCCTGTTCATCCTCAGGTAAAGGCCCAGCAAAACGAAGTTTCATTTCTGCATCTGACAACCACTCCAAAAGCATATGTACAGCCTTATGTAATCGCTCAGCCTACACAAGAAATGAAACATAGAAAATTAGTGAGAATAAATTAACTTAAAATTTAAAAGGTTTCAATCCCAGAAAGTTTGTAATTTTTCAAAATCATAAAATATCACCCCCCCCCTTTTTTCCTCCCATTCAAATGTAACTTGCTAGGAAAATTCTAATGCTCAACTTGTAATCCTAACAATCATTTTTATCAATAATCAATAATTTTCCAATTTATGAATGAAAATCACTGCAGCATTTTCACAGAAATCAAAATTCCTTTTTTTACATTACTATTTTGTATATAAATAATTAATCTTCTACTTATTGTTTTAACTTAACATTCCTCTTAGGAAAAAAACATTTCTTTACCTCCTTGAGTGCCTCCTCTAAACGATCAGTCTTTCTGGAGCTGAGCATAGACACCTTATCCCACAAATCAGTAAGTTCTCGCAACTGAGCTCGGATGGTAGCAGCATCAGCTGCAGTTGCTTTGGCCTCCAGCTCCTTGCCAGTCTTCTGCACAGACTCCATTTGTGCAGATCGGCTATGAAGATCCTCCTCAAACGTTTTGTGTTGCTCCACAAGGGCCATTACAGTGTCCAGGTCTCCGTGGACTGGTCCTTCCTCCCCAAGCACCTTCTCTGTCTTTTGCAGCCACTCAAGCAATGCCTGGACAGCATCCTTGAACTGGCCAGAGAAAAGTAGTGCCTCCTCCAGCTTCCGCTGCCTGCAATACACCATAAATTTAAGCTCCTAACTTCCTTTCATTCTCGCAGAAAAATGAGATGAGAAATGCAAGCATTACAACCATTATTTCCAAAACAATATCCTATTTCATATCTATCAATATCCAATATTCTCACATCGAACTTGCCAGTACAGCATAACACATTTATATAAAATATTTCTTTTAATCGACAATGAAAATGTGTTATAGGAATGACATATCACTCAATAATGTTATTTCATCTCAGTTCAAATATTTTCTTGCAACAAACAGTATTATTTTCGATGAATATTTTAAATGTACTACTACTAAAACATGTAGTTTATGCTAGCTCCACCTGAATTTGCAGAATAGATGGTATATTTTCCAAATATTAGGTATGATGTCATTGCACTGAGCGTTCTCTATTAATATATGCATCTTACATATTTTCTGTTTTCAATTGTTCATGAATTACTTTTTGAAGTAAGTTCAGATAATATATAGAGTTAATCGTGACAGTTCAAAGAACTTTTAGAAGCAAATTAATTTTAACTACATTTTAAAATAGTCGCAAAATAAACTGCAGCAAAATCATCTCACACACAGTTAATAACATACTATTTTCCTTATAGTTATTTTATATGTTTAAGAACATCATTCTTAAGATAAATGAAACACTTACCTGTCAACTGATTTAGCACACACAGATGTCCACTTGTTCTTCAGGTCAGTCATCATCTGTTTCAAAGCTGGTTCATCTGTCTTGGGAGCTCTTTCTTTCAGAGATTTTCCAGCCTTCATAGTTGAGTCATATGTGGCCTGTTTACCACTCAAAGTACGCTGGAACTCACGATGTTTGGCCAAACGTGCTTTAATCTTTTCAGGGTCATTGCCAACTCCAGAAGCTTCTACACTCAATTCATCCAAACTCTTCTCAGTTTCATTCAGCCAAGTCATGAGACCAGACCTAAAAATGATAAACAGAACGTGTTTATTTTATATTTTTAATAAATAATCTGTAGCTAAAGATAAACAGCAATACAATTCCATAACATTTTCAGGCTAAACAGTAGGCCGTAAAATAATTACAGAAATAAGATTTGAAAACCTTGTACACTTTGGCTACTGAGATTACAATACAGATCAATTAAATTTTACAAAATAATAGAACTGTTTTTAATTATAAATCATCATTCTTAAGATTACAAGATTACATTTTATTACAGTAAATATGCTCAGTTTGTAATCCCCAGTTTGAAATGAATCTTACAATAAATGTTGGTTGTGTGAACAAAATTAACATGGTTAATTTTGTGATAGAAATTATCACTCGTATAATTTGTTCCATGTAAAGTGAATGTAGACATGAATAAAACACTGTAAAGGAGGACAAAAGGTTCAAACTAACCATGAATCATGGAATTCTCTGGCTTCCTTATATCCATGATCCAGTGCTCGGGTCCTTTCCGCTGACTTTGACACAACTCGCTCCCAACGATGCTGTACACTTATCAAGAGGTTCTTAATTAATATCACATCCTGTTTCTGGCTAAAATATTTCAAATGAGTGCCCTTCTTGTCTAGATTCAACATAGTTTCTCTGTGCACCCCAACATCCTTTTGGAATGCCTTATGTTCTTCAATTTGACCCAAGATAGTGTCCATCACACGTGAAACAGGTTTCAAGTTATTCAGAGTCTTTTCAGCATTAGTCAACCAATCTACAAATGACTGAATAAGAAAACAATTATTCGCACAGCTACTTACTGTAGTTCACGAGAGAAATTTCATTCATTAGATTACATATTATAAAATAAATAAATATACACACCTGAAGAGCATCATGGAATTCTGATGCCTCTTTAAGGGCTATTTCTAATTTGATCTTCTTATCATTTGCACGAGATGTCACACTGTCCCAGCGATGTTTCAAAGTTTTCAGATTATGTTGAAGATTACTGGCAGATGTTCCTGATTTCTTCAAGTAATCTTGACCTTGCTGTAATGTTGCCTCAACTTTTGGACGATTTTGTTCCAACTCATTATAGACTTCCTAGGAATCACCAAGAAGTAATCCAAGATCAAATACACAACCAAATAAACAAATAAAACAAGCATATCTATAACCCATTATCTGTGGAAAATGCAAAGAAAATTATTTACCATGAATCGCTCTAGTTGTTCTGTTGCAGTTTCTGGTAGACCTCCAACAGGTTTAGAAGCTGCAATCACACTGTCAACATCTCCAAGCCAAGACAGCAGATCTTGAATTTCTGCATTGAATCGCTGAGCTTCCCTCAAAGCATCCTCCAGTTCTAACTGTCTGTCAGCTGCCTTCTGAAGCAAGTCCCGCCAGCGGCGGTTTAGTTGTGACAATTTGTCTTGGGTGGCTGATGCTTCATCAGAGCCCTTTCCTGACTCTATTATCTGCCGGCCAGCATCATTGAGGGTATCTACACTAGTTTGATGAGCTTGAATGTCATTCACCAAGACCTAGAAACAATTATTTAATTAATATGACTTCAATAACATATTATTACATTAAAAGATGTCAATCAAAATGAAAATAACTTAACAACTTCTGTACTTTCTATAATACAAGTCTACATTTCTCAACAAACCTAAGAAGCCTCTGACGAAAAGTAATAATGTAGTAGTAATTATTATTGAAGCTTCAGACATTAAGTTCATTTGAAAATACTTACTTTAAGCTTGGCAAGTTCCACTTCCAGAACCTGGGGGTCGCCAGCGACAGGTCTTAATTCATCCAGGGTTCCATCAGTGCGTTCAATCCAAACAAGCAGCTCTGCCAAGGCGTGCTGGAACTGTCCCAAGCGCAGGAGGGCATTCTCAAGCTGCCGCTGCCTCTCTACCATGCCGCGCAAGAGTTCATCCCAACGACGGTTCACCGCAGATAGAGGCTCCTTAATAGCAGCTGCTTGGTCAGCAGACGTACGCTCAGTAAGCTCCTGAGCTTGCCTGATCATTGGACAGAATAAATATTACAAACGGAAAAAAAGGAAAATGTTTGAGAGTATAATTGAAAAGCTTTACAAAAAATTAATACTGGCAAAGAAACAAAGCAATGAAATGCAAAAATGTTGTGCAATGCAGCTTTATTCCACTGTAAAAAGCTTATGTTTATAAGTCATACACAAAGTAACTAAAATCAACAAAAATGAACAATTTAAATGCTAAATATTATTACATATATATATATATATATATATATATATATATATATATATATATATATATATATATATATATATATATATATATATATATATATATATATATATATATATATATATATATATATATATAATAATTCAGAGCAAACATTAAAAGCAAAATTTCAATAAGTGATCTTACATGCATTTGAAAATTTATTCTGAAAGTATTAGGTGACAAAATCTAGAGCAAATGCATCTGATCATCACTTTAATCTACACAAAATGAAAGGGACATTTACTCATATTGTTTTCCAAATAAATGAACAATTGTCCATCAAGCTTCACTTTTTAAACATGCAAGTAAACAAAGCAAATTACTAAAATCATGCTCTATTGGACACAGAAATTTAAGAAACTGAGAATACAGAAACATGCAGTAATTTCTTAAGATCAACTTCATGAAAATTAGCAAACACTATTCTCCCCAAATTCAAAACTAATTTATTTGCATATTTTGAAATCATAAAGCAGAAATAAAAACATGCGAAATGGACATGTAAATTCAACAGCAATATCAGAGTGATTTGCATGCACCACTTGCCTTCTCAGAGCCCTTGTTGTCAATGGTAAGTGATGTCGAAGAAGAGACAGAGAAAGAAATGAAACATGTTATCAGAACAAATCTCAGAGTCAACTTAAGTAATGTAGATTTAAGAATTTTTATGATACTGTCAGTACTGTACAATTTTCAACAGATTAGTCACTAAACTACAGAAGTAATGTTTGATAATGATAAATATCTCTGTACAAGTTACTGCATTCTCACCTGAAACTTTAATACTTTAATAATAATTGATAATAATAGACTGTCATGCAAGATAATCTTATATGTAGCGGGAAAAAAATAAAGATGTCAAAACAAATGTAAACAATGATAAACTTAGATATTTATAATTCAATTGGGCAACAATTTCAAAATATGTAATGTTGCTTGTCGCAACACAATGGAATGTTATTTAAATCTTTAATGAAATGGTAACAAGTAAATTCAACATATGTATTTTTAATAATTGCAACACAATATAAAAATATAGGGAGCTTTCTCAGGCTTTTGTGCCAATTGTGAAAACAGGTAAAATTTTGTCCAAGCAGCTGAAAAGAAATGGAGTCTAACCAGAGCTTCCTTCATAGAGTGCATCAAAAAAAGAAAGTTGGCACAGTTATAATGATAACTTCAAACTCTCCTGAGATTAATTTCATATTGGTACTAAGAATAATAAGTATAAATTCAAATTATGAATTAGATTAATTCCACCACCATCATAATTGTATTTAAAACTACCAATAAGTTTCACTCTAAAAAAGGCAAAATCCATGCTAATATTTCAATATTTCTACCATCACCACCTTTACAAAGAAAATCTTATCACCAAACCACTACAGTTATCTGAATTATTCACCACATACCTGTTCAGAGCCTCCACTTTCACCATATGAGGATCAACATCAGCCTTGAAGTCCTTCAACTGTTCAATCTGTTTCTTTACTGCTTCTATATCTGAACCCAATGCACCCATACTTGCAAAACGGTCTTCCGCGGTGTCCAAGAACTCGAGTAAATTCTTTTGAAATAACACAAAGTTGTTAAAATACATATCATACACATTTTTAGAAAGTAGAAAAATGAGATTAATTGCATTATCCATTTAAACATAAATTTAATACTTCAAAGCTACTAAATTTGACAACACTTAAACAAGCAATAGAGCTGAATATTGCTTCTAAAAGATTAGTTTAGCATTCCCAGTGTCTTAGCCTAATCAGTTACTAATGTCTACTTGCTTATGAAAAAATTAACCAGTTGATACACCCAATGTATTATTGTGTACTATTTAAACATTATAAATCTTTATAATATGACCATCCTAGAACTTAATTTTATTAATCCAAAGAGTTTATTAATGACATTTCAATAATTAATAGCAATGAAGTAAAATAAACATTTTACTCACCTGCAGTGTCTCATGGAATTCCATGGCCTTCTCCATGGCATCAATGAGATTTTCTTCTCTCTTGGCATACAAGGCAGTAATGTTATCCCAAGCAGAGTCCAAATCTTCAATGTGCTTTTTCACTTCAGGTTTGTCAGGTTCACCACACAAACTCATCAATTCCTGACCTGTTTGACGACACTGATCCACCTCTGGTTTTGTCTGTGAAAGATAGAAGCAATTTAGTATTACAATACTTTTAAGCAACTTATCAAAAGAAAAATAATCTACAGCAAATCTATTCACGAAAATATAATTTAAATTCCTAAATGTCATTACACTATCTAAAAGAAAAATAGATATGAATTAATAAGGGATTTAAAACATGTATGTTCTCTAGAAACATCAATTAGTAAAATGGTATGATTAAAATAAATATGTGATGACATCTGTGAGGTTCTGACAAATTTCCAAGACATCATAGAGCAAAATCACACATCAGCATAATTTCAGGACTGTTCACAGTGTTGTTTTATAAAGCTCAATCACACACTCATTTTAATCAAAAACTTGCTCTTGGATTCAAATACAATTGAAATAAGGCGAGTTGGTTTCGTTCAAAATGTTCTGCACAACCACAAAAAAGTTTAAAATATAGGCAGCACTTACTTGATCAATCTCATGACGAATTTCTTGAAGAGCCTCCTTCTGCTGTCTAATTGCATGTGGTTCAACTGCTGGAGGTTCTTGAGAATTAAGCGAGTCTTGTAAGTCACGCAAAGTGTTCATAACACTGTGTAGCTCATCCCAGAACCGTTCAGCAATTGCTAAGATATCATCAAGAGATTTGCTGCGATCATTTGTGGCCTTTTGTACTTCATTCCATAAGCTGTTCAGCCGCTCCAATTTACGTTTGATGTCTGAAAGTTGAAAAAAGAGGCAATTCAATTATTTTATTATATTTATGTTGAAGGTATTGAGATGTACTTCATGTACTTTTATTAATTTGTGAATTTTTAATAAAACAGCAAATAGCTTAAATACACATAACTCTTACATTGGGTTCCATTATAAAAATTAGCAAAAAAATAAAAAATTTCATTCCTTATTGGTTTTAATGAAAGCTTGTCATATATTCTCTTCTTTTACTGAATTATGTAATCCACCTTTCCAAGAAACTCAGTAGTTCCCCATACCTGTACCCTTGATTTACTTTGTGTGTAATGAAACATTAACTTTAAAAAAATACTAAATATTCCAATTGTCTATTTTTTGCTTAATATATTGAAATAATCTTTAGTATATTCCACCAAAATTTTGTCTGTGGAAAACATACCTTTAACTGCTGGATCAGCTTGGTTGGTGGCTTTGCTGATTACATCATTTGCAGCTCGCTTAACAGCCGCATACGCCACTTCACGTTTGTCAAGATCTTCCACCAAAGCAGCATTTTCTTCAATCTGGTCACGAATGCGAGATGGATGGGCTGAGACTGGCTCTGCTGAATTCACTTGATCTGCAGTGGAAACCAGAGCACGAAGCATGCCTTCCAATTTGTCTGAGAATTGACTTGACTCCTAAGAAAAGGCAAGGAAACAACTGTGTAATTACAAAAAGAACAATGAAATACACAAAACGGTAAAGGATAATACAGAAATAAAAATTAATTTTCTTTTATTTTTATTGTAATAAATAACGGCACATTAGCTTTCACCATATGAATAAATTAAAATTATAAATAAAAACAAGTACGGAAATATTTTGGAAGCACTAGTAAATAACCTTACGCCTCTTAAAGGTGAGGTTTAACACATTTAAATTTAAATACACACCTGCAATGCCTTTTCTAAGGCCTGCTGTCTCTGTCGCAACTCAGTTCGCAAAGCACCATATCTTTCATTATCAGCATCCAAAATTTCTTGAACTTTAGCACCTTCCTCGTCATTGCATAGGCGAATGAGGGCTTCTCCTGTTTTATTGAGTTTCTCCACCAGTGGTTTATGTTCAGAAATAGACTGGACAAACATCTGAAAGAAAATTTAAAATAAATATTAAATAAGGTTTATTTTATTTAATCAATTTCAAAACAGGCAATCGCCCAATTTACATAATAATACAATATTTATAATCACTGACAGTAGAGTGTACATTTGAATTTCAAATTGTACAATTTCATCAACTATAATCATTAAGTAGTTTAAAGTTAAAGGTTAAATGATTAATAATACATAATCTACAAACTTAAGTCTGTATTTTATGAAAAGAAAACTTACAATTTGAATTTAAAGCAAACAAAAGGAATTTTATTTTAAAACTGATAATCAAAATAATTGTAACCTTTTAAGGCAAACTAAAACTAGTGAAACAGAATTGCACAGACTTTCTCATATTAGTCTCCTGATCTCATTAGTGTGGACTAGTTTTTGGTTTGGCCTCATCTCCTACCTCATTGCGATCTTGTTGTTGAGCAATGAGATCTGGACGCAAGGCAGGCATGGCCAACATTGCCACTTGCTGCTCCATATCCTCCAGCCAAGAGGAAAGGCCGGCATGAGTCTCATGGAAGTGCTCCGCCAGTGGCAAAGCTTGTTCCAAAATGCCCAGACGGTCCGAGCTTAAGCCTGACACAGTATCCATCATCTCTCGCAGATCTTCCATTTTCTCCCGGATAGTTGACGTATCTTCATGTTGAGCAGATTCTCGCAGTACCTTGAATAAGACGAAGTTAACAGTTAAATGTACAATATTTCCCCGCTCTGAAATTGACAATAAGATATTCTAAAGACGATGATTCGGTTATTAAATAAGAAAAGTTTCAAGACATCATACATCCACATATTGTTAAAATCATTACACAATCACAATATATTTACCTTCTTGGCAGTGGAAAGGACATCTCGTACTCGTCCTTTCTGACTAGATATATCATCATTAAGAGCTTTGTGCTCCTTCAGTTGGACACGAATAACATCTGGATCAGAGCTAGGAGGCTCTGCTTCACGAATCTGTCCTTCTACCTCACGGAACCAATCAAGGAGTTCATCAATGTCACCAATAACTTCCAATGAACGCTGAAAAAAAGAAATAGATTGCTTTTAAGAATATATTTGCCACCACATCAATGACGTAGAGCACAAATGTGGCACAAAAGAACCACTTTTTTGGTTCAAACGAGTTTAAAAAGTACCATACAGATCATGATCCCTATACACAAGCAATTACTTTCTTTTTACCTGTTTGGACAAGAGGATACGCTCGCCCTTTCTCTGAATCTGTTCTGCAATCGCATCAAATCTACGGTTATCTCTAGTGACAAGTCCTTCAATGGTTGAAGCACCTTCCCCAGGAGAAATCTGACACAACTGAGGTCCAACCAAGTTGATTGTTTCCAACACAGGACGGAATTCTAAACAAAAAATAAAAATACATTGAACAAATAAATTCACAAAATAAAAGAAAATAAACTACGTTTTTTTTGATGTTGTTTTTTATTTCTGTGAATCTTAATGCAGTAAATGAATAACCTAACACTTCTGTATTAAATAAACTTACCGTATTTACCTGAATATAAGACAAATTTTTTTTTCGAAATATCTCAGTCGAAAAATGTGAGGTCGTGTTATATTTGAAGATTAAGCCTACTTGGGTAGGATTTAAGTTTTTACATAGGCATTCCATGTCATGAAACTCGTAAATGTTGATGTAACAATAAACTGTGAAGACCATAAAAATATCACATGTAACAATACGTATTTATATTTGCGTTCATATTCTCGGCATCTACTAAGATTTTGTTGAGCAAATCAGACTGATATTTTTGAATAGGCCAGTAAAGAAAATCTCTAACCAAATAGCATTGTATTAAATGAAACGTAATGTGCAAATGAATGCTGAGAGTTTGTTACATAGTGTGGGTTCGAAGAGGCCACGTAGAATCACGGTTCAACGCCCGTCGAAAACAGAAGCCATGAACAAGTGTGAGACGTATAGAAAATCTGGTAACAGAAGGGAATGTTCTTAGATGATGTCTGATGAAAGACTATGAACAACGAAATAATTTAGTCTGCAAAACTTTCAAGAGTGGACAGAACATGTCACAGCATGGAAGGGGGACCTAAAGAAAAAAACATTGATACATGTGAAGATTGTGAGGGTAGTGGCAAAAACCATAAGTGATATAAATGAACAAGAAAATAATAGTTCAGCAATAACTCTTACCATTCTCATCGACAAGGCAATTTTCTGGTCAATAAGACATTTTGTAATTTTATTTCGACTAAATAGTAAGAATTAATTAAAAATTTTTAAAATTCTCAGGCGGTCCCTTAAAAAATTAGGTGCTTGTCTAATATTGGAGGTCGACTTATTTTCGGTAAAATACGGTATATCTCATTTTTCTTTCAATGACAATCAGTTATCTTGAAATCTGAAAATAAAATCTTATGATCACCTTGGATATCAAGTTCCAAACGCTGAATGTCCTCTTCATGTGGTTCAGCACACTGCAATTGTGCTTCCGCTCCCATCATCCAATCAACCAATCGGTTATGGCAATTGTGGAATTGTTGTACCAATGGCAAAGCCTCCTGAGCAACAAAGATGAAAGTAGACAATATTATTATTCAAATGGATTTGTCTTCAATGTAAATGAAGTGATTTGGGCCTGTTCTTCTATTTCATCATTTAAATCACTCTTTGCAAAAGATAGTACAAATAGATAAATTTCACTGCCACAAGCATAAACATTGAAGAATAATGTCCTAAACTGAAGATACATCTATGGCTGCCACTTTACAACAGACTTCAATTTATTTTGATGTGAATAGCATTTCCGTGCAATGAGATGAATCATTATTATTATTTCTCCCTTATTTCAGTCTATTTCAGATTTCATTATCTATGTCTTTAATAACACATCCACAAAGGGTACTACATTAAATGAATAAGCATATTTAAAGTTACAAAGGAGTAAATGTTTGAATATCACAGCAGTAGGTCATCTAGATTAAGGTCAAAAGTGAAGTTCAGTTCAAACAATCAGATTACATATCATCAAAAACAACTGACAATGAAATTAAACACAATAATGTACAAAGAAATAGTGAAACAGTGTTTTACAAAGCAAATGAAAAAAAATTATTTTTTTTTGAAAAAGTTATGATCTCAAAATAACACTGTTGCTTTTGAAGTACTGTACTCATTACAGTATTCTTATGTCTTCAGCAGACGCAAAATCTAAAATTACTCACCTGAGCATGTTTTAGTAAGTCAGTACCCCGAGAAGTGAGATCATTGAACCGCCGCTGAAGAGAATCAAGTTTGTCTTTAAGCTGCAGGGCTTCATCACTGGAAATGTGTTTCATGAGCTCCAACCCACTGTCCACAGTGCCATCCACTTGTGTTTGATGGTTGGCCACTTCCTCTGTTAGATCCTGGAAAGCAATGAAACGGGCCTCTCATTAAGATATTCAATGCAGTAAGTTTTATTACATTTTCAGGTAAGATATTTTTCCAATGTCAGGTGAGTATTGAATATCGTTAATTTTGAATTTTCAAATATTTTTAATAGGGTTAGAGAAGAATTGCATTTACTGCCTCCATCTTTCTAACAGAGATTCAAAAGGAAGCTGTAAGGATAAAAAATAACTAATGTCACATACATATATCACCCATATTCACTCTCTTAACATTTTAATTTTTTAAATACAGTACTTGTTTTAGCACTGCAAAAACAGAAAACAGGAACACAGAATTGTGAGTTTAATTCAGTACATCACGCAATAAAATCTAATTTGAACCAAGCTCACCGCAAGATCATCCATCTGCTCAAGCAACTTGTCGGTGTGCACAGCCAGCAGACGGTACTTGCTGAGTCTGTGTTCCATAGCCTCCATCCACGCTTGGAGGTCTTGGTAGCCCAAAACCAGGTGGCGTAGTCCAGCACGGGAGGATTCTAGCAACTGACCCACATTCTCAGATGCTTCCACAAGGGTTGCATACCGATCAGTGGTGTCTTGAAGCTTATCAGCTAAACCAAGGGCTTCATCTTCTCCAACAAGCTGCATCAGTGTACCTGCCACTTCAGTCAGCTCTGAGAAATCTGATTTCTTCCGAATGATCTCATTGTGCAATGTCTGAAATATAATTGAAACCTCAATAAGTAAAGAAATTAATGACAAAGGTAAAGAATAATTTCATTTTGAAATATAAACTCAAAAAATTAGTAATAACACAAAATAAATAAATAAAATTGGGCATAAAAAAATTAGATTCATTTAATAATGAAAATATACTATCTCAAACAAGAACTAGAGCATACAACTTATTTATAATCATTCAAAATGACATTTTAAAACATTACAACCACAAAACCTTCAATATTCAGTTGGTACCTACATTGATATAGGTAACCAATTATTAAAATGAATATTGAAAATTTGTGATAATGAATAAATGGAACTCAGACAGATTCAAACTTGTGCTGATACATGAATAAATGGGAAAAAATCCAGCTACATTAATTCAAATATTCAACAGAGTTCAAATAACTACAACTTCATGTTATATTCAACCAACTTAATGTTTATATGTCAACTCATTGTTAAACAAACCATGTAGTTCAACACAGCAGGTTCCAGTAAAACTTTTTGTATGCCCCTCAAATAGCCAGTGTCAATCACTTCAAGATCTCGGCTCCCTATTAGAGACTACAGGGTTTATTTGTAACGAAAATTCCTGAATTTCTGGTATTTTAGAATGCCAAAATATCTGTAAATTTTAAGTGATACTTAATGATGTTTTGACTTTAAGCTTATGACATACACTATGTTCTCTGATGCGTTGCTGAATCTTCTCCTCATCTGTTGGCACCAGCTCCATGTCCTTGACCTTCTTTTCAGTCTTGTCAAGCCACTCCAGAACAGGCACCAGCCTCTCCTGGAATTCTCTTGCAACAGCCATTGCTTGCTCCAAGGCCTCGTAGCGCCGAGTTGCAGAGTCTGTCAGATGCTCAAAACGCTCCATCAACTGATTTAACTGACGCTCAATGGCCTTACGCTCAGATGCATCAGCGCCAGCAGCAACTTCATTGCCCATTGCAAACAAGGACGACATTGAGTTTTGGCGGTCAAGCAACATTTTCTTCAAGAACTGTAAAAAAAATGTGGATTTGTAATTTTGCATTTTTGATTTCAACATAATCTCCCATCTCAACAATTATAAATGAAACATTTAAATATACAAAGAAGCAATGGACACATACAGAAATAAGTAAAGGAAAATTTGCAATAAAAGAAAAAATTATTGTTTTACACAATTTCTTTAGTAAACATGTCTTAAAATAAGAAAATTTGAATATTTTATTTTTATTGATTATTTAATTCAGCTAAGAGAAGCAAAATCACAAACATGGTAGAAAATTGTTCTAGTTTGAATAAATCCCAGTTCAAGTTTGAATACTTACATTCTGCTCCTGTAACTGAGCTTTGACAACCTTGTAATCTGCTGAGGGTGGCTTTTGATTGGCAACCATATTTTCTGTTTCTGATAACCATTTCTCCAGTCCATCTAAAGCTTCCTGGAACTTTCCTGATTGCAACAGGGCAACATCAAGCTTACGACCTCTTTCATTCATTCTCTCCTTCAAATTATTCCATTTGTCATTCATTCTTTCGAGATCCTTTTCAAGACTTGCAGTGTTGACTCCACCAGCTGCAGACTGAATCAGACCCTGGCCCAAGTGGTTGCATTCATCCACTTGCTGTGCCAGGGGCTCAACATGTCGCTGTTGGAAGGCTCTGAAGTCCTCCTGCTGGACTCTGATTCCTTCAACTTCAGATCCAACAGGTTTGAGTTTGCGTACTTGTTCTGTAGCCTGGAACAAAACATCAAAGATACATTAAATGTTTTAAGTGCTCACACTAAGGAGAAAAATCATTATAAGATAAGAAATTTAATATTTTTAGTTCACAGTGTAAATGATGTTGATAATAATGGCAATTATGAAATCTAAGCAAAAAGACAAATATATCTCATTATCATCCAATTTACTTCATATTTTGATTAAAAAGAAGGAAAATGATAGAAAAAGGAGAAGAAATATTATCTTGTATTTCTTTTTCATTTTCTGCTTTAACAGAATAAAATGTATGACTTACTTCTGCAATGTCCTCAACCACTGCTGTGTGAATCTGGTAGAAATTTTCAAGACGCGAGAGAGCTGAGTCAAGGTCCTCCTCTCGCGTCTTTGCTCGTTCATCAAGGCGGCCCAACTGACGCCGCAGCTGTTCAACTTGTTCACGCATTGCGGTAGTATCAGGGGCAAACCCTTGGTCAACCAAAAGCTCACCAGCAGAGACTGCATTTGCCACGTCATCAGATGCCTTTACAACCTGAAATAATTAATAGTTTACTATTAAAGAATCCCCAGAGAAATGAAGCAGAACATTTAAGAGTACAAGTACAATTTGTGATCTGCAATTATGAATTTTAAATAAATAAAAATGATGTACAAAAGATTAAAACAAAGATTAAGAGCAATGATTAAAATGCTTGTCAATTTTGTTTATCACAATGTAATAAACAAAAACAAATTGTACCTACCTTCTTCAAGAACTTAGCAGTGTCATCCAGTTGACTCCTTACAGTCTTCAAGTCACGACCTGGTGGTTTCATAGAATCCAATTCTTGCTCCAAATCAGACAGATCATGGCTCAGCACTTTCACTTGGTCCTATACAACGAGGCCACAATAAATAACACTTCATTAGAAGAGTATAAAATACCCTTGGAAAGTATTTTCAATACTTCAACATACATTGAATTGAGTCACAGCGGTGGCAGCAGATTGTAATTCACTGCAACGATCATCAAGTTTAGCTTGCAAGTCATCCAAGCGATCACCAATAGTATCAACCTCATCTTGTAAGTGAGAAGCATCAACCCCATGCTCTCCTGCTTCATTGACAAGATCATTTGCTGTCTGTCGTACAGACTGAAGAGGCTTTTTCAGAGCATTTGTTTCTTCTCTCAAGTTCTGTCAAAATTACAAATAAACAAATATTGGTGTACAAATTCAATATAATAATACAATACCAATACCAGATATAAACTAGAATAAATAAACGTTACCTTAATTCTTTCCAACAACTTCGGATCCTTGGCAGCACCACCAAGTGCATCATGAGAAGCCAATTTGTCTTCACATCTCTGAAGAGAATGTTGCAGATCTCGCAGATTCTCAGTGAAGTCAGATAGTCGACGAGCAGTATCCTCAAGAGATTGAGTACGCTCCAGGAGATCTACCAAAACAAATATTACAATATTAACAAATATAAATTACAGAATTTAACCCTTTGTAATCTTAATACTTTCCATAACACTGCCCCTTCAACTTTCATTATAAATCTCATGTGGAGTGGTCTTGTAGAAAAAAAGACAAGAAATATCTTGTGAGAACAAAACCTAACAATCATAAGTCATCATTCCGCAATTCTAACACCATGCCATTCCATGAACACAAAAAGGAATTATAATGATATGTTCAACGACATTAATTGTCAACTTTCTACAGTCACCTCTTTAAATCCAGGTACAAAAAGGTGTGTTTTCTTGTATTGATCCTCACCATTGTTTAGTTTATCCCAACGCTGTTTCATAAGGCTCAGTTCATTCTTCACAACTTCCTTGTCAATGTCACAAGCAGAGACAAATGTGTCTCCCAGAGTGCGGTTATTTTCATACTCTCCTGAACGCTTCCAAACTTCGTTTCTAAATGAAGCAAGTTCTTTTGACTGGCGTTCAATGTCCTTACGCTTAAAGCTAGCCGGTTTCAGGGTCTCTATCTTATCTTCAGCCTGTCCTAGCCAAGGGAGGAATGATTCTTGGGCTCTGTAATACTTTCGGCAATGTTCCTGAAAGAAAATAATCACAGAATTATATATTTGCAAACTGTAGTTAGGAAAATATTAGAATGAAATAATGAATACTTTACCATGCATGTTTGAAGACGTGTCTGTCTATCCATGGTGTCCTTTCTAAGGCGATCCCACTGACTCTGGATTTTATCCAAGTCACGCTGAAGATTACGAGTATCACTTCGTTGAGTGGAACGAGACAGCATATCCCTGCCTTTGTTTAATAACATTATCACTTCATGCTCCTTGCTCATTACATCCTTGTACACAGGCTGAAAACAAAATGTTCATAATGGTTTTGAAATGCAAGTGTATACACAATGCTGTAAGGAACAGGCAGGTATTGAAGAACATGAATATATAGATTAGAAAGATAAAAAATGTATATTTATAGAGAAAATAAACTATTCCTTGAAAGATCTTTTATCTCTAATCCACAAAGAATTAGCAATTATAATGTAATTCAAAGAATAGCAACTTAAAACCAAGAAAATTGACTAGAAGGAAAAAAAAAAAAAAAGTAAATTGTAAAATTCTAAATCACAAAAAATTGGAACTAATTAAAAAATTGAAAACAGACAATATGGAAACATATTCACCTCGTGATGATCCAACTGTTGTTGAAGGACATCACGATCAGCCGAAACCAACAATCTTTCAGACATGCCTCCCAATTCTTCTGCTAACCAGCCTAAAGTAAGAGCACATGAAGCCTCAAATTGACGACCATCCCTACAACAAACAAGCCATGAACATATTAGTATGATAACATTAAGAAAAATTGACATTCCTCTATCAAAACACTACAAACAATAAAATTTAGTTTCTTCTTTCTTTCCTCATTCATAAATCAATTTATTATAGTAAAAGAGGACAAGAATTTTAGAGCTCTTGCACACATTGTACTTCTCCCTTGTATATTGCAAATAATTTTTTGACATTAAACAAATAAATACCTCAAGGAGCCTTCAATTTCTGCTTTGCGGTGGTCCATCTTCTTCTGCAAGGCATTGTATTGTCGCCCGACAGCTGCCAGTTTACCCTGAATCTCTGAACGAGACGCAGGATCACTCAACACTTCACACAACTGAGCACCAGCGGCCTCAGCATCAGCCAGCAAGGGGCGCTGCCCCTCCAGCTGCCTCTCCAGATTCTGAAACAAAGAAGCATATTCTCAATGCATCTCAAATGAAAAACAATCATAACCTTTAGTATAACAAAACAAGGATTGAAAACTATCTCACACAAAGGTAAATATAACCGAAGCAAAACAACTGAAGTCAAAACATTTGTTTTGTTTTTTTTTTTGGTTTCTTTTTGGGTTTTTTTTGGGTTGTTTTTTTGCTTTTTGAGAATTAAGAACCAAAAAAACTGAATGAAAGCAATTTACAGGTGAATAATATCAAATTAAAATTTTATTATTACATTTATAATTATCATTATCTTCATTATTATGATTATTAGAAATTTTTGTTTATTCTATTAATTCTCTTAAAGGGAATATAATTAATTATGTCAATGCGTATAATTAATATTTCTGTATAATGAGATTGTCCTTAATGGGATAGTAACCCGCTGGGCTTATTGTAAAGATAATTTCAAAAAATAAAATATTAAGAAGTTCGAAGAGTTAAAATACAAATAATAATTGAATGGTCATCCTCTATATCAAATTATTTTTTATTTCACTGTAGGTTTCCTGACGTATTTTTACACCAAATCTGATATATGAAAAAACATTTGCCTAGACCTACCTCAATCTTGCGAAGTTGCTCCTCAGGATCTTTGTCAAGTGGAACATCATCCAACTGATCTGATATGCCTTGCAATGCATCCCGAAGCCGGTTGAGTCCTGCATCAAATTCTCGAGAAGTGTCAGCTGCAGCACCAAGGCTGTCGGCTCGTTCTTCAAGGCGAGCCAGTAGATCGGCCCAGCGTTGCAAGAGACTGTGCAGACGGGCAGCCAGGCGCTGTCCATCAGGAGAGTTGGGATCCACTCTGCCGAGCACAGCTTCTCCCAGCTCTTGAAGATGCTGCAGCTGTGGCTGCTGAGTTCGGAATTCTTCACGCAAAACCTACAACAAATCATTAGGAAATATTACATAAAAATTAAACATTTGAAAGAACTTACAACAATTCTATTCACACTTTCAATTTAAGAAAACAAATTAATTTTAAATTGTTTTTATTTTGTAATAGGCTCCAGTAAATATTCACATATGTTAAACTTTAAAATTGTTTTAATTTAAGATCACAACTGTACAGCTAGTGTGAATCATGAAATTCTAATCACACTGGATAGCAAACTGAACACAATTCTGGGAATTACTCTAAATAAAGGAAACCCACATCAACCATATCTCCAAGCAATTATAAACCAAATTATAAATTTAAGAACAAAAGCATTTTCCCCCTTCAATGAACTAGCAACAAACACTAATCTTATTTCAAAGGAATCACGTTTTCTAAAAGTTATTACTGCAATTAAAGAAAAATACACAAATTAAGTTTGTATGGCATTTTCTTACCTGAACTTGTTGAACTTGACTCTGCACCATGCGTGAATCAGAAGAAATAGGTCCCAGAACTGTCATCATACGATCCTTGGCACTCAGCCAGTTTGAGAGATTGTCATGTGTGTCATGGAAATCCTTCATGTCTTCCATGAACTTGATTCTTTTAAAATAATGAGAAACAATTTATAAGTTTAATATTCATGCAAAATATACTTTAATTCCCTAATTTTTAAGTTATGTCTCTTACTCATTCCAACCCATAAAAATGAATTAGTAATATTCACTGCTCATAAAATTTTACTTCAATAACTTACTAGGACATATAAAATATATAAATGACTTTCTGATTTATCAAATTTTCCTATATCTATTATTGATCATATTCTATAACTTTATTTATCTTCTTTTTTTCCTCTTTCTTTCTTCCTTCCCAAAATACTTGAGGATAAGAATGTTTGTTCATACCTATCCTTGCACCGATCATGAATGCTCTTCCATCGGCTGACAACGTCCTTCAACTCATCATGCAGGGTGTCTGCACCCAAAGCTCCAGGTTTCCGTTTCAAAAGATCATTCACCTGAGTCTTTGTGCTGTCAAGAAGTGATTGTTTCTCATACATATCCTCCAGCACAATCTGAAATGACAACATTCATCAGTGAATATAATTAAAGAATTTTAATCCCAATAAAAATAATAAATTCTAAGATTTGCAAAGTGTAATCATCCACTCAATATCCACTTAATTTCAATAATTAATTTACAAAACACATGTTTAAACAATATTTTTACAAGTTTCAAAGACATATTTCCAGAAGAGACTTTCATTAATGCACCAACACCAATTGATACATGATTTTACCTTTATCTGTTTGGCAGTCTTGTGTGCATCATCTTTAGTTTGAGGAATAGACTCTTTTGGCAAATTACGTTGTACTTTGTCCAAGAATGAACTAAGGCCACGTAGATTGTCCAAATACTTCTTGACCTCATCGAGGACATTATCAAGCTCATTTTGTCGATCAGAGAGTCGTGCTCCCAAGAGCCCATATCGATTGTTAATCTCCGTCAACTGTTGCTGCGTCGGAGTCATTTCTAGAAGAAGAAAAAAAATCATTCACTTAATAAGAGCACTGCATTTAAACATTGTATTTGGGAAAAATTACTAGCACTGGTCTTTACCTTCAAGATGGAAACCATCCTGGGATGATCGACGACTACTAAATCCACTGGAACCGCCCGGAGAAACTGGACTCTGAACTGAAAAGCCACTGGCTTTGGTAGGGGAAGGAGATCTGCCATCTTGAGATGTGCGCCGCACTGACAAAGAAATTTAAATTTCTTCTCTAATCTCTGTACATGAGTTCTCTTTAGCATTGTTATCAAAAATTAAGAATGATAAGCAAGTTAAGCTAGTGTTAATTTCACACTTTCCCCCCCTCTTTTTAACACTTAAAATGCACAGAATAGGTTAGTGCGCCGCACAATCCAAAAATGTTTTTTTGAACTCTATTCATGATTTATCATCTTGTATTACAACCAAAACACAAATTAAAAGAATAGGAAAAATTGGCATGCACATCAAGACTTGGACAAGGCCTCATAAGATTTCTTTTACAATAAAATTTAAAAAAGAGCACACACATGCACCTGATATGATTAATGAAATATAGAAGAAATGAAATGGAAAATATTATTGTATTAATGTAAATTATAAAGAAAAGCATATACTATGAATGTTAAATTAAAAATTCTTACAAGGGCTTGCAGTAACAGATGTTCGCTTTGTTGGGCTGTAAGCTGAACTACGACGTCTTGTGGGAGATTCAGCTCGATCACCTCTCAGAAGGTTGTCGTAAGCATTGCCCAAGTCATTAACTTTATCAATTGTATTACCATAATCTCTGTACTGCTTTGTAAGGGGCTAGAAAGATAAAAAAGAAAAATGTATTTTCATTATATCAAAATAAATTCACTAAAATCTACGAGAGAACGTTAACTTTTTGTTGTTGTTGTTTTTTTTTTTGTTTTCCAGCACATCTTATAGTTCTACATTTTCTACACACTTTTACAGTAAATAAAAGTTTAAACAACACAAGTTAATTCCAAAATTTTATAACAAAGCGAATGTCATTAAAAAATAGAAATTCACACATACTTTAAGTTCCTCAGTTTGTCGCCTGAGGGTTTCTATTTCCACAGCAACAGGTTCTAATCGAGCAACCCTTGTTTCCATACTACTTAACCAATCCAAAACTTGATCTCGCAACTTTTCATATGCATTCAACTGTTCAGCTCGAGCCTTGCCCAATTTCTGTTTCTCGTCCAACATGGCATTCAAGTCCTTCCATTGGGTCTCAAGAGCCTGGTTAGACAAAGGAAATCAGTCATGTTCATTTCTCTTCAAATTAAGAAGGATTAAAAATGTATCTTTTTAATTATTACAAACTCCATTATTTCAAAATTAAATAAAAAAAACAACAAATTAACCTTGATTTTATCACGAACTGGGACAGTATCTGTGACATCCTTTTTGGCAACTAGATTCTTTCCATTACGCACAACTTCTTCAAATTCACCACGTTTGGCATCTCTCTTTGCAGCTAAATCTTCCATTCTTGCACTGAAGTCGAGGATATCAAGCTTTACAACTTCTCGTGACTCCACAACCTCGACAACTTCACAATACCACTGTTCAAAATGCACCACTTGTACAGTGAAAATACTGAGTGATGAATGGACTTCCTCCAGGAACTCGGTTCGTCTAACTGTCTTCTCTTGAAGTTTCTCAAATCTGTCAAAAAATAAATAAATCAAATTCTCTCTCCAAATTTAAATGAAGTCTTTCTTCAGGCAGGCACAATTACAAACAATTTCCAATTATTACCTGGCAATAACATCATGAAGCTTAGCATCAATTTTTTTGGCAAGGCGAGGATTGCTTGCTGTGGCAACAAGTTCCTGTGCAGATTGGGTGACGCTCTCTACACTTGGACGATGACTATCAACATCACTCTGAAGAAGCCTATGCTCTCTAAGTTGCTCCTCCAGACGTTCTTTACTGAGGCTAGCAGGACGAAGGGAAGATCTGGACAAAGACAAATTAGATTAGTTTCAGCATCAAAAAACAAAAATTTGGAACTACACATATCAAAATAGCACAGCTCAGTTTTTTGTTTTGTTTTTTTAAGCAATATTTGCAATATACTAATAATATCAAAAACTCATTTACAAATTATGCAAAATAGTCTTGAAAAGAATAAAGAAAATACAATTATTTTAATTGAACATGCAAATAATGAGTTTTTAAATAACTCAAGTCTTCTAAAAGAAGCTTCCCCCCCCCCAAAAAACTATGTAAGGAATCAAAAGAATCAAAACCAAATTATAATATGGAAACTCAACTCACTTCAATTGATTTTCTACACCATTCAGCCATTGAACAAGGCTATCCAAGGCATCTTGCACTCCTTGGCACTGCACCAGTGCTGTATCCAATACCTGACACTTCTCTCCAAGAGCTTCAGACAACTGGTTGTACTTGTCTTCCAATTCACGCACTGGGGTTTCCAAAGCTGCAATTTCTGTGGGAGACTGTTGGCCTTCTAAAGAACGTAGCAAGCCTTCCAAAGACTGTAAATAGAAAATGACAACGGAATGCTGGCATGTAAACATTAGTTTTATACTTATTTGTTCCTTTCACATAAACCTACATACAGAAAAGGATTAAAGGTTTCACAATTTATACATCACTAATTTGAAAGGAGAAAAAAGAATGAAAACAAAAACAAGAAATTCTAAATTATCATTCTAAAAGATTGAATGAAAAAAAAAAAAATCTTCTCCAACGTAGTGTAACTCACATGTTTTGCAGCATCAACAAGCCTGCCTTGAGCCACAAATTCGTTATTTAGAGTCTTTGCCCTATTTAGTTGATCTTCCACTGTTCTTGGATCAGCCCCAACTGGCTCAGAGAGTATCTTGTGAGCTTTTGGTTCTGCTTCTTTGAGCCATGATCTGGCCTTATCTAATGCATCTCTGTATTCTCTCTGACGACCTCCAACACCAGACAGCCGATCAGATAGACCATTCGCTCTTGAAAGAAGGTCTCTATATTGAGTTGACACCACAGACACTTCATTTCTCACAATTGACTCTTGGGCTGGCTCAATGTGAGGCAAACGCTGAGGCAATGTTGTTCGGAAATCATTTAGATTTGACAGATATTCCTGGAAAATTAAAGTGAATAACAACATTTTGAACAATTAATGCAGTTAAAACCACAATTATTCTTACTCAATGGCAATTATAGCTTTACTTTTTCATTTATGAAACAGAAATGGTTTGCTTTTGTGAAGCATATTTAAACTAATGATCAACTCTGTGTTTGATGTAGGCATCAAACTAGCTTCAGGGTGTTTTTTTGCTGTTTCAAGTCTTTTGAGACAATTCTTAGTCTTTATCTTTAGCTCGTACCAACCTTAGATTCATCAACGAACTTCTGAGCTGCCATTGTAATGAAACGTAAGTCAGCTTGATGAGCAATAACATCGCTGACAAATTCTTTAGTGCTGTCTGCATTTGCATGGAGCTTATTGAGATTCGCCAATGATCGCTCTTTGTCTTCAAGAGTGCGTCTGGCTTTGTCTAGCCATGAAGTAAATGATCCCAATTCATTTCTGTTAAGTGAAATAAACAATGATTTTTAAATCAAGGAAATTCTCATGAACAACATCATCTCTTAAATAGAACATCATCTCAAAATATAATTTTTGATGGCAATAATGATGATGATGACAAATACAAAAACTTCGTCATCAAAGGAAAATAGATACGTTAAAGTTGTCTTGCCAATCAATAAACATTAAAAAATATCATTTTTCTACCTGAACTTGCTCAGTTCATCACGTGCTGCGGTAAGACGTTTAAGGAGCCTGTCAGTTTGATCTGAAGCTCGATCGTAGCGTGTTTTCAAGGATCGTCCATTCTTCTCCAGGTTAGTAACTTCGTCACTGGAGAGAACATCCCCTCCAGTAGCAACGACCTGCCTTACTTGATCCAAACAGGATGCAACAGGTCGAGAGTGAGATTCCAAGTCATCTTTAATTTGCTAAAAGAATCGATCACACAAAAAACATTAATTTCTCATAATGATATAACATTCAGTGAAACCTGTATTAAGCGATCACTGTTGGTTCCACGAAAAAAAGTGGTCTTTTAGAGAGGTGGTGAGGGGATCTTTATTTATTTTTTTTTTTTTTTTAAATATCTACTACAACTAGACCCTACATTCTTGGCTATCTGGGATGAGCCGTGTCTCAATCAATTGTGCTGACACTTTGGCCATCTTGCTGTGGCCTTCTTCAGAGCTGTACTGCAGCTGCTATATCAGCAATAGCTCTGAAGACGGCCTCAGTAAGATGGCCGAAACATCTGCACAATTGACCGAGACGTGGTTCGTCTCGGATAGCCAAGAATGTATAGACGCCAGCCATGGAAGCCTATGAAATACTATAACTAGAAATCACATGTTTAAGAAAGTGCCTCTTATATCGATGTTTATACCAGATGTTATACCTCTGTGAGCCCTATGGAAAATGAAACATTTGACTAAGTTTAATTTTGCCTTTTTGATGTAAATGCCCTTTTTTTTTACAACCTTTTTAAATGCAAATAGAAATATTGATATCTTCTTTTGGGTAAAAATTAACTTTTAAATCATTTTCAGTTTTAGTACTCCCAATAGTTGTCTACCAGTAAAGAAAGATCTATTTTCTTGTGCAGATTCAATATGTCATTTAGGTATGCATGACATTCTATGTCTTACAAACTCAAAACCTTGCTTTTCTCCCACTTCTCTGCACAGTTAAAAAAACATCAAGTGATGGGTCTTGGGTGACCACTGAGTTCAAATTCCAGACACAACCGAAACACTCATGTGCTATGGGGAAAGTCGATAACCCTGACTTCTGACAATAATATGCTACCACACCAAATTCTTCCAGGAAGGTAAGGTAAGAAAGACTTTGTTAATTCAAAGGATTGGACATTAACAGACAATATACCTGTTGACTCATTACAAGAAATTAAAGTGAAAGAGCGAGCAGCCATGATATCACATCAGTGGCCACAGTTACACGATTCCCGAATTTTCCTGCCCTCCTGTTACCCGGGATAGGAAGCTGAGGCATAAGACATGTTGCACGAATATGTGGACATTTCTTCAGAGGATATCTGATCCTTACGAAAGCAAAAATATGAATTACTTAAAGAACAGGTTTTGTGAAAAAATAAATAAATAAAATAAAAAAACAAACAACATTCTTTAAGTTTACAAAATGCAATCTGAAATTCTCCACTCGGTCATTTTGACTAATTCTTTATCACAAAGGTGTATTGAAAGGAATTGATAAAATACGCAAATTGAGAGGTAGATATCTTAAGATATAATATATAAAAGTGATTATGTACTCTACATAAAAGAACATGTTCATACTTAGAAAGTAAATAATAATTTCAAATGAACATTCTAAATCTTCTTTGAATGGTCAACACTTCTAAAAGCCCATGACATATGATGAGAATACAAAGATGCAATAGTGAAAGCATTAGCATACATTAAAAATTATTATTTACCTTCATGGTGTTAATTTGGTTGCGAAGTTCATCTGCATTTTCTTGTACAATATCTTGATTTGCCAGTTTATCTTCAACATCACTGATCCATGCCAGTAATTTTGACAAAGTCTCATCACAATGCTTGTACTTCTCCTCAACTGCTTGCTAATCATAGCACAATTCAAAATATGATTAGAACACAGCATATAAAAAGCACATTTCTAAAGGAAAACTCTGCTCACCAAAGCAATGCTATTCCAAAGCTTAAGCATACTCTCTCATGCTGACAAGTCTCTTTCTCCCAGAATTTCTTTTTCCTATCAATAAAGCTAGCATAAAGCCACACTGAGTCTTCACAAGTTTATAAATTAATGACGGACATATACAGAAAGAATATCTTGTAATAATGCAATACAGCAGAGCAGAGATTTCCTATAAGACACAGAATGCATCAAGTGTACTGGCTAACCTATAGTTCACCAGTATTCCTAAGACAAGTATGTTTTGTCTAACTTGCTCTAAGCTAAAGTATAAGGCAAGAAGCTCCAGCAAAGGAGCCAGAGAAGGCACATTCCACACAAGCCCATTTAATTGTAGCAGCCTTCAAAGCAAACAATGTATGCTCATATTTATCAGTTCACTGAATTATAAATGCCAAATTCCAATAGATATATGATTATTTCCATTCATTTAATTCCGAGAAATCAAACTATGATTTATCCTTAAAAATTTATCAAGAGTGCACAACATTAATTTAAATTTTATTTCTCCTTAAACATTTTGCCACAACAAATATTATTATAGATTTGCTGATGAGATCCAGCAATCCTCTTCTACAGACCCAATGAACTTTGTCAATACACCAGACATGCCTTGTGCAAAATTATAACCCACGTCCCTGACTAAAATTGTGCAAAGTATCAGTGACCTGACACCATTAAAACATTGAAAACTATATACTGTGTATACAGTGCTACCCATAAAAACCACATTATCATACCTGATTTTAAGGTCGTGCAATGCAATTTTTTTATAGCATAATCATTGACAATATTTAGAATAATTATTACAAATTAAGCTGATTCTCAATCAAAGCACACACACTCATACACACACAAAACGTGTTATGAATATTATGTTTTATGAGAATTAATAATTTAACTAACACTAAAATGGATTGATATCAATGTTAAAATGCTATTACAAATTAAAACCCTCATAAAAAATCAAGTGATGTGACATTGTAAGTTCACTTGTTATACTAAACTAGTATTACTTCAAGTTAGTGATGTTATCGAAATTATTAAGACAAAATTAAAACACATGAAAATTGACAAAATATTTTGATTACACACTATAAAATATTAAAGCTTCAACACAGAGTAACCTAAATCAACAAACCATATCAAATTATTACACATCTTAAAATCACACAGAGAGTCATGTACAGGAATAAGCAAAACAGTAATTGATAATACATATTCTTGATTTGATATGCATTATACCAAAAAACAATTTTAAACATAATAAACTAGAGGAGAAAAATAACACTATCCTAAACTATTAAGGGATATAATATGGCAAAATGTAAAGCACAAATATATAACATAAAGGGTTTTTGCTGTAAAGAAACACATATAATGATGATACAACTAAATGTAAATCAGACATTTCCAAGCCCTTTATTACTGTTAGCAGGGACTGTTACAATATAGTTTCTGAATTACTTAAATTAAAAACTTAATGTTAGTATGCAAGGAAAAGGGTTAGCATTGCCGAGCAAAATCCAGCCTTCAGCCAAATAAAGTTAATGGGTTTCAGGATTCCATTCCAGTTAGTGTCTTTAATGTCTTGCAGCGCAGTTGTAGGGTAGCTTTAAGCTTGGAATGTTTTACTCAATTCATTGTTCATGAGTGGACAAGCAAAATACCAGGTCACCGTCTTCCATTATAACATAACCAGCAATTTTTGAGCTAGTGTGCAAAACATTAGTTCATTCACATCCAACATGAAACACCTGTAACTTAGAAAACTGGAAAGAGATTAAAGAATTAAAATTTATGAAGGGATAATGTCTTTCAAAGCACATACAGCACATCACACTCAGAAAAATTAAGAAGATGTATTAAATATTAATGGGGTGAATTATATTCTATTATCATTCTTTAAAAGCATATCACATT
Organism: Gryllus longicercus; assembly: GCA_038098605.1. NCBI lineage: Eukaryota > Metazoa > Arthropoda > Insecta > Orthoptera > Gryllidae > Gryllus > Gryllus longicercus. The sequence continues at coordinate 1,271,614 of JAZDUA010000169.1, read as the reverse complement.
AAAAGCATCATCCCAAATGGAAAGAGCATATCTCTAACTTAACTTAGAAATAATTTTCATCATATAAATTAGTATTGGAAGTTTGATGAAACATTTGCACATGTTAGAACTAGAGAATATGCTAAATCCATATAGTGCCATGCCATGGGCAAGCTTTTTTCAATAATTGTCCTTGCATGGGCAAAAACATTCAGCAGGCACATAATACACAGAAAGCATTGTGCATGCCAAAAACACAATTGTAAGCAGAAAGTGAAACACAGCAACATCACAACTAACAAAAATTGTCAAAGGAGACAAAAATGCTATAACATGTCAAAGTATTCATTCATAAACTATATTGATGCAGTTATTAAATTTTCTGCACTTAAATATCATCAAAAAGAAGAAGAAGGTCATATGACTGCTCTAAAAAGACTTGTTTTATTTAACAATGATGATATTTTTGGTAAATTCACACTTTAATATATATCTACATACTTTTAAACATATTATTAGAACTTTCACAAACACTTAATTTATTCAAATTATCCATTGCCATCATTATTCACAATCAAATTCTATGTGAAATTGAAATTTCATTGTCATTATTTAAGAACATGTTAATAAGTAGTCAAGTAGTTTCGAAGTAAAAGCTAAATTAGTAAACAATAGTCTTATTGATAATAACTAGTATAAAAAAAATCTTTGACAATTTTTGCAACATATAAAAAGAACTGAAAAGTTCTAAAATACACTTGAAGGTGATACTTACCCTTGCCTCGGCAGCAAGAATGTAGCCTCGTTCCAAAGCTTTGAGAAGGTCAATACTCTTTCCAGTTGATGACTCCAGCATTCGCCCAGCTGTAGCATCAACAATTTTGTTGACAGCAATGGCATCAGGAAGAGAAGAAATGTTGCCTGTAGCTGCATCCTTCACAACAGTGGTGGATGGGTCAATCAGACCCGACTCTATGGCTTCTGACAGAGTCAACCTACGCCTATCAATAACACCAGTGGAGAAAAAGGGGTCCATAAACCCACCTGTTGTTGGATTATACAGACCAAACTGTAAACCTTCAATGAGAGAGAGTCCACGGCGAGGGGTAGTTAATAGCCCAGATTCTATAGCAGCAGAAAGAGAATATAATCTTGAAGAAGCAGAATCCAGAACATTTCCCTTTTCTGCATCCATTAAGCCCTTCCTAAATGCTTCTGGAAGTTTCACAAGTTTCTTCTTCTGACTATCTTTAATCAAAGCTGAATCAGGATCAATAAGTCCCAGAGACACAGTTTCCTTCAAAGTAAGAACTTCTTTAGACTGTGGATCTGTGAACTTGCCAGTTGTGATGTTCAAATGGCCTTGTTCTATAGCTGCATCAAAAGTCAGTGGTTCCCGAAGGAAAACCACAGTTCCTTGCTCAAAGATGATGCAGAGAGGTTTCACCTTCCCAGTTTGAGGATCAAAAGCAGCTCTCTTATTCAAATCAATTACTCCATCTACAATTGCTTTCTTCAGAGTTCGGAATCGTCCAGTCTGGGGATCTTTTACAACAGCTGATTCTGGATCAATCAGTTCATATCTAATGGCTTCTTCCAGTGTACATTCTCGCATTGTTCTAGGATCTTTGAAAGTTCCTCTTTGGAAATCTATTGAACCACGCCTAACTGCTTGTTGGAATGTAATTGGTTTGTCTACAGTGACAATTAACCCTCTTTCCAAAGCAGCATCAATAGGGTACGCCCGCTTTGTTTTGGGATCGGTTATACGCCCGCGTGGAACATCAACTGAACCATCTTCAATACCCGAATTAACACTCTTTAACTGACCAGTAATAGGGTCTTTCAGAGCTGAAGTATTTGCATCTACAAGCCCATGCATCAAAGACTGTGCAATGTCTAATTGGTCACCTACATCAGGATCAATGAATCTACCCAGTTCAGGACGATATAATCCACTCCTAACAGCTTCTTCAATGGACAAAGGTTTGCGAGCAGTTACAATTAATCCCTTTTCCTTTGCTTCCTTCAAAGTTATTGTCTGATGTGAGTGGGGAATATTATACACACCTTTCTCATCATTAATTAATTTAGTTTCAGTAGCTTCGGGTAATTTCATATACTTACCAGTTTTGGAATGTTTTACAATGGAAGTGAGTGGATTTACTAACTCCTCTTTGCATGCATCACTCAAGGTTAATTTCCTACCAGTGGAGGGATGGACAAAGCGTCCAGTATCAGAATCATAAAGACCCATGGCAATTGCCTCATACAAACCAAATCCTGCACTTTCTATATCCACAATAAGCCCCAAATCCATTGCTTCTGACAAAGATACTGTACAATTGGCACCAGGTTCCTTGAATGTTCCTGCACGTCTATCTATAATACCTCCACGACACGTTTCAACAAGGGAGAGTAACCTTTCCGACTTTTTGTCCCAATAACAAGGTAGTTGTGGATTTATGATGAACCTACGAATTGCTTCATGTAATGTCACTTTACGGCCAGTGTTTGGATCTGTGAATTTTCCAGAGGTATCATCATACAAACCTTGGTGAATTGCTCTCTGAACAGAAACAGCAGCTTTGCTATCAATTATTAACCCTGTGTCAAAAGCTTCAGTGATACTAACTTCAGCATTGTCTCGGGTGAAATCTTTTACTTTAGCTGTTTCTCCATCTACAAAACCTAATTTAATAGCTTCAGCAAGTGAAAGTTTTTTCCAAAAGCCACTCCTTGTATCTTTAACATGAACAGAATCAGAATCTATCAGATTATTTTCTACTGCATACGCAAGAGTAACATACTCTCCTGACGCTGGGTCTAGGAATAGTCCCTTTTCTTCATCAAACACACCCTTCATTAATGCTTCACTTAAAGTCATAGGTCTTCTAACTTCAATCAACAAACCTTGTTCAAAAGCTTCCTGAAAATCAAGTTTACGACCAAACTTACCAGCACCTGCAATAGTACCACTTCTCGAATCTACTATTCCCTCTTCCACAGCATTTCCAAAAGTCATTACTTTGCCAGCACTATCTTTTACAAGAGTCGATGCAGGATCAATAATACCTCTTCGAATTGCACGATCTGTGGGAAGTTTTTCTCTAGTTTCAGGGCTAGTGAACTTTCCAGATTTAGGGTCGTAAAATCCTTTGAAAACAGCTTCTGGCAAAGAAAACTTCCTTTTAGCCGGTATTATCAGACCCCTTTCTAGTGCATCAAAGAAATGCATTTCAGCACCATTTGTTGGATCAGTAGCTGTTCCAGATTTAGGATCAATAACACCAATTTTTATAGCTTCACCTAGCGTAATGATATCTCCAGATCGTGGATCTTTCACTGTCAGAGCATCTCTACTTATTTCCCCACGACGCATGGCCTCTTCTAATGTTATTCGTTCACCCTCTCCATTGATGATCATTAGACCAGTCTTCGGATCGTAACATCCTTGAGCCAAAGCTTCTTGCAAAGACCATGGTTTGCGTGTTGTTAAAAGGTAACCTTTTTCAAAGGCCACATCCAACGTCATTGGTGATGGATAAGTTAACAAACCTTTCTGAGTATCAAGCAAACCTGAGATAGCTGCATCCATAACCGTAACAATTTTATCCTGATGGAGGTCTTTTACACGAACTGAGGTACAATCAATGAAACCACAGTCAACACCTTCTTGAAGAGTGACTTCTTCTCCAGATGCAGGATTTGAGAACTTTCCAGTCCTTGGAGAGTAATATTCTTGAACAATTGCATCAATAAGGGAAATGCTGAACTGATTAGTAACTATTAGACCTTTGTCTAGAGCATCATCAAGAGTCAAGAGTTGTCCTGTGAAAGTATCACGCATTTTTCCATTATTTGAATTCACTAATTTTGTTGTCAAGGCATCATCAAGAGAAACAAAAGTATCTGCTCGAGTGTCTTTGCACTCTGTGACAAAAGCATCAACCAAACCTCTCTTCACAGATTCCTCAATATCAATGCTGTGTTTTGTCAATGGATCAGTTATCTTTCCAGTCTTTGAATCATATAAGCCTTTACGTATCACAGCTTCAAGAGATACAGGTTTACGAGGTCCTGCAACCATATAACCTTTAAGGAATGCTACTCTAAATTCTACTTCCGTACGAGTGTCAACATTGACAATAACCCCCCGATTAAGATCAACAATTCCTATTTCTACAGCTTCAGACAACGGAAGAATGTCATCATTTTCTGGATTTCTAATGCTTACAGAGTCAGGATCTAACACACCTGCTTTCAATGCTTCAGCAAATGAGAAAGTTTCACCAGTCTTTGGATCTTGAATTTCACCAGTCTTTGGATTGTATAAGCCATCGTCTACAGCTTCTTGCAGAGACAAAGTTGGTTTGGGTTTCTTTGGCACTGCTGGCTTTATTTTTTGTGGTTTTTCTACTATCCATCCCAACTTCACAGCTTCAAAGAAAGGCACTCGTTTTCCAGTTCTGGGATCAACCATATGGCCTGTATATTTGTCGAGAAGAGGAATTTCTAATGCCTCACGAAGAGGAACAAATTGCTCAGGTTGACTTTCCAAGTTTTTCACATGAACTTTTTCAGGATCAAAAACAGCATAACGAAGAACAAGATCTTCAAATTTCAGAGGTTCACCAGTTTGAGGATCAATAAATCGCTCTGAATTTGTGTCATACACACCTTCTTCAGCAAGATCTTCTGCATTAAGATGCTTAGTAACAGTAACTCTATATTTTGTTTTTTCATCAACCAATCCCACTTTTGATTTGCCCAAGAGTTCCACAACAGCACCTGGGCCAATCAAATAAAGGTCAAGAGCTTCCTGAACAGTCATCTGTTTCTGTCCAGATGGTGTCTGGACTGTGATGATACAAGTCTCAGGATCAATATGTCCTGCTTTGATTGCCTGTTTCAGAGGAATGACATCACTAGGTGATACATCTTTACTGGGAGATGGTGTTCTTGCTTTTGTCTCAATAGTAATAGTGGCACTTGGTTTTTCTTTCTCGGGTGATTTTGATGGACTTTTCTGCCTTTCAGGTGATTTTCTGGCCTTTTCTTTTGTTACAACCGGTTCTTCCACAGGCTTTGATGCAACTGATTGTAAAATTGGTCCTTTTTCTTTTGTGGGGCTTGGTGATTTACCATCCTTTTCCGGACTCTTCTTCTCCAGCCTTGTCTTCAGACCTTTTACTACATCAGCAACAGCCATTCCAGCAAGGACAGGAGCACCTACAAAAGCAAGTAAGCCCATCTTGGCTGCTTCCTTTACATTTACTGTCACTCCTGTTTTGCGATCCTTCACCCTTCCAGTTTTAGGATCAATCAGACCCTTTTCGACTGCTTCGCGAGTGGTAACAGGCTTTCCACTACTGACATCATACACAACAGATTCTGAATCAATTAAGCCTGCATCCAAAGCTTCTTTGAATGTGTATGATTTGCTAGGAGAATTTGGATCTCTAAATCTCTTTATCTTGTCATCATATAATATTTCGTATGCCTCCATTATATTGAACTTCTTTTTCTTTTTAGTTGGTGATTTTCTTGGATCTTCATCTACAGAACTCGTTGTAGCATCAAGAAGACCATCTTTAATTGCTTCAGCAATTGGCATGGTTCGCCCTGTCTCAGGATTAGTGTACGTTCCAGCTTCTAAATCAATCAAACCTTGTGCGATTGCATCAGAAAATGACATCTTAATTTCTCTTGTTGTGAATTCTTCTTTTGTTTCTGATTCATCTTTCACAATTCCTCTCTTTCTTGCTTCTTCTAAAGGAATAATTTCTCCAGTCTGTGCATGTTTCACTTCATTTGGTCCGATTAAAATGTACCCATGTTTTAATTCAATAGTTTTTGTTGTAATAGTGTGATAACTAGTTACTGTTTCAGTTACTGCTGTAACAGTCCCACTTGGTTCATAGGAAACTAATTGAGGTACTGGTTTGATGACTAGCAAGCCACTTTCCACTGCTTCTGTGACTGGAATTTCTTCACCTGTCTTAGGATTTTTGAAAGTTCCTTTTTCACTGTCAATCAAATTGCGTTCCAAAGCTTGGATTACTTCAATGCTAAATGGTGATACTGGATATGGTAAGGACATTAAGAAATCATTCTTTATAGCAGACTCAATAGGAATTCTTTCTCTAGTTACAGGATGAATAATTTCTTTCTTCACAGTATCAATAAGTCCTCTTCTTAGGGCAACAGGGAATGTCATGCCAGCTGGAGGCAAATCCTTAAACATGGTCAAACTAACTGCTGTAGAAGGTTCAAATACTTTCATTTCCTGTGAAGCTTTCAGCAAATCAACAGTCCCCTCTGGTGTCTTAACAACGCACTGATCTTCATCAACAGCTCCCTTTGCAATAGCTTCTTCCAATGTGACTTTATCTTTTACTTCAGGAATTGCAAGTTTGGACAAAGGATCCACAATTTCACACATAATGGCTTCCCTCAAAGAAAGATGAACTCCGGTTTCAGGATGAACAATTTTACCTACTCGAGGGTCAATGAGACCCTGGTCTAGTACTTCAGGAATTGACAAACAACGAGCAACTGGAACAAGAAGACGAGCAGATGGACCAGAAGGATCCAATATGCCCCTATCCATTGCTTCTTTTATTGTTAAAATATCACCTCGCTGAGGATCGATAATAGCCCCTTTATTTCCATCCACCTTCTTCAAACCTACAGCTTCAGCAAGACTCAAACTTTCACCAGCCGATCCTGTAAAAGCATCAGGCTTTTCTAAAATGTCGGCAGTTTCTTTATCGAGCATTCCATTTTCAACTGCTTCTCGAGGTTTCACTATCTTCTTACGCATTTTTTGCAACACAACTGGTTTCGCTTCTCGTTCAGGACTCTGTGAAAATGATCGAGCTCTTCCAATTGCAACTCTGTATTTGGGCTCCATGGTTACTCTGCCTCGAGTCCTTTCACCAGCTGAAGGTCTTCCATCATCTTCTAGTGATATTGTTGTTGTGTCTAATATTTTAACTGGCCGGCCCTTTTCATCGACCCCCTCTTGTGTAGTTTGCACTGTCAACCGTTTCAAATCTTCTGGCCCAATAAGACCCTTCTTAATGGCTTGCTCCACAGTTATGTCCTTGCCTGTAGTCGGATCTTGAATAACAATAGATGTGCACACAACTTCATTTTTTGTTGTTACAACTTGTTCAGGAAGAGTTCCATCAAAGTTTTCTGTTGCTGATTCTATTCTCTGCAAAGTTTCTTCATCAATAATTCCTTGCTCATAAGCCAATCTCACAGGAATTTCTTCACCTGTTTTGGGATCAAGCACTTTTTTGATCGTTTGTACTGTTTTGACGGCAGCCACAAGTGGTGCACCCAGCACAGCAATTACACCAAACTTGGCAGCCTCAGCTAAGGGAATCTTCCTTCCTGTCTTATCTTTATAATCTCCTGTGTCCTTATCAATGAAACCCTTTCTTAAAGCTTCGTTAATATTTAAACCCTTCCCAGTGTAAGGATCTTTCACTTTAACCATTCTAGGTTCAATTTTTCCTTCTTTCACAGCAGCAATTAGATTTTCAGATTTTCCAGATTCAGTAAAAATTACTAAAGCTGTAGTGGGATCGTATATTACACCTGGAGCAACCTGAAGTGGTTCTAGATTTGACACATCTGCCTTGGAGCTTTTAATTTCCGTGAAAGTTGGAGGACCAACAGCACCACTCCCCACATTTGATACTTCAACTAAATCAGGCTTACCTGTCACTTTTGTAATCTGAATGAGACGAGGAGAAGAAGGATCTTTTTCAGTTCTTCCTTCTAATAGGACTAATCCTCTATCAATTGCTTCTTTCATTGTCATCTTCTTACCTGCTTGTGTGTAATGACCTGTTGAGTCCAAAACATGTTTGTCCAAACTTCTTATAACTGAAATTTTTCGGTTGTTATTAGGATCAATCACAATCGCAGAAGCTGGGTTAATAATTTCAAGCTTCACACACTCTTCAAATGACACAAGTCGGTCAGTCCCGGGAATGATGAACAGACCAGTCACAGGATCAAATAACCTCTGTTCAATAGCTTCAGAAAGCAGCCAACCATCTGGTGGGAGTTCAAATATTTGCTTTTCCATTTCTGTTGCTTTCCTCTCACTACTCAAGAAATCTGCTGATTCTCTTTTCCTTGATGGAGACAACTGGGAATCATGAATAGACACAGTTACCTTGCTTGATGAGCTCATGAAAGCCGTGTCAGTAGCATCCATAAACTCAGGAGATGAAGATGTTTCTTTCTGTTTCGGAGATGAAATACCACGTTCTGGTGACTTCTTCTCCTTCGTGGGAGAAGATACTTTACGTCCAAAAGGGTCTGATGGCTTTTCTTTTGTCGGAGAGGATGAGCCTCTTGACTTCACAGGTGAACTACCACGACTTCCTTCAAGTGTGACATCTTTCACAGGGGAAACACTTCCAGATCTGCCCTTTACAGGACTTGTTCGATCCGATGAGCTTTCTTTAGTGGGAGTACTGCTTCCAGGGCTGCGATAGGAAGCAGGTGTTGCAAATTTATCAGTGGATGGAGAGCTTGAGTCAACTGACCTTTGCTTTGTAGGTGAAGGAGTCTCACTGGTTCTTTGTCGGGTTGGTGATGGAAGCTCTGTCGTCACTTCTTTAACAAAATGTGTTGTGTCAGACTTACGTTTTGTAGGAGATTGAGAACCAGATGGTTTTGATGAAAGAGAACTTTCATCTGTCGGATCACCAAGAAGACCTTGATCAACTGCATCTTGAATGGAAATAATTTTGCCTGTTTCTGGAACACGGAATGTCTGAGTTCTCTGATCAATAAGACCACACCTTAATGCTTCAGTAAACGTCATTGTCACTTCTGAAGTCACACCACTCGATGTCACTGTTATGTACCTCTCAATTGTTCTTGTCACTGTTTGGGTAGTCACAGTAATTTCTAGCAGACTTGCAAGGAGAACAGCACCTTCAGCAGTTATCAATTTACGTCGCACAGCTTCATCCAATGGCAATGGTTTTTTGGTTTTCAAATCAAGAACTTGCCCAGTTTTGGGATCAATATAACCTTTAATGACAGCTTCAAGAACTGTCAGTTCCTTACCTTTATCGGTGATGCCAATTTTCTTGTTTAACATGTCTAGAACTTCTGGACGAACCACATTTTGTTTCTCTGCTTCTTCCATTCCTATACTTTTACCTGACTTAGGATCAATTACATACATAGCTACACCTGATTTAGGAACAACAAAACCTCTGGACAATGCAATATTAAGACTCACAAATTCATTACTATTAGGATCTTTAAACCCATCAATATCAAAAATAGACTTTATTGATACGGAAGTAATAAGGCCCCTATCAACTGCTTCTGGAATGCTTAAAATTTCCTCTGCCGCTAAATCACGAAATTTACCTTCGGGTAATATGATACCATCTGTAATAGCTTCAGATAATGTTAACAACTCCCCAGTAGAAGTATTAGTCACAGATTTAAATGTATTTAAATCTAAGACACCACGAGACATGCTCTCTAAGATAGAAAGTTTTGATGTGTGAATGGGACTTAAAATTCTACCAGTTTCATCTAGCAACTCTAAATCGCAACAGTCTTTTAGTGTCATGGGCTTAATAACAAGTTGCCGCCTACGTGCCTCTCGGAGAGGCAGTACCTCCTGAGAAAGACCATGTAAATATTTACCTTGTTTAGGATTTAAAATACCTGCATCTATAGCTTCAGATACTGTCACTTTGTTGTCAGCGGGGGTATCCACAATCTCACGAATAGTGGGATCAATTACTCCTTTCTCAATGGCTTGGGAAAGAGGGTATTTTTCACCAGTATTTCGATCTACTATCTGACCGCTACGATCATCTACTAATCCTTGAACAATAGCATCAGATAATGCAAGTCCACTGCCAGGCTTCTTTTCTTTAATTTCATCTTTTTCCAACAAATTACGCAAATATGCCTCCTGTAATGGCATAGTCTCACCAGTTTTGGGATTTGTAAACTGTCCAGTTTCAGTATTGATATAGCCTTTGGCTAATGCTTCGGCAATGCTAAGACCCTTTCTTTTAATATCCGTATACGTTACCTTCACCCTCTCATCAGTACTTGTCGAAGTGATGAAGCCTCTTTCTGCATCAAAAAGCTCTCGTTGGATTGCTTCGAGTAGAGAGAGCTGCCGCCGAGTGTTGCCATCATCTTCAATTATTCCACACGGTCCCAAAAGCCGCTGAGCCAGAGCAGGATTGACGATGTTCCTAGCCGCTGCTTCTTCGATGCTCACAGCTGGAGTGCGGCCATCTGCTGAAGTTGCTATCTGTCCCGTTCTGACATCAAGAATACGAAGGCTTATGGCATCACCAACAGTCAGTATTTCACCAGTTGTTGGATGAACTATTCCTGGAGTGTCAATGATGTTGTCGGTCCCAATTCCTTCTTCTACTTTGTGAATTCTCCTCAGGGAACGAATTTCTGAGAATTCCATACTACTACCAGCCCAATTGCTAGTTGATTCCTTCCTTCCCAAGACAGTCTCGCCATTTGTAGCAACTGGAGTAGTAGAAAAGTTGTTTGTTCCAGGACCTGAAGCATTCGTGACATAAGCTTCATTATCTGTTTTAGACCGCTTCTTCGTTGGAGATCCTTCATGATTGTTAGAAGTTGTCACTGTAATAGTAGCTTTTGATGTTGGGTGGAATCCTCCATCAAAAGCTTTTCCAGAATCGATGACATCATGTGATTGGTGAACATACCTAACAGCAAAAACTTAATTAAATATACAATGTACAATAGATTAATTAAAATACAATAATAATAACAACAACAACAATAATAATAATAAAAACAACAACAGTAAAAAGAATTAATAATTTAAATATAAAAACTCACTGTGTTGAAGTGATTTGACTAGTAGAGTAATGTGTCCTTGTAGTAGACGATTCTGATTCAAAGATATTGAATTCTGTACGGAATGTTCTCATCTGTCTTGGCTCCATCTGAGACACGAGGAGCTGAGGAAATGAATGAAGGAAGCCTTTCATGAGCATCTTCAAAATTTATTCCGGCAAAAACAGATTTGTTTAATTGAGCACAGTGGCAAATCATTGTATGAAACTCAATAAGAAAATGTTTGCTTCTTCATTCAGATATATTCACCAAAACATGAGACCCCATTGAAATAAAAAAAAAAAAGTTTCAAAAACACTTCACTGGAATACTCTACCCAATCAAGAAATAAAAATACATGCTCATTTATAAGTTATAACAATGAGCAACACTGTATTAAACTTGCTTGCTGTACAACATAACCTAAAATATTCAGTTTCCCATTACTATTTCAGAATGAAAAACTGGGAAAATGAGCATGTGACATGAGTAAAGTCACAAAATATTTCCCACAACATCAGAGGTAAAAAAGAAAATTATTAGTGAAACAAATTCAGCAAGTATGTCCAATAGACAATGCTAGTTGCATAACACTGACACAACTCTGACTTTGAGAAGTATTTTCTGTTCAACCAGAAATAGTCATGAACTCATATGCAAACAAGACTCTTTTTTTTTCAAGTCTTGATGAGATAGTATAAACACCATTTCCAAATAGTAAAAACAGTTAGTTGCGAAAGAACATCTCACAGTATAGAGGAATGAATAACACAAAACAATATTTCTCACTCCAACATAACAACAATTTTGGTAACCACAGAAGAAATTAAATAAATGATTTCAAAAAGAAAAATATCTAGAGCAGTTCATAAATAACCATTTCTTCATAGCAGAATAGATGAAAAACAAAAACTACAAAATTTTGACTATAAGAGAGAAAAATAATGTTCTAATACTCAATTTAAAGTTAAAAAAAGAAGAAAAAAAAGAAAACAAATTCTTCAGAGATTCTCCTAACTCTGAAAATTCAACATATATCCTCTGAAGAAAACTGAATCATCTGTTACAATCTCTAAAAGAAAGCACTAATCTTCACACTTTCTCATCTGTCAAGAATTTTTCCTAGCACCTAAAAATGCTGAAGATAAGGTAGAGATAAGACAAATCAATCTGTAATACTAACCAAGAATCTTGCTCACTTGAGAAACAAGGTCAGGGACCCACTATTATGAACCACCAAGTAAAGATGAACACTCAGTAAAGAGCTCTTTCCCATAAGCACCTCACTTGAGCAAGATCTCCTGAAGAACTGAGGCACCACTCCTTCAGCTCAGCCGGCCTCACAGGATGCAGTGTGTGGGTAGACCAGACTCAACCTGGTTACCCTGAGCGACCTTTCTCCCCACCACTGCCTCACCCCACCCATCTCCTTACTGTCCCTCTGCAGACATGCCACAAGACCTCTCTTGCTTCTGGTAATGATGTTGTCATCGGAGTTATATTAACTCACTTCGTTATCTTGCTATCACAATTTCCAGAAAAAATAAAATAAAATACAGGGACATCTACCCAAGCTAACATCATAGCTGGAAATAATTATTCTAGCATCACATGCATGATTAACAGACTTTTCCATACAAGCATCTTTTTCTTAGAAAGAAAAAGGAGACATCTGATAACCCAGTTGTAGATAGGAAGTGTACATCCTGGTCATAATGACTCATTTTTATTCTTCAGTGACCTTCACCTTCACAAGCCTCCAATGCCAAAAACACAACAAACTAAATTAATTTATGATGTCTACGAACATTTTGGAAATCCATTGTAAATTAAAAATAACATGTTCTATCACAAGAATGATTTTAAGCACCTATTACTAACAAAGTGCGACATTTGAAGAGACAAAATAACTGTTTTTATATTCAGAAATAGGGACTATAACAGCATCTTTTTCAAAACCAAGAAAATTGGCTCTGTAACAGGATCATTCTTAACAGAAGAGGAAACTTGTTCAGTATTTTCCAGGATCTCTCACTGAGATTCCTCCCAGCACCCTCTCTGAGGACATAAATGGTAAACTCAGAGAGCCTCATAAAGTGACTCAAGGCTAGCAAGTGGTTCTACCCACACACACACACAGTCCACTGTCATTGGACCAACCTTCCTTTGCTACCCACACGCTGAGGCTTCTCATTGGCTGCAAGAAGAGGCCTAGAACTGCCTGCAGCCCCACCCACAGAAATCACACATTCAGACATCCACTCCTCTCTCACTTGCATTGTGCAATACACCTTTTTAGAATACTGCTCTCATACTTCAAGAATTTTATTTCCACATTTCACCTTCTCCAGTGGCAAATCACAATGTTTAGCTTTTGAAGTTGTAAATGACAACACTTTAAAAACTAAATATTTGTTTTCAGAATTGCTAGCAGAAATCTTATAATTATGATCCCCTCTCAATGCCACATGTGCCAGAAGAACAAAAATTAAAATGGATTATTTCATAAAAATTCTCATTGTCAACTGACTAATTCATTGCCTATTCTCATTGTCTTTTATGAAATATTAGTGTTTCTTTACCTTAAAGCATGGTCAAAAGTGCCCAAGAAAAAATAAAGGGGGGAGAGTTCATTCAGAGAGCTAACAGCATCTGCCAATCTTAACACTATTTTAAGAGCACAGGTATCCTCTAACATTAAAGGCAATCAAATCAAGTATTATTTGAAATATTGTCTGTAATGTTAGAAATTACCAATGCACATAAAAATATACAACATATAGGCAAACACTTTTAGTTTCCCACCATACATGTTTTTAATAAAAAGAACATTAATACATTTTGAATTTCAAAAGAATATTCAAATGAGAAAATAAAACTTTTATTGATGCAATATTCAGATTTAAGTGTCACTTTTGAATGTTGTTTCAACATTTTGAAAAATCTAATTTTTCATGTAAGCACTTTTAATCATACAGTAAATTCCTCTTCTTAAAATTTTTGACAATTGAAACTTTTTCATTACTCTTCCTTCCTCATATACATTGATTCACTGTGAAAATAACAGAAATTAGAAGTCTACCATACTTCTTACCTGAAGGGCAGGATCTTGAGGGCAGAGAGCAGCAATCTGCCGTAGGCGATCATACAAAATGCCCAAAAGAGCCTGGTACCGATGGTTGAGGATGTCCAACTGATGGGCGACGGTATCAGCTCCTGATAGATGTTCTGCTCCATTATTTGCCAGGCGTGCACGTTTCGCCATGCTTGCATCCAGGCTGGGGTGCACTTCTTCCACCAGCCAGTCCGCGTAGCGTTGGAGGCGAAGGTCGTAAATCTGTTGCGATTGAAGGGGTTAGGGTTAGATTAGGGTTAGTTAGATTAGTCACGCAAACATTATGAACTACAAGAGAACCCAGTCCACAACCTACTGTTGGCATTCCTGCAGTTTTTCCTCTCCAACTGTATAGGCATGCTGAAGGTGTACCATCACCAGACTTACTTACCAATACCATGAAATGAATTTCAAAGGAAATTCATGCACTACCTTCACATTATCACGTAATATCTTAAAACAATTTAGATCATCCAATATACATTGTCAAATACAAAAACAGAACTATTTCTCATCTACCTTGAATAGAATGCTGAATAAGATCAGAATACAAGGAAATACCATCACCCAATTGAAACTTAACACTTCACTGAATAAAAAATAATCCCGGATAAAATGAAATATTGAAGAGGTATCGGCTTCAGCTAGATTACTAAAAGAAAAACAACAAATTATCAACATTTTGGTTATTTATTTGAGTGGAAATACTATTCCACAAAAAAATTAAATAAATATTTTAAAGAATTAGTTTATTTGAATAATTTATGGAGTATTTTTTTAAATTAATTCCTATAAATTTCATATTAATGATGTTATTTTATTACTTTTTTTATTAAAGTTGGTTATTTTATTATAGCAAGAATTTTCATGAAATTCTTATTATATTTACTCACTGAAGTGCAATTGATAAAGGAGTATGTACAAAAATATTTACAGGATCTTCAACACACACACACATACAGTCACACATTCTTCCCTATTCCTAAATTTTCAAATCCTACACCACCATCCTGAAGGACTTACACTTATCCACAAATAAAGTGTACAAATGCCATTTAAATTACGCATGGGATTGAAACCTGCACAAAGCAACCAATTGCAGTGTTCAAACAGTAAACTACATGCCTATTTTGAACACTGTGATTGGTGATTACCCTGAAAACTCTTCATGCAAGGATCAATCACTTTTTTTATTTAAGGGCCTAATCAGACAACAAATTCCACAGACCTTCCCATAACACCTTATCACTAAAATCGCTTGCAAAAACAAAGAGAGAAAAATGGAGAAAAGAGGTAACAAAAAGTACCTGTGAAATACCCACACTGCCTAGGTCATACCTTTCTTAATCAACACCAAACCCAATCTTACCTTAGCCTCTCGGATGAATCGTCCTCCCACTAAATTCACTTGTTCAATGGCAGGTGTCTTCTCAAGAACATTATTGTACAGAGCCTAGAATTAATAAAAACATAAAAGTTAGAAGGGTCACAAAACAGGCAATAAATCTGTTTGACTTATCCTTACAACTACAACTACTTGTTAAGAAAATCCAATAGTACGGCATGCAATCCATTTATCCCATCACCCTCTTCCTCTTTTCAATTTTCTTTATGTACAACTTATTCGATGAAAAGCTGATAGATTTTTAAGCATACCCTAGTTGGTTCTAATTGTTCCTTGGCATGATCTTCAATAGGAGCCAAGTTGTTCAATTTGCCATAGCTTTCATCAACCCAGGAGACTTCCGTCTGGTAGGAATTGGTGTAGTTTTGCAGCAGGCCATAAGATGCCTCACAGCTGCGCAACCTGCCAAACAATATCCAAAAACAATTTACAAACAACATAGTATTGTGAGAAATTCAAAGAGGAGTATTTATAAAGAATTTCAATAATGAACAACATGGATATTTCTATATGATTCCAGTGGAATTCACTTCACAGCAAAGTTATCTAAAAAGAAAGATATACCAAAAGTAATGTGTTAAAATACATCTGACTGTGAAAAGTACAATAGATATAGATATATGAATACAACAATACCAACCAATAAAAAAAGGGTTGTTTACCTGTCAACAAGCTGGTTGCACACGTTGCTCCATCTGGTTGTGATCCGCTTAACGTCTCCTTCGAGTCGCTCAACGTCGGGGTGGGGACCCCTTTGACTGGGCCGAGATTTCTCAACCAGACGACGTGCATTATGGGCATCATCATTCAATTGATCAATGACTATTTGCTGCTGTGCCACTGAATTTTGCAAGTTCAACAGATCCTCATGCACCTGTAAAAATGCATGAAAACAAAAATACATTAGTCAAAACAGGGCCAGAGTAAAGAAAGTGAAGAGTAAAAACAAAATTTGTTAAATGCTTCACAATTTAAGATTTTTATTCCATTAAATGAAGTAGTTGCTGTAGTTTCACCTTATAATGAAAATACCATTCTAGAATAAGATACTTGAAAAATACGTCAAATAAAATTTCCTTTTTTTTTGACATTTAAAAATAAACTTCAACAATTCAAGTGATTTTTTAATAAATACATTAGAATAATTTAATATATACCACTCTTTTTTGCATTTGTTCATATTTCATTAAATGTATCAGTGATTAGAATTTATTACTTTCTAAATAATATATACAAACAACTTATTAATTCTTGTAACTTAATCCCAAATATAATTACACCACTGAAGTTTATACTTACTCTCTTGAGAGCTTCGACATCAGAAGGTAGTTCATCATAGGAGGCAAGTTTCATTTCAAATTCTGACACAATATTAGTTGCTTCCTCAAGACCAGAAAGAACAATTTCAACACACTTCAACCTAAAAAATTGAAAAATGAAGTAAGACACATAAGAAAATAAGAATTTTAAAATATCAAAACTAATTTTTCCAGATACCTAAACTTCAAAAATCAACATAATATAAATTCAAAGAAAAATATTTTCAGACTGAAGTCACATCTTTTGATAAAGTTATTTTGCAGTATATGAAAATATAAAAAAGCACTCACCTCTCTATGTACAAATGAGATGTGCTCCACAATTGGTTCCATTTGGCCAAACACTTGTCAAGTTTAGTCTGCTGAGCAGGGGTTTTGCGTGCAATACTGCGGAATGTAGCCTGTACATCTTCTACATCTGGACCCAGGGCTTGAAGACGAGTTTCAAACTCTTTGTGTTCTATAACCAAATGTTCAAGAGAATCTAGATCTCTTGGTAATGCAGCAGCAGTACGCGAATTCAAAATGCGTTCTGCTTCATCAAGTGCAGATTGAAGATTACTGATCTGATCACTGAAGTTGCGGCTGGCATTCTTGCTGTCTTCTGCAATTTTATAACATTTTATTATTACTAATAGTTGAATTTTTAAATTACCCATTTGTATAAACAAACAACTTCTTAATGAGAAAAGAGTTTAACCCTTTGACTGCTATGAGTATGCCTGTATGTCCAGCAGGGTCTGTGCCCCATATGTTATAAAAATGTTGGCACAACCAAGACTCGCAGTGCCCTCTGTGCTATGGTCATAAATGCCTCATTGGTGTTTTCTTTTATTCATTTCAACAAGATCATGAATCATGTATTATACATCTGTAATTTGGTCATCTGGGATCATCCTAAGGTTATAATACTTCTTTTCATTGCAAAAAGATGTAGCTAGAGTCATTTTTCTTAGGTATGGAAAGTAATTGGCCTTACCAGTGCTGCACAATCATGCAAAGTGCTCAGCGTAGTGGGTTGCACCCCCCTTCAATAACTCAGCCTAGCGGACATGCCGGTGGCACGCAAAGACTAACAGTCAAAGGGTAAAACATTTTGCCTGCTCCAATACAAAAAGCCTTTGAAATTTAAGAACCCTTACCTTCGGCTCTAGCTCGACGTTCCAAATCATCAAAGAGCCTGTTCACTTCTTCCATTTCTCGACGCAAGCGTCTAAGCTGAGGATCAGCTGGATCACCTTCTTGGAGGAGTTTGTCAGCATCTTCATTAAGTGCTTTGCGAATAGCATTTCTTTGTTCTTGGCCCATAGCCAAAAACTAGAAATAATAAATTATTAATTTAAGGCAAGAAAAAACAAGACTCGAAACACAAAGAAAAATACATAAAGGACACCACTCACCTGGGCCAAATCCCAACTCTTAACAACTTTGATGGTGGCAAAGATCATGTTCTGCCGCATGCGTACTTGCTTCTTCTGCCACAGCGCAATGGATCTATCGAACTGTCGCTTCAGCCTTTCTACAGCATCTAAGGCTTCACGATCAGGCGGGGGAATCACAAACACCACTCCTGGCACTGTGCTCTCCACACCAGAGGAATTGGTCACTCGCCATTTCACACGACCTGAGTTATCATGTAGGAGACACTGCTCGCCCTTCTCAATAACAATCTAAAATAATAAGCACAACAAGAATTTGTAAGTAACACAGCATTCATTTTTCAGATATCATGAACTATGTATATATCAATGAATTTATTAAACTACAAAAACAATATGGTAATTATGTTAGATTTACTTTTTATCTAATACTGATGTGAAATTAACAATTTTAATAAAAGGATTCACATCATGCTGAAAAGGCAGGTATTATAGTAATTCACAGTATTTCACCACATACGTGCCTTCAAACACCATGAAAACCAGAATGACCTAGCAGGATCTGGCTAAAAGAAGTACTAGATAAAATTAGTGCCATTGCAGTAAGATCCAAACAGTGCCGTTTATCTCATTGAGAAGAATTAAAAGAACTACTGGTCACATCTGTAGGTGCCCTAAATCTCTCAATTGTGTTTTAAATGTTAAACCTCCACAAAAAAGGTTTGTTTTTTTATTAATTCTTCTGAAAATTCCCCCCAAAAATGGTCAATTCCCCACCAGGGGACAGAGACACACTACTCCTCATTTGTCTTAACAGCAAGGTGTTTAACCATGACGGACGAACAGATGGACGAATGGTTGCAGGTTACACAATTACTATATAAGGATTTGATTTTGATACATAATTTTGTTCATTGCCAATTTATAACATACATACAATTAGATCGAAAGACCATTTATTAACAGAATAAAATGAAGTACTCACATTGACTTGTTTGAAGGAACAGGCACTCTGTACTTGGAGAGGTCGAGTAACAGGCTGTCGACGCTGTTTCAGAGGCACTACATCTTTGCAACGTTCTGCTAAACCTTGCACCACGTCTCCATAGCGGTTCAGTTCCTCTCGCAGCTCTTGCATTCCTTTCAGGAGACGTTCACCTTCATCTAAAGTGAAGTCTGATTGGCTGTACACAGTGTTGAGTAACTCGTCACGCCTGAAGCAATTTAAGGAGCAAGTCAGTACATTAGAATAATAGTCTACCACATTCTTTGAACCAAAACAAATCAAAACCTTGTCATTTGTTTCCTAAAAGAAATTTCTATGGATAGAGTTGTTGACAAGATTATGAGAAGCTTACTTTGTTATCCACTGTTCTGCCTCGTGTACATCACGGAAGAATTTCTGATACACAGCTGCATGTTTGAGGTGTGTTTCCAAACAGAGTGTTAGCTGCAGTAACCATGCCCATTGTGTCTGCATGGCAGCCATGTATGCTTCAATACACTTTGCTGCAGGATGGTGTTGTAAAACAAGGGCTTCGCCTCTATCTTGAACAGCACTGAACTGGATCTCCCGTTTCTCCAAGTCACTCATCAAAGACTGTAAGTGATACAATTTTATTCTTTCATACAACACCCCAAAAAGGTTCATTTTTAGACAATTTTCTGAATGTAATATATTTTTATGACAATGACGTATCATTACATAATACTACACTAAAAAAAAAAAAAAAGAAAGAAAGAAAGAAAGAAAGAAAGAAAGAAAGAAAGAAAGAAAGAAAGAAAGAAAGAAAGAAAGAAAGAAAGAAAGAAAGATATAATATCTACAATAGTGTACATGTTGGACTGAGAATATTTTCTGCAACAAAAACTTAATAAGAAACAAAAGAAAACTTAAAGAGGAAATGCAGAATTAATTTTAGTTTTCTACAATCTCAACAGAATTTTTTCAATTCAAGGTTTAACAAGATTGTGGCTCAATAATGTTCAGGAAAGAACTTCAGAACTGTGTTTCACAAATTTAATCACACATTCATAAAGAAACATGAAAGAATGAAAATGAAGAGTATCATAAAATTAAAAATATTCTTTCATACTACTTTTAGTTCCTAGAGCACACATGATATATTCTAAAACTAACCTGTGCCCCAGATCCATACGATTGCTTTGCATGCAAGAAACATGCATTCAAATTAGTACATACAACAAACATACATGAATATTTCAATAGTTATTCTGCTCTGCACTTGTGAATTCTTACCTCATAGTATTGTTCAATAGCAGGAATGTTCAAGTTCTTGTCGCTCCAATCGCGTGCCACTTCCACTTCCTCCTTCTCGTTGAGCCAAATAAGTTCATTGGTGGCAGATTGAAGGAAATCTTGCAGGGTCTCAAGATCTTGAAGGCGTTTGTTGGAAGTATCGATTAAATCACCATACAATTTCTGAAGTTGACTGAGATGCTGGTTGTACAGTTGGAGTTCCTCTCCATGGAAGTGATTCTTAGCTCCTACACAGTGATCAATTCTGACATGAAATTGCTCAATAACTTTATGTTCCCGCTGGTGAAGTTCCAGTTCATTCTGGACACTGGGTAGGTCTGATCCATAATCAGATTCATGCAACTGTTTCTGAAAAAAAATTTAATATCATGAATGAACATTTTTGTAAAGAACATAAATAAATTATGGTAAGTAATAGTTAAGAAATAAATGTACAAAATGCAACTATGGAAGAGGTACATTATAAACAATCAGCAGTAGAAAACATGAAATCTGCATTAATACATGTGGTAAGCATGACAAGTTTTGGTTTGAAAGTTCTAAAGTGATTACAGAATGTAGCATGCACTTTCATCTACTTACCAGTTTATTTCTGACCCATTCTGCACATTCTTGCAACTGCCGGAAATGGGTGTTGGTATCCACCAATCTTGTTTCCATGACGGTTCTGGTTTCTCTTCTCACGGTTCTTTCTTCCACAGGGAATGATATAGAGGCTAATGGTGTAATCAGCTTCGAATGAAGCAAAGATCGCAATTGAACCCATCGTTGGTGCAATTTTTGCACTCTGTAAGAAAAGTTAATAATAATGAGTCCTCCAAAATAAAAAATATTTATCACATGAGAAATAACTTGAACTTTCATAAAAATTTTGTATTACATTGTTTATTCCAGTACAATAAAGTACATCTGAAATATGATATATTCTAAATTTTATTTCTTATTTTATATCCTTTTTTTAAACTTTGTTGTATCCTAACATGTATACTTCTCTATAGGAAACTATTAATACTTATTCCTTATACTACAACAGGGTTGTCCTACTACAGCCCACACTGCCATTACTGTGGCCCGCAAAAGATTATTAATTAGTCAACAATGAAAATCCTGTTCAATCATGTCAGGCAAGAACATTGTGCCCAAAGGGCATGCGACCTGCAGGGGTCATCCTTTAAATGTAAAAATAAGCAAAGTTCATATTTAAGGATTTCTTTGTTCAGAAATTCAAAATAATCTCAGTGTGTTTCACTGTGATATGCAAAGTATGGCCTGATATCACGCATGGTTGGAATCCCCTCCCCCCTCATTGCAGAGCAGCCGAACAAAGTGCTGAAATCAATATTACGTGGAAGTCAGGAGTAGATTGTCTGAGTAATGAAAATATGGCCTGCAACCATATTAAGGGATTTAGTTACTACAAGGTTTTACAGTTAATACAAGATTCATATAAAGAACAAAGATAAAATATTTTAATGGGAAGATGTAGGCTATGTATCAATGTAAGTTAATCAGGTCATTTCAAGGAAAAGAGTATTCCATTCCTATTGTCCTTATGGTGATATATATGAAATTTCAAATGCACAGATAAATTCTAAGATATTCTTAGACACAGATATTCTAAGTAAGTTATAAGTATTTATCAATATGTATAAAATGTAAATATAATCTTAACTCACCTCTTGTGCAGCTCTGGTGCCTGGGGGTACCGGCCCTCACGCAGGCTCTGAACATCTGCAAAGAGTGAATTGATGGATTCTTCAGTATGACGGATGTCTTGCTCCAAAAGATCCACATTGTGCTTGGCATCCAGTGGGTGTAACCTATCTAATCTTCTCGCTTCTTCTTCCACTCGCTGCTCTAATTCTTCCAGTCGCGAGTCCACTTGTTTCATCTCACGGTGCACTTTCTCAGCAAGGCGTTGCAGTCGTTCAAGTCTTTTGATTTCTTCGAGAATGGCTTGATCACGATCTTGGTGTGCAATCATCAGTCGACTCCAGTTCTTTTCAAGAACATCAATGTGTAGCTCAGGTTCTAGGTCGACTTCACCAACTGCTTCGAAATATTTCTGTAGAATATCACAAAAAATTGTGTATATTTATCTGGTCTACTAATAGCCTTCAAAATATGTTAAAATAATACAATATTTAACAGAGAAATCTCAACAACTGTGATAAACTGATAACAAAATATATTATTAACCATTGTTGCTGTGCTAGATTTGCAAAAAAACTGAAAAAAGTAAATTGAAATAAAAAGTAAAGGAACTGAATATTTAATCACTTTTAGTTTCTCATATTTAAAGAAACCAAAAATCAAAATAAAACATCATAAATATTTTCTTCATAATTGTTTATCTTTTTTTTTCTAGTTTAATGATTCTTCAATGTGTCTTTAACTTCTTAAAATAATATGAGAACACTACATTAAATAAAATTATTAAATAGGTTTTCATTAAGTTTCCTGCATTCTTTATTTCAGGACATCACAGGTATCGTAACAACTTGAACCATGAAGTCTGTAAGACGTTTAAGTTCTGCCACAGCAGATTCATTTGTCGAAGAGCGGTGCTTCGTGGCGGGCCCGCCTCGCGGCGCTGCGCTCACCTCCAGCTCGCGGAAGACGAGCGCGAGGCGTTGCTTGTCGCGCTGGCGGGGCGGCACCTCTTCGGCGCGGAAGCGGCTGGACTCCGCCGCCAGCTTCTTCATCTCGATCAGCGTGTTCGGGAACGTGCGGTCCAGCATGATGGTTAGCTTCTCCCGGATCCACAGATGCAGCGAGCTCGCCAGCTCGCGGTACTCGGTTGTGCGCTGTTGGGCCTCCTGCAAATGAGGGAAAAGGGTGATGCCAAACTCAAGTCGATAAACTCATGTACCCAAGGTCCGGACAATGCTTCTTTTGTCACTCATTGCTTTTGGAATAATTGAAGAAAGAGAGAAACTATGAAGTTCCTTCCTTCTCAAAACGTCCATCGTATGGATGTGGGTCATTTATAAAGATCTGGGTAGTTGTATGAAAAATATATGATCTTGATTATTACGAAATCATTTTCAAGGCGAATATTGCTTACTGTATATTAAAGCGGTGAAACAAAATTCAATAAATAAATTCCGAGGAGAAACCAGATTTTATCTAGAAAGGATTTGCGGTAGCTCTAAGTACAGTATCTAGCTAACTTGTAAAGAAATTTCACTGAAACAGACATAAAATATGTTTATTTGTTGATCTAAAGTAATTTATAGAGTATTCAATTGAGCCACTGAATGATTTACGTTACTATAGAAAATATATTTAAAAAAGTAAATATGTGATATCGGCTTCTGAGAGAGGGTGTTAAATAAAGACACAATATCCCTCCTCCCTTGGGTATGCCGCTGAATAAATTTAAAAAAATCGATTTTCGAGTTACGACTCCCAAAATTATGTCTTTTTAGCGTGCGCCAAAGGGGAAGGAAAGACATTTCGACTTCGTACTTTGAGAATTGATTACCTAAGTTATCAGTCTCTACAACTTGTGAACTGGAATGCAATTTTCGTCAGGGGATGAATTTGTTACAATGACTTTCAATAGGCAATTCGTTATAGCGGTTTACAAAATAGGATATTGCACCCCCTCCCCCCGATTAGTGATATCTATTACAGATCTAAATAAGCTAGTTTTTTTTTACAAAATAGGATATTGCACCCCCCCCCGATTGGTGATATCTATTACAGATCTAAATAAGCTAGTTTTTTTTCTATTACTTTATTCTGAAGTTCAAACTTCCGCAATTAAAAGAGTAAGGGAGTGAACAAGGAAAATTCAACAGGATAATCAATGAATTTATGAACCAATAAACAATGTAATGTAAAATAAAATGCACGAGTAAATGTACTTACGGAATCGTAGAGAGGATGAATTGGAGGCGGCTCAGGGAACACATCATACAGAGAAGAGATGTACGTAATCAGCGACTTCTCGTCCGGTTCAGGGGTATCAACATCTGAAAGAGACAGATGAATCGTTAGTTCCATTTTCTAAAGAAAATAATCTAAACTAATAAAAAACAACCATCTCTACTACCAAACTGCTCAACCAAGACATCCGTTTAATTCAGGTTATGGAGGATAATAATGAAGTTGAAATATATATGTTAAACATTTTTAAACATAACACGTTTTATTTATTGTATCCCTTGTATGTACTTAAGAACAATTCACCAATGTACGTTCAATTATATCCCCATCAAGCGATGACATCTGTTCAATTCCTTCTAATGAAATTAAAGGCGGTAGACTAGAATCTAAAAACTGGAGACCTTTGTGCATAATTTCCCACTGTATCTTATTTTACTCCAGTTAAATTTATTTAATGTAACAGTTAAAAGATGTATGTGACTTATGGAGACGTACAATCTGCGCCAATGAGCAAAACCGAGATGGTCCAGGTTTCGCATCTCCTAAGTTCTCAATTTTCTTCTAAGTCAACTGTATATCAAAACGTGCCTGGGCGAGAATTTTTTTTTTTTTTTTTTTGTTTGCCAAAAGGCTTTATCATGGTTTAAGTACTAGCGATTTGACACTGTAAGATGAAACTTCAAACTTCAGCAGTCAGAATGCCGTATTACCCATGTGCATATATTCATCTCTTTGCACAAAATGTAGAATTTCAAGACTGGAGAGGGATACTGCTTCAACCGTTGCCTCATAAACACGAAACGTGAAACTGCAACTATCCACTTTATCCAATTAGAATCTTGTGTAAAATCGATGGTACACAAAACGCATGTGAGAAATAGACTTAATACATGCTCTTTCTGTTGGATATAAATTACTTCTGCGATGTTAACATCCTGGTGTCAGATTATTATTATTATTATTATTATTATTATTATTATTATTATTATTATTATTATTATTATTATTATTATTATTATTATTATTATTATTATTATTATTGGCGTATAGGCCATTACTGACCACGTTACACGATTAACGTGTGTAATTCTTCCAGGATCAGCTTTTCAGCTGTATCCTTGGATTACAACAAGGTTGTTACGCCTTGAAGTGTGAATTATGAGATGATAGGATGATGATGATAGGTGAAGGGACAATCACAAATACGACCATGTCTACGCAGGACTCGAACCTGCAGCCTCCTCGGCACAGACGGCTGCCGCAACCGTCTGCGCCACGGGGCCGACTATTATTATTATTATTATTATTATTATTATTATTATTATTATTATTATTATTATTATAGTTAAACATATATAACACATAAATAAAGGGGTGATATTCTAGACTGTTGCTTTTGTAATATTACACTAAGCTATATGCATAAAGCTCCCTGAGCGCGTTAATACCGACAACACACTGTTCATAACTTCTCTTGAACACTCTACAGGCGAAGCGATTTTATGTACTGGCTCTTCCAGTGTGCCATTCAACGAACGTCAAGTCCTTAGCTGACAGTGTGCGCGTGGGGCAGGTAGCTCGACTTACGTTCGACTGAAACTCTTCAATTCTTTCTATGTTCAAATAATTTCGTAGTCGAGTCGAAAATTCGATTCCATCCGATCAAAGTTAGTATGTCATTGACGCTGAACATACAATTGCACCGCTCAAATTGTAAGCATTATGCATATTCCAGCTCCGTATTTGGTGCTCTCCGTAGAAAACCTACGTAATATGGAGCCAATAGGTAGTCTTTTGCCTCATTAAACACACATTCATCACTGCCTAAATGAATATCGTGAATTATTACGAATATCCTCAATTATAACAAGTTATTTCACAATTCTTAATGGTGAAAATTCGACAGTTTCGTAAGATGTTGATAGCTCATTGATGTTAACTCAGTTGAACTAATGATCCTGACGCGTAACTGCGTGCACATTAAACCGTCCTCTCTCTCTCTCTCTCTCTCTCTCTCTCTCTCTCTCTCTCTCTCATATATATATATATATATATATATATATATATATATATATATATATATATATATATATATATATGGATGAGGATGCCACATTTGGCAGCAATTTCCTGCATTACGAGCAGCCCCGAAGAAGTAGAAAGAGAGGCAGTAGAAGAAACAGAAAAATAGAAAAGCCTCGAACTGGCAGACAAAGCGATCCATCAAACAGCAGAAACTTCAATAAAGGCCAGCAAATCAACGAGGATATGAACGACACATGGGGTTCTGAATGGTTCGGGATGAATTGAAATTACCATATATCCTCACATGATATATTTCAATACTCACAGGGTGTTTGTTGTTGTTGTTGTAAAATAGATTTTATAGCACTCCTTCGTGATAGACCTTCTATCATCTTAAGGTAAAGAGCACAGCATCCTACCTGGAGCCACTTACGGATATGTTTTAAGAGTTCATATGAAACCTTGGGGAGCGGGTAATCTTTAAATTAGGTGCCCTGGCAATCTGCCTAGTCGATTTTCATGTTCGTATTTAGGGGCGTTTTGGCAATCCGCAATGCACCGAGGTGTGACGGATAGCGGCGCAGCGGGGATTTGGATGTAGGGGATGTAATCGCGCTAGGAACGGGGACTGGGAGAACGGGCAGAGCGACCTGTGGTGTGGTGAGGTGAGTAGGATGTGGTGAGCTGTGTGGTGAGATGTGGCAGTGGTTTGGTGTGGTGTGGTGTGGAGTGGAGTGGAGTGAAGTGGTGTGGAGTGGAATGGTATGGGGGGAGTGGAGTGGAGTGGTGTGGTGTGGAGTGGAGTGGAGTGGAGTGAAGTGAAGTGAAGTGAAGTGAAGTGGCATGGTGTTGTGTGGTGTGGTGTGAGGTGAGGTGCTTTTCTATTTCTTCTTACCGTGCGTACGTTTTTTTAATCTAATTCTATCATAACTAAAAAAATGTATTCAATATAAATGTTTAAACAAATATTTGTTATTTTTAAATAAATATATTGTAAAAAAATTTAATAAAGTTACTCAGAAAATTACAAAGTTCTTATCTGTAAAATTATATAGTGTGAGTGTGTAATATATAATATGACCATTTAAATACGACCCAGCAATTTCGCGTCGGTCTGCCCTCACAGGTTTCGAAATAGTCACTGAACGAAAATTGAGCCGTGTTGTGCTCTTTTTTTCTATTATTTATCTGTTTTCACAGAATGTCCGCCAAGGCGTACTTTTTTCCTTCGTAGTTTCAATAATAACGAACAACAACGTCAACCGTGCCTCAACGCTCCGCTGAGGCACTGAGCTGAGCAGGGCTGAGGCGGCGCCGCGCCGCGACGCTTGGCGGTCACGGTGTCTGGGCGTCGAGACTGTGGCGGGGGGAGGGGGAGGGGGAGGGGGGGCGAGGGCAGGGGCGTGAAGGCGACGGAAGAGGTGGGGCAGCCCGGCGGGGGCCTGACGCGCTCAGCTTGGGCCACGGCGGAGCGCCCCACAGGCCCACTTTCTTTGCACTCGAACAACCACATTTGACTAGGAAGGAAAAATAATTTTTATAATTAAAAAGGGAAGTCGCAATAAAATCAATAATTTTAATGACTTTGTTACTATTATTATTAATATTATTATAACAGAATGATCTCACAATTGTTATGGTATACTTAAAAAAGTATGAGAGTTTTATTCTTATCTTTCATATACTTTTTCAGTCACACGAGTTGCAGACTGCAGGGAGGCAGATGGTGTTTACAGATTATAGAGATCGTTAAATACAAAATACGTCGCGTTTTTTATGCGATACTATTCAATACAGTTTCAAAGTTCCGTAGTTTTCAAAGAAAGGGGACAATATCGCAGAAGTGTTTGTTGGATTAATTTTCGTCTGGATGTCGGTCACATAATTAAAACGGTTGCTTGATACCAACGTGACAGAAGAAACGAAAAACAAATGAATAAGTTCAACAAATAAATGATTATTACGAATAACAAGAGAACAACGAATTATCACGAAAGTTCAAATTAAAAATGTTTTTGCTTGTGTGTGTTTGTGGGTATGTTCAACATCAAAAATGTACAATGAGTTTTTACCAATCGCTCAAAAAAGAAACCCCGCCAAGAAATTCTACAGTCCCTTAGGGCGAAAGAGTGCGTCCCTTCACATGCTTTAAAGAGACCTACGGGGCAAGTGTGCTCGGAAATAAACCCTTGAAAAAGAATCCAGCTTCTGTAAACATTCCCCCTCGCGTTTATTTCGGTTGCCCTTCACGTCGTGGGTGTCGGGCGAGGAAAACAGAAAGCCCTTCTAAATCAACGCCGCAAGTGGTGTTTATAGCACGGCGTGGAGAGAGGGACTCTTCCGTTTCGGTGGCGCCATCCGAGAAGGGGCAAGCCCTCACTTGAAAGCGGCCCCTCCTCTTGCCAAAAAACACTCGCGGTGCCGATTCTCATTCCCGTCTGTTGAAACGCGAAGAGAAGGCTGTAATGTTCCACTTCACTGGAAAGTGCAATCAATTACCATTCGCGGACCTCATGGCACGCGTAGGCGCAAGTGAAAATTAATTTCAAAAAGTATTAAGAGATTTCTATTACATGAACTTACTAAATAAAGTTCAAAGCTATGACCGTTAACTTAGACGTGACGGCTACGAAAATTAATTGTCTCTAAGGTGCGCCATAGTGCCCAGTCATTAAAGTGTTTTCTCAACGAATTGTATTTCCCGACCATTGCAATAACGCGACACGAAGACGAGGACTTTTCGATTGAGGAATGATGGGGCGGGGCAGGGCGGCACGAGGAGGAGGGCAGTTCGGGGCAAAGAGTAGCATGCTTGTCGTGACGAGGCGAAGCAAGGCAGTTCGGGGCGGCACGATGGTGACGCGAGAGGTTGCGTGAGCAGCAGATCTGAGAGAAGCTGTTATTTCAGTGTGAATCAGGGCGGAAAACAGGACAGGACAGGACAGGGCAGGGCAGGGCAGGGCAGGGCAGGGCAGGGCAGGGCAGGGCAGGGCAGGGCGGGGCAGGGCAGGGCAGGGCCGGGCGGGGCGGGGCAGGGCAGGGCAGGGCAGGGCCGGGCGGGGCGGGGCAGGGCAGGGCAGGGCAGGGCAGGGCAGGGCAGGGCAGGGCAGGGCGGGGCAGGGCAGGGCAGGGCCGGGCGGGGCGGGGCAGGGCAGGGCAGGGCAGGGCAGGGCAGGGCAGGGCAGAGCAGGGCAGGGCAGGGCAGGGCAGGGCAGGGCAGGGCAGGTCGGGGCGGGACAGGGCAGGGCAGGGCGGGGCGGGGGAGGGCAGGGCGGGGCGGGGCTGGGCAGGGCAGGGCAGGGCAGGGCAGAGCAGAGAAGGGCAGGGCAGGGCAGGGCAGAGCAGAGAAGGGCAGGGCAGGGCAGGGCAGAGCAGAGCAGAGAAGGGCAGGGGCGGGAGGGGGCGCAGGGGGCTAGTTCGTTTGTGTGCATGGATGGGTGGCAATTTGCTCAAGCAAATGGATAAATGTAACATGTGTAGAGTGCGCTGCATAATGAGCGATGATTTAAAAAGTTGTGTAAAATAAAGTTGTCGAGTTAAGTTAGTTTAAGGGAAAAAATTGCCAACTTGATACAGCCAATCCTTGCGAAAAATATAAAACATCCTTCCGCATTTTTAAACGCATTTTACACCAAAACACAGATAACGGCTTATCTAGACTCGCTTTCCTCGCGTAACTGCTAAAAACGTATTCCTACTTCCTTCAACACGCGCATTCCGCAAGTTCCATTTACGCATCCACACAGGCTTCAGCGGAGCCGGACGCGGTGATTGGCGAGGGGGGCGCGGGGGGCGGGGGCGTCCTTGGCTTTGGCGGAGGCGGCGCCTGACGAGCGAGTGCGTTGCCCCCCCGCTCAGCGCCGCGGCCGCGCTCCCCGCCCAGCTGGGCCCCCTTTAGGCGCGCGTCGGTTCAGCCCGCCCGCTACTCTTTGCTCATGGATTGCCCACTCGTTGGGGAATGGGCGCCGGGTTTGAATAGGAGTCGATCTAACACTCGTTTTAGGGTCCGCTAAGAATTCGACCTAGCGTCTTCCGGACAAACGGTTGGCTCAAATTCCTCGGCGTCTAACGCATCGCGACGTCAGGGATCTGGGGGGGGGGTCTATTCTCAAGACCACACGAATATTTCGACAAAATAATCAACAATGTAACTGTAGGCACTATACACACTATTTGTGGTTATGTTACTATATGTGTATGTGTACTCGTAATTTCTTGAACGAATACCACGATTGTCCCAGACGAGTCGAGCGCTTAAGAAAACGATTATCTCATCTTCGTCCGCGATGATGTCAATCACGAGCGTTCAAGATTGTCTGGAAGCCGTAAGAATAGGCTCCCTGGGCACTGACCACATCGCACGCAAGAGGCGGGACTGCGGCGTCCACTCTATGGACGGGGGATCCCATTAACATCCATTCACAGAATAAGGGCTACGCGTGAGTACCAATCGGCCGCTTACGGCCGGGTTGCTCAAATTCAAGAACTAGGGCCAGGCAGCTAGCGGTGGCCCGCGCGTCTTTGTACTTCCAATTAGAGCCGATCACGTCCCAGCGTCTTTCCTCCCCCCTCCCACTTGGGACTGACTGAACAAGTAAAAGGCAACGGCGGAAGCCCGCAGATAAGCGCTGGGCCAGGGCATAACAAGTTGCAAACAATTTTTGCAATGGCAAATGAACAACTGATTTCGCTAACACCCCTCACCAAGCCTTTTCCTTAAATAGCTATACATTTTGCCCACTGAGATGACGTGCACATGCTGTGAAGCTACTTTCGTCATCACAAAAGAACCGGCTTTACTGTTGGGTCAGAACCAGCTTTACTGTCGTCTCTGCAGTGGGCTCCAGTCTGGAGGTCTTAATGCCCGACGGTGGCGCCAGCTAGGTCCAAACAAAACGAGTTTCGGACCGCACGCGACGTTCCATTCCTCTCCCTTGGCCTATCCTTTCCCCTTACACACCCATTTACTACGTGCATTACACTAGGTCGGGAGATCAGTCGAGGGCTTAGATCTCATCCCGGCTGGTTCAGTGGTGCCCCGTACGGAGACCCACAGGAGAAAATCGCCCCGCAAGCCGACGGTAGGTCGGCGCCGTATCTCACCAACCAGCGGAGGAGGAACAAGCCGTCCCCTCTCGGGACACAAGCATTCCCTACTCTAATAATTGAATTGAATTGAATTTGCCTTATTTTACGTGGCGAGACTCGGGCCATCAGGCCCGCTCTTCCGTCTGACCACGCAAATTTCGCTACGCTCCTTTCACCAACTAGCAAAGAAAGGAGGTATTTCTTGGGCGAGAAACAGGCGATTTGAATTTAGCTCAGAGGCGTCATTTAGGCTTGAGGATCTTTTACATGCAAGTAAATCTACTAACATGGGACAGCCGGCTTTACTTCCCCTCCGAAGGAAGGCGTACGAAGGATTTTTTCGCCCCTAAAAATCCACGGCTTCGATCGGGTTTGATCCCGCGAACTTGGGTACAACAGTCCGCTACGCTAACCGTTACACCATTGCCGCCGCGTAATAACCATATCTGTGACCACGCCCAGATGCACCGATCGGCGCCGGCACTCACCTTCGGGGTCGAGGAGCCGCGTGACGCCGTACTCGCGCTCGGCGATGGTGAAGGCCGTCTCCAGGCGCTCGCGCACCACGCGCGACCGAATGTTGCGCCAGTCGATGAGGTCGGGGCGGTTGCGGTGGATGAGGGCGTTGAAGGCCAGCCCGTCGCGCCACGACGACGTGAAGTCCGCCACGCGCACGCCGGGGTACTTGGCGGTGGAGCGGCGCGCCCAGCGCAGCAGGGCGTCGCGTGCAGACACGTTCGGCTCCTGGCCCACCACGATGTCCGAGATCTGCAACGCACACACCCAACGTCAGGCGAGATTCAGCAAGGCTCGGGGGGCATGCACTCCCTCACTAGACAGACCGCTGCCGTACACACACGGCTGTATGAACAGAACGAGACAGAAGCCATCCGAAGGAAGGAAGCGATTATTCAAACTGAATCAGCATGTGAACACGTTGGGCTCCTGGCCCACCACGATGTCCGAGATCTGCAACGCACACACCGCTCGGTCAGGCGAGATTATTGCAAGGCACGGAGGGGGGGGGGGGGGCATGCACTCCGTCACTAACAGGCAGATCGCTGCCGTACACACACACTACTGGAAACAGTGGTTTGGAGAAGAAGGAGACTGAAGCCATCCGAAGGAAGGAAACATTATTCAAACTGAATCAGCATGTGAACACGTTGGTCTCCTGGCCCACCACGATGTCCGAGATCTGCAACGCACATACCGCTCGGTCAGGCGAAATTCCCGGGGGGGGGGGGGGGGGATGCACTCCCTCACTAGCAGACAGGCTGCCGCCGGGACGACGTACACACACTGCTGAAGAAAAAAAAAGCAATGAAATGGCTGGAAAGCAGAAGAGGTCAGAGACAGAAGCCATCCGAGGGAACCAAACAAGAATCAGCATGTCGCGCGGATACATTGGGCTCAGACCCTCCATGATGCAACGCGAAGCAACCGACAGCACTTCAGCTCAAAACGTGTGGGTTGTACACGCGCTTGTTGCTAGCAGCCACCCTAAAGGTTGGCGCTTGGGACCTGCAAATCGTCAGTAAATGAAGGGCCAGAGAAAAACGAGAGAGAACTCCATCCGTCGGAGAAACAAACGGAAGTAATGTTTAACACAGAAAGCGAAGATCAGGAAGCAAGATGGCCGGGGTGAGACAGACAGACAGGCAGACAGAGAGACAATGAAAAAAAGAGAAAGAACAACCGCAAAACAATAAAGAGTGAACACGAAGCTGCAGACTCCAAAGCAATCGTAAAATGAGAAGAGGCTACATTGTCATTCGAACATTCAATATGCACACCAAGAGCATGTTGCTTTTCAAAAGCGCCGTGTTTCCTTTCCTCTGTTCCTAAACAAAATGAAACAATGGCCAACTTGATCAAATCAAGTATTTCGTGACTCCGCTTCTAAGCGAAATAATAAAACCAGCCATTGGCAAATCGTCTATAAATATAAATAGGTAGGAGACCTCGACGAGCTTGAAGTTCGCTTCCAGGCATCGGACTCTAACATACAAAACACTTGCAGAAGTGCCTGCTACACACATGCACTTCACCTGGCTGCGAAGTTGCCTTAGAGAAAGCTCCAGAACCACGGTTGAGTTGGAGACTTCAATGCCCGAAAAAGAAAGTCCAAGTGACAATTCAATTACTTATCTCTCAGAAACCAAATAAAACATCAGAATCAAACTTAAACGAACTAATAAAAAATCTTAACAAATATGCAACCACAGCTGAGCACAGATTTATAGGTCACTGAATGACTGGCTTGTAAAAGTTTGTTGGAAGACGATGTTTGAAGACGGTATTCCCGAGACTCGAAACACCATCATTCACGTTTCTCGAAACACCTAATTGAAATTGAATGATAGAATAAAAGTACCGATGAAGTAATTGATAAAATACAAATGTTGCGAATATTAACACCATGTCAGAAACATAGATGGAAGACCGTAAGAAGTTCATAGAAACATCATACAATTATTTTAATCGTACAGCTTGTCAGAGTACAACTGCGTATCATCATTAATTCACAGAACTTCCATTTATTATGTATTGTTCTGTATTAAATTTATGTGCAGCAAAGTCGTTTTACAATGACAATCACATGTTACTGAGGCCCGACTCCGTATTCCTAACGACAATATAAAATGATCTAAGCCGGTATTAGCACACACGTAGGGCACAGAAAGAGCATAATTCGGTTTGCTTTTGCATGGGCGGTTTTTAATCCCAAGCAGGGTGCAGAGCCAGCGTATGAGGACCACGAGGCGGGCGAGGACGGAGTGTAAACGGGCTGAAGGCGTGAAGTGTGACCCGAGAGTACGTGCAGAAGTTGACGCAGGAGAGACGGAAAGGGGAAGGGGTGCAGAAGGAGCGAGGAAGGAGGGTGAATCAGAGGGTGGAGTGTAACAGACGTCGCGGGGAGAGGTGAGGAAGAACCGGAGCGGGGAGAGCGCAGGGGCGGGTGCAGTGTGGAGATCGGTACGGGGAGGGCAGAGCTGGGTGATAGAAGCGGGGTCAGTGTGGAAAACGAAGCAAGGGGAAAGAAGGGAGAACGGAGTCGAGAGAGCCGAGCGGGAAAGACGAAGCGGGAGAGCGAAGCGGGGAGGAGGGAGAATGGGGCAGAGAGGAGTGGGTGAGCGGAGCGGAGAGGAGAGAACGAAGCCGGGAAAGCGGGGCGGGCAGGACGGAGCGGGGGACCGAGCGGGCGGAGCGGGCGGAGAGGGCGTGCCGTGACTCAACACCGCCGCCTGCCCATATTAGCCCAAGGCGCAGCTGCGCCGGCTGCCGCAGCCGCACGGCGCTCGCATGCCAATGCGGCGGGCGGGCTCCGGCCCGCGATAAGCGCGCGCGCTACTTGCTACAAAGGGGGAAACGGCCGCAGCAAGCCCCACATTGACAAAGCAAACACCTAGTCGACGTGGTATCAAACTGATTTTATAAACAAAACTACTATGATTAATTTTCGAGGCTACACCTGATTTTTTCCTTAAAAAATATACTTGTAAAAAAAAGATTGACAAAGATTTCGACTAAGTAGATGAATACTCAAACAAACAAACAAACAAACAAGAGATCGATTATTTGAATAAGGAAAATATACAATGAACGTTCCACAGGTTGTAAGTACTGTTTTCTTCGTATGTCTTTTCTGGAAAATAATATTATTTTTAATTGTAAACACTTGACAATGAACAATAAATTAAAGATTGGAAACTATTGAGTGTATCAATAGTTTCCATTGAATGTACGTTACAGGCGTCAGATAAATAATATGTAACGGCTTTAATAGGGTAGCGCCGATACAAGCTACACACGGAACAATTTTTCGCCTTCCCCGCCAGAGCACCAAGCGACATCACGCCCCCAAGTGGCCGGTTATCTAGAAGTCACCTAACGGAGGTTTGCGCCCCGGAAGCGGTGTTCTGCCGTGCGCGCGCGACCCTCTGCTACTTCCGGCGGCTGAACCCGCCTCCAACGTCCCCGCGTGTTCTTCGGCAGCCCCGTCCGGGCTTCTGGCGACGTCGCCGATGCACCTCCTGGAACGACGCGGCCGCCGCCATCGTCTCTGCCGCTGATGGCGGTCAGTGTTTGAGGATCGGGGCAGCGATTATGCAAGTTATCGAGTTGCGAGACAAATAATGGGCCTTTGTGCGCCTCCAAGGAGTACAAGCTGAAAGACGTCACGGACGAGGCGACGCGTGTGGGCCCACAGTTACAAAGAATCTACATTATTAGGTAAAATGTTGGTTTGAAATCTAAAGGTTACCGCTGAATGGATTCATTCTTAAAAATGTCGTTTGAAAGCCGATCATTCAGTATTTTCACCGTATTGGGTCATTTCACAGCAATAAAAAAGTTATATACACATAAAGATACGTAACAAGAACACGTGTTGCGTAAAATAACGAATGTTTTCAATGACATGACTGGTACTTGTCATTCTACGTGTGTCAAGTATAATAGAACTTCCACTGTACTAGAATGCCGCCTAGTCTTCGTATCTCCGATAACCCAAACGTGGAGGTATATATATACCCAAATGTGGAGGTTGTTCGTAATATGGTTATATGGCCCGATACAGGCTGAATTCCAGCAATCTTTCGCAACACTCGAGCACCACCATTCCTGGAAGTATCGTCTACGAAGATTTATTTTTACATTCGACGCGTGCTTCGTGAAGTCTAATCTTTTAAAGAGAATAGCATATAGAGAATTGTGACATCCTTCTCCTACACAAGTTTTTCCCTAAAGAATACCTCCGTGTTGCCACTTCCAGGAAATGGCGACGGCGTATTCGAAAAAGCTGATGTTAGTTGCGGTGGTCTGTCACGACCAAGTACACGTGGTGAAATAACGAGAGCTTCACCCCGGGTTGGAATGAACGATCCGTATTTGACAATTTCATTAGCGCCCTACCGCATGCGTCAGAGTAAGTAGTTGCGAACCTGCAGCTGAAGCACCACAGAGCGGAAAGTCCTAGATTCGCGAAGTTAGATCGGAGGACTCCACTGTTTGGATGAGAATTTTAGAGGCTGATTGATCTGATCGGCCGTTTCCTCCGATCAGTCGCAGGCGGACGGCAGAACAGTACATTCCACAACGTGACACCGACCGCGCGCGATCCTTACTTCTCCACCCTCTCTTCGGTCCGAGCGATGAACTGATCTTATAGCCCTTCTCCATCCTCCAAACACTGTCATTCCTGAGAGTTTGAGGATGACGTATAACACCGCGAACTAAGATTCACCACCATGAGAGAGAGAGAAAGAGAGAGAGAGAGAGAGAGGAGGAGGGAAGAGAGAGAGGAGGGAAGAGAGAGAGGAGGGAAGAGAGAGAGGAGGGAAGAGAGAGAGAAGAGGGAAGAGAGAGAGGAGGGAAGAGAGAGAGGAGGGAAGAGAGAGAGGAGGGAAGAGAGAGAAGAGGGAAGAGAGAGAAGAGGGAAGAGAGAGAAGAGGGAAGAGAGAGAGAGGAGGGAAGAGAGAGAGAGGAGGGAAGAGAGAGGAGGGAAAAGAAAGAGGAGGGAAGAGAGAGAGGAGGGAAGAGACAGAGAGAAGAGGGAAGAGAGAGAGAGAGGCAAGCGAGAGAGGGAGGTTGGAAGAGATAGAGTTGAGAGGAAACGATGGAGAGAACACAGAGGAGAGTGAGAGGAATGGGAGGACGAGCGACAGAAACGGTGGGAGGGCTGATGTGTGGGAAGCGAAAGAGTGAGAGAGGAAGGGGGCTGGATGAGAGAAAGTTACAGAGAGGGAGGGAGGAAGAGAGAGAGAACAGAAAATAATTAAAGACTTAAGATCAAATTAACTAATTTGAAGACTCAAAAGGACAAATAATAAATACTTTCTCACAAGTACATTCATACTTATACACGTAATTTCAGTTCATGAGTTCCATGAGCTGTGACGACGGGCTAACACAAATAACTGGTCCGTCGAGCGGCATCTTCAAGGAGACTCCCCTAAGGAGGGGGTGGGGCGCCAGCGCCGGGGCCGCGTCTCTTCCGATGCGTCACGCAGCCCCGCGGGACGGAAATAGAGCGCGGAGGGTTCGAATCCGGCGCTGACGGGGCGGCTATTAATACGCCCCGAGCGGGGTTGAAGGGCTTCTTGCGCAAAGACGTGCGCCGCGGTCTCAAATCACTCGAGACGCTGACAGCAGGGATACCGTACTGGGCGGAATTTCGCCAATTGTATAGAGATAGATAGATAGGTAGATAGATAGATGGACAGAGAGAGAGAGAGAGAAAGTCATTTTGCGGGATTCCGTCCAAAGGGTGGAATTTGTTGTTTCCCAGGAGGATTTTGGGCGAAGCGAAGGTTTTTTTATTCCCGAATCCTCAATAGTATCCATTTCCTAAATATTGTGCAAAATTGGTCTTCTGTAAGATGTGTTTTAATCACAGGAGTTTTAGTTCTGAAACTCTTGCAAATGTGCAACTAATATGAAAATGTCAGAAGCCGCTTTTTAAATTTTTATTTGAATAGGCATGTAATCGTGCCCAAACTTTTCTACAAATTGTAAAAGTACTGATGGCTGAAGATAGATAGGCTTACGCCCAAAGATGTAATTTTAAACATCTTGTGAAAGTGGGGCTATTTTGATACTACCCGCACAAGTCACAGTTCAGTTTTTTTTTCACCACTCAGTCATTTGGCGGGATTGGGCGGATTTTCATAGAATGTCCCTTGCAACGATGACTATAAGCGCGACTAATAATTGTACGAAACAATCATCACCCTCAGTTTGTATACAGACTTGGAACAAGTTTCACATATGCGGAGCATAAGTCCAACGAATTCGAAACATGCGTAAAGCATATGGGTGTTTTCAGCACGTCATGTTGAGTAGTTGGCTTATTATTCCATCGCGTAACACACCCGAATCATTGACATTCCACCATTGTCCACCCAATGGAAGGTACCTCAGCGTTCACCTGTACAGGAAATGGCCGGGAAGAAGTCGGAAGCCTCATCCATCACCTTCGCTCGGGAATGGGTTTGGCTCTCATTAATAATCAAATTAAACGTTTAGATTGCGTGTTCACTGGAGCAAAGTCATCGTGTTGATATCTTCAGATGTATCTGGATATGGAGCGTCATGGTACGCGCTTTAATTGAAATGACTTATAAATTTAACCGTTTACGTAGTTCATGTTGCAAGTTGGGTCAGATTCCGAGCCTCAAAGTGTGCCACTGTAGTTGTAATCTGTTTAAGAGGGTGCGCAACTAGTCAAACGTCAACAGGTATTTAAATTTCGTTCCCATTTATAGTATTTATATTAATCAACGCTGTCTAGTATTTCTGAAGGAGAATTACGCCATCAAAGCATTCATTACCCACAATATCATTAGCCGTTTGATTAACATGCACGATCTGACTCAATGATATTCTTTGAATAAGAAATGTGCCCGGCAGCAGGAAATAATAAAACGAAGAGAAATCAACTTTTTTCACAGCATATTGTCTCTTCTAAAGAAAGTAAAAACGACTAGATCCCCAAACACACCAACGCGCTTCTGTTCACACACACTCTCTCACATACAATCATGCATTCCTGTTTCGAGTAAATGAGGTTTGTGACGCGAGTCTGTCGTAATGCCTTCCCTCGCCTTTCCGCGCAGCGGCCGAAAACTATTATGGACGAGCGCGAGCAATTAAATCCATCACAGTGATTTATCGCAGATTGCTCCGGCAGCAGTTAATCGCCTGCCACACTCCGCAACGGCGGCGGCGGAGCGCTGGCACTGCAGGGCAGGGCGGCGTGCATGGCGCACGGGCACGCGAGAGGCCGCCGCGGGGAGGCAGCGCACGCGCAGATCGAAGAGCGCAGAGAGAGAGGGGGGAGAGAGAGGAGAGAAAGGGGGAGAGAGAGGAGAGGGGGAGAGAGGAGAGGGGAGAGAGAGGGGGGAGAGAGAGGAGAGAGGGGAGAGAGAGGGGGAGAGAGGAGAGGGGGAGAGAAAGGAGGGAGAGAGGAGAGGGGGAGAGAAAGGAGGGAGAGAGGAGGGAGAGAGGAGAGAGGAGAGAGGGGGGGGAAAGAGGAGAGGGGAAGAGAGAGGGGAGAGAGAGGAGAGGGAGGAGAGAGAAGAGGGGGAGAGAAAGGGGGAGAGAGAAGAGAAAGGGGGAGAGAGGAGAGAGAGGGGAGAGAGAGGAGAGAGAGGGGGAGATAGGAGAGAGAGGGGGGAGAGGAGAGAGAGAGGAGAGAGAGGGGGAGAGAGGAGAGAGAGGGGGAGAGAGAGGGGGAGAGAGGGGAGAGAGAGGAGAGAGAGGAGAGGGGAGAGAGAGAGAGCGTGTGCAATTAAACGGATGAGACAAAATAAGAACGAACCGACGACAGCTACGGTCATACGGCATCGGATTAATCTTGGTAACGGAACAATGGAAACATATACCACGAATAAATTCATTCTTTGGTCGTCGAAGATTGGGGGGCAAACAAAATAAAATTTAGCACATAGCAATTACAGAATCAACTACATCGCATTTTCAGCTTTGTTTAGGAAAGAACACATCATTTTCTCATAGGCATATATTTTATATAGACGGAAATAGTACGTAATACTAATATAAATTCGAATAAGACAAAGAAGAAAAACAAGGAAAAGTTTTCTCCGAGTTTTAATTGCAGAATCGATCCACTACTGTGAATTTTCATTCATCCATTCTCCTCCGTTTCTTGAATGAAGTTAAGTTGTTCTCAATATACGCCCAAGAATCACAGAGAGGTTGAAAAATCACATTTTAAAAAAATGGGTAAGCAAACAATCTGCAAAAGAGCACCCTATGAGCGTGGGGGCGTGCAATGCCCGACCGCAACGGGCGGTGCCTGGCACCAGGCGAGTCGCTTCTCGCGGCGCCTAGTCCGGGCGGGAGCGGAGGCGGGGGCGGGCAATTAAATTAGGGCGACGAGGTCAACAGGTGCTGTGCCAGGCACCGGGCGTCGAAACGCGCACTCCGGCGCCGCCGCCAGCACTACGCCCTCTCACCACTCACACACACACACGCACGCACACACGGACTAGCTAGTTTGAGAACTATATGATAAGCATGGCTGGGCACTGATCTTTGAAATGCTCAAGCTACATCAAGTATAATAATAATAATAATAATAATAATAATAATAATAATAATAATAATAATAATAATAATAATAACAATAACTTGCTTTCACGTAAAGCTGCAAAGGCGGATTTATGATAATTTAAAAATAAAACCATTAAGTGCTTACATATTTAACACTTCCCCCAAAGCTGTTTCATGTTTTAATTGTCATTTTTTATCAAAGTGCATAACACAACCATTGTGTTATATTACTTAAGGAGAAATTGAGAGCTTATTTCAAAACTTGGGGAACGTGTGATTTTTTTTCTAAATCAATTAATTTGGACCGCATATTCAACGATTAATCGGGTTTAATGTAAAGATTCGAAAACGTTACGTATCTGTGATTTGGTCCCCTAGTCCTCCGACAGGTCGTTGGGTGAGAGGACCCAATCAAAAGATTAGACTCTCTCTTTAAGATTTGAAATGAGTCATTAATTACCTCTCAGTGTTTTGGGAGCTTAAAAATCGTTACCACACGTTATGCACGTGACACTTGGCTCTTTGCACGTTGTAATTGTCTTATTGTAAGTCACGATACGACTGTCGGTAAATGTAATTTAATACTAAAACGGAAAAACTACAAGTTTGTGATCTAAGCTATCTTAAACTTTCGTATTAGTGACCGAAAGACTAGGCAATGAATGGCATTTGATTAGTCATTTAAACGCAGTCGATTTCCGCTACGTTTCCGAGAAACGAACTCGCCACTTCAAAAAAACGCCTTTGCACAAAAAGAGCAGCTGGTAACCGCTTTCACTTTTAATTAGGATCGCGTCCTCCGTTCTCCATTTAAGAGACTGAAGTAAACAAACGATCCTAGCAGCCGACCACCTTTTAAGGCAAACGTCGTGGCAGGCATGAAGCCTCGTGAACCTGTTCTTCCATAGGCACCGCTTGCGCACGCGTCCTTGAATGCTGTGTGCGGTGCTCGTTAGGTGTGGTACGAAAACAATTGAAGTTGGCCTTTGAAAGAGAGTTTGCTCTAGAAAAACGTTATTGGCTGAAGTTGCTCTTTAAAGGGGCTTCGCTGCATTGAAAACGATCTTTACGATAATTTTTCACACTGATTCTCTACACCACACTGAATCTCTTAGATATAATTTAGTGTTCGATTTTATCAGTGAGAATTATTTTATGTTAAACGGAAATTATCGCATAATAGCGGATAAATGTTATTATAAGCCTATAAAATATTGTCTTCAATTTTGTGTAGTTCCTTGATTTTACCGTTTTCTATGAGTTACCAGGTTTACAACGGAATGTGTTTATGCTTTTCTTCCTAATTTAACTCGGTGGAACTAAATGCTGCAATACGAGCTAAAAATACAGATGTTCGAGAACGTAGCAGCTTTTAGAAAGAGGTGCGAATTCAGATCCGTTGGCTGCCGTTGGTGGAGGTTTCGCTAAGTGATTATACTGCGGAAGGCAGAGGGAAACCAGGAGATGTCACTTGACTCATTATTTATCTTGTGTAGAAAAGCCAAGAATCATTGTCTGTAATTGGTCTGCATATTCCCGTAAAAATTTGGCTGAAGAAACAGAATTCAAAATAAAATGAAAACGGTCGAGGAGGGGAGGAAAAGGGCAGAGTATGAGGAGAAAAAGGAAGGATGAGTAAGAGGAGAATAATAATAAAATTAAAAAAAACACGAGGAAGAAAAGATGGAGGAAGGGAAGAATAAGATGAGAAGGAGGTGGAGGAGGAGAAGGAAAGCGAAAGAAAAATAAGGAGAGGAAGGATGAAAAACAGATGTACAAGAACGGTTCACCAGAAGGAAGTGAGGTCCTCGTGGTCTTAGAACAGCGAGCTCAGATAGCGACCGCAGCCCGGTCCGGCCCCGATCCACCGGATTGCAGGCGGAGCGGCGGGTGGGGTGGGGGTGGGGGGGGGGGGCGCCCGCGGCAAGGATGCGGCGGCCGGCGGGCGCCGCGACGCCAGGAATGCCGTTACGCCACGGGAGCGGCTGCCCCCGCCCCCGCCCCCTCCCGCGAAGAGTGGACGCAGCCCAGCCTCCCGCGCGTGGGGTAGTCAGCCGCCCAGACGCCTGCGGCTGCGCCGAGCAATTTCAAGCAACCGTTCGCCTGGAAGACGCTCGGCCGAATTCGCAGCGGGCACTTGACACGAGTGTCCCATTCATTCACAACGCTTATTCTCAAATGCGTGGACGAAGAACCACTTATTCGCTTTTGGGCGGTCGCTCGCTTCTTTGAGGTTTTGATTCGGATTTCTCTCAACGGGATACGTAGTGTTCTTTCTAAGTCGAAAAAAAAAAGAAAAGAAAAAAAAAGAAGAAAAAAAAGAAAAAGAAAAAAAAATGACTAGCATGGGCGTCCGTGATCCCGGCAGGCAAAACTGTCACAAGCTAAACCCGTTTCGCCGCCGCGAGATTTTTCTTTCCTCCTTCCTTCGACACGACACTCGTTTTGATTGCTTCTCCTCTCTTCCACATGTGTGCACATACCGCTCTTCCGAATAAGGACGTTGCAAGAACAACGGCGAGCAACTGACAGGTCGTGACGAGAGGGAGCCACAGTCGGACGGTCCCTGTGCGAAGAACACCAGTCGCGGAAAAACCGGACATGCAAACCTGGACGGCCATGGGCGTCTTAGGCACACGGTTAAACACATACGCACAAACCCGAACCGGTAAAATTTGACAACTCAAGAGATCAGAGGCCTGCATTCTCGACGTCAATGGGCGGCGCTATATCTGAACAACATTAGGTAAGATATACTGGTAATCATTTACTCACGTTCAATGTGCAGGACAGACTAATACACGTGGGTGAATCGACCCTCTTTACAACGTACTATAATACAAAGAATTGATGGTATTCTGATGTGATGGGCGAATTTGACACCTAGCGCATGGAAATCCTTAAATATTCAATTAAACGACTCATCTGTTCAAAGTGAGGGACTAGAAAAGAGTAAGAAATGTTTTACTGAACAACTATTGTTGAGTGAAACAGCACAATTAAGCAATTTTGCTTAAATTTAAGAAATAATGACTAAACATGAATGTATTCTTCAGATCTGCAAAAAGAAGGGAAACATAACCAAGCCAATCAAAATAGTGTTGTCATGTTCCCACGTCTCGAGCCGTGTTCTAAGACTCGAAACACGGGCCTCTTCACTGGGAAAACCGGCCCCGAGGGACATGGGATTGTCCGAACCAGTCGTGACGCGTGGGGAGAGGCGCAAACGTTGGCACCATCGCACGGTTCCGGAGGTTCTTCACACAGGCGAAGTAAAAAATGAAAATCGCGATCCTGAATCACCAAGATTCTCGCTTGTTTGTTTTTTGTTCTTAGATAAGTGTGTCATTGTCGGTTAGGCTGGCACTGTTCCACAACGAGAATCGACGCTGTCGATCAAGTTCAGGTGGGCAGAACAACTGCCTTTTTTTTTCTTCTAGTAGCCACAAAACAAGAAACAAAAATTAATATTCATGACGAGATAATTATGTCAGCATTCCGAATGATGTAAAATCCGAAAGAGGTTGAGGACCCCTCAATTTATTTGACGAAGATATCACTGAAAAATTCCTGAGAAAATTTTAATATTATATTTTGTTTTTAGATAGAGGTTTCGCGCACTCAGAAGTAAAGGAACAAATATTTCACGAATATCAGAATGAGCAGTAATCAATTTTCTGCAGTTCAGGCTAATTATCCGACTTTAAACAAGAGATATTACGAAAATTGATAGAGCAAATTTCAACCTTAATACCACATTATGTTTTTAAGACCTAACGACTACTTTCCAATTTCGTACGCCGAACAAAAACAGTTTTGAGTAATCTTTGAAAAGAAACGAAACCCTCCAGATGAGCACATGGCTATTCTAGGCCACCCCCTCT
Source organism: Gryllus longicercus (assembly GCA_038098605.1). NCBI lineage: Eukaryota > Metazoa > Arthropoda > Insecta > Orthoptera > Gryllidae > Gryllus > Gryllus longicercus. Next base: position 1,227,274 of record JAZDUA010000169.1, on the reverse strand, counting down.
TCCCCACTCCCTCTCGAAGAGATGACTAATTCCGGAAGTATTGCATCTGCTCGAAGAGACACGGAGAAATCTCGCTCTGTTCTTTCTCAGCTTTCTGAGATTCTGAACACAGAAATGGCACGGCAGTCACGAGCATTCCTTTCGCGATTCCATGAAACAGACATGCCCAAAGAAATACGATACTTTTTGGATAGAATCTCTCTCACTCGTTTGAAAAAAGAAAGAGTAATTAAATGCGCATGATAATATGAACGTACTTGTCTGTTGTTAAATAGTGATTTAATGGTGATCTGAGAATATTATAATTGGGTTGAAATAAAAGCGATTCGTTCTTAACCACGATGTGACAGGAAAGCAAAACACTGACCAACTTATTCAAATGTATCCAAAGATTTCTAAATAAAAAGAATAAATTATACATTTCTGTATCAATCCATTCGAGACGGCTACATTCTCAATGTAGCCGACATAAGTGTTCAATTCCAATAAACTATTTTTAAAGCTTATATTTGAAGAAGTTCTCGAAAGAAGAACAGTGGGGTACATATGACCACATTGATTCTCAACTTGGCTATCACAAAACCGGTCCTCCGGAAAGGATGGACATAATTGTTCATCTTCACCACTAGAAAGCAGTCCAACAAGTATACTGGGCTGTCTTTAATTTTGTGCTACACTACTTCTGAAACCTTTAGTGACATGTTGTGTGACCAACTTTTACCCAGTTTTGCACACGACTTTCCGGTTAGAACACGGTTAAGGACTTCGATCGAAAATAAATAAATGTTAGATGCAGAAATCTATTGAAACACTGATTTAGTACAACAAATCGATACCATAGACAAAATGGGGGATCGGTTATTGGGAAAATTCGATAAAACGAAGTTCAATAGGGTAAATTCCGACTGCATAGAGAATTACATAAAGGGGAATTAAGAAAATGAGATACTTTTTCGAAGGAATTCGAGATATAGTGGTTTCTGAAAAATGATGTGGAACCTCAATATAAGGAGCGAAGCTGGAGAGGGCAAAAACATTCAAACTTTGAGAAATCAAATAAATTTTGGATAGTCAATCCCGATTATTAGATCAATTCAATGAACTACGAATACCATTGACCAGGCAAATATCTTTGAAAGCCCACCAACGATGGGATTGGCAAAGTGCAGCATATACGTAGTCCGAGAAGCGCGATACAGACGTGGGGAGTAATGACCGCGCTGGGCCGCCAGTCCTCCAGAGGCACTCGAGGCAAATCAAGATCTCTCGGAGCCACAGACCTTTCGCGTAGGCGGCCCTCGAAGCTGTCAAGTTCAGGGAGGCGGGCGGGCGCGCTGGCCGGCGGCGGCGCGGCGCGGCGGGCGCGTGGGCAAGGGGCGGTGGGCGGTGGGCGCCAGCGATCGACAGCGCGCTCGGGCCACGGAACACCAACACGCAACACAAGATGATGAACTCCCCAGCGGGACACGAGGAGACGTTTTAGAGTACGACACTAAATAAAATTATGTTTGAACAATCGACCGTTTTAATTGGGATACAGAAGTTAAATTGTTGCAGAAAATGTTAGACACCTTCATGATGCTGCTAACCTTCATTCCATTTATAAATGAAGTAAGGTTCACATATTTCAGCATTTTTTAGATTTCACAGAGTGTTCTTGACAATTTTACATTGATATCAAGAAAGTATTGATACATCAGTATTGTCGAATCTCACGTACAGTTATTTCCTATAGCGAGTGATATTACGTGTTTTCTCGTTGCGTTTTACAAGTAACGATATCTACTGATCGTGAACAGTGAATCAGTTCCATCGAGAAATATTACACCACTTGTACACTTGTATACTACAAAACACTGCTGCAAATAAGCTCTATGGAATGTCAGGGGAGAAAGGACTTTTTAAGTGTTGATAGCTTGTAAAGAACGATTTATTTCACCTCTACAATCAGGGATCTGCGTGGTGAAACCTACTACACTCTTGAGATTCTACACGTTTTCGCATCGAAAAAGCGATATTATCGATTCACCGGTATCGATACCGATAGTCTCGAAAAGTTACAAATCGATAATAAGGAAAGTATCTAGAAAAAGTATATTAAATAAAATAAAATAAAAAGAAATCAATAACAAAGGTGAAAATAATTCAAACAGCATAAACGACAGTATCAATGCTAATTATACAAAAAATTAACAAAACAGAAAATACAGAAAGTAACGATGTGCGTATCGAGTAATCGAAATGGCAATCGGTTGGCCGAGATTGCTGTCGGCGGGGCCCACTGCGCACGGGGCGGCTGACCGCTGCGGCTTCCGGGCAGCGCGCGGCTAAATCGGGCGCCCCCACCGCCACCCCACGCTCCATTCACCAACGCCATAGGCCAGGCAGCTGCACATGGAGGGATTGCTTAAACGTTAGTTCTTTTTTTTCTTCTTTCCTTTCTAAAACACCACCGCGCGACAATGTGGGAGGAATAAATCAATTACAGAAGCTGAAAGTTAGAATACGCGTGGTCTTCACCGACCCATTTCAAAATAATAATAATTATTATTATTATTATTATTATTATTATTATCCTTTGCAACATACAGTGAATGAAGGAAATCTACCAGACAGAAAAATATTCTAGAAACCAAGGCTAGTTTCATTGCATTTACGTACACATATCCTTCATTATGTTATTAAATTATTAAAATAAATTAAGTAACGTTCCATAATGCCACATGGCGTAATGAATGTATTTTGGAAATGACAGTGTTACACACTTGACAGCAATGACGAGAGCAGAAGCTTTAAAGCGAGTTCAAAAATAATGATTATTTTTCTTTTTCTTTTTTTTTTCTCCGAAGAAATGGAACGAACGTATATTTTACTACACAAATGTAATTATCAACTTCTTCTCTTTCCTTGTTATTTTATTTTTGTTTATGTTCTTTCATTAACACAATATTTTGTGCAATCTGGGCGAACTGCTCTTACTCTGAATCAAAATACGAGGAAATTTACGATCTCAGCAACAAAAGACAGCTACGCAAGCAACTAATTAGACACAAGAGTTTTCAGAAATTAACGCCTGTCGGCTTCCTTTGACACGTTAACAAGCACGAGCAACAACAGGCGATAACAAGCACACTGTTATGGATTTTCTAACGGCTTCTTTCGACGCCCACAGTCTTTGTACTCTTAACGAAGCAAAACAAATAATCATCGAAAAGAAAACAATCTTAGCTACTTAAAACAATGAACCCCCTGTATTTTCCTGTAGTATTGTATAACGACCAAACGTAGCACATTTCCTTACTTCATAACAAAAAAAAGAAAGGGCGTTGCAGCAAACTTTCACCGAAAATAAAGTAAATAAATCGGGCGAGGTAGCGAAAATGAATAAGCGGAAAGTGTCGTTGGAATCGGTTGTTCGCGTTCGTTCAGAGCAGGAGGCTGAACACGAAGAGAAGGAAGACGAAGGAAGGTGAGGAAAAGATGTGGAAGGGGAAGAAGAAGGAAGTGCGAGAGGCGATAAGCAAACGGAGTGGGTCACAAACGATGCCCGTCACCCGTTCGCTGCAAACCGATTTACAGCATCGGCGAAGGACGTCTGTCACATCCCCAGAGGGGGGCGAAGGATTTGGAAGCGAGAAGGTGAATGTGTGTGTGTGTGTGTTCGTGAGGCAGATGAGAGATGTGTGTGTAAGGGGGAAAAGCGTGAGACTGAAAAAGGGAGAATAGGTTTGTGAGGAAGTATGTGTGTGTGTGTGTGTGTGTGTGTGTGAGAGAGAGAGAGAGAGAGAGAGAGAGAGAGAGAGAGAGAGACAGAGAGAGAGAGGATATACATGCAAATACATACAAGCGTACGGTGGAAAGACAGAAGAATTAAGAAACTGATGGCAAACGACCGCGGGGGAGGGGGCGGACCATCCAGCGTAACGCAGGGTCAGTGCCCTTCGTGCAGCTAGGCGTGAGACCAGCCTCAGTGAAGCAAACACAAACACTTCTGAGCTCTGGCCACGGAAGCCTACGACCCCCGCTGCTCGGTTCTGCATTTCCCTCACTCACTCGGGATTCAGTGGCGGCTCGAGAGGTTTAAAGTGAGACGGATGGCGAAATTGAACAAACGATTTTCGTCTTAATTTATTTCTTGTAGAGCATTTCTGTTGTATTACGGTCGCGGGTAGCAATTAACGTAATGATTTTCATACTTTTATTTCGCTTTCACTTTACTGCTCTTGCGAAGTAGCGATTAACGTCATTACGGCGATATAGAATAAATACCGCATGCGCTCGGACTTTGTAAACCGAAACGACAGCCTTAGTGTATAACCAAGACTGTTATTTGTGACGTCGGCCTTGTGTTGTTCACTTTTTTTCGCAATAACACCTTCTTACCAAACATAATTTAAATAAGAAATACATTTTCTTGGAATAGGAATATACCACACAACTCTTTGTTTTCATTGTACTTAATAAATGTCGATCGTCATTATCATCGGACCTCGGATGTGAAGACAGACTTGCCGGTTTTGGTGCCGTTCGGAACCAATAACAGTACAGTATTTCGAAAACTTGGACATTAGACGGTTCTGACACCAACAATCCTCAGCCGCTATCACAAGAACACGCTACCCTGTTTTCCCGTGTGCCACCTAACGTGTGACATAACGCTACGGAATTTGGCAAACCCCCTCTGCTTCCTCCTGTAGGTCAGAACGAAGGGTTGGTTCCCAGCCAGACACAGTTCATCGCTACTATGTTGCCCAGCATGTCGCCCGTCTCACAAACGTTCCCCCCGGTCTTCTAGACATGACACTTAAAAACATTAGCTATTACATTAGCTACTTAAGACATTTTTTTTTGTTTCGAAGTCTATTATGACGGTACGAGGAAGATGTTTCCGAACGACGCGACGTGAGGAGCAGTTTCGAATCGTGCAATGGCACAGTAATTTCCGGAAATGTGACGTACAAATTTTTACTTTCCATTATGTCTCATTACCTTATTTTTAATGCAACAATTTGTAAGCTTCCTTCCCAATGGCTGGGTGTAAATAGACAATTCCCAGTCACTAACAGTCTCTTGCTGCGATGTTGGCGGAGGTCGAAAAAGTATTACATGATAAGCTTTAAAACAGGAAAAAGCAGACAGTCACAAAACGTTTTCTCAGTTTTATAACGCATTTTTGAAATTAAAATGTTTAATTACTGTCAGGTTTTAACTTATTCGGCAATTACTACTGTCAGCAGCAAAAATACACATTTTAAATGCTTTACAAAATATTTTTGTATATTATCACCCTTATGAGTATATTATTCTAAGACTCTTCCAGTAATGAAAGAAAACACATCCGAAACAGTTAGGGAAGCAACCAAACCGTTCTGTTCCATTTTCCGAACCGCTTTGAAGCATGTACACAACAAAAACGCGACTCAGTACGAAATAAAGAAAATGTGTACGCTTTTATATAACACGCGTAAACGAAATTTTTTAGGAACCTGAAAGGAGGGACACATGTCCGTGTAACCTAACGGAAGAGCCACGCCTGATGGCATTCCTGTAGCAGTTGGTCTCGTACCGGCCCTCCTCTTTATCACGCAGAGCCATCTCCCTTGCGATGGATTCAATTACGGCCGAGAACAACGCGCACAATGCTGTCTTTGTGACACTCTTTGCACGCACCGCCACTCCCGTACGCAGAATCGTGCCCGCAAATGACAATTGTGTCACGAGGCCACGCTGTCGAGAAGAGTCAACAATAGCTTTGTCAGATGAACAGGTGCCAATCCGTGGCAGGAGAATAGCATGTCACCGATAGGCCGTGAAAAGGGTATATTGGAATGTCAAACGCTGTGAGAACGAGAATTGGTGGAACGCTAGCTAGCGAAGCTTTTAGTGTTTACATATACAAAACTTGTTAGCTACACCTCTCATATACAATTAATTCCACTATTACGAAAATTAATTTCTCTATTTTTCAGGTGATCCTATTCGTTCAAAGGATCAACACATAAAAAAAATATTGTTAAAAGGTATAAACAAAAGTATGCATAATCTAAAAAATAATAAAAATAATACATTTTCCTTTTCAAAAATATTTACCAGTGCCTAGCCAAGGATATTTTTGTCGAAATAGTTCCAACCAGAAAAACTCTAGAAACGAGAAACAAGAAAGTGGTAGATGAATGGTATTTCCAACCTTCCTTCGTAAGTATAACATCATGACTCACAATTAGGTCGCAATAGGAGAAAAGATTTATAGAAACGCGAAGGCGCGGATTTGTAAAAACACGAATTCACGCAAAGTTGGGATAAAGAGAAAAAAACAAACTGGAGCGACAGTCTGATCCATGTAGCGATGTAAGAGAACCTGTTCTGGAGCTTGCTGAACGTACACTCAGTCGCCTCACGCAGTGCATTCAATGTACCGGTCCCAGAGGGCCTCAACGGGGGGTGTGGATCGGGTCAAATGAAAATTAGTACGGAGGAAGTGAGGAGAGAGGAAGGAGAGGGCATGAGGAAGAGAGGACGAAGAGAGAAAGAAGGGAGAAAGGAGACGACAAAGAGAGTGAGGAATATGAAAGAAGAAAAGGAGGGAGAAAGAAGGCAGAAGAGAGAAGGGGAAGAAAAGAACAAGAAGCGAAGATTAGTGTGGAGAGGGGTTAAAATAATACAGAAGAAAGAAAAGGAGCCAAACGAGAAAAAGGAAACACAGTAAAGAGAGGAGAGCGGCATGAGTAAGTTAGAGGGGAGGTAGAAGCAGAGAGCGTGGGTACTACCTCCTTAGTCTATGGTAGAAGCGGCCGTCTACAGTGAAAGAGGGGCCCAGGAAGCCTTACGTGGCACCACGCCGCCCGCCGCCTCGCGGCGTCACGCTCCGCGGCAGGGCGGGGAGGGGAGGGGCGGGGTAGGGTGGGGAGCTTCCGTCTGGCGGCCCCGCCCCGCCCACGATGCCCCGCGGGGTCACTGGCCCACCTGCCCCGCCCCGCCCCTCCTCGCCTCCCACGCGCTAATCGTACGGACGCGCTACGCAACGCCGCCGACTCAAAGGTACTCACACGCGTTCAATCGGGAACGCTCGCTGCAGCTCCACGCCTGCCAAACTACTGCGCAGGGAGGCTGCTCCATCCATTCGCACGGAAAAAGTCCTAGTCGACATTAGGACGTACACATATTTCAAAAAAAATATAGCCTACCTTTCCAATACCAACGAACACAATTGGGCCCGAAGACATTTGTAAATGAATCATTATAACATATAAAAGTCGATATTATTATGAAGACATCTCAGTATGTGCTATCGATACAATAATTTCATAAATCGAATATGGCAAATTCGTACAATGACATTCCATGTAATCTCAATCATGATTCACCATTTCATAATCGCCTATGAAAGCAACATAGTGAGTTCTTTGTATTTCGTCGGAAACTTTCTACTAGGGACGATGAGAAATTTAAAGTAGAAGGCGAAGGAGACAAGAAAAAGAAGGCAAAGATGACAAAGACTAAGAAAGCTAAGACGACATGGAACGGCAAACAACCTATGGTAAAAACTATAACGAAATTTTGTTTTCTTTGCATTTATCGTGCTTCTCCGTACTAATAGCGTTTTCGGAACAGAAGATGAATTCATCCACCAGCGAAAAGTGGAGGAGAGCTTTACGTGCTGCTGTTATCGCAGCGTGATGTTTAGCTTCACACAGCAGCGTCCATAAGAGCCCCCGAAGTCGCTTTTCCACATGACGTACGCTCCCAGTCCAGACGAACGACGCGAGGCGCTATTCCTGTGCAAACGAAGCGCCGAAGCGAGAGGGGACGTATTTCTGGAGTCCTCCTCATATGGAAAACGCCAACTGAGTTCCTAAATTGGACTCTCAGGGAAGAGGAGAACCCAAGCCAGAGAATGTGGGAGAAAAAGACTCATTCTGTACGTTTGCACTAGAGGAGAAGAATTAAGATAAAAGAATGAAACATATAAGAAATAGAAAACGCAGATTTAAGAATAAAAAAAAGTTAATTAGAAGGTAAGTGTTCAATTTAGAAGAAAAAAATTGTGTGGTGTTTATTTTCGTCTCAGGCTCTAAAAAGCGATCGTCAAAATCCTTTGGTTCGTTTCAAACGTTGTTAGATACGAGGTACATTGGAACCTTACGGCGAATTACGACAACCATCCGTTCTTTTCTTCATGTAGTGACAAAAATAAAAGCCCAAAGGACACAATGCGACACAATAAGAACAAAACACACAAAGAAAAAACAGCCGCTAGCTCGCCGTCGCTTCGGCACGTGCTTCCAACGGAACGGGTCTCCAGCTCGAGGCCGGGCGCTTCCTAGAAGCACGGCGAAACCCGAGCCTCGCGGCCGGGAGACGCGACGGAGATGCGAACCAGACAGCGACGAGGATGCAATAAACAGGAAAGAAGAGACATCCAATAAAATGGAGGTAGGTTATACAAAGAATTAAAACCTTTCGGTGAAACTACACGAGGCCAGGTAATCATTTAATGTTCTTAAAAGGTATCCTAGCTAAGGAAAAAATATATTGAAAAAACAAAAGTGGAAATAAGCTGACGGTAGAAAAGTTGCGAAAAGGTCAGTGGTTTCATTACGCAAAGTGGTGAGAGGATAGAATATCACGGTAGAAAGGACACTGCAAAAATTAAACATATCACCACATGGCACATAAAAAGAAGAAAACTTTTAACCCTTTCCGACCTTGCCTTCATAATTGTGTAGATAAAGGTAAAGTAGTTTCAACCCACACAATTGTGCAGGTTAAGACTTCCCCCCCCTCATGAATGCATTCTTTCTTCAGTTTGTAAAATTATTATTATTTTGTACGAATTTGTGTTTCGCAATAGTACGACTTCATCTTTTTGAATAAGGCAGTCTAAGAAAAATATTTCTCAGGATTTTAGGACGCACATTTTTTCAAAAGTCTGGGTCTGAACGGGATAAGGACGCTGATAAAGAAGCAGTAGTAGTTTGACTTACGAAGAGTGAGTACGGAAAGCCAATAGTTGCACGCAGAGGCAGAATGACATTGAATCGTCTACGGAAGGCGTTACATGTGAATCCCTAACAGGGAAAGCAGGCTGGGGGGACGCGGGAAGCAGGGAAGGTTGAGAGGGTGGGGAGGGGAGGGGAGGGTGACGCCAGCACGGGCGGCGCGGTCCCGCTACTCGGCGGCGGACGCCCTCGCGAGGACAGACGCGCATCCTTCGCCCGGCGAAACAAAACAAAAAAAAAAAGCTCGGCCAACGGCGCACTAGCGCAATGGAGTTTGTACGGTACCTGCAACGCACCAGTGGTAGGCGGACTACCTGATTACAACGGCTTCGAGTCAGGGATTTGTAGTTTCCCAATTAGGTTGGGTGGCTGAGCTGAAGGACAGAGTTTGATTTTCGAAGGACGCAAAATGCCCCTATGCGATAAGATGTGTAAAAATACAACCTTGTGTTACATACTAAACACACACTGCATTGGAATAGTGTAGATGACCGTGTTCCCATAGAGACATAATTGAGTGGTAAGAATAAATTACAGGGTTTAGGTCTGGGCTGAATGGTGGGCAATTTTAATTGTTCCAGAAATTACACAGTACGACCTCGTTACTCTTGAGTGGGAGAGGTATTTTGTATGTATCCCGATTATGGGGAAGAAATCTGTTCTCTTCATAATTTAATGAGGGAGTACTTGTTGACAAGATAATTTCAAGAACTTTCTGAATGAATATATGAACTCCTGGGATTTAACAGCAGAATTACCCTCACAGTTAACAAGTAAAATGTATTTAAACGAATATACCCGATCTTCGGGTCTAAAAATAAATCACAATTAGATCAAGGCCCAGAAACAAATCATTCATTCACCCACGCGTTCTGAACAGAGAGAGTCACAGCGCACCGCCAGACGAGATACCTCCTTCTAGCAGGCGCCACAGCAACATCCTTCCGGCTGGATCTCGCCCATCATTACCCCGCCCTCCCCCTTTGCATTCCCGTTCCCCAAATACCTCGCGGCGGAAGCGGGCGCGGCGGCGCCAGCCGGGCGTCGACCCCCGGGGCGGCAAAAAGCCGGCCCCACCCCGCCCCCTCCGCCCCGTCGCCGTAAATCTGCCCGCGCCACCGCGCTCCAAATCGGACGCCCCCGCACGCCGCTCGCGGAGCGCGGAAGGAAGGGGCGGAGAAGGGGGAGGAAGAGAAGGGGCGGGGCGGGGCGGGGAAGGATGGGAGGCAGGGATAGGACGGGGAAGGGGCGGAGCGCGGGAAGAAGGGGGAGGAGGAAGGAGGTGGGAAGGGGGATGAGGTGGGACGGGGGGGGGGAGAAACGCAGACGCACTGCGATGCAAGGAGATACTAAACGAAGGGTACAAGAAGAAGATTGTAATATGCAAGAGCATCTTCTAGCAGACCAGGAAGCAGCACTCAGGACTCATGATTAAGTGAAGACGTTGAGAGGGTCATAATTTCAATTAGTCATGTGAATACGACCAATTGTATCATTGATCTACACATTTTTTAGATTGATTTTAAATATAAATCCCTGAGAGTATTCCTAACTTCTTATACTACGAGTACGTATCGTTATTAACAACCCATCATTAATGTGTTTCCGACTCCCGATTTGTTCCCTATAAGGCAGTGAAGTGAAGCCCTATGAATGATGACGAAATCGTAGTGGTGCGGGAAGTGCCGGGTGCGTCTGGCGCCGGAGGGAGGCAAAGCGCCGGCGTGAAGGAGACACGTGCGAGTTCGCGTGCAAACAAACAGCGCCGCCGCAGGCGAGCAGATGTCGCTGGCGGAAGAGCCGCTTGCACCGAATCGTCCACCCCGAGGCAACGACAGCCCCTGGCCAGGCCAGGGATGACGCGGTTTTTTTTAAAAGACGGCAAGAACGTTATTGTACATTGTTCTACAAAATGTCGTAGTGGTTGACCGGATTAGGTGAAGCACACGTGCTTAGCAGTACACGTCGTTCCTGAGGTTTTCTTATTTTCCACAAGGGCGAGAAAAAAATCGTCTTTTTTTTACAATTATCATACTGCACGAAGAACAATCTAGTCAGGAAGCGCACCACGAAAATAAAGTGAAACCATTTTTATACTTCAAGGAGGGGAAAAAAAGCACACAACAATAACTAATGTTCATAAAACTAACGACACGACAGATTGCAAAAGGAAATTACGTGCAGAAATGATCGTAGTTTTGTTTCGTACATAAATCGCAATCCCGTTATCTGTGAAGGTATGTGACGGTGCCTTTTTAGGCTTACTACATTCCTCAAGAGGTAAAAAAATAGTTCATTGACGCTACTTTAGCGTCATTTTGTTTACTAAGTCAAAATTAAATTTGAAGTAAAAAAGAAATTTCCCTTCCTTTTTATATAAAAAAAAATAATATCAGCCCAAAGTGAATTTTTTATTTCCTCAAGTTTAATTTTGATTTCCACGAATGGATTAAATGCTTATCCCATATTACATAATTGATTATTCAACACACTTCATCACAGTTTTTATACAGTGTAAGGCAAACGTCACTGTTACAGTCTGTCTAGAAGAGCAAATCACATACAGAAATCACCCTTCTCCAATGCCTAGGCTCATAAGAGAACACGAGGAGTAGAAATTTATTCAAGCCCTCTTGGAAAACTGTATGAGACCCCGTCAGATACAGTAAAAGGTTGTGTATCATAGAAGGGAGTAGAGCAAGCCTTATCTGCACGCCATCAAACCCCATTACCAAGGCAACTAGCGGTCGTTTGGACCGTGACCAAGCACATAGCACACGCATCATTGTCGTCCCGCAGACTGGGCCAAACTCCGCAGCCCCGCCCTACTTCCGTCCGTTCCAACGGCGCCGGCGGCGACACCGTTGGACGCCACCAAGGCACGGAGACGCCAACGACGACGACGAGCGACGCCTCGCGCCGCGACGACGCTGCCTGGCGTCGCGACGGCGACGGCAACGGCGCCGGGCCCGCGGGCGAGCGGGCGCGCCGCCAGGGCCCCGGGTTCACTGACTGGTCACGCTGCTGGGCAGCGACAATGGCTCAGCCCGACCCGTCCCGGCCCCGCCCCACACCGCCCGACCCCGCCGGTGATATTCGCGCCGACGGCACCGGCCGACCGATTCTCCAGCACCGAGGGTGGGGAAAAAAGAAGTTTGAGGCTGCGATTCTCAAAGATACTACACGCCAAAAATACCACTTCATATTAATGGAAGCACTGTGTTTTAATAAAATATTTTCGGGAGTTCTCTTCTGAGTTGCTGTGACATTACTACTATTTTTTTCATGCTTGTTCATATTTTGACCCTTTAGTTTGGAACAGACCTTTCAAACTGTTGCAGGTATCTATATAAATAATATATGTATATACATGAAAACGAACTTTTGGAATGTAATTTAATGTTCTTAATCTAGTAACTATTTGCCCAATCTTAACGTTATAAATTTCTTTGTTATGGCCTGATCATGAGGACAACATTATCCTCGAAACTGATAACTGAAACAATAGCTCACAACTGATTCATTCAGTTAAATATGTCGCTTAAAGTGTTTTACGATCAAGGGATAATAAAACGGTCATACTCTGTCCCAACAGTATTTCTCGTAGCATCGATATCCAGTACACTAACTGTAGGTTTGTACTGTTTGTACTGGTATGGTAGGGCTGGCGGTGATTTTAAGTGTCTAGTACTAATTATAAATATTCGACCAATATTCAATTTATCAACATTAGTAAGAAATTATTGAAATGCCTCCTTGCGATACATCGCAGCAATTCAATTCAAAACGTGACATTACTTACAATGCGAGATTCGCCAAGTAATAAAATTATGCATCTACCGAACTGAATCGAATCATCCAAAATCAATTCGTATCGGTGCCGGAACCATCTTTACGAGTCTTCGCTGCGCGGCTGTTGCTCAACTAGCGACACACCGCTCCTCTAATGCGTTTTGCCCAGTGGGCCAAAGGAGATGGACTTCATCGTCACGAGCCTGCGCTACTTACGGCACACCTTCGTTTTTTTTTTTTTTTTTTTTTTTCTCTTCCCTCGATATGCAAAGCTTATATTTATCTATCTCTGTTTTAAACATTATTTCATTATTACTCCTGAGCTGATGTAAAATCTGTTATGCTTAAACAAAAAGAGCAATATGCTGAGTTACGAAGTACAACGAAGCAACGTCTATGAGCAGACGATGAGAAAAACTAGAAACGGAGGAATATGTCTTAGTTGATCAGCCGGAACGGTTTGCCGACTAAGACGTCCAACAGAGAAAGCCATTTAAACAGACTTGTCTATCACGAATGCAGCACAAATTTGCGTATTTCATTACGTTAATTATACAGATAGATTTATAAAATGAATTGAGCATCGGATTATAGCTACTGTATTTTCTGGATTACAACATCATTTTCTAATCACCGCCAATGAGCTGTTCTGTCAGAAAGCGGTTATGCTACAAGTACCCCAGTCCCTCGCGTATTTCATGGATCCATGTCTTCCTCCACATGAAGGTCGCTTGTGAGCAAGTCAGTTTTTTTCAGTCAGACAGATTCTCACATTTCAACATCACAGCCCCTCCCCCTTTCCCGCCGGCTTCCCACTGCACGCGCTCGCAGTCACAAGACGTCTGCGTTCTTGCTGCACGCAGTCTGAGGCACTTCAACACATCGTCTGGGCAGCCTCGAGCCGCGGGCTGGATGCCCCCAGGGCACGCGGAAGCGAAGAGCCATGGGGAAAGGGAGGGGGAAGGGGGGAGGGGATTGCGTCACGGCGCCGGTGACGTCACCCGCGCGTACAGGTGAAGGCAGCGCCCGATCCGCAGTTCCTTCTCCTCGGCACCTCCGCCCGCGCTCTGAAGGATGAAAGCCCCCGTAAGAGTTCGCTCTCCAACCCAGCTAAGTGCTACTAAAACTGCTCGCTAACGCAGATCTCCTGCTCGAAGGAAACCCGCTCTGTGTACATCTTACAGTAGTACGTAGAATGAGATTGCAAATATTATATATGTATGAGAGACAAATATGTAGTTCATGGTATTTAATGACGATAATAATATTAATTAATAGTAAAAGGCACACGTCACTTTACTATTTATATAGCAAGTGTAGAAAAACAAGAAATACTTAAACAAAAATATTTATAACTAAATGTCATAACAAAGTACTGGAATGTCGGTCCGGTGGTTGAGTTCGTTAAGGCAGCACTGCCGTACCGATGTCGAACCGCGGGTTCGAGCCCCGCAGTTGCATTTGTGTTCGTCCTTTCACCCCTATAATCACTAGATCATGTCATCTTCACAGTTAACATACTGTTAAATGTAATAGTAGTCGCTAATGACCTAGATGTTGATGCGACCCTGAATTAAAAAATCTGGAATAAAAAGAACGAAAGTCTTCAAGCAAAAAAATGTTCTTTTATGTTGAAAAAGAAAAGATCAGAAATAGTAATATTCAAGAACAATTTACAGTAATAATGGAGGAAAGAAGCATCTTCTGTAAAAGCATTGCATTTAATTGTTCAATCATTCCACCTGAGCACCAAATTAAATGGAAAGGTATTTGCTCGTCGTACTGGAGCTATTAAATATTCATTTTCAGAACTACTGAATTTCTTCAGTGTTATTCATTTTAAGAGTTAGACAAACTAAGATATACATTAAACGAATAAAATTAATTTTCCCTACCTCTTTTTAAACATTATTTCATAATTACTCCAGAGCTGATGTAAAATCAATTATGCTTAAACAAAAAGAGAAAACATAACTTATTCGAACTTCACAACAATTTTGTTTCAGATTTCTGGGGAATGAAAGCTCAAAATCGTTGCTTGCTTTCCCGAAAAGTTTATTCCTAGCCATATCCGATATGCTCATGTTGCCCTTTCGTTTCGGTTCTGAATGCCCTCAATAACAAAACCGTAAAAGAGGTAGCCGGAGATTTTCTCCTTTATCAGCGCTCGTAAAACACACGTTTAATGCGGCTTAAGACCATAAACAGAAGCCCCGGAGGACGAAGACTCGATACAGGACTCCCCCTCCCACTTCTGTACGTATCAACGTAAGGAGAACTGCATAACGTCGTGGCCAATCAATGAATGTCATTAAAAACTTGTTCCAGATTCTTAACTGCTATCCAGATGCAAATTGGTCCCTTTTGAAAACTTCAAGCAATTGTAAGGCCATCAATAGTCAGAACGTGCGATGAGATATGTCCGTTCATTAGAAAAGACAAATGCAAAGATGCCAGGAATAGATCAAATTCTGCCTTCATAATAAACAGAATTATTCATGTAGCGCTCACTTCACTATCACATAAACGTAATTTACATCTCCGGAGCTTCAGTAGTATAACCGCAAATTTCAATTGTCAGACGTAACAACCAGTATACTCAGCCCATGAAAATGTCTATGAAGGCTTCGGGATGTTTACAACCTGGGTCAAGTTTAAATCTCTATTACCCAAGAACGGTTAAGTCCTAGTAAAGTCTAATGACGACGCCACACAGTTGAGAATACGGCACAATAAACCGACAGATAGTATTAAAAATAATAATAATAAAAAAAAATAACACAACTTTGACGAAATATGCGACGTAATTACGATTACGAAGTCGACTGCATCAAGAGTGACTTTTGACAGATCGCGATAGGCATGTCTGTGGGTATTAAAGAATTAGCAAAGTTTTGTCATTAACACAGCCAGAAGATTGAATCTCAAAACCCTTGTCCGATAAACGTTACTGTACGCCATCATCAAGTTCTAAAAATGTTTTGGAACAAATACGAAAGAACTACTCCGACGGGAACTTCGCGTAGCAGGTGTTGATTAATACGTAAGCAAACTATGAACGTACTAGAGGCTCGGATTTGAATCAAAATTATCTACTAGTAAATTAAAACGATTTTTTTGACTTTTAAAGTACTTAATATATTTTAATATTCATTTTGATCACATACAAAGTACAATATTTCAACGGGATGGCTTTCTATTCGGTTAGTGTGCCTTAAGATATTAATTCCGTCCGGTTTCGAATTTCTCTAATACTATTTCGGTGATCCTCGATCAAATCCCTCCTTCTGGGCCCACTCCTGATGGTTGTGGGGCTACACCCTAGTACAGGGAGGGCGATGGCCCGCACAGGAAGCGCTGTGTGTATGGCGCACATGCCTTCCTGCGCTGCCCCCATGTAGGGCGCCAAGTGCCGCCCCGATCCATTCCGATCCACCCCGCTCCGCCAGGTCCCGCCTGCGAGTACGTAACGCTAACGCAAATGGATAAATATAATACGTGCACAATGCGCAGTACGATGGGTATTGATGTTTTTAAAATGCTTGGTATGTGTTATGGTTTTGGTTTAAACCATAACATAATTTGGTTAGCTTTTAACAAAATTCGCCAATATGATCAATTTTGTTCGCACATTACAAAGTTGAAGGCGAGGCCTTCAGATCTCATAGCATAAACCACCCTTGAGTGCGGCCATCACAAAATTTTCGTTGCATTCTACATACCAAAATACAGATACTGCTTATCTTTGCCCATATCCCATTACTGTAGTATTTCTATTTAAATTCTCGCATTACACTAGTAATCTCTTTATCAATATGCTTCGGCTGTTTGTAAAAAAAAGTCCATCTCTCATAGAACTGTCACCTGACGCCTACTCCGTCACCTCTTCCCGCAAGCAGAGAACTGCCTTTCTCTGGAGGCGTCTGGGACACCCTCCCCTTTGTCTTCCTTATTGCACCGACCTCCCAAGAGCATCTCCACTTCTTTTTTGTACGTCTCTCGCCTTACAAGGGCCTCAAAACAACCTAATGATCGCTCTTTCTCATTTCAACACGGAAACGCAGGTCACTTTTCGTGGGAACGAGTCTTAACATTACTTCTGTTTTCCATTTACAGCCAAATCAATATTGTGTATTTATGTTGTAACAGTAAATAGTCACAAGTTTATTAGACAGATTTTTTCTTTTTACGAGCGTTTACCGGAGTTTCAAACGGCTATTTTGAACAATTTGAAGCAATCAGAACCAACAAGGTTTCGGAATTTTAATAACACTGCTGCTTAAAAAATCAGAGTTAAAAACCCGTATTTCCACGTCTTATACATCGTCAAGTTCGAATTAAACGGCTTTTATTACACCGCATTTGACAAAAGTTTATTAGCTTTATGATGATTCACTAAACAAAGGATATTTTTCAATAGATCTTTAAGTTAACTCCCCAATTTAACCGAACAAAGGGTATAATCTCATTAACCTTCGAAGTTTTTATTCAAAAAATCATTCCACATCGCAAGTTTTTCCTTTTGTCCTGTGCCAATGCGCATCGTGACAGATCTTTCGTCAAAAGAAACATGTCTCGTCCATCGTGAAGGCTAGAGAACAGGAAGTTGCATTCCTATTGTTATGTATGAAAAACCTCGCCGTTTCCGGTGAACGATAGACGTAATGCGCAGGGAAGAACTCAATAAGTTCGTAATGAAAGTACTTAAAGTACAAAAAAGGGAAACAACAAATAGAAAGTGTCACAGCAGCATTATAATGCTCAAAATATCAAACCACTTGCATTGCTAGACGTTACGTCAGCTAATTTGTGGTCCCAAAACCACCAGATGACTTTAAATTCGATAGATGTGGTAACAATTTTTAGATCACTTGATTGCTTGCAAATCAACATTCTACAATTTCATTCATTTGGCTTGAACATTTCAGAGTGTGAAAATCATAAATAAACTTCTCCGGCACAGAAACACAATTATTTTTCCAAGGTACATCAAACCCTCTTGGGAAACGATTCCCGGAATCCCGGCGAATTCTCGCACTGGCATGCAACACCGCGAGCTACCGACGCGCCGTTCGCCCGGCTCTGGATTCCGTGCCGCGCCCCGCCCCGCCCATTCCCAACGCAACCCACAAAAGGACCTGAACTCGCGCGGATGCCAGCGCTAGCTTCTACGGTTCTTCCCCGTATGCATAATTCAAGGCGGCGACGCCGCGACGCCGCCCCGATCGCGGGCGCCCCCCCCCCCCCCTCCCCGCGCGGGGACGCAGATCGGGAGCAGCGATCGTCCTTCCGCCAGCGGCAGGTTTCGCGCCCGGCCACGCGTGGGCGCGCATGCGCACAGTGGCACGCCGCGCCGGCGCCACTCGCAGAGGAAGGGAGGGGATTACTTACACCGGTAGACAAGTCATTAAATTTAACGTAGGTAAGTACGTTAATCTACACGAAAATTAATGTAGCTTGGACATTTAAAGAGTTTAATATATTTGAACATTAAATTCAATGCTAAAATTACAATATAGATTCAATTCAAATGAATATTAGCCTTTATGCAACATAAAAGTTTATAGAATTGAATAATCAATATAGATTTAATGCAGAGGTCTCCCGATTTCCCTGTCTCTCATCATTCATATGATTTACTCATAATCACCAGTCCATCAAGATCAATCATTCATTCATTCCATACCAGATGTGGCCGTAGACCGTAGATCCGCGCCTGTCTTTCGGATGAAGTAAGTAGTAGACGGAATTTATTTTCATTCGCACCCCCAGGCAACGACGATTTTAAATGTCCGGCGTCTACAGTGGATTTACTCTTTTATTTCCCGAGTAAACGTCGCTGATTTTTCTGCTCCCTTCCCCGTTGGCTTCGCACCGCTGTGCGCCCTGCGGTCCGACAGGCCGTCCGACAGGCTGTGCGACAGGCCGTGCAGCAAGCTCGTTTCCTGCTCGGCTCCTGCGCGCGGCTGTCCCGTCACGCGTGCTCCTCATTCGCCGAGGGGAGGGGGCGGGGCTTGTTTACGAGCCTGCTCCTGACGAGCGCCCGATTTTAAGTTTCGTAATGCGAATTCGCAGAACACGGGTTCCCCTACAAATTATTCAGAACGAGAGCGTGCCCGTTGCAATGGGCCAATATCGAAGACGTTGCATGTAAGATAAATACTTCAGAGGCAGTAAAACTACGCTATCACGATCATTTGATCATGTAAAGACACAGATATCGTAAAAGTCTTGTGTATTAGCACTGTTATAATGAAGTGGAATGATTTTTGGAAACAACAATATCGATCAATAAATCTGGCTCGAGAGTAAGCACTCTGATTGTTTCACTTAATATCAACACCACCAGTGGAATACCCTGAAGTTCATTACGTTCGAATTTTGTATTAGACAATACTTTCATGCGACCACCTTTAGAAAATTAGAACCTTTTTTTTTTTTTTCAAAATTATACTTAAGCATGCGATTGTCGAAAATACATTGGAATTGCACAAGCATTTTCATACTCCTGAAATAAGGGCTTCTGAACTATTTAAATCAGGTCATTCTGCTTCCCTATTATCCCAGCAATAAATGTATTTAAATGTTTCATGAATCCTTATGTAGCTGAGGAGGAAAGGGTCGTTAGCCTTTTAGTGTCACGACGTTTTATTTAAAACAGTTTCGAGTTCCCAACGGAATGGCACTTGAAGGGCACCGACTTTTGTATTACCCAAGAATTACTTCGTGCTTTGACACTTGCGAAAGCCATTTATTTTCATCTTACGCTTAGAACAATGAAGTTGGGTAGAAGTAGCCGAGTAGCAATGGTGAAATGAGAGAAACAAATACTACAGGAGAATCCCCGGGAGATCTTCCGCAAACTCATTTTGTCCAACGCAAATTCCACGATGATTTAGCGGGTTTTGAACCCACAGATGTTCAATAGGTAGGAGAGCGATCATGTTGGTCGGCTTCGACCCTGAATTTCGTGCAAGGAGTTTCGTAATATCTTCGTCACGTTCGGTTCCAGAGCTTCCTAAGGTCAACAAACGGATTTCCGTGCTTCGTCCGACTGGGACTTCAGCGTGCGGGCAGTGGGTGCCTGGCTTCGGCAAATGTTGACAGGGACCACAACTTAGAGCGCTTCTCTGGGGGACCTTCACGAATCCTCTGAGGCCTGGAAGCACGCATACTAGGCAGGCACACAAGCAGGCTACGCTCTCAGGGAGAGCAAAGCTATATCGGTTTCCCATAATACTGTTTGTTTCCATTGTAATATCACTACATTCATTGCAGGTGTTAGAACGTGGATGCCGGCAATTTGGATTTTGAGTGCTATATTGCAAAATTGGTTTGTAATGAAGATCAACTCAATAATACACTATTGAAACGAACTTCAGTACCTATTCAATTTTCTCTGCACGGTGGATCTTTACTGACCTGTCATAAGACTCGTGCGTGACAAAATATATTTTAAATAGCCGATACAAAAAACACAAAAAATACTACATAAAATATACCAATACTAGTAATGAACTTCCAATATAACCCAACATCATTCACCAGTACCTATTTAAAACAACTTTACCATCTTTACCCACAGGAACTACTGTAGACTGCCCAGGCGAATTCGGGGTATGCTCTGGCGTGCCTTAGCGACAATTACACCCGCACTCGATTCTCGTAATTGCGTTTCCAATGGCTATAGCTTCGAATGCATTTCAGCCTTCTTCAGGGCAGAAGTAACCCCGAAGGCTGAAATGCTTCCTTAGAGCAAACTCATCTCTTTGCCCGCCGAACCCAACGACGTCGCCCGCGCACGGGAAGGCCGCCCGCGTGACCGAGGCGCCGCCTTTTCCTCTGAGAACGGAAGAGGGCGGGCGCCTCCGTGTGCGTTGGTGCTTCAAACGTCGGGTGTGCTACACGCTCCACCCACCGGGCCGGCCGGCCGGCCGCCCGCGCTTTCCGGGAACGCACCGAAACGAGGCCGTTTGTCAAAGCGACAGCGCGCGTTCCGAGCGGAGAATTTCCGGTCGTTTCACCGCAATTCGAGGGAGGACACAAAACGACACGACCCTGCATACAGACAGCTTTCTGGAGTCCTCTCCTCTTTGATCAGAATGTGAAAACACTTGACAGATGCTGTTGAATTTCCAGAGATCACAGCCACCCACAGAGCCAAAATAGAAACGTCTACTTTTGAGAGATGGAATGCGCTAATAACGTATGCATTTTCATTCAAGCGGAGAACTGACGACCGAATATATTCTGCGCAATGAAATCGTTGTATTTGAATGAATTATGTCTTAGAAAGAATTATTTTGGTCTCAAAACGAAAAAAAAAACAGTATCGATCTAGGAGTCGCGAGACTTACTGGAGGTCGTGTTTATGCGTTAATACTGTGAGCTAGAAGCTCCTAGACGGAAGCGCGCTGTCCCAGGTTTCTAGTTCGAGTCTTATTGAAAGTCGTGATAATGCGTTAATCCTGAGAGCTAGTAGCTTGTGGCTGGGGGTGAGCTATCAGAAGTTGCTAGTCCGAAAGATCTAGGAGTCAAAAGACTCATTGAAGGCCCTGTTGATGCGTAAATCCTTACGCGAGGCATAGAGGCCCGGGAGGGGGATGACAAACCGACCGACTCCTGGTGCTGCCCCTCCGGGGCCTCCGCACCTCGCAAAATGGGCGTGGCATAGTAGAAGACTCTCTTGTTACGATAATCGACCCTTCCGGGGACCGCCACATCTCTAGACCGCGCAGAAGCGGCGTCTCGAGCCTTGCGGGGCGTGGCCGCGAGGAGTTTCGCGGCGCGCGACGCCAGGCGGCGACGGCGGCGGGCGCCCAGTGAGCAGATGGCGCCGGTGGCCCGCGTTGCATCACGGAGGCCGTCGCAGCCCCGGCCGCGCCCCGACTTCTCCCACGGAGAAAGCGACAGATGGCCGCGGAGTTTCGGACCTCACACCTCTTCACGGCCCGTTCCGTTCCGTTTGTGGCCGCCTCCGCGGATTGCGTGAGTATTCGGCGCGCGGGTCGAACAACCTTTGCCTGGTGGGATGGGATGGTTCGTAAATCTCAATATTGTGACGCAAGATGACTTTTCACCACTCCATTTGGAATGAGTACAAGGCAGCCTGAAAAGTGAAAACACTCGAAACATGTTTTCTTGAACTGATGACAGATTAGCTATCTAAAAACGATCCCAAATTATGGCCGTCGAAAGAAGTGCAACGAAATAATGTATTGGGACTGCACTCAGGGAGCGTAAACGACTGCTCTGGCCAACAGCACGCTCGGATCTTTTTCGTTTCCTCTGCGTATTACGCAAAGATTCGGTATCGCAGGTCGAGATGGGCCAATCATGAATGGGGACAATCACGAATATCATGTTTCCATTACGATAGAATCTGAAATATTTTATTAGTACCAGCACTAATTTTGGGTAGGATTGAAGTAAATATAGCCATTCTGGCATGATGATCTCATATTGCGTACAAACCATCAGCGACGTTTCACATACCACGTCACCACACTAACAGTTCCATTTGTTTCCTCATCCGCGGATTACGTATATATTTGAAGTTTCCAGGTCAAGAAACCTTTTGACTTGTGGGATGGGGGTCTGCATATTTTGA
Source organism: Gryllus longicercus (assembly GCA_038098605.1). Taxonomy (NCBI): domain Eukaryota; kingdom Metazoa; phylum Arthropoda; class Insecta; order Orthoptera; family Gryllidae; genus Gryllus; species Gryllus longicercus. Next base: position 1,204,873 of record JAZDUA010000169.1, on the reverse strand, counting down.
ATATTGCGTTTCTATTATGATGTAATTCGTGAAGGTGAGCATTTATTATTCTACTGCTGAGCATAAAACGTGAAAATAATGTCCGACACGCCACAACTGCCACCGCTGTCTTGAGCAAACGTAACACCGTTGTGCTAATTCAAAACGCACTCTTCCCGTTATAGCCATACAGGTCAGGCCCCTCGTTCTTCTTTCATTACTGCTCGAGTGCAATTCGACATTCAGGCCAGACACCCAGAATGTAATTGCATTACGAGTGATTACGATTAAGCTGCTCACATTTAGATGTAACGATGATAGAAAATGGATTTTGTCTCTAGCAGTCTTTAAATTACTGTTCTAGCCGACATTTTTAGAGGAAATGCATGGAAACAACTCATAAGAGCAGCTGCTTTCTAGAATTCCCTGTCATTGATTGATTGTTAGTGATACGGGCGATTAACTAACAAGGTCATTAGCCCCGTAAGTGTAGTGCATGTAATGGACTCCCCCTGCTGTATAGCGAGATCCAACGCCGACCTAACGTCAGCTAGCGGGGGTTTCCCCTTCAAAGTATTTCCAAACAGCGGAGCACCGCCTCAGCCGGGACAAGTTCTAAGCTCTCGTTCTCCCGGCACGTGTGTTTATGTAGTGCGTGTTAGAATTCTCCTTCGAGCAGGTGTCAGTTTCCACCTAGCGTCTTAGCAGATGTCTTGTGAAGTTGAGTGCCTCCGAAGAAGTGAGGTTCTTCCCCTACCTTCTCCGCCAATGAAGCATTTGTCTTGAGATTCTTTTATTTATCGTATAGCATGAATTTTTAAGAAAATTTACTGAGAACTAAGATGGTGGAATGACAGGCAGGGGATGCGGGATAACCACACCTCTGCGAATGACTTGGAAAGCAAAATTATTAATCTTAGAAGCAAATTCCACTTCGATCGGACGGGCATCGAACCCCGTCCCAAGCGACGGAAGGAAATCGCTTCCCCATGTGCCGCTCCTGAGGAGTGCTATCAATCACTAACAATCACTTCTACAGACATGCCTTTTCCGCTGACCTCGGATAAGGCTAAAATGCGATCGTAGGACCTCGCAGTTCGCGAAAGCTCAGTTACAGGCTCGCCGCTACACACGTCTTCGTTCAATTCCTCACCGCAGCGGCGCCCGAGGCGCTCCGCGCGGCGCGGCGCGGAGGCAAACCCGCCGGCGCGGCGCACGCAAGGGGCGTGGCTCCGGGGCGGACCGCGGCAGCGCCTCTTTGGGAGCCGCCCGCGACGAATAAGGCGCCGCTCCGGCCGCCGACCGGTCCGCGCCCGCCCCGGCCGCCGACCGGTCCGCGCCCGCCCCGGCCGCCTCGGCGCAACGCCGCCCAAACGCGCAGCTCTCCACGGCGCGCCGGTTGAAGTCGAGTAACTGATTGCTCCGTGCTTCCGAGTGCGTAAACGGCTAAGGTCATTAGTGGCGTAGGTGGTGTTTTATAACGAAAGACGGTGAACTCCCCTCTGATGGTGGAATCCGGCGCTGGCCTACACGACTGCATGAGTAACTTCCTCTGCCAGGTATCTCCCACTCATCTCGACACCAAAGGTGGAACTCTTCAGTGCGATGGAATCAGATTGATTCGTTGATGTTTCCGGGCGTGTCAACTGCTAAGGTCAATAGTAGTGCATTTGTTTTGTCGCGGGAAGTGACAGTGAACTCTCCTAGCTGTCTGGCGAGATACGGAGCCGACTTGCATTTCCGATTGCAGGGTTTTCCCAGACCAGCTATCTCTCACCAGTGTAGCCCCGCCCCTGCCGGGACAAGTTCTGAGGTCCCGACGGCTCTCCTTTATGTGTGTTAGTGTTAGTGCATGTACGCAAGAGGTGATAATTGGAAAAGAAAGAGCAGGGAATGTTAGCGAGCGGTCCGTGACTGATCGGAGCATCCGGCCGCTAGAATTCTCCTCCACACAGCAGTTGAAAGCGACCTAGCTAGTCAGAAAACCTACCACCGCCGGGAACGCCCACATCGAAAGACGAACTAAGTGCGACGGGATTCGAACTTCTAGGCAGACGACGGATTGGTGCTCTACTCCCCAGGGAAAGGGCAATTTGACAAAAAGCTAAACGAAATATTTACATAGTCGCTATCAAAATGCATAAAGCATTGGAAATGCGATTTAACATAGCTGATACACCTAAACAACCTGCCATGAACACAACTAAAAAAAATATACAACATTCATCAGACGTATCTGAAATCTAAAATTCATGTTTAGAAAGCGAGGTTTTCTGACAGATTTAAGACAAATGCAAAACACCCCTCCTTTCATTAAAACAATACAATTTCACCAGCAAGACATTCCCTCCTCATTACTCGTAGGTTGTGTTACGACTGTCTTTCTATGATTATATACAAGTCCAATAACGCCCGCTTCATCTCGAGGAAAGATCCACAAACATTTCTCTTGCCTGCACAAACGACTGTGATACGATCGTCCGCTAAGAAGAAAGAATGCCATCCTCCCCGAGACCGCAGTCCAGCGAATGAAAACGATGCATTGTGGGCACGAGTGCGAGGCCGCGCTCTGTGCGGGAGGACGGGAGATGGGGACGCGGTCGAGGACCGACGGAAGAAAGCAGCCGGAGACGCTTTCTCGGCCGCGACGCACAGAGCGCTGGGGCCAACGCTGTCGCTCGAGGCTTTCTTCTTACGGGCAACTGGTGACCGATCGGTTCATGTGCGGATGTTCTTTCGACAGCTGTCCACCGGCCTCCTGAATCTGTCTTCGTGACATTTTACCTGTGTTTTCTCCTTTACCAGCCTTAAGTTTAGGAGTCTGCGATACCTACTCCGGATAAAATTCGTGAACTTCACTTCAAAAACATTATTCTATATAAAAATAATACATCATATTTTTCGTCGTACAGTGATATCGACAGTATGCAACCAGACTGATGCGTAAAGCAGTGGAAAAGGCATTATAAACCTCTGGCGTTGTCCTCATTTACATATTTCTACCATTCCCTTTATTTGAAGACTATCGACCCGGTGTTCGTAGTGTAATGAAGTAACTGTGAGCGAATTCCGCTACGAGAACGTTGACATACCTGCGGTGCATATATTATATGAGTTACAAGTAGTATATAAGAAATGGCTAGTATTGGTAGAGATAGTGTCAATTTATCCGTTATGTTAAGACGCCTTTCCAGTGCATTACGTATAGTGACTCAGTAAGTAGTTCGTGTTGAAATCACCACAAACGAATGGCAACTTTCTTCGTGAAAATGTCAGCCTCGCAAGTCAACACGATACTTGAATACGAACGTTCATTACGACCACCAAATACACGCACCGACGGCGGCGCCTGGGGCGCGCCCCTCGGCACGCCGTCCCCGTCCCAGAGGCGCGGGGCGCGGCGGCGCCGGCGGGGCGCGAGTCGACGACCGGCGGCGGCGGCGGCGGCGCCGCTGCCAACCCGGCCCCGCACGGCCGCATCCAGGAACGCGAAGGCGGAGGCGGAGGCGGGGCCAAGCGGGGGCGCCCGGGTCGCGAGTCGCGGATGGCTGGCGTTTGGCAGCGCGCACCCACGACGCTTCGCCCGCCCATCGAATGTCAATCGACGACGCCGTAACTCTCCGTCAGGGCGGACGCCCACTTCGAGAATTGAAATTCTCTCACAGTTTCCTCCATTTTTTCTGGAAAATTTGTATTTATCTGGCATTATTTCCGACGCAACTACAAGTATAAAGTTTTGATTCAACAAGTTCGTGCTAAATGCATTTGTCACTATTTATAAATTATAAATAGAAGGAGGAGGAGGGTGGAGGGAGGGAAAAAGGGGCGAGGAAGGCGGGAAGGAGGAGAGGAGGAAGTTGGGTGGGAGGAGGAGAGGAGGAGGCCGAGGTGGAAATGAGAAGGAGGAGAGGAGGAGGAGAGGTGGAGGAGGAGGAGAGGAGGAGGAGGAGGAGGAGAGGAGGAAGAGAGGAGGAGAGGAGGAAGAGAGGAGGAGGAGACGAGGTGGAGGAGGAGACGAGGAAAGAAGAGGAGGAGGAGGAGAGGAGGAGGAGGGGAGAGGAGGAGAAGGAAATGATGGTTGAATGAGCATATTCTGACCAACAGCGTTTCGTATCTCTCGAATCGTCGGCTTCAAAGTAGGCTATTCATTGGATAATAGAACAATTACAATGTTCTTAGCGGTAATATCAAAAGGCTTCGAAAATAAGAACACGACGGACACAAAGCGAGTGAACGGTAACAGATAATTTGATAAGCCCCGAAGCGCACTTCCTGCAGCCTGAACTATCCAACTCGAGTACATAACCGAACTTATGAACGGTGTTTTTCCAGAACGTGAGCACAAGAGCTGGAGGTCGAAGCAGTGCAGCTCGCGGTGCGTATCCAACCTCGAAGACCCTGTGCTCACCCAAGCGTCCTCCGTTGAGCGTAAGAAACGCACCCAGCGTAGTGTAAGGAGAACCGTAAACGGATTCACGGCAAACGAGTGATATATAAAAATACACCAGCGGATCAAGTACCATCCAGATTTACTAACATGAAAGCAACACACTAAAACGTCAGAGATAGTTTCTACAGTGAGACAAAAACAATTATGTTTTCGTTAAACGTACTGCTGGAGCTGAAACATAATCAAAAATTTCAGGGATTTAAAATAATATCTTCATTACTTCGTGCCACTTGTTACGCTGGGTTCAGGTTTCGAGAAATGATTCACAGTGTAAACAACAGATGCCTGGAGTTTCTCGGGCGTTTCTGAAGTACCTCCAAAGATAAGGTATTCTGTTGTGTTTTATCAGATCGCTCAGGCAGAAAGGTACTATTCTACTTTTTAATTATTTAAAATATCGTTCAAGAATATGCCTGGAGAAAGTGAATCAGTCGTATTCATATTGGTAACACTTAGTTCAAAGTAATGCAATCAAGTAAACAGGACAAGTATTGTAAAGGAAACATTTCGACATATTCTAAATGAAAACCGATTTTTTAAAATACAATACACTGGAAACGAGATATAAATATTTCATCCGAAGGTACTTCAAACAGTTTGACGCTATGAGTAATACTATAACCAGGTGATTCACCCCAAGAACGGATCAGGTGAACATGGAGGGTTGCGGTAGGAAAATCGTTCACTGAGTGTCCGGTCGTGTGCCCGCGGGCATTCCCACTGGTTTCGGCTGCGCCTCATACGTCTCATAAAAGCCCTTACGCGGCACCCGAAAAAACAGGGAACGCACTTTATGAGCGGGTAATTACGGTCGTTACCAAATTCCGGTGCGCCCACGAGTGTGGTGTCATCGGAACGGGAAGATGAGAACGGAACTACGCCACCGCCACAGAATGAGAGGAAAGATATTCCCAGGACAAATATACCCAGGTGCGTTCACGCATCAGAAATCCAGTTATTCAGAATTGGACTACCAGTCATTGGCTTCAAGTAGGATTTGAATGTATTTATACTTAAACTACATAGTTATTTTTATATTCTTCCGAACAACAAACGCCCAACAAATGTGTGTACTATTTTATTAAAATTTGGAATCTAGAACTAATCCCCGATTCATAATCGAACTACATCGCCAAATAAGTTTTTTTTTCCACACCTTCCTTGAAAGTCTTCAAGATGAACAGACACATTTAATTAACAAAGAGTTCAGTAGTCTTATGCACACTTAAAAAGCTTAATTTCTAACCTTAATATTACAGACTAATAATTCCTTTATGAAATTACCAGGACAGTACAATAAATAATCGGTGCTCAGAACAGACGGTTGTATCTTCACATATTGTCTCATCACATTTAAAAATTACGCTGATTAGACTCATCAACATTTAAAGCGCTGTTTCCCTATTCTCCCTCCCACAAAATGTACGGTTCCTTCGCCTAACGCATCTCCATCAACAATCTTCACACACGATTCAGACCGAGACCTATCCATCAAGCCGCACAGCGCAGAAGGCTGAAGGAGCGGAGGCGATGGACGTTTCGTAAAAGTAGAAAACTGCGAAACGAGGACGACGCGGACGCAACCACGAAAGCTGGAAGAGTCACACCCACGGCGACGCCGTCGCATCCGAGGCCAGGCCCCGCCTCCGAGGTGACCGTATGGAGACGTCTGACGGCCACTGGCAACCGACCTGCCACCGTGGCGAAACGCTGTGACAGCCTCACTGTGCACACTGCACACTGACAAAAAGCTTAATTTCTTACCTTAATATTACAGACTAATACCGGTTATATGAAATTACCAGGGCCCGTACAATAAATAATCGGTGCCCAGAACTGGAGGGCATAATATAGGGCCAGGAGGCCATATATTTTGTGGGAGGGAGAATGGGGAAACAGCGCTTTAAATGTTGATGCGTCTAATCAGCGTAATTTTTACAAGTGAAAATACATTATGCCCTCCTGTTCTGGGCACCGATGCACCGTGCAGCCCGCTGTGACACACATGCGTCACCCCCACTCTGCTCTTTTTGATTGTGCGATGGAATTGAATTAACGAACCTTCCAAGAGTGTATTAATGCTACTGAGCACATCCTGAGCGGTGAAAAAAATTCGCCCTCAATTTGAGAAAACTAAACAATATTCAATTTTCAGTAAGTTAATTATGTTGATTACGACAACTACCAAAACAATCAAGTTCAGCCTCGGTTTTAGGTTTTATCTAGGTTTTAGCCGTGTTCGGGCGTCGCAGTCACCCGAAGTCTCGGTTTCTAAAATGGAAATGTCGAATGGAATCTTGAAACGACACATTCAACATTCAATATAAATTCGAGAAACATTTTATATTCGAAAGATACTTCCCCTAGTGATTGACATGATTTAATGTTCTTGTATGTATAGTGGTGAAGAAATTATTGAAACACCTTTCATTATTTTACTTTTTGTTTTAAAAACGGTGTAAAACTATGAACTGCTGTTCACTTGCCGGGTTTTGTATTTGACATTTATTGCTGCGTTCCTGGATCATATTTTCTCGGAATTGATAATTATTTGTCAACAATGTCTCTGTATGTGATCTCTGCTAGTTGCTCAATTTCTTGTGAAACCCTGTGTGTGGGAAGATGCGCAAAGGTTTGCCTTGTGAGTCACATGATTTTAAAATTTTATGACAATATTGTTTTAAATGTAAATACATCAAGAAGTTGTTCACGTTTCTTAGTGCAATAAGAAAAAAAAATCTACTAAAGACAGTTGTAGATCCTGTAGTATTCGTACACAGCCTCCCTGTGCTGAGGAGGCGTGTGCGGAGCAGGTGAACCGCGGTCGCGCCCGCGTCCATTCCCAAGGCCGTTGCGTGCAGCCGCAAAAATCGGGGCAAGAAGGCATCTGAGGCGGCGGCGCGGGGGATCCAGTTCGACGCCGCAGACGAACGTGCGCGGCGAAGGACGCCGCCCGCGGCGCGACGCGACGCGCCCTGCACGCAACGCGACCACGCGCCGACAGACGCCCCGCAGGCAATGGGTTAGGCCAACGAGCGCGAGCCACGCGCGACACAACCAGGGCGGTACAACGACGAGCATTTCCCAGTAGTGTAGCAATGAGTGACATGACGTGAGGCCATTACGTAATAATAATAATAATAATAATAATAATTATTATTATTATTATTATTATTATTATTATTAGAATGTGTGTAGTCACGGCGACCGAATTCCAGGGGCGGCGCATGGCGGCGCAGGGCGGGCGGCACAGGGCGATGTGTGGGGCGGCGCGGCGCGGGGCGAGGCGAGATGGGATGGGGCGGGGATTATAATAATAATAATTATTATTATTATTATTATTATTATTATTATAAACCGAGCAAAGTGAATCAGTGCGTAGCAAGCTGACTTCACAGTCGGGAGGCCAGCGTTCGATCCAAGAGCCGGCGATCCTGACGTGGTTTCCCTTGGTCACACAGGCGAATGCCCGCATGGTTCAAAAAACCCACGATCACCTTTCACTTATCATCATCATGATATCAGCTCATAATTCAAGACTTAAGAACCTTTTCATACCAAGGGATTAAGGCAAAAAGCTTATCCCAATAACGTGTTAATATCTACGGGATAGATTATAACTGGGCCTCGGAAGAGAACGTGCAGCGTGGTCAGAAATGGCCCGTATCAATTAATAATAATAATAATAATAATAATAATAATAATAATAATAATAATAATAATAATAATAATAATAATATCATCATCAAACGCGGCGAGCCCCATCGACCACGCTATGAATGAAAGAATGCTGATAGATGTTTTCCTCCTTACTTACGGACTTACTCTGCTATATTACAATTCATTTAAATGTCAGTTATCAGAGACTTCCACAAGGAAACCCATTTATTCCGATATTAGCAGCCACAGCATAAAGGAACGCCAAGGGCGAAACCACCTACGTCCAAGGAGTGTGATCAGAATCCGCGATTCGTCGCTGCACTCTCCAGCCAGCCCCCTTGCTCATCTTGGCCGGCACATGGAGAACACAATGACATCGCTGTCCTCAATAACGCGAATCCCTAGATATCTGTAATGCTACTCGTACCATTCTCTTTCTTCGAAATGCACACTGGACATTCGGCAACTTGAAACTGTTGTATCGACATTATCCAACTTCATTATCCCCCTTTTCCTTCACTACCACAAGCAGTCGACATTGCGAAGCCCGTCGACGGCAGGTGAATTGCAATGCCGCCTAGCATCCACGCCGAATTCCAGGGCGAGGAGGCTTTCTCGAGCGGCGGCGCAGACAATGGGGCAGGCGGCGCGCAGGCGCTCGCCGGAACACGCGCGATAAGGCGAGACGCCGCCGCGCCGGGGCTTCTTCCGGCGCCCGACAGCCCCGCTCCGCCCCGCCACGCCCCGCCCCGCCCCACCTCACATCGCCCTGTGCCGCCCCCGCTCCTCGCCGCCGCGTGCCATCCGCCTCGCTCCATGCTGCCCCGCGCCGCCCCATCCCCCCGATACCCACCCGCACCGCCTCGCCCCGCGCCGTTCCGCCCCGCCCCGCCCCACATCGCCCCGCGCCGCCGCGCGCCACCCGCCTCGCTCCACGCTGCCCCGCGCCACGCCGCCATGCGCCGCCCCGCCCGCCATCATGCCCCGCCCCGCTCCGTGCCGCCCCATCCCCCCGATACCCACCCGCCCCACCTCACATCGCCCTGTGCCGCTCGCTCCTCGCCGCCGCGCGCCATCCGCCTCGCTCCACGCTGCCCCGCGCCACGCCGCCCCGCGCCGCCCCATCCCCCCGATACCCACCCGCCCCGCCCCGCGCCGCGCCGCGCCGCCCGCTCCGCGCCGTTCCGCCCCGCCCAAGCACGCCACCTCGCGCCGCCCCGCCTCGTGATACCCTGCGCCGCCCCGCCACACTCCACCTCGCGCCGCGCCGGTCTGCGTGCGCCTCGTAAAGGAGCTCAGACGGCTTTCCCACAGGGATGCGACGGCGGCGGAGGTGTGAGCGAGGGAGCGGAGGCAGGACGTCGAAGAAACTACTCACGCCGCGTCCTAGGCGCACGAGCCAAAGTTTCGGCCGCCGTTCTGTGATGACCTTCCTCTGGGCGAAATCCCTTACAACGTGGCGTCTTCCGGAAAGGCCCAGTAGTTACTGACTCCGCCCATGGAAGCCTACGCTCTCAGGATGCGTGGAGAACACGGGGTTAAATCGTGAATTAAAATATGAGTGAGGTCAAATAACAGCGGAGGGGAACAAGAAGTGGGGGTAACCAGGCTGGGGCAGAGGATATGTGGGACAAAGGTGGATATGTAGGACGAAGGTTCTGAGGAAGGCGTGGTTGATGAGGAGCGAGAGTGATGAAATAGAAGGGGTTGCTGGCACGGGGTTCGACAGGGCAAAACACTACAGGGGCGGTCGGAAGGAGTCAGGATATGTGACAATTGTTAAGGGGTAAAGCGAGGACGGCGGAAGTTCTGTCAGCGAAGAGCGACTTCAAATTTTCTCATTTCCATCATGAGCCTAGTTGTTGAGTTCTAAAGTATAAATCAAGAATTGCCAGGGCGTTTATAACTATATTGATGACGTTTTATGAACTGAATGATGATAGAGGACCAGGAGGCAGGAGAAACTGGAGAACGTTGGAGTATTTTCTTTGTGTTTCGATAAACGACCCAAATCTCCCGAAAGAAAGAATAAACGACCCAAATCTCCTCTACGTGGGCGTCGTCCAAAATTTTTAGACCGCGTCGGTTGAAGAGAAAATGTAACTCTTTTCCTCTACGAAAACGGCTGTCGGATGGACTACCACTTTAGCCGACTCGTCAGGGTAACAAATCTTGAGATGGTCTCAATGGAGGCAAGTTATCAAAACATCTGGGAATCATCTCCTTACATTGGAAGCGAAATTAATTTGGAAGTCAGTTGTGTGCACACTCGTAATTTATGAAGAAACTTTCAGCGGAAAGAAACGTCATTTGCTGCTCTAGAAACTTCCCGAGGCAGCTGTTGCAAGTCTCTAGCCTCTGGGGGTTTGCACCTGCACCTTTACGCTTCTTGGCCCTTCCGGAATCTCAGGATGAAGCTGGCAAGTGGAAAGTTACAGTAGGAAAGATCATTGGTACCATCAACGAAAACAATCGCCCTGCACCACAATTTCGTTTAAGAAATGCGAATAAGTATAACCCACATAATATTCGAATTGAATTATAAAAATTTATACATTATTTTAAAATTGGAAATATAACTTCCAAAAAGCTAAAAGAGTATAATTTTGTAACCTACATTGTGGAATTATTTACGAATCCAAAGAAACGTTTTCTCAAATGTGGCCTAAAAGCTACGACACTTAAATAGAATAGACATTAGTACAATACTGAGAAAACAAACTCAATACTGTATGGAGACGCAATTTTTGTTCATTACTGAGGTGAAATTATTAAAGTGACGATGAATCAACGCCTTAACGTTTTTACTGCACCTAGCGGCACTTCAAAGCACTTTCCCCGAACGTATTGCGCGCGGGTCTGCTGAACCACACGCATTATGCGACGTATTGCATACTCGTTGGGACGGGCGTTTACATGCGCCTGCAGCTGGGAACTTCAGCATAAGAAGCCAGGGCGCTCGCGCGGCTACGTAACAGCTGTGATGCAACGCTATTTACGCGCCAGTGGGGGCTGCGATGTCTTATCAGCAAAGAGCCAGCTGATGTCGCGAACCTGGACGCGGGAGGCCCGACACAAAATGTCAGGTGTTCTGCAAGGTGCGTACAACAGCCCACTTATAGGAATGGGTACTGTTATTGTTGATGTTTGTTCTGATTCTAGCAGTGAATTGAATTGAATCTGCCTTATTGTACGTGGCGAGACGGACAACCAGTGTTGCACAGGGTGCATCCAACAGCTCACATATAGAATTGAGTAGAGCATACTCATTTATTTCTGGTTTTTGTCCTCAATTCTCATTTAAATAGACCTTTTCTGGTTTATTAAATGATTTAGAGAAATGATGTCAAGCCTAAAGTAACAAATAACATATTATTCCTGAACATATTCATATAGAAACTTTACAGAAAAGGGTGCTTATTGGATTTCCTAATGTTCTTGTATCTCCGACTAAATATGGTTTCTATTACGAAAGTAACGCTTCCGTTGTGATAATATGATTTACTGTGAGTAAATCCATCCTCAAGGTATATTAAATTGCACTGAAAGTGAAAAAAAATCATGAGCACATGTTGACTCCATTCTCAACGCAAATATTATGTGAGAAACTCCAAGCGAAAAACGGTGGAAACAATCTCTTTGTTTATATTCATCCGGCGACACAATCGCACGTGAACCGAAATTAAAATCTGAACAAACCGGGTCTCACGCTCAATGAATCACTCACCGCCTTCTCGCAGACCGACTTTACAACCAAATCTTTCCTGCAAGAGATTACTCAAGCGATTATCAGCTTAATTTATCAGAATCGTTTGCTAATCTGGCTCGGTAAGATATCGTATTTCGCCTCAAGATTTGAATTGCGTAACTTGGACACCACAACATAAAATGTAGTTTCCACAGGACGAGCAAAAGCCGATTCAAAATAAAACCACGACAGGAGAAAGTCACGGAAACAGTTTTTGGACTTGGCGCAAATACTTTAAGATAGACAGTGTTTGTTTTTGTGTTTGTCTCATCGAAGTGTCTACAATACACAAGCGAAAAAGGAACTCTTGAGAAAAACAAATACTTAAAAAGATCCACGAAGTATCACTGATCTACATGGTCTGGGCACAGTTAGAAGCTCGAAAAGTTAACATTACGCTAAACATGACAAAAAAGGATATTTAAGCGACTTCAGCCTATTGCTACCACTGCAATAATTCAAAGTAGAACACCACTTCACAAAAATTAAAAATAAGTCAGACTAGATAATTTATACCATCATATGAATGACATGACTGAAAGGCCGACATGAATTAAGCCCTTAATTCACGAGTGATCCGAACAAATGATCTCAGGTTACGTACTAACTTTTACTGGTTGCAATATGAAATAATGAGTACTATAGAATTTCATTCATCTGACAAGAAGAGGAGACCAGCACACGTACCACAACACCAGCTTTAGTATGAAAAATTCAGAACATAGTATAACAGGAATTTCCCCTTCAACAACCACGTATTAAAGAAGAGCACAGACAGAGTTGCAGTCTCATAACACATCATTGATTGCTAACATACGTACTCCCACAAACTAACATGACCTACACCCACAAATCTAACATTAACCATAAGAATAAAAACCTATCAACCCGACCTGTCCGCTGAAACTTTCCCCGTTGCGGGCGTATAGTGGGGCTGGAGGGAGGGGGGGGGGGGTCGATGCATCGAAGGCCGCAGACGCCCGGACATCCGGCGGGTCACGGACAGCTGCGCAGCGCCCAGCGCGTGCATGCGGCAGGGGCGGCCAACTTCCACCGGAGGGCCAAATGTGGCCGCCGGTCGCCTGTTAGCGTTCGGCTCGCGAGGTAAGCGTGGATGGTTGTGTCTTCCAGCTGTCGTCACTTCCAGTTCGTTTGATCCAGAGTTTTAAGATCAGGGGTCAAATGAGGTAGGGGTAGGCTGCTGCCTGGCTTCAAGAATGAGGGTGGGGAGTGGGGGCTGCAACGGTGTGGGCCAAATGTAGCCAGTCGCTCTTTTAGCTCCGCCCGAAGACAAGCCTGGATTGCATCGTGCGTGTATGGTAGTTATCGCCTCTTCCCGTACTTGCTGTGCTAGCACGAGACCTTTTGGACCAAGGGGCAGATGAAGAGGGCTCAGGCGTTCGACTGAGGCCCAGAACGGAAGTGTGGTCTAACGTGAAGGAAGAAAGGATTGCGCGCATTCCGTGGCAAGTGATTTAATAAATTGCCTCGATGTCGCACAGTATTGATCAAAGCTGTCGGCCTATAGATTTCCCATTTGGGTAGACGTAGGCTTCGACTAAACTACTTGGCTGGGGTCGAAAATCCACCGCAGAATGACTGGCACCGAGGTCCATCCGATCCACGGAGCTTCAAAAGCGAGCCCGATGCTAAATCCAACTTCCGCATTTTACATTTTTGTGAAATATCGAAGATGCCACTGACAACTGAATATATATATATATATATATATATATATATATATATATATATATATATATATATATATTAGAAAGACACGTGGGCAACTCTAGTTTCTCATTCTCACAATCTATATTGATTTCCTTTCACAGTGAATCTCAGTTCTCTAATGAGAATGAATATACACAGAATGTAATTCAATAAATTTGTAAAGAAATACTATCTTTAATTATTTTATAGGCCCTTGGGCAAACATTTCCTCGATGTCTTCCCTGGCCGCCCAGAAATTTTAGAATTTTCTGTTTGGCTCTCACAACAAACTCTTTGCCTACCCCTGACATACCGCCACACATCCTCGCCGGCCGGCTCAACATCAGCGATACACACGGCGACACCCACGTACGTGAGCGACGGGGAAATTTCCAACACCGTTACACCAAACTCGCACCGTGATGTACACAGGGCCGCATTCCATTAGAAACAGAACGTGTGAACAAGTTGAAATCGCTATTTTCTCATCGTTGCCATAATGACATGGCACAAGCAGACGGTTTAGGAGAGCTAGTCATGACAAAGAAACCTGACACTAGTCTCGGAGAATTACAAAGAATGCGTATAATGATAGATCACATGAGTTTGATTACTGTAAAATCAAATTTTGAAAAACGATTACACAAATAAATCGTAGGATGGAACAAATTTGTAAACCCATCACCAGATGAACACCTACGTACACGACAATGTACGTCATGTATTAAACTCATTGTAATTTTGAAGTTAGAAAGCTAAAAGGAAATGGAAGGGAATGAAACATAACCTCAAAAATTCTTGTTTACTTCCCATATCCCTATCTACTCAGGTGTGTATATACTCAAATGATGCGAAGATTTCACTGCAAATGTTTACACGCCCGCAAGGATAATTCTTTAACCAATAATAATTCTGAAGCACGGCCTGGCAACCCGAGCAGACCTTAAAAGGGGAACGGTTCACTCAAAACATAACCTCAATAATTCGCATATGGATCGTCGCATTTCTCGATTATCTCGCAAACAGACCGCGTTTTATACGTTTTTTCAAATGCTACTCATGTCTGTACAGAAATAAACAACTTCAAGAGGCATGATAAGACGAAAAATGACTGCAATATATTTGTCAACCATTCTTTCACTACAAGAGGTCAGCAATATATCAGCATTTCCATAATAAAAAGTCACGATGACAATAAAAAACAGGATCATAATGATAATGTACGCAAAAACACAATCTGGTTGAAGTTCCAGAATCAGTATTGCCGACAATTTCAGAAAAGAAGTTGAAAGCGCTGAAGGAAAGCCACACACAACGCAACTGCATCATCTAACGACCTTCTCTACTTCACAAGACTTTATTTAGCACAAGGAAACACGCCCGAGATAAAATTAAACATTGTTTACACTCAACGCAAAATCACACTGAACGCAAGCAATGTCAGACGCTTGTTGTTACAGTAAAACGACGGGCAGAGCAGTTCATTGCTGGAGTAACGTAAGGGCCGCATTTGAGACCACAGCCGCCCTAGATTTGGAGCTACTGTGATTAATTCCGCCGCTTCTCCTCACGTTCCCTGCAGAAACTATAGGCGGATCAATTCCTAGTCTGACAGATTATCTATACGTAATGCGTAATGCGTCCAGGCAAGAAGTTTCCGGATGCGACTACTACACACGTGTGACCCTCGAGCTAGGTGTGGTGGTTGAGAGGATGGCACAACGGAAAGGAGCATTACGCCTCACACGCGACTGTGCGCTACGAGAACCGACCCCACAACTTGGGTCATCAGAAACGGCGGGAATGGCCCTCTTGAGCGTCCAATGTACTATTAAAGGGACACTAATTTATAAATGTGAACGATTTAACAGAGCTACGTCGTGTTCTCGAGACCTTGCGGGGGGCGCTGGGGTATTTGTTAAGAGCGCGCGCCTTCCGTGGGGGGTGGCCCCGGCCGCCCTACCTGCACGCGCGCGGCGTTGGCGGCGTGCGGCGCGCGCAGGCGCAGGGGCTGCGCGGCCTCGTCGCGGCGCGGCAGGGCGTGCGCGTCGCCGCGCTGCACCAGGCTGCGCGCGGCGCTGCGCTCCTCGGCGCGCGTCAGCGTCGTCGTCTTGCGCAGCACGCGCGTCGTCACGTGGCGGGTGCCGCGGCCGGGCCGGCGCTGCGCGCGCGTCTCCTCCAGCGCCGAGCCCAGCACCTCGGTGGTGAAGCGGCGCTGCGTGTACACGGCCGTCAGGTCGTCGCCGAAGCCCGGCGGCGGCGGCGGGGCCACGTCGTCGCGGTCGCCGCCCTCGCGCGCCCCCAGCACGAACAGCCGCCGCCCGCCCGCGTCCAGCGCGGCCCCGGGCCCCGACGCGGCCCCGCCGGGCGGCTGGTGGTGGTGGTGGCTCTTGACGAAGCGGTACATGGAGGCGACCGGCGCGCCCGGGGCCGCCGGCGGGGGCGGCACCAGCGGCGGCGCATACTCGAACAGCCTGCGCCGCTCCGTCGTGACGGAACAGGGTCACCCCGCGGGCGACACTCGAAGCCCTCTGGCGTCCTCACTCCCTCCGCACTCCCTCTTTTCACGAGTCTGCCGCCTTATACGACTAGTTCTTCCCCCGGCGATCAGCTGTTGTTGGCAACCTCGAGTCCGAAGTGCTTACGCGGCTATCCGATTCACAATTCCATCCACACATCCACTGCACCACTTGTTATCTCGGGTATTCCATCGTCCAAGACAAACATTCACCAGCTGGCACTGCTCTTCGACGTGCTGCCACACCAACCCGCACCTAGACGTTTCACACACTCCCGCAAAAAAACGCAGCACCTGGTGTCAACCAGTAAAAGAGATCCGGGTTCTAGCACAAAGAGGGCGGGAATTTCTCGAATGCGGGGGCGAAGTGCACGAGCGGGCGGGGGGTCGCACAAGGGTCGTCAACGGGGCGCGGTCGGAGACGGAACGCGGGACGGCATCTCGGCGGCTTCGCTACGGGGAGCGTCAAGCGGCGGCAGCGACCCGCACGCTACTGACGGCGGAGCGGAGCAGCGCGGCGCGGCGCGGCGCGGCGGCGGCCTTGGCACGCTCGTCCCCCGCCCCCCGCCGCCGCCCCCTCACCCGCCCCCACCGCCGCGCGATGCTACTCCTCGTTCGGGAACACATCGGCCGCCCAGCCGGCGGGGACGAGTCGCGCCTAAGCAGGTGTGGCCATTCACGAGAGGCGCTTCGCCAAAGGTGAAGTGGAACCCGCACCCGGCGAACAAGGATGCGCTTCGGAGTGCATACGCCTACAGAGGGAGGTCGGGCGAATGTCAATCCAAAATTCCTTCGAATCCAAGTCCTACATTTTCTCGACAGCTAACCTCATTTTTTATCGAAAGCTAATCTCAAATTTTCTCGAAAGCTAATCTTAATTTTTTTTCGAAAGCTAATCTTAAATTTTCTCGAAAGCTAATCTTAAATTTTCTTGAAAGCTAATCTTAAATTTTCTTGAAAGCTGATCGCAAATTTTCTCGAAAGCGTATCTTACGTTTTCTCGAAAGCTTATCTTACATTTTCTCGAAATCTTATCTTACATTTTCTCGAAAGCTTATCTTACATTTTCTCGAAAACTAATCGCAAATGTTCTCGAAAGCTAATCTCAAATTTTCTTGAAAGCTAATCTCAAATTTCTTAAAAGTTAACCTTTAATTTTTAGGAAAGCTAATATAATCTACTGCTAATTTTTATTCAAAGCTTATCACCGTTTTAATGCTAACCAGTTTTTTCTGGATTGCCAACCATGAATGTTTTCGACAGGGAATCCTAAATTTTCACCGTACTAATTTTAATGTTGTCTTCTCCCACAAGAATTCAAAAGCGATATTGAAATGAAGAAAGATATAGAAAGATATACAGTTAAGGAGGGTAAATGGCAAAGACACGAAAACGAGGATACGTTTGTTTGGAACGAAACCAGATAAGATTCTTCGATATGAAATAAATATAAATGATGTATGAATAATAAATATATTAATGAACGCGAAAAATAGGTTAGAAGACAGGCACAAACAGTTTGAACACTAGTGAGGTTTCACTGTAAACGATACTCTTGTTTGAACACGGTATAAACTTGTTAGTCACTCTTAGCTTAAGACGCATGTTACAACGAAAAAGTCTCAAATTTCTACTAGTATTTCACAGAACTTTCTTTGGAACACAGCGCCCCAGCAACTCGAAATTTTAAATGTTTGAATGATAAGTCAGAAAAGATAATTGAAAAATTAAATGACCGATTTTATTGTTTCAACTGTTTATCAAATTTTTCAGGGAATGAAAATAAAAGAACTGCGGAGTATGACATCACCTGATACAAATCATCCGAGGAGACTGTGAATCATCATTCCTTAGATACGTAAGTAAAATTTAGGGTAAGATTAAAAAAGTAATTAAAATATGTTGTAATTGTTAATGTACGTCTACAGAGAAAGAAATAAAACACTTGTACTAAAACAACATACGCAACCAAAAAGTACTCAACGCGAATACAACCCAATGAACAACCATACGAACACATGTTCACCACAATGCCCAAATATTCTAAGCGAAATACAACGTACCATTTCTTTTCTTCATGGTACGTACTTGCATGGTACATCAAGGCAGTCAGTCGGCTGGAGCTCATACCATCATATTTAACGATTTGATTCAATAGTATAACAAATGGATAATGCAATAGGAGCCCAGATAGTCAGGGTTATCTTTATTTTGGTACTTGAATTTGAATTGAAGAATTTCAGATGAATTTATCTGTTTTATTATGCTACTTCTTACAGCTTTCATAGCTGTACCTCAAATGAACAAAAATTATTTTGATGGACTGGTGATTAGGATGTTATGACGTGAACGGAGTATTAGTGAAACGAGAGTCAAGCGAGCCGGAGAACGCGAGAAAACCAGCAGCGAACCCGCTCTATCCACCACAAATTCCAAGAGGATCCATCGGGATTTGAAACTGGGTTCCTAGAATGAAAGAAAACAATCAGACCCACCACTCGACTTAACATCAGATTATTGAAGGTTCTTCGTAGTTTGGCACTGATGACAAATACCGAATAGATCAACTCTACTTCCAACGCTCACACTCTCCAGCTACCGGCTACGGCCGTGACGGAGAGGTCTCGGCTACTGCTCTGCGCGCGCCATCTCGGCGCACACGCGGGTGCGCGGGGCGGGGGGGGGGGGGGTCGTTTAACGCTCTGAAGAGCGGAAAGCGCCGCGACATTTGCATGCGAGAAGACTGGCACGCAGCGTTTTCCAGCGGCTGGGGCCCCGAGTCGCCCGGACGAGGAAACCTGCGTGAGTAAATGGGCGACGGGAACCCAATGTTTCCGATCACGATAGGGAGATTTTCCGCAGGTGAGACGATGTGGTATGTGTTGGAAGCCACTACTGTTTGAAACGTTAAATGCGCTTTGCACGAGTTTTCGTTTTTTTCCGACTATGTATTACGATGCAAATAAAGCCGCGAACTGTGACGGCACAGTGTGCTGCTAAAGCTCAGTTCCAATAATGACACATCATCATTTGTTCGACTACAGCTGACTACCAACGATACTTATACCACAATACAACCCTTGCCATTCTCTCTTCCACCATTGATATTACCTCATGGGACAATAGTTCGAAGCACAATTTCCCAGCAGAGTTGGGAACATATTTGTTCATCGTGATCGATGACGTGAATTTAACACGATTCATGCGATTATCTAAGAAAATTCCGGCGAAATGTTGTTTTCCGATATAGCAGTCGTTACGTTGTAGCTTGTGCATGGGCGCAGGTTCGAAAGTAATAGAGGGAAAGAGAGAGAGAGAGAGAGAGAGAGAGGGGGGGAACAAGGAAAGAAAGAGAAAGTTGGAGAACAGAGAAGGAGAGAGGAAAGAGACAGAAAGCGGTAGGTTGGAGAGAGAAAAAAGGACAGCATTATGATATTATGACAGGGCCACAGAAAAAGGCTGTAGTGCACGGGCTGATCGTTTCTATCAGCAATGCGAAGTGTGCTACTATAAAATCAAAATTAAAATTTTCCATGAAAAAAAAATCCAACAACGTAAATGTAAAATTAACTGAATTAACACTTTACATAACAATAATTATTTGTAAAATGAATACCAAAAATGTTTGCAAAGCACATCTGCTGAAATACATATGCAACTTTCCAGCAGTAAGGACGAGATTAAATAATTTCTATTCAATTCCCCAAAGAAAATATTTTCCTTTCGAATTCAATATATAATTAATGTTACAAGTATCACAAAAGTGAACTTAGTCCCATGAACGACACAGAAAGAAAAAGAAGACCACATTTGTTTCAATGTGGATGAATGCTGTTGGGTACATGGGCTGGAGATACAGCAGTACTGTAGTATTCCATCTAGGGAAGAAAAACGTTCTATTGGTCCAGTAACTTTGTGTATTCGGTGTTGTAGAACTAATAACGGGGAAGACAGCAGTTTACTTATTCCAGATGAGAAAATCTTAGAATGAGATAATTAGCTACTTCACAGAGAAACAGTTTCTTTACAACAAAATGATACACTAAGGCCAGGGCGCTATATTACGAGATTCAACAGAGATACTTTCCAAACGCTTATTTTTAATTCAACGTCAAATTATCAGAGTTCAAACGATCTTGTCCAGAGCACAATGCACATTGTATTCTTTTACGTAAGTAAACTGCTGCACCTAATTGCCTTGCACAAAGAGAATAATCCCATTCAAAGAACTCTGATGCACAGTGTCGAGGTCTGTTGGCAGTCCGCCCTGGCTCCAGCCGGACGCATTCTTTTGTTTCGCCGGGAAAGCAGGGTTGCCAGCCAGTGCATCGCAGGGTGGCCCCGCTGGGAATGAACAGAGGGGATGTGCGCTATCCTCCTTTCCTCGGAATGCTATTCACTCGAAATCTCTTCAGTCGCATTCAAATGCAAAACGGTTTCTCACTAATTATTGTAATGTCAACTCTTCTTCGCACGATAGTGCTATATACGTCTCTGGGGATTTCATGACCCGAAGTTATAACGTAGCTTCATAATTTCATAAATTACTTATCCGAGAGGACTTTCAGTTAATTTGTAGTACCTTCAATGCAACTTACGGTTGTAGGTCTGAATGTGATTTATATTCATGAACTATTTTTTACGAACAAATTAACCACCTCTAAAGAATACAATGACACGAGGACAATACTAGTGAGTAATTACACTTCGGTACCATTGTTTTCTCTCATCCCACCGCAGGATGGCAAATTGGCACGTCATAAGTCACATGCGCCTTCTCCATCGCTTTAGTTTTCTTAATTTAGCCGAAGAAATTACACGGCTAAAGTAATGTAGTTACTAAAACTTTCTCAATAGTTTCAGCGAATAAGCAATAGCCTCCCAGCGAATGTTCGGGCAATTCAGTACAAAGTCAATATCTACGAGTGACTCCGCAACAAAACTCTTGAAGGCACATGAAGAGGATTCAAAAGAGAAATCTCCTTGAATGGATATGCCATACCAAAGCTCGCTCTAAGTATTCACTCTTCAAAATGATTCCTCGAATTCCCATTGACTTTGTCCAACACCAAAATAACTACCCATTTCATATGTCCTTTACGTCTACTTTGTCCATTCCTGAGGGTTGATTAATGCAGCGTTCTAGAGCTGCTGGTATTGTGTGAACAACTCACAGTTTTGACCATTGTTTGCATTGTCCTTTCATATTGGTCTACCAAGTGATGAAGGTGAAGACAGAAATCTGCTCATGACATTAGAAAATTTTAGAAAGAGTTAAGGCAACTATATTCAATGATTTTATGAATGGAACATCGACGATGAGGCAGGAGCTAACGTAAGCGCCCAAGAAATCTTAAGACAATGCTTAACATCCCGAGCAAGAGCCTTTCCCGATGCCAAAGCCATCAAATCTAATCATCAGCTTAATGAGAAAAAGGAAAATGTAAAAAATGACAACCTTCCTTTCCCGAGTGCCAATTCCATTGTCTCACAATAAGTAGCGTTTACGGAAGAAATATATGTCTGTAGAGACAGAGGTAGAGATGTCTGACGAGACGACGTCACAGCAGCCGGCATACGACTCGGGTGGCAGCGACAGCGTCGGAGATGGTGGCAATTGAGGCGGTGGTGGAGACGTCGGATACAAAGGCGATGACGAGGGCGTCGAAACTGGCAATATCGGAGACGCAAGTAACAGCGGCAGCGGCGGAAATATCCGAGACAGTGACGAGTGCAGCGAGAGCGGTTGCACTGGTGGCAGTGGCGGAAGGTGTAGTGGTGACGTAAAAGGTGGCAAAGGCACAGGCGGTAGAAGAGGCGGTGACGAGGGCGCCGACATTTATAGCATCAGAGACGCACGTAACAGCAGCGGTAACATCGGAGGCGGTGGCAGAGGCAGAGATGGGTGCGAGGATGGCGCTGAAGGCGTTCGTGTTAAAAGGCAGTGGCGGTTGTGATAGCGGTGCGGGAAATAACTGAGGCACCGGCGGTAGATGTGACTGTGTCGATGAGGATGGGTGTATGAATTGAATTGAATTGAAGCCTTATTTTACGTGGCGAGACTCAGGCCATTAGGCCTGCTCTTCCGTCTGACCACGTAAATTTCGCAACGCTCCTATCACCAACTAGCAGAGAAAGGAGGTATTTCTTGGGCGAGAAACAGGCGATTTGAATTTAGCTCAGAGGCGTCATTTAGGCTTGAGGATCTTTTACATGCAAGTAAATCTACTAACATGGGACAGCCGGCTTTACTTCCCCTCCGAAGGAAGGCGTACGAAGGATTTTTTCGCCCTGAAAAATCCACGGCTTCGATCGGGTTTGAACCCGCCAACTTGGGTACAACAGTCCGAAACGCTAACCGTTACACCATCGCCGGGTGTATTGGTGTGATTTTCGATTGATAGAATGATTGTTAGTGATCCCGGTCACATTAACTACTAAAATCATTAGTCCCGTACATGCATTGCCTGTTATTACTCAGAAAGTGGCGGTGATCTTCCCCAGCTGTACGTCGAGATATGGCGCCGGCCTACCGTCGGCTAGCGGGCTTTCCTTCAACTAGGTATCTCCCACCAGCGGGGCACAGCCCCAGCCGGGACAAGCACCAAGCTCCCGACCGGTCTCCCGGCATGTGTGGTAGTATACTGCACGCAAGTGTATGTCGGTAAGGGGATGAGAATAGGACAAGGAAGTGGTAGGAAATATCGCGCGCGGTCCTTGGCCCGTTAGTTACGGTACCGTTCCGGTATTCGCCTGGTGTTGATCGGAGAACCCACGGTAAACTACCGATCACAGCAGCTAGAAACTCCCTCGAGACAGCGACTGAATTCGACCTAGCTATTGAATTGAATTGAATTAATTCCTTATTTTACGTGGCGAGACTCAGGCCATTAGGCCTGCTCTTCCGTCTGACCACGTAAATTTCGCTACGCTCCTTTCACCAACTAGCTGAGAAAGGAGGTATTTCTTGGGCGAGAAACAGGCGATTTTTGAATTTAGCTCAGAGGCGTCATTTAGGCTTGAGGATCTTTTACATGCAAGTAAATCTACTAACATAGGACAGCCGGCTTTACTTTCCCTCCGAAGGAAGGCGTCCGAAGGATTTTTCCGCCCTTAAAAATCCACGGCTTCGATCGGGTTTGAACCTGCCAACTTGGGTACAACAGTCCGTCCAAACCTGCCAACAACCGTTACACCATCGCCGCCGCGACGCTATGTAGCTAGTGTCGAAAAGCCTGCCATCCAGGAGTGGAATTGTAGGACCGCCCAGTCAGAGGAACTGCAGTGACCTCAGTTGAAGCCCTGCTCCATCTCCCCCGGGTGGCTGTTTCGGCTGCGGTGGTGGTGACAGTAACAGAGGCAGAAGCGGTGTCGCAGGCGGTCGTGGCGGCGGCAGGTGTTGTTGGCTTCCGCGTGAGGAAAGCGCGGAAGGCGGGGCGAGGCGAGGCAAAGCGCGGGAGGCTGCAGGGGCTGTCGCGTGGGCGTGGGAAGGCGTGCGCTCTCTCAGACGCTTATCGACGGTGCGGCGCAGCGCTGCGCCGGTCTCCCGCGGGGCTCCACCCGCGAGTCTTCGGCCGCGCGGCGACGCAGGGACTCTCGCAGTAGCATGGCAGTAAAACGACCGAATGCATATAACGGAGCCCAAAGGTTTTATTTTATACTTGCGTAAGAGGTGCAACCGACGGGTTTTTCATTAAATGTGCCATTTGTACTATGGAAAATAGAACACGCTGCTTTGGGGCATGACATTCTCGGACGTGAAAAAGCACTTGGAATTACTTTAAAATTGTATTCCAATTCAAAATGGTATTTAATTACCGACAATCGGAACAGGTTGCCACGATTCATGTTATGTTCTCGAAAGACTAGGGGTAGTATAAGTTCCCCATCAATAAATAGAGAGGCGTCAAATTAGAATTTGCTGAGGAAGGAGAAGAAGACAATAACGGGCGGGTACATACGAGTACCCGTTTACTATGTAAGTTTTATACAAAATGAGTTTCCGAAATGTCCCAACAATATGGCCGAATTTATGGGATTGCGTATGTAATCGTCGAGTCCCGAAGTGACCTCTCAGGTCGACAGGTCTTCATATTCACGACATGATATTCGAAATGATTTTTAATTGATAAGAAAATGAATAGGAGGGAATCACTACATAGCTGAGGTTTCTTGAGAATGACTTGAAATTTTCACCATGGTTGAGCTTTAGTTTCTGAATGTCAAGGAGAGTGTACTATTCTGTCCACGATCTTCTAACCCTACAGTAAGCAGATGTAATGTCGAACCAAAATTTGGCCTGAATCTCAAGAGAAGCAGGAGACCGGATTGCGACAAGCGCACTGGACCGAATTAAGTTTGCTACACAACCTATTCAATAAAGTGTCCTGAGACCAATGTCAATCAGTATTCTAACCAATCATGAAGCAAATTCCTTCATCTCTGATCTTTTCCTAATATTTCATTTTATTCCCCTTCCCCTGCTCATTTTTCCGCAATCAAGCCCTGCCACTTCAATACGCCATAAAAAGAATAACGAGGCGGGATTTCAATCTAAAGCGAGCATTAATATTCTTCGCAGCTATTTAGTTGATTACCTATCATTGTCCACCTCCACCATCATTTACTTCATTCTCGAGACGAGTCATGTTTAAAAATAAATTATTGCTGCAATGACAATCGACTAGAAATTCCGAGAAGACATCTCCATAAGGCCATGCGAATCGACGTTACTATTCGACGTAGGCCGGCCCCGCGTCCCAGATTACAGCCCCACGTCCACCACCGCAGGTGCCCCTGGTAGGCCGTTGGTTCAAATAGCTCGGACCTCGCGTCGGGTGCAAGAGTGTGCCAATGAGCACAAGATGAAGGCGGGCACCCCACGTGAAAATTAAAATCCTCTTATAATTTTATGACAATTACATTCATATTCGCTAGGCAAAACAGATTTCTCCTTCTCCATTTATTGGGAGCGCAGTCTTACCAACTTATCAGATATCAAAACTCTTGCTGTTCACAATACCCGGCTCCCCTTTGAGGAAAATATATTTTGGAAAAAAATGAATAAGTTAATAATTATGTTGAGAATTTTCACACACATATAGGCTATAGATGAAGTGTATTTGTAATCTCAAAACAACGCAAAAATTTGCTCTTACATTAAAATATGGCTTCCTGAATCGCTCTTCACTGATCAACCAACAGAATGATTTAAATATTTGCACTTCTTTTCATATTTACTATGTGTGTTATGACCCTGAGTTCCAAAAGCTTTTTAGCCATACTCGAGATGGTTTGACAGATGTATTTTAGAGTGATGAGTGACGCTGGTATTAAATGAATGATAATGCAGCAATGGTGGAATGAACGACAAAAGAAACTGCAAGACGCCGAAAAAGAAAAAAGGGGGGGAAATGCGAACTGTCCACCAAAATGCCACATGGGTCAACCTGGATTTGAACGCTGGTACCCAGAGGTGGGCGCACTAACGATGTACACCATGTGTCATCCGCATATCGTTCAATAAGTATCACAACACAATAAATAACACAACCATAACAAACATCTCGAATTCGCGCCCATTCTCTCGCGACCCCCCGACCTCCTGCTCCACTAATCCGGCCAACTGGCAGATGATTGTCGTGATGTCACCGCCGCGGCGGGCCGCGGGGCCTAACGAGCCCTTTATGCACTCGCCCACCGCCAGTGGGAGCCGCTGCGTTGTGCAAGCGCCCGCGCCCGCCCCCGCCCCGCCCCCGGCCCTCGGGGCTCGCCCGCGGGGGCCCGACAGCACTTGGTCGGGCTCGCCACACGCACGCCGCCGCCGACACAGCTCCTGATTGCAACTGACCGACCGCAGGCAGTGGCGGACGGCCGGGGCAAAGCGGTGCGGGGAAGTGGGCTGCCCTGGTGAGATCACGGCATTTCGATAGCTTCCACGCGCCTACTTCGAACGCGGCACGAAAATGGTAAAATAGAAACCTTACGAATAGAAGTGTCTATGCACGAGAGAAATTACACGACCACATTTGTGCGTGCGTGTGTTTGTGATAAACAGAAAATGAGATAGGCTATTTGACAGGAGAAGGATCTGAATTCAAAAATAAATTGCAAAATCACAAAATAGTTAATTGAATGATACAAATATACAATATGCAAATATTTTGCTTTCGGTATACCATATCTAATTCATTGTTCTAGGTACATTTCATCAATATCTAGACATCAGTGTACATAACATAGATAATTAATGACTGAGACTACAACCAACAACTTGTAGGGTATAGAGTAACTGTTTAAATGAAAAAAGAAGGCATGTAACGCAATACTCAAAAGTAAACCACGAAAATAGAAGAGAAAAAAACATAGCCCGACATCCTGGACATAAATCAGTCAACGTCAAACCCGCCCCCATTCGCGGAGCAGGTGCGCGCCCGCGAGAGCGAAAGCTTCCAGTGCAGGACTGGTGCTGCAACTAGACGGAGAAGGGGACTGCTCACGTCCCTGTTCGTGAGGCTTAGAACGCCAGCGAGAGAGCAAGGTAGGAAAAGGGAAAAAACGGAGACCGAAAGGAAGAAATATGTGGTTTGGAAGAAAAGAAAATAAGCGCATCCAGAGCAAGGAGAGAGAGAGGGAGGGAGGAGGTAACGAGAAAAGAGGATAAATATAAAGGAGAGAAGAGGGGAAAATAAAAAATAAAACGGGCGTGGACGCGAGGTATATGTAAGAGACGAGGGGAGAAGGGAACGAGGAGATAAGAAGGGAATAAAGAAGACACGGACGGAAAGTGAAAAGCAGTGGGAACGATTTTCAAAGATAATGGAAGAGGCAAATGGTGAGAGAGTGGTGATAATTGCTGTAATGGCTAACCATAACTACGGGAATGCAACGAGTTAGTCACCAAGCGTGTTGGTTAAGACTTTTAATTTATTTCGGAGGCGCTGGCGTCAACACACCCCTCGCCCGCCCCTGCCGCCAGAAGCCCGTGGGCCCGCCAGTGGTGGAACAGAGGCCGCGTATCTGTTCCATGACGCGTGCTGGGAGGCTCGGATTCCCCTTGACCAGTCACGCGGCTTCTGATTGCGGCAAAGCGCCAGGCTCTGGCCCCAGAGCGCACAACGGCTGCCCTTCGCCCCTCGGACCCTCGCCCAGAGCGTTTGGCAGCCACACTACCACCACAGCGAAAAGCGGGCACTCGCCCTTTCATTGCACTCGAACATTTCGACGCAAATCTCGAGCTGCACAACAATGCCGTCGCCGGAATCTCACTACTTGCTGAAAGAGTTATAGAATAGATTCCCAGATTCTCTTAGAAATCATTCTAAACCATTTGCACACAATGAGCTAATTTAGCTGATTTTGAATTTTTAACACATGATAATTCTTTTTTGTATCTGAGACAAAACAATGGATTTCAGAGGATTCACAATGAAAATGTAGCTCAGAGAATCAGAATTCGTTATTATCGTATCGCAATATTTAATCACAAACGCCACGTACAGAGATCCACAATTTGCAACCAGCTGCTCTCGTTACCGGCTTCAATTTCAAAGTGTGCCTTCCCCCCCCCCCTCCCCCCGGACAAGCAGTTTACAAAATGTCTCGTGACCCCAACGATGTTGGATTCGTTTCTGATTGCTACTATCAACACAGACCTGGTCGTAAAATAAGCTAACAGGGTACATCTGCATCATTCCTTCCGTCTCAGAGACGCCGCCTCCGCCCGCCGCTTCGAAGCGAGCTCTCGGAATCCGCCTGAATGGAGACCATTACTTCTAGGCTGTCCGGGTGGCGCCCCGTCGTTGGCAGATAGGCCGACGTTTCGCCTGTCATGTCGCAGGCTTCTTCAGGGTAGTGAAGGTGACTTCTCACTACCCTGAAGAAGCCTGCGACATGACAGGCGAAACGTCGGCCTATCTGCCAACGACGCGGCGCCACCCGGACAGCCTAGAAGTAATGGACTCGAGCCGCGGAAGCCTACGTGTACACTGAATGGAGACCGTTCAATGCGGTAGCCGAGAGCCGTTCGCGGTTCTGGGCGACGGAGCCTCGGCCGGTTCGACTGCGCCGCGAGTTTTTGCCGCGGCACGCGCGACGCGCAGGCAGGCAGGCAGGCGGTCGCCGGCCGGATTCCGCGCAGACCAGCGAGCGGCGAAGGAGGCTGAAGCTGCCCGGCAGGAGCGGGCCGGCCGGCCGACCGGCGACAGCGGCGCAGTGGGGCGACGCGGAGAAACCACGCAGCCGACCAGCCATCGTCCTGGTGCCGCCCTCGGAGCAAGGGTGGACGTAGGATAAATAACAACAGAGGAGGCAGACTGGGGGAATGAGTTAGAGAAACAAACTAGTAGATGAAACGCGTTAGCAAGGCAATTTTGTCTACTTCTTGACTTGTTAATTCTGTTTCTACTTAAGTTTATTAATTCTATTTTAAGTTTCTGGCCGCTTAATACAATAATCATTCTACAGTTCTACAGTATCTTTCAGAAAATATAAACACACAGAAGAGGCAGAGTAGGAGGGTCAGTGAGAGAATGCAACCAAAACAGAAACGTAAGACCAGGATTATCTTACCTTAACTTTTCACCTTCTTTAAACAGGTTTCATACGGAGTCCCGTATTCAACAGTAGCATAATGGATTACTTAATAGTAACGTACTGCTACTAAACAACATTTAAGGAAAGACAAATGATATTACCGCATTGTCACAACGAACAAAGATTGAAATTTATAAAATTAGTCTTTCATTTCCAGAGAAAGGAAGTCAATACGAAGAGAAATGAAAGGTGAATTGTAACATAGGAAAACGCCAGACGAATGACGGATAGAAAGAAAATAATCTGAAGGAAAGGAGAGGAAGGCGAAAACAAAGGGGAGAGGGAAATGAGATTGGGTAGGAGGTAAAGACAACGAGTGAGAGAAAATCGGTCGAAAAGTTAAAAAAGACAAGACAGAAAGGTGAAAGAGAGGGTGACAAAGATTATAGGGAGAGAATCAGCACATTAGAAGGAGAGAGCAAGATGACAAAAGAAGAGAGTGGAGAGAAAGAGAGAGAGGGAATGAGAAAGGGAGAGAGAGAGGGGGGGAATGAGAAAGGAAGAGAGAGAGGGAATGATAAAGAGAGAGGGAATGAGAAAGGAAGAGAGGGAATGAGAAAGAGAGAGAGGGAATGAGAAAGGGAGGGAGAGGGGAATGAGAAAGGGAGAGAGAGCGCGCTCTCATCTCCAGAATGAAATACAGTGCCCACCCACATGCGCATTCTGGCTAACAATATTTGCGGAGCGTGCAGGAAGCGAACCTCGAGCACACGGGGCCTTGCGGGCGTCCAGGCGAAGCGACGCGACGCGACACGACGCTTTGCGCGGAAGGGAAGTGCGTCCAGCGCTGGCGGAGGAGGAACGACCGCCCACGAAAGCCGCTCCAGGAAGCGCCAACCTCCCCCCCCCCCCCGCCGCACGGCGCAGCGGCCGGAACGCGCGCAACAAGCTCGCTCCACGAAAACACACAACGCGAGCACTGGCACCTATGCTGACTAAACGCCTCTGACATATACTATTACTGATGTAGCTGACGGTTCTGATAATTGCTATTAAATGCATTGCTTTATTAAATATATAATTATATTTAAAGTAGTAGTTGAATTGGAGTGTCGTGACATGTTGTGAAGTGTAGTGCAAATAGAGAAGTAGAAAGAGAAGTGAAGTGCAAGAGTAGTGAAGTGATTGTGTGTATTGTACTAAAAAGGGTATTTATTAGTTAAAATCTCTGTGCAGGACAATCATTAAAAATATAGAGTTAATGCTGTTATTGTTATTATTGTATTTATTGTTATATTATTATTATTACTATTATTGTCTTGAGATATTTGAAAATAACATTGTATCAATATTCCTAACTGTAATATGTTAATTGTAGTATTCTTCAATCAGGTTTTATAAACCTACCCGTAGAAATAATATATCAACATAAATACATGCACAATGGTTACAGGATTTTTTAAAAATTTACATTCCAAATCCTTTTCTTAAATTCCTCACTCATGCCCATCATATGATTGCATATGTTACTTCAAATGGATCAAAAGGAATTGGAAATAATAACGTAATACCGCGATCCAGATTGAGTGGTGTGAGAAGAATGTGGTGATCGGAGGGGACAGGGAAGGCATGATAGCCTCAGTAAAAAAAACGAACGTAGATATCTAATTCATCACATTCACCTAGACCATGGTGAGAAATCTAGCATTCTAGCTGCAAAAGACCGCTCTAATGTTCACATTCTACGCAGGTACATCGTACGTGTGAATATCATATCATCGGGTCTTTGGGTAGGATTCCAATCCAGAAACGTGACAGCCATGAGCCGAGAAATGCGTTTAATAACATCTAGCAAGTGTATTAGTAGTATGTTCTACAATTGAGGAAGTTTAACATAATTTAGCGAGGACAAATGAAAGGACTCGTGAGCCTAAGTACCTCAATCACGATAGTTGGGGCGTCCGTCTCAAAACCTACATCGGTTTCCCAGGGTCATCTAAGTGAGATTGAAAAATAATTACTACGACCTTAGTTTTAGAGTACACAGAAAACACATCCTCAGCAATTTCTCGGCGTTGAAGCACAAAGCATGACGATTAAAGAGTGCTAAGGACGTCGCACACACAAAAGAGGAAAACACAGCGGTGAAACGGCAGTGCAGCGAACAGGAACAAAACAATAAAATGAGGGATTAACGAGTGAAATTATTCTGCACCGACTCCCTCCAAGACCGCGCAGCTATTTATACTCTTTATTTCATGGCCTCTAAAATATATGTGTAGAATTAACTCTTCATTTTTAGAAATAAACAACTTTGGGGCGGTCAAAATGTTAATCTTTAGACTTCGCTGGATGTGGAAAATATTTTTAATTTCTTGACCAAGCTGCAAAATTTCATTTTATAGTACAAATTGAGGGATAAAATGGAAAATTTAATGTATCCAACAGCATCATAATCACACCCAAAGAATCAGGACAGATTAAAAAAAAAAGGTGATATCCACACGCTTGTGTCTCTCTTTACTTGGGTAACCTACTATCCACCAAGCCTCACACAGCCAACTCGCCAATAGTGGAGCAACCCAGCAAGTTGCACAGCCACGACGTCCGTCCCTTTGTCACACCGTATGGGAAGATTACGCCTGATTACGGCAGAATTCAATAAACTCCGGCTGGATGACGCCACTCCCCGAACGGGGCTCGGCCCTCCTGCTGACCGCCGCGGCCGCTGCGGCACTTGTCACAATCGGCCGTCCGCCTTTCGCCACGGCGATGACGTCACCGGCCCTGCGCCCCTCGCGGCCGCCAATGGCCATCCGCGGTGACGTCACCGTCGCCAGTGCACCGCCCACGCGCTCTCGCTAATCTCCACCGGCGGCGCCCAGCCCGCCCTCCGTCTCTCGCGGTGACCAGAGCAGTAGTGTACATGCTCGCTCTTCACCGCTGGGTCCAGTAGGGGTTCTCGCCGGGGCCCTGCAACTCTCCATTAAAACCAGGGACAAAGCTCGAGGGTGCTACCACAGGCGGCGCTAGTGTCGCCGGGGGCAGCTGCAGGTTAGGCTCGCTAACTTTCCCACATACAAATTGATTGATTTGTGAGAAATACGAAAAGTGTCTTCTAAATGTTCAATTATTCATAATCTATACTTATCAGAACCCTCTGAAGGAAGCTTTTGTAACATTATGGGCCTGCTTGCGACCCGCGAACTCACGCAGCAGCCACGCACGTTTAAAGTATTCTTGGCATCAGTTCGAGTTTTAGTTCCTGTAAAGACGGTGATGCAGCAGAGCGCGCCACGGTAATGGTCTCCACCACGTTATATGGAAGTTATAGGGCCCTGGTTCTTGCGTTCTCCACCGCATTGTATTCCAGTAGGGATTAGAGTCGATGTTTTCAAACCATAGCCGTTTCTATTAAAACATCACCTTTAAACATTGGTAGATTAAAGTCGATGTTTTTTTTAACAGCTCGATGTTTTTACGTTTTCGACGCTTTGCATGTGAATGAATATTTTCTAAGTAGTTCATCCTCCTTCGTGCATAGTTAACTAAGGTGAACTGAGAGAGAGCTGATCACTAGACCTGACCCTGAGCGCTCAGGCTATTCAGATGTACGTTATACCTCAATTAGAAATTTATAAACACGGTCCTTGTCAAATTAAATTTTCCATCTCGCGAACGTCAATATTCGAGGTTAGTAAACCACATCAATTTTTTTAGGCGATGTATATTCTTGATGTTTCAATTTTGAACATTGAGGTTCTGAAACATTGATGTTTTCATATCGATATCACATCCCTGTTTTCCAGTTTGGATCACTCCATTAGAGAAAAATGTGATGAAAATGAATATTTCAGTAGTTGAACAAGATGGCCCTTTAATATCTGGCCAAACCTAGGAAAAGCAGATAGAAAACAGTAACAGAGTCTCATCTAACTTACGATATATTAGACGTTTATCTAATCGTCCCGAATTCACGAACCTTCTTTTTTCAAACGCCTTACTACTACTCCGCACGACCCTTTCGCAAGACGTGACGGTCAAACTGGTTGACGGAGACCGTCCGGGCGCATACAATCCGGAGGACCTTGCATGCGCGACATGTGAGCGGCCGGGTCAAGGCTCAAGCAGGAGCTGCGGCCAAACGTCGCCCACGCACCCACACATACACACACACGCACACTCTCGCACAACCCACCAGGGTGCCCACTCGAGCCAGTGTTACAACACTCACAGAACCTCGTAACGCAACAGAAGCAATAGTGGAGGCAAAACAGTCACATCACCTCTTCAAAAACATGACTCATCGGCCAAGGAATAAGTATATAAAAAAATACAAATAAGTAAATACATAAATGCATTTTCAATAACTACATTTCTGATTCAGTTGAATGTGTAAATCAGCATTATTCGCCTCATTGACAGACATTACTATGATTACACAAGTCGTGTAGTCGTGCTTTTACTTACAAATGCCACGATTTTTTTATGGCATTTCTTTGTGGCAGTGCTTTGCAACGTTCACATACATTCACGGCATAAAGCTGTTGAAAACATGGGCATATTCAACGTCACTACTTTGTGGAAAGAAAAGCGGGGCTTTGCATTCGCTCTCGGTTACCTTTTCCAAATACAAGTGATGCTGATTAGCACCAACGTGACTATACAAATATGATTTAAACCCCCGAAAAATGAGGATTAATTTTTTTTAAACACTAGACATTTCTCAACAATTACATGACAATACATTTTCCTTAACTTTCTTATGATTTCCTGACTGCAAATTTTTCATTAAATGGACGCAATTCGTTTTCGTACAGTTCCTGATACATTCTTCGGAGCTCAACGCCCAACGAAGCAGGTTTGCGCCTTGCATTCTCGAGGAGGAAGACAATACAGTGCGCGCCTCAGAGCCTGCAGCCTCCAGCGAGTCCCGCCGACGCCGCATTCCTGCGTCCCTGCACCTCCTGCAGCCGCCCGGCGCGCGCCGTCGCGGCTTTAAAAGGACGAGCGCCGGGAGGCAGCCAGGCAAGCCTCGAACCGGGCCCGTGACGTCACGGCCATGACGTCAGCCTGCAGGTACACGACGGCTGCGCGGTGAGAGATCGGGTGGCCTAGACGGCACATCACGCCCCCGCGCTCGCCCACACACAGGCACACGACCTCCCGGCACCGTCCCCTGCACCTCTCTGCAAAAGGCCTCACTCGTTGCAGATGGCAGCGAGTGCTTTCGTTTGGCGGATATTACCGGTGGAGGTTTTCTCAAATCTCAATCCTAAGGAAACTTCGCAAACATCATAATCTACGAATTCTTCCCCTAAATCTCAATTCCACTTCCCTCAACTCCAATCCTAAACAATCACTCGAATTCTTCTTACCCAAAGTAAATGAGAATATACTCGTACGAATTTGCATTACTTCGTAACCTCGAGGAACTGCCGAATTCTCACACGGTTATATAATTATATTAAATCAGATGATATTCAATCCGATGAGCTTCTATTCTTCTGTGTAAATCAGCATCGACATCATAATCGACTAGGCCGTAGCAAACTGTTCCAATTTGACCTGACAATTCCGAAGTCAGTCATTCATATTCTGAACCAGATGTTCAAAATAAATAATGAAATGTTAAAATGTGTCCGGAGGGGGGGGGGGCGGTACAATGATTTGAATGTAAAAAATCTACAAGTGTGCAATGCTCAAAGGAGAACAAAGTAATTTTAAAAGTTGTAATAGTTGTATGTAAGTGAAGTATTCTATTGATTATGCACCAGGTAGGATTCGAAATTCGATTTATTTCCAATTTACAAGTGATTCCACAATTCGAAGTAATTAATATCAAAATTTAATTCCTCTCTCAAGAATTCTTCTCCAGAAAACCTATTTTCTACCGAAGTTAATAAAGATTTCAAATGTTTTAACAATCATACTTACTTACTAAATCTGATATAATCTGAATAAATTCCCGTTGAAAAGAAAAAGAAAACTATAGCAAGGCACGATGCAGACAAGCACTGAATAGAACAGACAAAATAAATTTAACGAGCTGTAGGATTACAGCACACTAGTTGGTCCAAGGGAAATATTCTCTGAAACACAATTAAACTGGAAGTGGAGCCTGTCAACTTTATTTCCAAGTGCGAAATGACAGAAACGAAAAAAATTAACATAAAATCCTAGTTCCATATTCTTGTATCAGAAACGAACTTCCTAAGCGATTTCAAAAATTCCGTGGTGAACACCCACGTTGCTCTGACGGCAGGTATCCTCGACGTCGACATCCTCCGAAGAGGCACTTGACCTCATCAACAGCTCTCCCTGCGGAGTTTTACGTAACAGAGCAGCCTGGTGAGAAAGCTTGGTCTGTTCCCTTGAAAAAAATTGAGACAACGAGCGCTCGAAACATCATTCTTACAAAATACTTCGATATACTACTCAATCAGTTTAGATTTCATATGACATGACCGAACGTGACACAGTTCTTTTACATCAAATGTGTATTAAAACGAAAATAAAACTTTGCCAAGTCATAAAATTGAAGTCTAAATCCCTCTTAATCGAGTGAACTCACAAATTATTTGCCCAGTTTATGTAGTCCGGAGTTAATTATTCACAATCTCAAAATTAAGAAAAAATATGACTGCATTCAGAGTTGCCGTAGATTACGTAACGTTTTATGATCGTGAAGAATACCACGTTCTTTTATACGGCAACACTGATAAATATTTTCACAAGCATGATCAATATTCTTCCTGACATAATTTAATCTTATTTGCAACTTTGGTTTCATAATGTTCCATTTCACAGTAAAAGCACAGCAAAGCTTCTACAGCTCTGGAGGTGGACAGGCAGTCATGTGACGCGTTCACATCCGACACGCAACGAACGTCGATATTCGATCCGGAAGCCTTTCTGTGACCACGCAGATCGATTCTGCATCTAAAAGGAAACACGACCTTCTACGCAGTAGCTCTGGGGCATCGAGGATATAATAACCACCCATTTCAATGTCTGTATATGGAATTCAACTTGCAGAAATGCATTAAATAATTCTGAAGACATTAAAACGGCGATATAAATAATTTTGCAGATGAAACTAAGAACCGAAAAGACGATATAAAATAATTTCAAAAATGCCTCTTGGTGTGTCCGATAAGTCACTCCACAAGCAAATATTTCTGTTTTCTATTTCTCTCCCGTACGTCACACATTTTACTGTTTTTTTTTTTTCTTTTGACAGAATAAATTAAATTAAATCAATAAACCTAGACATTACTTGTTGAACAGTCAGGTTCTACCAAATATCATAGCGAAATGTTCAATAGAATGAAGGTGAAATGTCAGAAAGGAGATACCAACAGTTATTAACATTATTACAGTGAGGTGTCAACTGTTCACAGTTCTTTTAATACCGAAACGTGTCACTGTATTTATTGGTTGATATTTGAATAAAATTACACTATAAAATGCAAGAAATTTATATTTTTATTTTCTGTGGTGATCATTGTTACTTGGAATAACAAACCGTGTACACATTGTCTCTTCTTTTGAAGCAAAACCGCCCAACATAATCCGGCATTTTATTTAATATAAAAATAATCTGGAGTCCGAGTTTTTATGTAGTGCCTGCGAGTTCTCCCTCCACGGTTTCATTCATTACAAACAGACATTTTAGGTGTCAATGATAAAATAGTAACTTTTATGCACAATAAAAATGGTTCCTTGATATAATTCAACTTATGAAAAACGTTCATAATAACTTCATTTCCATCAGAAGAGTACTTTTTTTTAGAACATTTGCCTAAAAAAATCTGAAGTCCAAGGATGACATACGAATATTTACGGAGTCCAGCAAATATTTGGAGGATTTGTCCTCCCTACAGCAGTCGCAACGGCCGCGTCTTTTCCAGGTGTCGTCGTGGAGAGGGGCTGGCAGGCGGGGAGCCGACAGC
Source organism: Gryllus longicercus (assembly GCA_038098605.1). Lineage (NCBI taxonomy): Eukaryota > Metazoa > Arthropoda > Insecta > Orthoptera > Gryllidae > Gryllus > Gryllus longicercus. The sequence goes on along the minus strand of JAZDUA010000169.1, from coordinate 1,168,319 downwards.
AGCGCGGCCACGCGGCGGGCGCGCAGGACGGCGGAGCAGCAGGTGCTGCGGCCGGGGCCTCGGGCGGGTAGCGGCCCACGCGGCAACAGCTGACGGCGCCTCGCCCGCACGCTCTCCTCGCACCGGCGGCGGATTCCGGGCGGCGAGGCAAGCGGAAGGGAGACGCACCGGCTCCACCGTTTATTTGTAACTTTACCCAATTTATTCAAAACAACGACCGATCGCCTTCGGGAGTCGTCGCTCCCTTGACGGGCAGCTTGGTAATGGCCAGATACTCTCTCCAGTCAAGGCGTACCCACCTGCTTTCGAGCAGAGCTCAAACTCGCACTATTCAAAACAATCACCACGTATTGAAAACATCGCACCCACTGAATATTCTAATCATAAATACACTTTTCATTTTTAATTTCAAGCAAATGATTTTGATTTTACTGAATTCTTTTAAAGAAAAGAGAGCGAGCTACCAGAAATTTTCCCCGACTGAAATACTTCTTTGGCCGCCCCTGCCAAGTATCACCGATGCCGTCCCCCCCCCCCCCCCCCCCAAAAAAAGACTAGTCACCAGATGACGCGCCTACTCTCCAGTGGAGCAACGGTAGAACAGAAAACGTCGAAAGCTTCGGAGTTTAGGCTATTCGTGAAACGACGCGTTCTCCACGGAGTTGCGAATGTTTCAGCGACAATAATGCGACCTAATAAGGCATTCGCCCTGGAGCCGCTCGCAGTAAGACAGCCGAAATATTATAAACACTGTTCAAAAAGCGCGCAGTCTCCTATAGTCAAAAATCCATTGCCTCCGGCAAAGATATTCTTCAACTTCTTTAGAAGTATTCTCAGATAAAGGATGGAAACTAGCAGAAATCATTCAGGTGAGACCAGTGGCTACAGGAATTAAACATACAATTCCCCAAAGTGTTGGCAATAAACACACATCTTCACAGAAACCGTTTATACAAACACATTCGTGGTAATATCAGTTTGAAGAATATACGGACTATCTCCCTGACAACAAACTGCCTCCCTAAAACATCAAAGCAGACGAGATAACATAGGATATCGCGGGTAAGACCAACACGTGCCACCTTCTCTCGATCAATCACTGCTACTTTCTCTGGTAGAAAAGAAGCATTATCTTGAAAGCAACACTGCATTAGGTGCACATGATGCACAATCTAAGCCAAACAAGCGTTATCATATCTCAATTCCAGAAAGAGTAACGTCTTATATTATCGTAACTCATTGCTTTGAAGCTAAACTTATCGATGAATTCTCGGCTATCCGGGAGACGCCGCGTCGTTGGCTGGGGTGCCGACGTTTCGCCTGACATATCGCAGGCTTCCTCAGGGCAGTGAGGAAGTCCTCACTGCCCCGGCGGAAGTCCTCACTGCCACAGCCTCACTGTCACGTCGGCACCCCAGCCAACGACGCGGCGTCTCCCGGATAGCCGAGAATTCATGGATTCAAGCCGCGGAAGCTTACGTATACGCTAAACTTATCGTTTAATAATCCCTTCACGAAAGTCATTGAAATAAAATAAAAATACAGCGAACTGTGCTAAAGAATATTTCTGATTCTCCGAAAGATAAGGTTCTTAATCAATAGTAATAACGTTTCTCGGAGAGATAAGTAATTTGAGTGCTCTTAAACAAGAATATGACCGTCTCGAAATTGATAGATTTGACACGCATGCGGTTTCGTAATAAACTCAGAAAATGTCAGTTATCACATACATTCAAACTGAAATAAGAATTTAAAAATTTAGTATTAAGCACAACATTTAATTGCAAGTTATTATTTATTTTGGAGCTGAAAACATTAATGCTTTTTTGATTTGTAATATTAATTCCGAGATAATTTTTTTAACCCTTACGTTTTCAACACTATTTGACCAGTAAATGTACTTGAGCTTCGTGTACCTTGGCGAGAGGTCGTATAGAAAGATTACCATAAGAAGGGACTGCTTTGACAGCTACTGCTGGGAACCCAACTGCAGGTTATGTCCACACACTGAATTCGTCAACGGGTTCGTTTACGTTAGCTCACTTCATGATTATCTTTCGCAATGCCATCGTGCTCCGTGTCATTCAATTGCTTCCCCTACATGTCCAATTGGTCCCTTCTTAGACTCCAACTCCTCTCCAGCAGGGACGTAAACACCGAGACTGCACGAGGGACGCGATGCGTTGAGGAGACGGAGTCAGGTGACGCGGCCCCCGATGAGCCAATTAGAGCAGCGCTAGCGAAGCCCCACGGGGCGATCGATTCATTCCCCCTCCCCCACCCCACCCCCCTGCAGACGGCGCCGCTCAATGGGCGATCCCACCCACCAGGGTAACCGACGCTTTAGCACTTAAGCCGTGTCGCCACCGCGTAATTTTAAACAACAAACTACTAAAATGTACGGTAAAACCTTTATCTATGCCTAGTCTCAACTACTTAACATGTTAATTCTTAAGTTACAGTTGAAATATTAAATAGCTGGATCTGATTGCTATATTACTGATTACTATAATACAGAAAATTTAACTTCTTCCTCCAAACGGGCATAGTAATAATAATAGAATCTAAAGAATGACAAGAGCCCATGACACCACTCTCCTTCCAATTACGATTCACAGTGAAACAATTTCAAAGAACTGTCATTTTCCGCTCGAACTTTCGTATTTACCAAGACGTTTATCGACATCATTTCCCATCCCAAGTAGAATGCCTAGTTGACTGAATCAATTACGAAGGACCCCTCAGCCATCTCCTAATATTTGCTTAGCTAATGTTACCATCCACTCCACACATCGACCTATGATCGAATGACAAGTCACTTAGCGCCTCCGCCAACTCTCGCGAAAACGCGAGTGATGCAACTGTACGAGTGGTCCTCTTCGCCTTGGCCACAATTGAAGATGATCCCATATTCGGGGCACGCGCCTGGGCTCGGCTCCCGACACCGCCGCCTACAGTGGCTGTGCCACACCTCCGCCGCGTCTGAATTCGCCCACAGCCCTCCGCCGTCGCAACCTTCGCCTCTTTCATCGCACCAACGCCAAGGCTACCGCCACCGCTCCCGTCTTTCATGTTCCTTCTGCCCTCTCCGCGAGAGAGAGAGTGGTCCCTATCAGCAATACCACCTCCTCCATCTCGTGCCTGTTCCAACAGTTCGAACCGACCCGACCCATCAATGCTACTACCACCCCCTCTGGGCCCAGTGGGACAGAGAGAGAGAGAGAGAGAGAGAGAGAGAGAGAGAGAGAGAGAGAGAGAGAAAAGGATCATGTACTAGCAGATCACGTTTTCCTCGACTTTTTTTTTTTTTTTTTTTTTTTTTTTACGAAGGAAAAGTCGACAGTCGACCCCTGCAACCAAGCCCTAGCAAACTTCTTTGCCCCTAGGTTCGAAACATTGACTCGTTTTATCTACGCTTTGTGTTTCTTAATGACCCTTTAATATCCCATTATTAACCAGCACTAGAAGTCGAAGAAGCCATTTCATCGCATTCAAATACTCACGATTTTCGCCACGTGATAATTGTCACATGTCTCGCTAAAATGTAGGGTCACCGTGATACGCGTTCGAATATTGGCCGCAATAGTCAAAATAAATAGAATATTTTGCAAAATGTGTGGATAAGGATCGGTAGAGACGACTCTTAAAACTACTGCAAGATGGGACGAGGAACGTATACTCTTTTGGAGCGTATTAGTTTATTTATCGAATTTTAGGGGCTATAAGGTCATTAAGAACCATGAGTGCTTGATGACTTAATGAGTATACGATAACGATAACGGTGACTGAGAAATTCTGCACCGGGAGAACACTGAGAAAATTAGTGGAGAGGTCTCTTAGCATTCACAGAAAGACCGAAGCAAGGTCCCAGCAGTGGAAGGCGTATGCGCTAGACATTACACCACGAGACCCCCTCCCCCCACGCGCGTGTACTTGTGTGCGTGTGCGTGAGCGAAAAGCCTAGAGCTTCTTAGGCCGCTTGCCCACGCCGACACAGAAGCGCGCGAACGTCAATCATCAGGGCTCTTCGCCGACCCTCCGGCGACGACGGAGACAGGGACCGCAGCAGGTACCTGCTGCGGTCCCTTTGTCCGTCGTCGGCGAAGAGCCCTGATGATTGACGTTCGCAGGTACCTGCTTCGGTCCCTTTGTCCGTCGTCGGGGAAGAGCCCTGATGATTGACGTTCGCGCGCTTTTATGGCGGCGTGGGCAAGCGGCCTTAGAGGTCTGGAACCATCGCCCACGCGCCGCACGCACCTCCCCGGTCGATCTCGGCCAAGACGGAGGCCTGCCAGCTCCAACCGCCGCCGCGGCCTCTCCCAGAGCAGCCACACCCGCGCCGCGTCGCCTCTCCGGCAGAGGCGAAGTGCGAGCGCAATGCCAAGGCGCCTTGTGACATCCTCTCGGAACAAGAGCGGGCGGGCGGAGCGGCAACGCCCACGGCGTCACACCGCTGGACGCTCCCACACGCCCCCCCCCCCCCCCCCCGCCCGTTCCAGCAGACGCACGGCGGCCCCGCCCTATCCCGCTCGCGAGTAGGTTTTTTTTTCTTTTTTTTTATTTATTTATTTTTTTTTATTTATTTTAAACCTAACAGCTTACGCGTATGGATAAATGGAACACATGTGGAAAATGAAGATTCAATGAAGTAGAAATAAGTTCTTTAGTAGTACTAATACGTGAAAAGTGAGCCGTGAGAGACCGAGTGTGATTAGCCTCGTGCACATGTATTTGTGTATCAGAATAGCTGACGTGTATTTGTGTATCAGAACAGCTATTTTGACGAGATTCCGAATGAGATAAACAAAGAAAGAGGCAGAGGCAGAGGGAGAGGGGGGGGAGAATTGCGCAAAGGAAAGTGTGTATGTGTCTCAATACGTAGCGTACTTATTCAATAACGTGCCGCAGAATACTATATACGAGAGGTTCAGGAACAATGCACCTTCCTTTAGCGTCATGCAATATTCGGTAATTTGACATAAAAAATGGTACCAAGATACATGGTCATCTTGCCATTTGAGTAGAATCTCGGACACAGCTTCATAAAGATTGTATTTCTGCAATACTTGTGCAACGTTGTCTTAACAATTTTTTTTGAATTCATTTTTCAGTTGTATTTAGAATGCTGGGCATGGAAGGAGCATTGATTTGTTCCGATTTCTCTCACTGACCACATAAGGAAGCCTATAAGGATGCAGCAAGAAGTGAATGGTAACCGCAATTGTATTTTACTTTACTAAGCTAACGCCATAAAAATTGCTTGCATCCATATACAAAAGTAGGGTTTACGTATAACAGTTATGTTCTTGCTTATAGAAATTAAGGATTCCATTTCAAGTTGTTCTTGAAATAATGATGGCAATCATTCATTTAACACGCGTTTGCTGCGTGCCGTATTACCGCGTAGATAAAATCAGAAATAATATACTGTTTTTTAGTGGAAACAACCGCTGACAAGACGGTTTGCCAATACTTCCTCCGGCATCAATGATTAATAGACTCAATGCATCAGTATATAGTTGCGCCACTGGCATAAGCTATTAATATATTACACTCCTGACGGAAAACTTAATTATTTGATTACACACTCGAGATCAGCTATCAAAATTTTAAAAAAACTAAACGTACTGAGACCAATAATAGTGCTTGAACCCAGACCAGCTAGACATTGCCTCACAGGTCCAGCCTGTTCAACCCGACATTTACTCTCAACCACGCCTGGCTCACTTCACGGCGATTTTTCTTCAGACATCTTTCTTCCGCGAAAATTCCATATCATTAGCGTCTGCGCCTGTTGAACATGCGTATCTCTCACGAGCGAAATCACCAGGTGCTCGCTCCCGCCCGCCCCCGCGGTCGCGTGGCGCGCCTGTTTCCTCCGGCCACGCCCCCTCGCGGGCGATCGCCTTCACCTGTTCCGGGCGCCGGCGCCACCCCGCAATTACGAGGCACGCCAGGCGCCAACGGGCGCGCCGCACAGACATCCACACGCACTGAGCGAGCGGTTAATTAACAGGACTGCACACAAATCGGACAACCAACACCGCGCGGGTTGAGCACCCAGAGTACTGTCGATCTGAAAGATCTCTGGGCCGACAACCAACAGTGGGTGGACGACAAGGTCCGGATTACGATCAATGTCTAGACAACGAGCAATGTTTGGACGACGAACAATGTTCGGATGACGAGCAATGTCCGAACGACGAGCAATGTTTGGACGAAGAGCAATGTTTGGACGACGAGCAATGTTCGGACGACGAACAATGTCCGGACGAAAAGCATTGTTCAGAAGACGAACAATATTCTGACAACCAATTGAGGTCGGATACCGATTATCTCACAGAAGAATCAGAACATGTAACACTGCAAATACGAAAACAGAGCGAACGTGATGGTTTAGCATCTCTACGTAAGAATCATTAAAGAGGTAGAAGTCGAAGATCAATGGAGGAACAGTGTACATTCAGCGTCAGTGTAGAACAGTCATCCACGGGATCTCGATCCGACCAAAGATTAAATGACAGAAAGAGAGGAAGGAAGGATACGAAAGAAACTTTCATACCTCTATGACACTTGACTGTACTTCCCTCCCATAAGTCACATACAGTTTGTACTGTTGTTTGACTAAAAAATCAAATATTATTTTATATTTAATTTTTGGCTCTACTACAAAATTAATGAAATCCCAAAATGAACTTACAGAAATCTATGCGATAAGCTAGCAATTCGGGCACCAGCAGCCTCCTTGAACAGATTACGTCCGCCAGCCGATCACCCACTGTGCAAATGGAGATCAGAGGTGCGCCACCGAATCGCGCCTTCGTGTTTCCCATGGCTTCCTGACGCAAACTGGTGACGCCTCCTTTACTCCATCACCCGCAAACTGGTTTCGCAACTGAGAGACAGACGCAGTCGCCCATTTAGGCATCAACGATAATTCCCACCTTTCCAGAAAAAGGGAGAAGAATGCGTTTCTAAACGGCACGTGTCAGATAGTAAATCGGCCAGGGACTTTTGCCTCGAGAAAAATGTGTCAATACGAGTTTCATTTTATTTGCGACAAGATCATCAATGTCTTGTGCCCACTGCCATCCTTAAGGCTACGCGATGGACTGATTCCCGAATTCTCATGAGATCCATCATCATTGCGCTAGGATAGGCGGCGATATTCCAGCGAATCTGAGGATGTCAGACAGAGAAATAAGACAATTGCAACGAAACTTTCACCTTAGAGAATGGGACCAATCTTACTTGCTATACATTTTCTCTTATGTTATTGCTCTCGTATTTCAATTGAGAAATGGTTTAATCAAAACGCTGCCTCGTATGTGATTTTAGAGACAATTGATAGCATTTCATGTCTGGCAAATTGAACGCAGTGATTGGCACATCCCAAAATGAAACTAGATACGCATTCATTACAACTTGACTGCGTCTTAATGTAATATCATCTGTCAGAAATAAAACATCTTAAAACCAAACCTTGTCTTACTTTATCGACGCAATTCATCCTAAGAATAAATGTACTACATTCACGTGTTCAACTGTGGAGCGTCACGTCGGCACAATGCCTATTTTTAAACCCAGATCCTCCGTCGAAAAGACAATAATTTTCGACCTATCTGGAACACGTCTACGTCTCGCGTTGAAGTCTCCGCCCACGGACGCCGCCGCGACACTACCGCCACGGTGACGCGCCGTGGAAAGAGGCAGAGGCACCACGCAAATAAATGCCGCACGCGACGCGCAAAGCAGCGCCGTCCGACCGCTGACGGCCTCCGCCCTCCACAAAAGGAGCGCTGTGATAGGCACGCAACGCCGGCGATCTCGCCGGCTGTGGCTGGCGTCAATCCACACGAACACACACTTTCCGGCGAAATATGATTCAGAAATACGAAACGTCCACGCAACACTTTTCAGATATAAAAATGGCGTCATCAAAGAAATGTTTTGAAGAAAAAGACATTCCCATCTCGTTTTCAGTTTCAAAAGAAAGGCTACTCAAAAATTCAACCTTGCGAAACACCAGTCTCATTACGTGTGGCATCCCAATGTGTGAGTAAATTTGGAAGTTCGTCATTCTCAGATAACAGCATCAGAATCCTACGAAGCATGTTTGCATACGTAAGCAGAAAATTATCCTGAGGCACTGAGGGTCGTGATAGCGATAACGTAATGCCAGCGGTCAGCAGCTCTGGTCGAAGTCACTTTACTTGACATATTCCGACGAAATGCTATTTAGGAATACAGCAAAATACGAATCAGTTGAAAAACCATTGGATTTGAAAATGACGACATTGAGCTGTTGTTAGAAAACACCTTCTTTGCACATTTTTTTAAATAAAAACGGAAAGAACAGTCCCAAAATTGAACTTTGCGAAACTCCATGCAATAAGAAAAAAACCAGACTGACAGGCGTAAAGGTGCACTTCACTTAACTGATCTAAAAGAACCTCTAACCTGATGTTGTATCACGCCATATACACACACTTCAATTGCAACGCTTTCTGTACGTGTATTTTATAAATGCTTTGCTTTGCTTTGATATGGTAGTCCATATCAAAGCAAAGCATTTAAAATTTCGCAAACTACACCTTCAATCATATCGATAACATTCACTATTCCACCTGATCTAGACAGTAGCAACAAGCGAAAGCGCTTCTACCCGGTAACCGCGTCTGCCTACCAGTGACAAGACATATCTATAGATTAATCATGCTCAAATCACATTCACAAAAGTAGATTTCAATCAATCATTCCCAAGACAAACGCGACCTACTTGTTGTAGGTCGCGATTAGAACCTCTGTGCGTGCGGACGCACCTCCATGCGGGCGGTGGGCGGGGCCAGGGGGGGGGGTGCGTGAGATGACGAATCGGCTCCGAGGGGAGGGGGCGCGCGTGGGCAGCGAGGCTGCCGTCACCTCCGTACGGCCACGAGCCGATCGCTAATTACTTCCCTTCCCGAATACACGCGTGAGCTCATTCATTCGACGGCGAGCGGTGGATATCGCGGCTTCAATACGAGACTGTATCCGCCTTTTAAGAAAAAGGGTACAGGGGAGCATTTTGAAAGTTTGCAAGTGTATAATAAATATTATGTCAAAATTCAATTTGAATTATAACATTTTTTTCATTAGTTTTCTAAATGGCTAATTTGAAAACTGCTTTAATATGTTCTATATGTGACAATAAAGTTCAAACATATCAAAACTCATTTACGCCAAAAAATAACGGATACAATTTTGATTTTTTGACAGCGATACGACGGTGAGAGACTGCATCTAAAGCTTCGAATTTCGGGAGGTCCACGGTTCGTGTTCCATCGATTCCATCATGATCTCGAAATACTGAATTGGGACAACGTGAAACAATGATTCGAATTGGGCAGAAACGCCGAAGGAATAACATATGTCTTCATACGAAATGCTAGAAACCCACACGAACACAATTCTTACTGTTCATTTTAGAACGCTTTCAGCTGTGACATTTCATAATGACTCTTCTGACCAAAAATCACTTAAAGAGTTCTCTTCAGAATAATTCAACAAAAAGTTCGGATTCAAATAGAAAATGTATCAATTAAATGTCAATGAATCATCATTCCAATTATTAAAGAAAACGGTGAGTCAAACGGCAGAATACTAGTTTCTTCCAATGCCTACGACACAAAACAAAACTCGGATACAATATTTCAAACTAAACAATGTATCTCCTTTTATAAATCCACATATAGACTTTCGAGAGACAAAACGAAGTTTCTAAAACAATGTAAGAGTTTATTAAAGAAACAAAATCACTACTAATAAACAAATCGAATGATCAAAAGGAAAATAAATACTGGGGGTGCCCGATTCTGAAATACGGCAGTAAGGATATCCATGAAGGAAGGCGAGAAAGCTTTTACAAATTACTTTCCACATCATCCTTTAAAAGAACACGATTTTATACTATGATTAAGCAAGGCATTTGACGTCACTTCACAAGCTTCTACATAACAGGCCATTTTATCACCACAAAAATTAGGGCACATGACTTAACGACTTAATCTTCCCGTGAGAACGCACGACACTGAATTTAGCCTCTCTGCAACCCAAAACCGCATCAACCACAGCAACGTCATCAACATCTTATCACAAACCTCAGAAGTACCTTTCCGCCGGAACATTGTGTGTGTGTGTGTGTGTGTGTGTGTGTGTGAGAGAGAGAGAGAGAGAGAGAGAGAGAGGAGAAGAAGAAGAAGAAGAAGAAGAAGAAGAAGAAGAAGAAGAAGAAGAAGAAGAAGAAGAAAAAGAAGAAGAAAATAACTGATTTTGCAGTACGTTAATACTTTTGACACGCAAGTGGCCACGGATGGTATTGTAAAGATCTGGGGAGACTATCACGTACTTCGACGATGCCATTAGTAGGTGTCCTATGGCGAGATGACATCCATTTTAACCACAATCCTACGATCCATTTTAACCATAACCGACGCATCTAATCATTCAATACATCATCATTGAAAAGAAATCTCTGGAAAGTAATCTAATAATATACACTAGAATTTTTCGTAACGTGGTGATCAGCCGTAACAAGTTTATTTCAGCCTCGTTCAAACTGATCCACCACTTAAACATATAAAACGAAAATCCCATGACCCCTCAACATATTACATAGGAACTTTACTAGTACTTTAAATTACTGAAGAACTGAACAATAATTATTGAAACACAAGTTGTCGAAATGAAACGTTTATTGCACTGGTAACTACGGTGTATATCGCATGTGTATGCAGTACTCATTTTTAATTAGAGAAACTTGCAAAATCGGTAATCTTGTTTTGCCCGTAAGGAACTTAATCTGCGTGATGATGCGATCGCTACGCTACGTTGCATTGTCTGGTAATCCTATAGATGTATGTGTACATGAACTCTACATTTTTTCGGATAATCCGAACATTTCCGAATCGAACAGACCACAACCCCAATTAGTTCGGATTAGCGGGCTTCTACTGTATTTTCCTTACGGTCTGCAGTCGACTGAATTAAGACAATCAACGTGTATCGTAGGGATTTATCCCTTGCATCGCTTTCCCGAAAGCGCTTGCGTCACAGTCGCGGCGCGCCTCCCTCTCGAAAAGGAAGCGGCCGGGCGCGGCGCGGGACGAGGTCGCAGTGGGCGAGAGGGGCGATGTCGCCCGCGGGCGCGGCTCCGCCCGTGGGCGTGCGTGGAGGACGATCGTCGCAACGCTTCAGGTGTGGGGAAACGCATTAGTCGCTGCGGTGGGCGGCGCGCACTCTCCGACTCTTTTTTTCGCCTTGCGATTGTCGAGGACGTTTTGATTTTAAATTGTTGTATGATGGACAAAGGGCGCTACCTCGCGAGCGCGCCAGAAACTACCGCATAAATATAATTACAATAATGATTTTAGTGTAAGTTAGTAATGCCAAAGTGCAATTAAGATAACTTTAAGTCTAGATTGTAAGTTAGTTGTAAGAAAAAGCCCCGCCTGTAGCTGCTTAAGCCGCAAGGCAGCAGCGTAATGTAAAAATATTTATAGATAATAAATTCCCCTCCTTCACAGGGTTACTGTGGAGGGGACAAAAGAAAAAAAGAAAAGAAAACAAACTACCGCAACGGCCTGACTGCACAGACAGACGCTGGACGCCGGACACGTGGTGACGAACGTGCTACGCTCATCTGCTATATAATACTGTGTATTCCAAAGTTAACTAATGAACGCCATTCCAATTGAGTATCGTTTGTCGTTATTCATACAACAAAATACACGTAATATGGTTTCCCACATCGGATCTAGATATTGAGTTTGGGGAGAAGATCATGGTCTTGATGTAATTAAATGAAATAATATTATTTTGTGTTCTTGTAAAGCGCAAAACCTTAAGAATAGTTACGAAAACGACGTTCTATGTATGGCGAGCACTGATTCGTTAACGTAAGTACATATTACGACTCCTCGTCGCAAACACCTGAATTAAATTTACGTGATTAAAGTTATATGACCTTGTGACGGTCTCTTTCCCCTTGCTGTTCGTAGACTCTACCTACTAAGGCTACTACTTACTTCCAAGTCTAACGAGCTAAAATGCATATTAGGTATTGTAAACATGCACAATGAAATCACGATATCTTTATTTCTAGAAAATCTCCTTTTTTCCCATAACCCTCACCTTCCCCACAAGTTAAGACAAAGTCTCAAATGCGTTGAGGTGCTGACTGGTTCTCAGAGAAAAAATACGCATTAATTGAGTTTTTACGAATTGATTTTTGAACAGTGAACTCTACTCACACTGTTGCCCAACCAATTTCCATCAATTCCTATAAGAAAGAGTCTGCCAATACTAACTGTTGTTTAAGTGGGATGCAGAGTCTCTACACACCACGAATGTAACGCTTAATGTGCTTTTAAACGACAAGGTATTCTGGTACATTTTTCTGAAAGCCACTACGGTGACTGAACGTGACCGCCCCTAGCCCAGGCATCAATTATCTTCAAATAGTTTCAGTAACTCAACCCTCCAATATTTTGCCTTTCATGTATGAGATCACGCCAAAGACCATGAGATTCAAAGACCATATCAAGATTCATGTGTATCAAGGTCCCACTTACACCATTTATTTACAATCATTTATTCCTCTGAGGAATGAAAGTAAGAAAGTTTCCGAAGTAATACGTTTTGGTTCACGCCCAAGCAAGAGCTTCATACAATATCAAAGAGTTTTCAAGGAAACGTGCCACAGATGAGAATAAGCCCTTGGAGAATACACTAAGGAATATTACACTTAGTTGTCACGCTCCTTCATGCCAAAGAGCAGAAAAATTATGTGATAATAATCTTACTGAATTATTATTAATTATATTATTATTTTACTGGGCCACAGATCTAAGTCATAGTTATTGGAACCATCTTCTCAACTTTTTCTTCTTCTTTCTGTGAGTATTTTAACACAACAGTTTATATCAAGTTTCTCTTCACAAAAATGACAACAGATGCAATCATGCAATTAACACAGAAAGACATCCAGAGAAACAACACATCAACAACACTGAAAAGAGGAACTTATTCCGATTTTGTATATTCACTAGAATAAAAAGTCTCAAGAGTGCACCATGACATCATTGTAATAAACAATATTCTCCATAAATCAGAATATATTTTGCTAGCAGGATATCACCATTCTCAATATGAATTATTATATGAGCAACATTAAACAACATTTTTTATTTAAACCCTTTCTTTACTGTTTCTAAACATTAAAATTTCTCAAGCAATTATTACATCAAAATTATTTTGTATTGCTAATTAACCAAGACAGAGTTTTTGCTATCATATTAAACATTGAGCACAATTTGGTATATTCGTGAATTTTATTTTATTTTGATCATTTAATATTATGTAGATCTTTTCAATTAAAGTAGTCAGAGTGATTACTAGTAATTTGTTACACGCGAATATGAAAATATATATTATATCCTAAAGGAAAGAATGTCCCCATTCGAAACAAAAGAGTGTATTCAATTTAGTTTTCGAAAAGTTAAATTATTTTGTTGTGTAATTTTTTATTTTATATTGTTTACACATTTGTATTAATAAAATACAATTTTTTTTAAATGGTATTTCAAAATTCATAATTAAAATATTGCAATTAAGTAAAAAAATCTTTGCAGGCAATTGTCAAAAACTATTTTCAAAATTGTAAAATATTACATTGTTTTGCAAAAAGGCAAAAATCCTAACAAATATATTCAATGCTTAAATTCTCATAACTTTTTACATTCGACTAATGTTACTTATGAACACACAATTATTATAATCGAATGTAATAATTCACTTAGTGAAATTCAAAAAATATAATGAAGAAATCTCTCAAACACTTAAATTCATAAGTGACCCTAGTTAGTGAGAGAATTCAGATGAGAATCTCGAACGCCTGTGCCATCTAGCGGCAAACGACGAAACTGCATTGAGAGTTTCAACCACGCTGCTCCAAGCGGCAATATTGAGAACTAACAATGCCTTCCCAAGTGTTTAGTCTTCCCCATGATTTTTGGAAAGATACAAACATCCATGAATCGACAAAAAGAATGAACAAATACAACTCTTCCTGTAAATCACCACAAAAAACGTAACACATATTTGCAAGCAATACAACAATCAAAATAGCATTGTAAAAACATCTGAATAAATAAATACAATTAGCCACATACTTCACAACATTTTTAACTACATTTAATATTATCAATATAACGTATATTTTCATTTATTAAGACAGATTCAGTTAATTTATTTAAATTAAGGACACACAACAAACTTGCTTATATGCAACACTACACATGACAATCATGTCAGAATTCCTACACACAACTTGGCAAATTAGCCTACTCCAGCAATTTTCTGTTTCTACAAGTTAGCTAAGTTTTAAAAAAGATTGCACAGCTGATAAATGGAACACAGGTATAAAATAAATTTCTGACAGAAAATGCATAAGCACATCATAATGCATGCATTCAGAAAAAAATAACTCTTATACACAGAATTTGCAAGTTATTTAAAATTGGAAGAACGTGGATTTTGATGAGGATTACAAAAATACTCTGGAGAGTTCTTTGCGTGGAAATGAAAGAAGAAAGCTTAAAATACGGAAGCAATATGTTTCCATTTCATTGTTTATATTGGAAACAAGACAATTACATAAATGCCTTACCTTGCGTCCTTGCTGTTGCAAGAAGTAATTTCGCAGCAAAATGAGCAAAGCACAAAAACAATGAATGTATTCTCATTATACAACCCTCACAGAAAGTAACTGATCAATTTTAGAAAATTCATTAAGAAACTACATTTTGCGATTTATTTAAAATCAAAGTCACGTCCAATATTGAAAACACAAAAATTAACTAATGGAAAACAATTCATGTAAACGAACTCAAATTAAAAACTTTTGACATATTATTTAATGTTCACACTGAACCGAGATATTAAAAAAAAGTGAAAATTTATATAATAAAAAGAACTATCGTTACCAGTATATTTGTTATTTTTTCTGCTATAACAGGCAAAATGTAGCAGAGTATAAAAACTGCAACCACACAAAGAACTGTCCATGAACTTTAGGTGAGGAACTCTTGAACTTAACTAATCTAGCAGTTGAAGTGCATTAAGTAATATGTAATAAGCAAGTTCATTAAAATAACCTACCAATTTGATCATGTCTGTTCTTTGCATAGTTACTGTGCAAAAATTAAGTGCACTGAAGCACGTTAGTGCATTTGTGCAAGTTCTGTGCTTTGAATTTTCCTCAACAAATTATTTAATGAATTCTAGAATGAAGTGCAAAAACACAATGTGGATAAAAATGAAGAGAATGAAAAACATTTTTATTATCTTTATTTTTGAAAAATTTGTTGAGACATTACAAATATGACTTGGCAAACAGTGTTTACATTTGTAAAACAATTTGAAATTGAATTAAATTTCTTTTTATCTTTTATCAGTGATGATATTCAATAAACATTAAAAATATAAAGATATATATTTTGACAAAATCTATTGAGTAACAAAATAATTTATTGATGCAAAGAGTTTGTCGAACACTGAATGCCAATGGCCGTAAATGTAATAAGCCTGTGTGTTAAAGCCAAAGCACAAGGTGAGAAAGTGAACAGACATTTTAAAAGAACCTAAATAAACCCAAAAATGTCTTGAATAAATGATGCTTAGGTGCACTTACCTGGAAGTGCAAGATGATTGTCCAGATGAGACCAAGAATAAGTTTTGGGTTGCCATCGACGATGTCTTCTGCACGAATGTTTACGAGTTTAATCTGAAAAGTAATAAATAAGTAATTAAATAAATAATTCATTCATATTACTATCGAATATTCAAAACAAATAAAGTACACAAACATCTTTTAAGATTCACAATACAGACACCATAACAATGAAATGTAAAAATTTGATATCTGAAAATATTATATTTTTTCAGTTGTGCATTCAATTACAGTATTAACAGGTGTGTAGAATGAAAGGACAAGACTAAATTACCTATGAATCAAGTACATTGATGTAATGATCTGACGAGAAATACTGAATTGATTTCAACTTTTGAGTAATACTTGAGCATTGTAATGACATTTCCATTTATTATTCATAAAGACCTCTTCATACAACCTCCATGGAACCATACGTTTTTCTCAAAATGTACATTCATAATACTATCTTCATACGCTTTCATTGACTTTTCGAAAAAAGGAAAAATAAACAACAAAATAGTAAAAATGAAGTATAATAATTACAGAAACTTAAATTTATTTGTTGAAATTTTCTGAAATTAATAACACTTGACTACAAACATACACTTTAAGTATAAGTAAATAAGAATGTTACACTGCATCCAGTCAGAATATAATGTATTACCGGGATTAGGGTTTCAATACACAAACATTTTTATTTATTATTTAGAGACAATCGATATTTTATATGTGTTTATGATTTAGACTTTTAAAATTAATTTGAAACATAATTGATTAATCTTATTTGTCCATATTTTCATGTACTGAGGAGATATTTGCACATAAAAATTCATAACTCTTTTCATATTTCAAAATTTTATTTGAAACATGTTCCACATTATTTGTTCAGAATTATTCTTGCAAGATTGTTGTGCTACTTCTAAGAGCTGAATTGAGTTTTAAAGTGTATTTGGATTTTTACTCCACAGGTCAATGTGAAGTTGAAGATGGTCTCGTGATGTGGAGCACAGTTTTTGCCAGAGCAAAGCCACATTAAGAGACAACAGGACCAGTTTCAAATATGAACATAAAACAGTACTTTGTTACTTCTTCATAAATTACCAATTTTCAGAAAATGATTAAGTTTTCTTACTTCCAACAAAATTTCAAATTACTGTTGGTCAAGAAATGAATGACAAACGAAATTTTCATCTATGACTAATATTATTACTAAATTATTTTTTTGTCTGCTAATGATGTAGGAATTTAAACATTAACTGATAACAACATCATTTTCACTATTTCTTTTTATCTTTTCATTCAATTTAGTTATGTATTTCACTGTAAGTTTATTTTGAACATTTTTAGTTCATATTTAAATACACATAATTCCACATAAATTCAAGCTTAGTTTTACATACTTAACTCGCACCGAGTAAAGCAAAATAAGTGTAATACAATTCAATCACAGTTTATTTAAAAGCAACCGTCGTATTTAATAACTGAGTCATTAATTTTTTAAATACATTATGATTAAGTCTGTTTATGTATATTCAACAGTTTTGGGAACAGAATACTGGAGGTAAATGACAGAAAATATGGTAACCACAATCTACTTTAATGCCAGAGTCCTTTATGCCACGTTCCAACTATTAACATTCTGAGTACACTATTTTTTTTTTGTACATCAACATTTACTTATTAAGCAAATTTGTATAATTTTATTATTTAAATCTCAATTATATTTTGATTTAAACATAAGAGTCAGTTAACGTTAGAGTCAGTTAATCAGCTGTTACAGTGTCAGCCAATTGGGAGCTTAAACATCAGATGCAGAAAAGAGGATCCATGACTTGCTTAGGACAGCAAATGCCATAGTCTATTCTAAGACAGCAATATGTCAAATGACTGAATGAGAAGGCGTTTTGTTGACACCTATCCTGACATTGCTCCTTTGCCATTACACTAAATCTTTGTAGGAAAACTGTTTCCATTCCCCTCGTTCTAAAATGACCACAACAATGTCATACCCCAAACAATAATTCTACTCCTGATATCTCTTATGCTTAACCAATGTGACTTCTTCACAGTTAATCTTTTAAACATATATTCATCTAATCCTCATAATCATAACCAATGTAAATATTATTTTAACTGATAAATATTAGTTCTTAATATCCAAGTACAAGTGACCATTTCAAATTCAATTATTGCACATTACTTTCTTTCTCTCTCTTTCTCTCTCTCTCACGCACACGCGCACGCGCACACGCGCACGCGCGCGCGCGCGCGCGCGCGCGCGCGCGCACACACACACACACACACACACACACACACACACACACACACACACACACACACACACACACACACACACACACACACACACACACACACACACACACACACACACACACACACACACACACACAAAAACATATTTCTGACTTTACTTATTTAACCTGCACACTTCAGAATCTGATAATTATGGCACTTCAGCAATGTGGAATGTAATGTAAAATAAGAAAATATGAAATAGGTGAATTGGAGAATGTGTTATGTACATGTTGGTAAAATAATCAGTGGGCATTACCTTTCGGTAACGAAGGAAGTCCAAAGCAATCTGCACGTTCTGCAGCATGTGAAATCGCATCCGCCCACGCTCTCGAGGCTGTAACAGAACAACAAACATTCATTAGTCAGGTTGACACAGAAATACAATTGCATTGAAATCAATTTATGTTTTCTAAATTCCTAAATATCACTCACAATTTCTTTCAATTATATTGAAATATTTACAAGTGCTTTCAGTTATTATACAAATTCAGCCTTTCAGATGTCTAATCTAAAATGATGTCCTAGAAAAGACTGTTAACATTAATTATATAAAATATATAATAAAAATATCTTCTTTTTTTTATTTAGTTAAAACAGTTCTCCATATATTCAGCAACACATTTTCAGCAAAGTTGCTAGTTACTATACCTTATACCTTCCTACCCAATCCTACTATACCTTATACCTTCTGATTTCCTGCTTATTTAAGCCTTTACTTAGCTTGCAGTTGTCACTGGTTCTGATTCAAAATATTGGCAAAATTTTGCAAAATATATGCACATTAGATAAAACTAAAATATGAAACTTCTTGGATTGATTGTCCTGTTCCAATACCAATTAAGTGTTTTGTTGAACCTTGCATCCAAATTCAATAAATACACTTTTTGAAAGTGTTGATTACTCTAATAGACTGAAATTTCAGAATATAATTCTAATAAATACACATCACAGGTATTGTCTTATTTTGCTACCCCCTCTTTTTTATTATTCGTTTGTGACCTATTCTCTTATACTGTTCTTATACTAGCTTCTCTCTTTTCTATTTTTGCGGTCTTCCCCCTGTTTTTTTGTTGTTTTATGTTTATGCAAAGGTCAGGGCGAGGCAATGCGGGCAGGAGCGGGTTGGGAACAAGCGGATACAAACGTGCCGGCAGAATCTTCTAGGTGGATCTGGGGCCGGAACGAGGTGAGGTGGGGTGGGGTGGGGTGGGGTGGGGTGGGGTGGGGTGGGGTGGAGCGGGGACTGACGTGGCGTGGCGTGACGTGGCGTGGCGTGGCGGGGAGGGAGGGGGGGGGGGCGGAGAGGCGGGTCGGGTCGGGCTGGGTGAGGCGGGTGACGAGACTGTGCGTTACTCCCTAACGTCCTGGGGTCGAATCCGTGGATGGGAAGGCACAAAGGCGAGGCGTCAGAGACAGAGCAGTTGCTAATGGGGCTGCGGCAGCCGCTGCCGACTTAGCTCGACGCCAAAAAACGGATTCGTGGCGTTTGGAGAAGCAAGTTTGTAGGCAGAAATAATTCTAAAATTTTATAGTCCAACTGTCCCACAAGATGATTCAACTTCATAGCATACTTGTTTTTCAGATGTTACTTCGCATATTACACTACTTCCTTTTTCTCTCTCACATTCCTCCTTCATCAATATTACTTCATTATTTGGCTCCCCCTACTACCTCTGATATTATCTTATTTACTCTATTTTTGTCTTTCCAACGGACATGCAACTCTACACTAATATATTTTTTTTTTATCTTTATGTTATTTGCAATTTGTTGAAACTTTCAGCCAATGGATTTGGGGGCGGGTGACACGACGCAACCTCATTTCAAAATTTTGGTTAATACATAACAACTGCAGTTGTTATAGGGGTTTTGCAAAAAACGTAATTACGGGAATCCATACCAAGGAGCAAGCCGCCTTTCTCAATCCCACAGCAGAAATCTGACGTTCACCCAAACCTCTCTCCGGCGGGCGCGGGCTGCGAGTGGCTCGTGGGCGCCGGCAGCTGGCGCATTCCGCGCTCGCCGCCAGAGCGCATTTGCATGCAAACGGCCGCCCGCCCCGTCCCGCCCCGCCCCGCCCACACCCGCGCTCCCGATTATCATCCTCTCCGCGCCAACCCCGGCGAATCGCCTACCGCCTACGTGTGGTTTATCGCGTACGCGGATTAAGCCCGTGCTTAGGGCACCTCAAAATTTTACAAAACTGCTATAGCAAATAGCAAAAACTAGAAAACTTGCTATTAGTTCCTAAATATGTAACATCATCATCATCATCATCATCATCATCATCATCATCATCATCATCATCATCATTATTATTATTATTATTATTATTATTATTATTATTATTATTATTATTATTATTATTATTATTATTCAAAAGTAATAGTTCTTCAAATTCATTCTAATTACACATACTTCACCGTGTTTCCGTATTACTAGTGAATCCCGTAGTTTGAATAAGCATTCGACCCTGTTTCCTGTAATCTGTTTTCATCACGTGCTTCCATCACGTTGTTATTTACTGGAGATAGAGCACTGTGGAATTTTGGCTATGGCAGCGAAGTCTTCCCTCAAAACGGTTCAATGGGTAATCGGTTAACAATCGAAAAACTGTTGTAAGATAGATGTTCACGAGGTATTAAATAACAGAACAACGATTCATGTTTACTAAGGAAATTTGATTGGTTCGTCCTAGAGACCACTCCAAACAAATATAAAATAAATAATTTATTACTTCTTTCATTCATTTATTAAGAAATACATTTATATACACGCCGTCTTTCATTTTCATCAGCTATTTTTTCCGATTCTGGGGCGTTAATTAACATGTCTAGAGGAAATTACTTTTGTCTTGAGTTTTGTGGAGTAGGTTTTTCGCTATTGGGACAAACATATTT
The DNA here is from genome assembly GCA_038098605.1 of Gryllus longicercus. Classification (NCBI taxonomy): domain Eukaryota; kingdom Metazoa; phylum Arthropoda; class Insecta; order Orthoptera; family Gryllidae; genus Gryllus; species Gryllus longicercus. The sequence goes on along the minus strand of JAZDUA010000169.1, from coordinate 1,147,352 downwards.
GGCGAAAGACTATTTCTTGATTTTTTCGCAAACCAACTTGTTGGTTAATCGATATATTCTTCTTTCAATACATCTGTATAGCGATAGCCAAATTGTTTCCGTATCTTTTCATTGTAACATATTGTGGCATTACATGTTCTTAATGTCCTCACGTTTACGTTTTATCTTCATCGTGAGGTTCAAGTTCAGAAGATTGAAACTAAAATGATATCATTCTACCCAGGCAAAATATGAGAGGAAAGTCATGTAGATTTAAACGCATGACTATAAAGTACACATTGTGCACACACAGCATCCAAATAAATAAAAAGTAGCATTCGGAAGATCTACAATAAATTGTCTCGTTCAAATATTAAAATTTCCAAGAGCTTAAAGTCAAATTACTTGGATGCTAACTAATAACACAAATCTGCTTACTGTCAGCTTCTTAGGCACATAAAAAGGATTTCTAACAGATGCTATCTAAGCATTAAGGACTAAACGTTTTACAACTGATAGCGTAGGTATCATTCAAATGCAAATCAGAAGTATTGTTAATCACCAATAAGTAAAACGTATAGATAATCTCAGTGCTGATTCACGCCCGATTTTCCACGGTATAAAGCAAAGTCAACAAATAACGTTATTTATAATTATAACCTTCACATTAGTTACTTCTCAGCTGCAAAAGCAGGATGTCTCGAACACGCTTCTATGAGCCATATGAAATACAAATTACAATGCTGGGCTAGAAATGCTTCATCACCAGACGGCATTAAAGTGCCGGGTACGCTTCTATGAGCCCCGATCCTTTCTCGGCACGCACAAAGTCACGAACAAAGACACTACGGGTGGACAACGCGTCGCACTCGCGTAGAACGTAAACGCTCTCAGAGATTGCACCGTCATTGCATTTCAACACAACGCGAGGCGACTGTTTCGCGATGTACAATAGCTTTACAGTGTGACATACTACCCCACTGCTCCGTAATGCAAATAACCCTTTCAAGATCGTACTTTCACCGAAATAAAGTGACCTTACCTAATTCAAATCGGAGCTATTTGTAAAAAATAATGTATAAAAACAAAATGCGATTGTTTATTAACAAAAAAATGTGTAGCAAAATGTTTATATGAACTTTACTTTATAATAAAGAGTACAATTAAAAGCATGAAATACGATTACCTCCACATTAAAAAATCAGAACATTTTGACAACGAATTTTGTCACATACAGGTTACTTTCCTACATAGCTTACAGAAATAGACTTGACGTTTGTTTCCCAACAAAGGTACGAGCACAGCCGGCCATAGGGATTCAAAGTTGCCAAAATTATTCTGTGAAAATTTCATGTTGCAAGTAACGAGTAAAAGATAGGTTGTAAAGCACAAAGCAAATATCACTGGTCTAAAATCAAGTTCGTTTCTACAAAGGACGTTCTTTTGTGAAGAACCTTGAATTTACAACATAAATTACACAAAATCACCCATTCAATTCGCGGGTTAACTGAAACATTACTAATTTCCTGATATGCATACATTGTCACTTCGTAGAGTTCATTCGAAGACATAGTTTATTACAGAGGCATTTTCACCAAAAAGAAATTGATCGTGTACAATGAAGTCACAGAGAAAATAAAAAAAAAATTAGATAACAGAATATTACATGAAAACAACTACACCTACAAATAAAATCATAAGGGTAGACTGCAGTTTCTTTCCTACTGAAGTATATTTCCCGAATGCTGTTTGGTCCATATTTTGAAGTTACACAAACTTATTGACACATTGCAAATGCGACACAACTAGAGAACCGCTTAGACAGTATTCTTTTAAAAATACGTTAATACACTAAGAAAAATTCATACAAATAGAGAAGTTAATGCCTCAAAAGATCATCTCCCACAATACTTCGACGTGATCCAATCAGTAAAAACACTTCAGGTCAGATTTATCATGCAAGTCTGGTGCGAAAAACATTAAGACGAGTGTAAACCTACCCCGCCCGAAAGAAACTTTCTACGCAACACACGTCATCCAAACATAGTTAAAGATCATCGGCTGTTCGCACGCTAAACACAGCACATCCCCTCGCTCTTCCTCATCGTTCCGGCCCGCCCTCTTCGGCCACGCTTTCGCTCTCTCGCGCAGGGTTGCCACCTTTCCCTGACCCACCTACGACGCAATTCCGGGTTTAAGTAATAATGTAACGCAGCCATGCAATACTAAAAATCTAAGGTTCAAAACCACTTAATGATTACGTACTATTTTAGAGGTTATTTAGGTCTGTGTTTGGTCGTTGTCACGGAGAATAGACACTGTAGTGAGGGGAAGGGACACAAACGCAGAGCAAACAACGGGAGATGACAAACGACAGGACAGTGAGAAGTGCAGAGATGTTGAAAATGACCTTCGAACTGTCTAATTAAACTTCGGAAATCCACAGTAATACAATATCACGTTTCGTAGTCTTACAATAAAATATTCTTAAAATGTCATATTGAAAACAATAAAAAGAAATATACAAACTAGTATATTTTTTATATTTCCGGGAAATCAGATATATAATTAGTACGTTATTAGTGATGATAGTGATGAGTAGAAAATCAGTCTTAAATATGTGTCTGATGACTTAATAGACTTTGCTTCTTCCCTTCACTACTATGTGTAACATAGGAAGGTGCGAGTTCACAACTGAGGGTTCGTAGCCACGAAGGTCGTAAGTTCGAATCCTGGCGGTGATGGAATTTCAAAACACGCTAAGTAGCTGGACTGCACAGTACGTGCCTGGATGAGAATTCTAGAGCACCTTGTTCCTCCATACATCTCAGTTCGAGACCCGACACTTTGAACAAGCAAAATCACGACTTATTGTTTTACAATATGTACTTGGAAATTCGAGTTCTAAAATTATCGTAACATAAATAGTTGGGCGGGAAATTCCAAACCTGACAATCAAGAAAACACAATTTTCCCATACGTTACGTAAAGTCAACAAAGCTATTATAACGCCAATCGGTCGTCACAAAATTGTGCAATATCTCAATATCAAACCCCTTCTGTATTAACAGCTCACAAACCTAAATTTCATCAGGCCTACACTTCAATTACACAGTGGCGATGCAAATCAGCCCCCAGAAAGGTCACGCCAAACGACGGTTGGTTCCAAATCGACCGCGCCTACGGGGCCAAACGAAACAAACGACTTCATTTCGTGCGAGGGCACTACTTAAATTAAAAACAAATTACTGGCCCAGTCCCTAAAGCACATGTTTGAATGGTCAATCGGTCGCGATGGACATGAGGAAACACGAGCTTACTTTTCTTTTCCTTTCGAAATTACCACGACCGACTGTTGGAACGGCAGATCGCCGCAGCGGTTGACACGTGATTGTTCCGCGTTGATGCTGTCGTTTTCTTACCCTCGGGTGCCCATTAGTTAGGGGATCTGGAGCAACCTAGCGTTTACAGCCTCTCCCGAAGGCGCACCTACTTTTACTTCCTCGCAATTACAGCCCACGGGGACGATGCGTGGCCTTCTCTCGAGGCGTCTGACGTTTTTATCGGCAGAAAAAGCGAACCGATCAAGAGGTATAATAGAAAACGCACACAGTAGTATTATACCTTCCGTTCCAATGCCGATTCATGAAGCGAAGTACATCAATGAACATGTAAGGATGAAAAAAATAAATCTGATACACTTGTTGTTTGCAATATAAAGGTTTCACTATAGTTTTGCAAGAGATCTGGTTTATTTTGATTCATATTATTTTCAGGGGGCTTTGGAAGACGTCGATAAATAGCAATATTTTTTATTAACTTAAGTGTATTGAAAACGATTTTTTTTCACTCATTTCAGACGTGACTATCAAAAACTCCATCCTCACAATCTCAATACGTGAGGAAGCGAGCTAATTTGTGTAATTGGGAAAGTTGCACCACTAAATAAAATAATACACCTCTCAGAGAGAGGGAATATGTCAGTGGCACTTGAATGACGTATCCTCGATACACCGACCCTGTATCCTCGACATCCCGCCGGGTCGAAGTAGGCAAGGTTCGGAGAGGTTCATTACTTCCTCGTCCTCTTCGAGCTGACAGACAGCGGGCCGTCCTTTCCGGTCCATTTCGGAGGAGGAGGAGGAAGCGAAATGACACCAAGTGAGGACGACGAGGACGTTTTTCAGCGACTGCACCACAACTTCCCTCTGCGCCCCTGTGCCCCCTTTTCCCTTCCAAATGCCTCACGGGTTGTGAAGAGGGTGTCGAACGCAGAAGGGGCCCGTGAATGACAACTTCAAGGAAAACCATCACATTTCACTTCTGCTCGTTAATACGATTCAAGCAGGGGCGGTTCTCATTTTACATCGAATTAACCTCTTCTCCGGAGATTTGGCTCTTCTCCCTCCAATTACTAGCACTCTTCGAATGGCAGATAAAGAGTGGTATTTTTCTAGCAAGAGAATCAATTACGAGCTGAATTTGATTTTGCAGTTGTATCCGCTCATTGAATACATTCATGAGGAATGTGTAGTTCGAATTCCAAACTCACAACAAACTTTATCAACCAAGCCCCACAATTAATTAAATCTTCAGAAGATCACTGAATTAAATCTTTAGGAGATTCAAACAGCAGCCACAGGAAGCAGAGCCTTCTGGCGTCGGATTGAGAGATGAAGAGGGGAGGGGAAGGGAGGGACGAGAGGGGGAGGGGTGGGTTGAAAGGCGCGGCGGTGCCTTTCAAGTCAGGTCACCGGCTGCCGGCGCCCGGGGGCCGAAGCCGGCGCCAGCTCCGGGCTGTCATTCCACTCTCCGCCGCCCGCCGCGCTGGCCTCGGCGAACAGCGGCGCCTCTCATCCAGCTAGAGCGTTAGGCCCGCTTCACACGGCGCGGCCGCCGCGCGCTTCGTTCAAGGAGCATAGCTCTTCCGACGCAGCCACCGCCGGAGCCACCGCCGGAGTCACGGCCGCACCGCCGCCCGCCGTGGAAGGGGGTGGGGTCTGGAGGGGTAGGTTTCGCCGACCCTCCGGCGACGACGAACAAAGGGACCCGAGCAGGTAGAACGCCGCGACCGGCGGCACAGTGAGAAGGCTCCCATTTAAAGCTGTGTTCTGCTAGCGGTGGCGCGCGGCCCCTCGTGCGCTTCTGGTGGCCGAAGTTCGGCGTCTGCTGCCGCAGCAGCCGCCACCCGCTGCACGTGGGAAGGCCTCCATTCAAACCAATGCTCTGCTACACGGCCCGCTGCTGCGTGGCGCGCCACGCGCTGCACGTGGGAAGGGGCCCTTAGTTAGATCAGTCCCTTAAGGGAGAAATACCTCTGCCCCAACTCCCAGTTCAGAAAAAAAAGCGTTTTGAATTTCCAAGTCTTTTATTATAAGACTATATGACTGGTGGTTTAATAAGATTCAATCCAGCGCTTAACACGATAATTCAATTCTATACCGTTTCTAACTACTCCCATTTCAAGATCCCAGTGTATTTTACAAACGGGCAAAGGATATTTCACTGTTAAAATTTACTAGATTATCTTTTAGGAACATATCCACTAAAAGGGCTGAGAGAAGAATGTTCAGAATGTAATAACTATAGGGAATCACCCATTAAATCACTGAACAAAGAAATTTCATGAATAAACTTTCACAAATTTCAAATTACTAAACACGGAACGGGATACCACTCGCCAGTCCCTTCTCAAAATTACTACATTTTTCTAAAGGATGTCTCCGACTTTCGTAAACCAACCATCACCATCTCCGCAGGCGGAATGGAAACCTCGCAGAACATAAACTGTTGGTTCTGAAACGGAGCCAGAGCGCGGAGTAATTCACGGACGGCGAGCGCACGGGCCCCCTTCACTTCGGGAGCGACGGGGCGGGCTCGCACCCCGCCCGAACCCGCGCTTCCGCTTTAATACGGGCCACCGGAATCTCCGTTCCATAAACTTCGGCCAACTCCGCCCGTCTCTTCCTCCGGCTGCGGTCGCCCCAGCGCGGGGCGGGGAAGGCTCCGACCTCACGACGCGCCAAGAGGATCAACGTCCATGCGCGAGTTCGCACCGCAAACTTCGGCCGCAGAGGAATCCTACATCTTGGATAAGCTCGTTCGAAGTCAGGATAAAAGAAGAAGAAAAAGTGTTCGAAATTTTTTACACGTAGGAGGTAAAAAGGATGGGAAAAAAACAAGGAAAGTTCAAATAAGATTAGGTACTCGCTGCCAATAATGCATTTATTTCGCCAATGAAACCAAAAGTTTGAAAATCACTTATCAACAAAATACTTTTCTAGGAAAAATGCGAAATAATCAAATCACAAAATCATCGCACAGAAAAGAGGGAGAAGAGAGTGAGAGGAGGGAAAGAGATATATAAGAGAGAGAGAGAGAGAGAGAGAGAGAGAGAGAGAGAAAGAGAGAGTAGGCGAAAAGGGAAAAATATGAGGAAGAAAAAGTTATGTGCGAGGAGGACACTCAGGGAGAGAAGAGAAGATGAGAAGAGATATAAGAGACGAACTCAGGAAAGGAGTCAAAGTCCGTAAAAACCTTAACGGATACTAAGAAACTAGTAGGAATTTAACTTGAAGGAAACTTTGAGTTTACCTCGGGGCACCGTGGGGAATCACTTGGCACTCTGCAGGGCATCTGCCATCTAGCGTCACTTCCCTCAAATATTCCTGCACTTGCTGCGCCCTCTGTTGTCAGTAAGACTGTTAGATTTCAATTCCTTTATATCTTAGGTACCCTGTAGGCTCATTTTAAGCTGGGACATTTTAACTAACTACACGGAATTCGAACCTGTGACCCGTCGAGCCGAGGCACTAAGCTACCTAGGCCGGATTCAGTTTGAATTAATACTGACGACAATGAATAAATAAAATAGATAATAAAATCCTCGATCAATAATACAAATAGAAAACACGTTTGTTTGGCAACACTGGAAAGAGATGGCGAGAGAAAAACAAAAGAAAGAAAGAGATGGCGAGAGAGCCGCCTGAGGTCCTACGGAAGCAGAGTTCCGTCCATCGATGCCACATCCCACATCCTCCTCCTGAAGGAAGAACCCCGAATCGCCATCCTCCGATTTAATTTCTCGGACGCTACGCGCGTTCACATTCCTCTCGCAGGAGTTAATCGCGAGGCTCCCGAACGCCCTCCGTGGGTGGTCGCAGAACCTCCAATGAAGACATTCCTACAAGGTGCGTGAATAATCAATTCTCTTCCCTCCTGCTATAAAATAGTTTGCCCTCTTTTTCTGAAGGTAGACCAAAACGCATTTTTAACATACGCGTGAGAGCGAAGAAAATATAAGTGACACTAGTTACATTTGTAGAACAAAGGAGTAACGTCCAATCAGTACGAGTACACATAAAAAATAACAAAACGTATGATTTAAAAGACGTCTGTAACACTGCCAACAACTTCAAATAGAGCACACTTGTGAATAATGATTCTCTAGCATGTGCATCACTTACTTGAAATTAAAGAAAATTTAAAGTATGGGTTTGCCATTTTGACTTTTACATTATTATCGCCAGCATCATGCAAGAGATGAATGCAAATCTACTGCCGCAAGTTACACAACCGAGTTCACACTGAAAAACACAGCCTTTATTTTCTGCAAATCTGGAGAAAACGTTCATTTACACTGAGGCACATGAGAACTTACGAATCCAAGAATTTACTATCTATCCATTTATCTGAGGACCTTACGAAACATTAAGCAATAATATGGAGAATCTGGTTCTCCCGCGGCTACAACCGAACCTTACTCCAAATGGCATGAGGTTTACAGAGCGCGCATCCGTTGCGTAAAAAGGGAATATCGACGTGGGAATAAGCGGGCAAGGTACGTGGGATGGCGGAAAAGCGAGGCATTCGCACGGCCGATGTACACTCGCTTCGCTCTGCGAACTCGCAATAAGGAAGCAGCGATTGAAATGTTGCCGCCAGGTGAAGATGCATTTCCGCATCTTACGCAGCAGCAACTCGCAATTCGCGACAAGAGATGCCCAACAATCCTGAGCGGTCGGTCAACAAACGGTTCGAGTCGCAAAGGAACCGAAAAACAAAAATTTCGCGAGAAAAAATTACGATCGCATGATAAGCAATATATTCTTAACGAATAGTATTCTGAAAAATAGAACAATAACCACTTAAGACCGGTCTCTGAATGATTGGATACACAGCAAAAATGCCTGAAGCGGAGACAGAGGCACGTAACGAACGTAGTTATTTTTTTGATTATTTTCATAAACTGACGAGGTCTTCGTAACATACTAAATAAAGTTCCATTAAAGTCCATGGAGAATCGATATTCTAAAAAAATAATTCGAATATCGAGAATCCTCTTTTCAATGATCATGTTCTTGACTCAATCAACCAGTGGTATGGCATCCATGATCTGGGTCATAAATAATTAATTCGTAATTCCAATGCGCTTCAAACTTCAAAATCACTTTGTGAACCACAACTGCAATGACAGTAAATGCACTGTTGTAAACCTCGAAACGTGTTAATATTCGTACACTGGAAGCAGAGATTTAATGAATGTCATATTCACCGCAGACGCAAAACACCGGCAACACATTTGCATCAGAGACCCCGCACGCGGAAAATAATAAAAGCCAACACAAGCAACACCCTTAAGCTGACACCGTCCAGGCCCTCGCGGCCCGAAGTATCAAAACTCGCCGCAGCAGACAACTCGGAGGAAGCGAACGCGAAACGACGCCCGTGGAAATCTGTAATTAGCTGTCAGAGCCCGTCGAGTGGCTCGCGATTCGCGCGGCCTTGCGCCGGCAGGAGTCGTGCGGGGCCCGGGGCCGGGACAGGGCCAGACCGGGAACAAAGCCAGGAGCGCGGCGCGCGAAGGCGCGGCCAGCCAAACGCTACGGGACAGGAAACGCTCCAATTAAAACTTCTCCCGCGCGCCCGCGTCGCTGACGGCGGAGGTGATGGCGCTGGAGTGAGAGATGGCGGAGGCAAGGATGATATGGGATGTGGCGGATTAAGAGGAGGTGGAGGAGGCTGCTTAGGTGGTACACGCAGATGTAGAGTTAGAGATAAAGGAAGATATACAGAAACAGAGTCAGGGGTAGAGTTCAGATAACAATTACGAGGTTCAGACGTGGGCAGGAACAGTGAGCCGATGTTATCTTTTGTAAAGACGGTTAGTAGTGTTAGGTCTGGCGGAGTGACCATAAAAACCGGGGTAGAAGCGAAACGGGGATGGAGGACACAAACAACGGCGAGTGCAGGGATGGAGGCGGGGTAGTGATGATGAAGCAGTACGAGTACCATGGCTAATGAGAAAACCGTATGGTCACAGTCGCAGAGCGGAAGGGGACAGAGGAAGCCTCCAGCAAAGTCGTTCGCATAGGAATGGGAGGCGGCACTGCAAGGTAGAGTGTGTGTGTTTTTTATAAAACAGCTAAAGTAAAGGGATAAAACGTAAAACGTTTAGAATACGTTGTGTAACGTGTGGTGATACAAAAAATGCCATGTTTTAAGGAAGATGAATTACGTTAACTTAGCAAAAAGTTCGCCAATTCCGATACAGCCAATTTGACTAGCTTCGCTCGCACATTTACGTGTCCACGGCGAGGCTCCGGCCTTCAGCCTCCACGATTAAGATCATCCAACACAAAACTTCCAACGAACTTTACACTATATACTACATATCCGGCTTATCTTAAATCGGTGCTCTTGCGTAATTGTTACTGAAGTATTTCTACTTAATTAAACACGCGCATTCCACACTAATTGCGTGTCTCCGAACGCTCAGCTTCAGCCGTTTGTCAAAAAACTCGCGGGCAAGTAGTGCGGTGACAGCGGCAGAAACGAGATAGCGGTATGGATTGTGGCAGAGGTAGATGGCAGCAAAGCAGCTAGCGTGGGAGACGTCGCCGGTGCAGCCAGCACAGCGGAGCGGGAGAAGCGAGACAGGAGCGGAGGAAGCCGGCACCCTGCCTGCATGGGAGGTGGACCCGTTGTGACTTGCGCGGGAGGTGCGGGCGCGGGGGCGGGGTGGAGATGGAGTAGGGGGCGGGGCGGGGCGGGAGAGGTGTAGAGGCGGAGCGGGTGTGTGTGCGAGGAGCGAGACAGGGCCGGGGAACCGCTGGGACTGGCTCGGGCACTGAGCGGTGAGTCGGCATGCGGGGGCGTAGGCGGGGCGTGAGGAAGGGGTGCATTGGCGGGGGCGGGGCCGAAGGGTGCGGGAAGGAGGGGTGAAGGAGCGGGGGCGGGGTGGAGGCAGAGCGGGTGTGTGTGCGAGGAGCGAGACAGGGCCGGGGAACCGCTGGGACTGGCTCGGGCGCTGAGCGGTGAGTCGGCATGCGGGGGCGTAGGCGGGGCGTGAGGAAGGGGTGCATGGGCGGGGGCGGGAAGGAGGGGTGAAGGAACGGGGGCGGGGTGGAGGCAGAGCGGGAGTGTGCGCGAGTGGCGAGCCAGGGGTGGAGCCGGACGCCGGGGAGGCAGAGGCGTGGGCGAGCGAGTCCTTGTCACCGTGGCCTCGTCGCAACCAACTTTTTAATTCCGTAGGTCCCGAGGGCAGTCGCAATTAGAGGCCCGCGCCCAGCGAGACGGCTTCGATCGCGTTAATCACAAGTCGCTGGCAGGTCGCGATTAACGAGCCCAACTTCCACGCGCGCCCGCGGCTCCGGGGACCAAAGGCAACGTGAATAAAAGACGGCCTGCCGATTTGTGGCCGCTACGCCGTATGGTTCAAGCAGGAGAACGGAGGGCTATGTCAGCAAACTTCCGCGATAACTGTAATTCAAGTGACAGAACGAATTGCAGAGGTCGCCAAAGTAATGAAAGTTAAACGAACGTTTAATGTTACTTCCAAAAGTCCCAAAAAATTAAGGAATTCCAGTACAGACTTTTGTTGGCGTTACTTTCTTTCTGAATTGAACAATGGTCGTAAATAATCTATTAGTCATTTTGTAACAACGTCTCCTGATGCTGGTTAAATTAGACTTGCCTGGATTCTCTTTGTGAACTGATGTTGGGAACAAGCGGTATTTGCAAATCTTTGCTCCAAAAATAATGAGATCATGGTTACAAAAAGGATGTATGAAAATTCAGAACAGTGGAGTATGTCTGCAAATAATTTCTTTACTTTTATAATACACTTTGACACACAATGACAGTGCAAAAAAAAACAGAGGCGAGGGTGGTGACCGAACTTTCCATTACACAATGATATAGGCGGTGCTCAGACAGATCCGGGCAATCGAAAGCCACAACCAAATTGATCACGGCAGTTGCATCTACACGCACCGGATTCAAATCAGTGAAAGGGAGATATTTCGTAAATAGAACGGATTGATTTAATCGAAGGCCGTTCAATCTCGCCAATCGGAAAGAGTTCAAGAAGAGATAAATACAAAAAAGCTACCTTACTAAAAATGAAGGGCTTAAATTCCAAATTTCAAACCGATGAACCTATTTATATTGTGCGAAAATGAGAGAAGATCTCAGAACATTTGATTATGGAATCATTACAACAACAAAACAACAGCATATATAACTGAAGAATCCTTATAATTAGAGCAATTGGTCAAAACGTTAAAAAATACTCATATTATAAGAGTAAATATGCCAAGTAGTTCTAAATTCTCAAAGCCGAGAATTCCACAAGATCATATGCGTTGCTGCATAATGCTTTTCTGACCTCTTAATACAGTTAAAACATTAGATTCGCGAAAATTGAACATTTATACAACGTGGAAGACGACCGCACCCATACAAAACCGCTGGGCCAAGTAATCAGAGACCCACATCAGAAGGACACAGCACTCCGACGAGGGTAGGGCCAACTCGAACTCGATCTTTCGATTTTGCAGAGGCGAGAACGATCGCTCGAAATGGAAGTGGTTTACCGCAACCGCCAACGAGTTCTCGGAATAACGAATAATCTCTCTCCTTACTGGGTCAACGTGGACCGCCAGGCGGCAAATCCCATTAGCGGTCTATTTGCAGCTCGGCTCCAAAGGACCGGTCTGGCCTCCCCCTCACCCAACACTTAACTTTTCGTTGTACTTCCCCACTCCGTTAATCCGCCTCGAATGGACCTAACCTACTTAGAGAAGTTTCGGATCGACGTTAAAAGATAAAGGAACGCGGGGTTTAAAATGATGGGAGTAAAAAAAAAAGTTAAATCCCTAATTGGATTACAACTCTGTAGGTCAAGAAAGATCGAATCATCAGTGAACATCTTATATACTGAATGCTGTGTTTTCTTTTTACCCACCTAACGTTTTTTTCTTTTGTATTTTTTTCTTATTTTGTTTCTTTAGTTTCATTCATTTTCACCACTGAATATCGCTAGCATTACAACTCTCAAGTCGTTGTCGACTTTCTGCATCAACAGACATTTCCTGTCTAGCTTAACTGATATAAGTCTCAAGAGTGAAGATCAATAATAATTAATTTAAAATTATTTCAATTAGGGCGCTTTAAACTTTAAATACCCAACATTACTTCAGAATAAAGTATATGCGATTGTTAATCTGCGAAGTCTAGAAACAAAACCATCACAATTTTTTTGTGTAGGGATTGTGTGATATTCTGTCTCCATTAACACAATAACCTATTAAAATTAATATTATTATTATTATTATTATTAATGATGATGATGAATAATGCCGACCAGATGGCCGAGATTGTTCAGGCAGTAGTGCCGTAGCGGTCTCAGACCAGAAGATCGCGGGTTAGAGTCCCGTCTCGGGCATGGGTGTATTTGTGTTTGTCTATATGTGTGTACCGTTCTGTCACCCCTCATAATCATAATTGAATCTTCCATTTCACCATGACTAAAAAGCCAGGGGAGTAACACCCCCCCCCGCCTCGTGAACACTCTCAGGTAAAAAATATGACCGGGCCTTTGTGGATATAACTGCACGTTCGCGTGGCCTATTGAAAGGCCAATTCGAGACAAATAATAATAATAATAATAATAATAATAATAATAATAATAATAATAATAATGAAAATAAGGGTATGTTTCACACATGAGACATACAAAATTTAATCGCTAGAGCCTTATGAAGAGGGTAGGGGATTGATTTCAAGTGGACCAATTTAGAGAAAAAAGCCACCTCTAAGAAAGAAAAAAGACCTCAAACGGATGTTAAACGAAAATGAACTTAGAATTAAAAACATAAAGTACACTCAGACACTTGGGAAAGGGCAATAACTTTTCTACAAACATATGTATAAAATACTTATCCCTCCTAAAAGTTCTGAGAACAAATTTCAATGAACAGTTTTCAACGTAATAACGTAATTCTACTAGAAACAATTAACTCTCTACAGCACAGAGAAAAAAAGAAAAGAAAAGAAAGAAAGAAAGCCGCCCGCCGACCACCGGCGTCGGCAGGAAAGTTGCCGGGTCCGCCAAATGCCAGGCCCTCTCATCCCGCCATTACGGAGCGATTAAGGCTTGCAACAGTCGCGGGGGCTGCAAGGATGACGTCGGGGGGCGGCGCCTTAACGGCACTTCATTCAGTTCCGCGGCACGTGCCTTTCACTTCTCCCCGGGCAGCGGCGGACACGTGCGGATACACATCGCGCCATGACGTCACGACACGTGTGACGTCACACGTGACATCACCGCCGCAACCGGCGAGTCGCGCAGGGCAATGTTCGCGAGAGCAGACACAACGCAATTTTTTTTTTAAAAGTGCACACGACCGCAGGGCGGCGGTGAGTCACGCTTTGCGTTTGGCCGTGACTTCTGGCGGCGCTGGCTTGCATCGGGGGGAGGCTCGGCGAGAAGATGGACACGTGCGAAAACCAGTGACACACTAAAGAGAGTGATGCGGCTTCGTAAACAAATCTAAGAATGCTGATTCGGAAGTCCGTGATGGAACTCCAAGCAACTATCCTCTACAACGTCACATCCATGATGGTCTCTTCCATTAAAGGCCACGATTAAGCTCTATAGAAAGTCCGTTCGTTTACCAAAAGTAATTTTCAAATCTATTTGAATCACCATTGTTCATTCATTTTACTGTTCCTAGAAACATACTACTGATCTTAATTTTCTAGTAATAAAACTGAATAATTGACCGAATAATTATTCAATAAATCAAGTGTATGTCTTTCACAATGACTATTTCTTTTGAATTCTGAAAAACTCAATAAAACAATGTTGATTGATATATCACCAGTTGATTGATAGATTATTCCGAAAACGTCAACTGCTGTGGGCATTTTTGTAGTGAATGTTCTTCATGCCATATACCATAGCTAGTATCGAAAATCTGCCACCGACTCAACTCTAACACTAGGACCACCCGGTCAGATCCTCTGCGGAGGCTGCGGCTCTGAGCTAAACTTTGAGCCTTTTATTCACCCGTGAAGATCAGATTCTTTCACTCACACTATCCCCTCGCATGGGTAACATTTTTCAGTCTAAAAATAAAAGTTCGTTATACTCTATTGTACCAAAATTACTATTTTAAATGCATACGCGTACTGTATCGTTACTTTCACAGTAACCTTTTGCCTTTTTTTAACGAAAACTTAGAAAACCGATTCCAATATCAGTAAAATCTTACAGGAATAATTAAAGATACAGTTATAAAGATAGCAATCCCTAAGAAATGGCTTTCAACTGTTAAGAGGCATAAAGAATATCTCGAAAAAGAAAGGAATAATTAGAATCCAAAGGCGAACAAACAAAAGAACTTGTAAGTCGTGACAGCACACTACAAGCACGCTTTTAGCAGATGCATGAAGCATGTTGTTTCATAGCGGGCGAAGTGAAAGCTGAAACTATCGATAGATTTGCGCGGCCAATTTTTAAGAGACAATAATCTCACAATCACGTCATCAGGTCACGGACTCTACTCTCCATCTTAACGGGGCTAGTCTGAATAAATCTACCGGCATGCTTAATACAATCCCACAATCACCAATCTTTCAGTACAATGAAATACACCCATAACTGTTATTACACGTAAATACAAGAAAATTGAGTAAATATTAAAGCCCTGTACTCAAAATACTCCCAAACGATTTATATTATTTAAAAGTTCACTTGCGATTATAATATCAGCATTCACTGTCCCTACTTTATACTGTTATTTTTCCATAATTCAAGTTGCAATCACTTAAAAATAGGAGGTATAACGTCTGGAAACTACTACGAAAGGTATTCCAATGGCAAGGCACCAGGAGCCCCTGCCAGAAGACCTTGAGATACACCGCTCTACAGCCCTGCCGAATGAGTTGCCTAATTTCAGGGGCTTCCCGCGGATCGGAAGTGTCGATGGTGGAAAACTGAATGAATTAAAAGAGCAAATTACTTCTGGTATTACTGAGATCACATTTACAAACATTCAAAGATAATCTGTCAAAAAAACAGAAAATATTTTTCTTCTACTATCAGTAATTGTTTATTTTCTTTGTTCGCAATGCAAATGTACAGAAAACAAAATAATTCGATTTAATGGTTTAACATTTCGGTCGTTAAAAATCAACGCCCCAAATACCCACCGTAAAATAGCAAAATCAGCCATGAACAAAGAATTACCACACAAATAATAATAATAATAATAATAATAATAATAATAATAATAATAATAATAATAATAATAATAATAATAACACAACTCATTCGTAAAAATAATTTTTAAAATGTAACATGTTTTTTTTCTCAATATATTCGTGCCAAAGGACCATTTCCCTCTTCCATAACACCCGCATTAAAAGATGCCGCTTTTTCGGAACCGCCCGATAAGAGAGCAGCCGGTCTATCGGGTGACTGATGCAATTACTCCGGAATCCTCCAGTAATTGAGCGAAATTCCCTTAATGAATTGGCGTAACGCCGACTCGTTCCGCCGCTTTCCGCGCCAGGGGCCAACCACACCTCCCACCGCCCCCGCCGCGACGGCCATTTAAATAACCGGCCTTCGCTCGCCGCCCCCGCGCTGCGCCCTGCCCGCGTTGTTTGTTTTTTTCTTCTTTTTTTCCGCGACGCGATTAATTACCCTGCTCGACGCCAGATCTCGCGCAGCTGCATGCCAGATCGTGGACAAGGAGTCCCCACAGAGCTTGCAACGAGGTGAACTGATCAGAAAAAAGGAAAGGAAAAAAATAGGGGAAAAAAGGAGATACAGAAATCAATAAAGATGTTAAATCGCTCGAACAGATTTTTAACGCAACGATCTGCGTATGTCAAATATCGAAAGAAATATTTCATTTCATTTAGAACCGGTGTCAAGCTCCTCGTGCCTGCTGCTGCTGCTGAGCATAATAATGGGATCAGATACCAACGTATCTTAATCAAACATTCAACTAATATCCCCGAAACATTTTTCGTCTCAAATTTGCATGCCGCTCTTGCACAGCGTTCCGTACACGCGCTATCTTTCCAGCACAGAGATAAATTACCCTGTTCCACGTCCCGCGCAACTGCACACGAAACAGTGGAGAAGCTGTCGCCGAGAAGCTTACAAAGGATACATGTGGACTAATTAAAAAACACACACACACACGCACAAACATCAGTACCCCTCTTTATTCTATCCTTTTGCTGGAAAATAGTTCTTACGCCTACTTTTAAATGAAATGTTTCATCTCTTTTTATTGACGATCTTAATTTAATCGTTCATTTTACTGATGAAGTTTAAGTTAGTTGAGGTTATTATCTATGGACATGTATTGTAATATTGAAAAATGATTTGCGAAACTGCATTATTTTGCACTAAATAGAACTAGTTTAAACACAGAGTGTGAAATATCGGCAAACGCTAACTAGTTTTAGGTAATTTCTTGCTGAAATATTCTCATCTCACAGAATACTTAAATAAAGAAGAGATGGAAAATGAATTAAAATTACATTGGAAGAGGTAGTATCCTTGCGTAATTAAAGACACTCTTTATAAAGTTTTTCTTCAAAATCTCTTCATTTGCAAGAAATGAACAATGAATTGTCGAGATTTTCCTTGAACATTTTCAAGAAGTAAATTTCATTGAAAGTTTGTAATTTTGCTTCCTGTTTTAAAACTGTATTTAATACAAATCATTCAAAACATGACTTATTTCTTAGCATTTAAATACTATTCATTCAAAAGGAAAGAATTATACTGACATATTAAACCAAACATTGACTATTATTTATTGTCATCAAGATATTATAAACAGCTCACGAGGATACAAGAAATATATTATATATATATATATATATATATATATATATATATATATATATATATATATATATTTCAATTCACATTATATTAGACAATGTCAACGAGCAATGCATTAATGTATTTATTCACAATGCATTCGAAAAGGCTTTGGTTTTTCTAAGCACGGATCCAATCGATCCTTGCATTCGCGGAGGTCGTGGAGAAATCGGAGTACATGATGCGCCGGTCAGGGCGGGCAGAGGGAGACTAAGGTGAACCGGGAGGTTCGGGGAAGCGCAATGGCATGACGAAGGCGTGACGTGGCAGCGTGGTGGAATGTAGGCAGGCCAGGGAGGGGCGTGGCGGGTGAGAAGGGGCGGGAGGGAGCGGGGTGGGTCGAGGAGGGGCGGAACGGGGCGCAGTGGGGCTGAGGTGCGAGGCGAGGCGGGGCGGAGCGGAGCGGGGTAGAGCGAGGAGGGGCGAGGCGGGATGGAGTGTGGTGGGGTGAGGAGGGGCTGGGAGTAGTGGGGTGGGGTGGGGCGGGGCGGGACGGGCGGAGCGGGTCCCAGTGTCGACATGGGTCTGTGGAGATTCACGGACAAGGCGCACTCTACCGGCCACGCAGCGAGTGCAGGGCGGAGCACGCTCCACAGGCTGATGGGTGCGCCCTCGCCGGACACGCGCGCGCTCTAGCGGCGGAGAAATGCGAATCCTGAGCCGCCGGCGCCGCTGCCGTCTCGGTGATTTACGAGCGCTGTCTGCGATTTTAATTAGCGTTCTATTGGCAGCGGTCCCCATAAAACCTTCTTAGAGAGCCGCTCAATGAAGGCTGCCTCAAAGGTCGTCCGCAATCTTATTTACCTTTCAGCAACTAGGCTTCGGACGATGAATTCTGAAATTTGAAACTAGTATTCCCTAGACCCAAGGATAATTTTGATTGCGGTATAAAATGAATATTCAAATAAAACACGCATAAAAGTGAATTGAGCAAAACTTGAAATCTATTTTTTAACTTCAATTAAATTTTTGAACTCATGGAGGAGATTTACCTAGTAAATGTTTCTTTTCTGCAGAAAATAATAATAATAAATAATAATAATAATATGTATGGTTGTATGTAGTTTGACCAATGCATATTGTAATTACACTACTCTTCAAATTCCTTTAGCTTACTACAATGGCGCATTAACCACTCAGCATCGAAATCCAGCACGGGGTGCAGAGAAAGGTCTGAAAACTTCGTATTCTATAAAAACGTATTCAAAACATACTGGGTCTTAATTCCAGAAATAAAATTTCCCCAACTTCTCCCGGTTTTCTAGTACGATTTATTTTATTTATTTATTTATTTATTTATTTATTTATTTATTTATTTATTTATTTATTTATTTATTTATTTATTTATATATTTATTTATTTTTCTCCCCCCGATAAGATGTGCAAGTTCACACTACTTAACGAAAATCTTAAAACTACTCTGATTCTAATTGGTCAACTCTCTGAATTTACAAAGTGGAAATTAACAATTATTTCTCACTCAATAAAAACTGAGCAAAAAGTGTTTGTTGCTGTAATGCTGTTTTAATGTTCTTAAGGAATAACACTCTCAAAATTTTCCCTGTATACGTTGCGATTCCCTGTGAATGTGAATGATGTGTAATGTAGTGGGTGTGGGGGCACGCATAAGCTAATTTGAATTCAAACAAACTGTTCTTGACAGAGTAGCACGATTGCGAAAGACATGAACATCTGAAATCTCCTTCAACCCAACAGAACCCTCATGTCGTTTTATCACTAGTTTTTTCTTCTTCTTTTCTTGGGAACGCAAGTCGATTACTGCAAGCAGGCGAGTCCTCCGTCGCGTCGTGTGTGGCATGGGCGCAAGGCCCTCCGCCCGCAACGCCGTCGCCGGTGCTGCCCTCTTGCGACAGCCCCGGCAACATGAGCCGCCTTCGGTCGCCGCTCCGGGCAGCGCTTATCGCACAAACGGGGCGCGCGACAGCCACGGATGAGGATGAATGGGTCGGGGGCGGGGGAGGGGGAGGGGGGAGGGGACGACCCGCGCGGTGAGCGGCAGCGGACACACGGGCGGGAAAGGAAGGCAAGATGGAGGTGGATGCGCCGAAAGAAATGGAGGAGGAGGAGGGAAATGAGAGAGGAGGCCTGATGGTAGCGGGGTGGAAGCGGAGGCGAGAAGGCGGAACGGGGGTGGAACTGCAACGGCAGAAGGGGGGCGCAGGGCAGATTAGAGAGGAGCAGTCGCAGGGAGAGGAAGAGGAGGATAGAAGGGGGCGTGGGCAGAGAGGGGGAGGCGAGGTATTGGCGAGGAGAAGTGGCGCGGTGGTGAGATGGTAGCGGGAAGAATTATAGAGGCGGGACGAGTTGGCGGCGTGGAGAAGTAGTGGTAAGGCGAAATAGTGGCGGGAGCAAGAAGGTATTGAGAAGTAGTGGCGGGACGAGCTGGTGACGGGGAGTAGTCGCGTGGAGAAGTAGTGGTGAGAGGAGATAGTGGTGAGGCGAAGTAGTGGTGGGGAGGGATAAACGCGGGAAGGGACATTAGCGGTGACGCCTCATGGCGATGGGCGACGAAACGCGAAGGTGCAGTGGCGGGGACTGTAGAGGCGGATAGGGATGATGGGGGAGAGGCAGAGCCGGGGAGAAGAAGAGGCGTGGTCGCTCAGGGGAGAGGTAGGACAAGTGGACGTAGGCGCTGTGACGTGGGACAGCGGCGACGGCGGCGGGCGTGGACAAGGCGCGCTCTGTCGGCCGCGGACAGAGCCACTCGTCTGCGCACGCGGGACATTTTTCTACGCGTACGCCAGCGGGGAAGGGAGGGCGGGGCTCGGCGGGGTCGGAAGGGCGGGGCTGGGCAGGGAAGGGAGGGGTAGGGAGGGCGAGGCTGGGCGGGGCAGGGCTGGGAGGGTAGGGTTGGGCAGGGAGGGGCGGGGAGGGACGGGACTGGGCGGGGAGGGGCGGGGCAGGTCGGGGCGGGACGGGGCGGGGCGGAGCGGGACGGGGCGGGGACGGGAGGGCGGGGCATGGCAAGGAGGGTAGGGTTGGGCAGGGAGGGGCGGGGCGGGGCGGAGTGGAGCGGGGAGGGGCGGAGTGGAGCGGGGAGGGGCGGGGTAGGTAGGGCGGGGCGGAGCGGGGAGGGGCGGGGTAGGTAGGGCGGGGCGGAGCGGGACGGGGCGGGACGGGGCGGGACGGGGCGGGACAGGGCGTGACGGGACGGGGCGGAGCGGGACGGGGCGGAGCGGAGCGGGACGGGGCGGAGCGGAGCGGGGCGGGGCGGGGCAGGGCGGGGCGGGGCGGGGCGCCGCTCCATTTGAAAAGCGAGACCGGCCGGCTGCGGTTACAGTGCTGATGGGGCGCGTCGCGGGTGTTGCTGCGTCGGCTGCGACCGCTCTTTAAGATAGCCGTCGCCCTGGAATCTGTCTTGGATGTAAATGGGCGAGCTTAAACCCAGCATGCCGCCCAGGCACTCTCTTGCTTCGTTTTAGTTCCCATTTACATAAAGTTAAAATCGGGTTTCAATTCAATTTCTACGAATACATGTAGGTGCGTTTCCCAGTCTCTGACGCCGTTGGTGTCAAGATGACTATTCCAGCAAATATTCTACTGCAAGAGAGCCTTTTTTAGGACTTAAAAAATACGTCATAGTGTGTTCCTCGGTTAATGAACAAATATTTCCTAGGGCATTTCGCTGAAAAATGTTTCGTTTCTGTACAGCTGTTTCTCAACGTTTCCTCTATATCTTAACAACCAGGAGATTCATATTGTGTTCGTATTGAGTCGAAACTCTGAAAATAGTTATGTGTACGTCGAAGAAATAATTTTTTTTATGTAAAGAAAGAAAAACAAATGAATTGCGGAATCGAGGTGCAAAATTACGACAGTCCTGGGCCGCTGTGGGTCCTGCGATCGGATACAATTTTAAGTCGTCGGAATTCCAACGCACTCGTGTTTACAAAAAACAGAAATGCAGAGACGGCTGCGACAGGGAGTCGCTAGAAACACTGCCCCCGGACTATTGAATTGTTTTCCCTTGCACTCTTTAAAACAAGGTATGAACGGAACACTAGCCATTCTGTAACCGTTGTCCTCGTTTCGGAGACATCCGTGGAATTCATCATTCCACTGCGGTTTCACTGGCTAGGGGAGCTAGCTTGGCGCGGTCAACTTGTTCTGAGGCTTGCAAACAAAGAAATGGGCACCTATAAGGGCTCGAATCGCAACACGGGTATTGCTAACGGCATCTCGTGAGGGGCGCAAATCAGCTGAGATGAAGCATTCAGCGCTCTTTGTTGATCGATTGATGAACTTACATTATTTCTTACACGTAAGTTCGCTAGTACATAGTATTCCGCACAGGTGGCGGGCCAATCACCGTTAAAAAATATTTGACTATGTACATTTCACTTGTTTTGTGATTTGTTTCATAAAACTTTTGTTGAATGCACGTATCATAAAACTCGATTTGGAAAAATCTGACCATGCGAAACAATTATGACTTTGGAGGCCCTACTTGATCTTTTCCCATAGAGCAGCCAATGTATTAATCACCTCCGGAATCTACAACAGTTCTTCGAATGTTAGAAACGCGCGTTAAGATTCAGTGATGTTATACAGACGACAAAATCAAAAAATTGCCGAAAACAAACTCACACTCTGCAGGTATGAACCCTTCTGAGTGGAAACTAGTAAATGAATTATTTTTTGCTCATGTTATAACTCATTAGTGTGTTTTTTCTCACCTAAAATGACTCACCCTGTGGTACGCTTCCTCTAAAACCAGCAAGCATCTTGTCTTACGCGTAAGCAAAAGATGAAAATGCAAATATCTGTAGTCCACATTCAAAATTCCGAAATAAAATATTCTCAATAAAAAAATCATAAATAGCTACGTCAAAACATCTACTAATTTCTTTCAAGAATTACATAATCAGACTACGAATAATTACATGCACCCGTTAAATATTAATCAACACTCAGGTTTTCAATTTGATTATAAGACTCATGGTAAACAACTGTTGAATAACTACATCCCTAGTTCAAAATATAGCCATGCCATTTTTCTTTATCCCCAATTTTCGGACTACAAAATTCATAAGTCCGGCGACGCCTACCACAAAGAGCACTATACTAAATAAAGAGATGAGGCAGGAACTCACCAGGTGTTCTTGACAACTAACTGTTGAATAACTACATCCCTTGTTTCAAAATATTGTCCTGCCTGCGTTTTTTATCCCCAATTTTCGTAGTACAAAATTCCAAAGTCTGGTGTCGCCCACCACCAAAAGTCAACTAAAGAAAAACTCACCAGGTGTTCGCCAGAGAGCACCTCCAGCAGCGAGATGAGGTTGTGGCCGTCGCGCAGGTCCTCGAAGAGATCCCCGACATGGCGGCTGGCCTGCGACAGAGAACATCTGATAAGCAATCTGGACGGACGCACACACACACAGCGGCTCAGCGAAGCACAAGCGGCATGGCAGCGCATCGCACTCAGGCTACGACTCACTCCACACACTTGCACGCGCGAGTTTTACAGTAAATACATCGAGAGAGTTACGCATTTCATACAGCAAATGGTGTTTTCTGTTGAAGCATGTGCTTTTGTATATATATATATATATATATATATATATATATATATATATATATATATATATATATATATATATATAAAAAAGAAGAAAAAAGAAGAGAAACCATATTTACTTCTTAAAGGTACCGAATAAAAGAAACTCCATGCAAACTCGGTACCCATCAAAAATACTAATCTTACTGAATTAACTAATATGAACTAATTAAAATACTAAATATCATATTACTCGTTGATGAAAAATTAGGTTGGTGATGTACATATCATTAAGAATAACATATTGTTAGTCATAAATTGTTTTGTAATTCCAACTAGTTTAGATACACGACAATATTCGCGTAAGAATGTATTATATGAACATATATACAATATTTGTGTATGATATTACAGAAAATATGCAGCGAGTGTTGCATTTATATGGACATGAGAAAAGCATTTCAGGTGTAGTTTACAAGACAAAGTACACAGGACATTAATTAATTCCTCGCATTGTAAAAAAAAAAATATTTGTCTTCCAGCTTCGTTTTACGTTGAACAAGAAAAAACAAAGAAAAAGAAAATAAAGAAACGAAAACCAATGTTGTGAAAGCATTTTGCCAAACCCATGCAACGTTTCCACGGTCTTCCAATAAAATTAACCCCAAGTTCTGTCATTGTACATTTATTGCACATGTCCAATTAAGAAGAATCCAGCGAAAGGTATTGAAGGCGAAGAAAAAAAAAGCGGCTGAGGAACAAATTAATTAGCAACGTAGTTGATTTAAATAGTTAGCAAAACAAAGACAAAAAATGCCAATGTGTTCATTCCGCTTTGAAGGCACACGTTAACAAATGCAAGCGAATGCGCAACATTAAATTAAACCACGACAGGCTGCTCAGCGCCTTCGGATCAAATCCAAGAAAGCGAATAAAAAAAAAAAAAAAAAAAAAAAAAAAAGCATTGCGGTCTCCGTGTGTGTCAATTAGGGTGCGGTGAATGAATACTAATGGGAGCGCAGCCTCCAGCCGTGGGCCAAGGAAGGATGCATCACAGAGCAGAGGCGCATCCCGGGCGACAGGTGAAGTGCATGATGTCAGCGCAGTGCGAAAGGGCAGCTTCCCACGGGAGGCTCTCCCGAAGGTGGAGACTAGTGGTGGAGGAGGAGGGAAGGGAGGAGGTGGGGGTGGAGGAGGAGGAGGAGAAGGAGGGGGTGGAGGAGGAGGAGGAGGAGGAGGGAAGGGAGGTGTTGGTGGTGGAAGAGGTGGTGGTGGAAGAAGTGGTGGCGGAAGAAGAGGAGGTGTCGTCGTCGTCGTCAGCGGTGGTAGTGGAGGTTGTAGTGGTAGTGATGGTGGCGACAGCTGCTGAAGCGAGCGCGGCAAAGGTGGGAGGCGGCGCTGCTGGTGGTGGCGGTGGAAGCAGCAGCGGAAAGAGCGCAAGGGGGTGGCGACGGCGGTATTGCTCGTTTTGTTGGTGGTGATGGCGAAGGCGAAAGCGTCGTTGTGGTGGTGGTAGAAGAGGTTGGGGTGGCGTAGGTGTCGGTGGCGGAAGGGGTGGTAGTGACGATGGCGATGATGGGGACGGTGACGTTGGCGGGGGCCTGGAGTAGCCTTCTGTGTTATTCATGAGCACATTGAGATCTGCGAGGAGGAAAAGAATGTGGAGGCGAGGAGCAGCGTGGGCGCGCTGAGCCGAGGGTATGGAAGACTTGTTCCATTCCACACTTCCACCGTTCGGCAGGGTGCGAAGAGGGTACCAGGTGAGAGTGAGAGTTTGGAAGACTAAGCAATAGAGATGGAGAGAGTGTATGCCTTTGAAAAAGTGTGAGTAAGAGATTAGGCATGAGTGAGAATGAGATACTGAGATTACAAAAGTGACAGATTGAGAGAGAGAAAATGAGATTGCGAGCGTGAGTGAAGTAGAGACTGAGTGATAGGTAGAAAATGAGGCAGTGAGACAGTCAGAAAGTGAACGATATAGAGAGACAATAAGGGAATGGTACGGTCAGTCAAAAAAGAAAGGGATGGAAAGACAGTACGCCATCCAAAATGTTTCGTCTCCGATAGTGAAGGTTAACTTCACGACGTCAATTTTGAACGCACAAATTTCTTTCCTCCACAAATAAGTCTATTTTCGGCCCCTTGAAATATAAATTTAAACTGAAAAGGTTTGCTTTGCACAATTCTACTCTTCGGACATTTCCATAGTTATATTTCAGAAGGTCAAGTAAAATATTAAAACCTCAATTGAAATGCACATCCGAACTACGTCACCAAATTCTATACTTGCATATTATTCTCCAACGAAGCCTGAGTATACCTGGAATCAGAACATTCGTATTCATGCATCGTCCGCTACAGAACACCCCGGCCAAGGCAAGCAATTTCCTCAAGAAACATACAGGGCGCTGTCACAAACCGAATTAAAATACAAAAAGACGAGGTTCCCCGTCATTTGCGCCAATGAAGCAAGGCGGCTGGCATGGTCCAGCAATCGGAGCGGGGACCCAGGGGCGGAGAGCGAGGGGCGGGGAGCGAGGGTTGGAGAGCGTGGGGTGGGGAGTGAGAGTCGGGAAACGAGGGGCCGAAAGCGGAGGGTGAGAGGCACGGGGCGGAGGGGCGAGAGGTGGGGAGCGTGGGGAGAGAGGCGGGAAGCGAGGAGCGGGGGCGGGGAGCGAGGGGCGTGGGGCGAGGGGCGGGGAACGCCTGGCTTCGAGTGCCAGCACGCGCCGTCGCATCGCACCCGCGGAGGCCGCCGCGTTGTGGCCGGTGCAGCGGCGCGCCGGGGACTGCATTTGCATAACAAGAAGCGCATTCCGGCGGCACGGACGCCAAGGCCGACGCAGATGGCGCCCGCGACGGCGGCGGCGAGGGAAGGTGGGGCGGCACGGGCGATGGAACGGGACGGTCGGCGGGGACGAGGGCTATGAAGCGGTGATGTGCAGAGCGGGCGGGGCATCGAGGGCAGGAAACTGAAGGATGGTGGAATGGGGAGAAGGAGAAAAAGAGGGTCGGCGGCGAGCAGGTGGAGAGAGAGGGCGGAGAGGTTCAGTGGTTGCGGAACAGAAGGGGTCGGGAGTGGTAGGGGCACGGGAAATTAGAGGGACAGCAGGGAAGGATTGCGTTGGCAACAGGAGGGCTGACAGGAAAGGGGGGACAATGCGACAGAGGTGGTGGAAACGGTAAGATCGACAGAGAGCGGTGAGTGAAGTCTGCTGAAGAACGACAAAGAAGAGAGTTCCAGATCACGGTACAGATTAACAGAATGCCGGTGAAGGTTTGAAGTGAAAACGATCTATATTATAATGCAAAAGAATGGTAGTGCATTGTGGAAAAAATCTCACGAAAAGAACATAGTACTATCATTCCGGAGAGCTACCAAATAAAGACAGCATTAATAGTCAAATTTGTCAAAAATAAATAATTGGGCTAAGTGGGGACAAAAGAATTGATTCAAAAAATACCAGAAGATCAATAAAATGGTTTAGTACACAACAGATGTACGATTCAAAATCAAAAGAACATGTTGACGATATTTTTCTATGAGAAGGAAAAATGAGAGAAGGTTGAAGTGAGACGTAATACAATATGAAAGAGTTGTCGAAACAAATACTACAGAATTGCAAACATAGCAGAGTCGAATCCTTAAACTATTATTTAAATATTCGGACAAGAAACATAAGTTTCCATTACCCCTGACAACTTCCAACAAACCTCTTCCCAATATGGCGGTTATTTTTAACGGTCTAATCGTTAAATATGTTTGACATAAAAACAACGTACGGATCTAATAAGATTAAAATATTTATCTAGGTTTCAGTCATATTACATTAAAATTTGGAAAAACAGATGAAACCCATCATATTTAAATTCAAACAAATAATGTGCTGAAGACCCGCAAACTACAATGTCTGTTCCCCCTCTCGCCATCCCACCCGCATTACGAGCCTGTAATTTAAGCCCCTCGATTCGCAAGGATAAGCACGGAGAGATCGCCCGAGGTTGCCAAAACGAGAAGGCACAAAGCGGTGACTCTGGATGCGGGTGGCGGAGGGGAGTCCAGATCTTCTCTCAGACGCCACCGGAGAGGGAGGGGAGGGGAGGGGAGGGGTAACGGGGACACGAGATAGCAGACAGAGATAGCAAGCCGAAGCACGCAGCGAAAAAGACCTTTCCTCAGAGGTTTATTTTTTTGTACCGAAGAAGCCATTCATTTGCACAGAGCCCCTGGCCCGGTGTGGCACAGTGCGAGAGTTGTTCTCTGGCTATCATTCCAGAAAGGGCAGTCCTTGAAGCTGGGTAGGGTGTTGCGTGCAGTAAATAATGTTTACAGTGAACGGTGTGGGTGATATATCAAACAAGTTATTACCACACAATCGCACACGAGTAGTTTTCTGAGCCAAGCGATTCGTAAAAACGCAATTGAAGAAGGAAGTTGGAAGAACAGAAGTGGTGGAGATTGCAAAGCGTTTCTGCGTTATAATTCAAAACGAATTTGGAGTGAAAAAGGAGATCATTTAATCCCGTACCAAGTGTATCACACTGTTGAATGAAAATATTCAGAATATTTTCTTCTTTTTGTTGTATGAGTTTTATTTACTTTTATGACTGTTTTAAACAGATTTATTAGGCGGCAAAAAAGTCATAAGCTGGGTGTGGATTAATTAATATATGTCGACTGCATGATCTATTATTTTATCCGAACACTCAATAGTCCATTATTTCTCATCAATATTGCCACAAAACAATATTTTGTTGAATGGAGTTATTCGTATACCCGTAGCCCAGCGCACTTTAAAGTTAAGTTAACTTCTTTCAAATCAACGACACCCAAACCAAGCAATTTTCAGGAGCATGGCATCCCCATTCTGTCCTAGATGAAGACTTATTCGATAGAGGAAGATGCAAACTCTACAATCTTTGAACACGTACCTACTGCAGTAATTGAATGAGGGAATATTGAATTCTTAAGGTAAATTGCTTAGTCCCCGATTTTCAAAACATGATGTTTCATCAATTGAAACCAAATATTACATCACTTGAACAGCGTCCTTTGTTAGCAGTCACCATTTTTAGGTTTAAGTAGCTTAATAGCATTTTGAGGTTTAAGTAGCCACACCCTACGCTAATATGAGATCATTTAGTTCTTCGTTCGATTATTGATTCAAGAGATTTTAAAGCGAAAAGAAACACACAAAATCTAAGACGAAAATCGTCACCCTTCTCTCGTCGAGCAAATCACGTAAACAAATCACCGGAACGAAATATTTTTAAAAAGCTTGACTGCAACCGAGTGCCCTGCTCGTCGGGGTCTGACTTGCCCCACCCGTTGTGCTCGGAATCCAGGCGAGGGAATATTGTTGCGCTGAGGGACGGCCTCTCCGTGGCCGCAGCTCTCCAGAGTCTGGCGGTGAAAAACATAGCCCCTCTTCCCTCGGCACGGAAAAAGAAAGGTCATCTACAAATTAGCGGCCGAGCGGATATTGTTGCTCTGAGGGACGACCTCCTCCCCGCGCTGCCCGCCCGCCCGCGGCGCGCCGTGACGGGCCGTGCAGACCGGTTCCCGGCGGCCGCGCAGCCGCCGCCAGCGGGTAACTTACGGCGGCGCCGTCTCCCGCGCCTTCCGAGAAACCGAACCGAACCGAACCGCGAACGGTTCCTCGACAGGCCTCGCCCGCCAAGGCCTCCGCAATAACTCCTCCACCCCCACCCCACCCCACCTCGCCGGCCAGAGACATCGCGACGCGTCCGGCCCCACCCACTCGCTCACGGCGACACGCATTCGGATCCGAGGGGATAAATAATAAACAGGTTAAATCTTTTGATGTACCCGAATAGAGATATTTCTAAACCAATATTTCGATACAACGGTATTCCCATAAACTGATAACATATATTTAACTTTTGTTCCGCCTAAAGCAATTCATTGCGAAAGGTTACCATATTTTTTTGGTAAGAAAAACTATTCCACAATGACTAAATCATTTCAATTGAAATTTAGAACTTTAATTTAGGGATTCATTGAGGGTAACCTACTGGCCCATAAAAATGTTAAGCTAGGTTGCGCATTAATAATTCAGTCGACTATTTCTCGATCATATTGCGACACATCCCTGGGAAAAAAGCATTATCGATTATCTTTCTGATTGAAGATATAAAATATTTATATTAGTAATACCTATACACAAGACGCATACTTGCTTTGTTTTTCAAAAACGTATTACTTCACACGAAAATGAAATTTTTAGCCATCCCATTAATTGTCTTTTCATAATAGTTCATTTCTATATAATCCTCAATATTTCAACAAGTAGCTAGGATTGTTTTATATTTTTATAAAATCAATAAATTCTATCCCTGAAAAAAAACGAATTTTTTTACTATACCTCAATAGATAATTATGCGTATGTTCCGTAACTGGGCTAAACAAAATTATTTCCGGTAGTTATATTGACGTTAAAGTCAATGTAGCGCGTGTAAGCACTTTCTCCGAAATCCACAGAGTTCTGTTTGAAATCAGTGTGAGTACATGAAACCGCCCCGTGTTCTCGCAAAAGACGTTAAGAGATTGCTGCGTCTGCACCAATGAAAGCGCAAGTGCACACATCTACTCAGCACACACAGGAACAAAACACCGATGCACTAAGCAACCTACAGTGCTGTCAATATTATCGACACGAGAGCTACGAAAGAAAACACACAAGGACTCACGACTCAATACTCACACGAAGATTAAATATGTACACACCGATCATGCAAGAGGTAGCACGCCATAGGCGTCCCATAATACCACTGGAACTTAAATATGAAAGGTGCAGGGCAAATAATTAAAAATATTGTACAAAAGGATTCATTTAACACCAAACAACATTCAACAGCGTCATATAATGTATTTTTCTGTGCTCTTGGTGTACTGAAAAGGAATATTCACCAATGATCCAGATGTATTAGCTCAATTCAATAGGTTTGTCACTAATTATAATTGGTAGAACATCCACCACACAGAAAATCTCACAAAATTAACAAAGAAAGGAAAAATTGCAAAACCAGTCTGGTATTTTGGTGAATATCCAGGCAGCTTGTTTTTCTTTGGAAGCAGAATAAAACTGAGCCAACTGTAATCAAAGCCACTCACACGGCAATATCCAGAACATTACCAAGGTGCTTACTCAAGCAGCAAGAAAGAATGACAGCAACACAACACAAAACATACCCAACAAGTGCAGAGAAAAACAATAACTGCAAGCAAGTGTAGCAAAACATACACTCTAACACACACGGAACGCCACAAAACACAATAGCAGCGGGTGCAAACAACCAAGCGACGGCCGCACGGGCCGCTAAGGCAGGCGGACAAACGAAGGACGACTTACGGAGGGCGAGCAGCACTGGCCGCCGGCGCCACCGGCCGTGCACACGTGCAGGCACGTGTACGTCTGCAAGAGAACACACACACACCGTCACCACACGCGACAGCCAAGGCACACCAGGGCGGCGAAGCTTCCCCAGCAGCCGCTTCCAACGCCAACGCACTAAGCCCGCTCGACCACCCCCTTCTGTTTTCAATCAAACGCTTCGATTGTGCGAGACACACTTTCTTTCTTTCTTTCTTTCTTTCTTTCTTTTTACTGTTTTTTTTTCTTTATTTTGAGTTTTATTATTTGCGATTGCTTTATTAATTTATTTTGCCTCATTTTTCAAAACGCAAATTCACCTTCTCGAAAGCAGATTAGTTTGCGTATACTTTCGGATGTACTGTATATACTTCCCACAACAGATTTACTTATTAAGTCAAAATACTTGCATTAAAAATGGGCTTGTCTTTCACTTCATAACACATTTTAAATCAATAAAAACTGCCTTAGTTATGTTTATCACATCCTCTCAAATAAACCAAAGAAACAATTGTCCTATTATTTGACTTTCAAAAATTCGATGTAGAAGAAAGGTCCCAAGACTTCCCCATAAATAAAATTTCAACATCTTAATTTTATATCTTTATTTTTAACACTTTATAAAGTTAATCATTATTAATAGAAACATGAGATTAACATTTGATTCGCACCAGTGAACTACTTTGCGAACATCTTAAATTCAATTAAGACTCCTTTCTTTCACCCGGCAAGTATTTTAAACATTAACTAGAATTTATTATTTCATTATTCATTAAGATAAATACGAATATGGAAAACTGAAACAAATACATTTATTATTGCACACTGTCGCCATTAGTTTGGAGATTTTTTCAACCCATTACATAATTCAATCAAAAATGTGCTTTAACGGCTTTTACAAGTGAGAAAAAACTTTTAAATGAAATTCAAAGATTGTTCAATATGACAGTATACTATATTACGTCAAATAATTAAATTTTTGAGCTACAATGAAATTCTAAAATTAAAAAAAGGTTGAACTTGGAAACAAAACTTAACAAATTATAAAATCTCTTTGCTAAATGCTCTCGCTGTAATCAAAAACATCGTCTTGTGTCTGTGATGCAATCTATCTTTGCAAAAACAAAATGAAACGAATGAAGTTTATATTTCCTAATATTTCGGAAATATATTACTTTCACCTTCCCCTCTCACAAAATCTAAAAAGGTTAGCATTTGATTTAAACTAAAAACTAAGCAGAAGCTAAAAACATTTTAAAACAAACTAAATGATAACATTTCTAGAAACCCTCAATAGCATCTCTGCATTGTGCGTATATAACACGGGCACGTTCATTAAAACGACATAAGTTTCCCGAACTATGACCGCGTATCGCATAACCTTCACGTCATATCAACGTGCCATTATTTCCTTCCGCTCTCATACACACGCATGTCGTCTTCTTATTCATTATGTGACAAGCAATTTCACGGCGTTTTCCCTGCATATTTTCTGCACTTTTATTTCCCTGCTGTTGTTTGTCCGGTTTCCCCAGTCTTTCCGGATATTTAGGGTCCCCCTCGTGCAATGCAACGGAATGCAGGGGAACGGGTAGAGACGCGCGGGGCGTGAGTTGCTGAGTTTGCGCACGCGATTGCGCGAAAGCAACTGGGCCGCCCGGTGCTACCACGCGCCGCCGCTGCGCTCCAGCGCTGAAGCGGCGCGCGCCTGCTCCAGATGTCCGGCACCCCCCTCCCCCACCCACCCACCCATCCATCCATCCACTCCGTCGCCGGTCGTCGAACCCACGACCGACCCGTTTCATCTTACCATCTCCCTCCCCGGCTCGTAAATCTTAAACATACGATTATTTTTTATGGCTCTTTTCCACATTCAGAAACAAACCTACACTAAAAATGTTATTCCTCACATCATCTTGTTTTTACATCAACCACTAACGTTACCTGAAAAAAGTAAATTAAAGTAAGGCCTTTCAAAATCTTTTTTTCTTTTTCTTTTTTAGAGTTAATCATTTTCATTATTACTGAAGTGGCTCCAGAAAAAGTACCAGGAATTGAAAAACTAGAAACTCTCTCAACAAAGTCGGAAAGAATGAGCTGTTACTAAAATAATAACCTGTGCCCCTAGGAAGTAACATCACATTATTGTAAGAATACCTATCTCACTATCTATAAACTATCCCCTCAGAAATTGCAAATTCGGAAATTAGTATGTCAACTTCCATTAATTTAAATACTTTTAATTGATTAGCACTACACGAACTACAACTGACCCAGATTTCTTGCAGACGTTCAAAGCTTCTGAGAAATGTTCGTGAGTCGAATTTATCCGGTTAGGGAAAGAAAAAAGACATTTTAGCCCATGAATAGAGCTTAGTGCATAAACGTTCATTTATCATAATTAAGTTTTAAAACAAAGATATATTTGACACCCAAAATATTAATAATCTGAAACTTAGATGCCAAAAATTAGCTCATTGTTATATTTTTAAACGTATAATATGTAACTTAATTTGCAAATTGGCATGAGCTCATCAACGAGCCACAAAAAAACAAATATTATACGACGCTGGGCGCTCAAACTTGTATATCTACTCTAATTCTGACAACAGGACCAGAGCAGACATCCAAGCATAGCCCAAACCCACCCTTTACAATCATGCAATTACTATATACAAGTTTTTACGACCCCTAGTCTTACACATACACTACTCCAATCTGTTCTACCTCGAACTAACAATTTCTCCCCAAAATCAGGCACGTTTCACAGTCCATGCACGACTGCCCCATGCATTCGTACAGCTACTGCCACGTTTTCGAGAGAGTGAGAGAGGGGAGAGGAAGGGGAGGTCACGATACACTGCGCTTGTAGAGTATTCCAAGTGCTACTGCGGATTCCTTGCCGTGGGGAGCATCCAAGGGCCAACTACGGGGAAGGGTCCAACGAAGACTGCACCCCTGCATTCCGCCACATCGCCGCTCGGGCCATGCAACTAATCGTACCCGACGTGCCTCGAGTATCCAAAATGCAGTCGCTAGCCGTTTCTCATGAATGCTCCAAAATATTTACAAAACTATATAAAGATATCTTTGAGAGCGGTGTCCTTCCTTACAAACCGCTAATTTCACGCTCGAAGTCAAGTGAAAACTGTGATGGAAACTCAAGAATTCCAATCACATTGTAATTGCGTGTACGAAGTGCATTTCATCGATTACTTCTCGTGAACTATTCCTCCAACAGAAATTACGAGTATTTTACACATTCTACTCACTACGAGGAGAACCCCTGGGCATTCAAACTTTGCAAAGACGAGATCAAGCCCAAAACGTTTAAAACATAAACTGATTAGTACTTCTCGTGTTGCGTGCATTTTACACTGCTAACAAATGACATTTTAAATAAAACGATGGAAATACATGTGGTACTAAATTCCGTTATGTATTCATTGAGCACTAAAGTACTAATTATGTAGAAATTACCGTAACTTGCAAACTAGGTATTTATTAAGTTTAACATAATTTGTTGTACTTGGATGCATAATCAATAATTTCAAGATACAGTCAAATCAAAAATATTAATTCACCGAGCTGTTGACACGAAATTTACTTATCTTGTAATACGCTTTACAAAACGTGACTTCCAAAGATTTCAATAATCAAAAATAGTTTCGGAACCATAGTGTTAGAGAAATATTCACATAATTCATTTAAACCATCTAGATTTCATTTTCACGGTGGAAACGGACACAATATTGCATTATACGTGAAAGTAAATAGATTTTTATTTCGTCCACATTCGTCCATGGAAGAACACTCCTCCGGTTCTGTCGTCGACGAGAGAAGCATTATATTTTCTTTTTTGTTTTGTAATTCGCGAATAATGAAATCCACACTCTTTAAACCTTCATCATTGTTATAACAGAAATTTCCACGCAATGTTTTAAATATTGAATTAAAAATGTTATCCCATATTTCATTACAAAAAGTAAGAATTTAAGAAATTGATAGCAGTTTCGTAATAAGTTTTATTAGGACACGAATGTTTTAATAACCAGGTCATCGAATTAACTCATTAATCGTATCGAATTAACCAACATCGGTATGTTTACTCAAATGTAATATACGTAATTTAAAATTACAGTAAATTGGAATTTTAACAAGGTATATAACATGTAAGATATTCGTATAGTTACATTGTAAAATTCTGTCTGGTTTACTTTCTTGTGCCCTACATTGCTATTTCGGCGGAATTCTGAAAGCCCGGCTACTTCCAACAGTTCCGTGTCAATTAAGCCCGAAGCCACGTCGGGGAGGGAACGCTCGGGTTTCGTGAAGCAGAGCGGTCGAGGGAGGGGGCGCGGCGCGGCGCGGTGCAGCGCTCATTTGTCTGCGCTTAGCCTTCATCGCGCGCCATTAGACGGCGCCAGGTACTTTTCCAATTAAACTAAACCGCCCCCCCTTCCCCCTCCCCCTCCTAGCGGCAGCCGACCGAATTAAAACCTCGTCAGTGGCCGCGCCGCCGTCCGCGAACTCCGCGGGCGGCGACGGCAGCGGGGAGATGGAGGTGGAGGTGGAGGCGGAGGAAGGGTTGCCGAAGGCTTGCGGGCGTTCTGCCTGCAGCGATACCGTCGAATTCTAGCCCTGTTCTCCCTCGAGTCTTGCGAACATGGAACTATGAGTTTCCGGAAATGAAGTATCCACTAAGGACCGGGTAAGAATGGCAAATAAGGCCGAGGTGAAAAGAATTGCGAGGCTCGTTGTTTTAAAGTACTTCTCCAGCATCTGACTGGAAGTGATTGGCTGACACCCCGAATAAACCAATTAAGAGTATGGCAGCCTCGAGAATTCTTGCTTAAGCATTGCTTTTCAGCAGCGTCCAGCTCCCAACAACGAACTCACAAAATGAAGACGTAGCGGGGTAAAAAAATGCAATACGATATCGGACGGAGGAAAACGAACATGCAAAGCATGATGGAACAAAATGAATACAGAAAGGCAGAATGAAAAAGGTTTGGTGAATGGACAGGACGGGGAAAATGACAGATGACTAATGTGTATCTCAACCCTTTCATACATGTGCGTTTTGTTCAGTAAATCATTATTATGTGGAAGTGAATTCACATAACAATTCACAAAAAATGGATTATGAAATAGGAGTATGTAATTAATAGAAAAATATTATGTTCAATTGTCTAAATTAACTTGCGCCTTCTGACACAATGAGCAAATACCTCCAAAACTAGAAATCTAATCGTTCACACCTCAACATATAACTACCTACAACTAAATGAATAGAAATCAGTACCGTAAGAAAATTCCAAAACTATGACACTACACAAATTGAAAGAAAAATATTCACTTAACAAGTGCAAATTCCCAGCCTACTAAAGAAACCCTCTTGGCGGAAAAACATCGAAATTAAAAACAAAAAGAGAGTGATCATTAATTAACACATTCCCTCCAGAAAAGTACTCTTTTGGTGTTTTTCATATTGAAAGCTCACAATAAGTACCCACTTGTTTAATCTCAAAGCGCACAACGGAAAAGACCACAAGAATGGCACTTGAAGAAAAAATCCCAATTAAAATTTATGAAGATTCAGACGTGAAATTATACAGCTCGTTACTCCCAGCAGCCCCGCCACAAGCACACTCTTGTAATACACAGCGAGAAGAGTTTAATCATGCCTTTACGAGATTGTTTTTTCTACTTGTTGGAGGCGTTGCAATCTTTTAAAGAACGAATCATCGCGTAATTTCCACTATTCATTACGCGGGTAACGAGATGAGCCGTGGACAAAAACCCACAAGCTTATGGCTGATTTAGAGGAAGTAATGGGACATGATACGTCATGAATGAATGCAGAGAACGCAGCATGAACGCAGACTGGAGAAAATTGGAATACTTTTGGAAGCAAGTGGAAGTTGGAAGTAGCGTTTACAGTTTTATTTGATTCGCAAAAACTGAACGAGTCTGTTAATGCAGGTTCCAGTGTTTACAGACCACACTGATATAGGATGTGACATGTTTGTACTGCAAATCGTCGAAACTACTGACCAGTCGTGCGAGTGTACCTTTGGGATATCCTATCCTAATTAAATCAATTTCAAGACAAGTCGTAAAAAGATTGGGATGGCATCTTTCTTAAAAGTGTATTTTTAATACAAAAAGAAGTGCAAAAATCTATTCATGAGGTGTTCGCATCCTAAGCATTTAAAATTCCTTTATTCTACCCAACGCTTTCAAGGACTTTACATTTTATTTTTGGCGTGTTTATGCCCAACATATAATAATATAACCCTATTTTACTAAAATGCTATGTGTCATCATTCAAAAACAATATTATTTCGATTCACTGAAGCCCATTCCTGTACGAGTTAACCACACCCCAGAATTGATTGTCTTCCTAGCATAGATAGATATTTATTATTTCTGCACGTAGGTTTGTGCAACCTGGTGGTAGTAAGTATTCCTAAGACTTTTTTTAAAACTGTCCACATTTAAATTTTTACACGTTTACATCAAAATATTCGAGATGAACTTGACAATCGAACTGCATTCCGATATTGATTCGAGAAAACTTAACATTGATCCTCGTTCCAATAAATAACACACATTTTTACATGACGTTTTGTGTCTGTAGTTCCGGTCGTATCTGCATTTTCAAAGATTCAATGCGTGGGTTGCGGCCTTCTGGTGGTTGCAACGCCAGCGGAAGCGCCCGCGAGGAGCACGGCCGGGCAATGATTCACCGGGTCGAAGCCGCCTCTCCGCCGGCCCACGCCCCGGCCAACAGGTTCGGATCGGCACGTGGGGAGGACAAATTTGGGGAAGCGGCCGGCTACACCTTCCAAGCGCGGAGGCGCTGGCAGAGGGAGGGTACAGTACAAGGAGGGGAAAGGAGAGGAAGGAGAAGAGGGAGGGTGAGTGGAGAGAGCGACACAGGGAGGGAAGAAGGGTGGGATTGCGGGCGGGAGGATGGGGGAGATGGAATACAAGAGGTGAGGAGAGAAAAGGGAGGGAAGAAGGGAGGGATGGAGAGCTGGAGGAAGGGGGTGGAATACAAGAGGTGAGGAGAGAAAAGGGAGGGAAGAAGGGAGGGATGGAGAGCAGGAGGAGGGGGGGTGGAATACAAGAGGTGGGGTGTGAAAAGGGGCGGAGGGAGAAAGGGAGGGTGAATTGGTGGGCGGGAGGGAGAGACAGAGGTGTAAGCAAGAGATGGCGGAGGGATTGACAGATGGGAGGAGGAAGGTGCGGTGATCGGAAGGAAGGAGGGCGGGAGGTAGAGAGGGCGAATGGATGGAAGGGAGCGGTTAAAGCGTTTCGGGCTGCAGTTCGACGACCAATGACAGGTCTTGAGCCAGTTACGATCGTACGCATTACTGCCATGGTCGTTACTGTCCGCTATTGATAAGGTTACCAGAACAACGACGGTCTCTTCAAATTTATCTCATAAAATTCCACGACGTTTTGAATGATAGAAAAGTCTTGTTAGGTAACTTTTTTACAACTGAATGTAATTAAGAACTTTAAGACTTGAAGAACACCGCAGGAAATAAATTTAAAACACTGTTTAAGAGTTAACCGGAGACTGAAAAACTTGATCTATCTGATTTCTATTTACTAGTTACCCATTTAGAACTTAATATTAAAATATAAATATGAGTTTTATGATTTAATACTAAAAACAAACCGATCCACATTTGATAACATATTAAAAGCCATTTGTTGAAGTGACAGAAGAAGTTCTCTACCTCTATTGCTTCAAATGTCTCTACTTTTCTGAAATATTTTAATATTATAACTACTATTTAAATAGGATTTTGCAGATGTACCATAGTGGTGTATAAGAAGGTCAGATCCACGCGCCAACCCCACACAGCCCGCTTCTCCCCACCTGCACCGCCACCCATCCAGTGACACCTCCACCTCCGCCTTCCCACGCGCGCGTATGTGGGCCAGCGCATGGCGACACCGCACGACGCGGCACGACGGAGCCCCGCCTGCGAAAGGACGCGCCACGCCCCCCTCGCGCCGCGGCAAATCGCGCGACGGCGCCCCCCCCCCCTTCCGGACTTTTTTAAATTTTTTTTTTTTATTTTTTTTTACAAAATAATAATTTCACATACTTTTCAAAATGTGGATATTGCAGAATACTTTGCGTTCAGTATCAGTGTGCGATAAATTTATATTTATTCGACGATATTTCGATTTATCGCATTTGATTCAACGGTGCTACAAATTGGTAAGTTAATTAATTATAAGGTGCATTTTAGGTTTTCAAGATTATGCCATCGAACAACGCTGACTGCACATTCATCAGATCTAAGACTAGTGCAGGTCATGGGAAGTTTACTGTTTAATGAAATGTATTAACGACCTGTCATTTAATTAAATTACTGATCTCGATATGTTTCTATTGTCTCCCTCTGATTAAAAACCTTTAAATTGTTTCGGTGATTATAATATCATTACATTCTCGGCTAATGTATACCTGCTCCTGAGATCTAATAATATTTACATTCGTTTCGTAATAGTAGAAGTGGGAGGCCTGTCGCCATTTACGTCCCCGAACGAACGAAGGTACCTTTATTTCTCGAAGCAGGAAAGTCATAAAAGGAAACGGAAAATTAAAAAAAGTCACCCATTTCCTAGAACAATTTTCCCTGACTTTGTCCCATTTTCCAATGCACTTTTTTTATTATGATTTGTACAGTATTTCACATTTAAAAAATGGCCACATGAAAGAAAAATCTACCCCCCCCCCCTGTCGCACACAAACCCATTCCACTTCGATCAAACCTGCGTCCCGCTTGGCCCAACCCCCTCCACTATCCGATTCGCTGGCGAAACCCGCAGCGTCGCAGCGCCACGGACATCGTATAAGTCCATGCTGTTGCCACCGACCAGCCTCCGCCCGCGTCGCCCCGCGCCGCGCAGCCGACAAATACGGCGAAGCTGCCGGGGACGTTGCGAGCGTTATTTCCAGAAACCTCAATTTACGGGCGGCGGCTGCGATTGGCTCCCCGCTTGGGCAAGGAACCCGGTTATTGGGCCGTAAAGCAGCCAAAGGCTCAAGGTGATTGACGCTTTCACCCCTACGTCACGTCACTTTGACTTCACCTCCTTCGAGGTGCGGTTTACTAAAATAGAAGAAATGTTGCGTAAGGGATACGACCACAAAAAAGGTACCTCGCTAGTAAATTAAATACATTACGCAGATCGTGACTAAGATTGTCTAAATTGATATATTTTATCGACATAATCACAATCAACTGCTTGTGTAAGAAGAATCGTAAATATCTGTCAAACGGTTTCAGAAATCATAGTTTCATGATTTAATAATATTTTCAATATCCATTAGGGGTTCAAACTGAGATTTTTTGACTAGCGCATGA
Source organism: Gryllus longicercus (assembly GCA_038098605.1). NCBI lineage: Eukaryota > Metazoa > Arthropoda > Insecta > Orthoptera > Gryllidae > Gryllus > Gryllus longicercus. Next base: position 1,107,866 of record JAZDUA010000169.1, on the reverse strand, counting down.
TTTAATCACGTAAATGAGGAATTGCTAAAACATAGAACGGAAAACAAAAGAGATTTACTGCAGAAAGGAAACAAGGTACAGGATTGTTCCCAGGCTACTATAAGATAAAACTACTCAATGCCCACAGTGTTACATTACAAACCATAACAAGAACACGCCCAGCCTATCACCATATATTTCCCTTCCTTTTATTTCTGCCTCCCGCCACACATTCTTTTTCCCGCAGCTCCCACCACCCGAACCCGGGACACCCAAGCATCACAGACACAAGACAACACCAAAGCGAGCAAAGAGAGTATGAAGTATTACCTTACTGACCTTAATATAGTTCCAGTGCTGCAGGGCCAGACATGGAAGCACAAGGGAAAAAGAGCACATGAGCACATGAGCGGCGAGGTCGCCCAAACAGACGCCGACGACGCGACGGCGCGGGGCGAAACCTGCGAGGCGGCCCTGACCGCCTGCGGCTGTGGCTGCGTCAGCGAGGAGCACTCAGTCAGATCGTGATAGGCACCAAATCACTTGCGCCTTTTATTAAATCTTTTCTTATTGCTCGGTTAACATGAGTTTTAAAGAGTTTGAAATAGACAGCGTTCCCATCGCATTGGTGATGCACAGCTCTGAAGCTCTAGCGCACTCTACGCTGATAATATTACAGCTAAGTCATGGATACGTTTTTCGGAATCGAAAAAGAAACTTTTCAACATCATTTACTTATTTCCAATGGCTGTTTTTCAGTTTATTATTATTTTGTCTCGTTTACTCTGTGAGTGCATGCGAATATCTTCTTCTAACACGTTTCTAACGGACTGCAGTGATCTAAGATGGATCTATCGATCTAAGAACATATCATTAATCAGTTTTGTTGCCAGTAAGTTGTATGTTAAGTTTCTCAGAAACCGTAATTTGTATTAAGCAAAGCTAAAACCCACATTGAAAATTAAGGTCAATTAAAATTTCATCCCCAGAAATATATTATATAACTATAAATTCTTATTTTATTCGTTCTGAAATGGTTTCCAAAACATCTAATGGAATCATTCGTAATCATTTCACTAGTAACAATACTAAAAAGTTTTCGCTTTCAAGAGCGAAAAACTTTCTTCATTAAATTGGAACATAAGACGGCTTAGGGCTCTGTAGAAACCGATCTCTGATACATTGGACAACTGGAGCGTACTTCTACAATCAGACACTTTTCTTTCTTTTCCATCCCTCGTATTGATTTCCGTTCAGAAACGTATGCTTCTGCTCCGACAGAGGAAGTGCTCACTAGCGCAGACGTGCAGCCGCAGGAGCTCGGGGCAAAACGACCGGACGGTTGACTCTTGACAGATTGATCAGTTTGCCAGAGGCACTTGCCACGCATATCATAACATCGTAGGACAACGGAATGGTAAATCAATCACCTTGAACATAGTGGATTATACCCGACACTAAAAAGATATTAATAGAATTTTTGTTTCACAATTATTGAATATTATGTCTCTTTTACAGTTTTTTTTTCTTTCAATTCAATAAATCTTCAAATACATTACATGGCACTTTCTGGGTAAATATAAACTATTTTTGATCGAACTTATCTGAATTGTTTTTGTAAACATTCACGGCGTCACCAAAAATGTTAAAGAAAAGATTTATAACTCATATAATCGTATCTGTCAAAGAGTTAACCGCCTATTCGAAAATAAAAAAATAACAATACTTTGCTGATTGAAGTGTTTTACAAACCGGCACATTCGTCCAGGAATTAAATTACCTGCACGCCTTGAGATTGCACCACTAACCTTCAACAAAGCACTGCTATAGCCCGACAGGTTTCGCCGCACGCAGAAAGCCATTTAAAAAACATACAAATATGTGCCGCTCAACAAAGATGAAGTGCAGATGACCAAAGTAAAATTATTTGCATCTCCCACTCCGTAACAAAGTCTAAAACTAAAATAAGCTGACAATAAAGCGACTAAAAAGGAGATGCACGTCGAATGTGGATGATGCAAGGATGCCTAAAACCCTCGCAAAACATCACAAGAATAAAGGAACTTTTTTATGATTACACGAATTGATTGTATATTCGTGCACTAAGAAGCATCTACTTACCTTCTTCATTCTCTATAGATGAAACGCATAACTCATTATTAAAAAATATAAATAAAATTAATGCTAATTAATAAAATTAATTTTGCATTCCATGAGTGCACAGTTGGTGTACGATGAAACCTTTAATATCAATGTCTGCCACCAAGCAAGACGCGTGTAACCAGTCACTGCTTAAAAGTGTAACGACAATCCGACACAGCCACCCCGCTTTAGTAACCGCCACTGCAGCTCTTCTTATTAAAGAAAATGCTACTCCTTTATAATTTCGGTTAAATTGCAACTTGATACGTACTTTGGCCTGAAATTTCAAGCAAAATTGTAGTCATTAATGTTTGTTAATCCTTAAATTACTTTTGAAAGCAGGAAAGTATTAACTCTTCTCAAGGCAGTGATAAAAATAGAGCATCTTCTCTTGCCACCTGATGGAATGAGTAATAAGGTCGATATCGTCCATAGTTCATTTCTTTTCATGATATGCTAAGGAAACGTCTCGGAAACAGTAAAGTAACACAGTAAAACAGTAAAACGGAAACTTTATTTGAAAGCTCCTTCCTGATTACATGAATGCTTATTTCATTTGTATGTTTTCTTTCTCCGAAACAAATCCTAAAGTGAACTAAAGCCAAATATTCCCGAAACTCACTTAGATATTTGTGCAATGTTTATAAATTCTATTAAATAAAACATTTGACATATTTGTAGACGTTAATAACTTCATTTCTTTTATTCTTTTAACAATGTAAGAAAGTATTATTACTTTATATTCAAAACAAAAGCATTAATGGTAATTTAATTGTGTCGAAAACATTATTTAGTTTACCATTACAAAATAAATTAATCCTTTTACTCAAAATATTGTTGTGAGATTTCTTCCTAGTATTTGAAAACACGTATTATATGACAATTATATCTTGCTTTCCCCTTGCATTGTTTTTTCTTCTTCTTTTTTCTCTCTCCCGTATTCCAATTCTTTTATGAGAAAGAAGAAGTTTTAATTGTTACAACTCATTTCAGACTACCTGATGACGTCGCTGCATTGAGTCGCGAAACGTTTTTTTCATAAATTAAGACCCCCCAAAATTAATATTGTTTTAAAAAGTACTTGAGGTTTGATTGTCTTTCATATTTGAGGATATCACCATCATACAAAAATATTTCAAATACCGTCCTCGCGATCCGTCGATTGGCGATCGCTGAGCCAGTGAAATCATCTCCAAGCATTTTAAAAAGTTCTTCAGATTTGATTGTCATTACTCGTAATATTTGAGGATATCACCATCATACAAAAATATTTCAAATACCGTCCTCGCGACCCGTCGATTGGCGATCGCAGTGCCAGTGAAATCATCTCCAAGCATTTTAAAAAGTTCTTCAGATTTGATTGTCATTACTCGTAATATTTGAGGATATCACCATCATACAAAAATATTTCAAATACCGTCCTCGCGACCCGTCGATTGGCGATCGCTGAGCCAGTGAAATCATCTCCAAGCATTTTAAAAAGTTCTTCAGATTTGATTGTCATTACTCGTAATATTTGAGGATATCACCATCATACAAAAATATTTCAAATACCGTCCTCGCGATCCGTCGATTGGCGATCGCTAAGCCAGTGAAATCATATCCAAGCATTTTAAAAAGTTCTTCAGATTTGATTGTCATTACTCGTAATATTTGAGGATATCACCATCATACAAAAATATTTCAAATACCGTCCTCGCGACCCGTCGATTGGCGATCGCTGAGCCAGTGAAATCATCTCCAAGCATTTTAAAAAGTTCTTCAGATTTGATTGTCTTTACTCGTAATATTTGAGGATATCACCATCATACAAAAATATTTCAAATACCGTCCTCGCGACCCGTCGATTGGCGATCGCTGAGCCAGTGAAATCATCTCCAAGCATTTTAAAAAGTTCTTCAGATTTGATTGTCTTTACTCGTAATATTTGAGGATATCACCATCATACAAAAATATTTCAAATACCGTCCTCGCGACCCGTCGATTGGCGATCGCTGAGCCAGTGAAATCATCTCCAAACATTTTAAAAAGTTCTTAAGATTTGATTGTCATTACTCGTAATATTTGAGGATATCACCATCATACAAAAATATTTCAAATACCGTCCTCGCGATCCGTCGATTGGCGATCGCTGAGCCAGTGAAATCATCTCCAAGCATTTTAAAATGTTCTTCAGATTTGATTGTCATTACTCGTAATATTTGAGGATATCACCATCATACAAAAATATTTCAAATACCGTCCTCGCGACCCGTCGATTGGCGATCGCTGAGCCAGTGAAATCATCTCCAAGCATTTTAAAAAGTTCTTCAGATTTGATTGTCATTACTCGTAATATTTGAGGATATCACCATCATACAAAAATATTTCAAATACCGTCCTCGCGACCCGTCGATTGGCGATCGCTGAGCCAGTGAAATCATCTCCAAGCATTTTAAAAAGTTCTTCAGATTTGATTGTCATTACTCGTAATATTTGAGGATATCACCATCATACAAAAATATTTCAAATACCGTCCTCGCGACCCGTCGATTGGCGATCGCTGAGCCAGTGAAATCATCTCCAAGCATTCTCGCAAGGCCGCGCGGCGCGGCAAGGCGCCTCAACGGGCCGGCGGCTGAGTGAAGACGCGTTTAATATGCGCAATGCGGCGGCGGCGGCGGTGGCTTCTTCGCGGTCGCCCGCGCGTTAATAAGAGATTTAAGCACGCGCTCACGTGACGCGCATACGCCTCCGCTGAATAGAGCCACGCGTCACAGGGATTACATGACCGCCCGTGAAACTACCCATGGGTGGCGCCCAAGCCGTTCTATTCGCTCTCTTCACAATGATCGGTTTCGGTGATTCGGGAAAGTGAAGTCAACATATTTTTTTTCTGACTGACAGCGCCGAGTAATACTAGTTAGTTCTTGGTCTATAGATATTTGAACATTCTGTATTATTTCAAAACACATGTATGGTTTTGTAAACAAAAAACGTACTTTGCAATTCCTACGAATATTTTATTTACACAAGAGTATCGAAAATCAAAAATATAAATTTAACTTTTAATTAATCTTTGCGTACGAAAGAAAACTGAAGAGATCTACTTAGCATTGAGAATATTCTTCCAATCGCATATCCATACACTACTAAATATTCTGATAATTCGGAATGAATAAACGAACCGGATTTATACCAAACAATAAATCAATCATTCCAATTTAGGAGTCAACTAAACAACGGGATCTTCAACAACAGGCAGGCATTCTCTCCGTTTGCGGCCAGCCGATAAAAATTTCAATCTCGCGTATCTGAGGATCAGCTGACCTCCCGTGCCCCCGAGCAGATGGACAGTGTAGCCTTCGCCGGTGCGAACGGTGGGTGTTGGGGGCGGGGGCGGGGGGGGGGCGGTGGAGGCGTGAGAACGCCCCGCGCCCGCGTTTGTCCGCCGCCGCGACGCGGAAGCGGGGGCGGGTACACGCTGTAGTTGATGGACCGCGACCTGGATTTCTCCTGAGTCCCGGCCCAGACTTCTCTGCTTCGCGAGAAACATTGCGGCAGCGTTCAAACTGCATTGCTTTTAGGAATTATACGCAAATACATTGACATTTTACTGAACCTCCTAACTATAGACTCGTTTTTACAATGAAAACTACATTGCAGCATCTCTCTATATTACTTTCTATGTTTGATTATTAAGTTCTTACTGGTCATTCCCCGTTACATTGTTTCATACTGTTTTCCGTTCAGATGTATTAAGCAAATGCAGAGACGATCTTTTACGTTGCTTGTGGACAATAGTTTTCTCCCTAGATTCCCTACCTCGTGTCAAGATTCATACTCGTAGAGACGTACACATGCTTTATTTCTTGACCTCATTGATTGGAATTTTCTAGAGTTTCGGTCAGTAAAAAACATCATTTAAATTGCTATATAAATTATATTATTTACTGACCGAAGCTCACGAAAATTCCGAACTATTTTGTAGAGATGTTTGACGTCACTAAATCAATAAATTCAAGTCTATAACACAAATAACATCACCGCTTTGTTAAAACCTAGTGAGGATGTTCATCTTTAACCGCATTATTGGCTTCCTGGTTGAGCGTACATGAACTCAAATTACGAAGTTTCAAGTTCAAAACCCTTCTTTTCTGCATAAAATAATAATAAGTTACTTTTGTCTCTATCACAAATAAAATAATTATCACAAATTCATAACGTTGCTGTCTCCTAAAATCTACGAAAACTATCACAAACTTAAAATAATTTATTTTCTTTTAGCAATTTCATTTTAATTCCGAGAAAAAACGATTGTATTTTTGGATACTTGTGCTCCAGTGTTACAAATATGTACACAGTATAACGGTGATTTAGCAGAACTCGTACCTGCTGCGGTCAACGATTCTTTTCGATTCGATTGGCGCTCGAGAAAGCGTTCGCGAGAAAGCGTCTCGCAGGAAAAGGTCGATCCGCGCGCCCCTGTGGTCGGCTCCAGGAACCCGCGCTGCTTCCTTCGCGGACGGTTCAGGAAGTCGGGGCGCATTCCGCCTCTGCGTTCTTCGGCGTAATCGATTTCTGTGGTTTCCTCCTCTCCAAACTATGGTTTCCCATATCCTTAATTTCCTCTAATGTAACTCTTTTATTGTCTCAGAAAGGCAATATTAGAGTAGAGAATTCACTACGTGTTTCTACTTGTTACGCCAAAACTGTTCATATTCAATCTAAGTACAATGTTTCTCGAGAAAAGAAAACTACCTGTAGCCTTAAATACACCAGAAATTCACATCTTCTTCATGAAACATAATCTACTCGAAGAAAAAACTAATGTACTTATCTAAAAGAAAGGAATTACTTCCCACTTCCATACTTGTGTCGAAAATGTAGTCCCTAATTCTATAAAAAGACGAATGGAAAATAGCAAACACTACAAGCAGCATCAAATCTTCACATTCAATCAACACTTCATACTCGTTCATTTTTTTCTTCATCCTCCAACGAGACTAAGCCTTTGATCTCGACATCTATTGAACCGAACAGCTTAAGGGAACCATATGGCATTCTCGAAGTGTGTTATCTACCACGATACGTTATTAAATTTAATTCTCACACTTCAGTGCATGCCCAAACATCCCCACGGGCAGTTGTGATATTTCATCATCGTCCAACATCCCCTCACACGAGACGTAACAGAGCTGCATTTTCCACAGTGCAACGCGACCTCATCCAGACGCGAATCGCTCACATGCACGCGATTTCCGCGCTATCTCTTTCGATTTATCGACGCGAGCCAACCACGTTCACCTCGGCGCTCGCAAAAAATGCCAGAACGGGTTTGAGTTTGCCTCTTTTTTTATTCGCGCTGCCGATCGCTGTCCGCTAATAAAGATGTCATTAATATGAAGCAATATTTTGCGTTTAATTCCTGCGTGCGTCTTTTAACTTGTTCCTTCCTCGTCTGGATAAAGTTGTGTTGTTTTTTTTCTTTCAATGTTGCAGTTTTCGCCACTGGAAATGATTTGTTGCACGTTCAGTTGTGGTGTCGGTGCCGACTTATTATTTCGATGACCCATGTAGATGTGAGGCAACATGTTTAGCGTTGCTTAAAATTAATATAAAAATTTGTAAGGGTAATTAGGCAACTTGTTACCAATTAGTATCTTGTCTGTCGCCTAATCAAAAATGATATATTTCATCACTTGGAGGATCCACGCAAGTATTAGGTAAATGCATACTTTAAACATTAGAGAAATTTGCCGGCATTCTGATGTTTTTATAGTGAAAAGAATTACCTGTACATGGTTTCTACGTGGAATGTAGACTAGGAGTATAAGTCAATTTTATTGGTACTTTTTAAACAATTTTTTAAATAAAAAATAATTTTCTGCAGCGATCACTGTTCTATTAATGGGGTTGGCTCCACTGGCGAACTAACACTGACAATACTAAGGATGCACAATGATGCACAGTTATTTGGACACACGGTTTAAGGAGAACGTGACATTGAAATGGAGACGCCGAGCAAATGCATTCAACACTTCAAAATCATATCGAAATTTATAATTTACCAAAATGTCGAATAAGTTTCCTTGATTACATGTGATCGCTGTTTCCGTCAGCGGATGTACCTTTTTTGTAGAATGCGCCACCAAATATGCAGCAAATTTCGTTTCCTGCTTGCGAATAACACGAGACTAATTGAGAATGTTAGGTTGAAGTGTCTTCATTCACAATCATTTGTTTGCCAGGTTTGAATATCATTGATGCTGTCGTTAGGATGTCTTTTTATCAGTAATCAAATAAAAAAACATTAATTATTTTCGATGTATTGCCAATGTCACTACAATTTTCGAAATCTAGTGATTTACTAATGGGAACCTCCGGAATTGAGGAATAAAACATACCATGCCAGCAACCGGAGAACACCAGATACATGAAGAAAACACACTGAAGGAAAGACTTAAATAATGACCGAGGTTGCAACGCGTAACTCACAGGCCAAGTTGCGCAATATGCTAATAAGAGGGCACTTTTCCAGAAAAATATATCTGGCGAAAAAGTAGTCTCACGGTTTTCCTCTAGTAAAAAACGAGTTTGCGTGTTTTGGGTAATTACAACGCTGAGGATGTACTGACACACATTTACAATTCCTACAGCGCCATCATTTAAGCTTTAGAAGGAGTAATATTTCATTCACACCCTGGCTGTGATCAAGACCCCACTTTTACATATTCTCTAAAAAGATTCAAAGCACAATGTAATCTGGAAAGGATGCTACAGTGGTTCTGATGCCAACTAAGACACTTCCTTCACAGCTCGCGTTATTTGCAAAAGTGTGCCAATCACCAACAGCTCTCTTTATTTTTATAAAAGAGGATTTCGATCACACGTCCTTGACTATTCAAAACATTTATCCGCAGCATTAGAACCGTATGGTGATTGATGTTCTTTAAATAATCGACATTACTGTTTTCTGCATTGCTTAAATATTGACACAAAAAAACCAAAATTGATCTTCTGCAGATATGTTGGCATTGTATGAGTAGAAATGGCTTCTATGTCAGCCATGAAATACATTAAGCAGTTTTCGCAGTAATTGTGACATGTCAAAGGACGCATATCCTCTAGTAGCAACAGACGCTATTAGGATTAACAATTTTAGAATTAAGTTTACAGGGGTCATTTAGGATTCACTCTAAAAACACATGGCAAATACTTTAAAGACTTCCTTTGATCATCAAAATCTATAATTGGTTCAAACGATATGAGGGTATAAATAGATTAATTCCACGTTGAGAAACAATTATTATTCCTCCGTTCAATCATGTAATAACATCAAATTCAAAAGGGAAACGCAGAGTTATTTAAACTTTCATAATTCCGAAACGGCGCGAATTCCAGATAGCGTCTCCCCCGCAGGGCCTCCACTCCAAATATAGCCAAGCGGCCGGGCGAGCAGGGGCGATTATTTCGTCTCATTTGCCGGGTCACTCGCGCACTCTGCGTTTATAGAGAAAGTCACGCGATAGCCGTCTCGACTCGCCGGGAGCAGATCCCAAAAAATCATTATTTATGCGATGGCGAAAACGAGACGGTCAGCGGGTGTCCCCAGCGGCAGGGAGGCGGGAAGACCACGGCCTGAGAAGGGTGGAGGGGGAGGGGGGGAGGGGGAGGAGGAGGAAGAAGAGAAGAGGGCGTCGGTCACAGCGGGGAAAGCAGAGCAAAGCGGAGCGGAGCGGAGCGGAGCGGAGCGGAGGGGAGGGGAGTGGAGCGGAGGGGAGTGGAGGGGAGTGGAGCGGAGGGGAGTGGAGCGGAGGGGAGTGGAGCGGAGCGGAGGGGAGTGGAGCGGAGCGGAGGGGAGTGGAGCGGATCGGAGGGGAGCAAAGCGGAGCGGAGCGGAGTGGAGCGGAGGTGAGTGGAGCGGAGGGGAGGGGAGCTGAGGGGAGGGGAGTGGAGTGGAGCGGAGGGGAGGGGAGCGGAGCAAAGCGGAGCGGAGGGGAGCGGAGGGGAACGGAGCGGAGCGGAGCGGAGCGGAGGGGAGCGGAGCGGAGGGGAGCGGAGCGGAGGGGAGCGGAGCGGAGGGGAGCGGAGGGGAGCGGAGCGGAGGGGAGCGGAGCGGAGCGCAGCGCCCCGCTGACATCGCCATCGCTCATCTCGGCGCCCGGTTGCCACGCCTGCCAACCCCCGCGCAGCCACTTTTCACGCCCTGAGAAGAAGGCGAGTTCGTTTGATACTGAGAATGCTAAGAATTGGGATCCATCATTCTGAAACGGACGACTAGACAAGAGGGAAAAGAAGAACAGGAAGGAAACTGTGTGGAAGAAGAAAAAAACGATTAAAAAGGGTGAAAGAACAAGAAGAGGTCAATGAGAAGGAAAAGAGATGCCGGAAAAGAATGACGATACCAAAAAGAATGCAAAACAAAGCATCTAGTGGCCAGTAGTACATTCATACGAAGAAATAACTACTTTTTTCCTAGCATTTACTGACAAAATTTAAATGACTGGAATTTCTTTTCATTACTTTTCTAATTCTTACATAAATTCGTTTCAAACTGCGATGACGAGATTTCAACAATACAAATATTACGCATGCTTACTATTAAAAACAACTACGCATTACGAAATCTGTTTTACATTGACACATACATCGCGAAACCTGTAATATTAACGTGTACGTACATTGTAAATGCGAGTACGTAATACAATTGAATGCTCTCTGTCATAAGCTAGGATATAGCTACAGACACCGAAAGGTACAATGCACAAATATTGAGTGATCCACAATAAATATTGAACAGGAATACTTCACCAGCAGAGAGAAACATTAACCTTACTGTAACTAATAGAAATATTACTACTATGTTACATACAAGTCTTGTAATAAACAAACTTTAGAGAAAAAATATTTACAGATGGCGTTATTCGACGTTGTATATAAAATCAATTGTATGCTGATACGCTTTGAAGATCCGATAGCTATGTAAAGTCAAACATAAAACGAAATATATTTTCGTCCTGTGCACTTCAAACGTTTGTTCTTAGTGCTCAACTTCAGAAGTTGGCAATGACGAGCACTTGAGTATTCTGTGCCTCTGCAAATTCATCGCCGCTGAACGGATAATTACTTCCAAATACGGACCGGCGGTAATTAATGAATCCGTGTTTTAATTACGTTGTATCGCCGACCTCATCGCTGCCTTCACGCGCGTTTTCGTGTTTCCTCACGGGAGGGGCTGCAGGCGCCTGCAGGAACAGGAGGAGGGGCACTTTTGCCCAATTTTGAGGCGATGATAAAATGGTTGGCGCCGGGGGCAACAGGGCACGTGTTGGACGCTCGTTTCGACAGACGCCAATCCGCTAATGAATCGTTCAGGAACGACGTAGCGCTAAAAAGCGATGATGAAGTAACAAGCAGCGATTTTGGTGGCAGTATATTTTAATTTACTGCAGAGTTCTGACAGAACACCTCAGCAATTATTGTGATCTTGGATACGGACCCTTTACGGGACAAAAACGATCCGCAATGTAAGTACGAAGCATTTGGATCTAAAGATGGCGAAAGATATTGAAAGGTCAAAAACTGGTATGTCAAATATATTCTACGAACTTATATTTGAGGGAAAACACAAAACAAAAAAAATTAAAATTAAAAGGAGTTAAAAAGCAGACAAAACCGAAGATGCACCCATTACAAGACTGGTGCTGACGTCTTACATATTTGAAGTCTGCATGGTCGACAAGTAATTCACTGCACAATGCAATTAAATGGGGTGCTGAAATGTAGCTTGATTTTTTTTAAAATGATTATTCATTAAACACCCCAAATTGTTTAATATATTACAATGCAGAACCATATTTGTGTTATCAATAAGAAGATAAACAGGGAAAAAAAACGTAAAAACAATATTATTTTGTCATCACCTTTCCCTCTATAATAGGATATCAAAAATGAAATTAATAATTACATGATAATGACATTCAATGGTAGGAAATTTTGTATTTTACAACATAGTAAGTCCTCACAGAGTTCTGCTGGTGATACCAAGAAAGAGTTTCTCGTTTAGAAACTGGAAAGGACCTTACGAATTTCCTGAGAGAGAATTCCCAAAAGACAAATAATGGAAACGAAAACATTGGCGCAGCTACTTCTAATGCCACGCTCCCTTTTCGGTTGCCAAACCGCACCTGACCAAATAGGCTCAACCCACACCGGCTTGGAACTGAAAGTTCGCCTCACTTCACAAATCCTTCCGAGATCTTCCGCAGTTAAGACGCAGTTGAAATGCACTCTGACCCTGCCCCCAAAACAAGGAAAACGTTTCCAGCATGAAAAAATTCATGATAATATTACAACCACCTTTTACCGCACGGTATTCTCGTTATCTGATGAAAGTTCAACAAAAACGCCTCATCCAAAAGAGCATGATCAAGATTAATTCCGCGTTCTACAACTACGTAGCACTTGAGTAATACTCATTACGCCAACAAGCAATGGACGCGTGTACAAACATGGCCAACGCCTTCCCGAACAACTTCAAACCGCTCGCCAAACTGCAGGAAATCGACAGTTAAAAGGCGCATAAAGTAAACTAAGAAGCCCATAATAAAAGGTCTGGTGCCTTGTAGGGATATCGCCTCGCGAGAAGGTTTCGATCCGACGACCCGAGCCCGCGCCGCGTCAGAAAAACGCGTGCGAAAACACGCGGCGACGGAACGCGCGTTCCATATCGGGGCACGGGGGCGCGCGCTCGCGCTTGCGTAACGCACGGCCACGCAACGGCACGGCACGGCACGCAGGTGGCTGAGACGGTGGAAGTGGCGGTGGTGGTGGTAATGGCTGGCAGGTGCGGCGGTGGCGGTAGCAGTGGCAAGCACTGTTAAGGGGAGGCGGTGCGTGGGGTTGGTAGTTGTAGTGCTGGTGCTGGTGTTGGTGTTGGTGTTGGTGTTGGTGTTGGCGGCGGTAGAGGTATAGGAAAGGAAGTGTTAAATAAGTTCAACTAACAATATTCATTATATTTTGGTTTGAGATAACAGTAGAGTGCAAAAAAAAATATTTACTATACTATAACGATATGCGTTAGATATTACCTGTGCAATTTTAATAGACTGAATATAGTAATAACATTCGTAGAATCCAACCTCTCTTTACTCCAATCTTGTTGAGGTTTTTATCTAGTTTTCGCGGAAAATTGAGAAAAGTGCGTCATTGAGATGTCTCATGCTTTCCTTCTAAAGATTCCCTCTCTTCAAAAGTCATGAACGGATTTTACAGCTTCCCAGATTTAATTAAATAACCGATTCTAAAAGTCGTAGAAGTATTAGAGGATCTAGCATTGGTTATGACAGTGATTACTTTAGAAGTATTGGCAGCGGAATTGATAGTAATTGCGGTTATAGTAGTAGCGGTGGTCGTGGTAGCTGCGGTCGTGGTAGCGGCGGTAGTGATAGCTGTGGTCGTGGTAGCTGTGGTCGTGGTAGCTGCGGTCGCGGTAGCGCTTGTCGTGGTAGCGCTGGTCGTGGTAGCGCTGGTCGTGGCAGCGGTGGTCGTGATCGCAGTCGTAGTTGTGGTGATGGCTTGGGAAGGGACGGCGAGATTCGCGGAGGCGGCGGCGGTGGGCGAGTGGCCGTTGTGTCGCCGCCCCGCCCGGCCCGCCCCGCCCCGCCCCGCCCTCAGCCGCTGGCGACGCGGCCCACGCCCGACGCCTCCCACACACGGCGCGCCAGGTGGCCGCGACGAATATCGGCAGGAATGCGGGGAAAAGGCGGCCGCGCCTGCCGTCCGCGAGCGTTTTCGACGCGTCGTAGGATGAGACACGCTCGATCCACCCAAGTGGTTCGTGGAACTACGAAACATCACGTTATAGCTTACTATACAATTTGAAAGATAGATTTATTATTTCTGCAGGAAGGTATACAACCTCGTGGCAGAACACTACAATTTACATATTACAACTAAGAATAGTAATACACTGTAATTTTAAATTTAAAACCTTAAATTTAATTTTAAATTAAAAATTTAAAATCTTAAATTTGAAATTTGGTGCCTAAAGATTTTAGATGACTTACTAGCCACGTAAAATTAAGTAAAAAGGTAAAAACAACAGGACAAGCAACACGCTGCACAAACAATCTAATAAAAATAATTAAGCTTGAGATGATGGAAGATAATTGTAATTGAAGGAAAATTTCTGTTCGTCCTTCAATGTTTGCTTGTCTCAGGTCTGTAAGGAACGATTTGTTGAACGTTCATAATACTTCCTCTATCAATTATTTGGAGAGCACACGCGAGCCTACAGTAGAAAATAGTGTCTGCTTTTATGTTGCTAGAATTTGAAGAGAAACGTTGCATTCTCTTCTCTGCTTGTGTTTTTGTTACAGGTAACGAAATTAAACAAGCACACAATGAATTTCACATCACTCACAAAATAATCCTATAACAATATCATTTGCTACAAAACTGCCATCTAGTTCAATAGATCAACTCAGAAAATGTCTTTCTGTACTAACAGTGAATCGACTTATATGGCGATCTTTATGTGTTCCGAAACCAATACATTCCTGCATTAAACGCACACAACTTTCTCGCCACCTCCAAAACAAGCAACATCTTTAAAGTTTAAATGCCCAGAAGCGAGCGGGACGTAACAGAGTCGCGAGAAAGCGACCGCGTCGAGGCGACGTCCTCGCAACGCGGCCCACGCGCGCGGTGGCGACAACAGCGCCAGTGGTAATGGAACAGCGGGGTATTGGCGGTGGCGGTCGCGTTGGCGAAAGAGGCAGTAGCGATGGTAGCCTTGGCGACAACAACGGTTACTTACGGGCGGTTACGTCGCAGGTGGGAGCAGGTTGGGGCGGTGTTGGAGGCGATAGTCGCGACTGTAGGGAATAGGAGTGGAAACGGCTGTATTTGCTCTGGGACTGCAAGGGTGGTTATAGTGGCTGGGGTAATAAGGGTGGTTGCGGCGAATGGGATTGGTTGGGAGGTAACGGTGCTGGCAGTGGTATAAGTTGTGGCAGTAAAGAAAGTGGCGGTTGGTGGGCAGGAATGGTAAAGGCAGAAGCTGCGGTACTGATTGTGACGACGACGAAGGTGGATGGGACTATAATAGAAGCCGTTGTGCCAGTGACGACACACATCGCGCTACTTAGGCGGTAGGAATGGTAAAGGCCATAGGAGCGGAATCGGCGGTAGAGGTGGCTGCGGCTGAACAAAAGAAGAAGATGAAGAAGAAGAAGAAGAAGAAGAAGAAAGAGAAGAAGAAGGAGAAGAAGGAGAAGAAGAAGGAGGAGAAGAAGGAGAAGAAGAAAGAGAAGGAGAAGGAGGAAGGAGAAGAAGAAGAAGAAGAAGGAGAAGAAGAAGGAGAAGAAGAAGAAGAAGAAGAAGGAGAAGAAGAAAGAGAAGGAGAAGGAGGAAGGAGAAGAAGAAGAAGAAGAAGAAGAAGAAGGAAGGAAGGAAGGAGAAGAAGAAGAAGAAGAAGAAAAAGAAGGAGAAGGAGAAGAAGAAGAAGGAGAAGAAGAAGAAGGAGAAGAAGAAGAAGGAGAAGAAGAAGAAGGAGAAGAAGAAGAAGAAGAAGAAGAAGGAGGAGGAGGAGAAGAAGGAGAAGAAGAAAGAGAAGGAGAAGGAAGGAGGAAGGAGAAGAAGAAGGAGAAGAAGAAGAAGAAGAAGAAGAAGAAGAAGAAGAAGAAGAAGAAGAAAGAGGTATAAGATGCTGCGGCAGCGGCGTTCGCGAAGGCGCGTGACGGAGTCGGTAGAGGTGACGGCGTTGGCGGCGGCGGCGGCATCGTCGTCGGGTGACGCAGCGCGAGGAATCACCGCGTTGGAATCAGGCTGGACCAGCGCGCGCGGCCCACGCGCACCCCGCGTCACGCGGCCCCGCCCAGGCCGGGCCAGGCCCTCGCTTCGGAATTGACACATAAGGAATACGCTGCAGAGCCACGGCGAGCCTGTCTCACAATTGCACGAAACGTGCCATTCCATTACTCCTTTTTCTTCTCAAAATGATCGATTTTAGCAATATTCACACAACCAATTCCACTTGTAAAAAGTTAGATCGTCGAAGTATTAAAAAAAATCATATTACGATTCAAAAATTTGTTGAGTATTAAATTGGGTTGTTTCAGTAAGTGAACGAAGGATTATATTCCAATTCACTATATTAATTAGGACAGCATAACCAAATTCGTATTTGTGTTTCAATGTAGCAATTTAGATGGATCAAAGATAGAAGTATCGAGTTGTCGTTTCCATTCTAATCAATACCGTGGGTTTTTCATTCCTTTCTACAGAAAGGTAATAACACCGATTGTCCCGGAGGTAACGATTTGCAGGGTGGAAAAGTACCTCTATCACTATCATTAATTGTAAACACGTTTCAATCAAAACACCTGTCCCCACAAGAGAGTATTGTGGCGATAGGCCTGCCCCATCAATATTACTGCAAAAGGAGTGTAACCAAATCGCAGACATGGAGGTAGTGAGATTTCCAACAGTAAACGACTTCGCTTGTAAAACACCTCAGAACACAACACAACAGTTCCATCGCACAGTTTACGTTCTACCCTCTCGGCCTACCATCTTTGACGTGCACTCCAACCACTATGAGCTGTCCACTGATATATTTGCTCGGAATTTAAATACGCAACAGGCGTCAGCAAATGTTCGTTGTGCCTACACAGCGTTCCCCGCCCACCTCGTTTCTGCCGCGCAGGCTGCCATCGGTTGTTTACGCGACGCCGGTGCGCTCGCTTTCCAGCGGCACTCCCTCCCGGGCCGAGACAAAGTACCACCTTCTCCCCGGCCGCGCTAAGCAGAATTGAATTAAATCGAATATATGTCTTATTTTACGTGGCGAGACTCGGGCCATCAGGCCCGCTCTTCCGTCTGACCACGCGAATTCCCTACGTTCCTTTCAGCAACTAGCGGAGCAGAGAAAGGAGTATTTCTTGGGCGACGAAACATGTGATTTGAATTTAGCTCAGAGGCGTCGTTTGGGCATGAGGATATTTTACATGCTGTAAATCTACAACATGGGACATCCTTCTTTACTTCCCCTCCGAAGGAAGGCGTTCGAAGGATTTTAAAAATCCACGGCTTCAATCGGGTTTGAATCCGCCAGTCCGATACGCTAACCGTTACACCATCGCCGCCGCCAAGCCGTTAAGCAGAGGGCTGCGCGCTCCGAAAGGGGATTCACACGGCGCATAAGGAGCGACGCGTTCGACGAATAAGGCCTCTCCCGCGGGAAATCGACGGGCGCGTAATAAATTTTCAACATCGCGGAACGAAAATTGAAATGATGAATAACGTCACGCAGCGCCCACAGCGGTGCTTACCGAATTCGACCCCTAGCATTTGCGGGCCTTGACTTTGGAAATAACGAGATGCTGGGACGAACCTTATCGTTATCCCGCTTGACAGATTGCAATAATTCTTGTCAACGGAGAGAAAGAAAATCAAACCTACGAGGAGTAAATCATATGGATTTCAGCTCATCACACGCAGTAACTTACGTGAACGTATGTTTCATCGATTTTTCAATTAATTTATTAGTAAGTAAAACGTAGGCTAACGTATTCTTCAATTTTATTTCATGCTTTAAAGAGGTAATATTACAGAGTTGGCAATCAATTAATTAACCCCAAAGCCGCGTTTATATGGCCGGAATAAGCAACAATCAAATAAGGAAAAGTTTTGAA
Organism: Gryllus longicercus; assembly: GCA_038098605.1. Lineage (NCBI taxonomy): Eukaryota > Metazoa > Arthropoda > Insecta > Orthoptera > Gryllidae > Gryllus > Gryllus longicercus. The sequence goes on along the minus strand of JAZDUA010000169.1, from coordinate 1,090,065 downwards.
CTTTCTGAAATCCGAAATATTCTTTGTAATGAAAATTTAGTGAATTTCTTTTCTAAAACTAATCCAGATTAAAACACTGCTTGAAATAAAATGAATTATAAAAATTCCATTACCTTAATTTTTGTCTTATCTCCATTCAGTGCAGATACAAAATCCCTGTATCCCCTTCTCCACGAATGACATTCTTGTCTTTGCAGCCAATACACACACACACACACACACACACACACACAAGATGTTCGGATCGTTCAACCCTATCGACAACTTTTTGATTCACAGCGATAACTGATTTTGCTAAGTTACAGCGATGAATCCGTGTATCAAGATAGGTCGTCTACGACAGAGCCATAATATCACATAATATCACGTTCAACAGGTGTGAGCAGAAAATAAAGCTAAGGAAATTCGAAAATAACCAGCGCAGAGGTGTCGAGGACGGAGGCGGCGGATAAGGCAACTGCGGCTGCGGAGGTGACGGCTGGTGATGGGGTGGTTGAAAAAAAAGCCCCAGTTCTACAAGAGTGTTTCGTTAACGTTCTGAAATCACGCCTAGACGACGGCAGCCGCGACGGTGGTGGCAATATTGAATTGATGCCCGAGATTATTGAGGTAAAGGTGACGGAAGTGGTGTTAGTGGCGGTTGCTGAGGCTGTATGCTCTGCGTGTCGAGAGGCCGAGCGGTCAGCGACTCCAGCGCTTTCTCGTCGGAGAACGGCGCCTGCCGCCGCCGTCTCTTCGCCGCCCACCGCCGCCCCGACGACCCCCGTGGGCGCCGCCCCCGACGCCGCCCTTGCGCAACGCTCGGCGTCTACCCCCAGAGCACATCGCACATCGCCAATGGACAACGGCGCATCGGTCCGCCAATGGACAACGCGCAGCCGGTCGTCCGCCCTAAAGAGCGTCGGGAGCTCTTAATGCTGTTCATCCACAGGCAAGCCAGGATAGACCACCCCCAAAAATGCGACTGTTGTAAATCTGACGCGATACACCGAGTGAGAATGAAGCAAGTTCAGACGGCAAAGTGTTTTAAAACTGGCACGAGCCAGACTCGTCAAGCCTGGCTCGTCTGTGCATGGTCCGCGTAAGTACCGCTCACACCTTCAAGAGCGACTTGCGTAATTCGCTTCCGCCGATTGTAAAGGTGGTCCGAGTCTACCCACAACATGTGAGAACAAAGCAGAGGTGAAATTTTACAACTACAAAAGCAAGATATTGGCGATCATTAACTTCGAGAATGCCAGTTTCAACGTTTCTTCACGCGAGGTCGGTGAAATTAAGCACTTCAAAGCTCATCTCCCTCGGTTCGATCATACGAGTACAGGCTTCCCTCTTAAGGAGAGACGGGCTGTCTATCGTTATGGACGTCTCCCACACGTTTCGTCTTATGTATTCCGCTCCGAACAGAGAGGACGCTAATGAGACATACAAATCATATCCGCCCAGCACATTAACACTAAGGATGTCTTACGTAGTTCAATGGCTATAGGCTCTGAATCGTGAGCGTTAAAGGGATTGCGAATTACAATGAAATAATATCTCATAAATGAAACAAAAAACTACCGTAATAACATATTGAATTATAGGTTTATTCTCTCCCTTTAAAAATGTGTTTCCTAAAACATTAGTTCGGTACGGCACTACCAGATGTTATTTGACAAAACAAATTCGAAAAATATTTGAGCCATAATACCAAATAACAATTTGCATTTACTAGCAACCCTACATCAACAAATCGCAATCTACAAGAAAATTAAGAATCATAAATAAACAAACAAACGATTCTATACAAGTGCATGTTCAAACGTAAATTGTACGAAACCAATCATATGAAAGATTAATGTATACGTTTATGTGCCCAAAATAATTTTTAAAAAGGGATTATAACTGAAACTCCAATCAAAAAATGCATTGCAGAAGTTAACATGTGACCCCTCTACGACATGGCGCCTCCATCTGTTCCGAGAAGAGCGAAGCGAAAGGAGTTCGCGTCTATTCGCCGCAAATTCAGTCCGGTCCGGCCACGCTCTCCTCCGCTCAGCTCTGCTGTACTCTACCAGTCTCAGCACGCTTCGCTCGGCGTAACTTGCATTTATTTGACAAGTAAAAGCATATGAACAAGTGAAACACACGTGGATTGCGCGTATTTAATTAAGTAGAAATACTTCAATAATTATTACCGCAAAAAAACGAGTTCAGATAGGCCTTATCTCCATTTTGGTTGAAAATGCTTCAAAATTTTGCGTTGGATGGACTCAAGAATGTTTTACGTTAATCGGACTACCAGCTGACCGACATCACACCGACACGTCTTGAATATGCCCGAGTGAAGCAAGTCAAATTGAGCTTAATCTAATTGGATTTTTTTTTGACAGAGTTCACTTTACCCAACTACCTTCCACACGAGCAACGTTTCAAATCTCCACTCATTACACAGCCAATTTTCAGGTGTTCCATATTTCATTGGGTTTAACTGTTTGTCAAAATAACAACAACAACAACAATAATAATAATAATAATAATAATAATAATAATAATAATAATAATGAAAGGAAAAAGATCTCGCGCCCCACCCCGGTTCGCCTCCGCAACCTGCGCCACCGCGTTCGCCTCCGCGGCGCTAAGAATACCTCTGACGACGCCGCCACCCTCGGGCGCCATTGTGAGCGGCCATTGTGCTGTCCCACAAATCCCGGAGAGCGCAGACGCTTTCCCATTATCCGCGTCCCGCCACGGCGACGGCGACGACGACCTCCGCGCGAAACAAGACGCCAGCAGCACCCGCCCCGACGACGCGCTTCCTCGCCAAGGAGTTCGGCGGAAGGGAATTGGGCAAAAAACCACACGCGCTTGCGTGCTTTTTTGTACACTGCCGAGCGACTCCGTAATATTGTAACAATTGTAATATAGTAACTTATATTAAGCATACAATATTCACCATTTAATAAATTAATTCGATCGAAAACAAAATTATTATATCAAAATCCAATATATATGAAGGTCACTTCGATGAAGCTGCAATCACAATAAAATATCATTCGAAGTCTACAGTTTGCACTGAAACCATTCTACTAAAACAAATTAGACAAAAAATGTTTGGGCAGTGAAAATCATATGAAAATTTCTCACATTTAAAAAAAATCAGCTTTTTAATTTACAGAGTCAACTATCCATAATCAAGTAAACTTCAATTTATTTTTTCATTCATCCACTTCTATGTCTAATGAAGGACTTAATTTGAATGTCGATTAAAGGACATAAGCAGGTAATTTGAACGAAATCCGTTTAATCCTAGATTACGACGCGGCAGTCGTAGTGCTGCGCGCGCTCCACAGATGGCGCGCGGTCTGCAAGGCGACATCTTAGCCCGACAGCGGCGTCTAACGATGTGACATCAGTATCAACATTTTCAAAAACTCTAAGGATTGGTAAAACATGAGACTTTTACCATAACTTCGTTGAAACCGACGTTTTTAATGTGGGTATTTTGTGATCATTGTCTTTTGCGTTCTGATGTCTTACTTTTGAATGAATTATATATATTAAAAAAAAAGCATTCATTATTTTCATGAATCAGTAAACTCAACATCTTTAATCTACGTTAAAAGGTCTCCAAAGCAAAATGAATTTCTATTTTCTAAGTAGATTATTTAATTTTGTTAGTTAAATCTTGATTACTAGTTAATATAATTGGGAACTGTCAAAATTACGCTCCCCCTACACGACGTTTCTAATTCTAAGTAAAAGAAAAAAGATGGATTTAGCTTGAAGCATAGTTAAAATAAACGTCACATTTTTTAACATCGATGTAGTTAGCGATATCGCATTAAACGAGGCGAAAGCAGCAGGCGCGGGGACTTGGAGACTCCAACGCGCGAACAAGCGACGAACGCGCGGCTCACGACCGCGCCGCCGCGGGGCGCGCGTGGGAGTGCAGTGGCGGCGGCGGAGGCTGCAGGAGCGCGTGGGAAGGCCGCGGAGGACGCCGTGCGACGGGGGCGGCAGCGCGGCCGTGGCCCCGATCCCGCAAGGGGGCGGGGCGGGGAGAGGGGTAGACGGCGCACGCGCCGCGGGGCACGCGAACGCTTCCGTCCCACGCGTGAGCGCGCGCGGCGATCGCCCACCTGGCGGCGCAGACGGCCTGGCGCGCCGCTGCCAGTGATAGGCCTCGCTCTGCAATGGGGAACACTTCTCTCGACGCCGTATGGAGCAAGCTGGGGCCGGCAGAGGCCCACGCATTGGCGAAGCATCGGATTTTTTACGGTACACGCGAAGCGACGGTACCCAAAATTAAATGTCCGGGTTGTAAATATGCAAGAACAAATGACTTCATTCTATAGTATCCCACGTCATATAGCAAAAAAGAATTACGCAACTCTGATGTTTAATAAAAATTTTATATTAAAAAAGACGTAGTACATGTAACTCAAATTGAAACTGTGCAAACGACAAAGCGCTGGTACCTGAGTACTATTTCGTATATTCTAGCCGTGGATGGTTGAGGAACCTTCGTGGAAGCAGCAGCAGCAATGGTTCGCGCCATCTGTCGTCCGTGACACGGTCGGCGCGTGGGCGGCGGGCGGCTCCCGTGTTTGCCGTGAGCTCACCACCGCCCCCGCGCCGCTTCCTGGCGCCACCGCGCCCACCGCGGCGGGCGGCTTCGCGGAAGTCCAGCCGGCGCGCCAGGAGGTAGCCTTTTTTGTTTCTTTTTTTAGTTATTTTCGAAACTTTTTGAACCTTCTTCGCGGGACTTGCTTTGGAGGCAGTGACGACCGAATCGCGCCTTCTTCGCCTAACCTCTACATATAATTATTATCGATTAAGAATTCACGAAATGATGGAATGTAGTGTAGTCGTACACTTTTGATGCATTTTTCTTCAGGAGATTATTTTAATCTTACCAATTACAGCCGAACAACTTTTCCTTGACAATTATTTCTTATTTTTCTAACCATCTTCCCTGGCTTATTTGTATAACTCATATACTTTACGCGACTTCCAGATATACGGATCCTAACACCACAAATTATAATGCTGTTACGTACCGAGGTAATTATGTATTAAACAGCTGTGTTAATACATTATCTGATAAGCTAAAATAACCATGCTCGGTATCAATTAAATTCAACACGTTCAAAATATGCAATTCTTAATAACTAAAAATTAATTTCAGTATTGAACGTATATAAAGTAAGTTATTTCACACACCGCATACAAGACGAAGAAAATGAAATCAATGTGATCTCGCATCGAAATCACGTATTTCTTCTCAGTCACCACCTCCCCATGCTCAACGGCAACCAGGTTCGCGCAAGCGGAGATGTCACCCGCGTTCCGGCGCTGTTCGCGCCACTTGAAAAACAGTCGGCGCGCGCGGGGCGTAGCCCCAAGGGGAGGGGTGGGGGTGGGGGCGGTAGTTGCGCAACGCGTGCACGCGGCGGCGGAAGTGACGCAAGTGGGGAGTCCGCCAGTGCCGTCCCCGGCGCAAGAGATGATTCAGCTTGCTCCACAAGTCGCCGCCGCCGCCGCCTTTGGGACGCCACGGCCACCGCGAAATCTGCAGGGCGATCGGAAATGTTGCCAGCAGTGATGAGAGTTCGAACTAATGAGGAATGTCAATTATACGGGTAATAATTTAATATTAGTTTTGTGAATTAATTCCACAATTTCTATACGCCTGTTCAATAAGTATTACGAAATATTTTGCCTTTCAATGTCATATCTTTACCAAAATTTTGACATCAAGTGTTGAACAACTGTACGAGTAAATACGAAAATAAGAAATTCATTAATTATGCGAAGGCCTCGGCGTCTAACCCGTAGTCCGGTGTAAATATCAATGTCTCTAATTTAACAATAAGAATCCATTAGGAGTTGAGTCATGGCACAAGGTCTTAGCGTTTGCCTACAGGAAAGTACGTGCTATTTAGTCCGGACGCCGAGTAAGTTTTTATCCAAATAAAAATGTAAACGACACATTTAGGAGAATCAGAATTTATGATAACAGATTATCATAGTGTTCAAATACATGTGAAGTTGGACGGTGTATTGAATGATCGTTTCGTAAACGACGGATACATTCTCCGTAATATATTACGTGTAACGCACACAAATACTTAATTGATATAATAATTCAGAGAACATTGTCCGATAAAACTTTTAAAATCAAATCCAAGGGTGCTGGGTTCATTACAACGTAATTGATTAATTGATGTTTCCGGTACGTCAACATCTGTCAAGTTAACTACGTCTTCCCGTCCCATCCTTGTCCCCATTGCTATCGCACAACTCCGGCTTTCGCCTGATAGCCCCTAAACCACTTGAAACCAAGAAAAACTACAGATCAGAGCAGTCGGTCGTGAGAATTATTCTCCAGTCAGCGGCTGAATTTGTAGCTGGCTATTAAGCTAGTGTCGAAAATTCGCCACCACCGGGACTCGAACCCTAGGACCCCCCCCCCCCCCGGTCAGAGTAATCTAACGATTACATTTACCTACTTTACAGAGTTACTAAAACATGCGGTTGGATCATAATTCTCAGAACTACCACGCGCAGATTAAATATGACAAATGAACTATTCCAGTCTGAATAAAACATACGACGCAGATGAGAATTTCCTTCCCGCAGAATTTTATTCATTACGTCGGGTCGGGTGAAAATGCTTTGTGCGAACGTTGGTGTGAAAACAACCTACGTTCCGCTGCACGATTTAGTGTCTGGATAATTTTTTTTATATTCCGGATCGCCAAACACAGAAACTGGTGAGTTGCTTCCAAAACAGACATTGGCGCCCTCCGGAATTTCTCCAACATGTGGTTCTTGCGAATCGCCGTTCCATTTGTGCTTCTGTGAGTCACAAGGGCGCTACAGAGAAATCCGCCAATGGAAAGGAGCTCTAAAGCGAAGAGATCAATGGGCAGTGGTACGAAATCGATTAGTAGAAATGCGAATAAAAGGCGGAGAAGAAAATCATTGGAAAACTAGAATTCGCAAACTAGAATTTCCATCTTGTTGAACACAAATATAGAAGAAAAATAAGTTTAAAAAAATACTTAGGCGTGAAATTTTAAAAGCGGGATGAGTTTATGGCTGGGTACATGTTTGATGATTTACAAAAGGAATACAGTATAAATTGTACCAAGATTTGCGATGGAGTTACATATTCTCGCGTCGTCTTTACCACTGCGCTTTCTTAGACTGCGCAACACTTTATTAACTTGTTTCGCGTACTTATGGATTGGAATCTTCAAATGGTGAAGGGAGAGATAAGTTCTCTTGGGAACTTACTGAAAAACTATGATTTAATTAAATGTATTCAGGAAATGTCGTCATTAATATACCAAAGAATTTGGTATGTGGAAAATGTCTCTACTATTTGAGCGAGAATCCATAAAAATGTCTCATTAAAGCGTATTTTTCGCTATACCTAAGCAAGTACTACTTGTGATATTTAACGTGTTGAAAATTCCAGTCTTTCCTTGTCCAATACAACTTACAACTGCTTGTTGTTTGCAGACACGAATAATCTGTGAAATCTTCGCAGCCTCGGAGGCACCGCGTGCTAGGGACAATTGCCAACATTTCAGATGTGTTACCACGCCGAACTTGACGGATGCGATTCGATTGGCTTTTGGTATGAAAAGGGTCGCGACACAGAAACCGAAACGTTGGCAACACTTCCTAGAACGCGACTCTCCGAGCCAGCCAAGACTACCGACTGCGGCAGCTTTCATCTACAGCCCTCTTCCCAAACCTTCCCATGCCCGCGTCCCAGCCACTATTCTCCATCCACCGGCTATAGCAGCGCCACCCGCAGCGAGCGCGCGGCGGAAGGAGAGGGAGCTTGCGGGCGTCGGCCACGCCCCTCTCCCCCACCCCCACCCACCCACCCAACGAGCAAAAAGACGACGACGACGACGACGAGCGCTCGGCGTAGTAACGAACGGCCGCCCGCTCACCGCCACGCCGCGCCGCGCCCCGCCCCGCCCCGCCGGCGCCTCGCGACGCTAAATCACCGCGGCGACCGGACGTTGCTCAACCGCTCCCCGCGTGGCGCAGCGAGCCGCGCCGCCTGCCGCTCGGCGGCTCGGGGTTCGAGTCCCGGAGAGAAGGCTGCATGCAGTGGGGTTCCATAGCGACGGCAACCGCAATCAAGAGAGGTAACGCGAGGATACTGCACTGAACCCGTGATCTCGTATTGAAACAATAATAATAATAATAATAATAATAATAATAATAATAATAATAATAATGTAGATAGATTGTAATCTGTAAGTTAGACCACAGGATCATTCTCAGGTAGATTCAAGGAAAAAAGACTTTTAAGTAAGTAGTTTACTTATTTATTAACAGCTCACCTTTAAGAGCTGGCTCTTCACAATGCACATGCTAAATGTGCGAAACGTTGAGTTCTTAATAAATGTATAAAATTACTAAAAACTTGATTTCTACGCCAAATGGTCCAAACCTACACTAAGTAAGCCATCCATCGACAACATTATATCAGGATCAGCAAGAAGATCCAACAATTTCAGTAATAATAATAATAATAATAATAATAATAATAATAATAATAACAAAGTGAAGCTGACCAAGTAGTCGAGGTCGAAAGGGCGCCAATGCCGTAATGTACCGTAAGAGTCGCGGATTGGAACCACTCTTTGAACCTGGATCCGTTTGTAAGATTTTAACCTAATAAAAACTACCTTTAACACGTGGGCAGCTTCCGCGACTTAAATAATTACATTGTCTTCAAAATTAACTCTGAGACAAATATCTTTCGTGATCCAAAGAGTCCGCAGGTTACAAAGGCAACAACATCAACAAAACGCAAAGGATGTTATGTAATAGGCGGAAGAACGTATGTTTTAAAAATGTGCTGCGAAGCTCAGAAGGTACACCGACTAAAAGACTTCACAAGTCCTTTGGTCATGAGGAACGTAAATTAAAGTAAAAGGTCATGTGTGTAGAAATTTCGTCATCCTAAACACTCTAAGTAGTGTTCTCTTAGTACTTGCAAGGAGGTCGCTTCATGGAAAATATAACGATAATTAGAGGTCAAGGAGAAATACCAGACCTTCATTCACAAGTACGAAACGCAGAGAAACAACGGCGAATTGTGTAAAACGTGGGAAGGCAGAATCTTGGTACTGTTATCGCATACGAGTTCACTGAGAAATTTCCACGAGGACTCTTTGAGAGAACTCTCTAAATAGGTTAAGGTCATATAGAGTACCGAAATTCTGCAGACACAATTCCTCGAGGCGAGAGAAGTATAGAACTCAGCGTGTACGAGGCCACGAAAGAAAATGGCTTTGGGTCCTCCAGTCTTCCTACCAGGGTTCATTTCCTGATCCCCAAAATCAGATGGGTGCCGATGCGGACGAATAGGGCTAGGCGGAGGAGTGTGGAATAGTGAGGCGGAGACGTCACATGGTAAGTAGAGGGAGGACCGATGAATAGCCGAGGCCCTGACCGGCGGGACGATGAGCGCTTCCAATAAGGGGGATCTGCTCCGTGCAGGTCCAGGTAGTGTGAGGGTGGTGAATGCAGAACAGGACTTCACGAGCGTAGCAAAGGAGGAAATCACGAAATTCCAGATCAGGAAGCAATCTTAAAACTGGACGATCAAATGCGAAGAGAAACTTAGTGGGGTAGAATGGAGCAGAGTGTCTCAGTTGGTATATGAATGGGAATACAGGGCGGAGAGGGGTAAGTGGACGGGATGGTTGAACGAGATAGAGTGGGCATGGATGGGAGCGTGAATCTGGATAGAATGGATGGGGTTGAGAGAATGGGTCTGGATAGAGTGGGCGGGATCGAGGAAGTGGATCTGCATAGAGTGGGCGAGATCGGAGGAGTGAAACTTGATAGAGCAGGCGAATCGGGCCACTAGACAGGGATAGTACGCAAGGCAAAACGAATGGTTCGTAACAGAACACGTGTGCGGTGGGGTCTAGTCATTCGAGAAGAAGTGAGCGGGGCGCAGTGATTAACGCGTCGTTAAAAACGTGGGCGTGGCCGGGACCGCTTAGGAATAGAGTGTACGAGACAGCAGGGGAGTGGATCCGGACGAGACAGGACAGGGCCGTGCAAGGCGTGGCTCGACCCGCGAGGCCGTGCGCCGGGGGAGCGTGCGGAAGCGGGGGGGGGGAGCGTGCGCGGGGCGCGGCGCGTGCCACGCGTGCGCGGGAGCGTGCTATCGGCGCATCGCCGCGCCGCACGTGCTCCGCCGCCGCTGCCCGGGGTCAACGTTTGCAGCCGCGACGCGACGCGATGCGATATCCCGAGGGGCGCCGCCGCCGCCGCCGCAGCGGCCTCTAGGAATAGACGAGGGCCCGCGGTCAACGGTCAGGTTCAGCTGCAGCAACCCGAGCACGCAAATAAAAGGCCCCGCGAGGCTCATAAATTCTGCCCCATTAAAGGCGCTTGTGCTCACATGCTTCTAAAGAGACGGTACTGAGAACATAATGATGCATCCGAGATACATATCGAACGAAATATAATTTTAAAAATAGATTATGGACATTCATCACCCCAATTAATTTCGTAATTGGTTTTGATACTCATGGTTTAGTATACTCTAGGGTGTATGAGAAAAGGAAATTAAAGCAGTGTCGTAAAATGAACTTCCAATGGTAGAAGACAAGAAGTGTTCGCATTGCAAATATAACGTCTTAAAGAAACGTTGGAAAAATTGCTTTGGGCGCGGCGCCAGCTTTGGCCTATGGATTCAATTGATTCCGGCCGTCAAAGAATTCGCATAAAAATTAATATATATATATATATATATATATATATATATATATATATATATATATATATATATTTATAATTCCAATGGGTTTCGGACACAATTATTTATCTTAAAACCAATTCAACTGTTTCCTGTAGATGACGGCGTGCTCTGCACTCTAAGAAAGATTTTTCTACGATATCTTTTGTCCAAAACCATTAATTGGGGGAGACCAATTTATACATTGAAACTAGCGACCCGCTTCGCACACTATCCAACCTCGCGATGACCTCATATCTCGGCTACACCGCCAAACAGTAGCCACGTCGCGCGACCCGCAGCGCCGTAAGAGGAAACCGCCCTAGGCCCGCGGGTGGGCGTGGCCGTGACAAAAACGCGTTCTGTCAGCCAGCGCCCGGGGACAGCGTGAATGTCACGCGTTAGTAGCAGAAGGCGCACGCCCGTGTCGGGCACGGCCTACGCCGCACGCGTGCGGGCGTTCGGACTAGAGGGCCCAGAAGGCTCTGCCCTCGACGCCGTCCCGCTTGGAAACAAGTTGGCGTTGTTAGCGCCGCTACCCGACGAGGAGCAGAACGACCAGAAGCTGCCTCCCTGGTAGAACTTCTTTAAAACACCAGAGGAACAACGTGCCGTAGTACTAATTCCGTAACTCAAATTCCAAGACATTTCAAATAACACTCCATCTGCGTCGCTAACTCTATCAGCATTGAATCTCAAATACTGTTCGCTCCATCTCGATAATTCGAATTCAGTGAAATATCACACTGTCATCGCCTCATTTCGAAATTTGGCAAGCTAATCTCTCTATATCTTAACAACTCGCTAATACGAATTTAGCATCGCCTACCTTCATATACGAGATATTTTACACTATATTCTGAAAAGAGAGTCTCTTCACTTTCAGTGGAACGATTGTAAATAAAATGCATGATCCTGAATTACATAGGGGAAAGACAAAAGACGCAATACAATTATAAATTTACTGGGAGGGGCATTATAAGCACGTACAAATCCGAAGAAGCTGGCTACAAATTTCTATATCTCAGGTAATGATTTCTACACAAAACGATGAAGTTTCAGCTGTTAGGTCTAGGCCAGCTGCGAATGGTCATCACAAAAAAATATTCTTCTCAGCTTCGCAAAGATCACTCTATAACTCTTTAACCTTAATGCTACAGATCTAAAATACATTGAAATATATAACTTAATACGACAAAAAATGTATTTTGGTATATATATATATATATATATATATATATATATATATATATATATATATATATATATATATATTCAAAGAAATGTATTCTGCTTAGTCTCATAGTCTCAAGGTTAACCTTTCAGATCTATACAACCTTGCGACATAAACTCGCACATCCGAATGACACTTGCAAACGTAATTGACTTGGCATTACAACAGCTTTACCGATTACACCCGGTCGGTCTATCATTTGTTACCGGGAGCCTTCTGGAATTACAGTAGACGAGGTTCGCTCGATACGCCGCGTTTGTTTATGCCCCTGTGACGAAACCACCTCTTTGAAGCCGCGCGGGCCGCAATTACGAGCAAAGCTATAAAATGCAAATGCAATCGCAAGGGCGGCGCGGCGCCTATTTTATTTTATGGCTGTTGCTCCTCTCTGTGCTTTAAGGCGATGCGAGTTCAGTTCCTTCAGAACAACGACTGAAAATATTTGATAACCTTAACAAAGGATTGAGTTGATTATCATTCAACTGACTAGAATCCTTAAATAACAGTCAACTCCGCGACCAAGCTATTGCAAATGTCGATGCAATCGATCGAGGGTCACGATGGAAAGTCACTGAGTAACAGATACATTTCGAAAGCCAGGAAGGGAAATGGAAGGATATCACAGATTTAGAAAATATATTTGCCATACTTATCCTTGCAAAAATGTTTTCTTAAAAACATAGAAAATTATCGTAAAATTATTGTAAAAGTGGTCAAGAAATTCTGACTTAAATAACATGTGCTTTATCTGCTTATATCGTAAAAAGATCAAGAGTAATTCGGGATAACACAGTAAAATACTACATTCCCTCGAAAATGCTGCCCAAGTTTCAAAGATCACGAGATCTCCGTATGTCAACTTCTTCAAATGTCAAACTGCACAGTTACGAAATGTGCTCAAAGACACACGTCGCGTTAAAACTCTAGAAGTACGAAGTTCTGCAACAGTTTCTGAAGAGTCTCGCAGAGGTTCGTGAAATTTAAAAGAAACACCACTTAAAGAAATAGTCTACTCTTTTCACATATGTTTACACGTTTAACAGTTTTACAAGAGGTCAGACGTTGAAGATGGTAAGCACTAACTTCAACCGAGTTGGAGTGCGTAATTTACTTCACTTCACCTTCAACAAACAACACGAAAAAACAACAGGGTACTTAAAAATTTTTTTCTTAGCATCATTGAAACATCACAAAACATGACAAAGCTAAATTATCCAACCACTGCACTCCAGAGAAATATACGTTAAAATCTGCCTACGCAAGACTTCATGAACGCACTAACAATATATGTGTGTGTGTTTAAAAAAATGAATTCGATCACTTAGTTTATTAAATATTAAATATCAAGTTATTTAAATTCAAATTAGATATCACTAATTATCCCCTATGTGTAAAATGTAATGGTAAAGCATCACTCATCGATACCCAGGGCTGGTTGATATAGAAATAGGCAAGCAGCACGCACGTGCAAATCATTCAATGGTAAGTATATCATCGCTTACGCAAGAAAAATCGATCGACGGACGGTGATTGAATGAAGCAGCGTACAGAAGGCCGCGCGTGGGAAAACAGGCCGTCGCGTCCCACTCGCGCGCGTATGAACAGCGCGGGCTTAAATCACGCCCCCTCGAGTCGCCCGCCCCCGTGCGCGCGCCCGCCCGCCAGACGCGTAATTTCAGGGTTCGAAGAGCTCTCCCTGCAGAGGCGGAGGCAGAAGGAAGAGATGTGGGAGGCGCGAAACAACGCGTGAGGAGGTGGGAGGACGAACGATAAAGATCTAGGGGAGGTGCAGAAAAAAAGAAAGAAAAAGACATGCGTACCAACGCGTAGTTAAATGGAGGAGGGGGGGGGCTGAGCAGTAATAAAAGAAAGAAATGGTTGTGTGCCAGTGGATTGGACAGTTGAGCGTGAGCAGTTGAGAGAGAGAGAGAGAGAGAGAGAGAGAGAGAGAGAGAGAGAGAGAGAGAGCGATTGACAGAGGGAGGTTGTAAGGGGGGCGGTTGAGCTCGGGCGGTTGAGCTCGGGCAGTTGAGCTGGGGCGGTTGAGCGGGAGCTGTTGAGACTGATTGAGTGGGGGCGGTTGAACGAAAGGAGTTGAGCGCGGGCGGTTGAGCGGGGTCGGTTGAGCGGGGTCGGTTGAGCGGGGTCGGTTGAGCGGGGTCGGTTGAGCGGGGTCGGTTGAGCGGGGTCGGTCGAGCGGGGGCGGTTGAGCGCGGTCGATCGAGAGGAAGCAGTTGAGCGGACGCTCAATGACAAAGGTGGGTGGAAAGTGGGGAGGGTCAGCGGCGGTCGCCAAACGTCAGGTGCAGTGGGCGACAGGCGACGGGCGGTTGATGTAGGCGGTAAGTGGCGTCCGGTGGGCGATCGCTAATGCGGTGGTGGGAGAGTCGTTATCGCGTGATGGAAGAGGACGAGGTAAGGGCTTGTAGCAAACAACGGCGAAGTGAGACTAGGCATGCGTTGAGGACCACACAACACAAATTCGTGGAAATCCAGAGAACTTCGTAATGAAAATAACACGTTCCCAGCAAGTTCACCTGGCTTCGCATGTATAATTTTCTGTTTCTTCGCGCTCACAGTCACACTTTTTCGTAAGGTTTTATTCATTCACAGAATTTCTAAAAACAAAATTTAAAAGGACTATCCTGCATAAATGAACACATATTTGTGTTCAGGTGGTACTGCGAAGAGACACATTGGTTCTCGAGTGTGTCTCATTGGTTTTGAAGCGTGAAAACAGACACCAATGTCACCACTGTCATTAACAATGACACCTATGTCATACATTATCTGAAACTACGGATTAAGCATATCAAAAGTAAATAAATAGGTAACGTGGAAATCGTGAGATCAAAATCTACTTTCTGCTAATCCGTGTTGTTGATCATTATTTAGTTATTTCTATGTTAAATATATATGGGAAATATCTGATTATTAGTAAAATAAATGCAAATAAGATTGTTTTTAAAAGATCCTCAGTAATAGAGAGTAGCGCAACCGCCGCCATGGAATGCCCTCTCACCTGATAGCCCCATCAGGCGGCATTCAAGAGAAATGATACGTAACTGAAGGCCTTTCAGAAAATTTCGAGTGTATTAAAGTTGGTTTCAAGTACATTGGTGTATGAAATCATCGGACAATTGGATATAAAATGACGGAATCAGCGGCGCACAGGACTGTGTATCTGGGGACTGGAGGAGCCTTGGCCGGGATGAAGAGGACGTTGAGGGCGCGTGCTGTCCTAAGGGCACCGGTGACCCGCGCGACCTCTGAGTGACGCTGCGCTCGTGGGCGAAAAGGCGTCGAAGAAGAGTCGTGGCATTAGGCCATCAGCAGCAGCCGCGGGGGGAGCGGCTTTCCTTCCCAAGACATCCAAAGCACACCCAACTCACCGACGCCCAGAGGCCGAGGCACTAGACGCCAAAGGTAGCTCTCGTAAAACAAGCGTTTGGATTACACCAAATAATCCTCGCATAAATTCATTTTCAGCCGTAAGTTAATTATTGACGAAATAAAATATGTTCAAATAAATTTAAACTCGTCAAATGAATAATTCGGAAACTTAAATACTTCATTTTTATGATACACAGGAACCTAACAAATATAATATTGGATGTTAATTTGCAGTTTATTAATATCGTTGGTGTGCAATTTATGAATTTAATTCTTGTTACACAAGATATTTAATACAATCTTGCAATACCACAAGAGAAAGCGTAGCTTCAAATTGTCAAGTCTACCCGATATAAATGCATGGGAAACATTCGACTCACTTCGGTAGATTTCTTTACTTCTTTTGCTTCTTCGGTTCGGTAATGGAGAGACCGAAATATGTAAACCAAAGCCACCGTATCGTAAAAGAAGCAACTCAAAACGTCACCACTTGAAATGGAGCGTATGTTTTCTCTTAGTAGATGACCCAGTTCTATCTGTCTTATCTTGCTCAGGGGCGTCACACCTATGCTGGCACATTCATACATGTAGAACTCGAAAAGTGCCACATTTTCGAATCAATATTTTTTTATGAAGCAACTTCGTATGCGGCGAACCAAAAGACTACGCATTATGGCTCAAGCATTATAGTTATTGGGAGAACGCGAGTTAGATCTAGAAAGGTATCACGAACTTACTTTTTGTGTAGAACACAAGAGACTTTGGAGTGCCTGCCAAGATCGAATTCGACAGACAACTGCGATCAGTGGTTTCCCTAATTACTTTTACGTAAATGCCGGAGCAGGTCTGGAAACAACGGGCTACAGAGTGCACAGTATCTTTGCTTCCCATCATTATTGTATCATCTCCCTCATTCCGGACTGATATGGCATGGAAGACTTCATCCCGTCCAAACTCACCCCATGATAATACGATGGCATACGACCGCGGGCTGGCCCAGCTACTAGTCGGAACTATTGCAAGGAAAAAATTGTTGTGTATTAAGAATTAGCTTATTTCCCCACACTACATCTTCGTTACTGTAGAAATAATTGTGAATAAAGCAGAAGATAAATTTATTTATTTTTTAGCGTACATTTCTGCCCATCGCGGTCAAGGGAGGCGGCAGGAGCAGGTTGCAAGCAGCGCTGCGGGCGGTTGCGTGTGGGCGGCGCGGGCGTCGGTAGCGCCGCGCGTGGGCGAAATACCAAGGCTCCGCCCTCGAGCGCACCCACGCACCCGACGTCACCGCCCGTCAAAAGGACGGCTCCGGGGCCGGCGCCTTTCGCAAGGCCTTTCTTCACCGGTGATGCCCACGTCGTTACACTTTCCGTGAGAGTAGGCGGGGGCAGACATCACAACGCTTCGTAGCAATGGTCAAACTTGGTCACAATTGTGAACGGATTGTGGACTCGTCAGTCCCTTCACATATTAATAAATTGCCATCTTTTGTTTAGTTTAATTTTAGGTTTTTCACACGCTTAAATTTCATTTACGAGCTTCAGTATCTTCGGTTCTTTTTTCTTCTGACAACTTCGCAAGAGACTAAAATCAGCTATTTTCATTGTGATCCTGGGAGTTTAAATTTAGCTTTATTCTCAAAACCTAGCGATACGGTTTGGCGCAACGGAGATCTGTGTCAAGCAAGTGCTGCTTCGAAGCAGAGCTCGCTGACAATATGGGAACGTGAAGAGCTATTTCTACCCATAAGATAAAGAGGTGGATGTCGAGTCCTACTCCCTTTCAGTTGCTTCGAAAATGTGAACACCAAATTTGCCACATCGGTACTTAAATTAAAAATACCTGCTTAGAAAGTTAAAATAGTAATAAAACATAATGACATATAATATAAACAACCTTCAATGAGAAGCTACACATTACAAATTCCTGAGATTTCGTTAGTTAAGAGACGTTTTGTGAGCCTTTTACAGCGTACATCAACGGATGAACAGAAGTAAAAAACTGAAATAGCACCAGGTGATTATTAAAATGTTATTTTAAAATACTTAGTAAACGTTCCTAAAATAACAAATGGTTTGGCCCACTCAATTACATAGAGTTGAGAAAAAATCCGTACGCACGTTACTCAAGCATTTGCAGCCAGTTCATCAAGGATGAGTCGTTCAAATTCTGAGAAGTACTTTCGCGAATGAATTATGGTATGTTCATTTACTCCTCGCTCTGGCTTTGGCTGTAAATCATTCGCGAGTACTTGTTACCTATCAAGCAATTACGAAACATACGTTGTTGCCAAACAAGACGTCATCTGCTTACGAAGATACATGCTGCAATTGCCTTTTGGATTCTGAAAATGAAACATCTCCGGGCTTTTACTGGAAGTAATAGTGTGTGAAACAAGGAAAATGTGAATAATCCGTGAACTATTGGAAGACGTATTGAGGTCAGGGTTTTCAACATGGTATGAAATCATTTCCAAACATCTGGCGAGGAGAAACACTGAATTTTACTGAATACAAACCCTGCTCTCATAATCACTGCCTAGCATGAAGATTTATTAAAGTGGGTTACGTCCTCTCGAGAGGAATTCTATTCAAACAAACCAAAAGAAGTCCTAGAATTAGTCATTTTCTCATCAGTTTCTTTTATATCAGAGCTATTACTAGAAAATTGTTAATTCAACCACCCATTGGATTGAATTAAGAACGAAGAGTACAGTAAACGCACAGGATGGAGTCAGAGATGGGTGGAAAAGAAGTGTGGGGAGGAGAGCAAAAGTATGGCATATGGAATGGTGGGGTAAAGAGCTATGTGTAGGGTGAATGAAGTGAGGCGAGTTTAGGGACGATGAAACAAGAAAATTGGGTAAAGTGTGGTGAGGCGAGGTGGAGTGTAGGTAGAGCGAAGTAGGGGTGGGGGGAAGTGGGTTGGGTTGGGTGAGTGTAGTGAGGAAGAGAAAGAGGTGAAAGAGTGTGAAGTGGAGAGACGATAGTTTGGTATGGGGTGTGGTGCAATGTGGTCAGGTGGGGGTCGGGGTTGGGTGAAGTGTGGTGAGGAGCGTGGGTGTGGGGTGAAGTGTCGCGTGCCGGTGCACGTGGAACGAGTTCAAAACAAGCGAAACCGTCCTCATCCCACGCTGCGGCACGAGGCCCATTCCTTCACCGGTGGCGTCCCACAGGGCGCTTGTGCGCGGCGTCGCAAATCGAAAAGGGCCGCGTTGCGGCGGCGCTTAATTAAACGCGGCGCAGAGGGCGCCCGGGCGGCGTCGCACGCGTCTCGTGCGAAGCGCGCGTTACTCGGCGGAAGTGGCGCCCGCGATGCAGCTTCGCCGCACGCTTCCGTTCGAGTTTCGCTTGCGTAAGAGTTTGGCTCGCGGGGAGCGGAAAGGATATTTCCTCGCTCCGAGACCGAAGTAGGCAACTGCCTTAAAAAGTACACGTATATAATAGTATTTTATTATTCTCGACGACAAAGAGATGCTTTACGTACGAGAAGAAACTATTATCTTACGAGCGAAGAAAGAGCAAATGAAGTATATTACTCGTGAAGGTGATGTAACCTTCTTGCCGTCTGTAATATTTTATTACATTTCATTCCATTTGCAAGAATAAAATACAAAATTAAATTGAGTCACATTAGAAAACGTCAGGTTAAATAGTTTCCAGCACCACCCCAAGACGACTGGAAAGTTTGGGTTTTACCACAGGTGATAAACGTGGAACTTTCGGAACGTGTTACCTTGATGATAAGAAATGATATACTCGCGCTTTTGGGCTCATGGATAGTCAACGAACATAAACACAGCGATCTCTTTTAGCCAAATAACTATTATGTTTCATAAATTCTCAGAAATTGAAATCATCCCAAAGTTTCATTTTTTAATGACTTGTTTAGGCTGAAGGAATGAGTGACGTTCACAAACTACAAAACAGCATTCTCAAAATTGAGGATGAAATCATTTTTGGCCCCGGAAGTATCTTGCATACAAATATTACTATAAATGAAAACTTATTTCTCACAGCATCCTAATGAATCTCATTATCATATGAAAGAGCCATAATCATAAAAATACACGAGAAATTAGGATAATATTCCTTTATAAAAACCGTTTTTGTAATACGTATATTTTAGTTATAATTCCGCATGGTACAACGTCACTTCGTAACATAAATGAAAACGACTCATAGCAAATGACCCACTTTCTCTATTGAATGAATGATACGATTTCAGAATAACCTTCAAACCTGAAAGTAAGTTTAAGTTAATTTCCAAGAAACTGAGCATTTGAGCTCCGTAAACGGTAAAAATCCCCGTAAAACACGTGTCTCATTAACAGCGTTCTAATTTGCGGAGCAAGGAATTTAAAGGCGCGATAAACCTTAAGAGGCCGGAGAGCGGAGGCAAACTAGTCCGCACGGTGAGGTGTAGGCCGAGGCTCGGCACGTGGGCAGGCGGGGAAGGCAAGCGCAACGGACGGAGGTGGGCAGGGGAGCGGGATCGAATGAAGGAGAGAAAGGAAGAAAATATGAAGCGAATGGGAGCAAAGAGTCTAAGGCTGGAGGAGAATTGGGATGAAGGACGCAGTGCTTTGTGGGCTGAGACAAGGGAGCGACGACAGAATAGAGGAGGTAGGGAGTGTTATGTTGGAAAGGAAGGCGTGGCATGATAGCGTAAGGAAGAGAAGACAGGACATGGCAGAGCAGACAAGGGCAGAGCTAGACAGGGCAGGGCAGGGCAGGGCAGGGCAGGGCGGGGCGGGGCGGGGCGGGGCGGGGCGGGGCGGGGCGGGGCGGGGCGGGGCAGGGGCACGGCAGGCCAGAGCAGGCCAAGGCGGAGCAGAACAGGGTAGAGGAGGGAGAGGCACGGCGGGGTGAGGTTGAACGAGGCAAGACGGGGCGGGGCGGTATGGAGTAGCGTAGGGCTAGATGAATTGGAGCAAGACAAAGTGGCGAAGGACAGGGTAGGGCGCCGCAAGGAGAGGCGGAGCGAGGCTGGGTGTGGTACGATAGGGAGGCGGAGCTGCGATGGGAGGGAGGCAGTGTTTGGGCGGCTAACACCCACTCACTGCATTGCCCCGCTCAGCGCACGCGACTGCCATCCGCTGGAAGGGGAGGCGGGGGGGGAAGCGTTGAGAGGTGGGGGAATGGTGTCGCGTGCGCCAACCCGCGTCCACTCGCCGCCTTCCCTCCTTGCTGGGCGGCGACCCTGGGCCTACCTCTGCAGTGCAAGCGTTCCTAGCCGCACCAGCGCAAAGGGCAAAGTTCTCATCAAACTCTAGGGCATTTCGTACAAACATATATCCCATAAAACAATCCGGTCTATATTCCTACGTCGCGCCTCCAGTACTAAATCATCCATCCGGTCATCCAAATTTCTTCACTTTTGACGTAACGCATGAGGGTTCGCAACAACTCTGTGAGCAAGCAAGCGTTAGTCATTTCCCTCTTGAAACACAAATCACTTTTTCTGACCTCTTCCTCAACGTCAGGAGTCGAACCTGTTCTTCTTCTACCTGATGCTTCAATTGTGGACGCCAACCACGATAATATTTATTTCTGTATCAACACCCATTCTCCTCAAAGTAGGCGAAAAGTACAGAGTTAAAAAGGTATCAGTGGGATGTATTTTCAACAGTTTTCAATGATAGCACAGCAACACATTTTTTGACATTGTATTCGGTTAAAATACTCATAATGTATACACACGTAATTCTAACAGTCGCCACAGAGCGCAACTGCCAACCGAAAATGCCATAAAAGTTCAGAATAATTCTGCACTGTTCCAACGCAGTCCCATTAGGTTTCACCAGGCGAGAGGTAGCATGAGGACGTTTTCCTTGCCAGCGGTGGCTCGAGGGCGGTCACATACTCGCACGAGCACAAATATTTCGCACAACTTTACTGGTCTTAAAATTGCATATTTTTGTTTTTCTTTTTCTCTTCTTCTCAGAATTTTTATCATACAAATTGGCTCCAACTGTTGAACTCTACATACTGTTGCACCCGATCCTCCCCCACCTCTACCTTCCTTGCTATCTCCCCTCGTCACGCCCCAATGCCTCTCGCTTCCTCCCTCGCCCTGCTGCACACGGAGCCTCTCGGGTTAATTAAAGGGCCTCCCTCCCCGCGCGTTCGTCGTGCCGCCGTCTGCAGCGCGCGTGTGGCAGAGATCGCCTCCCACGAGGCACGGAGCGCTCAAGTGGAAAACAAAACGATAGCGCTGGGGCGGAGGAATTAATAGGGCTCGGAAGCAAATGCTAATTACTAACTGAGAGCTGTGAAACGCGCGGCTCGCTCCTCGACAAATCAACACTTTCTCTCCGGGAAGGAAACAGGTGTTGATCTCGCGGTGCGTCTACTGAAGTGAATAATTTGATTACGTAAGAGCACAACTGAAGTGTTTGTCATTCCGATATAGCAACTCACGGACTGCAATTCAGAAATGCGATTTCAGTTGAAAATGTCGCTGTATCATTTGAGACCATTGAAAAATAAAAAAAGAACATTGGAATTAGTCCAATAAGACAAACATAAGACGTTACATTCTCAAAATCAAAGCTTTTTGCAACTTGCTCTTTATTGCAGACTAGGCAAAAGTTAACTTCCATGCTTTCAATGTCCACTGACCTACTTGCTCCACTAATCCTTCTCAATGCATTTTTATATTTCATATGACCACAGTTTGTTGTAGTTAGAATGTTATCTGCTAGTTGTAGTTGAAGTTAAATGTAATAGATAGAATTGCTCTTACTTCGCGCGGACGAAAAACAAAATATATTAAATATCAAAGTGATCATGAGTTCCTCACTTCCCTTCAGCCCCATTCAACATAAACTGGATCCGATTTCACGCTTGCGACCTTACGAAACGATACCAACATCCCCAGAGACCCCAAAGATATCTGATATCGTAATTTTGTGAATCTATCAAACTTAAACAGCGAGCGTTCAAGGTTCCAACAAAGATCTACCTACATGCAGTAATCTTTCAGAAATCATTACGCTGCCATCGTAGATAATTTTTCTTGCGTACGTTAATGAAAAGCAGGTGAGTGTAAAGATGCGCATGTAGGCGGCTACAATCATCATAAAGATATTTCGATATCTGTATGCCAACGTCTGATTCGAAACTAAATGATCATTCCAACATTTCCTCAAATCTCAAGACAATCCACAGTTTCAGTTAGGTTTCGGACTCGTAATGGCATTCTACATAAATGTACAAGAATTATTTTTTACAGTCGGATATGAAAATCCCGTGACTGCAGACGAGTAAATTTCGGTTCCTATCCTTCATCCAACAGCTTCACAACCAACATCTCCGATCCTCCACACCCACCAAGAATCTCCAGTTGCATATACATTCTCTTGGTCACAGTCCTCACTTCTGTTTGCGTTGTCCTCTTTATCAGTTCACACGCACTGACTTTGAGATGCCCTTCCTTGTGCGTGGAGAACAATCCCATTCCTCCCCACACAGACTCACCGCCCGGTATCAACTTCATCCGAAATCGAAAATATAAGGGCAGAGGCGCTGGGGCGGACGATCTTCTGAGGCGCTGTTTGATTCCAGGTGCTGAGGAGGCCAAGCACTGGAAGGAGGCGGCGGGACGCCCACGCCAGAAAATAAATAGTTAAAATAAACGTCGGATAGATTAGAATGTACTCGGCTTCTGACGGCAGGTTTTTCCCCCTTCAGGGTTTTTTTCCTGAGCCGTACCTTATGGTCTCTCTTCCGCGGCTTTGATGCGATGGAGAGACCATTTGGGGTGAATACCAGAATTCGAAAGATTAGAACGCGAAAGGATGTAGGTATTGTAATGGCTTAAAGGCCTTCGGCCTAGCCATATAGGATCAAGTAAGACTAATTTGTGTGTAATAATTACCTATTAAATAAAATAAATCAACTTCATCCGACCCCACGCGAGCGACCTTGCCACTCGAAACCAACCGCTCGGTCACACCCCCCCCCCCCCCCCCCCCCCCCCCGAGATAATCTCGCGCGCCTATTGTACCACCGAACACATTCAACGCACCGATTGGCGTCTCATCGCCCGCCCCCCCCCCCCCCCCCCCGCAGGCGGCCACACGCGCGCGCGCGGCGATAACCCCGTATTCCACGCGCGACCTCCGCCGGCCCACGCACCCACATCCATCACGCGCACGCGCACTCGCACGCCACGCGAGCGCCGGCGGCGCAGCGACGCGCATTTCAATCAGCGGATTGGACGCGGAGGCGCAAGGTGTAGCTCAAGAAGCAGGAAGCGGTTCATACGTAAGCGCACGCCTTACACGGGGTGATTCCCTGTCTGTTGGGACATCGCGGATCCCTTAACGTCACTCTTCAGATATCACTAGCCTTTCATAGAAGAACTTGTAAGTGGGGGAGAGGGGGAGTACATTTTAGGTCATAATCTACCTTAACAAACATCAAATAGGGGGTCTGCGACATTATTGTAACTGCAGGACCCATTTTCAAACCCTCAATAACTCGGGGGGCCGAACCTATATTTTTTATTCAAAAAATTTAAAGTATCTATTAAATAGTTTTATTAGTACTATGTCAAAAGTAGCTTGGGATTTAGGTAAGTATTTCAGGGATCTATAAAACAAATTTATTAACAAAGACAATAAGAATACAATAGAGACAATAAATATGATTCCTGTGTGTTTGTTCGTGGATTCAACTGATTTTTAACAATCGGTTTGTGGTAGGCTAAATAAAGTGCAAAAAAATCCATGAATGTTTATTTTTCGATAGACCAATTTAGTTAGTAGTGGCCCTTCGGGCCACAGGAGATGGCTTCCCGAGCCGCAAGCGGTCCATGGGTTGCCGACTCCTGGCATAAGTTACATTTGTAAAGACGTTTATTGCTTGGACAAAATTTATTTAAGATTTTAATTACAAATATTTCGGATAATAGGATTATTAGTCAAAAAATAGTTAAAAATTGTTCGAGAAGTATAGGGAGAAAAGTACAATCTGTACCCAACGGACATCATTATTTCATAATCGCGCAATACAACATAAAAGTTGAAAAATAATACTAGCTTCATCCCTTTAAATGCGTATCTAAGTCAAAACACCCACATTTAAAACCATAGACCAGTTCTGCACATAGGAGAAGCCTATCCTCATAACTCGCGTATCAGCTGTTAATTGCGAGGCAGGTCTGTTCCAAATCGCATTTTAATAGCCCCTCTCTCTCAGCTGGCAGGCGAATCCCGGCTCCATTCGAACAGGACCTGCTCCGGGGAGGGAGTGGCGCCCCCTGACCTCGCCACAGGGAGCGGCCGAGGGGTCAGGGGTCAAGCGCATGCGCACAGCCACTCGTTACGGCCCGCTCCTTTAATAGCAGCCCAGAGAAACCTAAAACCGTCCAAGAATGCGGTTTAAAATTTCATAATGTCCGGGATAACTACCACACTGTAACAGCATTTTGATACGTTAGATAATATTTGACGTATTGCAGAAATTATTGTGAAGCAAAAAGGTGATAACATGCACCAGGCGAGTTGGGTAAGGTGGGTCGGAACGGGATAACGTGACGTGAGGTTTGGTGGGGTGGGATGGGGTAGAGTGCGGGGGGGGGGGGTAAAATGGGATGGAGTGGAGTGAAATGCAGTGTATTCGGATGGTAAGGATTCGGTTGGAGTGACGTGGAGTGGTATGGAGTGGGGAGGATGGGATAAGGTGGGATGGAGTGGGTGTCGTAAGATGGGACGGAGGTGGGTGGAGTGTAGTCGAGTGCAGTGAAGTGGAGTGGAGTGGAGTGGGGGAGTGGAATGGAGGAGTGGAGTGGAGTAGTGGAATGGAGTAGAGTATAGTAGAATGGAGTGGAGTGGAATGGAGTGCAGTACAGAGCAGTGCAGTGGGATGGGGCCGAATGGAGAAGTGCAGGGTAAGCCCGGGGGAGCAAGGCGTGCACAGTGGCGAGAGGTCGGTAGAGCGAGGTGAGGTGGGGTGTGGCGGGGCGAGGGGGCGAGCGGCGGTCCGTGGGCCGGGCGGGCGACAAACAGCGTGGAGGCGACGTCCCAAGGCTACGCCGCCCTCGAAGTGCATTCCGGGCCGACCCACGAACTCGCCCGGCCCCGCCCCGCCCCATCCCTCTCTGCTGCCGCACTGCGCCTCAGGACACGGAGGGGAGGCGGCGACGGCGGCGGGGCGCTGGCAGCGGGCCACGTCGCCCCACGCCTCGGCCGCCGCCGGGAATCGAACGGCGCACTCCGCCACGGAGAGTCCACTCGCCAACGGGTGGGCCGCGGCCATCACAAACTGGCAGAGGCGAAGAGCGGGAGGGGAAGAGTCCAAAGAATGGTAGCCTAGATTGAAAGCAGGAGGCAAGGCGACAAAGATGGACTCAGAGAGGGAGAGGGGCCGGGCAAGGCTGAGAAAAAGACAACGTAAACAGATGATAGGAAGAATGAAATGCGAAGATAGAAAAATTAATTGCAATCTTGGATGAGGAAAATATTCCCTCTTTTGGAAACAACACTCTCTTCACAGCTTGTTAATTGCTAATAATTTTTTTTCAGCCTCAGGAGTTGGCTCTTAGTTTCACAGATCGAGATTATGCGTAACGTACCTCAATTACAACCAGGCATTAGGAACTTTAAAAGATATAGAACAAGTTTAGAACAGGTCGATGAAACTAAATTGACACTTATAGTACACATAAATATTACGAAGCGACATTACATTATTTCACGATTGAACTTAATATAATCTACAGGGAAACCACTCAGTTTTTGCTACTCCGTTGCTCTTAAAAAATATTCCTGCTCGGGCAGCTGTTGACGCGTAATTACGTACTCCGTCCCTCCACCCGAAAGTAGAGATGTCTGCCAGCATTTAGGAAAATTAACACTAAACAGAGCACGCATCCGCAGAAATGTACTCAGACAATGTTTCGACCCACACTAAACCCCTCACACAAACTCCTCGAAATAATTCAAAAACAATAATGGTTTCAAAATGTAACTCAACTAATTAACTCTGTATCGAATGTATTCAAACCCGTTGCGAAAAAGGCTGCACACCTGAAAGCGAATATATTTTTACTTAAAAACTCATTTTTAAAACAAGAAAGTCGAAAAAATAAATTGAAGTTTCCATCCGCAGCCTCCGCCGCACGCCGGGGCGTTCCTCCGCGGACGGAGTCAGCCACTTTGCATTCGAGACAGCGCGCGCGCCCACTCCACGGAATACGCGAGCGCGCAGGCGGGCGGCGCGGGGCGAGGGAGCGAGTCGGGGACGGCGGGAAGGCGGCGCGAGACGGAGGAAGAGGGCGGGAAAGCGTGGGAAAGGTGCGGAAAGAGGAGCATGAAGACGGGCGGGTCTACACGAGACGCCACAAGACGGGGTGATGGTTGGTCAGGCAGGATGCGAAGGACAAGACGAGTCGGGACGGAGGAAAGGCAGGTGGAGTAATAGATGAGCGGGGTGCGGTGTGAAGAGAGAGGCGGGTAAACCGTGGCCGAGTGAAGAAGAAGAAGGAAGGGAAGCGAAGGGGAGGGAGGGAAGGAGCGAGCGAGACGAAGCGAGTACGAGAACAGTGGCGGGTCCAGAGACCAGGGACGAGTGAGATGGAGTAGGCGGCTTGATTTACGATGGGCAGGTCATGGGCGATTAGACGACAAACAAAAGACGGTATCGACCTGGGAGCCGAGATTTTTTTTTAAACCAACAGCCAAAGTAAATTGATACGTGGAACACGTGTGGAATGCGCTTATAGCGGTTTGACATTCAAATAGTTTCATGTACGAAGGTAGATTAAGTAAGCTGAGCGAAACTTTCGCCCATTTCATACTCAGGTCACTCGCATATCTATTACTAAAACTATTTCTACTTAATTAAGTACGCACGCTCAAAACTTTAGCTCCAGCCGATTTGAATTGCCGAATCACGCTAGTGAAGAGGCGCCAGGCCGCGATTTCGGAGGCGTGCAGAACGGCGACGGGGCCACGGGACGAGACCGAAGGCGGAGCGGGGAGGCAGCGGGCGGAACCGGGCGGGGGGCAGGGCGGGGCGGGGCGGAGGGCCGTGGGAGGCGCGGCGGGCGATGGCCATATAACAGCAGCGCGCGCGGAGGCCGGGGAGTGCCCCGCCCCTCGCGGCCCAAGCCCCCTCCCCCCCCCTCCACGGGCCACATGTGGTGCCCACGCCGCGGCGCGCCCGAGCGGCTCTTTAAATCCCAGCCCCACAGCGCAGGTTGTCACTTCAACCACCAGCGGCCGATCCACTTTCTATCTAGTGATTGGCGAGCCACGGTCGATTCAAGCGTGTTATAACGAGTCCTATCTATCAATCACATTTTATTCGATGAGTGCGGATCTGTAGAATAATTCGCGTTTGCATCTACGCATTCGTAGAGTACGTACTGTAGGTGCGCGCCGTTGTATCCCAGAATTGTAATTTTGCACCCGTGAAGTTTCAGGAGACATCTTCTCTCGAACACTCATCAGTCTCGAATATATATATATATATATATATATATATATATATATATATATATATATATATATATATATATATATTAATTTGTTTGTTGTTGGTTGATACCCAGTTCAGTTTATGCTTAATTTTACACATGTACCAACTTGAAGTCTTACAAACTTATCCCTACTATTTAGTTCTATTACATTGGGTAAGGATCCTCTAGCGAAATGATATGGTAGGCAGATCCCCTGGCAGCACCAACTTAATGGCGGTAAGGAAAGTCAGCATGACGTGTCTCCCGTAATCCACTACTGGCTTACTAATCCTGTTTTTGGATTGGAGGAAACCACATATTAATCCACCTAGGAGCGAAAAAAAAAAAAAAAAAAAAAAAAAAAAACAGTCTCTCCATCCAAACTTGAGCCACATATACTATAGACCTTCACTAACTGATAACGCTGTTAATGAGAACAGAAGCGTCACATGTTCCACCAAATTCGACTTCCCAATTTCTTACATACACTTCAGTCATCATACACTCCTGCAGCGTTTTGTGCAACTAAATTAGTGCAAATACTAAAGAATGTTTTTTTCAGATTGGACTTCAGGACACATTCATTAATTATTTTCCGTAGCCCACTGCCTCTTTATATGATGTAAGTTGCAGCCACGGTGTCTAAGGAATTGTTTAAATCATTCGATCTTTAAATTCCTCCCGTGAGGAAACGGCACGATGTCTTTCTTTCTAATTAATCATAACGATAACTCAGCCAATGTTCTTAACAAAAACTACGACTTTCTAAGTAAAATATTATGGTGCTTTTATGTTATCAATAATATGCAATGCCATCAATAAAAATTGCAATGAATTATCGTTCATCTAGATACTACTTTTCACCCATTCCCACACCTTTTTCATAGAATGAATCTAATACTTCATTTTAATATATTTTTTAACAAAACTAGAATAGCAGAACACGCTCCTAAATGTATCATCGAAAAGTTAAGAAAACAACCCTTAATTTAATGATATTGTCTTTGTTCTAAAGATTATCCAAACACATACTACATCAAAGTTGTTCGCGGAACCCCATGACATGCAATATCCACTATACCGGAGCTTCGTTCAGAGCGTCGATTTCGTGGCTTCACGGTGAAGTTATTCGCAGTAATCTGATCCGAAGGATCAATTGCATAATGTATGTCGGTTAACCTAAACGATCCGGCGAGAGTACGGATCCTAAGACTAGACAACCTCGTTGGGTCGTTGACTTTAAAGATCATGTTTCTCTATTCTTTCCGCTTGAGGGGTCGTACGATTTCCTAGAGTTCAAACGAACACGGAAAGGAGTGAAAGTGAACTGAATATAATGCCTACGCTTATTGGATGTTAGCGAAACACAGAACAGTGTTCAAAAACCAACACGTTATAGGCTTGCCAAATCGGGCACAATCCTTTCAAATTCATTTTTTTTTTCTTTGACAAATATATGCCTCTATGCTATCAGTTCAGTGTATTTGTCAAGCTCCATTTCTTTCAGTACTGCAAGACTAATCCTAGTGCACGATCAATCACGCACCATTGCGATACGAGCTCGACACCCTGCTCGCCACAGCTCTTGCACTTTCCATTACAGGAAACACGAGGAGGGCAAGGAATGCAAGGAACGGAACACGAACCCGAAGAAAACACGATATTTGCTATTCAGATTACAAAGCACATCGATGCAATCGAACAAGAGAGAAAGAGCAACAACTTACTGCGTTTTTTTACGAGCGTGTACTGGTTGGAGAACATTAAAATATAACATTTCTGCAACTATCAGATTGTTCGGTCTTTTCCTTCTGGCTAGTCAAGAGCACCAATTGCGGAAGGAGACAACAAGAAATTTCATTCACGGTAATGTACATTATATTTTAAATTAAAATTACACACTTTTTTCATTAATCATTTATCCAAAGGCGAAACATCACCACCACCAAATGCTTTAAGAATATGGGTTGTGAATAAAAACTCACGAAAAGAATACATTCAACGGAAGTTCTTTCGCAATGTACACCTGGGTAACTCACATCTTCCTGCAAATCACATTTTACAGCACAGAGCCTCTCAAACATATGCATTGCTTAACTCATTAACCCAAGTTGTTCACTTCCTCATCGCCTACCAGAACATTCAAGCGAAGTATCGCGAGTTTTTCCTTCGACCTTCCTGTTATGACTGATAGGCGGTGTGCGTGTGTGTGAGTGTGTGTGTGTGTTGAAATACTCGCCCAATATGCAGATCGTGTGGAGCGCATGTTAATTCCATAAATGAAAAAAGTATGCTCGTTGGCCTCCACGCCCGCGAGGGACCTTCGCGACACTTTTACCCGCTCGCCCACAGGCTCCTATTGGGGCAAATTAGCACAATGGAACACGCACCGCTTCCTTCATCCTACTTGCGTGCGAACACGCCCCCGGAAGAACGAAATCGTGCGTCACGCTGGCACCAACTGTGCAACTACTTTCGTACTACACATACCGAATTACGATTCCAGTACCCAAGTCCTTGGGGCATACATTGATGGATAAGTGATTTTAAATGATATGATGATGGATCAATGGCGAAGAGGCAAGGGAAGCATAAAAAAACGAAAATACAATGATGCTCATTCTACATTTTTAACAGGAGCGACCGATATTTGAACCGTGACGCCCATATGTCCGAAGCCGGAGCCCTGCCCCCATCCTTCACTACGTCCTGCTGCATAAATTTGACGTACCTAACTATTGCAATAGACTTAATTTCTTGAAATTTTCCTGTTTCACTTTTACTAATATTTAATTCTGAAAATTAAAACGAGAACAATTCAAAGTGTATGCTTGAAAAAAAATCAAAACATTCATCAAGAGGAGACACTTCCGACGTATTCATATCGTTCATAATCAAAAAGGTTACAGAGATTTGTTGTACATTTTCGTGCGCTCGCATTCAGATGGAAAGAAATGTGCACTCTCTGGTTTGTAATTACTAACAAGACCTGTCCTATTAAGAAATGACATACAATGGAGCACCTAAACGGCTGAACAATGAACACATAAGCAATGCTTTGACGCCCGTAACTCAAAATAGCATCAACTGTTTATTTTCGTTCTTGACAAGCAAGATAATTCTTTCCTTCGTACTTAAAGCGGGTAACCCTATTTTGGCCAAACCCATACACAAAACGACAGCTGCTTCTGTCTTCAACAAAACAGCTTCCCAAATACAGCCACGCCGCGTCCTTCGGACAAGGCACTGACTTCCAACGTTCGAACAGGAACTACGACGGTACATCATCACTCCGAGAACCCCCGAAAGAGAAAAAAGAAAACGGGAGGCACCAGGTGCTCCGACAGCCGTTTAACGGCTTCGCTCCGCGTCTTTCGGACGCGCGAAGAACTTGTCAACCCACGCGGCCGATCGCACGCGCCCACGTCGCACAGTGGGTTCAAACACGCAAAAAAGAGAACAAAAATCATTTTTTTCTTTTCTTTCATTATATTTTTTTTCTCCCTTTCCTCAATCTGACCAATGTTCAATACCAAAAGCGGAATGGCGGCGGCGGCGATGGTGTAACGGTTAGCGTTTCGGACTGTTGTACCCAAGTTGGCGGGTTCAAACCCGATCGAAGCCGTGGATTTTTCAGGGCGAAAAAATCCTTCGTACGCCTTCCTTCGGAGGGGAAGTAAAGCCGGCTGTCCCATGTTAGTAGATTTACTTGCATGTAAAAGATCCTCAAGCCTAAATGACGCCTCTGAGCTAAATTCAAATCGCCTGTTTCTCGCCCAAGAAATACCTCCTTTTTCTGCTAGTTGGTGAAACGAGCGTAGCGAAATTTACGTGGTCAGACGGAAGAGCAGGCCTAATGGCCTGAGTCTCGCCACGTAAAATAAGGCATTAATTCAATTCAATTCAAAAGCTTACAGCTTGTCCCAGCAGCGGCGGTACCGGCTGGTGAAAGATTCTTGGTTGGGGAAAAACCCGCTTGCCCACGGTAGGTCGGCGCCGGATCTCGCCATATAGCGCGGAAAGCCCCCGCCCCTCCCGAGCAAAAAACATGCACTACACTAACGGAACTAATGACTCTAGTAATTGACGCGCCAGATATCACTAACAATCAATTAATCCAATTCCCAACCACACAAACAATTTTTTTTTAAAAATTTAAAAAAAGTCCATACTATATTTTCACATTTTTGTGCATTATCATGTAGAAGGCATGCGAATAGTAAGAATTTTTAAGAACTCTCAGTGAATTTATTTTGAGTTCATTAATTCCTCCCAATCAGGAGATCCATATTTCTCCATTTGTTAATGTTACAAAAGTGTACTTTTCTCTCGTTACTTTCTAACTGTATTTTATGACAAAAAACATTTAGTATTTATATTTGTTGTATATATTTTTAAGTGAAACCGCCAGGAAGAAAAGTAAAAATAAGTTTCTCTAGTTAAGGCGTACGGTTCTTTAATGTCATGAGACATAGCGTTTTGAGAATGTATTGTTAATAGTGCGTTATAGGATTACTAATATAATACGCAAAAGAGGAGCTGTGCTGTTCGTGGTTTAGGATACCGCTTCGATCATCAACGACGAATTGACTCGAGTATACCATGGAAGGCGACCTGTCAGAACGGCTGGTCTTTGGCATTCTCGTCCACGCATAGATCTACTTGACTCGATGAAATAGAATACTTTTTATACGATTGTAGAAACAAATGTGTTTAATTTTCATGACAGGAAATATTGTTTCTCGATTGATCTCGATTGTGTTGATCAAAATGATAACCTTCATTCTTTATCGTTCAAAAAACAAATTTCACAAACATATAATAATAATAATAATAATAATAATAATAATAATAATAATAATAATACCGAGCGAAGTGGCTCAGTGCGTAGCGCACTGACTTCGTAATCGGGAGGTCCGGGTTCGATTCCCGGGTCGGCCATCCTGACCGGAGTTTTCGTGGTTTCCCTCGGTCATAAAGGCGAATGCTGGGATGGTTCCAAAAGTCCACGATCACCTATTGCCTCCTAATCCATTCCTATCATCTTTCATCTTCCATACCCCCGGGCTAACAACTATGGGGGATAAAA
This sequence comes from Gryllus longicercus, assembly GCA_038098605.1. Classification (NCBI taxonomy): domain Eukaryota; kingdom Metazoa; phylum Arthropoda; class Insecta; order Orthoptera; family Gryllidae; genus Gryllus; species Gryllus longicercus. The sequence goes on along the minus strand of JAZDUA010000169.1, from coordinate 1,057,110 downwards.
ATCGGATCCAGCTAAATGCTGGTCCCCCCTAAGAATTGTTGCAAGCACCTGCCACCGCGATAATAGATAAAAAAAAAACTGAGTCACGGTAAATGCAGGATGCTTGCTTGCGTGGTCCTAGCTAGGACCACGCAAGCAAGCATCCTGCATTTACCGACTATAGTCGGCCGATTAACGAATTATAATAATAATTATAATAAATATAATATAATAATAATAATAAATATAATATTATAATAATAATAATAATAAATATAATATTATAATAATAATAATAATAATAATAATAATAATAATAATAATAATAATAAATAAGTAAATCCGCTTTCCGGCAAATCCAGATCACATCGCAGAGGCAACGTCCTGCTAGGATGGACGGGCCCCTCCCCGGGGACAGCCTTGCGTTGGGGGCCTCTAGGACGGAAGGACGTGCGGCCGTCGGCGGACGAGAAATCATGAACGGTGCCACTGGTCAATGGCTATTCGATTTGACAGATTGATGTCAGCCTTCTGTGGGCGAATTAGGACGACAGTTGAAGAAATTGAAAATGAGAATATATTACCTGTCCGTGGTTGCTGTGACTTCGGCTCGTTGAGAATGTCTGGTTCACCTCCAATCACGTTTCATTGATATATCGATTCTCGAAACCGTAGCAATTTGTAGTTTGTTCAGCCGACACGAGTAGCGTAGACATTCAGGTGTGTTTCTAACGTTACAAGCTGAAAGACGAGCTCGAAATATATTCTGTTTTCTAAGCGTTGCATTCTGAAATAATATTTTCTAATAATGTAATACTTCCTATTCCTACCATACACGTCCAAGCAAAATCAAAAATCAAAATAACATTATTAACTTGGGTTATGGGTAAAATTCTATTCACAATGAAATCTAATCTAGGAAACCTCGTTGGAAGTTTTGAGTGAAGAATAAATTTATTTCCTTTTGCCTGACACTAAGAACAGTAATGGTTTTGAAATATACTCTTGGAAATTTCATTCTTACAAGTAAAATTATATTTTTCTTAATATATGCAGTGGGGGGGGGACAACATCGAAATAAACTACATTTCAAAACTACCCCAACCTCTTAACAGTTCTCCCTGAATAGCCACTTTGGAGGTGTTATCAGCAGCGCTCAGCCTATTAGCTGCCAGAGCAATACTAGTCGCGGTGCGACACTATCTAACACGACACTCAACTGCACTGCCTGATATTTCTGCAATACTAAAATGAAATGTACATTAAAGAAATTATCATGAACGCGCATTAAATTTAATGTACACATGTGTGCATTAGGATGCAAGAGTCTAAGCTTAATGGTCTCATCAGGAAGAAATGAGTAAATTGCTTTTGATGGATTGGGATTCACGAAGCTAAATGACGAGAGACATGGGAAACGGGAGAACCTCTACATTAAATCTACAGTGATTTTAACTTATGCATGAAATTCAATGTACAAATATATTAAGCCCCTTTATCGTACGAGTTTACATTAAGTTTCATGTACAACACAAAAACGTACATTAACTTTTATGACATTTTCAGTAGTGTGTCTGCTTAAGAAATGGGCGGCTGCCTGACGCGAGTGGTCGCCAACCTGCGCGCCCAGCGCTGTCTGCGTGCGCCACGCGCGTGACGTCGCGTGGCGTGGGGCGCGGCGTGCCGTGGCGTGGGGCGAAGGCCGGCGCCATTATCATAATGGGGCGCGCGCGTGGGCGCTATTGGTTTAAGCAGAGCGCGGCCGCCCCGCCCCGCCCCGCCCCGCCCCGCCCTGCACCCACTGTCGCCGCCGCCGCCTTCGGGTACGCACGCGACAGGTGTCACCTTCTCCGCACGTTCGCGTTCTACTCCTTCACTTTATGAAGAAGGGCAGAAGAGAAAGGACAGACACGTTCTGGAAATCGTAGTTTCGAATTCAATCTACGCAACGGAAAACGAAAGAAACGAAGTTTGACGGTTAACTTCAAGATGACTTTAAAGATTTTAACGACTTCTGAAAAATATATTAATAAATACCCAACTTACGGTCACATGACATTAATGTAATGGTAGCTTACGGTGTTCACCCAGTTTAATTATTTGTATGCAACCCGCAATGCATCTAATTTGCGTATTAAAAAAATGCTGAACGATAATTGTGTTTGAGGATAACAGAAAATTACGTAATTGGAAACACACTGGCGAAGAACAAAAATATGGAGTATATCACGAGGGTATCAGTTTGATTTATTCCCGAAAACCGCGCCGTCAATAAGAAGCAACACGAGTTTTGTGCGAATTTGGCTCGGTGGTGTGACGGGACATTGCTTAACTCTGACGAAAAAACGCCGCAAAACCATTAATGCCCCAGACCGCGAACAGTTCAGAAACAAAACCCTTTCAACCTTCCAACCTCTCTGCCTGGCCATTAAGAAAACAGCACAACATCGAGTCTCCAACAATGAAGCGCCATTCCGCGCGAGGCGAAGTCACGCGAAAGCACTAATTAACGAAAAGTCCATTACCCGCGTGCTGTACCCGTCCCTCCCAATAAGGTTTCTTACGCACGGAACAAACGCTACTTGATCACGACGTTTCCCAGAAAGTTTCTCCTCTTACGCAATGGTCAGAAGTCAAATGTCCGGCGACCCGATTACACGGTCGATGGCTCGACCTCTCGGGGCCACGAAATCGATTAAGGGCTCTCTCGACTGCATCCCGCGTGCAGGAAAGCGGAAACTAAACGGTAGCTGTGTCGGAAGTTCACCTCGATTTATTCACTACTTTACTGGCAGTGGTGAGTTACCGCTGTGCTGCGCCGGAAATGATAAAAGTACCTGCAAAAGAAGAAAAAACAAGATTTAGTATTACAGCCACACATCAGAAAATAAATTAAAACTACTATTTTTAGTGGATTATTTCTTTCCTTTTTTAGCGAAAACGAGCATCTTATATAATTAGTTTTCATTTGAAATATTGTAATTGCATGATAAATGTTATTAATAAATAAACGGAATAAACATTATTTTGTACATTTAAAAAAGTCAAAGAATTAAAAAACGAAGGGATGTACGAAATTTCCAATGGAAGACTAATTTTTTGAGAGGTTATTTACAATCACCTCTTTTGAATATTCCTAGCTTTATACACTACACCAATTCAAATGTGGGCTTCTGGATAGTGGAACCACCAACACAGACATCCTACAAAAAAACACTAAATATTCGTGCTTTTTGATTGAATGCTATCATTATTTTGTGTGGCAAAATCACGCTATCTGCATCTTACTCTACACATCATAGAAGGGTTAGTTATGGCGAACACCCCAGAAAAAAGCCTTCAAAACAACTGAATTTAAAGAAATAAAATTTTGAAAGTAGGAACTCAGACAATTACAAATAATTAAAAAGTGTACTCATCAATGCCTCATGTTCAACCAAACTACCAGATTCTTTACTGTATGAACGAAGAATCTAAGGGCTGGTGAATTCTCGCTAAAGCAATACATCTATAATTTCTTCAATAATTTTCTTTTTTTAAAATTACTTTGAGAACAATTCCTTTCTGTTTAAATTCTTCTAAAAATAACCTGGATCTGCCTTTATTGTCTTGAACTGAAAGGCTTCCTTCATATATTTCGTAAGAAACATTTCAAAGCATTTTTTCCCCCGATTGGTGTCAGAGAGGTTGCCTTTTCTTATGTTTTGTTTTCTCCAAAAGCATTTACGCCGGTATTTTCTCTTTCATTTAATTCTCTATTACTTTCTCAAACTTCACATCTCGATTGCTAACAGTCGTCTGATATAGTAAATATTACACCCGTCGACTGGCGAACCCATACATTGAGGTCCGTCTACGTCCAGGCTTTCACTGCGAGTCCAGTTCGTTGCACAAGTCTCCGTTGCTTCCTCAAGCAGTCTCCTCCCCTCTACCTCCCCCCCCCCCCCCCCCGCGAGAGCAAAAATCCCCGTCGCCGGCCGCACCTTCCGGGGCGCACCGCAAGCGGGAAGCTGCGGCAGCCGCCATCTCCGCGCTCTCCCCGGGCGGACGCCGTGTCGCGCTCCGGGGCTAGACCGAAAGAACTAGACCGGGCGACCGGGCGACGGTACGTTCACGAAGCGTGCATTTGCAAAACTGCTCTCTCCGCTGAAGGAGGAATGTAATAGTTTCGCAGCGGCGTGAAGCGCGTCGTGGAATAGGAAAAATGTTCGTTTATTTGTTGAATAAACTGATTTACACGTAAATCATGCTCGATTGAAAAATGTAAACAAACACCACTATTATTCTACAAGACGTGTAACGAAGTATCACCTTTTTACAGAAGTAGAGAAATACATAATTAAATACGACGATTTAACTTTACTATATATATATATATATATATATATATATATATATATATATATATATATATATATATATATATATATATATATGTGTGTGTGTGTGTGTGTGTGTGTGTGTGTGTACATACATTATTCACATTAAATTTCTATAATCCAAAATGTAAATTTGGTATCGGTAGGATGATCATCACTTATGTGATCACAAAAACTCTTAACATAAATTAACAACTTTCGTTACATACAATAAAGTAAAAATTATATACATTTAACTGTGTAATAATTATTGAAGTTTTCAGAGAAACTACGACTAGGTGTTTCTTTTTCTGACACAATGCTTTTCTGGACACGAAAAGTTCTCCACGAAGAATCTTGTTAGGAAAACATCGCTAATATAATCAACGATCACAATTTAAAGTAAAACCATTCAGAAAAAGCCCACGTCTTTATTCCATGAAAATACAATGTACCTCCTTCTCACTTATTAGAATCACGTGTTACTTGCAAACGCAAGTTTACGGCCACATTCGCCGCCACTAACGACGCGAACAACCATCTGCGAAGCCACCACCAACGCGCTGTGGGACGCGCCCAGCAAAATGGCGCCCGGCGGGCGATCGCATTTCGAAAGCGGCGGCCCACGCGCCTGCGCAAGAGAACTAGTTCGCCTCCTCTCCGCCAGCCGCCCGCCAGCGCCCGCCCGCCGCATAAAGTGGAATAGCGAACGGCGCGGAGGGGCAGTACGTTAAGAGGCGAGATGCAGGGCCGCGATATCGCACGATCGAGCGTCTGAGCGACACGCCCACGGACGAATCGGCGATGCCTCAACGGTCACCGAAGGGTGAGGCGACGTATCATCATCGCTTACATCGTTGTCCCTCTACGTAACTTGCCATGGCACTTTTATCTTGTACTCCATCATCACGTACTCTTTCTTTACAATTCAGTTATTAACAAAAAACCGCTTGTTTTCACACTTATAAATTATAACACACGAAAATATATCCAATTCCGTATTTTTACGTAGCCCTCGTGCACACTCCCACCATTTACTAAAAGGAAGAGCCAAACTACCACTTGTCTCTTCAAAAGGGGGGGGGGATAACAAATTAAGCTTCTTTCTTCTCACGCTCAGTAAGGAACATAACTGCTATTATTGTATTACAAGGTAATTACAATCCATTAATAGTGAAATAGCAAATTAGGAATATTTAGCAATGTCGTGAGGATTATGTGCTCTAATGAAGGTGTACCAAGATTCAGAAAAAAAACCTTCGAAGATTGTCATGGAAACGGAATACACACAACTGTTGCTGTACTTCGAGGTTGCATTTTCAGTGCCATTTACTATGTCAACAAATCCCGCAAATTCAATCACATTTCATACGTATCTCATGGTTTTTGGCCATAATCATTCAATTTATTGAACCCCGCTAGAACCGTGAGTGTGAATGCACAAAAATGCACGTGCTGTTAAAATTACAATTCATGTATCAAGGACATAAATTCAAAAAGTTATTCCAGTTGCGTTGCTCGAGATTCTACAAATACTAAGACATCCGCAATAAAGTGTAACAAACAATGGAACGCAAGAAAAGAGACTATAGAGTTACAGCGGTAAATGGAGAGCCCAGGTACGGACGTCGAACGTTCTATGAGATTGGCGATATGACGAACGTTTTTCACTTGATGTTTTGTTACGAAAAAGCAAACATTTCTTTTCATATAATGAAATTTCAATTACACGTCTCACAAGTTACTGGAATGTATACAAAGACGCGCCAGCGAACTGTCTGGACAAATAAATATTTGTGAGAACAAAAAATGGAGGAGGTAAACAACTCATTGGATCTCCCTCAATGGCCACTTCCTTTCTAGAAAACACTGAGACAATCAAACGTTTGATATATCGACGCATTAATCATATAAAAGGCTTAATTAAGAAATGATAAACGTACTAGTATGTGTCAGGGGCTAGTAAAACCTGTTGTTCTCACAAAAGGTTCGAAGAAGGGAAAAGAAGAGGAAAAGAAGAGAAAAAAAAAAAAAAACACGAACCGCATCCATTCTTCTCCTTCGTGAATTGGAAGATATCTTTATGGCATAAGCGTTTAGGAACGTATCTTCAACTCCGAAACCCGATTTGGAAATCCAAACAATACCTGGGCATGGCGACACTGGCAGAATAAACATAGTTATTTATGTAACTTCTAACTTCGCTAAGTGAATTGACTTCTCTGTTCGCGAAAGAGAAAAATTTTTTCCGCAGGAAATATATCCTCAACAACTAAGTCTAAATAACTAACAATAATACGCACTATACATTATTTCTAACACAGTTTTTGTTTCTCATACTTGTAAACATTAACTACGAGGAAAACAGGAAAAAATGTAGTAAGAAACGGTACGCGAATTACGTGCTCATTTTAGTGTACCAAATTTCATTAAAAGCGTGCGAAATTTTCCAAAACAAGAGAATACGACGAGAAGTGGCCACCCAGCAGATACGAAAACGCACTTATAGTGGTGGATAAACGATGAGAACATATTTAAAAAAAGGAACAAGAAACATGAAATCAATCAAAATGAACAGAAAAATAAAAATACAATAGAACGACGCAGAAAACGAGAAGACGAGGAAAAATAAGATAAAAATTAGCGAGACAAGTCGAAGAAAAGAAAGAAAAGGTAACAATGAAGAAAAAGAAACGAAAAAGGAAGCGAAGAATAAAGCAAATAAAAATAAATCAAAAATACAGTATGGAAAATGTGTAGAAGATGGAGACGACGAATGTGTATTACGAGTAGTCAAAGAAGAAGATTAAGCAGAAGTAAGAGAAGTAGTAAACAGTACCACACGACGACGAAGAACCGACGCGGAGCAGCAAAAGAAGAAGACCGAGCAGAGCCCGGCGAGCGCAGCCGACCTTGCGCAGACACCTGCGCGCTGCGCATGCCTGCGGGTCGCGCGCGGCTGCGCGTGGCTGCGCGGCGCAGCGATCGGGCGCGGGTCGCCGCCCATATACGGCGCCGGCGATAAATACGCGTCCGTTTTCGCGATGAAGACGTCCCCGGTATTTGCGCAGCGGCGCCGCCGCCGCAGAGAAAGCGTCGGGGCCGCCTGCGGGGCGCGAAATCGCCCCCCGCCCCCACCCACCCACTGCAGGCTGCACACTGCTCTGCGGTCGCCACACCGCGCGGCCGCGTGGGACGTTATTGTCTCGCACCTACACTCCTCCATCACCACAGCCGCTTCCCGGGGACAAATTGTGCTATTGTAGCTACATTTTCATCTACTCGAACAGTGGAGAGGCGAAATCTCGAATACGGTGTGAAGACAAAAAAAAAGCAGGTTGAGTTATCGGATATTTGGACTTACGTAAAAATGGAAAAGAACGAAGAAAAACGAGGCCAAAAGACGAAGAAAAGGGAAAGGAGAACAAGAAAGACAAAAAAATGGAGATAAAAATGGGAATATATGAAGTATATTTTTTATAGGGAAAGTAATAGGACCTACGAATTAGGGATATCAAAGAATTCAACTTCTGGAAGTACGAGTCAACTTCCCACTGCGTTAGTTTTAATACACTTTGAACTATAATGAATCCTTACACTGAAGAAGAATACATTAGAGTTAAAAAATTACGATGCTTTCCCATGAAGTTGAATTTAACTAGCATTCAAAAACACAAGCTTATTTTTTCCTTTGGTATTTCGCAAGTATTATACACGGAGAAGCTCATATTCTTCAATGGTAAGCCAATTTCAATCAAGCTGCGCTGCACCTCAGCCCCTTCAATTGCTTGCCTTGTCCTCCGACGGTGCAGACGGGAGGCCGCGAAAGAACAGGAAGGGGAGGGGGCGGCAATCCAGGCCTCCTGGAACACTCCGCACAGAGAGGCCGTTCACGCCCCTTCCCCTCCCCGATAAAAAAACGCGCGCACCGGAGATATTGAGCGGAAAATGCCTCTCCGATGCTCCCCCCCCCCTCCCCAATGCAGTGGCATCACCAGATCCCAGGAATCTCTCTTCCCCTTCCCACACTCCCTCACTGCGCCAGCGCCGCTCCTAGCGCATTCTTCCGGCGGCATTCGAAGTGCAATCACGCAGACTCGTGTGGTACATCTTCGTAAGCAGTACGATTCTGAAGCTGAACGAACTTCCGATGCTTGAAAAATCGACAAGTTATTTTCCGATAACACCTCTACCGAATTTCATAAATCATACAATACCACTTACTTTTCGTATTTGAATTGCCTACGAATCTTGTACCATTGCCAAGACGGCCTTATTTTACGATATTTGTGTGCTGTGAAAGAGGTCTTCTAAAGTCGAACATTTCGGGATATTTTAAATAAAATGTTTTTTGTAAGGACTGAGTTTGGACTGGTTTAATTTACATAACTAACTGCATGGAGGACACTCCGTTACCCTTCTCGTCATTAATTAGTTTAAGCAATTTGAAAAACAGTCTCATATTGATGTGAATTTAATTTCACTGATAGCGTTTGAGGTCGAGTTGCATAAATCTCTATTAATTATGTGACATCTGGAGAAAAGAGCAGTTCAAAGGCTACTGCCAGAAATTCTTATGCTGATGACATATGGACAACCTGACATTATTCAATAATTTTTCCAACCTCACTTTCGAATTCCACTTTTCTTGCATTTATAATCAGTAGGTGATGTGAATTCGTGCAAGTTTACGATAGCTATAAAAAACTCAACAAAAGCATTGCGTAAATAAAAACTTATCACATTAAAAACTTCCGACATGATATTGTACTTGCTAGCGACTTACCCACTGGCAGGAAACAAGATAAGCGGGCTACGAGGAAAAGTTAGTTCCCTGCAAAATCTATCTTACGGAAACATTCTTCAATATTCTTGCCCACTAGCTAATAAATAGCAAAACAAATGGGATTCAACGGAGCACAAGCGTTTGGTGTTATCCTGTGACGAAAGGCGGTCCACATATTCCCAACCACCGCAACAGCAATTGGCAACAAGCAAACCAGTGAACTCGTATCGCCACGACACATATGCGCAGATTCACATGATCTTTGTCGAAGGTTGCACGTAACTGAAAAAAATCACCTAAATTATTTCTGTGAGTACTGATGCATACCTACATTTGGCGGCCCAACCAATCTTAAAAGTCTAACGCACGCAATATCACGGGGAGGACTAATCGCACTTCCACTTTGTTGAAACAGAAGCGTCTGAATTCAGGAGGAGCAAATGCAAGACCGAAACACATGGCCCGGTCAAAAGTCCTTTTCTATAACATTGCCAGTGAGAATTTCCAAGACGGTGCGTCCAAGATCCCTAAAACTTCGTTCTCCGCGCGGATCGAGTAATGTCCATGACAACAACTTAACAGAAGAAACAACAGCTCTGCTCGGTACCCTCACTCGTAAGCGCGAGCGAGCAGAATCTCGAATGCAGAGATGTGCGGTACCTTGAGATTTATTAAAACTTTTTGTTTTCTTTCTTCTTACGGATGTGGGGGAAATGAGAGTCAGGGACCGCTACTCACGAAATAACACAATCGTCTCTTTCACCGAAAAAGATTACTACACTTCGTTCCATACTGAGGCGTTCCTCCGCTACGCAAGTATGGAATCTGATTACGTCGGAGGCTACCAGAGGATTTTATTTTGCCCGGAATTTAACTAGGGTTTATACTAGGTCACAAGCGTGACCCAAGTCGGATTGGAACCTGCAACCTTGGATTTATGGAAGTTAAAGAGCGCTAGCCAAGCCCTCGGTGGCTCGATTTCCACGGCGCAACCCCTGCTTCGATTCCTGATCGGGTCAACATAATAACTGTGCGCTTTCCTTACAAATGTCCCAGTATCTATTGGTGTGTGACGATGAGAAAGTCCATCCTAAAGTAAAGAAGACCAGAATATACGGCGAAGGGATGTCTTCGTGCGAACTACACGAACCCCTTATCCCATGGCCGAGAAGCTGGGTCACCACTGGATGGCCAAGGCCCGTAGCGAGCTGTGGAGCCATAGGACAGGACAGAGTATTAACCACCCCTGCAAAGAGACCGGCCTTTTGAAAGTTGTGTGCGTTTCAATTTTTTAATACACAACCACAAGCGTATATTCTATAACTTCATTGTCATCGTTATGCAACCACGTTATCACAATTCACGACGGATGCAGGATGAGACCTCCTCAAAGGCCGCACTGTGCTTCCCGTTTATCATCCCCCCCCCCCCCGGGGTGTGCATGGCCACGCGAATGCGACGAGTCCGGGCAGGCGCGCGTGCGCCGTCAATTGTCGCGGTGGCCCCTGCCCCCGGGCGGCTATTCCGGGCGCTGTGTCAGCCGCCGCGCCGAGCGCATCGACGGCCCGTGATTCAGGGCTGATGCGACTCGGTCGCGTTCCGAGGGTGGAGGCGGCTCGCGGCGTTGGGTGAAGCACCGACTGTCTCGTTTAAAATACGTTCGAGTACAATCGTTTCAAGCCACAATTTTCGTAACTTTTTTGTGAAGTTCCAAAATACGGTTAATAATGAGAATACTTGCGTCATTTCTACACTACTTTTGTGCATAGCGCTTTCTCCCGGCAGAGGCGTAATTGCAGGTGAATGCAGGTAACTGCAGGTGTAATTGGAGGGCATCTGAATACCTTTCTGAGCCTCCCCATCCATCGTGTCGATCTAATCTCGAAAATCCATATCGGCTATTGTACATAACAAATAGGACAAGCCCATCCTGTATTCATCACCCTTTGAAGACCAGGCAAAGTATGTATTATGTAATCCTCTTTTACGACTTTACACCTGTCGCTAGATACATACGTTACTCCCATGTTCAAACAGTTTACTCCAAGCGCTGTCACCTACTACTCTCTCCTCATCCATCGCGCCGATATCGCTCGCAAGCCCGTGCTGGTCTGAGTATTGATCTCTGCCGGAATCTAACCTGTGAGCCCAGCAATGCCCGATTCGGTTTAGAGGTGATATGGAACCAGGATGCATCCATAGACAACAGTAGCCGTAGGCCCGTGGCGTTACTAACAGGAAAACGACCCGCTCACACTAATAACTCTCTCAGGGAGGATATAAGGGAAGGGTTCCGATTATGGGAGTTAGTGAACTGGGAATGCACATCATTCCGCAGAACATCAGTACACCAAGCTCCTGCGCCACCACACATCACCTGATCCTTAAATCACTTATCACTCCCTATTTGTCATCTCGGTGCCTCACTTAATCAGTGGCCAGTTCTACACGTAATAACTCACGAATTCTTCTTCATCGCAACCCTTCGAACTAGATCTGTCAATCTCTCTTCCATTTCAGTCGCGTCTAGCAGGCAGTGAAAAGGTGCATCTCCAAAAACATCTTCTAATCTTTGCATTATACATCTGTCAGCCGCTCGCACAGTGCAGTGAGCTGGCACTGCGCCGATCGTAAAACGCGGCGGCGGCGGCGGCGGCGGCGGCGGCGGCGGCGGCGCCTGCTCGTAAGTCGACGGCGGCGCCGCGCCTCATCTCCCGGGAAGTTACGGCCGCTCCTTTTAAGGCCGCGATTCCGCCGCTAGCGCTCTCTCGGAAAGGCAGACGACGAGAAAAATGTCGGGGGCAAAAATCATGGATTAGTCGAACAAAAACGGCACCGTAAAAACGCGTTAGTTCGTCCCTATTACGAGATACTTTATACGTGTTGTGTAGTGACGTTGATGTAATCAATGAAGGTGTACTGAGGAGCGGTAATTGGTGGTTCAAACTTGCGTTACCATGTCCCAAACTTAGTGGTTATGGATTCATTGAAGGTACGCTTGCTTCACTTGAGGTGAGGTGAGGTCTTGGAAAATCGGCAGTTTTGTACGATCCTGATGGAAATTATCAGCTCGTAGCACGCATGGTTGAGTCATTCTTTCCTTAGAGCCGAAGTAACACCTTGTTACGGTATTGGAGTTTTTTGCTGCTCTGATTGAGAGTCCGACAGAAAGAAATAATCGGACGAAAAAGTTGAATTTTGCAAAATGTTAAATGAATTACGAAAAATTGGTCGCATGGCGCTTAGAAGTGTGTGGAGTCTAGCGGCCAGGTATATAACTTCAGTTATTTATCTGCAACTGCAAGGAAAAGCTAGAGGAATATTGGCACCTTACTCGATCACTTTTCTATCGCATTTCAATTCATACTATCCAAAATTGCAAATTACCAGACAAATGTTATATTCAATTGGAAATAACACACTATTAACAACTTATTAGTAATTCAACATTGTCATTTTCTGGGTTAGATTTACGCATACAACTTTCGAACAATCCAGTTACAACATTACACTACTATGCCAAATTTGAGTAAAGAATTCAAAATGATAATTAAAGCTGAACACTTTAAAATGGATTAGAATTCAGCACGAAACATTTCTTCACTCATAAACGAGTCAATTAATATTAGTCTACTTTTCCTATTAGAGTTTGCCACATATTTGTCACTTCTTAACCAACTTTAAAAATCACATTTCATTTCAGACAAAGTGGACTTTTAAATACTGTCCAACCCTTTTTTCCAAGGGATATTTTATGTTGACTGCAATGCAAATGAAGTCTGCTAATAAATGTCTGCAAACTACACAGGATACATCAAAACGTTGCGTGTACTCGAACAGCAGTTTTGCTGACCGCAGCAATAAAGAAGCTGCAACATAAGCAGGCCAACGTAACGAGTGCAGTGACGCTGCTGACAGTTCAATTAATTCTATTTGGGCAATATTTCTTGCCAACGCTAGCAAATAATTCTCACCGGGGATGTTAACACTTGAATTTCTTGCAGTTATTAAACCAACGTTTTCACAAATGTGTTGTCAAACTGGGAAGTGTTTTATAATTTTTCAAGCCCTTCATTTATTTCGCTATCTGTGGGGTGCTTAAACGAATTTTTATCTTACCATTTAAATCCGTGATACGGTATGAAAAACAAATACGTGTAAAATAGATTTTAGAGTAACAAGTTGTGCAAATGATAATAATAACAATGTAATGACAAACAGTGCAGTATATTAAGTAAAATATTTAATTAAAAGTTTATGTAATTTTTTCTACTATCGAAAAAATGCAAAAATTGGGTTTAAAGGCAAATAAACAGGGAAGAATGTGGGAAACTTGTTCAAATGTGAAGACGGGAAGAAGCAGTTTGATGCTCGTTCCCTAAAGTAGAGTTTATATTTGAAAAAGAATCGAATTACTAGAATGCTAGAATTTGAGATAAACTATTGAAATAAAAATAAGACTGAGTGTAACCTAGACAACTTGAAATTGAAAGAAAAATAAATTTAAAAAAACTATTTACAAATCAGGTAATTCGAGTTTTAAACATCATGAGGGAGGATAATAGCTCAAATACCGACGCTAATGCAAATAAGATGGAGAAATTGAGTTTGTTGTTACCCGCGTCTCACTATTTTTTTGAACATTGAGGTTTTACGAGCTCCAGACATCCAGTATTCAAAGCCCGGTTCAGTCAAAGGGCCTTCACACATCGTGTAGCTCCCAGGGGGACGTGGTGGTCTACCCCTGGCGGAGGTGGAGGGGAGAAAGAGCCTCCTAACAAGGCAGGGCCTGGCCCCCAGGAGGCCTTGGAGTGCCCCGGGCGGGGGTGGCCGTCTGGCGAGCGTCTGGCGCGGCGGGCGCCGTCTGACCCCGGCGTCAGGGCGCCACCGCCTGCCCCTCCGTCTGAGGTCGGGCGCCGCCTCACCCATCCACCCACCCACAGCGCCGCCCGGACGCAAACCAGCCGGCGTCACGGGCGACCGCCGGACTGGTAGAGGGGGCGAAAACCGCGACACCTCCACTTAGCACATCGCTTCTAGGCGGCGAACGTGCCAGCCTCGAGCAGGATTTACAATGTCTCAGGCTCGAAGCAAGGTCATCGCATCAAAGGGGCCACTCATTTCGTAAAACAAGTTTCCCTGTATTTTTCCAGAGCATTTTTGAAATGTTTCACTGAAAATATATGTAGGAGTATTTCAAACTATTTAAAAAATAATGAATCCAAGGGTGAACTTATTTCTCGCCTTTTTGATTTCGCCATAATAAAAGTCAAAATTTAAAAAATTCTCAACAAATAGAAACTGAGCAAACACAAATTATGTGCAATTTTTTAAAGAATAATATCTAGTTTTATAACCATTTCGTAATGTTCCCTGACTTCTAACAAATTTTCCACAAATTCTCTGATTTTGACCCGACTTTTCCAGAGCAATAAAATTCCTTGCAATTTCCCCCGTTTTTTTTCTTCTTCATGTTTTCCAGAAAGAAACCACCCTGTTAATGAAAAGCCTCTCCCCCAATCGATGATTGAGGGAGAAGGAACTTCAAGAAAACTCTACTATGAAACTAAAGAGAGCAAATATTTTCTTTCGTCATAGTTTTCGTAATTTGAAGAAAGTGCAAAATTAGTATTAGCACTTATGTCAGTTGAAACATTTATACGCAAGTTCATCCAGTGGGTATTTTTCCTGTTCACGTAATCTGTTCCGAACGATTTACATTATTCATTTCTTTATAGCTAAATTCAGTACTAATGTTGGAAATTTAATTACCAAACGTATGAGCACCGCCTCAAAATACAGTACAAGCGAAATGACATTCAGTCACTAATTTTTTCTTTAACACAACAGTTCTCTTCGCTCGCTTTCGGTCTGTATCATTAACATTCTGACGCAATAGACGTCCCATGCCCTAAAAGGGAAGCCATTGTTCAACGACGTTAATAATTTTTCTGCTTCTCGCGCGGAAATTTATTGCGGAAGAAAACAAAATGGGGTCGCACCAAAAATGGCCAACACGGGGCAAAAAACGGCGTCAGGCGCGGATAACGTTCTTTAACGTTACAATGACATATGGCGAGAGGACCGCACGACGCAAGGCTGCATCTGCGCCCCTTTAGCTTCGGCGGCGCCACGCGAAACTGAACAATTTAAAGAACACATGTCTTCTTCGTTGGGTGATTTTTTTTTTTAATTTTGTGTCAAAGAGTACCAAATGCGCGATATCTGATATGCATCTGTTAAATGCAAGGTATCTCTCCCCCTGTTTTATCCAATTTTCTCAGTTTCCAATGTAGCTGGCTCTGGTACCTAAGGAACTAAATGAAATCGGTTTAAAATTTAAAGAACACTACATCACACTATCATTTGTAACCATGTGGAAAGCGAAACATTAACAGGAAGGCGAAATTCGCAATCTTTTAAGGCCATCCTCATTGTCCTGTCTCTTTCTCTTTTACCAATATAATCGTATTTAAACAAATTTAACTCACTGAAATATAATTTCTTTCATATATTTACTTCCCAAAACCAGTTTTTCCTAAACATTGAATTAAACAACGATTATAACAGGGATAAAGGAAAAAGGTGAACTGAAAACAAACCATTTTTTTTTTGGTTTTAAATTATAACTATTACGTTATTCCCATCTCTAGTGAAGTACTGAGGTGTCTACGTTCACAGCTTTGTTAAGGATCTTGCCCTTCAACTTTCGTACAATAATAGCAGAGCGTGTTGGGTTTTCTGTGCCGCGTGGGCGTGAGTCTGCACTCGTCGTCTTAGTGATGTTTCGCGTGGCTGTACTTTTTTTTTTTTTTTTTTTTTTTTTTTTTTTTTTTTTTTTTTTTTTTTTTTTTTTTTTTTTTTTTTTTTTGCGCGCGGCTGCCCGACACTCGTGTGCCAGATGCGCTAGTATTTTCATTCGAGTGACAGGAGAGCGAGAAATGTGGTTGAGAGAGCGTAAAGATGAAGTCAGCGGTTGTGCGGGCTGTCAAATCCCATCAGCTATTTGACGCTTTTGATGCGTGCACTGTGCAATAGTAAAATGTGACCCGTAAGATTAAGTACGTTTGAATGAGGACTGTAAGGAAAAAGTTTCTTCTAGTTCTTAGAAAGTTTTTTTTAGTATTCCTCTTAACGTATCGCTAAAGTTACAATTGTCTGTATAACTGCTACAATTACGCCTAACATCTTCGAAATCATACAGTTAAGAGTCTTAAAATTTCACACCATTGAAGGAGACCACATCGATAAGAAAAAAAGAAACACGCGATTTGATCAGCGTTTCGCGAACGTTGAACTCAAAATAAATTAACGTCCGCATTCACGTTGAAAATACATTGGGAAACTTGGGAGCAATCGCACGCAATTCATTCGAAAGCAAACGACGAAAATGAAACTTGGCAATTACAATTCATAGTGCAATTCTGGCAATGTCTGAGATAAAAAAGATCTGGGGATAGCGAAGGAAATCTAGCGCCAACAAAAGAGAAATTTCCGTATGAAGGGACCAGCTTGACAGACCGGGAAGCAAATAAAAGTCATGTCGGGCAATGGCATTGGGCAATGCGAGAGGTGTCGAAGCCACTTGCAAGTGAGACAACTGCTAACGAACTGTCGAACTGAGCGCTTGGACATAATCTGCAGTTTTGTAGCCAGCAGCAGCTGTCAAAGCGGTCCCTTATTACAACAATCTCTCAATATCAGTAAATGATCCATTGGTGGCTTCTGAAGAGTCTCATTAGTGGCAAATCTTAGGTTGCCGGCCGAAGCGCCGGCTTCATCCATAGGTTAAGTTAGGGGGGGGGGAGGTAAGGGGGGATCGAAAATATAAGGGCAGAGGCGCTGGTGCGGACGATCTTCTGTGGCGCTGTTTGATTTCAGGAGCTGAGGAGGCCAAGCACTGGAAGAAGACGGCGGGACGCCCACGCCAGAAAATAAATAGTTAAAATAAACGTCGGATAGATTAGTATGTATTCGGCTTCTGACGGCAGGTTTTTCCCCCTTCAGGGGTTTTTTCCTGAGCCGTACCGTATGGTCTCTTTTCCGCGGCTTTGATGCGATGGAGAGACCATTTGGGGTGAATACCAGAATTCGAAAGATTAGAACGCGAAAGGATGTAGGTATTGTAATGGCTTAAAGGCCTTCGGCCTAGCCACATAGAATCAAGTAAGCCAAATTGTGTGTAATAATTACCTATTAAATAAATAATAATAAGTTAGAAATTAATTAGTAAGTAAGCACTGCCCCCTTCTTTGCCGCATAAGCCAAATAGCCGGGGCGCATGTACCGCCAATATGACAATAAACTCTCGCCTCGCCAGGGCTATTGGCGAGGGGAAAAGTGGCCTCAGAGAAAATATCGGTGGACGCCACAAAAATTCGGACATCTGCTTCCCTAGCCCCCCACCACCAAAATCCCCTCACATTAACGGCCCACGGCATTCAAATTTATGAAGCGAGTGTTCCGCGTTGTCCGAGAGGTAGGCGACCGCCGGTCCCGTGTGTCGAAACGCCCATCTTTTTCCGCGTGGGCCGGTGCGTTCTCCATTTCCGAGAGGCGCGCCCGCGCAGGCACCGTTAGCCGCCGCCGCCGCCGCCGCCGCCGGAAGGGAAAAAAGGGGCGGGGCCCGCGCCACGCCGCGAGAGGCCGCGCGTGTTTGCCCGCCGCCCACGCGCCCGACTGGCCAGCGCAGGTGTCGGACACGCACGACGCAAGAGTCCGCGCACGGAACAGTACGAGTCGCAGCTACGGATTATGGAGTTGTTTCTGTTGTCGTTGTTGTTTTGCTTTTCTAGCCAACTGCACATCCCATTAAGGGCAAGAACGGGATTAATCCTTTAATGAAGTGATAAGATGATGATGATGTTGTTTTGTTTTTCTAGCCAACTGCACATCCCATTAAGGGCAAGAACGGGATTAATCCTTTAATGAAGTGATAAGATGATGATGATGTTGTTTTGTTTTTCTAGCCAACTGCACATCCCATTAAGGCCAAGAACGGGAATTATTAATCCTTTAATGAAGTGATAAGATGATGATGTTGTTTTGTTTTTCTAGCCAACTGCACATCCCATTAAGGGCAAGAACGGGATTAATCCTTTAATGAAGTGATAAGATGATGTTGTTTTGTTTTTCGAGCCAAGTGCACATCCCATTAAGGGCAAGAACGGGATTAATCCTTTAATGAAGCGATAAGATGATGATGTTGAAGGGTGAAGGGACAATCACAAATACATCCATGCCCGAGGCGGGATTCGAACCTGCGACTCTTCGATTTGAGATCACCACCACACGAGTGCCTTAGCGATCTCGGCTATCCGGATCAACACGGATTATAGAGTTACACGGAATTTAATGTCAGGTTGAATCTGAAATTTACTGAGCAATACTTCATTATTCTTTTTTTTTAACTTATTTAAGGACGCTATTCAACTACTAAAGTTATACAGCGACCACTGTGAGTAAGATTGGTTTTGTAACCTTGGGGGTAACGGTAACGACGGCAGAATTTACATACTCGTATCCGGTCTCTCAAAAACATCCTTGCCCCACGCGAGATTCTAACCCGCCGCCCTTCAGGCACGAGGTAGCAACTGCCCTTTACCCTTAGCGTCCTAAGCTAGCAAGGCTGGCCTGATTAAAGAAATGATTTGAATTGAAGATAAAACTACAACCACAACATTTTTTTTTCATAAAATCTAATAATGAAACAGCGATATACAATTCGTACTTGCGTGAAGCGATACGTCATATGCACAGGAACACCACATATGACAGTGTCTGAAGTTGTGATTCTATGTCACTTGGCTTCCGCCCAAATATTCCCACCTAAAGAACACATTATATTGACGTTACTAGACAATCTACTTCCCTGTGTTTACAAAGCACACGGTTACGATCTTTCATTTTTGTATTTGGTTTTTCATGTTTCCCTGCTTTTAAGTATTTTTATTTTCTCTTCAGAAATTGATCAGCTTGCTTCATCATTCTTAATCCGTATCATTTCAAAACTTTTTTTCTTTCTTCCTTTTGACCCCCACCACGCGTGTTGGGCTTCGGCCGAGGCGGTCATTCCCCGCCGGTGCAGAGGACCGGGCCTGGTCGTGACCGGGCGCCGCGCCGCGCGGAACAGCCGCAGTGGGCAGCGGCATAATCACGACCTCTGGTGGCCCCGCCGCCCCGGCCCGAACGGACGCGTTCCATGGGAACCGGCACGCCGACAGATGCGTATCGCTATCATTGGCGCCGCTCGCACCTTTCTGCCTATTCGGTGTCAGAACCATCTGAAGATAATCGAAAGACACTCGGTGGTTCAGAATAAATATAACTAACTTCTACAGGAATCAAAATTATTATTTTTGCTAATGAACTTGCTTTAGAACATTTCGTAACTAAGAAATACATATGTACTTTTGAACATCGTATTTGTTGAACATGGAACGTTTTTGAATATTGGTAGTTAACCCAGCCTTCAATTGTGTTGCGCAGGAATACGTACTCTCATGGGACGACCTCCGGGAGGGACAACATTCTTCTCTGGGAATAAAGTATACCGTAACCACCTGCTGTTTCCCAAACTTCTTTTTTAAACCTTTTCTTTTTCATCAATCTAAGTTTCAAACACGCGTACGCGCTTCCACTACATGATAATGACTAGGATGATCGATAGTTACATCCCCTCCGACAGTTATGTGGCATATAGAAGTCAGTGAGTGAGGTTTACTCTATGTTGTTTCTTTCTCTACCGCGGCAATAAAGACATATCCAAAGGAAAAGCGATATTAAAGCCGTCAATTTTAACATCACGTCACATTTAAAACAATCAATCAAGCTATTAAATTAACGCGTTTTAAATTAATTATTTAAACATTCATTACATAATTTTGAAATTGCGTAAAAATATATCATTGGAAGGGGTTTACGCTATATTCCCTTTTCGGAATATGCAGACGCCAATCTCAATTGAAGCTTCGATTTTCTTTCCCCTCTCCACACGTCCCATACTCTGTTCTCTCAGTCTTTTTGACGGTAAGTAAATACATAGATACATAAAGAAAAGAAAGGGAAAGAAAGAAATTAAGAAAAGGAAATAAATGAACAGGAAAGAAAGAAAGAAATACCCATGTTTCCGGGCATGCATGTTCCTGGAAGTGTTTGTCGTCCGTGTGCAATGTGCGAGTTTCACTTCAAACACGAGTAAACGCCTTTTCCATTTTCCGCCACCGCGGTTCGCGCAGCCTCTCGTCTCGACGCAGAGAGATGAATGGAGCCGGCCGCCGCCGCCGCCGCGACCGCAGCGCCGCCGCCGCCGCCGCCGCCGCCGCCGCCGCCCCGTTAGAAAAACCTGATCACGGGCGGGCGCATTGCGTAACGCATAAAAAGAGCGCACGGCCGACCGTGACCCGCGGGAGGCTGAGCGAAACAATGGGCGGGCGACAAGGCGAGCAGAGGACATCCCAGGCCGCGGGCACCGGAGAACAGCATACGCAAGCCAACACACACACACACAATACGCCTCTTTCGAATCGGTGGGAATCTATAAGATACAAGAAAGTGAAGTAATGTTCAGAAACGCATATTTTGACAAGCACACAAGAATTTATTGCGATATTCCCTGGAGCAGACTGTAGAGATTAAAAGATTTAGCGTCTGCTAGTCCCCTAAACAGGTAGATCGCTCACTGCCAGTCGGTACTGCTTGCTAGGGCCAGTGAATTCCAGAGGAATAAAATTTAAGTCAGCCAGAACTTAATGAAATCATAATGTAGTGTTTTGCCTCTACAAATAACATAAATCATAGGCATCCGCGATCACAGTCACGCAAATGATCTAGGCTGTCCGGGTGATTTCGCGTCGAAGACTGAGGTGCCGACGTTTCGACCATCTTGTGGTGGTCTTCCTCAAAGTACTACAGCCCCAAATAACATTGTTCAAATTAATATTCTTCAAGAACATCATATAGGAAGAAGTTAGGAGGAGTTCTAATTTCATGAGCAGAAGAAGTTATTTGCGAAATCACGCGAATATCAGTAATTTTAAATTACAAAAAAATAATAAATAAATAAATAAATAGGGACAAAAACGAGAACAGTACAAACAGATGACTGCACAAAGCCAGCCATTGCACGAGAAAATAAACGCTTGAATCACACGACTTGCTTTTTCATGTCCACGCACCAGACACCCACCATTTAGAACCAGCCATACGCCAGGATGCGTTAACAACAGCACTCCACCACAACACAAACGCCCACTCAAAACGTCACGTGTCAATTCGCATTGGCTGGGCCTCAGCCACCCGCCGCGTGACGCGGCGCGGGCTGACGCGTTAGCAGGGCACCGCTCCGCCCAAACGGTTCAACGCGCGAGGTTCGAACACGGGAACGTGACAGCCCGAGGCGCGAGCGTCCCCTCACAGACCAAAAGAAAGTGCCTAAGTTGAGATATTGGGTGACAAATTTGGAAATATATTAATTTCGTCGCTTCTTTCTCAAATTACGTACATAGATAAAAGACGCGCGCGGGCACAGAACACGCGACCCTCCCCTTCAACGACCCGCGCGTACAATGCGGTGTGTCATTGGCGACACGCTGCACCGATCCGCGGAGTGGCGTTTACAGGATGTTTCTGAATAAATGTTACAATCTTCTAGGGCACGAAGAAGGATCGAAGGCAATCAATTTTGCACACGAACGAGTGGCAGGACCCAATACTTGCATGAAAATTGAGGTAAACAACGCCAAAAGCCCGTCGAACGGCTATTGTCTTTCCTGACCTTCTATATTTTCTATGTTACAGATCAGCCATAGATGTCCGAAAAAACAGGGATGGCTACATAGCAGGGAAATGTGGCGGTGTTGCACCTCTCAACCACACGGAACAGCGCTGCAAAGCAAGGAGCTGTGGTGGGAGCCCTTATGAGCGGAACTACATACGTGACAATTTTGACACCGCGTGCAGCAGGTATGCTCACCAGCTAACACAGTGCATAACTCCGAGCGCCGGCCATCTCAACGTAACCCACCCCGAAGAAGGCCACGTCCTTCAGGTTAAAAGTCGGCAACACCGCCTTCGATGCGGCAGCACACTGACAGCCAATAGCTAGTGACGTTTATACAGCCAACAGCTAATGACTGGTCGCGGAAGCCAACGAATTCACGAGAGTTTAGAAATATATTTATTACGTGATCAATTAATCTCTGACACTCCCATTAGGCGATTTTAATTATTGGCAACATCCTAGAATTAGACACGTCGTAAACTCTCTCTTTCGACTCGCGAAAGAAATTAGTCGGTCAGGGAGATTCGAACGTAACAAATGACTGACGCACAGAGTTCGCATTAAGACAGACGGCCTCCTGGACGCAGCACATTGATCTCCATCGACCCACCTCCAGCAGACGAAGACGAGTCCTTGGTAGCGCCGTCGATCTATCTGCAGTCGACCTGCCGGTTGCTCATCAACGCGGCTTCGATTAGCAAAACCACGCACATGTATGGCAATGTCAAAATGAAAAATACAGAATTTATTACATTAATTTCTGTCTTCCTTGTAATTACCTTATACATTAATTTATAAATTACCTGTCAAAAAATAAATTAAAAAAATAAAATTTTCTTTAGATTAGAAATGATTCAAAATGTGAAACAAAGGACCAGATTTCGATGCATCAACTATATTACTTTTGGAGACGACGTTCTTCAATGTTCACAAGGTACAAAAGATGTTCACCACAAAATTCCTGAGTAACGTATTCGATTTCTTTGCTCGTATAGTGTAATGTCAGCCATTGTGAGTACTGAGTAATCTAAGGTTCCTGTGACACCTATCGGTTCCTTACTCAGTAGGGTTGATTTCGCAGTATATAAAGGCAGAGATTTTCTTTTAAAAAACACTCCAAACCGAACGTTTGCAGGCTGAGTTCACTTGAACTAAAGGATGCAGCCTGGATCAAATCAGTAACATACCCAACAGCTTGAGTAGTTGATCTGACGCAGTTTTTATCAATTGTTTTCCGTCATTTTTCTTTATTTTTAGGGCATTTTTATAGCATTTTATTGATTATTTTTACTATGTTTTAGGCAATCAAAATCCACCCCGCTACTAATTACCAACCCGCCGATTACGAGCCTATTGAATTGAATTGAATTGAATTAATGCCTTATTTTACGTGGCGAGACTCAGGCCATTAGGCCTGCTCTTCCGTCTGACCACGTAAATTTCGCTACGCTCCTTTCATCTAGCAGAGAAAGAAGGTATTTCTTGGGCGAGAAACAGGCGCTTTGAATTTAGCTCAGAGGCGTCATTTAGGCTTGAGGATCTTTTACATGCAAGTAAATCTACTAACATGGGACAGCCGGCTTTACTTCCCCTCCGAAGGAAGGCGTACGAAGGATTTTTTCGCCCTGAAAAATCCACGGCTTCGACCGGGTTTGAACCCGCCAACTTGGGTACAACAGTCCGCTACGCTAACCGTTACACCATCGCAGCCGCCGCGAGCGTATTGTGACGGCCCCTCGCGGCGCGGAGGCCTTGGCGGGCGGGGCAGGGCGGGGTAGGGCGGGGCGCGGAAGAGTAATGCGGGCGATAAGTGAGCAGCGAGTTAAGGGGCGCGATAAGGGGAGATTTATGCGGAGCAGCAGCCGAGCACGGCGGGTCGTCGCGAAGGCGCCGCGCCGGGGCCCACGCACAGGCGGCGAACACTGACGCCGCAGCAGCTGCAGCCACCACCGCCGCCGCCGACGCCGCTCGGGCTATCGCTTCCCTCGACACAACATCCGCTCTAAGCGCTGGGGAGGCGTTTAACGCGAGCGCTCGACGCGTCAAAAGGAGACAAATAAAGTGGAAAAGGGATAAAAAACAGCGCAGTGCCAGCTGTAAACCAATTTTATTTATAGAAACGCAAATGAACAGTACAGCAGCCGAAAAATTGGGAATTAATTTTCGGAATTAAAGCCCGATATTGACCCGAAAGTTTGCAATGCTGCAAAACTTGCTAGTGACCGGCAAATGAGCATATACGCATAATTACCGTGTTTAATTGTGGTTATTAAAACCAATTTGGCGTTTTTAAAATTTTTGTTTAAATTTTACATTAGTGAATGTACTTCAAGGAGGAGAGAGAGAGAGAGAGAGAGAGAGAGAGAGAGAGAGAGAGAGGGAGGGAGGAGAGAGAGGAGAGAGAGGAGAGGAGAGAGAGAGGAGAGGAGAGAGGGGGGAGAAGAAACCACTTACAACCGAAGACAAAAATTTAGAGTAGATATATTTTTTAACAGTTAAGCAAATTCTCTCAGAATTTCCGAAAGCGCTGAAGCCCATTTGAGGCCAAGTGTCAGCCTGGCATTCGTGTACTCGCGTCTTACTGCACGAGCTTTACTGCCCTTAGAAACACCACTACGTGTGTGGAGGATTAGAGGATTATAAACTCACGTTTGTTGACACAACGCTTTTGAGCGTAAGTAGTGGTATGACAAGGTTGTCAACGTGGCAACTCACCTGCAAAACAGAAGGAAAAAAACAAATTATTACTACAATAGACTACGACTATTGAGAAAGTAATCATAAATTATACATAAAATATTATGAATATCTGTATACAGTAATTAATAATTACTCGAGACCGGAAAATTTTGTAGTAAGAAATGACAAAATTCGTACGTAAATATGTAAAGAACACGATTTGTAACAAATGCATACAATCAAATACAATATGAGATATCAAAACTCACTAAAAAGATTAATACTCATACAACACAAGCCCCTAAAAGGTTGATAATCTAAAATTGAATAATATAATTGCTTTACTAATGTTTAAAATAAATCTCCCTTCGGGTCACTCCGCGTATATCAGGCCGCATCTTCACGTGGGTCACCTCGGTTTTGTCAGCAGTAATTCTGAATTAGTATAAGAAAAATAAGCGGAAGTAATCTCCAAGTAAACATTATAAGAAAATGAGATGGCCTTTCCAGCGAGCCTTCAAAAGAAACTCAAAGCCTTTTACAGCAGCGGTTTTAGCATTGCATCCAAATAAATAAGTTGGACTTAAACGGTCATAAAAATCCCAGAGGAACATGGTCGTTCACGTCCAAGAGGAAGGGCACCACGCAGCAGAAATCGACCGCTATGAGAAGGATATTCCAAGAGAAGAGCGGTGCAAAGAAGCTGGAAAGTATTCGGAGAAAATTCCGTAACGGTCCTCGGAGCTCTTCAAGAAGACTTACGTCTCGAAATGCACGATTTTGTCTTTCTTTTTTCCTGTTCACGACGCTCTTCCAATTCCCAGAAAAAACAGCTGGCAGCTGCAAGGCCAACATAACCAAAGGAGGCGGGTGCGGTGACGGCGGTGGCAGCAGTTCAGCTGTCAGGGGAAAGGGTTGATGCGCTGGGGCACGCGGCGGCGAGAGCTGCAGAGGGAGCGCCTGTGGTAGCAACGAGCAGGCGGCAGTTGAGTGGGTCGGGGTGGAGCCGGGTGGAGACGGGGTCGGGACGGGGTCGGGACAGGGTCGGGACGGGGTCGGGACGGGGTCGGGACGGGGTCGGGACGGGGTCGGGACGGGGTCGGGACGGGGTCGGGACGGGGTCGGGACGGGGTCGGGATGGGGCCGGGATGGGGCCGGGACGGGGCCGGAACTGGGCCGGGAGGGGGCCGGGATGAGGCCGGGTCGAGCCCGTGAAGGGACAGGGGCGGGGCAGCGCAGGGCAGGACGAAGCGGGGAAGGGCAGGACGGGACAGTACAGAGCGGGCAGAGCTGAGCCGAGCCGGGCAGGGGCGGGGAAGGGCAAGGGCGGGGAAGGGCAGGGGCGGGGAAGGACAGGGGCGGGGAAGGGCAGGGGCGGGGAAGGGCGGGGCAGGGGAGAGGCCAGGGTGGGGGCAGGACTGAACAAGGCGGGCAGGGATAGTACAGTAGCGGGAATGGCAGAATCGGAGACAGCGGGTGGAGAAGGCAGCAGGGGTGGCTGCGAGCGAGAGTGGCGGGGGCGACAGGCGTCGGAGGCTGTTGGGGAGACGACAGGGTTGACGGCGGTGAGTATGGAAGCGGCGGCGAGTGCTTACGGAGGACGGGGTCTCCGAGCGCCGGGCGTCGCGTCGTAAAGACAGCGCTCCGCCCGCAACCTTCCCGGCGCCTCGCGCGCGCAGTCGCAGTCAACGCCCCCGCGCGATGCCCGAAGCAGGAAGAGCGACGAAGACACGAGCAGAAGGACGCACGCGCGCCGGGCCGCTGCGGCCAACGACACCTGCCTCCAAAGAGGCCCCATTTACTTACAACGTCCTTCAACGTATTCCTGCAATTAACATGCTATCATTACTACTACTACTATGTCCGTCATTTATTCACCACGAAATGAGGTCAATCGCATTACTGTACTCAAAGAGGAACCTAGACGTAGTAAGCTTCCCAGTTTCCACGCGGCGGTACTACGAGATATATTGATACTGCTGCAAGAGCAGACTTCACAATAGCAATTGCAGTGGTATGGCCTAAGGGGAACGCTTATGAGTAGACCGATCTGATTATATATACACACATTCACAAACATATATCATTTTCTCGTTCAACAGCTTTAAAATTCCTCACCGCAGCATTTGAAACAAGTAATATTTTATTTTTTAGGAGTTCAAAGTTTACTGTAATTCTGAACCTGCAAACCGTAAATTCAACCATAAGTTAAAAACTCCTACACAAATAGTGATGTCCTTGATCGTGCGCTTTTATTTCATCTATCTACAAAATTAACGAATGAAACTATGAAAAGTTCGTAACAAACCTATTGTCCTTACGTGCTGGTAACGCCAGCGAACGAACACAAGTAGACGAACCAACTTGCCCAACTAACCTATCAAACAGAAATACCCTCGGATCACACACGGAAACACATCCAAACCAACCAACCCGAATGAGGACACCTTCTTACGCGAAGGCGTATTCGAACGCGATCAAGCACACGTCGTGCAGTCGCCCACACGTCGCTGCGTGGAACCCTCGAGTCAGGAGCGCTCATGCTCCCAATGGAGCAACCGTGAGCCGCTCAAGTAGCATACTTCGGCTGCGCGGCGCCGACGAGTACAAGAGGGCGGGGTAGGGTGGCAGCGACCACACAGCGAGAAAGAACTTACACGATCACATGGAACATCGCACCACACTACACAAAATACTCGTAAAGGCTCTCAGCGCATTCCTCAGCACACTGGCGAACTTACACTAACCCAAGCACACAGACGAACTTTAACGAACAGAAGCACACAAACGAACTTAAACGGTCAGATGCACACAGAAGAACTCACACGAACAGAAGCACACAGACGAACTCACACGAACAGAAGCACACAAACGAACTCACACGAATGGAAGCATACAGACGAACTCACACGAACAGAAGCACACAAGCGTACACGAACATAAACATGCACCAACACAAGCATACACACACCAACACACGCACACATGCATATACCAACACACGCACACATACATACACCAACACACCCACACACACACATACACGAACACACCCACACACATATATATACACCAACACACGCACACCCACAAACATACTGTATGTGAACACAAGCACACATACGAGCATACATGAGAAATAAAAACAGGCACGCACACGAATACCCGGAAAAAGTACATACGAACATCACTTCGAAGCCATCCTACCTTACCATACACACACACGCACTCAGAAATCGAGAGCACCAACACGGATCGCCCCCACACGCGTGCGGTGCGTCGCCCACACGCCGCTTCGCGGAACCCGCGGGCGGGGCGCGTTCGCGCTCCCGATGGGGCAACCGTCTGCTCGCCTGGGCGGGGAAGAGCGAGGCGGCGAGGACGACAGGGCGGGTGAGGAGGGGCGGGGTGGCAGCGCGAGAAACCGGCGCGAGGACGACACGCCGCCCCACGCCGCGCGTGCCAGTTGCCCAACACATACAAGCACACGCGTGCGCTGGAGGGGAGCACGGGAACCGTGCCCCCCTTAAATATTTCAAAAGCGGCCCCATAGCCCTACGTAGTAAAACATACCATTGCTATTAAAATAATCAATTCGATATCTTTTGTTGAGGTGACTTTCGAGGAATGGATACATGACACATTTGGAGAAGAAGCACTCGAAAACATCTGTCAAATTTTCAACAATTGAATTTATGAATTATATTATTAAAATAACTATTCCATTCGTGAAATTAAAAACCAATGAACTATACATACAAAATGCCCCCATCACCATCAGGGCCGTGTATCTCAAAAACTTTGACGCTTTTTCTATTCGATATTTCTTACTGCTACTACCTACTGGCCAATCTTAAACTGTCACTCATCTATCTTAGGAGGCGGTATACATGGATCGCCAATAAACAGCGTATGTACTATAACATAACCTCTGATTTTAAACATACGCTTTCAGTTATTTTCAATATTTGGAACGCTCTTGAACATAATTTCACTCGTGGAATAGTCCTATTAAATACCACTCGTGCTTTGGAAATTCTCAGATAAATCGCCTCCTCGCTTCGCGAATCGAAAATTTATCGACAATTTCCAAAGCACTCGTGGTATTACCTATGATAATTTCAAACGCTATAGCGTATGCTACCTGCACAGCGCGCGGTTACACCATCGGGAGCGCAAACGCGCCTCGCCCACGTGTTCTGTCAAGCGGTGTGCGAGTGTCTGCACGGCGCATGGTCGATCACGTTCGAATACGCGTAAGACAAACGTAGAAAAACGTTTTAATGTAAACGGGGCTAGAAATGTACTTCGTCCCCCTCTCGTTTCAAGGTGTGCACGCCATAGGATAGAAGTTATTACGCTCTCCGCCGTTCTCTAGCGGGAAGAGATACTACGACCTGTCTAGCAGCAAAGAGATTCACAACGAAAAACTACTCTTGATATCCAGGACTAATTGATGCTAGGTGAATTCATGTGGTTGGTAGGGCAGCATGGATCATGAAATGAATGAAGATAATAATTCTTAAAATTATTACGAATTTGTACGCGATCACTGCTGCAATGCTGACGTGCACCTCACCCAGGTAAAAGATAAACGCATATACGGGCATAGTCACATAGTGCACCTTCTTTAATCCATTGGTCAGGTAAATTTGAGGAGTCAAAAAATTGCAGAGTTTACACGTAAACGTAACGAATACGTTTATGATGTAGCATATACATTTTTTTTTCATTTTATGAAAACTATTTGTATGTGTTTAATTACATTTTGGTCTTTAATTATACGGCTATTGTAGTGCGAAAATAAAAAAAAAATATTTACCTACTCAATAATGTGAGAGATAACGTCATTCCATGTTTCTCTTATTAATAAAACATTTACAGCTCATTATAGTCTCATTAACAACTACGAACGAGGAGGCAAACTGTCAAAAACGTTTATAGAAGAAGACATTTTTCTACTATTTAAGTGGTCGTCAATTATTTCAGCTTCAAATATCGGTGAAAGCCAGTAGATTCCTTTACTCAACTCTTCAGAAAGCATCTTATTAGAATAGCTCTCTACCATACACACACAGGTACAAATGTATACATAATGTATGCGAAGTGAGGGTATGCGTCTCAGGATAAGTGCAATTTATTTTACCTCACAGCATTAATCTCTGTGAATTATGGGAGCGCATTTACCGTCTACAATTCGTTATTTACCGCGTAAGTTCCATGCACCTCATCCACCTCGGAGTTTTCTGCATTCGAAGCCAGCGACTTGTCCCACCTACGCCCGCCCATGCACGGAGCAAGGCGTCTGGTGTCTTTTGACAGCGCACGTGAAGTACGGTAGAATAAATCAGGACGGCGGAAGATGCAGAACGTGAACTGCGATCGCAAGCAGAAAACCCGATTTAACCCACACCTGAGCGGAATATTCTCGAGACGCTCTGTCCAATGCTTTGCTTGTGGTGAATAATCAAGCAGGACAGTGGGCGAACGGTTAACACACTATTCGGATTGCGAAGACATGGCAAACGGACGCTTTTGCGAAATATCGCAACGGTATAACGCCAATTTCACAAAATATATTCCAGATAAAGCCACGCTCACAAAAAAATTTGTAGACTTATTTCTCTGACGTTTACAACCGGTGTTTGAAACGCGATTTCGGCGGCTGTACACATGACAGTTTCTCCGAAAAACGCAAGAGAATAAAAGAGAGAAAGGAGGGAGAACAATAGAGAGACGACATAGAGGAGGAGGAGGAGAAAGGAGGAGAAAGGAGGAGAGAGAGAGGGAGAGAGACAGAGAGGGAGAGAGACAGAGAGGGAGAGAGAAAGAGAGAGAGAATTAGCCACAGACTATTTTTTAATGTACCTACCATAAACAGAAAACATGTCTGATTAAAATGAAATATATATACTTCTTATTGTTATTCCATTAATTACATATTTTATTAATTACTTTACGGAAAAGCACAAGCTCCATTGTAAATAAAAGTGCAAAATTATGAGTTTTCATTTTTATTTTGGAGGTTTTCCCAAAAAAATAGTAAGTTTCCTTGAAAATGTATGGCCAATCAGTGCTAAGATATCGCACAACAGCAATCCTAGTCTTCGAAAGGATTATGTTAGTTAACTGATGACCCACTGTAATCGCGAGATAGTTTGTCGGACACATACTCGTTGCGAATAACTAAACGCCGCAAGTTGATATTCCTTACGCGCAGTGGTGGAAGACAAGCAGGCGCTGAGCGGAGCAACGTTTACAATCCCGCCTGCAACGACCGTAAAATTAAAATAACGAAGAACGGCTACACTTCTCACGCAATAGGGTTAATAGCTGTAATAACACTAAGGTGTTAAAAGTAAAGTTCGACGCAATTTGAATGGCTTCTCCGGTCCTAGTAGCCTCAATAGTACGTAGTAAACTCTCACAATTTCTGGAAATCTTCGACGATGTTCAATTTTTCAATAAAACTCGGTTGATATAATTCAAAAAATTAGTGACATCCCATCGAACGAAATTATCTCAGAAGAAGAAATTTTTAAGAAACATTATCAAATCGGAATTTATGCAAAATTGTAAAGGAGTTGTATTTAACAAAACTGAATCATTTCTTTTCGAGCGAAAACAGTTAAATATGGCTCACCATCCTGCACTGAAGTAGAGCTACAAACAAAAATGTCAATAATATTTTAAAAGTATAATTAAACATCCACTTGAATTCTAATTGCATGGCAAGTAATCTAAAGACCACAGTAGATAAGATTGAATTATTAATAAATATCTATTAGCTAAGTTCACGACCCGAAACATATATAGCTGTTGAACGAAAACTGTTTCCTAGCAACCGTCGAGACCGAAAAAAAAAATTCCAGGTGGATAAAACATCCGAGAGTTATTAAAAAATAAAAACAATACCAAAACAGGATTTTAATAGCTGGTTCTTACAATTCAATAAATCTATTTAGAAATACCATAAACTTACAATGTGCATTCCTTTCCGAACAGATGTTCATATATCCTCCCCCGCTAAGTTAAGAAGTGCCTGAATGGGCTCACAACCTCTCCATCGAGTCACCGGCGAACGCAAACGACGGCGCGATGACACAAAATCGATTCGCGCGAGGTCATCGACTGCGCCCGTTGCATCGACGGGGCGAGAGGTCGTCGGGGCAGAAGGTCGAGACATTTGTCTCCGTCGCAGTTTCTCTTCGTTGCGCCGAGTCGAACGCCGCGGTACGTGTCGTGAGCTGGTGGACGGCGACACAGTGCGTCTGGCCACGAACAGACATGTGCACGCCGTAACTCTCCTGTCAAGCCGGAGGCCGTTATAGACGATGAACAACCCCCCTCAAACGCATTCACTTCGTTTAGCGGCGCTGGCAGATCTGTCATGTTCAATACAGCGGAGTCATTCTCTTCTCTTCGCCCCGGCCATTGCTGTTAGTGAACGGGAGATAACGCACTATCCTTACAAACAGTAATACAACGGAGTATTTTAACTTTCGAAATTGTGAAAAAGACCTTAAGGGAGTATTGTGGAATTTTCGAAAAAAAAATGAATGATACTCCACTTCCAAATCCGGGAGAGGTGGCTCAGGCCATCAAGAAACGTCACTGCAGTGCCTCCGAGGTCCTAGATTTGAATCGAAATAGTGTCAGGAATTTCGAAACTAGCTCAATAGCTAGGTCGAATTCAGTCGTTCTTTGAAGGATAATTCTAGTGGTCGCTTGATGTGATCGGTAGTGACT
The DNA here is from genome assembly GCA_038098605.1 of Gryllus longicercus. Classification (NCBI taxonomy): domain Eukaryota; kingdom Metazoa; phylum Arthropoda; class Insecta; order Orthoptera; family Gryllidae; genus Gryllus; species Gryllus longicercus. The sequence continues at coordinate 1,024,778 of JAZDUA010000169.1, read as the reverse complement.
CAGTTTCTCCGATCAATATCAGACGAATACTCTAACAAACGGGCCACGGAGCGCGCGCGATCTTTCTTCCTTGTTCCTTGTCGTATCCTCACTCCTTACTTACACATCCTCTACACTACCACACACGTCGGGAGACCGATCGGGAACTTAAGAGCTTGTGTCGGACGGGGCGGTGCCCCGCTAAAGGGAGATACATAATTCAGGGAAACATCACTAGTAGACGGCATGTCGGTGCTGGATCTTGCCATCCAGCGGGAAAAATAACACCGCCACCTCCTCACGAGGGTGAAATATGCACTACAGTTTCGGGACTAATGACCTTAGCAGTTGACGTGCCAGGAATATCTAATCAATCAAACTCCACTTCAAGGCGGCTCCACATAATGGGGATACGGCGAGTAGCGAGCGACTGCCCGCCACATCCCGAGTTACGCTATCTACTGAGAGTTACGCTATCTACTGAGAGTTACAGTATCTACTGAGAGTTACAGTATCTACTGAGAGTTACAGTATCTACTGAGAGTTACAGTATCTACTGAGAGTTACAGTATCTACTGAGAGTTACAGTATCTACTGAGAGTTACACTATCTACTGAGAGTTACACTATCTACTGAGAGTTACACTATCTACTGAGAGTTACACTATCTACTGAGAGTTACACTATCTACTGAGAGTTACACTATCTACTGAGAGTTACACTATCTACTGAGAGTTACAGTATCTACTGAGAGTTATACTATCTACTGAGTTACAGTATCTACTGAGAGTTACACTATCTACTTAGAGTTACACTATCTACTGGGAGTTACACTATCTACTGGGAGTTACACTATCAACTGAGTTATCGAGGAGCGGCCACTCGCTACTCGCCGAAAATCGGCTATTTGGAGTCGCAAATTCAAGGCGAATACAACAAACAAATTCTTAACTGAGCAAACCTTTATTTATCACACGCAGTTCAACAACATTTCCCCATTATCTTCGCAGTATAAAAATATACTGAGAACGACCTAACAGATTCAGCTAAATCCGGATTAATTCAACAGAAACAGACATAGAAACATTTCTCTGGAGATGGAAAGTTTATCTTATCTAGCTACCAGATATTTATAAATTGTGATTTACGACTCAGCTAATGTATTTATACGATTGTCTGATAAATAACTCAACCTTCAAGAGCCTATTGTTTGAAATAAACATTTCATTTAGAGTACGACGTACAACTGCTAAGGGAACCACCGATGCTTTCCCAGTTGTTACATTGTAATTTCATCTGATATCTCATTTCATTTCTCAAATCTAAGAAGAAATCAAGGAAAAATTCATTTCCACACACGTACAAGTTTTTTCTCACTTGATGTTCAAGTATAGTTATTTCTGTCTAATACATCATACATTTTGTAGTATTAGAAAGAAGAAGAAAAACTTGAAAGATTAGCGCAGTTGGAATAAGTTATGAAATTCGCATGTTTCTTTCCACTAATAAAAGCGATAACCACAAAGGCAATAAATATTACCGCTAATGATAGTAGAGAAACGCTACATTAGCTGAGAATAACATGCATCGGCCGAGCGGTCCAGCAGTGAGTCGGCACGTGCGCCGCTCGCCTCCTCGCCCGCCGCTGGAACCCGCTCTCTTCGCTGGCGGCGCGGCCGCGGTCCATCACACCTTTCCGCTCCCGGAAATTCCGGGGCGCGAAACTATCCGAAGGCCGCTACTTTCACCCGCGCGGGGCGGGGCGGGACGGGACGGGACGCGACGGGGCCGGGCGGGGCGGTGCGGGGTGGGGCGAGGCGGGGTGGGGTGGGGTGGGGCGTGGCAGGGTGGGGTGGGGCAGATCGGAGCGGAGTGGGGCAGGTCGGGACGGGGCGAGGCGGGGTGGGCTGGGGAGTGACAGGGTGGGGTGGGGCAGGTCTGGAAGGGGTGGGGCAGGTCGGGGCGGGGCAGAACACGGCGGGCGGAGCGGAATGGATCGAGGAGCAGCGGAGAGCAGGGTACGAGGATGGGCACAGGAGGCGGTGCGGGGCAAACCGAGTTGGTGCAGGGCGGCCGGGGTAAGACAGGGAGGGGCAGGACGGGGCGGAGCAGGGTGGGCCAAGGCGAGGCGGGGAGGGGCGACGCGGGGCCAGCCGAGGCAGGGCAGGGCAGGGCCAAGCGGGGCGAGGCGAGGCCGGGCACAGTAGGACAGAATGGAACCTGTCGCGGCGAATCCGTGCGGTGTGAAACGAAGCAAGCGTGTTTGGGGGAGGGCGGTGAAAAGTAAATATAGGAGGGACCGAGGAAGCACGGAGCGGGTCTGGGAAGAACAGAGTGGAGTTGGTCACAGCCAGGCAGGGCAGAGCAGGACTGGCCGGAGCGTGATTAAAAAAAAAATGTATCATACAAGATCAGTGAAATTACCACTTTACAGGTGAATATTAGCGCGGAGCGTGATGAACTGGAACAGAGATGAGCGGACGGGACGGGGCAAGCAGAGGAGGACCATTGAACGCAGGGCGGCGTAAATTGAGAAAGAGACAGAGAGAGAGAGATTTTCTCAACGCGGCAAGAAGTAAGTTCTTGAACCGGAAGAACGACACGCAGCGAAACTTGTTCGCAAATGTCCCACAAAGCCGATTCAAATGCACTTGCTCGATTTCCATATTCGCACAATTATCATTGGATTACGAAACTACAGACTCATCACAACAACGCACCGCAAACAGAAAACGCTCATGTCACGACCTGCGCTTATGCCTTCTACGTCCGCCAGCCGGCAAGCATTCTCCCGACCACCAAGTAACTTGCCGGTCTCTCTCCACACGCTGCCGCGTCGCCGAAGGGCCCGACCAACGGCGTTTTACCCTACATGGGCGCAGCTAATCAGCGCCGACATTCCCCGAACACGCGAGGGTTGATGAATGGAAGCGAAAGACGCCACCGTCGGCGCAGACAACTCCGCTTTGTAACTCGGAGGTATTCTGGTGTCGCGGGTGACGTCACGAGCGCCGTGTCGAGACCTTCGCCGGCGGCCGCGTGCGCACAATGGGGCACTGACAGTGGTCCCACAAGGCGCGGGGTTGTGGGGGCAGGCGGTACGAGAAGCGAAAGTAACAGGAAACTTGAATGATGATGAATGCCGTACTCGATTCTGAGTGTAGACGACGAAAAAGATTTCACTGACTTTATCCTCCTTTTCCTGGGGGAAGTGACTGTAGGGGTGGTGTGGTGGTTTGCCGTTGCCTTCCACTGAATAAAGCATGGTTAGGTAATCACGGGAAAATGGTGGAGTTAACAATGTTTAGATGAGATACGCTGTAGTTTAGGAAGCCATGACTTCACAACCTCATGGTGAAAATGCCCATGTCATGATCAAAACCTGAAACCTACGGCTCCACATCATTAAGTGTTTCTCCAAGCCCCTGCGTACTGAGGCTGGAATGAAACGAAAATATTTTCCGAATAGTTGAAGCCGTACAATCATTCCGCACTTTCAAATAATTGTTTTAAAATTGAAGGTATCCTGAACCAGAAAACAATCTTCGGACATGTCTTAAAGCCCGTACCCCGGGACGGCATATCATCTAAACTGTAATTGCCCTAAAGGGTCTCATTTTCTAGGTTGCGGAATAAGAAACATTATAATTCTAGTTTAGTTAAGGAACTAGGGTGCATCGTTTCCTTGATACACACAAGGGTTAGGTATGTTGAGGGTTGCATGAGCGCCTGCTTTTCTCCATCAATGAAATACTGGGAACTTCTATTATTTTCGCTCTGAATCTGTTTGATGTTCTCTAGAGGGCAAATTCGCTTTCCAGAAGTAGCACACTTACGGGATTTCGTGTCAATGTCTAAAAATTGTTCAAAAAGTCATCTTTCCTTATTTTCTTGTAGACAAAATTATTATTATTATTATTTTAATTATTATTATTATCATTATTCCTATTTGTTATCTTCATCATCCACTCTTTCCAGTCTCCTTCCTCTTCGACTTTCGTCTTGGGCGAAGTCACGAGCACAGTGACGTGATCTTTGCCAACCGTCGCGTGCGCACAATGGGTCACTGACTGTGGCAGGCGCAGGGGAAAGGCAGGGGTGAGGAGACCTCGCGATCAACGACGCGCATTGCGCAAAAGCGGCCGAAGGGGCGGTGATGTGCGCAGGTGAAGTGCGGATGACGTGTGAGTACGCATTGCCCGCCCCCTCACCTGCCTCTCGCGTCACCTCGCGCTTCCGATGATCGAGTTCAACAGGGAACTCCGTTGCACAAAAAGCTGCTGCTTTTGGGATTAGCTAACGATTGACGTCATCCCCTTTTCGTTTTACTACTTCATCGTCTTCATTTTCCATTTTTGTCTCGATCGTAACGACATTTACTAGAACATGTACCTCATTGATTTTTGGATGAGACATTTGAAATGTTTTTACAATTATCCTGATATCGATAAGATTCTATCACTATGGCGTTCAGAAATCACACTTGTTATCGTAAAACCTCGGTCAAATTACACGGACACAAAATATTAGTTTTTCTTTCCATGGAATCAAAATTCCTTGATACCACGAACTACGTTGAGCAATTATAAGATCTTTGGTAGAAGCAACGCTTGTGACCTCGTTTCTCAGTCAGAGTGAAATTCCATCCGCGAGTTCATTTCGTTTTATTTCCTTTTGCGAGATTCCAACTCAAGCAAGGACACGAAAGAGGAAGTTCCTTGAATTGCACAGATCTCCAAACATCAGGTAGGATAAAAAACGTCTCCTCAGAGACACAAAAACAATTAGAAAGAGACCGTGTATTTTACGTTCCATCACTTAAAACATTCATGTTTCGACGTTAATAAAATGGAATAAAAGAGTAATGTTACGATAAATGTATTGTGTCCAGCCCAATATTTATGACATGCCAACACATGACAACGATTTCCAATTGCATCGTTTAGAACCTCAAGAGCGACCAGTAATCATCCTTTTTGGTATAGCAAAACATTTCTCATCAAAATAAAATTAAATGAAGTTGGGGAGCAATGACTGGCACAAGACGTGTAGCAGGAGAGATCGCACGACAACTAGATGGTCGGTCACGAAAGTAAACTCACGGAAGATATTAGCTGTCGGCGTTTGAAGCTCTTGGAACGAGAATAAACCTCGTGACAGAAAAGGCTTCAAGAAGCACTACTTACGACAGCGCGCAAGTGAAAAGAAGACAAGTCGAGTACCTTCGTATGAGACGTGGGATTTCTCGCTGTTAAAGAGACCTGACAAACACGATAAAGCACCACGCAGCGTTCTCCCCATATGGCGTGCCTCGGTCCATCCGTCAAACACGTTCGCAATCGGTGGGAAAATGGGAAGACTACTTCGGAAAAAAATGTTCTTTCCGGTAGACGAGGACTCTGCATCTGCTCCTCTTTTGAAAAGACATGGTCTGTTGGTTTTCACGAACCTGTGTTATTTATTTTCGATAATAAACAATGGCCAACGTTTCTTAGAATTCCAATAAAAAAACTGTCGTACATCCATGATTGTAAACAAATTAATGTTTCATAAAATAGAGAAAGCGACAAGCCCGTCTTAAAATTACACCCTTCATTAAAACCTAAATAACATTCACAAAATACACACGCTTAACATTCGGTTAAAAACACTGTAATACGCGCGAAATAAGTCCTACGATAACGAGTAATTACTTAAACCCAATTTCATCAAGTCGAATCTTTCCTCAAGTTTATTTTAGCAATGTCCATCTCCTCAACGAGAATGCATAGCACTTGCGAATCCGGTTCGTGAATCAAGTTCCGCGACCCAAGGCACTCATTCTACGATCGAGAATTAAAATCTCATCTGAGCAATAATTGTGCAAGCTGTATCCATTAAGAAAGAAAAATTAGTTCTAAATAAAATAACGAGGTAGATAAATTAATATAAATCACTCAAACTTCAATATGACGCACAAGCCCACAACTCACCTAGTAATTTACATCGAATAATTCCCACTTCTACCAATAACATATACCGTTAGATTCATGTTTGATATATCTTCCCACGGTTCCTTTGTTTCCGAGGCGTAAAACAAGACCCGCTTCTTAAGAATCTTGCACGAGAACCACTCTCACGCAAACTCGACCGTCCACGATCAACTCCGCCTGAACACGTGTCAGCTGTATCTTCCAAATATGACAAAATACTGGGATTTTAAATAAAACTGCATAGTACGAGATACAACGATACCATTCAATCAAAATTTTCACATTGGAAGATTCGCTTTTAAATCAAAGGAACTCCCTCTACATTTTCTATAACGTACCACAAGAGTGCACCTTAAACGAATCTTCTAGGTGCGATAAGGGTGATCTAAGATCACAAATATAGAATATATGTTACCAAAATTACGTAAGATCTAAACATACAATACAATGCTTACGTTTAAACAAAAAATGAGTGATAATATATTTCTGCCAAAATATCATTCAAACGCATTCGATTATTTTAAGAACGACATAATTGTCACGTAATGTCTCCCACAATTGGCAACGACACGTCATTTACTGAACTCCTCGACTAGATCGACTCTGATCTTCCCACACTTTCTTTGTGCAGTTTCTATCACGTGAAACAAAGGGTACACCTCTTAAGAATCTCTTTCGTGAACCACACGTCACGCGAACGACCGGCCGAACAGTCGACGATCGCGAAGCACGGCGGCCGCGGCTAATCGGGGGCGGAGAGCGGACACGAAGGCCGGCGCGGGACGGCGCGCATGGGAAGCAGAACCAGCGGTCCGGAGATACGGAGATAACGTTTATCGGCGACCGTCAATTCGCGGGATTTATCACGTCCCGGGGGCTCTAAATGTCACGCGTGGAAAGCTGGAAGGTGGGGTGCGCGCTGGCCTCGATTCAGGCGGGCCTCAAACGCCCACGCGCAGAGAAGTAGGCTTGGCCGGACGTGGAGATGGAGCGAGGTAAAGACGCCGCGAGTAAAAAAGGGGTACAAGAAAAAGTGGGAGGAGGTAAACAAAATGTGCTTGACACTGTGATGTTGGATGCGCGTTTAGGCAAACCACAGAGCTTGGAGATAAGAGTGAAGAGTGCGTGTGAGACGTCACGATAGAACGTAGTACGTAACAGATGAAAGATTTACTTATCACTCGTGTGCTTCACGATTGATTGAATTACTCTAAAAATGTCTTCAGGTTTCTGTCTATTGTCTTAACACACGACGTACAAACGTCATACCCAGACGAGTATTAGAATATATTAGAAAATGACTATTAACGTAACAGATTCATTAATTTTCAAAGCTCCCAATGAAAGAGAAACAACATTTGGCAAAAAAAGTAATAATAATTGAGTTCGCATCGCGAAATTACTAATTCTATACCTACATTTACCCACTGTTTGTAATCATTACGAGTGTGAATTGAAAATCGTTAATATTTCCAAGAATTTTGAGAGAAAAAATCATTCAAGATTGGGATAGTTTCAAGGACTTTCTCTAAGGAACCGTAGTGACGCATGTCACAAATTTCTTTGGGGTTTTCCATACGACGATTTAATGAACTAAAGGAAATACATCTCGCTTTAGACTTGCACCACTCCAACGTCTCCACCAATCATCTCAAATACCATTCCATCTGCTCAAACACAGAAATATGAACTCTACACCTGTTTTCCTCCTTCACATCCACTCACAAACAACCACAGATGCATATTCAAATACTCGGGTAGCCGTTGGACATACTAGCATAACCACAGTCCACCTCGACTTACATGATAAGCAAAACGTCAAAGCACTCTACCCACCGGAAACAGAGTGACACTACAAGTTCTTTGGCCATTAGAAAACGAGAGCGAAAAGGGGGAAATCCCGACTGTCTTGTGGCGCCCCAGGCAGTACGCGGCCGTTTAGTAAAACGCGTTAAATCTGTTTGCTCTCAGGTGCGACACGTCCGGCGACTGAACACTGTGGTCCGGTTTGGGAAAAAAGCGGTCAAAATACTCTTGTTCAGCAAAACGAGATTCGGAATTACAACTTCCGTTGTCGGGGATGTTCACTGCTAAAATCCCGTCAGCGGCGGATTTTAGTAACAAGGCGAAATAGACAGTCGTCTGTTTCGGGTCTTAACGAAGAGATTGAGAGAGAACCGGATGGATGAGTTTCTCAAATCAATAAGAGGATTCGCTTTTGAATTTCAAACAATTTTGGCGGTTAATCGACCGAAAGAAGGTAACGTACTGACTGTGACGTGACAATAACTTGGTTGGAAGCTGGTCACTCGTTGGACGATAATTCCAATTAGTTCCTCTGACCGCTTGTTTCCTGTTTCCTCTAATCCACTCAGATACACGCTGTGTAGAACCTTCAAGAGCGGGCCACAGATAGTATGCTATTTTTCTTTCAATGTAAGGTTAACGTAACTATACCGAAATTCATGAAATTCACTAAAATTCACTTCAATTCACTAAAAAAAATGAGTTTTTGGCCAATTGAACATTAAATCAAGAAGCCTAACTAGCAACAAGCGTAGTGCTACTGTCCTATCCAACAACAACCTCATGCTGCTCTTAGTAGACATGAAAAAAAATTACTCAAAAATATTAAGCTTACTTTTCATGAACAATTTAATTAGAAAATAACGAAAAACAATTCATTAAAATAAAAGGGAAATTTATAAGAATTACTAAGAAATGGAGACCTTACAACCAAATGCAATAACAATTTTCGTGCTTCCTAAAAATTTTGCCATTTGGAGACCCGTCATTACAAACGAACAAAAAGTACGAAAGAAGTCTGGAACACGACGACCTGGACTTTTGGTTTTCCGTGTGTGCCTGCGTGTAAACAGCAGTTTCAGAAAAACAACAATTTTGGCTGCTGTTTCTGTCTGTCAAACCACCGTGCGGTGGCCGAGACGGCGGCGGGGGGCTGGCGGCGGTGGCGCTTGTCGGGCGAAAGCCGAAGGAGTCTGGACGGGGACGGCGGCGGCCGCGTCGCGCTTAATCCGACGGCAACGAGGAGATTTCTCCTCTAATTGGAATAAACAGCGACAGCATAATGACTCCTTGACACCTTGCGCAATCGCCGGCCGATCGCGACGTCGGTGGTCTAGAACGTTGCCGCACAAGACTCGAAACGGGAACGACATCAACGCAACCATATATCGAGAGGTCGATATATTGTCCAAAGAACTGACATTTGCCATATCGGTTGAATAGATACGGAATTTAAAACACAAAAAATTTCTTTGCTTGAAGTTTCCTGAGGTTTTCACTATCAAGTTAACCCAGGCTAGTGTTGAGCTAAACTAAGAAATAGAATGCGGGACGTGAGTAGACAGTACAATGCATGCATTAAGTACGAAGGCAATGTTTAATTGTTTTAAGAGAATTCGCGAATTTCAATATCGACTTCCACAATGTCAAAACAATAGATTAGTCCTAAAACTAGGAGTACAATCTCCCTCCTTTTCAACTTTGGCGACGCACGGAATTTACAAAAGCGTTTTATTATTATTATCATTATTATTATTATTATTATTATTATTATTATTATTATTATTATTACTATTATTATTATTTTCGGAAAAATGAAACAATTTTTGCAGATAACATCTATGCTATTAGTTCTAATTATGAGTAAGAATAGACTTTTAATATTATATTCAAATGACGGAGTACTCCGCAGTAGGAAGGATTTTCAGACAACGAATGCAATAACTACTACTTTTATTTCAAATTTTTGTATCCCATCAATATTTTTCGGAATCTACATTATATCAAAACATTATACAATATCGTATCTCCGAACGTCATATTACAACTTTCACAAATGTATTTGCTTCACACCCCAATTCACGCTCATTTCCGGTTTGAATGTTAAGAAAACTTTGGGTTTACCAAGCTGAAAACACCAATGTGCTCTTTCAGAAAACATGAAATGCCACTTAACATTTACATATATTAATGTTTCTTCGCAACTACTTCTATAAAGATATCATTCAAGTTATTTATACATTAAAGGGCACCCAGATATTGGAACACAGTCGAGTCAGTGTTCGGCGACTTCAATTCCTCAACGTCTACATGGTTTACAATATTTCGCTATCTAATCTTGTCGATATATTATGGCAGTTAACTCGGACGTAAAAGGCACTGTATCATAGGATTTGTATCAAGTCAAATACTAATCATGGGTCAAAGTTCGAAAATACAAAACAAACACTCTTCAGAGCCCACGATAAAGAATATTAAGCCACATATCGAGGGTCAGGGAGTTGTGATTCTCAATTATCTGTAACCCATTACTTTCGGGTTTAATTGATAAACGGTATTTTTTTTCTCTTCATATCGGCAGGAGTTCCATTACAATTAATCTCGTAAATGTCAACGGACTCTACATTGCTAGGCTCGTTACATTAAAAAAAGCCGTAAACCATTGCGTAATTCTATTCAGTTTCAAAAGCGCACAACTGCAATGCAATATGATGCAGGATTAACGACCCATTGGAGAATTTAGAGGAGAAACGAACACTTGCACTTAATAATGAAAAAGCTAAACGCGACTGAGATACTCTGGAAAAGCACAAAAATCAAAGTTCATCTCAAGACACTAAACTGCAAGCCCCATTCGATGGTGAAGTACAAGGATTGTAAGAAGGAAAATATTTTTCCCCTAAAATTCAACAAATAACATTTAATTGTTTAATCGTTAGGTATATTTACATATTTCTCATTGCTTAGTGAACAAGGTCATCATTGAATAAAAAAGTACTTCAATTGATTCAGTCATTAAACAAATTAACCGAAAGGAACATGACACCCGCCTAATTATCCTCTTTGTGTTTCACCATCGAAAACAATTGTGCCTCACTATTCACTACCCTTCGAAATACCTAAATTAGAAGTCTCAACCATTTTTCAAGATCGAACAACTCTCAGAAAAGTGTAGTGGGCTCCTGCATTTGAAGTTCCTTAAATAACGGTTTTTAAATATCAATTATTAAACAGATGGTAACAGCTAAATTAAAAAATTAATCTTAATTAATTTCAGCTTCTAATTTCCACACTAAATAATTAAATTACGTAAAACAAAGCATCAACTGTTTAGTTAAAAGCTTATGTTATTATTTAAATATTCTAATAAAAAGCAGTTCAGTACCACTGGTTCAATAATCAATCAGGTAAACGTTAATGAATAAATTTCCTATCGCCCATCTAACTTCACCACCCACAACCCTACCTCGTGAAGTCGTAGGCTTACGCGGTCGGAGTCACGTGAATGATCATGGCTGTCCGGGTGACGTGACCACGACAAAATGGTCGAAACGTTGGCAACACAGCCTTCGACGCGGCGTCACCCGGACAGCCAAGATCATTCAACCCTACCTCGTACAGGTCGAGATACCAAAAGTTGAGAACGTCTGCTTTAAAACACGAAAGCGAATTCTACGATCAAAAAATCTAAGTCCATTACTCGGAACCCTCATCTCCTGCTCATCCGCGCATAAGCTACTGCTGCGCTACTGCAGCCTGTGGACTCCAGGCGGAAAGCGCAACCAGGCGCCATCAGCCAGAGTGAAAAGCGGTGGGGTATGCGGGCGCGCGACCGGGCGCATCGCGAACGCCCTTTGTCTGCGCGCAGGGGGGTGGGGTGGGGTGGGGGGAGCGAGGAGGGGCGCCCCCGGGGATCGACCCACATACCGCAGATCGTGATCCTCGTCGACCGTGGGCCGCCTGCCATCGGTGGATGCGCTTCTGCGAATGCTTTCGTGTTGCTGCGGGTGATCTCAACGCAGATGGGTGAAACAATTACATTTATGCCCTGTCCAATATGTAAATCATCGGGACATTAATGTGTAGTAATTCTGAAATCAAGTAGAAAATGTTCAATCGGAATTTTTTATTCCGAGAAAGAAAACCGGATGAAGCTGATTTTTTGAAGCACGATTCACCTTAGAAAGTTTCTTTTCTTTGATTTCAAGAGAATCAGTGACCACTGAAAGAAATCACCGAAGTGACTTAAAAAGGTCTGAGTGACTTAGAAAGGCCTCCTAAATCAGGGCCACATCAGAAAAACAATCCGTTTACTTTTACGAAAATATCTATTGTAGCATTAGATGTATTCCGTAGTCCGGGTCTTTCATCGTCCAGTTTGCCACACCAGGAAGATACGCCGCGAGCATAAATGACTACCCGTTGCATTGCGTTCCTGATGGGTGGAGATATCAAATCCCAGACCTGTTAAAAACGCGCAATTCCCTTTACGACAAATGTTTCATCTGGGAAAACATCTTGTGTCCAGATGAATTGGCATATGTAGAACATGGTATCTTTTTTTTTCATTGTCCCTTCCCCTTAATTTCAATAATTAAAACGTAATCATAAAAATAAACGATGATAATGTTATACAATAAATTATCAAATGACTACGATTTTTCTATATGCTTGATATTGTACTTCTAGAAATTACTACAAATCTAATTTGCGTGATCGCCATCCAAAAAAATACGTAGAAACATTTTATCTTATGAGGCTACAAAATCACATCTTTGAGCCTTCTGAAAGATACAATAATAGATAAGAAGCCAAATCATGAAATGAGTTGAATAGAAGGCAGGCACGCAGAAGTGAATGAGCTGAATAGTAGGCAGAAGGCAGGTAATAGGCAGGTAACAAGAAAATCCTCACGCGGGCGAAGCATCTTTGCAACGACGCCCCGCATCTAGGCGCTAGGACCAACGACCGGCGACGCAAAGTGATCAACCGCCAGACCACAAGACTGCGGGCGGCGGCGGCGGTGTTGGCGGCGGTGGTGGCGGTGGCTGCGGCGGTGGAGGCGTCGAATGCGGTGGCGGTGGCAGCGGCGGTGGCAGCGGCGGTGGCAGCGGCGGTGGCAGCGGCGGCGGTGGCAGCGGCGGCGGTGGCAGCGGCGGCGGTAGCGGTGGCAGCAGCGGTGGCGGCGCCGGCGGTGGCGGCGGTGGCAGTGGTAGTGGCAGAGGCGGTGGCGGTGGCGGTGGCGGTGGCGGCAGCGGCGGTGGTGGCGGTGGCAGCGGTGGTGGCGGCGGCAGCGGCGGTGGTGGCAGCGGCGGTGACAGCAGCGGTGGCAGCGGCGGCGGTAGCGGTGGCGGCGCCGGCGGTGGCGGCGGTGGCGGTGGCGGCGGTGGCGGTGGCGGTGGCGGCGGTGGCAGCGGTGATGGTGGCGGTTGCGGTGGCAGCGGTGATGGTGGCGGTGGCGGTGGCGGTGGCGGCGGCGCCGGTTTACGACGCCATTGTGCATTGTTCGGTCGCGGCTGCTCACCCGACGGTAACTCACCAATCGCCGCGCGAGCGCTGTTTGCCCAAGGCAGCTCAACAGCCACCCCTTGAGTGCTCGCCGCCTAACGAAAGGCCGCCCCGCCCACCCGACGAGCGCAAGAACGACTAACGACATGGGCTGCGCAAAGCGTGCTCGACAACGCGGGCTGCGCAGGGAAACATGCTGTCCGCGGCTACCGAGCTGGTGCGAGGTCTAACTCTCCCAAGAAAATTGTTCGAAGGGTACGATAATCTTACATTGGGTCCATGTGGCATTACACGTAGGATCTTTCCACAAGGTACTTCAACACCGAGCACTTGTCTAGGCACTACTTAACGAAAGACTGACCAGCATATCCACATAGGATGAGAAAGACGAAGCTACATAAAACGTACTCATTAGAACGTGATGAGGAGCAAAACATTCTGCATGCAGCTACCGCAACTACAGACAGTTAGCACAGAGTCTATCTGAACCAAGAACATACTCGTTCAAAATTTCATCCTCTCCGTACACGATCTCTTGGAAGTTCTGTCAGCAATGCGAACTGAGCAGCGAATCACGATCTTGGACCGGAACAATTAACTTTGCGCGGATTCAATTTATTATGAAGGAAACATCAGTAGAGACCACGTGAAGTTAATATTCTGCGCTGGATCGTCACGCGAAGTCCGTTTGGTGCAGATAGCGCCACCACAATCGCTTAGGTTAACGCAGCCCTATTGAAAAGACGCGCTGCACATCACCTATTCAGCACGAGAACGAATATTGACAAGGCCTCCAAAAAACAAGGTCGACGATCCATGTGGTGAAGTGAAAAATGGTGTCACGAGCTTCCGACATGAAGTGCAGACGTTACGCTTCCGAGTGAAAGACTATTTGAGACTATACAGCGATAGTTAGATGGTAGGCGAGTACGGTGTTAATTTACAGGTTCTGCTAACCTTTTGAAAACTTCTCGCGACCAGAAGAAAAACATCAATGCTCAGGCAAAACAAAATAACCATTCCAGGAACGTAGAATTCCCCTAGTGGGCCAATTAGGGTGGGAGTGAAGAAGAAAAGAAAGGAATGTGGAAAGGAGAAAGGGCAGAAATGGAGAGAAATTAATTCCGACTGGTGACAAATGTCACGTATTCTCTTTTTTTTTCTTGACGTTCTTTAAAAGTAGTAGTGAAGACAACAAATATTCGGCGAGTCGTGCATACTATTTTTTGATGTGACTTTCTCCCACGTATTTTGGGGTTTCTCTTTACTCATTTAAAAAAAAAGTTAAGAAATCAAGACACCAATCCGCTAAATATTGGAAAATGCCTTCGATAAAAGGAAATGCTTTCACAAAATAATGTATTTTTTCTCTTTACTTCTTCCTTTATAAAACAACATAGCGATTGTTCATATTCGATCGGATCAGGAAGCCCATGTTGGGAGCGAACCACTCACGGAAGTGTCAACCACACGAAGAGCGCCGTAAACTCTCCTCCAGAATACGGCACGACACACAAAACTCGCGATGCGTTTATGGAAACCCGCACAGTGTTGAGGCTCGCTGCTATTTATTTCCTGCATTAAATGCGAGCGGCCTCTCTGCGTCTCGGAGAATTACGACCCTCCTCATCACCTCTCCTATTCTATGCTCTCCCCCTAGGCACGCATTAGAAGCCCCCAAGTTTGCGCCCGAATCTGAAGTCAAACGAAGCGCGCCGCCCGTCTTCGGTCTAAAATAGACTCCCAGAGTTAAAACGTGTTTGTGTGAAGGTAGGAGTATATAACATGGCAGTGAAATTAACGAAAGATCGGCGATTTCATTACAAATGTCTTCTTAAAAATTATTTTAGCGTGTTTCTTAATCCACGAATCGCAATTAGTCTCAGGCTAGAGGTAACTGATGCGACACACATGACAGCATTATCTAGCATTATTAAAGAATTGTGATGGAATTAACTGATTGCTAACATTTTTATTGTCATTTCTCTTGAGAACAGGATAAAAGCCCAAAATTATTAAGGACTATGATGTCCTCTTAAAAAAATCAATTATTCGATATAACACGATATATCCATACAAATTTTCGTTATCAATTTATAAAATAACAAAAGAAAAAGCCTTGTTTTTAATTTTATTTTATTTAACCAGATCAATGGGATTACCACTTTACAGACGAGTGCTGGTTTTTATTTATATAATATGGATGGGTGGATGAATACTCTACAGTGGCCTGAGCACGAGCAGCTACAAATTAGCCCAACATTCCCCTATTTCTAAGCGATAGAACCCCCACCAACGAAAAAGAAATAGCATTAAGGAAATGTATCGAACGACAAGTTGTCATCCATCCGCGCTTCTGGCTTGAGGAAACCCGTTTCGGCTAAGAGGTGAGGCTCGATTTATCACGTACATTAAACGCGGGCGGCCTCCGCACGTCTCGGAAGAGATACTACCCTTTCCCCTCTCCCTTCCCCCCCCCCCCCCCCACGCGCCCGAGACGCAGGCTTTCGCCCAAATCCTAAGTCAAACGGAGCGCGGCGGCCCTCTCCGCCTTTCCGGGAGCTTTGTGCTGTTTACGTCGTGCCGGGCGTTGGATGGCCCCGCAACGCCGCCGGCCGCGAAGCACCGGGAGAAAGAAGGCTTTTAAAAAACAATATGAGGCGCGGCTTTAAAAAACAACGCAGGATGCTAAGTGCAATGTGGGTCGGAGCGCTGTATCTTGTGGAGGAAATCGACGAAACGTTTCTTTCAAGGGAACAAAGGGAAATAATGAAATGCGGTGTAAGAGAAATTGGTAATGACTCGAGAAGAATCAGGCTAAGACTATGCTGTGATATTTGCAACAGCGCGCACTTCTTAAGACATAAAAATGTGAAAATAATCAGGAACTTATGACCCATACGATATTAAAAATACAAACAATAAATCATAAAATGAGACTTCCCATCAACACAATTTCTGAATTTCTCGTCACAAGTCAGCACCTCTTGCGATGACTCACAGAAAATTTAATTCAACAACACAACTAACTAAAGTTCCGAATTTGGAAACTCGTCCGAGAGTGAGGTTAAAATCTACTTCAAATCTATCATATATTTTTATGTGATGTTCTTATGAAAAAATATATCCTTAATCCATACATTTTGAATTGCTCTCCAAATATTTTATTTTTCTCGTAATCTTTGAAAACGTCTATTTCCTGATTGTTCTAAATATAGTAGTTAAACAGGAAAGACCGATTTCCTTCCTGAAAAACAATTTAACGGAGAATAGTTACATAAATTAAGGGGGAATGTAACACGCAGGAAAAAAGAAATTCCTGTAATATGGCTCAACTGTTTTTTAAGCACATACGAATGTTTCAATTGTGACGAAGTAGAAACCAAGCGAAGAAATCACCCTTATCCCCTTGGATGTCCATAAAAGGTATGTAGACTACGTGGCGTCTATATCGGGCATAATTTATATATTCGCTATTTTTAAAGCACCCTATGTCAAAATCACATTGGAAGCGTAACGTCCTCAAAACTCAAATCATCGCCGTACTCAGCATGTTTTCGATTACTACTTAGAAAATTCACGAAGCGTGTCCACAGCAAAGTAAAACACTGACAATTCTACAAAATCGCAATTAACACTGAAGTAAAGATTATTACTGTCACTCATTTTTTTGTTATTCTCCTTTGCTATGAAGATTCATTTTTGACCGTGTTAATACCAACAACAAATGTAACCATAGACAATACGAATCAACTGCCAGATGGTATATTTTGGGACGGCTCTAGAGAAATTCAATTCTACGGTGATGATTGCGACGATTAACTACATTACTCGAATTTCATATCATTAAGCCATGCAGAAAAACGCGAACGCGCAGCTATTCCACTTTTATTACCATTCCTTCCAAAACAAGACGATAAATCGTATTCTAGCGATGACGGCACGTTCAGTCTTTCGTTGCGTTGGATAATACTAAATATATTGTAATGAACGACACAAGCAAATCAAATTGAATTTATTCTTTACGACTTGATTGCAAATGCGAGCAACAGAAATTGGGGTCGATCTAAATACCACGGACGTCTGTTTTGGCATCTGAGCTAGGATTGCGATCTCGAACACCGAGTAAGACGTGGATGTTTTCACCTGCAATTATGGTGAGGTAGGGTACTTCTCTAATGCATTCTCTATTAGCTCAGGAGAAGTGTCAAGTTAACACAACTACGAGGCCAGTTTACCGATTGCGGTTCGACAGTAAAAAAATTAAGAGTTACGAATAGTCAGAGTAAAAAAGAAGAGACGAGAGCAGGAGAAGAAGAGGATGGAAGGAGATGATTACAGGTGAGGAAAAGAGAAAAAGTAAGAAAAAAAAAGAAAAAAAATTAAAAAAAAATAAATAAATAAAATAAAGACGTGCAAGAGAATGGAAAGACTATTTGTTGAGTCCCCAACAATTCATTGAATGGCACTGAGAATCCTCCTGAGCAGATGGCCGCCATTGCCGGGCGCAACGCATTCCACCGCCGCTGGCTCTAGCAGCGCGACCAAGGGCGCGCGCACCATATTCGGCCTGCAGCGCAGAACGCGCAAGAAGGCGGCGCGCCGCCCGTCCGCCCTCGTGGTGCCCTTGCCAGGGCATTGCCGCCCGCCCGTCGCCCACGCCCGCCACGACGAGCGGAGCGATCGCCCACCGCCCGCTCACGACGCCCGCGCACGCCCTAGGTCAGGTTGCTCCCCGCCCACGAACCCCTCCTACCGGCCGCAGACGCCAACAACAGCCTATCACCGCCGTGCGAATATTTCTACGAACGCAATGGGTTGTGCATGGTAATACACAATAGTCTGATTTTCGAATGTCGCAGTTACTGTGATTTATTAATTTATTTAACAATCAGACACTTTAAACAAATACAAATACTTGAAGAAAGCAGATATCAAAATTTCTACCTTGCCCATTAAAAAAAAAAAATATTGTTCATTTTCAATTACTTTTTTTTAAATTGTATTTATTCGTTGAAAACTACGTGTTAATATTTTATGTCTTTCATTTATTTACACAGAATAATACTACAAACACATGCATACACACAAACACACACACACACACACACACACGCACTCTCACAAACACACTACCTCATTTCCATCTATTGTTCTTTCGTGGGTTATTAAAAGTTCATAGGAAAAATAATTTGCTTCTCACTTCCCTTCAGATCATTTCAGAACTTGTTAAACGTGAATAGAGCCGTGAAGCATCGTTCCAGAAACTGTACATAAATTGCGGTAAAGGACAGTTCTACAACCATTTCACACTCGGTCACTGTTTTGCGTTTTTTTCATAGAGGTTTCGTTTATACGAACAAAATCATTTCCCGAAGTGTTCGCTGTCCGAATTGTTCG
Source organism: Gryllus longicercus (assembly GCA_038098605.1). Lineage (NCBI taxonomy): Eukaryota > Metazoa > Arthropoda > Insecta > Orthoptera > Gryllidae > Gryllus > Gryllus longicercus. The sequence goes on along the minus strand of JAZDUA010000169.1, from coordinate 1,006,114 downwards.
TTAACTGGTCAGCAGTGAATCCTACGGAGAAGTATTGGACTCATACAAGGAAAGGTGTACGAGTCCAATATAAGTAAACAACTCACTTGGTTTGGACATGTACAGCGAATGGACAAGAGAAGATTCCCAGAAGATCCTTAGAATGGCAACCAAGTGAAAGAAGAAAACTAGGCAGACCAAGACCAGGATGGAACGACCAGATCAGAAAGATAATCGAAAAGTGGAAATTTACCTCCTGATTCCTGGAAATTTAGGGAGGACTAGAGAAGATTACTCGCCGGAAAACCGAAGTAGCGGTTAAGAAAACGGCAAGAAGAAGAAAAGTCATTTGTTTATTTATTTATTTATTTATTTCCGTCAAAAACAGTTAAAAACTGCGTATGACGTGCTATGGGGAAAAGTTAATTTGAGGTTACATTTATGTCCAGAAGCAAACAAGGAGCCATCTCAGCATTTGTTTGAGGATCAGGGAAACTGGACGAAAACCTGATCGAGATGGGAGTCATTAACCCAGAACCTGAATACTTGTTACAGATTCTTTACAATTATACAAACCAAATGATATATAATACATTAAATGCCATTTTAAAAATTAATATTACGTTCCATTTGGATGCTCAGTATAGTCTCTAATTGTATAGAATCAGGAAAGTTTAATTTGAGGTACAGCTTGCTCATTCCATCGAGAGACTCCTCGTACGCGACACGAGCACGGGGTTTCGTAATAGGTGTCTCAAAGCGCCATGCGCTGCCGCGTGGGCCGAGCCCAATTATTACCTCATCCAATTTGACACACTAACGCATTTGGCGAGTCGATAATTTAAAAAAGCGGTAACCCACTATTAGTAATGGCTGCAACCCTCCAATTAGTTACCGAAAACGAAAATAAATTATTTTTTGGAGATAACGTGTGGCGAGGATGCTGTTTCTTGGCGTGCATCCTCTCACGCCCATCGACAGACCAGCGACTGCTCCTCGCTCCCATCCGCCACCAAAGAAGTTAATCGACACGAAGATGTTTATCATTTACGCGTTTAATGAAGAGGTGCAATTGCGACACGAGCCACACCTCCCTGTAACCACGAAGAAAGGTACATTTGTTGCTTTACGACACATGATTTTAAATTTTTCTTTAGGGCAAGAATTAAATTGGCAGAACTTTTCTAGGGATTGTATGTAATTTGTTTAGCTCATTTTATCTTCAATACACGGAATCAATCACGATTTTTGAATGTAATTTGTTTAGATGTACAAATTTCGATGTCTATTGGTGATCCACTTTCTATAGGAAAGTCATTTCAGATGGTAAAATAACACACTGCCGTCTTCTCCTCAAACAGACGAACAAATATTTCTTATTTATTTTCCTGAAGAGTGTTTCTTCATTGCAAAGCAGTTTCTTGATGATTTATCTTCCTCTACAACGTCCAGGATGTTTTGCTTATATTAAGTCGAAGCTCTGGTGATAGTTTGAAGTATTGCCGAAAAAAATATATAATTTTTTTTTCGAGTGCAAAGAAAGACACAAATTCGCGAAATGATGAAATCACGGAGCATATTACGTCAGCTTCGTATCGGGCACACGCGCGATACAGCGGCACTATAACAGATTACGGTAGCGTTATATCGTGCGCTGCCCTACAGTCGCACCCGATTTTAGATCAGAGTCTTAGCACCCAGCCGGCTCGACAGAATTGCAGTGCACTCGCTGCTCACAAATGTTGCTAATGAACTTCAGATGCAACCACAACAACGGTTTCTGTCTTGGAAATGAAAGTTCCTGTTACTTACAGACCGCGACGATATCGGAATATTACACAGTAAACTATTTCTAAGGCTAAAACGGTAAAGCAAATATTTATTGAAAATATTATGAAGAAACGTTGGTATTTTTTACCATCTGAAATAACTCACTCTGTATTGTTTCTCTGACACTTTCCTCTTGAAATGTCTGTCACACACGCCTATACAAATAATGACATTATTCGCATGATATAATAGTGTCCACGTACGTAAAGATATTTGACGAAACATTAAGATAAAGCACTGAAATATTGCTGCAGCGGTAATACAAGAAAAAAATTGTAAACATCGAAGTACCGAAGTTAAATCTACATAGTTTTAATTACTTTTGACTTAAAACTTATCATAACTTCGTAATTTTGTATTTTTACTGCCTGTGGGTGGGATTGCATTAACTCCCAAAAGGTCACTAAAATACTGTATGAAGATACAAGAAAGAAGAAACATTTTTAATATAAAAAAACGGATTTATTATTTCATTTCAGTTTCTTTGGTGTTTCCATTGAGCGTAAACTGGATTCGCCCTGAATGTTCCATTGAGTTGGCACACTTTATTTATGCAATATTTAAAATTAAATCCCTTAAATATTAACGGAGAGCGCAATTCGCACTTGAGTCCCAGCCGGGGTACAATGCAATCCTTTCTTTCTCGGAGCAATCCATGACCTTCCTAGCGGTCTTCCAAAGTGACAGAAGAAAAGCAATTCTCTGAACCGTAAAAAGGTTCCGAGAAGGCGGCGACATCGGTCAGTGCACTGCAGCCCACGACCCGCACAACCCTCCTCTGCCACCCTGCCCGCTCCGCCCGCTCTGCCCGCCCCGGCCGGGCCGCCCGGCGCGCCTCGGCGCTCCAAATTGGCGGCCTCTACCTTGTCATCAGCGCAGACGACCCCGCGCCCTGCCCCAGGGCAGCCAACTGCGCGGAGAGAAAAGGCTGCATCTGGATCAGGCACCTGTGCCAGCGCACAGATCTGAAGTTCGACTTACTACCGCACACGCGGAAGGATGTTCGATTAATTTACACGACCAAAGTTGATTGCTGATCTCTTATTCGAAATTTGTACCATTGAGAAACCTACAAATATGCTAAGTAATGAACGTGTTGTTGTTTACGAGTTCTTCACATCACAAACATATCTAAAAGGTTGGGTAATCAATGCGAACATTAAATTATCATTCACTCAAAATTCAGTTTTCAAGAAGTGAATACCAGAGGAAAAAAAGAGTAGTATGTCTGATTGTGAGAAGATCGTTATGGAATGCTTGCGTTTTGATTGCAGTATAATTGACGCGCACTCAAAATATTTCGCAGAAACAAAACGTGTCATGTCATTTTCACACACAGCAGCATTTAGCCCACTGCTAAAGACCGGGAAGTGCACGTGACTGCACACAGGGGCTCATCAGAGAAGATGAACAGATAAGGATCTCGGAAGAAAGCTTGAGAACTCGTTAGCAGCCGAAGGGTTTTCTTGCTCACGGAAAGTGAACGCACGGCTTTATCTCTGAAAATTTCGAAAAGGACTGCCATTAAGAGATAGCGCTCTGGGAAAGGCAAGGTAACACACTGAACTCTTGCAACAGAAAACTAGCGTAGCACACCTGAGTAAAACAGACTTGATTAGGGAATTCTGAAAAGCATTGAGAAGTACAAAGCAAGGAAAAAATCGTAAGCTCAAAGTATTAACCCTATCAAGAAATCTTAATAGAAATCTTACGGAACAAACTTATCTCAAAAAGTTACAGAAACTAAAATAAATCTCCGATCTTAACTAAAGGAAAAAAACAAAACAAATACAGGCTCTGAAATCTTACGCACTTCAATAAAAGTAATTGCTTCTAACAGTGGACAGGAAAGATAATTCAATTGAAGCCACTTATTAAAAGATGGTAATCCTAAAAATCCATCATCACATAATTACACAAGAAAATTACATTGGTGACATACTGCGATGCAACGGACCGATTTGCAACCTACATTTCCCACCAGTCAGGCACCGAAGTCCTCTAGCATTGGCGCAACAACAGACGTACCACTCTGAAAGTGCTGAAATGTCCCAAGAGAGAAACCCATCAAGTGCAGCGAGGAATCAGCGACGCGTGGAAGGACGAAGCGGTGTTGGCAACGCTGGCGCCGCCGCCGCTGCCTCCGTAAATCCAAGGAGCTTTCGGGGCTCGGTCTCCGCTCCGCAGTGCGCTGTGTTGCGTCTCCCTCCCCCCCGTCACGGCCACCTGACACGCCCCCGCCCACAGGACCTCACACAGACAAGCTTCGTTAGTACCGGTATTCCCAAACCCCATTCAACGGGAAATTAGTGATTGGCGAAGTTCGCGTTCGTATGTATGTAGAAGTGCGTATGTATGTGTACGTATTTATGTGTATATGTAACAAGGTATTATGCATGCAAGTGTGTGTGCGTGTGTGACGCATGTATGTTAGGTGGTCGCGTCTTTAGTATTGGGACCGACCGTTACTTCCGACTACCAGTAAATCTTAGAAGTACATACAAATCATTGCCATTGAGTGGTTCTGTGTATGTGAGTGGTTGTGTATTCCACAAAAACTTTTGAAACTGATTGGTTGCGCCCACATTTCGTATGAACACGTTTGAGGGAAGGAGAACGGGGGTTCGCCACACCAAAATGTTACGTTTGGTTACACATCCAAACTTTGTATTACTCAAAATTATGAAAACCGGATCTTAATGGCATTGAAAGCATTTCTTTTAAGTTAACACAATATGTAATGTAATTTTATTATAACATGCAAATTGCGTGTGTACTCTCTAAAAGGAAAACTGTTTCTTCCGCAAAAAGTTGAAAAATAAGGTTAACACTTATATGATACATCGTATGAATGAAAATGTGCGCAAATTATATATGCTAAAAGCACTATATAAAGGTAAAAACATACTAAAAATTATACATGACAAATTATTTCCAAATCAAAATACACACATTGCAAAATTTTGAAAAAATATAAACCACTTTACTTCGAACTCCTACGTACATCGTTTTTTCCCCTTTCTTTTGTTTTTTCTTCTCCCAAACATCAATAAATTTACACTTTGACAACTTGAACGATCTTTCTTTTCCCTCTTCTTATCCTGTCCGAGATATCACGATCTCTCTTTATCACTTGAAGAATATTTTAAAACGTAATCACAATTATTAGTTAATTTTAAATATACTAAATATAATAAAACAATATAATAAAAATTAATATAATATATTAAAAATTGAATATAAAAATATAATAAAAGAATGATGCGCTTTTTCCAGAATTTTAAACGTATCCACATCTAACTTCCACACACGTTCTGCACATTCTTTTTTCCACATTTTATTATTATTATTATTATTATTATTATTATTATTTACAGCAATGGAACTTTTCATATTCCCAAAAGAAAACAAAATATCTCCAATCAAGGCATCAATATCATATCTTCTAAAAAACGCTTGTCTTCGAATCAAGAATGCGTATGCATTTACGATTAATGTTTCGACTATGCACTGATATGCCTTATCCGTCTCCGACAAAAGCCCACTTCCTTCCACCCAGATAAGAGACCACCACACTAGACAACCCCATTCCTTGGAAGGCACTTTCTTGTTCCTTTTAACAAAACAGGCGGACGGATAGTACGTTATAAATCATCACGAAAAAGTTGTTTTTTCCTCTCCACGCGCTCATGGCCAATATTTCATCCCTGCCATGGTCAAAAGGACAGATCATGAGGCAAGATGGCGTGAGCAACTTCACGGCAGCCCCCGAAGAAGAGCATGTTTATGAAGCAGTTTTCATGCCTCATTTATGCGCTGAGCGGCCAATTAGAAAGCAGGAACACAAAAGCACTTTCACTTCCTCCTCCTCCTGATTAGTCGCTCTAGGAAATGAACGGAAAGCCAGCACATGAGCCAAGTGCAAATCAAGGTTTATCGCGTACTTCATTGCCAAGACTAGCATCACCCTTCTCGCATTGGAACTTCACCAAGTGGGGCGTGTACGTGTACAACGAATGAGTCTTGAAAGATGGGCATCATGGTTGCTGATATACCACGTAGAGTTTTGATAAAACCAATTTGCTACAGCAATGAATTAGAGTAACGTGCAAGGAATCGAGCATACTGTGGCGTCTTTGCCAGGGCAAATAATTACAGACGTGAACGGCTTGTAAATATTTAGTATTTATTAGAATAGATACTCCGACACCATAACACTATATACAATATTTACAATTAAAGTTAACCGTTACAAGAAGGAACCTTCCCTGGTTACCACCACCGCTGGCCCGATAATTAATTACCATCCCCGGTGTGATGCACCAGTACCTTACGCGAGCATACATGCGAGTATGCCGCACCTGCCGTCACGACGTAGCACGCCGGCTTCGATTCCCCGCCTCGGTAGCCTATGCATTACAATGCAACGCCGCGCACAAACCTCACGACGCCCTACCGACGCGCTCAAACCTGAAGAATCAGAAGAACAGAAGAAAGCTCTTAAGTCGGAGTCCGCTTATATACCCTCTGGGCAGGCTGACGGAAGCGCGTCACCCGCAGTGTCCGCCGACGCTTTTCCGCCGGCTTCGGGGTTTCCAAACCTGCACCCACGACACGGCACTCCTTCCCAAGCCTTTGTGCAGCCCGGCGTCACTTCCGCCAGTGTTGTCCACATGGCTGATATAGTACGTTTGTGCTGGCGACAGATATGACGCCACATTACCATAAAATAGCGTTGCCGTGTTATAGTGTTAATTTTTAATTGAATCAACTTGTAGATGAGTTATTTGAAATTCATGTGTTTAGTTTCTTAGATATTATTACTAATGATATTACCACTTTCACCTACGTACATTAATCTACGAACATTAATCTTCTCAAACTAATTCCAGTACAATTTTAATTGAGGATTTTAAAACTTCGAACTTCCATGTGTACTTTAATTCTAATAATAAAATATGGAAGTTAGCATTGAATAACATGTAAAACATAATCCAACGTTTCTTCGTTATTTCGTCTCTCTCTCTCCCCTATTATATGCTTGCATCAGCTATATATTTTAATCCCTACACTCCATTTTATCAGCCACGATCCTACGGATTTTTATAGTCCAATTCACACAAGACACCCTCCCCCTAAAGTGATATCGCTGCTTCAGAAAATCGTGGCTCTGCTTCAAAAAGTCGCGCCGTGTGTGCCAAAACGAGGCATTGCGTCGATACGGCGTTGCAAGACACAGACGATGCGCGGTAAAGCGGTAAGGAAAGGTGAAGTGAGATGAGGTGATGTAGTGGGGAAGCAAATTGGTTGTTCATGGGTGGATGTTTAAAACCCCGGGTGAGTGAGAGAGGGGAGGGAGGGAATCAACAAATGAACATATGCCATGGGCGCCCCTCACAAGGGGCGCTATTTACAGTATACCCGCAAAAAAACATAACAACACCCTAATTTGAAGTATCCCGACAGGGGCGCAAATTCTATCCTTGCCATGGGTGTGCCAGGGCTCCTGAATACCTTGATACGCCTCTGTATATAAGGCAGATTTGACTTAGCTGTGACCGTAGAAGGGTCACAATTATTTTCTCCCAAGGAATATTCAACATTTTGGTACGAGACAATCAGCGTAGTGCTTCTCATCAATTCGCACTATAGAGGGGCGGGGCGTGAGTAGCTTGGCCTGAGGAGGCTGTTCATTGCGAAGTGTAGCCTCACATAACGTGGCGTGGCGTGATGTCCTGTGATGTGGCATGGTGTGGTGGGTGTGGCATGGTGCGGTGTGATATGATCGGGTGTAGTGTAGTGTCGTGTCGTGTCGTGTCGTGTCGTGTGGTGTGGTGTGGTGTGGTGTGGTGTGGTGTCGTGTGGTGTCGTGTGGTGTCGTGTGGTGTCGTGTGGTGTCGTGTGGTGTGGTGTGGTGTGGTGTGGTGTGGTGTGGTGTGGTGTGGTGTGGTGCGGTGTGGTGTGTGGTGTGTGGTGTGGTGCTGTGTGATGTGATGTGATGAGATGTGGTGTGGTGGCGTGGTGTGGCGTGGTTTGGCGTGGCGTGGCGTGGGCGTGGCTTGGTTTGGCTGGGCCAGGCGCGGCGTGAGTAGCTTGGGCGGGTGGTGCATAACTTGGCCACGCGCAGCAAGGCAAGGAGTGGGGTGTGAGAAGAAGCAGGGGGCAGGCCGGAGGGGCAGCGCCCCCGGGGAGCACTTCCATTAGCGGGCGAACGCGCGCCGCCCCGCCCCGCCCCGTCCCATTCATTTCCACGGGGCTCATCTGCTGATGGCTCACCCGCCCGTTATCGCCCCCGCCCTGATGACGGCCGCACGGCGGCGACCCTTCCTTCGGAACGCCCCGCCGTGCCACGCTCGGATCGGGCACTACCGAAATTCCCTGCTACGATTCGGAAGATATTGGATGTCACAGGAAGTGAAACTGAGCCGTGAACGCGCAAGATATGAATCGACTACTCTGTTTAATAAGTACATACATGTATCAGTTGATCGGTACCTGATGAGAAAAGTATACTAAAAAGTTATAAAAATAACAATTAAGGACAATTATAGCATTATTATTGCAAATAATCTTGTAAATCTGGAGTTGGTTTTCAGAAAGGCGAGAATGCTAGAAATGCATCAATCGGGTAACGTACTCCCAGCGAGATATTTCTACAAATGAACAAAAAATCTCACTAATCTCCATTCCTTCTATTCTTGCAAAAATGTAGATACAATTTTTTGATACCATGCAATCAATTTCATGAGAATATTGCTTTTATTGCGACAATTATATCACTTTGTCAAGAAAATTCGGGGGAAAAAAATTTTTTAAGGTCAGAGTCCCAAATATTCAATATCTTAAGTGAACACAATATCGCTTTAATTCAGTTTTCGTTGCTTCTATAATTGTAACGAAAAACTCTTAGCTTTAGGCCATCAAGCAAGTTCACGCGATCGCCTAACCAGGCAGTGTCACATAACAACCACCCACGGAACGGTGTCACCAGATTATCCCCTGAGCGAAAGCGGCCCGGGTCCCCAGCGCAGGTCGCTACGGTCCAGTAAGGCCCGGTAAGGGCAAAGCGGCGAGGCGGCGGCGGACAGGGCTGGATTTATGGGCGCCGTGGCATTTCCCTCAAGGGGGCGACAGCGGGCGGACGCCGCCGCCCCGGGCGACACACGCCCCGGTCACTGGAACTAGTTCGTTCGACGCGGCACCGGCGTTGCACAAAATTATGACAACGTGGAGTTTCCCGGGCGGTCACCCATCCAAGTATGAACCGCCCCCGACGCGGTATGTCTTCAGAATATTACTTTTCAACCACTTGTTGGGTGGAATTCTTATTCGTGACTTCGACCCTTTGATGGGTGAGCTCGCAGCGAGTTCATCTAACAGTTCGTGAGCCTCATTGCGTCTGATTTCATCATTTCGCCATTGTCTTCACATGTCTGTCTCTTCATCCCAACTAAGGCCACATGGGTTCAAGTATAGAACATCATAATAAATAATGTGGACCGGTCACATTGTGGTGTGAAACAGTGCACGCCACCGGTGTGAAACAGTGCACGCCAGCAGGTGCTAAGCCGCAACATGTCTAAATAAGACTCCAAAATCGATGCACCGAAAGAAGTGATGTGATAACGTCTATGATACGAAAATAGAAATACAGTAGGAGATCAAATTGTATTTGTTCACAATGACAATATGTCGCGAAAGTGTACGTTCTACGAATTGTACATACCACGAACAATTTGTTAGGGCCAATACATTTTCATTTGATGGACACATGGCTATATACATCATAAAACGTCTTGTAACGTGAAAAATAGCGCATACAAACACAACAGAAACAGTTTCGCTGAACAATAATTCGGAAAGTAAAGCAGCTTAATAATGTAAACCAAACAATGCTCAATAAGAATACCCACTTAAAAACTACGAATACTTAGTCAATTACATGAAAAACGCAATTGATTTGAATTTTCATCATATACAAAGGTTCAAATGACCTCCGATGGAACCAAAATGCTTCTACTTCGTCCTGCTTTCGTAAATATGTTCCAAAGATAATCCAAACCTCTAAAAATGTAAGTACTCGCGGATCTGATTTGTCAAATGACGGACAGCAGCTGGATAAAATATTGTCCCTCGTGAAAGCATTAGCTGTATTGCTATGTCAGCTTATTGTCCTAGCTGGATATTGCGAGCAATCTCAACAAAACAAAACAACCCTGATATTCAAAGGGTACAGCAAATCTTCGCTAAGAATAACTGTGAGCAACCTTCAGAATGCCCCAGCGTCTGAATGATAAATGGATCGGCCATGTCATACCTTAATAGATCAAGTAGCCAGATGCAGTACCTCTTAAATAGACGACAATGAGTGGTTACATGCAGTCAGCACGCGAACCCTACATGTTTACACCAAGACTCATTATTCTCCATGTACATTTCTTCTACTACTTACTCTAGACAAATGTCCACGCTACTGTTGCCAGAAGCAAATTTGATTGCAATCATATGTTCAATATGCCCACTGTTAGGCTACACTTGATCTTTAAAAGATACAAAAACCTTAAAATTAGCATTTTGAAATTGCGTACGAATGTTGCAAGATAATATATAATTTCTTAATCATAACTCCCAAAAATATTTTTAATCAGAATTTATGGTGATAATCACATCAAAACCCTACGTTATAATGCTGTTGTATGTTTTACTTTCTTTATCTCAGAAAACCATTATTTTCAAAATGGTCGAGTTAAAACCGAACATACGAATGACAAAATATTGTGAAATTATAAACTTATGTTTCAACAAAAGCAACCTTATTAATAAACACTTTGATCAACGCAGGGATGTGTTTTTTTTTTTTTTTGTGTTTGTTTTGTTTTGTATTTTTAAGCAGAAACCACATGGGCATACAAGCACATCTAATAAGTAAGCGCACGGTGGGAATAAACGCAAGCATACAGAGTAACTGATCCATCAATACCAGTCGCAAGATCCCGCCAGCAGACGTCGAGTCCCCACCGGCGTGGTATGGTGAGAGACGGTGGGATGGGGAGGAGAAGGGAGAGAGGCGTGGACGGCAGCCGCCTTCAGCAAGACAAACGCATCACGCGACACACCCCGCGTGCAGCTGCCGGCCCCCACGGGAGCGAATGCACCGACGCACCACGCTCCAACACCCGCCTCGGCGCAGAGCGGCCAGGGTCGACAGGAGTCGGCTAGGACAGGGCAGAGGTTCGAGGGCAGCCTTCTAGGGATGCTTTGGCCCGGCGCGTATCCGCGGGTCATCGTTGTTCCGGGTAAAGTCCGCCCTTTGGAAAGGGAGGAGAAAGAGAGACGCTCGAGCGCGATCGGTTATAGTCTAGTGAAAGACTAGTGGCACGCGGACCACTGCACCCAGCTACCTTTAGCAACCTGATCCGAATTTTTCATTTTTTTTCCATTGAAGCAGCCATTTGAGCTGCATTTCTTAGAATGGTTCTTGTGGAAATACGTGGCTGTCAAAGAGAGTTCGCGGTAGGATTGTTCAAGGATCTTCCTTTGTCCTACTTATCTTTGCTAATTGCTGTTAGTGGTCAATTTCTTAAGGCGGCTCCACACATGCCATATTCGGCGAATCCCGAGCAACCGCTCGCTGAATCCCGGATTGCTTGCGATTCGCCGAGCGCCGAACATTCGGCATTCGCCCTTCCCACCGCGTATCGGTCTTTAGGACACATCAAAGGGAGCGAACATTCGGCGAAAACAAAACCTGTTCGGGATTGGACGAGATGCTCGGCGAATGCCGAATGTGTGGAGCCGTCTTTAGCTTTCATCAACTAATTGTTACGTATGTAGAACTCTAAATAGCATTCAATCTAGTATGTCACATTTGTTTGCAATTCTGATGAAATAAAGAAGGCGTTGGCTATTGGATAACATTATTTTTATTTACCTAAACTTAAGAACATTCCATTATATTTAATTTCGGTGGCAAGGTAAATAGATCAATAATTTTAGGTAAATCATGCAAGATAAAAGAAGATTGAATTGAATTGAATTGAATAAATGCCTTATTTTACGTGGCGAGACTCAGGCCATTAGGCCTGCTCTTCCGTCTGACCACGTAAATTTCGCTACGCTCCTTTCACCAACTAGCAGAGAAAAGAGGTATTTCTTGGGCGAGAAGATCCTAGATAGCACGTATCAGGAACAAACCCAACCTGCCTCCACAAAGGAGCACTATTGATTGCGAGTTCCGGAAGGTCGGCACAGTGGCGGGCCACCCCGGGGGCGCGCCCAACCTTCCTTCCGCGGCCCACCGCAGGCGCGGCCCCAGGGGGCGGAAGCCAGGCACCTGCGGAAGGGCCGTCCGTCTTCGGCTCCCCCGAAGGGCGCGACAGGGCCCCTCCTAGGCCCCCACGCCATCCATCACCGGCGGAGGCAGCACGGCGCCTCACGGACTTCACCCCCCTCCTCCTCTCTCAATGGACGGGGTGGGGATCGTCGTCGACGCCCATTGCCTTGCATTGTTTTTCTTTATGCTCCTCTATTGAGTTTTGTTGGACATAACTACATTCTCAACTCATAATAAACCTTAAAAAACGAATGATCCATCGTTTATTTAACTAATTTTCCTTCAGCAATTCTATTTATGTTTCTAAAGCCTGTTTTACACGATCATTTTTTCATCATTTTTCGGCGGTACAGAAAAGATACAGGCCAGACTGGACGTAATTTGTACGAAAAAATGACGCGTGCTTAATTATTCGGTACAGATTTCATCCAGTTTGACTACCGCGCTCCTGGCGGCACTTAACGGGACTTTCTCTAATTTGTTATGCGTGTGGAGCGATATGATCATGCTGTTGCCTGAGAGCGTTCTGATGTGTTGAATTGTAATGTGAAGTGATTATGTAAAGATAAATAAATTATGCACTGTATTCTAAAATTGTCGCATCCGAGCTCAGTCATAACCTAACCTAACCTAACCTAACTTAATTTGTTACCACAGATGCGATGTTCAAATGTTTGAACTTCAGCGCTACATACGGCGTCCGGAGGAAATATTTTCTTCATGATTACGTACAAAGACAGAAATGACAGTGTAAAACACTCATCCAGTTTCGGCACCGAAACATACTGCGTAGAAACGAACGTCCTTTTACCATCCATTTACTGTACAGAAAAATGATGAAAAAAGGATGCAAAAATGACCGTGTAAAACAGGCTTTAGGCCCATTGTGTTCTCGCTCCACACAGGACGGCCGACCTTGGCTCTCACACATTAGACAGCCACGTCAGTGGAGGGCGCTTTGAGAAATGTACGTGGCAATGCTGCCGCCTAGCTATGAGAGGAAAAACAGACGGACACCATTGCCGAAACTATAATTCGCCGCTCTCTAAACCCGTATTCCCATGTCTCTTCAGTTGTAATTATTTTGACTCTGACATCTGTCTACCGAGATATTCGTACGTAGCTCGTATTAAGTTAGGTCATGATGTGTTTTGTCCTGTACTCGAACACACGAAACTTTCCGTAAAAAACATTTCAGCAGAAGCTTACAGTAAGTCGTATTCTATAAGAGACTGAGATTCTGAAAATGAATAGAAACAGCACGTATGTCTTTTTGTGTGTTTTTTACGTCCGTTTATTGAGTTTTATTGGACATAACTAATTCTGTACTCAAAATACAACTTGAAAACCGAATGAGTCACGGTTTATGTAACTAATGTTCCTTCAGCAATCCTATTTATGTTTCTAAACGGATTATAATAAATTGGGTTACTGTCCCAAAGCTCTTAAACATTCTTTACAAGCGTCACTTCTCACACACAAACACACATTTCTGAGAAATAAATTTCTTCTCTGCAGGTACTGAAACACCGTTTCATCAAATCTTCCAACTACTCACGAGAAATTACACCTATCTCGCGTTTGGCATTACCCATTCAATGTGTCTTCCTTTAAGAACAAACAACCGTTCTTCCAAAAAAAACGAGCTGTAATGAGAAAGAACATTACAAGAAAGACCGAATCACTTGAACATTCGTTAGCAGTAGAGAACAGACGCCCTAGAATGAAAAGTGTGCAGAGGTGCACAAAACTTGAGCCCGCAAAATGAATGAAGAAAATACCAAAGTAATGTTTCTCAGGGGTAAAAGTACAACTCGAAGTCAGTTGTAAATAGCATATTCAAGTCACGGTCGTGAGTCGAAACCAATTATAAATTTGAATTTAAGACTTAAAATTGATCCTTTCATGCACCAGACGCTAACAAAAAAGAAAAGCAGGGAAACAATTTTACAGTTTAAAATTTACTGGCATTACTCGACCATTTCATAGCATTACCTTGCTCCAAATAGATTCTTTTCAATGGATTTCTTTACAAATACGTTGGGCTCCCATTTAGATACAAGTAAAGACATTGGTTGAGACATCTTGTTTTCAGATGTAACATATTCAAAAGAATCCTTCACAACTACACGACATTCTCAGCAATACTTATGATCATTACCGTTCTTTCCCTATTTCTTTTCTCAGGATGGCCAATAACTCACATCTCAATGTGGCAGGAGTTCCTGGCTCAAAATTATCCACCCCTTCCTTTTTATCTCCGCCCTTCTCTCCTTCATTTCTCCCTCACCCTTTTTTCGACTTTTTCCTCTTTCTTCCCCCAGTGAAATTGTTGGGGGAGTGCATGACAGCCCGGCCGTCCGTGCTTTCCAGCCGCTGCCGCTGCCGCCCGCCGGGTGCCCGCTGCTGTTTGACGGGCGACGCGCACGTGTCCGCTCACGTCCCGCGGAGCGCGCGCGGCTGTCAAAGGAACGCCCTCTCCCTCCCTCCCTGCCTGCCTGCCTGCCTGGTTTCCTTCCGCCGACGGAAATAGCCCTTTCCTTGCGCCCTCCAACGCACGCGCGCGTCGGACCAGCCCGCCTCCGCGCACGCGTCTGCCGTGCCGTGCCGTGCCTCGCCCAACGCACGGGGCGACGCGCCCAGCGGTTGCGCAAGGGCACCGCCCATTCGCTGAGATCGCGCGGTTGATGGATGTTTTCGCATTTTCGCACGAAAAAAAAGAACAGTTGCAGTATACCAGGTCTATGATACTGTAACAAGTTACCTTGCTACAGTATCATGGATCTGCAACTGTTCTTTTTTCCGTGCGGGTGCGTCAACAGCAACCATTAGTCCCGTAAGTGTGGTGAACGTTCTTTCACGGAAAATGCTCCCTGCTACGTGAGATACGACGTCGACCTACATGCCTATTTTCTGATGTTTTTCCTTCACCAAGTTTTCTCCCTAACGAGTTTAGCCCCAGCAAGGAAAATTCTGGTCTCCCAACATGCGACGTAGAGCTATGAGATGTATTAATCTCTGGGTAAAGTAATGTTTGGGGAGCCTCAGGCAAGCCATGTTCCTTCATTGACTTGCGCTGCACTTCTGAAAGCTCTCGAAAATACTTATTACGTAGAAAATTAGGAGCAAAAAATAAAATTTAGAATTTTTCACTGTCATTATCGTAAATGTGGCAAAAAAATATAATGAAGAAAGTAAATAAATAAATCACAAAAAACGGGAAAACATCGATCAATGCACTACGTTAAATATTTCCCACTCGACTTTACGTGCAATCGTGTTTTTTCATTTATATTTTGTTGTTTGTTTTTTCTTCAAGTAATACCTCACAGGCATTTCCCCCTTCCTCGATAATTGAGAAAAACCCTTTCCTCCGGCAAATTCCATTTAAGTTCGTAACTCTCCCGAGATTTCCTCCCCCCCCCCCCCCCCCCCGCTGAACAAAGTACCCGCCGGGCTTCGCTCCCAGGCCCCCGGCGCTAGTGAAGATAGATGGCGCCCCCTACCCGGCAGGGAGCTTTGATTACACCCGGAAGCCCCAGAGCGGAAGACGACCGCCATTTTCTTGAGCAATCGCGGATGCAAAATGGCAGGCTCTACCCGACGCCTGGAGCTTAACTCACGGCGTAATTAATATTCGTCCATCGACCGGAAAAATCTTCGATTTACGTCCTTTCTTGACAGGATACAAGAGTCGTAGATATTTCGTGCGGTTTTGAAAGAAAGCGTTGTCTGTTGAAGGGAATGTGAAAAATGAAGGTTCTAAATAAATTGCCGTTCGGGGTCATTACTCTTCTTCATGAGGACGTCAGAAAAAAGAATTTCTGAAGTGGTAGTTTTTATTGTTAATATCGTCGCAAAAATTGGATTCTTTTAGATGTAAACTCCTTGATACAGTGGTTCATTTGAGTAAGTAGTCTAATATTCTTGGACATTATTTTTAAAGCTATTATGAAATGCGCTTTGAAAGGAACTACCTCACGAAAGTTCGTTTCTTGACACAGACAGTACGATCCGTGTAATCAAAAGATATTTGCGAAACTCGTGTACTCAGCTTGTGCATAACGTGCTAAATTCTGCCGAATTTAGCACGCAGCTACGAAACGAAATCTGAAGAGAACAGCGCAGAAACAGACCTAAAAGAGACACAAAAATGTCCGTGTTTCTAGATGGCAATAATTTGCTTCTTCATCAAATACGTTACTTTCCCTTATAACTTTAAGAAAATTAGAATTATAAATATATTTCCGTTCCAATATATCAAAAAATTGTTGCTTTTCCCTTTTCTCGTTTTTAAATAGAAACACACGATAAAGACATTAAAGAATTTAGAAAAATAAGATAATTATGTGATTATTAGATGATAAATAAATCAAACTGATATTTCAATCTCTCAGATTAAATCACAAACAACAATTAACTGGCACATTTTTCTTCCCTAGCCCTCACAATTTCAGTCTTCAGTCTATCGTAACAGAATGTCAAATATATATTCAAAGTAGTTAATATTTTACGCATATTCAAGGCTACCATTCATAGCTAACCGCTGAATTTAATTTATTCATTTCCTTATCGTCGCTCATCTGAAAGAAAACTGGTAAATCAAAATACCGATAGATTTTGAACTGTATACATCGCGAACATGCTTTGGACAGCCAGCATATCGCTGCTTGGAGTATTGCTTTAAAACACAATGTCGCCCCTGCGACTCGCGGCGTCATGGGCCCCGCCTGGGCACGACCCACGCCCGGCCGCCGGAGCCACCCATTGCTATGCAAATGCCACCGCGACCCTGCCCACGCGGCTCGCCCCTCGAAGGTAATGGGTTCGAGGAGGCGGATTTAATAAACATGGAATCCGGGCGGCGGCGGGGTCCGGGGAAAACCTACGGCCTCGACGCGCGGCGATCTTTTTTTCTTGGGCGGGGAGGACTTGGCTATGCATCGAATTTCGCGGCGAGAGATTTCGCGTGGATGCATGCACAAGGCTGCATACTGAGATGACAACGGTCTGGCGGTGAGGCTTAATTTGGATGACGCTTTGTCAGGTCAAAAGTTTCCAGAGACACGACAAGAAATTGTCATCTAAACATTCTGCTCAATATGGTGATTTTTTGAAGCTGTACTCTTGTATGAGCATGTGTCACTGTACATCACTAACAAGATTTTCCAATAAAAACATAAATGTAACGATCGGTCACTAAATAACGCAACAACGTACGCCATTTTCTTATCCGTTGTTTACTAGAATCGAAGTTTTTTCCGTATAAATCTACTAAAATCGGTAATGTAATTTTGAGGGGATAAAAAAGTATTTATCGCTATGATATTCTTGTGATAACGTGGTAAAGTGAAAAGTATCGCCACATGACCGATATTACCAATACCGGACTCGATCATAAACCTCAAGTAATATATCAGTTCACGAAGTGAAACAGCGTTCCCCCCCCCCCCCCCCCCGCGTATTGCCCTAATGACGTCAATAAACTATTCCGAGGTCTGGCATTAACGAGGTCAGCCCGCTCGCAATACTTTTTCCGTCCTCCTTTATAAAAGTATATTCCAAAAACAAGTAATGTTAAGTAATAAAAATATATCCTAAAATAGTCCTCCTTTTACCCGGTCCCGCCCACATTGCGGACCCGAACGTCACGCCACTTGTCACCAGAAAGCCAGGCCATCCGCCACACAACTCACCACGCACACCACACTATCGCGTCAAACAATGCACTAGCGGCTAGGCCCAGAACAGAATGAGAACACCACGACCCTCCACAACAATGAATAGAGTCGGATCCCTCTTTAAGACTGAGTCAATTTCTCCTCCTTTTCATGCCACCTTAGCAGCTCTTGGCGCCCACGTCGCGGCGCAGGCGAGCGATATTAGCGCTTTCGAGGGCCGTGGCGTCGGGGCCTTATTCGCAACGAGAGCCTTACATAGCGCGGTGCGTCAGCGCGCCTGAGGTCGACCACCTCCAGCCCTCCCTCGCACGCGGGCCGGGGGCGGGGCCGGGGCCTGTGATCTCCGGGCCGGAACGCCCGCACGGCGCGGCGTGGCGAGGCTGGGCTCCGAGGCCACGCGTACTTCCCTCCGGGACGACGTCTTCCTCCGGACACGCAGTTGGAATTCTGCAGCAGGGGTGGCCAGCTACCGCCCTGACGAAAATGACAGAAGGGATCGGACGACACAGTGCTAACCCACGTGTCTATAGTTTTGTCAGCCGGAGGAAACACGAAGTTTTTGTACAATGAGATGTCTTATTTTCTGTATACTCTTGTCTGCTTTCAGCAGACGTGCTGTCGTTCTAATAAAGTGAATGTCCAGCATTTCGATTACAAGGTTTGGTTTTAAGAGACACTTAAAAACCTTTCGTTTGGATCTATGAAATGAGGAGTAGCACCATCTTATCCTGACCCCTTCAATTTTTTGAACCAACAGATTCCTATATCACGCATGCAGGCACGTAATAAAAAATGGCCCAAAGAAGTATTTAGTTTTCGCATCATGAATGTTCAAAGCGTAACTGCACACTCAATTCATTTAATCATGATCAAGTTCAATGTAATATTTACTTGCTTTTATCGAATACGATCATTCAAACTACGCTAATGTTGTTGAGAGATTAGATTTTTTCTCTATGCAGAACGTTGACATCTACAACCTTGACGGATGAGTTTGGAATACGCCACTCTCGTTTTTAAAAGGTTCGACGCGCTCATCGCTGCGACAAGTGGCTGCGGTCACAGTGAATCCAACTTCGGCCGAATTCGCGGAGGAATGGGCAGAGATGGCAAGGAGGGTTGGAACGATGCGAGGCCGAGGCGCGGAGAAATACGAAGCAAAGTGAATGACAGGGAGGGATAAATAGGGAAGGAGTAGAATGTCGGGGGAAGGGCCCAACAGGGTGGAGGTGAACGAGATGGTGAGGAACATTGCGAAAAAGATAGGGATAAAGCTCGGAGGGATATGAAGGACAGACAAGCAAGAGGAGTGGGACAAGGAGGGAAAGGGTGAACCCAGATGGGAGGTGCGGCTGCGATGGGGCACAGCGGAGCCGGCGAAGGAGGTAAGGAAGGAGGCGGGAAGGCGTGGAGGGGCAGAGCGGACAAGAACAAACCAAGCGGCGGGTGTGGAGGGTTGAGATAGAGCGGGGCGGGAAAGGACAAACGCGAGCGCGGTTGAGCGGGGCGTATCGAGGCAACGCGTGTCGCTTCAGAGCGAGGCAATACGGCGAGGCAAGGAAGGGATGCCAGAGGGGATCCCCCAAAAGACGACAGCACTGACGGCGCGTTCCGTTCTCTTGCGTTTGCGTTTGATGTGCGACATGCCCTCTGACGCCACCTCGCCCCGTTACACTCCCCAGCGCGCGTCACCATCCCTCTAGGCTCTCGGGCACCACGCACAGCACCCCCTCTACCTTCTTCACCACCACCTTCGTGATAGCAGCGGCGATGATGTGACGGTTAGCGTACCGGACTGTTATACCCAAGCTCGCGGGTTCAAACCCGATCGAAGCCGTGGATTTTTAGGGGCGAAAAAATCCTTCGTACGCCTTCCTTCGGAGGGGAAGTAAAGCCGGCTGTCCCATGTTAGTAGATTTACTTGCATGTAAAAGATCTTCAAGCCTAAATGACGCCTCTGAGCTAAATTCAAAATCGCCTGTTTCTCGCCCAAGAAACACCTCCTTTCTCTGCTAGATGAAAGGAGCGTAGCGAAATTTGCGTGGTCAGACGGAAGAGCGGGCCTGATGGCCCGAGTCTCGCCACGTAAGATAAGGCAAATTCAATTCAATTCAATAGCCACCGAGAGCTTTAAACATTTGCTCTGTCAGTTGTAACAGCTACTCTTCACTCAACCATCGTTGGTTGAGTTCCTCCGTGCCAATATGTAAACTATAACACATAAAATAATTTGCAATCCAATACACAACACAATTTCATAATTTTCATCGAATTCAAATTTTCTGAATATGATAAATAAATAGTTAAATCTCTTTCTCTCACATGCTCTGATAATGTTATTTGACTTCCCTTTTTCTAACAGCGCACAACGACAACAAACATTACGGACCATTTTATCAAAATATAATAAACCTATTTTAATGCGATATACCTCTTAATAGTAATACTGCTACGCCTTCGTGATTATTTATACTCATTTGCGGCAGAGAAAAAATATTTTAACTAACATTCAGAGACCGTCGGTTTTTACTACCAAGCAAAATAGTAAAACAAATGAGAAAGAAGAATAGCACAAAATTATAGCCCATAAAGTCTTGATTCGCAAAACTTTCATTGTGCTTTTTATTACAAAAAATTAAGAGCCATGAAAACACAAACAAGGGCTCCAGACGCCACCCGCGCTGGGTCGTCTGCGTTAAAAACAGCTCCTTTACGGCGCCGGTATTTCCAGCAGCGGCCGCGCCGAGTGAAGGGGAGGGGCGACAGGGCGTCCTCTCCCTGTAGGCGCGCCGTTCCCACAAAGTAACGCACAAGGCTCCCTAAAGTTCTGGATCCTCATGTAGAGGTCATTCGCGCCTCCTTGAGTGTCACCAGGCGACGGGCTCTTGGCAAGTTAAGAACTGTGTTTCCTGAATTAAAGTAAACGCTTTTTCGGGAGGAAGCACAAATAAATAAATTAAAAAAATATTTCTCTGCCAAATATACACTTCACCTGTGGGTAAATTTAACACGAAATTGAGGTTATTAATGGAATTTATCACATCAACTATATAATGTGGATGTGCTACAAATGCACTTAGCCACAATATTTACTGAATCTCATGAATACTCTCAACGTCATGTCATGACGAGCAACAATTTACTTTGACACGAACCTTATTTTAACTGACGCCATAACACACAATGACCGTTTGGAATATGTCTAACTTTTGTATTTTTTTAAATTTTTAAATGTATATTTTACATAAATTAATATTATATAATTTTACGAATGAATTACACATGAGGTACATGAATTAATGCATTTTAAATTTTTGGATATCTGTCACAGTCAGAACGTGGCCGCTAACAAACGTACAACCGTTGATGAGAGAGAAAATAAACAACCAAAACTTCGATACTTGTTGGTGAAACTAATAATACAAAAATTAAGAGGAGATAACCAACATTCGATCATCCTATACGTCATAACCACAAATAATTCACTTTGTAATAGCCCCTTATGTTATAACTCGCGTTCAAGAACACAACGACCACCTAAAGATACCTGCAACATCATAAGCATTGCAGGGTATTCCGCTCTTGTCTACCCCTTCCCCCTCTCGTGACTGTCAAGCAACGTTTGCACATGCAATACTCCAAGGAAACAAAACCCACCTGTATACGCGAGAAGGATCTCATTCAAAATGTCAGAAAATGTATCGAATCTAGTAAAATTGAAAAGTCGCTCAAATACATCCCTGAAGTAAGTATGCGTAAATATACTTTTACACTGTCACAGTACATCTACCTGGTAAGCCGATGAGCTCACCCGCCAACAACCGAGCCTCTTCAACTGTTTGGCGGAGCGATGAGATAAGAATATTGTGGAATCGGTCGTGAGGAAGGCGCGAAACCAGACGGGGCCGCTGGCACTCGCCTCCCGGCGAATCTCGCGCCGCCGTCGGCGTTTCGAAAACCCTTCACGGGGCGGCAAGGGCACTCGCGCTCGGGGCAACGCAACGTCACTCCAACGCGCGGAAGGGATAGCGGAAATACGTTCCGTAACAGTGGGACAGGTAAGACAATTTAACTTGGACTTTTTTTGCAGTACTTGTGCAAAGAAAATGTTTACTTCCGTTTCCTATTTATTGATTGGAAAATTACACACGAGATTCGTGTCGCAAAATAGTCATAGCCGCATACAATAGTCTTATAAAAACCCCTAAGGGAACGAATCAACAGGGATCGTAACTTATGAGTGACTTCCTCAAGTAAATACTTTTGTATTTTCTACTATTCCGAATTCCTACTAATGTAATGTACATAACTGGCATGAAAGTGAAGTGACATATTCAAAAAACACGATCTCCCATCGTCGCTTCGTTCGGAAACATTTCAATTGTATGTCAAAGTAATTAGCAAGACATAGTTTGTTCCTATTAAACATCTTCAATCTATCAATAATGATGGTCTCTATAGCACTAATTTCCAAATCAATCTCCCGCTCTATCCATCCGGAATCAGCAAATTCGCAATTTCCGCCACCGCCTTTCTCTTGCATTGCGTCGCCAAACAATTGCGCCCGGAGGGTCCTCCACCGCACCCAGCCGTTTCAATTAATCGCGCCGGGAGGCATTCGGCTGAAAACGAGGGCCGTCGGTTGACCAGTGACGTCACTTCCGCCGGCCTCCGGTCCTGCCTGCGAGCGCCGCCGCGTGCTGTGTAACGGCTATTCCTGTCCGTGAAGCAGCAGCTTGAACAAATAGTACCTCCGTACGAGGCAACCTGCGCAAAACACTACACGCGCTCCGGAGGCCGACGGGATGAGTTGCCGCTAATTCTTGTCTAAGAGGCGTTGGGGGTCTTCTTTACGACCGTACGTGAAGCTTCGCAAACACACACTATACGTAGTGAAAGTCGAAGTACTCAAGTCTGGTTCTTAAGGACGGTACCCATTTTTTCACTCAAAAATAAAATGATCGAGGTAAGTTAACGTAAAACCATCTAAGTAGAAATACCACGTGAAATAATCAACAGTTGTTTCTATAAAGATATGTACTTTTAAGTTGTTCCTAATTGTTGAAAAATAATTCGGAAGACTGTATCCATATTTTATCAAAATATGCCAATTTGGAAATATCTTTTTTGAACTTTCAAAGATATCCAGAACGTACAAACTTTCTTCAGGGTTTGTTTTTAATTATAGAGAAAAAATGGAGATATTCGAAATAATCAACGAACCAAGATAAAACATAAAGCAATTTTAAAAGGATTTTCCGCTTTGAATATATCACCAATTGAAACAACGTTTTCATAGAAGTTACTGTCACATTATTCTTGCATGTCCTGCTGTTACCAAGAGTATGCAACGGGGAGTACAATGTGAACTCTAACGCAAGTCTATCTAGAACGAGGTGGAAAAGCTTACATAGAACATCCTGTGGAAGTTGCACACTTCCCTTTCGAAACTACGGCTAACTAACGTGCATTTTACGATAACGCACAAGGAACTAGAACATTCCTGTCGCAAGAAAAGGCAATTCATCAAACGTATCGTTACAGCGTTTTACAAACACAGCAGACTTTCTTGAATCAATTTCCTTTTCTTTACTTCTGTTCGTACTCCTCATGACATTCTCTTCGGGCGCATTCAGAAGCGACGCGGTGACGCGCGTGCCGAACGTGTGTCGACAGCGACTTACCTTTTTGAGATGCTTGTTGACCCATTTCGTGAATGTCTTCTTCTGGATAGCGTCTCGTTCGTCTGGAACAGGCAAACAGAGGGCGTCGGTCAGTCGCGGAAACTCGTTGGGCAGTCCCCCAGCACGCTCGGCAAACGCAGCGCCGCGCCGCTGTGTGGCGCAGCACTTGGCGCCGTCGTTCGCGCCCGCCGCACGTGGCGAGACGACGCCAAGGGCGCCACACAACAATCTCAGCAGTGGAACAAATTCAACTAATGCTTGGTCAGCCAGAACTACCGCCAAACAATGATGTGTTGCTTCCAAAGAGATCCTTTGGGAAAATTAAATAGAGTGTAGGTAAGAAGAAATTGTATGCGACCGAGCTTCTGTGAGGCGTATCAAATGACACAATAATAATAATAATAATAATAATGATAATATTAATAAATTTTATGCCCTTTGACATTAGTTATCAAATACAGAGTACCTTTATAAGCAAGTGATTGTGTTTGGGTGTAGTTTAAGTAAGCTTACAACGGAAACTAAAATTGAGATATGGAACAAACATAACACAATTAATACACAAACAACAGTTTTTAAAAATGGTATCCTATAACTCGTCCTAGAAAAATTGGAGTCCAAGAAAGATCATTCAATGATATTATTACACACTTGAGGCCTTTACTTCACCTTACGTACAGTAAATGGCTAACCTGCGCGTGTCTGCCCCTCCTTCATCGTGAGATTCCCCTTTCCGGTCTACCATTTGAGACAAAATCTGACAGACACGCTTTGATTTTCTACGAGATGAATAAGAAAGGAAATCAACAAAGTTAGATAGATACATAGATAGATTGAGGCCGGTCGATACATGTAATGACAAACGAAATATTTCACTCTCATGAACACAGCTACGCACAATTACTTGTTGATTAGAAAAAATATAATTATACTTGCGTTTAAACATGCCTTCAATTGACGTACATCAGCAGTTACGTGTCATCCAATGGGGTGGGGGTGGGGGGTAGAACGTCACTGCAATGTCGTGTAAGCTCCCGATTGGAAGACACCGTAACCGCTGATGATCTGTCCTATGAAGCTCTACATAATTCGAAGCATAGAGTCCGCGTATCAGCTGCCCATAAACCCAGTAGCAGTTCTTAACGCGAAGCAGCAGCGCCGGCGGCGTACGTGACGGGCGTGCGAGGGGAGCGCGGCTGATCTTCGCCCCGTGACGCCACGCGCGGCGGCAATTGCGCCGCGATCAACGCTGCTCCCTCAGACGATTCGAAACGCAAGTCAGAGCCACTACCCGCCGACGTCTCCTGCTGCTCACACACGTCTAGCAGGGAATAGGTTGCAAGCGCAGGAGCAAAAGAAGAACTAAGAAGGAAAAACGAAGAACTAAGAAAAATGAAAACTAAGAAAGAAAGCGCGAATGAGCTAGCGGAGAGAGGCAAATGCGAGAGGCAGAAGATAAACGGTTTCCTCCCCTATATGTGCTGATGTAAATTTTAGAGTTAAAATATTCAAAATATTTTAATGAGTATGACATTTATGCATTCATTTCCTTGATGTTGTTATTTTTTATTGCTTACAATTGTTTGCACCTCTATTTTAACCAGAATAAATCCCTCAGCTTCCGGATATAATCATAATAATAATAATAATAATAATAATAATAATAATGAGAATACTAATAATAATAATAATAATAATAATAATAATAATAATAATAATAATAATAATAATAATAATAATAATAATAATAATAATAATAATAAAGAACATCGTAAGTTTGTTGCGAGGGGCTAGTGGGTGGGGTAGGGTGGAGAGGAGAGGGGAGGGGAGGGCGTAGTCGAGAGGCGCCCAGGGCCGTCGGAAGAGCGGCTGCGAGGACGTCCGGTGCTGAGCCCGGCGGTGGACGGCGGAGGCCGCCTGCATGCAGATGCGCCACGGCCCAAGATTCCTGCGCAAATGGGCGCCCACCTCGTAACGCCGATTAGTCTCTGTCACATACCCGCCCGCCAGCTCTTGTCCGATCCCAGTCGCTCCTGCCCGTCCTCCGCCCTTGTCCGATCCCAGCCGCTCCTGCCCGTCGCGTACTCGCACTCGCTCTCGACCGCTCTCGTATTCGCACTCGTTCTCGTCCAATCCAGCGCTCTCGCGCATTCGCACTCGCTCTCGTCCGCTCGCGTATTCGCACTCCCTCTCGTCCGATTTAGCCCGCTTGCGCATTCGCACTCGCTCTCGTTCGCTCGCGTACTCGCACTCCCTCTCGTCCGATTTAGCCCGCTTGCGCATTCGCACTCGCTCTCGTCCGATTCAGCCCGCTCGCGCATTCGCACTCGCTCTCGTTCGCTCGCGTACTCGCACTCGCTTCGTCCGATCCAGCCCACTCACGTATTTGCACTCGTTCTCGACCACTTTCGTCCGCCCGCGTACTCGCACCCACCACTCCCACCCGCTCGCGTACTAACCTCCGCTCTCGCCCGCCCCGCCTACTTAGACAACGAGTGCGCTTGTACCCTCCTGGACCAATAATGTGAGTCTCGTTTGATTTAATTAGCGTTTAAATGTATATGCCAATGTCATGTCAGCAATGGGATTTCTCGTAGAAAGAGCCCAAAGTGACCTTGATTAAATCAGACGCGGATCCACGGGGAGGCAAATTTCCCCTCTAAAATATATTAACTCAGTAACTATTTATTTTAACTTGCCGGTAAACTGTCAAGCAAAACTATTTTCCGATAATCATTAAAACGAATGAAATCGTAACGCAGCAAGAAGTAAGTGTAGCCTGCGACAGTTTACGAATTCTGTAAGATGACATATTAGGCAAAAACATGTTTAATTTACCCATAATTTATGTCTGGATTCGCCCCCTGATTAAATTCATTTACTTTGTTCCTAGTATCAGTAGTTTTAGTAAAGTATATCACAATATTCACAGAAAATATATATAATAAAAGCTAGCCTTTACAAGTGCTACTAAGTTTTCATCTTTTTTTTTTCACGTGAAATAGACAAAATTAACAATATTTGCTTATCAATTTTAAAAAGTGCAGCTGAGGAACAGTCAAATGAAGTTTTAAATAAATGAAAGTACAGAATATTGGTTTCACACATATATTATTTACAGCAATGTCAAATTTACACCAATGACAATTGTTAACTTTTTCAATCGCTTTTTTGAAATAATGTTTAAAAGGTCGCATTTTCAAAGGAGAAGTTCGGGGCAGTTGATTTCAACAGGAACTGCAATAATTACTGATATAAAGAAGAGGAAAATTTGAAAATAAAAACCAGTAACGTCGCCCATCAATTTTTCAGTTTTCCAACCCGACGACCCTGCTATGCAATGGCCCCGAGCCTCCTCATCGCGAGCATTCGACAGCGCGCCATGCTAATTCCTCTGGGCGAACGCGGCAGCTGCGAGCAAACCGCCCCAATTTGTCGTCGCCGTCAGACCAACAAGGCAGGATGGGCGGGGCGGGCGGGGCGGAGCCGGGACGGGTGAGGCGCGGCGGGGCTGCACGGGGCTGGACGTGGCGGGCGGGGCAAGACGGGGCGGGCGGGGCTGGACGAGGCGGATGGGACTGGACGGGTCCGGGTGGGCGGGGCAGGACGAGACGGGACAGGCAGGGCGGGGCGGCCGGGGCCGAACGGGACGGGGCGGGGCGGGCGGGACCGAACTGGACGGGGCAGGGCGAGACGGGGCGACAGGTGCGGGGCGGGGCGGGACGTGGCGGGGCGGGCGGGACCGAACGGGACGGGGCGGGGCGAGACGGGGCGTAAGGTGCGGGGCGGGACGGGGCGGGTGGGACCGAACGGGACGGGGCAGGGCGGGGCGGGGCGGGCGGGACCGAACGGGACGGGGCGGGGCGAGACGGGGCGTAAGGTGCGGGGCGGGGCGGGGCGGGACGGGACGGGGCGGGTGGGACCGAACGGGACGGGGCAGGGCGGGGCGGGGCGGGCGGGACCGAACGGGACGGGGCGGGGCGAGACGGGACGTAAGGTGCGGGGCGGGGCGGGGCGGGACGGGACGGGGCGGGTGGGACCGAACGGGACGGGGCAGGGCGGGGCGGGGCGGGCGGGACCGAACGGGACGGGGCGGGGCGAGACGGGACGTAAGGTGCGGGGCGGGGCGGGGCGGGACGGGACGGGGCGGGTGGGACCGAACGGGACGGGGCAGGGCGGGGCGGGGCGGGCGGGACCGAACGGGACGGGGCGGGGCGAGACGGGACGTAAGGTGCGGGGCGGGGCGGGGCGGGACGGGACGGGGCGGGTGGGACCGAACGGGACGGGGCAGGGCGGGGCGGGGCGGGCGGGACCGAACGGGACGGGGCGGGGCGAGACGGGACGTAAGGTGCGGGGCGGGGCGGGGCGGGACGGGACGGGGCGGGTGGGACCGAACGGGACGGGGCAGGGCGGGGCGGGGCGGGCGGGACCAAACGGGACGGGGCGGGGCGAGACGGGACGTAAGGTGCGGGGCGGGGCGGGATGCGAATGGGCGGGAATGCGCCAGGAGCAAAACGAGTCGGCGACGGACGGACGGACGGACGGTTGGAAATCTATTAAAGGATTAAACGACCCCGCGCACGAGATGAATGAGGGCTCAAACCGATGAGGAATTAGAGAGCAAAACGAAGCGAGGACAAAAAATTACGTGAAGAATGTTAACGCGGTTTTCCTCACGACGAACGAGAAAAAAACTAAATCGCTTCTACGTGGACACAGGGCAAATAAGCCCAAAATTTATTACTATGGAGGATACAGCGTAAAAATGCACTTGGGATTTAATTGTGTATTAAACGACATAACAAGTTATTCAGTTAGTGTGCGCGTGTGTAAAACATTCTTAGAAAGAATTACGTGCAAGATAAAATGTGATAGCTGAAAATAATATTTAAAATGTTATGAGCAATGATAAAATTCGCCGCATTATTTCATTAATACAAAGCAACTATTCGAAATTCCCAAAATCAGTTGGCAAGTTAGATAAAATTCAATTTTACCCTAACAGTAAATTTCATTCTCTCTCACGTCACAACCATCCCAGATATCTAATAACACGTTTAAAATATAAGGAATTCTCCGGAATGCATTACGTTCTTTTCTACGACCGCAAATCGGGAACTCTAACATCAAATTACCTGCATTATCTCCTCACCCTTCTCTAGCGACCTTTCCAGCACCAAATGGCACTTGCTCAGTTGGGGGTCAATAGCCAGACGGAGGATCCGCACCAACCCGCAGTGCTCTGCAAAGGGCCAAAACGCGCCTACAGGACGCGCGCAATGTGTAAGCCTGTAAAAATCTTCTACTAAAATGTACACCAAAATGCCATGTACTGTATGATTTTGATTCAATGATTGTTGATAATATATTGTCTAAAACACATCTATTACTTACAGTAATGTCAAACTTTCACCAGTGGCAATTCTTTTTCATTCGTTTCTTTAAAAAAAATTAATGGCTGGAAGTTTAAAGGGGTAGATCTGGGCAGTTGATCTGAACAGGAACTGTATTAATTATTAATATAAGCAAGAGGATAATTTGAAAAGTTAGAAAAAAATAGTGGTTTATCTACGAAATAAACTTTTTTTTGTTTAAAAAAATGTACATTTTTGAAACAATTTTCTAGTTTTTTGAAGTTTAGAGATTTTACATTTATTACCTAAAAATTGAAGGATTCGGCTCTGCATAGTTCTATGCCTCAATCTATTCAATATCAAAATAATCCTACTAACACACACGCCCTATCAAATATTAGATTTTCTGTGTTAAGATGTCGGTACACCACTGGACTCTTCAATACAATAACGTTTATTCTTTGCTCTGAGGCGAGCGATGTACAATGGAAACTTTTATCATTAATAAAATTGCTGGTAGTGTTCATATCTTGTAAAAATTCAGTAAAAGAGTATATCTATGTACAACACTTTTATTGATTAAGAATTTTTCGATCGTAGCAATCATTATCTGAATTTCTGAATTCGCACCCTTTATCCTCGTATTTCTCAGAACGAACCAGTTCGTGCATCTACAAACAAACCCTTCACCCACCCCCCGTTTCATTTTTCGCCGGCGGGCGCATTTCTCCTCCATTCAGCCGACTGTGCGGCGACGGCGGCGGCGGCGTCGTCCGGGGGCGGGCCCGGGTTCGCGGCCCGACCGCATCCCACCGCGCGGTGAGTCACGCGCCGCGCCGATGTCTGGTGGAGAGCCCTCCTTCCCACCCGGCCTCTGCACGGCGCGGCGCGCCCGGCCTCCGCAATAACGGGCCCCCAGTGCTGGCTGCGCCCTCTTCAAACGCCTCCGCCCACGCGAGATGGACGCCTCGCCGCCAATTGTGGGCGCGATGTTTTAGGAACGTCGATGTTCGTAAGAAAACATCGATGCATTACAATCCATGTTTTGTGCTAGATGTTTTGATAGTGAATGCAAAGTTTAAATCCATGTTTGTGCTCGATGATTTGATAGTGAATGAAAAGTTTAAACCCATGTTTTGTGCTCGATGTTTTGATAGTGAATGAAAAGTTTAAACACATGTTTTGTGCTCGGTGTTTTGATAGTGAATGAAAAGTTTAAATTCATGTTTTGTGCTCAATGTATTGATACTGAATGAAAAGTTTAAACGCATGTTTTGTGCTCGATGTTTTGATAGTGAATGAAAAGTTTAAACCCATGTTTTGTGCTAGATGTTTTGATAGTGAATGCAAAGTTTAAACCCATGTTTTGTGCTCAATGTATTGATACTGAATGAAAAGTTTAAACCCATGTTTTGTGCTCGATGTTTTGATAGTGAATGAAAAGTTTAAACACATGTTTTGTGCTCGGTGTTTTGATAGTGAATGAAAAGTTTAAATTCATGTTTTGTGCTCAATGTATTGATACTGAATGAAAAGTTTAAACGCATGTTTTGTGCTCGATGTTTTGATAGTGAATGAAAAGTTTAAACCCATGTTTGTGCTCGATGTTTTGATAGTGAATGAAAAGTCTAAACCCATGTTTGTGCTCGATGTTTTGACAGTGAATGAAAAGTTTAAACTCATGTTTGGTGCTCAATGTTTTGAAAGTGAATGAAAGTTTAAACCCATGTTTTGTGCTCGATGTTTTGATAGTGAATGAAAAGTTTAAACCCATGTTTTGTGCTCGATGTTCTGATTGTGAATGAAAAGTTTAAACCCATGTTTTGTGCTAGATGTTTTAATTGTGAATGAAACATTTTCGTCATCACAATTTTGTTAAAGTTAAAATATGAAATACCTGTTGTACCATTGTCAGTTTGTGTGTACCAATCAAACGAAAAACCTTTTTGTACAATCTTCACCGAGTGTCCAATTGTTTTATTATTTTTTTGTTAATTTTGTTTTCTGTTGAATCTTAATTATGAATGATAATAAACCGGTGACTGTTAAATTAAATTTTGTTGCGCGCAAATGTAATGATAGAGGTCATTGTTAGAGGAGAAATATCTAGTAATATCAATGTTATTGTTTTTATTATCGACGACGCATCACTACTTGAGATGTTTCGCAGCGAAGACATTTCTTAACCAAGCGTGTGGTTACAGTAATAATATTAATCACTGATTAGGCTGTAAGACTGTCGGAAGGTACATGACGATTTGTGTAAAGTATTAATTTCATCACGTTTCTTCGTACTACCAAATAGAGCTACTTTCGATCAACCAGGTACTGCAGATCTGTGGCAACAATATATAGTCACGGAACTGAAGTATACAATCAGGTGCAGTTTGGACAAAAGGGAAGCAATAAATGGATAAGAGAAAAATCAATCAATCCCTAGACATTCAAGGGCAAAGATGCACTTTCTAAAAACTTATTATTCATCATTATATTCTCACACGTCGTAGGCAGCATGTATAATAACGGGTCCACGGCCAGATGGATACTCTTGATGGGTTAAAGACCTCTGAAGGTGCTTGAGATCTCGCTGACAGAGTGATTTAGTTGAAAAAGAAATTTAAGTGGATCTTTGCAACATCCAAAATCGCCACATGTGCAACTTGTTGCTTACAACATCTTCCAGCATGTGCGAATTATTCCTAAATTAAAATGTGTGTGTGAGAGTGTGTGGGGGGATCAAATCGTTAAAAAATGACATTCTTATATTTCCATTAATTACATTTGACCGCAAATTGTGTATTCCATATTTGTGAAACGTACATCAAAAGACTGAGGGATAGATACAAAATATTCAACCTGAAGCAAAATAGAAATTTTAATTGCGATATAATGTTTAACCGTAGTAACAAACCCAACATTTTTTTTAAGAACAACCTTTACTGTCACAGGAAACATCGAAATGATTCTACACAATTTGCCATTACATCAACTCTCGCAGGAAGCTTACAGCAGTACTTCATTGCATTCCCGGTTACCGTGACACAACAATATTTCACGCTCATTTTCATTCAAATGTTTTCGTGCCCAGATGATCAATTGTTTCTCCTGTTGCCGGATTTAATAAAACATTGTGGATGACATCCTTGCAGGATACATACGTACCTCGAAAAGTGATGTGCCTCTCTTCTTTCTTTTTTTCTTGTATCATCAATCTTTCTTTTAGTGAATATTTACAGACACAAGGGCACTTAGAAGTGCAAAGTATATCACACACGACAGGACAAATCAAGACAATGAATCGACAGAAAAAGGGTAGAGAAAGAAGCACCAATGAAAAAATGGAATCTGAACACATTACATCAGACTGCAAATCAAAACAAGACATACAGCTGTTAGACAATTTAGTTGATCGTCCTTGGAATCAGACATGGCAACATCAGCATTATTAGACCAGTTCTCGCCAGAAATAGAAAGATAATCGTCAATAAAGAAGGCTACCAATCTCCAAGGCGAGCTGCACCAATAAAATATGCTCCGGAGAAAACTTAACAACTCCTGATGGCACAAAAGCTCACAAAAACAAAGAGCAAGAACGTCCATCCACCGGAAAAAAAAGACGCCCGTTCAATTACACCGCTTAGCCGGTGGTGTGTCAACATCGCAGGCGGCGCCGGTGCATCAAACGGAGACCCCATCTCCCCGTAACGAATGGGGCTCCTCCGATTTAATATGCATTAACGGGCGAATTACAGCAGATTCTCTTCACGTCGTTGGGGATTAGAATTTCCAAACAGTCGCCGGTGCGACCCGCGCAAGTGAATTCCGACGCGCCGTCCTTAATGCATGCAAAGTGGCCCCCGCAATAATTTAAACGAGGGGTTCCAGGCAGGGGATCTGGCGCCTCGGCGCCAGGCGATATTCACAACCCTGGCGTGCAAGCCGCCACAGACAGTAATAATTTCTAGACGCTACAAATCAGGTTCAGAGGTGAGGATGAAACTAAATGTGATGAATTACACTGTGTTGTGAAATAAAATTGGTTCACGGGTTGGTCATTGTGAGTAGTTGTTAATTAGTTGTGTGAACGTTTCGAATACTTAATTTCTTCAACGAAACGTCACAACTAATTGTTTCTCTACTCACAATGACCAATCCCCTGAACCGATTTTATTTTATTATGCTGTGTTGTCTAACGCAGGATCAAACAAGGCTTGCCATCAGAAACTGCTGTTTCCAAGATGATCTAAACGTGCTTATGCACCGATATTTATAAGAAAAAATGAATTGTCACGAAGTGTTTTATCTCCACCCTTCATCCCATCGCTAAAAGATCGCTGATCGCATATAAGAGCGGTGAATTCTCACGAATGTAATGCTAGTTTCCGTGGCTCAGCTGGTTTCGAGATGTGCCTGGATAACAAAATGATCCAGGCTCCGATGGCCAAATCAAATATTTCCATTTCGTGACAATACATTTTCTTAGACGCTCTTGTGTGGTTCAAAGGACATACATAATATTCGAAGAACTGATATTTGATCGTTTGTGAACAAATATTTCAATATGCAAATCGGTTTTCCAATAGTTTAAAGCGGGACCGAGCAGGGGATATGGCACCTCGACATTCAGCGGTTTTCACAACTCCAACGCGCAAATCAGCAGTGACGTACCGCAAAGATATGCCTCCGTCACTTGTCAATAGCGTGACAAAACCAGCGCGGTCCACCGAGTAGACGCTAACGAGCTAGCTTTCCATCCATGGGTTCCAGGGCTCAAATCTTGACCAATGCACATGGTATTTGTGGTGAACATAGCGAATGCATGAGTTTTTACTTCATTTTTTTATGTCATACTACAATTGCATATTGATTAAACTACTCATCCATTCCAGATGTGGCAAAATGTTTAAACGCTGGGTACATAATTAAAACGTATAGAAGTCACTCTTCTCTTAGTCAACGGTTTTAGATATTCAAGAGATCTAAACATTATCCGTTGCACAGGTATGTGAACAAATTCTCGAAACATATTTAAATCCAAAGAGAATACAACAATTTCACAGTTCTGACCATCATCCATCTCGTAACACGCGATATTCGCAACTCCAACGCGTAGAGCCCTCTTGTCGGACAAGAAACAAAGGAACTGCTGAGCCACCTTCAAACGTAATCGTGAATGCGCAATGACATGGAACATTGACAAATCGAACCTCCGTAACTCTTAATTCATAGATATTTCTATTTTATTCGCAGTTTCACAAGTGGGTCTTAAGATGCACGATGACAGACAAAATCAATTGGATATAGCGAGCCCGCCTACTTCCAAAGAAAAGGCCACCGGTTTAGGAAACTACCTGAACAGTACGCGATTTTTTAAGCCCCAGCTACTCCCCTCGCGCCCCGTACGTAGACGGCCGTAAAAGTTTGTTGTTGATGCTGCGATTTCTGAATGATGACACTAGTCGTCGCTCACTAGTCGCGGCAGTGCGGGAGGTTTGTGAAACACGCTTCCCCTCCGAGGTGGGCGAGGCGTGGCCCAGGGTGAGTAATGGCGTGCGTGAAGATGTAAATGACCTCTTTACCATCACACTCCCGCTATCGCGAGGGAGTTGTAGAGGCAAGTGCTTAGCAGTGTTTCAAGGAGCGAGCTGGATATTCAATGTTGCTGGGTGAAGGGACAACTTCAAGAAGAATTTTTCTCTAAAATTGGAATGGCTGAGTGTTCACAGATCGGTCGCTTAATTTACATCCTGTAACTACTCCGTGTTTCATGTTTACGAAACGACACGAAAACGATTCGAAAATGTATAAGGATCCATGTAAAACTTGTATACCTTTTAACACTAAAGTCAACATTCAAATAGCATTTCTATTGTTTGTGAATGTACACCAAACTTGTTTTTACGATAAATGCAGTTCACTGCCATTTATTTTGACCACACACACACATCCCAGTTTGGCATATATGATTAGAAAATATTCCTACAAAAGGAAATTTAATTTTTTTGTAGTATGGCGTTCTCCTACGATCTACAAATTTTAAGATCCAACTTCTAAAATCTGCGAATTCTGATACAAAATTCTGTACTTCAAAACATCCGGATGGCATAGCAATACCATGAAATCAACTTCACTAACTAAAGCTCTGACTGAAGCCTTCACTGTCAATCTCACCCAGCGAGTAAAGACTAAGCTCGCTTTTAAAGTGCGATTTGGCAACGATTCCAGTACGTTAGCAACAATATTTATGTTATTATTCTCAGCACAATTTTTGAGAATAAATATACTCTTCTAAAAATTGGATGATAAAATTATTAGAATTCGAGAGCTATCAAAGAAACAAATTAAACATATTATACTAAATTTTGGAGATGATGAATCTGGAATTCAAATGCTCAACATGTCTAATATATTGCACGCAAGAATACACATAAAACAAAAAACGAAGAATCAATCCAGATGGAGTAAGGCACCGCGCCCTACAAGTGCATTCACAACCACAGCAGTAAAATTATTTGATCACCCGTCTTGTGCCCATTCAACTTCTATCGCGAACTTCATGGAAAAACCACAGCATCCACCAGCTTCGGGTCCGGTTTGTTCAAGGAAAATGGCCAGTTGGACACTTTGCCAAGAAGCAGCTGGCTGTAAACCTGTTCACAGAGCGACCAGAGCTTTTAAACCGACTGCTTTGTAGTACAGTAGAGGACCCGGTCGCCTTGACACTAACCGCCCCAGTTGATAACGATCCCTTTCTCACAATCGGAAATCGTAATATAAATCTATGGAAGTATAAAACAGAAATTATAAACATGGCTTTATACGTGTAGCCTATTCGATGAGATATTAAAATGAATGTTGAGCTGAGAGATACGTCAGTAACACATGTCTGCAGCCTGAACTCTACAAAGCATTTGTCTCCTACCAGTGAGTCACGACGGAACGATGACAGAGCTATGTTGCACGTTTAAAACCGTTTAATAATTTCTACAAATGTTACGTCATGGAATTCTGATCTATCCTCGAGACATCATCCATATTGTACTTACAACGAAGCTTTCGAAACCAACTACCAAACGGTTTAAGCTCTCGAGACCACTTACGTCAGTATCTTCTTTTATTTCCCAAGAGTCTCTCTCTCAATACAGCACTCAAGAGCAACAAAGCTGTATAGTGGGGTGAATACAATGATAGCAGTCCCAGGAATAACATTGGGCAGTAGGAATGTAGCAAAATCAAATGCACACATTTTAACGTATCCTCAGAGTTGCACCCCATTATTGCAAAAGATTTCCACACTTGATAACTACGGGAATAGAACCAGATGAGTTCAAGAAACTAGAAAAATCGTGTCTAAAGTGAAGTTTCAACCAGCACCACCAATCTTCCAGAAATTATTTAAAGCCAGGAATGTTGAGTATTTAAACATATTCTTTTTAATCTTATATACGTCGTTATTTCGTTTTTTATAACAATATCTCAATTTTCAGTCATGAATTAAATTAATGTTTCACTTTAATCTCCGGGCCATCGGGATAACATCATAGCTTTAGGCACTACGTAGAGTGCCGCCAAAATCCCATTACATAGTCAATGAGATCGTCCGAGATATCTCAGGCGCCAGAGATATCATCACGATGCCGAGATGTGTCCCACACGCGTCACACACAACGAGGCAGTAGTCACACACGCGTGAGACACACATCGCGAATCCGCAGACCTTTTTTTTTTTTATATTTGAAAAATTAA
The DNA here is from genome assembly GCA_038098605.1 of Gryllus longicercus. Taxonomy (NCBI): domain Eukaryota; kingdom Metazoa; phylum Arthropoda; class Insecta; order Orthoptera; family Gryllidae; genus Gryllus; species Gryllus longicercus. The sequence continues at coordinate 969,507 of JAZDUA010000169.1, read as the reverse complement.
CAGCCTTTTCAAGTAAAATTTTAAAAAATATTAAATTGGAATGTAAAACCTTCATACAAGCCATGCTCCTTAAATACGTAGTTCAATTTTACTATTCAGGGCATTACCCAAAATAACGGATCTAAGTGTTTTGTTGCGAAAATACGTTAAAAGTGCTCTCTTCTGAAAATGTTCGGATACTTCGGATAGGGTCGAATAGTTCATTGTAATTCTGAAACAACGATTTTTCAAATAATGTTCCTCAAATGTTGACAATGTTAGAGCGTTTCACTGCAAATTCCCTCCGAGCACTTAAAACTTCGTCTCATTGAAGATACTGCCCCAACGGAGTAGGTGCGAAGTTATAGAGAAATTACTCTAAGAAGTGATCAATTTGACAGATTGGAAAACAAATCAAAGTCATGTTGGTTGATGGCTTTGCAAGAAGTTGGGTCGAATCCTTTTGCAATCCTCTGCACACGAACGCATTGACGAATTGAACACAAGGACATAATCAACAGTTACCAAGACGTGGCTGTTAAAGTGGTCCCTTCTTAGAGTAATCTATTACTAGATTTATTTAGAGCTGCGTTTGAAGTAAATCAGCCGTTGACGGTTTCATCCAATCGGGAGCATGTATGTCACCACAGTGACGTCACTATGGTGACGTTCAAGCACCCGATTGGACGAAAACTTCAACAGCTTATTTACTTCAAACGCAGCTCTGAAAAAATCCTTCTATACAGACCCTTCTTATCGCACCACCGTCTTATCGACACACGTCACACGCCAGTCCGTCGCACGTTCTTGGGCTGCGTACATCCGGCAACAGGGCCTCCGCGACGGACGGGGGGATAATCGAGGCGTTATTTCACGGCGGAGGGCGGCGTTCAGGCGGCGCGGCGCCGACAGCGCACTCTGGGGGTTATCGGCGCCTATCGCGCCGGGCACTCCCCGGCACTCACGAGAGCAGAGGGGCTGAGCCGTGTTGAGGGAGGATCAGCGCTTGCCAACGCGGCCCGCCAGCCCCGGCACAGCGCGTTGCACCCTCTTGAGGGGATTCCCCGCTTGCCGCGAGCCGCGTCGGTCATAGCAAGTGAACAGAGAAGAGCGCTTCGCAGACGTCCGTCAAAGTAATCAGGCTGAGAATCTCTAGATATCCAACAACGCAAAAACTTCACATTTTAGGAGGTCTGAGGATGGAAATACTCGTTTTGTACCTCCTTACGTAGCCATATGCGAGATGTATTGAACTAGACCGAGCCCACTTTTCACATTGAATTTAAAATTCATTCAATTTTTATTACAAAAGGCATCTTCCATGGAAAGTATCATGCAATTCTGATATGCTCGTTGAAAATTCCAAATACCAAATTTAACCTCTACTGTTTACTTCATACGGGAAGAGAAAGAACATAATATACGGGCAACATACGGGAAGAGAAAGAACTAGTACTCAAACGAAAGCCGGTGGCGCGCAAACGGAAGACAAAGAGATGCAGTCGCTATTAGCGTGCGCATCCGCTGTGAGATGCCGTGGACTGCAGCGCAGCTGGCAAGGCGACCGAAGGCCGACCAGCCCTGTTGCAGGCACTCTGCCTGGGGTCGAGCCCTACTCGTCCCCGCCCGACTTCTCCAGCCCCTAGTCCCGACTCCCGCTCCACTCGATCCAACCCAAAGCTTCAAGCCAGCCTCTGCCCCGCTATCAATTTCTCCTGACGGCCCTCCCCGCCCCGCTCAGCCATCCCTGTCTACTCCCCCACACACCAATTTTCCACGTTCCATTGTGCTTTCTCCCCGCCTCGCACCGCTCTATCCCGTCCCCACTGCAATACCCGCCTCGTCCCACACAGCCCCGCGGCTCATCGACTCGTCCTGCTCCGCCCCCGGAGTACTTAACCCGAGGGTCGACCTCTGCCCCTGTTAAGGGCCTCGTCGCTCTGCGTCGCGCGATGTGGAGGAGCCACGGCCCCTGACCCTGGGAGGGGGTCACCCCTGTGCAGCCACCGCCTGTCTGCAGAGACGGGGGCGGAGGGATAGGAGAGCGTCGGACGATTAGCATTCAGGTGCAGCGTTGGCAGAGCGATGTTTTGATGAACCGGCTGTCTCTTCACAATGCAGATTTTGAAGTCTAGGAGGCGCAGTCGTTATTCGATACGACTCTGCTTGTTTACAAAGTTAGAAAATGAATCACGATCTTCATCGTCTCTACGTCACTTCGTCTGCGCACGAAAAAAGTAACTTTTTTTTTTTTTTTTTTTTTTTTTTTTTCACGCCAAGATTAACAAGCTTTCTGTTTCAAATATACAAAAGAAAGTAAACCGTTTAGGTTGTGAAATTGAAAACAATGAAGGATGTACAAGAGAAAAAGAATTAGATCGAAATGCAACGTATATCATCCAAAACATATATTTTATATATCATCATGGGAATATACAGGTCGCAGAATGCACAGCCAACAAATTCGATATTTGCAATATGACCCAATGATCGATTACCTTGCGATATAAGTCGTCTACTAAATCCGGCAGAATCGCGGTATCCCCTGTCGCTTCGAGTTCACGTTGACGAATGCGCAGAGGCTCAAAAATGCAGTGGATTGCTGTACTAGTCGCGCGACTTTTCTTGACGTCTGAGCTCCCTAGTGCTCAACCCAGCACGACTCGGCACGGTCTGGTCAAAATCTTAAGTGTCATACGGAACAGCAAGATTATCAGGACTGCCTACCGCTGCTTACGAATGAATTCAGTTCTCGCGTTTTCGCTGTACTTTGCTGTGCCCTGTGATTTATTTGCTATTTTATACGACGATATTTTGCTTCCCTCTACGTTTTAAGATTCGGATTGCGGTCTATTTTATCGTCTATAATATCATGTTGTATTAATAGCGGAAGAGGCGCGAATAGTATTAATATTGTTACAGTTAGCGACATGCGTCTCATGTGACGCAGGCAATCCTCCCCCCTCTCCCCCGCGCTGCGAGACGTCAAGGAAAGTCGCACGACTAGTACGCTACGCCGTGCCAGAACTCCCCGGTGCCGTTTTTGTCCATCCCCGCTTCCAACATTGCAAGCCACGCGCGTCGCCGGTGCGTCGCGCCGCCAGCGGGCGGACGGGCGGCAGCTGCAACCGGCGGTGGATGCAGCTGGGCGTGGGCGGGCGGGGGTCGCGTCGCGGCCGGCCGCGTATTCCGGGCAACGAGCTGTGCACAGCGCCCGCACCGCCCGCACCGACGCGCGTGTGGCTATTTGCGTCGCGGGCGCCCGACTGCCCCCGCAGCAGCAGCCGCGCAGCAGCAACGCGACGCGACGCGACGCGATGCGACGCGATGCGACGCGACGCCACACGCGCGACACGACACGACGCGACGCGACGCCACACGCGCAACACGACACGACGCGACGCAACGCGATGCGACGCGACGCCACACGCGCGACACGACACGACGCGACGCGACGCGCCACGACGCGCTACGACGCGCTACGACGCGCTACGACGCGACACGACACGACGCGACACGACACGACACGACGCGACTTCGACGCGGCGCGACGCGACGCGACGCGACGCGACGCGACGCGACTTCGTCGAGCAGGGCCAGGCATGTCAGACCGGGCAATCGCCAGTGCCCCGCAAGTCACGGGGTCCAATAATGAGACGCATGGAAAAACAGGGAAAAATTGAGAGCGTAGGCTTCCGCGGCCGGAGTCAGTATTTACTTGGCTGTCCGGCACGGGGTAATGCAACATTACGCTCTGAGGAATTGAATTGAATTGAGTTTGCCTTATTTTACGTGGCGAGACTCGGGCCATCAGGCCCGCTCTTCCGTCTGACCACGCAAATTTCGCTACGTTCCTTTCACCTACTAGCAGTGAAAGGAGGTATTTCTTGGGCGCGATTTTAATTTACCTTATAGGCGTCATTTAGGCTTGAGGATCTTTTACATGCAAGTAAACCTACTAACATGCGACAGCCGGCTTTACTTCCAATGGGACAGCCGGCTGAGGAAGGTCGCATAATGGCGACCGAAACGTCGGCACCTTCGCCATGGACGCGGCGTCACCCGGACAGCAATGTAAAATATATGGAAAAATGTATTATCGTTATCGTATTTATATAGATCGCGGAACAGAAGTCTGATAATTCAAACAATTTTCAAATATTTTTTTTTTAACTTAAGTAGTTACTTACGGTATTTACTTACAAGAAAAATCTATAAAATGAATCAAATGACGCTAACATTAAAATAAGTTCTATTGAAAATCATATTTATTATTTCATGTATTAACAAGAAATCATTTTATTACACTAACACATTTTTGTTTGCGTTTAAAGCTCACTATGGAAACACTACTATTTCATCACTAAATACTTTTACTAAAAAAACTATTATTTGAAATATATTTCGAAAAATTGTAGGTCACTTAAACGTCATTTTTGTTATTTGTGGAAATAATAATAATAATAATAATAATAATAATAATAATAATAATAAAACAAGTGTAGTTTCTCGATACAACTTGCACATCTTATTTTCTTTGGGATGGGGGGGGGGGGTCGTTTTAGCATTGGCCCGGGCCCAAAATTGTCAACCATCGGAACTACAAACGAGAGCGCTCCGCCCCGCTGGACGGGGTGCCAGGTGGAAGAAAGACCAGCAAACCCGACGCCAGGAGGCATGCAGTCGCAAGAGAATGACTGAAGAAAATTTATTTAATTTTTCAAATTTTTTCTCAAACTCAACAATTCATATTTCTAATTTGTAATGCGCGCAGAAATTTAAAGAGAACTACGCAGCCACCGGCGAATTGAAAGGTGTCTATAGAACGCGGAAAAATCAAAAAAATGCAACAATTTCTATTCTGACCGAAAAAATTCTAATATTTGATTAGGTTATTTCACTCATTGTCGTGCCTCGCGTACTAACTGCATTCTAATATTAAGTGCGACTTTCTTGTTAGCATTTTTATGCAAAGAATTGTTGTGCTCTGTATAAACATGTTATTGCAGTATTCGTGAAGGCTGTTTTTGTGAAAATATTTTATTTAATGCAGTGTTATACGAAAGTATTTTATTTCCTGTTCTTAAGCAGTGTGCGTGCTACTTTTTGAAAAACATTTGGGCGGTTAGCTGCATTTTTGAGTAGTTATCACACAAATAAAATAAATCATTTGTTAGTCTCGATATTGAGCATCTGGCCACATAATAGGCACAAATATGTTGGTAATACCTCTGCGACAACACTTAATTCGAATATCAGCGAGAGATGTTTTCACATTTCCTTAGTTGGCTGTCAAACTAAAATATTTTATTAGCACTAACATCTTTGAAAGAATGCATCATTTCATGAACAACTGGCTAGTATAAAAGTTCTCTATAGTTATCACAACATTTCACGTCACAGATTAAGCTACGTTAGTAACTATAATGAGATTTATAATTCAAGGTAGATCTGCCTTTAAAAACATTTCAAGTTTTTCGATCTCCGTTATTAAGATAAGACGCTACCTGAGAGATATTTGCGTAGGTATATTTGATGACTATTAATAACTCTAATATCTTATCGCTGGATGAAACGTGACGTGACACACAACATTCTAAGTGACGCACAACTACCCCATTGCAGTGAATTGTTTGCGAATAGTTTTACTAAGACACTGGGCACCAGCATGAGTCAATTTCAAGGCCGACTGAATAAAAATTCTAAATGATATTCCTTCACACATATCTACACTTCATTCACTTAAAGAAAAACTCGATGGAAAGGAGGGCAATAAAAAATTAATTCGATTGATGTGCTGATTTACAGAAAAAAAATTAAATAGTACCACTGTTAAATTCCAAAATTACATCGAACTTTCCCCAGACAGGGAGAGAATTGGTTCGAGCTTCGAGGCGTTTCGCAATTTCACTTGCTGTCAAGAGTCGATTTGGCAGAGGCTTCAGAAAAACGATAGCCTTCTGGCGACGACAGCCACCCGCAGCCTGCAATCCCACCTTGCACGCAGGCACCCTCCCACGCAACAGCCAAGTGGAGCGGCGGCGCCGACAGACAGACTGAAGAGAAATCACGCACGGAAGGAAAGAAACGGAACAGCAACAGCAACAGCAACAGCAACCGACAGATGGGTTATCAAGCGAAAAGACATGAAAATTAAACCGAAACCTATGAAAACCGTCCGAATTCTCGAACCGCAATCGAAAATGTTATTTACACTTTACGTATAGTTGAAAAATACGAATCATAATGAAATTGTTTTTCTATTTTTAAAAGTTGGCAGAACTTAAGCATATGAACAGTGCCGCTCCCAATGCGCGAGGGGGTTTCATGGAGCTTAAGACCTTTTCTCCCGAAAAATGAATTCGCATTATTCACAAATGCAGGTTTCACTAATTTCCTAGTTTTACGCAATAAATCCTATCAAATGTATATAACTGACGAACGGATGAATGGAAAAGAGTTCTTCCCGTAAACCCTGGTTTACGGCCAACGCCAGTTGGAAAACGCCCTCTCAAATAGGTTCTCCGCCTCGGCGCCTCGTGCCAACTTCCACAAACATCCGACGGCGCTAACTCCCACAGCTTCCTGCGTGACGCGCCGTGCGTTCCGCTTTAAAACGCGCCCGTGCGCACGCACGCACGCACACGCAACGCCCGGAGACCGCGTCCCCCAAGGTTTAGTTCAAGGTCCCGCCGAGCGCCGCGCCAGCCGCTCCGCGGCAGACGCTAACGCAGGCGGCGTACAGTGGTTTAGGGTTAAGGTAAAGGGACAAAAATACGTTATACACAAAATTACGTTACACAAAATAGCTTATTTCAGGGAACAGGGAAAAAAACAACAAAGTAATAAGTAATATTATTATTATTATTATTTTAAGTTGGTATATCATAATTCACTTGCTGCATTATAATTAGTTTACAAATAGCACTATAAAAATAATGTGTGAGTACTAATCTTTGGAATGATTTGTCACTCTTCGTACAAAATCAATCAAGCACGTGACAGTCCTTTGCCCTTTACGTTATTTTCTGCTAACAACTGTAAGAGATTGCAGTGTACACTTGCGATCTTGAAGGATGAATCATTTAGAAATTAAACTAAAGTCAACCCTCACAATCAAGGCATGGAGTGAACCGATCAACAGAATTTAATTTAATTTAATACTTTTTTTTATTTTTAACACACGGCTTCCAATATGATCCAATTGACATTCACAATTATGTGAGACTGGCCTGCTTACCTATCGGAATTGCAATATAAGATCATCAATATAACTACAAAATCAAAATATTATAGTTATTAATGATACTAAGAGTTCAAAGTGATATTATATTTCTGCGAGTAAGAAAGATGACGATACAAGAGCGGCAGTCCGAGAGGCCAAATTCTCTGGGCAAACTAAAATCACTTGTACTACGTGTCCTATACTATTTTTTTTAGACAGCCTTACTGACTTCTAAATTACTCAGTTGTGTTCTTTGTTACATCAACGACGGTAGCATCTATTCGGTTAGACGAAATTTTATGTTTGTTGCAATCACATATTTTTTCGGACATTTTAGCATCGCCTCACTTTCAGCTCTGCATACCCTCAATATAAGCGCTTTTACTAGCGGTTATCTAATAAAATAAAATAAAATAAATAAAATAAATAAAATAAATAAAATAAATAAAATAAAATAAAATAAATAAAATAAAATAAATAAAATAAATAAAATAAAATAAAATAAAATAAAATAAAATAAAAAACACTTTTCGTTCACATCTTTTGGGAGCATACGGTTTTCGCGCGTGGACCACAGTGTGGCGGCGGCGGCGCCGCGGCGCCCGGCCGCGCCTGGACGCGAGAGGAATGGACGGCGCTTGGCACCGGCCCCGGGCCCGGCGGAGGCATCCGCGAGCGCTCCGCTCTGCTCTACGCAGCGCTCTGGGCAGTCTCCGTTCTGCCCTGCAGCCTCCCATCGCACGCCTCGCGCTTGCAAGAGTTACGACACGGTTTTCAAATCATTGTAATATAATACTAGTTGATATAGATTATATTAATAGCATTATAATTAGTTAATGGACTAGATTAATAATATAATAATATTAGATACAGATTTAGATAATTAGATATATAATTTTAATTAGAGTTGGATATAGATTTAAATAACATTAATAAACTAATAGATAATACCTATTAGTTATATTAAAATTGCAAATAAATTTAAAATTGGAAGGCTGAGTTTGAAATATACATGCATTCTTTATTGTACTACGTATTGTACTACAGCAATGGCGAAGATTGTTTATTAGTTCATATATTTCATCTAAATGTATTCTACATTTCTATTGTACCTTCTTTATTTCATGTATACTTTAAAGTAGTAAAATTATGTCCGTGAGTAATCCATTTACGGTATAAAAACAAAGAAATATGTGTTCTGACACGATGTGGTCACAATTGACATGGTTGCAATGGCCCACTCATTTCAGAATAAGGGATGTTTCTGAACAGCTACGTCAGGAAAACTCATTTTAAGTATCCACTACAAATGACCAGTCCGTTCGCAAGTTGCGTGGTGATGAACCATAAACTGAACAGAAGTAAATACCTGGAGGTATGAGGCATACTACGTTCTCCTAAACAGTATCTAACGCTCTCAGACCATCTGCACAGATTGCTACCAAATCGAACGGACTTCGATGTCTGACAAAAAGAAAACAAGCGTATGGTCAGATGAAAAGGCATCACGCGTGCTTAAAAACAAATTAGTCATTATTTGTCTTTCGAAGGTAATCAACAATGTTCATATCTTACACACTCTCTCTTGTACGTGAAATCATTCGTTTTACAAATACAGGCGTTCGAAAGAGGTTGGCTTAATTATAACAACCCCGTGTATACGAATATTTTTAATTTGTTCATAGTACCTTCCAGTCCGCACAGCCACACTACCCCCCACCCCACCCCCACACAGATCGGTATACACTCTTCATGGCAGCGGGGCAGAGGGGATCAAAGGCAAAAAAATAATTCTCCACCCATTCACTCCAAAAGAAGGGAAGGCGCCACAATCAGCTGAAACCAACGGCCAGGAGCCCCCAGGTACTCCAGCAGCGGTCGCTAAGGACCCCCCCCCCCCGGGTTCGACGCCATCCATCACAACGCAGCATGAATGGCGCCGCGCCACAATGCCGCCCCGATTTCTCTTTAATGGGGCGGAACGAACTTCAATCAGTGACTCAGCACCGCCTCCCGCCCTCCCCGCCCCGCCCCACGCCGCCGAGACTTTCCCACGTGGCCGAGCGGACGACTCACTGGACACTCCGTGAACCAAGGCGCAAGTGTTTGCTTTCTCGGCGGAAAAACTACCGCAGATTGAGATGTGAAAACGGTAAATAAGAAAACGAGTTTATCCAAGGATGAATGTCATACCTAAGTACTAAAACAAAGAATATGAGCAATCAATTGAAGCAAAAGTACATTTTTATTTTATTTTGACTTCTGGTCATAAAATCAAATAAGGTACAAATAAAATTATAAATTCACTATCAATTCAAGATTCAATACGTGCGTACGCTAAATTTCGGCGCTCAACGAACACTGGTTAATATTCGGTTTCGTGCTTTCATATCAGCTTGCTACCCTGAAACCTTGAAGTTCGTGAAGTACGTGGTGACCAAATTTTAAATTCAAGGTTTAAGGACAAAGTTTTCGCACTTTTCTCTCGGAAAAGAGAACAAAAAATTGAAATCTACGTATCACCATTATTGATGGCAATGTAGCAACAGACCTGACCCCAGTTACACAGCCATTAGTGTTATGAAAGAGGCGAAACTGAATTCATGACTGAAAGGGAGATCGCCAGACCTCCAGACGTAAAAGCGTACAGCTTACAAGTGTGTATCCAGATATACAAAATCTGGGCTTAACGTAACTAAGTGGGATGGTATATTAGTAACTCAGAATGCACACATGTTTTGAAGAGAAACGCGTACAGCTATTTTTTACGTTTATAACGGATTTCAAGACGAAGCATTTAGCGCTGGAGTACATTGACCACCTTCCAACTTGAAACACCCCTTTCGCGACCGACCGTACGTACGAATTTTCGTAACGCCTTTCTCCGAAATCCAAATAGTGCAATTCAAAAACCCACACGTCAACTGGAGATGGGAACCTACCCAAAGGCCGAGTTAAGTGTAATTTCCCATTTACTACAGAGTTATTTTACATTAATCATCAACAATTTTTTGCACTTTACATTTCAAACGTAACACAGTCAGAAAATACAACCCTATTTCAGAAGAAGTAACAATTTCTTAACTATGATGTTATCGGGAATATCATCCCGATATTATTAGATTAGATTTATTAATAATTCTGCAATTAAGTGTGAGAACGTGGTGGCAGAATACACTAACTTAACATTACAGAACTTAACAACTATACAAACTACAAACGTTACAAATCTCATGAACATTTCACCGTGCAATCTGTAAAAAAAACTCCACTTCACCAAACTTCACTTCACCACACTGCGATTTGTATTGTACTTTGGCACAACACCTCTTTACGGGCTAAGGCCTACCTGCAGCGTCCCAGCTTTGCGGCCATAGGTTAAGGAGTACGTGTGGTTAGCTCATAGCCATCCCTACGCTTCATTCTTAACCTGAGAAGTGAGCTTTCTCATCATCACATAGCAATAGATACTAGACGATTTGTAAGGAAAGCGCACAGCTATCATTTCTCCCCAATCGGAAATCGATCCCGGGACTGCGCCATAGAAAGCGAGCACGCTACCCAACGAAGGACCTTAATTTCCCATTTCCCAACTCCAAATGTCTCCTTGTTAGACCGTACATCAGTAGAACTTACAGCAGAACATACAGCAGGCCTGGCCACACATCCACCGCGTTCATGAATGGAGAGCGCGCGGGGGCGGGACGGAAATGTGATGGGGAGGGGGAAGTGGCCGCCGGGGGTCGCTCCCCGGCCCTGGCACAGCGCGGGGGCCTATTTCGGGCGCCGCGCGCGCGGCCGGGCGGGCGTTCACTCCACGCCCTCACCGCCGCGCCGCGCCGCGTTATTTCGGAAGCCCCCAGCCAGGAGACTACGCGCGACCGCACAATGATACGCTGACTGGCGAGGCGGAGGAGGCGGCGGCGTTGACAAGGCGGATGATGGAGAGATAGAGGAATAACAACTCGTTCAGAAACGAATAAGAGGTACAACGCAATGGGATGCAATAGGAAGTGAATAAGCGGGTATGCTTAGATAAGATGGAAAATGGGTACCCGTTAAATGGAATTTTCAAAAATTGTTTCCTAAAATTGTTGTAGATTCCCAAAACCTATTTTTGTTTTTAAATACACTTTGACATTAGTCTGAAATACCTTCTTAATCCAATGGCTCAGTTAAATATACTTCCTAAGAACGACTGAACATAATGCACTATTCACAATTTTGGTTTTTTGGACTTCCCTATTCCTTGCGACTATAGGTATGTTAATTTTACATATATCTCAAAAGCTAAGAAAGAAGAATCAAGTAAATGAATGTAACGAACCGAAATGTATAGTTTGGTTGACATGACTGCTTCTCAGTGAGTGAGGACACTCTTATCATCGCTGGACAAATCTAATCTAACAATTTAAGTAATTCTCGAAAATTGGATAGCGAGTTTTGGTATATATGGCTGTCACTCGCCTTCCACTTGTCCCCTTATCCACTGCAATATAAACAACATGGGCATCTGGGAGTCCTACGGCAATGAAATAACGATGAAGCCCAGAAGGAGGAATGGACTGGGAGGATTGAATTGAATTGAATTGAATTGAATTAATGCCTTATTTTACGTGGCGAGACTCAGGCCATTAGGCCTGTTCTTCCGTCTGACCACGCAAATTTCGCTACGCTCCTTTCACCAACTAGCAGAGAAAGGAGGAATTTCTTGGGCGAGAAACAGGCGATTTGGCGATTTTCATTAAGGCTTGAGGATCTTTTACATGCAAGTAAATCTACTAACATGGGACAGCCGGCTTTACTTCCCCTCCGAAGGCGTCCGAAGGCGGCCTTAAAAATCCACGGCTTCGATCGGGTTTGAACCCACCAACTTGGGTACAACAGTCCGAAACGCTAACCGTTACACCATCGCCGCCGCCGAGGATGGAGGGCGAGATCCCGGTCTCAAGCAGTGCGACAGATGCCGGAGATGTCGTTTGGGCGCGGGAGTAGCGCGGCTGAAGCGGCGCCAAGGGGGAGGCCCAAGGCGTTTGTGTAGGCGCTCGGCCAGACGCTTCCGCCGGCAGGAAGCGCGTGCGCGCCGCAGCGCCGGGAGGGCGAGGCGAGGCGATGCGGGCGGAAGCGGAGCGGGGGCCGAAGCAACAGCGCCAGGGAACACGGCGTGTGTGGGCGGGCGAACATCGGCGGGAGCGGACAAAGGTGCGGGCGGATCAACAAGATAAGCCGCGGCAACAAGAAACGGGGATGTGGGTGCGGGATCGACGAGCGCGTCCATGCTGAGGGCGGTTTCCGATTAGGGGGTGAAGTTTGAGAGCAAAGCGAGCGCCGAAGGAATCAAAGAAGCGAGTGGGGACGTGGAACAGGGAGAACGAGGGGTCGGACGAACGGGTCAAGGGTCTCTCAGTATTGACACTTGTGGACGTTTAATGGCGGCCGACTGGTGTGGACGTTTAATGGCGGCGCAGTGGTGTGGACGTTTAATGGCGGCGGAGTGGTATGGACGTTTAATGGCGGCGGACTGGTGTGGACGTTTAATGGCGGCGGACTGGTGTGGACGATTAATGGCGGCGGACTGGTGTGGACGATTAATGGCGGCGAAGTGGTGTGGACGATTAATGGCGGCGCAGTGGTGTGGACGTTTAATGGCGGTGGACTGGTGTGGACGTTTAATGGCGGCGGTCTGGTGTGGACGTTTAATGGCGGCGGACTGGTGTGGACGTTTAATGGCGGCGGACTGGTGTGGACGTTTAATGGCGGCGGACTGGTGTAGACGTTTAATGGCGGCGGACTGGTGTGGACGTTTAATAGCGGTGGTCTGGTGTGGACGTTTAATGGCGGCGGACTGGTGTGGACGTTTAATGGCGGCGGTCTGGTGTGGACGTTTAATGGCGGCGGACTGGTGTGGACGGAGGACTGGTGTGGACGGAGGACTGGTGTGGACGGAGGACTGGTGTGGACATTTAATGGCGGCGGTACTGGCAGAGGCGGTGTTGGAAAAAGCAAGGTAGAAGGGTTGGCGAAGAAATGGGCGCGGGATATAGCGGGGATGTGGGCGGCGGCCAGAGCGAAACCGGAAGCGTAGATGGTGATGAGAATGCCAAGGCGCGGGTGGTTGCGAGGGGCAGGCGTGGGCGAGAGAGGAAGTAGAGCACGTGCGCAAACGCAAGGATCGAGGGCACGGAGGAGGATATACACTGGGCGCGGGCCAGGGTAGCCACTTATGTTCTGGAAAAAGATTTCCTGTCTTTTCGCGGTTTTTCAATGCATTTTAAAAAACAAATCCTGATAAAATTCGTGATTTCACACTACGTAAGAATACATTAAAGCTACCCTAATACTATTGGGCGAGGTCTCAGATTTCGCGGTGACAAAGTACAAATTATAAATTTTATCTCACAAAAGAAATTGGGCAAAAAATATTCATTGTTTCACTGGTTGTTTAGGGATTCTATCGTGGTGTATAACCACTTTAACATTTTCCCTGAATGTAAACGATTCCTCTTAAAATTCCCTGACATTAACATAACAATATTTTTTTCTTCGTTTTCCAGAAAGTGTCCACAGTGCGGGGCACGTGGTCGAGGACTAGGAGGTGGGGGCGGGGACGTATGGGAGGCGGGGGCGGAGCGTGTGCTAGGAGGAGAGAGAAGGAATCGAGCGAGGGCGAGGGCGGGGGCGGGGGCGGGGACGCTGTGGGGGCGGGGGCGTTCGACGCGCGTCTTTCGCTTCCAGGCGGTAATGAGAAGCCGGAGTCTCTCTATGACTCTGCCAACAAGCTGCCGGCAGCTCCCAGCGCAACCCGCCTCTCCTCGAGGAACGTCTCAACTACCCAACTGACAGCACCGCGCCGAGCTGGAAAATTCCTTCGAGACTGTTAAGTTATATTTATTCGTCGAAGGAGAATGAATGGGACTGACGGCGCAGACAACAACCGATTTCCAAAATTAAACTACTCGCGCAGTGTTTTCAGAGCGATTGAGTATATGTATAATTTTTTCTATAAGGTGAGAGTATTGAATGGATTTTTATAATCCATCATGTTATGAAATAAAACGTGTCAATAGTGAAGAAAAAATGTTTATTACCTCCTCCCCAATGGTTTCTTTTAAGTTTAATTTTCTAGTAAGGATCCAAGTTTTTGTCTCTTTCTTCACACCATTCTACATCTTCATTCCTGCGACGAAATCTCTCCGATCGATACGAACATCAATTTTGTTCAACTACCTTCTGACAGCTCATCCTATGTCCGCTTGTTACAGAGAAACGAATTCATCTCGCGTATCCCTACCACCTCGCTATTACAGTCTGCTGTCGGAGATGTCATTCGTCTTCCGAGAAATCACAGACCTTCAGTTGGCATCTCCAATATGTCACCTTAATCGCTGCTACCTGCTTCCGTCAGCTTTCAGCATAGATGTGAAATTACGCAAACAACATTCTGTCCAAAATTCGTCAATGTCAAACCTCCCGTTATTTTCAGTCGCTCGGCCCTGCCCTGGTTCAGCTCCCATTGACCAATTGAAGCCTACTACTGGAGAGAGCAGTCATATATTGGAGGGCTGCTTTTCTATGCACTCCCACATTGCTCAAAGTCCACGTACCGTGCGCTTTCATTAAAGATCTATTACACAACCACTGAGAATCCTCATCACGGTTTCTCGAAGTTTCTCGACAGCTCCATGTGAAGTCAGTCGTTCGGTATTCGCAGATCGGAATGCCAGTTTCTCAACCAATTATTACATAGTTAAAATAATAGAAACCGCATTACTGAAAGCACGTAGCGTGGCTCCCCGGAACAGAGGATCGCACGAAATGGCAGAGGAATGGGGAGTGGAAAGGCCATGTTTGTGTCCTGGAACGAAAAGCATAGAGAAAGAGATGCTGGAATGTAGAACTACTCTCTCTAAGTGGTTGCACTACATGCGTTGGTTCCTTGCAGTAGGAAAGTAGCGATTTCTGTCCCAAGAGCCACTTCGGTTGAGTTGATTTATTTTATAATATTTAAAATAACAAGTATTAACAGAACTTCTAAGAATTCTCTTAGCAATGCTTACTAAATAATACATTAACTACCAAGCATGTTATACATGTATTTCAACTGTCAGCGAAACTTTAAACACGAATACCTACAAATTTTCATTTTTCGCATTGTAGCTGTTCATCATCCCTTGATCTCAACATACTGAAAAGTGGATAGATTAGATAAATAATATTTAGTAATAAATTAAATTATATTGTGAAATAAATAAAACAAATTTTTAAATTGAATAATTGAGGAAGATTCATTGCGACTGCTATATACTTGTAGATTCCAAAATTATTTCAAATGCTCCGGAAATGAATTATTGTGGCCGATTCTCTGCTGCTCTTTTACCGACTTCTATTACACTTAATAATCTTCATCCACACGCAAAAAAAGCTTATTTTTCCACTAGAAAGATATAAATCGTCATTCAGAAACTTCAAAAGCTAATATAAAACTTCCTTTCGTAGTTCGAGCTCACATTTAACATCTGCACTTCCCCTTCGGTTTGCAAACCATTTTGGATCAAACCCAGAAAGGAGAATTCCCCGCTGAATTTATTACCTCCCGGTTTGGAAAAAGTCTCCTCCGTTCGGGAACGTCCGCCCTGCTCGTCTGCTGCTCGTCTGCGCCCCAATTAATGTCGCGTGTTATCTGCCTCGTTGCCTCGCTTCGGAGCGCGATTCGCAACGCACTGACTTCCCCCTGGCGGCGCCGCGCAAATGCAAAATGCACGAGCTACTCCCGCAAAACCCGCCGCACGGACGTGCAAACGCCTGCCGCGGGAAACGAACGAAATAACCAAATGCAAACGCCACGGAGGAAAAACGGGGAAGCATGAAATCTCGATTGGAAGAGGGGAAGAACAAAGGCGAAAATTGCCCGTTCGTAATTCGCCTGAAACAGGTCTATTTTACGTTTCTCAGACTACAAGAATGATTTGATCGGTGCTTTAAAAGTTGCAACACTGCAGAATGCAAAAGCTACTGTTTGTGCTAAAGCCTACTGTACATACGTGCACACTTATGAAAGAGGAATGAAATTACAACAGTAATGAGAAAGGGAAGTAATTTATGTATTGGGGTATTGGGTTCTTTTAAGCGGGAAAGATATATGAGGAAAAAATCCGTACTAGTAATTCTCTCTGTAATAGATATTTTATACATTTTTCAGATGATAAAAATTATTTAATGTAGCGATTCATGATGTGGCCTAAAAGTGAGAAGTAACTGAAACTGGATTTACACGTGTCAAGTTTGTTAAAATACAAAACATGCCGAGGGCGCCATCTACAACAAATAGAGAAAACACGCTAGTGCAGCCTCTTTAAAAAATATTTAATAAAAACCGTGAAATATGTTATGTTCCACTCTATCCCATAAACGGATTACGTTCTACAATTTCAACATTTGTAACTTAAGGATTAGAATGTGCATCGAAGTTTCCACAGAATACAAATTCATTAAACAGCTGCCTTTACAAACTGAACTATCACATTTTGATTTAGAATTCAATGTTTTCAAACAATCATTTACAGACGAAGAAATGTCAGGAAATCTTTCATCTACTGTGACAGAACGACATCGGCAAACGAACTGCCAATCGAACATTTCAAATATCCTCTGAAGAAGAGAAGAAAAATAAACGTCTCGGAAAATAAGAATCCGGAAGGCAGAGGATAGAAGAGTAGAGAAGAAAATACTTTTTTAAACAGTAATCGGAGAAAGAACAATATATGAGAGAAAAAATGGAACATTGAAAAAGAAAGAAAGGAAATGGAGAAAAATTAAAGTGAGAGAGAAGGAAAGAAAAGAATGAGGACAGGGAAAACGATGCAGGTAAAAGAAAAGGGTGGAATCTGAAACTAAGAGAAAGAAAACTAGAAAAACTAAATAAAAAATAAGTAGCCGAAGATAAAGCAAATATACGTAAAGAAAACAGAACACTATGTTTTGGTTACTCCACAGTAAAAGAGTACACATGACCTCAGGAGAACCGTAGGAAAACAGAGGCAAGGCAAGGGGCGTTAGGGAGTAATATTGAACGAGCGGAACTCTGAGGGGAGGGTGTCGCGGTGGCAGATTGCCCTAGAGCTCCAGGCTTCTCTCGCAGCTGAGTCAACAGCAGGCCTTGCAGCTACAGCAGGGGAGGGGCGGAGGGAGAGACATCGCTGCGAATTGCCGATGAAGACAGAAAACCTCTACAGCCACCTCATGAGATCATATTTATTTTGATATCAGGGAAAGAGAAAGTAAGAGGAAACAAAGAGTGGGAAGAGAAGAAAGTGGGACGGACGAAGACAACCAGAGAGACAAATCGAAGCGAGGAGAGAAAGGGGGGAAGAGAGAGAGAGAGAGAGAGAGAGAGAGAGAGAGAGAGAGAGAGAGAGAGAGAGAGAGAGAGAGAGAGAAAGGAAACACACACACGGAGAATAAGAATAGCCAATGACTTGTGAACTCATATTCAGAAGATTCGGAACCACGAAAGACTATCTTGAGTAATTAATCATCACACTTTAAATGCCAATACTCCTATTCACAAAGTCCAGAAAGCCACCTTTATATCAAGAGATGTCATCACATGGCGATATTGAAATCTGGTTTATGATTCAGTAAATTAACGGAACACTTAACATAATTAATCATCCCCGTGATTTTATCATATCACTATCTGATTTGCAATGTGACAAAACATATCTAAGAAATAACTGTGTGATAATATCACGATTTCCAATACTACTTTCTTCATTGTTGTAGGATATTTTCTCTCAATCAATACGAGTTTCTTTTTTTTAAATTATCAGTTGTTTTAGGTTTGGAAGAGAAACGAAATCTACTGTAACTCTGATCTAAAATCCTTTTGGCAAACAAATAAGTATTAGGTTATATCCTCCAATTAAATCATCGAGTACTCTCAAATTATCTTACATCCCATTAGCCCGCTGCATTACATCCACAATGCAAGTAAATTACAATGTAAGTGAAGGTCTTCAGACGAAACCCACAGTTCCGATCTTTATATCAATAACACTGACACTACAGCTAGCCCAAAACGACGAGAGGTACCAAAATCCCACTTTCCACTCCTCTCACAGAACACATAACATTCCCAAACCACTCATAATGCCCTTTCACAGCGCATCTGTTTTAACGGCGAGAGGGCATCAGCAATAAACCATCATTCCGGGACCAAGCGTTTACGGCGTCTCGCGCCACATTGCCACGCCAGGGGCGCCACCGTCGCACGAGGGGCCCCGCAGGGAAGGAGCGGGGCGCCGATAGCGGGCACTGGATAATGCAATGCCGCCGAAATACGAGCGCGTAAAACCGCCCGCGGCGCCGCGTCCTCAGTCCTCAGCGAGCAGGGGTGTCTCGGCCGAGGAGGGAGGGTGTAATTCGCGCGAAACAAGCAGCGCATTAGGGCGAGAACGGCGGAGAACACTGTGGAACAGTGTTTGGGGGCGTTGCATCCGCCCTCATTCCTCTGACACGAGGACGGGGGGAACTCGGAGCCAAGACGCAGCTTTTAAACGAACGGGACACGCAAAACGCCACCTGGATTAGCTATATCTGAGGCCACTTGGACGATCGGGAGGTCCTATGCTGAAGTCCGGTAGCGGATTTTCTACACGAAGTAACTGAATCGGAAGATGCCACCGGCCGGATGAGATTTCCAGTCTGACAAGTTGATTCCATAAATTTATTGAATTGAATTTGCCTTATTTTACGTGGCGAGACTCGGGCCATCAGGCCCGCTCTTCCGTCCGACCACGCAAATTTCGCTACGCTCCTTTCACCAACTAGCAGAGAAAGGAGGTATTTCTTGGGCGAGAAACAGGCGATTTGAATTTAGCTCAGAGGCGTCATTTAGGCTTGAGGATCTTTTACATGCAAGTAAATCTACGAACATGGGACAGCCGGCTTTACTTCCCCTCCGAAGGAAGGCGTACGAAGGATTTTTTCGCCCTTAAAAATCCACGGCTTCGATCGGGTTTGAACCCGTCAACTTGGGTACAACAGTCCAGTACGCTAACCGTTAAACCATCGCCGCCGCCAAATAAATTTATTCACCATTATTTCTACGCGGAACCCGAAACAGCATGTTAAACAATAGTGTAAGGAGAACAGCACGTGGCGTTTCCTTCCCCTCCATCACTTTTTCATTGTTATATTTAAGACCGGACGGATTAATTCCTCATTCCCTTACGGACAAATTCCCCAAACATCGAAAGACTCCTCGAAAAGCGGTACCGCGAATACACGGGTTTGGGACAGGGCCCCGAGATGTAGCGCGTTCGTGATGAGAGAGAGCCAGGTTCATGAACAAAAAGATAGAGATGGATAGAGATGAGAGAGAGAGAGAGAGAGAGAGAGAGAGAGAGAGAGAGAGAGAGAGAGAGAGAGAGAGGTAGAAGGGAGACTAAGGGGAGCGAAAAGAGAAGAGAGATAAATACAGAATTATGGAGACAGAACCGCCATCGGTGTCGCAAAAAGGGAGAGCTTAGTTTACAGAAACGAGAGCACCATTTGGGGGCGCACTTCGGAAAAACACGGCATCGGATAATTTGTGGTAGAGCAATCCGAAACGGTTTTGTGGCAAAGGCAGAACAGAGAATACCACAGCGAGATGAAATAATAATGGATGAATTATGCGCCGTGATATGATAGGAACTCAATAACAACACACCCATAGCAGAATAATGGAGTAGAACGTAACTAATGTCGTTTCTCTCGTTAATTCTTTCTTCTTTTAAGAAGTTAGAACAAACATGAAATAGACCATTGTAGAATCACGACGGATTGGTCAATGTGGAGTAACTAATGTAACGTAATGCGGTTGGGGAAACAATTAGTGGCGTAACTAATTGTTTCTCTAAGCACATTCACCAATCCTGTGAACCAATTTTATTTCTTTAGACATGAAATTACTTGGCGAACCGATTTCGAAAACAGTGTTAGGCATTACAGTGTTCATTCTAGACGCAGTCTCGCTTCCTCATTTTACCAACGGTAGTATCTCCAAAAACTGTACATAGGGTGGAAGCGGCAAACCAAATAAACATGTCTTTACGCCCAAACCGGTGTTTCCACACCGGTTACCTAATACGGATTACGAACAACTACCATCCCGCCTTGTCTCATTGAGAGCTCGAAAACGGCTGACGGGGAAAAGGAGCTGGGGTCTCCGCCGCCGATTCACGCATAACGAGTTTCTCTGCAAAATTGTGTAACATCCAGCGATCGACGCGTGTCGGTGTTGCCCGAACCGCGCGAGCGGCCTTGGCAAATATTCCGCGTGAAGAGCCCTCGTCGCCCGAAGACGTTAGCACCTCCAGCGCAGCGAGGGGAGGAAGCTGAGGTACAGCAACAGAGTCGCTCCGTATCGTCACTACTTCGAAAGAAAAATGGGCGTGGTCAATGCGATACGTGCACATGTAGAGGTGTACGTGCGCTCGTTTTCGACATTAACCTAACTCCGTTTACATGCTGGTCAATCCGTAATAATGCGTTAATATAATACAAAGTTTTGTAAAATGACAATCCTGAAAAGTCTTTCAGTATCAAAATATATCGCGTGACATTTTCGTAATTAAACACAACGATTTGAAAGTTTTCTACCTTCAGGTTCGAGAATACCGACGAATGCCAGCAATATCGACGTAAGTTTATAGAACAGACGGATCGATTCTTTGAATTGAATTGAATTTGCCTTATTTTACGTGGCGAGACTGATGCCATGAGGCCTGCTCTTCCGTCTGACCACGCAAATTTCGCTACGCCTCTTTCACCAACTAGCAGAGAAAGGAGGTATTTCTTGGGAGGTTTGAACAGGCGATTTGAATTTAGCACAGAGGCGTATTTAGGCTTGAGGATCTTTTACATGCAAGTAAATCTACTAACATGGGGCAGCTGGCTTTACTTCCCCTCCGAAGGAAGGCGTACGAAGGATTTCTTCGCCCTGAAAAATCCACGGCTTCGATCGGGTTTGAACCCGCCAACTTGGGTACAACAGTCCGAAACGCTAACCGTTACACCATGGCCGCCGCCGCCGCACCACCGCCGCCGCCGCCGCCATTCTTTAGGATCGACATTACCCGCACTTAAAGGTTTGACGACCGATAATGCGGATGCATTGACCGTAAAGGTCCGATAATACACACGTATCAATATTTGTGATTTGATAATTTCAACAGAGAATTTTTACACACCCTCAAGCACCTTAGCATAGACGACTTTCGAACCTCTGTTCATGCGCAGTTTCCAATTCGTGCAGAAGCACATTACTTGTACACCACGGTGCTTCTCGCTATACAAAACGTTGAACGTATCACTGAGGTTCTACCGTAAAACGTGCTCAAGGCGGAATGTGTATAATACGGAAATCTGTATAATGTCTTAATTCACAGTCCTGCCTATCATAAATTCTACCTTATTACATTGCATAATGCTGAATATTGTCCAACACGAAAACGAAGAGAAAAAAAGAAAAGAAAAGAAAAGAAAAAGGAGAAGAACTAAAAGCTGGTCCCTTGCGATTCCGCACTGTGCACGTTTTACTATATCACATCAACACATCGCTTCTTGTGGATCGATAATTTCGATTCTTGTGTGTTTTCTGACGATACCGTAAAGGACAAAGTATTGTAAAATCGAAGAACCTAGAAACTGACGCAAGCGCGGAAGCGGCAGGAGGGGAGGAGGGAAAGCCTTCTTTCTTTTGTCCCTTCCACAGTAACCCTGTGAAGAAGGGGAATTTATTATCTATGAATGTTTTTATATTATGCTGCTGCCTTGCGGCTTCAAGCAGCTACAGGCGGGGCTTTTTCTTATAACTAATTTACAATCTAGACCTAAAGTTATCTTAATTGCACTTTGGCATTACTAACTTACAGTAAAATCATTTTTGTAATTCTATTTTATATATTCTACGTAAATTGTATTTTGTATTGTTTGTAAATTGTTATTATTATTATTATTATTATTATTATTATTATTATTATTATTATTATTATTATTATTTTTCTACATTCACACATCATTCATACTAGTTTCATTATATACATAACCATTCATTCTTCCCATTCATTCGCACTTCACGCTTCTTCACTTCCCAGGAGGGAAAGCCAAGTGCGCTGCAGGCCCCTCGCCGCCTCGAGAGCACCGGCCGCCGCCTTCCGTGCACTTTCAGCGCCTGGAGGACACTGCGCAGCACCGAGCGAACGCCGGCACCGGAAGCCCACTCGCCTTTCCCTCTCAGCCGCACTTCCCGCGTCTCCGTCCCCAGCCCCTCTCCGTCTCAAGCCTGTTTCACACGGTCATTTTTGCATCCTTTTTTCATCATTTTTCTGTACAGTAAATGGATGGAAAAAGGACGTTCGTTTCTACGCAGAATGTTTCGGTGCCGAAACTGGATGAGTGTTTTACACTGTCATTTCTGTCTTTGGACGTAATCAAGAAAATACTTCCTCCGGACGCCGCATGTAGGGCTAAAGTTCAAACATTTGAACATCGCATCTGTGGTAACAAATAAAGTTAGGTTAGGTTAGGACTGAGCTCGGATGCGACAATATTATGCATAATTTATTTCTCTTTACATAACCACTTCACAATACAATTCAACACATCAGAACGCTCTCAGGCAACTACAAAATGATCATATCGCTCTACACGCATAACAAACTAGAGAAAGTCCCGTAAAGTGCCGCCAGGAGCGCGGTAGTCAAACTGGATGAAATCTGTACCGAATAATTAAGCATGCGTCATTTTTTCATACAAATTACATCCAGTCTGGCCTGTACCTTTTCTGTACCGGCGAAAAATGATGAAACAATGATCGTGTAAAACAGGCTTCAGGCGCCGTCCTGCAAACCTCTCTCTAGCGGCGGCTGCATTTGAATAATTTCCCCTCCGGACAAGAGGCAAATTGAAATAAAAAGGGAATCGTCGTTAACATAAAGAGCGCCGTAATGGCGGGTTGTGTAACAATTAAGCTGCCAGTGGAATCTCTCACATCTCTAAACCCCGGACCAGTCAGCTAAGAGATGAAGGTATGCGGTGCCACTCCTGTGGAAAAGATTGGAATTATCCACGTTACTAATTTGCAACGCGCGTAGAAATTGAAAGAAAACTGTGCATCTACTGAGCTTTCGAGAGGAGTGTTAAATTTCACTCAACACCTAGGAACTTGGAGAAAATTCAACAACAAAACAGTTTCTATTTTGATTAAAAATTAAAATATTTGCTTGTGTTATTCCATCTATTCTCATACTGTACATATCGAATGAACTCTCATACTCAGCTTACGACGAAGCTGATGTCATAAGACAGCAAAGTTCAAAGGATGAAACCGTCCTTTATGAAATACATGGTATTCACATGTTAAATCATGAAGCACAACTTTTTTTTATATTCTTGGTAGATAAAGAACTCTTGAACTGTGTATGAAGGCCTACTATACAATGTTATTACAGTACTCGTAACGACAGTTTTGAGAAAATATTTAATTTATTGCAGTGTTTTAAAATATTATGTAAACTGTTGTTCTTGAGCCGTCTGCGTGATAAATGTTGGAGAACCATTTAGTGTAGTTTTGTTCAACAGCTTTTTTGCTGCTGCTCCCGCACCTTTCAAGTATATTATTAGGGCATACATAAAATGTATTCATTATTTTATGTACGACAAAATATAAAAGCTTGGAGAGATAACACCCGCTGAAATGAAAACCACAACCAAACACAGGAACTGATACATTTATAACAGAAAGTTGTTGTTGTTGTTGTTGTTTTGTTTTTTTAAGATGAATATGAAGAGTTTAAAATTCTATAACCAAGTAATAATTCTCTGAAAATTGCTCACATCTCCTTTCGTTCAAAACTTGAACCCATAAATATTATATCGTCACCAATGTATTTACTCAACATTGACCTATTCGAAAAAAATAATGCTGATATTCGTATCTACAGTGATTTTCTACCGTTCCTAAAGAACAACAATGAAGACAAGAAAAAAATCCCTGATCTCTTTTGATACGCGAGCGAATGAATTGGAACTATGGGCATGAATTGGCGTGTAATGTTCTCAACAATCACAAAAGCATTTTTGCTCCGATTGCTATGGGCAGTTAGGGACAGCAACTGCCATTATGCGGTTATGCCATAAACGGATGCAGAACCTGAATTCACTGCCATGATTTCACGCACAGAATGAAAATTAGAGACCAAATACGTAACAGTTTAAAGTGCAAGAAGGCAGTCTGCTACCTCATTACAGCTGGCATAAACGCCCACTCAAATACAATCCAAATGGTTTGTGATGAAAGACCATCCTTCAGCAGAACAAGGATTACGAACACCTATGCTTGTATTTCGAAGTACGTTCCCTCGTGAACAGAATGAACTGCAGAGAAAAGTATTTATTATTTTTGGTTACGCCAGTAATTGAGCAAAAAAAAAAAGCCTCAGAAACCAGTCAAATTGAAGAAATCGCACGCTATATTTCCTCCGCTTTCTGAAAGCAGTCTCAACTGCTTTTTTGCGCCAATTATTAGGGACAGCTAAAGAGAGTAAAAGTCATTTGTTCAGTTATGCCGTCTTACCACCGGAGCTTACGTGTCAACACTCTGCCGTGAATTAGGAAGAAATGAAAAACCAGACCAAACGCCTGTGGGTTCTGAGAACATGAAACAGGATTCTACCTGGCACTGGCAGCAATTCGAAATCAGTTCCGATACTGGAGCTCATATGATAGCACGGGAATTGCAAACATTCGAGCAAAAAATTAATTATATTTCCTCGGGAATGATCAGAGAGTTAATCGCTGTCAAAGTTATGGAGAGTATTAATCCATCTGTAGATACCAAAGAATAAAGTGTATCCTCACCTTTTAAAAAAAAACAACTATGCATAAGCAATAGAGTGTATTTTACAGGACCGAAGAGAAACTATTCATAATATAATATCAGCATTATGCCAGAATAAAAGAACCCTTTTTAATGTTTTTTTTCTTTTTAATAATAATAATAATAATAATAATAATAATAATAATAAAATTGGCGATATCAGGAAGATTAAAAGCAGTAAATTCACGGTCCAAGCTTATGCTTCCTCGTCGCAGTCACAACTGTATTCTTGCGCCAAATACTATGAGCTTTTTTAGGGGGAGCTAGGGTTGTTATGTAATGCATGTACGTGTTTTCACGAGAATAACGAAACATAGAAATCAAAGTTAGTCTATCACGAAGTCCACCTTACTGTAGCGCAATCTAATATGCATTAAAAATAATATTTTCAAAAATATGTTTTACAATATATTCAAGAATGTTTACTGTAACAACCCGCAAACTTGAAGGCTTAAATCTTTAAACACTGCCCAGTTACAAGTATTTCAAGACGGGAGATAACGTTCATGCATATGCCATGCACTGTAATTTTTATTTGTACTTTCGCTTTTGAATTCTACGATGAATTTTATGCAAGCAATGAGTGTTTATTAACAGAAGTTAACAAGTACCAGGTATTAAAAGAACAGATCATACGCGGGAGATCGAATATCGCAAATTAACGTCGCACACTCACGCTTCCTCAACGCTGTCATAAGAGCTTTTTTTGCGCCAATTGCTGTGGGCTGTTAAGGGGAGTAACGGCCATTATGCGGTTATGCTATATAAGGGGCGCGGCGTTGAAGTCTCCGCCTCCGCCGGCCGTTACGCAAGTGGCCACGGGCGCGCCCCGGGGCGTCGGCGGCGGCAAAGAGCTCCTTTAATCCAATTTGAGCGATCGCCCCCCCCCCCCCCCCCCCCCCGCGAGGGTCGGGCGAGAAGTGAATTGCGCGGATGCAGACACACAGATCATGCGCGGCCTGGGACAGCTCCACGGTGGCCGAGGGTTGCCGCGGGGAACGGGGCGAAAATGTAGATGATGCTAGGGAGAGCTTGCAGCGTGGTTGGTTGGTTGGTCGGTTGTGTGTGTGTGTGTGTGAGAGAGAGAGAGAGAGAGAGAAAGAGAGAGAGAGAGAGAGAGAGAGAGAGAGAGAGAGAGGTGAGAGGGCGCTGTCAATAGTAAATTCCATCAAATGCTGAGTCAACGGCGGAGTAAGAATATAAAAAGGTGTTTCCGCCAGCGAAAACAGTGTGTGTGTGTGTGTGAATAAGAGAGAAAGGTGAAAGAAGGGGTAGGGCGTAGAGAGAGGAAAGAGAAAGAGAGAGACGGGGGAACGAGAGGAAGAAGGGTAAAGAGAGGGTACTTGGAGAGGGAGATTTTCAAAGATTTATGAAAAATCAAAATGGCATCATTCTATTTTAGAAATCATCAGTCAATATTACGTAGCTCAACTTTGTTGATAATAATTTAAAAACCAGAACCTCTTTTCAATCAAAAGTAGATTTCAATAAATGCAGGTTACTTTGAGGCTTGCTCCAAACTTACAACTAGTGTACATTATTTTCTTCCGAGCGTCTTATGTACTTTTATGTTCAAATTTACCAGAAAAATTCATCGACTTTACGACACATTCCATGACAACGGTGACAGTAAGACAAAGAAGGCAAAGGAAGAAATTAAAATGAGGGCATGTTGAGGGTAAATGAGGGCATGTTGAGGGCAAATGAGGGTTGTTATTTTGAGAAATGTGGTAGAATTGGTGAGGGATCCTTGTAAGTGTACTAATAGTTTACTTCATTATCTAAGTCTTGTAATGTTTTGCGGATGTTTGTAATTCATTTTTAAAATTTCCCTGAATTTAGACCAGTTTATTTTACCTTCTTGTTGTTTATAATAAGATGAGAGGATGATTATTGAGACCGAATCGAGTTCAGGAATTACTTTTTAGGGGAAAATCAATATTTTTTTGATGAGGCTAATATGCCAGGAATTATATTACTGTTGTAAGGGAATGAGTTCTATTGGGGCCAGAATACTTAAATTGAGAGTGGTAGATTTAGTAAATTTTGCCATTGAGGAGTTGTTGTGTTGCATTTTCAATCGCAGTGTTTGCTATTAAGGTAACCTATTAGCATGATATTATCATTATTTCCAAAAATTTCAGACTATATTTTTCTAGGGAATAGCTTATTAGGAGGTTCATATCGGCATATTATGGTTGTGTCTTTGTTGTTTGGTTTTTATTGCTATAGATTCTAGATCGTTGCTCATAGGACTATTAATTAACGTATGTTTTATATCTTTGTGCACTATTATGGTCACTCCTCCTGCGGGCGTCGCTGAGAGACGGTCGTTGCGATAGATATTAAAACTTGGTATTGAGAACTTGATTTGAGGTAACAGGTGAGTTTCTGAAATACAAGCTATTTTTATGTTGTGGCTTGTTAAAGTGTCGTAATTGATTTTCTTGCCTTTTTATTCCGTTCGCGTTCCAGTTGAGAATGTTTGTTTCTGGATTTTTATTTACGTCCATTATCGAGGGCTGATTGTATTAATATTTGTATTTGTGGAATGAGTGCGTTTATTACTTGGTTGATGATTGTAGTTATTACCTGTCCTTGGTGTAGAGGGAGATTGGCGTTCGAAAACGGGGGGACTTGGCTATTAAGTCTTTGAGGATTTGAAAACCAGGGATTTATTGGAGGTCATTGTGTTGGGTTTGTTTGTTGTGGGTGATTTTGAGGGATTGGTTTTCGGTCAAGGTTTTTAATCTCGTGGGATTCTCTGTTATTAAAAGCCTCTCGTCTCTGTTTATACCGCTCTGTTTGATTTTTTATCGGTTTCTGATAAACTTCACAACCTTTCCAATTGACCGTGTGATCTCTTTTACAGTTAACGCATTTCCGATTTGTTTGTGTTTTAGGTTCCGTGCATTTTGAATAATGATGGTTACCTAAACACCTAACGCATCTCGGAGCGCGTTCACAGTTAGCTTGAGTGCGATCAAATCTTTGACAGATTTTACATTGAATTGGTAATTTTTGGCTAGGAAATACCCTAATAACGCTCTATAAAAATTGAAGAAATGCGTGTAGAGAGGGGGTATTAGTTATGAAACCGACCACTAGATTTAATGGTGCAACGCCAATCTCTGGAGATTCAATAATTTGCGTTCTAACTTTCTCAAGAGTTCAAGGTATCTTCTGTGATGGATCTTCACGTGCTTCGGGCATTTATTTAGATTTTTTAGCTAAAAATTATTGTATATAAGTGGTCATTTTCCCACACATTGTTAAATTAGAGATCAAAGCTAATAGGTTTGAGAAAGGCTTGAAACAGCAAAACAGTTGAAAGAAGAATAAAAATAGAGACAGTAGCTCCTATTTACACTAAAGGAGTAGGGAAGAGATTCATGGATTCAAGATGCACAGACTGTACCTTTGATGAGCTGTTTTAACTTTTCTTTGATAAAATCTTCACACAATAAATGTTCCTTCTTCCTGCATGTTCAATGGCAATTTATCGTAAAAGTAAACATTTTTTATAATTTTGATGACATTATTAACGCTACACTTGATCTTCCCTCAAAAAAGAAGAAAGAAAAATCATTAGAAAGATACTCGGTGCGAGACTCACTCCCGATGGATACAGATTACAGTCTATTGAGACAACTGAAAAGTACTCGAACATAGAAGTCGACATCAGGAAAAGACGAGTGAAATTCTTCGGACACATAGACAGACTACCAAATACTCGACTAACTAAAAGAATGCTAAACTATCCTCACTTAAAAGTACAACATCATGGATGAAAGAAACCAAAAAAGACACGCCGACATAACTGTCACCTCAGACAAAAACACCTTCCGCAACAAAGTGAACAAATGGGAAGTCAAGGCAGAACAACCAAAATCAAAACCCTACAGACCGAAATGGTCTGAAGAAAGAAAACTGCCATTCTCCAAGAGAATGAAAGAATATTGGAAAATTAAGAAGAACTCCACAAAAACTAATTAGAACTCCACAAAAACGAGTCAATTTTTCCTTAACGTTTTCCATTATTGGGAAAATACACTAATAATAATAATAAACCATTTTCATACTTATTTTTAATAATTATCTTTGTTTATAATTCAATACTAGTATTATCTAAAGATATTTCAATTCGTAAATTTTAGATGGAAAATAATCAAAAAAAATTTTATTTCATTAAAAAAATTACATTTTAAAAATTCGATTTAAAATTATGCTGCCTGGATGAGATTTCTAGAGACCGACTCCTCTCGCCCGGAGGCGGGGTTCAGATAGACTAGCATTCATTTTTATTTTATGATTAGCCACTTTTAGTAGTATTTTTTATATATTTTATGGTTAGACACTTTTAGTAGTAGGGAGATTTATGATGAATCACTTTCAACTAGTAGTAGGGGGGGCGTTTGCAATCACGTTGGCCTCAACACTCGTCTCTCGCCTGTCGCCATGGAACAAACTCAGACGAAGAAGCGTATGATGCGTGGAAGAAGTGGTGGTGAACTGGGACAGCCTCCGCGACGCCGCGCCATCATCGCCTACAACAGCAGTCTTCAGCGCCCCTACTACACTGCAGTCTATCGCTCGACCGTTGATGTGTGCTGACCGACGCTGCCACGAGGAAGAAAAAGAATCATCAGATGTCGAAGAAGATAAGGAAAAAAGTCTTCACACGTGATTGGCTGTCACGAGAAAGTGGTATGGGATGGGGTGACCTCCTGTGCTGTGAAGCTGACGACATATTCGTGCGCTATTGCGTCATCCAGAAAGCTTTGAACACTCCCTGCCTTCAGCATGCCCCCATCCCCCTGGACAGTGCACACAACTCATACGGGGCGAAAGGAGTCGGTAAAATGAGATCGCCTCAACCGGAAGAGATTATTCTCACGACGCTGAAGCGTTAGCTGGACTGGACTCGACCACTTCCTTCACCGGTCGGCACTGCGACAGCGCTCGCGTTCGTCAAACCATCCAGCCTCTTCGTCTGCCCTTCGAAAATACGGCACCGGCCTCCAGCCCACAGTGACGAAGTTTGACGCCCATCTACGTCAGCACAGGCTCGAGTTTGTTCTCGTTTTGACAATCTAGTCTATGTACAGAGGGTTATAAAGTGTAGTATAACAATATGAAAATACAATTGTATGCAGTCAGGATCTAAGAATGATGTGCTATTTATACAAATTATGTAAAAACTCATTTTAAGTTCTTCATAGATTAGATAGAACACTAAATATATACAGTATGTAATGAAAAATGTTCAAACATGTGTGAATTTCTCCATAAAAATATCTAAGCATGCAAATGTTTTGAAATGTCATGTAAGAAAATTTGAAAGGTCTATGAAACTTCAATGAAAACATGCAATTACAAACACAACCTCTCTTTGCAAAGGATATGTACTATAAAAGAAATAATGATATTTTCTATGTTTTTTAAAGTAAACACATCATTTGGAGAAATTTAATAGAAACGATTGTCAAAACAATAAAACTGCTTGTGAAATGTATGTGAGAAAATAATTTCATAATTCTTTTGTTTTCAATACATCAAAAAACATTCTTTCAATTGTACTGATTTTTCAATTTATTTTTTCCCTGTCACCACCATTTAGGACTTCCTTTTTTTTCTATTATAAAAGTCTTTTCAGCGGGGGAGCGAGCGTCAGCGCTCTCGACTCGAGAGAGAGAGAGAGAGAGAGAGTGAGAGAGACTCGCGGCTGGCTATCTTATATAGAGTGCATTCAAAATGCGCGCCCGACGTTGCTCACAACTCCAACTCGTTCCCCGAATCGCTCATAGAGAGCGCGCGTATCTCTATACTCATTAGTCTGCGCAGCGCGCGTCCTCTGCCACCCGCGCCGGCCCCTGCCCGCCGCTATCTTATCAACATCCGGTCGCCAGCGCGCGCCCTCAGCGGCCCGCGTCGACCCCTGCCCGCCGCTATCTTATCTACTTCCGCAGCGCGCACCCTCAGCCGCCCGCCCCTGCCCCCCCCTTATCATCCACCCGGCCGCCAGCCTCCCGACCGCGTGTAATATCTGTACCCCAAAGCAGACAGCTTGACTCGAGATGTCACCGTAGCTCAGAGCCAAAGTGCTGGTCGCCTCAGGAAATGGGATTGAGGCTGGTTCGAATCCGCTTCAGGCAGGAGCATTTTTGAAACACATACACACACACACACACGCTTCCACAATTCACCACCAGAGCGCACACATATACGCTTCCACAATTCACCACCAGAGTGCACACACACTTCCACACTTCGCCACCAGAGGTCGCAAGGGGGGTGGGGGTGGAGAGGGGTCATTGACCCCGGTCGGTGGGGCATTATAAATGGTGGCGCCGGTTGTTTACATCGGGTGGGCGGAGGAGGGGGAGGGGGGGCATTATAATTGGTGGCGCCGGTTGTTTACATCGGGTGGGCGGAGGAGGGGGAGGGGGGGCATTATAATGGGTGGCGCCGGTTGTTTACATCGGGTGGGCGGGGTGGGGGGAGGGGTGGTGGGTTGTTGACATTCGGCGGGGCATTATAATGGGTGGCGCCGGTTGTTGACATCGGAAGTGGGCGGGGTGGGGGGAGGGGTGGTGGGTTGTTGACATCCACTGTTGGGCGCTGGACCGGAAGTAGATAAGATAAGCTGATAAGATAAGCTGATAAGATAAGCACTTCCTGCCATTATAATTGGTGGCGCCGGTTGTTGACACCGGATGTGGGGGGCGGGACCAGGAAGTAGATAAGATAAGCTGATAAGATAAGCACTTCCTGGTCCCGAAACCTCATATCCCATCTACTCACCGCCCACGCCACCCTGCCAATGCTAACAATACACGTAGCAGCCACCGGAACCCCTCCCGAGGCCACGCTCCGTCACTCCGGCGGTTTAGCATCGCGCCTCTCGCATCAGTCCAGCAAACAAACACAGCGCCCGCAGGACTTCGCGGTGGGTTTGCTTCTTGCATTTGTGCATTTCTCTTACAATGACCTTAGTGTCAGAAGTTCCTCGTTCCGTCGTGCGGTATCATTGAATAGTGTTTTGGACCCGTAACATTTCAATTTGCAACGGTCAGTTGTGAATGCGAGGATGCATTTCGATAAATAAATGATTTAACGAGAATGATAGACTCTTCAGTACATCCCAACAGTCATGACGTAAAAAAAAAGCGTAAGCGAAGAGTAAAAGAAAAAAAGCGTTTTGGCGAAGTTATTCTCCAAAACTTAATACTTAATCATTTTAATCACGTAACTTATACCGATCTTTATCTTTTATGAAATAGCAAAAATTCATTTACCGTATTACACTGCTTTATTGTACTTTATTTCTGAACATGTTGTGTGACACTTCGTTTCAGGATTATTTTCACGGCGCTTATTATCACAGTAAAATTTCACACCATGGTGACTCGTTAAATTATGTTACGTAATGAAAAGTTGTTTACTCAGAAAATCGTAAACACGACTCGGCCCAGTACTGTTTTCCTGAAACAAGTGACGCAATTTAAGTTTCAATAAATTACTTTCAAAATTTTCAATTTATTACCAAACATATTTCACAATCAAGACATAGACCCATCTACAACGAGGAAGCTTTGTGAAATTAATGTTGTTGATGTTTATACATTCACAGATCTTGGAAGTTGGGTGTAATGACCACCAAGCTCACTGAGACTGCCGTGGAGCTCTTTCTCATTCCAAGAGAAACATCAATGTTCCGTAAACGCTGTTTAGGAAGCATTGCTTTAAACTTCGCATTATGAGGCTACGAAGTGGGTTAAACTCGACTAACGGGAAACGAAGCACGCGACGCCTCGTATTTCATTCTACGCGAAACCAATCTACGATCTACCGCCGTGCCGTTATTCCAGAGGAGCGATTACCATCAACAACGAACGCGCCTTGAAGATGGCCGTGCAAAAGGACGAGAAAAATGCGTAGGCGGTGATTCTCCAAGAGTAAACATCCAAACAGTCATGTCACGACTCCGGAGTAGAAATGAGATAACAATACCCTAGTTGTTCATGCAGTTCCTTGCATCAGATACCAGAATCAAGGTCGAAACATTCGCGTGTTTCTGGGTAGCGGAGTAATACTACGTAACGCCCCACTTCAGGCGCACAGTGATATCGCTCCTTGTGTTCGTTAAATACTCCGATTTTTATCAAAACTGAGATGTTCTGATAAAATTCGTTCTGAGAGCACCAGATTCCAAAAACTGCTACTGCAATATGCTTTCGACAAAGACTGGCCTGGTGTTTCATGCTCTTGAAATGACCAATCAAGGCTTCAAGTGTGGAAAAAACATCAAAGGATGTGGGCGATTAAACAATCTGAACTGAAATATCTTTACTAGTAGCAATTTGAGAATGTTTGGTAAAAGCATTTTTTGACTTTAAAGCGATTATACCAAGAGTATTTTTCTCTTCTTCTTCTTTCAGACAAATAGGCAATTTACTTTCACCTAAAATGTTTTTTCAATCAAAAACCGTCATATGAAAAACGTTTTATTTTACGGCACTTGGAAACAATCAGCAGAACATCTCAAAATGGAAGTTCTGTCGGCCGAGGGAGAGAGAAGTTGGCAGCAGAGCAGTAGAGGCCACACAGCTTCCTTCACCCCTCGAATGTAAATCACAGAAACGACCCCATAAACCGGCAGACGATGACGTCCCGGTCGCCCATTGGCTGCAGTGGGAACTCCCCCTACGCCGCCCCATTACATGAGATCAGCAAAAAGTCGGAAACGACACCGACGGCGCGAGAAATGGGCGAAGTAAATGATTACAGCAGGTTTTGGGGTAAGGAAACCAATATGGTTTTAACACGATTTATGCTACAAGTGCCATGAGTAAGCAACTTCTTGGAGGAGAGAATATTTAATCTAATGGAACTGAAACAGTCAACTTTTTTCGGCGCTAAAATTCGTAGTAGTCTCTTTGACGACATACATCAAAATTTCTCGCAGATTTGTTTCTCATGAAACACAAACACTAAGTTATGTTGCCACGAAACTAAAACTGTGAGCGAAATAATAGGGATGATTTTCGAATTTTAAATATTTCTACTCTGAATAAATCTATTTTTTTACCATACTGGCACAACCAGAAAATCAAGTCTTTCACCAATAGTATGTCACCCGTCTAGAGTTATTGTAGGGCGGAAGTTGGGTATTTTACATATACTTATTTATTCACGTACACACTAAAATGATCGTAAATCAAATTCACAAATTCACATATTGCATACGTGAGATGACAGAAATATTACGTGTTGTATCTCCGTCAATTCAGTGTTAATGTTCGTTTCTTTACGCTTCTCCCGATAGAAAAGCCTCGGTATGGAGCTACTTACACAGAAACTCGTATATCACTAGTTACACTTTCCATATTAATATTGATAAGTCGGTAATTCATGAATTACGAATAAATTGGAAAATGCCTTGTTTTGTAGTTATAAATTCATAAAAATGACAATTTTTATGATTTTTTAACCAAATAAAAGCTTAACCTCACCTCTTGAATATAGAACTCCGGAATATACTAGATTTTTCTGTAAGGTTTATAAAGTTAAACAAAAATATTTCCCGGCTTACCCGGCCTTTCCCTACTACCTAATTTAGTCCGCATACATTCCCGCAAATACTTCTACTACACAGCAGGCACCTAACTCTGCCTCTCACGGCACTTCACTCTTCCACGTTTACGTCACCACATCACCTTCTCCCTCTAAACAGGTGACGCCCAAGTGCGAATTGCGCGCGGCGAAGCGGACGTCTTAGAGGACTGGGCGCTCCTCTCGGGCCGCCGGTCGCCTTGCAGCGCACTTGGGCTTCTTCCCCTCCCAAAAATAATAATAATAATAATAATAATAATAATAATAATAATAATGTACCAATATATACAAACAATTTACGTAGACTATATGAAATAGAATTACAAAAATGATTTTAGTGTAAGTTAGTAATGCCAAAGTGCAATTAAGATAACTTTAAGTCTAGATTGTAAATTAGTTGTAAGAAAAAGCCCCGCCTGTAGCTGCTTAAGCCGCAAGGCAGCAGCATAATGTAAAAATATTTATAGATAATAAATTCCCCTTCTTCACAGGGTTACTGTGGAGGGAACAAAAGAAAAAAGCTTCCCCTCCCCCGTCGCCGGGCCACGCGCGCCCCCAGGGCGGCTGCGAAGCCACGCACCTCCTCACCTGCCGCGTGACTCACGCGTATTCCCGGCTCTGGCATCACGCGTATGGCGCATGACCCACTTTGCGCACCCCTCCCCCTCCCCGCGCGGGCAGCTTCCGACTCGTTGCGAACACCACGTCGCATCGCGTAACTACGCGTGAGGCGATCGGGAAAAAATTCCACAACCGGAGACTACGGTGGGGCAATGGATCTAAAATTTCTCTCCACGTTAGCTTAGATTGAAAACGGTTAACTGTACAACAAAATCTAATAAGAACATTTTGTAGGAAATATTATCTACTTCAATTTTGTATTGAACATAATTTTCTGTGTGATTGATAGAGATATATGGAAAAATCATAGAAAAGCACATTTGAACGTCCTACTCTACCCACGGGTCACTTCAGGATTTTCAGTATAATGTGCGCAAGGTACCTACAACCAATCAAGCACAACTTTCAAACCTCCAGGATAATTTTCATTCGATCACCATTTTTGATCTAATTTCACTGAGCAACTAGAGGGCCACTCGAGACTCCAGGACCGGAAACTACACTGAGGAAATGAATCTACAACTCCCAGCAACGATTGTATAGTCGGAATGAACGTGTTTTATAAAAACAAGGAAATACTGAATTGAACTGATTCCTGATTAAGTCAATTGTGGACTTATGTAATAAACGTACACGATGAAAGAGCAATTCGAATACACGCTTTGGTTGCTTTCAGGTGGCTTCACTACATATATATATATATATATATATATATATATATATATATATATATATGTGTGTGTGTGTGTGTGTGTGTGTGTGTGTGTGTATGCAGCTTCTCTGGCGCGTCGTTGTTGCAACCAGATCTACTGACGTAGAACTCAAGTTGCCCGGAACCAGAATAGTATTTCGAAACTTTGAACGGAATACGCAACATAATAGCGGGAGTAATATAAATTATTTTTCAAAAGTATTACATTATGCTAACAATCGATTTTTAAAATAGTATTTGGAACGGCGGTAAAATCAACCAAACTACAGGGCTGCCACTTAAAATTCAATCAGTTGTTCCAGTACGTTGAAACACTATTCCCCACCCGCACTCCGTCCACTATCCCGTGGGAAGGCGATCCCCATTCCCTTCCATTAGCGCATGCAAATGCGCCGACGTCGCAGAAGGATCACAGTCAGCGGCACGTCACGGCCTGGCGTGGTGCTCGCGACAAAGCGGGTCGCCGCGTCGTCCTGATTGGCTGCCGGACCATTGCGCGGCGGCGCGGCGCCGTTGTCCGTCTGCCGATCGCAGAGGCTTCGTTGGCGGCGACGAAGTGCCTCGATTGTCAGCTATGCGGAAGCGGCCAGTCGCGCGGCGAGACTCTTCTTCGCTTCGGGCGCCGTCCACCAGCGGCTGTCGTCCACAGCGATCGCGGAGAGCGATTCATCTGTAGTGCCGGCGCTAGGCACGGGCGGACCGCGCGATCGCCCGGGGATAGTCAAGGGGCCCGATGATGATAAAATAGTAAGAAATTGAAGAAGAAGAAGAAGAAGAAGAAGAAGAAGAAGAAGAAGAAGAAGAAGAAGAAGAAAAGGAAGAAGAAATTAGAACTCGAGAAAATCGTTTTCATAATATTATAAGTCGCGGTACAGTAGTCTGATATTTCATAACAAATTATTAAAACCCGAACTATACACATTGTTTAATGTTTTAAGCTCACAATGTAAATTGTATTATTTGATCACTGAATACTATCTTTACTTAAACCTAATATTTAAAATGTTCCCAAAAACGTTTTCTAGCTTGAACGTAACTTTTGTTGAAATCAAATAACTCGTATAGTTTATTGATAACATTTTCACATTTTCATTTTTTCGGGGGAGTCTACGTTTAAGCATTGCCCAGAGCCCAAAATTTCTAGCTCCGACACTGTAAACAAGGTTATTCAAATCCACCTTCTGACTCGCAAGCTGGATCATTCGCCGTATCCATGAAGACGCCATGTCTGCGAGAAAAATACAGGCCACACGAAAAGTCACAGGTTTATGAAACGCAAACGGCATTGTCCTCAAAAGGCACGTCATTCTTCTGCACTGGTGGAAGTTTACGACTTCGCAGGAACAAAATATCACACTCGACTGATGATCAGATGGGAATGCAGCTGTCTTTTAGAGGGCCGACGGCAATTTTGAACCATCCTGCAGAGGTATGCGTAGAAAAAGATTCTGAGGGGACACCAAGAGCTTTCTTTTAGGACTTTTTAGGGTGTGAATTCTAAGCAAATATAAATGATGAATAGCTAAGCAAATATAAATGATGAAAGGGAAATTTCCCAGTGGTAGCCTATTTTCATGTTGTGGTAGCTAAATAATGACTTAGAGACACGAACTCTATGTACAACAGTTCATTTACAACGTCTTACACGTATGTACAAGCTCGGAGAATACATTGCGATATTTTAACCTTCCATTAAACTTCCGCTCTTCGCTCCTCGTACTTGGATTTAAACATAGTTACCCCTGATGTAAACCAGCTGTTCACGGTTTCATCCAATCGGAAGCATTAACATCACCGTAGCGACGTCACTGGGTGATGTGTAAACTCCCGATTGGATGACTTACAGCTGACGACTTGGACACACAATAAGGCGCACTCGCAGTGTCCTATGGGAAGTACGTTTCGCCCGCCTGGGCTACTGCTGCCCTCGCAAACTTCTTGAATTGAATGAATGAATTGATGCCTTATTTTACGTGGCGAGACTCGGACCATCAGGCCCGCATCTGACAACGCAAATTTCGCTACGCTCCTTTTGCCAACTAGCGGAGAAAGGAGGTATGTGTTGGGCGACGAAACGGGCGATTTTTGAATTTAGCTAAGAGGCGTCATTTAGGCTTGAGGATCTTTTACATGCAAGTAAAACTACATGGGACAGCGGGTTTTACTTCCCCTCCAAAGGAAGGCGTACAAAGGATTTTTTCTCCCTAAAAATCCACGGTTTCGATCAGGTTTGAACCCACCAACTAGGGTGTAACAGTCCGATACGTTACCGTTACACCATCGCCGCCGATACTTCTTGGCGGTCACGTGGTCGCCCCAGCCTCCCTGCGAGGGCGAAGGCCCGGCCATCACTTTATCGCCCCAGTCTTGGAAGCACCCTACTCCCCTTAAGCTGGCAATTTCTTTTGCGGCGCCCTTCCATACCCCTGTGGTCGCCTACGCATTCGGAAGCCTAGCCGCCAACTGACAACGTGAACTACGGTTATCGAGGGGGAGAAGTCATCGGTATAAGCTTTACACTTAGTGCAAACGCGGTAGATTTTTTTTTAAAGTTTACGACTCACCTATACCTTTCAGATATCATCTACACTTTCTGGAATTTAATCACGAAACCACCGAGATGTATTCTACTTCACATTAAATGTATCTAACCAATATTCTAATTCGTGAAACAAATTTTCAAAATTTTTGAATTAAAAACTCAAATTTTTCACGAATCTTTAAATTAAAATACATTTACTATTATGAGAAAAGTTTAATGAAAAATTTAAAGTAACTTTGCTTCAGAATTATCCAGAATATTAATTCTTATGAAAAGTGTAAGGTCCCGGAAGAAAATTGTCTCTCAGAACTAAATAAATTTTAACTACAAATTTATAACAGTTGCATGTTATGTCAGCTGATTTGATGACCATTGTTTAATGCACTCAATAACTGAAAGACTTGCGAAAAACGTAGAAAGCTCCTGATGTCACGACTGTCACAACGGACCACAATTCTAGCTATGAAATCAGGCATAGCCAACAAAACAAAATAGTATCACAGTATTTTATTTTGCTGGCTAACCAGTATTTGTACTAAACCTCTCTGGTAATGGAAAACATTCACACTCATGTCTGTGAAATGTGTCATTTGTTCGAGCAACATCACTTCAATAACTCGCGTACAAGAAAGAAATGTATCAGCCGTAAAGGAAGCGTAGATTCTAACTCACCACATGCAGCATCTATTCTATATCAATGATCACCCTGAACTCACCTGAAACAAAAAATAAACTAACATTAGAATTATGTTGCAAAATATCAATTATAAATATTAATACACACGTTTAAACCAATAAGGGACAGATTGTTCCACTTTCATTACGAGATGTAGCAGGCAAAGGGCAACTACCATACTGCCCAACATCTCCCTAAAGCATTACACTTTTTTTAAAAAATTATGTACGAAAGACTCGTGCAAGTTCTCTGTAGGTGGTCCTCAACGTCCCATGGCTCCAGAAAACTAGAAAGGAGAAAAGGGAAAAGAAAAAAAAACAAGAGTAGAAGACGCAGAGAGAGAGAGAGAGAGATAGAGAGAGAGAGAGAGAGAGAGAGAGAGAGAGAGAGAGAGAGAGAAAACAAATATTGAGACGATCAATGATAAGAACAGATGAGAAACGAAACAAATCCACATTTTGTACATCAGGGTGACCCGTTGGACATTCGATAAAAAAAAAGCAAGCCGAAAAGCTACACTTTTCACTGCCAAATTACAAGAATTTCTTTATATTCTTCCCTCGTAAGTAGTATACGAAAGAGTTAAATGTTGTAATACACCGTACTCCCAAAATAAAGATTAGGAAGAATAATTTGTTTCCAGCGCCACATGGAACCCAACGGCTGGTCACTGACTGTCTAACCGAAACGGAGAACAAGAATCAGCACGTAACCCCTCACGCATTTCTCAACCACGCTCCGCCTCTCTCCCAACGCACCCGGAACCGGAAGCTCACGCAGCATTCGCCCCCCACACGCGCGGAGCAGCGGGGCAGAGAGAGGCAGTCGTTCGCCCAGGCGGGCGGGAGGGCGGGAGGGCGAGAGGCGCGAGGCGGGCGTGGTCGCGAGGCGAGACCGCGAGCGCTGCTGTGAAGAGGCCACGGCGGGAAGTGGGCCAGCGCGCGACGATTAAATTTAATTTATTTATTTATTTATTTAAAAACAGCTCGAACGAATCCTTTAACGCAGCGCGGGTGGAAAGCGCTGCATGATGGACGGTGATTCAAAAATGTTGTGCGTATTGAGATGGTTTGTGTTCGCTTAGTAAAACTATTCCCAATTGTATACGGTCAATGCGACTCGCTTCGATCCATCATTTGCAAGTCCAATTAAATTGCAAATCCATGTATACGAATCAGCTGTATATACGAGTAAGATGGCCGAGATCGTTATAGCAGTAGTGCCGTTGCAGTCTCCGACCAGAAGACCGCGGGTTCAAGTCCCGCATTGGGCATGGGTGTATTTGTGTATGTCTATATGTGTGTGCCGTCCATTCCTCATCACCATCATCATATCATTGTCCATACCCCCAGGGCTAACAACCTTGGGGGATAAAAAAAATCTGCATTCAGCTAAAATGTTGATTCCCCCCACCCCCACCCCCAGAAAAATACTTGTACCTGCTGATGCAGAATGCACGCGTGGTCCGAGTTGGCCTATAAACGAAAAAAAAATATACGAATCTTATGATCTACTGTAGTTGGGTAGTGTGTATCTTGGACGATTCGATGCAGGGTCAGCCGGCGCCTAGTTGGAGCGGAGCACAGCGGCAAAGAGGGGGAGGGGGGACGAACAGCTTAAGCAAATGCTGTAACGCAACGTATATGGAATGCGATTCATACATAAAGGGCGCTGATTCCAAAGGTTGTACTTGTTTAGGTGTTTGGTTTGAAAAAATATTGACGTTTTATACGGCCAATTTGACTTGCTTCGCGCGTCGACAGCAAATTAAATGTCAAATCAATATATACGAGTATATTCTACTATAGTTCAGTGCAGTATATCTATCACGACTGATTATCTGATTCATCGTTACGTTTAACATTAATTTTGCACAATGAAGTATCCACGAATTGCGTGTTCGCCCCCAGTGGTTTTCGCTTCTGCGAGTGGAATGTACCAGACACTGACCACCGCAAGCGGATCTGAATGAAAGTGATATTTCTGCCACTGACTCGTCACGTGGTGAAGCACCCAGATGTTCAGCTTCTGCAGAAATTCTCTAGAGAGAACTGGTTTCATTGAGTTTTTGTACGTTAATCGTTCTGGTTTTCTCAAACGAGTGAAATTTGCAGTCTTGTCACATTTGCTAACGTAACGCTTCAAGTTATGCAAAGCGATCCAGTGAGCGGCCATTGCTGTATTGGAACGATTATTAATAAACAGCAAAGTGCTTAGCCTATTCATTTACGAAGCAACAAGAGCACACATCTTATTAAATGTCAAATTGCAGTTTTGCCTACTCACAAAAATGATTGTAGAATGCTCAACACTAGCACGCAAGACTGCCCCTTCCTATTATTGATCAAATAAGCTCGAAATTTCGAAAGAAGTATAAGAAACTATTCGACATTTCTAGCGCAAATCCAATCAAATAAAAAACGACAGTCTACATTTCTAACACTGGCACACACACTACTATTCAAATACGAGTCAACTGTGTTAAAAATACCACACGCAGCCCGTTAAGTTCAAGAAAAATGACTTTATAACGAAACACGTCACGCATACATTTCACAGCATGCCTCGTATATTCCGAACACTCGCTTCTTTCTCACACGAATTAAGCGCGCCCGTACACGACCACTTGGAAACGCATGCATGTAAAAGTGCATGTCCTATCTCGGGAGGCGTGCCTCTCGTAAAAGCATGCGCACAGCTTTCACGAGCGAAGTGATACGCATCGGTAAAAAAAAAACAGGGGCAGCCGGCCCGACAAAAAAGCGGATTCCTGGCGGAGCAATTACGTCCTCTTAAGAGGCAGGAAGCGCGGCCGCTGCGGGGCACGCCCCCCCCCCCCCCCCCCCCGGCAGCACGCGCTGCCTGGCTACTGGGCGCAGGCAACGCTACCGAATTTGGAGACGCCAAGAATGGCTCTTCGTAATCATCGGTGTCATTACAGCGTCGTCACGGGAATCATACACGACCTTAAAGATTGATTAGTAATTCCAAGCGCGTCAACTAAGATCAGTAGTCCCGTAAGTGTAGTACATGTTTATGATGGGAGGTGGCGGGGATCTACCCCCCGCTGGATGGCAACATCCGGCACCGACCTACCCGCCGACTTGAGACGTTTTCCCCAAGCAGGTTATCCCAAC
The DNA here is from genome assembly GCA_038098605.1 of Gryllus longicercus. Classification (NCBI taxonomy): domain Eukaryota; kingdom Metazoa; phylum Arthropoda; class Insecta; order Orthoptera; family Gryllidae; genus Gryllus; species Gryllus longicercus. Next base: position 927,077 of record JAZDUA010000169.1, on the reverse strand, counting down.
CAGCGGGACACCGCCCCAGTCGGGGCAAGCTCTATGTTCCAGACTGGTCTCCCGGCAAGTGTGGGGTAGTGAAATGGAAGGGTAAGTGTGCGTAAGTAAGAGGTGAGGATAGGACAAGGAAGATGAAGGAAATATCGCGTGTGGTCAGTGGCCGATTTGTAAGGGTACCACTCCGGCAATCGTTTGGTGTTGTTCGAAGAAAGAAAAGAAAGAAAGAAAAAAAGAAAGAAAGAAAGAAAAAGGAAAAAAAACAACAACGGAAAACTACCGATCAGAGTAGCCGTTCGCTAGAATTCTGCTCCAGCCAGCGGGTGTATTCGACTTAGCTATCTAGCCTGCGTCTTGCCGATATCGGACTCGAACCCAAGGACCTCCTGGTCAGAGGCTCTGCAGTGACTGATGCCCCGAGCCACCTAAGCCGGTACAACGTGAAGCAAAGAGTAACCTGTCCTTGGTTTTCATCGCCTTCAATCATCAGTATTGTCTCATTAGCTTTACTACCATTCGTATAAGGTCCTTCACTATCGTACCGTTATAATTAGGTCTTCATCACTACCGTGATTATTAAGGGACATTTGTTTCCTTATTGCCAAAACTTTTTCAATCCACGTTGCTTTGTCACTCCCATTAACAACATCATATCAGTCTCTTAAATATAAACCTTTTGTTACAATTCCACGTCATCTCTGTTTCCCAGAGTCGCACGCCAATTGGTTTCAATTTCTTTTCCTGATGGAAACTCGATATTCAAGAGTTTACCAACAGGTCTGGTAAGAAACTACTACTAAAATATTTTATTTTGCATGAAGAAATATTCAACCATTTACTAGGCCATTTGAAGTATCAATTTGCAACGTTTTAGGTAGTAACTTTTGCAGTTTACTTTCACTTAACCGCGGGATTGAAGATTTAATTAATGCCCCCTTTGTCAGAGATGAATAGTTGTTTCTTCCATTTTTTTTAAAACAATGCTTAGTATGGCAATGCCAGTTCAGTGGCATTAAAGAAAGCGAATAAAAATACCACATATAAAGGTAATACTGACACTAGTTCAACTAAAAGAAGCACGTCACCAACCAGGACTACTGACCCCTCGCGCTGCCTTTTGATACTTTCAAGAGGATCCCACCATTACATAATGGATGGAACCTAATCCCCACAGCAATCTCAAGAATGGAATGTCTTTTAGCGTGGTCTCGTCCTTCGTGTAATGGATTATGTTACTTCAAGTTTCGTTATCTAACAAGATATCTCCTTTCGCCCAAACCTAAGACAATATACCACACCTTGCCACCATTCAAATAACATACTGAAGCAATGAGTTGTTTTAAAAATATTTTTTGCAAAGAAAAGTACATTCTTAGGAAGTTTCAGAACGTTGCCTCTTCGTACTTTAACATGTTTATAGAAACAAAATTCGCGAAAATGAAACAATTATGCTAAAATGCCTAAACAAGGCATTTTTACCATCATTGACAGTATTTCAAACTTTACCAAAAGAATTATACACACAAAATGGAAATTATACAATAATATTCCGTTCTAAACTGAACAAAGAATTTACAGTGCAAAGCAACAAACAAATTTTCTCCTCTTATTCACAACACTAACCAACTTCACTAACTTCATTCACAACATTTACCAAATTTCATGTTTTCTTAGCAAACCATTAACCCCGATACATAGAGCGTTGATCATTTCATTTAGAGAGCACTTTATCAATAGAATAACTAAGAATGTAAGGCGTCTACAATTTGGCAACGATAGAAATACTGAAAAGAGTGTGCCGATGCACAGTGGTGGAAACAACAACACTTTTCCTGGAATCACATTACACGTATTGCATCACTTCGTTCTTGTACCTGAAACACGTTTTTAATCAGCTCTTTAGCGGGTGATTACATACATTTTTTTTTCCGGAAACGAGAACTTCATTCCAAATTTACATTAAGTAGCGGAAGTCCTTTTGCGAACTACAAGTGGTCAGGATGTGTAGAATGATAGAATTTGCGGAAGCCGCGCTTACGCCCTCTTCAAAAGCACAAGAGTTCTACTCAGCCACAAAAAAGAAGCTGAACGTCCGGTATACACACTTATATGCTCTTCTCTAACACACATGTCAGGAGTTAAGAGCTTCGCCCGCCTGGTTGTTGCCTCCACTGGGAGAAATAAACGAAGGGGTAAAATCCCCATCAGCCAACGAGTAGGTTGGCGCAGCACATCATCATCTACTGGGGGTAGGGGCACAGAAACCTCCAGGCATAAAAAAAAAAACACTAAGGGAGCTCTAGCAATTGACGTCCCAAGCATCATCAACCAACGTTTATTAAAATTTTCATTTATTCCCCTATTTGAAATCGAGTACCGATAGCAGTTGATAGTGAAGGAAATTATGGCGTGGTTAGGCGGAAGAGCCGGCCCTATGGCCTGAGCCTCGCCCTTAATAAAGACATTATTATTATTATTATTATTATTATTATTATTATTATTATTATTATTATTATTATTATTATCATCATCATCATCATCTATGTACTCCACGAGCTTAATGCCAACGCATGGACATTTTAAGTTGCTGTTCGTACGGCAACCTCCACGGGCGTGGGAGAGGCCGGGCACCGCCGAGGGGCCAGCCACGCAGGACTCCCGGCGGGCCGCCCCGCACAAAAAGCCCTCGCCCCACCGCCGGCTCGTTAGGTGCCCCGCCGCGTCCCGCGACGCCCGCAACAAAAACGCAGCGGTGGCCGCGGTGGCGACGGCGGCGTCGGCGTCGCGGCGCGTGACGACGGCCCGCAAGGACGCTGCGCCGAGCCACCGGCGACGCCCCGGCCAACACGCGATCGCCAGCGACCACGTCACTCGCTCTCGAAAACGGAAACATTGAGGAAAAATGAAAGCAAATTGTTATATATATATATATATATATATATATATATATATATATATATATATTGTAACACTTCCGGTTACCTGGGGAACCGGATAGCGGCCCTGATGCTAGCTCAAGTCGGTGATGGAAGGGATTGTTACACAGTACGGTGGAAACACAAAATAAACACTTGTTCACTGGTAAAAATTCACATTTATTCCTGGGCAATATGATTAACATGCCCCAGGGAAGTTACACTCTTAAATTGAATAAAAAGAATAGTGGGAAAATTAGATGAAGAGAAAAAAAAATTGAAAAGTTAGTTTTAGGAGTTAAGCTTAAAAAACTAAGAAGAATTATAACTAACAATTACAATGGGTGAAATTGCTACTGGTCAGTGTGTCAGAGCGTGACACCGCATTACTAAAATTTTATACAATAGGGGCGGTAGCCCTAAACAATACCGCTTGGAGAAGGGTCTTTGTGCAGCCGAGAATGGCCACGATGCGGTAGAGGGCGGCGGCTGGGCGTCCTTCAAAAAAAAATGCAGCGGAGGTCAGTAACCCTCCGGGCTACAGCTGGCGGTCGGTTGTGACGTCACCAAAAGGCCGCGGTGCGTAGCCGCGTAGGCGGAGTCTAGAAGTTCTGGTTGATCTGGCGGATTCTCGAAGTTCTGGTCGCAACTGGTAGAACTAGCTGATCTGGCCGGACGATCTCAGAAACGGAGTGGTCAACTATGCGTCTCTCTCTGACTTTTATGATAAGAAGTCGAACACAACTTCGGACAGTTTAAAATTCGATTGGAGAAACATTCGCCTCTCTTCACGGCGAAAACCCACCCCAAGAGAAAATTCTCTCTCCACTGCAGTCGGCTCACAGCTCAAAACTCGCAGTAAAATAACATAAGTCCCCACATAGGCATTATCGCCCGAATAATTCCCACCCCCATATAAATTCTTCTCTCAACTGCCCTCAGTCCAATATTCAAGCTCGAAAAATAACAAGTTTTCCAGAGACACAATAGTCTTTTCCCCGATGCCTAATACTCTGGCCCCGTCTGATTGATGAAAAATTTCTAAGTCCGGCAGAGGCGAACTTTGCCTCTGACCGAAGAATAGCTCCCAGTAAAAAGCTTCTGCCCCGACTGCCCTGTCGGTTCTCCTGCTCTGGCCCTGTTGCTGTCTGGCCCCGTCTGATGCCCCAGCTCTTCTGATTTTTGTAAGTGGAAAATGTATAAGGTGAACTTTTACCCCCTCCCGTTTCTCTTATGTGCCCTAGCTCTTTATAAAAGTCAAGTCACTATTGGCTCTAGGTTGTTGCGCATCACGCTATTTTCAGCCAATCGCCACGCGAGAAGCCACAGAACTTTCCGCTCCCCGCGTCAGCTGCAAGCGTCCAGAATTTTCCAATTCCTTCTAGAACATCGCCCCATGTTTGCGTAAACGGGGGGGCGCGTTTGCGTGAAAGAAATTTATGAGTTTGGGATTCCCCGAAACGAGCGTGCGATGTCGAAACTTCGCAGCCGGCACAGTCGCGCACGTGTGCCCATTGAATCTGTCGTCGCCAGCCCTCTAAACGACTTCGTTAATGCGCCGGGGGCGTAAGGGACTCGAACGATAAGCGGAGTCGCGCACGTGTGCCCGTCTGCGTAATCTCTCGGCAGGAACCTGGGTGGCCGAGTGTGTTTGTTTAAATTTTGATCCGGTGTATTTCGTTTATAAAATTATGATGAAATCGGTTTCGCCACAATATATATATATATATATATATATATATATATATATATATATATATATATATATATATAACAAGAAAACAAATTAAAAGAAATAATGCGAGATAGAAAGAAGATGGAATAGATGGAATAAAAACCAACAAAAAGGAATGAATGCATACAAAGAAGCATGCCAATGAACGGGGATAGACATAAGGAAAAAAACATTCCGCGAGATTCTGAGTTGACTGTATGCGAAAGGCGTGTTCGAATCGTGGTGGGAGGAATTCCCCTTCTCTGTCGAACAATCATCTATCTGAATCATCATCTCTTGCTCCACGCTAAATCTTAAGAGCCACTTCAACTACTATATATTAATCGGCAGGTGAATGAAAATACTTCTAATGCTCAAGAAACATTACGCATAGTGGGTTGGACTCGTGGTAATTTAGGTGGATTTTCCTGCCACGTCTACTTCTTAAATGGAACCTGCGCAATCAGGTTAATAAATTAAATTCTTAATCCAACGAATTATGTGTATCATCTTCAAAGAACACGCAATTTGTTTACAAAGTAACTTATTCATTCACTGGTGTCACACATTGTTTTGGTGCCTTTCCTCACCACCTTCTTCGCCAACTATTAGAAAACTTGTGGTTCTAAAACCGCGCGTACTTTCTACCCCATATTTTCACGCAAAACTATGCGAAAAGTACTCAAATGTTTGAAAAATTGTACATGACCTTTTTATCAAAATAGATCTTTAAGGAACAGATTTCATTGAAGGAAAAAATTCTCTCTTTAATTTTTTAGTTGTAGAAAGACTCCGAAAAAAATTGAACTTTTGCAATTTTCGAAATATTAGCAACGAACGCGAGTCCGGCCCCATTCTCTTAAACGTCCTTCACACTATGCATCAACAAAATGTAATAAACATTCATGCCATATGTTCAGGCAGCGAAATAGTTGAATGGAAGTTTGGGAGAGCATAGCATTGTTGATGAAAATGAAACTGACAATGGAACATCGCCTCTTCTGTCGCAGTAGTGCTTTCGTCAGACAAGAATATTCTGGAAAATAAATGACACACAATTTAAAAGTATTGTTACTTGGCGAAAGAAACAAAGAGTATTGAAGTTGTCACAGTTACCTCTGCCCAAACGAAAACTGCCCTTTCCTTACGAATTCCGTGCCTTTAGCTGCGTGTCTCTATTACATGCAGTGCCTGGCACACTCTGGGTCAAACCTTGAAAACGTGCAAAATGCTTCTTTCCGCACTCCTTGTCGTGACAAGGCGATCAGCCGTCTGATATAGAAATTCTCAGCTTTTCGTCCGGGCCGCATTTACGCGGGAGTGGAGAATCTTTCCCCAGGAGCTGGTGCGATCTTTCGGTGACGCTCCGCACTAATACAACAAGTTGAAATCGACTTCAAGGAACTTGCACGAAGAAATGAATGCTTTGGACACCAAAGAAGAATCTCGAAGGCGCCAAGTTTAAAATGTATGATCTTTTCCTTTGAAACGCTTTCAAAGAACATCAAACGCCCTGTTAAAGAAGACAAGGCGCCAAATTCGAAGTAATTTGGCCGGCAATGTGTCAACACCATATTTTTCAAAATTTGGAAAATGTCCCAGAGGCTTGATGTAAAGTACCGCCTAAAATTAAAATATGTTTCAAATTTAAAGGCCCGCGACATCAGCCAGACCGATTAGAGAATAACAATTATGTAGAAAATCGGCTGACCCGTTTAGCCGCTAGCGTTGTTCCCAGATGGTCGGACGGATCGTTTTGCCGTCATCCGATTTTTCTGGCTACATTACATGTTAGAATTTTTTTTAAAATACATATTTAGCAACTGGATATCTCAACTTTTTAGTTACCAGGGCCTGTAATACAATAAGAGTTTTTCTGCCGAAAATTCGCCGTTTTTCGCACAGTATTGCATAACGACCTTTCTACTCCGTAGGGAGAAAATAAAAAAAAGTTAAGCATCTGCGCATCGTAAAACGCAACAATAGAAGCACCTACGCCAGCGAGAACTGGCCGGTCGGTCGCAGGGTCTTAGAGAATAGTCATCCACTGCGGGAGGAGGTGGGGGGAGGAAGGGGGGGGGGGAGACATAAAAAAAGTTGCGAAAAGCTCCGCGGTAGAGGAATCACGTCGCACTCGCACCTCCACCCCGCTCCCACTCCCGCTCCCGCTCTCGTTCTCTTCTCGCTATGAATATTCCATTAGGCAGCGACCGTTTCTTCTCCGCGTCCCCTCGCGCGGCGAGCTTCGTTTGTTCTGCGTCACAGCGCTGCGCTGCGCTGGCCTCCCACAGTGGACAGAAAGCCTACTACTTCGAAAGAAGCAGTCGACCAATAATTCATTTCGTAGGAATCGTCAGAATTTTTGGAGGACGTTCGCTGTAGGGAACGGCTTGAACATACGCGGCGAGACACACTTCAGTGGACTTTTGATAACTAAAATTCGTATTGTAAGTGCGGGCACAGAGATGGTAAGTAAAGACCAAATATACTTTCCAAAAATCCCCTTAGCCATTCGCCGCGTATCTCAAGCTCATCCTGCTTTTAATTCTTTAATAGCAAAAGAAACCGAGAAAATCGGTAAATGCAAACATATTTAATAACTCCTTAAAGAAACACAGCTTCTACGTGCCCTCTGGACAAAGGGAGGCTGACTCAAAAAATTTGAGTATTTCTGAGTTATTATGTCAGTGACTAAGATAATGACGAACACAAAAATATTGAACACACTAAATTGTGTGATTCACACTTCTCGTTAACTATTTCGAGATATTTTATGCTTGGATTCAACTTTCTTCCCGCGAAAATATTTTTCAATTGTAACAATACAATAACCACCCATTTATTAGACACTATAAAAATATTTATAATTTTTTATTGCAATACTTTACGCACTCTCATGAATTCATATTTTTGTGCCTCGGATGCACCCACACAGAAGAACTATTAAACGTTGTCTGTACACAGAAGTAAATTATTGCAGGTGCAAATTGCACTATTTTATCGCCTTTCAATAAAACATTTATTTTTCCTAGCATTCATTACCCCCATTCATTACCCCAATCTCTAGCCGAAAAAACGAGCAAAATGATGTACTTTGCAAATGCAGCTGCCTGCCTGAGCGACTGTGAAAACTAATCCCACAAAAAACCTCTTGGCAATCTTGTACGAATCTGTGAAAGGAAAATCTAGTATCCCATTAGGTCATTTAAATCGTCATTACTTTATAATTGTCCGGTAAGACCAGAAGCGTTCTCTGACTTACTGTCAAGGGATTATCATTAAGGGGTCTGGACGGAGAAGCAGGAGAGGGAAAAAAACTGAGAGCAGAGAGGGAAAAGGAAGAGATCAACAAGGAGAAATAAAATGAAGTGGAGAAAAAGAGGGAAAAAAGAGAAGGAAGAAGTGAAGAAGGACAACATATGGATAAGGGGGGGGAGGAGGAGGAGCTGAGAAGGAGACGGGGACAGAGGGGGACAGAGAAGGACAAGAGAGGAGGTAAAGTTTCAGATACTCCGCAAGTAGTTAGGGGGATTTACCAGAAGTACTTTCAGGCTTTACACACCATTCGTTTGCCCCGCCCCTTTCGACCCACTTCGGCCCAGTGCGCGCTGGCCGCACCCGAAGGTTTTACGCCCTCCGCTGCGGGAGACCCGGGGTGGGGGTGGAGGCGAAAAAGTAGAGCCTCGCGGGAAACTGCCGGGGCCTTGGAGGGCTTTTGTTGCTAGAGTCTGCCACCGAAGAAGAGAGCGGCGCGCCTCACAAAAACCCCCGAGAACCAACTTCAATTATGAGAATGCATTCCACTTAAAGCACTTTTCATTGCTGTGCACAATTAAACGAATATTTTTAACCGGCCGACGACAATGCTGTTGCCCTTGCTCACGTCGACAATGTTGGCTTTGGACGGATGGGATCCACTGAATGGAGACCCTCACAAACACCCTGATTTCAAAAAGACGTACGGTCAATTCAATTTAACGAGAAAGACGCCCTTGGGAATAATGGCTGTGGAAAGAGGGTGTTTGTTTAGATATATTCTTCAGAGCCTACCAAACTCTTCCTCTTCTCTTGCTCTCTTTAATTCACAAGGACGACTACTCTCGCAGAATTGTCGGCGAACATGACACAAGCGGTATGTAAAATGTATGTGAATCCTGTCTTCAGACGGATCTCATCGAAGGTAATAGCATTTTACGACGAGAAGAAAATTAATTCCAACAACGTTCTTTGCGAGTGAAAACTTGGGACATTTGATTTCTCTTCAAATTAGGGTCTCGCCACATTTTATTAAAAAACTCACATATTTTTAAAGCGGGGTCATTTAGGAGTTCCTAAGAATATAAATAAAGAACTAATGGAAATTACGATGTCACAGCGGTTCATTATTTAGGATTTTCGGGAGCGTCAACTACTCTGGTAAGTTGTCTCGTAAGTGTAGAGCATAACGCATTTCGGGAGTTGGCGGTGTATGTCCCTGAGACGTGATATCCGGGAACGACTTACACGTCAGCAGCCCCCACTACACGTATCTCCGTCCGCAGACTAAACTCTGAGCTCCCGACTGGTCTTCCGGCACATGTAGGTAGCACGTGACAATGTTTGTGAGTGAAAGCAGAAAAGAGGGTACAATCATGAGGAAGGAAAGGTCGCACGCGGTCCATTTTAAAAGGTTCTGCTCTGACACTCGCCAGGAACGATCTGGTGAAACCACGGAAATCTACTGAACAGAGAAGCCTGCCGCCAGTATCGTATTCTCCTCCCGACAGCAGTTGAAGTCCACCTGGCTTTACAGTCACTTACCTTTAAATTACAATAATTATCATCGTAAAAATCACTTCATTTCACGAAGACCTCTCTACAACATTCGGACAATATTATTTGTATCTTTTGTATCTGGGTTTATTAAAAATTATTAATTTATTTGCTCATAGTAATGCTTGTTGATTTCATTCGTGGTGTAGTCCTACAAATCAACATCTTTATTTAACTTATAAAGCAAGAAAACACCCTCGAAAAATTATAACACGCTAGTGGCGAATATCCCCGACCAGCGACATCCCGGCTCCAGACGCAACGACAATGAGCGATCGCTGCCGGTTTCTTCCGGTGCTCTCAATTTACATTGAGATAGTAAACTACTTCCTCCCCCTCCAACTCAACGCCAAACACTAGTTTCCTTGCTTAACCATAATCTTACGCTTATTGCTATTAATCACGACCACCAGGGTCGGCCCAGGGTTGGAGGGAGGCGATCACCGGGAGGGAGGGAAGGAGAGAGAGAGAGAGAGAGAGAGAGAGAGAGAGAGAGAGAGAGAGACGAGAGAGAGAGAGAGAGACGAGAGAAAGATACGAGAGAGAGAGAGACGAGAGAGAGGAGAGCGCGGCGTGAGGACACCCCCGCGGCGTCCACCCGCGCGCCCGCCAAGGTCGCGGCGAGGGCTTGTCGCAATAAATTTCGCGCGTTTCGCCACGTGTGTGACCTGGTTCCGACCTCTGCGCTCCGCGAAATGCCGGCGACCACGTTTGCGGGCGCGCGGACACCGCTCGGTATTCACGAGCGCACGCGAAGTTGGATTACGGGAGCCAGGGGATTGGCGACCGGGTTGCGCAGGCAAAGACGAGAAACCGGCTAAGGACATTGGCTGGGATCTGGCTGATTAGACTGCCAAGCAATATATATTTTTAACTATGAATTGCAATAATCTGAATCTGAAATGCTTTTCAACCTACTCAAAGGTCTATAATGAATCTTGATGTAAACATCTTCACTGCGAGCATTACAATGTCACGTGTTCTGGCCTTTTTACTACCTACAACGTAAATACAGCCGTCGCCAAACTGGCAAAAACTATGTGATTGACATATCGTGGATGTTTTCCCTCTACTTTGCAGGTCTGTCCCAAATTTACCTCTTTTTAAAACGTAATGAATCAATAGCGGATTTGTTCCAAAGGCACTTCATTTGAACTATTAGTGATTTGAAACTTCCACATTAATCTCCGTGAACTATGAATAGAAAGGTTTTGATATTAAGAATTCCATGGAGCATAATTAACAGTGACAGCTGAATTAATTGATATGTTAGAGACTATTAAGATATTGTTTGCGTGATATCTGTAATTCCTGTTACACGCCAGCATTTTAATGATAATTAATAGTTAACACACATCTCTAATCTATCACTACAATGCATATCATTACTTTACTATCTTAGCACATGAAAATGGTTCGCATTTCTGATTACAGTCACACATGAAAGTTCACCACGAGAATTCTTCAAGCATTAGAAACTATCTCTACAGTGTATATCATTACTTTACTATCTTAGCACATGAAAATGGTTCGCGTTTCTGATAACAGCCACACATGAACGTTCACCACGAGAATTCTTCAAGCATTAGAAACTATCTCTACAGTGTATTACTACACTATCTCTACAGTACATTACTTTACTATCATAACACATAAAAATGGTTCGCATTTTGATAATAGCCACACATGAAAGTTTACCGAAAAAATTCTTCAAACATTAGATCTCAATACAGGCACATTCGTAGCTAGTCACGCCTTGCTGTCTGCAGACGTCCCTTCCTAACCGGCCGCGCGCCGTATGTGTGCCAGGCGAACGTGTGTGTGCCACGCACGTGGACTCCCGTCGGGGATCACGCGACGGCGCGGGCGGCCGCCAGATGCAGCTGTCGAGATGAACCCGAAGGCGCGGAAAGCGACGTGTCACCTCCGCTAAGTGGACCCGTAGGCGCCAGCGACCGCCCCCCCTGCACCATACGGCCGTTCGTAACAAGGTGGGCGGCGGCGGCGGAAGCGTCCGTGAAGGCAATCGGGTATCGCGTGCTCCCTCTATCGCGAGCAGCCGACACCTCGCAATTACAGGTTTTACCGAATTGCTTTGACAGAAAAATCGCCATCTGGCCTTGAGAAATGGCGACGTTCATCGCGATACCATGTACTTACCACCGGCTTCCAGGAGGTATAAAAATAAAGGTTTCATTGTACGGCCGCTGTTCGGAAGCCTGACATGAGAAATGCTGACAGGTTTGTATGATCCATTAATCACACGTTTGTGATACTAAAAAGAAGAAGAAATAAATAAAGTACTCTACAAGCTTCGTTAGAGCTGGTGTTCACACGCTCCCATTTTCTTCAATCCCTCATTTGCTTCAATTTTTCCTCTAATGTCTTGATCTTGTTCTTGTTAGCATAGTTTTGATTTTTCGGCTAGTTAAAAAAAATGTCTCGTATACAATTAAAATAAGGTCAGTGAATGTCGATAACATTAACATTAGTAGATCTCATGGTGGTGTACCAGTACCTTCCACGTCATATTCACACAATGAAAATACCCGTGATATAGAAGGAATAAGTCAATTTTAAAGCACATTCGACCAAAAAGAAATGCGGGGTCAACACTAAATAGGACGATCGTGACCGTACAAAGTCCCCTAGCAATACATTTCTAGTAGAAACAGCGTTTCGTTAGTTCGAATGTTGGGAAACTGTCATGATGACAGATGTTTCACGTGCTGGCGAAGAACGAGCGATAACCTGAATTTCAGATTTCCAATCATTGAGCAACTGCTGGAGAGATGGGTTGAGCCCAAGAAAGAGAAGACGACATTCGCCCAGGCGGGTGTCGCAAGCCTCTTATGTATGCGATACAGCGCCGGTTGGAGAGAATAGGCTAGATCGTCTTTGGAAACTGTCCGACCGACAAAACCAGCTTTCTATAGTTTCAGCCACAAATGTCCACAATACACATCTTATTTTAATTGAAAAGCACTATTCCAAATTATATTTAGGTTGTCATCTATTTGATGAGGATATTTTATATATTTAAATAATGTTTATTAAATATATATATATATATATATATATATATATATATATATATATATATATATATGTTTAAAAAATAAATTTTCATGCAACGAACAGGCGCACGAAAAAATTTGATTTTTCATTTGGAACAACGTCAATTTTCAAAGGATTCCATATGAAACACGCCACATAAGTCACTTAAATTCGAGATTGTAGATCGTAATACAACACGTTGCCGTCAAATGGAAGTTGCAAGTGATGAAAACGTGAGCAAGAAATATATGAAATAGCATGACAATCTTCTTTACGAAATTATTTTGTATTTCCTTACTTTCAATGAAATTGCGAGAGATGAAAATACCCCGAAAAATACTTTTATTAAACATTTGATTAGGAGTTTCTAGACTAGAGGGCTTACGAGCCTGGTCGATGGTGGTTGTAAATCTATCGTTCCCTTCGCGCGAACCACAAAGGCAGGGGGATAGCGGCGACAAATGCATCCGTTGGGAAGCAGGAAAGCGTGGTCATACCTCTGAGAGACCCCGCTTAAGGAAGGGCAGTGTCTCTTACGGCCCAAAATCCTTTTTAAAGAAGGGTAGGCATCTTGACAAAGTGTAAAGGATCCCCATGAGTTGCTAACTCTCCCCGTGCAGCTTTACACTTCAAGTGATGTGTAGCCTGCCAGACTGGGTTCTCAAAATAGCAGCTCCGGCATCGCCTCTGATCTTCGGGAGAAGCCTCTGTGTGTGTGTGTGTGTGTGTGTGAGAGAGTGTGTGTGTGTGTGTGAGTGTGTGTGTAGGGGGGGGGGACGCGGAAACCAACTAAGCGCCGCCAGGTGCACGCTTATCTCGCGACAACCGGAGACCACCCGCCGCTGGGGAGAGCTGACAAGAGATACAGAATAAGGTCCCCATCCACTCTCAAGCACGGCTTGCAGGTCTGGCTTGCGTTGGTTGAAAATCTCTGGTCGTCGTATGGTTTCCATATTGAAGAAACCTGTGGGAACAAAGCAGCAAATTGTACACACCAGGCTTGCAAATCTCTCTTCAGAGAGGATAGGGGCCATAACTGGTCTGCTCAAAACAATTCTCATTAGCTATTAGCATGTAGTGAGGCGCTCTCCCTCTTTCGTACGACATATCAAATATCGTACGTCATATCAATTCGAATTAATACTGTTATAATAACGATAAAAATGATTGCCGCTTTCAGCGCCGTCAATTATAACAACTAGATGGTTAGGTTGTTTTTTATTGTGACGTTTCGTGAAAGCTTTACGCCCCACCTCTTCCAAGTACTGGAATAAATACTTTTTGTGTGAACGAGTGTGTAATCACTATATTTAAACGTTAATGAGTTGCGTACAGAGGAATCCACTACAAATTACAGTTCTCAGTCAGGTGTGGAAACGTGCATTTTAACACTGTTCTTAAGAACTGTGAGACTAAATACTCTGCCCCAGAGTGACATTGTGGTTGAAGATGTGTCCGCGATAAGAAGTGGTATGCCTTGCTCGAGCATGATTCTCAACGTCCTGTAAACCTTCAGCAAGAAACCTTGCAAGGACACTCGGCTAGGGTCCCGAACGGGATAGAACTGGCCGTGTTGGAAATATAAAATTACTTTAGCGAGTAAATTAATTAGATTTATTTTCCGAAATACCGAATTCGATCGTTTGCGATACATCCATGCATCGAAAGACAGAGTCTACTTCGATGCCAAGTATGGGAACATTCATCAAAATTGGATACGAGAAAGTCAATTACAATCCGTATTTATCATCAATTTATCATGCAACTAACATTCATGTGCATTTCACTACCAGCCGATGGTGATTGATGTCCGAAGAAAATTAGTGTACATTGAAGAGTGTAGGTATTCACTATGATACGCCTGCAAAGGAAAACAATTTCGCAGACACCAGAAAATTACGCTTTTGCTGCATTCCGTATTCGGAGTTACTTGATGTGGTCAGAGCACCGCGCTGGCCCCGTTTACGGCAAATGTTGCTTATAACTGCACGTAGGATACACGACTCCAGTTTACATTAGCATAGCAGACAAACGCTACATGAATACCAAGCGGATGGAGAACTAGAATAGCAGTTCTTTCCACTTCACTTCCAGTCTTTAACTAATTTCTCCTCTTCAGACGACTTGCACCAGAGTCCAGTTTTTAATTATAATAGCACATAACATACAGATCGTTATCTAAAATTAAAAAAGCACAACACTTCCTTACAAGTATGAGACGTATATAGAAGTACTTTGTTACTCATGCGAAACACACACACACACACATATTATATATATATATATATATATATATATATATATATATATATATATATATTAGACTGGTCCACCAAAAATCAAAAGTTCGAGTTGCGACCTCTTCTTCTGGAATATGTTAGAGCAGACCCAGAATGATAAGAAAAACAAAATATAAGCAAATTTGAACCAAATTTAGAGGTCGCGCAAGTCAATAATGTAAAGAAACTTTTTTAAAATATTTTCTGTTTTTTCAAACCGTTGTAACTTCTACAATTTTCATTCAAAAATGCTTTAGTTTGGTGTTTTAAAAAAGAAATTTAATGCACTTTAAGAATCTTGAGCGTGAACTTCACATTTACGAAAACTAGAGGGCGCCATTGATTAATTTTGTCATAAAAACATCACTTTTTCCTGTTTTTCATAGGTTTAACGAGTTGCTTTTATTACAAATTGATATACTCCACTATTCCGATATCAAATATCGTTTCTTTGGAGACCGCTCTTCAATTTGAAGCAAAAATCATTCAAATCGAGTCATTTTTCACGAAGTTATAGCATTTTTAATAATAAGAGTATTTAAAAAATTAAAAATGTTATATAAAAAATGTATAATATCATATAATATATATAAAACACATATAAAACCAAATGTTAACTATAAAATTATCAATTTTATTATCATAAATAAGTGTATTATCAATATCTATGAGAAAGTAAATATAAAAAACATTTGCAATAATTTATAACCATTCAAAATAATGACAATACTTTTCTAACGTTAAATATATATATTACAAACATTAAGATTTCTGGATATCAAAAATTATCTTATTTTCAGTTTTATACAACCAATTTAGTTGAAATTGCCACCATAGTTTTATTCAAACCACGATTCAAACAATAGTGGTATCGTTATGGCGCCATCTCTGTTTGTAACATAGAAATAATATGTACCTAAACGTTCTAACCTAACGAAATTGTTTCTGTTGCGCAACAGATTTGTGTTGATTTAATTTCAACATGACTAGTAAAAACTCACATTTCTTAATTGGTACAGAAATTGACAAAATTGTTAACACGAGGCTGCCATCGAACAGACAAGTTCTAAATTTATTGTGTTATCACCATTTCTCGTTACAAAAAACGATACTGCACTCCGCTAAGTGTGTTATCAACGATGTATTGGAACTTTATAAGCAAGAAAATATACCAGTCATTAGTTTCTCAAATGCTATAAAAAAATTAGTGTCCTTAAATAACGAATGGATTAACCTAAAAAAGAGCAAAACCCGTACAAGCCAAACTTTTATCAACAAAAAGACAACATATTGCTCCAAACTTTCAAAATTATTTGACATAACTCCCAGAAATGTTTTGGATTTGATTAATGATGACAATACCAGACAATTTCTCATTTCTCAAAGAAAAGACCTGCGGTTGGGTTTAAGAATCAAGACACCAAATAAAAGAGGTTAGTTCTGACATTAATACAATTTTCCGACGTGAAAACATACATAAAAAGACGTACTTTATATCGTATTTGTAACAAAGGCCTGTCTTTCAGAATTGATTCATTAAAGTAGAATTTGTGTTTAATAAAATCAATGCAAATATTTTCAAATTTTTAAATTCGTGAATTAAACTTTATTTTTTAATGTTAATACCTTTAAATTGTAAGAATAATACAAATATTTAAAACTTATTATAATTTCAGATGATGAGGTTGAAAGTTTAACGAATGAACCTAAAACGATTTCAGAATCTGTAACAACAGCAGTATCAGGATTTGCATCACAATTAACAGTATCAGCTGAATCAGAAATAGCATCAGTTTCTGGATTATCATCCATTCCAAGTGTGTTAAAAAATAAATGTGGTAATATCCTTAAGTCAACATGTAAAGTTATCTAAATACAAAAACTAGATTTATTTCCTTAAACATAAAACCATTTGTCAAGTTATACTAATATCAATCAAATCGTTTAAAATGTTTTTTTTATAATTTCAGACGATGATGTTGAAAATGTTGTGGTTGAATCTGAACCAATACCAGAATCAGAAGAAACGTTATTCTCAGGATTAGCATCACAATTATCAACATTATCAACAGATTCACAAATAAGTTCCCAATCGAGCGATGACTTTGAGCCTTGTAAGAAGCCTAAAATACCAAAATTAAATGTACTTTCATCTAATGTAGTCCTTGCTTTGGACAGAACAAATACCAGCGATAGAAGTTCTGCATTCATTCTGGGCGCAGTCTTAAAAACAATGGGTTTTGATATTGAAGATACTAATGTTAGTCGTCAATCGATTCGAAGAAAACGAAAAACGGTCCGACAGAACGTTGCATCAGAAATGAAAAAGGATTTCGATTCAAATAATGTAATGACATTGCATTGGGACGGTAAATTGTTACCCGATTTAAGCGGAAAAGAAGAGGTGGACAGACTGCCAGTATTAGTAACTGGAGAAGACATCGAAGAAATTCTGGGTGTTCCAAAACTCAAATCTGGCACTGGTATTGCACAGGCAGAAGCTATATACCAACTAATCGAAGAGTGGGATCTAACAGCTAAAATCAAGGCATTATCATTTGACACTACCTCTGTCAACACAGGTATAGAATTATATTTCAGATTTAATGGTGTTTAAGTTTTTTTCTTATATATATATTGAGATTTTACATTATTTCTGAATTTTTAATATGTTTTAGGTTATCTAAATGGAACATGTCGTCTTCTCGAACAGAAGTTGAACCGGGATTTGCTTTATCTACCATGTAGGCACCATATACATGAAATTCTTTTGCGTAATGTATTTGAAAATAGCTTGAAAATAGAAACATCAGGCCCAGATGTAGCTTTATTTAAGCGATTTCAAAAAACATGGAAAACTTTGAACACAACGCAATTTTCACCTGGCACAACAGATGAACTAGTATCACAGGCTCTCAATACGACGAGGCAAGACATTCTGAAATTCGTTTCAGATCAATTGAAGGTAGTTCTTCTTAGTTGACGTTATTAATTCATTTTTGATAAAATTATGATTTTATTCGAAAACTAGTACTTAATGATAATTATCCGTTACATTTTTAGGGGGAATTCTCACGGCATGATTACCAGGAATTATTAGAGTTAACGATGCTATTTTTGGGAGAAGCGCCATCAAACAATTATCAGTTTCGAGAGCCAGGAGCAGTACACCATGCTCGTTGGATGGCTAAAGCTATATATAGTTTGAAAATTTTCCTCTTCAGAGACCAAGTCCAGTTAACTACAACCGAAAAAAAAGGATTGCGGAACGTCTGCATTTTTATTGTCAAGCTTTATGTGAAAGCGTGGTTTACTGCTCCATTGGCTGTTGCAAGTCCTAACAATGACATTAATTTACTGCAAGAGCTGATAGAATACAAAAAGATTGACAATTTAAATGCTACTGCAGCTCTTTCTAAATTAGTTAATCATCTATGGTATTTGTCAGATGAAGCAGTGGGATTCGCTTTCTTCGATTCAAACGTATCCGTTCAAACTAAACGGAAAATGGTGTCTGCGATACACAATAGAGTTAACTATAATTCTCCTAACAAACGAGTAATTATCAACATCAACTCAGAACCGGAATTGAATTTATGGAAAGAACGTGGAATTGATGAACTTGTTTCGCAGCACACGATGAGCTTTTTTACAAGATTCAATATAAATTCAGATTTTCTCAATACTGATCCTTCGTTATGGGAATCGAATAACTATTATCAGGAAGCAAGACATTGCTTATCGTTTGTGAAAGTGGTCAATGACACCGCTGAAAGGGCTGTTGCACTGGTCTCACAATTTAACTCGTCCTTGACGAGAAATGAAGAACAAAAACAATACTTGTTCAAAGTTGTTGCTGAACATCGACGAGCCCATCCCACTGCTGACAAATTAAATTTATAAGTTTGTTGTATTTTATATACACGTCATTGTGATTGCTTACTTTCTGATATTGATAATACACTTATTTATGATAATAAAATTGATAATTTTATAGTTAACATTTGGTTTTATATGTGTTTTATATATATTATATGATATTATACATTTTTTATATAACATTTTTAATTTTTTAAATACTCTTATTATTAAAAATGCTATAACTTCGTGAAAAATGACTCGATTTGAATGATTTTTGCTTCAAATTGAAGAGCGGTCTCCAAAGAAACGATATTTGATATCGGAATAGTGGAGTATATCAATTTGTAATAAAAGCAACTCGTTAAACCTATGAAAAACAGGAAAAAGTGATGTTTTTATGACAAAATTAATCAATGGCGCCCTCTAGTTTTCGTAAATGTGAAGTTCACGCTCAAGATTCTTAAAGTGCATTAAATTTCTTTTTTAAAACACCAAACTAAAGCATTTTTGAATGAAAATTGTAGAAGTTACAACGGTTTGAAAAAACAGAAAATATTTTAAAAAAGTTTCTTTACATTATTGACTTGCGCGACCTCTAAATTTGGTTCAAATTTGCTTATATTTTGTTTTTCTTATCATTCTGGGTCTGCTCTAACATATTCCAGAAGAAGAGGTCGCAACTCGAACTTTTGATTTTTGGTGGACCAGTCTAATATATATATATATATATATATATATATATATATATATATATATATATATATATATAAAACATTTTTTAAAGTACGAAATATGAAAAACTTCGGAGAAGTTGTAGGTCCGACAAATGTTCAACTTCCCAATGGTACAGAAATGCAGCGACACCTACGATGACGAGAAAACGAGGGACTAGTAATAGCAACACGGTCTAGTAGAACACCAGGGAGATCTCCCACAATGCAAAAACTGCCAATGAGTATTTCTTTAAGAGGGATAAAAAAACTAATCCAAAGACAAAAAATGAAGTGCTTTTAAAGGTTTATAGGCATTCCCCATAGCGGTCTGCAAACTCCGCAATGATTCGTAAGGTAACGAGATTTTTCCCTAGACGCAAGAAGGTAACGTACGTTTGATACATCCTCAACCAACCAAGCAACGATTCCGATGCTGTTGGACGCCCTCCCCGAGCGCGGGGGTGTGGGCGTTTAGGACGCACGGGGACGGGGACGGCGCGGCAGCGATGCGAGGCGAAATGCGGCAGGGGTGCAGAAGTGGTGTCGATGGTAATACTGGCGGTGGTGGTGGCGGCGGACGTGGCGGTGGTGGTGGCGGCGGACGTGGCGGTGGTCGTGGAGGAGGACAGGCAGGAGGTGGTGGAGTAGCAGGAGTTGGAGGAGAAGGATGTGGTGGTGGTGGTGGTGGTGGTGGTGGTGATGGTGGTGGTGGTGGTGGTGGTGGTGGTGGAGGAGGAGGAGGAGGAGAAGGAAGAGGAGGAGGAGGTGGTGGTGGTGGTGGTGTAGGTGGTGGTGGTGGAGGAGGAAAAGGATGAGGTGGTGTAGGTGGAGGAGGAGGAGGATGTAGTGGTGGAGGAGGAGCAGGTGGTAGTGGTGGTGGTGGCGGCGGTGTCGGTGGCATTGGCGGTGGCGGTGGCGGTGGCAGTGGCAGTGGCGGCGGTGTCGTCGTCAGCGGTTGTAGAGGATGTTGTAGTGGTAGTGATACTGGCGACAACTCCTGAGCCGAGCGCGACAAAGGTGGTGGAGACGGCGACGGAGGTGGCGCTGCTGGTGGCGGTGGAAGCGGCTGCGACAAGCGCGGCGGGGGTGGCGCTGGAAGTGCCGACGGTTGCGGAGGTGCGCGGAAGGCGGGGAGAGCGCGCCGGCGCGGCGTCGGCACTGGCGTTTCTGGGGCAGCGGGGCGCCGGGCCGCAGTGAGGCGAGGCGACGCGAGGCGCCTGGCGCGAACAATGGCGCTCTGTGGCAGATCCGCGATGGGAACCCGCGCCGCCCCCGCACCGCCCCCCCCCCCCGCGCCGCCCGCTCTCGCGGCCCACACTCGCTCTCCCCCGCGCGCCTCGAGCCACGAGCCCCCTCCGCCGCAGCGCTGGAGCGAACACTGGGCTACATTGGTCACTAATCGTTGATCAGCCTGGCTCGGGGCATCGACTCATGTCCCTGCAGTGCCTCTGACCGGGAGGTGCTAGATTCCAGTCCCAATACTGGCAGGAATTTCGACACTATAGTGAACGTTGTTACATTAAACGATAGTCATTCGTTTCAATCGATAGGCTATTGAGTTAATCGATTGTCATTCGGTTCAAAACACGAAATATTGAATTCATAGCAACTAGGGTATCTTTGCAGAGCATTCCACATTTTATTCAACCAACGTAAATCCGAAAATGAACATTAGAATCCATTCACAGTACAGACATGACACTGCAATTTGAGTAGGTGCAGCAAAGCAGTGTGGGTGCGCATCCAAAATAATAACGCTCAGAATTTAATAAAACCCTGCTTCTCCCCAAGTTTATAAAAATAACTCTAGGAGGGTTATCGTCGTTTGCCCGACCCGTTCAATTGCGAGCGGGCTGCAATTTGGCGAAGGCCGACCGGCGTCGCCGTCTAGGACGAGGCCTCCCGCAGCTCCGCTCAAAGCCGCTCTGTCCGCGCACAATGCGGCCGCGCGCGCACTTATATGGAGATTTCGCTTCCCCTGCAGCATCGGCGGCCGAGCGCGCCGGGAGGCCTATTAAGGCGGCGGCGCAGCCATCTTGCCTGCGCAGCGATCGCCCACCCACCCGGCCGCCCGCCTTCTCAATCTCCTGCTAGTTCCCTCACTCGCTATCCTGCCTGCTTGGCTCTTCGCTCGCCCGCCCACCCTCTCAACCTCCGCAAGTTCCTTCGCTCACCCGCCCACCTTTTCAATCTCCGTTAGTTCCCTCGCTCACCCTCTCAACCTCCGCTAGTTCCCTCGCCCACCCATCCTCAACCTCCGCGAGTTCCCTCGCCCACTCGCCCGCCCGCCCACCCTCTCAACCTCCTCCATTTTTTTTCGCTCACCCCCCTCTCAACCTCCGCTAGTTCCTTCACTCGCCCACCCTCTCAACCTCCGCTAGTTCCCTCGCTCACCCGCCCGCTCGCTCGCCATCCCTCTCAACCTCGCGCTTGCCCGTCCGCTTACTCGCTCCCCCTGCCTCTCAATCCCCGCCTAGCGCCTGACTCTCATCCCTCACTCACACGCCCACCCTATAAATATCTAGTTTCCTCGCACGCCCTCCCGTCTGCTCGCTAGCCTGCCCGCTAGCTTGCTCGCTCGATCGCTTACCCGCCCACCCTCTCAATCTTCGCTAGTGCCCTCGATCCTCGCTTCCACTCCCGCCTGCCCGCCCACACTCCCGCTCGCTCGTCCGCCCCCTCAATCACCAATACTTTCCTCGCTCGTCCTCCCGCATGCCCGCTCACTCACCCGACCACTCAACCTCCGCCAGATCCCTCAGTCACCCTCCTGCCTTCACGCCCGCTCTTTCCGCCCTGTCCCTGGCTCACCCTCCTTCCTTCTCGCCCCCTCCACCCAGTGGTCGCTCGCTCGCCCTCCCGTCGCCCGGTTAGGCGAACGTCGCCGGAGAGATCTAGTGCGTGAGGAATAATGCAACATTGATGAGGTCGCGAAGGACGTAGACCAAGTACGTGCCGGGTAACGAGGCGCTTCGCTACTGCCCGATCGATCGCCTCGGAATGCGAAGCGACGGCGCGCGCTCTATCGGCGATTTATGGACCGATCGACAAGTGCCGTTCGAGCTCTTCATAAAGAAATTGCGGCGTCGGGCGTTTAAGGCGTCTTGCGTTTAAAGAGCGGGACGCGAATGGTCGCGGCATAAATGCCCCGTTATTGTGAAGACGCAGCTGAATGCCAAAGCACTGTACCATCTGTGTTTGCTGTTTTCCAAACAGTTGACAGATATGCGACTACTTTGTGCGTCCAAATAAGGGCGTGCATGCGATGAATAGTCGCCTTCAGATCTACGATTCCCCAGCGATCTACTACATGCTAAGAATTCGTTGTATCGCATCCTTTTACAAATTAAGCATCATTTTCATGCACAATTAATAAGACGAGTTTGTGTCCAATTCCGATATCATTATAATTGTTATTGATTAATTATTATATTAGTAATTTCAATTTGGTTATCATTGCCAAGTGTTAACCATGCACTTTGACAGTAGAATCAACAATCGTTAATCGAAGAAACTGCATAAGCGTTAAAAATAGGTTCAGGTGCGACACCTCTTAGATATCTCCAGCTTGAAGTATTGGATCGAACGAGTTCCTAGTCATTTCGAGCTGTTTACTCTCCTATAATAAGTCTGCCATCGCTGTTCTTCGATGTGATTAGGGCGTTTAGTATCGATTACCGTCTAAATGTTTCTGGTACGTGTGGCACATATTTCATCAGACAACGAAATCATTTCTTTAATAATGGTATCTACTGCCGATACCTCGATGTCAGAAAGTCCTTCATAGTTCCCTTCGCTCTATTGAAATGAATTCTATAGATCAATTGAATTGATGTCTGTTGAGGACTGATATGACCGCACCATATGAAGATGAAAAGCTCAATATCGTTAAAATGAAAAAAAGTTATCCATTGTCATCCTGCTTTCACAAAAAGTTTAAATTAAACATCAACTATTTAAATTGATCAACATTTCATCAACGAACGAATCTCAACATTAATTATTAATATTCACAAAAAATGAGCGGATCATCCAAAGGGAAGTGTCAGTCCAACGTGTATTATACAGTAGATGCGAATGTAATCAGCGCGTGTAATCGATTATTTTCAAGTTCGAAAACACCTGCTCTTTGTCGGCTCCAAACTTCAGTGAAATACTGGTGAACTACTGAGAGATGAACATGCCGTGCATCTGCGCGATGCAGGATAACAGTAACGGGTGGCTTCAAATGTCGACGGGAGAACGTAGGAGTTGCCAGAACGGCTCGGTTGGGCGAGTGAGGTTATCGACCTTTGTAAGACCACAGTTCGGTCCAAAACGCAATCAATTGCAATTGCCTTCCATCGAAGCAAATGGCTACCAATTATAACACCGTCAATTTAAATCACGGAGAAACACTTCATGAGCACGACCGAATTGGAATTGCGGAATGAACAAAGCGCCTGGATGGTCAGAGCAAGCGGACGACCTAAGTTAATAAATCATTAGATCGAACAAATCGTCTTTTCGAGCGACGGTCGGAACGAACGAAAACCATACCCCAAAAAGCATCATTTATCACCAGTAATATATTAGGTAAAAAAAACACGGGTACTCGCAAATTCTAAAATATTCAATTAAATTAGGTTTTTCTTTAACCATGAAGTGAACCACATGTAAGCAAGAAATGAATTAATTTTATGGCGTTTAGTAACAGTGCCACTGAGGTGTATATAAATTATGTAAATATATAAAATTCACTTATTTTCGAAGTCAAATGCATGTATTTAATACCAGTAAACAGCTGAATATATTCAATTAAATACTAATATTGACATCTTGATTCCCCAAAGAGCGATCTACTGTCATAGTCATCCCTAGCAGCTCTTCTGCGCAGTCCGGCGTTGTCCATCTGGGCGGGAACGTTCCAAAGACAACAGTCCAGAGGTGAAGGAAAGGGGTCTGGTGGGCTACAAGGATAAAGAAAGGAAATTAAGCGGCCCATCCACGGGCAAGCATGGTGTTTCAAACCGGCCTCGCACCGGGTGTAAGTCTATTGTGTGACAAGAAGCGCGTAACAACCCTGACAGATTAACATCTTGCGCGAAACGACCGTGTCTGGTATCGCTTCCCAGTGAAAGGGCTGCTTTAGTCGCATGTGGATGAGGCAAGGGCGGGAGTAGCAGAGACAATATGGGCAGGGAGGCAGGGAGCAAAGAACATAAGTTCCTGCTGGGGTGAGAATAACAGGGTAGAGTATGAGCGGAGGCGAGACGAAGGGTAGAGTAGGAAGGGAGACACGTAGGCCACAGCAGCACGCTACTGTACACCGCGGCTGGTAGCAGGGAATTGGTTTAAATAGAGCTCATCCCACGTGCGTCGGACTCAAGTTGCGGTGTCTTAGTCATTGTTTCTACCTTACACTCTCCAGGATAATAGTTTTTTTCTTAAATATATCTTAAGGTACGAAGTATTTAAAATGAATTTTTTAAGTTACTACGAATTTTGGTTCCACGGAAGGGCAAGCACTAAGTAAAGATATTCTTATTCCAGTATTTGCACGAAAGTTTCCTTTACGAGAACTGCGTTTATCAACATTGCGCTTTTAAATAAAATTTCCTTGTTTCGAGCGAATAAAAATAGAATGTCTAACTATGACTCACAGGTCAATAGTATTAAGTATCATCTGTTTTCAAAACATTTTGAAAACATGACCGCGATAACAAAGATATTTGCAGTAGAGATCAAATAACATAATTAGTTCGTCTTGAAACATCCCTTTTCAAATTTAAGTATATAAACTTTCATCATCAACCATGGACTGTTTTGACACTTCATTTTTAACTCATCTGAATCATCCTCATGCGTCAAGAAAATAAAACAGAAGGTCCCACGAGTGACGAAGCAACCAACAGTAGAAAGTCGCTCAGAAGTCACCACAATCCGCAGAGGAAATATTAACTTGTGAAACCGTTTGTGATTTAATATTCCGGGAGAGGAAAACGGTCCGAGAGGTATTCACGTATTCCGCTGGCGCAGAACCCTTTCGCAAGGAAATTCCTTATAAGGAACCAGCACCGCGTGAACTGAATGGCATTCCTTACGTGCGGGAACCATTCGGCGAATCCTCGCCGCACACCCTTCTGATGTTTCTTCCGAATTTTATGAGGCAAGTGTATGCTCCTCCTTAAGCTCCCTCGCTCCAACCGAATTACCACTGGGGATAAATGTGACAGGTCATGTCTCAACCGTTACACTGGCTTAATTTCCCCACTTGCCCTCCAGAAACGGGGGCTATGGAAGCATTTTATTGCACATGGCAGATCCCAACATTTCTACGTAAAACCAGAAATTCTAAAACTATAACACTATTACATTTTGAAGTTTCTTTTCTTTCGTATTTTTCAAAATTGGTGCAGATTCTGTCACTGCTATTCACGAGTAAATCTACAATACTGTGATTATTTGTATCCAATTTGTACTCGTTTCTCCGCATTTGCACATATACGCAAAGACATAACTTACGTTTACTGTAACTAACGTTAAATTGTAACTCTAAATTTCTAAGGAGACATTACACTGGAAATCTTCAGTAAGCACTTCGTTAGCTTTGAATAACAAAAACTGTATTCTTAGGTAAATTTTTAACATTGTTCTTCACTTATGATTGAATTGAACTGGCTAACGCATTGCTTAGCAGCAGAGAGTGTTTAGCCAAAATGATCTGCCTCCGTGCCAAGCCGGAAATCTTGAGCAGCCTTCCGGGACGTTTACATGCAAGAGCAGCGCTGCCGCCGGGAAGGAACAAGAGCTCCAGAGCGGGGCGCGTGGTTCGCGACCCGGCGGCGGCGCTTTCCCTGCCTCGCACTTTCTCCGCCGCCCTCCCCCCCCCCTCCACACGGCTCGGCGCTCGCAGCCGCGTCCAGGAAAGGACGTCCGCTGCGATAGCCGCCTGACCTTCCGCTGCCGGAGCAGCGCGGTGCCGCCGCCTCAGCGGATCGAGGCGGAGTGGGGCGGGTTGAGACGGAGCGGAGCGGAGCGGATCGGAACGGGTCAGAGCGGGGGTGTGATCGGGACAGAGTGGGACGGAACGGCGCGGAGCAGGGCGTGGCGGGGAAGAGTGGCCGGGCAGGGATCGGTCACAACGGTGCGGACCGGGTCGAGGCGGGTTGGGCTATTTCGGCGGAAGAGCGTGAGGACTGTTGAGAGCAGGAGAGAACCTGGCCGAGACGGAGAGGGCGGGTGGAGCGGGCCGGGGCTGAGCTGAGCTGAGCTGAGCTGAGCAAGATGGTGCATGTTGGAGCGAAGTGGGGCACGACGAATTATGTGAGGGCGAGGAGCGACGCGATATTAGATATCGATACCCAAAACAAAGCAGTGATAAGTCGACACTGTTGAACCTCAAATTTTACTTCAGGAAGAAAATTACGGAACTTTACACTGAAGCACTTTAAAGGTACCAGAATAAGTTTTTCGATTCTATAGTTTTAGTACACAGACTGCGCAACCGAAAAAATTGATAACTGATACTTCGTAGACACTTCAATTGCAAATGTATATCACGTGTATCAAAACCGGTACGGACAACATCGACAAGAAAAGTATCGATTCTCTTGATGGTAATGATTATTACCCGAAATATCGAACTGAAAGATCCTGGTGACAACTTGAGCGTGGCAAGCAGTGCGGGAATGACGCGCCGCGACACCAAAGCCTGGCGTGGCGTGGCGTGGAACGGTGTGGCGTGGCGTAGCATGGAGCAGAGGGGCGTGGCACGTCGTGGCGTGGCGTGACATGGCATGGCGTGGCATGGCATGACATGGCGTGGCGTTGCGTGGCGTGGCCTGGAGCGATGTGGCGTGGAGTTTTGTGGCATGGCGTGGCGTGGTGTGGCGTGGCGTGGCGTGGCATGGCGTAGCGTGGAGCGACATGGTGTGGCGTGGAGCGGCGTGGCGCGTCGTTAGGCGTCTGGAAGCCGCGAGGAGAATCCTCCGACTGCGACCGGAATAACCCCGACCAGCCCGCGCGAGGCGACGCGAGCCCTCACAGGTAAAAATACACGTGCGCCACGCGGGCGATGCTATGCGCTTCGCGGGTAGATGACTACACACGCGGATTCTTCAGTGACGCCTCCGGTGACATCACACTACATTGCCACGTCTTGCCACGCTGTGAAAGATGTAAAGAAAATTCCAATGCAATATCGCTATCCATAAATCTGACGATCAAATGAAAATGAAGCGTTTACCAATATTTTACGATTTCGTTCCTTCTTTAAAATTATCGAGTGTTTCACGTCGAAGTATTCCCTTCATTCATGATTATTCTGCCATCTCTCTGTTAGGCACTCTCGAGCAATGCTTCCATGCAAGCGTTAAAAATCGCTAAAACAAGTCAAGAACGTTAGGATCGAACCCGAAGTTTGGCGTATTCATATTGCTTTGGATAATCAAAATTGTACGACATATTTTGAAATAGAAGGGTCCCGTTGTTCTGAACAGAATTACAATTACTCCAACAGGACTTGTGTGTGTGTTTTTTTTTTGTTTTTTTTTTAATTATCAAACGTTTCATCTTCTCCATCCATAACAGGAATCTCCCTTTCTAGGAGTGAGGCCGCTTACCATTTTAATGACGTCATGTCATATCTAAACGACACTCATTCCAACAATCATCCCGACAACGAACTCTCACATCTGAGAAACGTCCGACGCAAAATGACAAAAAATTAAAAAAATTAAAAAACCCGCTTATCTCTGAGTGTATGCGGACCTCTCGCTCAGTCACTTGCGAGGAACGCATCCTGGATGCGCAAACTGGGCGCGTCGCCTCGTTTTCCCTCTTTCGCGCGGCCACCGCCGCGTGGGCTGCGAGGAACAAACGCCGCCTGTGCCCAGTGGGCACGTGTACACACACACACAACGCAGTAATGCGTCACGAAGACACGAAGAGAGTGTGAAAACAACGAAAATACAACACGATAACGAAGGAGAAAACGCTGCCTGACGCGTGATTTGAGGAATATATTAACATAATAATTCAGCACATAATCATTGTTACCCTCCCGAACCGGCAACTCTCAGTATTTTTCTCTTATGCTGATGATTATGCCTCCCCCCCCAAGATAATAGTCGTTCTTAGATCACAAAAGTGCATAATAGGCAAACGCAGAAAAAGACGTTTCAAATCATACATGTGTGTAGGGAAAATATAAACAGGACAGGTGTGCGACAACGGCGATGTAAGGAAGACTAAGATTAACAAGTACCAACCCCCATCTCAAAGGTAAGACTGACATGACGACGACATGTCAAGTACGACACGACACCGCCGGAAGCAGTTAGGGCATCCCACCTCAGTAAACGCAGCTCGCCAGATGAGCTCACAGCACTCGTTATTCTATTTCAATTCACACATGTAATTACGTTTTTCCTCTTTCACTTCCAGTGTTTCAAACGGAAAAAACGTTCATCTCAGATTAAAAAAATAAAAAAAATAAATTAAAAATTTTAAAAATTTTAAAAAATTTAAAAATTTAAAAATTTAAAAAAAATAAAAAAAAATAAAATTAAAAAATAATGAAAAAAAAAATAAAAATCGTCTATCCCCAACCTTACCGACTACAACTACAAAAGCGTGCTTGTTGAAGCTTGCACATTGCGGCGGCCCACTGTGCGTCTCGCGCGCTTAACGCGGTCAACGGCGCGCTCCGTTACGCGACTCTTCTCGGCCGCCGCCGGCCGCAGGCGCGCGAGGGACGCGACGCGACGCATGACGCGGGCACGCGCATTCCGCGACGCACAGACCGCGCAACGAAAGTGACGGAGGAGAGCGCCAGCTCCTGGAAAGGCACAAGCCGTCTTCCTCGCTCGTGGCGAGTGAGATAACATATGAAGCGTGATGATGACGGTTGCAATGCAAGTATACGTCTCGTTTGACTCGTGTTTATTCGGTCTGAAGCAAAGGAACGTTACATAAAAATACTATTATATATTCGGGTATAGTGAGGTAAAAGTACTTGAGGGCGCAGCTTTCCTGTCAGGGAAAATCCGCCCTGTATTTTGCAACGTGCAACTTTGATAACGCCCTTTAATTTCATTGGTAAATAAAAAGAATAATAAAATAAAATAAAAACAATTTTCCTCTGGAGTCTCTGATTCAGATACAACTGTAAGAATTTCTTTTATTTGTATAATTTTTAAGATTATGTTAGATTATTGCAGGGTCGTAGAGGGTCTGCAACAATCTAACCTGGAAAACGCATTATGTATCTAACTAATAAGACATTGTCGACATAATGAGAACTGACATTGTCTTTTCAAACTTTGTTTATTCATTACGATTTCAATTTAAATTTAACAGCACTTCATTGTATTTCATTCACGAAACCCTGAGTAAGTGAAAGTCTTTGGCTCGTTAAACAACATCCACTGTCCGTCACGGCATGTTTATTGAAAGTTTCCCATCAGGGATGTCTCTCTCGCAGGAAACATTTTCTTCGATCTCAGATAAGTGTACTTTCACTTCGGGTGGACAGTAAATAACTATTTCGGGTCACGTAGAGAACTTGCATTTACGGTCATTAGAAGTACGAAACAGTCCAGAAAATTAAGACAAACGGTCTAGTATTTCAAAGGACGTTTACCTTGCGAACACATATACATCTACTAACTGTGCAATAGTTTCTTTCCAACACCAACACATCACTTCATTCACCTCTTAAAAATCGAATACTCTGACAATCAAGAATAAAGTCAGCTCATTCCACCTACTGTAGAAGTGTATAGAAATTTGATTTTATTAAAGATTCGGAGCCAGGTCCCATTCTGTGAATGAATTATGAAGCTGTGACTATCCTACCCCGCTCGCATAGTCTGCTTATGTGGAACGCTTCGAATTACAATCAACCTTTTTAAATCGTTTTCATTTGTTATTGTAGCTTGTGTTTTTTTATTAGCTAAAAATTGTGTCGAACATTTTGTTGTGCTCGTCACAATTTTATATGTCTATATATTTTAACGGTTTTCTGTTTAGGCTGTTTAAACCTAATAAGCGCTTGGGAAATGCGCTATCAAAACTGAAAGCCCCTCGTATCAGAACAAATGAAAATCAGAAAGAATGAAAAAAGAGGAGAAAAGAAGGAAAGGAAAGACACGAAATTAGAGATAAGAAAGTGAAAAAGAGAGGACAGAAAAGGGAGCATGAGAAAGCGAGGGGTGGGGGATATCCATTTTCATACAGAACTGTATTCAAAAGAGAGACACTAAGTACACGCTTTACCCCAGTTCCACCCAGGTAAACACACCGCCTTTACTCTTTGGAGAAAAAGAGAAATATTCTGTTAGACGAGAATATTTGAGCGTGAAAGAGGCGACAGCGCGCAGCTCCACTTGTGCAGGGAATGTCCGCGTTGCTGAACCGCCTGGAGGAGCGGATCGCGCCGGTGCTCCACTTGCATTTCCGCGAAGCGCCACCGGCGAGGGAGCCAGCGGGGCAGCCCAGCGCAGCGGCGCGTGACGGCGCGGTGGAAGCCGTGGCGGCGGTGGCGGAGCGCTGGCAGAGCGGCGGCGGTGGGGAGGCGGGGGAGGCAGCGGCACAACGGGCGGGGCGGCGGCAGCGATGGCGAAGGGCGGTGGCGATAGCGAGGGGCGGTTGCGGGGCGGGGGCGGTGGGGCGAGAGCGGCGGCGGGACAGTGGTGAAGCGACGGCGGCGGCACGGAGGCGGGCGGGGACGGGGCAGCGGCGGGGCAGAGCCGGGACGGCTGCCAAGCAGCGGCGGGACGGCGGAAGGGCGGCTGCGAGGCGGCTCTAAAGCGGTGGCGGGGCAGCGGAGAGGCGGGGGCAGCGGGGCGGGGCGGGGCGGCGGCGGCGGCAGGGCTGTTGGGCTGCGGCAAGGCAGCGGGGTGGCGGCAGCGGCAGGGCGGCGGGGTGGCAGCGGCAGGGCGGCGGCAAGGCGTCGGGGTGGCGGCGGCGGCGGCAGGACGGCAAGGCGGCGGGGTGGCGGCGGCGGCAGGACGGCAGGGCGGCAGGGCGGCGGGGCGGCGGGGCGGCGGGGCGGCGGGGCGGCGGGGCGGCGGCGAGCGGCGGTGGGGCAGCGGGGCGGCGGCGAGCGGCGGTGGGGCAGCGGGGCGGCGGCGCCCCGATTCCGGACGGCCGCGCCGATAAGCGACTCCCCGCGACGCCACATCCGTGAGGAAACCGCTGCGGCGGATTGCAAGCGCGGATGCGAAGAGAACCGACGACGACGCGGCGGCGGCTCCATATACGCTGTTCGCGACGATTCTTAACACGACGGGCCGCGGTCTAATGCTACATAAAGTCATCGAGTAACCTACGAATGTCACTTGCGATAAGACCCCCTCCTGTCCACCGCTTGGGACACGTGGGGCGTCATTCGACGCATTTCTGTTAATTGGGAAATTTCATCGCATCCATCTACCTAATTAAAAAACCTGAAATTAATAAATATGAAATTATACTTAAACCTTTTTAAAGTATCAAAGACGCATCAGTAACATAGAGTTACATTTAAAAAACTTATATAACCTAGAATTCTGTCAGAATTCGAAAATAATATTGCATTTCTTTTCGGGAGGGGGGGGCGCATTCCAATCCTTAAAAAAGTCGTATGTAAATTCGGATCCGCGAATTTACGGCGGCGGTTCTGCAAATACGTTGTTTGTATCTAGATCCACAACGATTATACGTCTCAAACGTGGCAAATGCCACAACAGTATTACGACGCGAAGAAGTAGGGCATTTTTCTTCAGGACACGCGATATAGTTTTCGATTCATAATAAATCCATTCAAGCAACATCGCCATAATTCCTCTCCCACGATAAATCGTCAAAATACGAATAACGTCGTTCTTAAATAATAAAGAGGACGGAATTTCTTATATCTTCATAATCCGTTCAAATTTGGTGTCACGCCACCAGTGCAGCAAATGACCAATCCCTCAAGCGATAAGCTCAACCGGAAACTTCGCGCGAAGGCGTCTGCCGCCCCCGCTTTCCCTACCAATTCCCACAACAGTCCGCAAGCGGCCGCGGCTGTTCAAAGATGGGAGAGCGGCGGCGTCAGAGAAGCCGATTAAGGCGCTTTACGACTGCAATAGGCCCGCGCCGCGTCCGCGCGGGGCTCTTTTGAGGGCGCCGCCGACCGCGGTCGCCGCCGAACGGTGGTCCGGGCTGCGAAGGGAAAAAGGAGAAAAACATCGTCGCCCAATAAAATGACGCCTGTCCAGCGGGGGCTTGGAGATGCGTCCGAATTCGCGAAGTCGAGAGTTGCGTATTCGAGTCCTATGTAAGAGCGGATTTCGATTTTGTGTGGTTGGCTTTTACGTATCACCTAGTGACTTCGCTGTATATCATATCTTCAATAGTCTCTCTCTTAACAATATGATAATGGATTAACTTTATCACTCGACCATCGTTATAGCAAATCGCAAAGGCAAACACTGCCATTCTCAGTCTAGGAAAGGGGTGGACAACAGATGAAAGTCTTTTCGCTCGTTTAAGATCGACAATCGGGTATAATACTCATAATAACGACATTTCGTAAGTATAGATGAGAGGCGTTCTATATTCCTGGAGCAGTACTCCCCCCTCATACACACATACTACTACTACTATTATTACAAGCTACTACCTGCATGAGAATTGGAACTAATCAACTATTTCCATGGTTAACCAATTTTAGGCGGAGCTATACCTAAAACCCGGAATATAGGGGGAGAAAGAGTATGAAAATGAAACCACGACCAACATATCCCTTGAACTTTTGGAATAGTACTACAACTTCCATTTAAACGAATGTTTACGTTTTTATGAATCACGAAAGTTTGACAATTACTGAAAATTGTGCATCCGCAAATAGAATGAATTTATGAAAGTACGGCTACTTAAAAAATCCTTGCGATTGCGGCACATCTACCCAATAATAGCGAAAACAATAAAAACGCGCATCATTCAACATTGTTCGTATCATGTAAACCGAACAGTTTTGAAAAGAAAAATTAATTTTGCCCACTTTTGGGGTCTTACGCATCACTGCTCGCCGTCGAGGCCGAAGTTACTTGCAACTGGCATTTACGGTCCAGCCAACCGGCGCGTCGGAGAGACAAACGTGTGGGAGGTGGCCTAAGTCCGGCTAAGCCGCTCCGCTCGGCGCGACGACGATGTGTCAACGCGTTCGTCAGGCCCCTGCTTTGAAGGTCACCGCGCCGCCACGGTCGATTCTTCGCACCGTCTCCGTTCTCCGTCAAGTCCAGCTATCGTAAATTTGATGTGAACTTTATTGAATTGAATTGATGCCTTATTTTACGTGGCGAAACTCGGGCCATCAGGCCCGAGGCTCTTCCGTCTGATTACGCAAATTTCGCTACGCTCCTTTCACCAACCAGCGGAGAAAGGAGGTATTTCTTGGGCGACGAAACAGGCGATTGTAATTTTGCTCAGAGGCGTCATTTAGGCTTGAGGATCTTTTACATGCAAGTAAATATACTAACATGAGACAGCCGGCTTTACTTCCCCTCCGAAGGAAGGTGAAGGATTTTCTCCCTCTTAAAAATCCACGGCTTCAATCGGGTTTCAACCCGAAAACCTGGGTACAACAATCTGATACGCTAACCGTCACACCATCGCCGCCGATAAATGTCAGGGTAAAAGAAAAAGTTCCAGTCTTCTAATTTTCAATAAATCTTAATCAATATTCACACGTGAGAACATATTGTGAATAAGTATTGGAATTTGTTTAATCGAATATTTCGATATGACGATTTTTGAGTTCTAATAGTATTTGCTATGAGAGAAGGTCCGCAAAAAGTTCTAGACATGAAGATATTGGAGAAACTGATGATCGACTGAACGAGGAATAGAGTAGGCCTAAATGCAAAGGGTGGCAGAATAAAGTTAGAAACTTCCAGGGTAAGCCAGATGTCGAAAATGATATCTTCCTGAATGAACATGTAGTTGGAAATTTTAATACAACTGAGTTACAAATGAGAAGGGCTCGGATTCTGATGACATATCATCTTTTCATTAGTGTATTGTAGACGTAACTAGTAGACGAATGTATACCACGACGTATAGGTGACATATGTACAGTCAATGAGGTCATTTTTTAAAAATTGTTTTGTCACTTTTCAATTATTATGTCATTTTTGGACCTTTACGTCTTGTTTGTCCTTTTCACGCATTTTCTTTCCTCTTCGCGTTTTTCGTTTTGTGTGTTAGTGAAAGCTTCATGAATTTACAAAGACTCACCAAACAATTTTTTTTTTATTGTGTAATCAGTTCATGACGAAATTCACTACTGCAGTGGACTCTTTTTTTCTTACCTTCAAACGTACACGGATCCACATTTTATAGGTCATTTTCAAAGAATTTGCAGGTCATCAGAATCCGAGCCCTGTACATCAGACATTTCTCACTAATTTGAGGAAACCTCTGAATGCACAGATGAACGGCAAGTCACATTCGCAGGCAAGGAGATGTGGAGGAGCAGCAAGCAACGAGTCGCTTGTCACAGGCAAGGAGATTTCAAGTACCTAAGTAATATAAGTGCATGCGGATTACCTATCAATCAGGGTCTACAATTTCGCATGTATAAATGCATGTAACTTCGTTATATTACTACGCAATATCTAACTAAACGTTCATTGTGAACAAGTGGTCTTTTTCGTCAACCTTACCCGGCCCACAAGTATGGAACCTTTATTCTGAGACATTTTTATTATTTCAACTCCAGGTATGATAGGAAAAAAGTTTCATGCACATAGAAAAAAACATGTGTGGTACATGTATAATTAACTTGTAGATAAAACACAAGAAATTTTCTCCGAACTGGAAACCTTATTTAGAAGCGAGTTCAGAATACATATGAAAAAAGTTGAAAGTCAGTCTTACAACCAACGAAATTGTTATTAGGGTTATATTAAAATTTCACGAATTTCGAAACAAACTGAATAACGATTGACTCACCACCCCGGTGACAACTTGACATTTTGGAAACATTGTTGAAACTCACCTGAAAAAGAAGAAAATCAAAATATAAATACTGCACACGGAACATAACACTCGTAATGCAACGCACATACTAAACGTGATTTCCACTCAATATAATATTTCCACAATCTACACTACTAAAAGAGAAAGTTCCACGCCCCTTTACGAGAGGAATAAAATACATTTTCTCCTCATCCTACCCAATTCTTTATTTTGATAAAAACGCACAACAGTACAATATCAATGCAATATAATGATCAATATCACAGGTAAAGTATTTCAAAAAAATTAGTTGATTCTTTTAAACAATTATTCAAAAAAATTACATATTCTTTCGAAACAAAATTAAACAAAAATCATAATCTGAAAAACATTCATATACATTTTATGCACACAAACAAAATGCAAACGCCATTTTCAGTGAGTAAACAAAAATCCATTCAATTGCGTGAAATGAAAAATATAAAGGAACACATATCTATTAATGACAATGAAGAAATACCTCTACAAACAGCACATGCCATTATTTCAATGAAAAATATTTTTATTGATACAGCTTTGAAAATAAATTATTAGTCTAAGTCGCTAAATAAACGTTCAAATACACGAAGACAGCAATTCGAATAAGATAACAACAGGTACTCCTAAGGGGCCCAGACTGACGGTACCTTACTAAGAGTTCAAAGGTCTCACGCTGTTATCAGGTAGACTTGGTTGCTTTTAAGGCCCACTTTCAGTCCTTCCAATGCTCACGTTACTGCAACTTATTTTGCTGCTAGTAGTATACCAAATGATTACTTTAATTTCGAGTCCAATTAATTTTCAAGTATCGAAAGAGGAAATGATAACGCAATATTATTATAATTATCAAAATACCAATTACCACATGAAGTCTGAAACTTTGGTGACGTATATAGTTATGTGCGTGTTTCAAAAATACACGTCACATCTTTGCGGACCTGAGAGTACCCAACCTATTTCTAACCGTACGTAAGACATTCTCAAGGAAAGCCCGCAATTAGGTGTAGATGAAGAACGCTGCCCAGTCACAATTACTGGAATCAACCTGAGACACTCTCCATCGCAACACGCGCTTCGAGACTTTCCCCTGGGACAGGTAGCCACAGCCTCACAATCTTCCCCGAACGACTGACTCACGCCGATGCATCACGCGCGTCAGCGGGTCGTCAACGATTTAAACTGAAAAATGAGCTTCCAAGCACACCTGCCTTTAGGTACGTGATTACATTACACAATCAGTTACTCCTTTTTCGCGCTGCGCACCGGACGCGAAAGGTCAAACAAACATCGCTTGAAAAATGGAGGAAGAGATAAGAGTACACACATCCCGCGGGAAGTGACGGGCACATGTAGAATTTCTCATACTGATAGCCCCGAAAGTGCGAAGGAAACGAGACCATCCCACTCGCCAGAAGGAATGACCTTACAATGGGAGTAACGTACGATTCACAGTCACTTGTCAGAAATGAATGTGCGACTCGTACTCCTACACGGAGTATGATGCCGCTACAATTTGAGCACTTGGGAGGATGTTTGCCCGTACGTAGATAAGGACGAGAAGTGGTTTCATACATGATACAATCCCGCAAGTGCGGAACGGGAAATGCTGCAAGGTCTTAAAGCAATAGTCTATCGAGTAGGTTATTGACACTGGGAAAATGCATAAATCGGAATACGTCATTAAAGTCAGAATGTGTCAGTATTCGGATGTCAGAATTCTGATAACAGCATTCGCTTATGTGCAATCAAAAGTCAATGCTCTAAAGATTGAACTACTGAAGACTTTAAGTAGTACTTACGTTGATTGTACATTGATAACGAGGGACCTTAAACTTTTAAAGCATTGACGATTCCAAATGGTTATTTCTTCAAAAACATGTTCTTATATCTCATTCTGCTTAGATCTAGTATTCGTTTACGGTAAAATTACCAGTCACAAGAGAAAAATTAGAAAAAGAGGAACTTATGACAATGGATATTTTGAATATTCAAATTAAATAACGAAAAAATATTTTTGGCTTTTAAACACATGCTATTAATGCTGTAATTGTTTGCCTACGACACCCGTCAAAGAATTTATCCAGACGCCTACTTACATTCATGAATAACTGAATGATGACAATGGAGTAACTGAACATTGTGCTAAAGTGGCGGGGGGGGAGCGGGGAGAGAGAGAGAGAGAGAGAGAGAGAGAGAGAGAGAGAGAGAGAGAGAGAGAAAGAAAGAAAGAAAGAAAGATAGGGGGAACCGGCGTAACAATAAGAAGTTACGCCGCTAACCGGTTCTGTTCTCTACTAACGTCGAAGCATATCCCACGGAATTTTAACATCACGTATAGAAATGCAAGGCTAGCAGCCTAACGTCTGCGCTGCATAGTACATAGTGTACACGAATGCTAGTTTATCTGACTTTCCAAACGAGTATTTCCGTTTGCCACTGCGGTCGAAGAAATTAATTCTAATTACTGGTTAAAGTAAATTTTATTACTCGTTAAAGTAAAGCATGGAGATTCGGTGAAATAAAATGCGCAGGAAACGAACTATCCCGGGAAAAGTGCCGCCAATCTGTTTGGTCGACGTCAAATCTCTACTAGTATGGCCGGGGCTCACATCGTTCAAAATCACGAGGTGGAAGACAAACTTTATCTGTTGATAACATGAACCTGTCCTGTTCTTCCCCCGATCTTCTGACCACAGCCCGACGAAGCACAAGTTTGCCAACTTCCCAATCCCCGCCGTGCTATTGATCTACTTGTTCATACATGGCGGTATCTTCGAGGAAAATACAAATTCGTCGAAAAATCTGAAACAACTCTGAGCGATACCTTGTCGAAATGAAAGAAACTGCTTGTGCAGATCTTGCAAGACTAGCGACTATTTCATTGTCTTTATGAAATGCTCGAGAAAAAAAACAAAATTTGATTTCTAGTGAATGTTCAGGCGCATGCTGCGGTTAAGTGCAGACTAGCGTACCACAGGAGAAGGTTCAATAAATGAAATACAGTTTTACGTATCAAGTTCTAGGACTTTTATACATGATGACTAAACAGGTAGCCGGCAGACACTACTTTCTATTCCCGACAACGCGACCAATAATTCCTCAATTTCCCCTGAATGGGTGTGTGGGTGAGTGGGGTTGAATTGAATTGAATTGAATTTGCCTTGTTTTACGTGGCGAGACTCGGGCCATCACGTCCGCTCTTCCGTCTGACCACACAAATTTCGCTACGCTCCTTTCATCAACTAGCAGAGAAAGGAGGTATTTCTTGGGCGAGAAATAGGCGATTTTTTTGAATTTAGCTCAGAGGCGTCATTTAGGCTTGAGGATCTTTTACATGCAAGTAAATCTACGAACATGGGACAGCCGGCTTTACTTCACCTCCGAAGGAAGGCGTACGAGGGATTTTGTCGCCCTAAAAATCCACGGCTTCGATCGGGTTTGAACCCGCGAGCTTGGGTATAACAGTCCGGTACGCTAACCGTCACACCATCGCCGCCGCAAACACCATCGCCGCCGCTCTCATTCTTTCAGCTACGGCGAGTCGAAACCCCACTGGGATCCCCAAAGGCATGTCCGGGGAACGTAGGTTCCCTCCTCCAACTCTCCAAAGGCTCTTTGCCGCTAGCGTCGTGCGACAAGGGCGATCCGTGGTCTAGTCCACTTCATTGGGAAAAATATGCAGGTTTTCATGGGGTTCTCACGCTCTCCTCAAATTCCACCATTTCTCCATCACCAATATCCTCCATTCTGCACACCATCTCAGGTATGGTCGAAAAGGTTTATTCAGTATAAAAAATTAATAAATTATTGACGTACAACCAAATAACGCAGCACACCGGTCGGATGTTTTTCATTCATTTGTTTAACGTCTGTAAAAACAGTTAAAACTGAGTGTGACATACTATGGGGAGAAGTGCAATCGGTGCTTTCTTGACCTCTGAGATTTCTGCCTCATTCATATACATATCACGTTGAACTATGAACACAGGTAGCCATGAGCATTTCTGGCAAGAATTGATAAGAAAATATTAACTTCCTCGTAATAAAAACAATCAGCAAAGCCATTTTGATACTCCACTTCCAGAGTTCTGGCAAGAATTGATAAGAAAATATTAACTTCCTCGTAATAAAAACAATCAGCAAAGCCATTTTGATACTCCACTTCCAGAGTTGGACAGAGGTCCTAATCTCTCCGGCCAGAAGGTAATACGCAATACTGGCTGATACTCCCGGGCACACAGGCTCCTGCATCGGCAGCCGACCACCGGCTCGCCATCGACCGCCGCCAACAAAGAGCGACTTCTTCGCCGGGGCCGCCTCCGCTGCCCCCGCGGCGGCGGTGGCGGCGGCGGTAGCTGCTAAAAGAGGCGCTTCCCGCAGTTCGAGAGAAAGCCAGCCTCAGCCAGGCTCGTGATGTCATAGGCGGGGACACTCGCGGAGCAGGCGAGAGGGCGGGCGAGCAAACAAAAAAGCGAAGCGCGGCGCGCAGCCACCGAGAGGCCGGCCGGACGCGGACTCGCTCCGCGCGCCGCCCGCCTTATATGGCGCGCGGGAGCGGTGGCGGCGGCGGCGGCGGCGGTGGCGGCAGAGCAGGAGGCGGCGGTGGTGGCGGTGCGGTGGCGGCGGAGGCGGTGGCGGCGGCGGCGGCAGAGGAGGAGGCGGCGGTGGTGGCGGTGCGGTGGCGGCGGCGGTACGGTGGCGGCGGAGGCGGAGGCGGTGGCGGCGGCAGAGGAGGCGGCGGCGGTGGCGGTGCGGTGGCGGCGGCGGCGGCGGGGGCGGCGGGGGCGGCGGCGGGGGCGACGGCGGCGGCGGCGGCGGCAGCAGCACCAGCGTCTCCGCCCTCGAGCCTCCTGTCGATGGACCGCGCGACTTCCCGCTCTCGGATATCCGCAACGGGCCGGATTAATAGGGAGTTTGGGTACCCTCGAACGGTAAAGCACTATCGTTCATCTGAGCACGCGCAGTTCAAGTTCGGCATAACTTCAAGGTATCTGCGCAAGCGCAGAAGATCGATAGTGCTGATCACTATGGCGGGCACAAACACCCTAATAACTGCATGAACCCTACGCATGACGACATTCGGACCCTCTGAGTTGAGATTTTTTTTTTTTTTTCCCCTCTTGTTTTGAAGCTTCTTAGTGTGTGCGTAAGTCTAGTTATGCAGTCTTTCTTGTATCTCCATAAATAACCGATCGCTAAATGGTGCATTTACCGGCGGAATTGTTTTGGGGTCGGAGGTGTTTTGGAGTGGAGGACTTAGCACCCAGAGATGTATTTCTCTAACAGCCCGGTATGCTCCTTTCGCAGGATTAGTGACAGTCTGATGCAAATGCCAAAGCCCATAAAATTAAAGAACACTTTAAAACTCTTTTGAAGATTCAGGGCTTCAAGATTATATTCCCTAACGACACCCCTTTATGAATGAGTACTTAGGTATTGCAGTCAACACAAGAGCATTGCAGTTTGCCAAAGAAAAAAATTAAAATTGTCTTCCTTCGTTTCTTAAGACTACAATCAAATGTCAACGATATACAAAATCACGTACCCATACACTAATTACACCTCTCCAACGTGCATTAATTAATTACCCAATTTTCAAATAGCAACCACCATCATGTAAAGGATAACAGAGCAATAACCGAAAACCAACCTCGCCCATGATTTTTCGAATTACATCTCAAAAAGGCAAAACATATTCGCGCGTAGTTTTATTTTCCGTGAAACAGCATATGTCGAGTGACATAACGAGTCACCTTCTGTGGTGCAACCATTTCCTTCGCCCATCCACCTCCGTGTCCTCCTCCTCCTCTGCAACCTGTGACGCGGCGACACGCCGCCGCGCGGCCCCGCCCCTCTGCGCCCGTGGGCGGCGGGCAGTGGGCGGGCGGGCGGGGCGACGCCAAGGAAGGCAACGAGTGTCGCCCGCGGTGTCGCCCCGTTGTCTCCCGCTCGCTCGGGCGGGGCGACGGAGCCCGGAGGAACGAGACGCAAACACAGCAGTCGGAACCGCTCCGCGCAGCTCGTAAAACCCAACGAAGGT
The DNA here is from genome assembly GCA_038098605.1 of Gryllus longicercus. Classification (NCBI taxonomy): domain Eukaryota; kingdom Metazoa; phylum Arthropoda; class Insecta; order Orthoptera; family Gryllidae; genus Gryllus; species Gryllus longicercus. The sequence continues at coordinate 885,690 of JAZDUA010000169.1, read as the reverse complement.
GAAAGCGCTGCTCGCGACCCGTGGACCAATTGACGAAATGACTTCGGCTCACGGTAAAATGTGGATGTTATGAGCCAGCTCTTTTCAATGTCAGACTCTTCGTAAATCTTCACGCCAAGATGGTACTAGGTGATACGGGAAAATAATGAGAGGATAAAAATGGACTTCGGAAACATAAAAATTTTTTAACATTTTTTGTCACGGGTTCGTGTTTGAATGGAAGCAACTAATAGATTATGCAAGCCATACTAGGCGAGAATCCTTCCTGAAACAATACTTCAGTATGAATCCTGTCCAAATGTTACGAACAATGATTTGGTGTGTCAATAGATATTACGGTTCCGAATTAAGGGTAAAATGTGGATGCGACGAACCTATTGTTTTCAATATCACCCACGACTCACTCGTCATAAATCAGGCTACGAGGATAGGGATATAGGAAAATAATAACGACTAAAACTGGAATTAGAAATCATAAATCAGATAAAACTAGAACGAAACAAATACTGACATAACTGATTGCAATATTTGCCACTCATGAGCATTTAATTCTTGTCACAAATAAGAAATGTGAGTAACTCAACGCAAATAACATTTCGTCATATGTTCATTACAACCTTATCCCAATGTAAGATATGTGTTGGAGCGACAATTGTAGACACTACTCCCGCTCAAAATGAATCTTAGTTACTAAGAGTCGTTTTTCCTCGAATGTCGCCCACACAAGTCATGACGCGTGTCGTAAATCAAGCAACGAGTGTAGAAGCCGATGATGGAAAATATTATCGGAATACAACTGGAATTTGGAATCAGGAAATAAAACTACACCGAAACAAAGAATATGTTTCTGATTAAACATTTTGTCACGTAGGCAATTTAATTGAAAATGCCAGATAAAGATAAAGATCACTCAAAAGGAATGCAGATAATGAGTTTGCATTAAATTGTCACTTGGATGAACAGTTTGCGAGATGAAGAGAAAAGAGCAGTAGTACTAGACAATTACATTGAAAATACACTTCTTATACGTATCTCAAGACACAACCTCTCTGGCAATGAAACAGTGAGACTCATTTTATTTCCAAAATAACTCTCTAACACGTTTTTGACAGGACGATATGTTGAGAAGAGATTTGAAGACTGGAGGGGTGTTTATAAGACGCGTCACTTTTGATGTGTCTCCTAATAAAGAAAAAAAATATTGTGTATTCACTACATTCCCTTAGGATGCATAGCATTGTTTAATAAGAAAATACTCTCAGCATACAGTTTTTTCAGAGATGTCTCACTGAACTGCCGAACAGAATGAAGCCCAGGTCCTCACAAAAATCTTAGAAACACAATAGTGACAGGTTGACAAGTTAAGAAAGGAAGAAGTAAATAATCCAATTCTACTTGCAGGAAGACATCTTTAGCAACACGAAAGAAAGTTGAAAATATTGTTAATCAAGTCAAAAAACCAAACGATGTGTCTACGCTATGTAAAAAAGGGAGCATCATAACTTAATTTAAAGAGTATAACACTCACATTCAATGTGACTTATTCTTCAAATGAAAAATAATGTATTTGCTCAAAATCTGTATCGTAAATTTATCGACATCAATATTTCCTGTTCAATTCCGAATATTCCATACATCCATACTTTTTTATTATGTTGCTCGTACGTAAATCACACAAGATATATTACCCGAACACGTGAGCAAGAGACACTGATAAGCACTCACCTTCACTCATGCCCCACGCACAACCTTTCTCTTATCTGATAGCTAAATGGAGAGAGCTATCCCGGCTCTGAAATCCTGGGAAGCACTCTCAATATCAATCAAACGCCAACGTTTCTGAGAACGCGCCTATAAAATCAAAGGTGCAGTACTTGTCAGTACCTGGAAAGGTGATATCGGTCGGGAAACGCACGTATGTGTTTGACAGTTCCAAGCATACATCACTCATCGTAATTATGAAAAAAAAATGCCAAAATAACACATTAATCGAGAAACCTGAAAATTTCCCTTACGTATTTCACAAGATAGAAAAGAAAATGTAGGTGTAGAAGAGAAAAATAGTAAGGTGAGATCTGCGTTGACCGGCAAGGTAATGTCGCCGAAGTCTAGACTGACATGCTTACCACATAACAAGTAACCTTGTACGATATGTTCCACCACATCCACACATAGTATAGAATCCCATAAGTGGGAACATTCGTCTACGAGCAAGTACAAGTAAAACTGTCAGGATACATTCATTCACTCAATTAAACTTTTTTACTTAGAACTTTAAGAAACATACTAAAAAAAGCATATTAATTACAGGCAATATTTAAATGGAAGGCGAATTCAGAAACAGGTAAATGCTTCCATTTGACGATTTCTCTGAGTGAATGTACTTGAAATTCTGACGACCTAGATGCCATACAGTGAGTCATATACGCAAATGAACACCACCTATAATTCAATACAGTAAACAACAATCCAGTGTAGTAATTTTATGTAGTACAAAGACGTTTATGTACCATAGGAGGTGGAAACAATCGTAACTTGCAATCTTCACGCACTTGTTCGGCGAGCATGTAAAGAGCCCCCTAACCTGACTTAGTTCCTTGTACAAGAGAAGGCAGACAATGAATCGGGAAAACACAGCAAATCTTGTATGTTTCACCGCGAAACATAGTACATATTGTCTCCGGCGTCCTGCACGTGGGGTAGAACAAAGTTGTACCAGTTGTTTTTCAAATATTCTCGGGTTGATTTTCCGAGATTAAAACTAAATCATTATGCACCGTTCATACTTTTTACAACGTAATATTTACAATGTTTTCAAAGATTCAACAATTGCTAAAACGTCACAGGCGGAATATGAGTGTGCTGCAATGGCGTATTTTTTCTTTAAATATCACTTAATGCGAAACATTAACGAACATTATTTTCAGGCAATCAAAATACAAAACAATTTTAAATTTTCAACACAGGACGATATGAAATTTTAAACACCAGTATCAACTCCTCTGTGGCGAAAAATAGGGAGTTTAAGCACAGCGTTAGCATTCAGCAGTCGGCCTTCTGCTCATACACATGCTTAAAAGTGATGCGAACTCATAGTGCACGTGCGCAGAAGATCGATATTGCAGACGACTACTGTACACTGCGCAATACTTAAACACTCTATTATCAAATTCAATATTCCGAAATCGATGAGATCATCTATTCAATGCTCATACACAGGCTTAAAAGTGTTGCGAACTCAAAGTGCACATGCGCAGAAGATCGATTATGATGTCGACTACTGTAACTTAAAAACTCTATTATTAAATTCGATATTGCTAAATCTATGAGATTGTCTATTCAATAACAAGCCGAACTCAAGCGTCATGGAAATAGTTAGCCTCGACTAAAGCTTCAAAATCGACGAATCGATTTTGTTCTGATCGTATCAAAATCAAAAGTGTTGAACCAGATCAAACGTTCAGCTAAGAAAAGCGCAACTCAAGTGGCTTCCACCTAGACGGCGCCGCGTGTCGTCGCGTTCTCCGCAATGCAGGTGCCGTGGCGGCGGCGGCGACCCCCCCCCTCTCCTCCCCCCACTTGCGAGCACTCGCCTCGAGCGCGATCTCGAAAATTGGAATGCATCGATTCGCCCCTCCCCGGCTCGGTTCGGTCGAGCGGGCGCGGGCGCGCGCGTTCGCGTCGGCCCGCGGGGCGTCGAGACGCTCACACGCGAGCGACCAAGCGCTGGTGATTTGCTGCCGCGCGGCCCCGTCCCTCCACGCCCCGCGTTCCAGATGGCGCCTCGGGGCGATCGAATGCCGATGGCGCGCAGATAAGGAGCGGGCTGGGGACGGCGAGCGACACAACAGATTGCCGACTGGCGCGCCTAAGCTAGCACGGCCGAAAGATGGGGCTTGTCGAATGAGGCATCACTAACATGCTATGGCCACGCTTGTATAATAATAATAATAATAATAATAATAATAATAATAATAATAATAATAATAATAATAATAATAATAATAATAATAATGACAATAATAATGACAATAATAATAATAATAATAATAATAATAATAATAATAATAATAATAATAATAATAATAATAATAATAATAAACCGTTCCCGTGACGCAGACGGTTGCGGCAGCCATCGTCTGGGCTGAGGAGGCTGTAGGTTCGCGTCTTGCCTTGGCATGGTCCTATTTGTGAGTGTCCCTTCACCCCAAATCACCATCCTATCCCCTCATAATTCAAGGCGTAAAAACATTGTCACCGAGCTGACACAGCTAAAAAGGCTGATACCCATAATGACACACGATAATATTTCTGTGAGCTTCGGAAGAGGACGTGTAGCGTGGACATAAATGGCCTGTACGAGAATAATAATAATAATAATAATAATAATAATAATAATAATAATAATAATAATAAAATTCATCACATAATGTGACAGGAGTCAAAGATATTTAAATTCTGTTGGCGATGGCGACCTTGGTCACAATTTCAAAAGACTCAGTGAAACTTGACGAAAGGGAAATAAATGCATTTTCCTATGGCACAAGCACGATTTAATTCAATTTAATGAATTGAGTAACATACTACAGTACAATAATAAATACTTCAGTGACATAATTAAATATAAACAAATCAAACATTTTTATTGTTGTTTTCTACCCTTTACGTACTATCTACGACCATAGGCAGCCCAATAAAACCTACATTTTTAAAATTCTGAATAAAACCCACTGTTTAAAAAAGGAGAATAGTTTCTGGCGAAAATAAACAGCCAGGAAAAAACATTTTCACTTAGCGAAAGATTCAGAATAGAAAAAAAGTAAACATTATTTACGTAATATTGGAAGTCATTAACTTTTATAACAGTATCTCACATTGTTCATATTTTATCATCTTTGCTGGATTTAATTCAAATTATAATTTCTGTGTATTTTATTCACTAGACGATATGAACATATTAGCTCCATGCTCATATGTTAATATTACATTAGAGTACAATGCTACAATAATTCATCGTGATAAAATTCAACAAAATAAAAATAAAATTAAAAGAAACACCCGGAAACCCATGTTTTACCAAACATGAAAAATTATACAACCTTGCGAACGTTGAGGCTCAAGAAAAACTATGTCAAACTTGAGCATGGATTTTAGATCTTGTCATTTCTACGCTACTAACACAATCACAAGAGAAAGCAGGTTTCTCTTCATGTGTCACTCGCACATCATTCCAATTATAATGTTGATACGAACTCATTACTCGCCATTCAGCTTTCTTCTGAAATGTAGACACGTGTCTGCTCCAAAACTTCATTATCTCTTGGTTTTGTTTGCTCATGATTTACCGAACACGCTTCGCCACGCTGATCTAGCGTTTTTTCTTAGCTCTGAATGTTATTCACAACCGTTTAATGGATTGCCAAGTCCGAAGATATTGTAACAAGAGAAAAATAGTATTAGTGTATTTTTAAATTGCGATCCAATAAATCTATTTTTTTTCGATATGTGTCTACTGAATGTATTCATTATTTTAATAAAGTATTTCGTGTAACTGTGTCATAATTAGTTTATTGTACATTGAATGTTAAGTAGATAATCTAAAAAAAAACGGAACACTGGACGGCTCATGACTACGGGATGATGAGCGCATTTCATACTAAAACTGTAGAGTGAAAATTAATAAATGTCATCTACAATGTCTTTAGGTATCGTTTTAATATGTAGTGGTTTAAGTTGTCGAATTCGAAATGTGGTTGAAAGAAAATAATAATGTGAAATATTAAACTTCAACTTGTTGCAGTTCGACATACTGAAATTTGATGGTTTTATAAAGTAAATATTTGAATAACATATTTTTTTTTATCCTATAACATTGTTTTATTAGTTTCCTGTTCTCGAAACGATTACTATTAAAATAACTTTCAGCGTTTATTTACATTCCAAATTTAAGTACAAATTAACTCAATGGCAATGTTATGAAATTTAACGAATTCATGGGTTCGAAGTCTGAGTCTATCGAGCCTAGTCGTGACGTTGACTGCGCGTTTACGTGCCGTTTTCGAAAGCACGAGTAGCTTCCGAACCTTTTAACTCTTACGCAACATCACTCAGCAATGCGGTGCCTTCACTTCTGGTCACAAATGCCGCGTGCTTCCCTAATTCCTTTTCTCTGCCTTTTAAGCACACTTTCCCTCTACCTCTGACCAAATTCCGAGAAACACAGAAGATTTGGAGGACTTGTGAGGATTAAGTAGATTTATTGCTCGAATCTCCATTCCTGGCTGGAACGGGTAGAGTTTCTCGATTCAAAGAATCACTAAAGCGCACATTCCATCGTTCAGTTACCAGAATCGTCCAGAATCTACACGAGCTCCATCCACTGCACCTATCAATAGTTGAACGTTGATAACTCGAACTTTATTCGTACCCGATACTTATCCATTTTTAAGTCGATAACTAGAAAATAATTATTTATTAAGCCAAAGAATCAATGACTCAAAATTTCTTTCCATATTGGAGGAATACAAATTGCGCAGTACAAGATTTCGATGTTATAAGTCTGAAAATGTTTAGGAAATGGTTTACATTTTTTCCCCAAAACTAAATACATATAACAAAAAGAAATACATTTATTAATATTCAAATTTCAAGACTATTTTCTCATTCAAGTTAGAACAGAGAGAATAGAGTACTACTATTATTCAAATTTCAACAAAAAAATATTTGTCGCACGATTTTGAAGTAGGATAATTACAGCGTAAGGGCTCCTGGGCCGATGCTTCCAATGCCCTGGATGTAATCCCGTGTTCCACAGACCGCCAGAAGCTCCACCGTGCCTGACCAAAGCTGCGCGGCGGCCTCCTGGAACCCCACCCGAGCGGGATATGCAGGTGGCCCTGGCCGGGATGGGACAGGAGGCCGGGACGACGCGACGGGTCTCTGCGACGCGCGAAACGCGGTCACTCACAATTACGCCTCCCGCCAGCAGATTGCGGCGAGATTTCGCGGAATGCAGCTCCGACAACCTTCGGACTCGTCATTATCAAAGTGGGCCGGCTGGGGGATTCTCCGTTTGATCTGCAGCCGCGGGATTAATTACGCGTTCTTAGCGTTGCCAGCAATGAGGACGCGACGTGTCGACACTGTGACGAAGTCTTTTTTTTTTTTTTTTTTCTTCCTACTAATTGCACCTGTGCAAACAACTGTCTCACTACCACAGAAACACAATAAAAGATGACAAAATATTAAGAATGAATGGAATGATTGAAGTGTCCACAAAACTTCAGTGAATTGTTCTTCCTTTTCCTTTCGTTTTTTTGTTAAGATCTTATGTAATGGGATCACAAAACCCTGAAGCAATTCTCAAAAGCAGTTCTGGTGATTTCCAAGGTAAGAAAAACAATCTATTACAATGTTCTGTGCATAAAATTAAGGGGGGAAAACCCTGAAAAAATCTTAACATCCCTAAATGTTGCACTACCTGGAACGTTAATGTGCGCGAAAATATACTTGTAAGTGTGTAGAACTGGAAGCGATGAAAAAAATAATACAGGAAAATGCATGTCTACTTACATTTCCACACTGTAGCATTACAAGAGCGAGAGCGAAGCAAATTTAGGAAGCGTGACGAAATAAAATGCATATACGTACGCGCTAATTTTCTTATTAGACGAGGGAATTATGCAGTTAATGACTGTTCTGTCAAGAATTCATACGAATTATAAAACATAAAAACGCATTAGCTTTCTCGCGCTGCATAACCATCCGACACGGTACGCTTAAGGAAAAAGAATTTCCTCTTGAGGACACGACTCGGGCACTGGGTCGCACACAGAAAGTTCAACTTACACAATCCAGGATTTGAAGTTAAAAGAAAGTCATTATTGACGTAACACCTGGAGACAGTCTTTTGGGGACTGCCCGTCTACTGCCCTTTTTTTTATCAGAGATCATTGTAAGAACTGAACATACCTGTACCTATTGGGCACCCTTACATGCTAGTTTTTTATTACTCTTACCTGCAATACATCAAAAGTGGCTCTTCAATATTTTTTTGGCGAAGCCGAAAGTATTTTGTTCCCCTCGTCCTTCCTTGGCGAAAATCTCATATTCCTCTCCAGGGAATGGAAAAAATAATCCTCCGTCACGCACTATATTTGGCTAGACGTGCTATTACACATAGATGGTTAGGCAAAATCCACTTCACCGAAACAGGAACAAATACGAGATTATTCTTCCACGACCATACGAAAATTAAGCCACTTTCTTTCTCATCCATCATCAATTGCACTCACGCCACCACGCCTTCGGTACCACACAATAATGAAGAAAGATTACAACAGAGAGACACAATATTGAACAACGATTAATGGAAAGAAAAAAAACGAGCAAACGGAAGAAGAAATGAGGTAGCAAGAGGCATCTAAAGGGAAAGAAAAATCAAGAGTTCGAGAGTAGGAAGAGAAACCGAAAGATGAAGGGCCGAGAAAGGAGGAAAATATGGAACAGAAAAAGAGAAGGAAGGGGGGGAAACGGAGAAAGGGGGAGAGAGAAAAGATAAGTAAATGAAAAAATAAAAAGGAGAAAAAAGGAATGGGGATGAGAAGGAAGAAAACGGAAAATAGAAAAAAAGGAAGGACGGTAGGAAGAAGAAGAGGAAGAGGAAGAGGAAGAAGAAGAAGAAGAGGAGGAAGAGGAAGAAGAAGAAGAAGAAGAAGAAGAAAAAGAAGAAAAGGAAGAAAGAGCGCACAATCATCGAATCAAACGAATCGCCGCGCGCACCCCACGCAGCTAATTCGATTTGAGCTAATTGAAAGGCTCCCAATGAAGTTGGGCGGCGGCGGCGGCGGCGTCAACAAATCTATTAGGGCGCGGGTGCGGGCGCGGCAAAAACGCGCGCCAAGGCCACGTCCGGCCCATCGCCGCTTCACACACGAGAGCGCGCAGGGGGCGCTGCACCGCCACAGCTCGCGCCCCTCGCCCCGCGCTCCACGCCTCGCGCCCCGCCTCGTGCCTCGCGCCCCGCACCTAAGCCCCACGCCCCGCGCCTCGCGCCACGGCCCCGCTCCCCGCTCCTTGCTCCTCGCTCCCTACGCCTCACGCCTCACGCCTCGCGCTCCTCGCCCCGCGCTCCACGCCCCGCGCCCCGGCACCTAAGCCCCACGCCCCGCGCCTCGCGCCCGGCTCCGCGTCTCGCGCCTCGCGCCACGGCCCCGCTCCCCGCTCCCCGCGCCTCACGCCTCGCGCCCCGCCTCGTGCCTCGCGCCCCACGCCCCGCGCCTCGCGCCCGGCTCCGCGTCTCGCGCCTCGCACCACGGCCCCGCTCCCCGCTCCCCACGCCTCACGCCTCGCGCCTCGCGCTTCGCGCCACGGCCCCGCTCCCCGCTCCCCACGCCTCGCGCCTCGCGCCACGGCCCCGCTCCCCGCGCCTCACGCCTCGCGCCTCGCGCCACGGCCCCGCTCCCCGCTCCCCACGCCTCGCGCTTCGCGCCACGGCCCCGCTCCCCACGCCTCACGCCTCGCGCCACGGCCCCGCTCCCCGCTCCCCACGCCTCGCGCCACGGCCCCGCTCCCCGCTCCCCACGCCTCACGCCTCGCGCCTCGCGCCTCGCGCTTCGCGCCACGGCCCCGCTCCCCGCTCCCCACGCCTCACGCCTCGCGCCTCGCGCCTCGCGCCACGGCCCCGCTCCCCGCTCCCCACGCCTCACGCCTCGCGCCTCGCGCCACGGCCCTGCTCCCCGCTCCCCACGCCTCACGCCTCACGCCTCGCGCCCCGCATCGGCCTACGCGACCCGACACGGAGCCCCTGCGCGATCAAGCGGCAAGGCCACCTGCCTTCCCCACCCGCGCTCGCGCCGACCCAGGCGGCCGTGCAGCCACCGCGTCGCGGATCGGACACAGCAATGCCTACCCGTTTTCTTTCTTAACCTTCTAACTTACGACAAGCATTAGGAAAGATTAAAACGGAAACACATAAATTAAAACACGTATACTTGGATTTTATTTACATGCTAGTGGAACATGAACTACGATTCGCGAAACATTTTTTCGCATCTTCAGGTCTTTCTCTGTAAATGGTCAAATTAATGTACATTAAAAATCGATTACTCAACTTATTTAAAAACAACACACAAGTACAAAGCAAAATACTGCTCACCATGTCAATATTTTAAAATAATTATTTAAATATACCATACTCATTGGATGGTGGACAATGTGTTACGTGAAACATATTGTTGTAACGACCATCTTTGGATGGCCTAGACTATTGAGGTCTACAGGGAGTGGTGGACGTGGCCAATATATAACCGTTTTCGTTCTTCCACCACCTTTTCAGAGAACGGTTGGTTCCATCCACCCCCTTACATTCGTTTCTATACAATACAGCGGAAAACATGGTCATTACACAAATAATGATACCTCAGTGCTTAAGATTATTTTACAAAATATAATTATTTTTGTGGAGAAATGTTTTATTACTCTTTAACTATAATCATTTTTAAATTTGCTAAATATCAGAAAGTTTTCAGAAACAAACTTTCAGACTAATTGCACAAAAGGTATTAAATCATGTGTATAATTAGATATTCAAAAAGAAGAGAAAATTTGTAATGTATTATAAGGAGGAAAACATGCATTACAAATAAATAGTAATATCAGAAAAACTTATCAACTTCATTATAATTGTTTTGAATTAAAAGGGAACTTGATCTTTAAGATACCGATCAGTTGCCGGTGCATACTCGGCTCTCAATTATCAATTGACCCTTGATCATAATTGACCCCTTTTAATATATTCCCTGGTCGATAACGGCCCAATTAAGATCCGCTGGTATAACAACTCATAGACTGACAGATACATTCGGTGCACAAGAGGAAAGACGAATTTCAAAAATCGTTTAAAGTTCTCGGTGATGGCTCGTTCGTACGCCTTGCCTACAAGAAGTATCTAGACTTTTACATGCACTAAGCAAAATGTTTGCTCGAAATGGAGCAAAATGTTTCTTGTGATCCGAAATCATCATCCCACATTGGCATGTCATTATTGTCTTTAAACATAAATGGCTATTTCTAATTATGTTACCACGACTGACACCAATAACGAACAAATGTGTCAGATTTAACGAATCAAAAACACAAATGTGTGGTTTATTAATTAAACTCTTCTGTTAGAACCAAACGATATTCCGAGAGTTGACTACCAATAAACATATCAACAGATATCAAATCGCCGTCCCATATCAAACAGAAATCAAATCGCAGATATCAATCGATATCAAATCGCCGTCAAACCGCCGTTCAGCAGTTAACGGTTTAAATAATCTACAGAACTTGAGCGTTTGTCACTATTTTTGATACGTGTCCTCGAAGATACGTGTTTCGATACGATCGAGAGGATTATAACCAATCACCACGTCCTCTAATTAAAGAGAAACTCGGTGACACGTTCCTTCCTCATAGGCGCACACTACATTGCAGCAAGCGCTCTCAAAACTCGCCTACAAACAGCGGCGGCATCAATTAAAAATCTTTAGGTCTCGTTTAGGTAACTATCATTAAAGAAACGTTTAGGCTGCTCTCTGCCTCAGATCAGATGCGAGGCAGAAATCGAGGTCGAGTGTTTACAAACACGTCGGCGCAGTACAGCCACAGACGGAGCTCTGACGCCATGCGCCGACACGGCGGCGCTAACTGCGGTTAGCGCCTCGCCAAGGCTTGGAAGTTCAGACGCCCAGCTAAAGAACCAACAGAGGACCACTAAATTTCAGAGGTCGGCATGAGCACAACCAGCCCACAGTAACAGAAATTACTCAGTCACGATCTTATGAGTTGAAACGACTTACGTCTGTTCTCTGGTGCATGTCCATACATAGCTATTGAACACCTCTCAACGAAAAACTTCGAAAATAAACTTCAAAATTTGTAGGAGATATGCAGAAATGTACACCAATGCCAATCTAATATTCATGGCAAGCTTTTTACGTGCAATACAAGATGATCGTTCAAATATACATTACTGTCATAAAATACCTTCTTTTGTGACGATTACATCCCGTCTACGCTTACTAAAGAATGTATTAATTACATATATGCGCTTCAATAGATTATTTCTAATTATTTTTCTTAGACGAGACAAAAGCGCTTAAACAATACAGCTCCACTTCTAAATCAACAAATGTGATGTAATAAAACGAGACTAAATATTAAAATCAGTATAATCAAAAGAGATATACCGGACGTGTTCGTGAAAGCTAGCTACAGCATTGCACATAACAATTTGTGTCATTGCAGTTGGTTCCGTAACTGAACACGTAAATGAGAACTAACAAACAGATTATTTCCTTGCGCTCCACAATCGGAAAAAAATTAAAAATCAACACTTCTATTAATGTATTTATTAATAATAATAATAATAATAATAATAATAATAATTATTATTACTATTTTGAGCAATGATATTCGTTAGTGAAACGGATTTTGGAACCGTCTGTACGCCGCATTCCCTCCAAAACACCATTGAAGTTCCGACCACTCCTTCGCAGCGCCTACGTAAGTACTAGGACATTATATGCTGAGTGTGGAATGGAATGCGCGAGCACGCCACGCAACACACTGGGTGCGCTGTGTTTGACTTCTCCCTCGAAACAGACGTAAAATTATACAGCACGAGCGATGAAATTCTATGGTAGGTTGTATTACTTCATTGTATTTATCAGTTTAGAACTTACCAAGAGCTGTAAATGTTTGCTTGCGTAATAGCAAAGGAGGCATTCCGGTCAGAAAAGCAACGCAACTGTTCCGAATCGCGTATTACAGTAATTCGCTTTTTCAAACTTCTGCTTTCGCAGGTGTAAACGCTACAATATCCTTAATTACGAACTAATTCACACACTGACATTTCCACCACTTTTTCCTGAACTAATTTCAGAACTTTTTCATCATATAATTTCTTAGAATTTGGTTCACAATTTAATTCGTTAAGAGACTGTTTGTCTAGTTTCACTCGCACCAAAACAGAAATACAATAATGTAGCGCAATACAGTAACGAAATTTCCTTCCAATTACATGAAAACTGCAGGCGATATCACATTTCCTGTTTGTTTGTTGTTGATTTTTATCGAGATTCTCTTATTTTCCATGATCTTTGGTGAATATGAATATTGAAATCTCACGGAATTCGTAACCAAAAACAGTATCTGCCAATGTTCCTTTAATCTTGTAATAACATGTAAAAGAAATTAAAATAGATCGAAAGCATTCCTCAACAACATTCGGACGCAATATTTTTTTAAACAAATAAATACTCAGACGTGCAGCTTTTATGAGATTTTGAGGGGCATTCAGAATTTCTCTCGGAGGGAGGGGAGGGCTGACTACAGGAAAAAGTGTCTAGCTGATTAGATGTTTGCTTCTCAAGAATTTGCTATTTATGCCGTACATAAACTGTATTTTACTTTGTTACCTTATAGTTAATAGGTACACTTTGTACGCTTTGGGAGTAGGGGGGGCAGAAGCCCTAAACGTCTCACCTTCCCGTTGGGAGCGCCACTGTATTATGAACCAGAAAAGTCACGGAAAACAAAAGTCAACGACTCCGGAAAAATTATTTCACGATAACCCCATTGTGTCACCACAACCCATCAAAGCGAGCGCGAAGCATTACCGCAACACGTACGCGTCCATCCACGTGCCCTTGCTCCACTTGCGCACAGCGATACGCCCACGACACGCGCTTCCCACTTTTCCAGCAGGCGGCGGCGCTTCGAGCCAGATAGAGCCCCGATAAGGCCGCGCCGGGGAAGCCTACGCCCACGGCACTCGCGCAGATAAGGCGCACTCACCGAAGGCAACGGTGCATTGTCGGCACATACGCACCACCGCCCCGCCCCGCCCCGCCCCGCCCCGCCCCGGGCCGCAACTAGGCCGCCAGAAGGGGAGCAACGAGGCAAGCCCTCGCCTAATCGCAGGCTGTTTACCATAAACATGATCCCCGTTCCCGATTTGCGCCTACGTGGAGGGGACCCCGGATGCAGAGATGTTTGCGAAAGCTCATTGCGATGTGCCAAGCAGGTGTAGCTTGGTTTGTAAATTGCAACTTTTAATTCGTCGAAATAAGGTGTTGACCCGACGAACTGCAATCTTTATTTCAGCCATTTCCTTTTTACCTGGGAGCGAATCGCAATAAGCCTTAAGTATTTAGGTGTCATATTTGAACCGGCTTATATCTATATAAATGAACCTATCGCTAGCCTCGGAAGTAGGACGAGGGCGAGTATAACTTTCTACTATTTTGTGACCAATAGTGCTTAGTTGTGTAGTTGGTTTGAGGATGCAAAAACGTTTTCTATTACACGAGAACGAACATTTCTAGACAGCGCTACAATTTATATGGAATAAATTCACCTAAATTTATAGACACATACAGACTAAAAATGTTCAAACATCGATTAACATACGAACTAACATTTAAATAAAAATATTAAAAGAATGTAAACCGAATATTAAAATATTTAATTTTAAAGTGACAAGCAAACTTAGTTTTAATATCAGCTGATGTAATCACCTATTTAAAAAGTCTGTATTGGTTCTGATTAACAGAAGACTCACAAAATTTATTGTCCCGTAAAGTCAGCATTCATCACAATTTTTATATTCAGACATAAACATTGAACATTTTATTGTAAAAATTAACACATTAAAAATTAATGTAAACTTCTCACAATTCTTATAAGAACAATTAGATTTCTTCATAAACATTCGAAACTCACTTCTCAGTCTCTAATTAGCGATACTGTTAACTCATTTCCTTATTCCGAAAGTGATATGAAGGACGGGAAGCAAACATCACGAAAACGGCATAACATGAAATTGAAAAGTAGGCAAGAAGTTGCGTAAGTGTGAGTTACCTTTACTTCCCGATCAATGCGAATACAGAAATAGCCGAGGTAGCTGGTTTGACCACTTTCAAGTCGCCAAACGCAGCCCAATGTTTATGAAGTTCATTTCTAAGTTTACAGCCACCCAAATCCCACCGAGGAGGAAAGTTAACACCTAGCATTCACCACGAAGCAAGTCGAATATTCGCACTTGCCAAGTTACCCACACCACTCCGAGGCTGTTTGTGAAAGCGAGAAAAGCTATTGATATGACGCCAAGGATGCAAAGCAAAAATGGGTACGCACCAAAACTAACAACGTCATTATATTCCTTCTTTGCAGACCGTAATATTACAGAGGGCTATAAAATTCTACATTTGAATAACATCCGCTATCGAGTGGCACGTGAGTATTGTCCACTGTTTTGTACCAGTGAACATTAGTCTGTTATCACTTCACGCCCCTTCAGTAGAAGGGCTGAGGTTTCTAATGACGTTCACGTTGACTAATTGACCATGAAACTCGGGAGTGAAATAGTAATAAAAGTAATCAGACGGCTATTTCATTATGTTAAGTACTCAGTCGTCACGACACTAGCAAAACAGTCAACCATAATGCCAGCCTGACATCCAGCAAACCACTAGACTGCCAACCAACTAAAACGGCCAGTCAGCCAGCGAACCAGCCAACTAGCACGTCAGCCAACCAACCAATCAGTCAGTTAGCCAACCAACCAGCCACCCACCCAACTAACCAAACAACCGGCCAGCCAACAAACCAATCAGTCAGTTAGGCAACCAAAAACCAACCAACCAGCCAGCCAGCCAACCAACCAATTAGCCAACCAATCAATCTATCAAACAATCAGCTAACCAACCAACTAGTCAACCTGGTATTCAACCAGCCAGCCAAAACCTCCAGTTGGTCATCCAACCACCCACTGATTGAACAAAATTCGCTAAGAACCTCACCACAACTAGCAGCATAGGCGTTAATCAGTCCCTTCCCCTTCCTTATCCAACCTCCACCTCTCCCCACCCCGTGCTTCACCTTGTCCATCGCCGCAGCGTCCCGCGCGCGCGAGGCGCCGGCGGCGCGCACTGGGGCGCACGCGTGCATTTCCGGCCGCCCCCTCCCCCCTCCCCCGCCGGCAGCGCACATCCGGCGGCGCCCGGCGCGAGCGCACCGCGCAGTCGCGGCGTGTGCATTAAAACTACCGCTCCTAGAAGAGCACTTTAAAAACTTAGCTAAAAATTTATTTTCAAAAATAAAAGCGTCAAATAATGACATAATAATAAATTTATCTTTGTATGAGCCGAATCCCACGGCTACGTACAAGCGCCCGAGAGATATGCTACAATAGGCGAGACGCCAAAACTCGCATGAAAATTGCGGTAAACAACGCCAAAAGCGCGCCGAACGGCTATTGTCTTTCCTGACCTATGTTTTTCTTTCTATTTTCAGATCAGCCATAGATGTCCGAAAGGGTAGGGATGGCTCCACAGCAGGGAAGTGTGGCGGCATTGCACTACTGCGGCCACACGGAACTGCGCTGCAAAGCGATGAGAGAAGAGTCGCGGCGTGGCCCGGCGCAAGCCGGCGCAGGGCGGCGCGAGCGTGACCGAACCGAGGTCCCGCGGCGGCGCGCGCACAATGCCCATTGTTTCGGAGGGGGGGAGGTAATCTCATTAACGTAAGCGCGCGCGTTACAGAGCCCAAGAGCCCGGCGTGCCGCGGCGCGAAGCCCGAAGCTAGAGAGGGGAAGGGGGAGGGTGGGGAAGGGGCGGGGCGTCGTGCGAAGCCGCAGACGCCACACCTACAGCCCTGCGGAACGCCTGCTTTCACCGCCGGCAAAATGAAACGTGTACGAAGAACAAATTAGACCGCAAAAAACGAGCAATAAAAAAATCAACTGTTTTCCCTTTTCTAAAATGTACCGACGGCTCCTACATGAGTTATACACGAGTGTAATTCCACTAACTAACGAAAAATAGCCGCAGTGCTAGGCCGACATGGTGCACACGCCACACTTGCCGCCCTGGGGAACACCTGCTTCCAGAACGATAGAAAGAAAACAGGCAGGTCAAATTAGCATTCGATCAAAAATGTCCTTTTTTTTATCATCTACATTCGTTTTAATACTTTGGGGCGTTCCAAACGCCACGCCAGTCATTCTAAGCTAACGCTTACTTCACCAACAATCTATATAATTTATGGAGAGAAAAGTACACCGGAGAAAACGTTTGCGGCGTAATATTTGCTTTGTTTTTTAATGTACATAAACATTTATATTATCGAGCTTTTTTATACGGTGTGTGTTTTTTATGCGGTCGACATTTTTATTATACCGAAAGAATTCTCACAGTTTGACATTTTACCTCCTAATAACTGACCAGCTCTAACGAACGTAATAAGAATAAAATTTCATTTTTTACCCAATGTCACTTTTCGGATCACCATTCTAACACTGGAAACGAAAAATTCTAATTACTTCATGAGTTGAAAGGGGAACAAAATCGGACGTGTATCTCACACGCTGACCAGTATTTTCTGTTTCTTTCAGTGGATATTTCAGTCATTTGATGTGTTTCGCTGGCCTGAATCAAAGGCCTTGTGAATTAAAACATATGTGCACAAAAAAAAATTTAAAAAACTTTCCTATACAGAATTAAAAGAATGTAAAAGATATGGGATGCATTTCCGTATTTAATCATGGGAGCAAATCACAGAACTTGGTGTACAACTGTGAGAAACATAGCGATTCGCAAGTTCATGAGCGCGGGGCGATGGGATTGGCGGAGGGTATTGCTCGACTTTCGTATCTCTCTTAGGCCCAACTGGTAGCTAAATTCCCTAGTTACGCATCCCAACGCCGACACCATCACCCTCAACTTTGGTTGACAGTATACCTTTCTTAGGCCCAACTCGTGGCTAAATTCCCTAGTTGCGCATCCCACATCGACATCATCATCCCATGTACACGTAGGTTTCCGCGGCTCGAGTCCATTATTTCTAGGCTGTCCGGGTGACGCCGCGTCGTTGGCAGATAGGCCGACGTTTCGCCCGTCATATCGCAGGCTTCTTCAGGATTACCCGACCCCTAAGCTGAAAAAGATATAACACCGGAGGCGGAACTTTACTGTGTCACTACCCTGAAGAAGCCTGCGACATGACGGGCGAAACGTCGGCCTATCTGCCAACGACGCGGCGTCACCCGGACAGCCTAGAAGTAATCATCATTCCATCTCGACGTGGCCGAAGCCACCAAAGCAACCGCATGCCACGCGGGCCTCCGCTTCTTTCCACCGCGCGCTCCCAAACTGCCACCGCTCGCCCAGGGCGGAGGCTATTTCCACTCGTGGCCGCGTGGCCGCGGTCCCGGGCGGCGGTCAAGAGCACGGCCACCACGCTCAGCCGCGCCGGCGCGCAGCTATTGTCCGATTTTCTTTAGAATGGGATGATTTGACAGCTAGTGCTGCCAACACAACTGACGATTCTGTGGTTGTTGTGCCCTTAAACTTATTAGACTCTCCTTCCTCCATTCGTTCGTTTGCAGTTGGCTAACTCGTAAATAGTTACGACGCTCCCTGGCTGTGATGTCTTCGTCCGACGAAAATATAGTGCGCCACGAGAAATAATTGAAATTAGGAAGTATAAGCTTTGTGCTCTTCTGTAAAAATTCTTTCTTTTTATAAGAATTACATTGAATTTAGTTTTAGTTTTTATGTGACAAGTATTATGTTTGTTTTAAAATCGAGTCTTGAATGTGAGATGCGTACTCGTGACGGTGCACGTGTTTACTTCTCTGAAGTACACGTGATGTTCACTTGTTTTGCGAACTGTCACTTTATCCCATTCTTAACAAAATCGTTCTATATTCCACGCGCGCGCAGCGCCGCCTCCGCCGCCAACGGCCGCGCTCGAGCGCGCGCAGATCGACGTTCGATACCGAATCGCACTTGAGGAACGCATTTCGCCTCGTAGAATATTTTACGGAAATCGAGATTTCGTGACTTTGATACGACCGCGTATGCACTTTACATGCTGAAAACTGCTTAAGTAATCCATTGAATCAAAGTTTATGGGACCGTGGAGCGGATCGCAAAAAGCTAAAGCGACGGCAAAGAGTAAAAATGTGAATATGTAAAAGTAACGGGCAGATAAAATATAAGAAATTTCAACATGGGACTGGAATGTACTTAAAGAGATGAAATGGTGATTTCTTCGTCGCTAGTTGGTTACAAGATGGAATATAACGAAGAGCAAAACCTGAATCAGACTAAACGCAGAAGCTGTATAGTACCTAGATGGTGTCACTTGTCTCACTAGACATGTGGAAGACGTCACGGGACGAGGGAGGCGTGAGAAGACCTGAGGTCATTAGGAACGTTTGAGGATATGGAAGACCAGAGATCGCGAAGGTAGACACGAAGGGACGCGGGAAACCGAGGAGGAAGGAAGGAAGGAAAGAAGGAAGACGGACCGATGTGGATAAATGATAAAGGAGACCACGAAGGGAAGAAGAATATGCGAGGATGGGGTGGAGCGAGGAGACAACTTGGGATGTAAAGCAGTGGGACGGCGCGAGGAGTGGAGGACCGAAGAACATACGGGCGTGGGAGAACGTCAAGGGATACGGAGAAACACTGGAGGATGCGAACCGTCACGGAATCAGAAGAGCAAGTTGCGGGAAGAACGCAATAATGGGGAGACGTGGGGTGGGGTGCGGAACGGGACGGGGCAGCGCGGGGTAGGGGGTCGGGTCGGGTCGGGTCGGGTCGGACAGGACAGAATACGATACGATACGATACGATACGATAGGAAAGGCTAGGAAAGGCTAGGAAAGGCTAGTAAAGGCTAGTAAAGGATAGGAAAGGATAGGAAAGGATAGGAAAGGATAGAATAGGATAGGATAGGATAGGATAGGATACGATCGGATCGGATCGGATCGGATCGGATCGGATCGGATCGGATCGGATCGGATCGGATCGGATCGGATCGGATTGGATTGGATTGGATTGGATTGGATTGGATTGGATTGGATTGGATTGGATTGGATTGGATTGGATTGGATTGGATTGGATTGGATTGGATTGGATTGGATTGGATTGGATTGGATTGGATTGGATTGGATTGGATTGGATTGGATTGGATTGGATTGGATTGGATTGGATTGGATTGGATTGGATTGGATTGGATTGGATTGGATTGGATTGGATTGGATTGGATCGGATCGGATCGGATCGGATCGGATCGGATCGGATCGGATCGGATCGGATCGGATCGGGTCGGGTCGGGTCGGGTAGGGTCGGGTCGGATCGGGGCGGGGCGGGGCGGGGCGGGGCGGGGCGGGGCGGCGCGGGGCGGCGCACGAGCGTCAGCAGACAACGCGGGTCACAGCGCGGATCGGGAGGACGCTGCGAGCGCACGGAGGCGTAGCGAGCGGCGCCTTCGCCACGGCCACCTGCGGCGCGGGCAGCGGCGCGCGACGCCGCAGAGCCCCCTGGCGGCCGGCGCTATCTCATCCCCGTGCGCCCGCGAATAGGAGTGACCTCACCGGCCACGCGCCGCATTAGCGGCAAATTGCGAAAAATAGCTCTGACAGGACGCAGGAAGCACAGCGGCCGCGCCGACACGGTCAACGAGGAAAACTCTGCGCTTCGTCCGTCCTAGCAGGACACGAGATAATTGTGCAACTTAGTGGTATGGCATTAATCTTAACGCACGCGGTGCATTTTAAATAATGTCTGATAAATTTGAAATACCGTAAGATAGAACTACACCTCCTGTACACCACGATTAGTACCTTTCCTTACATTGTAGCGAATAAACTACTTTCCAATAAAGATTTAAGGAAAGCTACTTTCATTAACAATAATAGTTATAAAAAGCTACACAATTTTAATTGTGTAACAGACCCACAATGCACCAGAATACTATTATTCGCCTTTAAAATGAAAAAAATGTAAATTAATTTCTGTAATTCAGTCAATGAATTGCAGAGTTAAAAGCAAGGTTTGAGAAACCGATTCGGTGCTCATTGCAGACTCAGAAACGGTTCGCAAATCTGGTTCGCTTATCTTGGCCAGAACAATGACCATCTGCACGCAACCCCACACGTACAGCGCTAATATCACGTTCGCGTTTCGGTTCTTATGCCAGCGGCCTCGTCCGAAGCAGAAACTAGAGCAACGTCATATTTCGTAGAACGTCCACAATCTTCACGAATGGTTGAAATGGTACCCAAACTACCTATCTATGACTATTTCAGAAAGATACAAATTTTTAAGTCAATAGAATGAGCTGCTTCTATTGATTCTTTGCAGTGAATTTCTGAACGTCTTTGCAAAACGTGCACGTCTTTGCATTTTTGCATGTCTACAATTACCCAGATACTCTGTTTTGGACAAATTGCAAAAAAAGGTTCTCGAGTTTTCTTTTTCACTATTCTCTATAGTTACTCAACTTTTCTTATTCTCTAACAATTTCTGAATTACAGACCAGAAAACAACCGAATCTCCTAATCAAGTCGTTCTCAAAAGCTCATAAAGGCTTCGAACTCTACACTTGGCACTTAACCGGGGGCCAAACACTGTCCAAACACCCAAGCATATTTTAGGGGGGGGGGGGGGATGTGTATATTTATTCTATTTTAGTTTGTATCAAAGGGCACAGTCCGATGCCTCCTTCATTCAAGTGCCTGCATAATCTACAAGCCCAATGTTGTTTACAATAAACAAAACGGATGTTATTAAGTCAGACTGAACGTGTGCTGTACTGCCTTTCATTAGAGAATTAGAAGGCACAGTAACGAATCTCCTGCTCAAAAGCTTATCACACGTAATGTGCAGTGGGCGCGCAAACCGCACCCCCGTTCGGGCCGGGGCTGGCTCGCCCCGCTGCGCGCCCGGCCCCACTGACCCACATACCCCCACTGACCCACATACCCCCACTGACCCACATACACCCCCGGCGAGCGCAGGCGCCGGGCGGCACCGCCGCGGCGCAGCCAGCCGTTTCAACAATTACCGCGCGATAATTGATATGCACCAGCGCGCAAGCGCCGCCGCCGTCAGCGCAACAATTAGGAGGAGTAGGCGGCGGCGGCCATGCCAGCGATTAGCACACGTCTGCCAACGTTTGCGGAGCGGCGATATCTGCGCCTGCGATGCGGCATTGGAATCTCTCTTGGGTATGCTTTAAATATAACGTTCCGAGCAGCGCTGTAGATGGAGGTAGTTCACGGTCAAAGAATCTCACACAATTTATAAACTACATAGAACAGAAAATAAATAATACGCAAGGTAAATAATCCACTTATTTCAATCAGGTGATAAGAATGTGAAAATAACCAGAAAACAAAGAATATTTTGCGATATCAGACTCTTATTAATAAGTCAGAATTATATTTTACTGGTTATCGTATTCTGTCTATATTTTTTTAATACATTCTTCATGAGGTTTGGCGCGCACGGATAAATGATATTGGCTGATGCTTCAAGAGAACTTGACCTGAAGGCCTTGCAGCATTTTCATTTTCCAGATAAAAATATTTTGTTATAAATATAAATTAAATTACATTTTAATGATGACCACTACACAGAGTCCCAATGGGCTGCCAAAAATATTCCGAGAAATAAAAAACTCACATAACGATTTCACGTTTTACAGAAGGTAAAAGAGACAAGGCGAGAAGAAAGAAAGAGGAGGAAAAGAAGGATGGGGAGTAAAAATAGAAGCACAAGAAAAATGAAAACGGCAAGGGCGAGGGTAGAAGAAGACTTGGAGAAAAAATGCAGGAAGAAGCGAAAATGCACGTCGACTCATAGGAAACCAAGAGTCAGCTCCAGTTAGTCGTCCAGATGCGATCATACTGCATTGATTTGATTGATTGATTACTTCGTTTCTGAGCTCGTCTACTACTATGGTCCCAAGTCCCGAAAGTGTAGTACATGCTTATTGCGTGAGGTGCCTGTGATCTATGCGCTGGATGGCGAGCGCTGACGTATGTCGACCTGGCGGGGTATTCACCGAGTATCTCCCACAAGCGAGGCACCGCCCCAGCGCGAACAAGGTCTAAGCTCCCGACATGTGTGTTAGTGTAGAGTATAGAAGTGAGTGTAGGAAGTAACAGGTGAGGATAGGACAAGAATGAGAGGAGAGGAGAGAGGGGAGAGGGGAGAGGGGAGAGAGGAGAGAGAGGAGGGAGAGAAGAGAGAGAAGAGAGAAGAGAAAGGAGGGAGGGAGAGGGAGAGAGAGAAGAGAAAGGAGGGAGGGAGAGGGAGAGAGGAGGGGGGAAGGATCTATTGTGGAGGAAAGAAAGAAACGGTTTATAGCCCATTTGTTTGGGCACACTCCAGTATTCAGCTTGGTATTGATCGGAGAAACCACCGAAAAACTACAGATCAGAGCAGACCGTTACTTCCCCGAGAAGGGAGGGGGGAGGAGAAAGGGCGGCGCCGCGTGTGGGGGCGGGCGCCGGCGGGGGCGCACGTCCTTCTGGCAATCGCCAGGTTCCGCCCACCAGCCCGCGCGCCCGAGCGGACTCGCAGGCACAAGCGCTCGGGGCGACGGCGGAGACGAGGACGGTTGGCAGCAGCCTTAGTTGCTGGCTAGGAGGGGCATTTCGCGTCTAAGTCATTTCTCATTTCAGGCGCGCAACACGGATCATAAAGAAGGGACGTGAACCTGGTATTAAAATTAAGCTCTAGTAGCGCCAACACAAGCTTTCAGACATTTTAAAACATTAGACCTGCGTGCAGTTATCATTTGAAGAGTTCGGGTGTAAAGCTTCCGAAGTGTACTAAGCAAGTGAACATTTTGCTTCAATGGGGGTAAACAGAAATGTCAAATGATGGCCACCTACGAGTCGGTAAATCAACAATTTCGAGTATCACTCAGAATGGACAACAGAAAGTAGAGGCCGAACAATATATTATGTAACACAAAACCCACAATTTTGGGGATTTCCTCCTTTTACGCACGAGCCCTTTATTTCATGACGGGGCGGTGAGTGGCGGCGGAGGCAGCGATCGCGCTGCTGTTGTGCTCCGTGCGGGAACTCCGACAATTGCGCCGTCGCGTCGGCCTCACCGAATGGGAGTAATTACGCCGAAGCGATTACAGCCCGCCCGGAGGGTTGCCTGGCGCCACTCCACTCCACTCCACTCCACTTCACTCCAGAGAGCCGGGCCGTCCTGGCGCGTCGCGTTGGCTGCGAGGTCGCCCCCACCCCACCCCCGCCCCGACAGGGTTATTTACCCGCTCGCTACTGGCCACTCAACGACGTGTCCGGAATTGTTCGGATCTCGTAATGAGACGCTTTACAATCGTAAGTGGAACGAGAGGTGATTCGATAATCACACTCTTCAGGTCGCGCTGGGAACAAATTGCCGAGACCGTAAAAAGGGTTTGGTCATTAAAACAGCATCGCGTCCTACCGTGTGATAGCTACTCGGGGTTTCCATTTGCCACATGGAAGAAAACCTTACAGCCATGTATTAGATAAAAAATGTGTAAAATTATAACATTGAAATAACACGGAAAAAGAAATTATCACTAAATGGAGTGACATTTTTGAATTGTACAACTCACCAATTTTCGTGGAACTCATATGAACTAATTCGTTTATAATCATATATATATATATATATATATATATATATATATATATATATATATATTATAATTGATTCTGATTATAACCATAATCAATCATATACATGGGGATAGTAAATTCAATTCCAATTTGATACATTTAAGTTCATCGATCAACATTCCGATTACACTGTGAACCTAGAACTTGGACATCTATGCACTTTAGTTAGCTGCGCGCTCAGAAGTCCAAATAAAGCCAGTGGCGCGGCAGTCGATCTCCATGTTTCGATAGCCTCAGAGGCGCCGCGGGTCGCGACCGGAGTGCTCCGGGCGGAGAGCTAAGGAAGGTCCGCATTCTTTGGAAGCAGGGGAGGGGGGATTCAGTGAGGACGGGGGGGGGACGACGACTTCGGAAGATGCCTCACACTCTTCTCAGAACCAAAGCGCGAGAGTCTGGCCGCGTCAGATGTAGGGTACGGCCTTGTGTTTTAGAAAGATTCTAGCGAGCACGGTAAAATAGTAATGTTAAAAACAGACGAAAATTTTTTGCTTTAAAATAAAATGGCTTAATCAAACAAACGGTGGTCAGTAAATTCTTAGTCTGACTTGTTGGTCTATGGCTGGTGAAGTTTGTAGATACCGGAAAGGAAAAGTAGGTATATTCACGAAGATGTAACATAAAATAAATGGACAGGATAGGGTAGCAACACAAGGTACTTAAGAAGTGTGGGGGCGTAAAAAAATAAGAGGGCAGATAATATCCCTACAAGCGGATATCGGGATGAATTTGAAATTTGAGGGGAGATTTTGGGGTGCACTCAAAGTGTCACTTTGTCATTGCCAGTGATCTTTTAACATAACTATTGCCAATTCACGTCTCAGAAGAGGAATTACAACTTCCTACAATACTTACTGCACTGTCACAAATGTTCTAGCAACATTCAATCGCCACAAATATCAGTATTCCTCCTTCCAATGAAAGAAGAGCAGTGGATAATTATTGAATCGTTAATTTGAAAAACGGTGAAACCTGCACTAGCTCTGCAGTACGCACATGTAGTTAGGAACATCACCGGAGACGTCGCATATTACCAAGTTAACAGCTACACCTGCTACGATTATATTGACGAAATGCGAAATCATGACCTTTTGACATGAAATAAAACTGAAAAGCTATTCTGAACGAATCTGAACATTGTTCATATTTGCAAACTTTACATTCTCCTTCTCCTTCTTCGAAATTACAGATTCAAGAAAGTGGTGGAATTGGCGAGAGTGGAAAGAATTGTGGAAGAAACCCTAACAAGAGCAGCAGAGACGTTGACGTCGTGGCATTGTTTTTTGGCACGGCCGGCCAGCGACCCGCCGCACGGGTCTGGTCGGGGGCGGCGCGGGGGCCAGGCGGGGCAATGCGGGGCTGGGCGGGGCGGACGCTCGCGTGGCGCTAATGGCAGCGATTTGGCGGCGTGGCCCCACCCGCGGGCGCCGCGACGGCCGGGCACCCCGCCCCCGCCCGCCCCGCCCCGCCCCGCCCCGCCCCGCCCCGCCGGCCCGCGAGGAGATTTGGCGCGCGCCCAGAGGCCCCGCAAAGCGGAGCTGCAGGGCTTCGCGCGAGCGCGGGAACACTCGTCAAGAGGGCCAACACAAGTGCACCCGAGTGGCGCCTCTTCACTCGAAATGAGAAAGGGTTTAATACGGTGTGCGAATTGTGTGTAGCTATGAATGAGTGAAATGTATCTGCGCACGTCATACAAATGAAGAACGCAAGGAAAGTCTTCAAATAAGCACTAACAAAGGCACGAACACAATTTTACCGCAGGATAAACGAAAAGATACTGTATGTGGTACTGCCTATAATATATCGTAATTGATTTAACAATTTTTGAACCTAAAGAATCTGATAAGGCATTATAGGTACACATCCACGTGAACTCCGGTGAGACAACTTCCATGCATTAGTCCTGAACATTGACGTCGAAACTCCAATGCGGAGGAGAATTATTCTTCCTTTATGGGAAGCAACCACAATTTTTGACAGTTCAATTGGGTATCGTATGACACACCTGGTAGCTTTTCTAAGCATTACTAGGATCTTATGATGTCTTGATTGGACATTACTGAAGATTGCGATTAACATCAATTCTCCTAGTATTATACTATTATTCTCCTGGATTCGCTGTAGGTAGGCATTTGGCTTAGTATTTCAATGTAATGCAAAAATTGCATTTTTCCGCATTAGACTAGTAGGCAGAGCGCCTAGTTTAAAAAATTGGCACAGGTAAGTGTACTGCTCCGTTTATTACCCCCAACCCCAATCGACCACAAACCACCACATAAGAACGCCATTTTCCAGAAACCCCATCCAACAAGCCTTCATTCAACAGTGTGGCGTTCCCCAAGGTCAAAAACCTCACCTCCCAAAGCTTCGTCCACTGCAGCTTGCGTCCGGAGCCGGTCCGAACAAACGAGCTCACCCGAAACCCAGATCCCTGCGCGGGAAACCGCTGCTATGCCCGCCGCCCCCGCCCCCGGGCCGGTGGGCGGCGGACGCGAGATGCATCGCAGCACCGAGGCAGCCCTTCGGCGTCCACTCGGCGGCGCTATCTTATCAGCGCGGCGCCTTTGAACCCCGGCCCGGCCTCTGCGCCGCCCGCCCGCCCGCTGCACGGAGCCGACGACGCCGACGGTGCGGCCGGCAACGCGGCGATGACCAGCCACCGGCTCCAGAGCGCGCTGCCACCTCTCGCTACGTACAGCCTCTACATAGAGTACATACAGAGAGTAGCGCAGTCTTTTTTTGCCCCGCCGATCCCGCCATTTACATCCAGTTTTCAAAGAAGTTCGAAATGTGCAGTATTATGTGGGTTGGAAACCACATCCCAATCTACCCTAAATCATTGATAAATCATATTCATTGAAACTAAATTGTACCTAGCATCAAAAACATGTGCATTATACATATTCTTGTGTGTATATACTAGTTGTATCTGTTTTGTAGCCCTGATGAAGGCCACAAATATGGCCGAAAACGCCGGCAAATTGTTATACTATGTTATTTTACCCCAAACTCAAGAGCCACTAGAAATAATTACTAATATCCTTGAAAATCTTAGTAATTATTTTAACTGTTCTAATTTTTGTTTAAATCCTGAATACTGCTTGGCGGGGCTATTGACGGAGAGGATATAAAATGGCGACGGTTGCGTTGCTATCTGTATCTAGGAACTGTATCACTAGGTAACGTCCCTAGATACCTGAGCGGCTGCAGCTACTAATTCCTTTCACTCAAATGGCCCGCCAGGCAGTTAAGGAGAAATTATTACAATCGAAGACATTATGAGCACTTTCAATATATTATCGTTGGTTTTCGGTAGATTGGAGGTTCCGAACTCACCCACAATACCGTATACTTCAACTGGATAAGAAATGACGAATCGGCGGCGCAAAGCAATGCGCTCTTCTTTGTATCTAGGGACTCTACTGCTAGGTGAAGATTTAGCAAACATCATCAGTTATCTGTTGCTGTTTACTTTTTCATACACAATTTCCATGAACTTTCATGTAGATTCACGTATCTCAAATTATACTTTAATAAAATTTGCAATTTCACACAATTTGAAGAAAATGTGAATTCACAAAACTCAATACGTATATGTGTGTTCCAGCATACCTGTGTATGCGTCGAGCCATTCCCACCAAGTTTTGCACAATTTCCACAAATACTTTTGAGCAGCCGAGAAACATACGAGGGAGCTGGCATTTGGAAATGTCACCCACCAATTTGTTTCTTTGACGAAAAGCGGTTCAATGCAATCCTGCAATGCATTTATGTATTTACGTATTGCGTCGCAGCACGATGGGGAGGGACGGGACCGGGTCAGAGATGCGCAGGGCGGATGCGGAGGGGAGAGGGAGGGCCATGGCATGGCGAGGACGCGAGGATGGGTGAGGACAAAGCGAAATGGGGGGGATGGGCATAGCATGGCAGAGTCGGGTGGGGAGGGGGTATGGTATGGTATGGTATGGTTGGGATGGGATGGGATGGGATGGGATGGGATGGGATGCGACGAAGCGGAGGGGGGCGTGGCGAGGAAGAAAATAAAATTACTACAATTTTATGCAATAGATACAATTCAAAAGTTTTCCTGTCGAAATGTATATCTGTGATAGAAAAAACTCGAGCAAGGTAGTTACTTCAGCATCCATTAAAAATGGCTCTATGTTCCGTCATTAAAATAGAGTAAAATCGACACAGGTGCGTCAAGTGACAGTGGTCTGTGTCCAGTTGCAGGGTCGACGGTTCCGTCCGGACCAACTTGTGCCAAAGTGTCTGTGACAGACCAATGCCATTTCTAAACAATCATTCCATATTTCATAATTTAAGTACGCCTGCCTTCAGTTTTCATAACCATGAGAGAAACTGGGAATCCGTGACATCACTCTCGAATATTCATCATGACTTGTCATGTTTTGGAACATGTACGTTACCTTAATGCCGCAAGTCCTTCAAAAAATATAAATATGTCATGTATAGTAACAAGATACACCACATTTTTCACCAAAATCGAGATATCATTGGCAATTAGCGAGAGGTTTCCTGTGGCTTACCTTGTTACTGCCCCAAGCCTTTTAATTCTACTATCAAGCCAAATGAAGGAAACAACAGAATTTTTTCCGCTTGCAACATAAGTTTGGAAATAGTATAAAAGCAGAAAAGAATCAAAGTATTGCAATTGATTAATTTGAGATCATAAATTAGCAAAGTCAGCCATTCAGCGAATCTAAATCACAATGGACAGCCTTGATTCATGCATTTTCTGCCTGTGAACCTCGTCGTTCCAAAGACATGCGAAAAATTCTTATCAAGGATGTTGCCGACATATATGACGAAAGAACTCCAGCTGTTATCAAATCGATGTCGCCTTCTTTCAAAGCACGAGATCATATCTTAACAAGAGTGCAATCTTCAAAATAGCAAGATACGTATAAGAATAACTCAATTTCATAAGCATTACGCGTGTCATTCATTTCTTTTATCTCTCTCTTCAACATCACCTCGTAAGTTGCTTTAGTTGCTATTTCGGCAGATCTCTAAGGAAACATTCCAATAATCAATACGAAATTGTAAATCTAGTATTTGCTACATGAATACGAATGCATGAGGTACCTAACTTCTTTTATGAATGGTATCAGCAATTTTCCGATTTTCAGTTTCTCGAACCCACTAAACTTTCGGTATTGTACTTCATGGTTCATTAAACTTACTTTCAACATTACACGCATTCTTACTCTCATTATCTCAACTTATCTAGAGTTCTTGAGTGTCCTGCTGATACTGACGAAGCCAGACGGGCGGGTGAAGCGAATTCCAATAAGTACTCCAAAAAAGTACACAATCATGAATACGCAAATATATTTTCTATTATATTTACATAACAGCATTTGTAAAAATGAAGAAATGTTATATAACTACACATTTTTAATATGATTAATAGGATAGTTCCTAATAAATTTATTGCAGAAAACCGTTCTTGAATATCTCCGTTGAAATTACGAAGTAATCACGAATGAATCGTAATCACATCCCAGAAAATGTGTCGCAAGTAAACCATTCAAAAAAACACACTGAACAAGTGTACACATCCTAATGTTTCTTCGCTGCACGTTATGGATAACAAATATTCAAAACATTGACCAAAACACGTCCAAACAGCAGAACGTGATCGTGGAAAGATTTATTAGGATGGACATTTCAATGCAAGAAACGATACGATACACTTACGACACATGGCACGTGTTTCAACAAACGCAGGCAGGCTCTGTTAATTTCACGACCAGCTCTTCTTGTAGCGAGCAACAAATTACAACAGTCCATCCGACATTCTTTAGCTTACTCAAAAGCAAGTACAATACATAGTCTCTTCATTATATATATATATATATATATATATATATATATATATATATATATATATATATATATATATATAATATATATATTAAAAAAACCACTTGACAGAAAATATATTTTTTCGAAAGACACAACTTTTACAAAACCATTCTAGTTGAATCAACTGAATCAACAAATAACCACGTAACAAAGTATCAAACATACTAAAACTACTCGACCTGTAATAAAAAGTATTATTATACGGAACGTAATACGCGTCACGGCGTCGTGGCACGACTAGTCACAGCACTGCTATAATCCTTGGAAGCTGGTCGTATGAAGCTTCGAATAATCTCAACCCCAATCCTCCTCCAGACCGTGGCCAGTAGCACACGCGAACCTCTCAGCAGAGATTCTTCGCCTCTTGGCCGGCTCATCCACTTCGGCGCGGGCAAGGCCGTTCGCTGGCCCGACTTGAAGCGCAGAGTCCCTTCCGACTCGCGGCACAGTGGGCCCAAACGGCCACAACGCGCGCACGCAATTTTTGTTTGGGACCTATCGACCACCAATTTTTGTTTGACACCATCGCCGCGGCGGCGATGGTGTAACGGTTAGCGTACTGGACTGTTGTACCCAAGTTGGCGGGTTCAAACCCGATCGAAACCGTTGATTTTTAAGAGCGAAAAAATCCTTTCTTCGGAGGGGAAGTAAAGCCGGCTGTCCCATGTTCGTATATTTACATGTAAAAGATCCTCAAGCCTAAATGATGCCTCTGAGCTAAATTCAAATCGCCTGTTTCTCGCCCAAGAAATACCTTCTTTCTCTGCTAGATGAAAGGAGCGTAGCGAAATTTGCGTGGTCAGACGGAAGAGCAGGCCTGATGGCCCGAGTCTCGCCACGTAAAATAAGGCAAATTCAATTCAATATCTAGTGTCTTAACACTCTCCCGCCGTATGACAGCAGCTCCAGGTTTTTAAGGTCGCCTTTCAACATCTGAGCAACCACTGTGATGTTAAAACTGTAGGGAGAACACGTAAGGACAACACAAACATCCACGCCCGAGGCGGGATTCGAACAAGCGACCCTTCGAGCCAAGGCAGCTGCGGTCCTTCAGCCTTAACGACCACCGCAATCCAGGCGGACAGTGAAGATTTTGTAACTCCAAATATTAAAAATGTATATTCTATTCTATAAATACTTTTAGAAATGCTTTATATTCCGTTTGGACCCAGCGTGCGTCAGCCGACGGTGATTACTCATCAAAATATTTCCCACCGCGGCAGGGGGGGGGGGGGGCTGGCTATCGCCGGCCCATCTGGGCGCAAGCGGGCCCGAGAATGACGCCGTCAGATCGGGCGATAGGGCCGCGTCGGCTTTTTGCCATCGATTTCGGAAGCCGCGATTAAGGAGACGCGGGCGCCACGCCTGCTTGCTAACACTCCGACGTCTCACTTCACGTTGGAACGCGAGGCTCGTAGTGTTGCGTAATTGCAGATAAACAGCGACATCTAGCAGCGTGAGGGTTTCGAACGTTCGTTGGAATATTCAAGCGAATAAATAATTATAACCGAGACCCATATATTTAGTTTCTTAAAATTCTTTTCCATTTTTATAAGTTTATAATGAGGTTCGTTTGTGTAATTGTAGGTATTCATACAAAAAGAACGTGCATTTGTATGCAACTGAGACTCCTGTTTTTGTTGCAACGATTCAGTAATGCATTAAACACGACACAGAACAAAGAAATATCAAACCTTTTTAAGAGTACATCAGTTCTGCGTTACTTTAAAATCCTCTTAAAAGGTGAAAATCTGTGCTTCAACTCGCATCACGTAAGAGCTCGAAATTTATGGAGATGATTACCATACGATTCCGAGAAAGAAAAGAGCTCGTTTAGCACCTTCTCACCAGAAAGAATAAGACCTTCTCACACACGGACATGTTCAATTTCTCAATACAAACCTTTACTTTTTCACAGACAACACAGGCCTTTTTGTTCAAAAAGTATGAACGGAAAACGTTCCAAACAAAGAATCAGGAACTTCGTAGTGCAGTACATTATCAGTATTAATGTGCGTTTTGTTACCTCTATTTTCATTCGAAGGAAACTTCAGAGGTACCTTTCCGCACGTAAAGTATTCCGTGGAAATGCTTAATGAATAATGCATTTCAGTTGGCTTTGTAACGCGAACTCAAATTGTATAGTGAATGCTCCTACTTGTTAAACATTACATACCGAAGGTGAAATACCACTTACGTTTCAGTGTCTCGACTTCTTGCTGAAGTTTAATTTGTTACTATTCAGAAAACACAGGTTTTGTGTTTATTAACATAGCTTCACAGTGAGAAAAGTGCCAACGCAGAATTTACTATATTAAAAACATTCGACTTATGAAATCTTACGACGTTGAACCATTCTCTAATCTAATGCAACCAGATATTTCCCTATCCAAAGACTAATTAACAGTAATATTAACGTCTCCCATTACAACTTCGATATCAAGCTCATAAATCCAGTTTCTCAGAAGTTGGAAGCCATTCAAGAACGTTACAAAACGCGTGCATCATATTTAATTTTAGCTCTCTCGTTAGCCGCAACGTTTACCATTCGCGCACCAAAATCTTGCACGGAAAACGCATGCCGTATCCGACGGCGCGCAAGTTTATTCCAACGACGTCTCCCGACTCAACCGCGGAAAACGCGAATGCTGGCGGTTGCGCCACCGGGGCCCAGCGGTCCGGAGCGGTTTACGAGCGGCACGGAGCCGCCCGGGCACCGGGCACAGGGGCGCCGCTGTCCTGCCGCACCCGCCCGGGGGCCACAGACCCCGCCTTGTGGCACGCCCCTATCGCTTCGGCTTATCGCGCGGTAGGTTTGCGCGGGAGTCGCGAAGGAGAGCGTGCGGAGAAAGGAGAGGATACGAGATACACAAGAGAAATGGAAAGGAGAAACTTCAAAATAAGTTTTGTTCTTCGCCTCTTCCCCTCACACCTTAGGATGAGGTTGTGAGGAATCAACAACCATAATAATTCCTAAGCGAGAATGCACTAGATCAATGTTAGCACAATATAGTTGCAGAGAATAAGAAGAAATGAAAAATGTACCGGAATAGCTGGAAGCGAATAGGTGGTTATTACGAAAGGATGCACCACATGAAGTGAAAACCTTATTAGAGGAATGCACCTCACGGAAATTTCGGGGTAAAAGAAATGATAGAAAATAAAGAAAATGCAGCTAGATGACAGGAATGAAGTTGCAGATGTTTCGGCTATGAACAATATTTTCCATGTAAAACGAACACAACAATAAGGGTAAACTGCCGTAGGAAGCTATTAAAACAGCTGAAGTTAGCAGGAACGAAAGAACGACGAGAATGGAAACTTGTGAAGATATCAGAAATTTCTTTGTCAAATTGTTTGTTTTTTTGTTTTGCTTTTCAAATTTTTATGAGGGAAACTGGTAAACGAACAATGATGATGACTATATGAATGATGGAGCTTCCCCAACCAGACACGGTAACCGATACAACTCTATACACAGCCTCGAACACATTTTTCCATAAGAAATTCCGCCCCCGTTGACCGAGACGCCAACCACGGCCTCTGAGCAGCAAAACGCCAAAAGGTGCGAAAAGCAAGGCTCGGCAACCAACAGTTCCATCGTCGACACAATTAGGTACACTAAAGCGTCCCCTTCAAATCCAGGGCGGGAGAGACGAGGCCGGGCGGGAACCGGGCCGGAGCCGGGCGGGAGAAGGGCGGGAGAAGGGCGGGAACCGGGCCGGAGCCGGGCGGGAGCCGGGCGGGAGCCGGGCGGGAGCCGGGCGGGAGCCGGGCCTGAGCCGGGCGGGAGCCGGGCGGGAGCCGGGCGGGAGCCGGGCGGGAGACGGGCGGGAGACGGGCGGGAGACGGGCGGGAGCCGGGCGGGAGACGGGCGGGAGCCGGGCGGGAGCCGGGCGGGAGCCGGGCGGGAGCCGGGCGGGAGCCGGGCGGGAGCCGGGCGGGAGCCGGGCGGGGCCGGGCGTCGCGACGCAGCCCTTCGACGCGACCGGCGTCCTGGAGTCGCCGTGTTTACGCAACGAACCGGTCACGCAGGTCAGCGATCCACCGACGCCACCCGGCGTCGCGACGCCCGGCGCCGTCGCGAGCTGTCACCGCTGCAAATAGACGCCCAAGTGCCGGCAGCGGGTGGGCGGCCGGCAGACGCCAGAATCCGCGATGGACAGGGGCGATTCGTAGACACGCTCTACTCTTCAACTATCGAAGTTTTTTAACGAACAATTGAAATGACTCATGATCAGGCAGTCTTGAGCTAATTCAGAAAAAAATTGACTACAATGTAAATATATTTCATAATTTTTTTTTAAAGTTTATTTTTCAATACTCTCTGCCACGCATCACCTAAATTAAATGTTCCTTATGGATACATAAAAAGGCAAAGGACTAGACAGTATACAGACTAGTTGGACTAGATAGTATTTTTTTCTATTTTTACCACAACATGGCGTATATGTTACCCCAAGCACTACAACTGATATTGAACTTAAAATGTGTATTTTTATTACAGCGATTCGGCGATCATTTAAGGCACAGAAAAATCTGTGAAATTCCTACAAGGTTTGGAAACTTAGCACATTCAACACCACCAGCTGGCCTTAATTTTTAAAGGTGATTTTCTACATGAAAATAAAGTTTGTATCAGGGTGACCAAATTAAATATGTTTATTTATCTGTAAGTATTTTTTCAATTTCCAATTTTCAAACATTAACACATTTACGTGTTCAAATAACATTTGTCTCCGTCCTCAATTACGTATCGCTCCTGTCTCCCCACCTTGTGATATAGTAGGTGTGCGCACCACACAAAAAACGTAAGCAAACTTATAAATCAGTAGTTATCACAATTTCTCAGGCTTAGCCAAATATGTATACACGACTACTTGTGATTCTTGAATACAATAGAAGCCCTTTCCTTGTCGTATCTCATCTATTCGGAACAACACTCCGCATTCAGCACCAAGAACATGGAGGGGTCACTGGGGAGAGTGAGTCATTGACTATTCGTTTCTTCCTACCTTCATCCTTTAATGGGTCGATGTGCAGAGTTGGATACACAGATACAGCGAAAGCCACATGAACGTACCTCACTCCAAAAAGCAACCTCACATAAAATAATTTGTAGTTCTAGTGGAGAGACTTTAGTATTGGGTACTAGTTGTTTGGCACAGGACCATGTATTACAACTTGCCGCTAGGTTTCTGAACCCTTTTCAAAATAATTATGATTTTAATGAGAATATTTCACTGAAGAACCTACGAGTATACTTTAAGAATTTTACAAGCTTTCTCGTACTCACGAGAAAATCTGTTTATGATCTGCGTCGCAAGTATTTAGTAGATTGCGTGTAAAGTCGACTCCTAAGGGAACACAAGTCAGGATCAAATGGCTGTCGCCTGTCAGACACGCTTGTTTGGCTCCACGAATGCTTTTTGAGGGCAACGACCAAGGTAATGAACACTTAATCACAGATTTAGGACATTCAAAGCACAGATGCAAAGATTGTTGTCCTCGTTACACGATTGTCAATAATTTATATTAAATTTTGAACATTTTTGCGTTCCCATATCTAAACTACGACTAAATCCCGTCGAGAATATAATTCACTAGGTCATGAATCCAAATTCCACGCTAGACCTCGCTGGCCGACCTACGTTCGCGTACAGCAAAAGTCTCTCAAGCATTCCTTCAAGAGTTGTATGGTATTACGCCATCGACCAACTCTCCTAATACGCCGTCGTCCCAACCCACCAGCGCCGCATAATCGCTAGCCCCCGCCGCGCCAGTGACCCGTAAGTTTCGCGAGTTCCGCCGCCAGCGGCCGCGGCCGAGACCTTTCGTCGGAAGGACCACGGCCACCTTCACACCCAGAGGCGGCGGCGGCGGCGCAGATCGCCTTTTGATGAGCCGGCGCCGGCCGCAGGACAGCGCGATGATTTATGAACGCGCCCCGTGCGGCCGCGTGGGCGCGACAGGCGCCGGCGCGTGTTTGGTCGATGTTGCGCGCGCCGCACGCGGACTCGCCCGGCCCGGCCCCATCGCAGGGGGAAAAGAAGTGATTTACTGGGCGGGAAATGAGCTCCTAAGAATACGATTCGTATAAGGGGGTGCGGCGGACTTGAGAGGGAACAAAAGCAGAGAGTTTCAACCTGAAGACATCCCTTTGCTTTAATCCAGGGCCATACCATATCGTCGGACTTGGTGGCGCATGGGTAGAGTCGCTATTTTTGTTTTGTTTTGTATTTTTTTTTGTATTTTTTTTTCTGTGCTAATGACAAAAGCGGGAAACCCTAAAGTAATGCGATTTCATGTTTTCTTAACGAACTGAATTGTTGGGGACTCAGAATTCATTAATTATTTTCGCGACGAAGAACTTTAAATGGAAATAAGGCATTTTCATGATAAACGCGAAAGTCTCGTGGAATTCGTTTGAAATTGCAAAAACCTGGATGAAAATTCCATGTTTGTATGCGGTGAAGAAATGGGGTAAGAAGCACTGCAAAGAGTTTAATATTCAGTTGTAAAAATATTGCATTAAAGTACGTTAATTGATTCTCGGCCATTGCTCTTCAGAAAACAAAACCGTGTTTATAACAGGATTTGTCGCAAATATATTATATTAGCAGCTAATAGTACGCTCCATTTGTTTGTATTTTACATGGGTAGTCTTATAATTAGCGTTAGCATATAATTAAAAATTGAAAAAAATTAACGAAAAAAAAAAAAAAGCTTCTGTGCAGACGCTTCGTGATGCGCCCATGAACGTGAAAAGCTGCAGGCTGCAGGTTCGAGTCTCACGGAAGGCGTGGGGTTTCCATCTATACGTTGTGGCTCAGTCGGCTTGTACCGTTAGCTCCATTCATTCGTCCCTTTATCTTCCTCGTAATCATTCCTCGCATCTTTCCTGCTAGGAATACGCCGGCAAAAATCAGCTGCTGTGATGATCTTCCCGGAGAAGGGAAGAAAACTGCGTCAGTGTTGTCCTTCAGCTTCCTCAGAATATTGCATTATTGACATGGCTACAAAAATTAGGGAACCCGTATTCAGTGTTTGCCGAACAATTATGACTTACAATTGATATTTTTGTTGTCACTGCTAGTTACGAGTGTCTTTTCCATGCACGCCGCTATCACAGCTAGAAAACATCAATGACTTACGCGCTGACACCACAACAGAGCGCTTGCCGCAGCAGTGGACATAGATTATCTGGTCTCCGTAAACATGTTGACACGACAAATAGAATTTACATTCCTACACTATCAACATGTGGACTCTATTTATCCTAAAAGATCTCCTTGTGAACACATAAGTTCCGCATATTTTGGAAGGTACATAATAATAATTAATCTTTTATTTTTTTTATTTCCGTTTTGCCTTACCAATAAAATTATTATTCTGAGGTATGCCATAGAAAACTACGACGGTGTTCAGGAAGTGGGACACACAGTCGCTCCTTCACTAAGCTCAGAAATGAGACTGTCACTCCTAAGGTGGCCAGCACTTTGCGTTCGAAGAAGGAAGAAAACAAGCGCACCGCGCGAGCCGCCGCGCCCGCCTGACACACACCGACGCCGCCTGCCCGCGACGGATTTAGCTGGGCGGCGCCGCGACGCTCCCGGCGGCGGCGTTGCGTTTGGCAGCGCCCCGACGCGACGCCGCCGACGCAGGCATGCGCGTGTATTCCGGGCGGCGTCCGACGCCGCAGCCGCCGCCACCTGCTCGGATATGCACGCACCGACGCACGCCTTCGCCCACGACGCGGAAGAGAACAACATTTGTCCCGCCTACACGCAGCTGCATCAGCGTCGCCAACATACAGCGCATGTGCCAAAGGTGGCGTATTGTATTGTTAAGGGAGTGTAGTGTAGTGGGGGGGGAGGGAGTGTAGTGTAGTGAAGGGGACTGCAGTGTAGTGTAGTGTAGTGAAGTGTTATGTAAACTAGAAGTGAATTTAGAGTTAGCTAGAAATAAATTGGAACTATTATATCGACCCCCTAATTCTAATAGTAAACCCAATTGTAAATGTTGAAAATGTTTAGTAATTCTAATTTTAATTGTTATCATGTTTGCCACCGAGCATTAGCTCAAAGCGAACTTTAATAAATCTATCTATCTATCTATCTATCTACCTATTAAGTATAAGCCACGATTTCTACCGAACAAAAAGAATACACGACTTCAAGTTCCAACCTGATCTCCTTCTGGGAGATCTATTTCTCGCTGGGCTCTTACATCCAACAGCCGTCGTCCGGTGTTATCTTCAATCGCACTGTCCGCCAGCAGCAGCACCATCGGTGGGATCCATGACAGCGGTCGCCATCTCAGCCAAGACATCTCTCACTATTATAAAATGGTGCTCTGCTTAACATTTCTTTTGAACTGACTTGCATTATTTAACTTTGTGTGATTGAGGAATAGTACATTGTATTTACTCCCTTTAGCGAAGCAGATCCTATTCATATCTACATTTTCCAACCTCAACAATGAACGTGATTTGTACGTGTGTGGCGCCTGTAAATCGGATGTGAAAATATTTGTTTATGGTATCTAAAAGGTTTGCTCTTGAGCTAATAATGAGAAAAAAATGAATCACGAATGGAATGTGTTACGGTGAAATTTATAATGGATATTTATAATGGATCGTGAGTGCTACTTTAAATATTGTACCGCGTAACAAGTTTTGTGTGCAAGGCATCTACACAAGTTAATATGTTCGTTGAATTTAAGCAACAAAAATGCAACTTCAGACGTTAGAGATTTTATTTTTATTAAGTAACTACTTTTTTTGAATCACCTCCCTCTTTTCATCGCACTTCGCACGACGTGTCCGTTGCTTCAGCTATCTATCAAAGTTATACTCGCGACCCGGAAGCCTCCCGGATGAAGTGGCACACGACGATGTATTGCTGCGTGGCTCATCGGTGACAAGTTACACTGTGTAACTTCTTATATGACGAGTGTAGATGTAGCGATTTCTCTCTTTGTGATTGATGGGCCACGCGGTATAAAAGTAAATGCACCACTGAAGTAGCATCGCGAAAATATTTCTTTGACATGGAGTTTATTTCCAATTTGGACAATTTTCAGAAAACGACTAACATCTGCGATCACATTTTATGAAAACTACGAAAAATGACTTACTGAGATGTAATGACATAATAGATACATGATAACAGTTGAACATTCACTATTGTCTGTTTGCTCACAGCAACCCAGCCCACAAGACTAAAATCGATTCATTTGAAAACATTTCACGAACATTCGAAAAGGAAATTTTATATTAATCGACTTTAACCCCCAGGTAGAATTTACATGTCTAGTATCAATATCTAGAGACTTGCTAGACTAGTCCACTTTAACATATCTATCATCACCATATCCTACTTCTGCCACCAGCGACGCAGCACTAGTATCCTGCAGATTCCGCTCAACCAGAGAGCTACAATCCCCGTCAGATCCAACTAGAAAATGTGGAACGTTTTCACCAGTCTAACCAGTGGCACCTGCCTTTCATTCTAGCACTGCATCATCATTCACCAATCTACATTCTTCATCACCACCTCCGTCTCCATTGAGGGTAATAAGGAACAGAAAAAGTTGATACCCTGAAGAGGGGGGCAGAGTGCTGTGCGAGGTAGGACGGAAATGAGGGGAAAGAGGAGTCGGATGAGACGGAAAAGGAGAAAAAGAAATGAGATGAGATATAGAGCAGTGTAACTAGGTTCATGTATATGTAAGTAAACGTAATGAAAAAGTTAGTAATGAAATGAGACATTTAATGAAATAAAATTACGTAACGTAACGTAACGTAAACGTTACCGTTACATTACGTTACCGTTACATTACGTTAACGTTACGTTACCGTTACATTACGTAACGTAAACGTAATTATGTTTCCCCCTAGAACGAATGCAACGTAGTGAGATGAGATGTAAGGTAATTCGTAACAAAGCGAGTTGTGAAGCACCAATTTCCCCACAAGTGAACCACCCACTTTCCTGAAACCCAGAGCGGTGACCGCCACAGAAACCCAGAGCCCAGACGCGCGGCAGACCGCTTATTACTCCGGCACACCTTTCCCCGGCAAGGACGTTCGTAAACCGATTCATTTGTCACGCGTCGCTGGCTCGTTAGTGTCACGGGCCCGCAGGCGGTCCTGCAACGCTCGGTTAATGACGCCCTCAACGACTTCATTCCCGGTTTTTGAATGGTTCGGGGAGCGCGTAAAGAGATTACGGCTCGGAGATCGAGACCATTATGAGCGACCGCACAATGACATCGAGTTGTGTACAGTTGGGAGTGCGATCCAACAGGCTGCACAACGGCTGCGAGACTCTCCTCAGACGGATAGCAATAAACGCGAAACTTCGTCGCTGTATGGCATCGAATCCATTGTGCGGTGCGCTATGTGCGGGTCGTTTCGTAAACCATCGAGCAATTTGCGTGTAAGTAATGTATTCTTTATGACAGTTGGCAAGCTTGCTCGTTGCTTTTTCATTGCCGCTCTTTGGCAATTCCGTAGATGACATGGCGAATTTAAAACAATAATTGTAAAAAAAAAATTAACTGCTAAAATGATTTTTATGCAATTTCATTAATGAAGGCGCTACACAAGTGCAATATTGTTACGATATATCAAAAATCCATGTGGGACTTTATAGTGAGAACTTGAAAACTATTGCAATCGCTCTTACAAGTAAAATGGTATTCAAAATAAGTTATTATTTTTTTAATTTTTAAAATATTAGATAGTTTGGCTGAAGTAGATTTTGTTTTCATTCATATTTTGCGGGTGATGGAATCTTATGAACTGAATGGACTACAGGTAAGATCACGTATTCGTTGAGTAAATTATCACATGTTCAGTAGTTTTAACTTTTCGACATGTCAGTTTTCTGTGAAAGGCTGATGCTGTGATGTTTCGCAATACGCGACCGTCAAGATTGGAAACGAAAATATTTGAACGAAGTAACTTGTAGCAACGCCTTTAGTGTACACACTTTATTTGGTTAAGATCAGCAGGATATTGACTTCAGGTTTAGCTGAACCCTGTGGAAAAAGGTCAAAGCAGACTCCCCACCTATCGACGGTGTGTAGAACGCAAGAACCCCAACAATTACGTCAACATTAAATATCGAACTTCATTTATCGTCTCCTCCAATGCACGTTAAAGCTTTTTCTTTCGGATGACGTAGAAACGGAAATAAATTGTTTACGATACATGGACAAAAATAGCAATGAACCGTGTATTTTCAAGAAATGTTTTCAAAAGAGTACTCTAGAAGGGAGGCATGTGAAATGTAGATCATAAGCCTCATAAGTGTTACTTTCCAATTAATTTCTCCAGCTACAGAAACTTGCTTTACATTCATTTCACAAATGGATGTAAAAATACATAAAAGAAGGTGAACCGTAAACGAATTCTTCCGCTTTGCACTCGTGTACGAAGATTAAAAAAATCCCGGAATTCCATTTTCTGAGCCAAGTGTTGAATTTCACGAAACTACTTCAGAAAATGACATAGCCTACGTCGGCATACAATGATCGTAAAAATCGAACTATAGCAACAATTTCAAACAATTATCTTAACGAGGAAGATTGCGAGCACGATACTTACGATAATTTATGTGGTAAGTACATCCGCGAATGTCGCAAACCTGCGCTATGACATCATCGACAAGCAGCGTTGTCACACGAGGCGATAATTACTTGGATGTTTATCCAGTGAACGGAATTTCAATAGGGGGGGAGGGGGGGGGGGGGGCAAGCCGATGTCAGGAGATCATCGGTCGCCTATCTGTTAGTGCTGGGCGGGGGACGGGGTTCAACCACGACTGGTGTGTGTGTGTGTGTGTGTGTGTGTGTGTGTGACGGGGAGGGGGGGGGCGTGGAATGCGGGCGCGGCAGGC
This sequence comes from Gryllus longicercus, assembly GCA_038098605.1. Classification (NCBI taxonomy): domain Eukaryota; kingdom Metazoa; phylum Arthropoda; class Insecta; order Orthoptera; family Gryllidae; genus Gryllus; species Gryllus longicercus. Next base: position 843,360 of record JAZDUA010000169.1, on the reverse strand, counting down.
GCGAGCGACGCAACAAGACAGGCACCGCGACACAGGCGGCGGCATCTTTGAAAATCGTGTGTGCGTTGACAGCGACGGTAGAGATGACAATGAAGTTTGCTGAGGTGGTAGCAACGTGGTTGTAGTGATGGACATGGAAACGACGTCACGCAGATCATGGAGATGATGATGATTTTATGGTCCGTATGATACCGTGCGAGGGTAGATGCCCCCCCCCCTCCTATGCATATGTTTTATGCATATTCAATTGTATAAAAAATCGCGATTCCTCCATCCGAAGCCTCAAAAACTCTCTAGTAACATAGGTGATGCATGCGTAGAACAGCAATGCAAAATTGGGTGCGCTAAGTTAATAACAGTAACAGATTGGGGTCAGTGACTACTACAGTGACCACCTACAACAAACATGCCGTCTAATGGACCTAAATTCTTAGTAATGCCACCTGCCAAAGCAAGATGAAAGAAAACAAGACAAATCAATATTGCAAACTCAAGTGATGATTCAACATTTATCTTCCGAAAAACGCTGACATATCATCAATTAAAGCTAAGATTTCCTCAGTCCCAAATGATGTTCCAGTGCACTATTGGTCACGTATTTCCTACAATAAACCTATTATACCGAATTTATAGAAGAATAAAGATCCTCAACGTCTTTAATTTAGAGATACAGGCGTAGGCCACAAATATTGCAGTTGCCAACTTTTTGAACCTACAAGAGCCGCTACAAGTATAATGTAAATTCATTATTTTGTAAAAATCACTGTATATTTATAACTTTAAATCTCGAGAACAATTTACGAAAACACATTTATGCAAAACAATGGACCGAGAACTACCATTATATTAAATTAAATTCACGTTTAAACACTACTAATTCTCAAAAAGGTATTCATTCGGAACGAAATCTTCCTTAATTAAACCAAAAGTAGAAATGATGACTTCATGACTACAAGAATGTTTATTCAAGTACTACACAATTTAATGTGGCATTGATCTTGCTCGTGTGAAATAAGTACACGCATTTTTGGCTTTATTACCAACAACACTCAAAATGCATAGGAGGAAAAGCGCATGGCGAGTGTGAGTCCTTGGTTGGCAACCATTGCACCAGAAAACAACCAACTCTGTCTGATAACAAACAACAACAAAAAAACATGGCGCACCCTCTAACTGGCAGCGCGCCCACCTCGTGGCCCGCGCGCACAAAGGGGCTGTCGAGCGGAGTTGGAGCGGTAGCAGCGGCGCGGTGTCGGCGCGCAAGCGGGAGCGGTGTCTGGCGCGTTGCGTCACGCGCACAGCTGGGCCTACGACCCCCCCTCCCCCCTCCCTTCCCCAAGCACGCACAACCCCGGAGGTACCGCTCTGCAGCGAGCTGCGCCTACCACTTCAAGCTGTCGTCGCGCTCTCCGGTGCGCCCCTGTCGTCGGGCCGTAGACCCTGCCCGTTAGGATAGGGGCCAAAGTAATCGCTCGATACGAGAAGGGGTTAATGCCGTCGTTGAGAGCAGTTGTGTCGAATCCCGACGAAACACTGTCCAAATTATTTAGTGAGGTGCGCTGATTTTTCGTGGCATTCCCTGATGATTGTTTAAAATGACATCATACATTGCATTCTTGTTGTTTGAACTTCGTTATTTATTTTCTATAAATAATTTTCTTACATTAACATGGCTAGGAACGTACCTAATCACGTGTTCTTGACAATGATCGTGTAGCGAAAAATATCTACTCTCGAGAAGTATTTGCAAATTTTCTCTTCGTAAGTTCTTTCTTCCGGTGGAGAAAGGAATTGCAACAGAAATATTTCCTCTCAATTGTTTCCTGTTAACGACTTGTATTTCCGAGCGAGGAAATACCAACGCCTCTTTTTCGTGACTTCTTCACTTCCCTGACTTTGCGCTATCCTCATAACTGAACCCATTTGGTAATTAATGTTTAACAATAAAATGCACTTAATGTTTCGTCGAAAGTATAAAACAGAAATTATTTGTTGTTTTTATTCGAATGTCGTACAAAGCAACGAAATGTTTATTGGTCTGGAGGCATTTGATGAAGTTTGCAAACAACCCATTCAACACCCATTTGCCTACGGATCCTCATAATTATGGTCTTTAATTTCTACCTGATTTTGAGACAGACAGTATGGGATGATGCACTTCATAATTTTGGATCTTCTATTAGTTCTTATAATTCTCCCAAAACATCGCAAAATGGCGACAGTTTTTTTAATCCCCTCACATTTTAAATAACTGTCATTCATTATAACATATCTAGCCACATCCGATTATATCAAATGGCCTTAAAACATACACACCGGTAAATACAATACATAACTACTTACATCATTCATCTATAATCTATAACAATCACATTTAATGCCCTAAAACATAGCTTGTGCGAGCATATTGTTTACCGTTCTGTCTCGTTAGGGTATCTATTTTTAATGAACACGCTTATGCCCAGTAAATTTTATTAATATATCAATTAAAATTCATTTAACTTTATGAGAAGAGTTCGTGAAGATATTCTAACAGAACTAAGACATTTGGGGTTGAACCTCTTTATTTTTTTATTGATTTTTAATTGACAATCGCAAATGTTAGGCATAATTTCGTCCAGTCACAAGGCGACACAACGTAAGAAAATTCTTGTACCATTTCGAAATAGTAATTTTAGAAATTGATTGTATCAAAGTTTTCGTTGCATGGAATGCCAGGTTTCCTAAAGCGATATCTTCATTGTTAGTTAAGTACACATCTACTCATATAAGAGTTCGCTTTCTCGTTTAGCTTTTACCATCTTACAGCATTACCAAACTATTTTTAAAAACAGTTTCGAAAGTTTAAATGGTTGAGATGTGACACATTCTAAGAAGTAGTTGACTGCCGGCACTCGTTACACAAAAATATGATTAATAACTCCTAAAGTTGCATCAAGACGTGATTGCAAGTAATGCAATTTGGGTTTTCGTTAAAAGAGTAATATTATCGGCAAAAAAATCATTATAACAATCACTATTACCACACCATTATTAAAATATTAGAACAGAATCTATAATGAAACGAAGTAGAAAGACTAACCACAATGTTAATTTGAACAGATTACCATCCAATAGATCCAAGTCTACAAAACCGCAATATTTTTTTGCCAACTTCGGTAGCTTTTGTAAACACTGAAGAAAAGCCTGTTACTATTTTCCCGTTTCGCAACATTCCGTTAATTTGGCAATCACTATTGTAATATAGTTAGCTCTGCACCGCATAGTTCTGCTCCTAATTTCAAATGTTTTGGAATAACAATGCATTGCTGCATTTCTAAAACAACCGACAATACGAACCGTTTTTGAATGCGAGATTAAATAATGAGTCGACATTCCTGGCATGACACTCGATCCGCCAGAAAGTTAAGCAACCACTGAAAGTGAAAGGGGCGCACGCTGTCCTGTCAGAAGCGCCCCTAACAGGGAAAAAGTAAAGGGAGCTTAACCGTAAAACTACCACAATCACTGTGTCCAAATATCATTTGTTATTCGCTTTACTTCCACAGATAGTTTGTACTGGCGTGTGTCATTATCTATTAACTTTCGAAGCTACACTCTTCACTCAAGAACGTAGCGAATATGAATGTGTTATTTCCAATATTACATTCGCTGTATTTGCCCAATTTTCCAAAGAGCAACTTTTAATTTTTGAAAGTGGATTGCAGCATCATAGAAAATTAAATACGATAAATTAAAATTCAACAAATGTCAAAACTGTCACTCCCATTAAACACATTTTTTAAATTAAGTAATTAGGACACAGCTTAGCATATTTGATGAATTTATTCTTAGGCAGTGGAAAAAATTCAAAATTACGGGAAATACCCATCTTAGAAATCCCAGACAAACGAAAATTTGTTAATAGTTTGCCGAACGGACTGTTAAAAACGTGTCAGCTGAATTTCGAATCAACGGGAACGAGAAAAACAAAGCAAATTAACTAAGAAGATATATTAGTATCATATATTTGACGTCTTCACCATGTTAGATGCTCGTATAAACCCTAAAGCAAAATATTATTCTAAAAATTAAACTAGAGGAACACTACGTTAAGAACACACAAAACACAAGGCTTAAAGGTAATGTTAATAAAAAAAACATCTAGCTTCACACACGCAAAAAACACAAAACCGTGCTAACTAGGTTTATAAAGAGCATCACAACACTAATTCTAAGCACAACACTGCTGCTGCCACGGGGGGTTACTGAGGCCACTCCATGCCACAGCACACAGCAGGCTTAGAACCAAAAGACGTCCGTACCTATGGAGTCGATAAAGAAACCCCACAAACCTTTGAACTTGCTGAGGTTTTCTTCGTAGCCCTGCTGGGTCTTCTCGTAGCCCAGGCCGTCGTTGAGGGCCTCGGCCGGGTCGAAGCCCAGGCGGTCTTTGTAGTACGCCTGCGTCGACATGCTGCTGCTCGTGACGTTGGCGGCACCGTTGCTACTGCATATTCCCGCGCTGTAGGCGGTATGCCGGCTGTACGAGCGCTCCGTGGTGGCGCGGTGGATGGACGCGGGCGAGGGACGACCGGCGGGCGCGCGCCGCGACTCGAGACTCACGGACGGGCCGACGCGACCGCTGTGCTGCTGCTGCGGCAGGACCTTCGGCGGGGCGTACGTAACCGAGTGAATCACCAGCGGGCGAGCGCCTGGGTGCCGCGCTGCCGTCCGGATGTCTGCGGTGGCGGCTGCGCGGTCTGTCTGCCGGACGGTTCGTAGTGTTCGTTCGAGAAGCGCGTTGTCAACACGCTCGACTCGGTTCGTTTGTTGGTGCGTGGAATTGGGCGGGTGGCCGCGAGGGGAGGATCGGCTGGCGCCAGCGGCGGCCCGGGGGATGGCAGGTCCTTCTGTCTTCTGCTACTCCGGTTGGAAGGAGGGCGAGACTGTCTTGGGAGGGAAGGAAGCGTGCGGGCGCCGCAAAGTCGAGCGGAACACTGATCCGCGAGCGGGTTAAAGCGCCGGGCGATGGGCGCAGCCGCGGGGCGGGGGGCGTGCGCGCCCTACGCACCGGGGCGACGGTCCGTGCGCGCTCGGCGTGGGCGACGAGGCCTACGCCGCCCCATGCGAAAACCAGTCCCGGGGCCCGTGGGCGGGCCGGGGGCACCCACTCGCCCCCCCTCCACACCTCCTCCTGACCCACAACACTCCACACGCGGGGCCCCCCCTGTCACCTTAAAAGGTGGTCACCGCGATTTGACCCTTCTTGGCGACCGCGCACGGGCGCGCGCGACGTCACGCGAGCGCGGTGGGGACGCGGGCCGCCGCCGGCGCGTGGGCCTCGGAACAGACCGACCTCCGACGTCGCCGATTCACTCACTCCGCACACAAGCACACGCGCGGCGCGACACGGCAGTTCTTCGGCCGTCACACGGCCGCGTTCACCGCACTCCGCCTCGCGGTTGCGGGCCCTCGCATATCACACGCACTCACTGCACTGGGCGGGCCGCCGGCGGCCGAACAGCTGGCGGCGGAAAAACGCGGTCGTCGCGGCGCCTGTCCACACCTGTTTCTGGAGCGCAACCGTCCTCCCGCACCGGCTACATGGTCCGGGGCGACGCGGGGGCGCGGCGGGCGACGTCGCGGGGGCGGTCGCGGGCGTGGGCGGTGCGTGGTCGGGTTCGATTCCGCCCCGCGCTTGTCTGCCTACGTGTACGGGCGGCTTTTCGGCCCACACTCCCTGCCCACCTCGCGCGTCTGGCGGCGGTGGGGGCGGCGGCGGCGGCGCGCGCTCTCGCTGGCTCGGCGCACCGGTCGGCGGCGGTGGAGGGGGCCCGCGCAAAGCACTCGGCTCGCGAAGACACTCCTTCCGCCCACCTCGCCGGTACCTCCCGGCCCGGCGGCGCTTATCGCGCGAAGTACTGTCGCCACCACCACCGGCAACCCCTGCGTGTCACCCGCGTTATTACCCGGTGCCAAGGGCGCGCGGTAATCCCGCCGGTTGAAGCGTTTATTAAACAAACACCCGCGCAGGAGACGGGTTGCTGGCTCGAGTACACCGCGGCGCGCTCTGTGGAGGGGCCGGCGAACTCGCAGTAGAAAAGGCGGCCGGCGCGAGGCTGAAGGGGTCCGGCGCGCGGCGCGGAGCGGGGCGGGGCGGGGCGGCGGAGTCAATTACCGCCCGGGAAGGCGGTCAGTAGTTGAGGGAGAGTGCCGGCCGGCGCGGCGAGCGCGAGGTTGGGCTGAGGCTGCGGCGCAGGCGCCAGGTTCAAACGCACGCGAGCGCCCGCCATGGAAGATCCGTCGTGGACGAAACACACGGTTGTACTTTTTTCTTAATTGTTCATTACATTGCCGACCCATTTAACGTAGACGCTGAAGTATCTACCGGACACGCATAGGGATCGATTTTCGAATCCCACGTAGCTTATATTTCCGAGAATAAATATAATATTTTTTAAAAGTTTGTGATGCTGAATTTTCATAAACGCTCCGAGTTTTTTAACACGTTATTCAAGCTGAACTAGTACTGCATGTACTGGCCCGGCGGTTGTGGCGACAACCATTCTGTGCCAGACTTGCAATATTATCAATCACATGCTGGTGGTGCATGCAATCCAAAACCATCACGTACTCCATACGTCATTCCCATGCTCCATACGCCAATCAACACCCGGCACTTTCGTAAACAATGAATCCATAATTTAAATATAAATACTCAACCTTCAACATTTCCCCAAGAAGATCGAATCGAACACAGAAATATTTTTTGCATCTTATGAAAATAAATCCGATATACTATTAAGAGAGAAACCGGTAGGCCTTTTCTTTGATCTCAAATATTACTTAATGTGAAAGTGAAGATTTATTTTTTCCTCTTAATCTGTAATGGATTGAGGCATATTGCCTTTGAAAATCGTCAGACAAAAGTCACTTCTTCACTTCGCAAGTCGGGGATTTATCGACAAATTTTCAAATCTCTCCTGTCATTACCTATGACACAAACTGCATTAAACGAAGGTAAGCTCACTACAATAAATAATAATATTAATAATAATAATAATAATAATAATAATAATAATAATAATAATAATAATAATAATGACAATAAGAATAACAAAATCAAAGTTATCCAGCCACATGACATACACCTGCCGACAAAATTCGCTCGAATGCCTCCGGAGAGGGCGACAAAAGCGGAGAGGAAGTGGGCGGGCAGACGCGGAAGGCGAAAGCGAGAGTACCAACGCAGCACCGAACTGCCTCGCGCGGACGTCACACGGAGACAGGTGAGGTCGGCGCGTAGTGGGGCAGCGAAGAACGAAAATGGAAGCGAGCGGAAAGCGAACATTTCATCCGTCCTTCGAAATGGCTATATAAGGGCGATTCGCTCGAGGTCGACCTGATGGAGCCGAACGATCAAACGAGTTCGATTGCAGTGTACCCAGCGTCTGCTCACGATTCCATTTCTTCCAGAGGTGGACAGAATCCCAAAATGTCTTGCACCCTAGTTCCAAAAGATGGTAATAGAATTTCGAATCTAGAGAATTCTTTACAATATTAATGAAATACGTGTACAACAATAGATCGAAAGGAAGACAAGACTAAAGAATAGCGATGAATCCGCCAAAAACCGGAAAGCGTCTGACGAATTAAACCAGGGAGAATATCATTTTTGTTCACAAACGCGAAAAAAAGTAAGGGAAATTATTTTAAGATACAACATGTATTTATAATGTTATGTTACGTATATTCAAGTAAAGCAATCATCTTGCAGCGTAAAGAGAGATTTACAAGGAGGTATAATAAAGGGGTTTTAAAAGTGTAGGATGCTATGAAGAAAAAAGGTCTTAAAAAGTTTTCTGATTCGCGATATGTTCTCCAATATATTTCCGAAATTCGAAAGAGACATTCTAGTTTCTTCCACAAACACGATTTACGATATCATCATCTTCTAGCAACAGAATAGTTGGAATCGTTGGTAAGTAATGTTTTTACTTTCGCTTATTCAACAAGGAAAAATTTACTACTTTACTGAAATGAAATATTCTCTTCGACTTTCCCAGCTCTTCAGACACAATGTATGAGCCGGCAATATCCCTTTCATGTCGTCGCACAGAAGGGGTCACTCTCTTTACTATACTCATTATCTATCATCACGAATGCAAGGAGTACATGCCTGAGCTTATCCAGCCATAAAGCAATCCACGATGTTACAAGGTGCAGTGAAATTTCGAAACGTAAACGTAATATCACGTGATCGAGAAAAAAAAGCTTACGATCTACAGCAGAACATGAATCACGTACCGGTATGTTGCCATTCAAAAGCGCAGCTCCCATAAAGAATAGATTGTATCGTTTGCCGATTAAGCACGGTAATTATTTCCAGCGCTAGCGATTGAGATACATTTTCTTAGTGATACTGACCGCTGTTTGTTACGTTATAGCGTTCAAGAACTCTTTGGCAATCGGAATCACGTATGTGGAACTGTGGTGGCTGAGGTGACTCACGCTTTTCATCATCTTGTCTCGGTCGCTTTTCGTCGTTTCAGCCGATTCTTAGAACATGTATCTAAGATCTATTGGCTCAGGGCAATGAGATACATCACACAGTTTTGGGCATCAACGTGGAAGTAAGAACGGAATGAAGAATTATGCATATTTAAATTGCACTTCATTCACAGTTTCAGGAGTTTCATGATTAAAACTGTTAAAGCTCTAATAGACAATCACGTCTATTCTGATACTAAAAAGGAAACATTGTGAGATGTCCCACTCCAATTTTCTTAAATTTTGGATACGTTGTAAGAGACGAATAATAGAATTTTTATCTCCTCTATTTAACGTTTTGAAAGATGCACTTCGATATGATGAGGATTAAACTGCTCCCAAATATGAAATTAGGTTTCGGAAATCCTACAAAATGTAACCAAATAAAAATATTTTTAAACAAAATTTATTACAATTTCTTTTGAAAGAAAATTGACGTGTTATCATTTTTTATGTACATTTCATAGTAAAATTGCTCTTCTTCAAAATATGTTGTAGGTACAGCTTTCTTTAATAACCTAAAATCCTAAATCACTTTTCTTGTGCCTTAAGATACGCACATCGTCATTGGTTGATACGAAGAAAACGTGAAGGCATAATTGTTAGTTTTAAGAAGATTAGTATGGAGTGAATGCTGTATGAAGAGAATATACTAAATAAACGATGCTTAAATTAAAATTGTTAACTTTTATCAAACTCAAGGAACTGAGTACTTTCTTTAGTTACAAAATGGTTTCGTTCTATGGAGAGCTACACTCCAACCCAACCCACCAATGTCTACTTTTTAGAGAGATTTTCATTATAAAGAACCTAGTTCCAGACAGTTTACACTGTACGAATTAAGTGAAGCGAGATCATTATTGTACTATAGCATCGCTATTGACACAGCAAACTCTGAAAAGGCTTCGCGCATTTACATGTCAGCAACCACACCGCCATCATAACACCGCGGATTATAGAGTCGCGAACGGGTCGTGAATTCCGCGTTCGCAGGCAGTGCATTGTGCGGAGGGGCGGGGCCGCCCATTGTCGCCCGCGAAGCGCCCGGCAGGGGGCGTGGGCGGAGACGTCGTGCTCCAGAAAACGCGGCACGCGTGACCCACCGCTGACTTACGCGCTTCTGCAGGAGAATGGACACAAGGCCCGCCCGCTGCGTGCTGCTCTCGGAGCAGCAGTCACTCGGCACGCGAACCACTCCTGGGGATAGATTTATTAGAACTGCAAATGGGTATGACCCGGTGGCAGTTAAGTGACAATAATTGCAAAAATTACAACACTTACATTAATAATAATAATAATAATAATAATAATAATAATAATAATAATAATAATAATAACGTACAATACAGTACAAGACGAAAAGCAGCATTGAAAAGAGCATTGATCGCGTTCACCGCACTTCACTTCACTACACTACACTTTTTTGCTTTGACACTGACCACTTCACAGCACTACACCGTACTACACAACACTTACTCATTTAATATCAGTTACTGTTATATTGTTCTAACTTATTTCTAAAACTTCGGACACTGAGAGGAAAAGCTTTGAAAACTGCTGCAGATAAACTGTTCCAATGGATGGCAATGTTTCTTTTGTTTTGTTTTTAATGCCGGTGATATTATTTCTGAATTTGGGGCAGTAACACGACAAGCCACAAATATTCTCTCACTGCACTAAATAATAATATCTCGATTCTGGTTGCAAAATATGAAATGCCCCACAACTCCTTCAAATAAATGAAGGCACACCTAGTAACATTATCCGCACTTTCATCTAAACCGAGATAACAAGTATGAATAGCGGGAGGCTTATTTTGACTGGAGTAATTTATTTATTTACTGCCATTTAAGCCCCTCAATCAATTAGTCATGTGTAGATAATTTATGAGTTAAAATAGCTTAGCGTTTCAGCCGAGGTTATGAGGTATTTATTCCCCTTTAAAGAAAATACACGATTTATTTTTCCGAAGAAAAAAAAAGAAAGAAAAAAAGAAGAAAAAAAAGAATATTTTAGTACATAACATTAACTGATAAGTTCAATTCTCAACCAAACAGACGATCTTCTAAACTGTAATTTGATATATTGTGAACTCGTTAGGGTTTTTATTTTTTTTTTCGGGGAAGGGGGGGGATTACGAAATCGATATCAATTCAGTTTAATGCATATAACCGATACACTGCAATTTATATATATGCATATAATCCATTGGATGTACACCTCTTCTTAAGAAGCGGTAAATAAGCTCAGAGATAATGAATTCACTACTAAACACACTCGATGACGCATTTCTTACACTATTCATTACACATTCACGTTACACTATTCATTACCTGAAATAAAGACAGAAATAATAGTACTGTAAATTACATACACTTGGTTTGGGTCCTGCGCTATTATAGATTAATTTTACAAACATCACCTTGTTCTGGTTATACGGCAAATTCTACATGGTCTGCCAGACTTCATGCGTACACTCCTACAAACACGCATACACACACCCACACACCCACACACACACACACACACACACGATCTCCTCTAAGTAATCGTCTCAATTGACTTGCACAATCCCAGAACAATAGGCAATAATCAAGACCTTGAATTTCTCATTTCCTAACACCACCGACAGTGACGGACACCATGACACTGCACCGCATGGTGCCCCCCCCCCCCCCCAACCCCCGCTCACGCATCGCTACAGCCTCACCTCCCCCGGCCTTAGCAGCCGCCTTAATTGAGGTGGGCCTGTCACGCACCGCCGTAACCCTTATCTCCGCACGCCCGCGCTCCCACCACGCGCCGCCCGTCACGCCTCCGCGGCACTGGGTCACGACCGCTTCGTAGGCACGCCACGCCACGCCACGCCACGCCACAGCGCTGCGCCGGGGCTGGAGCAGCGGATGGCGGCGACCACGGGTGTCAAACGCATTGCGGGCAAGGGCAGCATTTTGCCCCTCCTCCTCCTTCCTTACTACTTATGCTCCCTATTTCTTACTACCCCTTCTTCTTCCTCACTACCAATGCTTCTTCTTCCATCAGGTTTGGGAATTGCTGTTTGCTACCACTTTTGATCTATCTTTTCGGTAGTCGACCAACATATCTTTCCTTCATGACTTATTAAGGAAAGTTCTAGGATCTCTTTAGGCGCTCATGGTTCAAATCAAAAGATATTAAACTTCACACACAACAAAAACACTTTTGAATTACAACCAATTTGCGGGAGTAATAGATCTGAATCCATTGTCTCATTACTGAGAATACGACGTTACCATGAATATATATTTAGGAAATTCTAAGCATATGTACCTGCTAATTCGCCATAACCTATTCGTCATACAATATAGGAACGTAGAAACGCCCCAAAGAAGAAAAGCATTTAAAACATATTTAAAGCGAATCCATTACTCATTACTCGAAGTTCTTCGAAACATTAGAATTGAGAATGCATGTAATATAACTCAAATTAATGTTATATTGTAATGTGACTCCTGATAACCAGAAGGGTTGATGTGGTTATACATTTTTAAAAATCATTAAACGGACCACGCGCAATCTTTCCTTCCTCTCCCGTGTCCTATTCTCACTCGCCACACACAATTATACCACGGAAACTTAGACCTTGTCCCACCTGGGGCGGTGCCCCGCTAGTGGGAGATACCTGGTTATGGGAAAACCCACTAGCTGACGATAGGTCGGTGCCGGATCTCGCCGTGCAGCGGGGGGAAAATCGAGCGAGCGAGCGAGCGAGAGAGAGAGAGAGAGAGCGAGAGAGAGAGAGAGGAGAGAGGGAGAGAGGAGAGAGGAGAGAGAGAGAGAGAGAGAGAGAGAGAGAGAGAGAGAGAGAGAGACCGGGGAGAGTACTAGCGACAGAAATCATGAATCAATTAATGAGTAAATAAAACATGAAACCAGACAACATAAGCGTCCGGCGAAGGCGCGCATCGGAGGCCAGTGGTCTCTCTTGAGTGGTGCGACCGAGTTCGCGAGCGGTGGAATTAGCAGGACAAGCGCCGCTCACTCTCGATTCTCGATACTCATCGCGCGTAACGAGAGTGATGGCCGGCCTCGCGCGCGGCGGGAGCGACCTCTCACGCGCAGACAGCAGCCAATGGCAGGTCAGAAATATGCGCAGGCCGCCCGCAGCGCACTCTGCGATTGCCTCCACAATGGAGCGAACGAGCACTTCGATAGTCTCCACCGCAAACTAGTCGACTGGGGACACGACACGTAAAGAGGTCGAGAATGGTCAATAGACGGAACATTAAGAAACCTATCCATCATTACCTAACAACTTTTTTTTACATTTTATTCATAATTACCCAAATTCATATGCAATGTAATAAAAGTAATTATCGGCCACCGATTTTAGACGGAAACATTCAATTCAATGCAATCAACGGAATAATCTTATAGGAAAGGGTATATACAACGATGAACCATAAAATCGATTTTGAATTTGAGAACTATATTCGTTCCGTTATACGAATCAAAACAAAGCTTCCAATTATTTAATTACTCCATACTTGTAAGTTTTGTGATGTATTGTGGTCTGCTCTAGCTTTGCAGTTGCTATGGCCTCGCGTTCAGCAGACCCCAGATCCGAAGAGATCGTGTATTAGTGTCTAATGTATGAACGAATATGCGTCTCATCGGGACGTCAACGGTAACCAGCTGACGGCTGGATAAAAGCCCTAAAGATGAAGATGAAGAAGAAGAAGAAGAAAGAAGAAGAAGAAAGAAGAAGAAGAAAGAAGAAGAAGAAAGAAGAAGAAGAAGAAGAAAGAAGAAGAAGAAAGAAGAAGAAGAAAGAAGAAGAAGAAAGAAGAAGAAGAAAGAAGGAAGAAGAAAGAAGAAGAAGAAAGAAGAAGAAGAAAGAAGAAGAAGAAGAAGAAGAAGAAGAAGAAGAAGAAGAAGAAGAAGAAGAAGAAGATGAGGAGGAGGAGGTTCAGAAGCAAAGAATATTACATCGCTCGCCAGGAAAACCCTTCTGCAGAGTGACCACGCTGGGGAGTGCTGCGACATAAATTATGTTGGTATCACGAGAACCAGGCAGCTCACACCCCTCTGCAGAAGTAGCGGGGGGGGGGGGGGGGGCGAGGTGGCGGCACATGCGACACGGCGGCGAAGCTGTGGGCGGCAGCGTGGGCGGTATTAACCTCTAACCTGGATGTGTGCGGAGAGACTTTCCTGGCGCACTACACGACGCGGAGAACATATTAGAATTCAGATTCGAAAAGGTTTATCCCACCCAAACCACCTGGCAAACAAATTTTGCGTTCGGCGTTTCGTTGGCGTCCCACGCGCCGCCGCAACCTGCCCCACGCGCCGGGCCGCGAGGACGAAGCCACGTACGCCAGCGCGTGAGTCCTTCCCGCCCCGCCTCCTTTCGCCCACGCACCTGCGCGCCTGCCCCGCCCCCTGCAATTGATGCGTTTCCGGCGGACGCCACTCGCCCACACCGCCCACTCCGCCCACACGCGCCCGCGCGTTCGGCAAATCCATAACGAGGGCTCAGCAAGAGTTATTTCGTTTCGCTGAATTCTCGTTCAAGAATACTGATGCAATAGGGAGGTGTTGAAATACACGTACACGCAGTAAAAAATAAGCTGGGGAAGGGGGTTTAGGGGGGAGGGAGGTGACGGTGACGGCGATGGTGGTGGTGAGTGGTGGTGGTGGTGGTGGTGGTGGTGGTGGTGGCGGCGGCTGTGGCGGTGGTGGCGGTGGTGGTGGTGGTGGTGGTGGTGGTGGTGGCGGTGGCGGTGGCGGTGGCGGTGGCGGTGGCGGTGGCGGTGGCGGCGGCGGCGGCGGCAGTAGTGGTAGTGGTAGGGATGGTAAAGTGGACAAGTATAGTGCAACGTAGAGGAAGAGGCAGGGACAGAGTTAGAGAAAGAGGCTTTGATAGTAACATCTGCAGTAATATTCAGAGAAAGAAATACTACAAGTTATACCGGTTTACATCAGGCGAGCAAATTCGTCAGAAGATTCCAGATAGCTCATAAAGATCTTGTTACATTGGACAGAATGTAAATGAACAAGTAGACAGATAATTCGGGACTGTAAATCTAGGCCTGGATCATCGTATTCACTTGCGTTTAAGAATAGTTACAACCGAGCAGAATGTTCGTTCATACTAAAAAGAAAAAAATATATTCTAAACGCTCTAACGAACCTTGTGAAAGTGAAAAACAAAACATTTGAGTATATTTGGATCTTTTTCACACTACTACCATTTATATCCCAATAGCATCTCGAACCATGCACCAAACAGTATCGCTTTCGGACCTGTTAGATCTGGTAGGAACATAGGATCACAAGACCTTACATGAAAGAACATCCGCGGAAAAAATAGGCGGAATTTTGAAGTTCAGAGAGAAAATCCAATTCGCGACCTTTCCACCAAGGTGATGAGTCGGTCGAATTATTATACAAAATACTTGCTCAAATACTTGCTCACAGCTCTTTTTAAATACATTAAGTTCAATGGAACCTTCTTTTAATTTTAAAGATTTAAACGCACAAGTAGGTAATCCTTTACACCTAATGGAGTATTGCCTTCGAACATACAGATCAGGTAACAGCATTTTCGCGGAGGTCCACGGATCTGACATCAGCAGAACACGTTAACTACGACACAAAATTCACGGAACGCAAAGGACAAACATCCATGCTCAGGGCTGGATTCGAACCAAAGTCCTTTCGCAGCGACACATTCAAACTGCACGCGTCTTCACCAACTCTGCAATTCAGGCCGCCTCCTAATCACCGTTTAATATCCCACTGGTCGGAGGGCAACCAGGCTCTTTAAAATAGATTTCCTCGATGCACCATTCCACCTGCAAATTCACGGCATTTCCTCTTGCACCGTTCGCTGCGCACAGCGTTTGTTTCCAGCATCGGCGCCGAGTTCTGCTCCCATGTGCCAGTTCCGACGGCCGCAAGGTCCTCCGTTTATGTAATGTTGAATGCCGCCGCGGAGGCCGATTCGATGCCATTGTGTTGGCCGTGATGGCCCTGGGCTGCTACGAGGCGTCCCTCGCACAGGTTTCTGCTCCTTGTCAGCATCTGAGAGTGTTGGTGCCACACGCGCCCGTTTGACCGAGGCAAACGCAGGGAACTATCTGGAGATGAGATAAGATGGACATTTTATCGGATTCAAATCTAGAACCACTCTCAAATCCGTTTAAAATTTAAAATTTTACATTCCTACAATTAATATTGTTAAATTCATGAAGACAACACGCCAAAACGAAATAATTGTAAAGAAACCAATGAATTTTATACGCATTTCTGCAAATAATGTAAGTTCGTATATTATATTGGTACATACGCATAATAAATAACAAACAGAACTCCTGTGCACTTGCGCGCGGCGATGGTGTGACGGTTAGCGTATCGGACTGTTGTACAGAAGTTGGCGGGTTCAATCCCGATCGAAGAAGGGCGAAAAAATCCTTCGTAGGCCTTCCTTCGGAGGGGAAGTAAAGCCGGCTGCCCCATGTTAGTGGATTTACTTGCATGTAAAAGATCCTCAGGCCTAAATGACGCCTCTGAGCTAAATTCAAATCGCCTGTTTCGTCGCCCAAGAAATACCTCTTTTCTCTGCTAGTCGGTGAAAGGAGCGTAGCGAAATTTGCGTGGTCAAACGGAAGAGCAGGCCTCATGGCCTGAGTCTCGCCACGTAAAATAAGGCTTCAATTCAATTCAATTCCAACAGGAAATAGTATGCAAGATTACTGCCAAACAATATCCACTAAGAAACAACCCGAAGAATGTAGATAATATAAATAAAATAAATAAAAAAACATGTAGTTAAAATGAAAGTAATGTACGTTTCATCAAAACCTTTTTTATTATTATTAATATTATTATTATTATTATTATTATTATTATTATTATATATCCACATTAAATTATTCACCAGAATCCGTCCAAAAACCTAAATTTAAATCAATACGAAAGCCAGCAACTATCAGATTGCCTTCAAGCTGCCTTCCCGTGGGCAATTATGTGGCCAAAAATGCGCTCCCAACTTCCAAGAATTCAGACTGTTCTAGTGACTCCTGGTCCAGGTCGCCCTCCTTGCGCGCAGCCTGCTCGCGAGTCTCTCGCAGGGGGTATCGAACCAGTGACCCTGGGCGCGGAGACCAGCACCGGTGGGTGGAAGGGGCGTGAGCGAGTGCGGAGAGCAGAGAACCTCTCGTGGACGGGGTCTCGCACTGCACTAATTCACCACTTGCACGATGTTTGTCTGCACCAAGGGTGGCCAAAACACTGGCAGCAACGGCGCATTTTGTGACTCGCAAACTCTGTAGTGACAACACAATGTGTGTCTCGCAATAAATTTTACAAACTTTTCGACGATATAGAAGGGTCTAAAATGATCGCCTTTTGCCGATGGACATACAGTGGGAAATGCAATACAACAGAGATGCAACATGACCTTTGACCCTGACAGTTAGGCAACTTTACAGACACATGTGTCCTGCAGGTAACGTTTTGACGCAGTCACGGACAAACCATGTAGCAACCGAACATTTGTGGGCTTATTGGACCATAAGGTGAAAGTAGCAACTGAAGACACAATAGAATAATAAGAAGGGACATCTGACAGAGTGAGAGACAGAGATAGGGACACACAGAGAGAGAGAAAAAGAATGAAAAAGAGAAAGAATGAATGAGAAAGAGAAAGGAAGAGAGAGAGAGAGAGAGAGAGAGAGAGAGAGAGGAGAAGGAGAAAAAGAGAGAGAAAGAGAGAGGTTAATTGTAAGTTATACACGTATTCATGTTCATAATTCAATAATTAAATCGTTCAATGTATTCACGAGAGCTTATAACACATTATAGTTATGAACATCGTTAAGCCATCTTACCACAAACAGACGTGGCTTTTAACCAAAAGAATTTGTTATGTGAGCTTTCGGCCGAGTGGCGTTTAATACTTTTCGTAATTCGTTCTTTTAAAAAGAAAAAAATCGTATGAACAAGAAATACGTTTGTCTTGAAAACAAATACTCATGTGTCATTTGTTGCTGCAACGCACTTGTTTTAACTTTTTTTCTGCATAGACGGCGACCGTTAAAATCGGAATCGGTCGTTAAAAGCGATTGTGTTAGTTAGATATAACTATAGAATTAGAGACATAATTACCTAATCGTAACATAATAAACGTTAAACGCGTTTACATTTACCTTGGAAGTTGAGTGTGTGTGTGTGTGTGTGTGTGTGTGTTCTCGAATCATTCTCAATTTTGCACTCAGTTTAAATGTTACCTTCTAAGTAGGGACGTGATACCTTCTAAGCAGGCTGGAATTTGAGTAGGCAGACTGGTCGTGGGCCGGATGACTTCACACGGCGGGACAAAAAAGGCAAGTGGGTATACTAATCAAAAGGCACAATACCGGGAGTTATGTTTAAACTGCTAATTCAGGTAAAAGCCGCTCTCAACCACATCAATCTAAACAAATGAACATCGCCTGCGTAGCACGCTGTAAGTGGCGATGGGTTGAAGAGTCTTAGTTGGAATTTTTAAAGGTCCAGTTAGTTTGAATCGTCAATACAAGACATGAAGACTTCATACACTCTCAACCGTAAACAAACGTCAAAATATATTTAGAAATAATAAAAGTGAAAAGTACAACAAATACACGTATTAACGTTCCCAGATTTCATCTGAATAGGCCCCATTTTCCAATGAATTATCATGTGCTCATTCTTGTTCAAAATTGTAGTAGTTTTGTCAAGAAATACAGATTTATTAGTCTCTCAAAGTTTCAAAGAAATTAGGTGGTATTATAAAAAACAAAAGTGAGTTACTTTTGTTTGCAGAAATGCACTGCGTGCATCATGAAGAAAACGCGGTCATTCATAGAATTTACGGACAAAAGACATAAACTCACTTCAGCTTTCCGAACAATTTATCAGTCATGCACTTCATAAGACAAAATACAAAACCCAAATTCGAAAAAAATGCTGGATACAAGCGAGCACACCTTGCAAGTAACGCAAATTCTCGAAATTTCCACGACTAACGACTGTCAACCAACGTAGCGTTTGTTCAGAAATGTCCACTTCTCCGGGCAAACTTGTCCAGCTTTTGCATGATTTCAACATGCATTCCAAGATCTTTGCACGATTTCTATATCTGGCAATTAGAAGAAATTCCCACAACTTGTATAGACAAGCTAACTCGACTTCTGCACAACTCCCTGCCAACCTGCGGTTGTTGGCCACCCTGGCGCAGACGGAGCGGTAGCTTTCGTGGGCAGGGAACAGCGTGGGCGGGGCGAGGGGGCGAGGGGCGGTGTCGGGCCTCGACGCCCCGACCCACGCGCACTGTACAGAGCTCGCACGTCGCCTGCCGTGGTGGCGAACGGATACGGCTAATGGGCTGGGGCTTGTGCTAACGTGAGAGGATTTGAAGACATAATGCCGCTCTAGAAAACACTACGGGACACTAAGCTACCGTAGATATTCCAAATGAGTACTATGCTAGGAAACGGAATTTATTGTAATAAAAAAAGGTAAAACACATGTATCTATTGTTTCGAAAATATGAAAGGAAGAAAAGAAAATATATAAAAATATATTATAGTTTAAAATTCCTCTATAAAAGCATTTTACGAACAATGTCGTCGATCAGTCTTATCATGAATCGGAGAAATTGAAAATAAGTTCTTGCTCTACAGAAGTAATTGCAGAGTATACAGAAGTAATTGTACAGTAATTTCTTTCGCCATATAAAATACGTTCGTCCTATACGCACTATTTACGAGGAGACAGTGCTCAAGGGAATAGTGTGGTGCCGAGGAGACAATGATGGACGTGGGAGGTGGGGAGAACAGACACTCTCCCAGGTCTACTCCAACAACGCGAGAAAACAGTGAACTAAGAATATTTGTTTTTATCGCCTTACGCATGGGGTCTATGAAAAATTAGCAAGCATGAGGTTGACATTACTTCTGCTTCACACGTTCATCTGCTCATCTTTGAACCCTAGCATGCAATTTTCAAGAAGCAAGGGAATGAATAAGTTCGACAATTCATGACGAAAAGTCGGTGATCATAGAAAAGCATTGCATTGCTTTGAAAGAGAGATGATTCCAGTAACATGGTATATCGCAAACTCACGTCTGAGATGTTCAGTTTTGACGTATAAATAAATTAAAATGTAACTAAATATGTAGTAATAGGTAAAATATGAAAAATATGTAAATGTACCAAAATACTTAAAACTATGTAAAATAAAAATAGTTCTATTTCATTCATAATGTTCTGTAAACTCTAAAAAATATTTTATTGCAGTTAACTTGCTTCTGTAAATATATGTATTTACATGAAAATCCGTTCCCTAATTAAGACTATATACTTGCAATGAGTTTTTACGTACAAACTCTTCCTTTTTTTTATAACGTAAAAAACCGGAAAGTCCTGAGTTCGAGTCCCGACAGTGGCAGGGTTTTTGACACTAAATGGCTTCGTCAATGGCGACTGCTGTCTGGAAGAGAATTCCAGCAACCGGTTGCTCTGACGGACCGTTTTCAAGAGGTCCTCTGAAGAATTCCAAACTGAGTGAGAGCGGTTTCCTAATTAGGCCATTGACCGTACGGGCTCCTTCCTCTTCCATCTACTCAATTTCATCCTTAGGGTCAATGAATGGCTTGATCCCATCGTCCAATGATTGAGAATATCTTCTGTGTTGGAGATTCGAAATGTGGCGAGTAACTGCCTGCCCCTCAAGAGAGCATGCGCGCCTCGACGTAAGATAATCGACAAGCAGCAAAATAATGACCAAAATCGTGTGTAGTATAAATATTCTTCCTTTATAAACTTCAGTTCGTTGAAAACTTCGACACCTCTGAGCGGTGTTCGACAAAAATACTCTGACATCGGACGGGAAAAAACAACAAAAATATGAAAAAAGAAGAAAAAACAAAAAAAAAACTTGGAAATGTGTGAAGTTTTTTTAATACATTTTATTTTACACTGAGAGACATTTAAAGATAGACGAAGTTCAGCCGTGAGGCTCAAGGCCCTTCAGTTGATCCACGGAGCAAATTTGTATAAGCGTAGTGTGAAGGGGGGAATTTCTTGTCGCCTCCCTGATAGAATTTTCCTAGCAAAAATCTTGGTTGAAGCCAAAACCTATAGGTTATACCTTCAACCACGATTTCTGCGAGGAAAACTCTTCAAACATTCATAGAGCGCGACGACAGGGTTTAAAAAGGAATACATTGGGAGATACAGGCAAATGCAAGAAATGTTCTTACAATCCGAAAAGTAATTACCGCGAAGTCAGTCAAATCGTGTTTGTGACTGTGATATTCGCAGAGAAAATGGCGTGATGGCGGTAACTGTAACGACGGCAACCGTAACGGTGGTACCAATAATATCCGTAGCAGTAATAGTGTTGGCAGTAATAGTAGCAGCATCGTGTTTATGAGGGATGTGGTTGGGCAATGAGGACGTCCTGCCAGTGAGAGCGGTGGCAGTGGTTTTGTTGGTGGTGGTAGCGACTGTGGCGTGAGAGACTGTGATAGTGGAGACTGGGTAAATAAAATAGACTACATGACGTGTAGCACCGTAGAGTATACTACTTACTACACACTCTACGCAACTTGAACTCCGCACGGCGCCGACGCTCGCAAGTAGTACACGGCAAGGTGCTCCATGCTGCGCGAGAAATGTCCAGTACCAGTGGCCGTAAATTAACGTCGGCAGCTGCGCGGGCAGCGATGACGCCGACGGCGACGGCGGTGCGAGAAGCGGTAGCAGCCGCGACCAAGTTGGCCGGCGAGCGGGCGACCGCGGGCGGAGGCGATGACGCCGGCGCTGGGGGCGCGGGCGGCGGAATTGGCCAAAGCGACTCGAGGCCAAGGGCTGGGGGCGGCGGCGGCTGCGGCGGCGGCGCGGAGAGACAAAAGCGGAGGGCGGCGGCGAGTCACGGTCGGGGCGAGACGCGTCCGCGTGCGTGGGACGATGACGACGACGACGACGACGACGCCACCGCCGCCGTCCCCCCCCGCTACCGCCACCACCCCGCCCTCCTCATCACCACCCCCGCCACCGTCTCCGCCCTCGTCACCGTCGCCGCCACCACCACCACCACGACGCCACCGCTGCGGCCGCCGTCCCCACCGCTACCGCCACCACCCCCGCCATCATCATCATCATCATCATCATCATCATCATTACCACCACCACCATCACCATCGCCATCGCCACCGCCGCCACCGTCGCCGCCGCCGCCACCGTCTCCGACCTCGCCGCCACCGCCACCACCACCACTATCGACACCGCCCCAGCCCGCGTGGGGCAGCGCATGAGCACTGCTGTAAAGCCACCGTCCACTATGCGCGATAAAATAATTAGACGTAATTACCTAAACAGCAGCATAGCTCTCGTAACACCACGTGGTAATATTAGTGACAAATACAGTGCGGCTGGAAAGTCTCTCCGCAGAGGCACCAATGGCTGGTGAGCGTGCTAGCAACAGAAATATTGTTGGTAGTACGAACTGCAGCTTATTACATACTCACTCCAATCATAACAATTGCTGGAAGTGTTATCCACTTCACTTGTTTTCCGGTGATCTGGTTGCTACGAACATAAATGTAATTTTTAGTGGGAACTCCCGATTCGGCTTTCGGCGAAGAGGCTTTACTGTCGTACTGTACTATACGTAACCACCAAAACAGCAACTGGTCTCATTAACAAATGGAACTATTATGGAACTAATTTATAATGTTAAGCTTTATTACCTGAGTACATGGTTAGAAAACGAGCGATACTAGTGGCGAGTTTTCAAATTTGTTCGAATGCAATAAAGCAAAATTATAAACGAGCTGCATACACTTTTTTTTAACAGCATTAAAAATTTATAACAGAATCAAAAGAATTAATTATCTCGCTTCGCTTGGCTGAATATGTGATGACGCAATTATTCGTGCCATAAACGGCAAAAGCGTCGTAATTTGTGCCCCAACATCTCATTTTATTTCTCGTAACGTAAAAGGTAATTTATAAAGCCGGAATACAAAGAAGGTTACATTGGGCTGTTATCACGTCTGAAGGCAATTACGACACATCTAGGGCGGTAAGAGAAATAATAAGATGATAATAAAATAATGATAAGATTTCATTTGTTTAAACAAAATTTATTGTAAATTCGATATATTCTTTCATTGCTTCGAATTCAACATTTTCAGTATAGGCAAAGCATTGCTTTATATTTGGTAACCCTATTTCGAAACAGTAGCCGTGGCAGTCGCCGACAACTGAATTACTTTGTTAAAATTATCTTGGTAACATCGACAACCCAAACGAATAAATATCTTCCCTTTCGGAGGACTGCAGATTTTCGAAAGCTGTAAGAGAAAAGCGACGGATCGGTTCGCAAACAGACAACAAACCTGTACCGCCCACTGCACAGATCAACGCCAACATGTCTTTCGGTATTCTTCACTTACCTGGAACAAAAATAGAAATAAAAACATTAATGACTTTTTCAGATCGATGAAAATGATACTAAAAATGCATTGTAGTAAAACAAACTAAGAAAAATTATTTTTACCTATGTGTTTCCCTACGTTGACTCAGCTGAAAATACAATAATGATGACACCTCATTAAAATACGTCCCTAATAACAACAGTCCACGGTTCGGAGAAAACTTCACGTCTTGTTTGCAATGCAGCCGAACTTTTCCACAGCAAATCAATTTCGTCTGCAGTGATCCGTTTAGTTGAAATGCCCTTCCAATAAAGCTATCTCAAATTGCTCTCGCTCTTCAGGAGAGCTTTAGGGAATGAGATCTTTGTTGGGACCTAAGAGCAAACAACGGAGAGGGCAAACGTTGGAAAAAAAGATTTGCCAGGCTTTGGGAAAAATAAACTTTTAGAGTCAACAGGAAGATTAGGAAGAAAACTTTTGCTATTTAAAGACAAAAGAGAATGAAACTCAAACAATGTAATAAATTAAATTAAAATATTATAGTTAATATATTTTATTGTAATCGAATCCATTACCAGATTTATTTCAACACACATAAATTAAGCTTGGATTGACGGTTAAATATTCCGGTCACGCACGATCCCGCTTAAGGAAGGTTTTATTGAATGTTCAAATTCCAAATGTTGGTATTTGGTATGCAATTAAATAGAATTCTGCCAGGTTTTTACGTTTAACTATACCAAAAACGCAATGTCTTTGTGGAGGTTTTCTGTTTAGCACACAAGTTTCACGACAATAATGAGGAGTGACGTAAGTGCATTGTGCAATTACGTAAGGTTCAAGGTAACATCAAACAAGAATAAATGGGAGGCGTTTTAAGCCTAGTAAGTTTCTGTACGTAATAATGCACGTTATGTTTACTTCGTCAAGTAAACATTCTGACCCTTCGGGATTAGATTTCTTCCGACGGCTGTAACAATGTCAACTTCGAGGATTGTCGAACATTGAACCACAATAAAACGAATTCGTAAATTTCTCACAGCTTTCATCTCATACTATATTTCATTTCATTCGTTATCCCGTACCTCACTAACTCGAAACAGTAGAACATCGAACATCGCTAACCTGAAAGGGGGAAAGAGGCTGACAATTTTTCGAATATTTCGGTACACCAAGGTTTGAATAACCGAATTCAGCGTGTCTGTGGCAAATGCGGATACATATAAAATTCGACATATCCGAAAACTCGAGTTGGGAATTAAGTTCGAGTTATCGACTGTCTTTCGTAGAACTCAACTGTTTAATTTTCACATCAGCAATAACACACATTGCGTTACAAACGAAGCGAAATCAAATAACATAGACGTGTCCAATAAAGGAAAATGACTGCAGGTCATGATGATCACTCTTGGAAGCAGACAATGCAAATATGTTATGAACATCATCTCAATCCAGGCTCTGCCAAAGGACTATTCACGAAGCGGGTCGGGACACGCCCATGAACGAGGAAAACCGGACTCCATTTGAGCTGTTCGTCTCGGAGCCCTGTAATGTTGAACAAACAAAGATCTCACCATAGAGGAAAGCAAGAACAAACACAAATTTAAATACTAAACACATTAATGTCCTTCGCTTGTTGGAACCATGTGCGATATCATAATACCCATATCTCGTTTTTTTCATCCCCTTTCACACCTTTTCTAGAATCATGTTGTGCAGAGAGCAGAACCTGCATAACTCGAGCTGCGAACTCTAGACTATCTTGATATGCAAATGAAAGAATATACACGCACACCGACTACCAATGGAGTTCACAAGCGAAAGCAGAAAATGCAAAAGTGACCCAATCCTGAATCTCAATTCATTCTCACACAAAGCATCTTTTTCAATGGCGGTAGGAATATGTCGGCACCCACATATTCCACACATGGGAATATACCTCCCCGTGTATTAGGAATATGTGGGCATCTCCTGAATAAGTAGATCATCTGGACCACGCCTGTCGAGGCTTTCTAATTCATCAGTGATTGGATTCTTTCTCAACGTTTCATCTCGTGAATGATGTTCGGTGGCTCGACTCTCGATACGTAGGAAGCAGTTAAAATGGAAACTAAGGAACGGTTACTGAATATTTCTACTTTCTGAAGTTTTATATTACTAACTACGTAACCATGAAAAAGGTGAAGGGCATGGAATATTCCACGTATTACGGAAATCGGGTTAGAGGTTGGAGATATCTATGTTCCAACGTGCTTGCAGCACCTCAATATTATAGTACACATCACTTGTTATCTTGCCAAGGCACATGAAGCTCGGTATCTCGAATCACGACAAGTAAATAAAAATTTGACCTTCCAATAGGATCAAAATGGTCAGTTCATGACGATCACATCGTCGATACACAAAACGTGTGATAAAGATCGTTCTCAAAAAGTGTCTCTTGTTCTGTTCTGATCGTCGCAGGTTATTTCTCCGCCAAATTATGTATGTTTTACTCTACATACCTGTTTTATCTTTTATTAAATATCTTTAAATTATCACTAGAAAAATATACCATTTTCTTAACACGCTTCTTAACAAATGACGATGACTGCGGAGCGTCACTTGTCTGCACCGACGACATGCGGAAGCAAAGGGGAGGCACTTGCCCTCTCAACCCCTTCTGACCCGAACCTCCGTCATCACGGCCGGGTCAGAGCCCTCCAGTGCACCAGGAACACGGGGTTTCGCCTGAAGAAGCTGTTCGCCTGTCATAGGCGACGGCATACTTTCTCGGCGCCGCCCCGCTCCGCCTTGCTCCACACTACAATCGCCTCGCCCCGCCCCGCTCCGCGCCGCCCCGCTCCGCGCCACCCTGTTCCGCGCCACCCCGCTCCGCTCCGCGCCGCCCCGCTCCGCGCCGCCCCGCTCCGCGCCGCCCCGCTCCGCGCCGCCCCGCTCCGCGCCGCCCCGCTCCGCGCCGCCCCGCTCCGCGCCGCCCCGCTCCGCGCCGCCCCGCTCCGCTCCGCGCCACCCCGTTCCGCGCCGCCCCGCTCCGCGCCGCCCCGCTCCGCTCCGCGCCGCGCCACCCCGCTCCGCGCCGCGCCACACTGCTCCGCCCCATTCTACCCCGCCTCGCCCACCGCCCGCAGTGCCGTCCCGCCCGCACAGCCTCACCCCACGCCACCTCTCACCCGCCCCGCCCCGCGCTACCCTACTTCGCCACAGGCTACCCCGCCTCGCCCCGCCGCCGCGCGCGGGCGCAGAATGCAAAGTGCAGAGCGTGGGAGGGCGGGGCGCGGGATGCAGCAGGCGCCGCCCTGCATAATGGAATGGCGGCGCAGCGCTGCGCTTGCACCGCGGGCGCCTCCGCCCGCCTTTCACCTCCGACGCTTTTTTTTACTGTGCAGGTGTGATGAGAATAAGAAAGGCGACTGCAGTTGTCGGGAACGAGTAATTTTATGCATACAAATTAACCTATGGCAATCTGCCTTAAACAATGGAATTAAGACAACCCTACTTTCAAAGAAAATTAGTATGTTTGCGGATTAGTGATGGGTGTTTTTTTCTTTTTGTTGTGTCACAGATTGCGAAGGAAGTTCTGTGGAAAGGCAGTCGACAAAGGTAAGATGAGATGCGGCAGAAACTCTCTGGAAACTTTATACGAAACTGTGAAAAGGGAAGACGGAAAAGCGAAACGGAAGGGAAGAAATAGAAACAAGAAAAGATGGAATAAGGAAACCAAGGGGTCGCGAAATCAGTCACATCGATTAGGGAATATCGATTCTGGTGAAAATCCTGCTTGCGGCTTAGCCGCTAGCGTTGTTCACAAACGGACAGAAGTATCGACAGCCCTCAATCGATTTTTCGAACGCCCCACAAAAATTAACACCATGTTTGAGGAAATAATGTATATAGAAACAACATTTATCCACTTTCTCGTTA
This sequence comes from Gryllus longicercus, assembly GCA_038098605.1. Classification (NCBI taxonomy): domain Eukaryota; kingdom Metazoa; phylum Arthropoda; class Insecta; order Orthoptera; family Gryllidae; genus Gryllus; species Gryllus longicercus. The sequence continues at coordinate 816,454 of JAZDUA010000169.1, read as the reverse complement.
CCAGGGACCAGTAAGTATTTCTATCGAAAATTCTCCATTTCGCCCAGCATTACAATACTTTATAACGCTTTGTACTGGGAAAACAGTAGCCAGAAAGTGAAGAGGAAGGAGGAACTTCGTAATGAAGTACTGAAGACAATCCGGAGTGCAGAACGCGACGGCGGGGCGCGAGCGGCGAGCGCTGACCCCGGAGCGAGAGAAAGCGGGGTGAACGCTCCGGAGGAGAACGACGGCGCTCAGCTGCACCGCATGCACTTTCTGGCCCGCTGGCACCGCCCACGCCCACAGCCACGCCCACACGCCCACCCCCGCCCGTGAGCGGGGCTCCGGCGCGCCCCTCCCCGAAGCAAACGCTACGCTGCACAGCACTCACACGACAGTTTATTTTTTTACTTACTTATTTACTCATTTACTTATTTACTTTCTTACTTATTTACTTATTTATTTATCTATTTAATTATTTATTTATCTATTTATTTATTTATTGACTGATTGATTTACTTAGTGATCGTAAACACTTTTTTCTTCAGAATTTTGTACGGGAGATGTAAAACTCTCGAGGATAAAATCCACATTACCATGCAATTAAATTAATATTTTTGTGCGGAAAATTAGATATTACTTTATTACTGATATATTATGATGATAAGAAACAGGAACAAAAAAATCTCTACCGAAAGGGAAGAGATTTTTAGCTGTCAATTTTTAATGCAAAAGTATAGAAGGGTTGTCTCATTAGAAGTCACAGAAGAAATAGTACGTCTCTGAACGAGAACTAACATAACAGATTACATAAAAAATAATTATTTACAATATTTTTAGATTTTAATTTCATTTATTTTAATGTAATTGAGTTACCAAGAATCATACTTCTCCAGGAATTATATCCTCAAAGGAACAGTGCCTGCAAAGAGTAATTGCGGGGAAACTGCACAACGGTTGCAGGCAGAATTCCATGGCGGTCATCGTCGGGTCCCCTCAGTCACCGTTACGTGTCAACGTCGAGATGTAGACAGTGATGAACGTAAGAACGTGTGAGTACTGAAAGTTAGATGGAACATTAAGTAAAACGTGTGTTAGCGAAAACAAAAACTCTGAACGAACCTGCTTGTTGCCACTTTGTCCTCCACAAAAAAGTAATGTCCACCATATTTCTAAGAGATATATTTTGTTCCTTTGCAAAATCAACCGGATATACTACGGTAAAACGCTCGCCAATTTTGCGAGATTAACTTTAATCACACCAATTAACTGTACAATTCAGAATTATATTACATAAACAAGATCGATACAATTCCCAGTTCACGTTTCCCCGACGATTAGAGTGGTTAATTATTTCTCATTACTCGCAAAAATCAGAACGCAAAAATAGTCAAGCAATTGCGGAAGTATTGGTCAACGGCATCAGAAAGGGATGTTAACCGTGCATCAGTGGCGTGGATCAAGTGAGTTGTACCTCCTAACGGTAAACTTAAACATGAGGTTTAACAGCATTTAAATACTGCACTTGTTACGTCGTGAACTGCATTTAATGCGATGGTCGAAGTGATTAAATGATAACGAATCGATAGTATTCAAATGCTGGAGGTGGCACATGAAAGTTCCCACTACATGGCGCAAGTTGTATCACCATTTCCGGGGAAATAATGACCTAACTAGAAACTGTACGGCCGCGGGGCGACTACCCACTGTACTCATTCTGCACTTCAGACGAACCGTAATGGTTGGAACTGGTTTTCTTCATTAAAACTGCGAGTTATTTCCTGAAGTAAAAGGAAGAATGCAGAAAAGGCGGAAGGAAAAATCTAAGGCTACTCATTAACCGTCTGTGGTTACCTACCTCAGTGCTTTTCCGCAAAAGAAAATGACAATGCATTTTAATATTTGCATTTATTGCATTATGAATGTACCGTCTCTCCAAGAGGAATTTGTTTTAAAAACGTAATACCTTTAGAAGGATAAGACTATGCAAAGAACTTAACAGGATTTCCACGTCCAGTTGCTTTTTAATGAGCTTATTACTGTTTTCTCGTTTTTTGGAGAGTTATTGTTGAAGTAATCTTAAAATTAATTTCCTTCTACATTGTTTCTATATCACTTCAGTATCATGTTACGTTCATCTCACGGCCCAAAATCAAGATGGGCCAAATATTGTAATCACATGTACTGTTGCGTGAATAGAGCCACAAGGAAAAAGAGGTCGGCGAATCTCTTCACTTCGAACATTCTCGACTCCTACATCCTGTTTTTAACCCTATTACTGAGGCTCGGATTAGCTTTACTTTACACACTTACTTGCATTAATCTTGCTCTCAAGGCAAACTTCTTGATCCGAAACCACTGTTCGAAATAAAAACATCAACCCTTCAATATGAATGGAGACAACCACGTAGTTGATTGTATTTTAATAATAATATCATTATTATTATCATCATTATCGTTATCACTAGCATTATCATTATTATTATTATCATTATCAATATTATTAATTACTATTACCATCATCATAATTATTATTATTATAATTATTATAATTATTATTATTATTATTATTATTATTATTATTATTATTATTATTATTATTATTATTATGGTCCTATAGTGTTCTGCCACCGGGTTGTATAAATCTACTTGCAGGAATAATAAGTATCTATCTATAAGTTTCGGATAATGCTACAGTCTGCATTCGAGAATTCTAGAGGAGACAGTTCTGATCAGTCGTCTCCGTGAATCCACTTAATTAATTCAAGGCGAATGCCGGAGTTGTCGGCGACGTACTTTAAAACACAAGCCAGAGCGCTTTCTCCCGTTCCCCCCACTTATTACTTGAGTCGGGCGACAGGCAGGTCCTAAAACTCACCTCACAGGACCAATCTCTTTCCACCTCGCAATTCTGTTAGTGATACTCTAATATCAACCAAAGCAAACCACTGACCTCTACCGCCTTACGAAAACGCGCAATTTATTAACAACCGCGAAACCGGCTATATTCAGAATCCTGTATAAGGCCCGAAAAAGCGAGAAATATGAATCAGAGCAGAAAACGCGTGTGTCGTCACACAGCCTGGAGACGGTTGGCTGGAAGATGTGCAGATAAAAGGGCCGGTTTGGGTACGGGTGGAGGCGATGATTCAAGCTGAGCGAAAACGCGGAAATTCAGCTGCGGGTGGCCAGGCCGGCGACTTGCAAAGGTCGCGCGCACTGCGACCGCAGCGCGGACCACACTGGGAGCTCGCCCACGCCCCGGCCGCGCAGTGGGCGATGGGCGAAGCGCGGGCGGGCGGGCGGTGACGCGGGGGCGGCGGAAAGGCGCGAGGACAAACAGACGGACTTATTTGAATCGCGAAGAGACGACAGCCTTTTGTCACAAGTCGAGTTGTAGCTGCAGCTTAAGGAGACTTCCACTGACGAAATCTGAGTCAATAAAGTACAACACTTGCAACCATACCAACCTATGAGAAAAGACTTGCCCATGCTAAATTATCATTTACTGAATATCACTTCCTGAAAGGCGATTATATTTTTACCTTTTTTTCTCTTTTTCCCTTTCTCTTACTCTTTCTCTCTTTCGTTCACTTACTCTCTCTCTCTCTCTCTCTCTCTCTCTCTTTCTGTCTCTGTCTCTGTCTCTCTCTCTCTCTCTCTCTCTCTCTCTCGTGATCTTCCCCCGCATTATGAGAAGAGATTGATGCATGTACTAGTAGTTGAACTTATTGAAAATTCATAAAAATGTACACAACTTGCATGATGTCTTGTAATTCACTATTTAAAAAAGTATTATTTAATTAAATAAATGAATTAACTCGTCGCTTTACAAGAGTAAACCTGTTTTCCGATCCGCTCACCGAACCGCTGCATTGCGATGGCATCGACAGAGTGGATTTATTTAAATTTTATTTACTTATCTACTTACAATCACAAAACAGTTAAAACCTGTTTGACCTATTGTGGGGAAGAATTCAATCTGTAAACGTTGTATTTTAAATTGTGCGCGGATGTGATTATGTGATTAGACTTTGTTATGGAGATTCAGGGGTTCTGTTCTCCCCGGTGACTCACTTCGAGCGATAGGGCGAACGAAATAAAAATCATAAAGAATTTAATAAAAGAATGTGACCTTTGGGGTGGAGTGAAGGGCTACATTTAGTATCCAGAAATAACGCAAGACAGGCAATATCGGAACATATGCTCAGTCATAGCCAGTAATTAAGAATTATACATGATAAAAAATTACTGCGTCAGAATTATAAGTGACCAAGTTACCGCAATGTTACCTGGAAATTCTTTTTTACAGTTATTATTGCTGCCGACCTGCTCGACTCCGAACAGTCGCGTCTCAAGCAGCACACCGCCTTACCCAGCAAGCCTGACATAAACGCCCCGCATTGCAACATTCCAGAAACGCAAATCTTCCCTACATGTGTTTCCCAAAGTGTTCTTAACAATTTGGGGAGAATCACGGACAGTGATTTACCAAGTAGTGTCGAAATAATAGGTACGTATCACAACAATTTTTATATTACTTTCTTCGATGTTGGAGGTGGTGGGATAGAGGTTTAAAAATCCTTCTAACTTGTAAAGCAGTTATAGGAATTCCTTACCGAGAATTCTGTCTGCAAAATTCAACCATTTTCATGACGGCGAGTTTTTAATTAATCAGAAGTGGCAATTCAGCTTTTCGAGTTTTACAACCACTTACAGACCTTTCGGAAGTGAGGCACTGAATGAAAAAGTTTCAGCAGGAGCCAAATGACGCGCAGCAACAACAAAGAGAGTGAGAGAGCGGATTAATTCTTTACTTATTTGATAACAAAGCGAAGGACTTCCTGTGATTTCCACTATTTGAATACATACTTCAGTAGCCCACCTAAACTTCTAACACAACGGTGATGATTTAACTTCTGAATTCACACAATTTGACGGTTACTTCACAGCCTCACATAGGCAAATGACAACTCTCTGGTGTGATGATTTACCAGGTCAGAGCTATGCTATACGATTAACCTTTTTTTATTCTGAGGAGACTTGTGTTCGTACATAGATATGCATTCTGCAAATATCTCTCACTAGATCTCCAACTGATGTAGTAGAGACACGTGACTGATACAGAACAGGCACAAACCCGCGAGGCGAATGAGGTGAAGTGATGACAGCTGACGTAAAGTGAGGTACAGAAGGAGGTAGTCTCACGTAACGTCAAGTCTCATGTTAATACATCGATGTTTAATACATCGATGTTTAATACATCGATGTTTAATACATCGATGTTTAATACATCGATGTTTAATACATCAATGTTTAATACATCAATGTTTAATACATCAATGTTTAATACATCGATGTTTAATACATCGATGTTTAATACAGCAATGTTTAATACATCAATGTTTAATACATCAATGTTTAATACATCGATGTTTAATACATCAATGTTTAATACATGATGTTTAATACATCGATGTTAATACATCAATGTTTAATACATCGATGTTTAATACATCGATGTTTAATACATCAATGTTTAATACATCAATGTTTAATACATCAATGTTTAATACATCAATGTTTAATACATCGATGTTTAATACATCGATGTTTAATACATCAATGTTTAATACATCAATGTTTAATACATCAATGTTTAATACATCGATGTTTAATACATCGATGTTTAATACATCGATGTATTAAACATCGATGTTTAATACATCAATGTTTAATACATCAATGTTTAATACATCAATGTTTAATACATCGATGTTTAATACATCGATGTTTAATACATCAATGTTTAATACATCAATGTTTAATACATCGATGTTTAATACATCAATGTTTAATACATGATGTTTAATACATCGATGTTAATACATCGATGTTAACACATCGATGTTTAATACATGATGTTTAAAGCATCATGTTTAAAGCATCGATATTTAAAACGATGATGTTTAAAACAACGATGTTTCTACAAAAACATCGATGTTTTAAAAATATCGCCATCGACGTCGTATCCCTAGGGAGGCGCGGAGAAAGCAGGAAACGGCGCGAGTGGAGGACGTGGGCGCAGGCGGCGGCGGCGGCGGCGGTGGCGGGCGCTTCGCAGAGGTCAGGGCCGCGCGCGCGCGGTGGCAGAGGTCGCGGGAGCGAGCCCCAGCGGCGCGGCCAGGCACCGCGCGCTATCTGCCCTCGCATCTGGCGGAGGGCAATTGCGGGCGCGCGCGCGCGCCGGAACACGAACCCCGTGGGAGGACGTGACGCAGAGCAACACACACACACACGGCCACGCACGCGCGCGAAACGGCTTCACCTCACCCCGGCGGCGGGCGGCGGACGACGGGTCGGCGCATATCGCGATCGCGAGGAAGAAATAGTGCGGTGCGGTGCGCTGTATCTCGGCTACACAGGCACGTTCGTGGGATTTTAATGGCGTTTGTCTAATTGAAAACGAATGTGTCTACTGCGCAAATGCTGGAAATGGAGAAGTAATCTCTCCGCGTGAATTGTTCCGGCAGACAAGGGACTGTGATGCTTTGACCGGGGGAGCTCTATGTCTTGAGCTCGCTTCCGGGGTTTCTCGGATAGCATAAGCAACTAAGATGTCCCGAGAAGTGGCGAGCGGGAATCCGAGATGAAGCCATGTAGAGCAGCTGCTCCTAAATCAAGTGAGTTTATTAAAAGGCAATTGTCGACCAGATTTCACCCCTCAAGGTAACAGTACATTTCAGTGAAACTAAATATTACTGGTAGTAAAATAATGGATATATATGCAGGGTGGTTCAGTCCTCATTGCTAATGTGCCGGTACCCATATGAAATGTACGGACTGAATTTGCCAAAATTGAATAATCTTCGTCGTTTAGTTTTGTAAATAATTAACGTTAAACTTTGGGCTATGCGTTCGTGCTCGTGTGACATGGGCTACGGCAAGTGAGCGAGCGGCACATCAGTATGGCCATTCCAATTGGACGCGCTCGCAAGCGTCATATGGCCATACTTAAGGGCAAAGTATTTTTTTGAATTGAAGCATTCTTACTTAATGCACAGTAATCTTTTATGAAGTTAATACTTTTGATATATTGCTCCACGTTAACTTTGGTCTCATATATACGTGATACTTTCACACACAATAATTTGTCATTGTCAACTATCAATTTTAACTTACTAATTATTCTGCTATCAATATATTGTATTTTTTTTTTGTTCTGAATAAAAACAACTACAAAACATGCACGTGCAAGACAACCACAACACGAACCTAATCTGCGCCACATGACATCTCAGATGTCACATCTCGTGCCTGACCTGCACTCCATGGAGATAAAAAGTTTCGTGGGGCAAGCCAAGTCTCTCCAGAAGCCCCTTGTGCTAATGAGTAACCGAACATTTCCAGCTACTGTTTCGTCTTTGAACCAAATATTCACAAAGGCTACCAAAGGCCATGCACGTTTCTAAACAAGCGTTTCGCAAGCCCGCAGTTTGGGAAAATTCTTAAATGTCAATAGCTCAACGAATAGTTCTCAACATGTGAAATTACAATGCTTCAGGTTTCAGAAATATCACAACAAATACTTGCCGACGTTCTTCCCAGTAAACCCTGTTTAATTTTCTCTACCTCGAAATAAAACTTGACACAATCGTATCTATATCAAAAGTTTTCAGAATTCCTTTAACAGCTGCTTTACAAATTTGGGAGTGTGGTCGAAATGAAGACAGCAGAGCAGGGTGCTGAACAGAGCAGAAGCCGAGTCACGAAAAGCGGCGGAGTGACAGAGTGGGCGTCACAAAGCGAGGTCGCCCGGTAGATGTCCTCCGGAGATGTCTGAGTGAGACGCGGGGCTCGGCAGGGTCAAGGGCAGGGGTGGGGGTGGGGGGTAAGGGGCTGTAGCGATGGCTGCAGCCGGGGACGCGAGTCGGAATGGAACCACGGCACCAGAGAGGAGGCGGGAGAGGAAAACGAAAGCAGCAGTGGGGGATGTGGCTGGAGGTGGAGGTAGAGGCCGCAAAGGGGGTCGGGAGCTGAAAAGGGAGAGGTGGCTCAGGGCATCAACTGATGTCATTGCAGACCCTATGACCGGGAAGTCCTCAGTCGAGTCCCGACGGTGGCAGGATTTTCAACACAAGCTTGCCAGCTGGTTCGAACTGAGTCGCAGCCAGACAGAGAATTCTAGCTGTCGGCTTCTCTGACCGGTAGTTTGCAGTGGTTTCTCTGATCAACACCAGTCGAATGCCGAAGCAGTACCCTAACAAACGAGCCACGGACCGCGTACGATCTTTCCTTCCTCTTTCTTGCCCCTTACTTAGACACACTTCCACTTTCATACACTACAATCTCATACAAGACGGAAGACCTGTCGGAAACTTCCAGCTTGTTCTGGCTGAGTCGGTGCCCCTCTGGTGAGTGATACCTAGTTGAGGAAAACCCCCGCAAGCCGACGGCAGGTCGGCGCCGGATCTCATCATTCAGCGGGGAAAGACCACCGCTACGTAACGACGGGGTCGGTCGCAAGGGGGGTGCGGTGATAACGGGGCAAAGACCGTGTCGGGGGCGGAGCAGAGATGTCGGCGGAGGCGGTTCGAAAGACAGATGGGGAGACGGTGTGGGCGAGGGGAGAGGGGGGGGGGGTCGGGGTCGGTCGCGACGGCGGCGGCGCGGTGGCAACAGGGGCAAAGAGTGTGTCTGGGGGCGGAGCAGAGATGTCGGTGGGGGCGGTTCGAAACACGGCGGCGGCGCGGTGACAACAACAGGGGCAAAGACTGTATCGGGGACGGAGCAGAGATGTCGGCGGGGGATGTTCGAAAGACAGATGGGGAGACGGTGTGGGCGAGGGATGGGGGGAGGGAGGCGGGTCGGGTTCGCGGTGACAACAGGGGGCAAAGACTGTGTCGGATGCGGTGGGGGGGGGGGGGAGGGGAGGTCATCTCGATGCGCGGCGGCGGAAGGCGAGCGTTGTGCAAGCGCTCTGGAAACCGGGGGAAGTGCAGCAGCGCGGCCGTCACGCCACGCGCGCACTGTGCATTAACACGACACAAAAACACAACCAGATTTATACCCGACAAGAAACAGCAGCGCAGGTTACTTTCAATCCATTACAGGGTGACCAACTGAATAAAAAATACATACAACTGGTTTATACTTTTTTTGATAGTTGTGTCTTTCGACGTACTGGAGACTTGACGTCAAGAAAAACTAATTAAAAAACGAACATTTGGGCAATTCAAAGAAATAGATATTCATGAGAAACTCGCGGACTGCCAATACTGTGTGAAAACATCCATGCTTTTCGAAGTATTCGAATATATAACCTTTCCTTCAGAGTACTTGACACCGCATCCATCTACGCAATACTGATTCTCGTAACTGAAGACTGGAACTAAAAGAGTTTTAGCACCAACAAAATAATTAACTCGTCATGCGGTTGTTGAAGGTGAAGGGCAATTTTTACTAGACCTTATCCTGAAACTCATTATAGATTCGCGGGTTGCAGACTCCATGTAAAATGGTCTCTGTAAATGGTTTTTGGTGAGAATTTCAAACATTCTACTTTTGGGCATTAATTCCGTTATTGTTGATTCTAATATATCCAAATATAAATCAACTAACGAACCAAGTAATAATTTTCCAAGAAATAAGACGTTCTAAAAATTCAACAGCGGCGTCTGCGGTAGCGCAGCAACCATTGTGAGCAAGGACTATGGACTGAATGAGCGATGGCGCAGGAAAGGTGGTTGTATTCATGTAATTATTCGGTTTTGAAGGACTCAGGGGAAATATGTAATTTGTTCTTACTGCATTGATTATTGAATTTCCTTCCCTCCATAATAATTTATAGAACTTTTCCCGTAAAATTTAAGACCTTTCTTTTAATAGATGCATATTCCGTTATGTTGTTTGTTTCTATTCGCACTCGAAGTCACTCAAAACCCACCCGCATAAACGCTACTTAATGTCCAAATAAAAATGTATTTTGTGTGCGTACAGGATTAAAAACGGGTCTGTAGTCGTAGTAATTTAATTATTTTAATTTTGATACTGATAGAAGAAACAAAACACATTAAAATTTGGCGACATCCAAAACCCAGCCATTCACCTCTACATTGCATTAAAATATTTAAATATATCTTGTGCACTATTCTTACTTTCTCCACACTTTATTTCATTTGTATTTCATTAACTTACGAATTTCGTTATAACGCAGGTACCTCACTGCGCTTAAAGAACTCAAGCTTACGGAGCTCGCATACGGAACTCTGCAAATTTGAATACCATGTTTTGATTTAGATGGTACTTTACACGAAACCTACACAAGATTTTCAAAATTTTTCTAAAAAATAGTTCCAAATGTTTCGGTTGCAACTTTTCTCTTGCAATTTTAGAGCAAACGTAAGCGTATAAAAATTGTGTAGGTCCCCGGTGAACTCTCTCGCTTTGAAAACCGTAAACGTTTTAAACGGTGCGAGAAAGTATGTACTATTGTAGCCAAACAGAAGTCGCGCGGCGCGGCGGGGGCGCCGCCAAAGGCCAAATATAGAGCTGCGCTCACGCCGCCAGGGGCGCCGGGACGAAGTTGCGCACCACGGCGTTACACATTCGCTGCCACATACATTCATGTTTGCTACGGGAATATATGCATGCCCGCTGCGATTAGATAAAGGGTGCAGCGGGTGACGTCCCGTGTGCGGCAATGCAGAAACGAACACAAGGACAGGCGAGGTATTACGCCGTGTTTTATTTTCATTCCAATGACGGATGTGTATCAGAATTTTCACGTGGCGGGCAGCATGAGGAATGACCGGGCCTGCAGTGATAATTCCATTGACAACACAATTTAATATATTTACAAATATATGTATCGTTTATATGAATTAAGTGTATATTTATTTTTAAATAATTGAGAGAAATCACTATAATTCGCAATAAACTGTACGACTTAGGAACGCAGATGGTGTATTGGTAGTACGTTTGTCCCTCTTTCAACGATTTTGAAGCATCCAGTGCCAGTTTTACGTAAAAGGATAAATGAATTAAGGCATTTTATAAGAGAGCAATGAAGCAAGTAAGGATGTAAAAGTTTGGAGAAAAACGAGAAATCGTTTAGTTCAAACACAAGAAAAACAACTTCTGCAGCACCTTACAGACCCGTATTCAAATACATGATCGTACTTACAGAATTAACGTTCCTGGAACTAATTTTCAGAACGATTTCTTAAAAAAATATTACTTTATAATTAAACAAAATACATGAAGAAGCATGCAGAAGTAATTAAATATTCAAGTGAATAACTTAACTCGTTCATTTGCGATTCAGTTCATCAACATCCTTTACGATTTATTGAAAGCGTTTTTGCTGATGCCCGTGGTCTTTCTTACGACCATAAACGGATTCAGTGTATCCGTACTCTCAGAATGGAGGGAGTGGCGCATAATAATAATAATAATAATAATAATAATAATAATAATAATAATAATAATAATAATAATAATAATAATAATAATAATAAGTTACTCTGCCAAACCATCAGAATATCTTAACAAGGAGGCAGACGAATGTCATAGGCGTAATCGAGGTGAGATGGAAATGGTGCCCGAAATCACACGTTATAGCGATCGATATCGGAGCTCTGGGATTTGCTTCGCAAAATGAATACAAGAATTTGTTCGAACTCCCAGTTCCCATCAAATCACTAGCAAGCGTAAAACATCACTTTATTCCGAACTACCCATATTTTGGGCTAAGTAGTAGAGGCTGTAGAGGCCCAGACATTTTACTCAGGTAGGTGGTTGCAACCTGGAATAGATTTCATATTTAACTAACTTCTAGCATCGTCAGTCGTGAATTTAGGGAATAATAATGATAATAATAAATAATAATAATAATAATTAATAATAATAATAATAAATAATAATAAATAATAATAATAATTAATAATAATAAATAATAATAATAATAAATAATAATAATAATAATAATAATAATATAATAATAATAATAATTTTTATTTCCAAAAGAATTACATTGACAGTGTACAAAAACCATCACCATAAAAAAACAATAAAGAATAGCAATAACAATAACGATAATAATAATAATAATAATAATAATAATAATAATAATAATAATAATAATAATAATATTAATAAGAAAGAAAGAAAGAATACCAATTTTGTTTGACTGCTTTACATAGTACACTTCAAACCCTCTCTAAGTACTTTATGTACTTGTCAGAGAGGGGTTTTGTTAAATTTACGCTTGTTTTGTTCTATTTTTTTTTCTTTTTATCTTTTTTGTATTACCGTTGTTAATTATAGTTCACTCATTATCAGTACTGTTTGACATGAATTGTTTTTATTGGAATTTAGATTTTTTTCCAAGAAAACTCAACAGGCAGAAAGAAATCATCCAATTATCTATAATAACAAATAAATTGTAAATAAATAAAAAAAAAATATGTTAGTTGGTAACTGGTTAATATGAAAACTAAGTTATACTTAATTACCATTTTGAAAATTTGTAGTGACAAATCAACAAACAAAACGAAATAAAGTTATTATCTAAATTAACAAATTAGGCATATCTAAATTAACAAATGGCAGCTGACATTAACTTGAGTTAAATTGTCCAATTATAAATCATTGGAAATTAAATAATTGGACTCAAAAACAAAAAAATAATCCATACCGTGAACCATTAACGAAACTAAATGAGAGTAACAGGAGCATTATACAATTTTTACAAATTATTATCTTGTGTTAACCGCTGTTTATAATATGAAGATTTATAATAATTAACAACATTGGATCTTGTAAGGACAAAACTCAACAGGCAAAACGAAAACAAAATGATCCACTTATTCTCTAACCTAACAAATAGATTGTAAATAAATAAAACTAGATGGCACTCAACACGCAAAAGAAATCACAATCATCCAATTATTATCTTAACTACACATTAATTGTAAAGCAAAAAAGAAATTAAATAGCTAAATTAAAACCAAATAACTGAATGAGTGTAACAGGAACATTATACATTTCTTACAAATTTGAATCTTGTGAAGAGGTAGTTTACTGTATCAGTGAAGATTTAGTTGTAAATAATTAACAAAGTTCCTGAGCTGTCTATTTTCATGTTATGCCTAGTATCTTGTGTACCATTCTTTTAATTTTTTTTTCAATTCCCTTTTAGATGTAACTTTTAATATTTCATCTGGCATTGAATTCAGCAGTTTTGGAATGGCTGTGTTAAGCATCCTCTCTCCAAATTTATTAAAAGTGTCTGGAAGTATGAAATTGTGTTTTTTCCTAGTTTCATAGCTGTGCCCACTGATTTTTCTGAATTTTTCATTGAAAAAGTTTTTTTGCAGAATTTGAAATTCATACAGTTTTTTAATGGTCATGATTCCATGCATTGCTGCACTCACTTCCAGGGTTAGGTTTGTTTTGCTTATTTTTTCATTAAGGCTTTTAATGCATTTATTTTGCAGGTTCTGAATAATATCAACATGCGATTTTGCTGCAGCTCCCCATACTCCAATTCCATACCTGATCAGAGACTCAATTAATGAGAAGTAAACCAATTTGAAAATTTTATAGGATACGAAATCTTTAATTCTCATTAGTTTCCAAACACATGTTCTGATTTTTTTGCTTAATTCCAAGATGTGGTCCCTCCAGCTCAGATTTTGATCAAAAGTTACACCTAAATACTTCAGTTTGCTTACAGAATTAATTATATTATTACATTGACAGTTCTTCAGCTTCAAACAGTTCTTCAACATCAAATGCTTCAGCATCAGCTGTAGCATCAAACATCGGCAGGAAAGCAAACAATACACAAAAATAAAAACAATTTGCACATTCTTCACCAAAATGTACAGTCTCTGAAAAATAAACTCACTGATATAGAAATATTACTTGAGGAGAAACTCAACCACATCTCAGTATTGTGCTTCACAGAACACTGGCTAACTAAAGAACAATTAGAAAACACATATATACCAGGTTTCTCTCTAGCCAGTAGCTCATGTCGAAATATTAACAATGCACATCATGCATATGGTGGGACATGCATTTTTATTAAAAATACAATTAGTTTTGTACCCTACACAAATCACACTCATCTTGTAAAAGAGAAAGACTTTGAAATATCCATCACTGACCTAACAACAATAAAAACATGGGTATTATGCGCATATCGCAGCCCTGCTGGAAATTTGAAAACCTTTTTAAAAAATCTGGAAGTTATTCTAACAAAACTTCAAAAACGCAGACAGTATAAAACTATTCTTTGTGGTGACTTCAATATAAATTGCCTCACACAATCCAGTAATGAAAATCTATTCAAAGACCTACTAAAATCATACAATTTACAAACAACCATAAATACACCAACACGAATATCCAAAAATAGTAGCACTGCCATAGATCAAATAATAATAGATGCAAATAACCATTGTTTTTCTGTTGCTACATTTAATACAGGTTTCAGTGACCACATTGCCCAGATCCTAACACTTCCAACAGAAACAAAAACCGCGGAACAGACAACTTACAAAGAAATCCGTAACTATTCCCAAGGAAACATAATAAAATTTCAAAACTTGCTCAGATTTGAAAACTGGAATGAAGTATATAAAGCAACCGATACAAATGATAAGTTTAACTCATTCATAAATATATACTTAAGACATTTCAATGCCATTTTCCCTCAAAAACTGAAAAAGATCCAAAATAAGAAAACTAAATCATGGATTACCACAGGCATCAAAGTGTCATGTGAAAGAAAACGCAACATGTATAAAATACTAATAAATAACAAATGTAACTCAAACTTCATTTCATATTACAAAACATATAACTCGATCCTAAAAAAAGTAATCAAACAAGCAAAAATTATAACAAATGATAAGTACATTGCAATTGCACGTAATAAAACAAAAGCCATGTGGGACATTATTAAAAAGACTACAGCACCAACTAATAATAAAAAAAACAACATAGAGCTCCACTACAAAAACGAAACTGTACAAGACCCACAAGAAATAGCTGATATATTCAATGAACACTTTTCACAAATTAGTAATAAGTTAATCTCTCAATACTCTCTAAACAATGGAACACACCAAACAAACACTAATATTACACAAATTGTAAATTCCATATTTTTATATGAAACAACCCCCTCTGAAATTTTTAAAATCATTGGACAAATGGAGAATAAATTCTCAGCAGGCATGGACAACATTCCAGATTTTCTTATTAAACACAGTGCTCCATGTATAGTGCAACCACTCTCTCACATCTGCAATTACTCCCTAAAATCAGGCATATTTCCAGATATATTCAAAACAGCAAAAATTAAACCATTGTTTAAAAAGGGCAATAGTTATGACCCAATGAACTACAGGCCTATTTCCCTGTTATCAGGATTTTCAAAAATTCTGGAAAGACTTTTCAATGATAGACTCAAACAGTTTCTCAATGCAAATAATGTCCTTACAAATGCACAACATGGCTTCAGGAGTAATAGATCCACAGACACAGCCATCTTCTCCTTTTTAAATGACATACTTGTTGCCCTAAATCAGAAGGAAATTCCCATTGGCCTTTTCTTAGATTTGTCAAAAGCCTTTGACATTATTGACCATCATATACTTTTAAGAAAACTAGAAATGCTAGGGATTCGAGGCATTGCAGGCCAATGGATCAAATCATATTTATCAAACCGTAGACAAATAGTTGCCCTCCAACACACTAAAGAAAACAAAATCTCCTCATACTACTCCTGTCCTCAAATAATAAATTGTGGAGTCCCGCAAGGATCCATCCTTGGGCCAATACTATTCCTTATATACATAAATGACATGCCTTTGGCTTTAAGGAACAACAAAATAATTTTGTTTGCAGATGACACAAACATCATCATCAAAGCAAAAACACAGCAATCATTAGAAAAAGAAACTCACAAAACTTTGCAAGCACTAGTAAAATGGTTTCAAGACAACAAACTCATCATAAACACCAGCAAGACAGTCTCTCTAAATTTCATGAATCCTCGATGTAAAGACAAACTCTCACAGCATTTGCTCATAAACAATAACCCTGTAACAATATCTCATGAAACTACCTTCCTCGGACTAACAATTCAAGAAAACCTAAAATGGAACACTCACATATCAAATCTTAACAAGAAGCTTAGCAAATCTTGCTATGCCCTATACACCCTCAGGTCAAGCTCCAACATTGAGACACTTCGAACAATGTATTTTGCAAATGTGCACTCACACCTAAAATATGGAATAATATTCTGGGGAAATGCCCCTGAAAGCACTCGCACATTTATTATCCAAAAAAGAATACTGCGAACAATGACCAGCACTCATAAGCTGGAGTCTTGCAAACCCTTGTTTAATAAACTAAGGATTCTTCCTCTACCATGCATGTACATATTTGAAATAGTGGTCTTCACAAAGAAAATTCTCATGGAAAACAAAGACACTTTTACTTTAAATTCTGATGTACATAACTACAACACCCGTCAAAAGGATAACCTACACGTTCCCCACTCTGAAACTACATTTTATCAAAAAAGTACCCTAATAGAGGGCATTACACTTTACAACAAACTAGGCAATGATATCAAAGACATAAACACAATTCATACATTTAAAAGTAAATTGAAAGCTTTCCTGCTTAACAACATGTTCTACAGTGTAAAGGAATTTTCAAATTACAACATTTCCCTTAAAAAATATAAATAAATAAGAATTTCTTATTCCATTAGACTTTCTGTTTCATATGAACTGTTTCAAGCTGAAAATGATCCTGATCCTGTGAAATAGGAGAATAGAAGAAGAAAAAAACTGGTCAAAACTTGCCTCCTCACCATTTCAAGTTATAAATATAGAATGTACTACTATTGTAAAATTTGATGTAGTTGCAAACATAATTGATATGTATTATTAATGTAATTATAATTATTGTTAATGTAATTATTATTGCTAATGTAATTATTATTGTTAATGCAATTATTATTATTAATGTTAATTATTAGCAGATAATTTATCTACTGTGTAATATCTTAATCTAACTGTAACAAGTATTGTATTTCTAGGCCAATGACCCCATCTCGATCAGGTTTTGTTCAGTTTCCCCTGGTCCTTTGAGCAAATGCTGAGATGGTCCCTTGTTTGCTCCTGAACAGTAATATAACTTCGCTCACTCCACCCAAGGCATCATATTGACTCGTCATACACGATTGTAATTGTATATGTGACTCAATAAATATTATTATTATTATTATTATTATCTTAAAGTCTTTGTGTATGCAGTCAGCTTTGTGAAAGAATATTTTAACTTGTGCTCTTGCAATTTTTGGAGCTGTAATATGCAGTATTCTGGTCTTTTTCTTATTTATAATTAAACCTTTATCATGGCACCATTTTTGAAATATTCCAAATTTTTCCTGTAACTCCATTTCTGCCTTCTTTTGGTCTCTGTTTATAGATAATAGCATCTTGTCATCCGCATACATATAATAGGAACCATTTTCTAGATAATTTTTTAAGTCGTTCACAAATATTAGATAAAGTATGGGGCCTAGGAAACTTCCTTGTGGAATTCCCCTTTTCACAGTTTTTATTCCACTATAAGTATTATCTATTTTTACTCTAAATGATCTTCCTTCTAGATAGCTTTTAAATAACTGTAAGACTTTGCCTCTAACACCTACGCTTTCCAGTGCATCTAACATCTTTTCATGGCTTATTACATCGTAAGCTTTTGACAAGTCGATGCTCAATGCTATCACGTGCAATCCCTTGTGTAATTTTTCATTTAATACTTCTCCTAGGTTTTCCAATAAGTCTGTGGTGCTTTTGTTTTTTTGATATGCAAATTGATTTTTATCTATTATTTTATATTTTTCCAGGTAGTTGGTCAGTCTTTGCGATAAGTATTTTTCGAATATTTTACTTATCGTGTTTAATATGGAAATTGGCCTATAGTTTTCATAGCTTGAAAGACTGTCTCCTTTATGTATTGGTCTGATAATGGATACTTTTAATTCATCTGGAAAAGTTCCCTCATTAAATTCCCTCAATAATAATAATAATAATAATAATAATAATAATAATAATAATAAATGTTATAATATATGAAATATAATATGTTCAGAAAATTAGTAGAAGAGTATGAAAAATGGGGGATGGAAATAAATTTACACAAAACTGAATATATGGTGGAGGGAGGTATGCCCCATGATTTAGAGACTAGTATAGGAATAATTAAAGGTAAAACACAATATAAGTATTTGGGAGTCACACTAACAGCAGATGGTAGAGACGAACAGAATGTGAAAAATAAAAATATAAGAGGAAAAATAGCCACGAGGCAGTTGAACCCAGTGGTATGGAACTCAATTATTTCAATGAAAACAAAGAAACGCATATATAGCTCGTTCATAGAGAGTACCACACTCTATGGGGCAGAAGTCTGGACACTATCAAAAAAATAGAAAGACAAATTTCAATCAACAGAAATGATGTTCTGGCGAAGATGTTGTAAACTTTCTCTGTTAGATAAAATAAGAAATGATGAAATAAGAAATAAAATGAAAGTGCAAACAACCTTGAACGATACAATCGAAATGAGACAACTAAAATGGTATGGACATATGAGAAGGTTGAAATCGGATAGACTTCCTCAAAAAGTTTGGGAGTGGATGCCAAATCGAAGAAGATACAGGGGAAGACCGAGAAGAACATGGAACATGGCAATAACTGAAGCCATGGAAAAAAGAGAAATGGAAGAAAACGATGTATGGGATAAAGAGGCATGGAAATTGGGATGCGGAAAACGGCCAAGGCTGTAAAAAACCGCTAAATAGAATAATAATAATAATAATAATAATAAATAATAATAATAATGAATAATGAATAATAAATAATAATAATGAATAATAAATATAATTGTAATAAACAATATTTATTTGAACGCTGAAAGCTCTTCACATTTTGCCCTCACTCTCAAACACTACCAATGACGTTTTGGATTTACATCCACACTGCGAATGAAGGCGAAGCGCCGCCGGGCGGGGGCGCCGGGTCGTGCGCAGAGCGCCCCTGGCGGGCCCTCACAGGAGCAGCGCCCGTGAAGGCGACGCGGAGCCGTCACCAGCGCAAACATGACGTCACCCGCGCGCGCTCCCGGCCCCGCTCGCCCCCGCTCACTACGCTGGAGGCCCGAAATGCGAAAGTGCTCGGCGGATTAATAACGCGATATTGCGAGGAGTGCGCGGAGAATGTCATGGAAACGGCGATCCTTGACTTTTCCGCAATCCGCACTTCGCTTTCGAATCGTACGAAATTCACGCGACCGAGAATGGGATTCGTCGGTAGGTCATTGAAGTCCACTAGACAAGCAGAAGACGCTGTAGCAATGCATTGCTTTTTTTTAGAAAAAAAATTTAAGGTCGCATCAACTACTAGGTCATTAGCGACCACAATTGCTTGTAACGTTAATGTAACTGAGAGGATGACACGATACGATGATGATAGGGGATGAAAAGACGACAATATAACCATGCCCGAGGCGAGACTCGAACCCGCGATCCTTCGGTCAGCGGGCACTACTGCCCGCACTGCTGCGATCGCTTCGGCGCTACTGCCATAGCGATCTCGGCCACCGGGTCGGCGAATCGCACATTGTCAAGAGTTAACTCTCAATCTGCTCACTGCAGATCTACATCAAACGTATTTTCGTAAAAAAAGCCGCGTTATAAATCAACATGTTATAAAATGTTCAATGAATACTACACAGTAATTCACTCTAATGTATTTTCATATATAAGTCGTCTTCGGATGATCACACAGACACAGTACACGATTCAATCACTTCGATAACTTGGTTATTCATTTTCTACCACTAAATTGTTGGGAACAATATTTATTAATTTGTTTAATGAATTAATTCATTTCTTCCATAAATTTTGGCATCCTCCATCGTACTATTTTAGAAGGCGCAAAGCCCCCTTCCGTAACAATTATTGTACAATGGTATTTCTTAAAGAAGACAGAATGCTTAACACAACATTGAGAGATAAGACAGTTTTATATCGATGGGGTAGGTATCGAGAACCACTAATTGATTTAGAGACATACTTTAACGTGATGTGTGACAAAGAAGTAAAGACGGACTAAGTCCCGAGGTTGGGAGGGGGGTGAGACCTATTTGAAAACGTAGGATGCCGAGATATTTCACTTATTAAAGCTGCGAATCTGCACTTAACGACCATGCCTCCGACCGAAGGTCAACTCACAGAAATGTTTATTTATTTACTGGCTTTTGTTATTCGGGGACGCGCGTAGCTGGAATCTAAAGCGTGCAGAGCTAACGATTCTTTCGCACCACCCGCGCCTCCGCGAACCGCCAAGCGCTAACGCGCGATAACTGGCCGCAAGAGGATTCCGCCGCGGAGCGAAGCGGCTGGGACGGACGGACGGACGGCCTCGCCGCAGGCAACGGCCAGGTGCGAAGAAGCCAACCTCGTGTTTAACACGCGCAGCCACCGGCTGTGTGCGCGCGGTGTGGATCAAGAGGTCGGGTTGAAAAAAGGCGCGCAGTAAGCACACGGTTTAGGGCATCCGAAACACGGGTTCCAAGCTCATTAGCAAAAGCCCCTACATTACGCCTGCCTTCAGAAATACAAAGTGCTAAGGTCATTCACTGTACCTTTACGGAGGTCACGGTTCTGCGTTACTTCTTTGTTACTTTTGTAAGGAAATCAGGCGGCTCTTTGAGGCAGACAAAGTAGGCAGCACTGATGAACACGGAGTTAAATATATTTCACATATAATACAATTTTGGAAAACGTTCGCTCAATATTTGGTGGATAACTGCATTTGTAGAAGTGAACGGAAACGCTAACTATTTTCACGAAGTCTGAACTCATTATTTAATCACGAAACTGAAGAGAAACAGTATGTCCCGATACTGCTTAAGATGACTGGACGTTTTCAGGAAATACGATATTCAAACCTGTTTAGCAAGCTATGACTGCACAGATGTGTTAAGGAATCGGAGAAATGGAACCTGGCCCTTGTGGCTCCTTCTTTGGTGAAATATTGGTTTGTGAAAGAAAGCAAAAAAACGAGATGGCCGTTTCCAGAAGAAGAAGAAAAATCAAAATCGAAGGAAAAGATCTAAACGAGAAAGTATTTTAGTGAAGATTTATAACGACCATATTATGGTCAGGGACTGCTGATGACACGACATCCAGCTTTCGTAGGATCGAGACTGAGTGCGCGATCGTTTTAAAAAGGAATTTAAAAAAAATAATCGTGAGATGGACTGACGCGTGCAGAGTCCAGGAGAGAAATAACGAACCTCCAAATCAGCATGCCTTCCTTGCCCGCGCCGACGCTCACTGGCGAGCTGTGAACTCAAGGTGGGTTTGAAGAGGCGGGATTAACCAATGCGCAGAATAAGCAGACGGCTTCGGACATCACGGATGGCGAGATCGAAGCTCATTACTCGGTGGAACACTGTTGCCGTCGCCTGGAGGATTTAAGTTTTAAGAGGAAAGGACTTTTGATAGAAAATACAAACTCGTAAGTTGTAGTAGTGATATTGAGCATAATATCGCCCATAACCGACTTCGAACGATTCTAAAATTAACTCATCTTGTTGGCTAATGGAATGAAAATATCTCCGGAAACGAAGGTGATAAAGCAACTTTCTGAAAAGAAAAAATAATTGACGCTTTTTCAAGCGAAGATATCGTAAGATTATAAAACATTACTAATATGATGTAATAAAATATAAGTAAAAATACATTATTTTAGAGTCGAGGATTACGGGACAAACTATTATTTGGAGGAATATTCACTTTTGTGTTACATAAATATCAAGTAAGTAGCTGTTTCAAAGATGGTTTGGAACAAGTTAGACTCTTTTCTTAGAAACAAGATGACTTAATATTAATGAGAACAGATTGCAGAACTAACCACTAACCGAAAACAAGAGAGACTAGCATGACGTTTTCAGGACATTGGTGAAGATGAGTGGTGTTCTGTATTAGGTCAGATTCTGCGTTTGCCAAGAAAGTAGGAGGAGACTAACGTGCAAAGAAAACAAAGAGTTAAGTTAAACTGTAAAGCCGACGATTTTAATACTAACATCCTTTCTATTCAATTGAAATTACTGTGACTCCGAATATTTTTGTGACAGGTCAATTGCTTGGAAAGAGATGACCGGAGCATGTTCCTGAAGAGACATCATTAGATAAACAAATGCGAAGACGAAACAAGACATTTTGGGACATAGGTGAAGACAAGATTTCACTAGACTGTGATTCGAATACCGTGTTTGTCGACGAGAAAGAGAAAAGATCGGGCTGTTTTCAAAGAAAATATTAAATTTAAACTAAATTGAATCATAATGCTAATATTTGTAAAACATACGCCACCACATTTCCCCATACTCACAGATAGATACTTTGTTACAAGTGTAACAAGTAATGGACGCTGATGAAGAGATCGCGAGTGCAAGCATTATCTGGCGTTTGTGAAGATACGTTAAAGAATTTGGCGAAAACAAATCTTACCATCTCTCATGAAAGTGTAACACATACACAGCAGTAATATAAAATGTAGGCGCTTTATTGTTGTTGCTGATATCACATTTGTAAAAAAGAGAATTTCGGTTAACTGAAGTAAACGTTTAGTCCTAACTTTTATTATGATTATCAGCACGTCTTAGATGGTCATTCATATTTTTCCAGTACTATTAAGTGAAATGACCTAAAACAGAAGAGCTACTCGAAAATATTGTTGCAGTTACGCATGTTGAAATATTTTATATCTGTCAATTACAGAAGAACTTCAGTTTGCCTATTATGAATTTTTACCACCCCTCGGATACGGACCAGCAGCTGGCCTCGGCGCGGGCGGCCAAAAAGCCGTAAAAGAGTGCTGAAGTCAGGCTCGTAAATAATGACCAAAATGCTCGCTCGACATTTTCGTGCAACGCAGACGTCGTTACGGGAAGGGGCCCATTCCGGGATTGCAATGCTAAACAAAACGACAACAAATATCTTTCAATAACGCTCCTAGTTCAAAACGAAGAAATACATAGTAAGAAGAAACCTTACTAACGGGAAAGATTTTTACATTTTTAAGCCAACAATTAAAAATCTCTCTCAACTTTCATTTGTTTTTAGAATCGTCTAATGTTTTTAAGCACATACGTATTCGTTGATGACTATTCAACAAGAAATCCCCGCCGACCAGGCAAATTGATTCGTCGAGACTTGGGACAAAGAAAATCAGAAAACTCGAAACCAACTTCTCCGCTAAATATATGTTGAGTGTGCTCTCAATATATATTCCAGAATAATAAGTGTAAAACACAAATACTATATTGAACAAATGTAATCGAATATGCGCCGGCCTTAAAGTTCTGTGAAGGGAGTCAATTCTTTGCGTAGTCAAAACTTAATAAAAATATTATTTTTATAAATATGTTGCGAAGATGTGGCAGAAATTACAGATTAAATATCGTAAGCGGGCGTTCTCTTTAAGTCAGATTATTCCAGAGTCAGAAAATAGAAATCGTGTCGACTGGAGATGTTCAAGATAGAATCAGCATTATCAGACAATATCTGCCTCCAATTTCTGGCATTTTCGAATTAAGAGCACTCTATGGATTAATACTAGAAATGCTGCTTAATACTAGACGTTTAAAGAAATACTTCCTCTTGTTACCCTGATATCATTTATTCCACAAAATATGCTACATACGTGACCCTAGGAGGGGGGGATACTTAACTTTCAGACTTCTTGCCGTCCCCCCTCCCACGGACAGGTTCGCTACCTTTTGAGGAGCGTGGAGTTTCGAAGGGAGGAAAATCCACAGCGGGGATGTCGTACTTGCGGCATACAAATGATTACCCCTCCCCTTTCTACATAAATGCCCCCCCTCTCCACAAAAAAAATTGACAATTCCCGTCCTAATCAGAATCTACGTTCTTTTAGCCGGGGGCACCTCAAGTAATGGCTAAATATTACTGAGACCATTGTGAGGCGCTCCCTGGCAGAATAAATGGGAGACTAAATTTACTGGATCCAATAGGTGCCAACTAAAAATACTCGGGCGCCACAAACAAAACAAAAATTGTGGTATCAAGTCATTTGTTTCCCCGGCTTACCGAGACCTCTGGCCTTTGGGGAAGTCGTGAATGCATGACCTTAACCTCACATCCGTGCACAAAGGACTCGCGAGTGAGGAGAACTAGCGTGCCTGCTCTGTGGCAGGGCCACATGGGAGACCGCCCGCGGAACCTCTGACGTCAGGGCACGCGAAAAGAATGCATCAGTCACGTGCGACCCGGATAAGGCCGCTTGCCCACGCCGCCACAGAAGCGGGCGAACGTCAATCATCAGGGCTCTTCGCCGACGACGGACAAAGGGACCGAAGCAGGTACCTGCGGACGTCAATCATCAGGGCTCTTCGCCGACGACGGACAAAGGGACCGAAGCAGGTACCTGCTGCGGTCCCTTTTTCCGTCGTCGCCGGAGGGTCGGCGAAGAGCCCTGATGATTGACGTTCGCGCGCTTCTGTGGCGGCGTGGGCAAGCGGCCTAAGACGGCGACAAGGTGGGTGCAGGCTGGGCGCCACAACGTAGTGAAAGGGTCTAGTGGATCACGTGGCGCAGAGGGGCAGTTTAGGACGTGAAATGGTATCATTCTTTTGGGAAGTAAAATATGTTCCAACTTATGTAGCCTTCTTCTCTCGCCCTTTCAACAGATGTCAATGCAGTCCCCACGACCGGGAGGTCCTAGGTTCGCGCCCCGACGTTGGCAGGATTTTCGACACTCGATTTACGTGATTGAACACCTAAGTTTCTAGATTCGCAATTACAATTTAACTTTCAGAGATTCAGTATCTAGTAATACAACAGTAATGGGCTTGATAAGTGGAATTTGAACACGCGATGTTATACTAGGCCTATGAGTGCGCCCATGTGGGAGTGGGTGTGTGCAAGTGTGAACGTAGGCCGGTGAGACTGAGTGAGCGTGTGCGGGAGAACCTGTGTGGGAGTGGGAGTGGGAGTGGGTGTGAGCCTGTGCGGCTGAGCGTAAGTAAACGTGAGCGCTGGGGATATGTTATCCTAGACCTATGAGTGCGCCCATGTGGGAGTGGGTGTGTGCAAGTGTGAGCGTATACCGGTGCGAGCGAGTGGGCGTGAGCGGAAGTACGTGTGAGAGCGGGCGTGGGCCAGTGCGGCTGAGCGTAAGTAAACGTGAGCGTTGGGGATATGTTATCCTAGGCCTATGAGTGCGCCCATGTGGGAGTGGGTGTGTGCAAGTGTGAGCGTATACCGGTGCGAGCGAGTGGGCGTGAGCGGGAGTACCTGTGTGAGAGCGGGCGTAGGCCAGTGCGGCTGAGCGTAAGTAAACGTGAGCGTTGGGGATATGTTATCCTAGGCCTATGAGTGCGCCCATGAGGGAGTGAGTGTGTGCAAGTGTGAGCGGTGCGAGTGAGTGGGCGTGTAGGGGAGTACCTGCAGGGGAGTGGCCGTGGGGATGTATTAGCCCAGGTCTGAGAGTGGGCGTGGGCGTGGGCATGCGGCTGTGAGTGAGCGCAAGTCATCGTGAGCGCAGGGGATGAGATATCCTAGGCCTGCGAGTGCGCCCATATGGGAGTGTGTGTAGCAAGTGTGAGCTAGACCGGTGCGAGCCAGTGGGCGTGTGCGAGAGCACCTGCGTCGGATTGGGCGTGGACCTGTGCAGCTGAGCGTAAGTCAACGTGAGCGTTGGGGATATGTTATCCTAGGCCTATGAGTGCGCCCATGTGGGAGTGGGTGTGTGCAAGTGTGAACGTAGGCCGGTGAGACTGAGTGAGCGTGTGCAGGAGAACCTGTGTGGGAGTGGGAGTGGGTGTGAGCCTGTGCGGCTGAGCGTAAGTAAACGTGAGCGCAGGGGATAAGTTAGCCTAGAGCGTAGAGCGGTGCGAGCGAGTGGGCGTGTGCGGGAGTACCTATGTGGGAGCGGGCGTGGGCCTGTGCGGGTGCCCGCGAGTGGGCGTGGGGGCGTGCGCCGGGGCCGAGCGCGTGGGCAGCGCCGCGTCGCGTCGCAGCGGCGCAATAAATCCGCGCGCCAAGGCCGCCTGCAGTCGCCGCCGCCTCCTCCGTTCCGCCATTTTGAATGCCTAATTAGCGCAGCGCCAGCCGGCGAAGGCGGCGGCGACGGCGCAATTACGGGATGGGGAGGGGGCGTTGGAAGATGACCGCCCGCGGCACCGCCCACAACTCAGACGAAGACGCAACGTGCTGGCCCTCGAAGAAAAATCCTCACCACCACTAAAATGACGCGTTTTGTGTAATAAAATAAGATAGTAAAACAATCGCTATGGAAATATGGCAAATTCAAGATAAGGAAACGGATTTTCACAAATAATAGGCAATAATAAGAATTAAAATTAGGAAAATGTCAGCTATAACAATTTTCAAAAATTGGTTTTTAAATGTATTGGTAATTAGAAAAATAGATACATTATAACAAAATGTTGTACCTACAAAATACACTAATAAAAGACTTTAAAATTTGGGAGAACGCAGTAATAAGAGATTTTCGAGCTAATTTTCTTGGGTAAATAAAACATAGATATGTGCATGTACTGATCACACAATTTTATCCATTAAATTTAACTAAAATAAAGAAAAGAATTTTAAACGAATATCTAAATAGTCTAAAGACCACGCTTACATTATGAAGTGTATCGGTATCGGCGGATGCAATAGAAAATAAAAACATTCCCCAATGAAATAATGTGATCTCATGGACAACACAATTACAGAGTAGTTACAAATCGAATATAATAAGTCAAGGAAAACGGACAATCTTAGTTCAAATTAAGTAGAATAAAAGTTAAATTTTTATCTCTCAGAACTTCATAGCTGGAAATTGGAATACTATGAATTTTCTATGCATAATTTTCGCCTTTATTATGCACTTAAGACAACTCCAACTTCGTTAATCTCAATATTTGTTTATTCATTTTTTTCTTGTTTTAATTTCATAAATCGAGTTTCTTTATTTAAATAGAGGAAAGCTAAATTTATTGTAATAATCCAAAAATGGAACTGATAAGTTTCAATCGCCGAATGCGCCAAGACGACCGAAGTGGCTAAGATCGTGTACGGACTCAGCGCTTTGGGCGCAAGGGTCGCGGGTTGAAGTCCCGCCTTGGGTATGTTTGTTTGTCCCTTGCCTCATGTATGTGTTGTCTGTGTGGAGGGCCTCGCGTTCTGCTGGTCACAGATCAGAGCAGTCCTCGAAGTGTGAGGATGTATAGTGTGTGGTCGAATATGCGTCACATCGGGACGTATTTGGTAACCGGCTGTTGGCTGGAAAAAGCCCAAAAAGGAAGAAGAAGAAGAAGAAGAAGAAGAAGAAGAAGATGAGGAAGAAGATGAAGAAGAGGAGGAAGAAGAAGAGGAAGAAGAGGAATAATAATAATAATAATAATAATAATAATAAGAAGAAGAAGAAGAAGAAGAAGAAGAAGAAGAAGAAGAAGAAGAAGAAGAAGAAGAAGAAGAAGAAGAAGAAGAAGAAGTTCGGATCACGTACCTCGAAGATCAGCACAGTTTTGGGGAAAAAAGTATTAAGATAAAATTGTAGTTTCCTAGGGATTTCTTTCGCGGGCCGTGACGTTTCCAACTACCAACACTAGCCACGGCGCACTTGACGGGTTTTCCCACTTGGAGGATGATGCAGTTCCAAACACAAAACGGTCCTTGAACCGCGCGCCGATGTGTCTACCAGGTTTAAAGCGGAGTGAGTCTGTGTGATTACACTAAGCTTGGCCCCAGTACACAGCGAATTCTGTGCCAAGAGTTCGCAGGTTTGCACGTAATGAAAAATGGCGAGAGAGAAACATCAAATATTGGGCAAATGCAAGGAAGTAATCGACATTCACGACAGATCTCAGAAAACACTTGTTCTATGTGCATGTAATTGCTTTCTTGTAAAAATTTACAAATGTTTTGTAAATATTTTTACTAATGCAAGTAAATCCAATGCCCGAGTAATAAGAATAACCAGTAAGGGCACTATTATAGAAAGCAAATTCTTGACAGGTCATAATTTGCACATTCTGCTATATTGACGTCAAACACAACCACGACGAAAGTTTTCATGTCAGCTACAGATCCTTAGTAGTTCTATAACGTATAAAAAATTGATGTTGCACACATGCCCACTCACATATTGATCTGTATATGCTACTTCAAATTGAATCGCCATTCTTATCTATAATGTCAGGATTTTTCGAACAAAATGAGAAAGTTTAGGAGAGGGGTGAAATAATTCACATTATCATTTCCAGCACTTTAATCGTAGTTGAGTGAAAGTACAGCAGATCGGATATTAAGCACAGTGCAGGGCCCATCGCATGACAAATTTTATCATGAAATTGCATTCATTAATTTAAAATTTATTACGTGCGGAAGTATTTAGATCAATCATCAGTATTAAGTTGCGAAACGCAGGTTACGATGTTGGGGAACCTGAAAATAACTTAAAGCAACATCGATGTGCATCCACCACTGTTGTACTCGTCAATCCTTTTCGTTGTCGCTTGGCTTGATGCACATCTACTGAGGAACCCATTAGTTCATTACCATATTTATTGTTTACAAGTTGCATTTCTTACATTATGCCAGTGATTCATGTGATGTTGCTGATAAATTTCAAAACCTATTTACTTATTACTAAACAATTGGTAATTATCTCTCGTGAAATATGATGCATCACGAACGATACCAGATTACTGTTTATTACAGCACTGTATCAGAAAATACATGAATGCTTTAAGTTAATATTATTTGAAACATATAAATAGGAAACAACTGTTATAATTTTATATTTGTATATATGAATTCATTAGTTGTAAATTTATATTAAATTATTAAAATTGTCAGATAATTCATTGCACTTCCGCCGTTTTCAAATTCTATAGCAGATATAAAGCACTTGACAATCACAAAAACCGGATTCCAAACGAGCCAATTCCCCCCCCCCTCCCCAGAAAAACAAAATATTTGATTAACATTTATTTATAGCTCTCATTCAATTATATTATGTTATGACTCTTTATTTGGTATTCTTCCCTTTAATTTTGTTACAGATTAATGAATGTAAGCACACTTTAAACAAACAATTATTTTTTTAAAAAATATTCAGTCACAATATTTACATGATGCGACGATTCGGAGGTAAAAATCCATACCCGAAACTTCGCATCATGTAAATCTTGTGACTACATAACATTTTTTATAATTTAAAGTTTTAAATGTGTTTATATTAATTAACATGTTTGTCCAAAACTGAAGGCCAAGAATAATATAAAGTGTTATAATATAAAAGAATTGAATGATAGGCATAACTAAATGTTCATCGAATGTTTTGTTGGTTGGGGGGAATTGGCTCGTCTAAAATGTGGACTCTGTGATTGTCGTCATTGCATGATTGAATTCATAAAATATATTCAAAATCGCATTTATCGTTGATTGTATTCATAAACAAAACAGTCGACCATATGGCCCCAGAGCGCCCCACGTGCGGGTCGCCCACCGGCGCGGCCCCCGGCGCGCGCGGATTAATTTCAAAGTCTAATTTCGCGGCTTAATTGCGCTTTGTCGGGGGCCGTGGCGAACGCGCGATCGCGGCGTCGCTGTTCTAACGGCGGCGACGGCGGCGGCATCCAGGGGGCCGTGCCACGCGCCGACTCACTGTTATTTCGGAGCGAGACCGCGCTTATTCGCGCGAGTGACGCGATGAAGGTGAGGCGCCGCCCGACAGAGGTCCAGAACACGTGAATCAAGCACGCGGTCCAAGCTCACCGCACAGAAAAGATTGGAATAGATCACCGGAAAAAAAAAATTAAAGATAAAATATTATAATTTAATTCTTATGTATATGTTACAAACTTTGATAAAGATACTAAAACACAATTATAAAACACTCGTATTAGTGCATTTATTTTGGAAGTCGAATTCTAGACATTGGTGTAGCGGTTAAAAGAATAATTAATAATTTAATTTTTTTAAATTTCTGAAAATGCGTAGAATTCAGTGCATTCTGGAATAATATAAACGAAAGAACAAAAGAGAATTTTAAATATCTGTCATTCTCATGCAATAGCATAAAACACAAACAAAATTACCGATATATTTCAAACAGTTGCTTAATAATTTAATATTCATTACAAATCTACTTTATTGTTACAATCGTTGCGTTTTAATTTTTACACTTCATGTTCTTAAGTGTATCATCATGAGCACAGATTGGAGGGGGGAGGAGCCTGGCCTTAAAAATCTAACAATGGATTAATGACGTTATAATAAATACAACCGGCTTTAATGGTATAGTGCTTATCATGCCGGGCTACATTTTTGAGGTGTCGAAAATCGACGGCATGTATGCGGACGCTTGTCGGCATGTAAAACACATCCCAGGAAAGGCACATGACCGATCCTAGCACAATTTAATCCTCTAGCAATCTGGCACCAATGAGAGTTTAGATTTGAATAACTAGATAAGATTGAAGACGTTGTATCTTGGCCTGCGCTATCTGGTATTTAAATCGAACGTCAAAATTGGCGCAATAGAGACCCTAGGGGGTGGGGAGTAATGGCAAACTACCCTAGGTTTATTTGCCCTACGCGCTTGGGGCTTCTGGAGACTAGCCTTCGCACTAATGAATGCATGGCATTAAAAAAAAGACTCTAAACACAACCATAAAAACAACATTGATTATGAAAGGAATGTTCATATGAAAAGTTTTAAAAAAACCTCTCTCTCGACCCAAGTTTAAGATTCGCAATTTTCGATTAATTATATTTTGATACATAGTAGTATATATATTATACAAAGTACTCAAGAGAATTCAGTACACAAACGTGCCCATTTTCGTCAATATTGACAGCACGTCTCATGAACCCTTACGACACCTGATCTGCAATTTAGGATGAAATCTACGCGTTTAGCGATGGCCGCGTAATACAGGATTGTCGGTTATACTCTCTTCAACAACTTCTTCTGTATGTTATATTGATTTATTAAAACATGTTAAACATTTTACTCTGAAACGCACCAATAATGAAAGAGGTAACATTTCTTTCATATGCCTAAATGAGGAAGGCTTAAAAAGTAGAAGTTACACTGCCTTCTATTCTTCCTTACAAAAATACTTAATTGTCTTGGTGCGTACAACGCCAAAATCAATAAGAATGATTATATATATATATATATATATATATATATATATATATATATATATATAAAGACAGCCCTTTATCTGCACCGCTCGGAGCTTGCGAATGTCGACGCGCCTCATAGGAACGCAATTGCAGCGGTGCTCGGCGGGAAGCCTACCGATATCGTAGATGATCAGTAATTAAAAATGACGAGCGTTTAGATTTAATTAATGGTATCCGATACTTGCCGAAATCGAGATCTCTGGCCTCTATGATGTGGATGTCTATATTTCAAGTTATTTCAATGACGGACAACAAACGGCGGAGATAATTCGCTCGTATATTGTGAACTGTGGTTTCCTTTACGGGTAAAAATACCGACTTACATTGAAAAGTGACGCCAGTTACCATTATTTACACTCTTACGACTCAATTCGTAGAAACATTTGTTAGAACTGTACATCGACGAATAAAAAAGATCGAAGAATATTTTGTCGTTTGGTTTCCAAACCGTTGGTAAGTTTATGAGGACAAAACGAATCATCCTGTACAGGAGGTGACACGTGCGCCTTCTTTGACTAGCGCTGAACCAATGTGGGGCGGCGCGGGGCGGCGCGGGGCGGCGCGGGGCGGCGCGGGGCGGCGCGGGGCGGCGCGGGGCGGCGCGGGGCGGCGCGGGGCGGCGCAGGGCGGTGCGGGGAGACGCGGGGAGACGCGGGCGGGGCGGCGTGGAAATGAGGGTGGCACCGCATCGAAGCCAGGGTTTTCCGAGAAAGGCTGACGTCACCCGCTAGGGGTTCAATGGAGGTCTCGTAATAACGTGCACCCTGGCGTCATGAAAGAGATCGAGTGAATTGTCACGCCTAGACCGGATTTGACCTGTGAAGAATGCGATGCATGTTATAAAAGATCTTGACTAAGAAAAACAAATATCTTAACTGTGATTCAGTATTAAACACACATTTCTTATGAATTCATAATTATTGGTCATTTAATTAATTTAAGTGATAAAAAAATAAATCCCGCAATAAAAACACGGATACTGGTTTCTGTGCTTACTATTTGTGCCTTTACAAAATGTTCAATTAAATATTGGTCTATTTACATACATACAAGATATTGAAAATCTATTTTGGTTGTATGCTTGAATGTTAACAGTCTTCATGTACTTTCGAGGTAAATATTTATTTACCTCGAAAGAACATGATATATCTTTAATCTATGGAGTTAAAACACTTCCCAATGGAAATTGGTCAATTTCTAAATCAGACACAATCTCAATATAGTACAACCCAATCAATTCAAGTTCTAATAAACTATTTTGCGTGAACATATTCATCCACAACAACACAAAACTGAACAAGCATAATGTTTACGCATATTATGGGGGCAAAAATGGTGCGCGAAGTTTCAAATTGAATAGTAAAAAAAAATAAAAATAACGCAGGCAGAGCTAGCAGATGTTAGAAGAAAGGTATTACAAAAAAATGTATGTAAATGTATTGTAGGCTTATAGTTCTGCAAAGATTGGAACAACACAAAACTCTTTCTACTGGCAAGAGCATAGAGACTTTACTATTTATTTTTAAAACAAAACCTTACGCGTCAAATACTTTGTAGTTGACCGCCAGTTTTTAATAAAGAACCTTCAACTGCAGTCAGTACCTTAAGTGTAGAGCAATAACAATCGCCCATCTAAGTGGATTCAGGGGATTGTAACCCCAACAACCGGGGCATCGCTAGATCCACTTCTTTCCCTCACTCTGTCGCAAACCCTACTGCAGACCTAGTTCCAGAAAATATCACGCGAGGCAAACCTTGCAGCTGCCCTGAGCGGTGGTCCTAGGACCACCGTTTTGAGCCGATCGCGTGTCGAGTGTTCCCTTCCCACTCATCCGCGTCTGCCCGAGAGAGTTCGTAGCCCCCTTTGCGCCTTGAGCCACAGGCACCAGAGGGCGGGCGGCGGCGGCGTTCTGTCGTGGAGCCCACGCGCAGTTTCTTACTCGCCGCCCTCCGCCAGCCATCGCTCGCCACGCTCGTGCCGCCCACACCAAGCTCCAGGCAAAAAACTTGACTACGGAATAAATTACTCAATTTAAAAATAGAAGCTAATAAAAAAGTATCAACGGTAGCCGCGCAGACTGATGGATAAATATATATAATGATCATACTTATCGAACAGTTGAACATGTTAATGATAATATTACTTATTGAACTCTGAATTTTACCAATTTATATGTATATATATATATATATATATATATATATATATATATATATATATATATATATATTGAATTTGAAAGTATTTATAATTGAATAGTACTTATATTTGTTATACAAATTAAATGGAAATAATAAATCTGATAAATTTTTATTTTGTACCTATTGATTTCTGCTTAATATCAAGTGTAAGAACATTTTAATTAATTGTGTTCAACGTACTTCCCCTTCAAATCTCAATCCAGTGAATTTGTATACCAACATCAATATTTTCGTCTTTATTGGTAAATAATTTCATTGTACTAAAGGGTTATAGTAGTAGAAAGTCAAATAAGGAGATCACCATATTTTTTTACAAATACCATCTGTGTGAAAAAGCATAGTGGACTCCGTGACTGATGTTCTTTTATTGTTCCTCTTAGATTGTTTACTATAATGTAATATAACAAAAACTTTAGCCACAGCAACGCGTGGCCGGGTCAGCTAGTATATATATATATATATATATATATATATATATATATATATATATATATATATATATATATAACAATTAGTATTCCTATTTCAACATTTACTAATTCATCATATGCGTACCCATCAAATTCTAAAGGGCAAACGATTTTACGTGAATGTAAATTCATAGAGGGATAGGTATATAGAGAGAGGGAAGGTGGACGACAAAAATGTGTCTATAGTAAAAACAAACGTAAATTGTGTCCTCGTATTCTTGCGAGATTTATCACACTTTTCTGTGGCTACACCACTTATAATTAACGATTAAAGACTATAAGCAGAATAACTATAATACATATTTTTTGCTGAAAAATCCATAATGACGCTTTTTACCAAGAAAGCTTTTCACGAAAATTGAACAATTGTTTGCAAGGGATGGGTGGGAATATATATAAAGAGGAATGAAGAGCACTTTAAAAACTTTTTTATGTTAAACTCATTATAATAAATGCCGAATCTATACACTACTTCTAGTTTAAATAGTGTAACGTACAAACAATTTGAAAATACAATTTAAAAATAGATTTCTTAACATTTCTACCAGTTCACTACTTTTTTTACTAGAACATGTATTTCTACCAGAATAATATGAAATTCGCTGCCAACTTTTCAAATATTACAATTTTAAAATACGTAAACAGCTTCTCTAACACCAAAACAAATTCAGGGATAATGATACATTTTCAAGCATACTTATGCTTAATGCACTATTTCTGAATGCAGTTCATTTCAAAAGTAGGTGCCGTGGCTGTGGTTTCCGGGGCGACGGCGCGGGCGGGGAGGCGCGAAGAGGGGCGACCGCGAGCCGCCCACGCGCGCACCGTCATTCTCGCCCTTTCTTCCTCGCCGCCGCCAATCATCGATACGCATCGCCCGCCTCCAATCGCGCCGCCCACCGCTCGTCGCCACCGCCCTCAGCGCCTGTCCACCGCGCATCGCGCTCCCGCTCGCAACACGTCACCGACTTAGGGCCCCTTCCCACGGCGCGGCCGCGGCGCGCTTCGCAGCAGCGCGGCGCGTGGCAGAGCATTGGTTGGAATGGAGGCCTTCCCACGTGCAGCGGGTGGCGGCTGCTGCGGTAGCCGACGCCGAACTCCAGCCACGCGAAGCGGAGGGGCCACGCGCCACGGCTAGCAGTATACAGCTTTAAATGGGAGCCTTCCCACTGCGCCGCGGCCGCAGCGTTCTACCTGCTCCGGTTCCTTTGTTCGTCGTCGCCGGAGGGTCGGCGAAACCTACCCGTCCAGACCGCACCCCCTTCCACGGCGGGCGGCGGTGCGGTCGTGGCTCCGGCGGAGGCTGCGTCGGAAGAGCTCTGCTCCTTGAAGGAAGCGCGCTGCGGCCGCGCCGTGGGAAGCCGGGCTTACCTTCTTTTAATTCTAGTAGGGGGGATATAGCGGTTCTGGGCCAGGAAGTGCTTATCTTATCAGCTTATCTTATCTACTTCCTGTTTCCCTCCCCCACATCCGGTGTAAACAACCGGCGCCACCAATTATAATGGCAGGAAGTGCTTATCTTATCAGCTCTTATCAGCTTATCTTATCTACTTCCGCCCACCCCCTCCTCCTCCCCCCGCCCCTCCCCCTCCCCCCACCCCACCCACTTCCGATGTAAACAACCGGCGCCACCCATTATAATGCCCCGCCGAATGTCAACAACCCCCTCCCCCTCCCCACTTGCGCCCACCCCCTCCCCCTCCCACCCACCCCTCCGATGTAAACAACCGGCGCCACCAATTATAATGCCCCCCCTCCCCCTCCTCCGCCCACCCGATGTAAACAACCGGCGCCACCAATTATAATGCCCCCCCTCCCCCTCCTCCGCCCACCCGATGTAAACAACCGGCGCCACCAATTATAATGCCCCCCCTCCCCCTCCTCCGCCCACCCGATGTAAACAACCGGCGCCACCATTTATAATGCCCCACAGACCGGGGTCAATGACCCCTCTCCACCCCCCCCCCTTGCGACCTCTGGTGGCGAAGTGTGGAAGCGTGCGCGCACTCTGGTGGTGAATTGTGGAAGCGTATGTGTCTGCGCTCTGGTGGTGAATTGTGGAAGCGTGTGTGTGTGTGTATATGTTTCAAAAATGCTCCTGCCTGAAGCGGATTCGAACCACCCTCAATCCCCCTGAGGCGACCAGCACTTTGGCTCTGAGCTACGGTGACATCTCGAGTCAAGCTGTCTGCTTTGGGGTACAGATATTACACGCGGTCGGGAGGCTGGCGGCCGGGTGGATGATAAGGGGGGCAGGGGCGGGCGGCTGAGGGTGCGCGCTGCGGAAGTAGATAAGATAGCGGGGGGCAGGGGCCGCTGAGGGCGCGCGCTGGCGACCGGATGTTGATAAGATAGCGGCGGACAGGGGCCGGCGCGGGTGGCAGAGGACGCGCGCTGCGCAGACTAATGAGTATAGAGATACGCGCGCTCTCTATGAGCGATTCGGGGAACGAGTTGGAGATGTGAGCAACGTCGGGCGCGCATTTTGAATGCACTCTATATAAGATAGCCAGCCGCGTGTTTCTCTCTCTCTCTCTCTCGAGTCGAGAGCGCTGACGCTCGATGTCCCGCTGAAAAGACTTTCATAATAGAAGAAAGGGAAATCGTAAAAGGCGGTGACAGGAAAAACAAATGAAAAACAATACAAATTGAAAGAATGCTTCTTTTTTAACGAAATCAAATGAATAAAACTTAGTCATTAAATGTCATTCAAAGAATGTAAATAAGATAGAAGATAGCAAAAAATACAGATCAAAGACGCAAATGTTTAGAATGTACACACACAATCGTAGATCCTAACTGCATGCACTTGTATTTTCATATTGTTATACTACGCTTTATAACCCTCTGTACATAGGCTAGATTGTCAAAACGAGTACAACCTCGAGACTGTGCTGACGTATATGGGCGTCAATCTTCGTCGCTGTGGGCTGGAGGCTGGAGCCGTATTTTCGAACGGGCAACAAAGAGACTGAATGGTTTGACGAACGTGAGTGCTGTCGCAGTGCTTACCCGACCGGATCTTGATGGAGGTGGCCGAGAGCTTCGAGGACTGCTAACACTTCAGCGTCGTGAGAATGAAGTCTTCCGGTTCAGGAGGTCTCCTTTTTGTTTACTTTTATGTTAAATTGCAATAACATTGAACATGCAGGAATAAGGAACATTTATTTTACTGTGTGAAGATTTTATTAATTTTATCAAAGAAAAGTTAAAACAACTCGGCTACTTACCGCTGCTATTTAATCTAAAGTATCTGCAATGTTATATGTTTATGGATAGAAAAAAAATGAAGGCTGCAACTTAATTTGTTCTTAAACAATTACTCTAATATATTAGAAAATTCTCCATTCACTTCCAATACTTTTTTGATGCAAATATTTTATGCGAGATTGTGAAGAGTTCCTTACCTTCTTCGGGCACGCTTGTGAGCTTGTTGGGGCAAGCCGAAGCGTAGGTTGGCGCCAGATCTTCCCCGCCACCACACGTATGGTGTTGACGTGTCGGACTAATAAATGAATCAATCGACTGAAGCGCTTTATAATTTTAAATCGAATTTTTAATATGTTAATTATATTTTTTAATGAAATATTTTTTTTGTTTTGTTTATTTTCCATGTAAAATTTACGAATTGAATTATCTTTAGATACATAGTAGTATTGAATTATGAACAAAGGTAATTATTAAAAATAAGTATGAAAATTGATTATAGTTAATATTTAAAATAATGTGTAATCACCTTTGTGAATATTGATATTGCGAATACAAGAATGTTCATTATCAAATGTATTAATTTTTTTATATTTATGGGAAGATTTAGTGTAGTGTTAATAATGTAATCAAAATTATAAAAAATGTTTACTTTTATGTTAAATTGCAATAACAATGAACTAACATGCAGGAAGAAGGAACATTTATTTTACTGAGTGAAGATTTTATTAATTTTTATCAAAGAAAAGTTAAAACAGATCATCAAAGGAGAAGTACAGTGCATCTTGAATTCATAAATACAGCCGCTCATAAATTCATTCCGGTACCACCGGTACCTAGTGATACCACCGGTATACCACCGGTATTCTAGTGAAGGAATACAAGAAAGCGAATGTACAAGGGTTTCAAAATTACTTAAGAGAACGATATGGCGAGTTTCTTAGAATAGGAGGAGGAATCGATGAAATATGGGGAGAGTTTAAAAATATTTTAGTAAATGCTGAGCAGGCTTTTGTACCCAGTAAATTATTAAAAAGTAACAGCGACCCGGAATATTATAATGCAAAGATTAGGCGATTGAAAAGAAAAACCAGAGAAGCATTTAACAACAGACACCGTAGTGAAAATCATATGACTTTATTTCGAAATTATACAAAAGTATTAGGGAAGGAAAAGAAAATGGCAGAGGAACGTCATTTAAAACATATTCTTGATGCGGAGGGCAGTAATAATTGGTCAGCATTTTTTAAATACGTTCGTAGAAGGAAAGGAAGTGAAGACGAGATTCCAGTTGTTCGTGTTAATAATTCGCCAATAATGGATCACAGGGAAAAAGCGCAGGCTTTTAACGCATATTTCAGCTCGGTTTTCAAGCAGAAATCTAACAGTATTCAGATACCAACGCTGGTAGATAGATGTAGTTTTCATATTGATGTAAATACTTTGCGGCAAAGAATAAAATTAATGAAAAGAGGAAAATCACGAGGTCCTGATGGTATTTCCACGGACATCATTAAATTAGGCGGAGAGGCAATTCTACTTTATTTAATTAGATTATTTAATGTATCAATAAACAACGCTTGCGTACCGAAAGATTGGAAGCTGGCTCTCGTAGCACCTATTTTTAAAAGTGGCGACAAGACAATAATTAGTAACTATAGGCCGGTAAGCCTTACATCAGTCGTATGCAAACTAATGGAACATCTAATTTCAAGCTATATCAGGAAAGAATGCGAGGGCAGGGAGTGGCTTTATCAGGGTCAGCACGGTTTCAGAAATGGTTTCTCATGCGAAAGTCAGCTAGTCTCACTTCTACAGGACCTAGCCGACGTAGTTGATGAAGGGAAAAGGGTCGACGCGATAGTAATAGATTTTTCCAAAGCTTTTGATGTTGTTCCACACGATCGTCTTATAAAGAAATTAATAGATTCGGGTATAGACACTAGAGTGGTAGCGTGGATAAACGAACTACTCCGAGACGGGAAACAGAAAGTTCGAATCGGTAGTAACTTATCAATCTCGAGAAGCGTCACGTCAGGAATTCCACAAGGAAGTGTAATCGGACCACTCATGTTTCTGACCTTCGTGAATGAATTGCCGACTAATTTAGCTTCAAATGTACGACTCTTTGCAGATGACTGTGTAATCTATAGGATTATCAATTCGGAGAAAGACGAGGATATTTTGCAGCAAGACTTAGACAAATTACATATCTGGGCAGAAACAAACGGCATGGAAATAAACAGTTCAAAGAGTAAGTCCATCACGTTTGGAAGGGGTCGAAGTTACAATGAATCTGCGTACAAACTGAACAATAATGTTATACCTCGAGTCACGTCTTGCAAATACTTAGGAATACAGCTAGACAGTAAATTGAGCTGGGAAAATCAAGTCAATTTCGTTGTAGGGAAAGCCTGGAAATCTTTACATTTTGTTATGCGGATACTGAAAAAGAGTACAGTGAGAGCCAAAGAACTAGCGTATATGTCATTAGTGCGACCTACATTAGAATATGGCGCAGTATGTTGGGACCCATACAGAATTTTGCAACAAAGAAATCTAGAAAAGGTCCAGCGTAGAGCATCAAAATTTACTTTCAGGGGTACCAAGAATAAAAGGTTATGGGAGTCACTCGAAAGGAGAAGATTAAAGTCACGTCTCTATGCAATGTATAAAGCGTACACAGGCCTTCGAGCGTGGAAGGAAATTCAAAGTCGATTAGGGAAACCTACATATTTCGGCAGAGCGGATCACATGCACAAAATTCAAACAAGAATTCAGAAAACGGACGTTGGGAAATATTCATTCGCGAATCGCACTATTAGGGACTGGAACAGTTTGCCAGTGACAATCTTCGATCCCTTTCCTCAAAGCCTGAGCAAATTTAAAAATAAATTAGTTTCTTGAATGTGGATATGTTATAAATATATTTAATAAAATTCAGTGTAATTACCTATGTTTTCTTTGAAATTAAGTACTATTATTATTGTTGTTATTATTATTAATGTTATTATTATCCTTATTATTATTATTATTATTATTATTATTATTATGATTATGTGCAGTGCAGTGGCGTGAAGTGCAGTGACGTTGTGTAACTGAGAGAAGCGAGTGAGTAAGAAAGACATTACAGCTCGTATTGCAGTGCGGTGAAGTGTGGTGAAGTGAAGTTAGGTGAAGTGAAGTTAGGTGAAGTGGAGTTCAATGAAAGATTGCACGGTGAAATATTCATGTGATTTTGTAGCAAGTTAAAAATGTTTTCAAACTTGCTGGAATAGAGAAGAAAACTTAAGATATTTACCGTGACAACGCCAGAACAAGTGCCACTAATACTATCAATTAATATCATTAATTATTGCAATCATCTAGAACTTTCTTAATTGGTAACAAGTACAATGTTCACCTTCTCCGACTGAATTGTTTGCAAATCAATCTGAAAAAGTCTTAGATAATGAAGTAAAACTAATAGTACACTTACAAGGATCCCTCACCAATTCTACCACATTTCTCAAAATAACAAACCCAATAAACAACAAATCCCGGTAAAAACCGAATGAAATGTAAACACAATTTAAGACGCTATTGGCAAATGACGACCAGACATAAAAAGAAAATTAAGCAAACTGACGAGTTAAAACTAATCTAGACCAGCATAGGCAAGCCTTCAGGCTTTTCTAAAAGAAATTCACCCGTCATCTAGGCATACATACAATAAAAAGACAAAAACAAGGATTTTCACCAATAAAACTAGGTTCACAAGTGGCAAATTCTGATTTTGAGAAAACAACTCTTACAGCTGACTTCAAAAGCCGTTCAATCCAGTTGAAAACGATCACTTTCATCCACAAATAGAGGAATTCAATCAGAAACCACTATATACAGCTCCAATCAATATAAAGTACCCCATCAGAAATTAAACAAGAAATCAAAAACTAAGACATCAGCAGGGACTTTATTTCTATCAAAGATCTAAAAGAGCTAAATAACAATTCGATAGCAGACATAGCAACAATATTTAACGCAGCATGTAGAGTAGGTTACTGTCACAACGATTGGAAAATTGCAAGAGTGCTACCCTTCCGAAAACCAGGAAAGAATCCAAAAGATCCAGCGAACCATGAATTTATAAGTCTACTCCCGTCATTGACGAAACTATTAGAGAAACCGATATGAAAACGATTCATAAAATTCATGCACTCATCCCAGACACGCAATTTACATTTCGTCCTAACCACTCCACAACACATCATTACGGCTTACCGAATAGGCGACGAAGAGGGGTAGGCGGAGCGGAGAGACGGGGACGAACTGGTGGGATGGGTGGTGCGGGACGATGAGGACGGCCGGGGAAGAGGTGGGCGTGGCGGGGCGGAGAGGAGGGGATGGGTGGAGAGAAGCGAACAGGAGGGAGGGGTGGAGTGTGCGCCGCGGGGTGCCAAGTGGGCGTGGAGATCTCGCGGCCGCGTCA
This sequence comes from Gryllus longicercus, assembly GCA_038098605.1. Taxonomy (NCBI): domain Eukaryota; kingdom Metazoa; phylum Arthropoda; class Insecta; order Orthoptera; family Gryllidae; genus Gryllus; species Gryllus longicercus. The sequence continues at coordinate 774,786 of JAZDUA010000169.1, read as the reverse complement.
CGCTCTCCCCTCAGGGGCGTCACGCGCGTCCCCGGCGGCAGGCGGTCGCTGGCGGGGCAACCCCCCCCCCCCCCCCCACACACACACACACACTTAGCTCTTCATTCCTCGTTAGCCTGTCCTCGCATGTATCGAAGGAATTCGGGAGGGGGCGGAAGTCCGAACGAATCGAAATAACGCACCGTATCGTGATTTAGGAATGATTATTAACTATTTCAACGAAGTCAGAAATCACACAGAAGTTGTAGTATAATTACAAAAATAATTTAATGGTGGTAAATTGACTTATAAAAATCACAATAAAAATTCAAAAAAGTTTCAATATGAACTTATAAACTAATCAGATACGTAATATTTATCAATATCTCGAAAAGTATGGAAATAATACACATGTTTGCGAAATTCCGCCTACAACTTTGATAATTACAATGAATACTCGTATTGATCTTCTGTGAAAACTTTACCCCTCAAATGTACACATTCTCGACCCATTTTTATCTCTTTACGGCGCGGCGGCTCAATGATGCTGGCCGGCGGCGAGGCAATGGCGGGGAGGGAGGCGGCGGCGGCCGACTCGGACGGCAATTAGCGAATTGTTTGGGCAGCGCGTCGCCCGCTACACCCCGCCTCTGCCCGCCGCTCACCACTCACTTCTACACGTAAGCGGGGGCGTAGGATATCGGGGCATCTTGGGGGGACAATGCGGGAGCACGTGAAGCAGTGTGCGCCTTTTCTTCAGGACACTTCGAGAGGACGCAGTTGGTTTCGCCCAGTTTCTCCAACAGAAGGTCAAAAGACAGTTTTTGTAGCGTCCGTTACCATTGTTACTTGCGCTGTTACTCGTAGATAAAATTAAATCACACATGTATTTATTGACAAAGTGAAAATTCAACGCATTCACATTATTTTAAAAGTGAAAATTCACAGCATGCTTTTCTACTCAGAATGGTGCAGGCAATATAAAGCATGGAGGGAAATGTGACACTAAATAATTGGTTTATGTCTATCCCTTTAGCCGTTGCTCTTTTAGAGGACCATCGTTTAACTGTGGTAAGACCTATTAAAAAGAATAAGAAGTCCTCCCTCCCATTTCCATTGCTTTCATCGCGCCAGTCAACTGTAGTACGTTTATTGAGATACATCATATTTCAAATTAGAATCAGCCATTATTAACTTTACTACATCCAATACACTCAATGAATTCATTTTTGAATGAACAATAGTGCAGAAGTTTTCTGTCAATTGGATACATTGCGTATTTTGTTGTTGTCTGATTGTAGCGTTTTCAATATTCAGTAATGGTTTTGAAAATACTTGTTCCATCGAATCATTATGTAAATCGCATATTTATAGTCAATCGAAGTGTTTCGATGTTTTTCCATAAAAATGATTGTTTCAAACATACGTTAATTTTACCGTAAAGATCCAAATGAAAGAATCCCCGCGAACCTTCGGACATTTTCTTCAAACATTTTTTCTGCGTCTTTTTCAATGGTGCTCAAGCAGTAGGCTGAAATGTGGATTTCTCTCGAATATCAGGAAACAGGGGGGGGGGGGGGTATCACAAAGCACACCCGGTCTTCGACATCCTCACTATCTCCATGTACCCTCGCGCGCTTGTCGCGGAGCACGCCCCCCCCCCCCCACGCCTGTCGCCGGCGATGGAGCGAGACGTGATGCCGGAAGTGGTGATGGTGGCGGTGTCGGAAGTGATGTGTTGTCTACATCTTCATAAATGAACAACAAATTATCCAAATTCCTCCAAAAATTCAACAATGTGCTATGATTTAAAATCAATCGACAACTACTCAGAGAATTAATAATAAACCCTTCTTGATTACATTTCTAAAAAAAAAAAAATATCAAAAACTTTCAGATCCAGAAATACCTTCTGTTGAAACTTAAAATCCTAGTAAAACTTACCGGCAGTCAAAAATAGTTTATTCTATGAAAGTTTGATATCGCGTTCGCCACTGTGAACATAGAGCCGTGATTCTCTCCTTTGGATCTTTACGATAAAATTTGAGAAAACTTAAGATAAATATGCGAGAAACCTTTCACGAGTGTATGAAAAATGAATACATTGAACTATTTTTAGATTATAAAAGTGAGGCTCTTTCTTCTTGCAAGTCAAATTAATTTTACTTTTCTATTCAACTCAAAATAATGTCCCCAGCGAAGAATTAAAAAGGATATTCCATAATGCAAAACTGCTTTCTATTTTATCATATGATGTGTAGAAGTGAATCATTTCTTCTTGTGGAAGAAAAAAAAATATTGTCTTTTAATCTTGTTTGAACCAATGAATTTCAAATGGCGGAGGTTTTTTTTTTATTCAGTTTCGGTAGATCTGAGATGTATTTGTTTTGGAATTGATTCTAGAGCTCAAGGAAACATGAATGAAATGATCTTCTCACCTACATTCCACAAGCAGTTTTATTGTTTGACAATCATTTCTATTAAATTTCTCCAAATGATGTGTTTACTTTAAAAAACATAGAAAATATTATTTATTTTATATTACATATCCTTTGCAAAGAGAGGTTGTGTTTGCATGTTTTCAATGAAGTTTCATAGACCTTTCAAATTTTCTTTCATGACATTTCAAAACATATTTGCATGCTTAGATATTTTTATGGAGAAATTCACACATGGTTGAGTATTTGTCAAGGCGTACTGTATATTTAGCCTTCTATCTAGCCTATGAAGAACTTGTTTAAATTTTATATTTTAATTTGTTGTGAATCTTCGGACATTTTATTCAAACATTTTTTCTGTGTCTTTCTCGATGGTAACAGTAAGCTGAAAAGTGGATTTCTGTCGAATAGCAGGAAACAGGGGGGTGGGGTATCACAGTCACCAGCCGGCCGCCAGCGCGCACTATCTACAGCCACCCTCGCTGGAGCGACCTCCCACCCCCGCTGCGCCCGCGGAGATGATAGAGGGCGGCGGCCCCCTAATGAATATGAGATTATACGCGAGCTATATAAAAATGAAAGTCTCGAATGAACTTCACTTCTCAGTTTACATTTGCAGAAGACGAACGTTACCAGTTACCATGACGAACGTTATGAGTTTTCGAAACTTCATTGAGATGAACGACCATAGATTTTTTCCGAGCGATATGTATAATCGCAGCATCATCCACTACGCTGCGGCATTTGGGGATATAGAAGGGCTAATTTTTTGTTTATGTCGCGGCGAAAACGTCGACCTTCGGGACAATTATGGGAGAACAGCGCTACACTACGCTTTTCGGTCAAGATCAAGTGTGGCGATTAACTTTTTGCAATTTGTTGGGGCAAATCGTTTCGCGTTGGATATTCTCATGAATTTCCCCGAAGACCTATTTTCGTGGGAGCACATTTATTGCATGTGCCCAGAAGGTTGCATATCATGCGCCATCGCGCCGCGTCACTGCCACGCGGATGTCCCGCTTCATGTATATTCCCCACTAGTGGGGGAGGGTTTTGAATGGCAACATGCGAGGACGGCACCTCAACTCGCCGTGCCGCCGCCGCCCTCACCACCACCAGTCACCGAGGAAGGGGACAACAGCGGGACGGAGAGACGTCCTGTTGCGATCGTGCGACCACAGCCGCCCCCATCACCATCTAGCGAGGACGGCAACGGGCCACCTCAGAGGCAGCACCGCCGGCGATTAAGGGGTCCCCTAGCCCGGCGCCCGCACTCCGTGCGACCCCCGCCGCCATTACCACTTACGGAGGACGGCAACAACGGGCCCCATCAGAGGCAGCGCCGCTGGCGATTAGGACCTTTAGCCCGACGCCCGCGCTCCGTGCGACCCCCGCCGCCCCCAGCTCCACCTGCCGCCGCATCACCACCGCCGGCATAGAAAAAGTAAGTCTTTTTATTTTTATTTTATTTTATTTTATTTTTTTTTTTTTTTTAATTTCTTGTCTGTTCTCTGATTCTATTCTGCGTCTCATTGTTATAGATGTTTTGAAACATGTCTAACGCACGTGCCGCGGAGCTTGCGCATCAATATTCCCGAGCATGTCCACTGCTTCCCCGCCCCGATGAATTCCAAGAAGCTAATTGCTGCAGTTGCCTGTGAACGATAAGGGTAGTGTAGAGGTGTTCTCCCATAATTATTCTGAAAGGTCAACGTTTTCGCCTCGACACAAACAAAAAATTAAACCTTCAATATCATCGAATGCTGTGCCATAGTGTATGATGATGATTTGAAAACACTTGGAAAACACTATGTTAATATTCTCATTTTTTTTTTATATAAAGAAAAAACTTTTCAAATGCACTGTTTGCTATCATGTCTCAACCTTGTATGTATATTTAAATTTATAAAAGTATTTCAAACTTATTCGATTTCATTTATTGTGTGGCAATCAATTTTTACCAAATCACGAAGTATGGTTGAATGGTAAATTGACAAACAATTTTAGCAATACATGTATGGTTGAATGGTAAATTTTGAATTGAAAGTAATAATTTACATTATAAATATTTAATAGATTTTCCTCTGTAATTTTATCACCTTCATATTGTATATTTAATTTTGAGGATTTGGAGAGTGGAGTAGGAAAATAAGAACACTGCACTTATATTTAATATTTTGCTTTATTCTGTAATATATATACATCATTTTTTACAGTTGTGCAATAAACATTTTGACAACAATTATTGAATGTAAATAATACTTTTAAGTACTTTAAATACTTTACAGTATTTATTAAAAAAAATTGATATAAATATTAGAGAGATAATCAGTTTGTTTTATTTAGTAAATTGTACATTATTTTCAATTTTTTTAATTTGTAATTTTATCATATTCATTTTGAAATTTTTATTTTTGTCTTTAGAAGAACACATATTTTTGATTTAAATAAAGAAAAACTTTTCAAATGCGCTGTTTTTATCCACTTTCCTGTCACAATCTTTTCCTTTTTTATTTCAAACTACATCAGTAATTTTCATTTACTTTAATATTTGAATGTTATTTTATTTCATTTTATAAATATTTGATCATTGACAATATTAATTTAATAACATCGATTAATAATTTTATAAATATTTGAAAATGATTCACTTCTACACATCATATGATAAAATAGAAAGCAGTTTTGCATTATGGAATATCCTTTTTAATTCTTCGCTGGGGACATTATTTTGAGTTGAATAGAAAAGTAAAATTAATTTGACTTGCAAGAAGAAAGAGCCTCACTTTTATAATCTAAAAATAGTTCAATGTATTCATTTTTCATACACTCGTGAAAGGTTTCTCGCATATTTATCTTAAGTTTTCTCAAATTTTATCGTAAAGATCCAAAGGAGAGAATCACGGCTCTATGTTCACAGTGGCGAACGCGATATCAAACTTTCATAGAATAAACTATTTTTGACTGCCGGTAAGTTTTACTAGGATTTTAAGTTTCAACAGAAGGTATTTCTGGATCTGAAAGTTTTTGATATTTTTTTTTTTTTTAGAAATGTAATCAAGAAGGGTTTATTATTAATTCTCTGAGTAGTTGTCGATTGATTTTAAATCATAGCACATTGTTGAATTTTTGGAGGAATTTGGATAATTTGTTGTTCATTTATGAAGATGTAGACAACACATCACTTCCGACACCGCCACCATCACCACTTCCGGCATCACGTCTCGCTCCATCGCCGGCGACAGGCGTGGGGGGGGGGGGGGCGTGCTCCGCGACAAGCGCGCGAGGGTACATGGAGATAGTGAGGATGTCGAAGACCGGGTGTGCTTTGTGATACCCCCCCCCCCCCCTGTTTCCTGATATTCGAGAGAAATCCACATTTCAGCCTACTGCTTGAGCACCATTGAAAAAGACGCAGAAAAAATGTTTGAAGAAAATGTCCGAAGGTTCGCGGGGATTCTTTCATTTGGATCTTTACGGTAAAATTAACGTATGTTTGAAACAATCATTTTTATGGAAAAACATCGAAACACTTCGATTGACTATAAATATGCGATTTACATAATGATTCGATGGAACAAGTATTTTCAAAACCATTACTGAATATTGAAAACGCTACAATCAGACAACAACAAAATACGCAATGTATCCAATTGACAGAAAACTTCTGCACTATTGTTCATTCAAAAATGAATTCATTGAGTGTATTGGATGTAGTAAAGTTAATAATGGCTGATTCTAATTTGAAATATGATGTATCTCAATAAACGTACTACAGTTGACTGGCGCGATGAAAGCAATGGAAATGGGAGGGAGGACTTCTTATTCTTTTTAATAGGTCTTACCACAGTTAAACGATGGTCCTCTAAAAGAGCAACGGCTAAAGGGATAGACATAAACCAATTATTTAGTGTCACATTTCCCTCCATGCTTTATATTGCCTGCACCATTCTGAGTAGAAAAGCATGCTGTGAATTTTCACTTTTAAAATAATGTGAATGCGTTGAATTTTCACTTTGTCAATAAATACATGTGTGATTTAATTTTATCTACGAGTAACAGCGCAAGTAACAATGGTAACGGACGCTACAAAAACTGTCTTTTGACCTTCTGTTGGAGAAACTGGGCGAAACCAACTGCGTCCTCTCGAAGTGTCCTGAAGAAAAGGCGCACACTGCTTCACGTGCTCCCGCATTGTCCCCCCAAGATGCCCCGATATCCTACGCCCCCGCTTACGTGTAGAAGTGAGTGGTGAGCGGCGGGCAGAGGCGGGGTGTAGCGGGCGACGCGCTGCCCAAACAATTCGCTAATTGCCGTCCGAGTCGGCCGCCGCCGCCTCCCTCCCCGCCATTGCCTCGCCGCCGGCCAGCATCATTGAGCCGCCGCGCCGTAAAGAGATAAAAATGGGTCGAGAATGTGTACATTTGAGGGGTAAAGTTTTCACAGAAGATCAATACGAGTATTCATTGTAATTATCAAAGTTGTAGGCGGAATTTCGCAAACATGTGTATTATTTCCATACTTTTCGAGATATTGATAAATATTACGTATCTGATTAGTTTATAAGTTCATATTGAAACTTTTTTGAATTTTTATTGTGATTTTTATAAGTCAATTTACCACCATTAAATTATTTTTGTAATTATACTACAACTTCTGTGTGATTTCTGACTTCGTTGAAATAGTTAATAATCATTCCTAAATCACGATACGGTGCGTTATTTCGATTCGTTCGGACTTCCGCCCCCTCCCGAATTCCTTCGATACATGCGAGGACAGGCTAACGAGGAATGAAGAGCTAAGTGTGTGTGTGTGTGTGTGGGGGGGGGGGGGGGGGGGGGGGGTTGCCCCGCCAGCGACCGCCTGCCGCCGGGGACGCGCGTGACGCCCCTGAGGGGAGAGCGTGACGCGGCCGCGAGATATCCACGCCCACTTGGCACCCCGCGGCGCACACTCCACCCCTCCCTCCTGTTCGCTTCTCTCCACCCATCCCCTCCTCTCCGCCCCGCCACGCCCACCTCTTCCCCGGCCGTCCTCATCGTCCCGCACCACCCATCCCACCAGTTCGTCCCCGTCTCTCCGCTCCGCCTACCCCTCTTCGTCGCCTATTCGGTAAGCCGTAATGATGTGTTGTGGAGTGGTTAGGACGAAATGTAAATTGCGTGTCTGGGATGAGTGCATGAATTTTATGAATCGTTTTCATATCGGTTTCTCTAATAGTTTCGTCAATGACGGGAGTAGACTTATAAATTCATGGTTCGCTGGATCTTTTGGATTCTTTCCTGGTTTTCGGAAGGGTAGCACTCTTGCAATTTTCAATCGTTGTGACAGTAACCTACTCTACATGCTGCGTTAAATATTGTTGCTATGTCTGCTATCGAATTGTTATTTAGCTCTTTTAGATCTTTGATAGAAATAAAGGTCCCCTGCTGATGTCTTAGTTTTTGATTTCTTGTTTAATTTCTGATGGGGTACTTTATATTGATTGGAGCTGTATATAGTGGTTTCTGATTGAATTCCTCTATTTGTGGATGAAAGTGATCGTTTTCAACTGGATTGAACGGCTTTTTGAAGTCAGCTGTAAGAGTTGTTTTCTCAAAATCAGAATTTGCCACTTGTGAACCTAGTTTTATTGGTGAAAATCCTTGTTTTTGTCTTTTTATTGTATGTATGCCTAGATGACGGGTGAATTTCTTTTAGAAAAGCCTGAAGGGCTTGCCTATGCTGGTCTAGATTAGTTTTAACTCGTCAGTTTGCTTAATTTTCTTTTTATGTCTGGTCGTCATTTGCCAATAGCGTCTTAAATTGTGTTTACATTTCATTCGGTTTTTACCGGGATTTGTTGTTTATTGGGTTTGTTATTTTGAGAAATGTGGTAGAATTGGTGAGGGATCCTTGTAAGTGTACTATTAGTTTTACTTCATTATCTAAGACTTTTTCAGATTGATTTGCAAACAATTCAGTCGGAGAAGGTGAACATTGTACTTGTTACCAATTAAGAAAGTTCTAGATGATTGCAATAATTAATGATATTAATTGATAGTATTAGTGGCACTTGTTCTGGCGTTGTCACGGTAAATATCTTAAGTTTTCTTCTCTATTCCAGCAAGTTTGAAAACATTTTTAACTTGCTACAAAATCACATGAATATTTCACCGTGCAATCTTTCATTGAACTCCACTTCACCTAACTTCACTTCACCTAACTTCACTTCACCACACTTCACCGCACTGCAATACGAGCTGTAATGTCTTTCTTACTCACTCGCTTCTCTCAGTTACACAACGTCACTGCACTTCACGCCACTGCACTGCACATAATCATAATAATAATAATAATAATAATAATAATAATAAGGATAATAATAACATTAATAATAATAACAACAATAATAATAGTACTTAATTTCAAAGAAAACATAGGTAATTACACTGAATTTTATTAAATATATTTATAACATATCCACATTCAAGAAACTAATTTATTTTTAAATTTGCTCAGGCTTTGAGGAAAGGGATCGAAGATTGTCACTGGCAAACTGTTCCAGTCCCTAATAGTGCGATTCGCGAATGAATATTTCCCAACGTCCGTTTTCTGAATTCTTGTTTGAATTTTGTGCATGTGATCCGCTCTGCCGAAATATGTAGGTTTCCCTAATCGACTTTGAATTTCCTTCCACGCTCGAAGGCCTGTGTACGCTTTATACATTGCATAGAGACGTGACTTTAATCTTCTCCTTTCGAGTGACTCCCATAACCTTTTATTCTTGGTACCCCTGAAAGTAAATTTTGATGCTCTACGCTGGACCTTTTCTAGATTTCTTTGTTGCAAAAATTCTGTATGGGTCCCAACATACTGCGCCATATTCTAATGTAGGTCGCACTAATGACATATACGCTAGTTCTTTGGCTCTCACTGTACTCTTTTTCAGTATCCGCATAACAAAATGTAAAGATTTCCAGGCTTTCCCTACAACGAAATTGACTTGATTTTCCCAGCTCAATTTACTGTCTAGCTGTATTCCTAAGTATTTGCAAGACGTGACTCGAGGTATAACATTATTGTTCAGTTTGTACGCAGATTCATTGTAACTTCGACCCCTTCCAAACGTGATGGACTTTGAACTGTTTATTTCCATGCCGTTTGTTTCTGCCCAGATATGTAATTTGTCTAAGTCTTGCTGCAAAATATCCTCGTCTTTCTCCGAATTGATAATCCTATAGATTACACAGTCATCTGCAAAGAGTCGTACATTTGAAGCTAAATTAGTCGGCAATTCATTCACGAAGGTCAGAAACATGAGTGGTCCGATTACACTTCCTTGTGGAATTCCTGACGTGACGCTTCTCGAGATTGATAAGTTACTACCGATTCGAACTTTCTGTTTCCCGTCTCGGAGTAGTTCGTTTATCCACGCTACCACTCTAGTGTCTATACCCGAATCTATTAATTTCTTTATAAGACGATCGTGTGGAACAACATCAAAAGCTTTTGGAAAAATCTATAACTATCGCGTCGACCCTTTTCCCCTTCATCAACTACGTCGGCTAGGTCCTGTAGAAGTGAGACTAGCTGACTTTCGCATGAGAAACCATTTCTGAAACCGTGCTGACCCTGATAAAGCCACTCCCTGCCCTCGCATTCTTTCTGATATAGCTTGAAATTAGATGTTCCATTAGTTTGCATACGACTGATGTAAGGCTTACCGGCCTATAGTTACTAATTATTGTCTTGTCGCCACTTTTAAAAATAGGTGCTACGAGAGCCAGCTTCCAATCTTTCGGTACGCAAGCGTTTGTTTATTGATACATTAAATAATCTAATTAAATAAAGTAGAATTGCCTCTCCGCCTAATTTAATGATGTCCCGTGGAAATACCATCAGGACCTCGTGATTTTCCTCTTTTCATTAATTTTATTCTTTGCCGCAAAGTATTTACATCAATATGAAAAACTACATCTATCTACCAGCGTTGGTATCTGAATACTGTTAGATTCTGCTTGAAAACCGAGCTGAAATATGCGTTAAAAGCCTGCGCTTTTTCCCTGTGATCCATTATTGGCGAATTATTAACACGAACAACTGGAATCTCGTCTTCACTTCCTTTCCTTCTACGAACGTATTTAAAAAAGCTGACCAATTATTACTGCCCTCCGCATCAAGAATATGTTTTAAATGACGTTCCTCTGCCATTTTCTTTTCCTTCCCTAATACTTTTGTATAATTTCGAAATAAAGTCATATGATTTTCACTACGGTGTCTGTTGTAAATGCTTCTCTGGTTTTTTCTTTTCAATCGCCTAATCTTTGCATTATAATATTCCGGGTCGCTGTTACTTTTTAATAATTTACTGGGTACAAAAGCCTGCTCAGCATTTACTAAAATATTTTTAAACTCTCCCCATATTTCATCGATTCCTCCTCCTATTCTAAGAAACTCGCCATATCGTTCTCTTAAGTAATTTTGAAACCCTTGTACATTCGCTTTCTTGTATTCCTTCACTAGAATACCCGGTGGTATACCGGTGGTATCACTAGGTACCGGTGGTACCGGAATGAATTTATGAGCGCTGTATTTATGAATTCAAGATGCACTGTACTTCTCCTTTGATGATCTGTTTTTAACTTTTCTTTGATAAAAATTAATAAAATCTTCACTCAGTAAAATAAATGTTCCTTCTTCCTGCATGTTAGTTCATTGTTATTGCAATTTAACATAAAAGTAAACATTTTTTATAATTTTGATTACATTATTAACACTACACTAAATCTTCCATAAATATAAAAAAATTAATACATTTGATAATGAACATTCTTGTATTCGCAATATCAATATTCACAAAGGTGATTACACATTATTTTAAATATTAACTATAATCAATTTTCATACTTATTTTTAATAATTACCTTTGTTCATAATTCAATACTACTATGTATCTAAAGATAATTCAATTCGTAAATTTTACATGGAAAATAAACAAAACAAAAAAAATATTTCATTAAAAAATATAATTAACATATTAAAAATTCGATTTAAAATTATAAAGCGCTTCAGTCGATTGATTCATTTATTAGTCCGACACGTCAACACCATACGTGTGGTGGCGGGGAAGATCTGGCGCCAACCTACGCTTCGGCTTGCCCAACAAGCTCACAAGCGTGCCCGAAGAAGGTAAGGAACTCTTCACAATCTCGCATAAAATATTTTGCATCAAAAAAGTATTGAAGTGAATGGAGAATTTTCTAATATATTAGAGTAATTGTTTAAGAACAAATTAAGTTGCAGCCTTCATTTTTTTTCTATCCATAAACATATAACATTGCAGATACTTTAGATTAAATAGCAGCGGTAAGTAGCCGAGTTGTTTTAACTTTTCTTTGATAAAATTAATAAAATCTTCACACAGTAAAATAAATGTTCCTTATTCCTGCATGTTCAATGTTATTGCAATTTAACATAAAAGTAAACAAAAAGGAGACCTCCTGAACCGGAAGACTTCATTCTCACGACGCTGAAGTGTTAGCAGTCCTCGAAGCTCTCGGCCACCTCCATCAAGATCCGGTCGGGTAAGCACTGCGACAGCACTCACGTTCGTCAAACCATTCAGTCTCTTTGTTGCCCGTTCGAAAATACGGCTCCAGCCTCCAGCCCACAGCGACGAAGATTGACGCCCATATACGTCAGCACAGTCTCGAGGTTGTACTCGTTTTGACAATCTAGCCTATGTACAGAGGGTTATAAAGCGTAGTATAACAATATGAAAATACAAGTGCATGCAGTTAGGATCTACGATTGTGTGTGTACATTCTAAACATTTGCGTCTTTGATCTGTATTTTTTGCTATCTTCTATCTTATTTACATTCTTTGAATGACATTTAATGACTAAGTTTTATTCATTTGATTTCGTTAAAAAAGAAGCATTCTTTCAATTTGTATTGTTTTTCATTTGTTTTTCCTGTCACCGCCTTTACGATTTCCCTTTCTTCTATTATGAAAGTCTTTTCAGCGGGACATCGAGCGTCAGCGCTCTCGACTCGAGAGAGAGAGAGAGAGAAACACGCGGCTGGGCTATCTTATATAGAGTGCATTCAAAATGCGCGCCCGACGTTGCTCACATCTCCAACTCGTTCCCGAATCGCTCATAGAGAGCGCGCGTATCTCTATACTCATTAGTCTGCGCAGCGCGCGTCCTCTGCCACCCGCGCCGGCCCCTGTCCGCCGCTATCTTATCAACATCCGTCGCCAGCGCGCGCCCTCAGCGGCCCCTGCCCCCGCTATCTTATCTACTTCCGCAGCGCGCACCCTCAGCCGCCCGCCCCTGCCCCCCTTATCATCCACCGGCCGCCAGCCTCCCGACCGCGTGTAATATCTGTACCCCAAAGCAGACAGCTTGACTCGAGATGTCACCGTAGCTCGAGCCAAAGTGCTGGTCGCCTCAGGGGGATTGAGGGTGGTTCGAATCCGCTTCAGGCAGAGCATTTTTGAAACATATACACACACACACACGCTTCCACAATTCACCACCAGAGCGCAGACACATACGCTTCCACAATTCACCACCAGAGTGCGCGCACGCTTCCACACTTCGCCACCAGAGGTCGCAAGGGGGGGGGGGTGGAGAGGGGTCATTGACCCCGGTCTGTGGGGCATTATAAATGGTGGCGCCGGTTGTTTACATCGGGTGGGCGGAGGAGGGGGAGGGGGGGCATTATAATTGGTGGCGCCGGTTGTTTACATCGGGTGGGCGGAGGAGGGGGAGGGGGGGCATTATAATTGGTGGCGCCGGTTGTTTACATCGGGTGGGCGGAGGAGGGGGAGGGGGGGCATTATAATTGGTGGCGCCGGTTGTTTACATCGGAGGGGTGGGTGGGAGGGGGAGGGGGTGGGCGCAAGTGGGGAGGGGGAGGGGGTTGTTGACATTCGGCGGGGCATTATAATGGGTGGCGCCGGTTGTTTACATCGGAAGTGGGTGGGGTGGGGGGAGGGGGAGGGGCGGGGGGAGGAGGAGGGGGTGGGCGGAAGTAGATAAGATAAGCTGATAAGAGCTGATAAGATAAGCACTTCCTGCCATTATAATTGGTGGCGCCGGTTGTTTACACCGGATGTGGGGGAGGGAAACAGGAAGTAGATAAGATAAGCTGATAAGATAAGCACTTCCTGGCCCAGAACCGCTATATCCCCCCTACTAATTCTTAGTACTATCTTGAGAACGGTTTGCAGAGCGTGAAGCACCTTAGCGCATAACATATGACATTTCGAGTTGCGCATGCGCGAACATTCAAAAGTGGTATTCGCCTAAGGTGCTTCACGTTATCTCTTAATCTAGTCTCTATACTTTGATTTTTCCTCAGCTGCCTGTGACATAAATTAGCTGTTTCGGGAGCTTACAAGTCACTACAGTGACGTCACAATGGTGGCGTTCAACCTTCCGATTGGATAACACCGAAACCGCTGATTTTTGTCGCAGACAGCTGCGGAAAAATCAAAGTACTATATTAAGCGATAACGTAAAGCACCTTAGGTGAATACCACTTTTGAATCTTTGCGCTTGAGCAACTCGAAATGTCATATGTTATGCGCTAAGGTGCTTCACGCTCTGCGAAATGTGTCTCTTGACCCACTCGTAATAAAAATAAAGCCGTCCAGAGTAGAGTTCACAAACCTTCACGATCGTAGAATTCATTATTTTAAATCCCGATTACCACTAATACTTCAAAAAATATATAATCATGAAATAAATATCAGGAAACTTTTATTTTCTTGAAATGAAATACACCTATTTAATATAAGAATACACTAAATTAAATTATTAAAAATAAATATTATTAAGAATATTTGAGTTGTTTAATAGGTTTGTAAAACAACTTTTTTTTTGAAAAGTTCCTACGCGTGCTCAGTGAACTTATAGGTATTGGGGCATTGAATGCTTTGGAAGCAATAAGTTCGAGGGATACATTAAAGCTGACACTCGTGATCATTCTAATAGTACACCAATATGAAGAAATCAGCCAATCAGGAAGCGGGAAGCGCCAAGCCTTGCTCTCGAGTAGGAAGCGTGTCCATCAGAGCCGCAAAGATATAGCGTGCAAAATGGATAACGACACTGCACTACACATTCACTTAACGCTTGCGGGGCCTTCGGGGAAGGAATCGGGTGCGAAATGTCACGTACGGTTATGTGCAGAAAGTGACGTGAGCACGAAGAACGATATTTCTGGCGAGAGAGAGTCGTATGTGATCGTTCGGGTCGTTGCACAAGTTTCTGCACACATTCGTAACTCCATGGAAGACTGCACGCATTTCGACATATACGTAAATGTTGCAAGAATATATGTCTGTATATCGAGAGTCGGACTTTCAGAACTATTCATCAAGAGCAGAGAAATCTCATAAACGCCGATAACGTAACGTCTCCTGAGATATTTAACTTTGTTCGCCTGACCCTTTGCGGGGTCTCTTCGAACTGTGGGCTTCTGGTAGTTTTTTCGTTAAGGTTTTCTGACTCGTCTCCCCCGTACGGGGACGGGGATCGGGAGTCTGTGTTGGTAAACTGGTTATTTTGTTCGTAGAGAAAAGGGTTGTTTTATTGGGGTTTTGGATGGCGGGTGGGGAAGATGAACGGGGACGAGAGGGGATGGGGACGTTGGTGCAAATTAATATATTTAAAGCTACGATTATTTGCTCAGAAAATTATTAGAGCAGGTTCATGTGAATTGCGATCCTTGAAAACTCCGAGACACGAAATAAGTGATGATTGGTCGGAAATGTCCAATTCAAGGTCTTGCTCTATTACTCGATCTTAAAGATGCAGCATTTTCATTTGCGTGTAAGAGAGAGGGCATATTTGAAGGTTTTAATGTAAAAGGAAAAGGTAAAAATAATCGAAGGCGTTGAAGCATTAAAGAAGCAAATCTAACGTTTTTAACCACTAACAAGCAAGAAGGGGATGCGTTACTGGGGGTGCAATGTACAATCATACCGCTATTGTGTCAATAAATTTCACCAAAAAAGAAATTTGATCAATCGTAACCGCATGCCTGTTTCCAGGGAACTATGTTGTCACAGTGATTCCAAAAAGGCAATGGCAAGCTTTTACGAGACATTCCGTCATTTTCTTTGTGTGAAAGTGTTAACTTCAAAAGGTTCGCCAAAGCCCAATACCAGATATTTCACCTCAATTACAAAAATTGTTACATTGCAGCTGTTATGTTTAAAATGTTGCCTATTCTTTTTGCAAGTACAAAAGCAGTAAAAAATTTCGAACAAAGAACCTGAATATTTGAAGAATGAAAATGAGAGTGCAATTCAGAATAAACTAAAAAACTTTAAACTCCACTTCCGTAAAATATACTCATTCTGACAACACAGTTTCCCCTTAAGGAACCAATATTATTTCTCGTCTTTTACCTGCCTTACATTGCATGTTCTCCTGCAATGCACGGTGCATGAAACCACTAAAAATATGCATCCTTTCACGGAGTAGACGTCGATTTACAATTTCAAGGACACCTGAAACCGCGTTGTCGTGTTTTTACTCGACAAGGTCAGAAATAATTTATTTATTTTCATCTTCAATGCGAAGAATGCGTGCAAGCAAGATGTATTTTCCGTTTCGGTCGAACACTTTTGGCAATACCACCTGCTGACGCAGTTTCCACATATTGCGGAGTTTTGCCGCGGGCCTTGTGTTGGCAGAGCGAACGGCAGCGCAGCCAAATGAGTTTGTCAGTTAGTTATCGCCCCTCTGGGGAAAACGCAAATGTCTACTTTTAGCGCTTTACGACAATCACAGAGTAAAGAATGTCCTGTCAATCACCGTATCAATTACCAGTAAACTATTCTTCAAGGCTCTTAGAAGCAATTCATTCAACACGAAAAGAATGTAACTAAGGGCGAAAACCAATGCCGTCACGCCACTGTACTCCTCTGGGCACTTATCAAAGTACACCCGTCCTGGGAATGTACCATAAATGAACATGGTTCACATACGAGACGAGACCCGCCAATACTGAGTCGACGTCATTTCACTTTTTCGCTAAAGAGTACAGAGAAAGTTATGTAATGCTGCACGAAAAAACAGCGAATTTTCGGCAAAAACGTCTTACTGCAGAGTCCTGGTAACGAAAAAGTGCATAAATCCAGTTGCTAAATTTAGAGAGAGAAATTCTCTATCACGTGGTGTAGCCAGAGCTCATGTTTTGTGAGTACTTGATACCAGAAAGTCGAACGACGTGAAAACGTCTATGTCTGTCCGTCCGTTCGGCTGTGAAAAACGCTAGCGACTAAACCACTATGTCGATTTTCCCCAAAATTGATATTCCCCGATCGGTCTGGTTGATACAGCGGTCCCTTCAATTTGAAACTGATATTTTAATTTTGGGAGGTACTTTACATGCAGTCCCTCGAATATTTTCCAAATTTTCAAAAAAAAAAAAAAAAAAAAAAAGGCTCCATCGTTTTTATTAAATTTCCTTGCTGGATAGAGTGAAAGACATGTAAGAGAATGGTTAAATTGTCATGTTCGTTAAAAACCCTGCTTTTTCGAAGATTATAAAAGTTCAATATTTTCCCCCAGTTTTCCTACAACTACAATATTAAAGATAGAGAATTTTTCGCTTAATGAAACCTGTTCTTTAAAGATAGATTTTGAAAGAAGATTTTGTACAATTTTTCGAAAATTTAAGTACTTTTACGCGTAATTTTGCGTAAAAATATGGACGAGAAAGTACGGGCTGTTTTAGCACAAGTAATTTCCTTTCTCGTCCGAAGACGCCTCATATGTACAATTGCGCCCATTGTCGCCATGCTCTAGGCTGACGACGGGGAAGTTATTTACACGGAAAACAATTTATGTTCAACTAGTAAACTACCGTTCTCGTCGTTTTCCGTGATCATCTTTGTAAGTAGGATTATTTATGTTTGTGATCAAGGATAATAAATGCATATTAATGATTTTCTTTAGTTGAGAGCAAAAATACCTTCAAATACTTATTTCCTGATTGAATTATTTTCACATTCAAGAAAAAAACTTCCAACGTAAGTAAGAAATTTATCGCTCATTGCAAAGCTACGTTAGAACAAATATTAGCATGCCTTATCTAAGTCATAAAAATTCTAGAACATTCCGCTAGCAGGTTTCACTTCCCACCACGATAACACTTTGCCAACACACACAAAAATAAGTCGTGAAATAATGACGGAAGTAAGTATATTGTCATAATCACACAGGTGTCTTCAACTTCACAATATAAAAGATTGATTATTAGACATGCGCATTTAGTCGTATGCATCATCTAGAGGGACCATCATTTGCGGATCCTCAATAAAAAAAAAAAATAACAAATTGACGTTCTATAAAAAGGAAATATATTTACAAATCTTTCTGCTATTATTATTATCTCTCAGTTATATCTTTCAGCTATTTTCAAAATTCACCATTTACCCTCACATGAAAGGTAGAAATGAAAATACAGTAGTTTAATACGGACAAGTTATCCGATGCCGGTTTGGAAGTTACCAATATTTTATGCAATCCATTGTCTCATTCACAGCAGAAAATTATTTTCAATATTAAGACCATATTCTCTTTTTGATTAACAACACTGGATTAAGAATAATCTTGATGATCATCGATCAGAGGTAGGTGTGGAATCCCACACGATCCTATTTTGTCACACGGTAAGTCATCTTGACTTTTCAATTTGAATTACCCTCCCCGACAATGTCGAGCACGTCAAAAATAGGCCTATGAACGCCATCTTCAAGTGGAACACGAAACCACAACGTAACGAACTTGCTCCTTCCTCACAAAATCGATAAACAATTGTTTGTCTTAAACAAATCGACCTTGCAGTGTGCTTCTCTAACATTTTCGACCGATTTTCTTCTCAAAAAAAGCTACTTTTTCGTTTATACCATTCATATATTTCACTCGACACAATTTGTCGGGGCACCACCGCAAGCACGCGTGCACCATCTAGCGGGACGCGCGCGAACTCGGAGACGCCGTGCGCGCTGCAGCGGGGCGTTTGTAATTAAAACACGCACGTGGCTTCCCCCAGCGGTTGCGCCTCGCGTGACTGCCGGTCGGAGGGGAAAAGAGGAAAACTGCACGAGTCTGCCCCATTCTCGCAACGAAACCCCACTTTCGGGATTGGCTTGCTCTTCGCCATGCTAACCGAGAACTCTTCTTTCTGTATCAGCAGTCTGTTTCGTTCATCGCGACTCTAGGAGTATGGTTTTTCGGCGAATTTGGGCACTTTCATTTTGTTTATTAGTAACAAGGTGAACTGCACTAAGCGCTAACTTTACAGGAGGTGACATCACACGACCGACGTCGGCGTGCAAAATTGAACCACGCAGTTTAAAAATACGTAATCGTGTCAATCGCTTTGTTGGCAGCATTTCCAGAAAAAAAGTTCACGAAACAGTCTGCATTATTAGAAGAAGTATTTTTTTAACAGTAAACAGGGAATTAGACACTTTTGCATTAAAAAAAATACTGGCGGCGTAACGCTTCTACTTTTTACATTAATTTGTGTTTTATGACACACCAATGTTCTCGTAAAGGGCAGGTTTTTGATTTTTCTTCAATCTAATATCAATTCAATTTGGGGTATTCTTATCTACGTTTTCGTTAATGATTGTGGTGTACATCACTACTGCCCATGTGCCACAGTCTCATTGATATATCTTTCGAAAGGAAGGTAAATTTCTATTTCTCAATAATTATATTTTTTGTAATTGCCTCGCACACTGTTCTTGCTTTATTATCATAGTATTCATTTTTTCCTGGTCGTGGAACTTTTTCCAGGTTCAGGGGGATGACGATTTCGGTTATCCCCGCCGGGTACTGGGCAGTATCTCTCATCGGGATACATTAACTTTTTACACTAGAACCCCTTTTGGGCTCCTCGGCCTGTATAACTAGTCTATTCATAAATGCCAAAAACCACTCCCCACTCCCCAAAAATTGATGAAATAGTGAACCCATCCCGCTCTTAAGAATGATTTTGAGAGATGTGTACCCTAAAGCATGTAGGCACATGAACCACGAGTGGAACAAGCATAAACATCCCTGAGCCATTTCTTCGTCACACAGCTATACAAAGCGAGATTTTAAAGGAAAGATACAACTTTATTTATTTATTTAATTCATTTATCTATTTACTTTCTTGTTACTTACTTACTACCTTGGCGCAGCTGCGACTGTAGTATTCATGTTTGGAAACAATATCTACTTTTATAACGATCGCAAATTCTTCCATGACTTCCAACGATTCTTCCATTTCCCTGATTTCCTAATGATTCTAACAATTCTCTGATTTTTTCAGAGTTTTCTAGAGCAAAGGAATTCCCTGATTTTTTCCTTTCTTTCTCCCGGTTTTCCGTGTTTGGCAGAAAGTAGCCACCCTCACATGTCTACCACCGCAGCGCAGCGCAGCGCATCCCACCCGTGCTCTGTTTGCTTCCATCTACAAGGGACGCTGGGGGGCGCCGTGTGGCAGTCGCGGCAGAGGCGGAGGCGGAGGCGGAGGCGGTGACGGTGGCGGTGGCGGTGGCGGAGGCGGAGGCGGAGGCGGAGGCGGAGACGGAGGCGGAGGCGGAGGCGGAGGCGGTGACGGTGGCGGTGGCGGAGACGGAGGCAGAGGCGGTGGCGGTGGCGGCGGGGTCGACGCTCGCGTGCGGCTGCCGATGCTATCCCGCGCGCATAAGTTAGCGCGTCCGTTAGCGCGCGCGCGCTCGCTCGCCTTCCCGCGCGGGGGCGGCTCCGCCAGCGGCGCTTCCTGCTCGGCGCCATTCCGCCCACGCGCGCGTCGCTTTTGTCTCATCGTTCAAAAATGGTTATTAGTACGGGTTTCATTCTAATGAAATGTCATCTTTTTTTTCTATTCGCTTTAGAACAATTCCGTTTAGTATAGAAATTTTCATTGTACATTGTGACAAACCGGAATGACCCATGTTTGTCTTTTATTTATTTATTTATTTTTGCATTTTCGTCGAGTTCGACTACTAAGTCATGTTTACTGTTTTAAGTCATTTTTTAGCTGATTTCATCGATTTTAATATCATTTCAATGGTACTTGCTTCAAACAATATTTACGAGGTGCAACAAATATTCACCACATAATTCCTGAGTAGTCTATTGGATGTTTTCGCTCATATATAGTAATGTCAGCCGTTGTGAGTACTATGTAATCTAACGTTCCTGTGACGCCTATCGGTGACATTGTCAGTTCGGTTGATTGCGCGATAAATAAACGCAGAAAGTAAAAAAGGTAAAGTACAGTCTCAACTCAAAATTTGCAAGCAGAGTTCACTTAAAGAAAAGGGAGAATCCTCGATTACCCCTCAATAAACGAAGAGCTCAATAAAACGCGCCAGCAGTGAAACTACATTTATGTCCACAAGCAATATTAACGATCTAAGAATCGTAGAACATCTTATTACAATAAGAGAGAGAAGTGTAAAATGAGGCTGGCACTATGTTAACCTAACGGGTAATGTAAGATATTTCGGTACGAATATCGTACTACAACCGCATCCACTTCAATTTAAAAACATTTCATAATGTAAACATTCCATTCAAAATGTTATTTTGCCCGCAAAAGGTGACATACTGATGGTGACAGTACGGTAGTAGGAGGCCATAGTTTCCTTTAAATATTACTTTCGTAACAAATCCGTGTTTTGTTGTTAATAGTGAATAGTGGGTTATGTATTAAATATTTGTATCCTAATAACTGCCTGTGGACATTTTTATTCACATTGACAAACTAATCATTATAATAACTTTTTACGTTGGGTTTTCATATCGAATATTGAAATTCTACACTGGCAAATTGAAACGAAAACAGTATATAATTTCAAAATATCCAGAATTTTATGCATTTAGTGTAGATTATGCCATATGCCCTATAAAAGTGCAATTTACAATACTTGGAAGATTGTTCGGTTGTATTTTAATAAGTATTTCGATATTGTTACAGAATTTATTAACGCTGTATGCATCATTTAATTACACATTGACACTCATAATTACACATTCACTCACATTCAATGCCATGAATGCAATCCCTCATTTAGAACGAAATTCTGCTGTTTTAGGAACTTCTGCCTGAAACACTGTACTACTCTTTATTTCAGTTGGAGGTAAAAATACTGTCAAGTCGGAAGGCGGCTTGTTTGTTTGTGTTCTCACTTCCTCGTGAGCACAGCGTTTCACTGAAAGGCTGCACCGAACTTCTTTATTTCCCGCCCACCCAGGCAATCTGTTTACATGGCATGCGATGCAGCGTCGACTTTCCCAAGCATCTGTCGCAGCACCACATTTCCTCTCTGGTCACGGTCAAAAGAACTGCCCAGAGAAGCGCTAAAACTCTCGAAGCATCATAGCTTCGCCAATATGTAAGTTAACGTTTGTGTACACCTACACAACAGTCAGTCTTTAACCTTGTTTACACTACAAAAACCGTGAATGTCTTTAGGAATATTTTACTAAGAACATCTCTTGAGTAAGTGACCATTTAAATGGTGTATCTTTTTAACAGCTGCATCAGTTTTCCAACAATTTAGATCTTATACACACTTTATTTCTTTATTATTAATCTCAGTATCTAAAGTCTTCTCTTTATCAAAATATTCGACAAGTTTTTTTTCTCTTTACACTAAAAATCGAGATTCGAATGTACCATCATTACTGATAAAGACGTTACATTTCCTTACTCGCCATTCCTGTCAACAGGAGGCCACTAGCAGGAAAGCGTTTAATGGTACAAGAAATAAATACATAAATACTTCTATTACCAGTGCATTATTTGCACAAAAGCTAATTACTAATGAGAGGAGAGAAAATGAAAGATGATTTAAAGATGAAAAATAAAGGTTTACATTTCTTTTCCAAGTAAATTTATTCTCCTCAAACGACCATCATAAAATGTCCCGTAGGACATTTATAACAATCATTTTCACAGCAAATATTTTCCATTTTCTAACGAAGTCATTAGCGAGGACACCCATATTTTTATCTAACTGTGTTCATCCAACACTATCCTCGACGCAGGAAAAATAAAATAGTGAAACGAGAAACAAACAACGCCCGCAACGGAAGCAGGAAAAAGGGGGCTCCATTTCAGGAACATCAACATTTCATTCCGCTGCAGCCACGTGGCCCACAGGCCTAAAGCGTCAACATAGGCGCTAACAACCACATCACCGAGACAACCGACTCGAATCGCAAAGATCATGGAGCGAACGCTCCCAGAAATTACGGTTTGAAAATAAAATGCCTTCAATTTAATGCGAATCCCACACAATACCATCCAGTATTGCAATATCCACAAAAAAAATTAGACTAATTTGTAAACACACTTATTTTACAAACTTTCAATTATTTTACAATCTTTCCGGTCTACAGTAGAACCCCACAATTGAGAAATTTCGGATAATCCGAACAAAATTCGGGATGGAGGAAAAATTAAACAAAAACACATGATTTGTATTAATTTAATTTTTGGACAAAAAGCTAGAACTCGGTGTAAGTCAACCCCATTCTGAATACTGTACGTAGAATACCCGTCATCTGCAGCGATATAATCTGTGCTCCAACTCTTCTAAAGAATGTAGCAACTACTACCGCACGCGAGCGGCTGTGTGCGTACTATAATTCGTTGTTTGCAACATTGTCACTTCATGTCGCTATGTTACGTTGCAATTTTATCACATCCCATGCTACGATGCACTGTGCCTGGTAATCCTATAGATGTATTAGTATAAATACGGTACATTTTTTCGAATAAACCGAACATTCTGTACTCCCAAAAATTAACTTTTGCTTCACATAATTTTCCAGAAAAAATAATCATACCAAATTAAATAAACCGAATCACATTTGTCAATTTTTAATGCATTTATATAACTTTTCTCAAATGAACTACGAAAAATGAAAATAATTTTGTTCGAACTTCATTTAAAAGAAATGTTCGAAAGATAATTTAACATAATTTTCGATAGGGGCATATCCCGTTAATGTGCAGAAAGAAAATTTTACAAGCAACTTTTAATATTCCACTAGTGAATTACATTTATTCAAAATAACAAAATTGCAACCAAACAACTTTCACAGAGATAGTTACCACCATAACCAGCTTCACCTCGTGCATTACAGAAAGTAGAGGAAAATGATACTGCAGATAAGCGTTCATCTACCAAGCGCATAGTGCAAATTGCGCCTACGGATGCAAGCAGAATGACGCCCTGCAGTGCAAGGTGTCGATGGCAGCGCGAACTGCGCAGCTGGCAGCTGCTTTCCACCTCATCGGCTCCGCCCACCCGCTCCGCCCTTTGATTATGCGCCGCCAACGACGCGACGCCGCTTTCCGCGTCGCGCGGGCGGCCTCCGAGACGAGCGGGGCAGACACGGGCCGAGACAAGCGGGGCCGAGACAAGTGGGGCCGAGACAAGTGGGGCCGAGACGGGCCGAGTCGGGCCGGGCCGGGAAGAGACGGACAGAATCGGGCAGGGACGGGCAGAGACGGGCAGGGACGGACAGAGACGGGCAGGGACGAGCAGAGACGGGCAGGGACGAGCAGAGACGAGCAGAGACGGGCAGGGACGGACAGAGACGGGCAGGGACGGGCAGAGACGGGCAGAGACGAGCAGGGACGGGCAGAGACGAGCAGGGACGGGCAGAGACGAGCAGGGACGGGCAGAGACGAGCAGGGACGGGCAGAGACGAGCAGGGACGGGCAGAGACGAGCAGGGACGGGCAGAGACGAGCAGGGACGGGCAGAGACGGGCAGAGACGGGCAGATAGGGCAGAGACGAGCAGAGACGAGCAGAGACGGGCAGGGACGGGCAGAGACGAGCAGGGACGGGCAGAGACGAGCAGGGACGGGCAGAGACGAGCAGGGACGGGCAGAGACGAGCAGGGACGGGCAGAGACGAGCAGGGACGGGCAGAGACGAGCAGGGACGGGCAGAGACGGGCAGAGACGGGCAGATAGGGCAGAGACGAGCAGGGACGGGTAGAGACGAGCAGGGACGGGCAGAGACGGGCAGAGACGAGCAGGGACGGGCAGAGACGGGCAGAGACGAGCAGGGACGGGCAGAGACGGGCAGGGACGGGCAGGGACAGACAGAGACGAGCAGGGACGAGCAGAGACGGGTAGAGACGAGCAGAGACGGGTAGAGACGAGCAGAGACCGGCAGGGATGGACAGAGACGGGCAAAAACGGGGCCACTAAGCACGCCACTTGAGGGAGCCGTTAGCGATTCTGCACAGTGGCCGCGGCGCGCGCTGCCTGCTTCGGATAATTGAATCAAGCTTACGAGATCACTGCTCCTGGCCCCATCCCATTACCGCGGCGCGGAGGCTATTGTGTGGAGTTTTCACTAAATGAATTTATTTTTACCAAAAAATTAATTTATAGTTTAGCTTGATTGAGGGGAACACCATCCAATACGGTTAAATCGCACCTGAACTTCTATGGTTCACTTTAAGACAGCGCTTTCTAAATCACATGAATGCGAGAGTAGAGAGGCTTGGAGAAATGATGATAGATGATGACGATGATAATGATGAAGTAAGGAAGGTGAAATTTCCCAGGAAGTCTGCCGCGAGCCCTATTGTTCACAATAATATACATATGCAGTGACCCAGATTCTAACCATGATTAACAGAGATGGGTGTTTAGCGAACTGCACACGTCACCAACACCTACGGTTCGCTCCAAAATTCCCAACATTATTCAGGGTTCTCGTGGATATCACCCGTCCCGCTACTGACGCAGCCTGGCAGCGCTAAACTGGAGTGGTCTCACAACCCTTCACCGCACGTATTTCATAAGGGATTTTGAGGCACCAAAGGAGGACATAAAATCGTGGACTTCAAAGCACGCAGCCCTTCCGCTGGCATCAGGATTAACGCCTGAACGCGATCAAACACACCAATCCCCAAGGACTTTCGGCCGAGGAAACTCAGTAGGGTCCTCCCCTAGCTACCGGCTCTGTGGTAGTCGAATGAGAGTTGGAAGAGTGAAAGGTGTCCCTAACATTCCAGAGTAGGGACCCGTCCCTCCTCAGTTGCCCCTGGGACCACCCGCAACTGCAAGGCTCGAGGGGACCGGAGCCGACCGCCGCCGCGGCGTCCAATGGGCATCGCGACGCCGCTGTCGACGCTGAGGGCGTCGCGCCGAGCTGCGCCGCGTGCGTTTCTCATTTCACGCTTCATCATGACGGCGGCGGCGGCGGCACGAGGCGGATATTCGCCGGCGCGAACCGCGCCCTCGTCGAGCCAGAGAGGCTTGTTTCAGCACATACAGACCCTCGAAAACAAGAGGAGGCAACCTGGGCCGGGAAATTTGAGAAAGATTAGTGAACATTTTTACGAACAATCGTACGTTTCACTTTGACCAATATTCCCAAAATCAACCTAGTGTGGGATGAAATGCTGAATCAATTAAAGATAGGAATTGAAAAAATCCAAGTGTCAAAATTACACATTTTCAGATTTTGCATGTAAACAGCTGAATATATTAAGCATAATAACTCGGGAACAGTTGCAAGTAACGGAAATGTTTCCTTGTAGTTCAAAATTACTCCGATGGATGTAGAAGGTTTCTTCGCCAATTTTTCTTAGAAAGCTGAATGGGCCGAGTGAGTGAGTTTCTCGCTTTCGACGTTTCTCATTTCTAGTCTTCAATTAACGCGGCAAATACTCTGTCCTGATTGGGGGCTCAAATTCCGCCTAAAGCGTACACTTTCATCTTGTAATTGTGTTATATTACGTTTCATAGCAAAGTGGGAGAAACACCGATACACTTCCGCCAGTAGAGGTTCAAAGAAGAGTAACACGTCGACACTGAAGATTGATTTGTTCGCGCGAGCAGGAATTTCATAGATAAACCGCAAGTAAGAGGGTGTGCAAGCAAATGATGCTTTACATTTATTACGACAACCAAATTTACCGCATTAACGTATCATGTCTTCATTAATTCTGCCCTGAGAATCACATTAGACAGTGTCAGTTTACAAAATAATTTACAAGGAGCAAAGTACATTTTCATCTTGTAATTGTGTTGCATTACGTTCCATGGCAAACTGGGAGAAACAACGCAACAATTTTATAAAAAGTTTCATTTCGCGGACAGAATAAAAAATAGCCACTCTCGGCAGGCGGATGCACGAATACCTAATTTTTATGTTTTAATGTTCAAAATAGTTATAAATTCGATGCGGCATTTTCAATAAAAAGAAGTTTCCCATAGGACTATGAACCTCTACTCTGTTAATGTACTACATGTTTTAAAGACGGAAGGCTCAATCAACCACCCTATAGCAGAACTGAACTCTCCCCTCAATAAAACTGTGAATACATTCTAATTTTAGACGCACTTGTACACATCGAGACGTCTTGTCGCACTTGCAAGATATGCGTGAAGACTCCAACGCACCATAAAAAAGCAAACTACAAAACACGATCTCGTCCCGACATTCTCATGTGTTGCACACACATATCACACACCGCGAAATATGCAACGCGCAGGCGTGGAACTGTGACCTAAGCAGACTCGTAAAAAGACCTCTGAAGCAGCTGGCCTTTGGCATTCCAAAACCGGCTCAGGACCCTCCTTCGCTCAAAAGACCCGCCTCGCGGGGGCGACCTGAATTTTCGGGAGGCGGCAGCGGTCATGACGATGACGCGAGAGAATTCGAGGGAGGGCGGGCGGGTCGGCGGAGAGAACGGGCGGACCATGGGTGAGGACATCGCCCAGAGTGACAGCTTGCCAGAAACTACTCTCGTGCAGCCCGAGGGCGGGAGGACGAGGTGCCGAAAATACACGTGCTCTCACTCTTGTTTGCGACACGGATTTGAGGATCTCACGGCTCTCCAAGGAGACAAGAGTCGCTCACCTCCTCGAAAGTTTCGAGCCAGATTACGATGGGGCAATAAAAGGTTAGGTAAATCTTCAGATAAAGGGTCTGAACTGTCACAGCTCTGACTTAAATACAAATGCCTTGGGAAAGTGTGAGTGTCTCATTAGAAAAGATGACTTTCTCTAGCGCATAAATAGCTTCTCCGGAAACTTTGAGCAGAGATGCATCCATGAAAAAAGGCTTAAATCCAGGTAAACAGTCGAAAACAGAAAAAGTCTTGAATTATAACTATATTAACACATACTCATATGCAATTATGGCATGTATTTTAATTTACAAGCAAACATAATAACTGTCAAATCCTCAAAAATATATAAATGACTGTTTAATCCTCATTACAGAGCCATTAGATGAAATGACCACCGAAGTTAAACGAAACAGTTTAACATAGAGTCTACATGTAATTACATTTTGTATTAATTTTCATAACTTCTCAATTAAAGTTGTATCCAATTCGTTATATATATATATATATATATATATATATATATATATATATATATATATATATATTAGAAATACATTTACAATATATATTATTATATGAATAAAATGAAAGAAATAAGCAAACGGCAATAAAATTATATTTTCCCGACTGGGTATCCGTACTCAGCACACGTTTTTTAAAGAATAAACACAAAAAATATAGTGTGTAAAATGAGCATTAAAAGAATATGTTTGATAATTACAATTTTTTTTAATTGTGGATTTCTTATCTTTTGTGTGTAATGAATGTATTTACGTAATCAAAAATATTTGTTACTTAGGCTTTTCTTTTATGAATGTAAAATGCTGAATGGCGGTCCTTAGTGGCGGAAATTAGCTCACGTGGCTCTTGCCTGTACTTGCCGTATTGTAAGTACGCTACCATACGAGACAGCCAAGACCATTTTTTGGCATTCGCACCGCCAATCGATCGCAAAGAAACGACACTTCTGTGGTCAATATGAAGGTAGTAATACTAAGTTTGATACATTATCTAAGTCTAACAATTTCTAACAATATTTTTCATCTTTTTCGACGTAAGGAATTTCGGTGTCGTTAAATATTTCTTTATGAATGAACAACGCAGAACGCCAAGATATTTCATTTGGCAGTATCGCGGATGGCAGGTGTTGTAACTATTTCCATGTGCCCTTACACTTAGGTAGCCTCTCTTCCATAACTTCTACATCCCCTTTCAATTGTAAGCAAATGTGACATAACAAAGATAATTTAATTCAAGAGATTAATTAAATATTGAAATATGTATTTAATACAAGGGATTTTGCCATCCGTGTGATTGTCCAGACTGTAAATAAATAAGTGGAAAAAAAAGAAGAAAAAGAAGAAAAAAAGGGGGGAAAGGGGAAAAAAGGGGAAAAAAGGGAAAAAAAACCTACGGAGGCGTTTATCCTTGTCGACAACTTCCATGTCGTTCGTCGATCTGGCATTGGCCTTGGAAAAGAATAGCAAATTACGAAATCCTTCGCTTCGCCTGGCTGCATCGACCGCATTTCAAGTGGCTCAAGGCACTTCTCTCCGGCGTCAACAAGCGGCTGCCTCGCTTGGTGGGTGAACTTCAATGGACGCCACGCACCGCTGCGAGGACAGGGGGGCGGCAGCGACTGTTGACTCGGTGGCGGCGGAGGAAACTGTTCGCTCTGCCTCGTTGTGGTAAGCCAAACCACCGAGGTCATACCTCGATACCGAACTGCCACGCCTGATTTATGGAGCGAAATGATGAAAGAACAGTGTATACTGCTTTCATGTGACAACACAATAGAAGCCGGGATTTACTGACTCGTTCTTATTAGGCGTCACGCTTTCCTGAGAAAATGTGCCAGGGAAAGCGCTAATTAGGTCTTTCCTTTCGCTTCGCGATGTCAATTTGCACTTGCGTAGTTGTAGCTATCTATTGTCCAGTTCCCGGTACTGTCAACTGAAGGATTTTCAAGGAATTATAACTTCTAAACATTCCATTGTACATTATACGATTCGACATCGTTCGGTAGCTCATGTTACGTTACGGTAAGCTCGTACGAGTCCTTCATGGCGAATTATAGCTAAGAAAAGGGTTGAGCGTTAATTCTAAAAATATTCTCGCGAGTCATTCCAATACCGCAGTACAAACAGAAATTGTCTTCGTTAACGTACGGTAACGGTTGGACCAAATCAATGGCCTCCGTGCGACCGTAGTCATGAGAAACATAGAAAAGCGGTGGAGAGACGAATCTGTAAGCGAAGAACTAGATTTAAGGCACTGGCAAGATCATTATGTGAACAGGCATCTTCAGGCAGAGATGAAAAAAACCTAGGGAAAGATAACGTTCTTGTTTTGTAATTTGAGAATTACAACAAAAAAGGGGGATGAACAGAATTTGATTGTATTAAACATTAGTTTGGCTGAAAGAGATTGAAATACGTGCTAAAAAGGCATTAAAATTTTTAAAAAAGGGCATTAAAAAATTATTAAAATTTAGAGGACAGTGAAAGACCTCAGAAAGGACACTAATGGACCTCCTTCAATGTTCTGTAAACGGCACATGAAAATAAATGGAGAACCAGAGAACTCCATCCCATGTTATCTAGCCACCTAAGGAGAATATTATGCAAACGTTTATTAAAGAAAGAGAAGATACTTACTCAAAACGTCAGTGGTATTTACTCCACTACACAAATTCACTGTGGTATCTTGGTTTATGACAATCTCTTCTCAGACAACTCTTCGAATAATTTCTACATGAAAGAAGGAGAATTTTCGTCAGTTGGCAGCGCTGTCCTCAGTGTTCTTGGAAATCGGATTTCCACTTTTACGCGGCAGCGACCTTACACGCCGCGGAAGCGTGCGGGCGGCCACTGTGACGGCGGCCGCAGAAGCCCTACGTTCTCGAGGCTGGAGGAAGGGGCTGGGCGGGGCAAGGCAGGGCGGAGCAGGGCGGGGCGGGGCGGGGAGGGGCAGGGAGGGGAGGGGGCAGGGAGGGGAGGGGAGGGGAGGGGTGAGGTGGGGCAGGGCGGGGCGGGTGTTACGTTCCGTGCACGTGCTGCTCTCGGCGCTTGCGAGGGCGGACACGTGCGGTGCGGAAGACCCTTGCGTGAGGTGGCTGGCCCTTCGCCCCGGGCAGCGCTTCCCTCAGGGGGCGAGGCGGTGGCCCTTTATGGCTCCTTCCGCGTGATTAAAAGGTTCTATGCGAGACGCTCGGAGTCGTAAAGACTGTTCTGTGCGTGTACCGGGTGGGAGCATTAGTATGATAGTGATGTGTGATGAATCACAGCGCCATTAATTTGTACCCGTAAATTTACGGGATCTTGGTAAAAAAATTGGCACAGCGCGGGGCCTTGAGATAGGAAAACAAGGCTACGAATCCAATTAGAGTTGGGTTGATCTTAATCCTTTTAGGCTGAAATACACTCCAATCTTACTGTTTTGAGTACTTTGTTTTATCTTGGGGTCAAAGCTGATCATGTAACGCTTGCCACATTAATTCGTTTTCGAGATTAGCTCTAGCAATTGTGGATCACTGCGTCAATGAACCCACATGTATCCTTTGTACAGTTTGTGACTTGCAAAATATGTGCACAAATTGGTACAAATGCCGCAAAATGTCAGTTCATATACTTTACAAAGTAACTTTCAAAACATATTACTTATAGGAATCTTCAATTAAAGTTTTGTTTTGTTTTGTAAAGTTAACGTTTTGTCTCATAATTGAAGTCTCCTAGATATATCTTCTATATTCATTTTGGAAAATATTTCTAACAGAGTGCGTGATCTCTGTGCATCCATCCCCTGGTAGAATGTAACCACCCTCACCCTCGTACTCTATTGAGGCGGTTCACTCCTGTGCGTGATGCCGCAATACAGCTCTCTCGGGAAGATTTAGCGCCCTCAAGTATTGGCATCCCTTTCGCAAAGGTCGTCATCGTGCCTTCTATCCCCCAGGCCATACATGCGGGGGAGAGGGGGGAGGGATTTGTCTGTAATATTAATTCAAAGTAGTAATTTATTTCAAGTGGACGAATTCTTGGCTTCAAATTTTCCAAGTGTGGTGGATCACCGGGTTTTATTGCATGTCTTTGGTACTTCGACATTTCCACGAGACCGCACCTGAATGATATTTGGAGTTGTTTTTCTCGATTTTATCATTTTTATCATTCTATATATTCCAGAAGTTTTTGTATTGATCTGATTAATTATTTTTGGATGGTTTTCAAGTTATTTGTGTTGAGTGTGAATTCTGAGTTGCGTAGCCAGAAAAAAAACTTCGAAAATAGCCCGAAAAAACGGCATTCATAACATGAACCTTTCAGTAAGAATGCAGTTCCCAAGAACGGGTAAAATGTTTTGACCTTAAAGCCTTAATGTTATTTTCAAAAGTTCAGATCACTAGGAGAAGTAGGATGGTAAAACGTAAAACTTTTGAATGTGAACTTCTTCCCAGTAAAACATAACTTCTGAATGAATCTCACAGTCTCAGTTCTCCAGATAGTTTCATCTGCAAATGAGCGCATTAGAAACGATCCGTAAACCTACAAATTCGAAGCAATAGTTTTCTATACTTATCATCACACACTCCGACAAGAAGATGAAGCTCCAATCGCAGAACTTACCTGCAACAAAAAGAAAGGAAGGCATTAATATTTCGTCCCTTTAGAAAACAATATGGATCTCATCACAATCAATAACCATCGTTAAAAGGAGAGGCAAAGAAGGTGTTACATGCCACCGCAAATTCCAGATGGATAGATAGGGGTTCGATTCCCGGAAGCTCGAGGTGGAAGATGAACACAACATGGATCATTCCTGACTAAGCCACCTCACCACCAGAGAGAAACGTGTGGATTTTTTTCAGATCTCACATCTCCAGAATCCCTGGAGAGGCGGGAATTTTTTTCATGTGTTAGAGGTACGTAAATAACTGCAACTGATAAGGCTCTTGTAATCTGGGCTGTCCGGGTGACACCGCGTCGATGGCTGAGGTACCGACGTTTCGACCGACATGTCGCGGTTCTCTTCAGGGCTGTACTGCGCCACCCGGACAGCCTAGATCATGACTCTGGCCGCGGAAGCCTACGACAAGGCTCTTGTAGTTGGGCAGGGCCAAGATCATCCATTCATTCATTCATTCATTCATTCATTCATTCTAGATATTGACCGTATATAGACTATGTATGACCACAGAGCTTAGACACTTGCATCCTAATTAACACGTGTACATTAAATTTGATGTGCGCATACGACATTTACGATAATGTACGTTTACATTCAAGTAATGCAGAAATTTCTGAGAGTGTAGTTCAGAGGTTTTCATACTTTTTTCGTCCACGCCTCCCTGGACCTAAACGAAATTTCCCGCGGCTCCCCTGACGACAAAACGGTCACACGTAAGGGTTAATATAGTTCTACTAACGATTCAACTCAAATGTGATACAATAGGGCATTGATAAAGGACTTGCCAGGTTCAATTAATCCACAATTAATTAGTACAATAAATCATATACATTACAAATAACTTATAGTATGATAGTACAAAATTATTTTGTATACATAAAAGACGCAAGCAATAAAGCGAATCAAATCTCTAGATTATTAATTAGATCTCTGGTGAGGTAGATACAATCTAATAATTAAATATGGTAAACTAAAGGAAAGTCTAGTTTCATTTTGCTAACTTTGTTTTTCAAACTTCTAAACTTTGTTTTCGGCCAGGAAGCTGCAAGCTCTGAGGATGATCGCTACGCGATCGAAACGATCATTAGCAAAATAAATTTTTGATACCAGACAAAATCTTTAATTTACCATATTTAAATCTCTGGATATTTAATAATCACTGCGACGCCCCAACCATAAGGCCGCGATGCCCCTCGGCGCCGCGACGCACAGTTTGAAAACCCCTGGTGTAGTTAACAGAAGACAGGTCCTGCCCACCGCCGAGGCCTAGTCGGCTGCAGTGCCACGCTGCATCCGCAGAAGGGCGCGTTGGCTGCCTGACCTAGGCGCAGCGGCGGACGAGAGCGCGTCCGCCAAAGGAAGCGGCGGGACGAACCGGTCGCGGCGCTGCAACGGGCGGCGAGCGCGCAGGCGGGAAAGGAGACAGCACGCGACCAGCGGGGCGGGGCGGGGCGGGACGGGGCGGGGCGGGACGGGGCGGGGCGGGACGGGGCGGGGCGATGCGGGGCAAGGCGGAGCGGGGCAAGGTGAGGCGGGGCAAGGTGAGGCGGAGCGAGGTGAGATGGGGCGAGGCGGGGCAAGGCGGGGCGAGGCGAGGCGGGGCGGAGCGAGGCGGAGAGGGGCGAGGCGGGGCGGGTGGAGCGGAGCAAGGCGGGGCGGGTGGAGCGGGGCGGGTGGAGCGGGGCGGGGTTGGATGGGGCGGGGTGGGGCAGGGCCGGGTAAAATGGGGCTAGGCGGGGCGGGGCGGAGTGAAGCGGAGCGGGGCGGAGTGAAGCGGAGCGGGGCGGAGTGAAGTGGAGCGGGGCGGGGCGGGGCGGGGCGGGGCGGTGCATGGGACAGGGGAAAGCGGACGCGCCCCAGCGACGGACGCCCGCCAGTTGCGTCAGTGGCGATCGACAAGCGCCAATGGAAATACCGACTGGGAGGCAAGGAGGTTTCTCCGAAAGGGGAAATGAGGTGACTGTTGCCGGAGGGGACGGACTTCGATTATTCTGGCTCCCGGACCTGCTGCCTACGCCATCAAAATCGGCTTTAAAAAAAGGGGTCAGCATGTGGACCCCTTTGAATTGATGAGATATTGTTATTTCAATGTCAATGCCTTGTCAATTATTATATTAATTATTATTAAAATCCCACAATAGTGCTTCAGGAGGAATTTTAAAATGAAGCAATTCTTAATTTACGACATTGTCGGTTTTCTCTTCTTAGTAATGAATATCCCGCAATATTCGACGCACCGAACATTCTCTGCAGACATAATAAGCACACGAGCATCACAGGATGTCATATCGTATAGTTCAAAGAGCCATCTTCAAGAATCTTATAATAATGAATGCCTTTCCCGATCATTATGAAAGAAAATTCTTAATTTTAAGAAATCTGTACAAACGTAGCGAAAATAAGTTATATTCTACATTTTTCCTTTGAAATGGTATGTACATGGCGAGTAAAAACTCGGCCCTATGTCCAATATTTCCGGCCCAATGTCCAACTCCCCAAAATCGAGCGTGAAGATGTCACCTTGATAGACATCTCCAGTACGTCCTTGCCACTTCACAGCCAGGCTAATGGAAATCGCAGCAGTGGGTGGGTGTGGGAGGGAGGGGGGAGGGGCGAGCGGCGGCGTAGAAGACACGGTCGGGCGCGCGTCGGAGAGACAGACGGCGGCGGCGCGCCGCGGCGCGGCGGGAGAACAAAGCTCAAAGGCGCCGCACGCGAAGGATGACCCCTCCGCCAAGCCCCTCCCTCCCTCCCTCTTCCCGCATGATGTCGCCACCGGACCTCCTACACTTGCAAAGCGCACGGAAAGCCTGCATCTAATAGAGATTCATCGGCGATGGAAGTAGCGCTAGTCTGCGATTTTCTTCTAGTAGCCTCACGAATTCCAATCCTAATCCTAAAATGTCTGAAATCCCATTCCCACTTATAACTTTTCCTCAAATCCTAATTAAATATATTAAATTTTGTCAGATCATAATTCTAAAATATTTTCGAACCAGAGGAGCGATTATAGATCGTCCGATTAGTACGTAATATTTGGCAAAGGGGCTGTAGTCTTAAGGATGTTCCAACAACAAATTAAAACAGTTTTCGTCTGGATTTAGATTTACCAGCCATTGTAATATGCAAAAATACCGATATTTTTTACAGATTTTTTTTTTTTACGAAATAGTAACGTATTGAGTGCTTCATAGTACCAAATCATCATTACTGTAGAACATACGTAAGTACAGTTAGACAAAACTCTACACTGCAGGAGTGTGTGTTTATATACAGAACATGCTTTGCAGTTGCACAGAACAGATAAAGAGTTCAAATCAATTCATGATACATCGAACACAAGTCGAGCTTAAGCCGATAGCAAGAACCTTTTTGACTGTTACTCCCTAAAAACTAGTGTCGGTTAGTATCACATTGACCATGGCATACCTTTTAGTACCATTATCTGTCGTAGGGGATACAGAGGAGGTAGCGGACACAACGAGGTTCTCAAAGTTGCCGTCCGAGAGAGCTGACCCCCAACCCGCCTCCTCGCTGCCTCCACCTCCGCGCCGCCCACGCGCAGCCTCCTCCTTCGCCTACGCCTTCCTTCTTTCGCTTCTCCCACCCCCTTGCGGTTCCTCTCTGGCGAAAGCACGTGTCAAGGACAGCTTGACTACACCGAAAAAAAAAGTCGTTGGAGTATACCAGATCCATGATACTGTAACTAGGAAACTTGTTACAATATCATGTATCTGGTATATTCCAACGTTTTTGTTTGTTTGTTTGTTTGTTTGTTTGTTTTTCAGTATACCAAATCTATGATACTGTAACAAGTTTCCTAGTTACATTATCATGGATCTGGTATAATCCAATAGTTCTTTTTTTTCTGTGTACTGTTGGTGAATCATTGAAAGTGGAGGAGTATTCGAAATTTTCTCGAATTTGAGTCTTCAGTTAAAAATTCCCAACCAACATGTATCTCTGAACCTAACTTTCTCAAATCATAGTAACCGTTTTATTGTTCTTGAATATACCTCTACACAAGGTTCACTCTACTTGTAGTCTCTACGTAAACTTTTCTCGTACCCTTATATACTAGATGACTAGAAGGTCCTCGAATCTTCCGGGAGGCGACGAAGTCGAGGAAACATGTGACAAACGAATAAAGCAAGTGCTGTTGGATGCGGGACGGTGTTTATATATATATATATATATATATATATATATATATATATATATATATATATATATATATCACCGTGGGGGCGGGGCAGAAAGCGCAAATGCGTCGGCAGAGAGCTGACCACGCGCAACACTCCTCTACAGCCAATGTAGCGGACACCAAGGCTATGACAGCTACGACAGAGTGGGAAGAATACGAATTTTATTGGGATTCAAGACTTTTTATCACGAATAGCAAACCAAACATTAAATTTCGTCCAAACTCCTTCGTACGATTTCTAGAATATTATTCCCAATTCTATGTTTTTTTCTAATTCTAATCCCATTTACTTTCCTATCTTAAACACATTCTCAATTTTTCTGGAATCCTAACCACATTCCTAATTCCTCTCTATCCTATCCACAATCTTACATTTTCCTCTATTCTCAATCCACGACCACGCTACCGTCGGGTGATTACGAAGTCTGGTAACGATTATGAAACAAACGAAAGAAGTAGCCAGCGGGAAGAACAAAGCTCTAAGGCGCCGACCCCCTCCCTAGTCTGACCCCCGCTCACGCCCACGTGCGGCCTTCTCTCACGCCCTCCCCCCACTCCTCTTCCTCACCGGTGACGCCCCCGCACACCGCCAACGCGCGCGGAAGCTGACGCCACGGGGCGACTTGACCACTGTTGACGATTCACAATAGCGGCGG
This sequence comes from Gryllus longicercus, assembly GCA_038098605.1. NCBI lineage: Eukaryota > Metazoa > Arthropoda > Insecta > Orthoptera > Gryllidae > Gryllus > Gryllus longicercus. The sequence goes on along the minus strand of JAZDUA010000169.1, from coordinate 737,922 downwards.
CATTTCTTTAATCTGAATCGCATGTTAACGATTCACATCAGAGGCGGCACGAATTTATTTAATATGAATCGCATGTTGACGTCTCTCAATAATGGCATAAATGTATCCGATCTGAATCGCGTGTTCACGATTCACAATAGTGGCAAAACGATTTTATTTTGTATGAATCGCATGCTGACGATTCACAATAGTGGCAGCACAAATTTCTCCAATCTTATTTTTTTTTTTTTTTTAATATCCAACACAAACCTAAAATGCCACAGAATCTTTCATATATGGTCCTATTAATATAATAAATATTGAGTGTGATACATTTTAAAAGTAAAAAACCGTAGTAGGAGTAGGAGTAAAAAGTGAAATTACGATACTTCACGGTAATAAGAGCAACAGCTGACTTCCAAAATTAAACTCTCCAAAGCCATAAGCCAAAAAGAAACATTGAGAAATTGTGACATTCGAAGGATTCCAACTCCCGTCCCCAATAGATGTGAGTACGAACACCATTGTTCATTATTTGCCTAAGATGAAATATAATGAATTATTTTAACGTGCAATGAAGATTGCAATAATTCACAACAAACAAGTGTATCACAAGTAGTAATGGACCAAAGGGTACACAGACCTCAAGTAGAATCGGAAACCAATTCCTTCATATCATTGTTATGAATTAAAAACATAATCGCCAGTCAGAACTATGAAGACAATGCAAACGCATTTGGATATTAAGTTATCATAACCGTACCGCATGCGCCCTACTATGAATCTTTAATACTATGAATTTTTAATTGCAGACAATGCAATGTTTCCACAGAGAAAATTATTGTTTTTAAAGTCCTCGTGGATCCAGCTGTACACATTTCTGGTGCTCTTATTCTCGAGTCTACGTAGCAATTATGTTTTTACTGCTTATGTTTTCCAACCATATTAACATTGGCTTGAAAACTATCAGACCCGATTTGCGGAGACTATATAGTTTCAGGAGGTCTATTGTCTCTCTGCACTTTGGTCAAAATTTTGAACAATCAGGACACATTTAAATTTAGCTACACTCTCGCATTTATGTTTGAAATTCCCCCTCTGTGTTCGATGCAAAATTGAATTATTAAATAAATATTCTAATAATCTTCCATATTCAATTGACTAGTAATTGTTTTTGCAATTAAAAATTTTGGGCAACTTAAAAATTATACGAAAGCACGTCACCGAAACGAGTTCACCAAATAAATAGACGTGCCAGTCACACAGGACATTTCTACAGTACTAATATTGCTGTAAAGTTTGGCATTAAAGTACTCATTCTACGTAAAGCGACAGCAAATTAAATCAAAAAGAAAAGGAGATGTTACTTGCAAAGGAACACACACCAATTAAAAGGCTATTTTCTAGGAAAAGAGAGACTATACCAATTTTCGAACTAACTTCGAAGAAATTACCAGAACGAAATTAATATTCTCGCAAAAGGTTAGACGCCAACGCCCATTTCATTTGAGTCAAAGTCCACAAAGAAGATCGTCCACAAACGAGGCAACCTCTTTGCTTTCCGGAGAGCGTCGGCGAGAGCGGAGGCGGGGCAGGGGCAAAAACGCTCGAAGCGCTCAGGGGGTGGGGTGGAGTGGGGTGGGGTGAGGGGGCAGAGGAAGCGAGGGACACGTCGATGATGTCATCCAATTAAATAAAGCCCACGCGCCAACAGGACGGCGTACGAGAGGCCGGGTCGCTCTAGACCGAAATTGGCCGAAACGGGAAGAAAAAAAGAAAGCTTGTTCCCTCACAAAGCGGAAATCAGTAAAATAAGGGAAACTATTCCACTCATGAAATCAAAACCAATAGTTTTTAACAATACGTATGCCCCAATCACGGCAGTGTTTCTAAAATACGTATCTCCTTTTCAATGCTATTTTTTCTGATCAATTTTCTGTACTGGTCGATCATGAGCTACATCTGTCATAAGGACATACGAGAGGCCGGGTCGCTCTAGACCGAAATTGGCCGAAACGGGAAGAAAAAAAGAAAGCTTGTTCCCTAACGAAGCGGAAATCAGTAAAATAAGGGAAACTATTCCACTCATGAAATCAAAACCAATAGTTTTTAACAATACGTATGCCCCAATCACAGCAGTGTTTCTAAAATACGTATCTCCCTTTCAATGCGATTTTTTCTGATCAATTTTCTGTACTGGTCGATCATGAGCTACATCTGTCATAAGGACATAATGTACTGAAAGATTTAGAGTTTCATTAATAAAATAAGTTTACTGACACTCTTAGTAATTTTACTGGTGGAATGGTCCGGTAAAATACTGTTCATTCGAAATTGTTGGGTTTGTTTCGTGCTTCTGCGATTTATCGGAATAAGATGGCTCCCACTCGCCAGAGATATCACTGATCTGAGTTTATAGTGTTTGCTTCCGCGTTGTCAAACACAATGTATCTTTTTTAACTAAAAACTCGACATAATTCATACATATATTAATAATAGTAATAATAATAACAATAATAGTAATAACAATAGTAATAATAACAATAATAATAACAATAATAATAACAATAATAATAATAATAATAATTTTATGAAGACTGATGCTGATACGTTTCAGTTACGAAGTTTTTCTTGCCACTTTTGCTATACTTGCGTGGTTAGCCGAAAGGGGCGTCGATTATTCCCTCTCGGGTAAACGGCTTCTCAAACGCCCCTGAAAGCGCTCATTTGTTGGGGCAGCGCCCCCGCCGCGTGGCCGGCGGCGTGGGACGCGGAGGCGAAGAGGCGCGGGGGCGTGGCGGCGGTCGTTTGATGGATGACGCTCTCCGCCCTCTGGCGCGCGCCACCACCCCACGCCCCGTCGCCTCCGCGTTACGGAGCGTCGCGACACGCGGGGGAGGAAGATCAAGGACAAGGGACGACGCGTGTAGTGGGCGGACCCCCCGTAAAAGGGACAGCAGCAGCGAATTAAGCCTTCGCTAGTGAGTCGGTAACGCGTGTAACCAGTCGGCGCCGAAGGGGGGTTGTGGAATTAGCGCGTTTCCCACTATCTTCTGACTGATTTGGGTTTCAATTAGATTTCCTTGTGCAGTTTTGTTTTGGAACTGTCATACATTGTACACATTGACACCCAGAAGAAGCAAAGAAATGCGAAGAAAAGTACGGACTATGACACCATGGAAGTTGGTGTTGAGGATTTGCTTCTTTGCAAAAAATACAAATAGGTTTTAAGAACGGATGATATAAGAGATCAATTTATTTGAACTGCAAATGGGCATAACCTGGTGGCAGCTAATTACATAAATAAGATAATACAGCTAACACGCAAATTATAATAATAATAATAATAATAATAATAATAATAATAATGGCACAATAATAATCATAGAAACAATAGAACACGATAATAAAACAACGATAATAATAATAAATAAAATAATAATACAAATAACATGAATAATAAAAATAATAATGATATAAAAGCTGTCTAATTCATAAAACATTGAAATTACCTTAAAAAAGAAACATTTGTAATCAATCTCCGCACTCAATTTTTGTTTAAATGCACTTCACTTCACTATGAACCTTTAATCACTTCCTACATTATTTCTCTGATATACACAGCACGACATCTCACTTCACAATATATTACTTACGCATCGCTGTATAACCTATTCTCAGTTAAGTCCCTCATTTATTTAGTAATACCCTAAATTAATTTCCTAAACTGTTGAACGCTACGAGAAAAGAGTTCAAAGGTTTTTGCAGGCAACTATTATTTTTAAGCAAATATTATCATTAAGCCTCCAGAAGAAGAGGAAAAGTGCTCCTCGAAACGTCGAGAGATAGTAATGTTACAGAAAGTTTAATTGTAGGCCTACATTTCAATAAAATTCCAAATCTAAATTATGTTTTTTTTATTAACATTTTTGTTTCCAATATGTGCAATATATGAATTTCTACATAAAATTGGATAAAGAAATCTAATTATCGAGTTTCTTCCCACCTCAGTCTTTTGGAAGCAATCACCGAAATGCGGTGATCGAAGAACTTTGTTATCGATTTTCTGGGCGGCTCTCCTACCTTGTGTGAAGTTACATATGTTCAACATGACGGACGATAACAATGTTTAGCATATACCAGAAATCGGTGTAAACCTAGAAATGTTTCCGGGTGACATCATACCTAGCTGTCAGGTTGTTAACGATGACGGTGATGTAAAAAGGTTACATACGATTTCTATTCAGAACTGTTCGGTTGTGTTACAGTTACGAAGGGGTTCAAACAATACTTAATTATGTAGTTACAAAGATTATAAATATAAATGACATCGCTGAACTAAATGTAGGTACAATTCCAACAGTTAAAGTTTCGACAAAGACAAATTTATTATAATTAATATTATAATTGTTGTTATTATTATCATTATACAGTAGTTTCCATTTTTTTTTAATTAATAAAAAGTCAGTTTTTCTTTTCAGAGAAAAGAAAATCAACGTTCATTTAATTCACGATTTTGTTAGAAGGAAAGGCGGTGTCGGAAGCAAAAATTTTGTTTTATTTTGTATTCCATCACATTCAAATTAAAAACGTTAAGAACGTCATGTGAATCCTTTGACTGAGCCACAAGCCTTACCGATCAGCGATATTTTTCCCTCAACAGCAAATTTGTTAAAGCACATTAAACCAAACTTGCTCCAAGTTTTGAAACTTAATGCCGTTTTTCTACACATGTTCGTTTTACCTAGAAAGGAAAAGCCATAACTTAGTTCGCCGCTCGCAAATCAGTATTGTTATTTAGAGAGTAGAATAGTAAACCACGGTATTGTAACCCGATCAGAAGTGTCAGTAATACGCGAAAGAACCACAATACACCGTGTTTTCCTCTTGTTCATAACCATTAACATTTTCAAAGGAAGTAATAATGAAACATGTCCGGTTATAAATGTTAGTTTTATTACAAAACGCTTACGTGTTGAAACAGAGATAAGAAAAATATAGCATTTTCTTCGAACCGATGAGAGTGCAGAAAACGAGCGATATTAATCTTCATTTAATTTGAGTTAAAGCAATAGAATGAGACAAGCTTTGTTGGATTTCCCCACTGAAACTCCGGGATAAAGGAAACTCGTGATCAAACGATACCTCGACCTGTTCGTTCGTTAGTTCGCCAATTGTCCGTTACGGAGATGTGTATCAGAGGACTCCGTAACCTGCCTGACTGGTCAAATTGCACAGGCAGAACGCTCAAATGAATGTATTGTTTTGGCAGACCTTGACGCCCGAGATCAAGAAAGCACAACACAATTCGCACACAGGCAAGGAACATGTTTGTTCGTTTGTTTGTTTGTTAGTAATGAGATGAAAACGTCGACTTTTTTTTTCCTCCCCTTTTCTTTTCTTTCTTCCAAATGAACCATGAGAGAGTAGTGCACTGCCGTAGCAAATCCGTCACGATTCATTACACTCGGAGCGATTGAGTCAGCACTCACGATGTCAGGATATATATTTACACGATTGAGAAACAACTTAAACGAAAATGTCTGATTATTACTTATGAAAATGCTGTTAAATGAATTCGATGCTGCTTTACGACCACTATAGCAAAAAGTGGTAATTGCTTTTCAGACGACATTATTGATCACATTTCACTCCTGAAAGGAAATTCCACTCCTCGTTTAAAGGAAAACCTCGAGTGTTTTATCGCAGTTTTTTTTGCACAACTTTACTTCCCGTCAGCTTCATTGCATTAGTCAAGTACGAAGGGAAACCTATTAACGGTGGGGGCAGGGTTGGGTGTTAGCTCTCGTAATAATAATAGTCGGTCCCGTGGCGCAGACTGTTGCAGCAGCCGTCGTCTGCTCCGAGGAGACTGCAGGTTCGAGTAGTCCTGCGTAGATATGGTCGTATTTGTGATTGTCCCTTCAACCTTCATCATCATCCTATTATCTCATAAATCACTCGTCAAGGCGTAACAACCTTGTATTGAGAGACACAATTTAAAAGCTGATCCTAAAACCACGTTAATCGTGTAATATGGTCAGAAATGGCCTACACACCATAAACACTAATAATAATAATAATAATAATAATAATAATAATAATAATAATAATCTTTAAGGAGCCACGTACACGAGAAAACGTAACCGAGTAAGTGCAGGTGAATGTTCGCATGGCCCTAAAACCAAAGTTTAAAATAAAATAAAACAATAAAAAATTTTAAAGAAGTAGAGCGGGATTGTGCGGGTCGAATCGCGGAACAGCGCAGCGATTCAATGCGGCCGTCTCTAGCGTTGGAAGGTTGAGGGCGGGATATGGGGAATGATGGGTATTATTCGCGCAACTTTTCTTGAACGACGACCTTGCTTCCCCCTCTTTGGCACAAAAAACAGATGAAGGCAAAAGCTCGCACGACAACATTTGAGTGGATGACAACATTTGATGACAACATTTCAAACACGTCTTCACTGGCGCGAAATAGAAACAATTTTCTTTTGAAGACGAGAACTTCTACCGGTTATTTTCTCCAAAAATCTAAAGAAATGTCCGAATCAGGTACGGATCTATCATAGGAGATACCTCGAACTCCTGATGAAGTTAGAACGCAAATTATTGAGAACGTTACGAAGGCGTGACTGATTCTCCAGAGATGGGCATTACTTCATAAAATCTAGTGGCCGATTTCGTAACTAATACCCCCACTCTACCCGCATTTCTTCAATCCATCGTTCAAGAAAGGTTGCGCGAGTAATATGATGGTGGGAGCCGCAGAGCGGAACAGCCGCAGCAACGCCGCGCGACGGACGCGAGCGGAAAGGCCGTTACCACGCCATTCGCGGATGCTAAATAAATCTCGCGAGCGGCCGCAGACACGTTTAACCAGATTCCCTCCGACGGCGGGCGCAAGGCCAGCCAACAAGGCGCAGCCGCCTGTCAACTGCTGCCCCGCGCCGCCGCAGCCACAGCCACAGCCACACAGCAAAGCGGGAAGCGCAGTGCATTCACACGTGGTGGTGTACTGAAGGACTCGCCGACTTCGCCTCTGCCCTCAAGGCTCTCTGGACCCTAGGCGACCAGTAAATGTTACTGTGAATCCAGAAGCTGCGAGGTACGGAGGAAAATCGAATTTGAATCATCCATTCGACACTCATTTACCCTGTTTCATTTTATGGATTGTAGCGTCGTGCCACGCTCAAACCGCCGGATGTTAAACAAAGGGCGGAGTGATGACGCACTGGGACTTTCCGTGGACGTAGCGGGTCCAGAGCGGCGACAGGCGAAGCGCGTGTCTGTGCGTGTAGGTGCACTAGGGCGAGGGGCCGGCAATTCATTGTCGTGACTTGCGAGTCGCGTAGATGGTCGGTCAAAGTAGAGCGGCTTCATACAGGGAACATCGGTGGTATGTTGCGGTGTGGTAGTCGTTCTTAAATTATCTCTCCTTGAAGTGGGTCTATTTATTTAGTTTATTGTGAGCAGGGTAGTTATTAAATTGAGACTAAGGTCTAGAGTGTTAATAAATCTACTGTTTCACAAACCACTCTCGTCTGTGTTCGATTACACCCGTATGACGCCACAGGATCTATCGCTTTAACCGTACTTGTACTTAAATAAATTAAGACATTAACTCCATTGGAATTAAACGTTCATTCAGTGTGCAATTTTTGAAAACCACAAGGGTTTACGGGATAGTTTCCCTAATATTCCCTACTTAGTGACTCAATTCAATTTGGAGGTTGATTTGCTCGTTTTCAATTACTTCATGTATGACCTGCTGCAATAAGCGGAACTAATTTATTTTTCGAACTGATGACTATCATTGTCGAGTGATACAGTGCAATTATACATCCATAGTAAGCACATGGAAGATAAAAGAAAACAATATCACAATAATAACAAAAATAATTACTGGCTGACGTGGTTTACTATCCCCTCCTTGTGTTAATGTGAGTGCGCATTCGAAATAACAGAAAGAAATGTTCGTATGTGTGCTAATTGTCGACCGTCAGCTCAGAAAGGTGCCCTTTGCTTGGTACTAACAGACAAATAACACATTCTATCACGAATAAGACTCAGAACTCTCGGAAGTGATTACTCACAAGACGAAGTATACGAATACTTGGCCTTATGAGTAATCAGAATCTGAGGCTTGGGAACAACATCCAAAGCGAGATTCGTGAAAATTAACGCGTTCCTCCCATCTTCCAGCATAGGATGAACAGAGACCCTCCAACGGCCCCGATCCTGCGTGATGCATACGTGCATCGTGTCCTTATCGCCACCCACGGCCGCCAGATGGGAGTTTGGAGGTGGGAGGTGAGAGGTGATCGGTGAGCGTGGCACAAAGCATGATGGATGGGCGCCGCCTTCGCCTATTCCGGCGCTTCATTAGCGCCGTAATTACCCCGTTAATTAGACGCGCCCGCAATCTCCGCGATGGACCAGGGCCGCCCGCCTCAAAATACAAAATTGCACAAACTTTCTCGCATGTGCCGCTTTGCAGAAGTAGAACTTCCAAGAACTATTTCGGGTAGGAAGGCGAGGGAGATCCCAGTTCGGACCACTCTCCTCCGTAAATAGTTCTAAAGTAAAAAAAAGTTAACTTCAATTTTTTGACATGTTTATTCCTATTGGGAATACTCCACTGTATTATGATGTAGTAAATATGTGGTAGTTGTTTAAAAAAATTGAATCAAATGTCGAGAATAATACAAACAGAGAGAGAGAGAGAGAGAGAGAGAGAGAGAGAGAGAGAGAGAGAGAGAGATTGCTACCGATTCCTCCTGAATTAGCAACTGAAACTTTTTCATGCATACCCAAGATGTTTTCTCACAACATTGCTCATTTAAAACATTACATTCCGGATTGCTACAGACATTATCTGTCACAGCCACCAAAAAACTTAACAGTCACTTTCAGTCACGAATTTTGCGGTGTCCCATGTGAATGTATGACTGTAAAGTACAAACAGTACAGTACTAAGTATTTTTCACGTGAATACTCCAAGTTCCGAACAACGAAAACCGAACGACACAACTTTTGAAGGGGGGAATTGTTGAAAAACTTGTAAGTCAATTCGTTGATTTATTCGTGCGTTAAGTGTTCATGAACAAAAAAGTGCAATTCTAAGTTTGTTTCAGTATCAAATTTCTAGGTATAAAGGTGTATACCATGAAATGTAGAAAACTTAAAGTTGGCTTCCCTGGAAAACTATCAAATGAGTAATTGATTACCTTTTCTATTCTAAATCATAATGTGAAATCAGAGTTCCCTTTCCTGAGATTCAAACTCACAACCCTAGAGAATACCAATCCGTAGCCGCCATCATCATCTAATCCATTTTAATTTGTGGTAAACGACTTGTATGCTACGCAAAAGCGGACTCCATTGACCCAAGCGGGTATGACATTCGAGATTGCCCACAACGTATTATCAAGGGAGAGCGTTATCGCAGCCCCGAGCCCAACTATGGAGGGATGTGGAGGGGAAAGGGGTGGCGATGCGGATTGATGGAGGGGGGGCGCCCAATTTCCTGCGCAGCCAATTAGCCCTCCGAAGAGCCCGAGGCTTGGGTGGGGTGGGGTGGGGCAGGAAGGCGGGGCGATGGCAGATAAACACGCGCCGCGCACTAATTTCACGAAAAGCGGAGCCAATGGATCTGCGCGACGCCGCGGGGTGGGAGTGGAGGAAGGAGACAGTGAGAGAGAGAGAGAGAGAGAGAGAGAGAGAGAGAGAGAGAGAGGGAGGGAGCCAGAGAGAGAGGGGGTGAATAGACGCGGAATAGAGCCACAGGACAACGATGGAGGCAGCTGCGGAGACGAGGCATGGATGGAGCGTGGTGGGAGTGGGTGAAGGCTGGGGGGGGGGGGGTGATGATCGCGGTGGGGGCTGGCCGGAGGCATGGTCTCTGTGGAGGGGGAGAGGGGCCGAGTGATTCAGGGGGCGCGGTGATAAACACGAGGGTTCGAGGTGGAGCCGGGGTGGGGAGCGGTGGCGGATGATTAAAGATGAGGTGAGCTTAGAAAGGAAAGCGAGTTTAGGGTTGAAAGCGGGAGAAGTTGGAGGCTGGTGGGCTGGTAGGCGGGGTTGTTGTCACGGGCCTAGGCAGAAAGAGACGGAATGTGAACGTGAGAATAGGCCGGAGGCATATTTAGACCGCCGCGTCAACTGCTAAATGTCATTAGTCCCGTAAGCATAGTGCATGCTCTTATTGCGGGAGGTGGCGGTGATTTTCCTCCTCTGGCCGGCGAGATCCGGCGCCGACCTACCCGTTGGCTTGCGGGTTTTCCCCAATCAGGATCTCCCATCAGCGGAGCGCCGCCCCACACGCCGAGGTCAAAGCTCCCGCATGGGCTCCCAGCATATATCGCAATGTAATGCATGTAAGTGTAAGTGTGCGTATTCTACGCGCAAGTTTTCTTGATACACGAGCTCCCTAGTCCTTATCCAGCGCTGAATAGCACGGCACGTTGAGATACTTAGGTTTGACTCGGAACGGCACGTACAAATTTACAATGCTGGCAATAACCACCTCGTACTTTCAAAACAATCGTAGCATTTCTCGTGTCACGCTTTGGTGAGTGAAGTTCATGCCCACAGTTGGTACGCCCTTTTCAGCCGTGTCGTAGCCAAATTCCTCCTCTCCCCACACCCCCCGCTGTGGAATATCAAGAAAACTTGCGTGTATACTACGTAGGGGTGAGAATAGAACAAGGACGAAGAAGGAAAGATCGCGCGCGGTCCATGGCCTGTTGGGGTACTGGCATTCGCCTGGTGCGGAAGCATGGTGTATGGGACGGCGGGGGAGGGGTGTGAAACCGGAGGGGGGGCGGGGTTGAACATGATCAATGTCGGGGGGTGAACCGGAGAGCCACCATCTTTTACGGGGCTAGTATTTAAAAGGTGTTCAGACAACGATGATGATGATGAAGACAAAATATAATGGACCAAAAAACGGAGGTGGAATGAGACTGGGGAAGAAGGAGAACCCAGAAAAGAAACGATTCGTCCGCTACCGGTCACCCAAATCAATACTGTCATATAGAATAGTGCTAAAAACCGCCATTACCTACCATAATGGGCAATCTGTATTTTCCTAAACCAAACTGCTCTCAAAGATTTTAAACAAATATAAGTAGAAATTGATAATCAAATATTTTATGTGGATTATATGTTTCCAATTCCATTACCTTCATAACTCGCTCGATTTTTGCAAATCAAATGGTACATTTTCAGGATTATATTGCAGATTACAACTGTGAGAAAGATGATGTGATATTCTAAGCAGCACTATGTACAGCAATTCACGTCCAAACATTTGAAATGAGAAAACAAATTATCACTTTTCTCAACAATTATCAAATTACCCGCGTAACAAACATGAGCCACTCTGGTGCGGTATTGTCTGATGACGCAAGCGCGAAAAGCACGGTGCTTGGGCAGGGCCTTGCTATGTTCGAGCGCTGAGTAAGCCCCGGCTCGCCGGCTGGACCGCATCCACGGCGAGGTCACTGCCACGGCGGCGCCAATGAAGGGGATCCTTCGCGCAGACTCTCAGTCACGACGCGTGGCGGCGCATTTCCGCGAATCACACCCACGCGCACACTGGGCCCAGATGGCGCGCATAAAACGTAAATATTCTACTGGTACGACCCGTAGACGCACTATACTTATTTTCAAGCTAGGACTGTTCATGGTAGAATTGCCTCCCGGGTGTTCATGGGTAGCGAGCTCGCTTTCCATTTCGCAAAGTCCGGGTTCGATTACTTTTCACTGGACTTAACAACGTGAAAGCTTCTCTCAGGTAGGGAATGCCAAATACATGGTGTAATGGGGTTGCAGCTTGCGTACCGCAGGTTTCCCGAATACTGCCCAGAATTGTGTGTATTGAATTAGGTAGTTGAATGTGTTTTGATGACTACTGCTAGATTCCGTGGTAGCCAGACGAAGAAAAAAATTGTGATGGTTGTTGACGGGAATCTTGATCAGCTGAGTTGGCGACGGCGGAGGTGATGGAGGTGATGGCGGTGGTGGTAGTGGTGGTGGTAGTAGTGGTGGTGGTGGTGATGGCGATGGTGGTGATGGTGATGGCGGTGGTGATGGTGGTAGTGGTGGTGGTAGTAGTGGTGGGGGTGGGGGTGATGGCGGTGGTGGTGGTGGTGGGGGTGGGGGTGGTGGCGGTGGTGATGGTAGTGGTGATAGTGGTGGTGGTGGTAGTAGTGGTGGTGATGGGGGTGATGGCTATGGCGGTGGTGACGGCGGTGGTGATGGTGGTAGTGTTGGTGGTGACGGCGGTGGTGGTGGTAGGTGATGGTGGTAGTGGTGTTGGTGATGGCGGGGGTGATGGTAGTGGTGGTGGTGATGGCGATGGCGGGAGTGATGGTGGTAGTGGTGGTGGTAGTTGTGGTGGTGGCGGCGACGGCGGGGCGAGGGGGCCATGGAGACGCAAGCGGAACCACGATCTGCGTCGGAAACAGTGCGGCGCTCTTCGCCACAGCGAGCGTTGCACCCGCCCCGCTCAAAAGAACATCTGAGCAAATAATGGAGGAAGGCGAGTACAGCGACTTCTGCGAACCGGTCGTGCCGAATATCCTTTGCCATGACTGGCCATAGTTTGCATTCGCTTCAACGTAAAAATGAAATTCGGATGATTTAAGTATGACCGGCGCCTGACTGAACAACGGGACTCACCGCGCAGGTGAATTCTTCGCTTTACGAACATAATGTTTCGAATAAATTTCTATGTACTGTTTTGAAGCCTCATTAAATTACTCCGTATAAAGTTTCATGGGTGGGGATGTTTAAAGAGTTGTAAATCCTGTTCTCAGACTTAAATCCGATAATTCCGACGTATGTATTTTTTTCTATTTGTATCGCACGTTTTCACCCATATTTTCTCCGTTTTCTTTAATGAATGGATGTAAGTACACTAATACTATGAAAATTAAGATAATTTAATAATTATCTTAGTGCGTTTATGACATAATTACATAAGTTTTCTCTTATAATGTGAGCATATAAATGTTGGCGTAGATATCCATGATAATTGTGTATTTATCACAAAACTATACACCAAGTCACGCTTTCAAATTAAGTATTCGTAACTTTTACATAAATTTTACTTCATTGCTATTTCCATGACCTTTATTAGTTTATACATTGTCCATCATAAATGAATTAGTGTAACGTCGTTTAGAATTGTCCTCTTAGCGCACAACTCCGATATTAGTTACATTGAACAGTAAATGTCGTTCTGTGGCATTTAAAAACTCCGGGGAAGTACTGCCTTCAAGGATAGCATTTATTATTTCGAAACTGTCTTCTCACGATTTATACGACATGCTCATTAGGAAAATAATTTCTGACTAATGACACTAATCCTCGAGTAGATAAACACCGAGTGTCTTGTCAAGAGCAAAGAATATCCCGCGACGAAACGAATAATAAATCGAGAAAGACAAGTTCTCCAGCACGATAAACAAACACCAGCACCCACACAACCCTCAGAATAATAATCGTGGGGCAAAGAGGCGCCCAAGGCAAGCGGTGCAGGGCGTGGAGGCGACGCAAGGACAACAAAGCGCTGCATAGCGGCTGCGCGGGGCGGGGCGGCAGAAGCTGTCAGGAGCAGAGATGTCACCCGCTGTCGTCGCTGCCTGCGTCGCGGCGACGCCAGCGCGCCCCGCGGCGAGGGACGACAGCTCCCGGAGGACGCGAAGACAGCCGACGCCGCAGCGAATACTTCTTCTCCCTACGATGACACGCTCTCTGCCCATCTCTGTCAAACAGGGGTGGAGCAGCAAATAAGAGTTGAAACTTCTACTCCCTTTTGAACTCGAAAGAAAAGTCTTATAAAAAATTCTACTGGAGCCAAGTTCTGATTCCTTTATCTAAGTATTCGATCATATTGAGCTATCGCCATTCAACTTGCACGTGTTGAGAGGAAAAAAAAACAAAAACAACAACTTGAAACTGCCGGCGACCATTCGCAGGAAAAGGCTTACTTCCATCTTGTGACTGAAAAGACGAAGAGCAGCAAAACAGGGCTGAGAAAATGAGCTTCGTTTCTCTCATCGCCGGGAGAGAGTGTTCACGGACCAGGCTGGACAGCTGACGTGACAAACGTGACATAATCAGGGAGAGAGAAAGAGAGGATCAAAACGACATGGTTGTTGGAGGTCTAAATAATTAGACATGGGTGAATATTCGAACATTTTAATGAAACTGCCCACTTAGAGAAAAGGAACTCGACAATACTATTTACATTAAATTTTTATTTTAAAATTATTCTGCACGTAACATATTCTTCTGTAGAAATAACGAACCCGTTTTACAATTTCAAAATAAACTGAAATATATCGATGAAAACTTGACTTCACTTTCTTTTCGCCACCTCTTCCAGCAGCCTTGCATGTTAATAATATGTAGTAAAGACCTTGCATGTGAGTTTCTTTGATCTGAAGACAAGTATTTTTCCTTACGTGTTTAAATACTAAAACAGTAAGGGAAGTTTTTCGGAAATATTCAGTAGACGCGAAATAAAGAGACAATAACACAACAGTAAGTATCTGTGATTGTAGAACGCATGCAAAAATTCATTCTCGGCATAGAGTTGTGAAGATCATGGTTCTTGTGCGAAAGCGGAGGCGGCAGGAGCAGCTGGGACGAGTCATCACGACATGAAGCCGTCTGCATAGCCAGCAGATGAATCACGTTAAGCAAGTCGCTGCCCAGAATGTGAAGATGAAAATATATTTTTTTATACACGGAACACTAATAAGTTCTCAGGATGTTGCTCGTTCAATAAACACGTAGACGGAACAGTCATTCTTAATGCAAGTGACCAGTGTGAAAGTAATATTTTTTTTAAAAAAATAGAAAGAAAATAATCGCCTACGAGAGGTCTGTGAATAAATATGTATTCGATTTGTAATGTAAATTTCATCGAGGCATGAAAACGTGCAACTAATTAAGGAGTCATATTAGTGTTTTGCACACAAAAAAATATTAGGAAAGTTGGTAGGAAAACATAAATTTCCCCTGCCTTTTAATGAACGAAGTATCAAAACCAATTGGAACGCAGTGTCCTAACTACACATTACGAAGCAAGAAAGTGACACACTTCTTTTCTGGATCGATTTTTGAAACACCGTCATTCAGAATCGATATGTGTACGTAGATATGTGGGAAAGAACCTGAGTACATGAGCATGTGTATGTGAGTGTGTGTATTATAAATATTAATTTAAGTATTTCGAGACAAATATCAAATTTATTATTACTGGATCTTCCAAACTATTCAGGTAACAACAAAACCAGGATGCAGCATTTGTTCGTGATTATCCCCAAAATTCACAACTTCCTTCCTTACGTCCGCAGGAGACAGTTGTTCAGCGAAGAGCTCAGTCGAATATCTCCCTTTCCTCTCCCCCTCCCCTTCACGGCCAGCTCTTTGTCTTTCCCACCGCCAAAGCAAACTGCGCTGGAGCATCAAATCTTCTGAGAATCTTTGTAAATGTTTGCTCGAGTGAGCTTCAAAATAACAGACGACCATTGCCGAGTAAGCATTTCTCGAGACTGCAACTGAACTACTTCGTAGACGTAGGGGACTTGTACTTCGATTTATTTATAATAGCACTTGATGTCTAATTAGGTGTTCGGGAGTTTGAACGTCACTGAAGTGACAGTGAACCTTCCGATTAGATGATACCGTCATGGCTGACTTACGTCAAGTACCACTACAAATAAAACGAAGTATAGGATAGATTCCCTACATTAACAGATTTACAACACTAGCTAAGGAGTTTTATGCTAACATTTCCATGACGACTTCTATAACACGTACTCTGATCCGTGTGTTGCATGGTCCCCTCGATCAATATCAGGTGGATTCTGTAGCAGTACCTTTAGCAGCCGCGATTCTTCCTTCCCCATCCTGTCCACTTTATCAAACTGAGAGAAAATCGAGTATTTCGTGCAGTTCGTTTGAACAACTCTCACGGACATCAGTCACTGGGTGCGATAGAGTCTGTTGTAGCAAGACCGCTGCGAGGATCTACAAGTCCTATATTCGAGTGTTGACGGCTTCATGGCACCAATGAAGTCCCTGCTTTAAGGTAACTATGGTGTGGAATCTTGTATAGCAGCGCTGTTCTGATTAGTCGGTTGCATGGTTACCTTCGATCACTTCAAGTGGATTCTCTGGCAGAACCTTAATGAGCCGGTATGATACACATTTTATTTGAATGGTCTTCTTAATATCGAGTGTGATGCTAGAAATGAGGTTTATTCTTATGTTTTTCACCTGTTACTGAAATTGTTGTCACAGTACACATTCCTGTCTATGTTTCCCATTGGTCACCATCTTCGGATATAGAAAATTGCAATATATCTTCGATTGCAATATATCTTCAGAAGAGATGCATTGCGAATATCTCACGTATACGACACTCCACCTACGTAGCTTCTGCTCAACACAATACTTTCATTTTTAATTTGCTCAAACATAAAAAGCTTTCCCCAACCTTTCTGCAACATCTTCATTAAATCTTATTAAAGCGCCGCATATGACTTTTAAACTATTTTCTGATTGCTTAACACAGTTGTACGAAATTAGCCGCTTATAGGCACTTGAAACAGTTTTACGTTCTCTCTGAAGAATGCATTCGTTATCTTGTGTACAAATGACTATTGACTAAATACAGTTTTTCCACAGTTACGGCATCATTATATTTACATTTCATTCACAGTATATTTTTATTCTTAAGGGCTATCTCCAACTTCCATTGTCCAGTGTAACTACTCACGCATTCAAATGCATATGGTCCTTTGTTTTCTTTGTTTCTCGTCGCTGTCTAAAGAATAGCGAGAGACCTCATCATTTCAGTGTTTAAACAGAAAGGCAAAACGTATGCAACATACATTTACATATTCCAGACACTTTTCGAAGTTAATATTTAAACTTCTGTAACCCATGATTATCTTAAGAAACTGATTTTCAACAATAACCCTTTAACAGTCTCATATTCATGCTATTCCGGTACCTGGAAAACATGGACAGTAGGGGTCACTTTTTATTATTACAAACGCACGCCTATTTTGATAATAAAATGATAGGTAAGATAAATTTTGAAAGTATTCCCCAAAACTAAATATATACGCTGGAAAATTCTTCACATCCTAACATATTAAAAGTATTTTCCAAATACATACAGTATTGTAATTGTTCAATTGACACACCATTTACTTGCATTATGGAAAAACCTTCATTTCTTTGTGTTATCCACAGTTGGGGTATTTACTTAATTTTGGCACGTTTGTAAAATATTTTCTGGGACTCGATGACCTGACTCTTTATATGTGCGAGTTCTCTCGCAATTCAGTAGATTTAGATTTATTTAGTCAAAAGTATGAACATGAAATTAATTATAAACATAGTAAGACTAACGATACTATTAAGACTATCTAGGAATACATCATAAATTTCTTAGTGACAGTTAAACACAATCTTCATTTCAGACTTCTTTTCTGTACTAGTTCAGCAACAGACAGTTCGTCAGTCACCTCACGCGTTGCATAATAGCTGGTTACGTAAGCTAAACAAGGTAAGGCATTTCCTTTAAGCAAGTTCTGTTCCGTGGTTTCCCGCCCCATCCGACCGAAGTACCGGTTCATCCTGAATACACTCCATTGTTCACTCAGGTGTATCGCCATTACTTGCCATCACGTCACAAAAAAATACAAATAAACGCGCACCTGTTCATGGATACTAGTAAATACAGGATTTGCGTCGGACCGTAGTGGGAGAGAAAGAATATCAAGAAATTTCGAATGTCAACTAATACAATGGCGAATCAAAAAAAAAAAAAATTGTGAAGTGTGATTTTTTTCTTCGAATTCTTCGAGTTTACCGCATATCTCATATTAGAAGTAAAGTTTTTTTTTATTTATTAACTTTTATAATTAGATAAAATATGCTCTTACAGATTAAAATTAGCAATTTTATTTCCTAATCAAGATGATAAGCGTTCTCAATAAGTGCCATACACATTGCATGTTCGTTCTCATGCGTTTTAGCTTACACTGAAAATTTTGTTATCTCCGTTTTTGTTTCATTACCTATGAGAAACTCCTGAATATTCACCGTATAGAGGCGTGCCGTCTAGACACTGCACCACAGAACCACTTGTGTACGTTCGCCAGCAAAACAATCACTTGCGTGGCAGCCAACCGCGTCCCGCCATTCTCAAACAAAACACTATCACTTGCACTGCAGCCAACCGCCTCCGGAGTCCATTGTCCGTCCACGCATCATGTGAAGTGGAACTAGGTCCATCCGCCATTACGAGCAACTCTGAATAGCATCATGAATGAATGAATCGCGAGTGCAAGTGGGATGTGGGAATCGCGTCCCAAGGTCAGTCCATGTCGCTGGTTGACGCAACGCAGTGGCAAGCACGCGACCGTTTCGCTTCGTATCGGGGCCTTCCAGGAAGGCGCTGCATCTGTTGGCGGTCCTGATTGGCCGGACGATGCCAAACGGCCGTGTCCGCCCTCTGGTCGGGCGGGTTACAAAGGATCTGACGAGGACATCTTTGCGTGCCATCTTGTCGCCGTCATAGGATGACGACGAGGTCAATCTCGGAAATAGCACAGCACGATGCGTTTTTGCCTCAATTCCCCTTGTTACGAGTATTAACGGTCACGAAATATTGTGGCATTTTATTTGGGTGTCATGTTAATGTAGTCACTGGAGAGCTTCAAAGAACTCTGTCGTAATATTTTCTGAAGTGTAACGTCGCAATGTCGAAAACGACATTATGAACAATTCTTTGGAATCAATCAATTAAAAGAGAATGAATCGAGGAAAGCACGTTTACTTTCGGACGTCAATTGGAAAAAGGCAAACATATTATTCTTAGGTGTATCAATAAGTACATCGCGCCAGTAAAGTCACTCCGCAGTGGCTGGTGAGACTGCTGGCAACAGAAATTATGTTGGTAGCACGAACTGCAGCTCGCAACAAATGAAAACGTAAACTGCGTACTCACAACAATGATAACAGATGCTGGAAGGGTTGTACCCTTCACTTGTTGCCCGTAAGTTGGTTGCTACGAACTGAAATGTAATTTTTAATGAGATCCCCTGGTTCGGCTCGATACTTTCCTAGCGCACGTCATTACAAATTGTTCACCGAACTGGCATCAGCCAATAGAAATAGTAATTTTCTCCCATATGCCTATCTATATTTCTTACAGTCTCTGAAGGTGTCCAAGTTACAAACACAAAGTAGACCAATCCATTATCAGCAAGAAATTACGTAATGATTAGTATTTTAGTCTTTTTCATCTGTTGTTTCCTGTGGTTAGAAACCACGTGCGTTGTGTTAGCTCCTAAACTTTCCACAAGAACCACACATTTCTTCCGAACACCAACGCTGATTTGTGTAAGTTGTCCTCGAACAATGTAACTATGTGAACAGTAGACGGTGGTGGAAAAACAACAAACTGGGAAGCAACAGCGTGTCGCGCTGTTTACTTTCAGATCTTCCACACCTGTTTGCCACGCGTGTTTTATGAGTGTTTAACATTTCTCAGTTGCGGAAAGGTGAAGAATGGAAAATAAGACATAGGGCTGTCCACGAGTTCTCAGTTGAGCTTTTCCCAATACGTCATAGGGATTCAAAGAAAAGCAACAAAAAAATTAATTAAGAAAGGTTTTTAAAAAATGAAAGGAAATTATGAAATATATACGAGAAACAAAAATGACACTACTGTACACTTTTTTTTCTACTCAAACTTGCAGCCAATTCTTCTCTGAATGAGGATAATATTGATATTTGAAACGTAAAACACATGCATATACCGTATTATACTTATATTATTGCTATTCCCGAAAAATATCGTCTTCCTGATTTTCAGAGCTTATTTTTGACCTTTGAATCATTTGATTAATTAATTGATTGAACTGTATTACTTGGTTCATAATAATTTGGTACTTGCAGTCGTCGCCACAGAAATGGTAAAGAAGTTACTGGTAAATCTAATTTAATTAACAATTTCTACGAAGTGAATGATACATGCAACGCATAATGAACGATACATAATTTAAATAGATCAAATGAAGCGCCAATTTTACGTAGGTAGCCCTGTTCAGGTAGCAACTATATCTTACGAATTACTTGTATCAGAAATGTACGAGACTTCAAACATCCTCCAGAGCCCCACACAATCCCGTCAGTGCTTGCATTCTAGCTTCATAATGTCGGCGGAGTCGTGTTGCCGCCTTAAGGAACGCCAGTGCTCTGGCAGTTCATGAGCCAGTGTCTCATATCCCGCCTGCGCGAGAGGAAATTGGATCTCACGCGGCGGCAGCCAAAGGGATGCGCCGAGGCAGAAAGGCACTGGCACACGCGAAGGCTAACTTCGCGGTGGCGGTGACGATGGCAGTGACGATGGCGGTGGCGGTGACGGTGGCGGTGACGGTGGCGGTGACGGTGACGGTGACGGTGACGGTGGCGGTGGCGGTGGCGGTGGCGGTGGCGGTGGCGGTGGCGGTGGCGGTGGCGGTGGCGGTGGCGGTGGCGGTGGCGGTGGCAGTGGCGGTGACGGTGGCGGTGGCGGTGGCGGTGGCGGTGACGGTGGCGGTGGCGGTGACGGTGGCGGTGGCGGTGACGATGGCAGTGGCGGTGGCGGTGGTGACGGTGACGGTGGCAGTGACGGCGTCGCGTCGTTGGCGTCGATGCAGGCGGCGGCAGTGTCAGGGGTAGCACAACAGCGAGAGTGATGAAGGAAGTGGTTTGTCTTCGGTTTTTTAAGCCAATACCTATTTTACTGTTCTGATGTAGTAACTCGAAATTAATGAATAAACAATTTCCATGACATTACGATATTACCGGAGGTTCATTTGTGGTGTTTGTAAATAGACGTAACTTTAGAAACTAAAAATTCCTATTCATTCGTTAGTAATCATATTTAGGTAATTATTTTAAATAAAACATTCAAAGGTGTTTTTTAGAATCTACCTTTAAAATTACAAACTTGTTATGTGGTCTATTCACTGAAGGAAAGACAATGCTGTCATTTACGACTCTGAACATCGTCACAAGTAGTTCCAGCGATTTTTGTCGGCAGCGAATCTCTCAAATTACAAGCTTTCCCCATTATGGTTACATTGTATCTATACTCTCAAGTTGGACACTTACGCATGGTTATGGTGCCACAAAATTTAATGTTTCATTCTACTAATTTGTATCTTCGTGACCTCTCTGATTTCAAGTGAGTTTTATTGCTAGCGAGTCCATTTAAATTCTAAAATGCCAAAAATCAAAACACACAAAGCACTCTTACCTACAAATTAGCGGAAGTCCATGGTTTTCAAAGCACGGGGAAAAGGTACGTGCATTTTTTCTCAATTTTTCTCGCTCCAAACCAGAGGAAACTGAAGACAAGAGGAACGGAAGGCGAAGGTGACACAAAAGAATGAAATAAGGGGGGGGGGATGGTGAAGTCGAGGGAGGAAAGAACAAGATGAGAATGGGAGAGGCGAGGATGGGGAAGGGAAAAGATCGCGGAGGAGGAAGATGAGGATAAGGGAAATTAAAAGGGAGAAGACGAGGACGGGGGAATTTCGAGGAAGAAGGAAATCGAGTACGGGAAAGACGAGGAGATGGGAATATGAGGAAAAGAGAACATGAGGTAAGAAGAAGTCGAGGGAAAAGACAATGAAGGGTGTAAACGAACAAAGCAGAAGAAAGGAAAGGAGAGAAGATAACAGTGAAGACAATGGAGAGGAAGGGTGAAATCGAGAATCCGGATAGAGGGGGAGGTGGCGAAAGGGCGGGAGGCAGCGAGGGCCGTTGTGTGTTTGGGAGCCCGCCGCCACGGCGCGCCAGTGTCATGTGTGCGGTGGTGCGGCATAGCGTAGCGCCGCCGCCGCCGCCGCCAAGAAGGCAATTACGCGGAGCTGCAACGCGCCGCGAGGGGGAGGGGGCAGGGGATGTGGAGCATCGTGATAAGCAGAAGCGGCAGCGGCGGCGCCGGCGGGCGCATCGCATGCGGCGCAATGAGACGGCACCGCGCACGAACGCGCGCGGCGCGGCGCGGCGCGGCGCTGGCAGCGGGGGCGGAAGCGAGCGCACAACGCGAACCGAGCGAACTTGGCGGCGAGATCCAATCCGGGGGGGTTGGCAAATGAGAACATCCTAACAACACACACCGACTCCGAGTGTCGTGTTTCAAGGATGAGAAAGATCTCGCTCTATTGAAGTTTTGCAGAGTTAATTTATTTATTTTATTTTAGATCGCTGTGCAACTTCGTTATCATAAGCGATCACAATCTAATTGACAATTTTAGGTTATAAAAAATTACCTTTCATATAATAATCTATTAACCACTTAAAACATTCAATATTAAATACAGTTAGTATTATGAGTACAAGCATTGAAATGTTTTAACTATAAAAGAGCTATAAAGAAGTTTGACAATTTCAGGTTGACAATTTAAGGTTATAAAAAATTACCTTTCATATAATTGTCTATTAACCACTTAAAACATTCAATATTAAATACAGTTAATATTATGAGTACAAGCATTGAAATGTTTTAACTATAAAAGAAGTACTATATATCTAAGTTTGTACCACATAGAAATTCAATAACTTTGTGACACTGCGAAGTAGAATTTAATATAGAATGCATATCTGTATCAAATTTGAAGTTTTTCCTGATATCACTTGTGAAAGGATATTCATCAAGTAAATGGGATGAAGATATAATTGCTCCACAATTCGGACACGGATCTGGATGTTTTTTAAATAAATAACGTAATTTTGAACATTTCGTTTTCTCATTTCAAATCCCTTTCTCGTTATTTTGGTAATGGAAGAAGTTTTTTAAAGTCATCAAGAAAACCAAAGACTGAGTTATTGACAAGAGAAAGCGGAGTCGTTTTTGGCCAGTATTCCGCAATTTTTTAAGAGTATTAACCGACATCACGATTTTTGCACAATTTCATGCAATGTAAAAATATTACAGAAATGATATAACGTTGAAAAATATAACGTTGGTTTCGAATGTTTTGAGAAAAATCAAGTAAATTGTTCCACGCCAAAATTAAATGAAATTCTTTCTATCTGATTCCGCTTGCATTTTCAGCGAAGTCGAGTGAGAATTCCCAAACACTTACTTTCGCTAGGGATTTCCGAGTGTTGCGAGATCCAAGATTTGCGCGAACGCGAATCACGGATCGAGTGGAGTGAAAGGAATGGGGATGATTCATCGAAGTTCATGTTTTCTAAACATGAATGACTTGATAAAATCATCTATGCATTTAGAATCGATATTTTGAAGCCGATGGTTTTTCAACATCGATATTGTATTCTATGTTTTTGTGCTTAATTTTTTTTAAATAAAAGAAAAAGTACCATCGTTACAAAATCCTATAATCATTTTCAGATACCCATTAATTAAATATTATTAGACCAAAGTGACCAAAGGTGAAAAATAAATAAAATCAAGTTTTCGTTAATATAGAAGCTAACATAATTTTTAAATTATCGAATCAGATAATTTAAATTTTATTTATTACTCTGATTACTTTTTAACTTTTTTGTGTAGCATAAATCTCAATTAAAATTAATAAACGAGACCATTTTAAATTAAATCCCCCCACGTGAACTTCAATGGATAATAATCCCTATATAAAACATCGATAGTTTTTGGTCGATCTCTTATTAACGTCGATGCTTTAATTTTGATCATCAATATTTGGAAACATTGATGTGGCATCCGTAGAAGGGGAGCGACGCCCCTGGCGGGCGGCGGAGGAAGCAGCGGCAAGTGGGGCATCGACCATCCGCAGCGCCGAGGCGGTCAACGGCGACGTCCACGCAGCGCCCCAGGAGGGGGTGGCGCAGGAAGGAGGAAGGGGGAAGAGGAGGGGAAGGGAGTGGAGGGCAACGGGTCAGGGGCAGGTCAGCGGCGCCGCAGAGGCATGCGCCCCTGCGTCAATGCGCTCCGCTCTACTGCACTTGCGGAAACATTAACGTCTCCCTCTTCAGCCTTATGTTTCATCTTCTTCCTCTTCGCTGTGATCTTTCATTATCACATTTTCCATTATCAATTTCCTCGTCACGGTAATGTATTATCCGCACACGTTTTCTTGAGCCTTCTCTTCGCTAGATGCGAGAGGAGTGGGGAGTTTGGTTATTTTTATGAAACGAATTTTACGTCGAATTTATAGTTCACTTTTCGATTCAAAATAGTTTCTAATACACGGGAGCGAA
Organism: Gryllus longicercus; assembly: GCA_038098605.1. Classification (NCBI taxonomy): domain Eukaryota; kingdom Metazoa; phylum Arthropoda; class Insecta; order Orthoptera; family Gryllidae; genus Gryllus; species Gryllus longicercus. Next base: position 713,664 of record JAZDUA010000169.1, on the reverse strand, counting down.
TATTTCTCGTTACCATATTTTGTCCACTAAGCTCATTGCTATCATTTATTCTTAATTCAACTAATGTCGGGAAGGGAGTGGGGGTAGATATTCCGGGGCTCAAGAAAACGTGCGGATATAATACCATCATCCGTTTCACCAAATCTATTATTACCATCCTCTTCCTCTTCCTCGGAATTTATCATTTTCCTTTTCATCAACGTCATGTTTTATCATCTTCCTATTTAGAATCCATCTTCTCCATATTCGTTTGATCTTCATCTTCTTGTCGTCTTCCTCCTTCTGAAACGTGAAGAGAAGTCAACTGGATCCTTTCCCTGGAAAGGAAACTGCAGTAGAATATATTGAAAACGGATTATGAAAGGCGTAGTATGATCCCCACAGAATGAAAAGATTCCAAATAAATTCGAGGGGAGTCCACTGGTGTCAGAACGTTATCGAGAGTATTCTAGGTGAAAAATTTCTTGATGGACGTAAGTAGAGATGTACGCTTATCGGACGGACAAAGACAGGCGATCCGAAGAGAGAACGAAAAGTAAGAACGTGTAGTGTCATTTTGGAGGGGGAAACATTTCGTTACGATATATCCACACAACATTTATTTACGTCGAAATAACGAGATCGTTATTTTGCATTCGAGTATACAAATCGTACACTGAACTACGTACACGAGAACAGCAATAGTCGCACACGGCAGCCCCGAGGCCCTGGGCAGCAGGGGCCAGGCGCATGATGTAATGCCAAGGGCACCGCCGGCGTGGGCGGAGGGGGCGGGGGCGGAGGGGGAGTGTCGCAAGGCCGCCGCGGGCGCCATCGCCCCGCCCCCGCCGCCCAGGTGCAACGGGACAGGCAGCTTCCGCCGCACCGCCTCGCAAACCAGGGCGACCGCGGAGCGCACACACGATTGTTGCTTGGCGGTTAGTGATTCCGGACGCGTCAACTACAGAGGGCATATGTCCCGTAAATGTAGTACATAATTTTGTTCGGGAGATGGCGTTGATATTCCCCCGCTGGATGGCGAGATCCGGCCCCGACCTACCGACGGATAGTTGGGTTTCCCCTTCGTTGGGTCTTCTTTGCATGTGTGGTAGGGTAGTATTAGTATATATATATATATATATATATATATATATATATATATATATATATATATATATGTGTGTGTGTGTGTGTGTGTGTGTGTGTGCGCGCGCGCGTGCGTGCGTGTGTGTGTGTGTGTGTGTGTAAGGGGTGAGGGGTGAGGATAGGACAAGGAAGATGTAGGAGAGATTGCGCGCGGTCCGTGGCTCGTTTGTTAGGGTACTGCTCCGGCATTCGCCGGTGTTGATCGGAGAAACCGCGTAAAACTACCAATCAAAGCTGCCGGCCTCTAGAATTCTCCTCCAGAGCGACTGGCGCGCTCACAGGAAGTGCAAGGACCCGGAGATAAGGCAAAGGTGAAAGCAGCACTGCAGGCAGGCAGACTGGCGAATTCCTAGACCAGGGTTGTCCAACTGGCGAGGTCGACATCCCTTTACTGCAAAAATAGGTTAAGTTTACATTTAAGGATTTTTTTCTAGTAAATTCTGAAATTCAAAATCATGCCAATGTGTTTCACTGCGTTGTGGCACTGATACCATACATGGTTCCAATCTTTTCTCCACCTTCGCAGCAGCCTGGCAAACTTCTGAGATTAACAACACGGAAATCGCCCGACAAATTAAAATAATATCGCCCGCAACCCTACTAAAGGTTATACGTAGTTGTGGCTCTTGACCCCCTGCAAGTTAGACAACCCTGTCGCACACCGTCAGACTAGCAATTATAAGTCACCCAGAAGTGTTTGCCGGACAGTTAGATAGTCGGGTGACAGACCATCAGACATTGCCAGGTAGGCAGACAGTTACGCAGACACAGGGAGCCAGAAGCTTGACAGAGTTAGGCAGGCAGAAAGCCACCCAGTCAGGCACGCAAGCAAAGAAGCGGCATCTCTGACACAAGCTGGGAGCCAGAACAGGGCAATCAGATCAGAAATCCAGAAAGGCAGTAAGAGAAACAGGCAGGCATACTGAGATACAGGCCGTCAGACAGGAAGGAACTAAGGTACGTTTTCCAAATAGCAATAGGTCACATTTTCCTGAAATTACTTGTCACTTATTATGAATCGTATACCACTTTCAACAATAACATTATTGAATCTCGGTTATAGTATGGAGTATCGCGCATTGTATACTTGCCTAGTCAGCAAGTGCATTAGCATCTCTAACATTACAACGCCCTCTCACAATATCACTTAAAATACTTCCCGGCACTTGCTACCTCAAGACCTTTATAGCACTTCAAAAATCGTGCAAGTCATCGTAACTAATCCATCTGCTTGGTCAAGAGCAGGGTTTTCTAGACTGATCGCGAAGTTCAGCCATCATAGCAATGGAAATACTCATATGTTACACAATTTGAGATCGCTTCCTCAGTCTCTAATTTATGTGAAAATCCTGTCCAAGTAATGAACAGACCCCTTGAGATACCACATTCAAATCGATCGATGAGAAAAGCAAGAGATGCTTTAAGGCAGTCTACAAGTAGTCGAATGCATAAGGCAGAGCGTGACTGTACCAGCCGTGCTCCTATTAGCACTTTACCCCATTTTCCGTGTAATATACAGTAGTCCTGTTCCCTCATAATAATACATAATAACCAATGATTATTAAAATGTCAGAGTTTTATCCCTTGTGATTATTCTGTTAACTGTTAGCTCACTATTCGTGCTATCAGTTACAATAACATTGTAATAAGTACATTTTTATTAGAAATAATTTTTCAACAATCTACATTTTTTGAAGAGTCTGGATTTTGTTTTGAATGGAGTATGATTTTTATAAAAAAATTGATATTACAAGTGAATTGATTGAACTGTGCTTGTACGCGATGTGACGTGTTTCATTTTACAAGAACACAGATAGTCCCTGAAATGAGGAATATTGGTCAAGGTTTCAAGTTGGTAGATCCTTACTTCGGCAGTGTACGATTTTTTTTCTTCAGACCTAGTGATAAAAGCTATCAAAGTTAATGGCAATGAATAATCACAATGACAATTGCTAAGCCTAAATGCACGACCATATAACACAGTAAGTATTTAACGTAACTTTCAATAAAAAATCAAATTGTAAAGCCTGCGTTGGAGCACAAGAAAAAAAAACATACGAATAACTGTGGCTGTTTCAATAAGGGGACGTTTTCCACCTATATTTTAATTTTTTAAATATATTTATCTGTCAAAAATAGTTCATTCTTCAGATTTAAGCAATGTGCTACTGTGCAAATATCATGTGACTGAAACATAAATTGTAAAATCTTATTAAGGCAAAATTGTATTGAAATTGAAATCGCATAACCAGATTGTTTTGTGCCAGAAAAGCCCGCGTTGTCCACCCTGACTCCCGACGGCCCGCAGCTCTTATTGGCCGTGTGCACGTGACGGCCGCCACTGGGTCGTCGCGGAGCGCGCGCGCTCTGTACCCACGAGGCGACCTCGCCGGGGGCGCGTGTTTGCCGGTGGGAGCTCTCCAAGTCAGTCCGCCATTGTCGCTAATAGTCGACAAGCACTCTGCGGGCGTCCGCTGCGAACCACACCCCGTGCGCTCGCTTCGGACGCAACGCACACACGCAAGAACCACTGGCCGCGTCCAGCGCACTCACTGGGATTTCCAAACGAAGTGGGAGGATTCGTTCGGTACTAGACGTTCAAGAATCGAGCGTAATATATAAACAAAGGGCTCCAAAAATACAAGTCTCGAAAATACGAGTATATTATACATTTTATTACTTCCATGAAAAAATCGTAATTACTTATTTGCGAATAAAAAAATTAAGTTTATATTTTTTACTTTCTTAAAACATTTCCTTTAAAAATGAAAATAAAGGACACGAAAATATTGAAGAAAAAAACAGTAACGAATCTATGTACTGCGTCAAGAATTACTTATTTCTTGAAGTATTTATTTCAGAATTGTAATGGTAATATTGTGTTATCGCTAGTAAAAAGTATAATAACGTTCTGTAAAACATTGTAGGACAAATTAGAACCACTGAATTTAAATTGTGTGATGTATCCGTACTTCTAGGTACAATTGTTACCTCGGTCAATCCTTAATTGAAAAATCAAAATTTCTTTTCAAAGTTGTAGCACTCTCAAGTCTTTCCAAATTGATCTCGATTCAATCGACATAATCCATCTTCAAATTCCCCAGTTACAACGCTACACACGTAACAGGAGGTTTGTGTGTATTGGTTACTCTTATTGAGAAGCATTGACGAACAGAAGTTTCGACTGTGGACGCGTGTCATTTTTTTAGTATCTCGGAAGACCGAGCCATTCTTAATGTTAAATTCACTGATAATACTAACTAGACACTGTGAATATATCAGTTTGAAGGATAATTTCGGAAAACGTAAAGTTCGGTAGGGACTTTTACATTACATTGCTTTTAGAAAAATAATAATCCGGAGAAAATAAAAACCTTTGAATATAATCCAACGATAGTACAAAGCGTTCAGTCAAGTGATTTTTTTTAGACAGCTTTTGTTGCCATACCAACGGGACTGTTCCAGGGGGCGTGGTCGGTGCATAGCACGCAGATATTATTCGCTTTTATTTCACGAACGTAATTATGAAACACGCATTGTAGTCTCTTGAAACTAACACGGTACGTTGCTTCGAGCAAAGATTCAGAATACCGAATATGCGATACTTCTAATTTACAATAATTTTTCTTACATTATAACACCTTTGTACATTTTAATCGCCATTATTTTAAACTTTTCATATATTTTATGATAATTTTTCATTTATTCTAATACTTCGAACATTACTTTTTTTATGTTTTGAGATGTCCCTCCTCAAAATCCAAACAACTGCAAATCAACCAGAGACTATGACTAGAGCTCGCCTGTCAAATGTTGGAAGTATCAGGGTTCCAATTTACAGGGAGGGGGATGCCAGGTATCAAATCCTAGGAAATTTGACGTCTCATTCTGGCAAAGCAATAATTTCCCATCCAGGAATACAATTAATCCTCATTAAGATGCCAGTTAATAATTTGCACACGCTCTCAAATTTGCGTGCTAAATTAAATCATTCCCGAGAGTTTCTCAGGAACCAATCAGATTGTGTTGCGTAATCGACTGTGATCATTGCTTCATTAATCAATTCTCGATTGCCCCCTCTTTCCCTGGGAATTTTGAACAAATCTCATAGAGAAAATTGCCCATTCACGCGTTGATTTGAAGCTATAAACCTCCATGTGAGAATCGGAGTATTTGGCAAGTGAATCATTCAACCTGATCCTACAAGTAAATGTGCAAAATGGTGATTCTAAATGTACGCTCAGGATATCAAATATCTACGATGTCGATCGTATCTGATCTAAAGAAAGAGAGCTTTCAATCAAACAGCGCATACATTCGAATGTCTAAACAAAATTAGAAGATTTCCCTTAGAATATTTCCAGGAAGACTAAACTAATTATCTCAATGTCACACAAACGACCTTCTGACAATTAAAACTGCATCATCCTCTTGCTGTTAACTACAATCTTTAGATAAAACACTCAGATTTCCCAGAAATGTTTTTTTTCTCTCGTATCTTCTTCGAACGAGGCTTGCGTGATGGTCTGAAGTGTCACCTGACATTAAGTATCAGATTTGATGAGAACCTCTTGTGCAGCTGTCATGACAAGGGCGGTACCTTTCATCCTCGAATCGAACCCATGTCAGACAAGATAACGAGCATGTTCTTCGGATGTTCGGTAAAGATCACATGCACCTTTTATGAGGTTGACTTGTTTTCTCTGGAACTTTACAAAAATAAGCTTGGCTGAGTGGAGCATGTAACATAAGCATACTTCACACAGATTCAACCAATTCTTACAAAGAAGTACCTATCTCTTTAAATATTCTTTCAGTACATTAGAAACACATACAGCTGTGCAAAACAGTTTATCATATTTATTACCATAGAAAATCACTGCAATTCAACTACACGTCAAAATGGTTTTTGGTTGTCCAATCACATGAAAACAGGCTTCAACAGCCAATTTTCAGTACCAAAAGTGAGAAAAAAGTGCATCTCATACGGGAAGCGTCATTGCGAATGGAATAAAGATAAATCATTATTTTCTACTGCTATGGAAGCAATAACTATACCATAAATTGGAAAAAGATTTACTACTCGTACAATAGATCACGAAGTCTCGTTCTTTCCAAGTTCCAGAACGGTCACATAAAATACGTGAGTCTCCATCAAAAGAATCACTATTACCTCATCTTTATCATATGAACAATTCCCATCATCTTTAACCAGTTTTTGTTTCATAAAATTGTATTTATATAAATTAATTTCATCATAAGAGTACAATTTTTGTAGGATATATCTGTAATGTTACGTCCTTTTTAATGAAACTGTATTAAATAATTGAAACTATATTAAAGAAATAACTCATTACTGTAACAACAATACAATTATTATATTAATGTATTTCGAACACAAAACAATATTTGTGTTCTTCTTGCAAATAAATGTTTAACATACTGCTTTTCTCCATGGTATTCAGAAAACTAGGCCAGTAAAGACGATAACTGGGAAATGAAGAGACATTCGTTTTGTATATTTAATTGTTTATTTAAAATTTTGTTTTGTATATTTAATTGTTTATTTAATTGTATATTTAATTGTTTATTTATCATAATTGATAGACACAATCATGTTTTTAAAATGAAACAATTCAAAACATAACTAAAGCATTATACAAACTAAATATAATTTTCGTTTGGGATTCTCCAATGAGGGTACAAGGAAGATCGACTCTCGCGAGAAGTAAATTCCACACATCGGCCCCAGCTTCTTGCCACGCAAGCCGTGCTATACGAGGGATATTACATAAGATCACGAAATTCAGCAGCGAAAAACGAAAGCGTGAAGTGGCATGCCGCCGTAGTACGCGCGGCCGGGTCGAGTCGCGCCGCGCTGACTTGCATCTCTCGAAGCGCCGCGCGATCGTCTTTTGCGCAGTCATCGACAGTCAACTAACAAGCCCCTCCAGCGCCATTGTTTCGCCTAAGTAACCGAAAGGCTGTGGCTGACGCATTTTAACTACTGCCGTTATAGTGTCGTGCGTGGGCATAATTGTAACTTATCTTCTATAGGCATAGATTTTTCTGATTTCATTGATCGTTTTCCGGTAATCAATGCATTTTTAGAAGACAATAAATAATCAAATAACACTTAAAAATATATCACTTACGGCTAGCCTCTTATACAATCCTACCAACATTTGTTAGTATTGCTAACTGTGAATTAATGTATTACAGCGTTATGAAAAAATAATAATCAATATTAATATAGTACAAACTTATTACAGATTCAATTTTTGTTTTCATTAAATATGTATTTAATGCGAAGGTAAATTCGCATGAGTTATTACATATATAACTACGTAGAAATTTTTTTTTTAATCACATTTTCAAATAGTGTAGAGAAATACATGGCAAGGTATATTGAAATATAATGGTTCATTGCAATATTAATGTTATATTTCTGATAGGTTTCATTTCTGCGCAGTACTATGTAAACGGAAAGCAGTCATTTTCGGTCTTACGAAGCAAAACGCTCGCAGTGGATTATTGCGTCGTTTGTGAAACGCGTTTTACCTGGGAAAGATACGAAAGCTAGCGAGACTTACAATGACAAAGCAGCGCGTGCACTAAAGCAGAATTTTATTCTATTTTCTTTATTTTAGTTTTATTTCAAGTTTTATATTGTTCTGGAAACGACTCTACAATGGCATGCTGACAGTCTGGAACCCGAAGAAGGATTAATTTCGACACAACAATTTCCGCGAAAATTGTTACCGCTCCAACACACAAATTTTCTCAGGTCTGCTTCAAACATTTCGCGATTATTCTCTTACTACCCAAACAATTTAGCCAAAATGTGATTAAAGATGTGCGCATTACTTGCCTGCTTCCAAAAGAACACTAAAAAAAAAAAAAAAACAACAACAACAACAACATAGTAAGTCACTGATAATGCTTTAAGTTGTCTTGCGTTTTCCTTTGTAGTTTCTTACAGTTTCGGGGCACATTCATTTGTACCGCTTTCTGCGGTTATTTTCGCGAATATTTTTCATTTGAAACATTTTCACTGAAAGTGAACCAACCAGCTTCCCTTTCCAAATTCGGCTCAAATTGTCTTCTTCCAAAAAATACCGGAAATTACATGGAATAAAGGAAGGCAAAAAAAATTAGTATCAGACTAAACAAAAGTCATCAGTTCAAAACATACTGTTTCTTCCACCTAATAAATAGTACATAGTAATACAAAAACAAAAGTACTTATGAAATACACAACTGCACACAAGTCATCACATTTCTAGCAGGAGAAAGCGAAGTGATTACACACACTACCTGTGTGTGTGTGTTCGCTCAAATAAGATCCGAAAACATTTGAGCAGGCGTAAACAAAGCAACAGCGCATGTGCATCGAAATCACATCCATCTCGGAAGTTCGTCGATGGAAAGTTAAGATTTTTCTTCCTTTCTCAGAACATTCGCGTTTATGAATGATATCGACAAAATTTACAAAGCTTCAAATAATATATTATAATCCTCAATTATTACACACACACACACATACGCACACAAACACATACGCACACAAAAACACACACAAACACACACACACACACACAAAAACACACACGCACGCACAAACACACACACACAAACACACACACACAAACACACACACACAAACACACACACACACAAACACACACACACACACACAAAACTTCTGGTGATTTCCTTGCTCAGAGCTCAATTTCGATCGCCCTCTCACCCTTTGAAAAAAGGTGGAACCACAACAAAGACCTTCCAGAGAATGCGATCAGGCAGCGGGTGTCCAGGCCGTAGCCCACAGTTTTCTGAACGCGGATGAAAGGCAACAGGGCGGAAAAACTTCCCCACAGCCACCGCCGACATAAACGGCAGGTGCGAGATTAGCCACACACAACAGCCTGGAAAACTTCAAAGCGACATAAAATGAAAAGAAACACGCCAGGTGACAAGGCGAAAGGGTCGTAGACGCCTAGCACGTAGGTTTATTGTGTCGTTGGTTTGTGCCCCTCTTTGAACGTGAGCATCTGTGGCTGTATTTGCCTATTTATGTTCTGAGTCACAAGACATCAACACTTGTGACTTGCCACAAGTCACAAGCATACGAACTAGTTATTAATTCTCCTCATAAATTTTAACAGAATTTCTGAATCTCCACCTACCTCAATGTGGGAGTATTGCAATTTCAATAATCTATAAACATAATGTATTTTTCTCACTTCAGTGAAACCAAAGAAATGCATTTACACCCCTAACAGCAGATTTAAAGAACCATTTTCTTGAATTTCAAAGTGGTGAAAAAACAGCTTCAAAGGATAAAACGATTTTAACGATCTTTAGAAGTGCCGGTAATGTCGCTATATCTGTGACGCAATCGTGTTCGAAAATAATCAACTACCACTGCTGCCGAAAGCGCTGTGTGGTTGAGAAGTGAGAGTCATTTAAAATTTTAGCACATGCGCAATGTACTATTGTTGTTGTTTTTTTCTACGCCGTCCAATTACAATATCGAGCTCGAACGTATCGACACTTCTAGATTCGAAAGAAGTCTGTATCGCATTAAGCTGAAACTACTACTCTCCGGTGAAGACCTTTCGACTTTAGTTGAAGCACACTCCCACAATCGAGATATTATCTCTCACTGGGCTTTCCATGCAATTATAAAGCACACTTTTCAAAATCTCAAAAGTGGCAAAGGAGAGTCTTTTTAATTTTCAATAGTCAAAACACAATACTTTTACGTATGAACAGCAGCCAGAATGACATGCGGAGAGATAATAGGAAAACAACTGCCTTACACCACACTCAACAAGACAATATTTAAATTGTTTCAATTTTTACCTCTTATTGAACCTCGCAGTCTTTGATGTTCTTCACAGTTTCCAAAGTTGTTTTCAGTACATAATCTGCTCAGAATATGTAAAACAATATCTTGTCTAAGTGTTATCTTTATGATTTTACATCATACAACTACGTTTTAATGACACATAACTCGTTTATTTTTGCTTGACTTTGGTTTTTTATGTGAACCAACATTTTTCTGAGAATGTTTCTCTCGAACAGATCTTTGTTTTATTTAGAAAGACACTTATTTTACATCCTTCAACAGAATCAATACTGTAAATGTGCTACCCAAAGGGCGGAGAAGCTAAGATTGGTTGTTTGAGAAAGGACGTTTTTTGCGTCACCGCACACGCCTGAACAGGACCGCTTTCACCATAACCTCTAGGACCATCCAGGGCAATCAGAGGCAGCGACGGCGCCCCCTGGCGGATAATTGCAGACTGCCTGCCCGGGTGCGAGGGCGGAGGCGGCGACGCGCGAAACCTCAGGGCTACAGCGCGGTTGGCATGCCTGCATCCGCCTCGGCCGCGCCTCTCTTACTCTCGACTCTTCTTTCGACGTTTCAATACCTGCTACTCCGCAAGGTTTGAGGGAGCGATTGATTGGTGATTCTGGCCGCATCAGCTAAGGACGTTAGTCCCGTATGTATAGTGCAGGTTTACCCCTCCGAAGTGGTGGTGGTGGTGGTGGTGGTGGTGGTGATCCTTCCCCGATAGATGGTGAGAGCTGGTTCCGACGTAATGTCGGCTAGCGAGGATTTCCCAACCAGGTATCTCCCCACCAGCGGGGCGCCGCCCCAGCCGGGACCGGCTCCCCGACATGTGTGCTAGTGTAGTGCACGTTAGTGTCTGTGTGTGAGTGTTTGTAAGTGAAGGGTAAGGACAGGCCAAGGAAGAGGAAAGAAAGATTGCGCGCGGCCCGTTTGTTAGGGGACTGTTCTGGCATTTGCCTGGTATTGAAATTCCTGAAATAATTGACATTTGTTGCGAATTTGCTGGATTTGACAGCCGACGTACGAGTCTCGTAGATGGATATCATAGACAGATTGATAGATAATTTATTTAATTTGATTTGGGCATTAAGCCCGGAGGCAAATTCTTCACATTCATACATCTTATAGCAAATATCAATATCAAACCATCAATATTTAGAACAATTTATTAGATCCACTTTTGATAAATGTTTCGGGAATTTCATTTTCACTTATTGTTTGGGAATATTTATTACACATTCTCGACTTTCATAGTGGATTACGAAATGTTTTCCGAACCGAGTAATTTAGAATCACAAATAAATTTCCTTTCCCCGCGTGCAGTATATACAACGTGAGATAGCTGTCAAACTACAAGAGCATTAAATATCAATCATACATGAATAAAATTATTACCAAAATAGCATTCACCGTTCGTATAAGCTTGCGCTTTTTTTCTTTCTTTTTTTCTTTTTTTTTTTTCTTTTTTCTTTTTTTTCCTGTGGTTTAATCCGCTATTTCGTTAATATGAAAAATAGCACACAACTTGAAATAATTCCTCAACCAACGTTCACACCGAAGGCTACGTTCCGTTTCTGATAGGAAGACGCACGTTCCGTCTCACACCTTGCTCTCTAGGGCACGTCACAGTTACAGCATCCACATCTCAAAGCAGGCGCCGCGGTTCGCGCGCTGCTATAATTCCACGCGCCCGGACAACCACTTCGCAGAGCGGGCGCCGGGCGCGAATCAGCATACCAGCGCACCCGCGCGCCGCGGGCGCTTCGCGTACCATCATTCTTCCCGGCGCGCTCATTAGCTCACGCCCTGCCCACTGGGGGGCGTGGCACAGCGTCGTCGGCGCGAAATCTCAAAGGCCCTCTGCTCCCGATACGAACGCAGTACGTGTTTTTCTGCCGAAACGTGAGGGCGATACAAATGCCGAACTCGTTTATTCCACGTGGCGTCGTCCGTCTTTTTGTAAATGCTAATCTAATTTGAAGCCTGCGCACGCTCTGATTTGCAAATAAGATAGTACGCGTGCCGTGTAAAACATTCATAATCCTAATCGTTTTCTCTGTTACCCCGTAATAGATGTATTATGAACGGTATTTCGACCGGATTATTTGGGTAATCTGCAACATAATAAAAGCGTTTAGCATTTGTAAGTGAATTTCAACAAAACAAAGTATTTAGGCAAAGCAATTAATATGCACGACATTTGCTCCTGTATGACTAATAATTTAAAGTAGCCTCCATAAATGTAATAAAAATGAAGCTATCCCGAATGAAAAACTGAACAAAGAAACCCTGTCACTGAAATAAACGATTATGGTGGTAGCAATTGTTTTCCGAGGCTCCTCCCTCGCAAGAAAAACTCCATACATACACGCCCTTGCCCAAACGTCTACGTACAAGGCCATTCTCCTGCAACCCGGTCTACAATTTCGAAGCGGGCCTTTCAAGAAAGACAGATCTCAAACCGAAAACGACCTGGCTCGTGTCAAGGAAATTGCGAGTGGGCGTCCGAGGGCGGAGGGGCGGAGACGGGGAGAAAAGCGGCATGTCTTCGGAACGACGCGTGATTACACAGGCGACTGGCGGGCGCGGGTGCGGCGCCTGCAGTTAACGGCTGAAAGGGGGGCGCTGAGCGGCTGACACTTGGGCTTCAACTGCTCCCGAGGGCGCTCGTGGCGGCGCGCCTTCCGAAGCGGAAACAACACGGCGCATGAAGGCGATGGCAATTCCCCTGCCACTGGGCGGAAACACGCGTCTCGGAACCGCCCTCCACAGAAAGGAAAATAAGGAATAAAAAACGTAGTTTCGGCAGCTACGATCGAAAAAACAAGGTCGCCAACTACTCAAATGTTAAATTACAGTAGTACTCGACTGAGGCTCCGGAATATATAGCACAACGAAAATACTTTTAAACGCCAGACTTTTCTACAACGCGCATATAACCCACAACAGCATGTAACCTGCATTACATTATTTCTCTGTTTAGTGGCTTTCGTTTTTTTTTCGTTTTTTTTTCTTTCTTCTTTTTCTTTTCTTTATTTTTTATTTCTTTCTTTTTTTTTTCGTTTCTTTCCCGGTTACCGCGTATGACACGGCGTGTCAGTTTCGGGCAACACGACGATCGTTAAATTTCGTACCAATTTACAATAATAAATTTCTTTCACGACGAACTATTACATTACATTCAATAGTTATTCGAGGCTGCACTCTTTATTCGCGAGATTCTCTGGTCATATTACAGTTTATTTATTCCGTTTGCAGTGTAAGGTAAATCAACTGCAGATACAGACATTATTTTAGCAGATGAAGGCACTTCGTTGGGCAACTTTAGGAGAAGGAAAGGAGTGTTTTATTTGAGATAATAGTTATTACAATAAGATATGCTTTTCTTAATAATACATAAAATACAAGTGTAGTTTTTCAGTTTCGATACGTACATCATACTTCAAATGAAGTTATCCGCACCCGCGTTTTGGGATAATTGTAGAGCAAACACTTGGGACCTACCACAAACTAATTTAGAAATTCCCACGAATCAGCAATGAAAAGCTGTGGCGATATACGAGAGAAAAAAATAAGTACATTGACTGAAAAAAACAGAAACCGTTGTTGAAATATTCCGTATTAATCGCTTTAAAAAATGTTTTAATGTAGAATATTACTGGCCATTTAGTAGATTAAAAGTGCGAAACAACAACAACAAATAATGCGTTTATGGTCGCTAGAATCACTATTAACGACCGTAAGATTTAATTGGACTATTTTCATTTAAAACTAATCATTCGACGAATCGAATAAATAACGGCAATGGATTACCAAATCCCTTGTTTTAACGAATAATTTATTGAAAACACAATACCACACAATCAATGGTACTGCTGAAGTGCGAAAACTCCAAATGGATGCAACAAAACAATTTTTAAAAAAACACGAAACAACCGCAGTCCCGAATAAAATGCTCGTCGCGTTGTGTCGAAAGGGCGAGCGATCAGCGCGGCAACGGATAACGTCCCGATGCACTCTGCATAATTCCAATTTCCATTCCAGCCATTTCGCTGGGGAAGGAGCAAGAGGGAGCCACGAGGCACAGACGCGACCTCTGCTCAGCTCATCACAGCCCCCGCAAATAAGGAAGCACCCCATGGGGCGCGTCACCCCTGGAGGGTGGGAGTTGGTGGTGAGGGGAAGAGGGCCAGAGAGATAGAGAGGGAGAAGGAGACAGAACTAAGCCGAGATATAAATAAGAAGGGATACAAAGAAGATAAACAAGTTAGAAAGCAGAGAGACGAAATTGGTACAGAGACAGACGCAGAAGCTTTAAAGAGAAATAGATGAGATACGACAGAAAAGGAAAGAGAGAACAACTGAAAACAAATGACAGAAACAGAGAGTGGGATGGGCTAGGAAGTCGAGAGGCAAAGAAGATAAACGAGATAGCACAGAGACAACATCGATGCAAAGATGAAACACACGCGATAAACGGAAAAAACGGAAGTGAAATACACAAGACAGAAACGGACGGCGGGGGGGGGGGGACAATTGAAAAGGACAGAGGGTGGGACAAAGTGGGACGAGAACCGGCTGCTAGCGGTTAATCCGAGCACTCGGGCGCCGGAAACTCCATTATAAAATTCATAACGCAGTAGCTGCGGAGCGGGAACAAAAAGGAATTAGTGCGGCCGGGCGGCGTGGTGCAGCCGGAACGAAATTGCGGGGACCGTTACCATAAACGGCAGCAGCGAGCGCAGCGGGGAGGGGGGAGGGAGGCGTAGAGAGTCCGGGGAGGCGAGCGATGAGGCTGAGAGTGCTTCCGTTCACTCATCGCGAGATGTCGTGCCACACACGTTGCATCGAACGAATTTAAGCTCTTCCTTGTTTCCATGTCATGAACTTCACCTTCCATCTCAGAGTCCCAGTTTTCAATTTTTCTTGACTACTCGGTGTGAAGTGTGTGGTGTATAAATGAGTTCCCTCCGCATAGCATGGTCCGCATAGCATTTCAACATATCTCCATAACGCATCACCATTATTTCGTTCGTCACCACTCATTACTCTGCCATTCGTTTCGCGATTAAAACCTTTGTTTAGCCATCTCGATTAGCCCAACTCTAGAACATACCGGCCCTGATGAAGTCATCGCAATCAATCTGTTTATCTGTAAATAAATAAATAGTTGACTTTCGACTGTGCAAATAATATTAAATTACTCAATTCGTAGTAGATTTTGGGTCCCTAAAGCATGTCTTCCTATTTAAAAGGCTGACACCTAGTCACCCCAGGTCATTTTCATATCTTGTTATCATTGGAATCAAATTTACTGACCAAGGTCTTCTAAGAATATTCTGTCCATTCTTTAGGACGACAATTAAGGGTATGAAGTGAATCATGTAACCTTCGAGGTATTTCATAACTCACAGTTTTCTGGGTCTGTGTAGGAATGGACGAAACTCACACAAACAGATTCAAATTCTTTCTCAGTGCCAACAAAGAATCATATTGTTTTCACTACATACCGTAAAACAACAACTATTTCTCAATTACTACTGTTTTGAATTGAAATTTCCAAGACGTTTCATTTGACATCATGAAGAGCGAGGCCCGAATCTTCACGCACACTCGAAACAGTGTTGTTATTATTTGTATTGCTTCTTAGCCACCAATCAAGAGTTTGACCCACTCTAACTCTACAGCAGCTCTTGTCCATTTCTCCCCGGCGCAAAATTTCCATACAATCATGAACTGGAGGCCAAATAGTGTGTGTTCATTCAGGTTTAATATTGAGAGGGCGGCCTCTCATTTGTGCACGACGCACTTGGTGTGGGACAACTGCCAACGATGCTGGACGAAGGTCGAGTGTTTAATTGGTTTCGAGATACTGAAGCTGTTGGTCTCATTTCAGATATTTATTTGGTATTTTTCTTTACATTTTATGATGTAGATTAAACTCTTTATAAGGACAATCTTAATTAATTAGTAATAAAAATTCGATATATGTATTACGAGTGAAACACTATAGAGTACTTGCTTCAGTCAATAAAAACAACTGGCTGTTCGATATGTCTAGGGGAGCGTTTCAAAATTATTTGATTTTCCTCAATTCGTTTGTAGACAGACTGAGACACTGCTTTTTAAGAAGTGAGAGATGCTGGTACTTTGAGTAATGAAAATTTCAGATTCCGGTCAACTTCAACTCCGCAGTCCGGGTCGAAAAAAAGGGGTAGACATGACATGTCCTCTTTTAAAACTTACATGTAAATCTTAAGTGGTTATGGTAGGTACATGGTAATATTAAATTCTTGTTTGAATTTCTCCTTCGTTTTTAATACCGCCCCTTTCAAAACGAACTTATATTTTGTTTCTAACACATCTTACGCGAAACATTAACTAGGTATAACTAGGTATAAAGTAAGTACAGGTATTAAGCGTTCTTTAAAATCTGATTTACTCGTCGGGAGTACATAACATTAATTATTTTTTATATATATGCATATCTGTATCCATATTGGTGTGCATTTTTAATTGAATATCGAATTTAGTTTACTTTTTCCTGCACGTCCCGAATAAAAAAAATTACTTAAAATGTATCATAAAAAACTTACATACGTGTAAAACCATGTTTAATGTACATTAAAAACTGATAGTTCAATGGTTGAAATGTTTGAATGGCTGAAATCTCCCGGTTTAATTCGTAAACATATTTAGCTCACCGAAAGGTTTGTGTGCAAGGAATGAGCACAAAAATCGATATATCGGAAATGGAAGCGAAATTTTCTCCACCGACATATCGTTAAATCGATAATACAAATTGAATACTTGAGGTAGATATATACCGATTGTGGTACTTTGTCATTTCATACGTAAATTAGAGTTTCTCATTGATTTTTAACTTATAAATAAAAAAATATAACAATAACACTTAAAATATTTACTGAACAGCTTGTCATATAAAGATAGCATTGAACCTAATTAGTAAGGAGTATCATTGTTCCTGCCTCTTCAGTTTCATCAGAGAGAGTATCGTCAACAACAAATATTGCCACATCAAACTGTCAAGAGACGTAGCTGTTTTGAATGTGTGTCTCTCGTATTTACTTGAACTTTTTATTAACAGTTGAAATAACTTTTCGTTTTTGAAGAATTATGTTTAGCTTAGTTTTGTAGTTTTTCTGCTTCAGTTTCTGTATTAATGACGTTAGATACATCGGTACTTTGTTTTTATTTGGAGGCATTCTTAGTCGAGTTTCGCGCTGTCGGTGGTTCATGACGCAAGCACCTTCTCGCCGCTGTCGGCTGCTCGCTGGGTCGTCCCGGCCACCTGCACCAACGAACCTCGGCGACGGACCCACTCAAGCGGCGAAATCACGGCCTCCTCTGATTTATGGACGGGTTGCGGGCAAGGAGGGGGAGGCAGATTCCACGGAATTGCCCGGGAGATTAATGGCGAACTCGCATAGGGTACATTCGCACAGGAAGACCGTGCTCCGTTTCCAGTACACTCGTATTGTCCTAATGCGTTTCGAATGGTTGCCAGGCTATTGTTGCGCAGAATAATAAGAAAATGAAGGACTACTACGGCTTATACCCATGTAATGACTAGAGATATTTCATCCATTAAGTATTTTTTATAGGTATGACATTTTTCTCTCTTCTTTAGTCGAATAAATTTTCTGGCTTTACAAGTTCGTCACGAACATTCGAGCGCAATGTTTTTTCTGCGAATTGTGATGAAAGAACAGAAAATGTATCATCTCAAAAGAAATAGAATATTGCTAGCACTTTTATACACATGTTCTTCAGAATAATAAATTTATTATATTCCAATTAAATACTGAATCACTTCCTTATAGTCATCTCCAAGACAAAAAAATAATTACTAATTACATCTCATCTTTGAATAAAAAATGTTTACTTTTTCTTGGTAACGTGGGTAATTTTTTGGTTTTCTGTTACTAAACTTTTTCGTTTAGAAATTATAAATATTTAACCGCAAACACCTGCAAGTACTGAATGGCAATCATACAGCATTACAAGATGTGAAATTACAAATCTTAGTTCCGAATTTTTCGAATTTAATAATGTACCAGAATAAAGAAAATTCGAGAACTTACTTTCCATTTAATTTTTACTCCACTGCGAATATTCATTAAAAAACTAGTAAATAAGAATTATTTGATGTTTCAAAAGAAGATATTAAGAAAAACTGCTTTTCTAATAACATCCATTCTATCGTAATTACGGTGGTACTGTTAATACACTGACTATAAATATACACGGCAAACACGACGGAAATGCCTAGGAACTATTATCTGGTACAGCGCAAATGTGAGACGATTTTCGTATTAAATTTTATAGAACTCCATTGATTTATGTTACTATAGTTTTATACCACTACTGACATAATGAGATTCATTACGTTATACGAATTTACTTTTGCCTTGTACTATTTAAACGCAAACTCATGTCAAACGGACCTGAAATGGGCATTTACTGTTAATAATTTCCAAGTGCCATTTTTTTATGCAAAAGTCGCACAAAGTTGTTTTCCAACGTAGTTAGCGAGAGTTATAATACGAGAATTCTGGCACTAAAACAACGGTGAGATGTTCTTTCGTCTTTGGGAAACCTGTGGCCTCTTCAAGCGCGAAGCCCTCTTGCTTCGAAGTTCTCCCATATTTCGAGGCTCCGCAAAAGTCAACGAAGTTTGGGGCAAAGCAACGGTTCGCCGGGACGTGGGATGGAAATAAATCATCGGTAACACAAGATCCCGACGACGAAGAGATAAAATTGAAGTTCTAAACTGGCAACAACGGTATCGCAGAGCGCGAGGCGTGACTGATGAGGTACGGTCATGGAATTGGATAACTCTCAAGCTGCACGTCTCGATTCTCGCTGACCGCCAACACCATTAACAGGTCACCGCCCTGTTCAGCCGAAACTGATGGAAAATGAAAATTGGTGTGTAAAAAAAGGATATCAGGACCCTTTAGAGGTGATGCCTCTCTAATCTAATTATGTTCCCAAATGGAAACCATCAGTTGAAAATGAAAGCAAAATACCTCTTGAAAGTGTATCTAGCAACCGGACAGTGGAAAGTGATGCGCCAAATTAGCCCTAACCAACTGGTGTTCCTATTTTTTTTTATATAAAAGGGTTTCAGCGAGGTCTCAGTATTCGGCCATTCATCTCGAGTATCCTGAGTCAGGGAAGGAAGCAATGCCATGCTTTGGAATTAGACATCGCGTTGCCCCCTGAATAAACAGATTGGGAGAGCAGAAACCGAAACGGGAAAGAACTTACAGTAAAGCTAGCACAGATTTACAAGCCAAGAGCAAAACACGTACGTATAAGAGGACATCAAGAGTTTTCTTGACGATTCATTTACAGTTATTGTCAGTTCTTTTGGAATGTACAAATAATATTTATATTTATATTTAAAAATTATTATTTTATAACATATTAGGAAATTGGAGTAATAGAAAGAGTATTACATATAGAAACGTTTCCAGGTGCAGAGCGATGTGCCTGAAGACTGCCCCACCCCCTCCTCAGACCACCATACGAAGCTTTGTTCCTACGCTATGCGTTTAATAGCTCCATAATTTTATTGTATAACGATTTCTTGAATATATCATTACGAATCCGCTAGTCCGTCTCCGCCAGCGCGTCGTTTGAGCGTCTCCGTCAGCACATCCCCGTCAGCACATCTCCGTCAGTCTATAACAGTTCATTAAAAGTAGTTTGCGCAACTGACTTCTTTCCTCTTCTTACGTATCGTACAGGAACCGACACTGATTTATGCTCGTAGCCGAACATGGCTTTGATCACGCCGCGTCCTGCCTATGCCCTCCGCTTCCACTCCCTCGCGCCGTGTCGCGTCGCGTGGGTGGAGGGCGACAGGTGCCAGGCGTCAGGTGCGTGGGCGGCGGAGGCGCTCGGCGTGCGGCTGGTTGGGCTGCGCCTCCGGGCGCCCTGGAGCGGCTAATGCATTCGGGCGGTGGCTCGGGAGGAGCAGTACACCGCTTCCACGCGCTGT
Organism: Gryllus longicercus; assembly: GCA_038098605.1. NCBI lineage: Eukaryota > Metazoa > Arthropoda > Insecta > Orthoptera > Gryllidae > Gryllus > Gryllus longicercus. The sequence goes on along the minus strand of JAZDUA010000169.1, from coordinate 693,646 downwards.
TAAGACGCACACGTTACCTCGCTCACCCCTCGCTTTCTCCTCTTTCACGGAGATGGGACGCGTTCACACATCAGATTCCTCGGGACAAAACATTTTTTGAGGGGTTCTATTTCCACTTCTACCCCACGTACGTCTTCCACTTCTTCTCGATCTTATAGTAATTCTTCCTCTCGAACTTCTACGTCTACTAGTTCTTCCCCTGCCTCTACTAGTTCTCCTCCTAATTATTCTACTTTTCTTGTTTATACTTATTCAAATTGTACTTCTACTTATTTTCTATCTCTTACCTCTTTTCTCATCTCCTTCTCCCTCATATTGTCCCAGAAACAATGCTGGAAACCAATTATAGAGAATAGGCTTTACTGAAAAATTGTGAAATTGTGAACGATGTTTTACGTTATTTGAGGCTGTGAGAGCAACAGTAAGCCAAATGCAAGAGCAAGAGAGGCCTTAGTGCCATCCACTATCATTGCAGTTAGTCAACTTTTAATCCCACAGCCTCATTTCAGAAGCGTGGCATTTTGTTTTTGACCACCAAGCCACGAAACAGTGTGTTGCATCAAGCAACATCGACGCTCTACTCGGGGTCAAGCCTACTATCGTCGAACTATATTAGTCACCAATGTATTATTCAGCGACGTAATCAAACATTAAATTTTCGAGTGGATTTGAATAAATTCTCTGAAACCTCAGCGTTATGTAAACATGTCGAACTCTCTTCAAACTGTGAATGAAAAAATAAGAATGTACCAAAAATGTATAAATCCAAAGGACTCGCTCAATTTTCGTAGTAACAGAAAACCTTCACAATTTTGCATTAATTTACTTAAATCACAATTTCCTATTACACCATTCATTTTCCTTTCTTATAAAACGCAACAGATATGTTCACGGCATTGCCAGGTAGCTCACAAATTGATGCGCAAGTATAGACAATACATCTCCCTGAGGACAATAAGACTACGTGGGACCAAACCTGTTGCCGAGTCAGCCTTGAAGTACGCAGTAGGTTCACGTCAAGCGGCCTGCAATACCGCAGAAGGTGACCTCGACGCACCGAAGATCGCTAGGAGGTTGTTGACACCCCCACCAACGGTTGTGATAGACGTAAAGGCCATATACACGGGAAGAGAGATTAGAATCCCTGTAATTTTGAAAGAGCTCTTTGAAAGCAGGAAACTTCGCACACCCTTCATATTTCGAATCTTCTGATACTCATCGAATCTTTGAGATAATCCGTTTTTAAAATCTCTTCATTTTCCCTGCTCTATGTATTCTCTCTTTTCGTTAGAATTGTGTGTACATTTAATATACTACATAGTAATATAGAAACAACACATTTTTTATCAATATTTTGCTGAAACGATTCGAAATATTCAACCGTTTCGAAAATGTTATCAATATACATAACACTTGAGGAAACTGAGGGATTCACTCGCTTCTAACTTTAATCCATCTTCGAGACGTTTCACCGCCAGTTCCCACGATGTATCTGAAATGGCACATCCAACACTCCTTTTTAGTCAGGGTCATGCGTCATTTTTTGACAGGATTCTTCAGATAAGAAGCTCAAATATGTGATTTTTTTGTATCTTCACACCAAAACTGATTTCTTGAGATATTGACCTTCAGGCGTATCACATTCTTGAGAAACCTACAACTTCCCTACTGGGAAACAGCATGACACGCTTCTTCACTAGTGATAAACGACTTTTTTTCTAATTGAGACCCGTTTACCTGGAAGAGTACTGACATATATCAGTGACGTCAAAGTAATTGCCACCGGTGTGTCACAATGGTACCACAAAAAAATCTCCGCTCAAGTGGTTTACTATCAAACCACACGAGAACAGTAGTATACGTGGATCTTGAACTTACACATACGAAACAATAGATGAGACGGAAGGTACATGTGTATGTTGTTATGATTGCTACCACTTTCATTTATTTGGACCCATCTTATTTTTTGCAGGATTGAAATAATGCATATCCTTTGAAGAATACGTTGCTGTAAGCTTAGACAGCACCGTTCCCACATGAAAAACTTATAAAGCGTACTCAGTTTCCATTTAACTAATTAGTGGCATCCATAAGCCCATGTGATGCCTCGATGACATAATCACTGCCATTGCCACTGCCACAAGTAGGCAACTTTGGCATTACTCAGAAACTACATGGTAATATCACTGTGTAAATTCAAGCGAAGAATATTAAGCAAAATGGCATTCTTCAAGAAAGCATTCATTTTTAAAATATTTCTCATTATGTGGAATGAAGCACATTGTACTAAAAAACTATCACTTAAAATAAAGATCGGGATACACTTCCTCAGTGAAATCATGTTGAGCCCGCAGATCTTTACTTTCGTTGTCTCAACACTGGACAAAAATAACACTGATTGCTGATCGTACTACACTTGGAAAAAATGTGTGTGTGTGTGTGGGGGGGCGGGTACGAATAATCTCGCCGAATGAATTTGCAAATCAACCGATCCAATCCAAACCAACCGACTTGGATGTCAAACTGGTAGGAAAACGCAGTAAATATGGCATTTACTACTGATAAAGATTTTCTATTGACCATTCTCGTCAAGAGTTCACGAGTTGTAATACCCCATTAATCTCAATCGACCATCGTCCTTCATCACGAGTTATTTGAACGCATTACTTACAACAGACAGAACTACTAATCGTGGTATCACACAACGCCATCTCTGGTGTTTGCAATTAAATTGTTTGGCGCTTTCCACCGTGCCTAATTGACGCCATCCTTTATGCATGCATTGCGGATGTACGTAATAGCATGGCGGAAAACCAAAGTTGCACTCTCGAAGACCGTGACAGGAATCGCAACCTATAAATCGCGGATACTTACGTTCCGGTAGGCTGATTTTGCGGGAAAGGGTTGCAGCAGTTATTTCATTTCACACGAAGGTACAGTGAATGGCCGTTTGCGGCAAAAAAACAACAACAAACACTGCCGTTGGAAGCACCGTGTAAAACATGTAAAAACGGCAATACTCAGTCGTTTGAAACATGCCGTAGAAGATCAGAACAGGTTCGGATATGGTCTTCGATATGCCTGGATTCGGCTGTTTCGTGTCGAATATTCCATTTAACGTCTGTTTCTAACAGAGGAGTATTACTGGTTTGATGCACTTTGTATAGACCCCTGGAGGGTAATGCTGGCCAAACCGGCTTCTTCGATCGTATCGAATTGACCGCAAGAGAAGCGTTGAATCGCAGAATTCAACTTACTCCTGTAGAGGATAATGCGCTTCCTTCACATTTACTCTTTACAGATGCGTCGTTTGCATTGATCAAAAAACTCCAGCACATCTCGTACACAAAAGGTCTTGAGTTACATTTCTTATTGGACATGACTGCTAATATTGACGACAGCTAGCAAAGTTAGAATCCCCTTAGATGTTACTCTGTTCAATAATTCACGAGAAAGAAAACTTAAATCATAAATCATACGGGAAAACACCACTTTTTGCGTTCTATCTCAGGTCACCTGACATTCTTAACTGAGGTCAGAAAAACCATGATTCTCTATCTTATACGGCACTGTCCGGAGTATGTGTCTGTTCGTGCAGCGCTCTGTACAGGGATGAGAGAAGTGAGGTTTCTCGGAGTTTTTTGGCGAAAAGCCTGGACTAGACAAGTCCAAATTCAGAATATTCGGAATTCCCTGCGCAGAAATGTTTGTTTTTTTTAATTATTCCGTCTTTATATTTTTACACAACCATACACATTTAGTGTCTTAAGTATGATCATAAATTGCCGCTGCTTTCTGTAGCTCCGACTCTTGACGATGCTTTCCAGAATCAACATAATCGGCCATACGAGGATAGACCCAAAGAGGTCATAGCCCTAAGGATGGAAATAAAAGAGAGGATTGAGAAGACAAGGCCGCGCGCAGTGCGAAGCCCGTACTCCAGGGAACTGCCCAGACTTTCGCGTGGAAGTGACCAGGTAAACACGAAACTACTGAGCATAAACTGCGGCATGCGCAACGAATTCACCGGCATTAAAGAATTTAAAGTAAATGTCTGCCATTTTTTCGGAATAAAATCCGAAACCTCGGAATCACTGGTTTGCTGAAGCTTTTAATTCTCGGTTCTACCTGTAAAGTTTGTTCTACCTATTAGTAAACAATATTTTCATCCATTGACTTATTGATTATTCCAGGCACGTCATCTGCTATGGGCATTAGTCCCATTAGTGTAGTGAATGTAATTATGCTTTGAGAATTCTGTGTTTTCTCCGCTGGAAGATGACAACCTTCGCGGAGGGTAATCCCCGCCCCATCTGGTATCCTCCCCAGCGAGGCACCATCCCAACCGAGACAAGCTTTAAGCTGCCGACCCCTCTAAGATCACCCGATATATGTGATGGACTAGTACATGCAAGTGTGTGTAAGGGAAGATGGTAGGCGCCAAGGAAGAAGGCGCGCGGTCCGTGGCCCGATTGTTAAGGGACTTCGGCATTCGCCTGGGGGTCATCTAAAAAAAAAAAAAACACGGAAAAGTAGTAATCAGAGCAGCCGGTTGCTACAATTCTCCCCCAGACAGTTGCCGACCTAGCAAACAAGCTAGTTAATATAAAAAATCCGCCGTCGGGACTCGAACCCTGAGACTTCTCAGGAGATCAAACGGACAATTCTGGTTCTGACCTTCAGCAGGTGGCATTTCATCAATTCAGCAGGAGATATTTTAACAAATTTACCTATTTATTACTGTTCCTCAGAACACTACTTCCGCCTCATGATTCATGACCACCTCTCCACCATTCTCCCATTCGCTTCTCTTTTCTTTTCCTTTTCTAGTATTTCAACTGTTTCATTCCATTGCCTCTCCTCAGAACAGAGCAGTGGTCGCCCGAGGGCTCTCGCCAGACGCCGCGCCGCCGCCGCCGCCGCCGCCGCCGCCGCTTGCTCCGCCCCGGGGCAGCCACGCCCCCAATTAATGCTGCGCGCGGCCAGCAGAGGTCGGGCGCGAGATCGCCTCCCGCCGCCGCAGAGCGTAACTACCGCCGAGGCAACGGGATAATGCCCCCGAACCCAGGCTTAAAGGCCCCCCTCTCTTAGTAAGGAGAAACACATTGCATCGTTATTTAAATATTATCAATTTTATTTTATTTTCAAGTGGCATTAAACTCCGATTACAATATCTCATTTTCACTTTTAAATTTTTATTGTCAGTATTGAGATTTAATTTTTAAAAAGTGATGTTAAACTGAGCTTGCAATATCTATATTTATATTTTTCAACATTTAAAATGTTCGGTACTTAAAAGAGGATTTAACAGGAATTAAATATAATTTATAATTGCGCCCGTCAACGAGACATGTTTGGAATCGATTTTCATTCGATTAATGTGTACAATGGGTTACAATACGGCGGAGTCATGTTTACAGCGACAACCTCCTGGCGAGCGTGGTTGGTTTGTGCACAGAGCTCTTTCATGGTATCCGGTTTTATTATGATCCTCAGTCACCAGTGTTTTCAGCCATACCTGAGATGAATGGCTTTATTGCATGGACGATACTGAAGATATGATCTGAGCGACGAAGCTACGGTTGTGGGATGAGGCAGGAGAAACAGGAGAACGCTACGAAGAGCGTTACTGCGAACCTGCTATGTTTCTTACAATCACATGGCTCCTAGAAAAGGGAAGGACATACAAGATTAAGGGTACGTTTGTCGCTCAAAAAAGTATGGAAATGATCATCGTTTTAGGTTACACCTCGCACGCCACAGCATTTTTTGGCTTTTGTGACTGAAGAGGAAAAATTGAGCTCCATCACCAAAAACAATCTTAAAATTGCGTTGTATCTGACCGCCTTACAAGAAATACTTCTCTGAATAGAATAACACACTAATTCCTTTAGCGAATCGCTTCACGGTTTAATTTTACTTTCTCGCTACGGAGTAGAGAGACAGAGTTATGTAATGCTGCGCGAACAACTGAATATTCGGCAGAAAAAACCCTCATCACATGCCCCTGGAAACAAACAAAAAAAAAGTGGATAAATCCAGTTGCTTAATTTACAATAATTCTCTAACATGTGCAGCCATAAATCATGTATTGAATTGAATTGAATTAATGCCTTATTTTACGTGGCGAGACTCAGGCCATTAGGCCTGCTCTTCCGTCTGACCACGTAAATTTCGCTACGCTCCTTTCACCAACTAGCAGAGAAAGGAGGTATTTCTTGGGCGAGAAACAGGCGATTTGAATTTAGCTCAGAGGCGTCATTTAGACTTGAGGATCTTTTACATGCAAGTAAATCTACTAACATGGGACAGCCGGCTTTACTTCCCCTCCGAAGGAAGGCGTACGAAGGATTTTTTCGCCCTTAAAAATCCACGGCTTCGATCGGGTTTGAACCCGCCAACTTGGGTACAACAGTCCGAAACGCTAACCGTTACACCATCGCCGCCGCGTAATTTGTGGGTCCTAAATCCTGAAAATCGAATGACGGCAAAACGTCCGTCGGTCTGATAACACTGCTAGCAGCTAAACCGTTCGGCCATTTTCTCCAATATTGATATTTCCTAATCTATCTGGCTGATGTCACGGCCTCTAGAATTTGAAACTGACATTTTAATTTTAGGGGTACTTTACATGAAGCCCCTGACACATTTTCCAAATTTTCAAAAAAATGGTTACATCGTTTTCTATTAAATTTTGTTGTTGGATAGTGTGAAGAACGTTAGAGAATGATACAGGTCTCGTGTTTGTTGGAAACTGATTTTTCGACAATGTCAACAGTTCAAAGTCTTCCTACAACTAAATTATTAAATAAAGAGATCTTGCCCATGGAGAAATACGTTCCTTAAAGGCAGATTCAGAAATAGTCACGTACATTCATTGATTCATCGATCCATCGATACATTTATTCATTTATTCATTTATTCATTTTTTCATTTTTTCATTTTTTCATTTTTTCATTTTTTCATTTATTCATTTTTTCATTTATTCATTTATTCATTTATTCATTTATTCATTTATTCATTTATTCATTTATTCATTTATTCATTTATTCATTTATTCATTTATTCATTTATCCATTTATTCATTTATTCATTTATTCATTTATTCATTTATTCATTTATTTATTTATTTTTTATTTATTTATTTTTATTTTTTTCTCGTCAAAAATGTGAGTACTTTTCACGTAATTTTCCTTGAACATACGGGGGAGAAAGTACTAGCACTATTAGTTTAATACGTGGTCCATTCCCTTCCTTCACTCAAGTGCACGTTCACTCTCACATTGGCACTTCATTCCGGAGAGTCGCGCGGAGCCTTCCATCCCACTGCAGAGCTCCGGGTCTTCGCGCCGCGAGAAGCGATCGCTCGGGGCAGAGGGCAGCGCCTGTACGGTTGCGCGGAGCGCTCGCGATCTCACGCCGCGTAATCCTTTCGCCCGCCCCGGGGCTTGCACTAGGAGCGCTGCGGAGCACCACAGGGGTGCCAAATCCCAGCCCAGCAAAACGCCAGGAATGAGTCTGAGTTAGAGAAATATCGAAAAAGTCGAAAACCGCGATTTTTAAAATTTTCCTTTCAAGATATATTTCCAGTTTCGGTACTTTGAACTTTCGTAAAGAGAAATGCCCCCTTAATCGAACTTTTTCTAAACACCTTCAGATTCTGAACATGGACGTTCAACTCTTAGAGCGTCGAAAAAATATTATGTCAGACCTCATTTCTCAAAACGTATTGCTAATAATACGACGAAAATATCGCGAGTCAGTCTCATGAAACTATTCACCTAATAATCACAAATTTACATTTTAAATGCACCGAATTTGAAGAACATATTCACTGACAGAAGTTCAACAGGATTTTATTCTACACGACCAAATAACTCTAGCAACAAAAATACAGAAAAATAAACGCAATATAATTTCAAAACGAAGCGAAGAAAATAATAACAAACGTACTCTGATATGTGCAAAATTAAATATGCAAATCAATGCCAATAACTTTGATTACAGGATTCCGTTAACGGCAAGTGAATTAAGAAGAAGAAAAAACGCGGAAATAACGACTCTAGCTGTTGCTTTTCCATCCCAGTCACCTCAAAACCGGCGGCAATTCGTTCACGACGCAAGCTCCAATCTGCAGCATCGCAGCAAACTCCTCAACAAACTTTGTCTCCGCGCAGGCGCGATCGTCTGGCAACACCGCGGCTCCCGACTGCCCCGAGCCGCGCCACCCCACGCCACCCCGCCTCGCCGTACCCGCGTCGTTAACATTACGCTTCGCCGAGGTGCACTGTTCTCTTCGACGCGACGCGGCGCGGCGGCGGAGGGAAAAACAAAACAAACGCGAGCGAGCGCGCGCACGGGCAGGCGATCGTGACTTCCCGGTCGCGGCGCGGCGCAGCTTCCCCGGCGGCCAGGCACACAGACGCTGGAGCAAGCCGGATGAATGAATGCCGACGCCCACCTCGCGGAGGAGAACAAAGGGTGAAACCATGCCCAAAGGCTGGGTGTTGCGATAATCAGCCATTTCCACAAACCCGTATGACAAGTAAGGGAAATAGCGTGAGAAAAAACACACACGGTCCTCTTCCCCGCTTAAATTGTTCAACCCGCTCTGGATTAGCGCTCTAGGCCACAAAACATTGAACAACCTGAATTAATTACTGTTTGGTTACTAATTAATTAATATGTGTAAATAAATGAATGGAGTCGCTCAGCGCGCCGAGTAATGAAACGGTTTTAGCAATCCGGCAACAATACATATTATGATGTAATCGTCGAATCTGAAAATATACAAGAGATTTGAACGCGAGGTCAGAAGTGATGACACGCTGACTGTGGGAATATGGAACAATTAAATTCTAGAACCTAAAAACTAGTACAACTGCAAAATTGGACGTTCCAGTACCCGTTACCTTTTATTTAAAAGCTTAGGAAGCTGACTTCTCGCCCGACTCTCGTAGTCTACCTTCCCTCACGAACTTGCACTATAGGTTTATTTATGTTACGTAAGTTTACAAAGAGCGCTAGGTAAGCCTAGGAAGGCCAATTCCCATGCTTTCGCCCCAGTTCCAGCTCGTCGTTTGACAGACGCATGCTTTCTTAATGACTAGTATCTTTACAAAGCAAATTTAAAATTAAAAAACTGTAGACTAAATATTACATTCATTAAATACTTTAAATTTCATCCGTAGTCTTCTAATGAGGTTATAATTTGTAAGAAAATACAACTACTGATACTACGATTGATGAAAATACGATTACAAATCTTAATATTTACATGAATTAACCTAACATATATTTACAAACATTTTGATAAAGACTGAGAACAGAATTAAAAAGTTTAAGCTAAAGTCTATTGTTGTATTTACAGCTAGTAGTCTAGCACTATATATGTTTAAGGCTATGGTCTACTAGGCTTGCGAAGTCTCTTCTTCCGTTTGGCTCGGACTATTAGGACTTTCACTTTCTTATTTTTTCTTACTTCTGGGCCGCCGCCCACTATACTTCCAGTGTACGTGTGCGTTTGTAGGGAGAACCAACCACAAGGCGCCAACCCCCTTGCCCTTGTGAGGAGGACGTCTCTACGTTTACATACCTGACAGAACGAGCAGGGTGAATAATTTACTACCTAGATATTATGTGTTGAGGGACAGTCGTGTATATTCCATTATTTTAGAAAGAAGGGTTAATGCGGTGTAGTGACTGGGGACTGACATTACTGCAACTAGCATCCTAGAGTGAATTTGAATAGCATATTCTGTCTCAGCTCTATATCTTGAGTACCGCCACTATACAGGACAATCACGTAGTAAGTGAATAGCATTTTGCTCAGAACCGCATTCACAGAGAGGAAACTCACACAAAAGCATTTAATATAGTTGTGCCTTGAAGGGGCCGTTCCCCGACATTAACTACGCTATACGCTGGGGAGGCGCGAATATGCCTGTCCTAACTTTGGGCAGGAAGTGACCATGTGTCAATCTGTCTATGGGCCATTGTGCTGCCATATACGTAATAGTTTTCTTATTTTTCAATACTTTGAAGGGTCACTCGTCGATTTCAAATGATACAGTTCTTTGTCCAGCCGAGCCTCTCTTTTTCTTGATTTGGTCCCCTCGCCCCTGTTCTTCTAGGTCGCGTGGCATTCTCACGGATATTACTAGCATCGCCTATTGTTCTACATATCCTCGTAGCCAGAAGCGCGACTCTCTGCGTTTTATACATCTCTGTCTTAAAAGATATTTATGGGGTTCACTGGCTCACACGAAAGAACAATATGTAATGATGGGGAGGAAATCCCCTTTGTACATTGTGTCGCGAGTGGGGAGGGAGGGGCGACAATTGTATATACAGCATTCCAAGCCCTATTGATGACTTTATTCCGGGTCAATTAAACTTAAATTTTAGATCATTGTTTACACAAAGGTAAATTTGGCTCTGGGTTGTTTGGTTTCCGTCATTAACACGAATTTTCCATCACGAAACTATCCCAATTATAAACCTTCAAGATTAAATTTCATTCTTTTCTTGCTACGTTCTCATTTTTGTCACGAACGTATACAATCAAGGACAGTTCATTTCATTCGAAGATGCCATTGTAATGAGTGGAGACCAGAGAAGAGCCTTCGCTCTTAACATACGTCGCAGATGTGTAAACGCTTTGCAAGCAAGTCCCGGGCGCTCTTCCGCCGGGTCGTTACAGCAAGCGCTTGGAGCACGAGCGTTATGCACCGCCATTAAGAGCAAAGTACACCTCCGGGCACATACTCGAAATCGTAAATAGCTGGCTGTCGTTAAGAAGTGTAACTGTTTCTTCGCGACGCGTTCTCGGAACCCCTCCAGTCAAGGGTCCTCGCTGTAAGTTAAAGCGCCCCTTTCGTTTTACACCGCGTGAACTCTGTTGCCTGTTTAATTTTCAGCCAATAATATGCTCTGTTGGCGTATGGAAGATGAACAGGAAGACAGGAACGACCAAGAGACAAATACAATGATGAAATGAAGGTAATATAATTCAAACGACACTCCAATGAAGCATTTACAGAGCAGTAAATGACTTTTCTTGGTAAACCATCTGTCGAGGGATTGTCGCATGGCTTGTCGCACTCGTAGAAATGGCTTGTTGAGCAAATGAAGATACAAGTTCACCATTTTAGCATTTCCCGAGCCGTACCGTCTGGATCGACATCATCCGCAAAGCGTCCTTTGAAACCTCCCTAATGCGACTACGAAGACCATTCACAGTCAGGATACCACATCGCCCATCCTATAATCGTATGGATACGCATTACTCCCAAATCCAAAGTGTACCACAGAACTCGAAGGCAAGTTTCCACATCTGCACATGAAAAAAAGCTTGTCAGATTATATATGACATCAAGGCGAATGATTACGTCTGTTTTTCAAAAACCCATCACATTTCGTATTTACGTTCAACAAAGAAACTTTTCTAACTTCCGTGATTTAAATAAAAATATTTTCTTTACTGCTATGCAAGTTAGTAATAAAAATAATTTTTAAATATACTATTATATTATTATTAAATATATTTATATCCCATCTGCCTAAATGTTCGTAATAATTCGTAATAAGTCAAATTCGTCTTAATAATATAATTAATAAATATTACGAATTTGACTGTATATAATTAAAAGATACTATAATCCATTATATTTTAAATTGAGTTGCTTGGCTCGTACACCACGAGAATAGAAAGTTACACGAACGTCTCCATAGAAATACTTTAAAACGTTTGTTTCATTACAAAAAAAGGTTTTTTCTTGACATTACTCGAAGATCCGGGAGGAGGGAGAATATGGTTAGTTTCCCCCTGACCCATAAATGTAAGGGCTGTGGTTAGTAAGGCGACTCTTCGAGTGAAAGGTATAGTGGAAGTTCCCAAAAAGAATGTTAGCATAAATACGCGTTCAAAAGTTTTCGTTGCAATCTGAAGGTTATTTTGTTTCATAATCGCGAAGTGCAATGTCTCATCGCCAACTAGGAAATGCGTAACGAAGGGTCAACACAGCTACATAGAGAGGTTATGTTAGGTTAAACGGTATCATGTAAATAGGAATTTACGACCATCGATCTTCAGCCGTAGCAATACCCAGTTCCCTCTGCTTTTTGATACTTTAGTAGTTCTTCGAACACGCTAGTACAGCGTTTGTATCATAACGTTAGTTGTGGAGGGGGTAATTAGCGGAATTAGCGGGGAGGCGATAATTTTCAAGGCTGTGTTAAATAAGGGCTATCCTCACGGTGCCCCGACTCCTTCAACCACAGGTTAACCAACCCGTTAGCCTCGTTCCCTATGCGCTGGGCGCAGCGCGTCGTAGCGGGCCGTCCATTCGCTCGGCGGGCGATAGCGGCGAGGGCGGCAATCACCCGGTAACGAGCCCCGGCTGAATGGAGCGACGACGCGACCGCGCCCATCGCGACGCCCACCGGCCGCGCGCGGCGCCTCCCGCGCAGACACTGGGTCCCGTAAAGACAACACGAGAGCGTTGTTGGAAGCGGTGCCCTTCGACTGTTAATCACAATGCAATTCACAATGCAAACGTAAACATAAGCATAACGCATACACATAAACATTAACATAAGTGATAGTCTGATTTGGTTGGATGTGACAATCGATTTCGAGGTATCGACTGTGGCCATGGCCCAAATGGCGTTTGTTCGTCTAGCTTGGCTTGGTTGGATGTGACAATTTAAAGGTATCGACTGTGCCCGTGGACCATTTGGTGTTTGTTCGTCTATCGACTTCGATCCTATTTCTAGTCTCTATTTTGAGTTACCGTACTGTGATTGGTTCATTTCTTATGTCGTACTTAAGCATAAGCACAGAAGCTTGCAAGCTTTTAAGTTAACGTCTTACGTGTTATGCTTATGAGAACGCATTGTAAATGAGTAGTCTTAACTTTTATGTTAACGCCATGTTTATGTTTATGTTTGCATTGTGAATGGGCCTTTACGATTCCGCTTAGACCACGCGCCGCTTTACTCGCTTAAAGCGACCATTACGCCCGACTCTAGAAGGGCGATTCCTGCATTTCGGCCAATTCTAGTACACTAAAATGTTCTGCAATGGTGTGTAATATGGTTAATCCCAAATTTAGATCCTGCAGTATACTGGAAGCTGCTCGTAATTAAATCAAAATCTTCACAGAGTTGGGCGGTGCAGCGGGGAATGGAATAGAGAATGGCGCCATTAACAAGTTTGCGAGGGCCTATCCGAAGCAGGAGTATTGCAAGCTTCAAGGGTCGTAATTTCCCTAACACTCCCACAGGCAAACACCTAGGAAACCGTGAAACCGCAACCTTGAGTACGGGACTCACGATCAAATGCCGGCGACCAGATTACTTTAGGAAGGATTCCGTAACAATTCGGACGCAAAGACGGAGTCAATTTGTTTCTCAGAAGGAGTCAATTTGGCTGATCATTTTGGACATCATTTTGCGACCTTGTTTCGTCATCTCAAACACATTGGAAGTCTTATACGACAGCCGCAACCTAGGCAACATTAAGACGCCGGGAGCGAAGTGACAGAAGGTTGAATCGCCTCCCCTCTCTCCTAGGGAATTTGATGTCTCTTGCTGAAAAAGTATTAATTTGCCCAGGCGAGGTCACCCTAAATCTCATAGAAGAGCTTCTTCCATGACTTCCCAAACTTCACAATTTTTTTTAAAAAATTAACCCCAATCAACGAAATTGGAAAACTTTCGCAAGAGCCTTCTTAGAATACATTAAGGCCGTGCTGAGTAAGCAAAGAAGATCCTCGCATAGTTCGTCAATTGGTCAATCACAGATTCATTCCAGTACGTCTCAGCGCCTTCAGATGCCGGGCATGACCACGGACCATACTGTCTCAATTGATTCATTGAATATTCCGTAGGTTTGTTTCATTGAGTATTTCCGAGCGCATCAGCTGCTGCGGTCATTAGTCCCATAATGGTAGTGGCTGTTTTATCACGGAAGGTTACTGTGTTCTTTCCCCGCTGGATGGTGAGAACGGCACCCACCTACATGCAGGCTTGCTGGGATTTCCCCAACCAGGTATCTCCAACCAGCAGCGAGGCATCATCATGCCCATGACAACTTATATGCTCTACTCGTCGGCAAGCGGAGTTTTCCCCATGTCCAGCAAGGCATCATCGCCCCACCCAGGACAACTTCAAAGCTCCCGGCTGCTCTTCCGATACCTACGGTCTTGAGGTACCGACAAGTGTTTGTGTATAAGTAAGGGGTGACGATAGGGCGGGAAGGAAAGATCCCGTGCGGTCCGTGGCATGTTTCTTAGGATACTGCTCCGCCTTCCACAGTGCCTGGAGGGCGATGCACCTTGGGATGAATGAGCGAGGCGTGGTCACGTGGCTTCGTGATTACTGGTCTCCTCGAACGCTGTCAATCACGAGGTCGAGGACAGGTCAATTGCTTCACAATCGCTGGGGGCCAACTTAAGGGGAATTCCACGGCGGAGGCTTCCGCTGCCCGGAGCCACGACGTCTCCAGTAGGAGAAACTCGCGAAGCAGAAGACAGGAGAAGAATCTTCCAAATCACCCAATGGGAACAGAATATCTCCAAGTCCATATGTAAAGCTTGTATGACAGGACAGGTTCCATGTAATTCTTGATCCCAATACAGACAAAATTATGTGCGAAGTTTACAAAATAAATTTCTGTTCAACAAATGGATGAAGGAATAACATTTTGCACGTTCAGCGTAAAATTCTTATTGAAAAGTGTCGTTCAACTCTCACACGCAGCACTTGTTTCGAAGAGTTTGAATATTGCACGACGCATTACGTTCCTAAGTATTTGGTTTCGCCTGTGACGTCTTATATCTTGTGCAATTTTTAACCTGGATGAATCATATCTAGCATTGTATTAGCACTACGATATGATCGCCAGAAACCGAATCTTAAAATACTCACCTAACCTCACGAAAGCTGACAAGACAATGACGACACTCTAGACTTAATGCGACAAGTATTGCATTTGTACAGGGAGCTACCCTGAACCAGGGACGTACGTAGTTTCGTTTTCACCAGGGGGCAACAAACTCGGGGAGGTCTGGGAGTATACGAGTAAATGCTTGATTTCAAAGGTTATGAAATTTAATTAAGCGTTCCCTCTCAACCCACAGCCCGAGGCACGCGCCCAGACTGCTGCCTCCGATTTACGTCTCTGCCCGGAATCGCCGTTTGCAAATTTAACGGAACATGAAGATTTCTTCACATTCCGTCCTATAAGGGGATAGCTTTGAACTATGTATTGCATCTGCACATTATTCAATTTATTTATTTCGCCTGTGTTGCGACAATCTTTAGAGTTTTTCACGACAATGGCAGGTGGGGAGGTACGCTTATGTTTACTTAATTCTAAGATTGTCAGACCCATCGACGCAACAATGCGGTTTAAGTTCAAGATGTACTACATGGAAGCACGCACAACACACAACTAGAAGCTCTTGATTTTTAGGCAAAAGCATAGATTTAACTATTTTGGAATGAACTCGTTTAATCATCTCGCATTCGTTTTTGTTGAGTGATGTATCGAAAAACAGCTATGATTGTTAAATGAAACTTAAGATTCAGTTGATTTCGAAGTGGAATGACTCTTTGGGTTATTAGGTTCGTCTGTCCAGTCAAAGAATGCAATATTTTAATTAGGACTTTGTGGGAGCGAATATAAAATAAGCAGTAAACAG
The DNA here is from genome assembly GCA_038098605.1 of Gryllus longicercus. Lineage (NCBI taxonomy): Eukaryota > Metazoa > Arthropoda > Insecta > Orthoptera > Gryllidae > Gryllus > Gryllus longicercus. Next base: position 677,939 of record JAZDUA010000169.1, on the reverse strand, counting down.
AGAGGTTTCCCCTAAGGGCTTAAAATTGATATTAAATCTACATTGAGCGTCAAATATCGCGGACAATCATGAGATATTTCATCTCTAGAATCGTTCAATATTGATGAAATTTGACACTACAGATTATATAATTACGTTTCTCTTCAATTAATAGAGGTTTGTTTGTGCACAACACAAATTACTGAATGAACAATCGCCACGATACATCAAGGCACAACAGAGTTGCAGTATATGGTAAGTAAAAAAGTCAACAGAAACATGAACACGCCAAACGTGAATGGCTGCACTTCAGTAAACAGTTGCGACGCTAAGAAGTGACAAGCGTGAATAATCTGGACGACAGCCATGACACTGATTGCCCAATTCAGCATTCAAATGTTGCCAGCCAGCCAGAGACAAGGCTCATCACTCAGCCACCCTAATCGCAGTCGCCCGGCAAAGAAATGTTTCGTCGACTGCGCACAAACTAGTACTTTCCTCTTTGGTCACGGGCGTAGGGTTAACAAGATTGAAAGCTACCTCTCAATTGACGATAATGGTTGCAATAGCATTTCTTGTGCAGAATAAGGAATTCCATTATGATTCGCTATGAACAACTAACAATAATAACAGGTAGTTCATGACAGTTGCATGTTTAGTATTCATGAACAATCGTCTTGTATTGGCGTCGCATTCGTTTTCCCACTTCAATGATAATCAATTTCATCAACATCAAATGATAGGTGTTATGATCTTTCAAATAAATGTTATAAAACTTAAATATAAACATTTTCCAGCACGTAAACTATCTTAATGTTTGTAGACAGTAGACTCAGCATCTCGATCGTTGTTTTTAATTCGCATGACAAAGGATGAGGTAGATCATATTGTTCGACATCGAACGAAAATAAATGTCCCCACAATTTTGGACAACAAATCTCGGAGGCGGGGAAATGCAAAATGCAGGAGCTTTGATTTAATTAGTCCCAAGAAGAGCTTTATAATTGAACCAGAGACCTAACGTCAAATTTAAGGAATGCGAGTTTAGAGACGCGAATATCGTCACTACTGTAAGCATTGATTTTAACATCGAAAATCATGTAAGTATATTCAAATGAATAATTTTGTGGAAAAATTCATAGTGAAGCCATGCACGTCGATGGTAAACAAGCAGCCGCCCACAACCCACAAAATCAAAGACCTCACTTTATTTACTTTCTTCTCAATTCGCCATACACGGACTCCTAATAGAAGGATAATCTGTGAAAGGAATATTTCTTTAAAGAGGTTTCAAGTACACTTTTCTTGTATTGTGGCTTCGTCTTCGTAAATACAATGATTTAATGTATTGTCAGTTGGAATAACAAAAATTAAATTGCACAGCCCTAACATAAATTAGCAAACCTTTCGGAAATTAATGCGAATCACCATATTACCCATTGGCCCCTAATAATATTTGGCAGAAAAAGAGTGTGGAAATAATCGGTCGAGGCACTGAAGAGACTAGAAGTATTAATGTCAACGTCCTGGTAAGTGCGACGAGTCATCCGATGCCGAAACTGCCGCATCTGCTGTTCCGTCACAGCCGCGTGCTCTCTCCTCGGCTCATCGCCCGCCCGTTGCCCGTCGCGCGTCGGCAGCCGACGATACGGCCCCCGGGCGCGCTGCGGGGCGAGAAGCCGAACGCCATCGACCACGGGCGGCCTGCAGCTGTTCCCTCGCGACGGCCAATCAGATGCGCCTCGCCCGCCCGCCCGCCCGCCTGCGAGACTTCCATCCGCTCCCGTCCTCGACCTCCAACGGCGGCGGTGGGGCTCAATGCCCACGATCGTCCTCAAGCGAAACCTGACGAAGCGGCCACCTCCTTTAAGCGGACAGCTGCTTCACGTGGAATCTACTGCCTTTGTCGCAAGCCACTTTATTTCTCAGTCAGCTGCCAGGACCTCCACGACCTCTATCGGCGGCGGTGGGGCTGATTCCCCACGATCGTCAATCGAACTGCAGTGAAACCTGATGAAGCGGCCACCTCCTTTAAGCGGACTGCTGCTTTACGTCAATTCCACTGCCTTTGTTGCAAGCCACTTTATTTCTCGGTCAGCTGCCAGGACCTCCACGACCTCCAACTGCGGCGGTGGGGCTGACTCCCCACGATCAAGCGAACTGCAGTGAAACCTGGTGAAGCGGCCACCTCAATTAAGCGGACAGCTGCTTCACGTGGAATCTACTGCCTTTGTCGCAAGCCACTTTATTTCTCCGTCCACTGCCAGGACCACCACGACCTCCAACGTCGGCGGTGGGGCTGATTCCCCACAATCGTCAAGCGAACTGCAGTGAAACCTGATGAAGCGACTACCTTCTTTAGGCGGCCAGCTGCTTTACGTGGAATTCACTGCCTTTGTCGCAAGCCACTTTATTTCTCGGTCAGCTGCCAGGATCTCCACGACCTCCAACGGGAGCGGTGGGGCTCAATGCACACGATCTTCCTCAAGCGAAACCTGACGTAGCGGCCACCTCCTTTAAACGGCCAGCTGCTTCACGTGGAATCGACTGCCTTCGTTGTAAGCCACATTATTTCTCGGTCAGATGCCAGGACCTCCACGACCTGACACGGCGGCGGTGGGGCTGATTCCCCACGATCGTCCTCAAGCGAGCTACAGTGAAACCTGGAGAAGCGGCCACCTCCTTTAAGCGGCCAGCTGCTTTACGTGGAATCCACTGCCTTTGTCACAAGCCACTTTATTTCTCGGTCAGCTGCCAGGACCCCGGACCAAAAGCATAGGCGTTTAAACTGTATTAAAAGTCACAAACGAATGAGTTGTAACGTTATAAAAGGATGAGTGTTATTAAATTACTACCGTTTATTCAGTATCTTCCTGCGTCGAGACGCAATGTCAGATTATGAAGAATAGTAATATTTAGACACGCTAAACTTGAGGTAATCTATTTTAATAGATAATAAATTATCTACAAGCATCATTGAATAATTTCTTCTGGGTGTGTTAATTTGCGAGATTGATCGATCGAAGACAGATTTAACCAAGATTATTGAAATTTGATTACGAGTAATTTGTTAGATTTAATACATAAGTGTAATTTTTACTCCATTAGACAGACATTACTGAGCGCCTAATCACCGAAGGATGAACCTTTTCATCTTACCCCACTCCGACAAAATCGCCATCTCTTCAAAATGACCTTTCTTCACTTTCCTCAAAAACTCACCTGCAACAGAAAAACAATACAGTATTAAACCACTGATCACACAATTCGAAATAGTATTTATATGATAAGTGAAACAAGTAGGTCAGAAAGTAAATAGTAAGAGAACATAAATCATGATGCGAACAACATATGAAGGGTGATCATGGCTACATTTTACATGAACTACTCAACAAGGAAAAAAGGCAATAAAATCCCGACGTAGCTAGTTATTCCACTTTCTATTTTAAAATCCGTTTTATTATTTTAAATTATTTTATTATTAAATCATTTTTAATTCGTCTATATTAGAGACAGTTGTAACAAAATTCGTGACCACTTTCATTGACATAGTCAATGACATGACGACGATACAATCAGAAAACTTACCCACGTGGAACTCAAATTCTAAACCCGAAGGAAAGAGAAAGTACGATTACATCAAAGGACGACCTTGGAAACTCACTTGAAATCTTAATGTATTCACACGTTTCTTGTGAAAATGAATTACTGAAGTGGGCGACGATCAATACGGAGCCTTGAAATAGTCTGACCTCTCACCTACCACGCACCTGTTGCTTGAGATTCAACGCAGTTCTTCCAAAACCCTCGATTGGCTCTGCGTTCGGAGACGCTTAGAACCACTTTGAAGCGCTTGGTGAAAAGCAGTGGCGGCTTTTGACAGTTGTTTGGGCATCTATTTTCGTCATTAACATATATTTTTGTTGCAAGCAAAACGCTTATAAGTTATAATTACTCTCATGAATCCAAATGTCATCACAATGTTCTTGCTTTAACTGCCAATTAGATGAGAGAATGATGCACGCGGGACTCCTGGTTTATTCAGCGTTGTAGCATTTTCCGGACGCCGACTGCATCGCGCTGCACGACGAAGCACAAACGTACTTGTTAAAAAAAGCACATACCACGCTGAATTAACTGTCAGAATTTATAACGTTCGTAACAAAGGAAAAGTCTCATGTTCCCATTTGATAAAACGACGTGCCCTTATATGAGCCCGCACCGAAAATGTTGGAAGTCAACCAAGATTTACTTTATCGCGTGCGCCCGTATGTCCTCCTCCTGAAAGCTGAAATGAGTATTTCGATATCTTAAACCCAACTGAAAATGTTTGGAGTGCTAGTAGAAATTCAATTAAAATTTAATACGGTATTTTTGGCTTTAATGACCAATTTAGTAGAAGATGACATCTGAAATCTCAAACGTTTTGTTTCTCTGGATTATTACAGTCTAAAATTACACAGAATGTCCACCGAAATGCATTTTAAGCCAAAGAGAATACATCACTTTGAAAATCATAGGATAAAAAATAGGAATGATAAAACCAAACGAAATGACTCCCCGTCCAAATGACCGTGTCCAATTCCTTTGACAAATGGTTTTGACCAATTAATAGGCTGACTCAATTGTCACTTATAAAAAAATATTTTTAAAAAAACACGAAATGAAACTAGCATAAATATCCTAATTCCATCAGCTATTTCATCCAATTCTTGAAGCTACGACTTCAGTCCTTCGCACCGACGAGCACTATCTTTCGCTGCAGAATCCTCGCGCAGCATCAACCTGCTGCTCCTGCAGAACTTGCAACGCGGCCCCACCCGTGGGAATCGCCGGCGCACCGCCTTCCAACTTCGAAAACAAATGAGCGCTCCGACGGCGAAACGAGGTTCCGCCAATCCGAATCCGCGGCCGTTATGGCTGGCTTGGCAGAAGCAGACTCGCAGTTGCCAAGATGTGCAAGAGTTGGCGGTCAAACTTTGCAAGCGCCACGGATCCCCGTTCTCCGCAAAAGAAACGATTTCGGTTAATGCGCCATTGGTTAACTGGAAATAGCAGATAGAAATTGGACCTTCAAAATTCGCATTTAAACTGATGTGAAAATAAATATACTTAAATCGAAAGTTACATCTGTATAATTCGAAGACATCGAATCTTTGCTAAACCCCCAAAGTTAACACAATTTTTGCACTCTTACGTAAACGCGATTGCAAAATCAAGGTACTTTCTATTCAAAATGTTTAATATTAGTCTCAATTGACAATTTTAAATATGACTGGCGTATTTCATTTTGAGGTATAATTTATTTGCTTTAGTATACGAAAAAGCTATTAATGTCGCTTTTGAATCGCTGAGAACTGACAACTGACTTCTCCAAAACACAGTATTGGCCCAGGTATCAAGAGAAGTACCCGGAGCAATTCGTATCACCCTTACTTTTAAATCCCGCGGCAGTTGCAGGGCAGAGGGCTAGCAAACTCCAGTGAGCAGATTATCTTGCCCGCAATCTAGACATGCCTGGAGTAGTGTAATAAGCTTCTGATTCACATCAGGATGAATTCGCAATTACGCAAAATCAAGTAACTAGTGACTCTCGTCCCCCCTATCCAACTAACACATTTTAAGCAGATTTTCAAAGTGTCAATTAATATGTATGTGTCACGTAAGAGCATATTTGATGTGGGTAAAGATACACTATAGTACTGTTTTAAAAAGATGTAAATATAAATTTAAAAAAATACTATAAGAATCCTTAACAACACATTTCTGGTTACCCATCTTCTGCCCCTGCCTACACCGCTGCTGTGCGTGCAGTTCCTCCAAGTTGCCTGACTCAAACAATAGTTGGCGCGTACTAAAGTGAGAAAATACAGCACCACACGTCACTTTGATTAGCATCGTAGAGATGTTTTTCAGCATTACAGATGGACGAAAAACGTGCCTGGTTCGTATCTCGGATTCAAATCTAGGACACCCCTCTTCCTCGATGCTTCTTTCTTTTTCTTTGTCCCGCAAAAGGAACAATGAGCGAGCGCGGGGCGGGCGTGTGAGAGCTCATTCGCTGCAGATCGTATTTCAACTGTTCCCAAGAGGTTTCTTGGAGGATCGCCATGAATCACGAGGCGAATTCGCCATGCGCTGACGGGAACACCACGCAATGTTAGACGTCGCTGCCAAGGCAACAGGAGACTTTAACGCGGGAAATGACGTAATCGAAACTAGGGCAAGAACAGCGTGAAGGCTTCTATTTACGAGAAGATGAACCTGCAGATTCGAGACGGTTCATACAGAGCAATAATAATGTTCAGGATGCGAGTATGTGAAACAGACGACAAGAACCACTTTTAAGAAAATTAACTTTGTAGAGGCTGAGACGCAGTGGTTCCAAAAGTGTGACTCTCACTATCAAACAAATATTGCAAAATTGGCATAACTGTCTTGTTTTTATCTGCCTATTTTCAACACCGTGAACATCAGTAGTTTCGATGTCTGTGTGTCCTGGTCTCATAACGGTTGGACCAATCTAACAGATGTCAATAATAAAATTAATTTCTACAATCGTCAAACAGATATCAATTACAGAAGAATCAAACTTTGAATGTTCAGATTCAATATGATTCATTATTCGATTAAGCATCATGAGCTGTTTCGGATTCAAAACGAATGAAGTATTAATTTTTGTCTTTTTAAGAAGTATGCTGAGAAGTTGACCTTAACATTACTCTTGTAAGCCGAAAATACATTAATTCGCCAACCGCGAATAGATATGACGTAAATGAACTAGTGGGTGACTCCGGCGAAGTCCACTTCCTCTCATTAGTGAAATGGAGAAACGAACCACGCCCTAAATTCGGGAATCGTTTCCCATTTCTGCTCTTTCTAAGCTAAAAACAAGTTTCGATGTGACACGCATTACAGACGTAATGTAATGCTAGATTATTACAAAGGTAAATATTTTTTCCATAATAACGATTTTATAGCAAATGTTAACGCTTGGTACGAAGAAGCTTTATAAACACCACTAAATTGGTTTCATGTCTGATTCAGTACCCAAAGTCGATTATATCATGTTTTCACGTCACTGTTGTATTAAATATTTGTGTAAATACTCGTACTCTGACGTACACCTATTTCGTAGTTATTTCTCGACTTTCCACGACAGAGGTTTTCCCCTTTAAGGATGGGATATTCTAATCTTCTGAATCCTAAAAATGATTCAAGATTCGAAAAGGTTTGCCTCTTTTTTATCATATCCCGGCAAACAAATAGGTTAAAGACAACAATTTCTAAAATCCCCATCTGTTTCAGAATGTGCGCTCAGCTTTGTTACGTATGAAAACGCCACTTATCATCCACAAATTTGTTTATTTTATATTCTAAACAAGTATAGTTCTCAGTTTATTTCGATCGAGAAACACTTTTTTCTATCGACGTACTCGCGTCGAGCGGCTTATGAATCTGATATTTTCGAAAAAAAAATTTTCAAATGGAATACTGACTGTAATATAGGATTGCACTGTTATTTTTAAAATGTATACACTAAAGAAAAAAACCGTTGGAGTATATATATTTGGTATACTCCAACGGGTTTTTTTTTCGGTATAGGATTGGCCGTCTCTTAAGCCTCTTTTATGGAAAAGGCTTGTGGACATAGCCCACGATTAGCACCAGAAATGTCACTACAGGATAACACCATTCAACAATATATTTTTTTTACATTTAATTTAATTATTCTTTTTTGTTCTTGTACGATGTCTTCCAACCCGTTTGATCCACAATCTTCAAGACGATTCATCCATCTTCTCTTGCAGCAACTGTTCTCTGCTGATTACCTCGGTGTTCAACCACTCCAGCAAAACGAGGTTGTTCCTTGAGCATTTCGCTGCCGGCGCCCTTCGTGCGAAGTGCGTCCGCTGCCCAGCACGCCTGCCACCCGACGCCGCGGGCGGCACGACGCGCGATCACGCACCGCGCGTGAGAAAACGCACTCGCACGCACGGGCGCGTGACGCACTCCACAACAAGGCGCTGCTTCGCTCCCAGGAGCCGAGCACGCGCCGGCGGACAGGTCGCGAGCCCCTGACCCTCGACTGCCCGCCCCGAAGGACAGAGCCCTTTTGGATCTCGAATTCAGAGCCAGCGCGTTCATATTGAGAGCAAGCACAGTTGAATTGAGAGCGTGCGAAACTAAATTGAGACCAATCACGATCACATTGAGAAATCGACAATTTAAGAATGAACTCCTAAAAGGGACCAAGCATATTCAGAGTAAGAAAAAATAAGGGTAAAAAGAAAATTATGTAAATCTAGGAGTAAATAAAAATGTAAATGGAAAACTTTTATATTTTTTGATTTATTAGTTTTTTCTCAACTCAAGAACCTTAAATATGACCATATTGATTCAAAAAATTCTCTATTGAATTTGCCAGGCCACTAAGTCGAATTCAGCAGCTGTCTAGAGGAGACCTCTTTCGGAAGCCTGTATTGATAGGTAGTTTTCCGTGGTTTCTCCGATCAATACCAGGCGACTGCGGGAGCAGTACCTTAACAAATAAGCCACGGACCGCGGGCGAGTTCATTTCCTCTTACTCGCCCCGCCTTAAACTCTTACATATGCGGACATACACAACACTTTCGTACACTACACTACCACACATATCTGGAGACAAGTCGCGACCTTAGCGCTATAGCTTTGTTCCGACTGGTGTGGTGCCCCGCTGGGGGAGGGAAAAACTCCCCCGCGAGCCGTCGTGTAGGTCGGCACCGGATCTCACGACACATCGCGGAGGAACACCGCCATCTCACGGGATAAAAACAGTCCCTGCACTTACGGGAACAAAACAGTTACACATGTCCGGAAATATTCGATAGATATTCATCCGTGTCCGATTTATCTTCCTTATGTATTAAGAACTTTACACGTCAAAAGGATATGTCCTATAACTCGCTAGTTCATCTTCAGATTCGGGATTTAGAGATACCATGTAGTTTTTTTTTTTTTTTTCAGTTAAATTTGTTTACGTGATTGGAAAATCGGCATAGAGAAGACGTTTACAATATGATTTCATTCATATATTTAATTACATATAAAAAGAGCTAAAATATGAAAATATTGTAATACATCTAAGATATATATAAATGAGAGAGAGAGAGAGAGAGAGAGAAAGAGAGAGAAAGAGAGAGAAAGAGAGAGAGAAGAGAGAGAAAGAGAAAGAGAGAAAGAGAGAGAGAAAGAGAGAGAGAAGAGAGAGAAAGAGAGAGAGAAAGAGAGAGAGAAAGAGAGAGAGAAAGAGAGAGAGAAAGAGAGAGAGAAAGAGAGAGAGAGAGAGAGAGAGAAAGAGAGAGAGAAAGAGAGAGAGAAAGAGAGAGAGAAACAGAGAGAGAGAAACAGAGAGAGAGAAAGAGAGAGAGAAAGAGAGAGAGAAAGAGAGAGAGAAATAGAGAAAGAGAGAGAAAAAGAGAGAGAGAGAGGTGCCTTTATCATGGATGTTCTTGAGATGAAGTACATACTGGTATTTGGACGATGCCATTGTGAAGGGGTAATGTGTAGGCAACCCGCGGGACGCCAATGTGAGTCGACTGAGTGGGTTGCCCTTGCTATTCCTTGCTATTCCTGGCTCAAGAATTCCCAATAGTCCGAGCAATTGGCTTTCTTATTTTTCACAACATTGCCAAAAAATGATATAATGGATGCCATTGCACCTTGCTGATAAATATGTTTTTACATATTTATTTAAATTATTTCAATAATTTCATTTGATTAAAATACTAGCCGATGTTATTTATATTCTCCCAGTCACTTCTATAGAATTAACATTACGGTAATTGAATTTATTTCAAAGTAATACAACTTTCGATTTGAAGGTTTTAATAATGTCTCTCTAATTAGCATAATAGATACAGTTTTTGGCAGGACGTCAGCCTGGTACTTGCATGATGTCGCCACAAAACTGAAGCAGTTTGTGGTTCTTGAGTATGAAAAACTAATTAGTTAAGCAATATGATTCTGTACATTAATATACAAAATGTACAATTCAATGTTATTCCGTGCAACAGAAAACAATTCAATTGTATGTGTTGTATTGCAGCATCACTTATTTCAGATGCCAGGACGCCATGCGTGTCCAGCTCCTCTCTTTCGCTTGACCCTCGAGAGCGGCCGAGCGGCCGTCTGGAGGCAAGTGGAGCAGCCGTGACGTCACCGTCGTAAACCCCCGCACAGGGGGCGCTGGCGGCCCTATCGAGCGGTGGCCTTGGCCGGTAGAGTGGGAGAGAGAGAGGGGGGAGGTGTAATAAAAGACGGAGTGGAGTAAAAACCCGTGCTCGGGGAGTTCCCTCCCGTCAGAGGAGCGTCCTCGAAGGCTAGTGGCAGGAGACACGTCATTTAGACAGGACACACACTGTCCAACTAAATCGGAATTCCCGTGCCTTCCTTGAATTTTCCCTATATATTTTACGTTTTCATTGCATTGAAATGAAATCTGTCACCAAAATTTAATTACATTAGTAAATAAAGACTTAAATAAAAACCAGAACGGGAAACATTTAAATATAATACAAAGAACAAAAATACATCCCAGAAAAGTGCCCAGCCTTCCCATAATCCACTGTTAACACAAGATCTGCAAAATTTTTCCGAATCGCAAAAAGACGACGTAATAATAATAATAATAATAATAAATAATAATAATAATAATAATTATTATTATTATTATTATTATTATTATTATTATGAGAATACGTCTACAACTATTCATACTTTTATATCCTTCAATTCCTCTCGTAAGGCCCATCTGAACCAATGCATTTCATGTCCCCACACTGTTCTTTGGTCGTGATCTCCCTCGTTTTTTCTTTTTAGTCGGACGCCAGTTCATCTATATCATTCCCATATTTTTCCCTCTTATTTATGTATGTGCAGCGAGGTTCAATGCGCAGTTGCACGCACAGTTGCACCAGGAACAGCAGTGATTTGGATGAACCAATTTCTCTCAGAATACGTAAGGAAGAGTAGGAAAGAAACGCACCAGTGATCGCGTTGCCCCGTGTGCCTTCACATTCTATTTCACAAGCAACGACATCCAGACTCTCTCTTTTTTATTGCAGCCTACTCTTCCTCAATGTGTACTTCCACCTACGGAGGGCTAGACATGAAATGCGTTTTAAGAGCAACCCAAATACGATCTAAGTAGTTCAATAAAGAACATAAAACTCCTTACAGTCCCCCCTCAAAAAACTTTTCGTTGGTATTATGCACCGGCAAATTTTACTCCAAACGACGTGCGAACTTTTAAAAGTGTCTCCCGGGAATTCATGGGCTAACTTTTACTCCTTTTATTTCGTTAGTGTTGGAAAAGTTAAAGCGGTTTTGGGGGAATTGGTGTTCTAACGAATAATTTATTTATTCAGACATAACAGGGCAAAGACCCTAACATAAGACCACAAGTAAATGTAACACAACTCGTTAGAATTTAAAACAAGATTTATCACCTTTTTCGAGCCAGGCAATAAGACTTACTCCTAAAAATTCGCTGTTTTCCGGCGCACGATTACAATACTTTCTCTTATTACGAAGGGCTAGAAAGTAAAAAGGACGTTGCAATTTAAAACATCCGCAAAAGGAGGTTCTGCCTTCGCTGTGATTTGAATGGATGTAAAGTATTAAGATTGTAAGGTTTTCTATCAACCCCTACTATATTAAACGCTGCAAATGTTATTAATGAAGGTAAAGAACTAAGTTCTTTGTATTCAGTTTTCTTTATATTATCTCGGTCTGGGGTTTATTTATATTATCTGGTCTGTAACTGGGCGAAGCTACAATTGCACATCATTTAAACATCACTGCCATCTCCCTAGTCCACATTGAATTATTCCACATTTTCAAAATAATTTAACAATAATTTATTAAACGTACAATGAAAATTTAAAATTTCTATTCCATTTTCATAAATAACATTTAGTGTTCTTTTGCTTCTCGTTCTGCTACTTCTTTATCATCTTCCTGGTGTCGGTACACGCACGGAATCAACGTAACAAAGTATCTAAGAAAAAATATTTTTCTCTCACAATCATAAACTAGTGGACCATGACCTGTTTGACGATATGAAATACCAAATGTAGCTTCGACTGCAGCGAATCCAGTTTCAAAATGAAATAAAGTGATGAGGGGTTCGAATCCACAATAACAGCCAATGTTGATGTTCATAATTCGGTTCTGTTCAGTTCTACGTTTGACAGCCGAAATAGTCTACCACTAGTGATAAAACGGTCTTCCATTTTAGGGGTGAAATTGCTTACACTACTTCGTATCTTCACTCACTTCATTGGTTATAATTCTATTATTAACTAGCTGCGTTTCCCGAGATACCACAAAAATTTATTTAAATACCCCCCCTCTGCCCCACGGGTCACCTAGATTTAACGCGAGTTGTATGCATTTTGCATTTCAGTCACAAATATTTTTATAATGAACCCTCCACTCCCGTTAATTTTCTCGACTCCTCAAAAGTGAGCATGCAAAATTTGGCAGCAACCGACCATTTATTCAAACATCATTAAGTCCCACAAAACCATTATTGGAAATATGAATATCTATTTCGATTACCGCGCGTGCTGTTGTATTTCGACCAGGTCTTTGGCCGCCTGGCCCACTGAGGGGCGTGGCCGCGCGAGGCGGAGGCGGAGACGCGGTCTCGGGGCGCGACCCGCGACCTCTGACCCGCGCCCCGCCCGCTCCCGCACACACCGCGCCTCTCAACCGCCAGCCACCCGCGCGGCCCACGGCACCACGCCCTCCTCCTCCAAGGCGGATCGCAAAGCAACTTGCTTTTAACGGTTTAACTGCGCTCTTGTTTGGAGAGATACAGCCATTCCCGACAGAAAGAGAGTGGCTTTAAACCAACATGACATCCGATACAAAGCATCTCAAATTCATTTTTAATAATAATGATGATGATAATAATAAAAATAATAATAATAATAATAATAATGATAACAATAATAATAAGTCAGCTCCGTGGCGCAAACGGTTCCGGCAGCCGTCTTCGCCGAGGAGGCTGCACGTTCGAGTTTTGCTTGGACATGGCCGTATTCGTGATTGTCCCTTCACCCCTCATCTTCATCCAATTATCACGTAATTCACAGTTCAAAGCGTAACAACCTTGTCGAAACGAGGGATAGAGCTGAAAAGCTGATCCTAGAAGAATTGCACACGTTAATCGTGTAGCGTAGACAGCAATGGCCTATACGCCAATAATAATAATAATAATAATAATAATAATATAATACGATAGAAAAAAAACGGATATTGTATTCCCAGATTAGGAGAGAAAATCATGTCTACTTGTGTATGTAGTTGTACCATGCGATCAAAACGTCGTAACCAAGGGCGTTGATGAACATCTTAAATACAAGAATTTGAAAATTGAGATCAGCTCAATGTGAGGCGTAAAAGCACAGGTCGTCTCTGGATCGGAGCTCTGGGAGTTGTTCCGCAACGTTCATGTAAGAACTTGGCTTAACTCTCTCTCAATTCAATAGACTGCGGACTGCAATTCATTGCTTTCCTTAGAAAAGCCCCCATTTTGTGCGAAGTATTGTTGAGGCATTGATAGCCGTTAGGTTTGCTCCTTAGGAAGTTGGTTGCAACTCGGACTTTATAATCAACCGACCCTTAACATCTTTAGCCGTGAATTAGAGAAGTAATAATAATAATAATAATAATAATAATAATAATAATAATAATAATAATAATAATAATAATAATAATAATTGTTACTTGACGAAGGTAGAGAACGAGCGTTTGCGAAAGTGTACCTACCGGCTCGTCCGTTAAAATAGCCGGGAAGCGCTGGACCAGGGCAGTGGCCCCTGCCGAGCGTCCGAAGGCGGCGTCCGCCGCGAGGGAGGGGGAGTGACGCAAGCGCCCGCGCTCCGATCAATCAGAGTCGGCGGCCGCAGCCCGCGGCGGCAATTAGGGCGCGCGGCACGCACGCCCATTGTCTGGGGCGCGGAGACGCTTAGGCGCGCCGCGTTCCTCTCGACCACGCCCCCCCCTCCCCGCTCACGCCCATGCTCGCCTTCGCCCACGCCAGCGCAGCCGCTGTTCGCCTCCGCCATCGCCCTCCATCATGCCCCCCCTCGCCCACGCCTACGCCAAAGCCCATGCCGCTGCTCGCCTCCGCCATCGCCCTCGACCACTGGTGGCCTCCGCCATCTCCTGCGTCCCACCCACGTTCACCCACCCGCACAACCGCCTAAGTCGTCGATAACGCTCACCTCCCCTGTCGCCCCCGCACCGCAGTCTGAACCACCATCCCCTTGCTCCAGCCCGCACCGCCCACCCCCTTACTCATTAAACGGATGATGCCTGAGTATTACTTTATTTCCTTTATCGGCTTCCTTTTCCCATCCTTTTCTTTCCTACTTCTTCGATTTGTTTTATGTCCCTTCCCCCTTTCGTTCTCTTCTTCTTAATCAAAGACACAAGAAATTAAAATTGAGAAATGCATTCTTATAGAAAATCAAAGCAGATGTTGAAAATTTCATGAGGTTCTGTACTGAAAATGCACTGAGGAATACAGCAGCACGTAACGCCGTTTTCTCAATAGAAACAAAGTTTCCAAAAAAGCATATTATTTCTTGAGACTAGATTTAGGATCACATCGTAACTACTGGAGGGAATTCACATTAAAATCTGTGGCAGGGGAAGCCGGGGCTGCACTCCGTTCTCCAGCGCGCCCGGGTTTAAAGGGAGGCCCCGCCTCTTCCGGTTTATAGGTTAATAAAAGTGTTTCCGCAGAAATACAGCACCGGAGGTTGCTTCTGCGCTTGCCTCCTGTTTGACACAAATAATGTAATGCCTTCTAAAAATATAGCAACTAAAATCTTCACGTGAATAGGATTCCGGCAGGTATTAACGGAACATACGTCAGAATTAAAAAGATGCAGTAATTATGTGCGGACCCAAACATATGTACTTGGAGAAACTACAACATTAAACCCCTAAACATCCACTAGTAATTTAATTACTTCGTTGAATAACAATATTTCATATTCAAATTCTCTTGGGTGTTATAGCATCATCTAAGAAACTTTTTAACACGAAATGAGAATAACTGCATACGACAATTTGCAATGGAAATAAGATACATCATAAATTCGCACGTGCTACTTTTATGTTTTTAGAGTTTCAGAAAACCACACTCTAGTTCACGTAACCCCTCCTCAGGTTCGTTGTTTTATAATACAAAACTCAAAATCTTCAATCATAGCCACATCTTCTACGCCCGAGAAAAGATGATTACACAATCAATAACAGAAGTACGTGTTTACATTTTGAACAATTCTACGTTATATTTCATTTTATTACGCGTTGCCTTAGGTACATCCAATGCATATTGCAGCACCTTTTTACACTTTGTCACTGACTGAACATCCATTTTGTTGAAACTATGGTCCAAGAGCGTTTCTGTTGAAAATATAAAAACCTCTCCTAACCTTTCAAATGAGCCATCAACCTCTTAGAGTTGAGGACTTCACAATAAATGGGTGAAAACCAGAACTGTATAAGTAACATTTTATAAATACTGTGGAATTTGTTTATTCAATGCAATATCAGTGTAAAGTCGTAGTTCTTTGTTTCATCATTGAATCCACGGTATTGTAATTGTTCATTAAAATCTCGAAATCACTAAATTGGTACTGGAATGTGGCGTAATGTAAACACGTTTTTCTCAGATTGTATAAAATGTCGCTATACCGTTCTGGCTTTCACCCATTCAATTGGTACCAAGTGTTTTGAGAGCCCTCCCCCCCTGCTTCTACATCAAAGCATATGGTGGGGACCAAATTTAAAACTTGACACGCTTCGTGAGCTTGCAAATAACCAAACTAACACTACAGATGCTACTATCAAGAATTCACAATTCAAACGTGAGACGTTCAGTTCTTTACACTATCATGATTTTTGCTACACCACACTATATTTTAGTGACAACTAATGACAAGAAATAAAAGTTTGGAAAGCACTATTTAAGAATTTCTTTTGCCACCTACTGGATGTGACCCATTCCTTTTAAACCCTCTGACCCTCTACTGCACTGAACTGCTTTGGAAACCCAACCTTTCAGAGCGACGTAATTTATTTGGGCATTCAACGAAATAACAAGCTTGCTCTTCATAACAGGCACCCGGATCTCCTCGGCCAAAAGCAAGTGACCCACCCTTCCCTCCAACGTGGTCGTTTTTCTTACAGTACAATCCACATAAATTACAACAAATCACATCCCACCAGACCCCATTTCATTACCCCCGACGGCGACGCCAACCGCTCGTTTCCTCTGCACGGAATCTCGGGAATATCTTGCAGCCTTGGCCCACAATTTCACGAGAACACATTTAATCAGTGTTCGTGCGGTCTCGCGAATTACGCGCTTGCTCGCCCAACTCAAATCTACTTCATTTACTGCGGCGCTCCTAATTGTGAGAAGTCCTGCCGTGGGGAGCGGGCGCTCAGCCGCAGGGCGCAGCCTTGGCCCCGGTGGCGCCGCAGCGGACGAAAGGGGAACTACCCGCAAGGGAAAGGTGCATTCTACTGGGATTTCGTTATCAATTGTTTTAATCATTTAAGTCCAAAATAAATTAATAAACTAATATATTTTCATAATATAAATTATAAATTGAAAGTCTTATCAATGTTCGATAAAAGCATCAATTCAATCGTATCCTTAATCGCGGCTCTCGAATAGTGTATTGTTCCCAACACAATATCAAACGTGACAAATCATTGTGGATAATCACGTCATTAGAGAGGAGATATTCTATGACCAGCTGCCAGAAATATTGCCAGTGAAGGGTACAAGAATACTGAGTACAAGTTGTTTCTTTTGCAATTTGTTTATTTCGTGTTTCTTGGCCACTGAAATGGTCGTTAATCCCATGATTGCAGTATATGTATGTTATATTGGTATTTCTCCCCCACCGTGGGACCACCTCTCCAAAGCGGGGCACCGCTTCCAGGACCCCTCCCCTCCTGTTGGGACTCGAACCCTAGGAATTCAATTCAATCGAATCACGTCATATTCTCCGTAGCGAGGCTCAAGCCATTAGGCCTGCTCTTCTGTCTAACAACGCAAATTCCACTTTGTTCCTTTCACTGCCTAGCAGAGGCGACGAAACCACGGATTGAATTTTGCTCAAGAGCCTTCTTTTAGCCTTGAGAATATTTTACATGCAGTGAAGCTACCACATGGGACAGCACACTTTACTTCCCCTCCAAAGAAAGACGTTAGATGGATTTTTTCGCCCTTAGAAATCTACGGCATCGATGAGGTTTGAACCGGCGAACTTGAGTATAACAGTCCGATATGCAAATCCTTACACCCTCTAAGCCGAAGGACCACTCAGACACGCTGCAGATGCATCACTTGTCCTGAGCCACCTAAGTCTGTTTTTTATTATACATATATACATATACATATATATACATATACATATATATACACATATACATATATATACACATATACATATATATATATACACATATACATATATATACCTACATATACATATACATACATATACATACATATATATACATATACATACATATATATACATATACATACATATATATACATATATATATATACACATATACATATATATACCTACATATATATACATATATATAGTTTCTTTTTAATTGCTATTTAGGGCCCGGACGTTGCCCTCGCCCACCTATCCCCTCCCCAGCCCCAGGTCGCCCCCGCCCAGATAGAAATCGCTCCCCGCCGTCGGGCGCGACGAACGGACGGGCCGCCCGCCGGAGGCCCCCGCGAAAGCGCTGCGGCCCGCGCTGCGGCCCGCGCTGCGCCCGCCGGCGCAGGAAAGGTCTTCGCGAGCGCGACGCGGCACAGCGCACCGCGGAATGCACAATGTATCGCGGCAATGTATGCGATTTTTAGTCGCGGGACGGGACGCGCGGATGTAAATCATGACATGCGACCGGAACATGAACTAGGTTCCGGTGTGCTCCTGCACATATTGGATGTTGTTTGCTGCTAACCAGTTTTTCCACAGTACCAAATTATCCAGTAAATGTGAAGTTTATCTTTGAAAATGATTTAAAATTGGTGGTCTCATGTTGTAGATTTGTATAATTATGCTGTAGAAACTATAACGATCATATATATCGGACTGATTAACCTCCAGAAACTCATCTATATTGTGCAATGATAAACGATAATAAGCATTTTCGACATTCCGTATGTCATAGAACACGTTCTATAAACAGTACAATACAAACTTAACAATTTTGGATAATTTATTGGCAGTTTTTTTATTACTGGTGAACTCAGAAAAGTAAAACACGAGAAATTTTAAAAACTATCATAAATTGTACCTAATAAAATAACTAAAACGATCCGAAAATTAACAGAAGTCAGATGAAAGTCAACACACTGAACTACATAAATTACAAAGATAATAATGGTCGCGTGTAATGAACTGGTACAAGAAATGGAGTAGATCTGTAAAAATGTTACTCAATTCTAACTTGTTTTTTCAAACACTTCCTCCGACCTATTTCACATGCAATGTACACAAATAAACATGTCTGTACGCGGTACACACAGTATCAACCATCTCTAGAGGATGTGAAAAGCGGCCTATAACGAAAACGCACGCACATGCAAAAAGCACGAAGCCAACAACAGTTAGAACTTGCGGCAATGTACGTCTATTCTCGACATTTCTTACGCAGTGCCATATTTTCAAAAATAATGTAACAGTGAATCATTGAAGAAGTACGAGTTTTCACCCAATTAGCAGGATCAAAGGAACATTTTCTATGAAAATGAAAATAACATGCGATCTTCAAACATAAGGAGGAACATATTAAAACATTTTATTGATAAAATGGTTTTATTCCTTGAATATTTTCATTACTCATTATGTCTCCTACACGTTCGGAACGCTTCAGGACGCAGCATTCGAACAATTCTGACAATGAGTTCACAAAATAACGAAGATTTTATTGGTGATACCATAAAAATGTAAATCGCACGAAACATTTTCTAGTAAATTTCAAAAATATCAAAACATTTCACAAGGTTATCAGTGTTTCATTAAGCAACTATTTAAAAATACATTCTTTCTTTGAAATTAGAAAAGGGATCCGTGAAAGAAGATGGCTATTCCGTTTCATTAGTAGAACTCCTTAAACAGAAGGAATTATGGAATCCCTTTCAACTCATTACGCTAATGACCACCATTGTCGAAGATGGGAAAAGCTATTAAGACTAATTACCACCATTTTCATATTATCCGTTCGGTAACGGGAGCCAAAAATAGAAGAAAAAAATCCTGAAAGTGAGTAATATCAAATCCGACCAATAAGCCCACAGATATTTACAACTACTCGTTATTGACAATATCCGATTATTTTCAGGATTCCGACTTCACTAAGAGAACTGAATGTGGATAGTCTTCATACATACGAGCGTTCATAAACGAGTATATCATAGTATTCTTCATATATATCATAGTTCGCGAAGCAGACTATTTCGATCCTACAGAACACTAGGACGTCACTATTAGTGTGAAAATGGTTAATTGATTTCAATTATGAAATCTACAACATGCATAACAATATCAAAACGACAAAATCCCCGAAAAAAGTTTGATTCTGACTTCCGACAGTTCAATTCATTTAAAAAATTAAACAATACGAAATAGATTAAATTGTTTGTTTGTTGCACTTATTGATTATTCTGGGCTTCTAAGCGTCACTAGTCCCGTACGTCTAATGGTGTATGCCCGTACGTCTAATGCTCGTACATGTAAAAAAAGCGAGTGATGGCGGTGTTCCTACCTCGTTATAACGTATGATCCTGCAGGTATCTCCGCCAGCGAGCGACCGGAACAAGCCCTATTCTCGCTGCTGGTCTCCAGATATGTGGTAGTGTAGTGAAAGGAAGTTCAAGGTTTTTTTTTAGTGTAATTGATGAGGAGGGGAACAAGATGAAGGAAAGATTCGAAGCGGTTCATGGTCTTTTTGTTAGCGTATTGCTCCGCCTCTCGCTTAGCATTGAACAGAGAGACCATTGAAACATATCGACCAGAGCAGATGACAGACTTCTCCTCCTAACACCAGCTGAATTCGACGTGGGCGACAGGCTAGTGTCTAAAATCTGTCACCGTCGAGAATCGATCCCTAGTACTTCCCGGTCCGAGTCGCTTCAAACACACCAGTGGTCGCCCTGAACCGACTCAGCCAGTGTGTTGTTTTTAACGTCGATTCGCAAACGTCGTGTCTTGGCCCTCGCATCGCACGCAGCCACGACGCAGCGCCCCACTTGGACCAGTTCGCGGATGGCTTGCGGGTTGCATCCCGATGGTTAAGGATTAGCAAACAAAACTCCATTTGCGTGTTTTGATCCAACCTTACTTGCTAGAAAATAAATCATAATTACAATAAATTAATTAACTTTGAAATATATCGATAAAAGGATATTGTACACGACCCACCACAGACATAATCGTAGACAATTTACAGCAATTAAACCAAGCGAATTAAAACACACACACAAATACGAAAAGTGATAACCTCTGTACTTGCGGGTACAGTATTAAGGAGCAAGTTTTTATTAAGCACCCCGAATGTTTTTCGTCTGTGGCCAGAGGGTCCGCCAGGGAAGTCCAGTGGGCGAACACAATGCGGGTCGGCCGCTGGCGACGCGGCGGCCGGGGGCGGAAACCGTTGCACGAGAGCATCGCCCGGGGCGCGCCGCGCCGCTCCCACAGCTGCGGCGGAAGTGGGCGGCCGGGGAGATACGTCAATAGTGTAGATGATGCATATGGCAAGCGAAGTGGAGAGAAAGAAAGAGAGGCAGAGAGAGAGATAAAGATATATATATATATATATATATATATATATATATATATATATATATATATACATAGAGAGAGAGAGAGAGAACTAGCTTGATTAGGTAATGGATGGCAATGCAAGATAGTGGATGAGTAGTGAGTGTGTTGGTTTAAAGCCTGGGAAATGTAGGGGGGGGGGGGGAAATAGTGAAGAACGATTCCGGTTTTGCCGTGGATGATGGGCGTCGGATCACATGCAGGGACAACAGGCAGTGCGTTGCAGGCATCGGGGGCAAGAGGCGCCGGAATGGCAGCGGGCGTGGAGAGGTAAGCACGAGACAGGTGGGGAGCGGG
The DNA here is from genome assembly GCA_038098605.1 of Gryllus longicercus. Classification (NCBI taxonomy): domain Eukaryota; kingdom Metazoa; phylum Arthropoda; class Insecta; order Orthoptera; family Gryllidae; genus Gryllus; species Gryllus longicercus. The sequence continues at coordinate 656,733 of JAZDUA010000169.1, read as the reverse complement.
AATAACAACGAGGACTGCGCGTGGAGTGGGCGTCAAGGATGGTAGGGACGGCAAACGCTGCATGAGCGGAGAATGTGGCAAGCGCGCGCGTATGGAGGGGTCCATGAGGATGGCAAGGCGAATGAGTCGGCGGGGATGATCGGATCGAGAGAGACTTAGTGAACGAAGACAGCAGGCAGGGGCGGATTAATATTTTTGCCGCCAGTAGGCACATCAAATTTGCCGCCCCCTGTTTAAAATTAATGTTACATTTTTAATTGTAACGTTTCAGTAACAATTCCTCATTAATTTAAACGTTTTAACTTTAAAAGTAACATATTTACACATTGTTTTCATAAATTAAATAATTTTTTTGGATTAGCTAATTTTGGATATAAACTGTATCTTCATAGCAAGTAACGTTCAACATTATTAACGTTTCAACATTGAAACGTTAACATTAAAAGGAAACTAAAACATGACAACTAGAATTGCAACATCTTTTCTTTCGTCAACGAGCCTTAGTTTCAGATTCATGTACTTCTGAAATCTTAAGGTATACTCTAATGAAGTAGACAAATAAATAGCTTGTATTAAATATAAATATGATATTTTTAAAATAAAAATATGATTTATGCTGTTACAGTTTTTAGAGAACCTAAATTTGTTTTAGAAAATATCAAGAAAATTTTGCGCCTTTGAAAATTTGCCGCCCTTGAAAATTTGCCGCCTTAGGCACGTGCCTACTGTGCCTATGCGTAAATCCACCTCTGACAGCAGGGAGAGCTGGGACGATACTAACAGGAGAAGGTGAGGCCAGCATGGACAGGGATCAGCGGGGTGAATAGAGAGAGGGATCGGGGACAAAGTAAAAGAAGACTTTGAGTTGTTGAAACAGGGGAAAGGAAGGGGTGGCGAGGGCGCCTCGGAAGGAGAGCGAGATGGCCGAAGCTATGAGGATTGAGCGAACAGTGAGGACTTGAACAGAGTAAAGCGGCGACAATGACGTGGAGAGAAAGAGAAGAGCAGAGGCGGCTGGGATGGAAAGGACGAAGACGGCCGACGCGACGAAGAACGCAACTGAGCGCACAGTGAGGACTGCAACAGAGTAAATCAGGGCCAATGCCGAGTAGAACAGGGAACGTGCGGAAGCGGCGAGGACGGCGTGATGGCGCAAACAGAGCGGACGCCGCCGACACCGCGCCGCTGAACCTGTTTGCCTCCGGAAGTCGTAAAGCGCGGCGCCCGGGTCGGCACCGCATATACCGCAGTCTCCTACTCCAGCCCGCGCCAACGCTCCCGCTGGCAATGGCTTCGTGCGCGGTGCAGGGCGATTCCGTGCCAGCGACGGCGGTTTGAGGGGCGCGCAGCGGAAATTGGGACAGATTGCGCCGAGAACGCGAGTTACGCGTTCGAGTTGCGGCGCTGGCCGCATTTCGCAGCGGAATTGGCGCCAGGATTACACATAGTTTGGGTCAACTCGAGAGAGAGAGAGGGGGGGAAAGAGAGAGAACGAGAGAGAAAGAGAGAGAGCGAGAGAACGAGAGAGAAAGAGAGAGAGAACGAGAGAGAGAAAGAGAGCGAGAGAACGAGAGAAAGAGAGCGAGAGAACGAGAGAGAGAAAGAGAACGAGAGAACGAGAGAACGAGAGAGAGAAAGAGAACGAGAGAGAGAGAAAGAGAACGAGAGGGAGAAAGAGAACGAGAGGGAGAACGAGAACGAGAGGGAGAAAGAGAACGAGAGGGAGAAAGAGAACGAGAGGGAGAAAGAGAACGAGAGGGAGAAAGAGAACGAGAGAGCGAGAAAGAAAGAGAGAGAGGTGGAGGAGAGACAGAATGACAGACAGAAAGGGAGCGAGAGAAACTTTATATATATTTCTCCAAATCCGGAAGGCGAACACTCATTTCGAGCATGTGAACTGTGACGGGAATGTCGAGATACATCGCCTCTGCCTTCACTGCAAGTGCTATCTACGTTTTAATCCTTTCAAATAATTACTTACAACGTTTTACCAGAATTTACAAATAATCCGAACGTGAATTTTTCACATGAACTATCACGTGACAAAATCGAATTGGTTAACGTATTGCAAAATAATTTTTAAACGGTGAAAACCGAAATAGGCAGACTAATTAACTTTATACAACGTACTATATCAGAGCTACTCACAAAATTTCATTTTCCCACGTCATGATCATCATTTGATTTTTACTCGATTGCAAAATTTTAGACAGCTTTAATTCTTACGTTATAATTCAGATATTTTCATGATAATTTATAAAATATCTTCAAACTGGTTTGTATAAATGGATTGTTATATTTCATCCTCTTCTAATTAAAATGTCTTTTTTGTTATTTTTTCTATTTTTTATGAGTCAACAAAATGCTTTTTTCCGTGGGAACGAGACGTGTGCATGTTCTTTTACGCTATGCCATTCCTCCTTACTTGCTTAACTCAATCCCACGCCAGCAATTTACATCAAAAGCCAGAGAGTAATGTATCTTATTGTTGTCGGAACAAAACGTGATAATGATAAGTGCCTTTGAAAGAACGTAAGAAAAGCTAACATTTTTTGTTCAGTACACCTAGTAAGAGTATCCAATAACCAAATGGGAGGATAATTGAAAGAAAAAGACATTTTCCCTCTGTCTCCAGCATTTAAATCACTAATCAGATGTTATACTAGCTTAAAAAATCTTTTAAGAATGAATAATGTTCTTCAGAACATAATAAAGCCTTTAGAAGAATAAATAATCGGGTAAAAAATAAATTGAGAATTTGCTGTTAATAACTGTCCTCATGGTGACTACAAAAGCGTGGTAGCAGGGAGATTTCAAATCTTAGGTAGGGTTTTTGAAGTGCCCAATCAAAAGGAATATTTAAAAAAAATTGAACCTCCGAAGACTGACCCCCTAGTGAAATTCCTCTTTACGTTTTGTTATCTAAAGAAGTATGTATTCCACCTTTGCATCCAATGATTTTTCACAATTGAAATATATCAGTTCTGAATCCGCAATAATTTGCAACGATAACCTGCTGGAGTACCAAATAAGCTAAGCTAGATAAAAGTCGAGGACGATCTGAAATGCATCTCCACGTACGGATGATGCATGCAACACAAATATTGTGATCTCGAGTTGAATTCCACACATTTATTATTACCATTATTATTACCATTATTATTATCATCACCATTATTATTATTATTATTATTATTATTATTATTATCACCATTATAATTATTATCATTATCATCATTATTATTATCATTATCATCATTATTGTTATCATTATCATTATTATCATTATCATTATTATCATTATCATTATTATTATCATTATTACTATTATTATTATTATTAGCCGAACTCAAATTCAACACTGAAAACTGCGCACTAGCTCCGCAACGAATTAACATCGTTCTAACGTCTCCCATCGCTCACCCTCCGAGGAGTCACCGATTAGCGACCGCGGGTGCTTGCTCACTGCCCTTTGGATCGTTCGCGCGCGTATTTTCTCGGGTGATGTCACTCACGGCCACCGGTGTTCCCAGCGGGCCGGAGGTGACGCAGGCGCGCGCAGGCGGCGGTGACAACGGGATTAATGCGCGGCGGCGCAGGGGACGACTGGTGAATGAATGCAGCCCCATTACTTCGGCTGGGCGATTCGCTCGACCGCTGGCGGCCCCATGCAGCCTAACAAGAGGTGACATCATCTACGAACGACTTGACAATCCCCCTAACGGCTGGACGTCCTGGCGCGTCGTCAGCGCCGTGGGATTCTTGCGAATTGAAACTAGGGGAATGCACAACAGCTAAACCGCGTAAAAAAAAACTTGCATTGCGCAGGCGTTGAAAGTTTCATTGGCAGTCCCGGTTTCATAACCATCGGTTGCTGGCGGCAGCTTTTGCTGAGTCGTTCATCGTGCGGTATAATCGGTGATTATTTTACTATGCATGATTGCTGTGTCACACGCGTAGGACAAACTGCGTGAAATTACTGGACCGTTGCATAATCGCAAGAAGCCACACGCGGAGAAATTCTTACGCTCAGAGATCCCGGGGGTAGAAGCAGTTACTCCTTCAGACACAAACCCTGCCGTAGAGATAGTTTTGATCGAGGTACACTATGGTAGTGTATCTGTTCTTAACGCTCACGTTAGCTTGCTTCAGCAGGGCCGTTCACACGAATATATCGCGTGTCTAAGGTTTGGTCGTTTGCGCTTGGGCTGAGATCCTGAGTATAGAGCGATTTTTATAAGAATGGACCGTTTTGACACCTAGTGTTGGCAACACAACAAGGTTCTGTGATCGTTGTTTTATTCAGCCTTTTAGACTATCCTTCCTGCATTCGTTCGTTTGCAGTTGGCTAACTTGTAAATGGCTTCGACGCTTCCTTTTGTGATGACCTCGTCCGACGAAAATTAGTGCGCCAAGAGACATTTTTAAGACATTTTCCCACATATGTAATTATATTTCAATATTTCCCGGACTCACGTACGTGCATATACCTGAGCGAAACTCTTAGACTTCTGTATATCTTCAAGGGAGCCCTAAACAAACACGAACAAAGAGTCGGAGGGATATGTCTGAATTACACGAGATATAAACTTGTTTAGCGAACTGTCACTTTGACTCATTCTTATAAAAATCGCTTTGTACCAACAAAGTGAATGCGAACAGGATAGAACCATGTCGTGTACGCAACTGAAGTTGCTCTAGAATCCTATACTGTAAATTAATTCACAATTTCATTCAAGTACATTGTAAATATTGACATTTCATTATTATTACTAAGCTAAGTCTCCTTATTACAAATTAAAATTAAACTAATTTCTCACAGAATATCCCATTTGCAAATATATCTCTGTCGTAATAGCAGCTGCGCGGTTTCCAATCTAACATGATCGACATAAGTGGCGTCTGCCCCCGCGGACCAACAAGATGTGTCATCACCGACGACGAACTGACAGCCCCTTCCAGTGACCTTTTCTGCCTGTGGGGCAACTGCTCTGTGGGGTTCCTGGTAGTCGGGGTAACGCCAGTTAGGGCCCCTTCCCACGGCGCGGCCGCGGCGCGCTTCGCAGCAGCGCGGCGCGTAGCAGAGCATTGGTTTGAATGGAGGCCTTCCCACGGGCAGCGGGTGACGGCTGCTGCGGCAGCCGACGCCGAACTCCAGCTATGCGAAGCGGAGGAGGGGCCACGCGCCACCGCTAGCAGAACACAGCTTTAAGGCCTATTGCCCACGCCGCGGCAGAAGCGCGCGCACGTCAATCATCAGGGCTCTTCGCCGACCCTCCGGCGACGACGGACAAAGGGACCGCAGCAGGTACCTGCTTCGGTCCCTTTGTCCGTCGTCGGCGAAGAGCCCTGATGATTGACGTGCGCGCGCTTCTGCCGCGGCGTGGGCAATAGGCTTAAATGGGAGCTTTTCCGCTGCGCCGTGGCCGCAGCGTTCTACCTGCTCCGGTCCCTTTGTTCGTCGTCGCCGGAGGGTCGGCGAAACCTACCCCTCCAGACCCCCACCCCCTTCCACGGCGGGCGGCGGAGCGGCCGTGGCTCCGGCGGTGGCTGCGTCGGAAGGGCTCTGCTCCTTGAAGGAAGCGCGCCGCGGACGCGCCGTGGGAAGGCGCCCTTATTCGGTATCAGGTTTACGCGAACACACTGGGAAACTGTCCGTTGATTGGTTACGAGCATGGTACCACCATAGCCGTTGAGTAAAAGGTTAAGGCCCCTTTCACTTGTAGTTGCAATTACCATTCTCCGCGTTTAAGTAGGAAACGCCCCCACGGCAAGTGCAAAGTTCCCTGGCCGCACAAGGTGTGATCTCGGCGGTACCAGCCCGGGCGCACATTCTTCACGCAACATTGCAGCAGGGTGGTAAACAGCTAGTCCTTCTCTCGGAATCATCAGGTAGGCTTTACGCCTATGACATTGTAAGGATAAAATTTTTGGTAGGGGCTCCCTGGGGAACTATATAAGGCTGTAGTGTTTATTGCTTCTTATCTTTCCGGAGGCTTAAGTCAATATCAGTATTTTTTCTTGTTGTGAATAACGTACGGAGAATGGAAAGCTCGAAGTGCATGGTCACTCAACCCAACGTGGGTTTTATTCTGATTTGGTACCACTCTGGGCTCCCAACGTTTCCACCAGGCTTCAACTTGGACATTCGCCGCTATCATTATCCATATTCAACAATAAGTAACATTGAATCGTTCCCTTTATAAGAGAAAAATGGATCTGATTTTGATAAAGGTGAGCGAACCGTCGATATTTGCCTGGGCCGGACGGAAGCGCCACCCGGTGATCGCGTGCTGCCCGCCGCATAACCCCCTCGCAAATTGCGCGCCATTAGGCCGTCGCATGGCGTGGAAGGAACGCGAGCGACCTACTGCAGACAGGGCTACGAGATCGGTGCGCAACGCCTCTCAACACCTTCTCGCTCTGGAGTGTTTTCCTTCATTCGTCTTCCGTCATCTACTATTACACACGATTCGGTCACGTGGGACATTATTTTGGAAAATCGTATCAGCCAAATACTGGGAGGGGTGGTTTGGGAGTAACGTGTAGAAATGTTTGGCATTCGTTAGAAAACGAGGCTGCGGTATTCCTCGTTATTTTGTCATTCCACCAAACGAATGTTTTGCATAGTAGCCATTTTTGTATGTAGCTAGAATTGCAGAAAAGGGCAGTTCAAAACTTTTGTTTCAAGACATTAATATGAATTAATTTTTTAAATTAAACTTTCGTCTATTGCTAGTTTGATTGAGAGAGCGAAAAAATGCGGTTCTTTTGATATTCGGTAATTGTGGAATGCACATTTTCCTGACAAGTGCGTGGCTCACTTTTAATTTCCCTTTGAGATAATGCCCGTTAATATTTCGTACGAGCTTTTCGACATAATTCTTATATATAGGGGATGATATTGGAACAAACTAGAATATCGTGAAAACTATCCCTAGACTCCAACTGCTCTCCCTGATCTGAATCTTCCGAGGCATTATCAGCTGGCATGCGGCTGGCGGAAGGAAACACCACCATCATCAAACAATATTCCTTCACGGACATCCCGGCGCACACAACCACACGCATGCACGTACTCGCACAAACACATCATGCATGCACGTACACACGTATACCCTCGTAAACTCATTTCCAAACAATACACACACGCACTCACGCACACGTACACTCAAGCACGCATGACAACACACACGCACGAAAAACATCGTACGCATCACACCGAAGTGAGAATATAACAAGCTCGGTACCGGTTCATCTTTCATCACTGGCGTAACCCGTCATATGGTGCTTAGATCTCACGTTTTTCATCGATGAGTAGCCAGGTTCAAAACCCGGACTCATTTCTGATCGCTAGTTAAATTTGCGGTGGGCAAATCGGATTCGCAACAGTTTTTTTCTCGGGGTTCTCCTGTTTCCTGTCTATTCCACCGTCGCTCCAGTACCATTCAATTCATGTAATCATTAGTACCAATTACCCATTCATCGTGAAGCAGAGTTGGCTCAGAGGAAGTCCTATCATTGCTAATCTGGCTGGGAGGTCGTAGCGTTCGAGTTCGGTCGGTGGTGAATGTTTGGCAACTAGGTCGAACATTTCGATTACTACTAGGTCGAATTCAGTTGCTGCCTGGAGGAAACTTCTAGCCTCTGAAAGTTTTGTTCGGTAGTTCTTCACAGTTTCCCCGATCATTACATCGGTGATACGGGATCAGAATATACGTATATATCTGAACAAACGTACCCCGCGCGCGATCTTTCCTTCCACTTCGTGTTCCTTTCCTCTCCCTTCAAACGCACACTTACACTACTTGTACTACACTATTTCACACATCGAGAGATCAGTCGGAAGTTTAGATCTTGTTCCGACAGGGACGGTGAGATTAATTTTGCTAATTAATGTGAAATACATTATGTTCTCATTTACATTTCTAATTAGCATAAACGACAAAAAATTGACCATTTAAGATCATATGCTACCTCTCTACTAATATCAAAACACCCTTTACATGTCACTCATTCTCTTAGTAGAGAAACTCACTATCCGTTCTAGCCAAATCAAACGGGGAAACTATAGTTTATATGCAATTCATATCCTACATAAAGTTTACAGCAAGGCTGTCTGACGAATAAAGCGGAAGACTTTTAGATCGGATTCGCGCTCGCTGCTTGCTTCGAGAGTCCTGAACAGATTACCACTGAAGTTTGAGTTATAGCGAACCATCGGAATGCTTTGAAATGGGGGAAGTGAACTCTTGTTTCATTAAGAGATCTGTATTAAAATATTGTTACCTGAAACAACAAGCAATCGCACATAAGATTGACTGAATGAGTCAGACTGCAGCAACACGAAACAAGGGAAAGCAAAGCCCCTTGTCAATCGAAGTAATCTGACAATGCTTCTCGTCTTTGGAAGATATTAAATATGCAGTTATCTCTACCACTTTCTTACTTCTTGTTTTAATGCAGGACAAAATAGCTTCAGATGATCGCTTCATAAAGGCCCATTTACGAAATGTCACCGCTGTCAGCTTTAAGATGTGGCCACTCCAAGTGAGGGAATACTTGCAGGTATCTAATGGGAATATCAATCGGTTTTTTGATAAATAATGACCATTAGTTAAGATGGCCATTTGAACTGGTTTCACTGAACTTTACTTAAAATAAGCGAGCTATCGCTTTAACTCGCAATTTAAAAAAAATGTTGGAAGTGGAAGATGTATTTTTGTAATCTAACAGTTGAAGGATTCGCCAAAGTCTCTGCCGCTTCCTTAAGAATGAAGAATGATGTATGTTCATGAACTTCAAATGTGTATTTATTGCTGGCGAACGTGAATTACGAGGGCACATGTGGTAGCGTTTGCTTGTGGCCTTTAACATTTATTTCTTTTTCTGTTTCAACTTCGTAACATGTTCTACCAGTCCTTCCGTGACGTAATGCAGCAGCCTTATTAGGAAACTCAAAATAAACCATATAAGTGATTCCAAAACACCGATCAGAAGTAACATATCTCTGGTATTCATTGCCAAGAACCCCGCAGTGATGAAGTCACAGGATCAGCTGCCAGAAGTAAATGCATGGACTAGAACGAGTGAATGTAGTAGCCACACCCAAACATTCTTAAAAAGCGTACATAAAATACACCTTTAATACTTTTCCTCTAAACTACACACTAATGGTGTAGTTTTACTTCTTAAACTCTTTGAAAACCTTACAATTGTGTGTACACGAATATACTAGTCCCGTAAGCGTAGTGCATGTTTTCCTTGGGAGATAGTTATGGTCTTTCCCCGCTGGATGGCAAGATTCGATGCCAACCTACCGTCGGCTAGCGGGGTTTCCCCAACCAGGCATCTCCCACCAGCGAATCACCGCCCCAGCCACGACAAGTTATAAGCTCCCGACTGGTCTCCCGGCAAGTGCGGTAGTGTAGTGCATGTTAGTGTAAGTGTGTGTGAGTAAGGGGTGGGGACAGGACAGGGAAGAGGAAGGAAATATCGCGCGAGGTCCGTGGCCCGTTTGGTAGGGTACTGCTCCAGCATTGATAGGAGAAACCACGAAAACTACCAATTAGAGCAGCCGACCGCTAGAATTCTCCTCTAGACAGCGTCTGTATTCGACCTAGCTGACAAGCTAGTGTCGAAAATCCTGTCGTCGGGACTCGAACCTAGGACCTCCCGGTCATAGTTACTGCAATGACATCGATTGATACCCTGAGTCACCTCTCCCGGTGCGAGAACATACAAGTTCTACCGGAAATTACAGAAAGCATTCCCTACTTCTTAAGTCATATGGAATTACAATTTCTTTCTAGAAATAAATTAATAAACAGAACAGCTTATCACAATCTACATGAATGATCATGCGGAAGCGATCCAACAGCAACAGAAGAGCTATTACTTATGCCAGCAGCTTACTGAGAACAGTAAGTTAAAAGATCCACTTACGATGTTCACGTTATCAGTTCACGTATTTCATTGAACCATTTCCAAATCACCGGCCCGCTTCAGATCTCAAATTCAACGGTGTGATAAAAAGAATACCTGGGAAAGTTCACCTTCCTTCGGAATTCAAGGAATACAAAAGAAGCGGCTCGGGATTTTATCCACGTCATTCTTTCAAAATCTGATCGAAGGCAACATATATTTCACCGACTACAGCACAGAGAAAACCTGAACAGCAAGTAAAGAAATCACCCGAACACAAGTTGTCCAATGCAAGAGGCATGAACAAGGGACGAATCGTAAATTAATAAAAAAAGTACCGGTTTAGGGTACCGCATTTTGTTGTGTAAACGAAAAAAAATACAAAATTAACCATCAGCTGAGCGAAGTGTAAAATTATCTGCGTAACAGATGATTTTTATTGCTCTTTACGAAATCTTTGTAATTTTTACCACTACAGATTTTTGTATACCACTAATAACGCCCTAAACAAAGGCCGAAGTCACATCACATGTTTTAACGTTTTGCCAGAAACATAGCATCTTAATTTTACCAACACAATTCGAAGCACGTACTCGATTACTAATTTATTCTTTAATTATTCTAACGTCACCACTCCTACACCATTCGCGCGTTTCGTTGAATTTAGTTTCCTAATATAAACGAGATCCTTCAACGATGTCTTAGGCAATATATTTCACTATTAAAAAATACATTTAGGTAGGATTGCGTTCTTCAAAAGCATACGAAGATCATTCTCCTGACGAGAAAAACAGTCGCCCATAAAAGCAATTTTCTTTCAAGGAGAACTTAAGTCGATGTTTGGGGTGCAACAATTCAAGACACTGAGACCAACTTTGTCAAAAACTTTCGAGATGCCAATTTTCATAACTGTTTGAGATATCAAAATTCGAGACGAGAAAGGTCGATGAAACAAAATACACAAAAAACATACTAAATAAAATTTATTAAAAATGTTATTTTATGTCCTGTTAAATAAAACAAGTAATATGTTTTATGTACTTCGTTTCTAATACCAAATTTTACGCAATGGAGATCAGTTTTGTAATTATAGGTGTATTATAGAATTATAGGTGTAATTATAGAATACAAGTGTTCTAATAATCGATGAACTACTATTAGCGGCACTCAACATCAGTCCATCACTTATTTTTCGTCACAAAATTGTGTATAAATTCGAGACTTTTGGCAGAGTGACGAATCAAATTTATACGACAATTTCTGTACAATGAAATATCTACTGAGTGACTAACACTCTGTACAATCGAAAACGATGAATTACAATACTGGATTGTTTATCGAACTCGGCCTAGCGACATCATTCGGTAATTCTCCAATCTCTCGTTGTAATGACTAATGAGATGTCTTCCAGTGCTTATTTACAGAATAATTTAACACATTACAATAGAGACGCCACATGTAACTCTTCGAGTCGCTTAGTTCCTCCTCCGAATGCGCGAGCGCGCAGCAGTTCCCAGCGCTCCTCGTGAAACGCGAGGCACACGGCGGCGGTGCCGCGCCGTCGATATGCCGATAACGCCTCGATCGCCCCGCCCCTACCGTTATTATCGCGAACTTCGTGGGGAACCGCACTGCGTGGCGGCAACACGAGGTCAAAGCCCCTCGGAACAAACCCGTGCCGCCGCCACCGCCGCCACCGCCCGCCGGAATTTCACAATAGTCGCGACAAAAATAAACGTCCGACTCCGGGACCCTGCGAGTTGCCGCAAGTTTCACTCCCCCCTCTCTTTCTCCACCCCCTCTATATGCGGTCCTCACCCGTTCGATCTGGATGCCTTATCCCAGCAAATTGACGCATTTTCACAGTCGATTACGCTTTCAAATAACCATAAAGAGTCATGCTTATCTTCAAAGGTCTGGATTGTGTCAGTCTTCACCGCACTGTCAAAGAGGAGATCAAAAGCTACGACTTCGTGATAGTTTGCGAGGATTCGATAGAAGACGCTTTTCGCCTTTTGCGCAGCTTGGCAAGTGGTCGCGAAGTACCAACATTAGCATATTAGCACATCCATGAGACGTCGACACCAGCATGTCCGAACACGATCGCGCTGGGTACGTGGAATCCCTACCGTGCATTTGCATCACAATGTACTTTAGAAGTACTACTCATGAATCTATGATTTTATACATGGTTATAAAGTAGATTGTCTTTGAACGTCTTTCACATACTTTTTGAAATTTGAATGTTTAACAACTCAACAAGAAAAATAAATGTTTTATAGTCAGCAGCGTCTCTACCTCGTAGGCGAACCAAGTACGTGTTTGAAGCTCCGACCTCTGAGCAGGAAACCTGCAATTTCATGCAATTTTACACATTGAGGGAGAAGATAATGTCATATTTTTTAAACTAAACAAAATAATTGCCCACAAGTTTTTATCATTAAGTGCTCGTACCAACACTGAATTTGTGCTTTACACTCGTTTTTTGTTTCCCCTTCATGACTATTGTTGCTGACTTCATTCCGAAAAATTGTACCATAAGATTTTATAAGAACAAATGTGTATGATGCAGTAGTCTTCTTACACATATTTAAATTTTAATTACAGCTTTCAATTTTTTTAAAATTTTAAACTATTTTTTCAAAACTCCCTCCAACACGACAGTAATACCCGACAACACAAAACTCTTCTCAAAAATACTGTTTTCATAACCATTTTGAATGCTAACTTTTGTACTTCCCAGAAAAAAAAATCAGATCTGGATCTCCAACATTCAACTAGAGGTCCGGAATAAACCACTGAAGTTGTGAAATAGAAATATCTCTCTAGATCAGGGTTCCACAACTTGCGACCTGCACTCTGCAACCTGGGCCGCTTGCCATCTATTTGTGAAGCCATCTATTTGGCCCGAAGGACCCCTACTGCACATGAACTTTTTTTAAAACGTGCACAATCAACAACAAACTCGATATTGCGAAACTGTCGTCCAAGATACAAGCCCGAACATCGCACTAACTGGCTTTGGCTGAACTGTTCTTGTATACGTATTTATTGTATCTGTTGCATTCGTATTTATTGTCTTCACAAATAAAAAAATTGAAATAGAATCCTTAAAGCGATTCCTCGCTGCATTACATTACTTGGATCCCAAGCTCGTTTTGACGTAGTATAAATATAATTATTGAATTGTAACTTAATATTTTAAATTTGTTGAATAAAAAGTTAGTAGGAATTATGTGCGACACATGAGCTATTGGGAGATAGATCAATCATTTCCGCTACTTCAGCTGAAATCAACTTTTTCGTAAGGAAGTCCACGCCCGGTCAAACGTCAGAGTTTAGGAATGCGGTTTGAGAGATGGTAACAGCTTAACCATGGCCAATAGCAATATATCGACGTTTAAATGAATATAACGGTGCCTGAAGGATCAACATCATACACATCGTGCCCCATTCAGAGAAGCAAGTGTCGCGGCTGGTCACGATCGGCGTGAATAATCACTAACAGCATCTTAAAATGTCCGCATTCGCAAGCAGTTCTCGCGAATCATACACAGTACCATCGATTTCATGTAGAAATAGCTGGCAGAACGATGAATCGCGAGTTCATTCTTCACATCCCCCCCCATTAAAAACATAAAAGGACAGTGGAAAGACAGATGGGTTTGTTTAAATAAAAGTTTACTCAATTTGGATGTAACCTATGTTGTTTGTTTGTTTGTTGTTTTTTTTTTTTTTTTTTTTTTTCGTTTCATCTGATTACACATCTATGTAGCCAAGTTAGGTGTATTGCTTGTTTTCCTGTTTCAAGCGCTCTACATCCGGGGTCATATGCTCACAGATGTGTCTTACACTGAAGTGCTTTGCGAAGAAGAGAAAGATTGTCAAATAGAAGCCTCTTACCGCAACTCCAGATTATATCAGAGGTGTTTTTGAAGATACTCACCTGAAACAAAAGAAAATATGTGTAAATTTTCCTCTATTTGTGATTACTGTTTACACAATGAAATATTATGAATGCTAAACAGATGACAAACACGATATACTTATATGGTGACACTCCAAGGAAGAATTTCGAGCAAATGCTGAGATTGCCCCTTGTTTTGTTTCTCACCATAGCAACTCACACACAGTTTTTAAATGTTTTTGACGTAAATAAATAAATCCAATAATACTCTACAATGGAAGCTGAGTAGTTCACGCACTTATTCGTTCAAAGATTATGGTTAAAGCCCGAATATTTAGATGACCGATAATTTACGTATCATCGATATACAAAAAGATTGATTAATTCATTGAATACTTTTTCCTCTCCTTTAAGAACGTTACATAATCAGAAAGATATCCGAAGTTTTCTCAGTTTACAATTTTCTCATATACAGCATTTTTTCTTATGTGAGGTATCTTCTCCTGTCTCCTCCTTTTCACAGACTACCAGCATCAAATGGACTAGTACCAGAGTTTCGGTCTCTTTAGATCAAAACATCAAACTGGCTTACGTTTCAAAGTTAACTGCACTCAATGTGTCTACGTGAACTAATCTAAGCGTTGGTGTTACGAATCAATTAAAATATTGTCGAAGATATCTACTACGTTTTCAAGTACGTGTGCTATATACTTTGATCTGGCTACCATGGGCCAAATGATATATGTACGTATTATTGTAAAAGTTGGACAGATGTTCTGAAGATGAATAAAGTCCCCAAAATATCATAAACAATTTATACCTATCAGTGATTAATTTTATCTTGACTCTTTATTAACGGATCACTCACTTTAATACTGAGATCAGCTAAAGTTATGATTTTCACAAATCAAGGAATTGCTCAAACCTACAGGATGTAGGGAGGCAAGAGTGAGCTAGTTGTTGCGTAAGGGAAAAAAACGTCTGAAAAGGTATGTTGTCAGTGGAAATTTTTGGGCAGGAACACGAAAATACTTTCTCAGAACTGAAATGTCAGAAACAATCTCTTTGTCATAAATCAAGACTCAAGCGTAGAGTGCCTACTCTGAACTGTGAACATTCAATGGTGAAAACATTTATCACCCATACTTTCTCTTCTGCCTGGCCATCGCTCCGCACTCTTCCCGTTTTGTTTCAATTCCTCGTATTTTATGAATAAAAGTTATCCCTACAACTTTTGCACTGAAAATCAGATGTCTTTCCCGCATTTTAATTCCGAGCGAACTAATTTACGGCAAACCTCTAAGAACTTGAAAAAAAAATCATTTATACTTCACTTATTTTCACAACCTATCATTTTCGAATGAAAAAGTCACCGTTCAACGTAACTGTACCATACTGCCGAAGATAACAGATCCAAATCAATTTGTTCCCCAAATTGTTTTTTTTTTTAATGTATCTCAAAAACCGATCACGAAAACACTGGGTCTCACCAACGGAGAACACACGAGCATAATGTAATTTCACCTGCAGTTAGGTGCCACATACTCACAGTCAAAATGTGTTCGTCTTTAACCCCTCTGCATGTCGTGGGCACAATACCTGCTAACGTTCGGTGCAATTAATGTAATGTTAATTTAAATAAATCCAATGTATTCACGTTTAACTGAAATATATCCTGTTCAAAATTCAAGCATTAAACGTTACCAAAAGTCGTGATCCCAACAGTAAATTATACAATATCGCATTGCCGTGGAATACGCACCCTACTCGTAGTTGCCGTAGCGATTAAGGTAGCCCTGGTACACTCGAATTTGGCGACTTCTACGCCTCAGACCCTTCGCATTCGGGAGGCCCGGGCTCAATCCCCGTGCCAGCCAATCTCACCAGGGATTTCGTGGATTCCCTCGGTCATCCAGGCGAATGCTGGGGTAGTTCTACTGAGATTCATGACCGCAAAACCGGCGTCGCTAGCCGAATTCGTTAACTAGGTGACGTCATGAAGGTTAAGCAAATTCGAAACACCGCGCGTTCCTGGTTGGGCGATTTGCTAAGAACCCCGGGTTCTAACGGCGCCGATTGCAACTGCCTTTCACGGGACATAATATAATGGCTAAGTACAAATACAAATGAATCGCCGGTTCCTGGGTAGGTGATCGACTAGGAACCCCGGGATGTAACATTGCCGCGACCCAATTGCCTTTTACGGGACGTGTAATGGCTACATACAAATACACCTGAGAGCCAGAGACCAGGGCGCACCTTGGGAATATCCGGTAGCGGCGGCGGTTAGCCAAGCGGATCGAGTGGCGGGTGACAGCGCGCGTATTAGGTAATTCCTGAGGCGGGCGCTTTCGCTGCCACCGCCACACCCTCCGCGCCCCACTCCCACACAGCTCCTCTCACCGCGCGATAATGCATCATTCCGACCCGACTTCCCCCGAGCAGCTCGCTACGTATCTATTAGGGCCAGGGCCGGATTAAGACATAGGAGCCAGAGGGGCTCCGTAGGCTACCATACAGCGAGACACCCCGTTATTTCAGACAGTG
This sequence comes from Gryllus longicercus, assembly GCA_038098605.1. Lineage (NCBI taxonomy): Eukaryota > Metazoa > Arthropoda > Insecta > Orthoptera > Gryllidae > Gryllus > Gryllus longicercus. The sequence goes on along the minus strand of JAZDUA010000169.1, from coordinate 640,355 downwards.
GAAATTTGTCAAAGGTTAAATTTAACAACGCTCTAATTTTAATGTACGTTGACGTCCAGATCAGCACATCAAGTGTATGGTTGGCCACAGTTATGACATTCACAAAGAGAGAATCAAAATTTCTATTTGGCCATTTTTTAGCAGATTCCGAACTTCTCTCGGCGCTTTCAGAGCACACATTTCCAAGACCGCATGCTTAAGTACACAAGCCCCCCTTCCAAAAGAAACCATACTGCTAAAGACGGTAAAATATAATAAGGAGTGGGATTTGTTCGCTCAATTACCCTGATTCTCGTAACGAGTCATCATAGACTTTAGTATTAATGTCATCCAATAGTTTGTTTCAACCAGTTTCTTTAGGTGCCGATTTGAGTAATGCTGCATGTCACTTATGCAACTGTCTCTAAAAATCCTTCATTGGATTTCCCCAGTCTTTTCATTTATTGTTCACATACTTTATTTAAATAGACTTGTTCAATTATAGTGAAACATCTTCAAATTATATTCAGGATATAATGGCAAAACAATTTATTTATCGTAGGGCATAAATTTGAGGAAATTAGCGTAATGGCCGTCAGTTCCAAAGCCTCAATTTGAATACCCCCGTTGCGTTGTAGGCTTATCGCGTTACGAAGTCTACATTGAGCTGTTAATGATGATGATTGAAGATGTGCGTAATAATAATGGCCAGAAAGCAATAGTAGAATGAGAGTAGAGGAATAGGGAAAACGTCACAAACCCTACCTCGAATCTCCTTTATCCGCTACAAATGAACCTTAAATAGTCGGCATTTAAGGACGCAGAGGTAGATGCAAATCTAGCGCGATAACCGCTACGTTAAGGGTTCGCTCTGGCCATCTCCCTATTACATTCTGTGAGGGAATCGCCGCGTCTTAAGCCTATGTCCACGGCGCTGGGTGCCCAGTTGACCTCCGCGGCTTTGCCCTGAAGAAGTCCGCAGTAACACATCCGAAACGTTGACAAATGTGCTTAGTAAGCAGCATCTCCCTGAGAGCCAAGAATCTATTCCCTCCGGCCGTGAAAACAAACAGTTTTCACCTCCCCTTTGTCATAGCAAGAATAGTATCGTCGTGTATCTACAGCAGCCACGGAACCAAACATTCGGAACAGAACAGACTTCCTACACACTGCCACCCCCCCCCCCTCCACGCAAACACCGACACACTCCCCACCCGCGGAACGCCACACGCCGGCCGACAGGCGGTTGTTTACCTTCGGGGGAAAAGCGCGCTCCGTTTTCGTGGCCGTGGCCGGAAACACTCATGCGGAGAGGAGACTCTCGCACAAAGCGGCGACCCCACGGAGCGCGCGAGGAGCGCCGAAGAGTCGAGAGGCCGCCTTACGGGTGACGCCACGCCGACCAAGAACGGCTACTCCCGTGTTTATGTTTGCGCGGCTTGTGACGCACGCCGTGCTCAAGAGGATTTACAGTGACTGGGAGAATGTGGAGGTGATGTGAACGACTTCTTTGCTCGCGTTCTTGGGGGCCGAAAATAAAGGACGAACCTGTACAATATCGTGACGTCATGACCAAAGACTGGAATACAAAGAGAATACCTTTTGTTATTGTTGTAAATTTAACACGTGAAATGGAATAATTAAGTGTTCTAGATCCAATGCTCTAATGCCTCTAACATGCTTTCAATTTTTTCCTGATCACTGTTTCCCTTTTACTGTTAAGTTTGCGTCCACAATATCATTCTTAATGCCCGTTCTCACATTTTTTTGTTATTTCAACAAAATGTTTCCTCAGAAATAAGGTTCCTAGTAGGCGCTGGTTTGCAGTGCTTCTGAGAGAACATGTCAGCAAAGTGAACGCGTTCTTTGCTCGCGATCTTTTGGCAAATAATGACGTTCATTGACAATAAAGAACACCCAAGTAAAATAACAAATGATGTCATGGCCTTCTGTATTTGTTACAAATGATGTCACTTGGCTGAAAGAGTCTTATTTTCTAAATTTAGAAGATGGGCAAATCTACGCATCACCACGACTATTTTCAATGAGATTAATTGGATATAAGGCTTTCGAAATCAAGTAGATAAGATATTTCTTGATAACTTTGTATATTGTTGTAATCATATTTGTTCACCCATTTTACAAAAGAATGTGTCCTTCATATGAATCAGAAGGTCGTATAACTTGTGATTGACATATTGGACTATGTGACATACATCACATTCGATTGTTCTGCGATTACTGACGTAATAAAACATTTCACTTCCTCTGGAGCTATTCTTAGAAAATGCCTCTTAATCTCGCAAGAAATGATTTGCGTCAGAGGGAACAGAATTCTAACAAACACGAAATGAGTCTTCTCAAGAAACACGCGCCTCAAAATCTGGTCACCACCCATTCATTTCAGGTTTTGTAACAGAATAATAATGACCTGCACGAAATATCGGCGTCACGGAACCTTCACATTCGTTCCGTCATTTAACAATCGAGTTTTCGGGAAATCATTGCATAAGAAATAAACTTGTTTTTCACAGTTTAAATGGTGGAATGAAATGATGTAACCATTAAGGATATCTTCTCACAACTTCAACAAATTGTCAACGTCTAATTACGATTTTCTTTACACACCATTTTTTATTGTGAATTTTATTTTTTGTGTTTGTATGAGAAAAAAACTGATTTCATAGTGATTATTCATTATTTTAGTAAACTTTTTTTGAACGTCAATTTGTAAACATGATATACCTCTATTGGGAAATAAATTGGATATAAACTTTCAAATCCCAACGAACACTTGAACGTTCAATCATATCTATAATTCAGTGTAAGTTTCGGATATTACAACTATTCTGACATGAAAAGCAAAGAAAACACTACTGTATATTAATTGGATTGTTGGTGATGTAGATACCTTTTTATTATGATAAATGACTAAAGATATTGTCCGGTATCAAAACTGTTTAATCAACTTATGATCATTTCGATCGCGTTGCGATCATCATCAGAGCCTGCAGCTTCTGGGCCGAAAACTCTGATGATGATCACAACGCGATCGAAATGATCATAAGTTGATTAAACAGTTTTGATACCGGACAATACTTTAACTACTGTATATATCGTTTCGTGTCTACTTCGGAAAGTCAAGTATCGTTTTCTGTACTTGGTAAGAAATAGGTAATCTACAAAATGTTCCCAAAAAAGAGCACAGTTCCCAGAACAAGGTCATACTGAATCATAATATGAGCCTCCTCCCTAAAACAATTATTACCCAGGCTTCGAAGTGTCCCAAGTACCTGTGTTAAACATTTCCGCAAGGAGCAATGAAATCTTGGGAGTATGACATCCTCCTTGTCTTGGCTGAGTGCCTTCAAGCAAATTGCAACAGACTCACGCCCCCTACCCTCCTCTCACGCACCAATTGCGCTACCACGTGCGTAATACCAGTGGAGCAATTTGCAGAGCCCATTCATTAAAATAAATTGTTTAGTCCCAGCAGATTGATTGTGGCGTTGAAGGCAACTACAACCCCCTCATACCTCGTATTATCTAAATGAAATAAAATAGAGACATTGTCTTTGACTACAGAAGTTTGTTGGCAAAGACAACGCCTCTATTTTATATGGAATGTCAACAACAAATCACCGATAAAGCAATAACACAATTATCAAAATAATTTTTATTATTTCAAAACGGCTCAAGAAAGCCAAATATCAGTACACGGTTCTCGCTCGTCAGAGTATCGTATAAGGCACAAGAAGAAGATATGCTTTTAAAAAAAAGAATGCCGAAAAGATCACGGCAGTATATCACGTAGCACAAGAACAAAAACAAGAGAAAAAGACAAAGAAGAAAAAGAAGAAGAAGAAAAGAAGAATAAAAAGAAGAAGAAAAGAAGAAGAAGAAGAAAAAGAAGAAGAAGAAAAAGAAGAAAAGAAGAAGAAAAGAAAAAGAAAAAGAAAAGAATAAAATAAAAAGAAGATAAAGGAGAAGAAGAAGAAGAAGAAGAAGAAGAAGAAGAAAGAAAAAACATCGATGTCCCAGAGAATTTATTTGTTTTACACTAAAATCCAAAAACGAAAGAATTTCGAAGCGTTTCGGACACAATTCAGACACGCCAAGGTTGGCCCAAAGCTCTTCCGAAAATCATTTACTTCTCGGCCCCGATACATAAATAATTACCATGTCCTCATCATAACCCACGCACGTAAGTTAACGGTTCGGCCGCGGGCGCAGAACTACTGGGAGAGGGGCCTCTTCCTCGTCTCGGTTCAGCGCCTTCGCGGCGCCGGCAGCCAAACGAATTACGCGAGTGGGTCTCGGACCCACGCCCTCCCCCTCTTTCTGCGCCAATTGCGTTACCGCGTGCGGAATGTCACGGGAGCCGTTTGCCGCCCGGGGTCATAAAGATTAATAGTTACAGCGCCCGGCGGAGACGAGGTTGAGCACGTATGCAAAGCAGCACGACGGCTAATGACTTCCAAGAGAAAGAGCGCGATTTTGAAACTAGTTGAAGTTACAAAAAAGAAAGGGAGCTTGATTTCGTCGTCTCTGTACTGAGCCAGGGTGTATAAAGCATGATTTAATTCGTTTTGTAATTTCTGAACCCCACACACGTCCAGAAGTGTCAAAAACGGAACCCGCAGTAAACGTCCGTCCATAAATAAGGTCACAATATATTTTATAACATTTATGTTGTTATTAAATATTAGTACACCGTATTGGTTTAAATTACGTTCTAATAAACATTAAAATAATAAATAATGAAATAGTTTTATTAAAGGGCAACAAGTGGATGCAAGATATATTCGTGATATCGATTTTAGAAAAACAACAGAAACCTCCTAATCTAATTTCGCATCCTTGTGTTTTGACAATTACCAGCAGCTGCTTCGGCTTTTTCTGCGAGACAAAAAAAATCTGATCTAATTATTTTCTGAGTGTTATTTTAAAAACAACTAAATTCAATCCTTCAGAATTTCTCACCAATAAGTTCCGAATTTTTCCAAACTCTCCTCCTCCTCCCCCCACCCGATTAGGGCGTAGACATATTAGATGGACGTCTCCTAAGGGTAGGAAGATGTAAGCAGTAATTTTGGGTGTAATTACATCGTAATTAAAATGTCGAACGTGATTCCCAAGTTTCGATGCGTAAGTAGCTCGTAGGCGTCAAATTATGTGCAGTTTAATCGCATGACGTTCAGACACACACTATCCCACTTTTTATGACTCTTCATAAATAATTTTACGTAGGACGGGAAAGCTGGAAGGACTTGCCTAGTCATTTAACTCTCCGACGATACAGGCACCAAGTTCGCATACAATTATTTTTTTTTAAATTTCTTCTTTGGATTTTTTATTCCATGTATAAAAACGTGCTGCTGTTTTACCTTGAATGTGAATGATATATTTCCAACTTCGATAAGGAATCTCATCTCTTAACGCCATTCCTTAACAAAACTTTTTAGAATGCAGGTATTTCATTACCTTTCTATTAATTTTAAAATACGTAGTACGTGGCGATAAAAAACTGATCTAGGATACCAAGAGAACTAATACCAGAAATGTAAATAAAACGCCACAGTTCATATGAAGAATTTATGATCTCCAAACAAAAAAGAAGGTAGTTTGTCTCCCGGTCTGGAAGAGGTACATGAGATAGTCATAATGAATTCCATTTAAATGTATCCAAAAACGTAAAATTCACTTTTATTGAGTTGGAACCGTCTTGCTTTGGAAGTGTTTTAACCTCAAATTCAAAATAGGACAAGGGGCATAATCCGCTGGTTATCTCTTATAGTCGCAAGCTAGATAGCTGGATGTACAAGTATTGTATTGTATGTCAAGCTTTCACTGGAACGGACGGCTGCTCCGATCGGTATTATTCCGTAGTTTCTCCGATATAAGCTAATATTAACTAACCTTAACGAACTGGCCACGGACAGCACGCGATCTTTCCTTCCTTTCTCATCACGTCGCCAATCCCAACCCCAGCGCTGTGAGATAGCGAAGACTCCGGTTGTGGTGTGGGTGGTCATAAACACGCCCAAACTCCTAGAGGATAGGATCTCTTTGACCTAATAGAGATTGGTAACAAACAATATTATTTATTCACTTGCTTCTCGCAACAAAACACAAGAGAGTTAGAGAAAACAGTTCCTCATTATATATATATATATATATATATATATATATATATATGTATTTTATATTATATATATATATGTATATATATATATTATTCTAAATCGACGGAAGCTTTATTACCTACTCCGAGGGCTTTTACCGATACTTTTGTACTTTTACTCAATCAAAATAACATAATGGTGCTTACATTCATTTTTCTTTCTTTCTTTTTTAACTAAACCAGTCTTACTTTACACAACAAAATTCGCACCTGCTCCCAAACAGCACAAACACTATCACTACCACGCGAGTGAAAGCGCCTCTGCGATCGCCCGCGGCGGCGATATGGCGGCGGAGTGCCCGGCCGCCAACAGCGCCGGCGGCGCACGGCGGGCGAACTACGAGGGAGACGAGGAAATCGAAGGCCCCGCCCACAAGTGCACGTCTTCATTCATACGAGGAGAAAGGGTATGACGTCGCGCATCTTTTCTGCAAAGCGAGCAGACGATTCGCAAATTAGGGACTGCATTACACGTGGAGAATAAGAGAATATCAAAAGTCGACAAGAGAAGAAAATCGACCAGTATTCTCTAGTTGTAAGAGTACAGGTTTTAAGAATGTATTTCAAGTACTATACGCGCAAGTTTTCTTGATATTACCAAGCGCCGGTTCGGGGAGAGAGAGGGGGGGGGGGGGCTCTGGTTACGCCACGGCTTAAAAGGGCGTACCAACTGTGGGCATGAACTTAACTCGCCAAAGCGTGCTGCGAGAAATACTATGATTGTTCTGAAAGTACGACGTGGTTGTTGCCAGCATTGTAATTGGTAAGTTCCGTTCCGAGTCGAACCTAAGTATCTCAACGTGCCGTGCTATTCAGCGCTCGGTGAGGACTAGAGCGCTCGTGTATCAACAAAAATTGCGCGAGTAATACTAGATCCCACCGATTTTAGTTCTGTTCTGTGAAATTCATTCATTGTTCACCAAAACTGTTTCGATATTTACATTCTAATTTTGATTTTACGTGTGTTATTCTGCACCGGTCAGGTGCAAATGCGACTACCGTTTAGAATAGACGCTCATAACCCTCTAGTATCCTACTACCTAGGATACTGGCAGCACAAGTGACCAAAGACTGCTTAACGCCGAAAGAAAATATTGCAATTTTCCTTTGCCTCAGCGTCCATGATACATCCAGGGGAGGGGATGAGGCTCATGTAACACACACACACACACACACACACACAACATGCACACATTACATATGCTTTTAATAATTTTATAGTAAAGAATGTCATTCAAAATCTCTACTGAATACAGCGTAGTAATGGAAGAATGGTAAATGGAATCAATGTATTGAGGCTGAAATGATTCGTATCTTCCTTCCGTCCACACATTTTGGACTAAAAATTAATTTGCAATAGTTTTAGAAGGAATCGAAATTCGAAAGTAACAATCGACGCATTAAGGTGCGGAACAAAACAATTAACATTCTAACCCCAGTGAGTTAAAAATTTAATCTCGATTGCTCGCCACGAAACCGGTTTTCGGACACGGTTTGTTGCACTTAATTCGGAGACGAAGGAGAAGAAGAAAGCGGCCTCGCGTGCATCACGCCCTCTTCGGTTGACATTTGGAGGCGCGGGGTCTCCCCCTCCCCCTTCGGAGCGACTCGCAGCGAGCGCAGCGGAAAGCGACACGCGGGTGGGGCCGCAAACCGGCTACTATGTCGCAAGACCAGGCCGGAGAACAATTCGCTTTTAATTACAGCGAAAACGCCTGGCCCCGATTCGTATATCACAATCACAGTGGTACCGGAACGCCAATTCGTGCAGCCAAAAGTTCTTCTCTTTGCGAAGTTTCCCCTTCTTTGTTACTAGAAAAAATAGAGAGAAGAGAAAGAAGAAAAAGAAGAAGAAGAAGAAGAAGAAATAGAAGAAGTAGAAGAAGAAGAAGAAGTAGAAGAAGAAGAGTGAAGACCATTATTGTTGATAACATTAAATAATTATCGTCTCACGTCATACAATATTGTTAGACCTATTTGCAGCTTAGTATTTCCACATACAGAGAAATGACCCAAAACGAAACGTGGCTATGAACACGAGTAGGTTGGCATAGGTGCTAAGGTAGGTCTGAAGAACTATCAGTCTAAGTACAATGTTCAGTTATCCAAGTAATCCGCTATCCAAGTAAACGCTATCTTGCTCACGAGTTTTTACGACAGCATTTAACATTGTGTAGTTCCTTATAAGTCAGGATTGTATCCAGCTCTCATGTTGGTTCCATGGCATGGAAACATATCCATTTAGTAATTCACGTAATGATATTTCGATCCAGGTCAAGTGTTGAGAAAGTTTCATATAAAATACTTCAGAATATGACATAATGATTCATTTTTTAAACATTCAGAAAGTTATGGAGTACTTCATGAAAAAAATGTTCCTTCCTTCCATGAAAATGTTTCGTAATGGCAAAAAGTATAATTTTTTGAAGATTATATTTTTTTATTAAGGTCTTTTAAAATTCAAATCCATTGTAAATCCATCTATTACATTCTCCAGTATTTTTGCATAAAACGAAGGGGGGGAAACTGAAAAAGAAACTCTGAAAACAAATCGACGAACAAAAGAAGGTCGCGCCATTTTCTATTTCGAAACTTCGCTCTAGCTGCGAGCAGCACACGAACATCGCAAGCTGTTGCATAAGATGATGTACAGGACAGGTTCGCGTGTTGGGGCCCCCACCCCCGGTTCGTCTGTCTTCCGAAAGGGGTTAATTATCACGTGAAGAGTATTACTACCGACGGGGCAAAGTAATGCGAGAGTAAATATCTATTACGCAGCTTTCCATAGCTTTCGTGAAAAATATGCGTCATGCATGGCGTGTTTCACCGCTCATTTGTTTTTATTTCGTACGTCATCTGTTGGGGTTAATTACATTGCCCGTAATTAAAATAGCGATTCTTCAGCGTTAACTGGGTCTTTTGCCACTACGCGCTCTGCGTTTTCCCAGAGAACATGCATTCTCACTTTCTCTTTGCATCCGTCTCGAAAATGAAACGCAGGAACACTAATAAAGCAATGTTCACATTTCACTTTTTTTCCTGTCTGCGCATGTTACATGCTTCATTAGTCACGCCAGAGGCTAAACAAAATATTCCTTAAAACACATATAAAACCACAAAAGCTGCCAACATGATTTAAGAAGGAACTCAACATGGATTCATCCCCAAGTCTTTAATATTCATGAATGAAATTGCATTGCACCTGCAGAAACCTTGACTCACGCAAAATAATTTCATCCTTGCAAAGATACGAAAAACGCAATTTTTGGTTAATTGCGGAAACTTGTTTTAGCGGACGTTATGTAATTAATTTCTTCTACGGGACTCATCCTGCATAAAAAACGAAGCCCAATACCAGATCTTCAGCAAAGTAATAAATAGAAAGTATTGAAAACTATTGCCGTTGAGAGCTGTGAACCAAAGCTAAAAGCAGAGAATGATACTTGGAATAACATTACAATACAAACAAGCATTTTATCTGGATACAATTTCAAAATTAGCTTTTTAAGACTCAGTTTCATACACATTACAGTAAAAATATAATTCAACAGCTGTTTTTAGTCCGCGGTCTATGCAATTAACTACCAACAAAAGGAAAGTTCTAATATGGTAAAATTCAGTTATTTTCACAACAAAAGCCGAAGTCTCAGTATTAATAAACAGGGGAGAAATACAGAAACATTCATAAAAGAATCATTATAAATTTGTTTTGTTTTCTTCTCTAATTTAATAATGTGAAATATATATTACAGTCTCTGTGAACATTTTAGTAGTTAGGTTGTAATTTTCATATTTAATCCGACTAGTCATTAGACAACAATGAGCAATGGACGTATGCTACAATAGAGTGCTCCTTAGCATCTTCAGGAAGTCATTAAACATTCTAAAAAACAATAAAAGTAAATGAACTTAGAAATTACAACTAGCACATCCGGAGTATGTAAGTTACGTGCACGCTAATAGCGAATGCAGAGAATTACTGGAATTACAATGTTAGCGGTGTCCGGACTTTCCCTCGAACATCGTTTGGAGACTTGTTACAAAAGGTTGCCATTACCTGTCTAGAAGAAGAAAAAGTCCAGGCAACCTAATCTTTATCAGCATTTAAACGTCTTTCGAAACAAATAATTTCTAATAATTATTCTAGAACTATTAGTATTTCTCAGATACACAATTCCCTTCTCGTCCAAAGACAACGTCATCACTTGGAGTTTCCAGAACTTCATTCATTTACAGCAACACACCATTAGAGTTCTTTGCACCTAGCGAACGTAAACTCACAAAAAAATCTCATAGCTATGTTCCTCCTAACGAGTCTACGCAACATGACGAATTTCACATCCTTCCGAGAAACTGCCGGCGAGTTCTCCAAAGGCTTCTAACAAGTGTCTGCTGCCGGAGGTAAAATTTCTCAGAAACGAAAAACGCAGCTAGCTGAAATGGTAGCGACATTCAGTAAAATTAGGACATTCTGACGTTTCCACAATCGAGAATAATTATGCAAATTGAAATATAATTGTGAAACAAGACTGAATATATGAAATAGAAGGATTTTAAAGATAGTTTGCGTAATCGACCCCTAAGGACTCTTGACACCAAGATTGGTAACGCAATGCTGACACAGTTTTTAGAAACCTTATTTATAACCCACAATTCATGTTACACCAGAGAGGAAATAAAGTACCTCCAGCATTTCACCACTGAAGAACCTTTGAGTCCCTCAAAACAGTTTTTTTAGAATTATTTCATAATATTATACAATACTATAAAAATACCAATCGATTCGCCTTATCGAGAGAAATAGCATATATGCTATTGATCGCCTGTGTAAATATCCCCTGTAACTTGAAACCTTCAAATCTTTCAACGGCGTAATTTCCATCTAATTACACTCGTACAATAAACATTATCGACAAGGCTGGACGCTCCTCGACCAAAACCCGCACAAAATTGTTTCCCACGAAAATAGAGTGCACGCTGCTCAAAAACAGTAATACTCTCGTATAATTCTGCAAATAAATTGAATATTTTAACAAACCAGTCTTCAAGAATACTGGAAAATAGTATAATGGCGGCTTCAGACATTCGTTTTTCGGCGAGTGGCGAACAACCGCTTGCAGAATCCCAAGAAGTGTAAATGAGTTACCATTCGCCGAGAACGTTCGGTTTCCGCCCTATCCACTGGTCTTTAGGACACATCAAAGGAAGGCAACATTGGAACATCAGCTGTTCGGGATTGGGCGGGCAGTTAGCTCGCTACTCGGCGAAAGCCACAAGTGTGGAACCGCCTAATTCGAGTATATATTGGGATTCACAGTTCGACAGTTCTTTACATACCAAGAATACAAACAAAAGTTGCTGTCCCTTCCACGCAATACGTGAATAAGATACACTATTTTAATTTCGATTTCGTATTCAATATATATTACATTTGCTTCAATACAAGCCCATGTTGAAACACGTACGCCCAGAACATTCCAAAAACCGTCCCTTCAAAAATCGGCATTGTTTTAAAAACAGTGGAAACTATTTGTTCTGTTTATATTTCTTGGCAAATATCGAGGAAAATAATCATTCCAAGAGGAATGTCAATAGAAATAAATGTGTTTAGATTTCATTTGAACTAAAAAGTATGTCAGCAAAAAACGACGATTCAATGTGTAGGCAACATGCGGGACGCTACTGTGATTCGACTGAGTGGGTTGCCTATGTTCCCCTGCTGCTCGTGGCTCCGGAATTCTTGCCAGCACGTTCGTTGCAAAAATGTATTGTTTTATCAAGTATACCTTGACTCTTTAAAGATCAATAAGCTTATGAACGTGAATTATGAATTTGAGATTATGTATGTGAGCTTATGAATGTGACGTTAATTTAGAGGCAAAAATCTTTAATTGAGTATTTTGCAGAGCCAGAGAGAATTTTTCCTTTTGCAAGAACTGTTTAGTATAAACACCGCACGTCTTTTTCGTTGGCCGGGAATGGGCGCACGTTGGCTAGAAATCTGAACGTGTAAAACAGACTTTAGAAGCTGTTGCATCACGACACTTCCGATTCCGGGCACTTTCGACTCTCTCCGGCGGAAGAGCCACTTCTCAGCGAACAGTTCCATCCGATTCCGCCCCACTTCGTCGAGAGGTTGAGCGCCACACAGTCACGGAGGAAGCGCAGGTCACGCGGCTATTGCAGGAAATTTCTCCAAGCCTACAGCAGGAGAAAAATACTACGGCGGTTTCTGCGATCATATCCGACGGAAAAATAGTGCTGGAAGTTTTCAACCACGAACAGTGTGGTTGCGTTTGACATGGGCGTCACCCCTGGAGGGGGGGAGCGACGCATTCCCTCCCCTAATAACCAATATGTTTTGGTATGTGGGTCATGTTGGAAGGGACTCTCCGGCAATATGTACCGTATCTATTACCCCCCCCCGCAAATAATTAGGTGTTGAAGACGCCCATGGCGTTTGAAACAGGAACTCTACTTGAATGCGTTTATTTTTTTTGCGAAGAAAACACTGTTTCGAATGTCCTAGTTAACATTTAGGGATCTCACTTCCCTGAAATAAAAATTCCAATTTCGACGTCATTGGCATATACATTTTGCACTGAAATTATCCGTACGCGACATTTGAATACGCCTACGTTATGACAGGTACGTTAAAAAAAGGGCAGCAGAAATCGTCCGAGAAATACCAATGAGTATTCGTAAAACTTCTTGGTGTTGAAAGAACTATCGACGTACAAGACATCTGAAAGAAAGTGTACATCTTATATCTGGACCCCAAGATCCCAAGATTAACTAGCAATTAAAGCAAAACCTTGAGGAATAGGAGTTTCCCGGGCGATATGTAGAAGACATTTTTTGAGAGATTGTGATATGATATATTTGATGCCATAAGTGCTACCGTCGCTTCAATGTCGAAACCTTACAAAAATGGAGAACAGTTCCCTTAAATCAGAAAGTCTAAAGTAGAGTTGGTCCATATTCCTTTTTCACCAAGGTTACAAGACAAAACAATCTCACAGAAGCACGACAGTGAAAAATGTGATGTAGTCACTTAAGGTCAGATCGTGAGTCACGTGTAGTGTTTTGGAAATAACGTTTCATACAATAGGTCATTTATCTAGTGCTGTGTTACAACACATCACACAGCTGTTACAAATGAAAACAGAAAAGCGATGAAAGGTATTTAACAAGCTTTCAGAAAAAGTCGTTGAGTTACGAAATTAAATACTTGGGGCACAGTCAAATCCAATTTCAGAATGCAGATATGCACTTTACAATTTGGCACAATGTGTGTACAATAGAATGCACATTGCTGGCAAAGTTTAGACACAAATTGTGAGAATCTCTCGAGATAAAAACATTTTCATGGTAGACAATACACTAAATCGCAGTCCTTTCCCCACAAATTGTAATGAATATCAATGACAGAGTTTTCAAAACACTTCGATTGCTTAATTATTTAAGAATGTGTATCATTCCAGAAGGAAATTAATATTCACTACCTTCACTATACACACTAATATTTGGTTTGCTCTTAAACGAAGGGCTCTCAAACAGGATTCCAAATTGTGACGAAGGAAGAGACTTGAAATATATTTGCTTTAGTAGAACGATATGATATTTAGAAAAAAGTTACACAAAGAGGTTCCACTTACTTTTTCCAGGATGGAACATTTATGACGATACTTTCTTTACCCGGGCGTTCTCTTTAATCACAAACTGTTTAATCACTTGTCTATATTACAAACGAAAGATGAATCAATGGTAGTAAGGCAGATGAAAGAGATAACGGGAGAATATGAAAAAAACGTGTAGCAGATCCACTCTATTCACCGCCATTAGAATGTTAACTTTCAAATAATGAAAGCAAATATAAGGGTCGATTATTTGTCGCCCGAAGTTCAACAGCGTCACAGACGAAGAAAGACATTCACAGGAAGGCGAAGAGGACGATCCAGTGAAGCGCTTGCAGTCAGCAACCAGGCAGTACGAGTTCACCCTCGTCATTTTGCCAGAGGGGGTTGAAGTAACGATTTTTAAGACCGACGACCTAGAAAACGGGGGAAGAGGTCCCCTTATCTTGAAGCGCCAGCTCCAAGATTGCTTGAAAGAAAAGACGTACTCGATCAGACTCTGCGCGAATCACAATTTCGCCTAAGTGGGTTGCTAATAACCACGGGGAGCTTGGTTCTAATTGGGGACCAATTAGAGAAGCCAGGACGGAGAGAGGAATCCCATACCACGTCTCCAATGAAAGGTCTTTGAGACTAGCGACGTGGGTATCATAGAGAAAATAAGGAACCGGATGGGCGTTTGAAATTTTTGTCTCTAGCTAGAACCGAGAATTTAGCCCACCATTAAGATTCTTTCCTGTGTCTTCTAAGAATACGAAAGATATTTTTAACCCTCTTTCCCCGCCGCCGCCACTACTTCAGCAACAATGAAACGGAAGAAAAGAAACAGAACCTCTTAACGAAAAATTATCAAAACCCAATCTTACAAATGTGTAACTTACTTCAAACAGGCCAGTACAAGAAGAGATACCCCGTTCCCACTGTCTTTAGGAGCTATCAAATTTTGTCAACAGGAATTTAATATTATAAAAATGCAATTGAAATATATGTGATTTTCTTTAAAATATTTTATAACAGAACCAGGGTCAGCAGGCGCTACTTAGGCCATACCTCAAAAAAATTACCAAATATTTATTTTTCAAACTGCACAATTAATAACATTATAGTTAATAATAAACATGCACAAAAATATGCGTTTCTTTGATTACTATTTGTCTTGTAAATTACCATGAGATTTTGTCGTAATAATGTTGACTTGCGATGAATGGGTGGTTGTTTACTTAGGTTACTAAGGATGTTAAAACCCGTTGCTATGGATTTTGAATTTCTTAACCTACAGATAGGTACAAGTGCAGTTAACAAACTTATAGGGTTGCATGTTAACAAGGGTTAAAGTCGCATGTGACCGATAAAAGAGGTAACGAGACACCTCGCCGAGAAGGCGGGGCAGCGGCTCGTCACAAAAAGGTTGTGGGGCGTTCATATCGTGCATGTATTAGGGCAAATTCACCCAGTTTGGGCCTCAGGAATAGACGTACCTTGGCTCTGCAGGTTTCTGGCTACGTGGGTTTGCTTCAGAAGCGTAGGACTTTCGTGATGCGTCTACTTGGAGTAGAAGGCTGCTGATCAGACCGCAGAATGGATGCGTAAGCAAGGAATTTGAATGTTATGATTGTGGAATGATTCCTTGTCATTTGATCACTTTATTTTTTTAATTTCTCGCAGATTACGTATGTAGTAAGCAGCATGATAAGGGGGTTGTTTGATATGAAAACTCGTTTTCGGGGCCCATGATAATGAAAAAGTCGATACATTATTGTTCTTATGAGTAGTTCAGAACTTCCTCTAACACACTGTGTAGTCAGAAACCAAGTGTTCGCATTTAAACTGTTCCGGTATAATCTTTCTGACCTAATGTGTATATAAGTATTACACCCGTCAAACCAAAGTAAAGAATGCAGAAAACGTGAGTGGGAAACAATACAGTAGAGCAGTTCAGAGCTTTTGTACTGAATACTCGTATGGATGTGATAAAGTTGTAAGATGTATCATAAACTACTTACTATGGAAATACTTTAATATTATTTGTGACCTATACAAAAATAAAAGAATATATGACCTAATAACGCAAAAGCTTCATTCATTTCAATGCAATGTGATTCAATCCAACAAGTTATTCAATGCTATGCCAATCTATTCAACGCACTGGTAAGCAAAGGGCATCCAGGCCGCGGTTGGTTGCCCGAGTGGAAAATCCTGTGCGTCGTTTGCAACTGTCAAGTCAAGACATGGGACGCATTATCTTCTACGGCAGACTCGTAGGCTGCACGACGAATTGTCCTAGATTTAACGTAATGCTACAAGAACAGGTTAGATCGGACTAATTCCGGAAATCCCTGTTTCTCAATTGAATTTCAGGTCGTGTACTGATTTCTCTTAGTGAATTTCGAAGAGATCTGGAGACCTGATTTCAAAAGCTTAAATTCACAGAAATTTACTTTTTATTTATCTATTCATTTGTTCGGTAGATTTACCCTTTCAAGCGTGTCTTCTCAATTCAAATGTTAAAATATTTTAAAAGGAATGAGGATTGGTCACCCTGGACAATTGTGAATTCAAAACATAGTGGCGAGCCTGCTTAATTTTGTTGCACTTCTTAATTAAATACATCATATTCCATTTAAATGTTAAAAAATCGTTTACAAAATTTAAATTAAGAATTGAACAAAACAGTAATGGTTCTAAGACGTTGTTGACTGTTCTATCACGGTGAGCCTTTTCTCCTGTATTGCATAGAATTCCGCAGGTTGTTCTTGGTACAGATCTAAAGAAGGTTGAAACATATTGGCCGATACTTAAGCCACGACACAGCTTGTCCCGGACGACCAAGTGTCAATTTCTTTCTTGAATAGTAGTACGACGCACGTATATAGGTGGTTCTCTCTTTGCTCCCGGCGTACCACGCAGCCCCAAGAGAAACCAAACGTGTTGCATGTCTTGTTTCCAAAGAGCATACTGTAGTGCGACACTCAGTCGCATTAACGAATGCTTATCATATACTATATACTTCGTGCTTCGCAATTTCCAATATTTTCGATCTGCCCAGTCACCTTCTTGTAGATCTCTTGCCTTTCTTGCAGCTTCTGGGTTGTCTGCCACGCTTCTTTCTTGTTGTACGTATCCACAGCCACACTTTCCACAGTCACCTTCTTGTAGATCTCTTGCCTTTCTTGCAGCTTCTGGGTAGTCTGCCACGCTTCTTTCTTGTTGTACGTATCCACAGCCACACTTTCCACAGTCACCTTCTTGTAGATCTCTTGCCTTTCTTGCAGCTTCTGGGTAGTCTGCCACGCTTCTTTCTTGTTGTACGTATCCACAGCCACACTTTCTTTGGCCACCTAATGTGATCCATCCGTTGAATCCATACCAACTCAATCGCTTGGTTTCATCCGTGTCTAAGATGCATCCTGCCACATCCACCCTTTTTCGAATGTTTTTGAATACCTATCAACAACGCAATAGAACAGAGGGTTAATCATAGGTTTATGGTGCAACTCAGGAACCACACAAAAAAGGAAGAACACCAAGAAAACAGTGCCTAGTCTATAAATAATCACTGTCATTTTCAAGTTACTCATAATCTATGAACGAGTTCTTTTCTACTGAGACAAGGATCAAATTTAACATACCTCTTAAGCTACTTCGTAGTCTGCTCCAAGACAGAATCTGTACTCCGCCTTCCTCACGATCCAAATCGTAGATTGCAGCACGATTTTTCGTGGGAGGTCGAAAGCACTCCGAAGCAAAAGGAAAACCCAAACCTTAATGGATGTAGTACACGATTATCTGTCAAGATAGGGATTTCACTGATTGATTCCCACTGTTCCGTTTTAGAGATTCATAGTTGGTCATAACTGTACGCTGGCTCTGGAATGTTCATAAATGTAAGTTGGCTCTGGAATATTACAACCAGCTAGATAGCCACTAATATATTTAGATTGGCCTGAAAACTCAACAATGCAACATATCATTTGAATAAGAGCCCAACTAAGTCTCACACTTTGAGTGATTGTTTACATCAGCACCAGAGAAAGATTATCAGCTAACACCATTTCGATCTCTCTTCTTAATTCCTGCTGTTATCTGTAATTTGTCAGACCTGTCAAACGCAGATAATTCAATAGAACACCAGGTTCACGCAATGCAGTTGTCTGGCGGCGGAGATGCAATTCGAAGTCGATAAACACAGACGTCGTACGCCATCTGTCGACGGCGCATGACACTGCCAATCTGAGCTTATCGCAAGGCAATTTTATGCAGAGTAAACCCACGGCCTGGAGGCCCCAGAGGTCGCGGGCGCAGAACAGAACAGACTAGAATTTATTTTTTCAACTTTCCCCCCACCAGTAGCCCTGGCGAGGCGGGAGTTTATTTACTTTTTGGGGTACAACATACGCCGCAGCTCTATGGCTTATGCGGCAAAGAAGGGGGCAGAACTTACTTACTAACTTATTTCTAACTTAACCTATGGATGAAGCCGGCACTTTGGCCGGCAACCTAAGATTAACACAAGTCTTTGTTCTTCTTCATGCTTTATAGTATTAGTTTTCTTGGGTTTTCAGACTAGAATCAGTAATGAGCTTACGCTTATGGGAGCGAGGCCCGCATCGGAGAGGAAAATCATTACTCCATCAATTAGGTTAGTTGTTACAAGAATTGTACGAATCGATTTGATTACTTAATGATAAATTGTGTATACTAAATAAATTGTGTATACCCGCAATCCTTTGATCCGAGATCGCCAAGACACTACCTCCTTTGCTATCTCGGCTATCCGGATGGACAAATTGTAATTGTATATTAGTATTATTCAATTGATTCAACATATTGTAATTGTATATTATACATCAATTATTTAAATCTCAAAACAAAGTTTAAACTTATTAAAACACTTTTACAAAACAGAATACTAAAGTGTTTTTAGAGATACTGAATTTTTTCATCTATTTTATATTCGGAATTGGTTCTGTACAAATAGCAACCCTATAAGATCCCTCTAAATTGTTCGAACAACACATTACCCACTACCGCACTTTCAAGAATATGTGTTTTGGAAGTAATGTTTTGGAAATAATAAACGGCCCAGAACTTCCGCGTCCTAGTGTGTAGTACGCACGTACAGCAGTCCCGACCTGGGTTTCCTTAACGACTCTTCGTTCTCAAGTCAGTTCACAATGATGCTTTGGCACGTATTACAAGTTTTATTTCTGTAATTTGTAAAAAGCTGGACTTCAGAAGATCAATTATTTCACAGAGTGAACGTCCCTGACATTTCCGTGATTTTTCGTAGGCACAGGTCTATACATTTACTAATAAAAATCTAATAACTTTTCGCTCATATGGTTATACGTATCTACATTCCCTATTGAATAGGGTGAGAAGAAACTTTCATCTATCTCTGCAGAATAACTGTTAATCAAATGATCTTAAAAATTTTCTAAGCAATTTGATAATTTCCATGAGTATTTTCTCAAGTTATTCTTTTATAATTAGATTTTTTAGTACATTTGATGGACTTTTACGAAGACCAACACTTTTGTTCCAGGGTGACCCTCAGTACATATACCCCGATTTGAACATTGTGGCACTTCAAGGTCCAGAACTGGAAAGAGAGGGAGATGTCATGCCAAAAATTTGAGTCGTAGTGAAGCCTCCAATTGGATGACAGTGATCACCTATCCGTCCAGCTCGTGACTTTGAAGTGCCACTATGTTTAAATCTGGGTATAAATCCGGCCCATGTCCCGTGGCTCGTCCGGCTCAAAGCGCCCTCCGTTTCGGAAACGACTGAAAGTACTGAGGAAGGAACTTGATATCGAGTCCTTCACTCAATGTTTGGGACGGCTATCGTACGAAGTCTATCAAGCCTTTCAAATCCTGCGACACTAAAACAATTATCTCCCTATAGGACTCCTCGCAATAGGACACTCTAAACATCCTCACTATAGGACAAAAAAGCAAGCACTCCCTTCGGATATTCTGAGGACGTAACGCAACACAAATGCCGATTTGGTTTCTAAGTTCCGACGCGAACCCACATCAGCCTACACATAGCAGTAAACGCAAAATGCGTGTGAACTGCAACAAGAAAGAACACTAATATTCGGCTAAACCGCAAAAAAAGAGGGGGAAATAGATAGATAGAGAGAGAGAGAGTGAGAGAGAGAGAATGACAGTGAGAGTGAGAGAGAGAGTGAGAGAACGAGAGAGAGTGAGAGAACGAGAGAGAGTGAGAGAACGAGAGAGAGAGAGTGTGTGTGTGAGAGAGAGAGTGAGAGAGAATGACAGCGAGAGTGAGAGAGTGAGTGAGAGAGAGTGTGTGTGAGTGAGAGAGAGAGTGAGAGAGAATGACAGCGAGAGTGAGAGAGAGAACGAGAGTGAGAGTGAGTGAGTGAGTGAGAGAGAGAGAGAGAGAGAGAGAGAGAGAGAGAGAGAGGTCGTCTTTTGCCCACCCCTAACGCAATGGCCGGCGTGGCGCGGCGCGGCGGAGTTTGAAGAGGCGTATCTGGCGGCGCGCTGACCCGGAGCCGACATCTCCGCTCCGATGGCGCGATGGCAGCAGGGCTGGGGGCCGCGGATCACGGCGCAGTCAGAGGCCGCGGCCACGCGGGGGCCAATGAAAAACGCTGCGAGCGTCCGGCTTTGTAAGAATTTAGAAGAGAAGATTCAACAATATCGCTAAACAAACTGAAGCAGTCTGAACATTATGCAGTGGAATCTCAATAAAATGAGCTTAACGTGGTCGGAATGAAAACTCAGAGATTACAATGCACTGCCATTCGAAATATAAATGTAAATGGGTTTGAAGGGAACAACAAACACAATCCCATAAATTAAGGAATAGAGTTGTCACGGTTGTGAATGTCCTAATGTATTAATATTTTCATAAAATCATAAATGATAAGCAATAATTCATACTTGCACATGGCAATATAATTATCACATTGTTATTTGTATTGAAACAAGATTTCTTCCTCAAATCTGAGCAAAAAAGTATTTGTGTATTAAATACTTCTACATTCAGATATCTGTTTACTTCAAACAAAAATCCAGAAAAATAAATAAGCACTTTTAGATTCTAAAGATATTTCAATTTATTAGAAACGAGAACTAGGTACTTACCGGATTAAGCACGCGTTCCATTTTAATAATTTAAATCACTTTGCATCATGGGCTCCAAGCCTTCATATTACACAAAAAATTAAATTTCTTATAAAATTCTCTTACCGTCGAACGGTGAATGTGCTTCGCTCAAGTCTGAACATCACGATTCGATAAATAAACTTAAGAACAACGTAACTGCATTCATTATTTTCATTAGCCGCCATGTTCGCCAGCTCCAACGCGATGATTAAATGATATCAAATTCCTGTTAGTCTTAACAGACTGCGAACTCATAAATCAAAACCGTCGCCTTAATTCAACGTGACTGCTAGGCCCCACTTCTTTTATATTGTTAACCAGAGTCATCCACCGTTGTTGGCTTGCACAGCCGCACCCCACTGGCAGTCACCCTCCCGCGTCCCTTCTCACAGAAATAATGAACTAATCAGCCTCGATTTCACTGGCAAGGGCGTTCTCTTGCCCGTCGCCCTCCCTCTCCTTCCCTTTTTCCTTTCCCGCCTTGCACACGCGACGCCGAGAAGGGGGCCAATGGAAAAGGAACCGCCATCCCGGGACAAAGGCGCGGCGTTCTGGTTATTTATTGCCTGTGGAAGTGCGATATTGTGCGCCCCCACCCGTCCGCACAATAGTTGGACCGGACTGGCGAGAAGAGCTCCCCCCCCCCTCTCAAGCCGAAGGGCCGGAGGATGAAGACGGATCGACTGTTGAGTTGTGTGCGTACACTCCAATATAATGAGCGCAAGGGGGCATGCAGAAAACATTAATGCGAGGTGGTTTAGACAATTCAAATAAACATTTTTGTGTTGAAATTATTTAGAGGACTAAGTATTGAACTTTCAAATTGTTGATTTTAAATTATGAAGTTTGAAAAATAACCATCTAAAAAGTTTTTTTTTTTTTATTATTTCCACTCGTCTTCGTTGTTTGGTTGTTTTTTTTATTATTTTTTTTTTAATTTTTTTATTTTACAAGTGATAAGTTGAATGTAAACTCTGTGTCAATTGTATACAATACAAAATGTACATTAATTGTAAATAGGTATGTATCGTAATTAATACGTAGATAATTTTGAAATAAATTTATAATTATAGTTTCAAACATTTTATTCCTAGACATTTTCAAGGGGATGCAGCGAATACAAGGGCACAATGACAATTTTTTTTCTGATATGCTAACTTAATGCCTCACAGATAAATACGAGAACAAGCAACGCTATGTATAATATTTTCTGAATGTATGAACTGAATTTTATTCCAATTTATAAACAGTATATGGAACAAGACCGTCAGACGCAATCCTTTAACAAAGCAAATAACGTAGCACAGATTCTACTTGAGATGATGAAAACATGACTAATATAAATTCCAGATTTTGCCATGTATTAATGGCGTATTTTTCCCGTTTATTTGGTTAGGCCCGTGAGTTATTGATAACACACAGCCACGGGAGACAAAATAATTCTTTAGGAACTTATTGGACTTTCAAAACCAATTAGTAAACTTTCTATAAGAATTTGAGTAATTCTTTCGGGATTTTACCAAAATAATTTATTTTCTATTATACACAAAAATAGGATTATTTATGTATTACTTATGAAGTCTCAAGAACGAGTGAATCAAATTCTCACGGATCTAATACATGCTCAGTTCATAAACGATTCGCGTCGAGAACTTCGCTCTTGTAGGGAATGTATTCATCAACAGATCTCCCGCGAACCAAAAGCGGAGGTGGCCGATTCAAAGCAGGCTGTTTGAGCCGTTGCTGACGCCACGATGAAAAGAGCAATAAAAAGGGAGTCGAAAGTCATCTTTCAACGTGAAGTGACAGCGAACTGGATCCCTTGAGGTGAACACGCACACTTCATATAATTAAGGAACGCGTTTGGGTTGCGGTTCTAACGAGTGGGCCCCGTGCGATCCCCCGCCTGGTGAATTGGCAGAGTTGTGTTTCTCTCCATTATGATTCAGCGCTCGCGCTGTGCAAGGTGATTTGTTATCTGAACCGGAATTCTTTCGGCGATGGCAGATCCGCGAGATGTGGTCCAGAAATGCTTACGCAGCGAGTATGGTAATTAACTGGAGATCCATTATGAGTACAAAATCGTTCCACTTTATTTCGTGGAACCATTTATAACAAGTGAAACTAAACTATATACAGGCGAACTACCGTTTTCTTATTGCAATGTATCACGCCAATACAATTCTAATTTTTTTATTCTTTAACGCAAGAGAACCGTGAAACGCGTCAGCCAAGTCGTTAACTCTTCTCCAGGTCATAAATACTTCCACTTCGGAGAAGATATGAATCAACGTAACATTGAAAACTGTGACGGATGGGTGAATAATTGTGAAGTGATGGATAAAAGCTACACATATTTAAGACTAAGTGAAACAAGATGATTCACAAACAATAATTAAACAAAATCCAACAAAATTTATTCAAAATCATTTTCAAGAACAGAAAATACTTTCTCTAGACATTTCTCTACATCTTTCCGTAGATTTTGATTTAAATGTATGCCATTAGATCGGCACCAGTGTTCAGCACGTACATTACAACAAGCCGTTAAGAGATATAATACAAAAAATGTATATTACGCGCTCGAAAAATTCAAGTAAAAATTGCTTTATCCTAAATTTGAATCAGGCAGTGAAATTTTCAACAAATGAATAATTGAAACAAATATAATTCAAATAAAGTAATATGCACTGACCCGACCTCTGACCGTCAGTCAGAAAAGCAGTGCTCTTAGGTGATCTAAATCACAATTAAAACGATTATCATTAAAGCTGGTTTTAGTAGCTGTCTTATTTTTTCTTTCATATCCATTTTGGAATGTGACGTGAACGACGATAAATGGTTCGCTCACGTCGACTAAGAGTAAAGTAAGACTTCGACAGGACGTAAATATATATCAATGCAAACAATGTAATTTACTGAACATTAATGTTCTTACGGAACACGGGAACAATTGACTTCTGATGATGGAGAAAAGGATCCAGCAACAATGTGAAAAAAAGTGTCATTAATAAATGATATATAAGTGACATAAAGTGACACAATGAACAGCTGTCTATTAAAAACAAATTATAGGATGTAGTATAAAATAAATTAAAACGATTGAGTATTAACTACGACCACTCCTGGTGTTCCAACAAATACTGCAACCTGCTTCTTTTCCGGTAGACTAGTCTCGTCAAAACGCATGATCACTGTTTTCATCTAATTGTTAATCGGTTTTAAACAATATTATATTAAATCAACCTGATAGTACTCACTGTAGAATACTGATCTTTTGTTTCTCTGCAGACTTACCTGGAACAGAAAAGAAATACAATTAGAACTGTAGTGTTAGGCACATGATGCTTAACACAATTACCAACAAAATCTACACGATTAAAAAAGAACTATTCGGCCCAGTTAAAACATTCCGCACTTAGTAAATCATAAGTTTTAAAAAGTGAAAATAGCTTTAAGCTAGAACTCAACATCAAACGACTCTGACAAACCGTGGCACGTACTGGAGATACCTTTGAAAAATTCAATAAAACGTCCAGACTAAAACTTTTTGTGGACGATTATTTCGTTTACCATATTATGGATTACCACAAGACATCTGCTACCACCACGGAATTTTGACAATTAACAGCTTCTGGCTACTTCTAACTTCTCATAGTATATTAAAATAAATGTATTTAAGAAACAAACGTTTAATGTACATACTATAGACCAGTTGTTTCTTATGATAACATTATGAATATAAAAAACTAGTTAGTAGGAAAAATGCTGCTGTACGCATGTTTCCAGGTTTGTCCTTTTATTTCACTTAACGTCTTCGGTTCCCAAGAAATAAAACTAGTACAGTACGCAAACCAAATGAGTTGTGGCTGCTGGAAACTGCCGCAGACGGTGTCACG
Organism: Gryllus longicercus; assembly: GCA_038098605.1. NCBI lineage: Eukaryota > Metazoa > Arthropoda > Insecta > Orthoptera > Gryllidae > Gryllus > Gryllus longicercus. The sequence continues at coordinate 615,514 of JAZDUA010000169.1, read as the reverse complement.
TCCGTAAGCTCAGCGAATGGGGCACAGCGCACCCGCGTGATCTCACAGGCCCGACAGCAGGCGCCTCACACACGTTCGTCCGTCTCGTGGTCGCCGTCGGCGAATGCAAACGCGCGAATTCTCGTCACGTGCGAGCAGCCGCTCGGCAGCAGGGCACGCAGCGCCTGTCTCGCGGCCGGCGCGACGCGACGGGACGGGACGGGACGGGACGGGACGGGACGGGACGGGACGGGACGCGACGGGACGGGACGGGGCGGGACGCGACGCGACGCGACGGGACGGGACGCGACGGGACGCGACGGGACGCGACGCGACGCGACGGGACGGGACGGGACGGGACGGGACGGGACGGGACGGGACGGGACGGGACGGGACGCGACGCGACGCGACGCGACGCGACGCGACGCGACGCGACGCGACGCGACGCGAGCACTGCACGGGCATTCCAAGGCGCCCGTCGCGGGAGCACAGACCAGTGGCAAGGCTTATGGACGTGAAGTCGTAGGCTTCCGTGGCCAGAGTCATATGCGTGATCTTAGCTGCCCGGGTGACGCCGCGTCGAGGGCTGTGTTGCCGACGTTTCGACCATCTTGGCATACCAGCCCTGAGGAAGACCACAAGATGGTGGCTTACGGACGGTGACGGGGTCTTTCGACAAAAGCGTACGTAACAAATCGTACAATTTCGAAACAAGAATTTATTAGTGTGTGAAACAAGTGTTTCGTCAAGTGTGTCATACATACACAACATGAACTCTTCAAGATTTCCAAAAAAAATGTTGTGCAATGCTGGTTTTGCTGAGTTAAATATCTGAGGTTGTTTTTTGTTTGTTTGTTTTTCTAGGTGACTTATTTTGAGAGACATTTTTGGAGACTCTTCTATTAAAATGTACATACTTTAGTTTTCCCCACCCAACCCGTTGTACAATTTCCTAACAAGTTTAACAAGAACGTGTTTTTTGAATGGCTCCTAACACATTTCACTGACGGCGGCGCCAGCCCCGATAAATTTGTTTTTGATACAGAATTTAATACACGTTCATTAAAAGAGTTCTTGCATTCACACGTATCGGGCAACGCGAACTCTTGTAATATGGTAATGACAAAAGTTATAGGAAACACAAAAAGAGCATTTCCCACAACGCTAATGCGATGCTTATAAGTCAAGTACTGATACCTAGTAGTTAACAAATTTCACAAACACTTAGCGCTTTCTACTCATACATTTTTCATTTCATTATTACGTTCCGTTGCGTCGTTGGGGGGAACGAAAGACGTATTATCAGTGCATTATACGTTTTTGCCTGCCTAGTCGGTGAAGGACTTGATGATAATGTGGATAGTATCAAAAATGCTATTCTGGCCAAATTTCTCACAAAAGAGATGACGTAGTTATGCATATGGTCATACGGTCAGTATGATGCATACGGTCAAATTAAAAATGTTCCATTTGGATAATTATTTTGGAAACTTCTGGTTATTCCCCAATTCTCCAATACAGGCCCCATGTTAGACTTTGATTTTTCACGTAGTTTGCTTTTCATACCACCATTAACTCCATTTGAACACCATCCTATCAATAATAATTCCTTTCCCATCATTAACCCATCATCACCCTAACATGCAAAACCGTGGTGCATAGTACTGCTCAGGCTCGACGTCTAGGAACCGGCATTCAAATTCAGTGGATGCACGGAAAATTTATTTATTTATTTATTTATTTACGTAAAAAACAGTTAAAAACTGTGTGCATTTCTGGTCAACATAGCGAGCTCTCGACAGGTTGTTGCAATGTACTCCCGCTATTCCTCCCTTTCATTCTACTATAGACAGATTGGTTATCTATCCCACAATAGTATATCTTATAAAACGTTTCATCTCCACTCTTCCATCAAAATCATTTGTCCACTCTACGTATGCCTATGCGGATGGAGCTCACGCCTAGCCAAACGATACTGCTCGGGTTCCACATCTAGGTACCGGCATTCAAGTTCGACCGATGCACCAAAAATGTCTGGTCAACATAGCAAGCTCTCGTTTTTTTCGATTTCGAAAAGTTCTCCCTTTATTCCTCCCTTCTATTCCACAATACACAGATGTTATCTATTCCACAATACTACATCTTATAAAACGTTTCATCTCCACTCTTCCATCAAAATCATTTGTCCAGTCTACGTATGCCTATGCGGCTAGAGCTAACGCCTTAAATAATGATACATCACTACCCACCCTGAGCAGACGGTATCGCACACACTGCAGCCACTGCGTAGGGGGCCCACTTGGCGACAGAGCACGCGGCACCCGAGTTACGACTCACGCACGCTTTCTTGAACGTTCCGCGGCTCCCGTTACTCGAGCACAGGCGCTGAATGCCAAACACACACTTGCGCGCCACTGCTGCATTTGCATCGTAATAGGGAAGTACCACGCTCCGAGTTTTCTACTGTCTTAGCAGCACCTTCTTTGCTCTGGCACTTGGAATTTGAACCGTTAAACGCCTCTAGACATTTTTTGGGTAAGAGTTCCCATTTCCGTTAAGATATTTCTCAAAACCAATCTGCTTTGAACACGAACCACTTACAACTCAAAAAGATTACTTTCACCAATACTAAAGTTATTTGCAAATCGAAGTAATAACATATAAAAATTTAAAACAGGAGCTTTAATTTGATCTCCATTTCTGAACTGGACAGTTAGTTCAACTAAATTGTTCATTTGGTTTACTGACTGTTCTTTAATGCATCTTTCTTTCAACCTAATTTTTCGTACACAAACACAAATTGTGAGGAAATATATTTAAACATTTGTAATTTCAAAACGTATCGTAGTCATAAACGTCTACGTAGAATCACAAAATTCAAACACATTTTTTGATTCAATAAAAAATACAAGCGGGAGCAAATAATACCACGTTCGCACAAGGCCGTTTGCAACCCACAGCGTCACTGACATCACGTCACAAGCGTGTTACACGGTACGGCTTCTCTTAACACATCACAAATAGTATTACAGGTGGCCTTAGCGTGCCGAAACACGTGTCGAGCCCTGCAACGATTCATTACGCGAACCAGACTTCGTTTATCATTCCCAATTATTTGAAATTACGGCGCAGCAAGAAGCCCGAAATAACATATTGCCCATTGTGCCTCGTTATCTCTGCATCGTAAGAGGTAATAAATGACCGGCGGGCGTCACGTGCGACCAATAACGGAGAATCTACGTGGCTGGACGCGGTGCCTCTGCAATGTATCCCCAGAAGCTACAACTAATGACCTGACAGAATGTGCCATTTAAATCATAACAATGCTGTAAGAGAAATAAATGCCCTATTATTTCTTTCATTCGGGATTAATTTTACTTATTTTTCTATTACTGTCTGGCATGTCAGTTTTGTATTACTAGCGTTTCCTTTAAATTACTCAGCCTTGGATATCGGTCTGTAGGTTATTAATTCCTGCAATCAAGAGTGCAAATAACTGATACACATCTTAGAGGACAGATTGTACATTTATCTTCAGTTAAAATTATTTTATTCATATTGCAAACAACCTATGTTTATAATACTATCTAAGGATTCATCTCTAATAAATACCTAGCATTCACTAAAGTATTTTATTTATAGACCTTGTCATATTCCTCTGCTTTCATATCTTCATTGTTTTGTCTTGTTCAATAATGTATACGAACACCCTTGACAAACCATTATTTCAGTCCTACTAAATGGCAATCATGTTTCAAACGATTGTAACAGACCTAAAACACGAGATAAGATACATTTTTAAGCAATTACATTCTTTAGATAAAATAATACAATTTAAATATTATTCTCTAATTAAAATTTACTCATCTCAGAAGCTAAAACTCTGGCACTTTCCCATCGGATTTTCGCAAATTCTCGTATGCGATGATAGTTTATTCTTCGAAAGTCAATGACATTGATGTACTTAAGAAAGACAAGAAAGCGGAAAAACTTAAAAACCGGCGTTTTCAAGGGTAGATCATATGTTTACATGTGAAACTTACCGGTGATCAGGCCAAAGTAATTTTATTTTCATTTCCATTTCAATTTTTTTTTTCTGCCTCACGAATGGCGCTCGCTTTTTCCGAGATTCCTGGTTTCAAACTCGGGGTGGTGGATTTTCAAAGAGCGAAAAATCCTAAAAGGCCTGCCGACCCTGTTCGGCACGTAAAAGAACCATGGTCAAGAGGCCCACACAATTAAATCCTCTAACAACCACAGTCAATCAGAATGCACATTCTCTTAAAGGGAGTCTTAAAATCAAGCATAAAATGATACACTCTTATCTTGCCCCCTGGTGAAGAATTCGAGAGTACAAAAATTGTTTGGAGCGTTCAGCGACAACATGGCGCCAAATTCGAACGTACCCAACTTCGTCACATTCCACACCGGGGGATGGGATGAGCAAGAGCTCCGAGCCCGAGCATTAAACAACAATACTCAATAAATGTTTTAATATTTCCCTTTTTTTAAACTTAAATGTAATGCCCGGCATTTCCTTCCAGGGGCGGTCCAAACGCGGCCCCTGGGGAACACCGCATCCGCTCCGCTCCGCCGAGCGCAGGCCGGGCGTGCGCCGTGCGGCGCGTGACAAGCGAAGCGTGTGGCGCGGCCGCCGTGGCGTCACGCGGGCGAGCGGGCGGGCGGGCGGGCGGACGTTCGACGCGCTCAAAATACGGAGGCTGCGCGCCACGCCCCGTGGGAGCCAGTCCGCAACCGCAGCCGGCTGCATTATTTACGAGCCGCTGCCGCAGGAGCGGGGGCAGGCAGTCGATCGCTCAGCATAGCACGGCGTTGATCCACTCGGCTCCCCCTCTGACACCACCCTGTCGCCTCAGCTCAACTTCGCTCGTCCGTTTCGTCCCGCTCCCGCTTCGTCTCGTTGAGTTTCGGCTTGTCCAATTTCATCTCGGCGCGTCTTGTTCCGGGACTCGGTTCGCCACGTCTCTTTTAGCCTCGTTTGATTTCGTCTCGGCTCCTCTGATTTTGCAACTAAATTCACTTTCGCTAGTTTTGACTACCCTCGACTCGTTTCGTCTTGGACCATTCTACAAATTCTGTACGAGTGAAATTGCGTCGTCTTATTTCGACTTTTTTTCGCCACGTTTCGCATTCACTCATTTTGTCTGATTAGTATACATCGGTCCATCTCCATGTTGGCCGTCTCGTGCCGACTCAGCATGTTTCGACCCGCTCGTCTCCAGCATCATTTCAACTTGTCTCATGTTCCTTGAACTCGTATCGCGTCAGCTTGTCCAAACGCCGCGACTAGTTGCTTTTCACATCGCGCCTTTTTGTCGCTGTTAATTTTTTCGCGAGAGTGCGCCTAAACGTGTAACAACTTCTCTATATCTCGTTTATATTCGCCTGTCTCGTCTCGTCTCCTCTCCCGGGTCAATTTCTCTGATTGGTTCCCTCCTACCTACTCCGAAGACGCTGCGCGGCGCTTCACGCGTTTTGTCTCACTCTGCCTCGCCCCTAATCATCTGGCCAGCTCTCGTCCCGACCCATCGCGTGCCCTCACTTGTCGCTGGTTGTCATTTCATCTAATTTCGTGTTTCATCTCGTTTCGCCAAAATCGTCTTCTTCCAATCACACCACCTTGTCGCCTCAGCTCAACTTCGCTCGTTCGTTTCTTCCCGCTCCCGCTTCGTCCCGTTGAATTCGGGCTTGTCCAATTTCATCTCGGCGCGTCTTGTTCCGGGACTCGGTTCGCCACGTCTCTTTTAGCCTTATCTCGTCTCCCCGTCCAGTCCAGGCTCTCTAATCTCATCTCTCTTAACCCCGCCTCGCCTCGTCTCGTCTCGCCTAATCCCGCGTATTGTCATCTCCTGCATTCCTCTCGGATGAGCAAATAAGCACCGTCAGTCTAGCTGGATACGTCACTTCGCAATACTCTTGAAGAGCATCTACTCATTTAGCTGTGTGCCAGGTGAAATGATGATAATGATGGCAGAAATCTAAGCGTTGAGGCTAACCGCACTGCTTTTATACTATTACTCACACTGAGCTGCTGAAGTCGCATCTCAAGACTTCGCAAGGACTAACAAATTAGAATGCGGTTGCAAGGTGCCCCTGGTGTTCCCAGAAGTACGAACAGAACTCCCTCCACAAGGCTTCCAGGAGATAATGTGTAAGACCACCGTGCGTCTCAGCCCCTTTAATCTTCAAGATTTTCTGGCTGTCAGGTGAAATATCCAATAAATAAGAAGTTCGTCAGGTTCTCTCTCCTTTTTATTACAATCATGAATGAGATAATAAAGAAGGAAATACTAATATGTTACAGAATGAGGTATAAAGAAATTAAGTTGGTCTGCTAAGCTGACATTCATATGAATGTGAAGACAACATACAGTGGTGTCATCTGTGCTATCAAAACAATGGACTTAATATATCAGGAAACAAACCCCGCCCTAACTCGCACCACCCCGCCCTAACTCATCCCGCCTCGCCCCGCCACGCCACGCCTCTCCGCGACCCGCCTCGACCTGCCCTGCCCTGCCCTGCCCTGCCACACCTCTCTCTCCGCCTCGCTCTGCCTCGCTCTGCCTCGCTCTGCCTCGCCCCGCCTCGCCTCGCCTCGCCCCGCCCCGCTCCGCCACACCTCGCCCCGCCACCGCTCTGTCGCACGGGCGAGTGCGAGCGCAGCGAGCCGCGGAGGCCCTGACCCAGGCAGCTCGAAGCGGCGCGGCGCGGCGCAGCAGGCACGGCGGCACATGGGACGCGGGGCGGGGCGGGGCGGGGCGGGGGCGGGGCACCTAAAGGTCACACTCACGGCGCGCCTCCGTTGCGCAAGCGCGCGCTCTTCTGGAAGGGCGTTCGCCAGACAGTTCAGCTGTTAAAGGGGGTGGCTCGCTTTGAGGGGGAGATTTTTCTTCTGAATTGGTGTATGAGCACGCCTTCATTTGCTACATCACCATCGGCGGGACCGCCATTCGGATACGCTGCTAGAGAACGCTTGACAAGGCCCTAAGGGTAGATTTCCTGTAGGTCTCATTCGTAACCCTCGGGTGAGCAAATATGCACCGTCAGTCTATCTGGATACGTGAGTTCGCAATACTCTTGAAGAGCATCTAAGGATGGCGGAAATCTGTTAGAATACAATGTAAGGGAAACGATAGAACATCGAACAAACCTGCAGTGAACCTGTTGTCTGTTGTTGTTTTTTTCAGCCACAAATTCCACATGCAGTGCCCACAATTTAAGTTATGGAAATCTGAGTAGATATAAGAGAGCGGTAAGTACAGAAAATCGTGGGTACCTCCTGAGGAGAGACAAAAAGGAATAGGAATTTTAAATTCGTCTTCTAATTCAAGTCAAGAGTTTTCGGGACGCCACGGAAACGAAAATGTAAAATGAACGGATAGAATCAACCAGAACGTTCGAAATGCATTCGACTTGAATTTCACAATTGTTCCCTAATATACAAATACACGTTTTGTAATTTATAGAGTCAACATTTATAAACATTTAGAAGCTCTTTTAGCAGTTGCCACGACAGTGTATTCTCGCAGATCGCTGGGAACGAAACGTTGGCGGCTGGTCTCACATAAAGCATGGGTGTTGCTGTGAAACGTCAAAAGCGTGAGACAATGGCACGCCTCACGGCACGTCATTCATCTCCTCCTCGGATCACCTGGCATTTACATCTCATTTGTCTAGCGATGTATCGCCGTATTATCGACGAGCCGGAAAGATGAAGAACAAACCCTCGCAACGTTAAATAAGGTCGAGAACGCACCTGACTACAGACACTACTGGAGGGGCATTGTCAAATGAAATTCACCCATATCACAGAGGGAAGAAAATCAGGACAAGTACGGCGATGAGTGTGGGTTTATGGAAGGTTTTTTTTTACTGTAGTATTTTGAATATAAGTTTCTTAGCTTTAACATTTTTCATTTCCAAATTATTTTGAGATTTTCGTGATTCACTCCGCTAATTAGAAACCAGGGATTTAAAAGATGTTGACCGCTCTGAATGAGAAAATAAAGTTAGACACATATTAATTTAGATTTCCACTATTGTCAGTTCACCTTACCCGCTTTGGAATACAAGTAAACTTCACTTTTTTTTTCTTTCCAGGCTTGTCCACGTAATTTCAAGTTTCTGTTCTGTGGAATATTGTGCTGAAATCCTTGTTTATACGACTAAGGACGGGTCATGCAAAATAGTAACGTGTTGCTGCACAATGTGTACAGCAGGTTGTAGTACGCTTGTTGATATCCTTACCTGCATCATACACTGGGAACTTCTATTATTGTCACTTAAATCAAATTTTTGGAGGGGCTCGGTAAAACTTTTTCTCCAGCGGTAACGCACTCAGGAAGTTTTGTCTCCGTGGTCTCTTTTAAATGAACACAAAATCGCCAAATTTCCTTAGACTCGATTTACACTCTTCACTGTCAGAAATGTAATTAAATCTAATACAGATTAATGTATTGTAAATGAAACTTTATATCACCGTCTACATTAAAAAGAGCTTAATATATTTATACATTAAATTTAATTCATAAGTTAAAATCAGTGTAGATAGAATGAATTGGTTCTGCCATTTCCCCTGCCTCTCATAATTCATATCGTTTATTCACAACCACAAGTAGTACATCAAGAGCATTCATTCATTCGTTCGTTCATTCATTCATTCCACATATGATCATAAAGCTTTGACTCTTGCATCCTAATATACATGTATATTACAAATAATATACACATAATATACATACTAAATGTACATATTAATATTAATACATATTAATGTAATGTACGTTCATGATAATTTCTTGTTGCAAATTACATTAAAATATCGTTTATTCACAACCATATTCGTTTATTCATTGTTGTTTATTAATATATTACAACCAAAAATATAATTATAGTATATACCAAAAAATAAAGTACATTAAAGTAATGCGGAAATTTCGGACTATGTTCGTTTTGGCCAACGATTTCGGGCGTTTTAGCGCACGCGCATAAGCGCCAACCGGCACTGCCGGAGGACACAAGCGCGCTGTGTCCACACACCGCTGTGCACAAGCGCGCGTTCGTTAAAACTCCGGAATTGCTCCTCAAAAGGACGCAAGTAAATCGGGCCTGTTCCAGGGCCCCTTCCCACGTGTGGCGGGTTTGCACTGCTGCGGCAAGAGGCAGCGGGCTCCAGCTACGCGAAGCGGAGGAGGGCGTACGCGCCACCGCTAGCAGAACACCGCTTTAAATGGTAGCCTTCCCACTGCGCCACGGCCGCAGCGCAGGGCTGCAGTTTATACCTGCTGCGGTCCCTTTGGCCACTTGCCCACGCCGCGACAGAAGCGCGCGAACGTCAATCATCAGGGCTCTTCGCCGACGACGGACAAAGGGACCGAAGCAGGTACCTGCTGCGGTCCCTTTGTCCGTCGTCGCCGGAGGGTCGGCGAAGAGCCCTGAGACGGCGTGCCTAAGGCCTATTGCCCACGCCGCCACAGAAGCGCGCGAACGTCAATCATCAGGGCTCTTCGCCGACGACGGACAAAGGGACCGAAGCAGATACCTGCTGCGGTCCCTTTGTCCGTCGTCGCCGGAGGGTCGGCGAGTAGCCCAATGCCGCTAGACGGACGCGCGCTGCCGTGGCGGCGTGGGAAGGCGCCCTTATGTATTCATCCTCCAGGATCCCTTGCCGAGGCGCGGCGACGCGCTGGTTGCCAGTGCAGCGCAGTGGGAGTGCCGCTCGCGGACGCTAGATTGCGCTGGGGGGCTCCCGCGTTGCAGAGGGGGGTCGGTGCGTGGCGGAGTGGCCCCTCGGTGAGTCGCGTCGGCGGTGGGAGCGGTGGGTGTCGCGACGCCTCAATTAGCTCGTTGGGCGCCCTCCGCCACGCGAATGGGTGCTCTGCGCAGCAGCCACGGCTCAGCACTCAGCACGCGCGCAGGCGCCGACGGCTGTGGTTACGACATAACACGACAATTCCATTCTTCCACTCACAATGGCCGTGAAAAATCCTCTCATCGATAAAAGTACTTCGCATTGTTGGGCAAATGTCTTTTTACTCTTCCACGTATTCTCGAAATTAATTGTAAAAACACATTTCATGATTGTGAATCCAAAATTCAAAATTAACTTTTTTTAAAAAAAAAAATCATAAGGTCGCTTTTCAATTGGCAAATAGTGTCCACTGTAATTCATCATAGGTCTTACAACTTAAGGGTAACGGTAGCGGAACACGGATACGGACAAACATCCATGCCCGAAGCAGGAATTCGAACCGCAACCCTTCAAGCCGGGGTAGGCATGGCCCTTCAGCCTTAGCGACCTCAGCTTTCAAGGTCGGTAACATTGACTTTAAATGAAGTCGTAGGCTTCCGCGGCCAGAGTCATGTGCGTGATCTTCGCCAAGATCGCGCAAAATTGACTTTAATCGAGTTAAATATTTACAATTAAAATTGAAAATTACAACCCACTTGCAATTTGTACACACTTTGTACATACCAAACAAACTGCAGAAAACGAACTGATTTAGGTCGAAAGGCGCTGGGCACGTCGTTATTGAATACGCAATACACGCATAGAACGTATCGAGTAAGATCACTCTCGCTTATAGGTGTTGTGGTGTGTTATCGTTGGCATTTTTCACGAAGAGATCACATAAGATCACTCTGGCTTATAGAATAGAGACAAATCAATTCAACCTAATGGTATCAGTTTTCATCCTCGCCGTCAAAGACAAGGCCAAAGTCAGTCTCCTTGACCTTTCCTCGTCTTTGATGTAGACGCCTGGATCAGAATCAACAATTCTTAATTTCGTTTTATCGCCGCGAAAATAACGGATGGAGCAGTTATAATCTAATGAAAGCGGGTACTTGGATTATTATTTAAGGCGAGATAATTTTGCAAAACAATCATTGCTTTTTTTATTAATACTCATTACAGCTTCGTATTTTCAATCATATCTACACATTACACACCTTAAACACACCTCCATAATAATAAGCGTAAGCGACTCGAGTGGCCTTACCAAATACGGGTCCGTACTCCAGACCTACCGCAACGGCACTGGTCCCGCCCGTAACTCCCAAATCGAGCCGTATAATTGCAAGGGTCTGTTCGGTAATGTGGAGCCCGCGTGCTCTAATGCAACACGAACCTCGCCATTAACCGGGGCATAACTTTACATTCATTAATATTATTAGGGCCCCTGGCTCCATTACCGAACGGCCATTAGCACCGACGGGACCCCGCCGGTGCCGGGCCGGCGGAACGACGGAGAAGGCACAAAACGGGATCATCTTGCTGTTCCTGCGGCGGCGATGGTGTGACGGTTATTGTACCGGACTGTTGTACCCAAGTTGGCGGGTTCAAACCCGATCGAAGCCGGGGATTTTTCAGGGCGACAAAATCCTTCGTACGCCTTCCTTCGGTCTTCCCATGTTTGTAGATTTACTTGCATGTAAAAGATCCTCAAGCCTAAATGACGCCTCTGACCTAAATTCAAATCGCCCGTTTCGTCGCCCACGAAATACCTCCTTTCCTCTGCTAGTTGGTGAAAGGAGCGTAGCGAAATTTCCGTGGTCAGACGGAAGAGCGGGCCTGATGGCCCGAGTCTCGCCACGTAAAATAAGGCATTAATTCAAATTCAAATTCCTGCGGAAGAAATGAAGAGTTCACCTCGAGGAAAATTAGAAGCTGCTGCGGTAGGTGAACTGACCAGCAGGTGAGGAGTTTGTTATCGTTTCAATGTCCTTCTTGGTGTTGTCTGAGAAGGCGCCGTGTGTCTCGCGCCGAATAATGTAATTGGTTTGTAAACACATGTGGACAGCACGTTTCGCCGAAATTACACAGCAACTTCATGAGAACTGGTGGTCCTACAAAGGCATGTACTTTCTCAGCTTATTTGTAACGGTTCCTTAATATAATACTGCTTGAAGAAACATTTGTGTAATTTTTTGAAAAGTGAAAACATTACATCAACATAATGTGTAAGTTACGTTTTTCATTTAATTTTAACTCTATCCAATAAAATATTTCAAGAAAAAAATTGGGGCCATTATTGACAAAATCTTGTTTCAAAGTTGTTTTCCGTTCATGTGCGAGTACGCGTGAAAAACCCTCGTATTTTGAAAAATGTTTCACGGTTTTTAAACATCTAATTCTGAAGAATAATTACATTAAGAAACAAGAAATAACATACAAATAAGACTATTAATTATCATTTACTTATAATTAATAATTTGCCTTATTTTGTGAGGGCAGTGATGTCACAAATACAGCCTTACTAAATTGTCCCGTTGCTGTAACTGCCACATTTCGTACACGTTTCCATCACACGTAAATATGCATGAAATTGATTCTGTTTGGCATAGATTATTAAAATACACAGTTCGTTTTCTGTTAATTTTAAAGCTGAAATACTATAAAGCTCATACTTTATTAATGGAAGTGCAGCCAATAACTATCTTATAACAGCATGGACCCACTTCAATTTCATAAATCCATTCGAACTAATTCACTAGAAATACAGTGACTATGAATTCAATTACGAGTACATATGTCACATACCATAAAATACAAACATAAAATGTTTTCACGTGCTCAAACTTTCTATTGTCTGACAACATATTAAAACAATGTCCAAATTTTCATTTCATTTACACATGTCGAAAATCGTCTATGAACAAAATTAGGTTCTAACCCCATTTCCATTTTTGTGTATCTTTATACACCTCCAAACTTTCGAAACGATTTCCATACGGCTAATAAATTTAGCTCAACACCGTTTGTCCGTCTGAGGCCGCGACATTCAACTTTCAGTTCCATTTGCGCGCAATCGCAATCCCTATTATTTCCGGCGATTCCGAATTCCCACCGCGCAGCCTGTCGCACCGCGCCGCGTTTCGCACGGGATGTAGAGCGAGAGCCGGCATTCCCCGGGACCTGCGTTGCTCCCGTTCGATTGATTGATTGAATTTGCCTTATTTTACATTGCGAGACTCGGGCCATCAGGCCCGCTCTTCCGTCTGACCACGTAAATTTCGCTACGCTCCTATCACCAACTAGGAGAGAAAGGAGGTATTTCTTGGGCGAGAAACAGGCGATTTGAATTTAGCTCAGAGGCGTCATTTAGGCTTGAGGATCTTTTACACGCAAGTACTACCTCTACTAACATGGGACAGCCGGCTTTACTTCCCCTCCGAAGGAAGGCGTACGAAGGATTTTTTCGCCCTTAAAAATCCACGGCTTCGATCGGGTTTGAACCCGCCAACTTGGGTACAACAGTCCAGTACGCTAACCGTTACACCATCGCCGCCGCACGTTCGCGCTTCCGATTCGCCCGGGAAGCGCCGCGATCCGCGGGGGCAGGCACGCGCGGCGCCCGCCACCTGGCCAACGGGCGACCGGGTTCCTCCCCGCCACGCCGCGCCGCGCCGCGCCGCGCCAGCTGCGCCCCGAGCCCGTCGACGCGCGGTCGGCGCTCCAGTCGACTGGCGGGCGCAGCCCATGGAAGATACAGTGAGTTACCTCAGTTGTTTATTCCGGAAGGTACCGTGTAAGAAAAATAGCCGAGCATCATCCTCTCGGAACGTGGTGGGAAGTTTAACAGCAGTTGCTCAGACATGACTATAATAATCATTAAAACAATTACACACACACTTTTTTTTTTGCTCGCGATAGGACCACGCATGCATGAATTGAACTGAATTATTGCCTTTTTTTACGTGGCGAACTCAGGCCATGAGGTCTGCTCTTCCGTCTGACCACGCAAATTTCGCTACGCTCCTTTCACCAACTAGCAGAGAAAGGAGGTATTTCTTGGGCGAGAAACAGGCGATTTGAATTTAGCTCAGAGGCGTGATTTAGGCTTGAGGGTCTTTTACATGCAAGTAAATCTACTAACATGGGCCAGCCGGCTTTACTTCCCCTCCGAAGGATTTTTTCGACCTTAAAAATCCACGGCTTCGATCGGGTTTGAACCCGCTAACTTGGGTACACGATACGCTAACCGTTACACCATCGCTGCGCGCACCATCACCGCGTGCATCCATCCCGCACTTACCGTGGCTCAGTATCATTATTGCTGTGGCAGGTGCATGTAACTTTAATTGGGGACCAGCATTTAGCTGAGTCCGATTTTTATTCCCCAGCGTTGTTAGCCCTGGGGGTATGGAAGACGAAATAATGATGATAATGAGGGGTGAAAGGACGACACACTCATACAGACGTACACAAATACACCAATGCCCGAGGCGGGACTCGAACCCGCGATCTTCTGGTCCGAAACCACTACGGCACTTAGCGAACGCGGCCCTCTGATCGGCATAATTATTATTATTATTATTATTATTATTATTATTATTATTATTATTATTATTATTATTATTATTATTATTATTATTAAGGTTATTATAAAGACTCCATCATTCCAGCTTATCAAATCAAAAGAATAGTAGAAACAGAAACATGTATTTGCTACATGTATACCGTTATCTCCAATAACACGTGTATTAAAAAACGTTCAGAAACGTCACGAATGAAGTACTTAACAAATGTCCTAAAATACACAAACAGGCAAACAATTTAATCTTCGGAACTAACTAGCGCTCCAATTATTCCAATGGTCCTTTCCAATGTCATGTTTTAGACCCAAAATAGTTCTTTAAATGTCTAACAACAGCAAATCAGCTTCCATTCGAAGAGGATTCTTGTAACTACAGTAAAATTCTGAAGGACTGTTCACAACTTTTAACAACGCTGAGACAGGGAATGAGAAGCAATATCAGCCCTCTTTTCGTTTGACCCTTTATAAATGTTTACCAGGAAATTTCGAATCCCGGTCGGATCATCGGAATTCGCCCGATAATGAATATCACCCCCCAAAAAATTACAACTTTACCTAGCACGTATACCAGAAGCAACACTTTACTTAAATAATTTAATAACTCGATTTCGATACCGATCTTCAACGTATTATCAACAACCACCATGATATTCTTCAGGTACCTCGATATAATTTGCGAATTAATCAATGAAGTGTGAAATTCTCAAAAACCTTTTTAGTGGCCATACTTTAAGTACCAGAGACAAACACTTAACCAATTGAGTTTCGGACGCGTTCTCATTTTATAATCAGAAAGGGGAAAAATTACAATAATTATTTCCTTTCATTACGATCTCGATCAATGCAATCAAATTTCCTAAGAGATTACATCATTTCCTCGTGCATACGATATAATGGCACAGGTTCACCAACAAATTACGGTAACTTTCTCTCAGTTACGTACTTGCAAACATTCACTCTGAAACCCAATCATTAGGTTGGCAACCACAGCCAACGCGCTCTTCTGCACTACCATTGCAGGAAGAGGTTTTCTTGCAGCGGAACGTACTTACATGGTACGTTCCTGAACGAGAATTGAAATCTAGTACTGAATAGAACAACTGAAAAAGAATGAAGGGCAGACAAAAGTATTCGTTAAGGTTTATTACATAAATAAATTCATTGTTAACAGGAATTCTGATTGAAATAAATCGTTCAACTTTCTTCTCCATTGCATTTGGTCTGTATGAAATCGATGAAGCGCATACATTGCATTATCATAACATTCACAGTGCCGAGGGTACCAAGGGCGGGGCCACACGATTTGCTATTCTTGGTAGGCAAAACATACACGCTGATTAGACTGATGGAAAGATGTGCCGAGATCGAAGATACGCCTGGAATGTTTTCCTTAAAATTGTTTTCCGGAATAAAATATGTTCATTTTGCCTTTGTCGTTCTCTTACTTTGAGAAAGTACTGTGACGTTGCAAAGCGTCTATAACCAGATTTTCACGGAAACTCGTACACGTTTTGAGGGTGGTCCCAAACACATTCTTTGCTTGTTTGCTTTTAAAAAAATCTGTTAGTCTGGCGTGTGTACAACACTCGCACCAAAACCGTCCACTGACGGCCACCAAAATGAATGCTGGATTATGTGAATACGCGGCCTTTCGAATTTGAATAATAATAATAATAGTAATTATAATAGTAATAATAATAGTAATAATAATAGGTATTTTAAAGCGGCACCACACATTAGGCGTTCGCCGAGCAGTGAGCTACTGCCAGCCCAAGGCAAGCAGCTGATGTGTTCGCTCGGCGAATGTTCGCTTCGTTTGATGTGTCCAAAAGACCAACACAGGATGGATAGATCGAGCAGCGATCGTTCGTCGCTCGGCAAATACCACGCCGCCCACCACCAGCAGTCGCTCGCTACTCGCCGAATACCGAATGTGTGGAGCCGCCTTAACACGCAGCCCCGAATTTCACCAACTCCAATCATTTGGTTTGGATTGATTCCCAACCGCATGCGGAGGGCGTCAGAGACGCCCAAATCGCTCGGGCGAGCGGGCGCACAGCCGCGCGGATCGCCCGCCCTCGCGGCGCGCGCCGTAAACAAACAGCTTTTTGCCGCGAGCGGGCGGGCAGGAGACCCGCGGACCGGTTCCTCTCCCTGCCCTTGGGCGCCTGACCGGCCGGCCGGCCGGCCGCCCGCTCGGCCAACGGGATCGCCCGGCGGGCGGGGCGGCCAGCCAGCAGACCACGCGGAGCGCCCGCGCTCTTGCCCCGGCCAGCGCCAAGTGCAAGGACGCTGCGCTTCGGAGAAAGAAGGAAGCCTCTGACGAAGGCAATCTCGATTTTCACTCATCTCAAGTTTTGCGAATCATTTCCGCAGTAATACTCGTATTAATAGTAATAACGACAGCTACTGAATTGTTAGTAACATGTATACTACTCTCAATACGCCGAAAATAAAGAACCGTTGGAGTATACCAGATCCATGATGAGAGCGTAGGCTTCCGCGGCCGGAGTCAGTATTTACTAGGCTGTCCGGGTGACGCCGCGTCCATGGCGAAGGTACCGACGTTTCGGTCGCGGGCGACCGAAACGTCGGCACCTTCGCCATGGACGCGGCGTCACCCGGACAGCCTAGTAAAAAACAGATCCATTATACTGTAACAATCTTCCTTGTACAGTATCATGGATCTGGTATACTCCAACGGTTCTTTTTTTCTGTGTATTGGGAGTAGTCATGAAATATTACAAACTGATTTTTTTTCTACAATTTAGAAGGAAGACAGTCGGGTTGAGGAAGAATAGCTAAGCGAGTAATCATAGTAGAGGGAGAGGGAAAGGTAAAGAGAAAAAAGAGAGGGGTTAAAAAAGGAAAGTGCGAGTCTATCGAATGCTAAGATTACACTAGTGAAAACCGTTGTAGTGGTGGCGGCAGTGGCAGTGGCAGTGGCGGTGGCGGTGGCGGCGATGCATCGACGCGGCGAACGCGCCTAGCGGTCCCGGGTTCAACAACCCGGTTGGGCCTCGCTCCGCTCCGCGCCGGGCCGCGCCGAGCCGAGCCGCGCCGGGGGCCGAGTCGAACTGCGCCGCGCCAGCTTTTGTGCACAAAAGGGGTTTTGGGCTTTTGAGAGTCCACCCGCCTGCGGGCGGTCGCTATTGTGCGTGGGTGGGGTGGGGTGGGGTGGGGTGGGGCGGTGCAGAGCAGGTCCGACGCGGAGCGGGGCAGGGCAATCGGGTCGGAATGAGGCAGGGGCGACGGAGCGAGACAGGGGGATGGGATAAGACGGGGAGAGACGGGGCGGGACGTCCAACGGTCCCCTCAAGGGCGAGAGGGTCCACATAAAAGGGCGCGAGGGCCCGGCGGGAAGGGCCGAAGGGCCGCGTGACCTGTTCGTCGACGCCGCGCGCTTCCAATGTTGCCCGTTGCTTGGCTGCCTCAAGCCACCGGGTCCCGGGCGCCTGCGAAGAGCTTTACTTTTATTTGCGGAGAAAGTGGAGGCAGCCGAGGCGACGTAAAGGGCAGAGAGTGCAAGCGAACGGGCAGGCTCCTTCAAGCTACGAGTGAAGGACTAGAGTTGATTTTCACACTCCGTGAATTTCACGTAAAGCTAATTTTTCTTGAGAAATATTTCTAAG
Organism: Gryllus longicercus; assembly: GCA_038098605.1. Taxonomy (NCBI): domain Eukaryota; kingdom Metazoa; phylum Arthropoda; class Insecta; order Orthoptera; family Gryllidae; genus Gryllus; species Gryllus longicercus. The sequence goes on along the minus strand of JAZDUA010000169.1, from coordinate 597,561 downwards.
ACGAATTTCTGAGAATTTTTTGAGAAAAGCAAGACAATATAAGGTTTCCGAATGTGTCACTTTAGTTGGAAAATATCGAAACGAAACATTCGTGTGAATAAAATATGACAAGGTATAGTACGGCAAAAATGCTCACCTCTTTCTCAATAGGTTGGGTCGGACACTTAAAGAAGTTCACAATCAATTGTTATTAGTTGTAATGAGTAATATGTACCAATGAACATTAAAGCGTCCCTAGAGGTACCTATCTGAATCTCGAGCTACAGATATTCAATAAACTTTATCATTAAGAACTTTGTAATTAAAAACCTTAAAATTAAGGCAATACATCAATACACCGAAAAAAAAAAAAATGAACCGTTGGAGTATACCAAATCCATGATACTGTAACAAGGAAACTGTTACAATATCATGGATCTGGTGTACTCAAAAGATTCTTTTTTTTTTTTTTCGGTGTAGTATTTACGAGCTATGTATTTGTTTACAGTCACAATTATGTACTACTTGTTTGTATTTGTAGGTGTACATCACTGAAAAAATATTGTTTCATGAAAAATATTATTAACCACGGTCTACATTAATTAAATTCCAAATTTCGCCAATAACATGATATAAAACTGTGCAGTTCTTGAGACTGATTTTATGAATTAATTGAGATTCATAAAAACATACCAATGTTCGCAATAAGGACTAAACACACTTTACTTATCGATTCTCAAAACCAACTATGGGGCATCGACAATGGGAATTTGGATTCACAAAAAGAAAAACCTACTTCATTAATCTACACTTTTTCACTCAATGTTACCTGCGTGTTAACACTCAACAAAACCTACGAGTATCAGGAAGTGAAATAAGTTAGGCGATGCACAAAATGCGCTAGCATAACATTTTAATTACAAACATGTGCGTACGTACGCACGCACGTACGGACAATTAAACTCATTAACATTTTCGTTCAACGGTTTCAAGTTCACGACGATTATTTCCGTTAAGAGTACATGACCAACACCAAGAATGTCAGACTGTAAAAATTAACAACGCATCCTATGAAAAATTACAGCATAAAAACTCCCTGAGTTATATCAAAGAAATCAAAATCGAGAGGACGTACGGAAAGTAATATCTCTCTATATTTTTTGATATCACATCTTCTCTACTGAGTTCAGCATTTGCAATGCTCAACAAGAGCATTTACACTAAAGTGGGTTTCCCTACGTTTTACAATTATGTGGTTGTATAATGCGTGTTATTCAGATTAGCATAAAGGAAACGCCAATTGGGTCAATTACGAATCACAGGCACGGACGCGGACAGGGTGGACACCACTGTGAAATTAGAATTCAAATGTTTTATTGTTTCATTTTCAATGTTTTTAGATGGATGTTGAACTATTAATTTCATCCCATGGTAGAGTAGCTAGGCGACGTAACATACGTAAAGTCATCATGTCTGAATACTTACATTTCACCAAATTGTGTGCTCGCAACCTGTTTACGTCCAGGTTGTTCTGAACTCTCGTTATCAATTCGTATCTAAATTGCATTGAGAGCAAGATAATCTTAATAAATTAATAAAAATGTAGTATTAGTTGTTAGAACTGATAATATTATTGAACTTCAGTGAAACGTTCACCGAAACTTAACGATTCAGTCTAGATAATTATTCATCTTGATCACTTATTCAGTATTGTCGAGATTAGACTGATTCAGATTAGAGATCTTTTATATCGCCTCTAAAACTCATCACCTCTAAACTTCCTCAACCACCGCTACTCTGCTTTCAAAACAAATCTAGAATGGATGAAAAGAAATACACCAGTAAAATACTTAGGAGCACTAATTGACACCAAACTAAACTGGAAGCATAATATCAAATCTATAGCGGATAAAGCTTATGGAAAAATATCTAAACTATATCCAATAATATATACATTTTCCGCACTTGGTACTGACCGAGATTTAATCGTCTATAAAACAATAAGATCAACTTTCACTTATGCCTGCCCGATCTGGAACAACACCGCACAAACCAACCTAAATAAAAATAGACGTCATACAAAATAAATTTCTCAGATATGTCATTGAAGTCCTTTGGTTCATAATCAAGTAAATATATCGACTATATAAATCTTATGACTCATAAATTCTTCTCATCCCTCCCTCAATCGCGCAGTACAACAATATTCCAACTAGGTAAAATGTATAGTTCATCAAAGAGAATTAGATTACGATTCCCTAAAGACCCTTCCTCCACCTTAAATCCTTTTTCCATATTCCCCTTCCATAAAATCCTATCCACTAACAACCTCCCCCTTAAAAATGATCAGAAATAACTCCAAAAACTGTCGTCCACAGTTTCATTTCCAAAATATTCACTGGCTAATTAAAATGAATCATCAGACCCCTGAGAAGGAGGAAATGCATGCAGATGTCCATCCCTAAAAGTTAATGAGTAAAATTTTGTATAATGAATACCCCTGAAATGCAAAAAATATTTTTGTTTTTAATTATCATAATAAATTTTAATATTTAGTGAAACTGACCTCCGCTCTTCTCTCATTTGACTTACACTCCCCTTTCCCTTATAATTTAAATTTCAGCTGTTGTACTAGAATAGCAACAAGAAGGACTTACGTTGGCACTTCAGTGCGCTCGCAACATTACGTCAGCGCAACCCTACTGAAAGTTTATCGACCCGTGCCGTGGTATTTAAGTGACCGGGTCCGTGTCCATCAAAACGTTTTGGCAACGCGAGAGCAGATTCTTTTTCGTCACGCGGTTGCGGTAAGCTTCCTCGCCCGCGAGAAGGGGCACACGCATTTTTTGCGTGTGCTAGTGAGCGTGGTCCAGATCGCACCGCAGAGAACCGGCTCCCCCCTCCGGGGCTGGTTACTCCTTGAAACGTCTCTCTCAGGGCACGTGACCCACCAATTTCGCTTTCTACGGGTGGCGCCAAGCCTCGCCCATGTCAACCGGTGGACAGGTCGTTTAAGGCCTAAGCGAAGGCCATTAAAGAGACTAACTGCTATATTAGCCATTGCGACAGGGTGTAGAAAGTATCAGACAAGTGGGAAAATCAACAATACATGTAGGTGGTTGGGTCTGGGAGTAAACAAAATCACTCAATTCATAGCACGAAGAGCAGTTTAATGTCACATCTCGTGATAAGGTTGCTTCATCAAATATTATACAAAAGGAAACATAAAGGAATGTTTCTATCAAAAAATGTTAATGCGATGTTTTAACGAGGCATCTGCATTTAGAAAAAAATCTGCACTTCGGAGGCACAGGGCATGGTCTTTACCAAATTGGGATATTTTAACACTTCTAGACCCAATCCATTGCTCTTCTTAGAGGTTAACTTTGCTACAAACATTGAAATCGGCGTTACAAGAAATCCAACATGTCCGTTTTATTACATAGAAATACCACGCCTTTAATCTATTCGCCAATAAAATTAGGTAAATGTGATTTATGTCCTTATATCAGAGTAATATTCGTAAATGTACTGGTTCGTGCTTTAACGACGGACCAGGGTCCCCTTCCGAAAGCACCATGATTCCGACACGCGGCGCGTAATGATAAGGCTTACGAGAGGCAGTCGCCTCAAAAGTCGGCTCGAAGCTCGTTCCTCAGCTCTCTAGAGCGAACTGTCTCTCTTGGGCGGATTCATTCGCAAGAAAACTTAAGCACGTGCTTAGGACTCCCACTGGATACAGATCACCAATAAATAGCATTATTGACGTTTTGTCCACAGCGGCATTAGGCACTCGTATAAGGTACTTGGGAAATTTATTTTCGAAGTACACAGCAGCTTGTTTCTAAACCGAAGACTACTTGAAGAAGAAGAAGAAGAAGAAGAAGAAGAAGAAGAAGAAGACGAAGAAGAAGAAGAAGAAGAAGAAGAAGAAGAAGAAGAAGAAGAAGAAGAAACAACAACCAAGACAACATCCGAGATACGAGCCACAGACTCGGGTGACTGCTGGCTTATCCTGGAAAAGGCGCTGTTATACAGAACATCAGCCGATAGGGAAGCTGACGGAACACAAAGCTCCGATTCGATGCAGGCATTCGACATTCGCATCCCAATTTCACCAAATCACGAAACATTGTCTTCAATTTTATTCCAACCGAGTCGATGGTGATAAGTAGCAGTCTCTGATGATATAAATCTTATCGATTTGATTGACCGACCATACCGCCAGGTTCCTGATCTTACGGAACACCACAAATCGTCGAGAGACTGCTGTAGCGTATCGAAGAGTGTATCAACAAATCATCGGTTTGTTTCCGACGACGTCAACTGCTACAATCATTATTCCCGTTAGTGAGGTGAATGCTACATCTCGGCAAGTGAGTGACCCTTTTTTCTTTTGTCCCCTCCACAGTAACCCTGCGGAGAAGGGGAATTTATTATCTATATGTTTTTATATTATGCTGCTGCCTTGCGGCTTAAGCAGCTACAGGCGGGGCTTTTTCTTTCAACTAATTTACAATCCAGACCTAAAGTTATCTTAATTGCACTTTGGCATTACTAACTTACACTAAAATCATTTTTGTAATACTATTTTATATATTCTACGTAAATTGGTTTGTATATATTGGTAAATTATTATTATTATTATTATTATTATTATTATTATTATTATTATTATTATTATTATTATTATTATTATTATTATTATTATTATTATTATTATTATTATTATTATTATATTTTTTCTACATTCACACATCATTCATACTATTTTCATAATATACATAACCATTCATTCTTCCCATTTATTCGCACTTCACTTCACTGCACTCACTGTTGTCACAAGTGAGGGGTCACAAGTGAGTGACCCCGATCCTCCCTTTATGGATGCTGAGAGATCTGGCACCGACCTACCCCGCAATTTGCTGGTGATTTCCCCGGCCTAGTATCTCCCTCAAGCGGGGCACGCTATAACTATTTTGTTAGCAATGCAGAAAAATCATACTTGCAATTCGTTTACCGATTCAAATAAATTTTCTACAACTCGGAAACGAAAATGTCTATTTTTGTTTCAAATATTGCTAATCTTACGATTTTTAAAATTTTTATTTATTTATGTTAAACTTTTACTCATCTTTCAACTATTTATAGTTAAAATGACGGGAAGGGATTCTGGAACAAGTAAACATGCGCAGATAATCTTCTCCCCCAACGTCACATACCGTTTTTACTGTTGTTTTGACTAAATAAATCTAAATTTAACCTCTCCTGACGTGTGTGGTGGTGTAGTACATGTAAATGAAAGTATGTAAGGAGAGAGGATAAAACAAGAAAAGGCAAAGAAACATCCCTCGTAGCCCATGACCCGTTTGTTAGGGTCTGCTCCAGCGTTCACCCGGTATTGATAAGGAAACCCACGGTAAATACCAATTTCTCTTCATACATACGTCAATCTCGCAATATTTCCATACATTTCATTACACCTTTTCCATTTCTAATACTAGTTCTGCCTTCATAAAATATTCAACTCGCCCTCGATGCATCGTGGCATGCAGTAGCGTGCCAGTCCAGTAATTGTTCAAAGCGTGACTCTAAATACTAAAAACGTTAATGGAATTCATTGCATCGAGATCTTATCTTACTTCTTTAATAATTGGTTTCCGTAATATTCCCTCAGAGGAAAGACTGTCTTTCCTCTGGTATTGCAGCGGATTGTAATGAGACTTGCAAGCGCTGGAAGTACCCCGTGAGTCAGCCTTTAGGCCCGCTTCACACGGCGCCGCAGAAGCGCTCGAACCCGCCGCAGAACACCCTCCGGCGACGACGGACAAAGGGGCCGCAGCAGGTACCTGCTTCGGTCCCTTTCTTCGTCGTCGCCCGAGGGTCTTCTGCGGCGGGTTCGAGCGCTTCTGCGGCGCCGTGTGAAGCGGGCCTTATTCGTTCGGGCGGCGGGCGCGAAAGATGAGTACGAGAAACGTGAACGAGGCGGCGGGTGGCGGTGGGGGCGGTGGGGCGGGGGCGGCGCGGTCGTTGACTCGCTGGCCGGCACGCTCCTTCGCCGCTGCCGCCGCCCACGCCTCCGCCCCCAACGCCCCCGCTGCTGCCTGCCGCACGGTGTCCCTGAGAGACGCAAACGGCGGGCAAAAATAGTTTATATCACAAATGCCCGAATTACTTTATCCAAGCACTCGACAAGATAATGTCCTGTGCTTTACGTTGCGTACTGTCTTTGTGTGTGTGTGTGTGTGTGTGTGTGTGTGTGTGTGTGTGAAGAAATGGCAGATTGTGGAAAATCAACATGGCGCGATCATGGAAAATTTTCCATCCGGTTTAGGGATCAAATTTTCTCGGTAATTGTTGATGTTATATAAGCATATTTTCTTTATTCCTGAATGCTAATTAGATTTCTTACAAAATACGTTTTACGTCCATTTTATTATTAGCGTACCCTTTTTTCTTTCAAACTTGATCTGCTAAAAACGTTACATCTCTAACTTATAGAAGAATCAAACTTAAGTAGTAGGATAGTAGTATAAAAGTTGTGATTTTTTTCTACCAACACGAACTAACGATGAATTATGTTAATTCAATTAATGTAAAGTACAGATAAAATATAATGGGAAAGATTATAATACAATACAATAATGAGGAATAGCCTGTGCTGACCCGTAGGGCAAGAATTCTGCGATCGAAAGGTCAAAGTAGACTCGGAAACGACCGGACAAATTGTATACGTAAGCTTCCGCGGCTCGAATCCATGAATTCTCGGCTATCCGGGAGGCGCCGCGTCGTTGGCTGGGGTGCCGACGTTTCGCCTGACATATCGCAGGCTTCCTCAGGGCAGGTACCCCAGCGTCGGCACCCCAGCCAACGGCGCGGCGCCTCCCGGATAGCCGAGAATTCACGACCGGACAAATTAGCCAGACTCTAGAAATCTCACCCAGGCAGAAGGCGGTTGCGATCCAATCATTTAGCCTGCGCCTAAAATTCGCCATCGTCGGAATACGAACCTTCGACCTCAGGGTCTACGAAGCTGAAGTTGGGAGTTACCTTATTGACTGACGCAAGCCCTTTTGCGCGTTCGTTCCTCACCCGGTCCACCGTGGCCTCCTCCGGCGTGGGCCCCCCACCCCCACCCGCCGCCGCCTCAGGCGAGGCCCCAGAGGTGTTTACTGGCGCTTTGAACAGCGACGATGAATAGAAGGCAGCGGGGGCGGCGGGGGCGGCGTGGGCGGCCGGAACGCGCGTCCTCTCGCAGCAGCGGCTAAGCCTGGAAACTGGATCGCCAGAGCACCGGCGGCGGCGGCAGACACTCGCGCGGATAGCGAAAGTACTGGAGAAGCTCGTATGCCGAAAGCAAACAGAAGCCTTCAGAAATAAACTTCCGAAGGGAACGAGTAAACATAACAGCATATTCTAAGGAGTCAACAGTTTGCACACAAATACAACTGCTTCACTTAAATTTTTCTTCTTTTTCTGAATTTAGTATAATCTCCCTAACACGGTGTTAATAACCAATGATAATGTGAATCAACAATACGAAATAAAAAGAAATTTATTTTGTGATTTTTAAGTCCAATTCTTTGTTTCTTGCGACTTTTTACTTTTCAGAAATACATACTATTGAATATTTTTATTACATGAACGATAAAATACGCATTTGCGTTTTTTGGCTGGTTTATATAGCCAAAAAGAGTGACTATAAGACTGTGAAGACTGTGAGTCTGTGATAATAGCAATATATAATTCTTTTATAGCCCAAAAATGTGGTATGTTTATTGTGGTTTATGTTACGCAAATGGAAACGAGTTTACAATTATGTTAAAATTTATTTTGTTTGTGGTAATTTCAATTATTGTTCAGCATGAAGAATGGGGCGTGTATATTTTTGTTGTATTTTAGTCACAACTCATTAAATTTTGTAGATGTGACATTAAACTGATTGGAAAATAATAAAGCTTTATTTTAGCTCATATGTTATTGGCATAGGGATTCGGACGTCGTTAAATATAAGATAAATTAGCGACACCATTATTTACGAATTAAGCGATATCGACATTAAAGTAATTAATTCATCGAGTACAATTCGGGCTATATTTAGGAGTATTAAAGAAGAACCAGTAACGTATTACACAACGAGCAATTTTAAGTATTGAAAAATAAAATGAATTTTTTATTTTCCTATCACGCTTTGTAATATGATTTTTCTTTTCTGATTCATCGCAGAATGAAGGATGGATTCAGAACATCCCTTAGCAGTTACCAGAAGAGGGAGAACAAAAAGTGCCTTTTAGAGAAGAGATTAATTTGCGGTCATTGTAATTAATGTGATGTATAAATATGCAAATAACAAAACGCATAATAATAAATTCAATTCCTTAATATATTTTATTACAGGGGGAAATGTATATTGTCTAGTTCGGGGAGTGGGAGGGGTTCCATTCTGGGGTGCATCCATTGCATATCCCAGAGCTCGTTCTCCTCAGCGCCGGAACACGTGACCAAGCGAGCCCTCCCCCACTCCCGGCACGTGGCGGGGCGCCCACCGGGGGCTGCAAGACAATGGGCCAGAAGCGCCGCCGCCCGACGATAAGGAACCGAAATAAAAAGGACAGGCCACGCGACGCGACGCGACGCGATGCAAGCGTTTTACGGATTACAGGGGGCCATCTATCACTCGAGCCGTGGCGGCGGCGGCGGCGGCGCAGGGGGAGGGGGCCGTGGGGCCGCATCCCATTCATCTGGGCGCCGGCGCACAAGGGCGCGCGTTCAGGCGCCGTGGTAAGCGGTGACGCGCCTCTTGTAATTTGCGATGAGGCGAAGAGCTATGGCGGGCTACTGTAGGCGGCAATTACCACTCATTTCCTATCTCAAATTTTACCATACTTTTCCCGATTTTCCAAAGCTTTTTCACCCCTTTTTTGCACTAAAGTGACTTGAGTTAAATTTTACTCAAGTAGAGTTTGTAGAGTATTTCACATTTTATTTATTTATTTATTTATTTATTTATTTATTTATTTATTTATTTATTTATTTATTTATTTATTTATTTATTTATTTTTTAAGATTATAGCATGCTTGATACTTATTTGTCAGCTCTATGACTTCACCGTGATAAAGTAGATTTTAAAAAACTCCTTAACAACTAAGATCGAGTCACTATTGTTGCTGGGCTAATATTTTAAGGAATAATATTTAGTTATATAACCGTTTCAAAATTTTCTCTCACTTCTAATAATTCATTTTTTTCATTTAAAAATCCTAAAAAAACGTTTCTTCGAATGAGTCCAATTTTCTCGTTCATCATTGAGGATAGCGATTTTACTTTGTTTAATAAACGTGAGTAAAATCATAAATGTACTTCCCAGCCCTGTAATCCTTACGCGAATAATGAAGCAGAAAGAGGGCGAGTGCATAATTACAACCTGCGAGAGGCTGCATCAAGCGACGCTTGTTCACGAGAGCATAGGTTTCACCGACTATCTGTGTCTCCGCCATCTCGTCTTCCTTCAACTGGCTGACCCCGGCCACCTCCTCACGAAACTCCCGAAAGCGCGAAGAACAAAAGTGCGAGGGGGGGGGGGGATCCAAGCGTAGACTTTTCCTCTCCGCCGCCGGATGCGAGCGCCCCCCCCCCCCCAGCCACCCTCACCCCCGCGCAACGGGACAGCGGCGCAGCGCTGCACGCGACGAGACGTCAGCAGGAGCAGCGGACCGCGGCGAAGACCGCGCTTCGCGACACAAACAGATGCACGCGGATAACACGCAGCACATAAAATGGTTCCGCTGATTCAGATTACTAAAGGATACAATGTTAGACGTTTTACACAATACACAATTGTTTATTGTGACTTCGTTTGAGAGATTGATCTACGATCATTATTTTGGTGCTCAGTTCCTCAGCCTTTACGGTCGTAACTGAGATGAATGGTTTGATGGAGATATGTAATAGCATTTGAATACGCTGAATCGCAGGCCAGGAAACAGGAGAGCCTCAGACAAACTGCAGCAAACCCGCTTGCACACACAATTTTCATGTTGGAGTCGATGACACGTACTCGAAAGAGTGTGATTATTCTGTGAAATATCATTCATCTTTCAAATATAGAGAACTGATGTTCTGCTACAATAAACCACTCACATTACAGACATTACAAAATTAAAAAATAGATTTTTATTAAAATAAATATAGTAGTAAGTATACAAATGACGCAAAACTATTTCATATTAAATATGGCGAAATATATCAAATTTGCAGAAACATTATGCTCATTAAGAAAAGAGGTAAAATATGAACATTATGCGTATAAAATCGTGTTCAAATAGTTGCAAAAGGAGTGTTTCATGCACATTCCAAGTGAGCTTACTCTTTTACTTCGGGGGAAATATATGCGCCAACATTGAATCCCGTTCCAACTGAAAAGAGTCGTTTTTGCTTAAAAGCTGTTCTTGCTACTGTTGTTGAAAACTTGTTTGGTAATGTTAAGGACTAAAAAAGAGGAGATTCGGCGTGTGAAAGCGAGTGCGTATGAAGCCACTGTAAGTGAGAGAGAAAAAAACGGGTGGATAAAAGCTGAAAAAGAGGTGCTAATGGACAGAAAGGAAGAGGCAGACTGACACAAAAGCGATGAAACCGGCCGACACAGACGAGCAGGAAATCTGAACACAGGCAGTAATAATAGACCAGGCAGAACAAGAGACATGTAGACGAGTGTGTGACACATTCAGGAGACAGGTAGGTGCACAAGACATTGAGTCAGAAGGAGACTCGTTAGACAGGAGCCAGCTTGCTAGAAAGACAGAGGCTACTGGCTAGACAAGAGACGACTGGTTAGACAGGCAGGAGACTGTCTCAGACAGGAGACGCCTAGCTAAGCAGACAAGAGGCTGCTTGCTAGAAAGAGGAAGAGGCTTTCTACACAGCCAGTGGGCGCCTGTCGAGACAGAGAAAAGGCAGGCACCTACGTGATAGCCAGCCTGGCATGCAGACAGATGAAGACGGTGGACGCGAATCGCCATTCGCCAGCCGGCCTGCGCTGCGCGCGCGGAGGGCTGCGGCGGCGAGGGGCGGGCGCCAGCGATGTGCAGCGCCGCTGTCAGAGCCGTCGCGGCGGCCGCGTGCGAAGAAAGGAATCGGCGGCTTCCTTCCGCTGCCCGCCGCTCCACGCCCACTCGCCCACCGCCGCAAACAGCGCCAATTCGCAATGGCCGCGGCCCGTCGCCCGGACGCGATCTACTCAGGGGGCGATCAGGGTGGCCAACCCGCCCACTCTCCCACCACGCCGCATACAGTGCAAATTCGCAATGGCCACGGCCCGCCGCCCGGACGCGATCTACTCAGGGGGCGATCAGGGTGGCCAACCCGCCCACTCACCCACCGCCGCAAACAGTGCAAATTCGCAATGGCCACGGCCCGCCGCCCGGACGCGATCTACTCAGGGGGCGATCAGGGTGGCCAACCCGCCCACTCTCCCACCACGCCGCAAACAGTGCAAATTCGCAATGGCCACGGCCCGCCGCCCGGACGCGATCTACTCAGGGGGCGATCAGGGTGGCCAACCCGCCCACTCTCCCACCACGCCGCAAACAGTGCAAATTCGCAATGGCCACGGCCCGCCGCCCGGACGCGATCTACTCAGAGGGCGATCAGGGTGGCCAACCCGCCCACTCACCCACCGCCGCAAACAGTGCAAATTCGCAATGGCCACGGCCCGCCGCCCGGACGCGATCTACTCAGGGGGCGATCAGGGTGGCCAACCCGCCCACTCTCCCACCACGCCGCAAACAGTGCAAATTCGCAATGGCCACGGCCCGCCGCCCGGACGCGATCTACTCAGGGGGCGATCAGGGTGGCCAACCCGCCCACTCTCCCACCACGCCGCATACAGTGCAAATTCGCAATGGCCACGGCCCGCCGCCCGGACGCGATCTACTCAGGGGGCGATCAGGGTGGCAAACCCGCCCACTCTCCCACCACGCCGCAAACAGTGCAAATTCGCAATGGCCACGGCCCGCCGCCCGGACGCGATCTACTCAGGGGGCGATCAGGGTGGCCAACCCGCCCACTCTCCCACCACGCCGCAAACAGTGCAAATTCGCAATGGCCACGGCCCGCCGCCCGGACGCGATCTACTCGGGGGCGATCAGGGTGGCCAACCCGCCCACTCACCCACCGCCGCAAACAGTGCAAATTCGCAATGGCCACGGCCCGCCGCCCGGACGCGATCTACTCAGGGGGCGATCAGGGTGGCCAACCCGCCCACTCTCCCACCACGCCGCAAACAGTGCAAATTCGCAATGGCCACGGCCCGCCGCCCGGACGCGATCTACTCAGGGGGCGATCAGGGTGGCCAACCCGCCCACTCTCCCACCACGCCGCATACAGTGCCATTTCGCACAGGCCACGGCCCGCCGCCCGGACGCGATCTACTCAGGGGGCGATCAGGGTGGCCCGCCCACCCACCCACTCTCCCACCCGCCCACTCGCCCGCCACGCCGCAATTGTATTTCGCACAGGCCACGGCCCGCCGCCCAGACGCGATCTACTCAGGGGACGATCAGGGTGGCCCGCGCGCCCACCCACTCTCCCACCCGCCCACTCGCCCGCCACGCCGCAGTTGTATTTCGCACAGGCCACGGCCCGCCGCCCAGACGCGATCTACTCAGGGGACGATCAGGGTGGCCCGCCCGCCCACCCACTCTCCCACCCGCCCGCCACGCCGCAGTTGTATTTCGCACAGGCCACGGCCCGCCGCCCAGACGCGATCTACTCAGGGGACGATCAGGGTGGCCCGCCCGCCCACCCACTCTCCCACCCGCCCACTCGCCCGCCACGCCGCAGTTGTATTTCGCACAGGCCACGGCCCGCCGCCCAGACGCGATCTACTCAGGGGACGATCAGGGTGGCCCGCCCACCCACCCACTCTCCCACCCGCCCACTCGCCCGCCACGCCGCAATTGTATTTCGCACAGGCCACGGCCCGCCGCCCAGACGCGATCTACTCAGGGGACGATCAGGGTGGCCCGCCCGCCCACCCACTCTCCCACCCGCCCACTCGCCCGCCACGCCGCAGTTGTATTTCGCACAGGCCACGGCCCGCCGCCCAGACGCGATCTACTCAGGGGACGATCAGGGTGGCCCGCCCGCCCACCCACTCTCCCACCCGCCCACTCGCCCGCCACGCCGCAGTTGTATTTCGCACAGGCCACGGCCCGCCGCCCAGACGCGATCTACTCAGGGGACGATCAGGGTGGCCCGCCCGCCCACCCACTCTCCCACCCGCCCGCCACGCCGCAGTTGTATTTCGCACAGGCCACGGCCCGCCGCCCAGACGCGATCTACTCAGGGGACGATCAGGGTGGCCCGCCCGCCCACCCACTCTCCCACCCGCCCACTCGCCCGCCACGCCGCAGTTGTATTTCGCACAGGCCACGGCCCGCCGCCCAGACGCGATCTACTCAGGGGACGATCAGGGTGGCCCGCCCACCCACCCACTCTCCCACCCGCCCACTCGCCCGCCACGCCGCAATTGTATTTCGCACAGGCCACGGCCCGCCGCCCAGACGCGATCTACTCAGGGGACGATCAGGGTGGCCCGCCCGCCCACCCACTCTCCCACCCGCCCACTCGCCCGCCACGCCGCAGTTGTATTTCGCACAGGCCACGGCCCGCCGCCCAGACGCGATCTACTCAGGGGACGATCAGGGTGGCCCGCCCGCCCACCCACTCTCCCACCCGCCCACTCGCCCGCCACGCCGCAGTTGTATTTCGCACAGGCCACGGCCCGCCGCCCAGACGCGATCTACTCAGGGGACGATCAGGGTGGCCCGCCCGCCCACCCACTCTCCCACCCGCCCACTCGCCCGCCACGCCGCAGTTGTATTTCGCACAGGCCACGGCCCGCCGCCCAGACGCGATCTATTCAGGGGATGATCAGGGTGGCCCGCCCGCCCACCCACTCTCCCACCCGCCCACTCGCCCGCCACGCCGCAATTGTATTTCGCACAGGCCACGGCCCGCCGCCCAGACGCGATCTACTCAGGGGGCGATCACAGTGGCCCGCCCGCCCGCCCACCCACCCACTCGCCCGCCCACCCACCCACTCTCCCACTCGCCCCCCCCCGCCACGCCGCAGTGTCATTTCGCACAGGCCACGGCCCGCCGCCCGGACGCGATCTACTCAGGGGGCGATCAAGTGGCCCACTCGCCCGCTCACCCACCCACTCGCCCACCCACCCGCCACGCCGCAAACAGTGCCATTTCGCACAGGCTCGCCGTCCGGACGCTAACGCAGGATGGATTTTTGTTATGCAGATTTCGCTTCTGAATGGGCCCACAGCCGCAATTTCGGAAAAGTTGTGGTGAACATAGCAGAAGTTCCAAGCTGGCAGAATGAAGTTGAATAACTTGCCCGGATTATCACATTCAATGTGAAAATAGAGAATTTGGCCCCCTACTTTATCAAGAAATAATTTCCCCAGTGTATCAAGAAGATGCCCCATGAAAGATCGACATCTCAGGGTAGTACTACAAAAACATCATGTAGTAAATTATGGTCCGAAATTTGCAAACATTACTAGTAATCTGCAGCAACGAAATGCTACTGATCAAAACAAACGAAAATGCTTGCCGAAAACGTAGCACTCACGCTACTCAGAAAAAAAAAAAACTACCAAGTAAAAACATCATTCCATTACTTTTTCAAGAAGTACCAAATTTCCTGATTGTCCATTTTAGTTGTCCTTTAAGAGTTTCGATTTTCAACGCAAAGTCTGTGTGAGCCTGGAGATTCTCACAAGAATTTGCCACCGGTTATCCCCGAATTCATCCTCATCTCTAACATCGTGATCAGCGTTCCAGAAAACGCGGGATGTGTCGACTTCACTCAATTCGGCTTTTCCGCCGCTTTTGCTCAAACTGGGAAGTAACTGCAGGTCCAATTTTTGTCTTGGGAATGGGCGTTCGTTCTCGTTCATTGGGTTTATCTCCGATTCAGCCGTCAATAGGTGGTTTCCGCGAAATAAGAGCTTATTGCCATTGTGGCAATTTCTCTGAGTAATTTTAAAGCAAACATGGCAATTGCAGCAGAATTATAAATGAATTTACAACTATGAGGAAATTACAATTCGCAGTTAATAACTATTAACATCGGAAGTAGTAAGGAGTCATAATGAAACAGTATCTATCACTTCATAAATCCTCTTTTGTAATATATTGTCTGAATATTAAAATGTGTTTCCATACACATTCGCTGTTGACCATTGATGGTTCATAATCTTGTTTTCATCATCACCACAAGCTATTTAAACAACATTTTCCTAAATATGCTAATTGTGTCTTGTTGAAAAAACAATCATTTGGAAACAAAAGTATTCATGAAATATTGGACGGCATTAGAGGAAAATATATGTATGAAAAAAAAAAAAAAAGAAAACCTTTCTCCATTGATTTCTCCTAAGCTCTGGTACACAGGACCGACGACACTGGTGAAACACGACAAGTTTAAAATTACGACGAGTTTAAAATCACAACAACTTTAAAATCTCGACTAATTTAAAATCACGGCAAGTTTAAAATCATGACAATTTTAAAATAACGGCAATTTACCTCAAGACAATTTTAAATCACAACAGTTTATAAGATTCACAACTTCGACTCTCTCTCTCTGTACAAGTTTCTTCCAACACCTTGCTATGAATCAACAAAGCATACTTAGTAGCATACAAGTTTTATTTGCATTGGCACTAGGCGAAGTCAGCTATTTCAGTGTTCTCCAATCGGGAGCTTGAACGTCACTCTGGTGACGCCACTATGGTGTCGTTTAAGTTCCCGATTGGATGCCACCGTAACAACTGACTAAACGTCAAATGCCATTATAAATAAATCGAAGTACAGCGTCTGGCACATCCATCCACTGGAGGCGGTGGAGTGGCCGGGGATGAGGGTGGGGGACGGCAGCTGCGTTGCGTGAGAGGCGGCGCACGCGCAGGAACAGCGCGCGACCGGAAGTGGTCACCGCTTCCGGTGGAAGGCGAGGAACAGCGAGGGCTTCTTGCAGTGAAGGTGTCCGAACAGTCTCCTATGGACACTTCCTTTAGGGGACCGGCTCTCCGCTGGAGCTCCGTGAAACATCAGGTTATTACGACGAAGACTGTACAAACGAATAGTAAGGACTTACACATTGAAATAAAATATGTTTTTTGCGAATGGAAACAAGAATAGTAACTTATTTTTCGTACGATATTAACACTAAAAATTTTAAAGAACGATACTGACAAGCTCTGCAGCAGATGCACCTAAGCAACGATAACGAAGCGCTGATCTTCACAGAGACGAGTCGCACTTCTATTAACCAGGGCTCTTATGAACACAAGTGTGTGTATGTATGTGTGTGTGTGTGTGTGAGAGAGAGAGAGTGAGAGTGTGTTTGTGTGTGTGTGAGAGAGAGAGAGGGAGGGAGAGAGTGTGAAGGAGATAGTGTGGGAGAGACTACTACAATTTACGTATGAATCCGACTGTTTTATATGTGCAAATGTATACTGACGTATGCTTACAAGATCCAAGATACTCAAGTTCAGTTTAACCAACGCACATTGGGAAATCAATATGTCCGTCCTATTCCAATGGCTATAAAGATAAGTAGCACAGAGGCACACAATAGTCATTCATGTGCTTGATAAATGTACTAAAACCTAATTTACATTTTGTAATTCTCTACAACCTTAACGCAATTTCCAATTAATCGCCCAACACGTGTTCTTCGAATTGCATTACATGATAATTTTAGCATTAATCGAATTTCATTCCTTTTCATGAAAAACAACTCTTAGGAGCTGTGCTGTACGGGAGAGAAATATAAACTTCGCACTTCTCTTGAGTTCCAGACTCCCTTCCCCTCCCTTTTATATTTATAGTTGAATGATGAATAAAAGTAGTGAAATATACTGCGGATTCTCGAGCGTATAAAACTGTATTAAGTAGATAAGTTGCTTTTTCTGCTTGTGAAAGTGAGTTTGACAACAATAGAAACTAGAAATTTTCTGTCCTGAGATATAGCAAACTTATTCTCAACGGCAATATATATATATATATATATATATATATATATATATATATATATATATATATATATATATATAAAAACACATTACAAACTGATATTTGTTTTATTTTCTAGCAGGTTGAACCAACACAACCATTTCCAGCAGAAATAAAGTCATACCGGACGAACGATGTAGTTAGTCTGCACAGCACTTGTTTTAACTCCTTGTTGCTATTGCAGGAAGCTGGTCAAGGTGCTAACATACAAACATCCACGCTTCGGGCCAGATTCCAACCCGAGAAGTCTTCAATCTAAGCCTCTGCCATTACGTCGACCTTATTTCAACTTCCTTCAACAATTTCCTCTAGTGACCCGGAACGTGAGCACCGATGATGAGGTTTCCTGAACTAAATAAGTAGACGTATTACCGGCAATGCACAGGGTAGGCACTGAAAAGAGCTTGTGGAGTGAGATCTGTGGAAATGACTCTGAGATGGAACATATTCCATTATGTGATTTATGTAATCTTATTTGGCTGAATGCGGTCATAAGAAGTTACGTGGATTGGTATGTTAATTTGCCCACCCCCTTAACTTATTTCACAACCAACGTGTGGGGTAAATGAGACAAAGTAATGCATATTATTTAACTAATCCCCAGCTAATCCCAATGAACTAGCCTAAG
The DNA here is from genome assembly GCA_038098605.1 of Gryllus longicercus. Lineage (NCBI taxonomy): Eukaryota > Metazoa > Arthropoda > Insecta > Orthoptera > Gryllidae > Gryllus > Gryllus longicercus. Next base: position 579,856 of record JAZDUA010000169.1, on the reverse strand, counting down.
GAGAAACCCGCTAAACCTGTATTATTTAACCGCTAGACTGGACCGTAATCAATTAACTGTCTGATTCCTCTATTATTCCTTTATTTTGGAAACTATATATTTTACACATTCAATTAAAACAGAAATTTAATTCTGTATGGAACATCAAATAATTAAATTATTTCACTGAGAAATAATGTACTACATATCTAGACCATCTATAGACACTTGTGTCGTTCGAATCAATCAATCGCAACACCAACTAAGTACCAGAGGTGAATGTGACAGGTAATAAATGATGACTGAGAATCGAAGGAGAGAAAAGAAAGAATCGGTTACTTATCGATACTGTCAACGCAGCTCCTCATCCGGGATGAAAAAATGAAGCTGATGAGATTCATAAGAAAGTAACGGCTAGAACATTGCCGTACACGGAATTTCTTAGTAGTCCCAAGTCTCTCACAGCGAGCATTTATTGTAAGGTTTCTGTGATTTCAAATTCAATATCCCTAATCTTCCGTCTTTGGCACACTAATTTTCAAAGAATGTAATATATCAGCCCTTTACATTGGCTCAATAGCTACATAGCTATAACATGGCTATAATAGCAGAGCATTGTTACTCACATTAGTGCTGAATCTTCGGACAGGAGGTCCAAATATTCGTAAATCATCATCGTCACAATTAAATATATGACGAGACGACAAAAGACATTTATAACGCCGTAGAATGAAAGCATAGTTTAGTCTTTAATGCCGACGACTCCTTATTTCGATCGGTCGAGATGCACTTCTGAATCTGAGGATCGTTCAAAATTTAAACGACTGTTAAGGTGTCAACGGTACAATTAATAGAAATCTGCATTATTATCTGAACCCAATCTGTTTACCTCCTACCGTAATTCTACTCACTATCTCCTAAACATCTAATCAACTGCAGCGGACATATCAACATTACCTGAGCCCCTCCTGGCCCGCAGGGTAAGAGGCTCAAATCCTGCGACTAGATTCAAACTTTTTTATCTTGGATTTAAACGTATCATATCCATCTGCACGTGGTACGTCGACTGTAACAGTAAACCGTATCAGGCCACTTACGAACTACTGTTAGATCTTTCGTGCATTGAATAGTGCCTTTGCTGCACCAGTGGGCATTACGGAGTGTTACTCTGCTGAATTTGTATCGCTAACAGCTGCAGATAATCTCAAAATTTGCGACGTCCATAAAGAAGTCTCCTACGAACTGATCACGTTATCTCGCGAATGTATGCAAAAGGTAACAACGCTGCAATGGTGTGAAGGTCCCATTTTTTTACGGTTTGAATATTTCATTTTTGACTTTATTTCCGCTAACAAACCTACAATCTCCCGACTTCGGCACACCAGTCTCCTGCGATTGCAGCCTGTTGGTCCCCATAGGTCGGTCGGACATTTCAATTCACTACCTTTGTAATGCCCACTCATTTCAACCCGGCAAGTGATCATCATAGGCTGCATCCGGTTAGCGCCTTGAGACACGATACAAAATTCTGGGATACGAACTCGGCATTAATGGCATTACTTCTTTCATGGTATCCTATCGAACCGCTTCAAAAACTTCCTCTCAGAGCATACACCGCGTAGTACCGGCTCGAAGTGTTTCTCTGCATCTAGTGATAGATTGCCTTACCCCAGAAGAGAAGGGAGCGCAGATTGCTTGCACAAGGACCCGTCTCAATTGGAGCCTCGAAATTGTTTCATACAAAATGCACAAAATGTATTTGATTCTATTTCAAATTAATGGCAATAAGTTATTTATGTTGCATGGAGAGTTGAATCCTGTTTATGTAGAGGGGGGGGGGGGGGGCTGTTGTTTGAATAAGTGCCCCCCGTGGATCTATTGGCATAGGCTTCTTGTTTTTTGTTTGTTTGTTTTCTTTTCTTTTCTTTTTTCTTCTTTTTTTTTCATTTCAGACGCCTCTCCCTTCCAGCAAAAAGAAAACTGCCATCAAACCAAACAATATAAACGAACCCATCCCACCCGACACCCGCTCTCGCTCCTCCGTACGTAAGAAATAGCACAGATAAAAAAAATATCCAAAGAATACACCTGAAAAGAAGAAACTAATAGAATACAAAGAGTCCAGAGCACCTTCCTTTTTAATTCGTTCATTTTAATTTCGGGACACGAGTAACCGATGAACGCACCACGTCAACCCCCTACGGTCGCCAGCCCACAATTCAATTTAAACGTCCGCTCATCCACCGGCGTCAAATGCGCATCGCCACCTGCGCCCGTGCTACGCCGCGCCGCGCCGAGGAGCAGGATGCTAAATATTAATGGCGGGCGGCCCTGGACGTATTTCCCCGACGGCGGCGGCCGCGGATTAATTGGCGCGGGGGATGAGGGAGCGGGCGAGGGGCGAGCGCTGACGTATCGCGGCGATCGGCGCTTCCTCAATTAGACGCCGCGCGCGCACGGGCGGAGCAGGCTGCGTCGACTTTGGTCGTGGAGGAGGCGGCGGCGACTGCGACGGTGACGGTGACGGTTACGTTGGCGGAGGCGTTAGCGGTGGTGTTGGTGTTGGCGGGGGCGGAGGCGTGGACGGTGGTGTGGGCAGAGGCTATGGTGTTGGTGGCGTTGGTGTAGGCGGTGTCGGTATCGGCGGCGGTGACGGCGCCAGTGACGGTGACGGTGTCGGTGACGGTGTCGGTGACGGTGTCGGTGACGGTGTCGGTGACGGTGTCGGTGACGGTGTCGGTGACGGTGTCGGTGACGGTGTCGGTGACGGTGTCGGTGACGGTGTCGGAGGCGGTGTCGGAGGCGGTGGCGGGGGCGGGGGCAGGGCCGGGGGCAGAGGCGGGGGCAGAGGCGGGGGCGGTGACGGTGGCGTTGGCGGTAGTTTCAGTGCATGTAGTAACTACTTGGTTGTCCGGGAGACGCCGCATCCTGGCCACAGGTGCCGCCGTTCGGCCACCAGTCGTTGACCTCCTTCAGGGTGAAATACCGTCGCATGCATTTCGGTCGCAGAATGGCGGCCAAACGTGTGCTTAGGACGCGGCGTCTCCCGGTCTGCCAAGTAGTTACTGTCTCCGCTGGCCCCACAAGCCTACGGTCTCATCCGCTGGAGGCGATGGCGGCGGTGGCGAAGGCGTTGGCGGTTGTGATACCGGCGGAGGCAGGTGCGGTGGCGGTGGCGGTGGCGGTACCGTCGCAGGCGGTGACGGTAGCTGCCCTGCGGAGTGGAATAGAGTAGCGTGAGCGTGGCGTAGAAGAGGCGGGGTGGCCGTGTGCCAGCGACAGTCTTGCAGTACCATGGCAGCCTCGTGGAAGAAAACTTTTTTTCCTTTTGTTATTGATGGACTATACTCAAATCTTCACAATTTTTGAGTCGCTCCAGTTGCAAGGTATTCTACGATTCCAAGACATCCTTGAAGTCACAAATCATCCCACAAATCCCACATCCCAAACACAAATGCACATACCACAGTGCCTCCTTCAAATCTCAAGACATACTTAAAATTCCTAGACATTCTTCAAATCAAAAGCAAAAAGTAAAACATACTGCAAATTTCAAAACATTTTTTTTAAATTCTAAGGTAGACCTCAAATCCCAGAAGTCCATTAAATCCAAAGAAACCCTCAAAATTTACGACAGTCAGTGAATCTTGAGGACTCCTCAGAGAGATACCGTTCGAGATCATTTCTGTAAACTGTCCTAATCTGGCTACAACCATTTTTGCTAAACCATTCTTGCCTTGAAGGTATGACTTTCTGCAAAGATTTCCATGTATACTAGAATGTATTAAACCGTGCATTTGACGTAAATCAGCTGTTCACAATTTCACCCAATCGGGAGCTTAAACGTCCCCATAGTGACGTCACTGTAGCGAGATTTAAGCTCCCGATTGCATGAAACCGCAATAGCTAATTTACGTCAAGTGCACAACTAAATAAATTGAATTATAAATACTGTACAGTGACGGATCCCGAAACGGGGGATAACAAATTGTGAAAGAGGAAAGCATTAATATTTAAAACTTTAGTACATCTCGCTGATTAGCGTTGTGGGATCGGAAATCATCGCGAAAAGAAAAATAGTTTTATAATTCTCAAAAAGTTCATCACTTTCAAACGACTCTGTTAAATCCTTTTCTATAAAACATAACTGAAATAAATCAAACCTGTGAATAACTGCTGTCATTCGGTCGTGCCTTTAGATCTGGTACGCGACAAAGTAAGCAATTCGTTGCTTATTATAAGCATAATAAGCAAACACATCTTTGAGGAGATTCAGGCCGTTTCCACAAACTCCGCCTTAATTCCCGAATTTTCTAGTTCACTAAAACGTACCGTCTTTTCCGTTTCCCAAAAACCGCCATCCTCTTCATAAATATAATTATTGGGCAGAGCGAATTGACACCTTCCCTCGAAAAAATACTTTCTGGATCAAGTATGAACTGCAGTAGTATTTGTCAGCTTAAATTGATTAAGAGAGTCAGCTTTTGACTGCTCTGCCGTCATCATGAGTCAACAATTGTGCAAAATAAATACCAAATGTCTAGACTGATGATGACGGCAAAGCCGTCGAAAGTCGCCGGCACTTTGAATAAATCGAAGTTGACAATGTTGCCTTCAATTACTTCCTCCTTTAATAACGTCAACACCACCACATCAGCATTCCTACTTTTTTGTTGTTGTTCAGCATTCGGCGGTTGAAGCCCACGGTGCGTTGTCCGCTCAAACGAAGCACCGTAGCGCTGCGTGCTAGCGCAGCCCTGTCGCGCTCGCTTGGCATTGCAGGTCGCGTCGCGGCTGACCAGCTCGCGCGAGGGCGGGCGGGCACTTCCCGGATGAGATCCGTCAGTCGCAGGCGCAAACGGGACCTCTTGCCGCGCGCGGGGCGGGGCAGGGCAGGGGACGTAGGCGGCGCAAGGGGGCGGGGAGGGGAGGGGAGGGGAGGGGAGGAAGTGCGTGGCCCACTCCCCGACGGGCGACATTCGGGGAACGGCACGGAATGCTGGCCGTTTCTCCGCGTGGACTCCCGACAAAAGTGTTGGATACTTTTGATAGACGAAGACTGGAAAGGGAGAAAAGCTAAAAATGCTAAAATTACTTATACTATTTCTTGGAAACCGCTAAATGTAGCAAGGAGGGGGGAAAAATTAAAAGTGTGAAGTATCAGAAATGTTTTCTTGTAGATAAAAATGACTCCAATCAATGTAGAAGTATGTTCCTTCAAAGCTGAATATGCGGAATGAGTGAGTTTCTCGCTTGCAGCGTTTCGTATTTCCAGTCATCAATTTATCTACTATTTATCAATTTATTTCTGTTTTAAATTTAAAGACTTTTTGATTTTCAGTTGAAGAGGTGATTGAGGCTCGTGAGTGATAATTTTATGACAAGATGGTGTCGATAATGATAAAGTGACTGATGGAGCAATGGTAGGAAAGCAGCAGAAACAAGGGAACCTCGAGAACACCACCAATATTTTCTACATCCAAATCCCCGAAAGAACTAAAACAAAACGTGACTAAAATATTCATTTATATAAACAAGAGATTCAGATCGTCCAAAATTGCTCCCCTCAGAACGTATTGTTATACACCTACGCAACTAGTCTAAAGAAGGCAAACATGGTGACGTAATTTAGAATCGTAGATTAGGTTACGAACTTTGAGATGACGTGACACCGTTAATCTCCGGTCCCACAGCTTCATCTTGTCAGGATCTCACTTTACAACTCTTAATTGGCTGCAAGACAGCACATCATTTCCGCCGATCTTGATGACCTTAAGTCTACATACAGGTTTCGCTACTACAGAAACGTTGCACATATTTTAAACTTTTTTTCCGCAGCAAGGTTTCAAATAACACTTTTAAGTAAAACTGCGTTGCAAAATCCAAAATTTCAGTAACAATACTTGTTTCACCCAATTCTGCAGTTCTTGCCCAAGAAGATACGATTCAGGACTTCGGCAATTTTTCCCCGCCCAGTTACAGATTGTGACATTAGGCCGTTCATGAAAAGTCCTAGCTATAGTCAAGCTCATTTCTGACTGTCTAAAACTGTAATAATTTCACTGGAACACTTCTTCGAAAGACAGGCCATATCATTTCTTTCATCACTAAGAAGAAGCAATGCTGAAAACCAACTGAACTGCGACGTCGAACACATTTAGTGCTCAACCACAACTCGGGCCTTACTGTCATGAGATTGAAAAAAACATGAACATATGGGATAAAAAACGCCGTCTTTTTAAAAGATGCGGTGTTCTCGAAGAAAGCAGACAGAAGCAATGACGATGATTTATTTTAACATGGCTGAGGCCAATTTAAAAGAAAATCTACATATCTTTCCCTGACAAGTTTCAGATAAAATGATTCAACTCCCGTTTGCAGTCAAGGCACACGTCATTTTCGGAGACGAAATACAACTCTATTACACTGATGTTTTCATTGTTCGTTCTAACAGCTCATCGCTCTCCAAAGATTTTTAGTGCAACGTCGAATTGATTAAACGAACATTCATGCACACGCAAACATTACCCTTAATAAGTAATGTCATATTTCTCCTGACTGTTCATTTAAGACTAATATCATTACGTTTGATACTTCGATCGATCAAAGTGATGGTGTGACAAGACTTCCATCATGTGATGAAAGCACTTATTCCCCACGCGCAAATCGAACCAGATGACTTCGGCTTTCAGCACCTGCACGTTGTCAGAGCCTTTGCGCGACCACTTCTCTTAAAAGCTTAACTGGAGAAAGAAATATATAATAGAACTCGTAACTTCCGAATTAAATCAGGATAGGGCCGACTCTAGGATGCGGAAATGCGGACGATTGAATGAAGATTTGCAATAGCTAAAAAAAAACGTCAGTGTCAGACAGAAAAACCTTTAATTCATGAAATAAACTTCAACAAACCTGGAATGCAAATCACTGTATATACATTAAGTTTTACTTAAAAAGGAAACAACAAATTAGATTATATTCGATGGTTCATGGGCGCAGATGCTTTCATATAAACAGAAGAGCTCGAAATATTATTTCAAGATCTATTTTTGTTGAACCATAAAAATGAAGAGGCTTCGAAGAAAAAAGTCGTTTCCGTACGGCAATGTATCTTCCTACTCTGAAATTTTTCTTTATTAATTTTTTTTTCTCTCCGAAATATATTCGAATAATTGAAAATTAGAATTCTGGGTACGTTTAATAATTGGATTTGTACCGTACTATAAAATTTTCTTCTTGTTAATGACAAATTTCAAAACGCCTCTCAACTGCATTGCTACGAGATGCAGTGAACCTTCTCTTACGTGGGCATCAATTATGCCCCCCCCCCCCGGAGTTGAACTCCGGTGTGTCCGGTCATGCGACATTCCTGGCCGCACCCACGCAGGTGGGGTGAAGGCTCGCATTATTCTCGCGACCCCCGGCCAGCGCTATGAGGCGGAGGAGGAGGCGAAGGAGGAGGCGGAGGAGGAGGCGGAGGAGGAGGAGGCGGAGGAGGAGGCGGAGGAGGACGCGGAGGCGGAGGCGGAGGAGGCGGAGGCTGAGGAGGAGGCTGAGGCGGAGGAGGAGGCGGAGGAGGAGGCGGAGGAGGAGGCGGAGGAGGAGGCGGAGGCGGTGGAGGAGGAGGAGGAGGAGGAGGAGGAGAAGGAGGAGGAGGAGGGGCACAAACTAATAAGGCTGCATGGTAATACGGTCTCTGGACACTTACAACTGTTAAACTTGAGAGAAAATTCCAGACGAATATGTTTTTTTTAAATGTCAATGCTATTGGATTCTCTCACGAAATAGGGAAGAGTCATCCAAGTTCATTGTTTGAAATGATGATCATGTAATGTTCTCTGGAATTTGCATCAGTGGTGGGATCCGTTCATTGCATCATTGCTTTATTTCTTTTAATATATCGAAACAATTTATAAGATTTATTTTGTCACTTGATCACTTTATCTCCGGATACCTCTGAGGGTGGAAACCTTGACACTCCTCCCTCTACGAAACTCGTCTTCCGAGAACCGAGCTTGAAGAATTACGCATAGTCCCGACAACAACCCGTATGCCTGCGGATGGCTTGCTATTAGCGCCATTGTTTTGGACAAATCTGCTAAACACTACCGAAGCCAGCAAGCATCAATCTCGATGTTCTATTGTCAAAACAATTGCGTGTATTTCGCTCCAAATCAAGAGGTGGAGTGAACATTTCGTGTTTCCAGGCGCGTCAACAACTCTGGCCATTTGGCCTCGTGAATGTTGGATCCGGAGGCTGCGGTTTTCCTCCCTTCCATGTAACGTGAGAGCCGACAAATTACCTCCACGTCCGCGTGCGGTGTTTCCCCTCTAGGAATCTCCCCCATCGGGTCAACGTCACATTCGCGCAAGCTCTAAGCTCCCGATATGCGTGGCTGAGTAATACAATAAATGTGTGTAAGTGTAAGGAGAGAGAGGGGGGAAGGATGAGGAAGGAAAGATCGTGCGGGGTATGTGGGTTAAGTCGGTAAGAATACTGCAGCCGGCTGATAATAATGTTCTTCAGACAATACCTGAAATTCGGCCAGCTCTACCTAAGGTCGAAAATCCGCTAACGTGACGAGTGCAACCCAAGGACCACCCAGCCAGACGCTGCAGCGGCACCCATAGTTGTCACTGAGCCATCTCAATCGGTCGTTCCGCATCACCCATTGTTCCCCCCGTCATTCACCGATGACGCCGTGTGGGTGTTCGCCTCTGTCGCCCACCCGCGGCGCATCTCGCCCCCAGCATTCCGGCCGTGCTCCACACCTGGCGCGCAAAGCGCTGTTGCTCCGCCCGCCCGGAACAGCCCTCCGGGGGAAGGGGGCTCCGCGCGCAGTCACGGCCGCGCAGTCGCCACCGGCGGAGGCGATGGCGGCGGCGGAGGACGCGGCGGCAGGGAGACGGTGGCGGCGGCACAAGCGGAGGTGGAGGCAGAGGCGGCTGAGACGGTGGCGGCGGCAGAAGCGGAGGTGGAGGCAGAGGCGGCTGAGACGGTGGCGGGTGCAGCGGGGAAGGTGGCGTCGGTTGCGGGGGGCCGGGACGACAGCGAAGGCGGAGGCTGAGGCGCAGGCGGTGGAGGTGGCTGAGGCGGCGGGGGCGGGGCGGGGGCGGCGGCAAGGGGCGGTGGCAGAGGGGGAGGGGGCGGTGGCAGAGGGGGAGGGGGCGGTGGCAGAGGGGGCGGGGGCTGAGGAAGCGGGGGCTGAGGGGGCGGTTGCAGAGGGGGAGGGGGCGGCGGCAGAGGGGGTGGGGGCTGAGGGGGCGGGGGCCGAGGGGTAGAGGCCGGTGGCAGAGGGGGAGGGGCGGTGGCAGAGGGGGAGGGGCGGTGGCAGAGGCGGTGGCAGGGGCGGTGGCAGAGGCGGTGGCGGTAGCGAAGGCGGGGGCAGGGCGGCGGCAGGGGCGGTGGCAGAGGGGGCGGAGGCGGCGGCAGCGGTGGAGGTGGTGCCCGCGGGGGCGGCGCAGCGTGACGGAGCGGCGGACGGCACCCCGAGCGAGACGACCATTTCGCGCGCCGCCTACGCAATTTGCTCCCGCACTGGGCCCAAACGGAATGAAAGCCGAAGAGCGCACGGAACAAAGAATTATTTATTAGAATTTGATAAACATACGTTTAAAATGAAAATACCTTTGTTCATTGACTTATTGAAAAACAAAAATGGAATAAAAGTCAAAAATGAATCAAATATCGTTATAAAATACAGGAATAATTACTGTGATTACCTACGGTTATGGAACATGGGCATTTAATCCATTTTATCCGAAAACTAACGACTCACAAGAGGAACATAATAAGAAGCATCTATGTATCATTCACAGACAATACGTTGAAAAGTCTGAGACACTTATTGAATAACCCAGACAGGGAATAAAAAAAACATTTTTAATTCTGTCTCAGATATTAAGATTATTTGGGCATACTTGAATTTCTAAAATGTCAAATGAAAAAGAAATCAAAGGAATGCACGACTACTATTCGGTTCAAGAGCACTGGGGGACATTATTTTATGAAAGAATATTAAAACTCCACCAGTCTTTTTTCTTAAAATGAGGATTCAGACATAGTTAATGATTACCTTAAAACACTAAATCTTCACTGTATGTACAAGGTGGTTCAAATATGACCGGGACTGATTTTTTTTCAAATACCCCGACATACGCATTAACTGCGCCGCCTGGAGAGAATCTAGCCACAACCCCCCACCTCCCTCCTTTGCAGGTTAGAACCTGTTCAGTCGCGTCTGGGTCTTGCTAGAACGATGAGTGAACAAAAGGTGCCGCGGATGCGTGGAACAACGCATTATCATCAAATTTCTCGTTGGAGAAAACGTTCAACCGTCGGAAATTTTGCAGAGACTCAAAAAACAGTACAGGGAAGAGTGCCTCTCACGGACCCGTGTGTTTGAATGGTGTAAGTGTTTCAGAGAGGGACGAGAGCGCGTTGAGAATGAACCTCATAATCGTCGGCCGCGAACATCCATAACCCCAACAAACATTGATCGTGTTAATGCGGTTATTTGTGAGAACAGGCGCATCACTATCAAAGAAGTTGCATCAGTAATTGGCATCAGTGTGGGTAGTGTAGAAGACATGATAAAAAACACCTAAAATATAGAAAAGTGAATGCTAGGTGGGTTCCACGCACTTTGACGGACGAGAACAAATTGATGCGCATGCAAGCTGCCAGTGTTCTTCTAATGCGGTTTGAAAATGAAGGAGATGCATTTTTGAAGTCCATTGTAACCACTGATGAAACGTGGGTTCACTATTTTATTCCTGAGTCCCAGCAGGCATCACGTGAATGGCGACACGCCTCTTCTCCAAAACCCAAGAGAGCGCGGAAGATCCGTTCGGCAGGAAAAGTGATGGCAACATTTTTTTGGGACTGGATGGGTGTTATCCATGTAGACTTTCTTACAGAAGCTAACACCATCAATGCAGCTTATTATTCAGCACTTTTGGAAACAGAAATCAAAGAAAAGATCCGATCCAAACGGAAGAGAGGTGGGAAACGGGTAGCATTCCTTCAAGACAATGCACGGCCTCATACTGCTAAAACAACCATGGCAACCATCAGCAAATTGAAGTGGGACCTTCTACCACATCCGCCGTACAGTCCAGATTTGGCCCCAAGTGATTTTTACCTTTTTGGACAGCTTAAATCACATTTGCAAGGCATGCGATTTGCGGATAATGACGCAGTCATCCACAGAGTTCGGGAGTGGATATGCCGACAACCAAAAGACTTTTATGAAAAGGGCATTAGGATGCTCCCAGGACGTTGGAAAAAATGTATAGAATCTGTAGGGGAGTACTTTGAAGAATGACATGTACAAATAATTTTTTGCTAATAAAGTATTTCGTAAAAAAAATCAGTCCCGGTCATATTTGAACCACCTTGTAATTAACGCTGCAACTACAACAGGTATTGCGTCACCTGTAAGGATCTGAAATATGAAGGAGTAAAAATATGTAATGTTTGTTGTTTTTCCTCTTCCAAATAATGTTTTCCCGCTCTCCCTTGACCTGCCGAAGGCTCCCAATTATCTGCAGTCTGAGCTGCATCCCCTAAAGTGCTGACTCGGGCCACTGTACTTGGAGCGCTCATTCCGCGCGAGTCGGACCGACACTTCGCGCGTCGCGCCGGGAGGGGCCTCACCGACGCCGCTGACGTCACCGCCCGATGCGCCGCGCCAGCGAGCGACAAGCGCCTGACACAACTGGAACCAGGCCGCCCCTCCCTCCTGCCCGCCCACCCGCCGGCGATCCCACCTGGCGCGGCGCAGGGCGCTCTATGGTAATGAGGGTGACGCCATCGCGTCCACCTGCGTGACATCACCCGTGACGTCACGTCCTGCCCCGTGGCCGCGCGCCGCCCGCGCTCGCACGGCGCGTGCCCCTCGTGGCGTGAAGAGGGGTGCAACGCGGGGGAACAGGGAGCACGCGAAAGGGGGAGGTTCGGTTGAAAGGGTTGTCACACACCAGGGCTACGCTGTTTAATGAATCTTATTGTCGGTCTCTACAAACATGCTGACATGAAGGGAATAGAAATAAGTCCTGTCCTGTGCTGTCCCGTCCCGTCCTGTTCTCCCGTCCCGTGTTGTCCCGTCCCGTCCTGTGTTGTCCCGTCCAGTCCTGTGTTGTCCCGTCCCGTCCTGTGTTGTCCCGTCCCGACCTGTGTTGTCCCGTCCCGTCCTGTGTTGTCCCGTCCCGTCCTGTGTTGTCCTATGGCTCGACAGCCCGGAGGGCCTCGGTCGTCGAAGGCCCACATGGGTCTTGGACGACCAGTGATGACCCGGCCTCTCGGCCATGGGATAAGGGGTTCATGTGGATAGTACGAAGACTTCCTTCCACCGTATATACTGGAAGACCGTATATACTGGTCTTCATAACCTTAGAGTGGGCTTTCTCATCGTCACACAGCAATAGACACTGAGACTTTGTAAGGAAAGGACACAGTTATTATTTTTGGCCCGGCCTGAAATCCAACCCAGGGTTACTCCGTGGAAAGTGAACACGTTAATCAACGAGCTACCGAGAGCCATAGGAATAGGTACGTACTCTTAATATATTTTACACATTTCAGACTCCAAAGACGTTTTCACCAAACCATTCGGAAATGGACTTTTAAGTAGATATTTCAGACAGCTCCAACGACAGTTTCATGCAAAATGTTAGATGATCCATTGTGTTCAATCAAATTATGTTCGTTCCAAGTTGCGGTCGCGACGATACGTTATGGCCAGCGGTCGGCGTGCCCCTGGTAGCGGGTGCGTCGTGGCGAAAAGCGAGTGACGTGGTGCAGGCGAAAAGAGCAAGTTAGTACATGCCAGCGCATATGGGATCTCGATCGTTGGGATCTCGATCGTTGGGATCTCGATCTTTGGGATCTCGATCTTTGGGATCTCGATCTTTGGGATCTCGACCGTTGGGATCTCGATCTTTGGGATCTCGATCTTTGGGATCTCGATCGTTGGGATCTCGATCGTTGGGATCTCGATCGTTGTTTTGTGACGTTAGTAGTCGGGTGAAAATATCTGGCATGCCCAGTGAATACTATCGTATAAAACTAATAGTTAACGCGATTTTTAATGGTTTTGTTACATACATTTAAGAAAATACTAAGCTTGAAATACCATTCGACGGGATACACAATAAAATTAGGCAAGGACTTTAAAAGCACATAAAATGACAATCCAGCATGTAAGCTAAACTATTTTATATCGCAACATGTACTCACAAGTTTTCAAATTGATACACCTTTGGCACTTTTCCAACCAGGAAGTACAATTTGGGAAAGTTCTCCATCACTCGCAGACACTTACCTGAAACAAAAAGAAATCCATATTCACATTTTAGCTTCGTGGTTGAATAATTATGAAACAAACTGAGAAAAATCGATCGGGTTTTCAGCCACGATATTACTGTGTGCTGCTTAAAGGGAGTTTGTGAACAAAGTCCCAAACACTTATTTACTTGTAGCATTGTGGTTATACATTAGACAACTGCACTCTCGATCCACTTAAACAGGAATAAGTTTAACCTAATATCTACCTTTTTCATCAAACACGTTCATTCCAACTATGCTTACGATGTTGGGATTTTAGATTTTTTCAGTGTCTTTTCTTTAACATGATATTTAACCATACACACAAGCACGTGAGTACAGTTAATGAAAACAAGTATCGTAGAAGAGGGACAGAGGAAAAAAGGGATTTTTGTCAATGCTATTCGATTTTAACATTGATGAGACTTTCAAAAGGGTTTGGTTCAAAAGTGGCGTGGCGTGGCATGTGGCGTGGGATGTGGCGTGGCACGTGGCGTGGCGTGGCACGTGGCGTGGCGTGGCACGTGGCGTGGCGTGGCTAGTGGCGTGGCTAGTGGCGTGGCACGTGGCGTGGCTAGTGGCGTGGCACGTGGCGTGTGGCGCGACGCGGCGTGTGGCGTGGCGTGTGGCGTGGCGTGGCGCGTGGCGTGGCGTGTGGCGTGGCGTGTGGCGTGGCGTGGCGTGGCGTGTGGCGTGGCGTGGCGTGTGGCGTGGCGTGGCATGTGGCGTGGCGTGTGGCGTGGCGTGGCATGTGGCGTGGCGTGTGGCGTGGCGTGGCATGTGGGGCGGCGTAGCGTGGCGCACCGGTGACCGGCGTCGCCACGTGGCGAGCAGCGCAGCGGCGCGGGGACTGCTCGGGGGCCGATAAGCCTTGAAACGGCGCCGCCGCCCGCTATCAGCAAGGTCACGCCATGCAAAGGGGGCGCTCGGCCACAACAAGCGCCGGCCGAGCACACTGCACTAGTTTACACAACAGCTCGCCACGCAGATAGGCCGGCGCGCGGCGTCGCAAAGGACGAAGTGTTTACTTTCACCCAAAACGTAATTCGAGTGTTTAAAATAACACAAGAATGAGTTGTTGGTCATTATGTATACGACACACGCCGCCCGCTGGAGAAAATAATGCACAACGATCACGAAATATTGCTTGAATGAAAAATTATTCATATTTACTTCTTTAAAACCATTTGTAGTGACCATTATATAACAAATCACTATAAAAATCTACGTCACATATAGGAGAAAAGAACATCATTCGAAGAGGTAATGGAAAAAAAAGAATGAATGATCTAGAGGGTCGTACTTCTGGACGACGAAAGCCTTACGTTTAATTAGTGCCCCCGTGGAAATGTTGTGTAGGCTCCATTTCAGTGCATATGTTTTAATATTTCTACTGCCAATGACAAAACGGGATTCTTCTCCTGTCGCTATCACAATCATTCATTAGGTAGTTGTACATTTCCTGTATTTTACTCATTGTTATAAATAGCTAAGATAGAATTTTTGAAGCGAGCAAATATGAAGTCTTGTATCACCGCCGATACGTCGGCGTATTATTTGGGGTTCAGAAACAAACCTTTCTAGTGTACCCGTTATTTGCGAAATGAAGTAAAACTGAAAATTACACAAGTTAAAATGAGATTATCAGATTTAAAATCAATCGTGTACTTATTACTGACCGGCATCTTTATCCAATCACTTAGGAATAAACGTACTACAAAACCTCATACGTTAAAAAGAAATAAATACAAGAAACAACAAAAAGTAATTCCGAATTACACAAACAAAATATGTTCTCTGTAGAGCAAAATATTTTCCTTTGGACATCGTGCGACAGTAGGGAAGCGGTAGCCCCCACAAGAATTTATCAAAATCTGATGATCATAAAGAGCATTGTATTTGAAACTATAAGGAAATTAAAAATGTATCACATTTAATTCCTTCAAGAAATTAGTTTAATAACTATTATAAAGAGGAAACTTACAGATTCCAGCGTGATATTCTTTCTTCTTCATTTGAAATGCGCTTATAGATTTTTAGTTTTATAGATCATAAAAACGAAAAATTGAAATTATATAAGATTTGTTGACGAACCTCCTAGCGGTCATGACACATCGGTTGCTTGCGAAAACAAGGTCCTAGTTTTCCAAGAACTCGGGTTTAAATCGCAGCAAACGAGTTCGGGTCAAAGGGAGTGGCACGTGGATTCTTTATGTTATTACATCGTCGAGTTTCTCCTCGCCTTCCTGGGACCAGTTTTCTTTTTAGCTACGCACAGGAAATTAGCTCACATCTTACGAGTTGCAATCTTGAAATTCGTCAACAACAGGATCTTTTTCTCGGTCTTACAGAAATTCTCAATCTCACTGTGAATTCTCTCCCTAAATTTAAATTATTGTCCACTAGGCCTTCATTTCCATCTAAAGAAATTGAAGTAGATGAAAGCAATGTATGCAGCAAGACAAAATGTGTTGTTATTAACCTGATAAATAAACAACCAAGTCCGCTGAGTTAGCGTCAGCATGTCGTTCAATTCTTTTCTATATAAAAAAATTTAAAAAAATAAAAAAAAGAAAAGAAATACCACATCTGGGAATAAGTAACATCTTATAGCTACAACTCACTTGTTTCGAATGTACGTAATGGGCAGCGGACAACTTAGTCTTTAACGGACGCTGGCTGTTAAGAGTGACTTTTCGTTCCTCTGGTTTGTTGTGTTAAGTCGATACAACAGTACAGAATTTTGAAAAATACATTTCTCTTTAAATATTAAACAGCCATCGACTTTTTATTTGTAGACTATAACGAAGATGATCTGCAGAATTCATTTAAATCTCCATAAATATTGAAGTTCGGACTGACGATATGAAACGCATGATAATTGCCACACCGCATTTTCACTCAACCACAATGCCATTAACAACGAACCTGATCTTTGTTATGCATGAATTAAAGACTCCGCGGGGGAACAGTAAATGAATTCTGACAAAACCAGGTCGGAGCTAATCACCTAAATCTGCACCAATGACGTCACGCAAATGGAATGCTAACGCGATTGGGATCTGTACTCGTATTCAATTATAAAGCTAGATAATAAATACACGTAGTGCTCGTTTCAACAAAGTTTCGCGTGGAAAAGTTGTGTAACTGTGTAGCGGAGTATCTACAGACGACACCACATTAAACTGGGAAAAGGGAAGCATCACCAACTCTACGTTGGATCATTAAATATTTCTAATAAATTCAAATTCTACCAAGTGGAACGTCGAATGTGTCAATTAAAATTCGAAACTACAAGCCAAATTTCAAACCTGGAAGATTAAACTTTTTTTCGAAGATATTTACAAAGGGAACATTACCACATTAGCACACTATAATTAAAATAATAAGAAAATTAATATGTAATTTTTAAACTAATACAGAGAATTTACCACACAGTTTTCTTCAGTCGTAGACGTTTAATCACTGCAACCTATAAGAGGTTAAAGGTTAAGAACCTAAAAATTTGATTATCGCCTCGAGTGTAATCACTGAAAACAAATGCCAATGAACTCTGGCTGTGTTTTTCACAGCTTCTTCTTCCTTGACTTGATAATTATCACATGAGCCCTTTAATTGCCAAACAGGACTAAGAGTTCCTATGACGAGACTTGGTTCGGCCTGCGTGAACCACGTGAGCTTTTTACTGCCAAGCGAGAAGCTAATAAAGGAATCAAATTTTTAATGTTGTGCAGAAATATTAAAAAAATGTTAACCGGCCACAATAGGAAGTACGAATCGCTTTGAAAGTCAAGAAGAAAGAACACAGAAGTGATTTTTTTTCTTTCTTTCTTTTCCTACGAGTGGATCTGTGAACCACCAATGCACCTTAAACTGGGAATGTATCAAAACGTCTCACTTGAGCTCGGATGTCCAAATACAGTTGTAATGTTCTGCCAACTCTCGCTCTTCACCTCGCAGTCCCCGGGATTCAATCTTCGGTCGTCGCAAGTGGAATTTGACAGGGAGAAAGTGAGTAAGCGACATGATTTTTTTTGTGTTCTCCTCTTTCTGCTACCTCTCATTCTATCACGTAATCGACCTGCGTTCTCAATTGCACATCACCTGGCGTAATCATTATCAATGTCTCAATTCACAACCAATCAGTGCCGTCCACGAGCTAGGATGTACTCAAGGGGAAGACATGTTGAATTTGAATTGAATTGAATTGAATTTGCCTTGTTTTACGTGGCGAGACTCGGGCCATCAGGCCCGCTCTTCCGTCTGACCACGCAAATTTCGCTACGCTCCATTCATCAACTAGCAGAGAAAGGAGGTATTTCTTGAGCGAGAAATAGGCGATTTGAATTTAGCTCAGAGGCGTCATTTAGGCTTGAGGATCTACGAACAAGTAAATCTACGAACATGGGACAGCCGGCTTTACTTCCCCTCCGAAGGAAAGCGTACGAAGGATTTTGTCGCCCTAAAAATCCACGGCTTCGATCGGGTTTGAACCCGCGAGCTTGGTCAACAGTATACAACAAGGTATAACAGTCCGGTACGCTAACCGTCACACCATCGCCGCCACATGTTCCTTCCTCGAACCTACGAATGTTCCAAGGAGTATTCCCCTCCCGAATCTATTTTATGCACTACACATAAAAAAGATTAATTTTTCGAATTATTTCCTTACTATACAAGATGTCCAGACTTACCAGGTCCAATTGAAACCAGTTTGTTATGACCGCCCACAACAATGACAGCAAATATTTTAACAATTCGAAACGCTAGATTAGGAGTTAGTTCGACGTAAACTCGCGTAAATACGTGCACAAAAGAGAGACATCTGTCACTCATTTCGTCTTACTGCGCGTTAACATTTTAAAGGGTTCGCAAATTACAAGTTTTTTGACGCCGGCTATGCGGAGAGGATTTTTTTTAGGGGGGTTGTTGTTGTTGTCGCTTTTATCACCGGTCGCAGGACCGGCAGTCATCGCTGTAGCACACTTAGCACCTTCTCCAAGGTCGCGAAAACGCTGCCCGTCCGGGCATGACTGCCCCTAGAAATGCGCAGACAGTCACAATAAAGCGCCCCGAACCGCGGATATAGCAGCAAACATTTCATAACATAATAGTTCCTAGCTGCTCCCGGAACGGTACAGTCTGGAGTAAAGAATGGATACATTATTTCTTGGAAAAAAATTGGCGTTTTCTAATGATAAAACTTTTGAACAAGCATTTTACATATTCGTGTTCCTCATCATTTGGTATACAAGGTGCTATTTTATTGATGCTGTGAGTCTGGACATATGTACACATTAAACAAAGCTTCAAAATAACGTATGACCTATCCATTTTTACGTAGATTCTGGGCCCACTATTGTCTCCTTGCAATTTATGACCAGCCAGTCATTAAGACTGCAAAGAAGGGACAACAGTCATACCTGTACGTATGTTCCCGCATGCGTGCATCAGCGTGCATTTTGTAGAAAAGACAAATTTATCTCAATTGAATCGATTATTATCCGCCAAACACCATCTATTAGTAATTTTGTATACCATACGATGGGTTAAGATACTTTAATTTTGAATATGAAACATTTGCTTCATTTATATTTGTCTTTAGCCTTTATATTATGTCCCGTAAAAGGCAGTTGGCATCCGCGTCGATCGAACCCGCAGTTCCTAGTCGGTCACTAACCCAGGTACCCGCGATGACTCGAATCTGCTTAACCTTCGTTACTTCACGTAGTTAACGAATACGGCTAGAGACGCCGATTTAGCGGCCGTAGAACCATCCCAGCAGCCTCGATGACCGAGGGAAACCACGAAAACCTCGGTCAAGATGACCAGCTTGGGAATGGAACCCGGGCCTCCCGAATAAGTCAGCGCGCTAAGCCCTGGGCCACTTCGCTCAGCGATTCCGGGCACGTCTACTACTAATGTCAGTAGTCCCGTAAGTGTATTGCGTGTTGTTGCTTCGGTGTTAGGGTGGTCTTTCCCCGCTGTATGGCCGCAACCTACCGTCGGCTAGCCGGGTTTTCCTCAACCAGGTATCTCCCACCAGCTGGGCACCGCCCCAGCCGGAACAAGCTCTAACCTCCTGACCGGTCTCACGGCATGTGTGGTATTGCATGTTAGTCTCCAGGCATGTATGTATAGGGAAGGATAAGGCAAGGAAGAGGAAGGAAAGATCGCGAGCGGTCCGAGGCCCGTTTGTTAGGGTACTACTCCAGCATTCGCCTGGTGTTGATCGGAGAAACCACAGAAAACTACCGATCAGAGCAGCCGGCCGCTAGAATTCCCCTCCAGACAGCGACTGAATTCGACCTAGCTGACAAGCTAGTATTGAAAATCCTGCCATCGTCGGGACTCAAACCTAGGACCTCCCGGTCAGATGGACTGTAGTGACATCATTTGATGCTCGGTATTTGCTTCATACTACTTACATAAACAAAAGCTGAAAATTCCATTTACTTTTCAGCATGGACACCGGGTACCGTTTTAATTCGTTGCCAACTTTCGATTTCCGCAGCGGCGGCTGCGAGTCAGCGGTTGGCTGCGGCGTCAATGAGGCGGCGGTGCGAGCTCATGAATGGGCGGCGGGGGCGGAGGTGAAGGCCGACCCGCGAGCCTCCACGCCACGCCGCCGCCGCAGCCCTTATCGGGCGGGCGGGCAAGATGACGTCACGGCCTTGGCGGCGCGTGGGCGGAAGGCGCCGCCCGCCAGCACGCCCACGGTCCCGTTGCGCCCCCGCCCCCGCCCCTCGGCAAGCGCTTTCGCCCCCCGCGCGCCGAGCGGGACGTATGAGGCGACGGGAAGAGGCGTTGCGGTTCTTCCTACACGAGACGTATGAGGCGAGGGTAAAGGCGCCCTATAGGAGACGTATGAGGCGAGTGAAGAACGAATCTTCCCAAACAATCAAACATATCTTTTCTATCTCTTTTGGGGCACACACGCGCACAGTCAAGAGAAGGTTAAAGTTAGCTAGAGACATAGTGGCCTGGTACGCTTTGACCGTCTCGGTTCGAAGGGTCATGAGTTCCAGGTCGCCGTCGGGCATGGATATTTGTCCACTATGTTGTGGCATGGCGGAGCTCTCCCACTATGCCACCTGTCACCTCCAATCCTCCTCCTTCCATTCTTGGTCATCCAGTTTGGCGCATGGGCCTGTGATGACTCTACAAACAAAACCTTAGAGCTGGCTGAGATGGGCCTTCGCGCATCCACTGGCTGCGGAGGAAAAAGAGGGTCCCAATCCGACATCCTATAGAGGACAGTTTTTGGGAAGGACTAAAATGTCAATGTTCTGGAAGCTCGCGAAAAATGGGAGGTATAGGGAATCTGGAATGGGTGGGTCGACGAAAGGAACTCAAATTTATAAAGCCACCTCACGAAAAAATACAAATAAATAAAACGAAAATATTCCGTTGTTCCGTCCATGGCTCACGGCTGGTTAAGGCTCTCGGCTGTCTCCTTCGCCCACCAGGAGTTGCCGGCAACCACCAGGCTCGCCAACAACTCAAACCACTTTCTTCTCACACCACAACCCTTTACGTCGTAGGTATTTAACCTCAATCCATTCTGCTTTTAGATATTAGTAACAGAGTACGTATGGTACAAGTAATACAAGCTGTATAATAGAAGTATGGTAGAAAGATTACCGGCTAGGAATAAAACTATAAATATACCACGACAAATAATTTTCTTCACCATTCGCACTACCAGAAAGAACACAATACGGTTATATCTCAATCTGGATTCCATAATGGATGTTAACATGCGTCCTTGATCAAGTGAGAGCATAGGCTTCCGCGGCCAGAGTCAGTTTAATTCGCTGTCCGGGTCCAAATGCCATTGGCAGCTTCGCCATGGACCCGGCGTCACCCGGACAGGCAATTAAAAAATGTCCTCCATCAACACGAAAAACGTTTTAATGTTATCAATAAATTGATGTGAACCAAAATGATACGTAACGCGAGTATCGTATCTGTGCTTTACGCAGCTTGCCTGTCACCATAACTTCGATACTTTTCTGGTATACTAACGTGTTACGATTCTATTTTTCGCTATTATTTCGTTTCTTTATTAGGCTGTTCTCGTAGTTTTTGAGCCCTTTAAACCTTGTAACAAGAAAGCAGCCGTTTTTTTAAAGCAATTCAGCCAGTTACACAAGTGCTAGCCACTTAATCCAACAAGGCCCGGCCGTCAACTAAAAACCATTACGAGCCAGCGCCAAAGCCAGATACCGAAGGTCAGTCGCCAGCCCGCTGCTATTCTGATCCTCTGTGGTCGCGGAAACCCGTGTCCACACCGACCGCAACCAGACCCTCCATTCACCGGCTGACGAGGCGCAAGTCTAGCAACTCCTTGACGGGAGGAAACCCGCACAGCGACGCGCGTTCTTCGCGTGTTTGAGTGAGGTATTCACGGAGCGGCTGAGTCAGAACGTGCTGAGGCCGACGAGAAAGTTTCCGTTATCGAAGGAAAAGTGCCAGCCAAGTGAGTTTTATTGTAAGAAGCCGCAAAAGTAGCTTAACGCAATTTTTTTGCGGGGAGGGGGGGATAATTTAGTTTCGTGTGTATGTGTGTGTTTGCGCCTCCCCGCAAATTCATTTATACTCGTATAAGACCAATAGTCATTAGCGTTATTGCTTTTTACAAGTAGTTGCGGAAAGTAGCGGTGTTAAACTATCATTAAATTCACAATAACACAGTTATAGAAATAATTAGAGATAGAAGTCATTAGGGCTGATAAGAAGTGCGCCACAGTATAGAACATTTAAATAATTAGTTACAAATAGTACAAAATACATGAGATCTAAAACCGAAAACTGTAGGTGTACAGAGAAAGCATTGTATTTCATTTAATATTTTGGATTCTTTAAAAAATCTCATGATTTTTCCTGACATTCTGGGAATGCCTAAATTGACTAATATTTCGTCATGCAGTCGCTTGTGGGCATTGGTTTTGCAAATATTTTATATTTGGAATGAAATAATCACATTTCTTGTTTCTAAAGAGTGTTCAGAGCTTTGTTACAGAGAATCCCGTACATGAGCAGGCGAAAGGGTGATGCGATGGTGTGAATAAAAGTACTTTAATTCTATCCTATAGTAAGCTTTGATTCCTTTTCCCTATATTATAGATGATTGTGATTACAAAATATTAAGTAACACAGGGTTACGTCGGCGAGTTAAACCGAAAACAGAACAAACACCCAAACATGTTGGCACCGCATGTAACAATCGATTGTTCATTAAATCTTACATAAAAGTGGTCCCGATCACATTATTCTGATGATCGTTACATACCGCAACGATGTAAAAAAAATGCTTTAAAACCACAACCTTGGGTAAAAAATACCGTTAGTGGAAACAAACCCAAATTTTAAATGCCTCTGGAAGGCCAAACACGGCGGTTCAACGTCTCGCAAGGCATCCACAGCGACCAGTTCCAGGGGTCAGCTGGCGAGTGGCAGAGGTCAGCCCGGGCCTCGCAAACCCGCTACCCGACGCCGCTGTCGCCTCGCAGGACCTGACGTCACGAGCGATACCCCCAGGTATGACATTGCAGCCTCAGAATAATAAAGTTCTATCTTGAAGTTCATTTTACGCGAATTTGGTGTCGAAATACGTGTACGTAAAAATACACATCAAACTATGTCGTTTCGTTCATATGTTTACGGCAAGATCTGACAATAGAGAGTTTAAAATGACAATCGTTTTGGCCCAAAACGACAGTAGAACATTGTCATGAGGCCTCGATAAGTAGAAAGATGATGACATGGGTCGGAGCACAGCAAGTACTGATTCGCAAAGATGCCACTGGAAAATACGTTCACATAGGAGAGAACTGTTGTTCTCCAAATGAAGCAAATACGAAGGAAACAGGTGATAAAAATGAGGAATCAGGAAACAGTTTAATCAAACATTTCCTTTTTTCTTAAAGGCACGTTCATTCCGACTACGCTAACGTCATTGTGAGTTACTGATGTTTTTTTCTCTGGGTAACGGGGTTACTGTTGAGAACGATTTAGAGAGAGAGCTTGTTGGACAGGGTGGTCACTCATTTCCTGGAACAAATTTCCTCGAATTTTCCGGGTTCCAGAGGATTATTTCCTAATATGATTTGTAATTTCAAACTACTTAAAGAAAATTTTAAAGTACCCTGATACTAATTGGTCAGCTCACTTATTTCTCTGCGACAAAGTACAAATTAAAATTATTTCCTCAACAAACATTGAGCAATGAATAATATCTAATTTTAAAACCCTGTCAATATTTTTCCCGACTTTCAACGATTCCTCTTCAAATTCCCTGATTTTTTCCATTGACATTTCCATAGCAATGATATTCCAGGACTTTTCTCGGATTTCCAAAAAAAGGCCACACTGGTACAGAAGAACCGCCTAAAAACGAGCCAAAATGACAGTTCGATAAACAAGTGAACATCAATTCAGAGAAGTATATCTCCGCCGCGACAGCTGTTCAACCACCCCTCTTCGTAAAGTGTTTGTGTTTGTTTATATGCTCCCGTTAAAACACCATGGCTTTTCATGGTTCACAACGGAGTAAATATATAAAAAATAAATACATACAGCAAAGCATGTAACCACAAAACGCTCTCGATCACAACTCACTACCTCTTACTGCACAGGAGCCAGACACACGTGCACCAGTACGCATCTTATGTTCAAGACTAGGTTTTAAAATGAACAAAATACTTATCACACAAAAAGTAAATTCAATGAAATATTTATTAAAAATAGAATTTTTACAGAAGAGCACAGTAGCACTGCACACCTTAATTTCAATTACTTTTCGTGGTGCACTATATTTTCGTCGGGAGAGGACATCACAAAAGGAAACGTCGAAGCCATTTACAAGTTAGCCAACTGCAAACAAATGGAGAGTCCTGTGTGATTAAGGACACGACCACAGAACTTTCAGTTATGTTGCCAGTACTACCCGTCAAAACGGTCCTTTCTTACAAAAAATCACTCTTTTGAAAGGTGTCGGTGTCGGGGTTCGTTCTCGGGGTTCCAGATCGCCGCCCGCAGTGCCCTGCGCGGGGCAGCGGTTCACTGCCTGCCGCAGTCCGCACCTCCCACTCGCCGCGACGCGGCGCGCCGGTCGCGTGGCCAGCGCCGCGCGCCGCCTGGCCACGACCTGACGTCAGGACGCGGCGCTTCTGAAATTGCCGTCATCGTCCCAAATTGCGCGTCTTCCGGGAACAACCGCCTGGACGGCGCCGTCCTGTCGCCTGCGCAGAGGCGTAACGATCTGTGGAGCGTGCGAGTGGACGGGGCATTTGCCTGGACAAGATATATTTTTCGTGGTGACTTCTTTTTTGAATTGAATTGAATTGAATTTGCCTTATTTTACGTGGCGAGACTCGGGCCATCAGGCCCGCTCTTCCGTCTGACCACGAAATTTCGCTATGCTCCTTTCATCAACTAGCAGAGAAAGGAGGTATTTCTTGGGCGAGAAACAGGCGATTTGAATTTAGCCCAGAGGCGTCATTTAGGCTTGAGGATCTTTTACATGCAAGTAAATCTACTAACATGGGACAGCCGGCTTTACTTCCCCTCCGAAGGAAGGCGTACGAAGGATTTTTTCGCCCTTAAAAATCCTCGGCTTCGATCGGGTTTGAACCCGCGAAACGTGGGTACAACAGTTCGGTACGCTAACGGCATCGCCGCCGCCAGCCTGGCCTTTTGCTTTTCGTTTAAACCACACCCCCATTGCTTTATTCTTGTGAGAGCTGGGCGCAGATTCGAGCACATCTAATTGTAGATTGAGGCACTCGTATGTTCATTAATGTTCTATAGAACAAGTAAATAATTAAATAATCAAATTTTGACTCTGGAATTTTCTTCATTTTAAGAAGTCTTATAAACAAAATATCTCTTCAACCACACTTATGTCTAAGAACAAACAAAGGTCGAGAGTTTGGCGAGGAGCATTCCATAGTAATAAGGGAGAGAGATCTAACGCTCTTGAGAGCGAAGTCCTGATCTAGACCGTGCCATAAGCTTCTCCGCTGGCCGCTTCTGGGAGTGTCGTCACCGCCTCGAAACGCTCGCCTTCCGGAACTCGATTGGACGGCACTGGCGCCTCCAAACCAGCGGGCCGCATCGGTCTCACGGGGCATGTGTCCGCCGCCGCCGCCGCCGCGCGCCCGGTCACGCTCGACATTGCACAACGGAAACACGAGGAAGGACAAGAAAAGTACAACAATCCCTAACAAGATTTGTCGTTACATTATGTGACTAAAAACCTAACTGGCATGTAACTCCATAAACCGTTGCAATAATTTAGGACCCTGCTTTGGGTTTCGAAGTCACACCAAAAATGAAGTCGCTCAGGATATCACAAATCATTATAATATTCGACGACACTAGCATGAAAGTCGGTCAAGCTGTAGATGGGAAGAAAGAAATTCGGAAATCTGTTAAAACTGAGGCTACGTGTACATTAAATTAGTTTCAATGAATGATATCCAGTATTCACCATATTTAAAGGATTTATGCAAGGTACATGTGTGTATATTGACTAAAGTACGGTAAGTCGTGTCTCTGTTCAAACGGTTGTTCGTCGAGGTATCGCTTCACACTTATGTCCTATACGTATGGAACACTGGTTCTTCATTTATACAAATTTGAAACAAATAGGAATCGTTTTATGCATTTCGTATCTTTCGATTTCATCGGCTAAGTTAATAACAAGCGATACTGCAATATACATTTTCCGTTCTTAATAATCATGTCCATGCGTGTCTCTGTATTTATTGAGCTTTCAGAGTCAACTTAATTTGATCTTGTCTTATAACTATTTCACCAAATAATATTTTATTACCATAAGAAAATTCCAATTTCTCTGAGAAGCTTATTTTTGACTTGAAAAGGTTATCTTGGACGCACACTCATAAAGCACACCAGACCGCGACGAATACCATTCAGAGAAAGGTCTCATTGAGACAACGATCGAGAGTACTCCAGGAGAAAGAGAACTTTCTGAACAACTGCGTATTGACCTCTCACAATTTACCAAAAATAGCCACCACTTTGTGAGTGTCCTAGCACTTGTCAGCTAGGAGAAACAAGAGGTTGCCATTCAGTTCATTAGGCACCAGCGTTTGGCAGCAATTTCTACTCAAGAGAGCACTTCGATTCTTCAAATGAATATTAGTTTCAGTTAATCTTCATTTTCCCTAGTTGAAATCACATTGTAAGCGACATTTCATAATTAATCGTCTGTAACGTATCAGCAATTGCTTGGAACTCCTCCCCGATGGTGATTCAATGTGAACGGATCATTAAGAGGGTGGAGATACGGAACTACGGTCTTCAAATCGTTCTGGCAACCTACTAACGCCCGTAAAGAGGTAGTGACAGGGCGATTATGCCGTGACAGAATGTGATTGGGGCTTAATTGTTAACGCCACAATAGTCCGATTACGATTAATGAAATCGATATTTGAAATATCATTTCCTCGCACATACTTTCAAATACCGCCTGACATCGATTCGTTTTAATGATTCCAAAAAACTCATTTGTGAACATTAGAACGAAGTACGAGACATAAAAGAACTCTTCGAAAGACCCACTGGTTCGTTTTCAAACCAACCTTTGGTCTACATACTATAATTGAAGAAAAGTCAGAAAAAACTTATTTTCGAAAGTTCGAATACACAATTACAATTAAATATTCCCTTTAAATTTTTAGGAATTGAATTTTACTTCGCAAGCTTCTCTGTTAGAAAATTTTGAGTTATCATACCTGATGGACAAAATAATGAACAGACGATTAAATGCAAAATAATGGAAAATATTTGGATAAAATACTCGCAATTCCTTTTTTACCTCACCCATTGAAGTCAAATCCGCATCCTCTCAAATTGAGCGGTCTTTTTCCGATGGAAGAGGAAGATTCTCGCCGCCGACTACCTTCCGCTTTCAATACTTTCTGGCCAAACATAAACCCTAATGTAAGTTCTTCAGGCTCATTCACAACGCCACTTCAGCATAAAGGCAAATGCTTAGCATTAAGTAATTGAAAAGAGCCATTCAAATCTGTGGAGGCGAACGTAAACATAAAATGTGACCATGTTAGTGACAAGCTTTTGTTCACATTAAACAATAAAACAATACAACAAATGTTCTAAAGCAAAATACAAACAACTAGTTTTCTTTAGACACAAACTGTACTAAATTTTGAAGGAACATATATTGACATTCGTTTATTTAACGTCAAGAACACGTCATTGAATAAAGTGTTTTTGAATGTCAAAACGTATAACGTAAAAAGCTATTAAAAACTGTGACGTACTATAGGGGAGAAGTGCAAAACGTGCATGGTTTTTTAGCTCTGGGAAGTTTGTTCCAACTCTTATACATGGGAGTCTGTTCTAACTCGAACACATACCAAGTTGAACCATTAATTCATGTAGCAACGAGCATTTTTGGCAAGAATTGATAAGAAAATATTCGCTCAGTTTTCATAAATCACAGGTCTGACTGTGGAAAGTGTTCATGATGTTGAAAGTTTTGTACCTTAAATGTTTTGTGCGTTTCATTAATACTGCATGTGAATGTTCCAGCTTGTAAACCCAATTTTTGCCATTCATGAATCTTGCCAAAACCCCTACTGCGTTGAATAACGTTGCCCTGAAGCAATACCGAACGAACGCTGCATTCCAGCGCACAGCAAGTACGCCCAGTGAATTGCGCTAAAGCAGCGCCTCATTTCCGAGGCACTGAGGCGCCCGGCCTCGCACCGAGCGCCGACCTCACGCGGCAGCGACGTCACCACCGAGAGCGGCGCCGGCTCACGGCCGCCTTGAACTTCACCTGCACCCCCCCCCCCGAGCGTCATCGTGCGTAACGACGCTCCGCGCGCCGTTTGCTGACGAACGGCGGCGGCAGCGGCGGCAGTGAACACGGCGCAGGTGGCGGTGGACATGCGACCAGGAGGATTGTGATGGCGTGGGGAAGCAGTAGCTGTGACGGTGGTGATGCAGGTGATTGCAGTGGCGGTGGTTGAGATTGGGACGGTGGTAGGGTTGTGTTGGATGGTTGGTTGGCTGGTTGTTAGTGATTCTGGCGCGTCAACAGCCGAGGTCGTTTGTCCCGTAAGTGCAGTGAATGTTTTTTTTTTTGCCTCGGGAGGTGGCGTTGATCTTCCCCCACTGGATGGCGAGATCCGTCACCTACCTACCGTTGGCTGCCGGGTTTCCCTCAACCAGGTATCTCCCACCAGCGGGGCACCGCCCAAGCCGGGACAAACTCTAAGCTCCCAAGCGGTCTCTCGGCATAGTGTGGTGTATGTTTGTTTGTGAGTGTGTGTGTGTGTGTGTGTGTGTAAGCGGTGAAGCTAGGACAAGGACGAGGAAGGAAAGATCGCGCGTGATCCTTAGCCCCATTGGTAGGGTACTGCTCCGACATTCGTCTGGTGTTGATTGCAGAAACCACGGAAAACTTATGATCAGAGCAGCCTACCTCTAGAATTCTCCCGACAGCGACTGAATTCGAGGCAGTGTTGGAGGAGGCAATGCCTACAGGGGTGGCGGTGGAGGCATTGTTGGCATTGTTGTTTCTAGTTGAAGTGATGATAGTGGTGATGAGGGCTGTACATACATTACTACGTGCTCCCTGTCCCAAAATCTCATGCTTCGTCCTCGCATCCTTGCTACAAGTGATGTAAGGGGCGCAGTTTAGCTCAAGAATAGTGTCTGATGACGGATCTTACGAACGGGCGAAATTTAGTTTGAGAAAAACAATTATCTTTATTCATTCAAACAATGGAATTTAATTTGAAAGCAATTAAGTTACAGTGGTGTTGCCAAATCGCCATACGAAGATTGTACGTATACAGACCTCATTCAGATGAGCATTGCAGTATTACTTTTGCTTTATGTGGGATGAACGGAGATCTGATGATCGCTAATTAAAAGGTAGATGCAATATAACTTTTTTTAGATGTGACACTTTTCTTGTGCATCGACTACATGAGCTTTCAGCTCATCTATTTTTACGCTGAATATGCTAAATGTTCATTCAAGTATATTTCTTAAGATAAAGAAATATTCTTACAGACTTCACAGTAAATACATCATTTCCTCAAATCAAAATCTGTGAAACAATATTTAATTTTATTTTCTGTAGGTTAATTGAATTATATTAATTCATCTAGTGAACTTACAAACAAATGAAGAAGAGTTGAGTTTATTTCATCATAAAACATTTATCTAATTATTTCATTAAAAGGAAGAACATTACACATATCTGAAATACATTTTTTGCATTTACGAAAGGCCAAAAGGAGTATAATGAATCAATATTATTTTTACACGCACTGACGAAATCCATCTATACACAAAGTTGCTTCAGTCGACCTCGAACTTTCATCCGTGACGACATCGTTATGTCGAAGCTCTGTATCGGTGCATCTCATCCTGGTATTCCAAATGCAACGTTGCACAGCAGTGTGCAGACAACTGAATTTGTGTTATTTCGAAGATGCTGTATATGATAAATTACTATCATTAGTGTAGTGCCTTTTTATTAATAATAATTAACATTGGAAACCCGAAGTGAAGTGGAAGCACGTGTATATTTTTGAAAAGAAGGAAAGACGTTAATTGCCTAAACTACTTATTAAGTCGTACATGCGTCGACTTGCGATGGGATCAGAAAGAAGAAGACCCATATTTTCTGACTGCTCCTTCACCGGATAACCGCCAGCTCACAGTGTCTATTTACATCAAGAGCCAAACTCTGTTCGCGTCCTCGTATCCAGGTCCTTGCCGATGAATGACCTGCTTCATATCTGCCAACCAGAGTTGAAATAGTTGATAGATGTCTCTGAACGTAGGGGCTGCTCCAGAGACAAATTTGGCGAGGGGAAATTCGAAATGTTTTGGTCGAATATGTCGAACTAAAAATCAAAGCATTAAAGTTAAGCACCAAAGCATACATTATATTCAGTAATTACATTCAACAAGGTCTGGGGGGACCTCATGGACAACGTGCTAGCTTTCTGAGAGTTGGTCCCAGGTTCGATTCTCGGACGGGGAAAAGGAAGCTGTAGCTTTTCAATACACAATTATTTCGATTTCTACAGTGACGAGATGTTGCAGATCAAGTCAGCTTGATACGGTGTTGGGAATATGCCATGCTCGTCACATCTCTCCTTTACCCTCGTGGATTATACATAAAAAGAGGGCCCAGGCCTGAAAGCACCAAGAGCTGGCGAAAGTCGGATTAAACCAACCGTAAATGCCAAATATATATATATATATATATATATATATATATATATATATATATATATAAAAGGAAAAAACGAAGAATGTGACGACATTTCTCCCTTCTCTACCCAGATAATCTCTTACTGCAGTGTTCATCGACACAGTATCATTCAATTGAAGGGCGCTTTTCAAAGTGACTTAGTATCTCTATGTTGTTTTTTGTTGCTTGTTTCACGTAAGTATAAATATATTTATAAGACACGCGAAGCTGGCAAATACGGGTACTAATACAAACCAGTTTCTGTAATTTTAAAAGAGATCTGAAAACCGTTGACTCCTAACTTGAACTACAAGAGTGAAATTGAATCTTCCCCTGCCTGAAGTCCTTCTCTAAGATACGTCATTTTGGAAATGAGCTCTCCAATCTTCGTTCTCGAGCGCGTCCTCTCAAACAACCCCTTCCTCCTCCTCCTCCTTTCTGAGACGGCACGCCGCGCAGCCGCGGGGAGCGGATCTGCGCCTGCGCGTCCTCGCCTCCCGCCGGAAGCGCCTCCCCCCACCCCCTCCCCTCCCCCTCCGCCCGCTGCTCCTTCCTTCCTGCCCGGGCGACGTCTGTCTTACTACCTGTCCGCCGACAAGTGCAGCAGCGCCGCCCATTGTGTGGCGCGCGCCGCCATCAGTCGCGCCACGCCGCTAACGAGCGGCGCCCACCTGGCAGGGGACCTCCCTCCCACGCCCCCCCTCCCCACTCCCCACGGCGGAGGCGATTGATTCAAGCGGCGACAGCTCACGACGGCGAATGCTCGCTGCAATACTCGTTTCCGAAGGCGCGGCTCCGTTGATGTGCTAGGCGTAATACAATCGTAATCTGGTAATACATTTCAGATGAAAGAAGAGGGAGAGTGATGGAAAGAGGAGAGGGGGCGTGATAGGAAGAGAGGGAAAGCGAAAGAAAGAGGAGAGGGAAAGTGAAGGGAAGAGGAGATGGAGAGTGAATGGAGAGGAGGAGACTGATAGAAAGGGGAGAGTGATAGGAAGAGGAGAGAGGGAGGAGAACGGAGGAAGAGAGGGTGGAGGAGTGAGGAGAAACGGAAGGGAAGTGGGAGGAGGGGAGAGGGAGAGGAAGGTAGAGGGAAGATGAAAAAGAGTGGAAAGAGGGGTGAGGGGGAAAGTGAGAGGAAAGGATAGGGGGAGAGTGAGAGGAAAGGAGAGGGGGAGAGAGAGAGGAAAGGGAGGGAAGAGAGTCAGAGAAAAAGGGAGAAATAAGAGGATTTTCCACATTGCACGATACCATGGTACCACGGTATACATTTTTAAACCGATACTACATAAGGGAATCGAACCTACATTCGTAAACGCTCGGAAATCTCTAAAACACGAGTCAGCGCTCAAAAAGAACGAATCCCCTTTGTGGTGTTGTTTTGAAAGAGGTCGTATTTGGACGCACAGGGTGGCAAGGAAGGCGCAGGCAAGAGACCGAGACGATGACAATCGTGCACGCCTCTTCCACCGCCGTTAACAACGGGCGGAAACGGTTCGTCGCAAAAACGGCAATACAATTGCGGCCGATCTGAGAGTCATCTAGGGGAGCAAGACAAAAGCGACAGCGAAGGCGGCGGCTGGCAGGGCAGGGAGACGCTGTGACCGCTGTTGAGCAATAGTCCGGGATCCATAATCCCGACTGAGGTATGTGGAATTTGTGTCGACGAAATGGGTTCACTGCAGGCTTTTTTTAGGGGTCTCCCGATTCCTCGGTCTGTCATCCTCATCTCGGCTTTTATTTAAATCATATCATCTGATTGCTTCCTACCTCTTCCCGTTCCACTTCCTCCTCACCCATTATCATACATATGAATCGGCGCAAACCAGAACGGTACAAGTGCATTGTATAAATTCTAAGAACGCTGTTTATTTAACTCAATATCACTGTAAAGTCGTGGTGCTTCGTTTCATCATTAAACCACGGCATTTCAGTTGTTCATTAACACCACGAAAATACATGACCACAGACATATAAGCTAATATAAACACATTTTTTCTCAAAATTTATAAAATGTCAGTTATGAATGGGTGAAAACCAGATCGGTATATCACCATCACCAATCCACCAAAACCAATTATTACTGGTTGGGGTCAGGATAATAATAATAATAAGGTATTTGGAGCAAGACACGCAGAAGAAGCCGTCTAAGAAAACTGGGGGTGTGGATGCATCAGCAAGGTAACACGTCAGACATTAAGAAAACGTAGCATCTATAGTAAGCACTGTTTTGATTTTTTTGAAGATATTCTTTGAGTGAGTTTCTTGCCTTTGACGTAATTGTAACAGGTACATTTTCAGTTGGCGAAGTTCACAAATACAATATGAATTGTAACGCGATGTTTGTGATTGTCGTTATCCTGAAACTCACTACAAGTAACCGTTCCTAGGAACGGTTCCTAGGCAGGGTTTGCAACAGGGCAGATAAAGACGCGCCCTTGACCGAATACGGGAGCAGCGGACATGCAAGCATGGTGGGCAGGCAGCGGTTGATCTAGTAACACAAGATGCTGTAAAAAAAAACTGCTCAGGCAACTCTGGGAAGTTTATTGCGAATATGTAATTTTGAGCAGAGCGCTTGTGAACTCATTTATTGTTATAGAATTAATAGATATAGTCGAGTGCGATGTTTATTCGTTGGCAGATATCAGCTTGAGCTCTGCTTTCACTCGCTGTGCCTGTTGTAGCACAAAATTTGGATACAGTTGAAGAATTCGATGACTTCATATCACATCTATAATTACGTTATTAAATATTTCCAGTGTAAAATTCCCTCACATCTTCGATCATTGATTCCAAAGGTCTAAATTTATTTTTTTACAATAATGACTCCAATGACATTCGGTGAGATGGCAATGTCTTCGTGCATTCCGGGACACAATGTTTTTGGGTTAAGGCCATCAGCTCGACATTACTCCATGTAAATCATAAGAACAACCTTCACGGGATCCACAAACTCCATTAAGTGGTTCACACCTACGTGTCTAAAATTGTTTCGACCTAATTTCTTGAAATTCCTCAAAACCTATTCAAAACGTTTTTGTATCGACTCTCAACTACACCAAAGAATCTGTGTCCTTCCCCTTTTTGGGGGTTCACTTTCAAGCGAAAATAAAAGTACAAAATGCCGAGAGCAAAAACACCACCAAAATCTCCGCACAAAATAACAAACCCCAAGCAAGAAAATACGGGAGCTATCACAACTGAACACACACAATGGGACGAAAACAGCATCAGTCAGTTTAGGCACCCTGCACTACGACACTGCGCTGATAGATACACGAGACAAGAGCGCTGCGCCTAACCAAATCTCTGCTAAAATACCTTAAACTTGACTTCCGTGGACGTCTTCAGGGCACTATTAAACATGAGATGCGAAAACACGAATGTGGAATGTAAAACTGTCACACAGTATCCCGAGGGAGCATGGCCCCCTGAAAGAACTGTAAAATGTTTTCCGAAACGTTAGAATCGAGGCGGGACGTGGTGAGTGGGACGTGGTAAATTTCTGGCAACAGAATGGACAGCAGCGGATGTTCGGACAAGACCTCCATTGCGACGCAGGCGCCGGAACGCAGGTGAGCGGCGAACTCCCGCCAACCCGCCCATCCTGTAGGAGTTGCTGTGCTCGCCCAGTTCTTCAAGTCATGCTCAGGCACTGGAAGGGAACCACGCTTCACAACCATTCGCAGCGCTCGTTTTCAATTCAGTACAAAACGAGCATGAAACAATGTAGCAACAACCATAATAGGTGATTTGACCACGTCCGAACTTTCACAAACGGCTGTTTTCTTTCAAACGCGCCAAAGATTCTCCACTAAAGTAGGTGCCTGCTTCACGGCCAGATAGGTGCAAAGCGTCCATACAGTTCTCTGGACATTCAACTGGCATGGACGTGAGAGAGGGAATTCAAGAGTGCCTTTGTTAGCACGGTACAATAGTTTGATTTCAGCTCAGTGAACATCACGAGGAAAGGAAATCTATGAGAACTGCGAGGAGATTGCGATTGAATCAAATTTTATATTTTAAGGTAAAAGAAAATAATCTGCCTAGACTACGTTTCTACGACACATTATTTCAATTCAGAAATAAAACAAACATTTTTTGGTTATTTGAAGCATCATCAACAACTAGGTCAGTAGCGACCACTATTGCATTTAACAGTATAATAACTATCAAGATGACATGATGTTGTGATGATAGGGAGTAAAAGAACGAACTCAAATGCCCGAGGCGGGACTCGACCCTGCGATCCTTCCGTCCGTGATCGCTAGGAAAGTTGCCTTAACACTCTCCGCCATTCGGACCGGAAATAATCTCTTTATTAAAGGCTATCAATGCGAACAATTAGCAGCTGTAAGATAGACGAACAGCGACACGCCATGATAGCAAGGCGATCACAAACGTTTTTTGCTGAATTTAAATTACATTAAATGAGAGTCTTCTGAATAAAACGTACCGCGCTACTTTCATCCAAATTTCTATGATATATCAGCATCGCTAACAATAATTACACTAAATATAAAACGACCTGAAATCGAACTTCATATTCAGAACACCAGGTTAAGGTCGGCGTTTTGTGGGAACTTCACTCTGTAGCATTTCCTTTCCATTCTTTATTGACAATTGCAACAGGTGTACTCTTGCAGCTTCCCATCACGTTTCGTTTCGCACATTACTTCGCTCTCACACGCCATTGTTCAGGCGGAATGTAAATAATCCCGTGTGAGAATGCAAATGTGTGATCCTGCACCGAGGGGTTACGTCATGAAACGGAAAATACCTCGCCAGTACTGCCAACGCACACGTTCCTTTTCCATTCGTTCGTCGGACGATATTACGCTATGTTATACCCAAGCTGGCGCGTTCAAACCCGATCGACGCCGTGGATTTTTAAGGGCGAATAAAATCCTTCGAACGCCTTCCTTCGGAGGGGAAGTAAAACTGGCTGGCCCATGTTAGTAGATTTACTTGGATGTAAAAGATCCTCAAGCATAAATGACGCCTCTGAGCTAAATTCAAACCGCCCGCTTCATCGCCCAATAAATACCTCTTTTCTCCGCTAGTTGGTGAAAGGAGCGTAGCGAACATTTGCGTGGTCAGACAGGAGAGCGCGCCTCATGGCCCGAGTCTTGCCACGTAAAATAAGGCATTAATTCAATTCAATTTAATTACGTTTCTTCTTCTTGCTCCGAACACTTCCCTTGCTGCTGAAAAGAGTGAAGAATTTATACCAGTGAATACATCACATTTTACTGTCTCCAAGAAATTGAACTTCCCTCCCCCACATTTGAAGAGTTTATTTGCAGAATTAAGTATCTCCATACAACACAGTTTCTTTAGGAAGCGAAAATATTCACATTCAATTTCACAGTTCAAGATGAAACTTAATTTAATTTTGGAACAGCATGTAACAGAGGAGAAACGCAATTTTTGAACAAAATTATAATAGAGAAAATTATAATAAAAACATAACAGAGAAGCGTCGAAAGAAAATATTGATACGTAAAACTAGAAAACTAATTAAAATTGAGATATGTCACTTTCGAAAAAAGCCTTTCAATTCAGCACAAAAAGCAAACAAACAAACAAACAAACAAACAAACAAACAAGCAACCATTTCCCTAAATTAGAATTCGAAACGCACCTCTTTCGCTCCTAACATTCAGCGAGGTAAGTTGTTACTGAATCAGAATTCTTCTACGCATACTCGATGCGCACATTGCAAAAGGAGCCCCCAGGTCAAGACTAACAGACCAAGGAACAGCGGAAGACTTTCGTCGAATCAAGGGCAATTGCTGCGGTTATTTGCTCTGATCGTATTGTGACGCGGCCCGCTGCCGCCCGAGGTCAGAGCGTGCTGGAATTCGGGCGAATGTTCATCGCTCAGGCTGATTTTGCTCTGGTTCCAGGGTTTGAGTCTTAGGAGCATTCTCGACAACTCAAGGTTTTGCAAACCTTCCGTTAACGATGTCTGCTTAGATTTATTTAGTATATAAAAAGAAAAAGAAAAAGAAAAAAAACAGTAAAAACTGTATGTGACGTATGGGGAAGAAGATGATCTGCGCCCTTTTTCTTGAGTTTCAGAATCCCTTCCTATCATTTTAACTATAAATAGCTGAAAGATAAGTAAAGGTTTAAAATAAATAAATGAAAATAAATTTTAAAAAAGCGCGAGATTAGCAATATTTGAAAAAAATAGACATTTTCGTTCCCGAGTTATAGAAAATTACTTGCATCGGTAAACGAATTGCAGGTATGATTTTTCTGCATAGTAACTCGTCCTTATTCCTGCCATTACAAGCAAAAGGAGAGTTCCACAAAATGTGCGCATAGTGAAGCTACATTTACTTCCAGAAGCAAACAAGGGTCCATCTCAGAATTTGCTCCATGGATCAGGGAAACTGGACAAAAACCTGATCGAGATGGATCGGCCTACTCAAAGATTACTTGCTAAAAGTGGAAATTGATATAAATAATCTGGAAAATTATTGTGTAATAAATATTCAGATTTGTGAACAAGTAGGCTACCCTTCACTGGTACATTTCGTGTTTTTAACTTCCTATATAGCCTTCCCTAGAGGCATTATTTGACTAATTGTTTTGGTGTGTCAATTGCTATGGTCCTTGGTCTCGGAAGTGTACTGCATGTTATACACTCTTAGGAGGGGCCGGTGTTCCGCCTCTGCTGATGCTCGAGATCCAGCATCGACCTACACTTCGCCTTGGGGGGGATTCCCCCCCCCCCGAGTAACTACCTTCAGCGAAACACTGCTTCAGAAGGGATATGCTCTAAGCTCCGGATCTGATCTCCTGATACGTGTGTTTAAGTGTGGTGGGTGTCAATGGGATTGTATGTAAGGAGATAGGAATGGACGCAAAATGAGGACGGACAGATCCCATGCAGTCCGTAGACTGTTTGTTAGAGTACTACTCCGGCTCCAGGTAATGATCAGAAAACTAGTGATCAGAGAACCTGGTCGCCAGAATTCACGATTATAGAATCGTGGCTGCCAACAGTCACTTTCAGTCAGATGGCAGAGCACTAGAGCAAAACACGGACTAAATAAGCTCGTATTCCTTGCTTCCCCATCTCCAAAACGGCGCAGTCGGGAGATGGACTTACTTCATCGTTACAACGCTATATTTCCCATGATCGTGAAACCCTCCGACTGGAGTTTTGGGCCGCGGCACTAGAATTGTTTTGTGGTGCCTTTAAAACATTTTTTTTCTTCGTGAATACCCTGCGCGAACCACATCCCAAGTGGCTAATGTCCTAGTTTTCCACCTGTGGATAAGGGTTCAAATACCAGTATCTGCTCCTGGAATTTGTAGAGAACGAAACGGAATCGAAGAGATTTTTCTCAGAGTTTTCTATTCCTCCTGCTTCTCATTCAAAGTTTCTTCCATTATAGTTTTTATTAAGAGATGAAGTTCACGGATTTGGTCAATTATGAACAATGAAACAATTAGTTTCGGAATTTTCATTTCAACATTTCGGAATTTTCTAATTCCTTCGCCAGGGTTAGAGAACAAAAACAAAACCAAGACATGAAGAAAACAATAACTAAAAATTAACAAATCACAAAATTATATTATCAAAATAAAAAAACAAAATATTATAAAATGTACACACCTTACTAATATATTCAGTCAAGCCTCATATACAGCTTCCAAACTAACTCCAACACGGAAGTATAGCTTTTATTCCTCTTTCGTTACAGGCTCATGTGATGGAATTAAAAAAAATAGACCAAAACCTTTTCCAACTCACTCTTATTTTGTAGTGTGTGATTATTGATAGGATCCTCTGTCCTAAGCCTTTTTGTCCCAACCTGGGGTGAAAGGTTTTAATGAATTGGTCATGAACCGTTCACATCCCTTGAACTACTATGGAACAACACTAGTACGCGATGCAGAGGAAACCGAAAAATTACGAGAAAAACTGCCGCGAACTCCTTTACACTACCACAAATTGCACATGGAGTGGCCAGAATTTGAACCCTGGTACCCAGAGGTGAAAGGGGAGAGACTTCGGCACCACACCTAGTCCTGTCGTTTCGGCAACAAAACATTTTTCCGCACCAGCACAATGCCGTAACATCCGCACTGAGGGATTACGCGAAGAAAAAAAGAATTGACACTGCGGTCCTCCCTCCCGGCGAGAAATCCTGCGAGCACGCGAGACCCAGGGTAGTCGCCAGGGCAGGGGCTTTCCCGGAGCCCGCTAATTAAAGTTGCCTGCGGGCCGAGCGCGCGCTCCTCGTGTAATTCCCTCCTAATCCGCTTACGGCCCCCGCGCGGGTTTAGTACGCGGCGGCAAGCGGCGCGGCGCTGCCAGCCAGCGCTGAGCTGCCGACAACTCGCTGCGGATGACAACGAAGGCGGCTGCTTGCGCAACGTGGAAAGCGACAGGGTTCGCCTTCGGAGACGAGGAGAATTGGGGTGGGACTAGCCATTGTGGTCGGGTAACGCGGTGAGGAAGCACCCGGCTGCGTCCCGTGGCCAGATTTCCCCTCGCCCTCGCCTCCCAGCTAACCCCCCTAACACTGTTCGGTACTTGAGGCATACATCGACTCCAAGTTCCGTTCATCAAAGGTTTCGGAAGAGGTAAAAATTTTAATTAAGTTTGCATACATAAGTCACGTATATCAGGCGCGGATCCACAGGGAGGGAAAGGAGGGAAATTTCCCCCTCCAAAACTTTTACAGCAACTATTAATTTTAACTTGTCACGACACTTTCAAGCAAAAATAATTTTGTATAAACATTAAAATGGATAAAATTGTATCGGAACATGAGCTGAGTTTAGATGTGTGTACTTAATCTACAAAATACAAAACATTTTGAATAAAATAATTTTCCACTCCCAAAATATGTCTCTGGATCCGCCCCTGCGCATATCGATGTTTTCGAATTAGTCCAGAGAAAACCTCCTACACAGGTGAACGGGTCAGAATTTTCGGAACTGTGCGTGGTAAGTCAGCGAGGTAAGATGATGCTCGTGATAGGTAATTTCATGTTTTATTTTTACAAACGTTTAGGCAGTGGTTTTCAACGTCGGCAGTGCTCTAAAACGCAAATATTTCTTGGAAAAA
This sequence comes from Gryllus longicercus, assembly GCA_038098605.1. Classification (NCBI taxonomy): domain Eukaryota; kingdom Metazoa; phylum Arthropoda; class Insecta; order Orthoptera; family Gryllidae; genus Gryllus; species Gryllus longicercus. Next base: position 540,178 of record JAZDUA010000169.1, on the reverse strand, counting down.
AAAGATGGAATCACATTGATCGATTATAACTGATCCAGATCTAAGCGGACCATGAGAAACTTAGAAACCAAACCTCATATTACAGAGAAAAATAATGGGAAGCAGTATGGTTATGCCTTTTTGGGGAGGTAGGTAAACGGCTTAGGAAAAATGTGACCGCGAGATGCAGTCCATATACGCCCACCTGGTGTGGTGGTGAGTTGGCGCGCATTTCGCCTCTGTATATAGAGGATTCAAATCCCGATTGACTGATGTGGAATTGGCAGACAAAACCAGTTCTCCAGAGGGTTTTCCACGGTTTTCCTATTTCCTCCGCCACTCATTCGACCCCTGCTCCATTATCATGTAAACACTACCTCAAGGAGAATTCTAAAGACACGCTGCTCTGATCGGTACTTTTCCGTGAATTCTCAGGTTATAAATTCCAAGAATTAATCAACATAATTACTGCCTCACATACTACTGTGAATGTCTCAAGACTATACTATTTCTGAGTTTCCGTGAATTCTTATTACAAAGATATTACAGCATGGAACTCTTAGAAAAAGGTACTTTGATTCCAAAACGCCGGAATCAGCTTCTATCGTAGCCTGGCCCGTCAGCAATTCCTTTGTAACTCAAAGACACACTCTCTGTATTAGTTATACGTAAATAACTGTCGGAGAATACTGTATAAATGTAAAGAAGTTTTGTAGAATACTATATAAATGTACATATTTGATAGCACATTGGTGGAGAACCATGTAACCACGTGTGGTCGACAGAAACAACTCCAACTGGTCATAAAACAGTTTTCTTAATAAAAGTAAAATGATTGATGATTATTTGCTTCATACGGAATACGTGATCGTTTGGCTTCTCTGCCGTAAAGAGATGAATTTATCAACGCTTTACGGGGAGTTCGAGCCTTCAACCTATGCGCAAACATATTGCCCATCAATCGGCTACGCTATTTAAAAGGCTGACGCGTTTTGCACGCAACAATAATACTATAATATTGCAAAATACAATATCAAGATCACAGAAGTTGATACATTACTTCTAGGAACTGTATTCGTGTTAGAGTTAAACACACGGCGTAAACAAAGTAGTAAGCTGCTCCCTGTCACTCATCACAACTGCGTAATGAAACTCACGGCCGAGAAGGAGATGATAAGATCCCCAATGGTACACAGCCTCGCCTGTCAGAACATCATGGAACAACAACAAAATTAAGCAATGTTTCGAGCGCCGTGAAGGCAACTGTTTGTTTGAGATGCAATTAGTTTATTTGTTGAATCATCCGCCACATACAGAAGTAACGTGTCCTATCAATAACTGTCCACCAAATGGTAAAAGTCAACTACACAATAAAGGCAATTATAAGCAGTAATCTCTAATGTTGAAGGCTAATTGATCCTAACACAACGCCTCCTTTCCCAGAGACGCAAGCACCAATGCCGTCACGGTAATCAATGGTTGTCGCTTCCCCATTGTGTTCCCTGCGTAAGAGGCCTCGTATACAACTGACCCCTTAGTGAGGCTGAGAAGCTTCTTGTGTTTTATCTTCTCCGAGAAAAACTCCTTTCGCGGATGGAGAAGTGTTTTCCAACTTACGAGCACCGTAAGAATATATGCATTGTTGCTCGAGTCTCGGGCAAAGATGAGAACAGCGTAAGGAATAGACTCTTATCGAGTATGGCATCATTAAACTACATTTTTTACCAGTAACAGCCATTAAGCAACATTAGGTACTAGCTAGGTAGTATTCTTTGATAGGGAAAACCACTAAGAGCTATTAATTAAATACAAAGTTAATAAAATAATGTAAATAACAACCTACCAACAAAAGTGTGTCCAGTAAACACGTTGTACTATGCTGTATTTTGGATGGACGCACACCACCTAGTTTAACACTTCCGTCACGAAAACAAACATAATTTCCCCGTTCTCGGTGATTCAATCATCGCCGAAGATCTTCACCCAAAACAAAGTTCTTGTGTTTTGGGTGTAATTTATTTAACCCTCAGTAAGCGAACTGATTGTCAATTCAAGAAAGCAATGCTGCATTCGAAGTCTATTACTGCAGCCAGTCAAATCAAAACGCCTACACACAAAATCAACCTAAGAAAAAGGTAAAACGTGCAATGCCGTAGACCCAACACCCAATCTCTGCTCCGTACAGATTCAATTTCGTGAATGAAAAAACCGCAGTGCAGGCATGAATGACGGACCGCAAATCGGATTTCGGGCGGGCGGGGAGGTGGGCGACCGCGAATATTTTTGGGCACGGCGCAGGCTCCATGAGCGAGAGCGAATGAGAGAGAGAGAGAGAGAGAGGAGAGAGAGGAGAAAGGAAGAGAGAAGAGGAGAAAGGAAGAGAGGAGAGGAGAAAGGAAGAGAGGAGAGGAGAAAGGAAGAGAGGAGAGGAGAAAGGAAGAGAGGAGAGGAGAAAGGGAGAGAGGGAGAGAGGAGAAAGGGAGAGAGGAGAGGAGAGAGGAGAAAGGGAGAGAGGAGAGGAGAGAGGAGAGAGATGGGCAGAGGAGAGAGACGGGCAGAGAGGAGAGAGACGGGCAGAGAGGAGAGAGACGGGCAGAGAGGAAAGAGACGGGCAGAGGAGAGGACAGAGATGGAGACAGGAGAGGAGAGGACAGAGATGGAGACAGGAGAGGAGAGGACAGAGATGGAGACAGGAGAGGAGAGGACAGAGATGGAGAGAGGAGAGGACAGAGATGGAGACAGGAGAGGAGAGGACAGAGATGGAGACAGGAGAGGAGAGGACAGAGATGGAGACAGGAGAGGAGAGGACAGAGATGGAGACAGGAGAGGAGAGGACAGAGATGGAGACAGGAGAGGAGAGGACAGAGATGGAGACAGGAGAGGAGAGGACAGAGATGGAGACAGGAGAGGAGAGAGATGGAGACAGGAGAGGAGAGAGATGGAGACAGGAGAGGAGAGGAGAGATGGAGATAGAGGGGGAGATGGAGAGGGACAGAGGTCCAGAGGGCGAGGCGACCGGTTTTGCGCATCGGGTTTCGTTTGTGCAGTGATCTCGCGCCGCCGCCGCCGCCAGCGCGGCCTTGCCCCGCCTCCGGCCGCGCAGCGAAGGCCGCGGTGGCCATCAGTCAAGCGGCGCAATTCGCCTCTCCGCCGTGCAAACGGCCACTACCGGCCAAGCGCTTTGCCGCAAAGAAGTTAGTCTAAGCAGGGACCAGTTTGACAAGTCGGAAAACAACAGCTGCTGGATGACGGCATTGCTAGAGATTGTGACGAGGTATCTACAAGCGAACCAACTGCAAACGCATTAACAAATTAAGCACATGAATATAATTTTCAGTTATGCTGCCAACGGTACCAAAGATGTAGCTGCCAAAGCGGTCCCTATTTAGAGTAATCTCCATACTTTGGTTAGGAGTGTTTTTGCAGAGCGCAGAGTAAAATGTTGTAAAGTATGACTCAACAACAGGAACTCTACAGTTTGAAAAGTAAAGTAAAGAGTTTTTGCACGTTTCCTTCTAAATGGTAGTAGTTTCGAACTGTGGCTACAAAGTGTGTCGTAACTCCAAATTCTGCTCTATTGATTCGCATTTGTTGGACTAGAGCTGGCTACCAACCACTATCTGTACATACAATTATATTCTTATATTATTAAATAAATATCAGGATTATTATAGAAGATTAGTACCACCAACATGGTGTTGCAACATGGTAATAAAGTTAGCAACACTGCTCTGCAGTTCAAAAGAAATCCCAATTATTGCAATCAGTAATTGGTTTAGTGGACAACAAGTCACACGATTACCCTCGTAAACTCGTTAAGAAGAGGTTTTCGCTATCTCTCTAACGTAACGATGAAGTTCGCGCATGCGCGGCGGCTCAAAAGTGGATTCATAGTGATCTCGCTAACATGCTTCACGCTGTGAAAACATTACTACATAACTGTGAGCTGCAACTATCGTGATAACGTAAGTGATAAAGAGTTTGCTTAGGGAAAAAAGTATAATACCGGGTAAGTTATTTGTGGCAACTCATTATATGCCTTCATGGCGGCGATGGTGTAACGGTTAGCGTACCGGACTGTTGTACCCAAGTTCGCGGATTCAAACCTGATCGTAAGCCGTGGATTTTTAAGGGCGAAAAAATCCTTCGTACGTCTTCCTTCGGAGGGGAAGTAAAGCCGGCTGTCCCATGTTAGTAGATTTACTTGCATGTAAAAGATCCTCAAGCCTAAATGACGCCTCTGAGCTAAATTCAAATCGCCTGTTTCGTCGCCCAAGAAATACCTCCTTTCTCTGCTAGTTGATGAAAGGAGCGTAGCGAAATTTGCGTGGTCAGACGGAAGAGCGGGCCTGATGGCCCGAGTCTCGCCACGTAAAATAAGGCAAATTCAATTCAATTCAATTCATATTTGTTTAGGCCCTTACTGCAGCAATTTACTCTAGCACCCTGTAGTTCGACGTGAGGAAGGAGGCTGCTGTGGTGGAAGTGGCAGAGGAGCTGCATGACGGCTAGTGATGCGACATCGACAAGAAAACATGTTGCCAAATTAACATAATTGTAAACAAAATTTAATTTAACAATGGCCCTGCATATTAATTTACAACTAAAATTTAACGGAAAACAAAGTTATACAACGTCTCTCCATGTGCGAAATACATGAAAGGCGAAGGAAATACCTGGCCATCAGAATCATCTCGAGCAAAGGATGGTAGACTGATCGAATACAAACAGATATTGGTACCATCAGTTATTGTTTCTTATTTGAACTTTAAAAAACTTGTGATTATGTGCAACTTTCATCCACGAACCGAAGTAAACGTAAAAATATCGAATTGAAAACATCGATGTTAAAAACATATCGGTTTCAATACATCGAAGTTTAAAAACCCATCGGTTTCAATACATCGTTGTTTAAAAACCAATCGGTTTCAATACATCGATGTTTAAAAACCCATCGGTTTCAATACATCGATGTTTAAAAACCCATCGGTTTCAATACATCGATGTTTAAAAACCCATCGGTTTCAATACATCGATGTTTAAAAACCCATCGGTTTCAATACATCGATGTTTAAATACCCATCGGTTTCAATACATCGATGTTTAAAAACCCATCGGTTTCAATACATCGATGTTTAAAAACCCATCGGTTTCAATACATCGATGTTTAAAAACCCATCGGTTTCAATACATCGATGTTTAAAAACCCATCGGTTTCAATACATCGATGTTTAAAAACCCATCGGTTTCAATACATCGATGTTTAAAAACCCATCGGTTTCAATACATCGATGTTTAAAAACCCATCGGTTTCAATACATCGATGTTTAAAAACCCATCGGTTTCAATACATCGATGTTTAAAAACCCATCGGTTTCAATACATCGATGTTTAAAAACCCATCGGTTTCAATACATCGATGTTTAAGAACACATCGGTTTCAATACATCGATGTTTAAGAACCCATCGGTTTCAATCGATTTGAAAAACATCGGATTTTTTATAGAAACATCCATGTTTTGAAAACATCGACGTTGCATCCCTAATGATGGCAGGCCAAGGTGGCACAGGGGGGCGTGATGGGTTCCGAACGGCGGCTGCCCGCGGTCCACGCTCAGCGGGAGATCCGTATCGATTACCCCCACTAGGGCTCACAGAGAGATGTGCGTAGACCGCCGCGAACCTGATCAATACAGCGGTGCCAATCGTAAGGCCAAGCCTCCCAGACGGAGACGAACACGCGACAATCAGCGTTGGTGTGCCACACCGGGCTGGTTTATTTGGCGAGAGTAGGGGATGTCAATGGGGCGGGTGGGGACGGCAGTGAAGGGAGCGACCGGACGGGACGCTGGCCGGCGAAGCATACAAATTGAATTGAGTTGAATTGAATTTGCCTTATTTTACGTGGCGAGACTCGGGCCATCAGGCCCGCTCTTCCGTCTGACCACGCTAATTTCGCTACGCTCCTTTCACCAACTAGCAGAGAAAGGAGGAATTTCTTGGGCGAGAAACAGGCGATTTGAATTTAGCTCAGAGGCGTCATTTAGGCTTGAGGGTCTTTTACATGCAAGTAAATCTACTAACATGGGACAGCCGGCTTTACTTCCCCTCCGAAGGAAGGCATACGAAGGACATTTTCGCCCTTAAAAATCCACGGCTTCGATGGGGTTTGAACCCGCCAACAAAGCATGGCATTCGCGGCCACCTCACATCGCCCTTCATGCCTTCTTCGACGGGCAACGCCACAGCTCCGTCAGGCACAGTGCAGGGGATCTGCAAGTTTTGTTTGAGGCCCCGGAGACGGTCAAAGACCTTTCGGCCTAGGAATCTGAGAAGGGCGCTTTCCCACCTTGAATCCACTAGCTCGGAGGCTACAGCGAAGCAACTAAGGAAATCGGATAGGCTTTTTCAAATATTCCGCGCGTGGCGGCGGCTGTGGCTGTGGTTTTCGCTGTCATCGATAGGTCAATCTGCCAAATTTGGCTCTGCTATTTTTAAAAATCATGGTCATGTGATTCAGTGTTTAGAAGTACTCGGTCTTAAGGCCGTCCACACGAACAGCGAAAAAAGTAAAAAAAATATGGTGTGTACTGCCTGTAACTGAAGAAATCTGACAAAACACATGTCAGCAATTAATGTGGTGTAACACGGAACCGCTTAGAAGGAATGTTTATTCACGTACACAATTTAATGAAGTTTAAAAGAAGATGCTCGTGATTGACACAATTATATGAGAAACAGAATAGGCGCGGCGAAGAGATAAGGGGGCAAAGTAAATATTGTTTGCGTTAAAAAAAATCATGAATTAATTAAATCGGCAAATATCTCTTTTGTACAACCCAATCAGTTTGAAAGCTGACGTCAGCAGTAGTCGCAAAGAGGCGGCGCCATGGCCAAGAGTTAAATTAGAAACGAATTACGAAGCGTTTGCGGGAAAGCTGATCCCGATCAGTCTCTCAGGCTTAACTCTCCGGAAGGATATTCTGCGCACGCATCACAGTAGCAACCCAAAGTGATGGACCAGAGTGGAGCAACGTGTGTGAATGACCAGCACATCACTTCATTTGGTTCGTCCGTGAGCCCATACTGGATCGTCACTGCGGTCGAATGATACGAAAGAATTGCACGTTGTGTTGTTTATTTTTAAAACTTTATTTTTCAGTAATACACGTTTTGAACCCATAAGGTTTACGAAGCCTAGCATCATAGGGTATAGTTGCGGACGATGTGGTATACAGCTTGACATAATGACGCTGCTTCAGGACACTGTTCGCTTTAACGTCTTAACGTGTCCTCGCAGATGCCCGTTGCGTTCGCCCATCGTTTTCACCGGCGATCGCCATCATAGTGCGACGCCGGGGAACTGAACTTCACCAGGAACTAAGGCAGCCACTTATACTCCGATTTAAATGTAGTGTCCCCTTGAGGTCACAAGCTGGAAAGACAGAGGAACAGCCGCATCTAATCGGGCGCTTCAATACCAAAAATAAGTCACAATCAAGGTCCCGATTGGATGACAGTGTAGCTTCCTCCTTCCAGCTCGTGACCATGACGAGGCACTAAATGTCCGATTTAAACACAGACACTACAAGGTCGCGAGCTGAATGGAGAGGGGACATTGTCATCCAACCGGAAAGCTCGAATACCAAAAATTCACGTCGTAACGTAGCTCCCAATTAGATGACAGTCCTCTTCCCCAACCAGCTTGTGACCTTACGGGGACACTACATTTAAATCGGAGAATATGTGGCTGCCTTAGTTCCTGGTGAAGGTGAGTTCCCCGGCGTCGCGCTATGACGGCGATCGCTGGGGCAAACTGGGCGTACGCGCAGTGATGCACATACCGGAGCTGCGAATGTCGCCGGGGGCAGCGAGAGCGGGACAAGGGAAATGGAGGGGAGGGGAGGGGAGGGGCGGGGCGTGTAACGGTGGCAGGAGCGACCGCGGGGGCGGCGATGGAAGCGATAGAGTCGCGGCCCGGCGCGCGGTCAGTGACCTCGGTCGCCGAGCTGCGCCGAGCTGCGCCGCGCCGGGCGAAGCCGAGCACCCGCCCGCCAGTGGCTGGCTCGAGGTTGGAACCCGAGAAGACACGGAAGAGCTCCTGCCTGTCCTCCCGGACGACCAATCGGCGGCCGCCGCCGAGAGGACAACGGATGGGCAAAAACGATTCCACTCGCCGAGAATTGATTATTTCAGAGAATGATTAATCGATTAAACACAGACTTTTTGGCAGCAGCGATTTATCGCCGATTCGATTCTTGAAACGTGAGAGTCGATTTGTTTTATTTGTTTGTGTCGTCATTGTCGTTGTTATTACTGTTGTTCTTTTTTGTTTGTTGTTTTTTTCATTCACCCCTTTTGCTTTTTTGTTTTTGATGTTATTTTTTTCAGTTAACTCGGGCAATTCGTTAATATTTTTTTTTGTAATAACAAAAGTAAATGTCCTATAAGGAATGCATTAAATAAGGAGAAACTTTTATTAAAGAATCAAACAGTTACACCAACGATTAAAGGAACCAACAATGTCAAATACAATCCGATTTTCCGATTCCATTTGCTTCAAAGATCGGGCGTCCCCGCTGCTCGCCGAAAAATGACGTGCGACTGCAACCCGTTCTCGCGCGTTTTCTTGGACAATCACTGAGCGACGGTGTGGACAGGACCTGCCGCTGCGACAGAGAAGGATGCGACAAAGGAGTAAATCTGCGAGAAGTATTATCTGTTCGAATGTTTGCCAATTCTGCTGGGAGCGTTGCTGACTATTAACTCTACATCACCGCCTTCCACTCTCTTGTAGATCCTAGCATCAAATGCTAGTCTGTATGTAGATTAAGGAAACAACGGGGGTCGTAGTGATGAAACGAACAATGTAACCATTTCGGGACGTAGAAAAAATATCTGAAATGTCTAGGAAGTTTGAAGTACGTGTTCAGTGGTGGGTTAAAAAACGTATTAACACGTTATTTGTTCGTTATTAGTTCCTTCCTGGTCTGTTTACAGACGTACGAGATGAGAAGATCAACAAGGTGACCTCACGTAAACAGTAGTACTTCCTTATTAGAGAGTCAAACTGAAGAAGCAAACCGGCAAACTTGAAGGGAATCAGTAATAAGAACATAAATCGTTCCCAACGATTCGTAATGGCAACCCATAAAATGTATAGAAAAGTACCAAGCCAATGAGGCGGATTCGCATGTTATTCCATTTGCAATTATGAGTTCGTCTTCTTTTAGCGTGTGAAAGGATTGAAACACCTTTAAAAAAAATAATATTCGTCAAATAAATACACGATAAATGTTTACCATTTTATTTTAGGTTCACTCACCAAATTGTTGTGCACCGAATATATTTCTTCCTTACGCCATCAGTTTCGTTACGTGAGTAAATACAAGTGTTCGTTACGTGACATAAATTACGGTCCTGGAAGGATCACGCGAAAATTCGACCAGAGGTCTCGACCCTTTGCTTGACTATTGTGCGACCCGCGGATGTGGCCTGTGGCTGCGTGATGTGGCAGAAGAGGACGCGACGTGACGCGCGCTCGGCTTTTGACATTCCAGCGGAGAGGTTTACGCAGCGATAAGAATGTCAACAAGGGTGGAGCCTCACGAGATTAGCTTGGGGGAACTGGTTTACTACTTTGAGTATTGTTGTTATTGTTGTTGTTATGGTCATGGAGGAAGTGACTGAAGGTAAAAGTGATGATAATTGTGGTGGTAATGGCGATGCGAAGATGTGGTGGCTGTGGAAAATTATTAATAAACATGGCCAGGAAAAAATGATATCCCCTGAGCCAACACTGTGGCGATGTTCTGTTAGAGATGATGCATTCCCAGATGATCGTCATTGTGGAGATTCATGTTATGCTGTGGAAGTAGATGATGCTGAAGACTTAGGAGTCGTGGTGGTGGTGGTGGTGGTGGTGGTGGTGGTGGTGGTGGTGGTGGTGGTGGTAGTGGTGGTGGTGGTGGTGGTGGTGGTGGTAGTAGTAGTAGTGGTGATGGTGGTAGTGGTGGTGGGGGTTGTGGTGGCAGTATTTTCCTAGAGTACTGATGTAGCGACACTGACAGTAATGGACGAGAGTTGTTAGGGGTAATGGAGAAGTAAGGGATGTATTGTTGCGGGTTAGGATGCTGAAGGAGACGATGGTATGGAAGAGAGAGAAAAGGGAGACACAGGTAGTGCAATGGGAAGGACAAGTAAGAAAAATTAAAAGTCTTGAATACTGAAAGGCATTAACAAACCAGGGTTTCCACATTTCCCATAGCATTAATTAGTGAACACTTAGGTGTAATGCAAAGCCATTATGCAACAAAAGCAAAACAGAAAGGGAAAGATTCGAGTTCAAATAAGTTATTTCCGTCGAGAGAAGGAAGAAACTGGCTAATAAAGCATCGCTAGTTACCACAGCTAATACCGCGCTCTCGTTCCTCCAGCTATTTCATCTGTTTCCCCGATTTTTCGGAGGCGACCCAGAAGAGGATGTTTACCATAAAAATCGGTAATTATTTTTTGGAAATAAATTGTCTCGTATATCGATGCATTATAGTTGCCAAAGTAAATTTGCATGAAATTATATATCTTACGTGTATTTCTTCTTGAAGTCTCTTATAATCTGACGCTTTTTGGAATGGACGAAATTTTCATTTTAATTATGTCCAAAAACACGTTGAAACCATAACAAATAAAATTGTTTCATACTTGTCGTCATCACATTTCAAGTTACGTCAACGCTTAATTAAAATATTACGAACCAAAACTTTTGTTTTGGTAGACAATGCTTCTTTCTTAAAATTTTGTTTGTTTATTGGTGGCTGATTTTCCTGCCTAGTGAAAAATGACAGTCGGCTGTCAAAATTACCACATCCCTCCTCTGCGTGGCAAGAATTTCAAGACATCAAAAGTAAAGAGGAAAAAGGTATCGGTTTTTGTGGTTTCGGCAGCGGCAAACTGATACTCTAAACACCAAAACAGGCCATAAGAACCTACACTAACTTCCTTTCCCTGTCACTTCCTTTCACGGCGATATGATGTTGCCGAAAATAGGAAGATCCTCACGAGAAACGCAATGAAGACGAAGTTGTGCACGTGACGTTGCGAATACATCTCTCAAGACTTTATGGAAGCTCTATTTGCATTCTAAGTGACATCAGTGTTGAAGAGCAGAAAACAAATCTGTCAAAATTGAGAGAATTTTCTCGCTTTACAGCGAGTAGGCTTCCAGTGTATTTAATTATTTCTAGTCTTAGTTAACAAATAATATATTATAGTCTCGGTGTATATGACAAGCCCGCTTAACTATTATTACGTGTCCAACAGAACAGAACTAAATGCGAAGTCCTTGAACGGATCACAAGGGTTCTTTGTTGTACACTACCTGACGGCTCGTCTAGCTCGCTCGTATCCACCGAGCAATTTGAGACTTTTGCGGTTTAGTTTATATTTTAAATCAAGGATTAAATTGCCAGCTGACGATGTGATACCAAGGCCGGCCGACCTTTCCCTATATGAAATCCTTTAGAACACAGGAAGTTCAATCTGATACTCTGGTTCGCAACAAAACGAAATAATAGTAATTCAAAAGCAAAATAATCAAACTGTTATAAAATTATAATATACTTACTCTAAATATAGACTTTTCATAATATCTTTGATATCTTATGTTGCAGTGTCCTTCATTAGTTAATTTTTTTAATAGGAAGGGGAACAGATAATATGGAACATTTCGTAGGTTTGTTCTACATTTCTGGTGAAAATGAAATGCACTCTCAACTAATGTAATTTAAAACGCAAATCTAAGCGTAAAAACTTTCAGGAGAATTTAGAGGTGGATATACAACTTTCAGGCAACGCATGGATTTACCGCACTGCACCGCCGCCATACCTACTGAGAATTTACATTAGCTACTAAGTTCAACAAATGCCTTCAAGATCAGCGCAAGGATAGTTACAATATTTCATATGTTGTTTAGAGTAATGTCGAATCAATACGGTCCAACTTTCAGTATTTGTACATTACAAATACATTGTATTCGATGTACTTGATTTGTGTAACAGCACTGATCGCTAATGTTTCCAGTTTCATTATCTACATCCCATAATATTCATTCTTCATAATGATATTTGATACTTGTCATTGCGAAGCGAGAAGTAAACTCCCTTTGTGTTCACCTTATTAAGCAAAAATGTCGTTTATTTTAATATTAAAAGCGATAATTTCCAATATATACAAAAAAGGACGTTTTGTGTTACATATAGCACTCCCTTTGGCAGTTCCTCAATCCATTCTTGCAGACCACAGTATTTCCATATCTGCGTTTTAGTGTCGTAAGTTTCTTTTACAAATAAAAGGACTCCACAACAGTTAGAAAACTCAAGGAAAATGTAACGCTGTGTTTCATTCCTTTGTGCAGTTACCGTCCACGACACAGCAGACGAGCAGGCAATTCAGCAACCAGATTCGGCTGCGACACGGAAAAGAGCGCTCTCACAACTTTACGCTCTCCGCAGGCGTTAATCACGACTCGTGCATGCTAATGAGAAGTTAACGGGTGCGCAAATGAAATTTCTGTAAAATATTCTCCGCAATTAGGATTTGCATCTCGGTTTTCACGTGAAGATACCATCGCCGCAGCAATCAGAAACCATCCGCGAGTCAGGAAACAGGTGAAGGACCTTACGAGAGATTTCTCGGAATGGGGACACTGTATTACACTGTTTTAACAGCGGGAATGAAATGAGCTCTACATTGGGCAAGCCTTGGTGTTGTGGTCAGGCCGCTCTCCCTTGGGTACCAGGGTTGAAATTCCTGTCGATTCATTCAGCGGCATTGCGGCAGATTCTGAGAGTACTGTTTCTCTTGCTTCTCATTCCACTATTCCACTATTACCTCGACATTATTCAAATTATAGCATCCATCACCTATCAATCAAACCATCCCGAGTACTTCTGAAAAGACTTGGGTGTGGATCATAATAAAGATTATAAACACGCTCTCGCTCTCTGGAAGAAGGGAAGAAGAAGATGATGAAGAAGAAATGCTCCATTAATTTTGTTCCTTTAATTTGGATGTCCCATTTATAATAAATGATTGACGACACCAAACTTACTACCGAGAGAAGAGGATGGCAAGTTGGTAACAGTCTTTTCTTCATAGACCAACTTTGTGGTGATTTCCCGTTGCCTTTCATTACGAATTGTGGTAATGGTGATGAGAGGTGAATGATGAGATGGAATTTGTTTAAAATGAAATTCTGGTTCGGATGGTGGTAATAAAAGCCAACCACTGGTGCAAACACACAAGCCTTGCGTGGGCCCCTAACTGAAGCCTTCGGCATCAAGAATCATCGCGCAATTGCAGGACGATTTAAACTCCTACCCTGAACCAGAAATATTTACATTTCTGGGATTTTTGTTATCAAAATTAATTAGAATTTTAAATAATTAGAATCACATCAGTGAAGTTTCTATCAATGCAGGTGGAGGAGGGGAACATCGATAGAAGTGCAGTTTACGTGACGCACTTACTTTACAGGTGCTGACGCGATAAAAGAACCTTTTGTGCACAGGATGGGCGCATTCGTTCCATTCAAGCATGGAATTCAGTGTTGACTCGGCGTCGGAATACCAACTAATATTAGGTAGTTAAATTCCTCCGGGAAAGTCACGCAGTTATGAAGGTCACTGTGGTGATATCACCTAACAAAAAGCAACCAACATTCTATTTACATCTTCACCAAACCCAGCACTAAATATAACGGTGACAAATGCAACAGAACCTTAAGCAATCCTCTTATCTCACGTGTTGAAAATGCTGAAGGGCTGTCGGAGAGGGGAAACAGAATAACAAGTTGTAAACTTCGCAGAAAAAAGTACAGGCAATATACAATTTACGCGAATGGGTACTCAACAATGAACATCCTCTTGGATTACCTAACAGATTCAACGGCTAGTCCTAACGTCCAATCAAAAAGGTGTAAAATATTAGCGACCCTCAAAGCAGAGACCTTCATACAGGCAAGGCACACACAGCCGAAATAAGCCAATCGACCGCGCCGTCGCGACGCGTCAGCCTGAAGAGGTTTGCAATTCGGCGCCGGCTCAACAGTTGGCTGATCCGCATGGCGGGGCGGGAGGGGCGGGGCGGGGTCGAGCGTGGGCGAACAGCTCGCGGACGACCGAGCAGAATCAATAGCAGCGGACGCGACCTCGCCGTCTGCTGGGGCGGGGGAGGGCGGGGCAACAGGACTGGCCCCCCTGTGGCGCAGATTAAACTAGCGCCCCACTCGTCGGCGTGGAAAGAGAGAGAATCGAGGGGAGGGGGGAACACGCGAAATCGGGGAATAGCCATAAATAATCCAAAGAGGATTAACTCGTTACCGAAGTAATTGTTGGCAGAACGCTCTTCTGTTTTTTTAATCATGTTTAACGTTTCGGGGAACGAATGAGGAATTCCAGTTGGCCGTGGAAATGCCATCGTTTGTTTGCCAGATTAGATAGCGTGCTACTGGTTTCACGTATATTACGAAAGAGAAATAGGAAATGTTTAAATAGATTTACAAAATAAAACTGGTATTTTAACGTAAAGATTATATTTCTTTTGATAATTAACTTTTGCTTAAAACAAATTAATACCATCGAAATGCACAACGAATTCTATTCGTTGAAACAACGAAAATTTTCTTTGTTGTTCTAATATTGTTATATTCTGCAATTATCTGACAGGATAAAGTACGTTAGAGGCAATCACGGACAAAATAATAGACGCAGCCACTGAGATAGGGGCGGTTCAGACTCTCCCAAAAGAAATCCCATTACGCCAATGAAATAATTTCGTCCTGTGGGCTGGAGTCTGATTTGTTTATAAATTATTTATATACCAGGTCATGTCAAAAACATGTTTACGCCATCTTGCTCGCACGTCTGCTCACGATCACAAGAGAGGTCCTCGTGTCGAGGAGGAATTTCGCCTCGTAAGATCGCGTGCCGCCGCCGCTCGCTAGCTCAAAGCAAATGCCGTCACCACTAGTCGCCTTGCGCCGCAGAGCCTTCTACAGCTGCCCAATAGTTTTGTACTCAGCGCTCGCTTGTTACATACAGTACACTCCCGATTAGGTGGCTGCAATCTTGCGGAATTGGGTGGCACGGAAAACGCGGCTAACCGAATTCTGCCGAAAAAGGAGGAAAATCAACAGAAAAATACTTTTAACGTAATTTATTTCCACCCAAATGGTTAAACATACCATTACATAAACATTTTTTGGTACTTATAACTTTTATATTTTTCACAAAAAGACTGGTGAATCTGTATGTTTTGCGAGTAAAACAGCTCTTCTTTATTTGTGACTGAAATTTCTTCAACAATGTGCAATTAATACATGTTGCGACACCAGGGCGGGGGGAGGGGGCGCGACAAGTTACTGGAGTGATGGGAGCATTGATCTTAGGAGTTTGGAACGAATTGCAATTTTTTTTTTTTTTTAGGTTAAGTTAAGTTTAAGTTAAGTAGTGCATTAATTTTTAAATAGCACTTTTAACTTCACAACTTTACTGTCGTGCTAAGCTTACAACACAAATATCGAAATAAATACCTAGGAAGAAGGAAAGATATAGTGTCACAGTCTTGTATAAGCCTAGACAAAGGATGTAGAATAAAAGTGGGCGTATTAAATCTTCTTTTGTTGTCAGGAAATAGTTTTCGAGTGGATACGGTAATTGACATTCTTCGGTTACGGCCATAGGTGTGCGCAGAAAATGGGTGAGGAGGGCCGATACCCCCCCCCCCCCCGTGAACATTTTCGAAAGGGGCCAATAGTGGCTGGGTACATTCTCGTATTTTCAATCACTTATTATTCAAATCTTAAACAGACTCTTAGGGATTTTTAATTTCTTTTTAAATTTAGGTCGCTTTAGAAACAGTGGAGGTCATTAACGTTCATTATTATTTTAAGCATAAGTAAGATTTTTATTATTATAATAAACAGAATAATCAATTACAATTATTTTACGACACTTTAAATGCATTTGTCAAACCCAGTTAGTAAAGAAATATGCTACTCAACGTTCGGGGAAGAAGCTATTCAGATGTTATATTGCCGATCCGGGTTGCCGGAATCACTAAGGCAGTAGTGCCGTGGCGATCTCGGATCGAAGGATCGTGGGTCGTGGGTCCGAATCCTGCTTCGGGCAGTGTGTGTGTGTGTGTGTGTGTGTGTGTGTTGTGTTTCGCGATTATGTGTGTTGTTTATGTGTAATGTGCCTGTGTGCTCCTCTGCTTGGCGACAGAAAGGGCATGGCGCCGTAAAATCGTCGCCATATCAGCGGAAAATTAATAAAAATGAGCCCGCCCCATTAGCGCCGACCCCGCAGAAACGGAAAAAAGTTAAATAAATAATTAAATATTGTTCTCTTCTTATTTTTTATTAACTCTCAAAATATAATGGAGTTCAATGGAAATGAAGGTCCAGAAATCTATTCGCCCCCCTCCGCCCTTGTCTTCTTTAAGGCGGCGGGCGCCTTCTGTCACGGCTGCTGCAACCCCATGCAACCGCGTCCCCCGCGGCGCGAAGAAGCGCGAAGAGGCGTCGCGTCGGGTGGGCGAGTGGCGTGCCACGGGGCGGGAAAAAAACGGGCCGAGGCGGGGAAGGCGGGGCGGGGCAGGGCAGGGCGGGGCGGGACGGACGGAGCGGGACGGGGCGGATCGGGGCGGGGCGGGGCGGGACGGGACGGACGGTGCGGGACGGGGCGGATCGGATCGGGGCGGGGCGGGACGAGACGGGACAGGACGGGACGGGAGGGGAGGGGAAGGGGTAGGGAGGGGCGGTGCCCTTCTCAGAGTGCGAGGAGCATCGCGTGGCGCGCGGTCCTCCTGCAGCACGCGACGCGTCGCCGCCCGCGGAGGCCTCCTCCACAAGTACTCGCAGCCAGCAGGTAGACAGACGCTCGGCCTGACACGCTGCCAGAGCTCCTCTCGCGGGCTCCAAGGATGGGCCACCTCCACACGACTCGGCGACCAGGCCGTCGCAAGCGTTTTCGTCAGGAAAGGAAGAAGGAGGTACATTTTGAATATATATATATATATATATATATATATATATATATATATATATATATACATATATATATATATATATATATATATATATTCGTCACACAGTGGATCCCCAATAATTCAAGAATTTAACATTTTGTTTGAAATATCTGAAAAATTTGAAAGCGTTAATACGTATAAATGTTTTGTAATGTAAAACTAATAAGAAAACTGCTGTCAAAAAGCAAATATTTTGTTTAGTATACTTTGTTCTGAAAAAATAATATTTAAATTACTGTTTAATAATACAAATGTACAATATTGTACATATATTAGTAATTAAATTTGAAAAGTATCTTTTGGCACTAGAAATTCAACTTGGATGTCGCACCTTTTTGTGGATTTTCGGGATAATACGAATTTTCCAGAACCCGAAGAGAGTTCAGACTCAATTAGATTCGAATTCCAAGTTTTCACAGTACTTACTTTCAGGATATATTTAAAATTTTGTCACGAACTATCATTCTGTTCATAATGTATGTATTTAACACTGAAAAAATGATGAAGCTAGACAGCGTATTTAGAAGTGCAAATAGATTTTAGACATGAATAATACAGACACCAAGAAATTGCACAGACGTCTTTGAATATTATCACATTAGATCTTCGTGATAACTTTCAGTTTAGTAATCTGTAACGTCATTTGCATCAATATGTTTTCTAAAAATCTAGGCACTCAACTAAATACTTAATCGTTTACATTTTATGTGAATTAATGACCAACGAAAAGTACTTGGAATTAATACAAAGGCTTCGTTTTGTAATCATAATCATTTTATTACGCATGAACATTACAATATTGTGCTTTCATTTCAAGAAAGGGCCGTAAAGCATACATAGAAACTACAATCTGCAAACAAAAGATGTCCATGCACGTAGCGTAGCAAATGAGAAACTATCAGAGAATCAATAAAAAAGTTTTGTAGGCGGACGCAGAAGAAATGGGCAGTGGATACACAAACAAAGGAGTAGCAGACACATCTGGCGAAACAAATGAGAAAACAAATTCGTTAGACCCAGGCAAAAAATTGCAAGTGATCATTGACGAACACGTGTTTAGGTCAGGTGAATTTAATATCACACTTTTTCCTTTCCCATTTTTTTCTCTCATCCCTACCCCGCACATTCTGGCCAGTCATCCTGTGTGCATTCCTGCTTGCCCGTCTCCCGACCAGCCTGTCAGCTCGCCGACCTCCGTGCATGCCAGCCTCCTTCCCTACGGTCCTGGTTGCCTACCTTCCAGCCATTCCCTCCTAGTCTCTTCTCCACCCACCTGCTCCTTTTCCCTTTCCATTCCTTTTCTTTCCTTTCCTTTTCTTTCTTACGGTCCTGGTTGCCTACCTTCCAGCCATCCCCTCCTAGTCTCTTCTCCACCCACCTGCTCCTTTTCCCTTTCCATTCCTTTTCTTTCCTTTCCTTTTCTTTCTTACGGTCCTGGTTGCCTACCTTCCAGCCATCCCCTCCTAGTCTCTTCTCCACCCACCTGCTCCTTTTCCCTTTCCATTCCTTTTCTTTCCTTTCCTTTTCTTTCTTACGGTCCTGGTTGCCTACCTTCCAGCCATCCCCTCCTAGTCTCTTCTCCACCCACCTGCTCCTTTTCCCTTTCCATTCCTTTTCTTTCCTTTCCTTTTCTTTCTTACGGTCCTGGTTGCCTACCTTCCAGCTACCCCCTCCTAGTCTTCTCGACCCACCTGCCCCTCTTTCCTTTCCATTCCTTTTCTTTGCTTTCTCGCACTCTGTGCTCGCTCTCCCGCCGGCGCCAGCGGGGCGGGCCGTTGCAACGGCGACCCACACCCCGCCCTGCGTTGCGTTGCGTCACAGGCGAGTATTTATAGCCGCGCGGGACAAGAAGGCGCGCCGCAAGCGAGGGAGCACCGCCGAAATAGACGCTTCGCGGCGGCCTTGCCGCGTTCGGCTCCTCCTCCCCTTCCTCTCCGTCACTTTCGCACTCGCACTCGCACGGGCCTCTTCTCGATCGCCAAACATATCGATTAGCTACGCACGGCTTTCAATAAGGCCACCGCTGAGGATAATGCTGGGTGCAAAGGAGTGGTGCAGGCAGGTTAGCCCTGCACGCAATACACTCTTAATAACCAGTTTTGAATAAAGCGTTAGATTCTGATAGTGTTCATGCATTAAAAGTGGACAGAAATATGAACGCATGAACGATTTGTGTGGATTAATTGCAACAGCATACAGCTTCAACATTTGCGGAGTATCGCCAAGTTGCAGAACAAAGAACATTGTCAATGCCCCCTGATATGTTCTAAACAATGTAATTCACTCACATTTTAAAATGGCAACAGTTAATGAAGAAATACAAAATTAAAGTTTTAAATATTTAAAAAATTAGAATGCCATACCAATACTTTAGCCATAAATTTATTAGGTAACAGTTTCGATATGACGTCTTAAAAACTTAAAGCCTCTAGATATGCCTCACAGGTAAAGAAATAAATGTGTACTGTATCAACTGTATTAATGCAGAGATACTAATTATTATGTTTTTCAAACAAAGTTAATTATATTGTAAACACATTTACTTATTGTTTTCACTAATGATCAGATTGTAATTAAACGTTTAATTTAATAAACGTTGCAGCAAGACAAACGATAACCCTTTTTTCCAACTACCGTCCAATGAGGCACCTTAGTTGGACACCAAAGACAAAAACGATTAGCAAATGTTTCCTGTAATATTCCAATAACAATTAAAATAACGAAAAAAACGTTTTTTTAAATAACCCATAAATGCACACACAGATAGTTACGTTCGCTTCGAACAATCTTGTAAGCACATATTGGTGATCAATCAGAAATCGTACCTCTCAGTTAGAAAGGAGATTAACAATTAACGTTCTGAACCTCTTCTGTCCTACTTGTTTGTCATTGTTCTATTATGTAATGGGCCTCGACGCTTTCATTCATGTAACATGGACCTACCCCACAGGCCTGGTTTCTCCCACCTCCAGCCTTTCTGCACATCTTGGCACAGAGTCTGCGAATGTTGAAAGGAAATGTCACGTTGAAAACAAGTCGTTGCCAAAAGAATCTGCAATTTCTTACACTCCTTCACCTTTTATACTTCCGAGCGTTCGTGAAGGAAACGTAAAATACGATCGCTCGAAAATACAACTGCAATCAAGATTGAAATCCAATAGACCCCCAATTACGTAATCACTGAAAATAGCAGTCATGACAAGTAACTTGCGGGTGTATTCGAAGTTTACTCTATGAGCACCGTCAATGAACTTCAAAACCAACTTTCACACAATACATTGAATAAAGATAGCTTGTTATCTCTGAAAATAATTTAGGAGCACAAAGAGGTGACCTACATCGGTTGACTTCCCCTTCACACATCTCACGCGACACTGCGTGGAAGGGTGTGCGAGGCAAAGAGGCGAGAGAGCGTTCGAAAATAACCGAAGGGAGAGAACAAACAGGCTAATGGGACGTGCTCAAGGGCACCTTGTCACACGGCCAGTCAACACCAGCCCTGCGACGACGCAAGCAGGGAGTGCGTTTCTTTATACTGCTTCAAAACGGTTAATTCAATTCAGTTCGTGCCTTATTTCACGCGGCATGAAGACTCAAGCGATCAGGCCCGCTCTTTCGTCTGACCACGCAAGTTTCTCTACACTCCTTTCACCATCTAGCGGAGATCGAAACGGGGCATTTGAATTTTGCTTCTTTTTGGCTTGATATTTTAGATGCAATACATCTACACTGTGGGACAGTCGGCTTTACTTCCCTTCCACACAGCGTACGAAGAATTTAGTCTTAAAAATCCACGGCTTCAATTGGCTTTCAACCCGCAAACCTGGGTACAACCCGATACGCTAATGTACTACCACAGAAGCTGTCGTGGTATAGAGCGATTTTTATAAGAATGAGCCGAAGTGGCAGTTCGCTAAACAAGTGAACATCACGTGTAATTCAGAGAAGTATCCCTCCGCGCCGCAGCTGTTCAGGCGCGCCTCCTCGTAAAGTGTTTGTTTACGGCTCCCGTGAAGATATACTCAAGTCTTAAAAGAGTTTCGGTGAGGTACTCGTACGTGAATCTGGGAAATATTAATATATAATTACGTATGGGGGAAAATGTCTTAAAAATATCTCGTGGAGCACTACATTTTCGTCGGACGAGCACATTACAAAAGGAAGTGTCGATGCCATTTAGGAGTTGGCCAACTGCAAACGAATAAATGCAGGAAGGAGAGTCTAATAGGTTCAAGAACACAGCGATCACAGAACCTTCAGTTGTGTTGCCAACACTAGCTGTCAAACGGTCCATTCTTACAAAAATCGCTCTATAGTTACGACAGCTCCGGTCACTCAGGGACTACGAGTGGCGTCCAGTAGGAGAGCCGAAAGCTGCGTGTTCGCTTCCGAGTAAGGAATGGCTGTTTTCGAAATGTGGTTCTTTCGCTTAGTCCCATCACTAACCTCTCATCATGACCACTACACTAACAACCATAGCGTGGAAGACAATGGTAAAACCACGACCAAACCATTATTGTCGTAATGATGACAATTATTATTATTATCAAGTGTGGAGGAACAGATCAGTTCCTGTTTAAGCCCCACAATTCATTTCAACGTACTTCAAAGCTAATTTTTAATGTATTTTGAATTTGCTGATCGTACACCAAAAATACGCCGAATCCAAGAACATAAACATATTTAAATAATGAAAAAAGTCTACGCCACGTCAAAACTGTTTAGTGCTGAAATAGATTCACATCAAAAAGCATCATATTCTGTCTCGAAGATAAATCATTTTGATTTTGTTTACTCTTTAAAATGTAATTACATACATACTATACGATATCTTATGAATATTTCTAATTCCTTATATTTTCAAATACAGAGTCTTATGTTCATGGTAAACAATTATTAAATAAACTCAAGTAATAAGTCTCAAATTACTAAATAATAGAGGATATATTTTATCCTTCATGATTTTGTCATTTGAACTTTCCACGACATTTTTGCAAAGTACATCTGATGCAAATCTAAAGATGGTCGGGAGAAGATATAGTGGAAAGTTCAAGAGAAGCATTAACTCGATCTCTGCATGAGAAAGTTCACCTCTTCCACCGCGACACCCCGCCCACGCGTCAAATGGTGATGCAACGTCACACATCTCCCCGACCAATCGGAAGGCAGCTTCAAGCAGCTCTGCGCATTCAGCGCCATCAGAATTTAATTGCTCGTCTGTTACGTATTCTACGTGATTATGTGAACAACTTTATTACCATATAAAGAGTAATTGTTATGTATTACGAAATGCGTTTTTACAGATTACTGTAAGTAGTTTAAAATAAAAACCAAAATCGAGTTTCCGTAAAAGACTCAATGCAACAGAATGGTTCCCGTTAAAACATACAGACTTCGAATTTTATGATTTTAATTTTATTTTTTGTTACTCTTGGGTCACTTGAGTTAGATAAGTGCCAACAGCTTTTAACAGATCGGCTACGTACACTGATCAGGATAAGGATAAATAGATTCGTGAGAGTAACACTTGACAAATAAGCTAGTGAGTTTTGACGAACATTCTTATTAGATGTTTCTCAAATGTTAACTAAACCTCCCAATTATTGAACATTACTTTTTGTCAAATGTCCAAAGTGGACATACATGTATTTGCAAAATAATTACTGTGACAAGAAAAATGTAACTATATTTTATATTCACGACTAATATACCACTAGAAGGAAGCTGGCATAAACGTATTTCATGGAAATATGTACCCCCCCCCCCCCCCCCCCCCGAGAGTACAAGTTAAACCTCTGTCGAACAGAAAGGCGGAAAACCAGGGTAAGATATACAATGGAGAGCCGTGAAACTTCGCAACGTTATCGGATGGCGAGGGAAAAGAAGTTGCTGACAGACACGCCCCTCTGCCCGAGAAGACGCGACATAACGTCTGCGCCGGCGAGCCACTTCAGCCCCACGAAGACGTGCACTGGCAAGGGAACGACCGATTACGGAACACTTTCTGTCAGGTTGTGCAACAACAGAATGCGGATCTTCTGACGAGGTGTGGCAACTGCACACTTCAGCGTGTATGACTAACGTACTACCAGTATATTGACTGTACTACAAGCATATTGAACGTAACTTGAAATTAACTTCTCCCCGTAGCACGTCACACACAGTTTTAAGCCGTTTTTGACATAAATAAATAAATAAATAAATAAATAAATAGACTGTAACAAGTACACGACATATCATGAGGAACACTTTATAAAAATATTAGCAAAGTACAAATCAAAATCAATAATTTCATTTTGAATGCAGAAATCGTAAAATGTGATTTTTTTTATAATGTTCCTCATTCTCAGACATCCACAGAAATGTAGCCACTTAGAAATGCAATTTGTTTCCATTTTCTAAGCAAACCAGGGTCATTTTATCACCGATGTGACTAAAGTTTGTGCAAAAAGAAATGTTGCCAAATGGAAGACTCTTACCGCAACTCCGCAAGAAATAAAAGATGTGTTTAAAGGAACTCACCTGAAACAAAAAGACAATAGATGTCACAATTTATTTTAGGGTTGTCAGTGGATATCACTAAAACTACAACTGAATTTCCATTATGAAAGGAAAAACAGTAAGCAATGATAGTTTTTTGGGCTGAAGTTTTCAGGAAAGAAATATGAGGATTGTCATACAGATCACTGACAAGATTATTGGTATTGTGGAGAGTTTTCGTTGGCATTTCCAATGAAATAATTATAAGAGTTCCATGTTTTTCTGTTTCAAACTTTACATGTTCTAATTCAATTTCATTCACTTTTCTATTAGTATTAAATGACTTAACACCCCCTTTTCTTTCTTTCAGTTCTTAAAATTATAAATATATTTTCTAAAATTGTAAATTATTAGTAATTCTTTTTTTTATTACAATTTTTTTGTCAAATCAAAAAATATTCACGTTTTAATGTTTTTGTTTTTCTTCTTGTACTAGGAAACTGATGATGGCTAAGCCATCGAAAGCTGCTATTTTAATAAATAATATTGTTGGCAATGACGACTCATAATTATTTCACTGACAAGACATTTTATCTAAGTGAAACTCCATGAAAGTGGGCCATGCCACATACATTTTTGGAATGTTGGCTTTTTTCTTCATACCTTTCCCTTTCGTAGGCTGCAGCCATGTCTCGAGGTAATGTGTCATGTCAGCAGGCATTGTACAGTTCACTGCACGGAGAAGGTAACAGGAAGAAGAGAAAAGCCCTACGCCTACAGCGCGCGCATTCCTTCTTACTCTTTTCATTTGTTACTTTTTATATTTGTTCAAGTATTTGTACAATATAATAAATAAAATAAAACTGGCATAGTAATAAGCACATTAGGGGGTGAAGGGAAGGGGGGATCGAAAATGTAAGGGCAGAGGCGCTGGTGCGGACGATCTTCTGTGGCGCTGTTTGATTTCAGGTGCTGAGGAGGCCAAGCACTGGAAGGAGACGGCGGGACGCCCGCGCCAGAAAATAAATAATTAAAATAAACGTCGGATAGATTAGAATGTACTCGGCTTCTGACGGCAGGTTTTTCCCCCTTCAGGGGTTTTTTCCTGAGCCGTACCTTATGGTCTCTTTTCCGCGGCTTTGATGCGATGGAGAGACCATTTGGGGTGAATACCAGAATTCGAAAGATTAGAACGCGAAAGGATGTAGGTATTGTAATGGCTTAAAGGCCTTCGGCCTAGCCACATAGGAGCAAGTAAGCTAATTTGTTTGTAATAATTACCTATTAAATAATAAATAATAATATTTGTTCAAGTTCATGAATGGCGAAATATGAAATTAGTTCGATTTATTTACGTATTTTTATGAGAAAATCTAAAAAGCATCAAAAAAATTTTATTTCACAGGGTCCTCCCTTAATAATAATTTTCTAATCAAAAGCTAAATCTTATTTTCTATAATGCTTTAGCCTTGTTTTCAAAAAGGGATTTTTTAAAAATTTAAATTGGTAAATTCTACTATCACTAATTATGACTCACTTAAACCTTAACGTTTTCAATAAAGAATAAAGCATATTTTCCTCATAATAGAATGCATGCAAGTGCATACTGATAATGCGTCAGCATTTCGCAGCCTTAGTCAACGTTTTTTGGTTTGATTATCAAAAGATGATTAAGAGTTGATTCAGGTTCATCAATCAAGCGTGAGTAATATTTCCGTATCTGCCGTTAAAAGGAATGCAGTACTTATCTTTTGCGATGAACCAACGGTTATTAAAATGAGTCAGAAGTAAAAGTTGGAGAGTTCACGAAACAGTGTTTTATAGCAATTGGAGACCTAATAATCGGTGTTAGAAGTATCCAGGTATCACGAAACCAATGCGCGATACCGTGGTTACATCAGCCGCGTACCAAACTTCATCGTGTTTGTCTGCTGTGTTTCAGGAAGCTAGACAGCTAGGTCGAATTCACTTGCTGTCTGGAGGAGAATTATAGCGGCTCTGATTGGATGTTTTCCGTGGTTCCTCCGATCAACACCATGCGAATTTCCGGAGCAGTACCCTAACAAACTATTCACTACTCAGTATAATATACTCAGTTCTATTAATGTTCGGCCCTAAGCCGCCATCCTGATTGAGGTTTTTCTGGGTTTACTCAATCGCTTAAGGCATATGCCGGGATGGTCCCTAGATTTGTTCTCCCAGACGTAAATGTACAGCTTGTCCTCCCCTCTTAAAATGTTACTACTCTAAATGTATGTAAATTCAGTGGTTAGGCGGAAGAGCAGGCCCTATGGCCTGAGCCTCGCCATTAATAAAGACATTATTATTATTATTATTATTATTATTATTATTATTATTATTATTATTATTATTATTATTATTATTATTATTATTAACAAACGAACTACGCGCGATCTTCAATTTCTCTTCTTTATCCTATGCTCACCCGTTACTTACACACACACACACACACACACACACACACACACATGGCAGTACATTACCACACATGACAGGACACCCGTCGGGGGCTCAGAGCTAGTCCCGGGTGGGACAATACAACCCTGGTGGGAGATACGAGTTTGAGGAAAATGCCCACTAACCAACTAGGTCGGCGCTGGATCTCGCAATCCAGTGGGGAAAGGTCACATCCATCTCCCGCGAGAAAAACATGCATTACAATTACGGGATTATGTAGCAACTTAGGCGTCCGGCATCACTAAATCAATGAAACCCCGAAAGGCTCAAATGTCAAAAGCAAAAAATATTGGTATATGGCACTGTACTCCTATCGAAATAGTTATACTATTAAATTATATCTCACAATTTTTCTTGGTCTTGGATTAAACTTCTTTTTACTGTTGCGAAAGTAACATACATACATACATGCATACACACACTCACACACATACACACACACACACACACCTATTCCTTCTTTAGTTATCCGACATAAACTACTTTTCCATCGACTTTCACGGTTTGAAACTCGCGACGCTCTACACATGCCTATTGAAGGCAAAAGTATGCCGGGTTTCACATCGTAATTGTCTCACTCATAGACAAGCGCACACGAGAAAATGTTTCGAACACTTAAAAGGAAAATGGTGAAAGGAATACGTAATGTTATTAGATCTTTCTCCTTTTCTCATGACAAGAAATAAATCAAAACATCAAAACTGATGTTTAAACCCACACTTTATATCCATAATCATTATTTACAACGATAATGAACATTTTTCGACAAACAAAAACTACGATGAACTGAGAACCTATGGTTGAGAAACAAGTTCAAAACAGATGTTTCCTGATTCTCCATGATTTTCACTTAAATGAGAGTAGGCTGTTATAGTTCATACAATAATAATCATATAATATCTATTATGTATCAATGCAAAGATAAATTAGGGAATAATTGAATATCCTGGCCCCTTTTAAAATTCATCCTCTCATTTAAGGCTCATGACGTGTCCTGAGGGCCCGAGCGCATATTTAAACGATGTACTGCTACAAGTGTGCCAGTTATGCCTTCTGGCCAGCCTCGGTCCTAAGTAGATTTGTTTCTTCATTCATAATTAAAGACAGGACTGTTTCCTTTGATATTTTTTTCTTAAATGAAACTTGTTATAAAAAGTGCATCTTGAAACAAGGCCATATACTATTTTGTTGAGAAAAAAAGGGAGTAGTTATCGCGAAATTTCTTCTTGAAGGTAATGCAATGTGTAAAAAAAAAAAAATCTCAAAAACGACTCCATTTTATCCTTTAAATTTTTTACTCGGTTGAAGTAAATTTCCTTTCATTTTTTTCCCGCGCTTAAAATGGCCCAGGTCTCGATTTCTTAATTTTCGAAAATTCTAAAAGATATAGTAATAATGGGGAAAACTATGTGCTGTTGCAACCCCACTCCTTTCTCAGTAGTTTTTACCAAATGCGAAAAAAGAACAAATGACTCACGCGTGAAATGTGATGTAGGTACATTTACTTGCATACTCTAACTTCAATGACGTAAGTGGGAACTATATAAAAGGACTTCCTCCGTTCTTTTGATAGAAAACTATAAATTTCTACTTGAAAAGCGCAATAAAATGCTTAACTTCGTTTTCTGAGAATAAAATAAATAATTAAGCGCTAAAACCGACTTAACATCGCCACATTAATTTTTGCATTCTCACAGGTCCGTGTGATAGGGAAACGTGCGGCAACTGTCCTCCCAGCAGGCGAGGGCGTCTGGGGGGGGGGGGGGGGGGTTTCCCCTCGCAGATCCTGGTGCCGATGGCTGCTTTCCGCTTCCTGTCGGTTGTCGCCGCCAGGCGATATCCTACGCGGGTCAGGCTCCGGCGCCTCGACTGAACCCCTGAGGCGGACGCCGGGCCGCGCGAGGGACGGGGCAAAAAAAGCCAGGAGTCCTTCCGCGAAATCATATTTCAGGCGCGGCGCCGTCTGGCATTTCCGGTTGTTTCAAGTTGAGCCACAAAGGAACCGAAGTGTCGCCCTTCAGCTGATGAAAGTGAGGCGATAAACTTGTCCTTGGAGCTGGGAGATGCTGGAGTTGAAAGAGAATTTGGGCTTACACACGGAATACGTTAAAATGGCGCTTGGAGTATTACCTCTCGTCATAAAAGTCTTTAATACCAAACAAAAGTTTACTTCGAATATTTTTTCTTGATTTTCTAGTTAATATTGTATGAAAAACTAAAAATGGCCAGAAGACACTTAGTAGGGCGATATTCATAGTCGACACTTATTTTTGAGACCCTTTTGACTATACTCCAAAGATGTAACTCATAATTACAGTAATACAATTACATTTTTTTGAATTTTATATTGTATAAATTATTTATTATTATTACGCATTTCAATAGATCCAAAATAGTAACGACTGGTCAAAGAATACGCGTCAATTACTATATTCAAGAACGATTTTTCTTTTCACTTTCGTGCTGCAGCGTGTTAAACACAGTCTACCACAATGTTAAGTGGAACGGGTCATTCTCGTTTTCTAGAAAATAGGTCGAAGTACGAGAATATCGATTAGGAAGCCAACGACACACGAGACTGCAGCCCTCTGACCTCGAAAGTACGTCTTAATACTGAATTCGAAATACGACGTTGAATTCAAAATAGTGTAATAATTGAACATGCAAATGTAATTTTTTAGACACAAATCTTGCTCAGATCAAAAATATTCGTACATTCAAAACCTGATTATTCATTTTTTTTGTATTCAAGCGTTATAAAAGAACCTTTTCTGATACAAGAAATCGTTCATAATCGGGCATTTTACGGCACAAATGATGACGTATTAGATTTTATGTCACCAATGATTGCGTCATCACACATTCAGCCAATCGTAGCGAGAGAATCGAGGGGAGGGGGGGGGGGGTTAGAGCTAAACAGAACAGCCGACCATCCTCGTACGATGTCAAATACTCGAGTCGTCACAGGGAAGTTGTTTTGCTAACGTAAGTTTGATTCTCTTATAAATGTATAATTCTTTTATACAAAAAAAATGTATGCAACTCATATATAATGTTGCTTGTAATAATGTTTATAATGTCGTACAACTTTGAAAACTCGCTCCTAAAGTCGCACGTTTTCAAAACATGTAGTCATGCAATAAAGCTTAACATTATAAACTAATTGCATAAACTACTATTACAAAATACTCATACTATGTGATCTAACAGATAATTCAAAGAATTACTGGAGAAAGCTTCTTCCCCACGCTGAAAGGGAGTGAAAGAATTCGAAGCATACGCATTGTGGATCACAACGTAATAATGTTTCGAATAAATCAGAAGACGCAGCATTCATGTTTCTTACCACATTCTGTGAGGGGCAGGTTAGCCGGCACAATGAAACCTAGTCACCAAGGTAACTTCCTATTGGGAAAGAAGTTCCTTTTAAACGTTCATATTGATATTAATTTAAATCAATAAATATAAGTATCAATCTTCAATATTGTCTATTTAATTAGATAGTAATTGTTTCAAAGTTTTCCTATAGATCATTGCGAGACCAGATATTTTTGCTGAAGAGACAACAAAAGCGATATTCGCTTGACATATGATTGAACAGAACAGCATTATAGGAGGGGGGTACAGAACAGTGTCATAGTAGGGGCTCGTTCTAACAGCACAGCGCCGTAATAGGGGCTCGTTCTCCCAGGCTGCAAACTCATTGCTAACCTGCCGCGTCCTGCCCCGCCCCTATTTCCCGTCCGCTTTGCGCTTCTGGCTGCGGGGCTTCCTGGGCGGCAAAGCAGAGGGCCCCGCCCGCGGCCCGCCCGCGCCCCCGCCCGCGGCCCCGCCCGCGCCCCGCCCGCGCCCGCGCCCCCGCCCCGCTCGCGCCCCGCTCGCGCCCCGCTCGCGCCCCGCCCGCGCCCCGCTCGCGCCCCGCCCCGCCCCGGCTGCCGACGTGGCGCCACACGCGGCACCGCATCGATCCGCCCGCGCCGCCGGCAGCGCGTGGCGCGGAGCGGGCGAGGCGGGGGGCACCGTGACTCAGCGACCGCACCCCCTTCGGCGCAGACGCGTGGCGTGGCCTCTTTATGGACTACGCCTGCCCAAGTTGGGGAATAGCGGCGCATGCGCACTTAAATAAGTTGCAAATAGTTCAAAATGCGTGCCTTCGTAGAATACTGTGCGCGCCAATGTATATTAGAATCGCAGATTTACACGCTGCATTAAAATTACCGCTCCTCGAAGAGCACTTTAAAAACTTAGCTCAAAATTTCTTTTCAAAAATAAATACTAAAATAAAAAACTAAAATACTAAAAATACTAAATATTTAAATTTAATATTATGTCAAATAATGACATAATATTAAATTTAAATTTGTACGAGCCGGATCCCACGGCTACGTACAAGCGCCCGAGAGATATGCTACAATAGGCGAGACGCCAATACTTGCATGAAAATTGCGGTAAACAACGGCAAAAGCGCGCCGAACGGCTATTGTCTTTCCTGACCTATGTTTTCTTTTCATTTTTCAGATCAGCCATAGATGTCCGAAAGGATAGGGATGGCTCCACTGCAGGGAAGTGTGGCTGCATTGCACTACTGCGGCCACACGGAACTGCGCTGCAAAGCGAGGGGAGAGAGAGTGGCCTGGCCTGGCGTGGTGGAGCGGCGTGGCAGGCGCTGCGGTCGGCGGCGGCCAAACAGTCGCTGCGGAGGTGGAACCAGCGCGTCGACGGCTGGATGTTGGCGGGGTGAGCGGGCGGCAGAGATGAGGACGTTAGAGATAAGTGACGGTAAGGATGACTGTGACTGACGGTAAGGGCCGCGGTCACAGACTGCAAGGTCGTCGGTGACAGACTGTAAGGACGTCTGTGCCCGACAGTAGCGGTGAGTATGACGGTTTCGTTCACGCAAGCTGTGATGGCAGAGTTTGAGGAGGTGGAAAAGGTAGACGGCGGTAATGGTCACAATGGGCAGTTTAGGACTCTCTGGCAGTAACGCAAAACATAAGAGCCAAAACGCAAAGGTAAAGGAAGTGGTGGTGGTGGTGATAATAGGTAAAACTGAAACTGATCTGGTAGGAGGGTGCTGGCGGGTGGCGGTGACGGCGAAGACATAGCCAGCGGTGGTGTGGGGGCAAGGGTGATAGGAAGAAGTGGCAAAGTCAGTAAAGATGGTGGTGAAAGCGGCGAGGCAGGGCGGAAGAGATGGGGACTCAGGTGAATTACTGTTAACTACTAATTTGGACGCAAAATGGTATGATTTTTGGAATTCCAATTAAGCAGCAGTTCCGAAATAGCAACTTTTGTGGGAAAATCGCAACACTAAGGAACCCTATATGGAAACCATCAAAATGAGACACCTTACAAATTGACAGATTTAAACGTAACTCATTTCAACTCGCATATTTAACAGTAATTTCGCCTGCCTTAAATGATTTAATCCAGTATTTTACCGAATTTTTTTTAAACCTATATTCATACCAAAGCCGATTTATTCACTCCAACTCTGAGCGGTACAAGGAAATAGTTTTCTTAACAATCGTCTACAAAAGCGCTAAAGAACAGGTTCCGCCCAAAATTTGGAAGGATCACCATCATCTTCGTAGTGTGCCCGGTATTCAATCTGGGGATGGCGGTCCTCACCCGCTCCGAGAAATCGGAAACCGAAATCGCAAAGTTCTTCACCCGGTGGCGTCGGAACAAAAAAGCAACACATTCCGATGTGATTATTCTGTGTTTATCTCTGCAATTTCTTGGTTTCCTGGTAATTGCGGTGCTAGCTTGATGTCAAGTTAGCCGAATGATTATAGCACAGGCTCAAAGGTGAGCAAACAATTGTTTTGAATTGAATTGAATTAATGCCTTATTTTACGTGGCGAGACTCAGGCCATTAGGCCTGCTCTTCCGTCTGACCACGTACATTTCGCTACGCACCTTTCACCAACTAGCAGAGAAAGGAGGTATTTCTTGGGCGAGAAACAGGCGGTTTGAATTTAGCTCAGAGGCGTCATTTAGGCTTGAAGATCTTTTACATGCAAGTTAATCTACTAACATGGGACAGCCGGCTTTACTTCCCCTCCAAAGGAAGGCGTCCGAAGGATTTTTTCGCCCTGAAAAACCCACGGCTTCGATCGGGTTTGAACCCGCCAACTTGGGTACAACAGTCCGAAACGCTAACCGTTACACCATCGCCGCTGCCATTGTTTTGAGTATCAAATTAGCAGCAAAAACATGACAAATTTTGAGTTTGTTTTTTTACCTTTTTTTTTTTTTTCCTTTTCTATTTCAACTTTACGGACCTGGCGTCTCGTTGCGATGAGGCGCCAAGTCGTGGAGGGCAAGGGAGCGACGTCCAGCAGAGATGGAAAACGCAGCGCGATGGATCACATGGTGCACGCAGAATGAGGCATTTCACCTCGCGCCGCCCAAATTCTACGTGGGTACTACAGTCTGATGAGTCTTCACCACGCGATCTAGCCAGAGTATTCATTTTCAACGCAGAGCGAAGTTGGCGCAGGCCCTCCGACTTCCGTGACACATTGCAACACTCACTACGTCATTTCCCACGCAGTATCGTGCTCTTTCTTTCTCTTGTTCCGCAGTAGTAGCGGTAGTATTTTGGCCGTCATCGACCCATATTTTCCCTTGGTTAGATATGAAATGTATCCCGCCTAAGTTCAAGAGTGTGGTGTTTGGCAAGTATCCAAGCCTTACAGCTTTCCTCGCAACACTAGTGTCACACATTTCAAACGTCAACGCCGTCCCTTTTTTTTAACCCGTAAAGGGGCTTCCTCAAGCACTTAAGGAAACTTTTCTCATACGCATGCCCTAAATAAGTCACATTCATTACGGATTTCTTTAAAATTAATCGGGTAAATGGCACTTTTGAAATCAAATATCAGAAACGCCATTGAAATAACAATGCAATGAGACATAAAGCATCCCTGATTTGTAATTCGCTGGCAACAAATATGCACTGGATGTCACCAACAAACTTGTTCGAGAATACAATAGCTTTAATTCGTACAGAAATACAAACGCTCAATATCTTCCAGAGGAGTGTCTCGTCAGAAACTGAAACAGTTCCTGTAACCCGCCAGAACGCGTTTAATATCCTGTGTTACATATAAGTAACAAATTTATGGTCAACTCATTTGCACCTTTTGCATTAATTCGTGAATTTTATTTCTTCTATAGACAGACACCCTAAATGAAACATATAAGTAAGTGTTGTTGTTTTTTCAATCCTGATTGTTAGATATCTATTTAGCCGCGATGGGGTAGTAATTATGTTTGGCATTAAAAAGCCAAGATGAGCTATTAATACATGGCCA
Organism: Gryllus longicercus; assembly: GCA_038098605.1. NCBI lineage: Eukaryota > Metazoa > Arthropoda > Insecta > Orthoptera > Gryllidae > Gryllus > Gryllus longicercus. Next base: position 506,830 of record JAZDUA010000169.1, on the reverse strand, counting down.
CCAAATCGCACAGTGTTCGTCTGGAATCATGGACTTCCGACGTGAAATAGACCTTGACTCGCACTTATCCGTGTGGTTGTAATTCAGAAGATGTGACTGCCGACGTGCCGCCCTTATTACGTATGAGCAAAATGATTCGTCCCACATATCACAATCATTGCAGTCTCTTTTACTTTCTCGCATACTGCTTACGCTGTGTAGAGAATATAATTCTGCGGGGAAAAAATCGACGGATTTTCGACAGAAACACTCTTATTGCCCGACCCTGGTAATGAGAAAGTAGATAAATCCATCCGTAATGTAAAAATGAGCAGCAATTGATGTTTTATAATTTTACATAACTGTTACTGATGCGAGAAAGTAAGTGCTGTTGTAGTTTCTGAATGAGCACGCGACGATTCAACAGTCATCATCGTACGGGTTGGGGTTCCCTGAGCAATGGATCCAAACACACATCCAAACTTTTACAAGCATATTTTATACGAGTTGTAAGGAACTTATATATTCGCAGAGCCTGAGGTCAAAACTAACTCACTGATGTATCTGACGTACTTCCGACGTGCTGACGTCCACCGTTGACCATAGACGAGAGTGCCTACGTCACAGAGCAGTCAGTTATCCTGACTTTGGAAAGTAGTAGTGCATAAAGTGTAGAAGTGCAATTTATCTTCCAGACAGCTCATGTATATTTTAGTCCCCAATCGCCCTGAAAACGAGATATTGTTGGTACATCGACCCCGCCATCTCCGGTCTAAACGGAGCTTGATATTTGGCCTTAGAGCCGAGCGGCTTTTGATGAAACAAACTTCGTCCAAGTGTACGTGTTGCACGGGGGCGGTGTAATGCATTCGCCCCAGTTTCCTAACATGAGGATTCCTTTTGAATTTTACAACTCTAGGGTGGAGATTTCAGCATTCTATTCGCGATGGGGTCAACGTGTTGAATTCATAAGAGAGGTCACTCCTTCCAACAAGCATAAGCATTTTAAATTAAGGAATGTTAAAAGGGTTTCTGCAAAATTGAACTCTTTGCATTTCTGCCCTCCTGGCTGGCTGACTGACTGACTGCTAAGAGGCTGAGAGTCTTACCGACCGAGTGCCTGTCCTACAGAGTGACGGTCTGCTGGTAGACTAAGTGGGCTTGCGTCTGTGTTGCCGAGCGACCGCGTGGTCGAGCGACCGTGTGGTCGAGCGACCGTGTGGTCGAGCGACCGTGTGGTCGAGCGACCGTGTGGTCGAGCGACCGTGTGGTCGAGCGACCGTGTGGTCGAGCGACCGTGTGGTCGAGCGACCGTGTGGTCGAGCGACCATGTGGTCCAGCGACCTAGGTTAAATAACTGCATTGCTGCCCACCAAATTTAACTCCACGTGACTCGCCCCCGGAGTAAAGTATTCCCGTAATCACATCAGACAACAGCCGTGCATTTTGACGTGCGCTGCGGCTGCTCCAAATTCGCCTTCCCCGGCCAGCCCGAGTTCCACGTAGCCCCACCACGTCCACCTCCGCGTTACCACGGTCCACCGCACTAACAGGCTTACTCCGCGCTCCGCGCAGCACTCCGAGCCGGCGAGGTGCGCTCGCCAGGGAATTCAAATGGCGTCCGACGGGAATCAACAGCGCCGCTGGCAGCCGCATCGCTAACTCGAGTTTGCCTCGCGCGGCCGGCGGAATGCGGAGGGGTCCCTCTTGGGCTCAAACCCGCGCCCTCCGGCGCTGCAATGCGCATGCGAAATGACGTGCGAACGCCCGCCTCGTTCTTGCAACGCTCGAGTTACACGGAGCAGGAGGGGCTAATTAGATTACTCGCTCGCTACAGCACTCTCGGTGCGGTGCTGTGCTGACCACGGTAGAGAGGGTGGGAGAGGGGAGAAAACGAGAGAGAGAGAGAGAGAGAGAGAGAGAGAGAGAGAGAGAGAGGAAAGGGAGGTGCTTCTTGCAAATGTCAACCAACTACACAAATACCACAATGATTCAAACTGGGCAAGTTACGTTCACCCAGAGCTTGGCTAAAGGAGATTACATCGGTGAACTCGTTGTTAGAATGCAGAATGCATGATTCGGTTATTCAACGCCAATAAAGATATAAGTAAACATCACGATAAAATTAAACAGCACAATGTGATATTTAAAATGTACTTGGTAGATTTACGAAAAATTATTATTACGCAACACTTTTTTTTTCAATCTCTCATTCCATCATCGCAATCTTTATAGGGACTATGCGCGTTAGCATGTACATTACCCAATTCCCCATATCTATTAAACTAATAGTAAAAGTGCACTGCCCATTCAATATATAATATTTAGAAAACAATTGATTGCAGAACGAGATAGTTTCTACGCAACAAATATCTAGTATCGTTATCAATTCAGAAAGCACTGAAACTTCAACAAAGAAATCTGTCCAGGTCAAATGGTCACGAACTCCGTATCAATTACGATTTTTTTCTTGGGGATTGTAGCAAATTTTAACAGCAAGTAAAACCTCTGAGAATTGGTTATGTGTACCAACCCTAGTTTCTCTACAGTCAGCATCACCTCTATGTAGCAATCGTACGTCAAATGTGGGGTCCGTAGTTCGATAATCAGAAACTAGCCAATCGACGAGTCATTCCGCAGGCATTAACTTTGAGGTATGAAGATGGCAATGTACGATATTGTGGCGAGTAAATGAACATGGTATTACCTCACCCTGCCCATCACGTACAGCAGTCGGTTTCGCGATCTATTCGTCGTCCCCTAGGCGGCGTCGTCACGCGCCGAAAGAGGAGTTGACGTGGGCTCGAAGCAAAGGCTCCAACGCTGGCGCAATCGGGCGGTTTTTCGCTCCCGCATCACCTCCACACAAATGGCTCTACGCCCACGGTTGCCACAATGTACACTGGCGCCGCCGCGCCCTCCATGAGTCTGCCTTCATTGCCCCGTATTCTCCCGCTGCCTCGCCCTACCTGCTGACGATGTCTCAGCTGCTGGTACAGGTGCCAACTGCCTCGCCCTACCTGCTGTAACTGCTGGTACAGGTGCTAACGTTATTATCGACATTGCCTCAGGCGCTGCATCGCGCTGCTGTAATAACGCAGTGCTGTGGAGTGCAGGGGTCAGCGATGGAAATGAGTAATTGAAAATAAAGCGGGATGGGCAAAGAAAATGAGAAAATGTATTGAACACCAAAAAATACTTGATTACCCTTGCCTACATTTAGTAAAATAATTAGTTTTTTTATCGTAAATTTTTTCAGTTTCTGCAGGGTTTTTTTATATTTTTTTATTTTATTTTTATTTTTATTTTTAGTATTTATTTTTTAATTTTGCAGTTCCAGTATGTAATCCAGTTCACAGGATTTTATTTGTACAATACATCCACCTTTCGGTTCCCGGTACTGTCCCCAATGTCGTCACCGTAACCGCCACCACCGTTTTCCCACTGGAAAGCGGGGCGGGGCTCCGCAGAACAAAGCGTCTGTATTCCGCCCGCATTCAATTTCGTCAGGCCCGCCTCAGTGGAACGTGATCTCACCGTTGCCAACCTGGGCAACTTCATGTTCCACTTCCAGAAGAAAAATCTGCCATGTGTTATTTCTTGCTCACGTACTATATTTGCACTTATCCGGGCCGTAATTAAATAGCTAACAAAATCCGAAATTATTCAGATTACATACAAATATTCACCATATTAGTAACAATTACTGTATGTAGTTGTAGAATACAACTACAACAAGAAATCAACACTGGCTGAAATCATCATTGCTTTTATAACACAGGGCATATTGAGATTGTTTGGGCTCCTTACTACAGCCATCAATGAAAGACAACGTTGTCAGCATCACCAATTCCACGTAACACTTCAAAATTTTCGTAATCTATGATAAAGCCACACAAAGTGGCTACAAAAAATTTAACACACGGGAAGGGCATTGGGTAGTAACACCGATTATATGAAGCAGTAATTAATATGGAAGCGTCCCCCCACATCAATTCATAGAATGTGTGCATCGCAGATGTACTATGTAGTAAACGTACGTCGTATGTGGGGAGAACATACAACGTACGTAGTTCGATAATCAGATACTAGGCAATCGACGAGTCATTCCGCAGGAATTAACTTTGAGGTATGGTGTTGATGGCAATGTACGATAGTGTAAATGAACATGGTATATGAGCATGATAATTGATACGAACAGACAGGAATTGGAGGCAGGGAAAACTAAAGGGAAATCAGAAACCATGTCGCGAACGCGCTTTACTTAACACAAATTTCACATATATCTACTGGAATTCAACAAAAGTACCAGAGATGTAAAGCCAGTTCGCTGATCGTTAAGACGTGTGTATTTTATGCTGTTTTTTTAGGTAATTTACTAATGTAACCACTAACTGCTTATATTTAGTGTCGGGCAATTTGGCAAAATGGCTTCTTAATATTGTTGTTGTTGTTTGATTTTTGAAGTTTAAACCAAAGGGATTTTTTAGCTTCGCTTCAGGAACTATTTTAATTCTCATTTTGTCTTCTTTTCTATTTAGGCTTACGATGCCTATTTTATGTATTTTCTCTCCCTTTTACTTTTCTTTGTCCGTCATTACTTTTTACTTTCTTGTATACGTACGTATATACGGATCAATATACTTTGTTTAGAGATAGTTACGTAATACTGCGGAAAATCTATTTCGTGATTTCAACGCAAATGCATATTTTTCTTTTGGCACTGATTTCAACCTTTTAGCGTGTACGCTTACGCAACACGACGCCACTGTCGCATTTCGCCTTTCTGTGAAAGCGGAGGCACGATATCAGACAGGAAGTGTTGAAGTCGGGCTCCAGGACGAAAATAGTTTAATTCATATGATTACCAGAAAACGCTGTAACTGTCACGATTCTTTCAACGACGCCGAGAATTTTCCTTCGACCGTGGGGAATCTCAATCCACTGGAGTACGGTGTTCGAGTCTATTCGAAGTCAGAGTTCATTGTACATAAGAATTATGCCATACAGCTCGGCTCAGATATAATACGAGTTCAAAAAACAAAACCAAAGCACTTTTCACTTACGCCATTCGAGGAATCAGGAAGAAAAAATCGTAGATATTTATGTGCCACTAGGCATAATTTTCAAGAGTGAAATGTATTTTTTGACAAGTTTCATTTTTTAAATAATTAACAAATATTTGCTAGTAATGTACAATCAAGATTTCAAAGAAGATCAAGTTTCCGTCGAAGCAGTGATATAAATGTACAAATACAAATTTAAATAACTGCAATTACTTTGAGGATTTTGCACCACTGATCCATTCTAATGCTCATTTGTCACATTTTACAAGAATTTTTCACACCAATATTTTAGTCCAATAAGTCGAGAATACTCTTTCCCTGCCTATTAAAGGAAATACGTCCTTTAATAGTAAAATGCCTTAATTTGGAGCTCTTCTAAAAATACATTGCAGGCTAAACCTGGCACAATAGCGTCGACTTACTAATGACACATTTTTAAGACCTCTGTTACTACCCCGTCCAAACAATACCCCGTTGGATAACACGTATGGCCAAACTTTTCACTGGGTTCTTCCCTTATCCTGCCTCTTTCCTTCAACATCCTGCGACTTCGATTTCTGTCAGAAACGCAATACGACAGCTCACAGCTACAACATCTACAGAAATGCGGAGCACGTTTTCTGAGCAATCTAATAACGTATTTATTTCACAATCAACCATCAAATGCGCGGTCAGATTCCCATGAGATCCTTGGGAGTTGCGCGAATTCCAGCATTGTTATTCCGAGAGCGTATGGGTCTTCTGATTCGTGCTCGGCCAGTTTTTTTGCCGGTGTTTTCTTGTTATTGGTGGCCGTTTGTAATTTCCGTGCAACTGGAGGAGGGTGAACCTCCAGAGGTTTCTTTGTCAGCTCAGCCGCTAGCGCGCGGGAATTGGGCTGCACGGGTCCGACTCCGGAGGGAAGGCGAGGCTTACATTAGCGAATGCGCCACCAGAGTTTACCTTGGGGAAGGTCGCGAATTTGTAACAGAGATCCGGCGAAATTCAGTATTCTGACCACTCAGAGTAGCCGTGGTCGTGGAAACGTCGTTAGAGCTAACTCCTGTGGACGCATTTTGTAACTAAAAAGAATAGAAGCAAGCCAACACTGTTTCCAATGAATATTCAACTCATAACATCACGAATTCTCAGAAATGTTATTTAAGGCGAAAACCCACGCTGTTGCTATCTTACTGAAGTTTGTAAATCGAAGCGTTAAATCCTTTACGGACACCGGCTTCTTTTGTTTGCGTGAAGTCGACATAACAAGACAGTATTACGAAAACCTAACATAAGGTGAAGGCGAAGGAAGAGAGCGGAAGATGATAAGTCAAAGGAAGAGACAGCGAAGAGGAGAAGGCGAAGGAAGAGACAGCTAAAGAGGAAGAAAAGGCGAAGAAAGAGACATCAAAAGAGGAGAAGGCGAAGGAAGAGACAGCTAAAGAGGAAGAAAAGGCGAAGAAAGAGACATCAAAAGAGGAGAAGGCGAAGGAAGAGACAGCTAAAGAGGAAGAAAAGGTGAAGAGACATCGAAAGAGGAGAAGGCGAAGGAAGAGATAGCTAAGGAGGAAGAGAAGGCGAAGAAAGAGACAGCGGAAGAGGAGACGGCGAAGAAAGAGACCGCGGATGAGGAGACGGCGAAGGAAGAGACATCTCAGGAGGAAGAGAAGGCGAAGCAAGAGACAGCGGAAGAGGAGTCAATAGAGGAGAAGAATCTGAACGTTCGAGACAACAGGGGTCGGAAGAAGAGAAATCGCAGACCGAAGAGGAAGCGGCAACGTAGGTGGTGGTGGAGGAAGAAGAGGAGGATGAGGATGAGGATGAAGATGAGGATGAGGATGAGGATGAAGATGAGGATGAAGATTACGATGATGATGATGAGGAGGATGAGGATGATGAGGATGATGATGAGGAGGATGTGGATGAGGAGGAGGAGGATGAGGAGGAGGATGAGGAGGAGGGAGGAGGAGGAGGTGGAGGTGGAGTGGTAGGGGCGAGAGAGCATGCGAGCGACCGGAAGGCGCGGGCAGAGAGGCTCTGCAGGGGCGCTGCGGCCCCGCAGCGCTTGGGCCCCTGCCAGCCGCAGCAGCACTGGCCACCGCCGCCACCACCACCGCCGCCGCTTGGGCAGGGGCGGGGCCCGCGCTCGCGTCGCCACGCCGCTCGAGTGCATGCGGACCCTTCTTCGGCCGCACCGCGCGACCTTTCAAGAAGCGCACGCCCGCGCCGCGAAGTACCCCCCACCCCGCCCACAAGCTCACCCAAAGGTGAGGCGACCTCACTGTTCCCACATCGCCACGGAAAGAGATCGTTACTAGGCACCTTCATACAGAGGTTTCTAACCACGCTATTTTGGAACTTATATTTGCCATTTAACAGTGTTTAGTAAACATTGGGTAGAGTTTCTGGAGCTCAAGGAATCGTGCGCATATACTTGTTTTCCGCACGTCACATACAGTTATAACTGTTTTTTTACGATAGATAAACCAAATAAAAAGTACCGAAATAGTGAATTCGACAAGAATAGTCTTACGGAGAGGCAGCCGTTCGCAGGGTGCACAATTTCTCCCGGAACGCGGTTCAAAAATAAAGTCAACCAATAACTACTGATCCTATGATATATCACAGTATTACGTGGTCGATTATTACGTCAATTGATTACATTTCAAAGGAACGTTGAACACACATCTTTTAAAGGAAGACATTATGCGTCGTGTTCAATTAATCTTTTGTTAAAAAAATACGAAGGTCCTCACAGACATCTCCCCAGATTCTGTGCGTTTGCTATGATGTTGCTAGGAAGCAGAGGAGGTTTGAAAATTCAGCTTCAAAATTTGTAAACAGAGTTGGGCATCGCATAGTTCGAAATAGTATCATTTAACTTCAACGCTGTGCAGCAGAGGAAACAAGACAGAGCTAACGACTCACAACCGCGTCGTAAACCCTCTTGAGGTTTATTTTAATTTTTAGAAGCCAAAAATGAGACTATTTCACGGGTTCATCGACACGTTCAAAAAACAGAAAATTGGTAAATCGAATTTATTTCATATTTAAGCAACGACAGTAATATAATACCGATGGTAGTAATTTATAACAAAATTGATACAATTCACACAATTTTTACCTCAATTGATGTAAATTTACGTACGAAAAGTGAGAACGGATGAAAGATTTTTCGTGACATCTAGGAATTCGTGTAATCCAATAAGAAAATCAATTTTTTGATCCCTCGAAAGAATACGGTAGAAAACCCAAATAACGCATTCCCTTTAGAACAGCGTTATACTTTTTTTTTTGTCCTCCCTCCTGTTCGCGGCGCCATACAATGCCAGGGGGAGGGGCAGCGTCGCCATGGCGACCGCGAGGGCGGCTCGAGAGGCGCTCCGAGGGCCTCCATTACGAGCGAGAGGCGGCGCCGGCGACGACACCGCGCAACGACCGCCACGGGGCGCCACCGCTCCGCCTCCGCCTTCGCCGACGACACCGCGCAACGACCGCCACGGGGCGCCAGCGCACCGCCTCCGCCTTCGCCGTCGCCTCCGCCTCCGCCTCGGCTCACGGCGGCGCGCGTCATATCCACGCACAAACTCCCCTCTTCAATTTGCCATTTGGAAAGCGGGGAAACGCAAAACATGAAATATCCCATTTCTCAAATATCCCTCATCTCAAATTTCCGCCAACTAATGTCTGCTCAACTGAGAGAGGTGGCTCAGGGCATCAACTACTCTAACTGCAGTGTCTCTCACCCGGAGGTGCTATGTTCGAGACCCGACGGTGGTGGTACATTTTTTTCGTCACTAGCTATAGCTCTCTCTCTCTCTCTCTATATATATATATATATATATATATATATATATATATATATACATACATACACACACACATATATATATATTGTGGCGAAACCGATTTCATCATAATTTTATAAACGAAATTCACCGGATCAAAATTTAAACAAACAGACCCGGCCACCCAGGATTTCTGCCGAGAGATTACGCAGACGGTCACACGTGCGCGACTCCACTTATCGCGAGAGTCCCTTACGCCCCCGGCCCATTAACGAAGTCGTTTAGAGGGCTGGCATTGACAGATTCAATGGGCACACGTGTTCACTGAGCCGGTACGCAATTTCGACATCGCCCGCTCGTTTCGGGGAATCCCAAACTCATAAATTTCTTTCACGCAAACGCGCCCCCCCCCCCGTTTACGCAAACATGGGGCGATGTTCTAGAAGGAATTGGAAAATTCTGGACGCTTGCAGCTGACGCGGGGAGCGGAAAGTTCTGTGGCTTCATGCGTGGCGATTGGCTGGAAATAGTTCACTGCGCCACAAATTTTGGCCAATAGCTACACGTCTATTACAAGGATCTGGGGCACATACGAGAATATTGGGGGGGGGGAAAGTTTACCTTATAAGATTTCGACGGAGAGAAAATCAGAAGAGCTTGGGCATCAGACGGGGCCAGATCATTAGACGGAGGGGGATATTCGTCGGTCAGAGGCAAGCTCGCCTCTACCGGACTTATAAATTTTTCATTAATCAGACGGGGCCAGAGTATTAGGCGTCGGGGAAAGACTATTGTGTCTCTGGGAAACTTCTTATTTTTCGAGCTTGAATATTAGACTGAGGACAGTTGAGAGAGGAACTTATGTGGGGGTGGGAATTATTCGGGCGAATATGCCTATGTGGGGACTTATGATATTTTACTGCGAGTTTTGAGCTGTGAGCCGACTGCAGTGGAGAGAGAATTTTCTCTGGGGTGGGTTTACGTCGTAAAGAGAGGCGAATGTTTCTCCGATCAAGTTCTAAAACTGTCCGAAGTTGTGTTCAATAATTATCAGAAAAATCAGAGAGAGACGCATAGTTGGTAACTCCGTTCCTGAGATCATCCGGCCAGCTCAGCTAGTACTGCCAGTTTCGACCAGAACTTGTAGTACTGCCAGTCACTTCCAGAACTTCTAGATCAGCCAGACTACAAAGGGCGCTGTCACCGAGCCACGCGTCGCCGCCTTTGGGTGACGTCACAACCGACCGCCAGCTGTAGCCCGGAGGGTTACTGACCTCCGCTGCATTTTTTTTTGAAGGACGCCCAGCCGCCGCCCTCTACCGCATCGTGGCCATTCTCGGCTGCACAAAGACCCTTCTCCAAGCGGTATTGTTTAGGGCTACCGCCCCTATTGTATAAAATTTTAGTAATGCGGTGTCACGCTCTGACACACTGACTAGTAGCAATTTCACCCATTGTAATTGTTAGTTATAATTCTTCTTAGTTTTTTAAGCTTAACTCCTAAAACTAACTTTTCAATTTTTTTTCTCTTCATCTAATTTTCCCACTATTCTTTTTATTCAATTTAAGAGTGTAACTTCCCTGGGGCATGTTAATCATATTGCCCAGGAATAAATGTGAATTTTTACCAGTGAACAAGTGTTTATTTTGTGTTTCCACCGTACTGTGTAACAATTCCTTCCATCACCGACTTGAGCTAGCGTCAGGGCCGCTATCCGGTTCCCCAGGTAACCGGGAGTGTTACAATATATATATATATATATATATATATATATATATATATATATATATATATATATATATATATATATATATATATAGGTCGAATTCAGACCTACCTATAGAGAAGAGCAATCTAGCGACATGCTGCTCTGATCGGTAGTTTTATGTTTTTTCGAGAAACACAAGGCAAATGCCCGAGCAGCACCTTAACAAACGGGTCACGGACCGCGCGCGATCTTTCCTCCCTCTTTCTACAACTATCCTCACTCCTTACTTACACGCACACTTACATGCACTACTCTGAGACCACATGTGCCGGGACACCGATCAGGAGCTCAAAGCTTGGCCCAGCTGGGGCTGTGCCCCGCTGGGGGGATATGACTAGTGGGGGAAAACCTCGCTAGCCAACGGGCAGCGACGGTGCTTATTTCACCGTCTAACGGGGAAAGACCACCACCACATCAGAAGGAAAAAGATGCACTACACTTACGGGACTAATAACCTTAGAAGATGACGCGCTCGGAAGCACAAACCAATCAATCGAATATCCGCTAATTCGAATATCCGACAACTATATTAGAAGTTGAACTCGATTTTCATTTCTGTCTTTTCTCGTACTTTTGGTGGGTGTTTTTTTGTTAATACCATGTCTGATTCGCTAACGTTCATTATTTTAACATTTTGCTACGTTACTGCGGTTTAACGTCACCCCTCGCGGGCCTCCTCAATAGATTGAAATATTTACTAATACGACGACCAATCACTAATTGTTCACAAGCTTGGTGTGTAAATTTCTCTATGGCTGGTAAAACACCTGCACTATAAAAAAGCTGTATCATAATAACTATTCTTTATGCAACGAGCGCTAATTTTCTACTAAGAGAATTATACAACGGGGGCAGAAAAATGACGTTACCACTTCTTCAAAATATTTTAACAAATCTAATGTTATATACTCTATCTTACTATTTACTACGTAAGTAGTATTAATTCAATTTCGCCCACTTTTTAACTGGCACTTTCGTAAGTGACTCCCGCTATGTTACCGAGTTTCAATAACCTGAAACAAATCGTAACTACAGCTACAAAACAACAGTAAGCATTTGAAAACGTGCTTTTGAGTTGCTGTATTTTGCACTATCTGGATAAATAAATGCCTTTTGATGGGAACGTTGATATTCACATGAACACGGGTCATATTAACCTAGTTGAAATTTTCACAGAAATTACACAGATATGGCCAACGATCGGTTACAATATTGCTTCCGCGTAAACGGATGCCGCACTCTGATCAGCCGAAATTGATGAAATCCGCCCTCTGTGGTTTTGTGGTGTTGCGGTGTGGCTTCCCGTGGCGCTGGGAAAGTAATATGAGCGGAGAGATGACGCGCTTTTGCGGGTCGCCTCCGGAATCTGCCCTTCGATCGCTTTTCATTCGTTACACCTCCGTAGAGTGAACAAGTTATGGAAAGTAATCAGGTCATTGAGATTCTATTTGTCACTCACCCGCTGAACCGCAATCCACAATAGTCACTGGTACGAAAAGGAAACTCACCTGAAACAGAAGAAATCACGGTAAATTAATTCCGAAGTTACAATTTCATTGAAAATAATTTGTATGTCAGACCATTCATGATATTCATACAAAAAAAATAACATCTATTAATGGCCTGTTACAGCAAAATTGCAGCAAAAGTCTTCACGAATTCTGTAATAACAGAATAGAGTATTTACATAGTAAAACAGTTATTTACATTTCAAAAATATAAAAAAATGTTGTACAAAGCAATATGTGAATAGCAAATATTTAAAGGTATGCAATCTTTCCCTTCGAGCCTTGCTGTCCCATGAGGTCAGGTGAGTCGTAAGCATTGATGCACTGAGAATACGAATCCAGCCGGTACGCTCAATATAAGAACCCACAGAAAAACACAATCAAATATTTGGATTTTTCGGTCAATACACTGCTTTGGATTTTCTCCGAGCTCCAGGGTATTTATCAAAGTCACAGATACACACATCTCAGATGGCTGAAGGCTACATAGTTTTCTTTCAATTTCGGCAGGCATGGGAATTTAGTAATACAGATGTTTCGTTTTTACAAAATTTATTGTCAGGTCGGAAGTATTCTAGTCAACATTACTTGCAAATCTTTAAAAAAAATTCATCTAAATTGTTCCAGGGTTCTTAATGATTCCAGAAAATTTTGAGTCCGAAATAGTATCCATGCTGCAGACACCCCGCAAGAACTATCGGCAAACGGAACTCCTCGTTCTCAGTTCATGGAAACTTGTATTTCTTATAATATCAAAACGACGAATGATGAATCAAAGAGCGAAGTTAGAAAGAATCTAACACGAACGTATGCCTGTACGCCTCTGTCCCAACACTATCAAATTACGTCACATCTTGTCAGTAAATTCAGAAATCGAGGACCCCAGGCATGCCTCGTGTCATTTATGGTGACTTTGCCTGGCTAACCTAGGGGGAAAAATTAAGATATTAAAAGGCCAGACCGTCGTCGCAGAGAACATCAAGAGGGTCATGAAGACGGAGCGAGTGGGGCTGATAGCAGATGAGTAAGAGGAGCACGCCGCTGACTTGTATGAGTAGTGTAGGGAAGGCACGACGATTCCCGCGTGCTGAATGGCACTGCAGCGCCCGCGTTCCCTTCCCCCCAGCAGAACAGCTGCTCCCTACGACCGCGGCCCCCCTGGCGCCGAGAGCGTGGCTACAACTGCGTGGCACGCGCCAACGCCGCCTCCACGTTCACTGCCTCCTTGCCACCATCACCGCACCCTTCGTCAACCCCGCCACCGCCCCCGCCGCCACCTCCACCATCCCTGCGGCTTTCGCCTGGCCCGCCTCCTCTACTACTACCACCACCGCCAACGCCCATTAAATTGTAATTTTAATGACACGCTTCATAAATACGATTGAGTTTACGCTGAACCATTAACAGAGCTACCAGATGGCTTCCAGAGCTCCTTTCCTAAGTGCCGAATAACAATTTCCCCGTTTGTCTAGAGAAAAAGGACGAAATCAGTTATTAAACATATTTAAAGTAATAAAATATTTCAGTATATAAGGCAACGAGGCCCCTTTTAAATGTTTAGGGGGGGGGATATCGGCCCGCTGCCCCCCCCCCTCGCGCACGCCGAAGATCAACACCCATTTCAACATGACCGTTGCCTCTTCCGCCGCTAACGCCATCGTCTCCGCCAACTCGATCGCCTTGCTCCTCCACCAGCACTCTCACCGCCAACCACTGTACGTCTTCGTCCCTGGCTCATTTGTAATTCCGCCTAACATCATATTTGCTTCCACCACCGTTTTAGTAGGGAGTTCGTCCACGTCATAACGGACAACACTATCGATCTTCTACACATGCGCAAGTACACTAAAGTGGTGCGAAACTTAAACTGCGCATGCGCAGAAGATCGATAGCTCTTGAACGTTCGAGGGTGCGCAAAATCTCTAATGTTTCGTCTGCTCTCCCTCCATCACCTGCACATCGCGTTAGTGCCATCGCCAAAGGTTCACTCTCCACCTCCCCCTGTTCTTAACCCCTCTTCTCCTTCTCTTTTTTCACCGCCACTCTGCCATCCCCACCACCGCCATCGTCAGCCCTTCTGCCACCGCCACCGCGAGGGGAGGTTTACGACGCCTGCGACGGGCACAGTTAACAGCAAGCACCCTCTGGGGGGCGGTTCCTCACCCGCTGGCCCCCCTCGCGACCCCCCTGCCGGGAGGGGGGGGGGCGACGGCTGCGCCGAATGGGCTGGCGGAACCTATTCCGCGCGCCAGATGGACGCGACGCCAATGACACGCAACGAACCCCGCGTTTCAATCACAGCCCTCCCTGCGATATCGCCTTCTACTCCCGTGAAATTAGCGGCAGTCGACGTCTGCTAATTAAATGCGACACGGTGCTCTGCGCCCGCTGCACTCTGCGCGGCGACGGACCAGCTGTGGTGCATTTCAACGCACCTGCCATATTGTGCGCCGGGAGATGGGAAGGTCTTGGGACGACTGCGAACGATCCACGGTCATACACGTTTCAATAAAAGGCATTACGTTCTGCACATCTGATACAGGCGCGGAGAGGGAAGGAAGACGTGGGGAAGGGAACCTAGTAAGAATTTTGCGTCGATTCTCGGACTGCTTGGAAAGGTCTGTTGTATGGACAAGCCTGTAACTGTAGAGGTGAGAGCACACACTCCTGACGTTTGAGCAGCTAGGAAAGAAAAGGGGGCGAATTGCATGGGAACAAATACTTCGCATCGCAGCGGATTGAGTAAGAAAGAAGGACCAGTTCTAAACCTTGGGACCCTACCTGATGCACCACCAGAACCGCACCAAAGTCAAAGTCCACACATTTACTGTCGTAAATGCTTGTAAGGGGGTGGTAAATCAGATTCGTGGTTGTAAGGCACAAAACAATTTATTTCAAGTATCTCTACCCTAGATAACTATTGTGAGACTAGCTATGCCACTTCTGTAAGCCAAGAAGCTTTTTTATTAGTTAAAAAGTATTTTACTTATTGACGACCAGATAGTCCTAACACCAAAACAAAACAATCAAACATGTATGTTTTCATTCTCTTTTTTGTTAATTCATATACTTAAAGAGTGTCTAGTTTTTAAAAACTCAGAGACGAACATATACATTTCGTAGAACCGAAACGTTTGATTACGTATTAAAGAAGAGTGTTAGCTCCCGAATTTCCGAATTCTGGCACCAGTGCGTCTCTGGTTAAACAACGATCAAAATTATGATATAACACATTATAGAAAAGTCTGTCTGTGGTAAAAGCAAAAGTAATCATAGAGTTAAAATTTGTTCCTAGTCGTATTTTGTTCATCCATTTACCTTTGAGAAATCAGAATTGTACATACGCAACCGAATTTCGTAGTATTATTTCTTCCGTCAGTCAAATTAAACGTCCAGAAGACTTAACAGCGTCGGACTAAATAATCAAGGAAGGAATGTGTGTTAGGACACACACCGGTTTCTCTGTTTTGCTTCCAGTCGCAAGTTCAAAACAAGTTCATTAAGTAGGCAGGTGATGGAATGAGGCCTAAGGTGCAAGAGGGCAAAGCGCGTTCAGAACGCCACGGCGACAAGGAGAGGAAGTTGGCATTGCAATATGCTGTTCATGACGCAATGCACTGAATATGATACCAACGTGCTACGTATTTGGTTACATAATACATGAAGAGAGATCCGATGTGTTAAAGATGATATTCAGAACACTTGGTTGGTACACTAGAGTTATTTAGTTAGAACACTGGCGTAGAAAGATCGAATACAGTCGTGAACTGTAAGTCTAAAGAAAATATACAGAACTGAACTGAACTGAACTGATATTAAATAAAGAAAATAATTGAAGTTTGATAAATCAATTCGCTGAAAATTAAAATATTGGCTATATAAGAAAAAAAATCTCGATCGTAGACGCAATTTTCTATTCTTTTGATACTAAAAGGAGCGTGATCTTGAAATGAAACACCTTGACCACACTTAGAGCAGTAGGGGTAGTAACGATTATGTGTGTCGGTAGAAGACGTACACTTCTTGAGGTTTAAGACATTCAAATGCACAAATAACTTCAAAAAAGATATGTCTAAGAGCATAGGAATAAATTAAATGATGCAAGACATTCGCGTTCTAGAAAATCAAGGGAGAGATAACAGTCAACGTTTAACAGACTCTCTCATTTTCTGTACGTATGCCGGACTGGAAATATTGGATGTGAAAATGGACATATACTCTTGCAGAAATTAGAAATAAAACCCGCCTTCAAACCCCTCAGGAAAGTATTTTATCCTTTGATTGATGTACTGCGTCTAATACAGATACATCGTACGAACAATGTACACAAATACTAGATCAAAAACAGGGGAACAAACATTGAAAGACGACGTACATGAGCCTGCAATATGCCACGTTCACCCAGACTAGTGTCTCCTCCTGCCTTCAAAAGTGGTCGGCCGCGCGGCACAGGAATCCCTCGGCAAGGGAAAAGGGAACCTGAAGGGAAGCAGAGGAGGCGCGGAGGGGAAGGGAGAGTAATCCCGAGAACACCGGGCGAGATGAAGGGCCTCCGCGAACGGGCCGAGGAAAGCCCCAGTAGCGCTGCGTCCCACCAGGCGGTGGCCACTGGCAGCTGAAGGCGCCGAAGTGCGAGGAGAAAAGGAAAACCAACGACGAAACAGCAAGGAGCGTAGGAATGGGGGCAGAGAGTACTGGAGGAAAAAAAGGGAGGAGACGGGACGAAAGAAAAGTAAAGAAAGACATGTACAGATTGTATTTCTCTCCCCTCACACGTCACATTCAGTTTTTACTGTTCGTTAACTAAATAAACTAAAAGCAAGTAGGAAACGGAGAAGAGAGGGATAGAAGAAAGAAAGAAAAAGAAGGAAGAAAAGGCGGGATGTAGAAAATGAATGGAGGAAAAGGAAGAGGAGGAGGGGCGAAAAGGAAAGGAAAAAATGAGTGATAGAAGAGGAAGCTGAGGAAAGGAAGGTGAGAAACGGAGAGGTGGAGAGGAGGAAGGGACAAAAGGAAGAGGCGGAAGAGATAAGGAACAGACGGAGGGGAGGAAGAAAGAAATGGACATAAAAAAAGACGAAGGGCGAAAAGGAGGGCAGCAAAGCGGAGAAGGGGAATGAGAGTGGGAGTGGCAGAGGAACAAAAAAAATGGATGTATAAACTTCCTTTAAAGTTACATGGATGGAAGCAAATTACTATCTCCATTTCTCTGTGGCGGAATCCATCGATCTCATTGATATGACGTAAATATCCCTGAGTACTCTTGATCAACGAATCCTACACAAACATCCCTCAAATATCGTTCACTACCCTACAATACTTCGTAATCCTTCCCTCAACGAATATTCACAATAACCCAACCGTTCTACTTCGACGTTCCCCAATCCAACATTATGACCGAGCATTATGAAATATCGTTCACTACTCTACAATACTTCGTAATCCTTCCCTCAACGAATATTCACAATAACCCAACCGTTCTACCTCGACGTTCCCCTATCGAACATTACGACCGAGTATTCACGCGTTCCATTCTCGCGAAGGACGGCGCAGCGCAGGAGCTCGTATGGCGCCTGCGGGGCCGGCGGCGGCTGCGGTGTCGCGCCGCCTGGGCGCGCTGGCTGCGATCGATGGCAGACGCCTCGCCAGTGGAGTCTGCGGAAGGGGGAGGGGAGGAGGCGTCGGCGCCGCGACGCGTCACCGCGCACGGATCACCTCGTCTCGCGGCTGCTCTCTGCCTCCGCTGCCGCTGCCAGCGACGGCGATGCGGTGGCGCTGCTGTCGCCCCTCTACCGCAGGCTCCTGTGTGTCCCCGGGGAATGCTTGGCAACGAAACGGCGGTGCGCACACGTGATTAACATTTGATGTCGGCGCCACTGTCGCTTTCGGTCCGACGCCATTCGTCCGACTGAATAGGCAATCAGTGCCGCGGCTAACGTGAGAGTTCAAATATCTCGCTAAATATAAGAACTCTAAATCATATTTCACAGATTAACTAGTTTTCAAGCAGTCGTTTTTATACAGAAACATATTTCAGCACTCGTGTATGGAAACAAGCTCTTGCTTCCTCCCTTTATTGATTCGAAAATGTAACTTTGAGGCACACGTACGGTAAAGTAGACTTGCTCGTATAAAACAATTGAGTACTGCAAAGAAAATAAAACAATAGGGGCGACATGAATCAACAAGGCTGCCTCGTTGCATACTGAGAATTATCCCTAGAATATTAACTTGTAAAGTTGTATGGTTCCATTAATTCGAGCTAAAAAATAATGTTGGTAACTCGTACGAAAGTGTCTTGGCGTACTCACGCCAAAATGATAGACTCGCCCATCAACTTTTCATGCATACGCCAAAGACTTACTTGCTGTACTAATCACGTAAAAATATCCATTTATTCTTGTATAAAAACGGATACTTGTATTAAACAACGCTAATTCCATCACAAGTCTAGTCAATGATTATTTTTTGTGGGTTAAAAGGAATGGTTCATAATTCTAAACTACCTGAAAAAATATAGTATTGAACATCTTAAGTAAATAAGTAATTATTTTTAAAATACGTTTCAATACTAAGTAATAAAAAGTAGAAAATTTTCTTACGAAGATACGTTCTTAAAGTGAGTATTTTAAACAAACTTTTTTCAATCTCGCTTCAATTCTTGTGTTAATACGCACGCAAAAACCAAACACAACAAACTATTTGATTTGAAATGCTTAAAAATCCAGGATTCACTTCAATAACATTTGATTATAGTCAACCCCCCCTCTCTCCTTTTTTCCCCTGCTTGTCTATATTAACACTTCATACAGTTTTTCGATACACCCTACATACGCCACCCTTCTGCGTCAATTCCGCCTAAACGCCTCAGTGCCTACTCGTTGCTGCTCCCCCACCCCCCCCACCCCCGCTCAAAGCTCAACAAACGAGTGACGCCCTGCCCTTGCGATTGGCACAGCCGGCGCCCTTCAAGGGCGGCGCTCACCCTCGCCCTCGGAAACCTTCCATGAATGAAAATTGCATTTTTACGCCTCAGCAATCCTTCGCTTCTCAATAAAGGCAACGCGTCGGTGAAGAGATTTTCGCGTCAGTTTGCTCCGGCGGTCCCCGAAATCTCTTATGCATTCCGCACGCGAAAATTTAACCCGTCGACAAGGGAACAGCACGATATGAATTTCCATCCACTCGAAAGTGAAAAATCGAGTCTTTCATTGAAGAACGATCTAAATGCAAGTGTTGAGTGGGTAAGTGACTTGCCGCACTACTCCGTACTTCATGCTTTGATGCCAGAGCATTTTCTAGCTTTGTGAATGTGTTTTCTAGAACATTCAGTTCCTAACAAGGATTGAAGAGAGGGGAGGAGGGAGAATTTTATGACAGAAGAATTGCTGAGTATTAAGCACAATATTGACGAGGCCAATGGGACTTACCTGAAAGTACCATTGATAGATCTAAGGCCTTATAATATTTATTTTTTACTGACACATTGCTTATTATTATCTTCGATACGGAGCTCGACATAACTCACCTGGATCGAGAGCATAGTGGTTTCGAGGGAAATATGAAGCGAGTAGAATGATACATGTTCTCTTAATGAGAGAATTATGAGAGGGAGGTATGCGAATTATGGGAGGAAAACATGAAAATACAAACCGAGCAAAGTTAACATCTAGTTAATTAATAAATAAGCAAATCTGAATCATTATTAGGTAAAAAATAAAATCATGTACGTACCACGGGCGTTAAATGGTTCTGAAAGATCAAAGGCCTTTTTGTCGCTGCTCGATCCTTAGAACTCTTATAATGCCCTCGGTGTATAAATATTTTGACCCGGCATATCATCATTGTTCTGCAAT
This sequence comes from Gryllus longicercus, assembly GCA_038098605.1. Taxonomy (NCBI): domain Eukaryota; kingdom Metazoa; phylum Arthropoda; class Insecta; order Orthoptera; family Gryllidae; genus Gryllus; species Gryllus longicercus. Next base: position 486,885 of record JAZDUA010000169.1, on the reverse strand, counting down.
TCTCTCATATTCTGTTCGACAACCATGACACAATCACGTCCAGCGTTTTCTTTGCGGTAAAACCGTAACACTATTAATTGTGGTTAACCAAACACTCGAATACTGGCGATTGTATTACAATACACTAGGAACAGCAATGGGACATCAAGAAAACCTATCTTGACCCAGTTTCGTCACAATTTAGATAGAACTTGCAGTTCCGAAAGTAAGGAATGTTAATTGTTTTGCAATGTATCTTAGGCAGAATTCATCCAGTGACAATACAAATGGCAGACCACTAACACGTTTCATAAATTTTACCTCCATTTGCGCTTTTTCTTCTCAGCCCGAGAAAATTTCATATAAGTTCTAAAAATAAAACTTTCATTTTAATAAACTGATGATACCTTTCTACTGAATTAAACGTGTTCTGAATCTATTGAGAACTAATTGTATTCTTCGTTTTGAAATAATTGCTGTGCTTTCAAGCTTATAATCTACATAGTTATAATCGGCTTTGTTATCTTTCTCGAGCAGTATTTAAAACAAAAGTAAGGCAAAATTCTCATCTTCGTCTTCTTTGTTTTTCACTCTATCAAGAAACGTCTTCTCAGCGATTCAAGCTTGAAGCGTCAAATCAACTACGATGTTGCGGCAAAGGTCCTTCAATAAATTGTAGAAATAAAAAAAATATTTTTATCGCAAACATTCCACAAAACATGCAAGCAGAGATAAAAAAATTACTGCACTTTGACTTCTACAGAGATAACGCATCACCTGTCACTAAATAAAACGTGACCTTTGTAAGAATCCGTAAACATTCTTTGACTTATCTATGCATTTCTCGTACACGACAGAAGTTTTAAATAACCTTCCACAAAGACAAATGCAGCTGCTAGAGGATAAGCCACTTTAAACGGATTAACCGGCATATCAGCACTGGAATTTCACCACGCCGGTGACATATTTCCTTCTCCCATTTTAATTTTTCCTTTCCTGATATTTTCTGAGAGGGGGCATTGTTATCTTAACGGGAGCTTCACTCTCAAAAATTGAAGCTTTTTCCCCTCACTCCCCAGGGGCCAAGAAATTTAAATTCGACACAACTTTAGTCGGTCTCCGTGTGTCCGTCAGTTATGGTTGACCTCTTTCGGTAAAACATCGGGGGCAAGAAGTGTCAATCAGCCTGCGGTGAGGAACTGACCATCTCTTGGGATCCTACCAGAACATCGTAAGAAAATTCTCGAAAATCATGTTTTATGGGATTTAAGACTCTCCATCACATTTCAGTTTTTTTAAGGCACCTGCAGAAGTGATCAATTCCTCGCAGCAAGACGTATTGATTGGCTGTATTTTTAGCCGGTTCCCTTTAGACTATCTAACGCGAGAGAATTCTAGAAACAGATGTTTGGGAGGGGGGAACCAAAGCACTTAAGTAGTGTAACGGAGTGAATTACTACGACATTGCATTTCCAATTTGTTTAACAAATTATTTCTAACGAAATACCTAAGTTTCTCTGACTGGGAATGGATGTGCCAGGGAACTGAATTATGTTTAAGCCTTTCCTTTATAAACTTGCATAAAATAAATAATTATTTTTCGTATGGAAATGCCCGAAAATGCCAATTTAAGCTAGTTACAAAACATTTTACATCATCCTCTTTGCATGAGCAAGTAAATACGTAAACAAAAACCAAGAAAAGGTTAGGAAAAAGGACGACGAGCGAAAAGAACAGAATCTGCAAATAAGTTACCAATACATTTACGCTGAATTTGAATATTACAGCTTGAAAGGTTCGTTTCACTCTTGCTCTCTGGACGTGAAAATTTCAAACTCCGCCAGCGCTCAGGGCTACAATTTCTGCACCTTTCATGGCCAATAACACACTAATCACGACGTCAATACTTTACAAGATTATTTAGTTTCTGCGTATGCGTGAGCTAGCTGCTAGTCCATGCAGCTCACTGCGCCAGTAAGGAAGATATTTATATTAGCGACGTCGGGGACTCAGGCAAACTTTGAGGCTACACACGAGCATCGCAAAACGTGCGTTATCGTTGACGTCCGTCAATTTGAATTCCGTTGTCTGACTGGACACACTGGCACCATCACCGCTACGCAACGGACGTCATTAGTCCTGTGACCATGAGCTAACAAACAGGTGCCACGGAGTTGGCAATTGTGTTATATTAAAATGAAACATGTAAAGAAAAGGAGATGGTAGTTTCATCCTATTTACAGCGAACGGCTTTTGACGGAGACATTTTACACCCTCTTTCAGATTATATGGAACGACAGTGAGAACTTTTTGAAATTATTTCCAAAGGTCTGAGCTGTCATTCAGAGAATCGCTATAGAAATTATACCGTCACAAGAAGTACTCAACACGGTTCCACAGTACTCAACACGGTTCCACAGTACTCAACACGGTTCAACAGTACTCAACACGGTTCAACAGTACTCAACACGGTTCAACAGTACTCAACACGGTCCAACAGTACTCAACACGGTCCAACAGTACTCAACACGGTCCAACAGTACTCAACACGGTTCAACAGTACTCAACACGGTTCAACAGTACTCAACACGGTTCAACAGTACTCAACACGGTCCAACAGTACTCAACACGGTTCAACAGTACTCAACACGGTTCAACAGTACTCAACACGGTTCAACAGTACTCAACACGGTTCAACAGTACTCAATACGGTTCAATAGTACTCCGCGAGTCCTGCAGGATGCCTGAGAATCTACATCGTCCATCAAGAACACCATATGCATTCTAACGATTAACGTCCGTTGACTACAGATAGGCTACAGATGTCACTGCAGACTACGTAGGCTACAGATGTCACTGCAGCGTACTAGTGTGCCATGTCCCGTGCGCCCCAGCTGCATTATTGAATTGACTTGAATTGAGCCTTATTTTACGTGGCGAGACTCGGGCTATCAGGCCCGCTCTTCCGTCTGACTACGCGAAATTTCGCTACGCTCATTTCACCAGCTAGCGGAGAAACGAGGTATTTTTGGGGCAACGAAACAGGCGATTTGAATTTTGCTTAGAGGCGTCATTTCGGCTTGAGGACCTTTTACATGCAAGTAAATCTACGAACATGGGACAGCCAGCTTTACTTCCCATCCGAAGGCAGGCGTACGAAGGATTTTCTCGCCCTTAAAATCCACGGCTTCGATCGGGTTATAACAGTCTGATACGCTAACCGTTACACCATCGCCGCCGCACTTTAACATCCGTCATTTGACGCTCGAGTGCCCCTAGCCGATGCAGCATTCAGCCACAAGTTAATCCACCGCAGGATATCGTCGCAAGTTCGATTTCTGCGAAAATTCAAACAGTACAATAAAAATCCTTCAAACGAGGACAGCAAAAAGTGTGCAGCAGCGCCGTAGCACATAAAGACCAGTCGTCTCCGCATCCAGGAAAGGGAGAAGGCACTAGCGACTGGCGGCGCGCCCCATCCGCAGCCGCTCCTCCCTCCCAATGTTCCTTTTGCCACGCAGCCAGGCGACATTCCGCGAGAATATTTTGCCGCCGCGAGCGCCGTGCGGTGCGGTGCGGTGCGGTGCGGTGTCTCCGCCAGGGAACGCAACCCCGCAAAAAAAAAGAAGCCGACGCCGTCGGAGCATCGCCCAGGAGAAAGGGCACTACTCGCACGACGCGACGGGGGAATACAAATCGGTCGCGCGCGACTGCTCGATTTTTCACAGCGAACTCTTAGACAAAGCGCAGGGAGCGCGGGAGCTCGAGACGGACCCAACAACTCGCTGAAATGTTGAATTGAATTGAATTAATGCCTTATTTTACGTGGCGAGACTCAGTCCATGAGGCCTGCTCTTCCGTCTGACCACGTAAATTTCGCTACGCTCCTTTCACCAACTAGCAGAGAAAGGAGGTATTTCTTGGGCGAGAAACAGGCGATTTGAATTTAGCTCAGAGGCGTCATTTAGGCTTGAGGATCTTTTACATGCAAGTAAATCTACTAACATGGGACAGCCGGCTTTACTTCCCCTCCGAAGGAAGCCGTGCGAAGGATTTGTTCACCAACTTGTTCAAATGCGACTGCTTTTAAGAAGCAGATTTTCACAGTAACGGACCAACTAAACACAGTAGATCTAAAACCTTTTAGAGGTTGTTTGTTTTTTTGTTGTTAACATTATGTTCACTGTCTGATGCCTCATAAGCATTGGTGGGACAGTTCCATAGGATTTTATTCACTTTTCAATACATTCTCCTGATCAACGATATTTTGCATATTATATATTACTACTATATGGGACTGTTTTCTACTTTAGGGTGTTGATATAAGTTTGAATTTTACACTCAACACGCAAGATGTTTTTTATTCTTCACCGAGCATAATTATCAGTTTTGTTTTGTTTTTTTGTTATTTAAGGTCGCATCAACTGCTAGGTCATTAGCGACCACTATTGCGTGTAACGGTATGGTAACTATGAGGACGACACTATATGATGATGATGATGATGATGATAGGGGTGTGGAAGGACGAACACAATACAACCATGCCCGAGGCGGCACTCGAACCCACGATCCTTCGGTCCGAGATCGCTACGGCACTTCTGCCTAAGCGATCTCGGCCATCCGGACCGGCATAAGTATCAGTGACGTACCGTTCAGGCCCGCAAAGCGAGCGGGCCCATTTTTGGGGGACATTTTTATTATTTGAGGTACTAACACTACTTGTGGTTGATCTACACTTTTATAAAATTGAATTGAATTGAATTAATGCCTTATTTTACGTGGCGAGACTCGGGCCATGAGGCCCGCTCTTCCGTCTGACCACGCAAATTTCGCTACGCTCCTTTCACCAACTAGCAGAGGAAGGAGGTATTTCTTGGGCGAGAAACAGGCGATTTGAATTTAGCTCAGAGGCGTCATTTAGGCTTGAGGATCTTTAACATGCAAGTAAATCTACTAACATGGGACAGCCGGCTTTACTTCCCCTCCGAAGGAAGGCGTACGAAGGATTTTTTCGCCCTGAAAAATCCACGGCTTCGATCGGGTTTGAACCCGCCAACTTGGGTAAACTCGGGTTTGAACCCATCAACTTTATAAAAGGGACCCGGATTAAAATTTTGCGGGCGGGCCCTCACTCATTTCGTTACGCTACAGGTACGAATGCTGCAACTGCATATGCCCCTGGATCTCTGACTTGCTAGGACGGAAGTCCACCAAGTCGCGTGCTGGTAGGCCATTTTTCACGGGCGAGTCGCCCGACCGAGGGGTAGCGTTTCGTTGCCACGACGACGTGATGCACCGCGCGTCGCGGTTCTGCACAGCGCTCCACGCCAGTTGGTTCCTCTCCGCCCCCTCCTCCTCCCACACGCCCTCACACGGGCCGGAAACGCACTGCGTTGGGGTAAGCTCCGTGCGAGGATTGCGTCTCGTACGGGGTTGACTCGGAGGTTTCTTGCGCCCCTCCTATGAAGTATAATTTCTGGAAGCCGCAGTACTTACTTCCAGTATTAAAGGCCAAATTCATTTTTCGAATTGTACGGTTTGATTCATAATGAGTTATACTGAAATCAGCGGATAAATAAATGGCCATTTCCTTTGGGGTGAAGTATTCTTTAGATTTTACTTATTTGGCCTCCTATTAAATAGTTTAGGTTACTTTTTTTTATTACGAACCACTAAGGCAATAACTTTTTCTAGTATTTTGCATTTTTAATCCAACCTACACCAAAACATTTGTCACATCTTATAATAGAAACATTCTTATAAATCGAGAAAAGATTAACACGTGTCGAATTGTGGCAATCGGTGAATCGTAAACTGGAATCGCCGATTAAATTTTCTTTGATTGTACTCTCCTTAATCGATTATTTCTCGTATGTAATGTTTAAGAAAAAAATTGCATCGAATAGAGTTTGTGTAATTTGGTACAACCTTTGTGAGTTGATTCAAATTGCATTCTCCACCATTGATAAGTTTTCTGCCTCTTGAATGAGGAGCGTACGAAATATAAAACTTTACACAGGTGAATATGGAACGAATTCAGAGTCGATCCTTAAAATGAATCTTCACTTGAGTGAACATAAAAATTCTTATACATACACGTAAATTCATGCTGTTATACACAATCCCTCATTCGTTTATTCCGTCGGCGCCATTCAGGCATTCGGCCATTGTTGTTTTCGAGCTCATTGGTGACTGAAAAAGAGAAGAGGACGGAGAGAGATTCGATTAGCGAGAACGAAGAGGACCCTGTATCATTAAATTTTCAACTGATAGTGTCTTTGGGGAGGGGCATTTGGGCTGGGCGACAACAAATGCGGTCACACAACAGACATTCCATTCCTGTACGTTCCTGCTAGCGGATGGGCTACGCTTTCAGTCCGGAAGAATGTTGAAAGTCGCGGGCAGGAGAGCCTTTTCTCAGGAGCTTGTCGCTCGGGCGGGCTGAGGCGCTCCGTTTCTATGGCGACGCGGTTCCTCGGCCAGCTGGTTCCGCTCCGGCGCGGCGCGGCAATGGTTCCGCTCTCACCACCGCCCCCTGGCACGCAACGCACGGCGATGCACCGCCGCCTAGTGGTTGATTTCCAGAATCCAGCGGTATTTAAATCAAAAATACATATGCTCGAAACGAATGAAAACCTAAGTGGGCGGGTTCCTAATAGTCCTGCCAGGACTGTACCAGTCCCCATAAGTGCACCATTCATTTCTCAGAAGAATGAGGGGTATGTTCAGCGAGCTCTTCCGAGCCGCACGCGCAGCCGTGCCTAAGTCCTGCTTTGATGCGCTTGGTGTTATTGCCCACTGCCACTGAATTGTTAAGGATAACTTCATAGTTAGATATGGACAAGAATCTAGAAGGTATGTTCTTTAAAATGCACTAACGTTTAATTGAAAATTTTAAATTTTTGTTTGTATTTTATATGAGAAAGTATCATCATATATTTGATACAGGTTTCTTAGTGATCGGAAATTTAAACTGAGCTATCTTGAGTTGCCAGCAATTGCCAAGAATGGTCTTTGCACCATTGTATTCTCTAAACTTTCTGAAACAAAATGGTGAAAACCATTTTTGCCCGAATTTGCCCCTTTTCGAAAAAATCGATTTTTTTCAGATGCTTGTAGTCACTCGACGGGAGCTATTCGAGCTCTTGCGTGAGGGTCAACTCTCTTATGCCACAGATTTACGGAATAGAAAAATGCTACTGCAGTATGTTTCTCGTAATGTTCTTGGTAGTATTCCAGAGGCAGTATTAAGTGAAAAGACGGATATTCACCTGCATAATTGCTGACAAATGGAAGGCATGTAACAGAATGGTAGACAGATTCGCGGCAAGGTACCCAGCATGATTGGGAGACGAAATGTTGTGTGTCTAGGAAGAAGTGCAGAAACCACGAAAGGTAGACACGTAAAAGAATTATCTTCATGCTTGAAGAGAACAAAAAAGTTCAGCGAGATTTTACAGTCCCATTTCATTCGAATTTGTGAAGGTGACAACACAAATACAAAAGTAGCTCGTTTAGAAGAAAACATTAAGAACCTTCAAACAACAAAATTGAATATTGGGGGTGCAGATATCTCTGTATATCACAAATTATTGAAATATATGAGGGGAAAAAGTGTAATTCACTGATGTTAAAGCAGCCTGTCAGAAGTTCTTATTTATGATACATCTCCATAGCAAATGAATAATCTTAAACAAATTATTAAAAAAACCTTGCCACAATGAAGCTTTTTATGTTGGTCTTTCACGCTAAAATTCGTTTCTTCGACATCCTTCTTCACAGGTCTTACTGACCATATGTTATAAAATGGCGGGTTCACGGATTTGAAGAAAGATACTGTAAGATCCCAGCAAAACGCAAATAATTCTCAAATATCGAAAGAAAATGGTACTATTTATGTGCATCATAAAACAAGGAAGTGGTTCATCGAACGATAGGAACACTGTTTGGCAGTTGTTTCAAAATCTAGATCAGTGTACTAACATCACTGGGATAGTTGGAAGTCTAGTACGCCGCTTCTCTGTTGTTTTACAAGGAGTGACGAGCGGGTGTGATGTTACTACGGAAGCTTTCAGAAAAAAAAACGCATTTGAAACAATAAACGTTTATGTCAGTTTATATGGATGGGTATTTAAGGGTGCACAAAATATTAATTCATGATGCTGATGTCATTAATGAAATGCTTGTCCCAATAGGAAAACTGTCCGAAGACACGCAGGAAGCCCGACACAAAGACTTCAAGTCACGTCGAGAAAGTTGTACTCGAGAATCATCTAGAGTACGTGGCAATGAAGATATACTTCATTTTCTACTGATTTCTTCTGACTCTGTAATAACTAGCATCAGGCGACTATCAACCGAGGAATCAGCAACCGACGGAAGGTTTGAAGTTGTGTATGTTCCTGGAGGTGATGTGACACGTGGTAGAATAGCAGATTCAGAGAGTCTCAGTCTACTATCGTAACTTTTGTTTGTTATTACTTTTTTATATTTTTATTTGCACTGTTAGGTATGAATTTGAATTAGAATACTTCATTCTGAGTTAGTGTCTCATGAACCGTTAGTATGAGTAAGCAATTGCATGGAATATCTCTTAAGTAGTTGCAACATTGATAACCTGGCAATCCTTATCAAGACTCGAGGGCAATGAATTTATTATTATATTTCGCTCTCACATTACAAAATAATGGAAAATGGTACAAGGAATAATTCTGACCATTTTCAACAGCGTCGGCTTTACCGTTCTCTTGATAATATTTTAATACCGCTAGATGAAGGAAATCAACCACTGTGCCGCGGCGCGCCGGAGACATCAATACCCCGCCGGGGAGAGCTTGCACTAGAGGAGGGCACAATACGGACTCCTTTGGCACGTATCAGTTTCCAGGACTTGAAATAACTGAAAATGCACCCCCCTCCCTAGCGTTAGTCCTGCTTAGTTGCACAATGGCGTAGCTTTGTATTTAGGCTGCAAGGTGGAGCCTTCCCTAACAATTTACGACAAATAACACTAGCTTTCATTACAAATTACTGCGCAATTTTCTAAAGCACAATTACCATGTCTCGTCTGCCCTTAGTATGTCCAGCGTCTTTTATTTCTGCTTACTCTTAAGATGTGCCGACTTACACATGCGGGAATTTCATCTTCAGGTGACTCCCTCAGACGGCACCATCACAGCCGGACATGCGTATCAGGAAGCTCCAAACATACTATGACGTAGTGTAGAGCACTAGTGTGTTCGAAAGGGGAGAGGGGGGTCATTGATAAGGAAGGGAAGGGAAGATCGTGCAGAGGTACGCACTTGAGAAATCTCCTGGTATTGATGGAAGAAATCAAGGTAAACCACCAATGTGAACAGCCGGTCAGTAAGTAGAATTATCCACCACCGTCCAGACTCGAATCCTAGGTCCCCCAGCAAGAAACGCAGGAGCGGCAACGGTTGTCCTCACTGAGCCATCTCGGCCGGTGCCAGCCCGTATGGGCGTCTATTCCTGCGTCCTTTGCCGGCGCCGCGCCGCCGCCGGACAGTACCAACGCTACGCCGCTCGCCTGTGCGGGCTGCCAGCCGGCCGGCCCCCGGCGTTTCCGTTTCCGGCGGCGCGCCGCGGAGAAGAGCAAAAAGCTCGGCGGCGGCGGCGGCGGCGGCGGCGGCGGCGGTGGCGGGGTGGTGGCGGTGTGGCAGCGGCGGTGGCGGTGGCGGTGGCGGCGATGGTGCTGGTGGGGTCGGTGGTGGTGGCGGTGGAGGTGGTGGTGGTGGTAGTGGTAGTGGTAGTGGTAGTGGTAGTGGTAGTGGTAGTGGTAGTGGTAGTGGTAGTGGTAGTGGTAGTGGTAGTGGTAGTGGTAGTGGTGTGGTAGTGGTAGTGGTAGTGGTAGTGGTAGTGGTAGTGGTGGTGGTAGTGGTAGTGGTAGTGGTAGTGGTGGTGGTGGTGGTGGTGGTGGTGGTGGCGGTGGTGGTGGCGGCGGTGGCGGCGGGCAGTGGCGGCGGGCGGTGGCGGCGGGCAGTGGCGGTGACGGTGGCGGTGGCGGTGGCGGTGGTGGCGGTGGCGGCGGTGGCGGTGGCGGCGGTGGCGGTGATGGCGGTGGCGGTGATGGCGGTGGCGGCGATGGTGCTGGTGGGGTCGGTGGTGGTGGCGGTGGTGGTAGTGGTAGTGGTAGTGGTAGTGGTGGTGGTGGTGGTGGTGGTGGTGGTGGTGGTGGCGGCGGCGGTGGGCGGCGGCGGCGGGCGGTGGCGGCGGGCGGTGGCGGCGGGCGGTGGCGGCGGGCGGTGGCGGTGACGGTGGCGGTGGTGGTGGTGGCGGTGGCGGTGGCGGTGGCGGCGGTGGCGGTGGCGGTGGCGGCGGTGGCGGTGGCGGCGGTGGCGGCGGTGGCGGTGGCGGTGGCGGCGATGGTGCTGGTGGGGTCGGTGGTGGTGGCGGTGGTGGTGGTGGTGGTGGTGGTGGTGGTGGTGGTGGTGGTGGTGGTGGTGGTGGTGGTGGTGGTGGTGGTGGTGGTGGTGGTGGCGGCGGCGGCGGTGACGGCGGTGGCGGCGGGCGGTGGCGGTGGCGGTGGTGGCGGTGGCGGCGGTGGTGGTGGCGGTGGCGGCGGTGGCGGTGGCGGTGGTGGCGGTGGCGGCGGTGGTGGTGGCGGCGGCAGCGGTAACGGTGGTGGTGGCGGCGGCGGCGACGGCTTGCTCGCTGGCTGGCTGCGCCGCCGTCCCCGCACAGTGGTTTTGCACCAAGGCAAAGCTCGCGCGATTTCGTTCTAATGCTTGTGTCACATCCCGAACGTGATGCTGGCGACGAAGTACATAATGCTTGAAAGTCTACGAGGGCAGCTATAAAATTCAAATATTTACAAGGAAACCACTAACATAATTTTTTTGTTAAAAAATATATATGCGATTAATGTAGGTGATAAGACTTGATTGGTACTTCTACAAATAGATTTGATACCCTATCACATTTATTTAATTCCATGTGTCTGCTTTAATCTATTGTACTTAGCATTAACAACAAACATATTTGCATGGTATTAATATACTAATACAGTAATACTTCTAACAATAGTAATTTCTAGTAACTGTACAATGTTAAAACCCTGCTTACGACAGTAATGCTATTAAGGGATCGACGACTGTATCTTGATATGGTAAGCTTCCTGTTTCCCTGGCTCCCTTCAGCAATTGCTCAGAAGGCATCTTGGTAGACTTTTCAACCCTAACGTATTTTACTATGTCCCAGAGCCCGCATGCAGCTATTTTAGCGCGTACATGTATTTTATACAAATAATTAAAAATTCCACAAAATTATAATCAGGTCAACCAAAGCACACAGGAGGCCGAGGGGCCAGACCCCCTAACAATTCATAATAAAATATTTTATTTCCAAAAATATGTTCCATCCTCGGAGTTAATCTTTTTTAACCCGACAGTTTGGCGAATTGTTATATTACATTTGGAAAAGAGGCTCTTCATGCCTATTGAAAGAACTATAAATATTCCTAGATAAAATCAATTAAATACATTAATTACATTGTAAATATAGTAATTCTACCATCCTTGTAGTGTTTTATTTATTTACTAGTTAAATATATCATATGTAAATTTTAAAAACGTTAAATAGAAAAAGGAGCCCATAAATATAGTCGACCCCTCGTATTTTGGGCCGCTATGACACGCGTGGAAGTTGAACAGTTTCGACGAGGCGCACTTTTTCAACTAGTACGCATTTGGCCCACTGCGCGCGACAGAGCGTGACCGGCGGAGGCAGCGGCCGAGCCGGAGCTGCGACACAGCCACCGCCGACGTCAGCCCCTGGCCGGCCTGCCTTCGCGTGTCCACGAACTGTTTACTTGCACAGTTCACTCGTGGCATGGCGATTCATGAGGGAAACAAAATGCTACGCAAAATGTTTAATAAAACGAACGTATCTAAAATAAAAGATGAGGTGAATTTAAAAGCTAATCCACCGGTATACATAAAAAACGCATTTAATGTAATCTATTACTGAAGACTGGAGTCTATAAACGGTCTATTCGTTGATTAATCGAATCATACATTTCGTAATCGTACATACCTGTATAATCATTCAACTCTATTATTTTTATTAATCCATCGCCCATTCCTACTCCACTCCACAACCCTTCACCTCGAAAGATGGCTCAGGGCATCAACTGATGGCACTACAGTCCCTCTGAACGGAAGGTTCTAGGTTCGAAATGCGACGGTGGCAGGATTTTCGACACTAGCTAGCTAGATAGTTAGGTCGAATCCAGTCGCCGTCTGGAGGAGAATTCTAGCGGCCAGCTGCTCCGATCGGTAGTTTTTCGTGGCTTCGTAGCAGTGCCGTAACAAACGGGGAACGGATCGCGCGCGATCTTATCTACCTCTTGCTTCAATAACCCTGGTGGTTACCCGAAATCACTAAAACAATCAATCAATCCACAACCCCCCGCAGCAACAACGCAACTATCCCTTCGTCGTTCTGCGCTGACGTCATGTTCACACGTAGGCTTCCGCGGCTCGAGTCCATTACTTCTAGGCTGTCCGGGTGACGCCGCGTCGTTGGCAGATAAGCCGACGTTTCGCCCGTCATGTCCCTGAAGAAGCCTTGCGACATGACGGGCGAAACGTCGGCCTATCTGCCCACGACGCGGCGTCACCCGGACAGCCTAGAAGTAACTGACGTCATGTTTTCGTACCCATGTCCGTTGTGGCTATTGGAGAAGAATTTCGTAGTTCCAACTCGAGTCGGCTGTTGACCGTTGCATAAGACTCAAGACGCGAACGGGCTCAAGTGCGAACCTCCCCATGCTGAAACCGATCGGTTGTTTTGACGGACTCGTGTTTCCAGGCACTGTAACTGTAACTGCTTATTGCCATTAGTTCCGTTAGTGTAGTGAATGTTATCGGGGGAGGTATCGGTGGTCCTCCCCGTCTGGAAGGTTGAGATTCGGTGCCGATCTACTCGCCGGCTGGACCGCCCAAGTTCTAAGCCAGAGCTGTCCAACTGGAGGCCCTTTTATTGTGGCCCGCAAACGATAACCCATGCCTTCTGAGCACTAGTAATGATTACCTGTATACTCTTGAGAACAGTCATACCCAACAAGAACGTTTTGGGTATATCAGCTATTACGAACGGATAGTACTCCATGTGAGTAATAGAAGAAACGATGAGTGGCTACAGGCCATTTCGCAGTCTCGCGACTGTTCTACTCGTGTCGCCTGACAAAAAAAAAAGAGACGGCGACATAGCGCTTATCGGTAAATAGCACAATACTGTACCGGGAGAGGAAATAACGTGGAGTAGGTGGTGGGGGACACATTGGTGAGTGGAGTGGGGAGCTCATTGACGACCTTGAGTCCCCTAAATTCTCTACCCTTAGAGTAACATCGAACGTTCAGGCTTTCATCACCCAAAACTCGCACACTCAGCTTTTTCCTGTTCCGTCATCACTAGATTTCAGAGATTACGCCACGTTTGCTTTTAAAATTCACATCTCCGTTTATTTATAACATCTTTTGCTATAAGCAAAGGACTTCACAGATTCTAGGTTAACGCCTTTTCCGACCCAAAGTCGACATTTCGCTTTCGAAATGATTCATTATTTTGTGTTTATACTTCGAGTGTTTTCTGCCGTCGTCCCAAGGCGCCCATTGGTCTCGCACGATCTTGGTGTCGTGACGGAGCGTCGAGCCAATGACCTGCTGGACGAACATCTCGTCGGTCAACGACACAAGGAGTTTACACACGTGCATGTGTGGATTTATTTCCCGCTATATCCGCAGCGGTGCAACCAAGAAACAGCAATCACTCTCGTTCATGATAAACGTCTCCTGTGATAAGACGTGAAAGCAATATTTCATTTTAAACATTAAATTATCTCTACGTTTTCTTCGCTGTTTGAATCCTAACTAAATCCTTTGAATTATACAGTTTTAAAGTATTATTATTCTCTGTTATTCCTCTTAAGCTTTCTGACGTTTCACTTTTCCACCCACCATACAAGAAACAACTATTCATAAAATTCCCGAGTTCAATGTACACTGAAGATAAATAAACAATAACTATCACTTTGCCATTTGTTGTGACTATCAAATTGCACATTACTTGGTAGTTAGTGAAGTAAAAAGTAAGTTGAATAGAAGTGAAAAATTCCCAGCACAGTCGGCAGTCCCACGCGCTACGTTCACGTCATTTAAAAAGAACAATCTTTATCAAGGTTAATACCACTAATCGAAATATAAACGTGTAAAATACATAACATAACAAAAACCAACTCAATAATAAGAGCTGGTGAGGTAGATGCCCTCTAATAATTAAATAAATAAAAGATGTCCGATATCAAAATTAATTTTGATTCTGGCCATATTTTATTTATTTTTTATTTATTTATTTTTCAATTATTTATTATTTTTCATTTATTTATTTATTTTTATTTACTTATTACTTATTATTTACTTATTTATTATTAATTTTTACTTATCTAGCTGTTTATTTATTTAAAAACCAACTCTCATCGAGAACTGGCAAGGTAAGCTTGTGCGTTCGCATGCCTCCGCGGGCCACCGGCTGGCCATCTCGCCCGCCGACAACGCCGCTGGGGCCGCCCCTGGAGCTGGCCCCGCTCCAGGCGGCCGCGTGCTCGGCCAAGCGCTTCCATCGCCGGCCGGGGTTCCCCAGGGCTCGAGGGCGAGGGCCAACGCCAGCGCGCGGGAGGCGGGTCGGCGGCCGCGGACCCGGCTCCCACGCCTCTCCGGTTGCGACGGAGATGCTGCGAACGGCGGCGGTGCCGTCGCCAACGCGTCGGACATCGCCGTCGCCTCAACACTCGTCTTCGTCCCCTCCTTGTCTTTCCTCTTTGTGGTGTTCGCCTTCGTTCTCGCTGTAGCCTTGTGGACCTTTGACCGTATCTTCGTCTTCGACTTTTCCCTCACTTTCGTCATAGCGTTTGCTCTCGCTTGCTTCTTCTTCTTTGCTTTTGTCCTAGTCTTTACCTTCGCTTCTTAATTTGCTCACGCCTTTTTGCTTTTACCGTAGCCTTTGTCATCGCCTTCATCGTTACCATCGCTTCGCCTTGAAGACCTTTGACCTCATCTTCGTCTTCGACTTTTCCCTCGCTTTTGTGATAGCATTTGCTCTCGCCTGCTTCTTCTTCTTTGCCTTTGTCCTAGCTTTCATTTCCGCTTATTCCTTTGGTCACGCTATGCTCCTCGCTTTTGTCCAGCGTTAGTCTTCGCTTATTCTTTTGCTCACGCCTTGCTCCTCGTTTTTGCCCTAGCCTTTGTTATCACCTTTTTCCTCACCTTCGTCATTACCCTCGCTTCGCCTTGTGGACCTTTGACCTAATCTTCGTCTTCGTCCTCACTTTCGTCTTTACCTTTGGCTCCGCCTTCGTCTTCGCTTATTCCACTGTCCATGTCGTCGTTTTCGCACTTGCACTAGCCTTCGTCATCAACTTCGTCCTCGCCTTCACCGTTACCCTCGCTTTCGTCTCGTCTTCGCCTTCCTCTTCGCCGCTGTGGCGTGGAGGTCGTCGTCAGCGACACCGCCAAGCGCCCGCCGTCGCCCAGCTCCAGTTGCGCCTTCGCGGCAGCTCCGAGGCTTTTAACCTCTCCCGCCGCGCGGAACGCGTCTTGCGCATAATTAGAGTCGTCTGGTGGTCTGGAAGGACGAGGCAGTTGGCGAGGCGTCTTTGACCTCCAGTTGCAAACGTCATTGCGTTGGCCAGCGCCCACAGACGAGACGCTCTCTCTAATGTTTATGTCTACAGTCCAGAGTACTCTGCCGTTTAGTTTTTGCTCTACTCGTAGATCACTCCTCTTCATCTCACGGCACCGTTCTGGAAAACGCTTTCCAAGCATCCCTTACCAGAGACACAGGTTAGAATATTTTTCATATATAAGTTAATGCTTATTTCTTTATGAAATGAAACTGTCAATAATGTTACAAAAATTCATTTCGCGCCTTAAACCTGGGGTACTTTACCGTCTGATTACAAGATGAAAATTACATTTCAATGAATACTACCAATCGATTAGTATTGCCATTCTACACTATCAATTCAAAGCGTATCATATTCCTACTAACTGACATCACACTATCTACGCAGATGACCAGCCTAAGTTTTGACACTACCAAATGAATTAAATAATTTCATAATAAATGAGCAACGGTTCAAATTGTTTAAAAAATATTGATTTTCCACAGAAGTTCCTTTTAAAGTTTCAATGGTAACCAATTAATTTGTCGCATTTTACTAACTTTGAAGTTAACGCAAATGTCATGTAAACAAGAGATGACGCTTCTTCTCTAAATCAGAAAATGCGTCAATCAAA
This sequence comes from Gryllus longicercus, assembly GCA_038098605.1. Classification (NCBI taxonomy): domain Eukaryota; kingdom Metazoa; phylum Arthropoda; class Insecta; order Orthoptera; family Gryllidae; genus Gryllus; species Gryllus longicercus. The sequence continues at coordinate 470,590 of JAZDUA010000169.1, read as the reverse complement.
TGCGTCAACCACGTGCCAAGTACAGACGCACAGAGCACGCGCGGATAGGACGTCGTGCGTGCGCGCGTGAGCATAAGTTCGCCATTACAAGTGTACTAGGCAGAGAGGTCGATGCAGAGGCAATTAAGAAGTTTTATGACCCGTGGCACTAATCGATTTCCTTCGAACTCACCGACTGTGCACGTCTATAGGACCGAGTTGAAGACGCAACAGACCGAGAACACTCGACACAGGAACTCAATGCTCAGACGTCGAGAACGCGGGGGAACGAATAGATCACTGCACAACATGAATGCAGGGAGCGAATTGGCAATTTTCTTCAGTGGGGGCAGAACACAAGAGGGTCCAAGAAGACCACTTTCACTTACGCAACACAGCCTGAATGAATCCTGAGAATGCTCTCGGGAGTGTTATGCCCAATTTGTTTGATTTGAACATTTTAATGCGTGGAAATGAAATGAGAGACAGCATTTGTGGATTAACTGAATCCATGGCAAGAACTTAAAACCATGAGATGGTACCTCTCCCCCTTACATCACATACAGTTTTTACTGTTCTTTGACTAAATAGTTTAAAATGCCCCCATCCACCCACCCAAAAAAGAAAAGGAAAAAAAACCCTTCAGGCATAGGACATCAAATTCTTTAGGAGGGGTCGATCCCCGCCATATACGCGTCAATTCTCACCCTGTTCGGAAGGGTGCTGGTACAACGGGCAATATTAGTAAAAGGATTTCGATGCAAAAGTATATATAAACAATGAGATTAGACTATATAAGTGCCTTTCATTATATCACTAAGTGTCTTATGTTTATTGATTGTCTATTTACTTATTATTTATTTTTCTTATCTTTTAATTAGATACAATCACTGAATAAGATTAAATCAGAAACAACCGCTCGAAAACGTATATATTTGGATTCCATGAAAATGTTTTTGCTACATCTACTACGTTTCGGGATACGGTTTATCCCTTCCCCAGGACCAGTTTCATGCCAGTATTTTAAAAATTAATCGTACTCGCGTTACGTAATATATAGACGGCTCCTTAGAAGTCAAGAAGAGCAAATACACGCAAATCCCTCTGAGTTGACGGACCTCGACTTCAGCACTCGTCCGTCGCCCGCCGCCCTGAAAGTGAGCGGGTGCAGCTGCTGGGCTAATCGCGCGCTGACAGTAGCTCGCACTTCCGCTGGCGGGGGCGGGGGGCGGGAGCGGAGCGGAGGCAGCACCCCGACGCGGTGAAGGGCGCCGGAGGGTCCTCAACCAGATGGCTCGGGCCCTCCGCACAATCGCCGAACACGTGGCCTCTGATGGAGTGTTTCGGCGATGTTCACGCGCCTTTCTTGAGAGGGAGGTGTTGGCCGCCACCCATGTCACTCGAGGTATAGAACGATTTTCTTAAGAATGGGATAAAGTGACAGTTTGCGAAACAAGTGAACATCACGTGTACTTCAGAGAAGTAAACACGGGCACCGTCACGAGTACGCATCTCACATTCAAGACTCTATTTTAAAACAAACATAATACTTATCACATAAAAACTAAATTCAATGTAATTTTTATACAAAGAAAGAAATTTTACAGAAGCGCACAAAGCTCTACACTTCCTAATTTCAATTATTTCTCGTGGCGCACTATATTTTCGTCGGACGAGGACATCACAGCCAGGGAGCGTCGTAACTATTTACAAGTTAGCCAACTGCAAACGAACGAATGGAGGAAGGAGAGTCTAGTAAGTTCAAGGATACAACGACCACAGAATCGTCAGTTGTGTTGCCAGCACTAGCTGTCAAATCATCCCATTCTAAAGAAAATCGGACAATATCTAGAGATTACCGCCTTCTCTTGCGGAGCAGATTCCGCCATTTTATACAGTACGGAATAGCGGGACGGAACAATAGAGTGGATTTTGACAGCTAGTGCTGGCAACATAACTGAAAGTTCTGTGGTCGTTGTGTTGCCTATTTCACTCTCGTTCCTTCATTCGTTCGTTTGCAGTTGGCTAACTTGTAAAGTAATATGATGTGCTCGTCCAACGAAAATATAGTTCTCCACGAGAAATTATTGAAATTACGAAGCGCAATGCTACTGTGCTCTTCTGAAAAATATACATTTTTTATAAACATTGCATTGAATTTAATTTTTGTGTGATAAGTCTTCTGTTTATTTTAAAACAGACTCTTGAATGTAAGATGCGTACTGGTGCACGTGTTTCTGGCTCGTTGACGAGCTGTGATCGAAAGCGTTTCGTGGTTCCTGCTTTGGGTTTATATATATATATATATATATATATATATATATATATATATATATATATATATATATACATACATACATATGTGTGTGTGTGTGTGTGTGTGTGTGTGTGAAGCCATGATGTCTTAACGGGAGCCATGTACACTTCAATACTTTACAAAGAGGCGTGGCTGAACAGCTGTCGCGCCGTAGGAATACTCCTCTGAATTACACGTTGAGTTCACTTGTATAACGAACAGAGGTGGATTTACGCATAGGCACAGTAGGCACGTGCCTACGGCGGCAAATTTTCAAGGGCGGCAAATTTTCAAAGGCGCAAAATTTTCTTGATATTTTCTAAACAAATTTAGGTTCTCTAAAAACTATAACAGCTTAAATCATATTTTTATTTTAAAAATATCATATTAATATTTAATACAAGCTATTTATTTGTCTACTTCATTAGAGTATACCTTATGATTTCAGAAGTATATGAATCTGAAACTAAGGCCCGTTGACGAAAGAAAACATGCTGCAATTCTAGTTGTCATGTTTTAGTTTCCTTTTAATGTTAACGTTTCAGTGTTGAAACGTTAATAATGTTGAACGTTACTTGCTATGAAGATACAGTTTATATCCAAAATTAGCTAATCCAAAAAAAAATATTTAATTTAAGAAAACAATGTGCAAAATATAATGTTACTTTTAAAGTTAAAACGTTTTAATTAATGTAGAATTTTTACTGAAACGTTACAACTTGAAATGTAATATTAATGTTAAACAGGGGGCGGCAAATTTGATGTGCCTACAGGCGGCAAAAATATTAATCCGCCCCTGATAACGAACTGTCATTGTCTTATTCTTTCATACGCTTGTGTCGGTGGGCGTGGCGAAGCGTACGCGCCTCTTGCAGACGGCCCTTATCTTGCGCCGCGACCTCGCAAGGCCGCTCGGCCGCCCACCCAGGCTCGCCCACGCGTCGCGGGTTATCGCCGCGCTCGCTCCTGACGCCCACAAGAGCGCCAGATGCCTCTGCAGCTCACTCCTGCGATACAGCGGCTTCACACGGATTTAAGTAGCAATTCCCGCGAAGATAATGATCATACTTGCCTTAACGGTAGGCGTTATATTGGTGCAGTGTTGACCTAAAGATATATGTGGATGCATCCACGCTATAATCGTCTACGATTTCAGAAAATCGACAGTGTGGAAAAATAATAATAATAATAATAATAATAATAATAATAATAATAATAATAGTAATAACCCGCTTGGTTCCTCGTTAGACAACATTAGGAAGACTATTTAGCTTAAGAATACATTGCAATTTGAATATAAACATAGCGGAGACTTTGGCAATTTATTAGGCCGGACAGCTTCCCCTTTCTGCATTCCCCACTCCATGGCAGACGTCGCCACGGCGCATTTTCCCTTCTCAACATGTGCAATTTAACAGTACTGCAAGGAAGATGTTCTTTGTACTTACTTTGGTCAATTGCAACAGATTTTTTAAAGTGAAGATGGAATGATGTTGGTGAGCTGATTGCGCGTGGTTTAATATAGGATTAGAGTGGCAGCTGGGAATACAGGTTGCAGGTTCTAATCTCGCGGTGAACATGAATATGTTTCTTCCCTGTTTCATTTGTTTAGGGTTGAGTAGAACATAGACGATACAGTGCTGACCTAAAAAAATATGGGGCAGCACCCACGCAATAAACGTCTACTATTTCAGAAAATCCAGAGTGTAAAAAAATAGTAATAATAATAATAATAATAATAATAATAATAATAATCCGCCCGGGTCCGTTCCAAGCTCTCGTCAGACTCTCCTCGCCTTCCGGCAAATTCAGCGTTTGCAATTAATTTCCTCATTTCAGAAGCAAATGAACCGATATCACAAAGTCTTTACTCTCGATTCCAAGAGTCGCGGTTTCCAATCCCGTCTGCAGAATATTTGTGTGATATGGCATAGTAAGCCTCTCCCTACAACTATACGACATATTTCAATCATCTTCCTTCCATTTCTCGCCTAGGTAGCTTACGGGATTGGGGCACGTACACTTAAGTACGCGTTGCATCTGTTGAGACTGTGGGTTTTCATTCCATGAAAGGCACAGGGTGTGTATTATCGCATGGTGTTAACACTTGAACCTAAAATCCTCACGATGATGCCTTTCCCTTCCCCGGTAAGTTGTGTATGAAGACTAAGGGCTGAAGGGGCGAGTCTGCGTCGACTAGGAGCGACTTACCTCTATATAATGTGCGCGCGATGGGCGAACCACGCTTACAGTTAAAAAAAGTACCATGGTCGATATTGTTTACGAGTCACACCGGCGTGAAGAAAAGGATGCACACTGCACAACAGAAATTAGTTTCACCCGGGAAGATGGCATTTGTAGGCACCGGAAAGAGCAAGGAATTCAATAGGAATGCACGTGCGAAGGATCTGAACTGCCTCCCCATCAGCGGCATTCAAACGCAAGCAGTTAGCCAGCCGATTGACAATGCGTCTGACGGCGTGTAAACCTCTGATGATAGCGTGAACAAGAGTTCGAAGGAGAGCGGGGTGTTCTGCTACACTAGCGGGGTGCATTTCGAAGTTTTGAAACAGGAAATTAGACAGTAAATTCCAAAGACAATCTACTGTCACCGCGGAATCGTGTAGTTGACAGTCACGTTTTCGAAGTAGGACTGCTGCAAAGTAAGCCTGTTAACACAACTTGGCTTTAGGACAAATTTTCTCTATCAGACAGAGCTTCTTATAGGTGTCGATAGCTCCTTCAGTCCGTTCCAAAAGAAACAAAAACTTTGCTGGTCCATTCTGAACATATTTAGCCTTACAACGGCACCGTTAAGTTTTCTGCGGCGGGAAGCACACTTGCCTTTGCCAGTCCCCGCACGCTTCTGCGAGTCCAGTCCTTTGAACACACTCAATAGGACGACGACTTTCTAGCAGACTGTCTGCCTGACGACAAACAAACGATGACGAAAAGACGTCATTGTACCCACAAGTCTGTGTCAGTAAAGTCGAAACGAAGGGTATGGCATGCTCATTATTGTTGATAAACAGTTATGCCGTATACGACCAGCGTAATTTTGCTCAGAAGTAAACATGAAACAATCAGAATGATGCCGTTCCAAAAAGTAAGATTTGTTGAAAATAACAAATGGCGCAAAAACAAGACATCATTCTCGGGTTTTTAAAATGTACAGTTCCATTACAGTAGCTGGATTGTGACATGACAAACGTGAAAAGTATTAATCGTTCCGCAAGATCATTCTGGAAAGTTATACTATTAATTTTTTTAAAAAGCAGGTACGCTTTTATAAATCCCAAAACAGAGAAAAATATTAGTAAAGAATTACTATTCAATAAACTTAAACATCTACTGCGACCAGCCAGTACGATGCCGAAGGAAATAGCTTGCAACAGGCCCTCCGTATGACATGCACCACACTTCCAGGAAGCTCTTAATTATCTTCAAGAGTTGATGAGATAGCAGCAATCGATAGGCACATGCAGCTGGAGCTATAGTTTTGATGACGCCATTAATAAGAGATAACAGAAGTCGTAAAGTTACGAACAAAATTCGCAAGAACTACAGTAATATTTATTTTATATTGATACGTTATTCATGAATGATCCATTGGACGCAACATACATTTGCATTGAACACAAATCTCTTGTATAAAGATCACAATGAAAATAATACATTTGAAAGTTCCTCTGACACTTATTTTATACTCGTATTTTATCTTATTCGTAGGTTGGTTATATTTCAAAGATAAGCATCCAAATAAACATTTACTGCAAAGACAAAACTTGAGAAGAATTGTGCCAAATTTAGAAAAGTAGATGTGAACATATTTTCGCTAGTAGACCGTCTCTCATTAAAAATGGGGTGGCGAGGACTACTGACAGTGTGATTCCAACACTATAACATTGTGGTATAAATTTCAACACTACACAGACACTGCATACCAGATACATTCAATTTAGCGTCACTAATGGTCTGCACATGGTCTAGCCACCCACGTTAGATGCCTGCCATTCTCTTCGTCACCCAGCAGCGATGTGGTGAGTCACGTTCTTCAAAGAATTACGAAAATAGACAAAAAAAGAAACAGGTCCGCCCCCAGCGGCAATGAAAGGAAGGCGGCCGGATGCATCGTGTCTAACTAACACTACAACATACCACTTCATTACCCTTCAATTTAATATGCTTCACCGCAGTTACGGACCTGTCTAAATGTCGAAAGGCACATTCGTTTGTTCTCCAAAACCTCTCATTCAAATTTCCCTCACAAGAACTGTTAATGTTACCACCCCTTAGATTCTCTTCGGTCTAACATCGCACTTTCATTATATTTCTTAATTAGATTTCAACGTCAATGATAAAAGCAATTTTCGAATCGCGTTCTATGGTTTCAAACCAAGCTGTTTTCAATGAGTACATTACCAGGAAAATGACGCACTTTGGTATTCGTTTACGAGAGACTGTATTCAAAAGATAATATATTATTTTAAAAATAACGTAGGCATATTTAAAAGCTGATAGTAATTAAATATTAAATCGTGTATTAAATAATCCCCTCTCTCGGTATCAATTTCGAACGCGTTTTGGAGAATACTTTCCGCCTCTAAAGAAGCAGTCGCGGCAGAAAGGCGAAATTTCAGAATGTTCTCGGGCGAAGTCACTACAATGATTGTATTGGACTGGGGAAAGGTAATAAATCATCTTCAGCATTTCGAACAGTTTGTCTTTGACCAACGTTTGGATTCTAAAATGAACATTTTCAGAGTTCATAGCGTGGACATCATGAAGCTGAGAAGTGGGAAGATCAAGATGGCCATGCGATGCCTAAATTAAAAGTCCCTATAAAAATAGATAAGGTAAAATATAGAGAGACTGGGATTTCGGAGCTCAAGAAAACATATGCTTATTGCATTTCATTTGTCACACAGTTGTAACGGTTTTTGAATTGGAGGAAATAAATTGGGGTATGTTGTGTTCGGTGTCGGAAATGATCGGATTATCAAAAAAAAAAGTACCGTTTAATTTCAAATACATCAATACCAAACAATGCAACATAGTGTGCGATGTGAGAAAATGGCAACATAGCCTATCGATCAATTCATCACGTCATATCACCAAGTAGATTCAGTTCCTTGTGGCAAAAGAACATCACCGATTTTGCAAGTTCCTCTCAGTGAAAATTACTTCTACATAAACGTGTGACATACATAATAGTTACCAGTGCAATAAACCGTTTCATTTCGACAACTTGTGTTTCAATAATTAGTTGTTCAGTTCAACAGTAACTATAAAGCCCTTTCTTTACACTACAAATAAGCATTTTATTTATTTATTTTTAATTTTTCCACCAGCCCGAGTTTTGTTCAGATTATCCAAAAATTCGGGTTTGCAGTATTCGGATTAGCAAGGTTCTATAGTAGTTCAGATATCGGCGAACCAATGAAATTCGTAATCGATAAAACGAAAACGCCGGTTCCTTTCCCTTCAGCAAATGTAGCGCGGGGAGAGCTTCATCGGATTCTTTCGATATTGTGAAATTATTTCCCAGAGACTGCTAACTTCCCGATACTCTCCACTCTTTTATATTGACATTTGAAGCATCCTGAAAACGGTATGCAATACGAGACAATTCGCTACAATACTGTTTCAGTTTAATCAACTCATCTGATTTGCTAATGGCCAATGTATTTTAGACTGTCTGGTTCAGAAATGAAGGGTCTAGTCTTGAGGGTAAAACACGATAACGCATACGAAAATGTTTTCAAAAGTTAAGCAATGAACATGTTGAATATGGGGGTTCAGTAATTTACACGAAAATGTCAATAACTGGTGGCCAATAATAATAATGAGAGTTATAATATTAATAATAATAATAATAATAATAATAATAATAATAATAATACTGAATTATTAGCGTATCACTCTGTATGGATAGGAGATGTTAAGGAGCCGAAAATTATGTTATCTTAACGTCTATAGGTTGTCTAACTATCTAATGTCTGAGGGTTAACGCCAAGCTCCTAAAACAAGCTTTGTGAATTTCCGTCAGGTCACACGTGCGTCTTAAGCGCTCGTTGCGGCGCGTCCTCCGCCCCGCCCCGCCCCGGGACGCGCGCGCTCCCCCGCAGGCCGCCTAATGAAGCCTGCGGCTAACGAAGAGCCCCAGACGCCTCTGCAGCCCCTCTCTCACCCCACCCTCGCCCTGCCCCGCTCCGCCACGCCCAGCTGGGTGCCGCCGACCCGGCTGACGCGGTCCCCGAGCGCGCGCCGGCCGGCAAATGTCACGTGCCGTCACGCCCGGCGCCGCCGGTGGTATGTATACTCGGTTCAGTCAAGTGGGCGACAGCTGTGACGATCATATCAGTCCAATCATACTGGGGGGTGTGGTCCAAGAATGACTTGTAGATATAATCCGCATTCACTTTACGAACGCTGGATAATAAAACTATCTCCTACGTTTATAATGCAATGCAAAGTGAGATGGTATTATCGCACGAGCGATTATTTTGGCATTCATTTCTGCCAAAGTATATAGGGGTACGTACATGCAGTAACATTCATGTCAGAAACGTTGACTAACTTGTGCTGGGGCTGTATATTATTTTCTTATTACGTCAACAGAAGAAAGTTTGCATGAAAATTTATGTTGCTGGAATTCGAGGAAAATGCACATGAAAACTTCTAATTAAAGAAACATCATTTAACGAAATAATTCTTGAATTGAAATTTCGATTATTGCATGTGCAATTGAAAGCGCGGTAATGAGACTCATGCTCGGCGATAGTGGCTTGACAGTTTGCCTTCAACGTTCATGGCTTCACTTTTAATTTCTCTAAAAAACCATTCGTTTTATTTTTCTCACATGTTTTTGACATCATTTGTACTAATATTTACGATAATATTTTAGCAACAATATAGGATCACACAAAACCACTTATGTAAAGTATCCCTAACCTCAAGTTAAACTCACCGAACTGACATTTCCGAACCGTCATCAGCTGGCTCAGACATCTCTTCTTAGGCCTATTGCCCACGCCGCGGCAGAAGCGCGCGAACGTCAATCATCAGGGCTCTTCGCCGACGGACAAAGGGACCGAAGCAGGTACCTGCTGCGGTCCCTTTGTCCGTCGTCGCCGGAGGGTCGGCGAAGAGCCCTGATGATTGACGTTCGCGCGCTTCTGCCGCGGCGTGGGCCATAGGCCTTACTAGAGGAAGAACATATTTCGCTGAACGATAAAGTGTATTTCGGTTATGTTTAACTGTTTTAATACTTGTCAAAATAACCGCATACCGTCCTCGACCGAAAAGGGGGGCGGGGGCGGAGAGAGCGTTAGCGTACTGGCATTTGAACCCCAAGTTCGCGGGTCGAATCCTGCTATGGATTTTCGGAGTGGGCAAACGCTGAAAAAGAGCGTTGGCAAATATTTCTCCGGTAATGCTCCGTGATAACGAAAACTCACGTAGTCTCCATGTTATGACATTATCCACACGAAATTTTCAAAAATGATAACTCACCATAACACCCCCTTACACACACTTTCATTTTTATATTCCTCAGTCTTGTCCCCTCCTCTCGCCTTACACACATTTTTTCACTACCATTTTTTCACTATCATATACTACTTTTCGGCATAGCTTATCCAGGCTGGAGCGGTGCCCCGCTGTGGGAGATACCTAGAGAGCAAAACCCCGGATTTTACCGACACCGGATCTTACGTTCCACACGGAAAGAAACACCGCCGAACTCTGCTACGCTCACAGACCTATTGATTTATTAACACTAGTTAACGCTCGCGAAAACGTAGAATACTCCACTCACTAAAAGTGCCCTACACGTTCGGTGTATGCCGAGTTTTACCAGTACCATTTTGCTGTGTGTCCACAGCAATGCGGACAGACGACGGCGAATAAAAAGGGGTCAACGTGGCCTTGCCGCCGTTCGACTCGGAATAACTAATTTTTGCTATCAGTGACTTAACACACTCTGAAGATAAGGCGTTTTTTAAACATATTTATTTGCTTCGTATAATTACTTTACAGATGTTTTCTTTTTAGACTTATGTTAGTTAAAATATCTAAGCTAACTTAATTAGTACATCAGGTATACTCCAGGGGAGAACTTCGGGGTTATGTATCATGGTTGGCTAAGATTTTGAGAAAGGCTTCAAATGGGAATCTATTTTTTATTCTGATGCGAGTTGGATTTTTCGCTAGTTTGAAGTGGGTTGCTGCTGGGATTCCTGTTAGGTTTTAGTAGAAATTGTGTGATATGGACTATTTGGTTTATTGTTGTATTGATGTTTAATTCGGAATGGATTTGTTACACTTATGAACCAGGGGGCATTTGTGATTAATCTGATAAATTTGTTTTGAATTACTTTGATATTATTGACATTTGTGGGGACTGCGTTTGCACACAATGGGCATGCGTAAAGCATTAGTGGCCTTATTATAGCATTATAAATTGTTGTAGAATATGAGTATGACAGGGATTTGTGTTTGTTGATTAGTGGTCGGAGTTCAAATAATTTATTACTTGTTTGTTTAATTTTGATATCTATATGAGGTTTCCAGTTTACTTTTGTGTCCAGGAGAAGTCCTAAGTACTTTATGGGTGGGGATGGTGGGGTCCAGGTGATGGGGGAGCTGTTTATCACAATCGGAGGGGGGAGTAACCTTTCTAAGTGAGAATACATATGCAGTTGTTTTGTCAGAATTAAGTTGAATTTCCCAGATGCGTGCCCAAGATTCAATTTTATTGAAGTGGCTTTGAATTTGTGGCCGGAACGAATAGGACCGAATTTGTTATTTATTGAGTATCCTGAGGCAAACAGTGCTGTATCATCTGCGAAGGGCAAGCAACACTGCCTACCCCGTCTACAATATGCACTGCACTCACAGGACTAATGATAACAGTAGTTCACGCTCGCGAATATACGAGACACTCTCACTCAGCAAAAGGGCCCCACACGTGCAGTATAAACGCCGAGTTTACCAGCACCGTTTTACTGTGGCCGAGCAGCAAATGTGACTAGAAAACCCGACGAACAGAATGGAGTCAAGGCGGCCTTGTCGCCGTTCGTCTCGGAATAACTAATTTTCGCTATCAGTGACTAAACACAGCCTGGAGATAAGGCGTGTGTCTGAATGAAAGCGAACACAAACTTGCAGTAAGGTGTGTTGACAGGACGTATTAAGTTCAGCAGAAATGTTACTTCACGACAACACCTAATATCCTGTGAAACACATGAATGTGGCATGTAAATCGCAAGTAGATCCCACTAGATCAGGTTTATCCGGTAAACTAGTTTAAGTATTAAAAAATGTGATTTGTTAAAATGCCACGTACTTTTGAAGAACAGCCTTCGGATTTGTGTTACATATACTGTGTAATTTTAAATTTTTTCAGAGACATTAAAAAACTTATTTGAAAAATTACTACAATCTACGTATTAAGAGTCAGATCTCTGCTTCTTTGATAGTATAATGAGAAGACATAACATTTCTACTTTCTCTTCAAAGAAAAACAATGTCATCTACATTCCCTAATGAACTTGCAATTTCACTCACTGAACTCATTCAATATACGTTACCATACGTTATTTTCATTTGAACGATTTAAAATATAATAAAAGCTTAAGACCAATGGCCCCAATGCAGATAGTCTGAGCAAAGGATGTGTAAGTGCCTTTTTATACCAGCATTATAAACTATCTTTTACGTAGCAAGAAATTGATCATAAAATGGCATTTTATGGTACATATTATCCGTTTATAGCACGAACAATTGCATCGTCACACATTCAGCCAATTGCAGCGAGCGAATCGTGAGACGGTGACAGTAAACCGCACTGCTGAGCGAATCGCAGCGAACAAATCATGGGGGGGGGGGGGGGGGGGTAAATCGCATAACCGATCACAGGTGTTTCGGACAGATATCAAATACCCGTGACGTTATAATAAAGTTGTATCCAAAAATTAAGTTTGAGTTTGCTCTAAATTTACAAAGCCGTTCTTCATGAAAATGACATAAGCAACTCGTTTATAATAGTGCTTTATTGCATTCATTCACATTTGAAAATTCCCCTGAAAACTTTTCAAAACATATACTTAAGCAATAAACCTTAATATAATAAAGTACAACACGCACAATGTATTATTACGGTTCCCTATGGGCAGAGTGCATTAATTAAAAATTATAACGTCCGTAACAATGTGAAAGAACCGAAAGTCAAGGTCACTAGGTAGAAGTACTTGAACCATTCTGTTCTGGGACTTAACACGTCCTTATGAGTACTTTTTCCTACTCAAAGTATACCCCAAGCCCAGGCTTCTATGAATTGCACAACAGTTTATTTCATGGTGTAGCAACGATGCTCGAGTTTCTCAACCTGGAGATCAACACTTCAAACATTGCGCGACCAGCCGAGGCAATCACCTGCGCTATACAGCCCAAATCTTCGTGTTGCGGAGTTCGGCGTCCGGTTGCTCACCTGACGTCACTTCCTCATTTCATTCAATTGCCAACGCCGCCGCCGCCGCCGCCGCCGCCGCCGGCTGGGTGACTGGTCGGGCGCATGGAGTGAGCGAGATTGAATTGAATAGAATTTGCCTTATTTCACGTGGCGAGACTCGGGACATCGGGCAGTAGGCATCTTCCGTCTGACCACGTCTGACCACTCATCTAGCAGAGAAAGGAGGTATTTCTTGGCGAGAAACAGGCTACATTTTGAATGTAGCTCAGAGGCGTCATTTAGGCTTGAGGATCTTTTACATGCAAGTAAATCTACTAACATGGGACAGCCGGCTTTACTTCCTCTCCGAAGGAAGGCGCACGAAGGATTTTGTCGCCCTAAAAATCCACGGCTTCGATCGAGTTTGAACCTGCGAGCTTGGGTATAACAGCCTGGTACGCTAACCGTCACACCATCGCCGCCTAGTGACATTCAATTGCCAACAATTGCAACATTCAATTGCCAACGCCGACGCCGACGCCGTCGCAGGCCGCTGGCTGGGTGACTGGTCGGGCGCACGGAGTGAGCGAGATGAGCGGTGGGCGCACAGGTGAGCCAAGGAGGTGAATACGCCGGAGGGGCGAGCGAGTGGAAGTGATCGCCGGAGTGGGTGAGCGAGCCTTACGGCTATAACACGCACCGCGCTCGTGGGACTAGGGACTAAAGTAGTTCACGCGCGCGGGACATAAATAATCGCTCATTCTAAAGCCACATTCGTTCGGGAAACACGAGTTTTACCCGCACCACACAACCATCGGAGCGGGTGAGCAATTGGAAGACTGTGCAGAAACGGGCAAACGAGGAGACGGACGGGTGATCGGGAAAATGAATGAGCGAGCGCTTTGTGGATAGACGAAAGACTGAGCTCAGGATGAGCGAATGGTACCTGAGCCAACGAGGGGGCCCGGGTGGAGTGGGACACAGTGTGGAGCGCGGGGGCCAGGGCCTGTGTGGGCAATCAGGTCGGGGGATGGGGTGGGGGTGGGATGGGACGGGGCGGGGTGGGGCGGGGCGGGGCGACCCTTGCCTGCGCTGGGGTGGGTACGCGGAACGGGACGGAAGGGGCTGGGCGGCGTGTGGGGGGCAGAGGGGATGACCAGGGAAGATCTCAACTTGGATGGTTAGACGGGACGGAGAGAGGCGGGGGGACAGGGCGGGGAAGGGTGGGGCAGGGCGGGGCTAGGGATGTAATCTCGATGTCGATGTTTTGACAACAGTTTTGACGAAGTTTTTACAAAAATCATCGAAAGATTTAACATCGATTTTTTGAAGATGTTTTTATGTTGCTTTTTATTTAATTTTTTAATGAAAAAGTATCCTCATTATAAAAACCTGTAATCTTTCTTTTATATAGATTAAGCATTCTTCAGACCAATGTGATCAAGAGAGAATAAACAAAATCGAGTTTTCATTTCGGATCAATGAAGTCTTCTTATTATGTAAATTACGTCTACATAACTTTTGAATTATCCTATCATACGATAAAAGATTTTTTTTTAATGTCCAGGTCATTTTTTCACTGTGTTAAGCCAATTAAGACTTAAATAAAATTCGGAAACTTTAAAACTAAATTACCCCAACGTGAACATTAATGCTCACCAAATCAGTATTAAATACATCTTTTTAAAACCTAGATGATTTGGAGGCGATGTTTTATTAACATCGATGTTTTCATTTTGAACATGGATGTTTTGTTGGCGATGTCGCTTCCGTAGGCGGGACGGGCAGGCGGGACGGGCAGGCGGGACGGGCAGGCGGGCGGGACGGGCAGGCGGGCGGGCGGGCGGGCGGGCGGGCGGGCGGGCGGGCGGGCGGGCGGGTGGGTGGGTGGGTGGGTGGGTGTTTGGGCGGGTGGGCGGGTGGGTGGGTGGGCGGGTGGTTTGGTGGGTGGGTGGGTGGGTGGTTTGGTGGGTGAGCAGGTGAGCGGGCAGTATGCCATCGGATGAGGGGGGTGGCGAGCGGTGAGCAATGTGGAATTGTGCATGGAATTGCACATCGCGGCGGCCAGGTGAGAGGCGCATGTCCCTCTCGACACCTCCCGGAGAAGGGGTGAGGGAGGGGCCGTTTCCTGCTTCCCGGAAGTCCCTTCCGCCCGGCGCGGCATCTTATCGACTCTGTGTTGTTTTTTTGTTTTTTTCTCGGCGCCGCTAACCGCCTCAAAACACTGCCTGATAAAACCCTTGAGTCCGCCACTGACGCTGAGGAGGTACTTAAATTCCAAGATACATTTGGCCAGACAACACAATCCGCTTCTCTCGGTGCATAGCAGCCAATAAGCACTGGATGTTCACGTCGCATGTCGTGAATGCGAGGGGCTTTCTGGGTGTTGGCACACGTTATTCGATTGTACCTGTTTACCTAAAAAAACATCCTTTGGGAGATTTTATTTTGGAATCGACAGTTGGGCACCGTCTTCTCTTTTCAAGTCCAAACCGACTTGCATTAATTTATACAAATGAAATGAAAGCATCAGCACGTGCTCAATCAAAGACAAGACTGGGTTTCGGGAGTGGCTGGCTTTGCTCAGTATCTCTGAGTCTTAATGAATAAGTGCTTATAGACCGTAAGCGATTATTAAGATTTCTGATGGAGGTACTCATATTTTATCGGATAGGACACTCAGTCACGTAGACGACAGCTTGTGCGTTTGGCAACACCGCATCAAGAGCTTACTTGCTGTCCATATCAAAGAAACAGTTCCCGGTCTGTACGTCCGAGTTTAGCCCGGACAATAGGGTATTTCTGCACGCGATTCCGTTTGGGTTGGCAACCGGCAAAGCTCGAGAACTTTTTACGAAATTCTGCTAATAGTTGTAACGCTGTTCGATCGACCGCCTTATGTTGTTGTACTCCAGTTTAATGTTTTATTCACTTTATGCGCATCGCACCAAGCGATTGTCGAAAATTACCAAAATCACGTCCCATCTAAAGTTTATCAAATCAAAATTCCTTAATGATAGTACTACTTACACAATTTAATCGTTCGTTAATAAAGTTAAAATATTTTGATAGCCTTCTCAATAGTAATTTTATTTAATCTCCATCCTATTGCGACTGGGATTGATTCGAAAATTTATTTCGAAATTCGCTCAAAATACAAAGTAAGAAGTCCTACACATCCCAAAACTTTCGATTTCCTGACAATTCCCGATAAGACGACTTGGTTGCAATTTGAAATCAAAGAAGCATCATTTGTAATTTTGCCTTGAGATTCAAATCAGTGATTTACTAGAATTGCAAATCATTCCCTCTACGAACAAGAGTAGTAGTCACAGAATTATCCGATACATTTCTGAGTAGCTACATCGATTTACGAGACAAGAAGGCACAGATTAGGATTTGCTTTCCAAGATACAACGTTCTTGGAAGTTCGTGTAGATCTCTCTTCTTATTTTCCTTCCGGTCATCATATTTCCAAGACACAGTATCATGAATTATCAATCCTCAGTTAAAAAATGCCTTAACACTCCTGAGTACAACACAATTTTCACTGAAATTGTTTGTTATTTATTATGATCTTAAGTAACAAAACTACAGCTTTTATTTTCACATTATTGTATTCAATAGTTCGTTCACGTTTTGAGTTGAGTGAGAGAAAACAAACTAGCGTTTTAGATACTTCGCCATCACGATATCGGATACTTCTCAAAACGTCGCAGTCCTAGTTTCTTCTCTTGCAGTTATTGACCTCAGTAAGCCAATGCACTTGAATCTCTGCCCCATGCGTCATCTAATGAAAGTGAAGCGAGTACTAGCAAGAGCAGTGTCAGATAAGGACACAACAAACAACGCCAGCATTCATCTACCTAGACTCAGCCTGTGACATTTCAATAATGTGAATTTTCATATCAAACATCTTGATTGTTTCTTTTGCTACAGTATTTTCTACGGAAAAATATTTCCAATGATCTGTGTTTTTAACTGGATTTTATTACATCTTTACAATTGAATTCCAAAATTTCAACTGAATCACTATATTATCTTTTTATCACGTTTACAAATCAACTTTTATGAGGATGACTGTATTTCATTTGACTTATCTTGCGATTCTTACTTATCATATTTATATGATTTGTATACGACACTGCGAACAATATATGGCATTTGAAAAGTTATTTTAATTCGTATCATACACATCTTATTTGTGTCGCTTACAATGTATGTCCAGAAACCGCCACAAATTAAATATTTTGAAACCTTAGAATCAAATTGTAGTTTATCCCCTCCCCTTTCCTTCAGCTTATTTCTTCACATGCGCGTTACATCAAAAACGTTTTTATTGTTTTACTTTACAGCTTTTCTTTACACAATTGCATCAAGAATAAATATTTAAAACCCCAATATATCTAAATTTTAATTTTACAACTTGTAATAATTCTTCTTCGAATTTCTTGTTATCAATGTACTATATATATATATATATATATATATATATATATATATATATATATATATATATATATATATATATATATATATATATTTCGACTATAGATGTAATCACAAGAGCAGAAGTATAAAATTAAAATCTCTACAAATAAATTTGAATTCTCTCAAGAGATACAGTGTAAAGGGCATAATTTTTAATTTAAAAAACTTCGAAAAACGGTCGGAGGAACGGTCGGACGAATCGATATACAGTCGATTCATAGAATCGCAAATTTCAAACACGATTCCATTTTGTTGAGAATCGCCCGTCATTTGTCCACAACAAAGCGCGGCGAGGAGACGAGCGGCGCAGGCCGGTGGCTACGCGAGCGAGCGAGCGGCGGTCGGAGGACCGGCTATGGGGCGCGCGGGTCAGCTGCTCGGCGCGGCGTCTGGCGGCCAGGTGGCGCTGGCAACGCGGACAAAGGGCCCCGGCCCTGCACTCCCCCTCACCGCTCCCGACATCCACTTGCGCGGCTTCGGCCACGCCCCCCTCAGGGCAGCGGGTGTCGCGGACACACCATAGACCAGGCTGCCTGGGGCTCGGGGTGAAAGGAAGTGCCGTGGCGAACAGTGTAGTGCAGTAAGAGTGAATGGGATTAATGAATGGTTAGGTATGTCTGTAATGAAACATGTATAAATGACGTGTGAATAAAGAAAAACTTACCCAGAAAGGAGCAAGAACATTACATGGGAACATTATGAGGGATATTTTTGTGGTTTTAAGTTAGGTGTGCCAAAGTGCTTACGTATTAACTATGCAATTAGATTAACCACAATTAAATTAGTTTAGGTTATTGAGAAAAGCCCCCCCCCCCCCATCTTAGCAGCGTAAGCCGTAATCCAGCAGCATACTGTAAACCAAATCAAGAAAATAAATTCCCGCCTCCTCAGGGGTATTGTGAAAGGAAATTGAGGAAAAAAGGGTGCCTCTGTTTGAGTTGTAACTTACTCCCCTTCGTAGTGGCTCTGTGGAGGCGGGAACTTATTCATGTTAGTAATATTGTGCTGTTACATCGACTGGACACAACCAAACTGAGAACGAAAAGCCACTCGTAACAAATAGTCTCCGTTTACAGTCCACCGCCCGTATCGAAAGAAATGAGTTGTTGAATCACGTTTATTTCAACTGGCTGAATATTACGAGTACGAAAGTTACTTTATTACATAAATTACGAAATCGCTACAGCACCAAACGGCAGCGTATTGAAATATTTCTGGGTTGAAGGGAGGGAGAGCTCGTGTCCTCAGGCCATTGCGCACGCTGGAGTAAGTCATATGGTAGGGCAACTCGTATGGCAACCCCTTGCACCCCCAGGCCTCCTCGCAGGCGCCTCCGAAGCGCCGGGCGTCGCGACGCCCGGAGCACAGAGCGCTGGGCGGGCGGGGGCAGACGGGTTGGGATCGGGGCGAGGCGGAGCTGAGGCAGACGGGTTGTGGGGTAGGGCAGGGCGGGGCGAGCGTGAGGTGGGGTGGAAGCAGGCGGATTGATACGGGACGGGGTGAAGCGAAGCGGAGGTACGGGGGGTAAGGGTGGGACGGGGTGAGGCGAAGTGGGGGCAGACGGGTTGGGGCAGGACGGGGAGAGGTGGATCGGAGGCAGACGGGTTGGAGGGGGACGGGACGAGGCGGAGTTGAGGCAGACGGGTTGCGACGGGACGGCAGGCGGAGGCAGACGGGTTGGGGCGGGGCGGCAGGGCGGGGGCAGTAGGCTTGGGATGGGACGGCACGGCGGGGGCAGACGGGTTGGGACGGGACGGCAGGGCGGAGGCAGACGGGTTGGGGCGGGGTGGCAGGGCGGGGGCAGACGGGTTGGGACGGGACGGCAGGGCGGAGGCAGACGGGTTGGGGCGGGGTGGCAGGGCGGGGGCAGACGGGTTGGGGCGGGACGGCAAGGCGGAGGCAGACTGGTTGGGGCGGGGCGGCAAGGCGGAGGCAGACTGGCTGGGGCGGGGCGGCAGGGCGGGGGCAGACGGCAAGACGGAGGCAGACTGGTTGGGGCGGGGCAGCAGGGCGGGGGCAGACGGGTTGGGGCGGGACGGCAAGGCGGAGGCAGACTGGTTGGGGCGGGGCAGCAGGGCGGGGGCAGACGGGTTGGGGCGGGACGGCAAGGCGGAGGCAGACTGGTTGGGGCGGGGCGGCAGGGCGGGGGCAGACGGGTTGGGGCGGGACGGCAAGGCGGAGGCAGACTGGTTGGGGCGGGGCGGCAGGGCGGGGGCAGACGGGTTGGGGCGGGACGGCAAGGCGGAGGCAGACTGGTTGGGGCGGGGCGGCAGGCGGGGGCAGACGGATGCATCGCGCAGAGCACGGGGCGCGGCAGGGCGGGGTGCGGCGGGGCCCGGCGCGCCGCGTCGCGCCGGAGTCTATCGATCCAACGCGGGCGGCGACCACGTTCTGGGCCTGCCCCACACCCCCGGCCAGGGGGCCCCCGACCCATGGAGAGTGGAGCGGGAGGTGGCGGCAGCAGAGGGTTTACAGGAAATCGATCGCCCCCCAAGTACACGCGACGCGCAACTGGGGCACCCCCGCGCCACCCCCACCCCCCGACGGCCGCGTCACTCGCTCCCATTTCACACGTACTACCACATGATCGCTGACGAAAGGGTCGAAATTTAAAAAAATAAAATAAAAAAATGGTTTCGCGAAAATAAAAGAAATCATTGAGAACCAAAACGTTTCCTCCTAGTATCATTTCATAAGTGATTACACAACGACTCTTTTTTTAACAAGACGTGCATAACGTAATTGAAGCATTTAATAATCAGGAATAAATTGCACTGAGAAATATATGTTGTAGGACAAGTTCGAAAACAAACTTGAACTTTACCATTTTCAAAATTTCATAGGTTTTAATGAAAATCGAAACTACACAATTTTTATAAATGTACTTTCTTCTATTCCAACCAAATAAACAAATAAATAAGTTGCCCCAATTTTTCGAAAAAAAAATGGAAATATCACATGGGTTTTGTATTCAAATCCCCCAAAATTAAAATATCTTAATTATTTCCGAAGCAGCACAACTAGATCTTACTCCTGGCGTATTTATCACGTTTCAGCTCAAACAATTCTAATGAGACGGAGTTATGCACTACACACACATCGAACCATCCTGATTTTGGAGTACAAAATCGCGTGTATGTCCTCGTCACCTGCCCCAAACTTGACCAGACTTTCTTCTTGACGCGTGCGCGAAGGTGTGCACAACTTATAAGAACCTTAAACGAGATTTTACGACCGAAGATTCGAGATCGTATTGCCACCCCACCCCCCCCTGGTAAGTCCTTTTCCTCCCTAACCAATAGCACAGTAGCGAAAAGTAACTAGTGGTGCTAAACCAGCATGTACTTTCTCACTCGTACTTTCACGCAAAATTACGCGAGAATATACAAATTTTCGAAAAATTGTACATGACCTTAATTCTAAATCTATCTTTAAGGAGCAGATTTCATTAAGGAAAAAAGATCTTCATAATTATAGTTGTAAGAAGACAACGAACAAATTTTGAATTTTTGTAATTTTTGAAAAATCGGTTTTCAAAGAAAACGAGTCCTCTACCATTTTCTTAAACGTCCTTCACACTATCCAATAACATGTAATCAAAAACTATTGAACCACTTTTTTCGAAAACGTCCCAGGGACTCCTTGAAAAGAACCCCCCAAAATTATAATATCGGTTTTAAATGCAAGGGGCCGCAACATCAGCCAGATCGATTGGGCATGATTAAATTTGGAGAAAATAAGCTGAACGGTTTAGCCGCTAGTGTTGTTCAAAGACGGACAGACGTTTTGCCGTCATTCGATTTTTCGCTATCAAGGACCCACTAATCATTGATTCTGGCTACACCACGAGTTAAAGGATTTGTTTCTATTAATTAAGCCTATTTTTACTAAATAGTATGTATCCTATTTTTCGTTAGCAAGGCCCTTTAGTAAGTTGGTTTGCCTAAAATGCGCAGCTTTTCCGCGGTTTTTCAAAACTTTCTCTCTACTGCTTAAGCGGTAGGAAAAAAGTAAAAAGGTTTTGTCTGATAAAAATCAAATTTAAAAAAATAGAAAGGAAAAAGGGTTCTTGTTGCAATAAAAAGGATTAAAAACTCGTTCTTGTTGCAATAAAAAGGATTAAAAAACTCGCATACTTTAAAATAAATTTACCTTCGAAACTGTGTTTCTTTAGAAAATCAGCTTCGTTATTGTCTTAACCAAAGCATCCAATATCCAACGGTTCCAAAACATCTATTTCACACATTTAGCACAAAAGGTGGAACGGGACGCATTCATTGTAATACGAAATTACAATATAGCATCAATTAACATGCGTAATCTAGAAATTATTTCAATCTTTGTTTCATTGCAAAATATTCAGGATTAAAACGAGGATACGAACACACGACAGATTACACACAATTCACGCATTACGATGCTTGTAAATACGCAAACGATAATATATAATATAAAATATAATAGATAACTCAACAAACGTTTTCTCCTTGCTATCCCTACAGCAATGCTGAAATAGTTCTTTTATTACTAGTAATAATCTTAAACGAATGAAAACATCCAGACTTAAACGAATAAAGGCAAATGTTTATTTTTGTAAAAAAAAAAAATAATTTCTTGATCGCAATTGTTAATTGGTATAGCGAGATTTCTATAAGGGGCCGCTTTGGCAGGTACTACTTGGTCACTTTTGTCACTATCACGGCAATTTACGACCATGCATTCATTTTGCCATTGCGTTCGTTTAGTTAGCTCATAGCACATTGCTTCATCACTATCTCTTGCAATGTCATCGACCTGCATGACGTTCTTTAGTTTCCCCACCTGTCAAAGTGATCCTTTCTTAAAGTAACTCCTCTAGATCTACTACTCTGCTCAGAAACTCAGAGGGAGGCGTGCTCTCTTACAACCTCTGGGTTCGAAACCCCGCAACTCCTTTCCGAATTTACGGTGTACAATAAGGGTTCATAGTACGGACTCTAGTTTTCCGTGACTTTTATACAACCATATTTTCTTTATTATTTAAAACTACCATATTCTTGCTTTACAGTATCATTCATGCATTCATACCCACTTTCAGTGGTAGTCAAGATTCGCTTGCAGAAAATCAATGGTTCATCAATAACGCCTGGGATGCCAGATGAAAAGTGATCTAAGGATTCTAGGGTAATCGGGATGCAGGGGGGAGGCAGGATATGATAGGTTTGAAACCCAAAATTGATCAGGTGCGTTGTAAGAGCTGGAGTTCTAGGAACTGAGCAGAAATACCATTTACAAATTAGTGTAAGAACTACCGTGCAACCGCACGCACGCACATACATTACGCACCAACATTACACACACACACACAAAACTTTTAGTTTCAACTTTTAGTTTCAACGCCCTTACAGAAACACACAACTCTCAAAAACAGATCTTCCAATTGCTGAAACTTCAAAATATTCTGATAAGGTAGGTGAATAAAAGAGGATTCGTAATAAAATTGTTTCAAGATTATGTTCCTATGTATTTTTCCTATTTTACTTTCATAATTTATATGCGCTTGTGTAAAAATGCCAAAATGAACAATATAATTAAATTACGAGTGACGTTCTGTCTTACTTGTGCGTGTATTTTGACCTAGCATTTTTTGAACCACCATCCCCAAAAGCTCACAATTTGAACTCACAAATCCTACTACACTGTTCGTTTCATCACACACTTCCACTTCTACGTTTATTTCACTAATAACTTTGAAACAAGTGCACTTTGCCTCGTAGATCGAAAACTTGGCTAAATATCGATATTTCAGATATACCTGTAAAACATTACTTTTTGTCACGCCAGTACCCGAAAAGGATTTTGAGGGGAAAAATTACATTAAAAATATAACTTAATACGAAGTGAAGAAAAAAAGAGAGAGAAAAAATCTTTGATTTTCTTTGATCTCTTTCCAGTTCGCGACAGCTCAAAAGCATAGAACCTTGTAAGTACCCGGGGAATTTTGAACATCAAATCACAAGAAATGTCAGCTACCATTCAAGGAAAGCTAAGTTACAAACACCGACTAAACTGAAATGCAGGTTTATTGTTTTATTTCAGAGAAATTCTCAGTTCTATTTCTGAGAAATTATGTTTTATTTCAAAGAAAATATTCCAACAATGTAAAACGTATAATTCGTCAAAAATTATAAGATCACAATTCTCTAAAGACTCCCTTCGTCCACCTTACATCATTTACCCATCTTCCCCTTCCCTAAAATTCCACCCACTAACAGCTCCCCCCCTTAAAAATTGTCACAATTAACTCCGCAAACTTATCTACAGTTTCTTTCACTGGTTAATTAAAATGTACCATCAAACTCCTGAAAAAGGAGGTAACGCATACGGATGTCCATCCCTGAAAGTTAAATGATTAAAATTTTGTATTTTGAACACCCCTGAACGGCAGAAATGCCGAGCAGGCACAAATTATTTTATTTTTCATTTAAAAAAAGAAAAGAAAATAAGTTAAATTAGATAGCGAATGTTTTCCAGCTTGCTTCCTCTCTTCTAATTTTTATCGCTACTACGTGTTGAAAACTCCTCCACTACCGATGTTAATACACTCGCAATTCGTTTAGAAATCAATATGTTGGATGGTTCTTTATTGATATCGCATTTACCGAATGTCAACTAAAATCATTTGTTCCTCTAGCCTCCCTGGAAAACGATAAAATAAAATTGCGGAACATTTAATTTTTCAGAACAATAAATGTGTACTTCGGATTCACTTCGGAAGCAATATGTCAGAATTCCAACAGCAATAATTTTCTTGAACTTCATAACAAACTATTTGGCGAATATTTCTCATAAAACTCATCCAAACTTGAGTTGCGTAATTAGAAAAGACTCCAAAACAATTTAGGTCCTGATTTTTGTCTCTCATAAAACTCTCCAAAATAAAATCGATACATCAATTGTTTTTGATACATCTTGCGGAACATTTATGATTCATTCCGAAGAACATTTACTTCATTGTTTTAATAATGTTATCTCAAACTTCGGAATTATTGCCATAAACATCGAGACTGCTTCAGCATTAGTTAGCTTCCTCTGCAATATTCAGCTGTTTTTCTTCGAACACTGTTCGAACTTCGGAACTGCCACCCTCGCTAACGCGAAAATCAGCTGCACAAGCAACATTAACGTAGCTGCGAGGCTCTCGCCCATTTCACTACTGTACGATTTCTTGTTTTTTTAAGTGCAGAGGTTCATAATTTTGGTCGAGAAAAAACCAAAAATAAATTAAATTGATTTTTCACATGTTAAGATTAAACAGTCAAAAACCAGTAACTAGGTGTAGCAAAGTTAATGAGACTCTCTCGTTGTCAACTTCACTTTCCAAGTATCCACAGGAACAAAAATCTGTCTAGAATGCAAAGTGATGGTTCATTTATACTTAAAGCAAACAAAAGTCACAGATGCCAGAAATATTTGTAAAGGTTTTATAATTATTTTCTTAATGCTTTAATTAAGAAAAACGTATATGAATTTTAACAATGCAGTACATTTCTAACATAACGCACCCTCAGTAGAAAAGTGACAAGTGCGAATTTCTGATTTCTCAGAAATCGCAATTTTAAGTTTCGTAGTTCTGTAATACTCGTTAGAGATTGTGCCAAATATTCACCTTGTAGCGGACAGTAATTGAACTAATTCAAAATCAACTTCAGAATAGTAGCAGTACCTCTTGGTACCATATTTTCAGCTTTTAGCTGAAAAATGACGATTTCGCACTTGTGTCACTTTTCTATTGGAGGTGCGATATACTACTTATCGATTTAGATTTATTCAGTCAAAAAACAGTAAAAACTGTATGTGACGTAGGGAGGAAAAGGAATTTGTGAACTTTTCAAACACCTGAGGCAGGATACAAATACTTTAAAAAACGTAGTTTGAAAAAAATTGCGTTATGAAGATTACTGATATATATGACAGTTGATTGCCTTAAAGTAAACCATCCGTCAATATGCAACCTAACTAGTTTACAATCACACCCGAGATGAAAATTCTGTCAACAGCATTTTTTTGAGCTACAGCAGACGCTCGCAACTCGCCGCGCGTGGGGTCGGCCGGATGTTTCCGAACGAACGCATTCCCGGTTCACGCGTCACTCGACGCGGCGTCTGGACCGGCGAATCTCCCCCCCCCCCCTCCAGCTACACGCACCCAGATGCCGCGCCGCGGCGTCCACGACAGCAGCCCGGCGACGTTGCGTGCGCGCCATGTGACAGACGATGCAGTGCCGATGCCCCCTATCAGCCTGCCTCCTCCCACCCGCGCTCGATCCCCTTTCCCGCGACGCGCAGCCACCGCTATCATCTGGGAACGTGGCCGGGCCTCTTCACGTAACGATAGCGCTGCTCGCCGTCTTATCGCGCCACCGCTGTTTATTGGAAAAGCGAGATGCGAAACAGCATTGTTTGGTTCCGACAGAATCGATTTGCATTTTGGAGAATACGCTCGTAGTTCCAGGAGAAAAAGTTGGTCGAATAAGCAACAATATTGTTTCTGGAGTTCTTGCGGGTCTGTTACGTTGAACGTGCGCCGTCTTTCGCGTCATCGCGTTCACACATACGTGAGAAATGCACTGAAATTCCGCGCTACGCAGCAAGCGGAGAAGAGCGCAGTGACAATGTACGCAGAGGTGCGTCTACCGAGAGAATCAATAAACACGATGTCAGAAGCGGCCTGCAAATTGCACTCACTGTTTTCTCCGATAATTCACGAACACACGCGAAAATTATAATTAACAACAGCATTCTGCGGCAAATGTTTCATTTTTATCACTCGCTGAATGAGAAGAACCTTACCGGCAATACGCAGGACCGCTCGATCAGCTGGGTCGAGTTGAAGGATGCTCAAGGGTTTATCCTTTGCCCACTCCTTCAAGCTCCCGTCCAAGTCGAACTCCATGACGCTGAAGGTCACGCAGCTTTTACGCAAAACATAACCAAATAATTCGCCTCATCAGTCCCGCGTTACACTCGCACACGCGACACCACACCACCCGCGCACACTTCCTACTTCCTGCATCACAGCCGAGCGGCCGGGCGACTGTCTCGCTAGTGTGCGCGCTCGCCGCTACTGAGGAGAGCGGCGCTCGTGTCGGCGACGTCCGCGCAAACGACTAAAAAAACAACAGCATATCGCCGTTTCCCGTGGTAGGTTCGCGCGTTAGAGTGCGTCGTTTTTAGCGATCATTTGTTTCAGGTCTCGATGGATAAACCTCTTATGGATACAAAGTAGTGTATTGATATTGCCGGTTTTGCGTTAAAAGTGCTGTTTACTTCACGACTTAACATTTCTTAATAAAAAATTGTCAATTTCTTTTTCGTTCACCTGCAATCACAAGTTTACACAGGAATACGTCACCACAACTTGTCATATTCCTGTCCACATCATGTTGCTATCGAAATGCTTACGTTTCACGCCCACGGTGCACGATTTCGTATGGCCAACCGTTTGCAAATGTCACCAACGTTTGTGTTCTGCGCAGTAGGTACATGAACGTGCAATTCGAAAATTATAATATAATGCCCGATAACAATTGAAATAGCAGTTTGTCACGAAATATTTTCATAGGTAAATATCAGTTTTATTGCAACAATGCTTCTCACGATATATATAATTAACTTTTTGAAGTAGCATTGAGTGTTACTAGGTCCACGTGTAGAGAGCAGCACACCCCCAGAATGAATTTCGCGATTCGTGCCCAGCGGGAAAATTAAAAGTCAAAAAGGCTTGTTCCCATGTGTAGGAGAGAAAAATAATTGTATTCTAACAATAAATTGTTCTTAATTTCATTTTATTTTTATAAATTATTACAAATTAAAAGTGTGCAAAATATGTCAGTACAGAAATTTTAATTTAAAAATTGCCCCCAAAGCATTTTCATAGCTTTTAATAATCTGCCTACAACGTGATAGAACAATCTTTGTATTATTAGGCTACAAACTAAAAGTTTAATTACTTGATTTCATTCCACAACAGAAGTAATACAGTCAGTACAATTTTTAAATAAATCTGAATGT
Organism: Gryllus longicercus; assembly: GCA_038098605.1. Taxonomy (NCBI): domain Eukaryota; kingdom Metazoa; phylum Arthropoda; class Insecta; order Orthoptera; family Gryllidae; genus Gryllus; species Gryllus longicercus. The sequence goes on along the minus strand of JAZDUA010000169.1, from coordinate 443,319 downwards.
TCTAAAGATTGTCAAACACTTCAAAAGAGACCTTCACAACTAAGAAATTAGTAACAAGGAAGTTCAATTCTTTAACAAATTGCAGATTTCATTAAGAAAAATGTAATCAAAAGCCTGATAACTATTTCTTAATGTTTGTAAGTCTTTAACTTTCATTTTTACAAAGTCATTTTAATAATTAATATTATTATTTAAAATACCCACATACACCTATATTTTAGTATAAATGTAAACATTGTGTTCTTTCACTTATATACTAACAATTTCTTAATTCATTGTCACCAATCTTGAACCATACAGACCACTACATGTATAGTTTTGAATAACAAGGACTAATGACATGAAATGTTTTCAAAATGTTTACCTTTGTGTAAATTAACAGAGAACTAACGAATTTATAAAAATAATTCCCTCCTACTTAATATTAATAAATTATAAATGTTTATTTTATAAAAAAAAATTAAAGATTGCATAACAAAAAAAAACTGAATGGGTAAAAACAGAACAGTATAAGTGACATTTTATAAATTCTAAGAAATCTATTTAAGTAAATATTACTGTAAAGTTGTGGTGCTTTGTGTTGTCTAGGCTATCTAGGACGAGCCGCGTCACTGTCATGGTGGCTAACGTTTCGGCCAGTGTATTGTGGCCTTCTTCAGAGCATACGGCTGTGGTGCTTTGTTTCATCAGTAAACCACAGCACTTCAATTGTTTGTTAAAACTAAAAAAATACATTCCCACTGAAATATAGCCTAAAATAAACATGTTTTTCTCAGATTTTTTAAAATGTCACCTATAGCGTTCTGGTTTTCACCCATTTAATTACTAGCCAGTATAATTATTTCAAAAGCTTTAAAGTTTATTTAAGAAATAATATATCAATTATTTGTTCCTTCATACGTTCATGATTTTTTGGCTTTATTACTAACAAATAATGATAAAAAACGACATTCATATGTTCTGTGGACTACCATGGATCAGTAAACTCATGAATCATCCATCATTCATTTGCAGATCACAGATTGGTTAATGCTGAACTAGAATAAAAAGAAAATGATCTCTCTAGTAACATTTCTGAATTAAGAAGACATGAAGGTTGATAATATTCGCAAAGTTCTTGAAACTAAAAAAAATAATTCAATCTGGAGAAGGGCAAATCGAGTATCTACTCTATTAACAAATTGTGTGAAATCTCAACTTAAAGGATAATGTTGAAAAAGATCGAGAAGAAACAACTTTGTTCTTCAGTAAAAAAAACAACTTTTATTTGTATATTTATTGGGTACACACAACACAGGAAAGGTCAATAAATATAAATATATTTATTCACAATATAAGCGACATTTTCATGAACAAGATAAAGAGACAATTACTATTTGTTGGTGGAAAACATGATATATTATTTTATTTGCACAGTTCAATATATTTGGCATACAAGAAATGAAGCATTCTGTTAGTTTTCAATATGTATGATACTCTCTCTGGAAGATCCTATAAAGCTTGAAATTGCATTGCAAAATTAATTTGCCTGGATGTCAGACAAACTCTAATTGCAGCACAGTAATTTCAATTATTTCTTATATTGACTAGAAAATAGTATTAGAAAAATATTCTAATTACAAAAATAAATATAAAAGCAAACAACACATCACAATAATTATCAACAGGAATAAGTGCACAACCATAGTTTCAGGTAACTTTTCAGAATACCTCAAATTTCTGATATATGAACTATATACTATACAGCTTACATAACAGGCTGGTGTAATGCCTCTAATATTTATAGAAAATAATATATTTTGCTGGCTTTTTTCTTGAAAGCAGAAATAAAAATATGTATCTCTATTACGGATTTTGATTACTTATACAAGTAATATTTTTTTAAGACTTTAAACCTTTGGCAGTTCTAAGCTAAGAATATACTAGGAGAAGTATCAAATTCACTGATCTGTAACATTCCACATGATTGTTTTGTATTTCATGGGACGAAATCTCACTACTATAACTTAAAACCCTGAGTTTTTTCACATTAATGTTACCTACAGGTAAATAGCATAAATCATGAAAAGAGTAATAATTCAGACATTTTTGAAATTAAATTGTACCGTTTGATGAGTCACTTCCTTTGTAAAATTTAACATGGCTAGTATTTGGGTGAAAATTCACCTGCTTTAATGTTTCTTTAATATGGATGTCTTCTGAAGTTGCTGCACGCCAAACAACTTCTAAGTTTTCTTCAGTTTTACTGAAAAATGGAAAAAACAATATTAATTTTTCAAATTGAAATGCCTTTCAATTTTTTATCATTTTGACATACTCACACAATACCTAATATGATTATAAAAAAGGTACTATTGCATGTATTCTTGTTTTTATTCATAAAAAAATTAATTTTACGCCATAATAATATCTACCTATTAATTTTAGACATTTTTTCTAGGAACTGGAAATTGTCTTGTTTCATTTTTTTGCACATCACATTTACACATTACCACACATTACTACATTTACACATTACCACAAGGTAAAAGATGCATTTATCACATTACCACACGTATCAAATTAATAAAGGTACCTAATATCAAGGTTTTTAAATTATAGTTATTGAAAGTTTAAGTGGTAGATACTAGTGTCCAATACATCAATGTCAAAAGTTTTAATTAAATATTTTTTTATTATTTATTATAATTTAACAGACAATTTGTTCATCTAGTAAAATCAAACATTTCAAAATAAGACATATTGGGCTAAAGTTAAAAGTAAACTACAATTGAGATAGACCATAAATAATTTAGAAAGTAAAAAATAAAGAAGTAAATAAAAAATAATAAAGTGTAAAATAAAATCAGGGCCGGATTTATGCATGTGCTGACAGTGCTGCAGCATAGAGCACTCCACCAAAAAGGGGCCTCCACCAAATAAAAAATTAAAATTTTTTTATTTTGGTCTATTTTTCTGCAAAAACTTTTTAATTTCATTGTTATGTAGTAATTTGTATTTTTTAAAATTTAGATTTCATGATGCATTTTTAGTCTCAAGAATATCTACTTATTTAGTATGTATTCAAAGTTATTTATGATTTATTCAGTATTAAACGCACATAATCTATCCGAATATCGTGTTTCAAACATGATCACCGGTTTCGACTTGCTCTTTTGGCTAAGCCGATCTGATTTTATACTATGAATAACGTAACTTTTATTTTGATTAGATATATTTGAATTTAAAAGTTTATAAATGCAATAAATTTATTGAAACTTTACTTTTACTGAGATCGTATTCTATCTGACTTCATCAAATTTTTTTTAATTAAACATATTTGACACAGATTTTATTTTGTCAGTCGCCAACTGCAAATAATATATAGGGGGGGGGGGGGGGGGGGGCCTCCACCAAAAATCAGCACATGGGCACCCACCAAGTTAACTCCGGCCCTAAATAAAATTGCTTAATATCACTGATAACTATATGATGGGAATTATGATTAACCATGTTCAAAATGCAAGCTCCTTGCTACCTTTTCGAAAAACAAAATGTTGGCATTTATATCTCTGGTTAACCTCATCAGCAATTTTACATATTCTGCAAATCTGATTGTTGGAGGTGAACACTCTCGCTTATTGTTGTTGTTGGAAAAAAACAGTGATTTCTAGAGTTATAAACTGTGGCACTTTGAAATCCAATCCATTTAGTAAAAGGGAGCAATCACTTTTACCATTTATAAGTTTAAACCAAATAGGTTTAAACGTAAGTTTCCCCAATTTTGAGGCAATCATACCATATTCACGAGTCAAAAAAGGATCCTGCACACACGATACAGAGGCAGAAAATCTGAAGAACTTGTGCTGAACAGTTTCAAGCCTAAAAATGTATTTTAAAAAGCATGGTGACCAAACAACTGACAAGAACATGTGTCTAACTGGTATGAGATTAAGATTACGTAAAATACTGACTAAAATACACTGAACAAAATACTGAATACAAATTGCCTGAATGTTTACAACAGCTCTAAAACTGAGTTCTTTCCACAGAACTTTTCAATTCTTTTCATTCATTATGTATGCCTTGATTTACTGATATATGTGTTTCTTGATTATAGGTCTAGAAAGCAATAGTGATCTCTGTCTCTTGGACAGTAAATGAAAATATTTAGTTTTGTGATCCCCTTCAGGAACAGAATTTGAGCCCATTGGAGTATTGTTCACAGGCATGTGTAGAGGGGTCCTGGCCCGCCTTAAAATTTTGAAAGGGGCCTCTTAGCTACACATTAAAAAAAATTATTTCTGTAAATAAGAACAATTCCTGATTTTTTCCTTTTTTCGCAGACGCTTTTGGGAATTGATACATGACATTTGGGGAAGAAGCTCCCCGAACCTCTAGCCACCCTTACTTGGCTGAACGTAAAATGAAATCTATTTATTAAATTTATCATTCAAGTTATAACAGCAAGAATTAAATTTCTTGCTTTAGTGATAACACACCCACTTTATACATTGCTTTTTAAACAGTGACAAAATGTATTTGTAATTTGTAAACTATTATATATTATTAAAACAATATATTGTGATATAAGAAAGTCTTAAGGATCAAGGGGAATCATGATAATCTGTGTTCCAAATAAATGTAAATCTAGTAGGTATTAAAAATATATTAAGAATTTGTTAAAACTCTACCTGAATGGACTCTGTACATGTTTGATTCTTACTTCCTCATTCTTCCCCACTCAGGATTAATCCGACTGATTAAGATCTTCAGAAGCACTAACTGTGATCTAACCATGGGGCCCTTTAATATTGAAATATTATACCCATGTAATCAAAATTATTATAAAAATAAAACTATGGCCTTTTAATTTACAAACATAGTACTACAATATTTATATACAAAAATGGATTTTAATATAACCTTTGCCAATGTTTTTGAGTGGCAATTAAAAAAAAATGCATTATCTATTTTGTAAAATATGAATCAAAATTATAATAATAATAATAATAATAATAATTATTATTATTATTATTATAGTATTATTATATTATTATTATTATTATTATTATTATAGTATATCATTTATAAAATAGTTAACAATTATTACATATTAATGCACTAATATGAAAATTTGTTGAAAAAATTATTGTGGGGGAGTTTATCACCAGCAGGGATCCTAAGCAAATTCTCACTCTGGTAGCATATTAATCTACCAAGCTTCCTACTCATATTTTTAGAGCCATCCACAATCGCATTTGATCTGACAATACTTCTACAATACTAAATAGAATGTGGATGATTCAACATTTCAAGAATACTAGCTTCAATAATGATTTAATGAAAAGATACAGCATTAGGTTGTAATGCTCCATTAACTAGCAAGTAAGAGCTGTATATAAGTCTGTAAGTTTGCAGATAATGACAGCTTCTTTTGTTTTAGTCCCACATTTCTATACTACAATACATATTTCACCTTTATGGATATAATCACAATCGTAAGTAGTAATCAACAGTATAATCATTAGATTTAAGAAGATTTATTGTGCTAACTCAAATTTACTTCTCCAAAGAGCCAAAATGTACAACCAGTAATCACTTTCGGATCCATTTACCTTTTCTCTTTCTGTAGTCGTCCAATAATAGTCTCCTTCTGTTTCACTAGATTCCTCAATCGCACAACTTCTTGGTGATACTCCTTCTTCATATGGTCCACTCCTGCCTCTTGTTGCTTAATTCGCTTTTCAATCACATCCAGTTCTTGCCATGCACCTTCCTGAACGCTCTGGGAACAAATCACATAAAGAATGATCAGAAATTCTCAGATCGCATTCATGTTTAAAATACAAACTTCTCTTATAATTACATATTACTCTTTCATGTTTGAAATATAATAAGGAATTTCAAGAATTTTCATTTGTAGAGGGAATTTAAAACCACTAAATAACATACATAATACAAAATAATTTTCTTTTTGAATGCCCAGCAGCTGGATGGTATATTTTCAAGAAATAGATATAAAAAGGTGAACTATCAGAAATATTATGATAAATTCAGGTTTTTTATTATTTTACTGACATTGGTTCATTAGCCATCTGATATCAATTGCCAGGAGACAGTAGTGTTGCATAGGAGGACCTTTCTACCTCCAAGGCAATACAAATGGTGAATATGTTTTTTTCTTTATCACCAGTTTTGTCCAGTTTCAGAACAGGATATCAGTGTTTTGAAGCTACCTTTAGTTTTGTGCGAAGGGAGCCCATACGATACACAATAGTTGATCCCAGTCTTGCAATGGAGCGAGTTTCCTCTTGCTTTTTGTGCAGCTGCTTCAAGAGCTGCTCCTGCTCCTCTACCAATTCCTCAGCAAAGGCCATGGCCTTCTGCAGCTGCCGTTTGGCAGAGTCACGTGACACCTGGGCAGCCACAAGTTTTCCTTGGAAGCTATCGCATCGCACTTGTGTTTTCCTGTAACAAAATGCAACACACAGTAAAAAAGCATTCAATATGTTTGCAAATATAAGAGATAATTTATATTAACACACTTGTTAATAAACTATTGAATTTAATTGGGCAATAAATTATTAAACAGCATGTTAACTTCTGCCTTAAGTTGTTATTCTTACACGTTAATACAAATAAAATACAATATTATAAAATACATTGTAAAGAAATAGCAATTAACATCAAAATACTTATTAACATTGTAAATGCCAATTTTTCTCAAACACTTAACATTGATAATTTGGAGACTAGCAGTATTGTTCTCCATGGAGTCAGAGTATCCTTATTTAGGTATTCAGAGGTTAATATATTCAAGGCAAATAACAACATCAATGAAACACAAATATATACAACAAAAATTAGACCTGATTTCTCTTCATCACTGCCAATCATAAGCTATTGCATTGCAAAACACACTGTATAATCTAAATTCTCTCATACTCTTGCCAAATATATTAAACTGAAAACTTCTATTGGACAACAAAAATATAGATTTAACAATTATTGTTCACCGAAGAAAACAGCTTATGTTTACTAAAACCTTATTCTGAAACAGTTAAATTTTATTTTACATACTTAATAGACTTTTCCATAGACTGTACTCGATGACGTAGTTGTTCATTTTCACTTTCAGCTGTGGCTAACTTGCCTTCTAAATGAGGTTTCTCAGCTTCTAACTCTGCTATTTTAATGGTCATTTCTTTTTTATCTGTCTCATATTTCAGTTTCAGTTCCTCAAATAGCCTGAAAAATTATAAGAAAGTACAATCTGAATTGATATTACCTACAAACAAAAAATTTAAGAGAGGGGAAAAAGGAATAAAGAAAGAAAAGCATACTTGCGACACTCTGCAACTGATGAGGCATGTACTGAATAAGGGATTTTACTTTGAGCATCATTCTTCAGCTTCTCATATTCTTCTCTAAGTACTGTATATCTCCCTTGCAAAGTTAAAAGATCTCCTCGACAAGTATGATATTTGGAACATACTTCCTCTAAATCCTTGGAGATGCCTGAAACTAAATTACAAAACTTAGCAATCATAGTAAATAGTTTAAAATGGTTGAATTGACTTCACAAACTTGTTCTCCATTTTTTAGTTAACTCTTCTAAATAGAGTATGATTTATTGGATCATCTAATAATATCAGTGAAATAACATTTTAATTAATATTTGTTTCATTTTTTTTTTAAAATAAAGGAAGATAGTGCTGGCTCAATTTTGTTTCAAATCAACAGTTTTGCCACAACAAAAAACATGTCATTTTTGTTGCATATGAACAGATCAAACACGTATGACTTCATGCTCATTTTCCAAACAGACCTGAGTCTCATTGCTGGTTAATTTATAACAATAAAATCAACAATCAAACAAGTAAATGCCCAATATTAATGAAAATTATTTCAGTAATGCACTGTGTCTACTAAAGCTAACATACAATTATTTATGGGCAACTTGTTGCAGGAATTATGGGATGCAGTTTACAATGCTGTTGTCACAAATGAAAAATATAATTTATTTTTCTCAAGACTTTCATTTCATTTGAATGTGTGCTTTGCGCTTAAAAAGAGAAAATTAAACATTTCTTGGAAAACAATGCTTTGATCACATAAGAAATTAGAAAACAGTGTAAAAACATATGTAGTTTTACTTTACTTCTAAACGTCATAATGTATCACCCAGTTTCCTTGTCTACTTTCAAAAAATAAGGAAGACTTTTAAGGAAAGTAATAGAACAAGCAAAACTAATGAAAAATATCAGAAAATTTTGAATGCTAGAAACAAAACTAAAGCAATGCAGAATTCTGTAGAAAATGCAACCATATCATCTCAATACTTTTGAAGAGAATATTGTTTTAAAAGATAACAACAGAGAAGTAAGAAATCTGGTAAATGTTGCAAGAACATTAATTACTTAACTTTCCAATTCTTTGCCAATTGAGAATGGGGTCTCGCAAGGTTTGATCTTAGGTCCTGTTCTCTTTCCGTTATATGTCAATGATATGCCCTAGTCCATTAAAAATGGAAGAACTGTTCTTTTGCCAATGACACAAATGCTCTTTGTCAAAAAGAAACAATAAATAGTATGATTTCAGAAGTTTCAAATTGGTTTCATAATAACAAATCAATAGTTGCTGGAAGAAAACAGTTTCATTGCATTTTTGTACTTCAAATCGGCAAAGGTATGCTCCATTGAAAATTAACAAAATGCAATTGGTTGTTGTTAATGTAACACAATTTCTGGGTTTTTCAATTCAGTTAAATCTCAAATGGAATATCCATATAGCTAAAATTAAACACTAAATTAAGTTCATGTTATGCAAATTCTGTCAGCCTTCATGCAGTTTGTTGTGTGCATTTTGCAAATGTGTATTCCTGCCTGAGACTTGGCATAATATTCTGGGGGGGCTCAACCTATACTAACTCAGACCTTTAAATTGCAGAAAAAAAGGTTGGCTCAAGGCTCAAGGTGAAGATGCTCACCTTTCGCCAAGGAGGTCCTGATTCGATTTCCTTCGATTCCAGATCAATTTGATGGAAAATTTGTTCAGTTAAAAAGAGTTTGGCTGCTTCATAAAGGCTACTCCAACCCCTGTGAATTGTCCTAAACCATACCACTTTCCTAATTCCTTCCCAAATTCAGCTGCCGGTTAGTGACTTAGGAGCACGTAAGAAAGAGGCGCATACTTGGAGATGCTACCTGGTGGTCCTCTTCATGACTCCTGACACGACTTACAGACTACAGATTATAATATAAATATAAGTTAACAGAGGATTACTCCATACAAATATGTTCTATGCCAAATTCTCGGCTTCTTGTCAAAATTACTTAATGTTATTGCAGAATAGTGACAAAATGTATATTTAAAAATAAAAGAATAATAACAAACATGCCTCCACGTAACCTCTGCAAGCCTCTCTTCATTGAAGTAGGAAACTTACCACTGCCTTGTCTTACACATTGCCCGATGACATTAAACAATTAAATGTGTAACACAAATATAATGTTTTTTTTAACAATGATATATAATACATTAGTTTATATTTGTGTTGTATTTTAGAAAAGACTTAATATGCTGTAACAATTAATGTAGTTTTTTTCCAGTTCCTTGATCCAATGAACAAATACTCAGATGGTTCCTTGTTTTACTTCAGATCATAATTGTAGCTTCACTACGTGCACATTTTATTGAACTCTTTTTTTACTGGTAGTGGTAAGAGAAGGAGCTGAGGGTGTGTTACTTTTTTGTTAGCAATACCAAAAAAAAAAGAAAAATATGCAGTTTGTATACCGATACAAGTAAGTTTTCTATAACTTTTTTATTTCTTTACACGAATATGAATAAACATTTCTTTAAAATTTATATAAAATATTCTTGTTATGTTAAATATAATTTTATAAAAATTATAATAAATACAATATTAAATTCATACAATATAACTTAGAATTCATTTAATATTAAAAAATATTAAAGTTTAACTTTTATTCATATTTCAACTATTTATTGTTAAAAGATGGGAAGAGATTCTGGAGCCCAGGAATAATTGAACAAATGAGTCTTCTCCCTCATATGTCATATACTACATTTTTTACTGTCTTTAAAATCATAAATCAAATCAAATATTCAAAATACTCTTATTTGACAATATTTCTTTACCCCGCTGTTGATATGCTGAATGTATTTCCTGGATCTTTTCTTTCTGAACCTCCAGCTGACTTGTCAGTAACTCATTGTGCTCATGAGTAATTTTTGAATCTTCCTTTAGAACATTCCATTGTGTTTCCTTTGCTTCATTCTGTAAATAAAGTGAGTTTAATAGCAAGAAACAGAAGTGAACCAATTGAAAATTTTGTTCCCAAAACTTTTCTTAGAACAAAATATACCACAAAATTTGGCCAACTAAATGAAAACCAAATTTGACTCATTGTTCTACTTGGTAATTTGATTTAAATAAAATTAACAAAATTTATCAAATTAAATTTAACACAGTTTTCAAATTACTAGCGAATATTACCACAAATTTGATATAAATTCACCTTCATAATTGTGCTAATGATAAACATCTATATTACACATGCAACTATGAGTAAATTGGGTAGATTGTAGTATCTATTTCTTAATTATTCCTAATTGAAATATTTCATAATTACAAAGAATGAGATTTAAATTATTCAGTTACACAAACTCTTTGAGTTTGTAAGAAATTTTACAATTTTCTGAATATATTTTAGAACTTTCCTATAAAAGACGACTCAGCATGTATGTTTTCTTCAGGAGTGATCTGAAGAATAATAGAAGTCATTACGACACCATATTCAGAGACCAAATTTTACTACTAAACAAATTGTATTATAGTAACTAACAGATGATCTCAAAATGGTGAGACAAGAATAAAATCACTACATTCCCCACAAATTCTCTTGCATGAAGAATGAGACAATATTTTATGATATAAAATCATTATCAAATATTTTTTGAAAAGTATTTAAGGTTCACAATCATTCTTCAAATCACCTGGCAATTTTCCATATCTTACCTTCAATTTAAGATCCTCTATCTCCTGGAAAAGTTTCCCATTCTCTTCAGCCAATGTTCTACAATTATTTAAACTTTTCTTGTGGTTTTCTTCAAATTCCTGAATTAAATCATTTTTTTCTTGGATTGTTTCTGAATAGGCAAGAAGCAGAGGCCCTAGTGCTTCTTTGTTTATTTTTTCCCAAGCTAAATTACTACCTTTGCCTTGAAAATCAGGGGGGAAAGCCAACACATGAGGCGGTGTTGCTGAATCATCTCCTTTATACTTCCTTAATCTTTCCTGATAATTTGCCAATTCAGCATTGTATTTGCACACTAATTCTTTTAATAATTTTACATCCTCACTAAGTTTTTCATTTTCAAGTTGAAGTTCATTCATTCTAGTATTGTGCCCCTCATTTGATACATGTTCTTTGCTAGTCTCTTCCAACTGAGATTTTAGAGCATCTCGTTGCCTTTGGAGATCTTGTTGAAGTTTGTCAAGTTGTAAAATATTTAGCTGAAGGTTTTTTATTTCATCTTCTTTAGATTTTATGACATCCTCAGCACCTTAAAATATAATTAGTTAGAATTTTAGTATCTTAGTGTGTACAAGAAAGCACTGATATAATTTTCTGGTTTGATTGTGCTAATAATTTCTCTTATTAAAATAAATGGGTATTATATGAACTGTCTTCCAAAATCTGCAATTTCATATGAATTCATGGAATATTATATCTTTTTAGTACACTATAGATACCTTTGAAACTACTTACTTGGCTGACAGCCTGAATCTGTACTGGACAAATTAGTTTGTAATCGCCTATTCAAATCATAGTTAATTGCTCTCAATTTCTCTATCTCCAGGAAAAGAACTTCTTGTGGAATTTCTGTTTTCTGAACAGGAGCATTTCCTTGAGGAATATCATCTTGAGAAAAGGTGTCAAGAATTTCAGAAGTTGACTGTTCCCTTAAAAATTATAACAAAGAAATTACACTAGAAGAAAAGAGGATAAATAATCTCTGGAAAGGAAATAATTCCCCCTCAGTGTATTGCAATATTCTCTCTTTGGGAAACAAATATATAGGCACAATCATAGGTAAATAGATGGAGTGTCTGAGAACATCTGAGCACCTCATTTAGATAGGATATATTTTTTTGTTCTTCAAATTATTTTACAAAATCACTTACAAACAATTGGATTTTTTGTAATAAATAATTTGCAGGTTTCAATTAACATCATTATTTTTTTTATCATGGAGATGAGAGCAATTATTGCATGTACTTTTTCACTTAAAATGATTTTTTTTATTTCAAAATATGTTTGTATATGTTGCAGAGATCAAATTATAATATCAACTTGAATTAACTATAAAACTGCTTTGAACACAGAAAAAAGTATTTGAAAAGAAAATCATCACAGTAATATAACCTATTGCCCTACCCCTCTGTCGCAATAACTAGGTATCAAAAGAATTCAATGAGACATTGCAAAAATGTACCATGTTGGCATACTCATTTGCCAACATTAGCAGTCTGATGAAGGTATTCTCCAGGTTCTCGTAGTCATGTTAAACTGAATCTTTTCAAGAATCTGATGGCCCTTCCCGCTTCATAAGCAAAAAACCTCAAATATTTGTGCTGTATACTTCCAAGGCAAGATTTCAGCTTGGATATAAATGGGTTCCAAATTACCGAACAATATTCTAGTAAAGGTCTCACTAAAGTCACACACAACGAAGTAATAGTTCCAAAGTGTCCAAAAATTCTGCCCAGCCTCTGAACATAGACCCACATTCTCAAAGCTGATCTGCATATATTATCAAAATGCTCATTAAATTTCAATATGGAATCAAATATGATTTCTAGATCAATAATGCTGTCAACTTTGTTAAGTTCTATCCCGTTTAATCAATATTGAAAGGTGGTGGAGTGACTTTTTTGAGTGAATGCGATTTGTGAACTTTTTCAATGTTTAAGAGATTTTATTTTTGTTACACCAGTTACCGAAATGCTGTTATCGAAATCGCAGTGTAGCTTTTTCTGTATCCTCCATGGATTAAACACTCATAAAGACCTAGTTGTCATCAGCGAAGAGAAGAAAGTTTGCATTCACAATTTTGCAATCAAGATCGTTAATAAAAATATTAAACAAACAGGGCCCCAAGTGTGATTCTTGTGGTACTTCATATAGGGGTTTCATAAAATTGTGACAACTGACCATCCACAAAAACAGCCTTATATCTGTCACACAAATAATCTTTTTTTCAAGCAACTAATTGCATATTTATACCAAAGTTATCCAGTTTAGTAATTAAGATTTTAGGGTTCACCTTGTCGAATACCTTTCTAAAGTCTGTGTAGATAGCATCCACCTGGTTTCCCTTCTACCACAATGTAATTTCTATATAATGCCAATTTGGTTACTTCCATGAATAAAACCAGTTAGTTCTCGATAATCACTAACATTATCTACAAGGTGTTATTTATACATGAATAATTGTGGATGTTTGTATGATCTAGTAGCTTTATGAGTTTTCATTAAATAGATGATATTTTTCAGTATCTGTACAGTTACATTGCTTTTTCTATATTTATTTTATTCAATTTAAGTTGTTGAGTCTCTTTAATTGAGACTGTTAAAATTTGCATGCAAATTAATGCATTGATTAATAATTGCATTTAATTACTGTACAATTTTCAATCAAATTCTTAAAATCTGAACACTCTCATTAGCAAAATTATATCCATGGCAGTAGGCATACTTATAAAAAAAAATGAAGAGGCAAAGTGAAGATGGCGATAAAATCATCTGAAATGGATAAATCTAAAAATGGGTAAAGCATATTATTAACAGATGAACACATATGCAATACAGTCTTCGTTCCTCATACAGCATGATAACATCGTTTGAAAACCACTCTTACACCAAAAATCATACACATACAAGAGTATGTCTAACATCTATGTAAATAACTAAAGAATCTTTACATAAAATACAAAATTTCTAATGAAAAAAATATGCACAATTTATTATGAATACATAAATAAGTAAATAACTGTTTTATAAAAAATAAATTCTTAAAATATCCCTCACATTTGATTGTTATAATAAGTTCTATCTTTGACGCCATGCCACATGAAATAAACGAGCACTTGCTTGGAGCATTGGTTCAGGAGAGGCTCCCATGAGTGTTTTTCAATTAATTTGCAAAAAAGATGTTTTTCTATTTTTATACGTATACCAAATATGTTATTTAGTATTAATCCCTTTTCCCTATTCTTTTATTCAAGATCAAAAACAAAGAGGCTCTGAATAGGTACTACTACAAAAAAGGCTTGCGTTCTCCAAATGAGTAAATCCAGCTCTTCTTTGAAATGGGATTTTATGACTTATATCAACATAGGGCTTGAAGTTATAGGGAGGACCAAAAGTCATTTTGCATGATTAAGGATAAGCTAAAAGCATAATGTATCAGGATTTTTTCCTCTGTTAAACAACCAGCAATCTATTTCAATAAACTGAATAAACTCGAAAGTCGTGTTTTTAAGTGTAAATAAACTGAATAAACGAGAAAGTCGTGTTTTTAAGCACCAAATTTGAAAGTTTTTTTTCTTCTTTTTTTTCAAAATATAAAATAATAATTTAATACAACATAAAAATCATGTCAGATATAAGAAAAATTATTATGACATTTTGAAAATGTGAAACTAATAGAATTTTGTATAATTATCTCTGTTTACTGTTAATTACTGAAATCCATTTCAAATTGAGATATTTGTTTTTCTGAAATTAAAAATTTATTTCAAAATTTTTTAAAAAAATTATATTTTTGTCCTTAAAACTTATGTAAGCTTTGTATTTCAAGAGAAATGAAGAAACTTACCCTCCCCCAGGTAAAGCATTTGTTGATGTACTTTGATTTTCCAGTAATAAAGTTTGAGCATTATCATGTAATTTGGTATGTGAATAACTCTTTCTACGATGGTGATAATGGTGTTTTTGACGTGAAGTGTGAACAAGCACTTCTTCTTTCATCTTGTGGCATCTTTCACATGTATGATTTGTACATCTTCTTCCCTGCAGAAACAACTTTAAAAATCTTTTGAACTTAGGAAATTCAACTTCAGAATTAAAATAGAACTAAATTAAGTTACCTTCCTCCTGTGTCTTCTGTGTTCATTATTTTTGGTGCTACTTGATGATGGAATCAAAATTTCTTTTGATTCTAACTCTGTGTTAGATGTTAAAGTGTTCACTGCCCCACAGTTCGATTCGTCTATGAACAGGGGTAAAGTGGGAACGTATGTTTGTTCAGGTTCAGCACTGTCACCCATTCCATAACTTTAAAAATCATGGTACTCCTAAAAGATAAATTTTATATTTGTAGTCATGATTTCAATGTTTCCAGGCATCCCTAAGCAATTTCCAACCTTCAAAACTTAAGATCATTCAATTTGGTACTCTTTGATATGTATGATAATATATAACAAGTTAGTATAGGCCAAAAATAAACCAACATTCCTGAGAAAATCTATAATTCTGTGACCTACTTACTTAAATACTGTCTGGTGTGTCATGTAGAACAGATGACATACTATTTTGTTCTTGTTAAGAACAAAATCATGGGGCTTGCAGGTTTTTTGTACATAGTTTATAACACTATAGGAAGTTATGAATTTTCAATGTAATGTACTGAATTAAGATTCTGAGAAATTCAGAAGATGCGCCAGCAACAGCAATGAAACGTACAGTGTTTGCCCCAACCGATTTGTGTTGCCTCTCGTTGCCATGGAAGCATGTAAACAAAGACATTGACCTGTCACGTGCGTCGCAATCCCTACAGTCATATTCCAAGGCAATTCACAAAGAAATTGTGATTATTTTTTATGATTTCTCCAACCGTTCAATTTTTCACGGAAATTGGATTGTTTTAATAAATCATTTACTTTTTTAAATTCAAAGTTTATTAAACGTGGAACTTCAGGACTCTCTTTAAGTCGCATTAAGTGAGTAAAACGAGAGCCTAATAATTTAACGTTTCGCTCTTGTACGAAAAGTAAATTGATAGTGTTAACAAACATTTAATACTAATTAGAAAAGTAATGTAATATTTCTTCGTTCATTGCATACTCTTTTTTTACTTTCCCGTGTTCGAAGTCTACAGAGATTAAGTTATAAAACGCTGGTGTAGGAAAAAGCGCGGATTTTTCTTCTGTAAAACTCGATTTTTTTTATCCCTGACATAGTAAATGTGGAATTTTCTTGTTCCCGAAGGTCAAGCCGCAGTAATCTTCCAGGCTAATACTGTTAATACAGATAGGCCTACAAGAATCACATCGGTGGGATTTGCTAATTATTCGTACAATTATTTTTTGTAATTATAAGTTGGGAGCCACAAGATGTATTTCCCCAGAATATTATGCCATATCTCAAGCAGGAATGAACATTCGCGAAATATACATAACGAGCAGTACGTAGGCTGATTAAATTTGAAAGAATTTGCGTAGCATAATGAACTTAATTTTGTGCTCAATTCATATAAACGGGCGTTATATTTGAGGTTTGACTAAATAGAAAGACAAAAAAATTGTTTCCTTAACATCAGCCAATGGGACACTATTAATTTTCAATGGAAAACAGAATTGCTTACTTGAAATGGAAAACTGCATTGACACAGTTTCCTTTTCATTTACTTTTTTTAAAAATTTTATTTTACGTCAAAAAGTAAATATTTTGTCTTTAAGAAAAATAAATTATTATATTAAAACATTTTATATGAAGTGTCAACTTTTTTATAAGAAATGCCCTCTTTTTCCAAAATGGAAATAGAACCCTACATTAAGGAAACAACGCACATCTATATGTCAGTAAGAAGAAGCACCATCTTGTTGGAGTATGAAATATTCCGAATCGCCTTTAAGTTGTGACAACCACAAATTCCATATTCCAAAGAACAGTATGCTTTCTGCATCATACTCGCCATTTTGGAAAAAGGCGTACGAAAAATGCATTAAAAATTACGGGAACATGTAGAAAATAACTTATTAGTCGAAATCGACGAAAAATGCAATAAATGACGTAAAAATGGGTCATTTCCTTTTGTTATAACAGAAAATAAATGTCTATACTAAACAGAATTTTTCTGAAGAGAAAAGAAAAGAGTCATATCATTAAAATCCGCCCTCTAGTAAGAACTAGGAGGCGGATTATAATGAAATGTCATTTTTACTTTCTCGCTTTTTTTTTCTTTTGAATTTTTCGTCGATTTTGACGGTCTTTTTTTACCATTTCCCGTAAATTTTAAAGCATTTTCCCTGATTTAATTGTTTTTAATATCATTTTAATGGTTCTTGCTTTCAAGTATACTTAACGACAGGCTAAAAATGTTCTCCATAGAATTCCTAAGTAGTGTATTCGATTTCTTTGCTTAGAAATTGAAAAGTCATTGACAGCAGTTGTCGGTATGTAATCTTAGGTTCATGTGAAGTCTATCAGTGCCATTGTCGGTTCGACCGATTTTGCGATAACTAAAGGAGATATTTCCTGGTAAAGAACAGTCCAAACCAAAAGTTTGCAACCTGAGTTCTCTTGAAAGAAAGGAAGGAGTCTCGATTACATACGTAACATGTCCAACAGCTTGAGTTGCTGTTCATCTGAACAGGTTTTGATCAAATTTTCAATGTCAATTTTCTTGCCTTTTAGGGCATTTTATAAACATTTCAAGAACATTTAATTGATCATTTTTTGCGATGTTTTAGGTTATCAAAATTCGCCCCCTAGTAATAACTATTTTCCTCGGTGACTGATCAACGTGGCGGTCAGGCTGAGATTGTCATTCTCACGCTCGTATTAGTCTCTGCCTGGGTAAACATTTTCGTTAAAATCTCGACATCGATTTTTCGCAGATAACTGTCAAACCCTAGGTATATTACTCCGTATATACGTATGTATACGAGAAAACAAACAAAAAACACACATTTATATCAGACGCGGATCCACGGGGAAGGAAATGAGGGTAATTTCCACACCCAATATGTTTCAGTAACTATTAATTTTAACTTGTCACGAAACATTCAAGTAAAAATATTTTTGTATAAACATTAAAACGAATAAAATTGTATCGTAACTCGAGCGGAGTTTAGCCTGCATCTTTCCACATAATATGTAGTATGAAACATTCGACCACATCATTTTAAATTTAAAAAAATTCCCCTCCCAAAATTCGTCTCTGAATCCGCTCCGATTTATTTTCGTCCAATTCTCGTGAAATATATTTTGTAATATTCCATTACTTTCTCCACAGACTACGATTATATCTCTATACTTACGAGAAAATGAAAATGGACTCTATTAATTCGGAAAGGAAAGTTAGAAGACAGGTATGTAAAAGGGGGGAAAATGGTTACATCAAGTTTATTACTAATTCCCGCTGACGTGTTCTCTATGAAATGACGCAAACGAAATATTGTGCAACATCAGCGCCTACTAACATTACAAAGCAAATTGAAACAAACAGATTATAACGTGTGAACGGTGATTTCCATTAAACGTGTAACAGACATATTGAATGAAGAAAGTTCCTACAAAATGATCAATCTTCCCAAGGGCTACTACTGATGATCGTAGTCGTCATAGCGGAGCGCGGCCTGTGGAGACATGTTTGCCCGGCCACGATGACACACAAGTAGGCAGATCCCCCCACCCCCACCCCCCAGGCACTCGACGAAGCTCTGCGGTAGGGAACGCCTGTGAGAGCAAATGGTTGCGTGGATTTTGGTCACAGTGGCATACGAGTGCAGATATTGCGGTGGAATACGGTGAAGAAAGATCACACTTCATCCAAAGAACTGTCCAGGTAGTGTATTGTGTTAGTTACTCATTTTATTTACGCTTTGGGGTCCCCTGATATCGATAACGACTGTCTCTGAACACCACTAGCATTTAAACCATACACAGGCTTTTTTCCAAAATGAATATTCCCCGGTCGATCTGGCTCGAGTTGAGGCGCTGCGATTTTGAAAAATTTCTTCAAAATTTGGGGTACTTTACATGAAGCTTCCGGACATTTTCAAATTTTTCTTAAAACCGGCTCCAATTTTTTTCTTTAAATTTCTTGTAAAAATAGAGTAAAATACATTCCAAATTTTTCAAAGAAAATTGCCAATTAGGACGAGGTTTTATTGTTCTTTAATATTCTTAAAATAATATTTCCGTTCTACTATTAGGAATCCGAAAAATTAAGAAATGTTCAAAAAAATGTACTTTGGGCGGCGATAGATGACAGCTGGTAAGTCTGTATAAGTGGCAAGTCTGAATAGCTAGCAGAGACCAATGGAAATAAAAAACGAATACGGGAAAGTATTCGCCATTCTGTAACAGTTCTCTAGTTTATTTTCTCGCTCTTAAGAACGGATATTTATGCAATGCTGCGCGAAAAAACGGGAATTTTTTGGCAGAAAAACTTATTGCAGGGTTCTCGTAACGAGAAAGTGCATAAATCCAGTTGCTAAATTTAAAAAAATCCCTTAATTTATGGTGTAGCCAGAATCCATTTTATGGGACCTTGACACTGAAAAATCGATTAACGAGAAAACGTCTGTCTGTCCGTCTGCGAACAATGCTAGCGACTAAACCGTTCAGCCGATTTTCTCCAAAATTGATATTCTTCAATCGTTTTGGCTGATGTCGCGGCCCTTGAATTTGAAACTGATATTTTAATTTGAGGGGGAGTACTTTACGTGAATCCCCTGGAACATTTTCAAAAAATGGCGCCATCTATTTAGATTAATTTTTTTGGATAGTCTGAAGAACTTTTAAGAGAATGGCGCAGGTTTCTTTTTGGTTAAAAACGACAATTTTTCGAAAACTGAAAAAAAAATCAAATTTTTTTCGGCGTCTTCCTACAACTACAATTATGAAGATTCAATTTTTTCGTACGACACAGCTTTACCACTCAATTTTTTGGTTTCCTAATTGTAGAACAGAAATATTACTTTTAAAAGTTTGGAAGAGTTAAATCTCGTGACATGAACATGTTTTCTTTGAAAAATTTGGAGACGTCTTTAAGAAAATTACTTTTAATTTTACTATAATGCGAAATTTGAAGCTCATTTACACAGAAAACTTTTAAGTTTTCGAGTAACTTTACAAGGCATCATTTGAAGCACATGCAGTCATAAATGCAACAATGTGAACAAATCGTCGCTAATGTAAATATCGACGACGCGAAAGAAGTCAAAAACCTTTTTCTATTTTTTTTTTAAAAACAAAAGAATATAGCAAAATGGCGTTTATATCATCTTATGGAGTACATTTCGCACTATCACTATCAAAATTTAAAAATAATTTGGAGCCTTTTGCGAGAAAACCCTGTTTTAGTTATTTTTTAATATTGCATACATTGCACGCAATGTTGCGTTCTAACTACTGAAATTTTCAAAACAATGTACATGACCTTAATGAAAGATCTACGGAGAAAAAAACAATTGGCCTGATTGACAGAGGTTTGTATAGTTTGGAAAAAATCCTACGGATAGTCAAGGTGCTAGTGTTGTTCACATACACCAGACGGAGGGACGTGTAGAAAAAACTTTTTCGGTGTGGGGGACCCCAATACGTGTATTTCTGTTCAAATCTTGAAATCGATTTTCTACAGCATTGTATCACTTTATACTACGTATATTACTCCGTATTTTCGTACGTATACGAGAAAATAAAAGCAACAAAGTAGACATGACAAGGGTGTGCATGAAAACTCGAAGAGTAAATGTTATCGCTGTAACCGTACAGAACATCACGCGAGAGACAAGAATTGTACTGCTCCGTCAAGTATTTATGAAAAGTGTGGGGAAAAGGACATTTCAAAATTGTTTGTGAGACGAAGGTAAAAAAAACGAGGCAGGAATGAGAAAAGAAAGCAAAGACGTGCCACAAATCGAAGAGGACGCTGGAGATAGCGACAGAGTCAATATGTAAGTAAGTAAGCAAGTATGTATTCACAGTACGTGAAAAATTCAGGCCTTTGGGATAACCGATGAAAACGAGGAAATTGATGTTATGCTGGTGAAATAAAATTTAATATTAAGAAAGAATGTTGGGAAGAACTTAAAAAAGGAGTCTACTTGTAACGCGAACCGCTCAAAGATTTTATACTTTTATGAAAGCAAAGTACCTTTAAAGATTTTGGGTGTATTTAAAAAGAAAGTTCGACTGGTTAATGGAGGAGCTGTCGTGAATGGAAAAGGTGAAGCCCTTCTGGGAAGGACAGCGCCAGCGTTGGGGGTGTTGGAGATATACAAAGAAGCAGTGAAACTCTTCAGGAAAGGGACATCATCGATGAATACCATATTTTTAAGATAATTGTGTAAATGGAAGGATTTTCAGCGAAGATTCTAATTGTCAACTCTCCGAGTACAATCGCTCAGCCAGTTGGAAGACAACCGAACAATTTAAAAGATGACCCTAAGTTTATTTCACGGTGGATTGAAGAATATATCGTCCAGGATCCCACGCCTTGGTACACCGGTGCATATTGTACCAAGCGACAAAGCGGTGAGTTTATATATAGAAATGAGATTAACCAGGCATTTCTTAGAAAACGATATCTAATTCCAATAATTGAACTTTTACAAGACCTAAATAGATTGACAGTGTTTTCAAAAGTAGATATGAAGTGGGATTATCAAATGGAGGTGGATGAAGAATTGCATAGTATTTTATTTACCACGGAAGCGGGACTTTGTCGATATAAACGGATGAAAATTAGATAAAGGTTTGGAATTAGTTGTGCACCAGAAAGGCATAATCGTATTACGACTAAAGTTTTACATGGATGTGAGTGCATCACTGTTTTCATGGATATTGTGGCGTCATATCTGTCGCCAGTACAAACGCACTATAGTAGCCATGTGGACAGCCCTGGCGGAAGTGACGCGGGGCTGCACATAGGAATGCGGGTCGTGGGTGCAGGTTTGGAAACCCCGGCGGTCACTGCGGGTGACGCGCTTCCGTCAAGCCTGCCACAGGCTATATAAGCAGAATCCGACTTGAGAGCAGTCTTCTATTCTTGACTCTTCAGAGGTGAGCGCGTCGGTAGGGCGTCGTGAGGGTTGTGCGCGGCGTTGCATGGTAATGCATAGGCTACCGAGGCGGGGAATCGAAGCCGGCGTGCTACGTCGTGACAGCAGGTGCGGCATACTCGCATGTATGTTCGCGTAAGGTACTGGTGCATCACACCGGGATGGTAATTAATTATCGAGCCAGCGGTGGTGGTAACCAGGGAAAGTTCCTTCTTGTAACGGTTAGCTTCAATTGTAAATATTGTATATAGTGTTTTGGTGTTGGAGTATCTTTCTTCTAATAAATGCTTAATATTTACAAGCCGTTCACGTCTGTATTTATTTGCCCCGGCAAAGACGCCACAGACGTAGGAGGAATAGAATGGTGGCAGCGGTTAACGAACTACCACGCACGTGTAGGGTAAGCAGCGGTTAACGAACTACCACGCACGTAGAATAGTGCCAGCGGTAAACGAACTACCACGCACGTGTACTGTAAGCAGCGGTTAAGGAACTACCACGCACGTGTAGTGTATGCAGCGGATCACGAACTACCACGTAGGTGTAATATGGTGGCAGCAGTTCAAGAACTACCACGTAGTATAGTGTAGGCAGCGGTTCTGGAACGACCACGCAGTTGTGTATGTGCGGTGTTTGTCTGGGGTAGGCAGCATCACATGGAAGCACGCCAGGAACGGCAGGTTGAATAATTACGCCAGTAAGGGGCTTCATCCGTCCATGGGTAATTAGTGAGCGTAGGAGGAATAGAATTCTGCGTTTCACGTGCAAGGTTCGGTCGGCAGTGTAGCAACAGCTATAGAAACGAACAAAACACCCAGCAGGTAGGGCGCTTAGTACCAGCGGGACAGGCATCCAGAACAACGGATCGTGTACGCGGAAGTGAAAGTATATTTGGCCGCAGGTATCCGCCGGAGAAAGTTTAAATAGTGGGCGAGCGAGCAAAGCTCAGCCAGGGAACAGTTTCGACGTAAATATATTCATAGTGCGCGAAACAAGTAAAACGCGAACGAAAACGTGCGAGTACATCGGCGGGGCGAAACTTCAAGCAGAAGGACGGGAAGGAAGGAAGGACGGGAAGGAAGGACGAGTTGCAGCCAATCCATCCATCTCACCACGACATCCGCCAGCGCCGAACGTGCACGCATAAGCAGCAGAAGCAGCCACGTGCAAGCAGTGGAAGCGGAGGGTAAGTGTGTTCTTTTGCAACGTAGGGCACTGTTTGAAAGCAATGGCGCATTTACTGAGATTTCGAAAGGAGGGAATGATCCGAATCGCCAGGGATTTAGGAATAGAATTAGATGGATCGGAAACGAATCCGATTTTAAAGAGATTAATAGTAGAGCATGAGGATTATTCCGTTGAATTAACGGAGGAATTGGGGCAACAGCACGAAAGAGATAAGAAGGTAGAAGAGGAGGCTAGGAGAATATTAGAAGAAAGGCATGAGAGAGATAAAGAAAGGGAATACCAATTAGAACTTGCGAGGGCGCAGAATGCCCAGACGGGCGAAACAAATTCGGAGATTCGTTCTGAAGCGCGCTCGGAACACGCGAGAGAATATATTAGAATAGGCCAAATAATTGGTAGATTTAAAGGAGAGCAGGACGATATCACATCTTATCTGAGCGCGTTTGAAAGCCAGTGCAGGCAATTGAAAATCTGCGAAGAAGATTGGGTTGTGAATTTGATAGGATTACTACCGCATAATGTTAACACATGGCTTACTTTAGACGAACAGGAAGAAGCGTTAGATTATGCGGAGCTGAAATTGAAATTATTAGAACTGTACCGGTTTGATGCCGAGAAATTCCGGCAGTTATTTAGGAAACATAGCAAAAACGGAGCGACTTGGAGCATATTCGCGAGGGAATTGTTAAACTATGCCAGAGAGTGGGTAGCGGGACTTAAAATAAACACATTCGAGGGTTTATTGAATTTGATCGTAGCCGATCAAATGAAGCATAAAGTTCCAGGGGATATGCGGGAACATTTTGTGGATAAATGGGCCGAATTTGCGAATCCGCTTGAGTTTGCGAAAAGATTAGATGCGTACGAGAATGCGCGGCAAGGGTGGAAGAAGCCACAGTTACCATCTTTCCGGCCGGAAAGAACATTCCGGAAAGAACAAGGAAACAACAGGGCACCTGTTGCTCCTCACGTGGCCCCCAAGTCGGCAGGAAGTACTAATGGATTAGAGAAACATAGCGCGAAGAAGGAATTCGAGGCACCTTATGTCCGCAAGTGTTACGAATGTCAGTCAACAACGCACTTGGTTAAGAACTGTCCGCGGAAACAGGGCAATCAAGTAAATCACGTGTGTGAACCCGAGGCAAGGGAGTTCTTGAGGCAGCACATTGTGTCAGGGACCGTGAATGAGCAGCCGACTGAGATCTTAAGAGACACGGGCGCGTCATTTGATCTTGTATCCGCAAATTTAGTCACAGATCGTGATTATACGGGCGAATCGGTCAGGATCAAACAGCCGCTTCATTCGACTGCCATTAATTTGCCGGTGGCGGAAATTCGCCTAAATTCAGAATTAGGTAATGTAATCACTAGGGCCGCTATAGTGCCGAAGGAAAATCAACTTAGTTATTACCTATTAAGTAACAGAACGTATCAACTTCTGCAGGATATTAAACAGGGCTTAGTAGAAGAACAAGCTGTGAACATAGTTATGACGCGCAGTAAGGCTGCGGCAGAAGGCCGAACAAAAGCAGATGAGTCGGGGAACTCGCAGGTAAAATTGCTGGAGGCGGAGGGCGACCGCACAGCAAAGCCGGGCGAAGACGAGCATGAGCCGTCGGAGGAATTCCCGGAATTCTGTCTATTAGCAGACGGAGAAGAATTAGAACGGGCTGTGCCGATCGCTGAAATGTTGAAGGAAAATACGGAACAATTCAGCGCGGCGCAGAAGGGAGATGAGAGTGTAAATACTTTGGTTGAAAAGTATAAGGATGTAAGAGCAGAATCGGAAAGGGAAACATATTTTGATAAGAATTCATTATTATTTAAGGAACCAGAACAAATAGGTGAAATTATAGAGGACGGAATAGAGAAATACGCCTTAAAATTAGAACCGGAGGAATTTGATGTAGAGGCAATGCTCGCAGGCACAGAAATGGAGCCGGAAGGAAGTGAAAGGCTGAGAGAACTTGTAATTGAGTTTAGGGACATCTTTTCTGATAGGCCCGGGCTCACAAAGAATGTTCAGATGGACATCGAGTTGCTGGACGAAAATGCAAGGGTGAGGAGCGCTCCGTATCGCACGTCACATCGCCAAACAAAAATCCTCCAGGAAGAAATCGCGAAAATGCTAAGGGATGGTATCATCGAGCCTTCAGATTCGGATTTCACATCCCCTATGATTTTGGTGGAAGCACCCGGAAAAAAACCCAGGCCATGTATTGACTACCGCAAGTTAAATCAGGTTATTCGTACGGAATATTTTCCGCTTCCGAGTTTAGCCGAGCGAATTGAAACAGTTGCGAGGGCCAAAATCACAACCACAACTGACTTATGTAAAGGATTTTGGCAGATCCAAATGAGCGAGCGCGCACAACGGTATGCCACCTTTACGACGAAATTCGGGTCTTATAAACCCCTCAGGATGCCTTTCGGCATCAAAAATGCACCATATGTTTGCAGCAAGCTTATGGAGGCATTACTGAAAGATTGCGCGGAGTTCGCCGTCCCATATATGGACGACATTGCAATCTTTAGCGACAACTGGGATGATCACTGCAAACATCTCAGAATCGTATTCCAAAAGTTACGTGAGGCCAATTTACGCGTGCAGCCGGCGGAATGTAAGTTCGCTAGGAAATCGGTTACGTTCTTAGGATACGAGATTGGTAGTGGTCTGATGAGACCAAATGAAGCCAAAGTGCAAGTAATAAAGGAATATCCACGGCCTACGACAAAAAAGGAAATCCGGAAATTTATAGGTCTGATATCATATTATAAACGGTTCATCAGAAATTTCTCGGAGAAATCAGCGGCGCTCACTGATCTATTGAGGGGAACACATAGGCAAGGCAAAATTCGGTGGTCGGAAGAGTGCGAAAACTCGTTTATACAGCTTCGCGACGCACTGTGTCAGGGGGCAGTCACACATGCACCTGATTTTAGTAAGCCATTTTTACTGCAATGTGATGCGGCACTTAGGGGAGCAGCCATTGTGTTATCACAGTTAGATCAGGAAGGAAATGAAAATCCGATTCTTTTTCTCAGTAAGAAATTCTCAGACGGGGAATTAAAATGGAGCACCACGGAGAAAGAGTGTGCTGCTTTAATTTGGGGTTTAGGGAAGTTGCGTTACT
This sequence comes from Gryllus longicercus, assembly GCA_038098605.1. Classification (NCBI taxonomy): domain Eukaryota; kingdom Metazoa; phylum Arthropoda; class Insecta; order Orthoptera; family Gryllidae; genus Gryllus; species Gryllus longicercus. Next base: position 416,910 of record JAZDUA010000169.1, on the reverse strand, counting down.
ATTTAGACGGTAATGTTTTGCTAAAGATAGAAACGGATCATAACCCGTTAGTCTGGTTACAACAGAATGCTGGGAATAATCCTAGATTGCTTAGGTGGTCGCTGGCGATTCAGCATTACAACATTATCATAAGCCATAGGAAAGGGATATTAAATGTAAATGCGGACATTCTCAGTAGGGTGTTTGAAAATGAGCGCCAGACAGTGTCCGAAGTTGCAGAGGGGCACACTGCACCCGGCAATGCCGATACGTGTGCGCCGAAAACACTGGAACACAGTGCAAAACAAATAGTGCAAGAAGAATGATGTATAAGTGAATGTGATGTTTGTTGTGTTGTGTCAAGATTGAGTAAACTTTTCCCAAGAAGCCTTCGGAAGAATAGTTTCCAGCAAATATCATGAACTTTTGTATTCATTTATATTCATTCTGGCAAGAAGAAAAACTTTGTACAATCCTTCAAGAGAGAAATGTAAAAATTGTTTATTTGTTTCATTTTAAGTGTATCACTGTATGTGGTTTTAAATGTAAAACAGGATAAATGTTAGTTTATTGTTGTTTTTTTTGTGCATTTATCAATGTATAGGGTTTTGTCATTCAGTATGTCAGTTTGTGTGTATAGAACTGTATATGATTTTAAATGTTTTGATGTAATGTTTGTGGCTATATTGGTGATATTGTATGTGTCATTTTGTAGTGAGTGTATTGTACAAAATTAATTTAATTCAAGAATTTAGTTGTAAAAGGGATAAATGTTAGTTTATTGTTGTTTTTTTTGTGCATTTATCAATGTATAGGGTTTTGTCATTCAGTATGTCAGTTTGTGTGTATAGAACTGTATATGATTTTGAATGTTTTGATGTAATGTTTGTGGCTATATTGGTGATATTGTATGTGTCATTTTGGTAGTGAGTGTATTGTACAAAATTAATTTAATTTAAGAATTTGGTTGTAAAAGGGAAAGGAACATACTATGGTTATTTGAGGTTACCACACCAGGCTGAAAATTCGTAACAATGCGTAAGAGGAACCGACCGTACGGCAAGATCCATAATATTTCAAGTACAATGTACAATGTAGAGTAAAAATATGTCAATGGGGTAGGCTAGTAGGGCATTCTCTGTTTGTTCTTTATCTGTGTAATTAGCCAGGTCAGGCGCAGTTGTATATAATGTGAGCCGATCGGCCTAGGACTTTCACACTTGTGGAATTTTCCTTCTGTGTTGATTGCAACTGCGACGAAAATTCCCGGGGGGGTATAGAGGAGTTTGTGGCGTCATATCTGTCGCCAGTACAAACGCACTATAGTAGCCATGTGGACAGCCCTGGCGGAAGTGACGCGGGGCTGCACATAGGAATGCGGGTCGTGGGTGCAGGTTTGGAAACCCCGGCGGTCACTGCGGGTGACGCGCTTCCGTCAAGCCTGCCACAGGCTATATAAGCAGAATCCGACTTGAGAGCAGTCTTCTATTCTTGACTCTTCAGAGGTGAGCGCGTCGGTAGGGCGTCGTGAGGGTTGTGCGCGGCGTTGCATGGTAATGCATAGGCTACCGAGGCGGGGAATCGAAGCCGGCGTGCTACGTCGTGACAGCAGGTGCGGCATACTCGCATGTATGTTCGCGTAAGGTACTGGTGCATCACACCGGGATGGTAATTAATTATCGAGCCAGCGGTGGTGGTAACCAGGGAAAGTTCCTTCTTGTAACGGTTAGCTTCAATTGTAAATATTGTATATAGTGTTTTGGTGTTGGAGTATCTTTCTTCTAATAAATGCTTAATATTTACAAGCCGTTCACGTCTGTATTTATTTGCCCCGGCAAAGACGCCACAATATCATGGTGCATGGCAGGAACATACAAGAACAGAACACAAGACTGAAGATGGTTCTAAAAAGATTTAAGAGAAAGGGGCTTTCTCTGAATAGAACAAAATGCAAATTTCGACAGTCGGAGATTGTGTATATATTGGGACATCACATCTCAGAAAATGCATGAAATCATCGGAAACTACTCAAGAAACGAAACGTCAATTTCGTCGACCGAAGAATGTGGAAGGTAGTTTTTTTTAGGGCTGATCAGTTGTTTGGAGGACGTTTCCATTCCCGATTTGTCTTCAAGGAGTGAACGATTACGTCAATTGACGTGGAATGTAGTTTTCAGGTATGGAAATGCCAAGCGCTTTTCAGGACTAGGAGTCGGTGTTACGGGCATAAGTTTTAGGATTTTAAGACAATGCAGTAAAACAATGAAATCGAAGACGCAAGTCCCATAGGACTTGCAGCTGTGGTTTTCCGAATACAAAAAGGAGGGCCTCGTGTAATTTGATACGCAAGTCGGACATTATCTGACGTTGAAAGGAGATACTCCCAAACCGAAAAGGAAGCATTGGCTTTGGACATGTGAGAATTTTCACTTATATCTTTACAGGGAGAATTTTGAACTTATAACGAACCACAAACTACTTAAAACAATTTTTTCCTCAAGAATCAAAACCGTGTTCTAGAATTGAGAGATGGGTATTGAGGCTGCAATCGTACAAGTTTAAAGTTGTTTACAAGGAAGGGAAATGTAATATAGCAGATTCGTTGTCAAGATTATTGGGGACACAAGTTCCTCAAGAAACTTCCATCTTCGAAGGACAAGTGTGCAGAATAGTAGAGGCTTCAGTTCCAAAGCATTGCTTAATGGATGAACTCGAAGATGCCACAACACAGAATTCAGAATTGTAGCAGTTACGAAAGTGTATGGAGACAGAGGCTTGGATTTCGGAAATAAAGTACGAGCTCGTAGAGGAGTTGACTATATTTGAAGGACTTCTTGTAAGAGGAATACGAATCATACCGAAGGCCCTGCAAGAAAAATATTGCGAATAGCACTTGAAGGACATTTGGTTAGTGTCGGGATGAAGCAACAATTTCGTACAAAAGTTTAGTGGAAAACTAAGATGCTGAAAAGTTGTCGTGGGTGTCAGAACACATCACTTCCAGATCCTCCAAGACCAATGACAAGAACTCAACTGCCAGAAAAACCGTGGCAACAAATTTCCATTAACTACCAAGGACCGCTACCCCACAGGGCATTATTAGTTGTAGTGGACTATTAGTCATTAACAGGTAGAGATTATGCGGACGATGGCAACACAGGATCTTTTAGAGAGTGCGGGTGATCTTCACAAAGTTTGGAATCCCTTAAGTTCTGATTAGTGACGTTGGGACATTCAAAAAACGAGCAGTTTGACACGTTTGTCCGATAATATGGTGTAGCAAATGAATTCACACCGGTTTGACCACAAGCAAATAAGGAAATAAGGAAGTCGAGACAAAAGTTCATCTCGAAAAGACGAATTATGTTCTTACTTATTGTGAAACACATTCAACAGACGGAATCACACCTACAGAACTCATTTGATCTAAATATCAGTTCAAAACTTCCTGAACTCAAGAAACACCTCGAAGAAGAAATGCATGACCGCAAAAGGAAAAAGGAAGAAGAAGAAGAAAGAAAAAAAAAAAACAAACAAACAAACAAACAACACCACACACACACACACCTCAAGACTACATGAAATCAATCAAGGCGACCTGGTAATTCAAAGAAAGCAAAATAAACTTTCAACACATTTCAATCAGCATTAACAGAACACAGCACTCCTTAAACAATTTGCTCAAAGATATCAAGGACCTCAACAGGCAAATGCGACCAGAATGAAGCAGCTTCCAATTACCAACACACCAATCTCAATGCTCAAAATTGCGGTGTGCAATTAACACCAACAAAGATTCCAGATCCAAATGCCAAAAATAGGCATTAGAACCTACAGTAGGCAAAATTAAAATCTACTAAAACTTCGAAGAACAAAAGTTATACCTATGGATAAAAGAAATTGAATCATAACTAATAAAAAGGCATTTTGACAAATTGTGTATTGGAAATAAATAAATAAAACACTTCTAGGAACATGTTGATCTGAGTTCGCAGTGAATAGTGATTGTATTGTTGCAGGTGTAAATCTTCCTTATTTCATTATCTTCAAACCTATACTGAACATGAAATAATGTTTTGGGAAGTTTTCTGTTTTTTATTGTGAATGAGTAGAACTTTTCTACTGCCACATTCCCCACATGTCTAATTTTCAGCATGCATCCTTGCTGTTCCAAATTTTAAGATATGTCCCTACTTTCCAAATTGTTCTTCAACCATCTTGATTCTTGTCTGAGTAATTGTTGAGTAGAGAGGAGGAAAATCACATACTGATTACTACCGCACATACTCACTACTTTGACTTGAAAACATTTTAACACACTCGACCAATACCATTCAGCAACTCATCTCATGGAATTAGGTTTCTCTCTAGGTTTATGATTTAAGCACACCAGGATTTGTTACAGGGTGACAATATTTCATAATTTCAGTGAGTAATTTTCATAAGTTCTTTCTGCACAACATCAGCATTTTATTTCACAAAAATATCAATACAAAAAATTAAAAAAAGGAATAGAAACAAAAACACATGCATCCATCTTCAACCATGAATCTTCAATTGGTTTCATTCTGAAATAGAAAAAATGTATTAGTGGTTGTGGGGAGAAAAAAGCAAATGAGAAAATACAACCACGACAAAACATGCTTATGAAATACATACGTAATTCAGAACAAGACATTTTACACAGATGGTTACACACTACATCACTTTTCAGTTAGTATCTTTAAGACTAGTAAGGGAAGTGGAGGTTCAATGGGAATAGATGGTGCTTTACAAAATCTCTGCAATGCAATTTGTTGCAACAAACACCTCTTAAGTGTAAAAGCCTTAACATTTATTCTGAACAATACAGTATTCCATAATACATCTCTTTGTATCACCAATTATCTCTAGGCAATTGAGATGTATTTTGCTCAAATACAAAAGTTTTGCCAACAATCCTCAAGTGGATCACTTTATTAAATTTAATTTTTCTTGGAAAGAACAGATCTTTCTGGTATTGTTTCATCTGACCATAGAACAAGAGACAGTGGCGACTCCTGCTCAGAGGACACTGATATGTGATTAATGCACGCGTTAAACTATTAATTCAAGATATCTAGTCTACACTCTACCATACAATGATTATTTTGCCATGTTCCAAATCTTCTTTGAGAATTGTTAATTGTGTATTGCTTGCTTCCATAAACAAAACAACAAACCCCAAAAAAACATTTGAGAAGTCATTAATAAAGGGTAGATATCTATTTTTACTTTCTTGTAAATGTATGAATGTATAGAGTCTACTACACTGTGCAGAAAATCCATTTGTAGATTTCCACATATATACACGTTTTGAAGTTGACTGATAATGAGTGTTTTTTTCCAAAACGCCTCTGAACACCACTAGCATTACACTATTTGTAGGATTTTTCTCAAAAACTGCTCCATATTTTGCCTCATCATTGCACATTTCATAAGTATAGCAGAAAAAAGCCTGGAATCTTTACAAGCACAATGAAGAAACTATAGACGGTCAACCATTTCATCATCAAATTGCCACTGTAATGCTTGAACGTAACAAACCAGTGTTGGGAATTGAAAATGATAGAGAAAAAAAAGTCTGTATTTGGAAAAATTTTCTACACTAGGTCTGAATGAAGAATATCACAATTAGTTAAGTACAGAGGAATGTGACTATATTTATTCTTTCCAGTTGTAAGTGACCAGCATCTGGACGGATTATTAAGAATGCTGGGATTGATACCTTCATTATCCTGGTCCCGGAGTTGAGGGTCGGGATTCGGGGTCAGTCTCCCCTTTGTATACGACTAAAACACGATTGACAGGAAAGCATGAAATACCCTATGCAGAAGCGATTGGGAGACTTTTCATAAGAAGAGCCGCAGCATGTATGTTACCAACTCTAGTACTATGTGGAACCCTGTGAATATTTTGCACCTTGCCTTGCAAGTGTATGAAGATAGGAAATTGCCTGCTACATCAATTAGTCGTGAAGATTACCTAATGTGCAACACCATTGTGAATGTTTTGGATGAACATTACAGGGAAGAAACTATTGCAGTGGAAACAATTGATATCCTTGACTTTATTGAAAATGAAGATGTGTGGTGATGAAAATATTCAGAATAAATTAACGAATGAAAGTGGTTCGAAGTGTCATTCATCTCATTATGGTAAAAGCTTCAATTGACTTCTCATGAGAAGGAATTTGGGAAATCATTTTTCTGATACACCGCACATTCTTAATATTTTCATGTCATTGAGTCACTTTTCAACACACATTTCACCAAGTTATCAGGAATTTCTCTTTCTATAGAGACCTTGTTTACAAAGATCGATTGCATGTGAGAGCCGCAAAATTCATATAAACTACTGAAATAATATAGGAGAGGAAGTATAAGCTAGATTACTTCAGTGACAAGAGTTGAGGAATGTCATCAGTTGAAGATTCCTCTTCCAGCACAGAATCATCTGCTTGTAACTTGGAAGTAATTTAACCACCTCCTTTAGCGGAATAATCTTAAGTAAATGGTTACAAGCTTGAAGAACAAAATTAATACAGTTGTATTAATGAAATTCGGACATTAACATTCACTTGTTCTTATCATTCTCAATTTTGAAAAATAAAATAGGAGTGATAAAATTAATCACAAATTATTTAACTATTACATAGTTTGTATCAGGGTTGGCTACATTTTCCCTATCTCAAAAAACCCACATTCTTAATACCCTTGGAGAAAAAACCCCTTGAGAGACCATTAAAGTTTTAATGATCTCTGATATTGAAATATTCATTGAAAACTAAATCACAAGAAATTAACTCAAACAAATATGATAAACAACACGTACATAATTAAGTAAACTGTCCATATAATTCAAATTTCAAATGCTAGTATCGGAAGTATATAGGTAATAGTAAAGTTATAAAGTATACAGCTAGAAATATGGTAAATTCACTATGTTAGGTACTTGTTACCTAATTACCAAATTGTAATCATGTAGTTACACTATGATGCAAAATTCTGTTAGGTGGAACAGACTACTTTTTCCTACTAAACCAATCAATATCTTGGAAACCAAGGAAAAGAAAAAAATCGTCCAATATTTTGATAATAGCATATGCTTACTAACAAATTATTAGAGTACCAAAACAATTCTAAATCAATTTAAAATATATGTACATACAGTGCACAGTGAAAGATGTTTGTTTATATCCTCTAAACATTCTCTCTCCCCTTCTGTTAACACTCGATCACCATTTATCATTAATATTATTTCTCTTAGCGGCTTCAGACACATTTTCGGAATACGAATCTGAAATAAAAAGGCAAATATAAACATAAAGTTTTATGTTAATCACAGACTATAAAGAATATTACATGAAGCAATTGCATACCTTGACTGATTCTGAATCCTTTGACAATCTTTTAACTCGTTTCTTCAAGATTTTCTTATCTTGTGACATGATCTCTGTGTTCTTCTCCTCAGATTTTTTATCTTGAACACTTTCATTTGATTCTTCTTCCTTACTCATGTCCCTTCGCGGACAGCTACAAATGCGGAAGTTTATCATTTTCCGCCCAACAACTTCTCCACTGAAAAAAAAAGAAAAGAAAAGAAAAGGGGTAAATGAGGAATTCACAAATGAAATTTTAAACAAAGCAGATTTTAAATTACAAAAACCTGCCTATCTTCCAACATTCCATAAGTCCCAACAGTCATCCATTCATGCATGTTAATTCATTTAATGGTAAAGAATGTCATTTTTTGCAGTCATCACATGATGTACAGAATTATCTATTTCATAGTACATGGGAGATGGGGAAATTGGAAGTACTTTTCGTACAATTCAGTCAGTTACTAGTATTTATTTCTACAGACCCATGTGTAAATCTCATATCAAGACACCATAAAGAGCCTGGTGTAAAATTTGTTTCTTTTAAAAATTTTATGTATATAAAATTTAATAATGAAGGGGTGGTTCAGCCTTTCTGCAACATCTAATGCTTCTCATCGAACTTAAGTGAACCAAATGTCTCTTGTTGTCACTAAACTATAAGTTAAAGTTTTCCCATAATACATGGGAATTAATAGAATTCTGACACAACAAAAAACTCGGTAAAAGCTCTCAAGAATCAAGGTGCATCTTTTTTAATAAAACTTTGCACACTTTGCACCATTATACCACTCCAGTTACCCTACATAACTCAAGTTATACTGAGAATTCCAATGGCTCACTCTGTCAAGCTGGCTACATGGCTGGAAACTGAAGAACAAAGATGCCTCAAATGCTACGATGAGCATGACATTTATTGCAGGCAAAAGAATATGAACTGCTGCAACACCTCTTGCCCAGGCTAGATCAATCAGGGTATATTCAGTTTGCAAAAATCCTACAAATAGTTATGCACTAGTGTTGTTTACAGGACAGATGTTTTGAAAAAGAGGATCAGGTGGCCCAAAACAAAATGTTGAAACTGATTTTCTACAGCATTATAAAACTTTCTCTACATTACATATATTAGCCTTGTACTTCTGTACATATATGAGAGAGTAGAAATCAATAATGCAGCATTTCAATATCACTATAAATAATAAATCTAATATGAAAAAGGTTTTCCCAACTTACTATAAGGTTTCTAATGTGAATATGAGTGCAGTGCTCCGGCGGTTCATCCCCAAACTACAGCTATTTTTACACATAAATGATATTATTACTGTAAACGTATCAGAACCTGGTTGGGGAGACTCAGTTGGCACAACAATACTCAGTCTCTCAGATTGTGGGTTTTTCTCGTAGGTAGCTTGTTGGTGGTCGCATCTAATGATGTGCTCCACATGTTCAAAATCTAAATAAAAAAAAGAACAACAATAATAAAAATAACAATAATAATAATAATAGCTAGCAAAGACGAATCATCTTCATTATATACCCTATGGATAATGTCATTATTTGCAAATGATTTGAAAATAAACACATAACAAAACTCTAGCTCTGTGAATAATATATTGTATTTAATGATTATGCTTAGATGTTTTGGGTACTTAAAGTTTTGAGTAATACTTTGTATCTGGTGATTTCACAGGACCTCAACTTTTGGGACTACTTTTGCTTGCATGCACTATTTTAAATAAATTATTTCTTTTTGACCACTGCCTGTTTCATAAATAAATAAAAGACATAATGTAACATTATATATAATAATATATGATAATTACAAATAACCTTTGTTGGATTTCTCCAAGGGCGAAACATGTGTCGGACAGCGTTTCACTGGTTCGCCCAAAGAGTCTTGCGAGACAAAAATGGGTAGTACTCTGATTCGCAAACCAGGTTCCACAGAGTTTATTTTAAATTTTACTGGGATTTTTGTTATCATGACAGCAAACAGTTTATTTAACTGGCTTGAAAACTGAAATAAATAAATAAATAAATTTTAAAAAATTAGTGAAATATACAAATTGTAGCAAAACATTACTAGGAGCTACAAAGGCACATACTTTCGCATTGTAACGGTTACATTCTATAATTTTAATACTACTGTTTTATCCTCCTAATTTTTCTTACATAACTTGAAAAAACACTTTCCACCACAGAATAAAAGATTTTAAAGACCTCTTTAGAAAATTTCAGATTTATTAATGAAAATTGGACTTGTACCATTAATATAAGCTCACTTTATGGATTTGAAGAAAAAATTGAAAAATGAAAGAAAACATAACTAGCTGTGCTACAACAGCACATACTTTCTCACGTTATTTCTAAATACGCAATTTTCAAAAATTTAGAGAGTTCAATGAAAATGAGACCTGTGCCAATCTTTTATACATACTCTCTTCTATCCCCGAAGGGAAAAAAGAAACACCAGCATTTTTTGAGGAAAAATTTTAAAATTATTTTTGAATTGTCCTTACTTTTGCCTCAATTTACACAAAAACTACTCATATTTTCGAAAACTTGAACATGAACTTATTTAAAGATCCGTCTTTAAGGAACAGATTTCATTAAGGGAAAAATTTCTATCTCCAATATTATCGTTGTAGGAAGACAGCCCCAAAAAAATTGCACTTTTGCAATTTTTAAAAAATCTGTGATTTCAAGAAACCTGAGATCTGCACGATTCTCTTAAGCATTCTTTACGCTCTCTGAAGACAATGTTTGGTAAAAATAATTATGAACTATTTTGGAGAAGATTTTGAAATGTATTTGAGGCTTCACGTAAAGTACCTTCAAAAACCAAAACATCCGTTTGAAACTCCCTAAGCCTTGAGCTCATTCAAATCGATTGGGGAACATAAATTTTGAAGAAAATCAACTGAGCGGTTTAGGCACTAGCGTTAATCACAGATGGACATTATTTTACAAGACACCAATACAAATGAAAGGTAGTTAATTATTTACAAGCTCAGTAGTGTGGTACATAATTAGTTGCAGGTTAGTGGGAACAATAATCTTTTGGAAAATTGGGACGGGGTGGCTACAGGCTAGCCAACTTGCACTTTCCTTACAATTGATTTTTCATTTATGCTGAATTTGTAAACTATTTTTATTTGTTGACATGGAATTAATAGAGCGTTCAAAAAGTCTCTCCGCAGTGGCTCTCCCCACTCCAACATCCTTTATGTGGAAATAGCAACAACACAGACTTAATCAGCAATCAGTGTGACAGTGTTCGACCGTTATTCTCAGAAGCATGTTTGCTGCAAGGAAGCAGTAGTTGAAATAAAAATATGTGATCGTATCTTTGTATCTGAGTGACACATTCAGTTTGACTATGTACAAGTTGTTCATTGTGTGTTAGATTATAACTTAGAATGCTGACACAGAAGGAACGTCTATTTCTGGTGAAATGTGTGTTTTCAGCAAGTAATAAGGACACGGATGATTAATAAGTACTACACGTATAATTTCAAAGGGGCTATAGCCACCAAGATCACCAGATCTCACACCTGATTTTTATTTACTTCTTTTTCTGGGGAGCGGCTAATGGAAATGACAACAATACTCATTCCAAGACCGTTGAGAAATTTTTCAAGACTCAATATTTTTGTATGTAATGTTCATACCTCACAAAACTTTAAAAAGAGTTTTCGATAATAAAAGGGTAACGCTTTACCTTCAAAATTCTGGTAAACATTTTCAACTCATGATGTAATAAGATAATTATGGAAAGTAAAAAAAATACAGTTTATTTCAAATGCTTTTAATTTTAGAGTCAGTATTTCTTTCTTTCCCTCACTGCATTTCATGTTTCACATCACACTGGAACTGGGGGCTGGGGCAACACACCAGGGCAAAGGTGCTGTCACTGTTCAGACAGCGATGTTGCCATTTCCGCATAAAGGATGGTGGAGTGGAGAGACAGCTACTGCCGAGAGACTTTTTGAACGCTCTGTATTTATAACATTCACACCTGACAATGATTTCTGTTAATATAGAAAATTAGAGAAAGCTACAATTTTCAATATGATTGATTGAAAAAACATTAAGAGTGATAATTTGAATTTGATATTCTTCTTTGCCCCATAACATTTTGGAGAAAATTCAATTTTGATTAGAAGAATTTATATTTTACAAAATTATAGCAATAACGCATTAGAAATTTTAAAAGCAAATAACTGATGATTTTGTGGTGGGTTTTGGGGCAGGGAACTCTAGACCAAAGAACACATTAATTAGCAAATTCAACTCACCTCCCATTTTGACCTTTTTTCACAAGCTGTTTTACTCAATTGCACGTCAAAGTTGTGAGGACCAGGGTAGTCTTCCGTTGATGGCTGAGCGCCTGTGGATGAAGCTGGAATAATTGGCATCACATACTGTGTCGTGTCAGGTATCTGTCCATATAACATCGTATGCGGGACTTCTTCACCGTCTTTCACGTAAGTTATGTTTTCAAGGAGACAGTCTTCGACCTGAGCAATACCAACAAAAAGATTTTAAATATGTCCTTCCCTGGACATTTAGCACCTTAGGATATTACCACAAAGGTTAGGCTTTAGACAGGAGTAATATGTTTACTCTAGAAGTCATTACTATCAGCATAAGCATTAAGTAAGGGAAGAGTTATGTTCTACAAATAAATGCAGAGTAACCAAATAGTAACCATGCAGAATTGGCCCCGCAAACATCTGGCAATGTCTAAAAACCCCTGGTCAACTACTCAAATTGGATTTTCACTCAAATTGATAGTTATGATTAAGTATCCATGTGTTGCATTCCATTCTTTGCTTTGAATGTGAACATGATCAAGGAAGGTAGAATCTTACCTCAGGGAACCTGGATTACATATATTGCAACAAATGAATTTCTGACTATTCTTCTGAGAACCATTATATTATGTAACAATCTCTAAGTGAAACTGCATTTCTATTTGTTATCTCAAGGTTGTGATCTCAACAAGTCGAAATATTTTTTTCTTGTGTTCACTACTATGTACATAAGAAAATCTGGGTGAAAACAAAGTTTCCCTCCTAGTGCAGTGGGGAACTTCAACAATCATAGCCAAGAAGGAAGCTCATCTGTAGTACTGACTTTCAACTCGCCAACATATTATACACTCTTCTGTAGCTTGAATAAATGCAAAAAAATTCGTACGATTAACTAATTTGAGGCATTGGAATATGAAAACTTTCACTGATACTCTTTCCATTGTAAATACAATGCAAAAATACAATTGCTATTGTAAATACAATGGACAACTTATAAACAATATCGACAACTGTGATTTGGTTGATAAATTTCCTTATGTGGTTGACGACATACTATGTGATTCAGAACGAGAATCTGAATCCAAAATGCAATGCAGGACTGGATAACACTTCTACATTATTTCTCAAAAATTGCAAATATGTCTTTGCGCAAATTATGAAATTGATTTTTGACAGACCTATTTAGGAAGGGTCTTCCTTACTGAATGCAAATCATCCTACATAATGCCAATCTATAAAGCTGGTGACAGGAATTGTATATCAAATTATATGCTTGTTATGATCTAAATTGTTGGAATCTGTTGTCATGAATAAAATAGAATATGTGATTCATCCCTTTCTCTGACACACAATTTGGTTTTAGGAGACAAAGGAACATAGAACTGAATCTTGTCAGCTATACACAACATATCTTACAAGCCAATTTGGGTCAACAGTGTTTACAATGATTTTAGCAGTTACAGAGGTTCAATAGTTATCTAACCGGAATATGTGACATATTGAAATGCAATGCTTCATTTTATTCAAGCTTCTTCCTAGTACAGCAGGGATCTTATTTGGATCCAAATTTATTTCTAATTTTTATTAACAGCATTCATGATATATTGATTGATATGGAGTATCTACATTTTGAACACAATTTAAAAATATACTAATGTATTCTGGCGGATTATCCCTCATGACCTAGGTTCTTTATTTCTAATAACATTTAATATTTTATTCAATATATTAGCTTCATATTGGGCATGCCTCTCTGATGCATTATCTTTTTTCCTGAACAATGAGTTTTTAAATTTTATAAAAATCTAATTAACTACTAAATATTACTTTTATTTACGTAATTCAACAATAATCGACAATTCAACATCTTATTTCACCTACACGTTCATCGAGGTATATCCGTTATAGAGAACCTTTATTTGGGGGCCAACAGAACTGTCCAAACAAAGTTGTGGTGACAAAGTTTACGTAAGGAGTTTTGGGCAAACACTTCTATTCTATCTACCATTATGAAATTAACAGTCCCATCCTTGAAAACAAACATGTTACAATTTGTTTCTTTTTGGCTTCAAAACAGAAATCATACGTACAACATATTTATAATAGCAAAAAACAATAACACAAAAACATTTGTCAATCAACATCCCCCATTTATACCATTATTTACACTCATACATACTCTTTTTAATTTCCCCCTACACACATGGCCATTTTACCTTAATACACTTATCTGAATCATTTAATCCCTAAGACCTCCCTTGGTCTTCCTACAAATATAACAATTACTATTGTCTCTATCACTTCCCTGGTTTTATTAATCCTTAGCATTCCTCGATGTTGATTTTTGCTCATACTCCCCAGACACCAGCAGTATATTCCAAACCATCATTAATTTAATGTGGTTACTGCATTTTCCTTCCTACCGCCACCATGGTTCCAGAGCCTCTCCTATTACATCATATGTATTGGCACATTCGATCAACACCACAGTTCGATAGCCTTTGCCTTCACAAGTATTGGCCCAACCAACTGACGCCACAGTTTGAGTGATTCTGCCTCAGCAGTTCATTAACCGTGCCTCCCACTTGTTTACTTCCAATGGGCAGTATTAATCCTATTTCTGGTTTCTTCTTCTTTGTACTTCTGTGCTGATATTCTAAACACTAAATACTAACAAATGTAAAACTATTACTTTTAGCTGATCCAGAGCAGTAGACACACATTATACCATAAATATTACTGGAGTACAAACAATATCAACGATATGTGATCTGGGGGTTATTTTTGACTAGATTTGATTGATTAGTGATTCCAGGCAAATCAACTTCCACAGTCAATGTTCCTGTCAGAGTAATGTAGTTTTCGATCACAGAAAGTGGTGATCTTCCCCTGCTGGATGGCGAGCACTAGCGCTGATATACGTCGGCTTGTGAGGATTCTCCCTAACCATGTAACTCCCACCAGCATGGCAAAGCCCCAGCCGGGAGAAGCTCTAATCTCCCAACAAGTGTGGTAGTGTAGTGCATGTAAGGAAGGCATGAAGAAAGGATAAGGAAGAGAGTTTTTAAATCATGGGCAACTATACAGCATTTGTGCTTCATTTGTTGAAATACTGTTACCAATCTCACAACTAAGTTTCCATAAGGTCTTTTGGCAACCATATGGAAATGGAAGAGCAGCACAACTATGACAATGAATTAGATGAAATTAATAGAAATTGTGAGAGAAGTAGACATATTTAGAGTGATGTCAGGAATGAAAATTTCTTGTGTTCACAGAAATGTAATTTGCGAGATACAATGTCCACGGGTCCTGCGAACTACAGTTTGAAAATTATCATACGGTTGATTTGTGCTGGTTGTAATTTTGCTCCATCCTAGCATATGTATGCTAGTTCACCAATGGGATGTTCCATTACTCTCTCGATTGATATAAATACAGTAGCTGTAGCATATTATTTATTGATATGTAGAAATTGCACAAAACTTTCAAACTAAAACTGCAGAAAACAGATCACATCTTACCCCATCAAGATTTTCCAATTTCATTGAAGAACTTAATATCATCTCAATATCATTAGAACTGAAAAAGAGAGAAAATTATCAACATTTTGGAAAATTAATGTACAATTTACTATAAAATGTCAAAAACAATTTTAGGGCTTACCTCACTCTACCCATTACAGTTTCTAATGCATCCGAAGATAAAAATGAAGATTCCCTGGATAGATTAGACATGATTCTGAAAGCACACAGGAAATTAAAAGCACTAAAGAAAAATATCTTTAATACTACACATCTCTTCTCAAATGTTACAGTAATACTCAAATCCTGAACTCAAGAAACAATTTCTCCTCATTTAGAAGGTATAAAAGAATCAATCCAAGTTTAAAACACTGTAAGCAAACATCTATAAGTCAATCCATTTTCCAGGGAGCATGAAATTTAAGTACCTCATCTAAGTTTTAGAAATCTGAAAAATTCGAATACAGGGTTACAACCACACATGACAAATTACACACAGAAAATACAACGCCTTTTCACATGTCAGATCCTGATTAGGGGGCGGATTTTAATGAAATGTCATTTTTTTTTCTTTTCACTTAAAAACAATGCTGTTTAGTATAGAAATTCATTTTATGTTATGATGAAACAAAGTGACCCATTTTCGTGCGCGATTTCTTTGGTGCATTTTTTGTTGATTTCGAACTTATAAGTCATTATTAACCTTTTTATGTTATTTTACTGCGTTTTTCACTGCTTTCATCAATTTATTTTATTATTTTAATGGTACTTGCTTCAAACAATATTTATGAGGTACAACAACCAAGTTGGCGGGTTCAAACCCGATCGAAGCTGTGGATTTTTAAGGGCGAAAAAATCCTTCGTACGCCTTCCTTCGGAGGGGAAGTAAAGCCGGCTGCCCCATGTTAGTAGATTTATTTGCATGTAAAAGATCCTCAAGCCTAAATGACGCCTCTGAGCTAAATTCAAATCACCTGTTTCTCGCCCAAGAAATACCTCCTTTCTCTGCTAGTTGGTGAAAGGAGCGTAGCGAAATTTACGTGGTCAGACGGAAGAGCAGGCCTCATGGCATGAGTCTCGCCACGTAAAATAAGGCATTAATTGAATTCAACAACTGTTCACCACAGAATTCCTGAGTTACCTATTTGATTTCTTCGCTCATATATTGTAATATATCTCTTAAGACTACTGCATAATTAAGGTTGTGTGTGATGCCTATTGGCACCACTGCCAGTTAGGCCGACTTTGCAATAAATTATGGCAATTTTCTTTTAAAGAACAGTCCAAATCAAAAGTTTGCAAGCTGAGTTCACTTGAACAAAAGGAAGATGCCTTGATTACATCAATAATATATCGAACAGCTAGAGTTGCTCCTCTGAAGTGTTTTTAATATTTTTTTTACATCATTTTTCTTTGTTTTTAGGGTATTTTTAACGCTTGTTAAGAGCATTTTATTGATCATTTTTGCCAATGTTTAAGCCATCAAAATCCAACCCATAGTAATAAGTTCAATTTTGATCTAAGAATATTCCTAGAAACTTTTGACAATTAGATTTACTGATACATTTTACATACAATCAGTCTACTTCCACTTTAATGTTTTGGTGTAACATGATGAAACTCAAAATTAATAAACAGTTTTATCAACATTTAATTTCAATCCATTTATTGACAAATAACTTTTCATTCAGTTTAGAGAGTCAGTCTCATTAGTTTCTATATAAAGATTTGGCCCATTGCTTCATTAATGATCTATCATCTGCATACGAAATTGCAGAGAAATCAGGGAAGCTGGGAATATCATTAACATATAATAGAACTAGAAAAAGTCCAAGCACAGATTCTTGCAGAACACCTGTGGTAATTGTACAAAAATTTGATTTAACTCCGATTAAAAAATTTCCAGATCTCTCTACATTGCACATATCCTGTGAGGTATGATCTAATGAGATCATTAACTGCACCCCTTCTTTCATATTAAACTACTTTTGTCATCACTATTTCTCGTGACACTATTAAAAGTCTTTGGAAGATTAATGAATATACCTACTGTTTTCCTATTCGATTCCAAATTTCCAATGATTTCATGTCTTAATGCAACAATAGCAGTGGTGGTGGAGAAGCCTTTCCTGAAGCCATGTTCTGATTTATTAAGGATAATATTAGATTCAAGAAAACAATGAAGTCAGGTGGTAATATAACGTTTTAATAGTTTGATTAATACTGAAGTTTAAGTTATAGGTCAATAATTCCTAACAGCTGTGTATTGTTATTCTTAGCAATTGGTCTCACAATACTAATTTTTAAAGATTTTGGAAAAGTGATGTATTTATTAAATAAACTAATATATTAAGAAGAGCAGACTTACATTTTCCAAGAATGATTGAAAATTCCACTCCCAGATGAGCAACTATTTTTGAAGGAATTTATAATTGATTCAGTAGTATTCATGTGATGGAGAAACTGATTTTGAAGTTCCAGAAGATAAAAGATTTCTATTATTACTGGTTACAGTGCCCTGCTTTGAATTTAAGAAATGATAGTTAAAGATCCTACAAATATCAGAAGTATTATCAACAAACTTGCCTTCATGTAGTAGGTGTATGTTTTTGTGAGTGAGTTTTCCTGTTGCTGATTATATTTAACAGTTTTAGATTTGTTTGTTGAGTTGTTAACTTAATGATTTAATCGATAAGCTTTCTCATTCATCAGTTTTATCCTATCATGTTTTTTGTACGGTTTGTACTTCTCATTATAATAGGGATTCTTAGTATCTCTGAACAGATCATACATGGTTTTCGTTTTATTTCTAAGATGATGAATTTCATTAGGAAGCTTGATTTTGGGGTTCTTCACTACATTAATTTGCTTTGTCATGTCTAAACTAGACTGGCAGTCCATGGCTACCACTACCACCTGCGCAAGAGGGAATACTTCCACGAAGCTGACAGTGAATGTGTGCACAAACTCTGTGAAAAAACATGTCCAAGATACCATATAACATCCTGACGAAAATGATACAGAACTCTGACAGAATTGAGTTACAAGCATGTGAAACAAGGGCAAATAATTGCTACATTTAACCAACTAATGTACTATTTCATGCCCTTTTGGCATTATTGTTAATTTGCTTTTTAATAATGGGACTTGCAACATTCAAATGATGATTTAATGTTCTCAAGAACAAGTTCCATTTCTTATTGATATTATTAACATTGAGTACTTCAGACCATTTCTCTTTTAGGAAGCACTCACTTAGCAATTTTAATTTAGTATCACTTGTGTCATGTGTGAATGTGTTTTAAGGTAGTTCAAGGCTAATGGAGCAATTGATTATTTCAATGATTTGTGCAGTGTAATCAAGTAGATGAAAATCAATATTAAAAGAAGAGTATTCATTCATTTTAATGTTTGTAATGTGGTCTATAGTAGAGGTGGAATTTGTAAAATGTAAGCACTTAAGATTAAGGAGATGTGCACACAATTGTTACTTGGATAGATCCACGAATTGAGATGCTTAAGATAACTGCAGATCCCAACTGAGCTACTTTTTTTTTTTGTTAGAAGTATGACTGTAAACTCCTGCCATATGCCTCTCATATGCTGAAATCGAATGGATTGTGATATAGCAAAATCCTCTGCACCTTGAAGTATAAAAATCGTAATTCAAGAGTTAAAAACAATAAAGAAATGAATTTAAAAAATAAAAACAAGTTTTTCACCAGATTTAAATCAATTTACCCTGAGAACTTCATTGAAATGAAAAACTTTTTTTTTTCGCTTATGCAAGTTAAAATTTTTTTTAACCACATTACGCATATTAACATTTACTTAAATTGTTCTTATAATTTTCTATAAATGAATAAGATTCAAGATTTTTTTCAGGTGTTTATATTCAATTTTGACCCTTATAAGCAACAAAAAAGAAGGGAAAATAGAAAGAAAAAAATCCCCCCCCTTGTTTTTTAAGAATATCTCATGTTCTGATGCAGATCAGAAAAAGCACAAAATACTAATTGTAGCCCTGTAAATTTTCTAGAGTTTCCCCAAAATTGCAACCTTCTATCTTATAATTTGCATCTGACAGTTCACTGTAATTTAATATTTTCTTATTTATTTTCTTAAAATTAGGTTTTGGTTTAGTAATTTTCATAGCTTTTCTGATTTATGTTGATTACAAAATATAAATAATGAAAGACAAAATTGTAAGAATAATATTACACCCTATTGCAATTTGAACATTGAATGAATAAAGATTTTAACTAAAAATAACATCTGTTTATAGACAATAGAGAGCAGTTCCATATAGTGTTAAATATCATTTGTAATGTTAAAATAAACGATAAGTAGTCACTACATGCTGCTCTCATCCAGGTTTTTGATTGAGGCAGCAGGATTTGGAAACAAGCCATTTGGTTTTATGTTGCAATGTGCAGATTTACCATCTACATGTAAGGGGCAATATTTGATACTCCTTTCATCTGGTTTATAGCTACCACATGCAAAAGTCTGCCATCCACATCTATGCCAGAATATCACATACGTCACATTAATATTAGACATATTGAATGGCTTTGATTGTTTATCATCTACTTCCGTATAGCAATATTCAGAAAGCTGTAAGAAATAGAAATGGCTGTCAGAACTGTCAGAATCTATTGATAATTGAACCATCATCTCAATCAAGTTACGATGATCCATCTTAAACAGTGCAGACTAAAGAGATGTGGAAGTAGAATTAATTGAAATGCCTTTTCACAGAACTATTGCTAAATAATAATATTATTTCTTGTGCTTTTCAAACACAACTAATTAATGCTCCTTACGAAATTCCTATTTGTTTCTGTAGTAACATGCACTTTATAGTCCCAGAAAATCACAGTTGCAGATCACACTTAATTTGAAAAAAAAAAATATTTTGTTTTACTGACATTTGCATTGCAGAGGGTTTTCCTTCGCATGCCAAGTAGAAACCCAAGAGTTAGCATTTTAAATGATCTGTCAAATCAAAGCAACTAAAGTATTTTGGAATGATGGATAAAGTATAAAAACTCATTATTTTTAGTTAAAACTTTATTTCATTCAGTATTCAAATTACAAAGTGTTATAATACAGTAAAATTTGTCAAAACCGAAACCTCTACAAGCTGAAAACTTGCGTTAACCAGAAAATTTCTCCGGCCCATAAAGTATATAGTATTTTACACACCAATCACAACAGAACCTGTTCTACACAGAAATAGAATGGTTTTTCATATCCTGGGGGGATTCTTTATTCTAATTCTCTCCCCTGTGCAATTTAGACGTGGTAACCCCACTGTGAAGGAGGGGTGCTTCAGGTAACAACATAGAATTTTACCAGGGTCACTGGTCTTAGGCAACAAGGGAATTCCCCCCCCCCCCTGTCCTGCCAACTCTTAATCATGGGAAAGTGTACAGACATGGCTTCTATTAGCGGCTCTCCCTGACCCATGTTCAAAATCATAACCCCTCAAGCACAGACGAATTACTCACAGCCATGCGAAGGTATGAGAAAATCATAGTACTTGTGGCTGTGATGCATTGTGCTTTAAAAGTGTCAGGAAGCAGTGAGGTGGTGTGTATTTTTACGAGTTTCATAACCAGTTTAACACTGCAATAGACATAACACTAAAATTAGATGAAATAAACAAACTTAAGGAAGGAAAAGAAACTTAGAAGCTGCAAATGAAGAATGTTTTATTTTCATTTATTGATAATTTCTTCCATAAATACATTCTTTGTAAATCTATATTAATACTTTATAAAATCATGTAACTTTTACTCTACTTTAATCACTTTGCCAGTTTCAGAATGGAAATGTCTATATCACAAGTACATAAAATGGACAACCCTGCATTAAACAGATTTTTTTTTTTTGCCTTTCTGTTCTGTTTTAGACAGATTTTACTGTATTATACTCACAATTTTGTTTTTAATTATTTATATTTTCTAATGAAGATAAAACAGAAAAATTACAAAAATCCATAAAAAAGCAACTTAATTTTAAGAAACTAAATAAGAAATTTTTAAATTACTAATTTATATATCTTGGGCTGTTGGATACAAATTATATGATAAAAGGTTGAAATGTTGGAAAAATGTAGAGAATTTACAGGGTTACAATTTGTAGTTTCTCCTTTTTATGAGGTGTCAGAATAAGAGGTATTGTTAAAGAACGAAGGAAAAATGTAATTTTTTCTATTCTCTTCTGTGAGAGAAATAGACCTTTGCCTCCTTTTAAACATTAACAAAAAAAAGTGGCTTTTGCCCTTTTGTGTCTCTTGTCATGACACGACATCATTTTGCCATCAAGAACAGATTTAATGCCCATAATCATAGGTGTAATGTGGTTAAAAAAATTTAACTTGTACAAGCTAAATATCATGTTTTTTCCGTTTGTTCGAAGTACTCAGGGTAAATTGATGTAAATCCGGCGATTTTTTAAAATTTTATTTTTATTTTTTTTCCCCCACATTAATTACGATTTTTAAAGTAATCGGTTGGGATCTGCCGTTATTCTGAGCGCCTCAATATATACATATTTAAAAATAGCATTCCCAACATAATTTACGCTTTTTTCAACCAGACTTGTTTAATACCTTGTTATTTTATCTTCTCGAGCAACAGGTGACGGGTGTTAAGGGAGCTCCGCGGTGGACCGGACCAACCAAGGCTTACCGAACTTCTTACGATGATCAACTGTAGAATCTGTTTCACTCGCAAAATACTATCAATACATGCACAACAATTTATACACTTACAATCACAGTTCCACAGCAAAATCGTGACCTAGAACTATCAAGGTGCTGTGCAAGGTTCCGATCCGACCACCGCGGCCACCACAGATCACTCACATCCGCGCCAGAGTATATTTCCGCGCTATAGATCAGATCAGAGCAGACCAGATCCGACCACCGGCAACCAAAAACCCACTGCAGCGAGATGCTGCCAGCGACCAACGTGATAGGCCAATGGTTAAGAACGAATCACGTCTAACCGAACGTACGAATTGTGGCGGGATATATTTCACTTTTCTCCGCTATTATATTCAGAATTAATAATTGCACGCAAAGAAAGACACGATGCAAGAGAATTTCCAATACACAGAAAAAATACAAAATTGTAGTCATAGTTATCGTCCCGAGTTCACAGACGCGCCTGATCGGTGACTGAAAGCGAGAAGTAATGAATTTACATCAAGAAGAGTCTCACACGCGTTCATCCGAGAATTGAAGTCACGTTCTGTAAGTTCCTGCACTATCGCCATCTTATAGGGATGAAAATGAAGATCATCACGAAGAATTCTTCGCACAGAACGATCGGATAGTCCAAGGGCAGATGCGTGTTTGCGCGCAGAACGCCGTGGTGATCGCAACATTGACGCACTCACTGCTTCAATGTTCTCAGGTGATCTAACGGGCCGAGGGACTCCAGTTCTTCGTTTTGTCGCACTTGCAGTTTGTCTGAATGTAGTGACCCATGTAACAATTGATTTGCGGTCTGGGACGGGAGCCAACGGGGCTAAATTAAAGCGATTCCGAAATGCACGCTGTGTTGCAATAACCGAACATCCGCTTGAAAAGTACGCCTCAACGGCAAAGGCACGCTCCTCACTATTCCAACCAACGAGTTAGAGATCATAGAGTGGCAATAGCACCGCCATCTTTGAAACAGTAGGGTCACTGTCCGCCATGTTTTAAGGTGTCAACCTTTGCGCGGGATTTCAAAATTTCTTCGCATGCAAATACTGACGAGTACAATCTTGCACCGTGCGTTCATTGAAATTGAATATAATTTAAATTAATTAAATTATTTTATTTTCAAAATTAAACATAAACAAAATTGAATTTATAAATTGATTAGAATAAAATATAATTATATCATAAACTAAGGACGTTCAAAACTCAATGGTCATGCACAAGTGAAAAAAAAGGGAACACTCATTAATTTAATTTCTCTACATTTTTAATGAATGATTTCAGGTTCCTATTTGATTGGAGGAATTTGTGCTGTAGCAATTAACACACTGGAAACTACGCTTCTCACTGAAATAAAAATTGTAATTGGGGAAATATTTACATGGAAAGGTTTCACAAAAAAATTACAGGATATTATTAAAAAATAGGTCTAATAAAAGATAACCATTATAGTAAGTAAGGTAAAGTATGTTCAGAATGAAAATACACAAGTTTTCCATTGGTCTACATTAGGGTGCTTTGATTGACCTTTAAATAAAATTAATTTTGTCAACATCTGTCTCACATTCTTTCCTTTTATCTCTGCAGATCTCTTTCTACAAAAGCATTAACAGCATTAGCTAACAGACGTCTTCTCTCATTTACAAAATACATGCTCTTTTCTTCAAAGTGCATAGAGCATATAAAACTAGATTTTGTAGGGTACCATTTGTCCCTCTTCATGTTTACAACCCACTGCTGTGTCAATTTTTCATTTTCCAAAGGAAATCTATAAAAATACAATACACATTTATTGGTAACTTACACATATTTATGAAATTATACTTTCAAAATGTACACTTAATACCTAATCACTACTATTACAGTGACTACTAATACAGTTCACTGGAAGGATGTACAATATTTGTGGATATTGTTGATACAAAAAGTATTAAATGACAACAATTTTAAAAATTATTAATAAAATAAGTAAAAAATAATACTTATTTGTTAATGCATATTGAATGATATTTCATGTGTACAAATAAGATATTCATTTTATTCTGCTAGGCTACCGAACAACAGTCACCCATATGAATGGTTGACAATTAATATAATAACATGCTTTTGTGACACACATCCATAACTGAAGTAAATATAAAAAAATTTCCACGTACCTAAAATAAGATAGATCCTTTGTTTTATCACTTCTATTCGAGCAGTTGTAGGCAGAGCAGACGTGGGGCATTTTCACTACTTCACTTATTCACACCCACACTTACAATTTCTCTGAAGAACAGACGCCACAGATCAAAATTAAGTTAAAAAAGGACCTGTGGTTTCGTACTCGAGGACAATTAAGCAACTAAACTCACCGAAGAAAGGCAATCCAGTAGCAAGTACATAAATACAGTTCAAAACACTCTGACACCTTAAAACATGGCGGCCGTATTTCACGAATATCACGCTAGGAGCGCTGAAATAAGGCTGTTTGTCTCTCTATGTATCTCTAACTCGTTGATTCCAACGCATGATGGCGACTGAACCGTGTCGGGACAAAACTTTACAGTACCCCCTCTTGAACGAGACCACTAGCGCTCCGCTATGACATCAACTAACTGAATGGCGCGCATTTTAAAAAAGGAAGTTATGCTGCCGCACCCTGTACTACCCGGCAATTACTTTATCAATTTATTAATTTTCTTAAGTATTTATTTATTCACTACGCTATTTGTCATATTTACGTATTAGTAATTTGTATGGGATACACATTTTGCCAATTAGCACTGTTGAACCGCTAGCAAGAAAATGAATATGAATAGAAAAATATAGTCATTAAATATATTTTTATATTCATCAAATTACTCGGTTTTTACATGCATTACTATTCATTGCCACTTCTTACTAACCAAAATGAAATCATCCATTTTGATTGACAGCCGTCTTTCTTTACACTGCTGGATGTGGTATCTTTCGCAGGCGATTCCGCAGAGTTCGCACACTCAGGTTTCCTCTGGATCGTGGAAAGTCTTCAGTTTACACACCATATGGTGAAAACCATACACTGCGGACCTCGTGACGCATCTAGTAGTTTGCCGACATCCAGTTTCTGTTACACATTGCTTCAGAAGTGTAAAACTCTGGCCATATATCTTCTCTTTTCTTGTTTAGGCTTTGTAAGATTGATTACGCTGCCTTAGTATTTGGCAGAAGGAATTGTAGTCTGAGATCCTCTTTCAAGAATGCTTCTTGGGAAAGTACATATGCCAGTCTAGATCTTGTTCTTTTAGATATGCCCCATGCTCGTTTTAAAAACGTGGCTTTCACTTTTTCTTGGTCGTATAGATTTCCTATTGTGAGGTTTTCTCAGATGATATTAATACCGTAAGTAATGACTGGTAAGACTTTTGCTTGAAAAAGCTTCATAGCTGTGCGATCACTGCTTGAGAGATTTTCTCTGCAATGTGTTTGGTGACTTCACTTGTTTGTAGTGTCATCCCTAAGTATTTGATATAAGGGACTGCTTCTATCTTACTACCATCCACCGTGGCGGCTGGTAGCCTGCTACCACTGCTACTACCTTACTACCGTGGCGGCTGGTGCCCCAACAGATTGGAGGTTGCACCTCCATCGAATGACGGAAATGATCTTTCCAAAATTCAAAATACGAATATATAATAAAAATGCAAGCAATTCAAATTAATTAAAACGAAGTGAAATGAAAGTCTATATTGAAACATTGCTCACATAATTGCTGTCGTATCCGCTCAGGTATATACACCTCCCAACTAGTGTACTTTCAATAATAAGCGAAATTCATAAAATTACGTTGCAGCGAGTCGAAGACAGAATATTGGGATTCCTTGGAGACTCCCTCGGTCGCCGCGCAGCGCTAGACAGCGCCACCCGCCCGGTTACCCAACATGACATTACAAGGAAAATGTGTGTGTATATGTGTATCCTTTAGATTATACGAGATATTATTAGATTATCTGAGGGTTGTGCAGTGGGCAACCTAAGCATGAGTCGTCACTGCTACCATTTATTTTATATGTGTTTTGTGAGACTTTCCCTCCCTTTCTGAAAATCATAGATTTTGTCTGGTTAGTGTTAATCTCGAAGTTTCACGGTTTGCACCATTTTTCTATTTCCCCAATGGCTTCTTGTAAAGTATTCATCTCCTCAGAATGTTACTACCTCGTCGGCATACGCGTATACATTTACTCTCTTGTTTCTTGCTATGTCCATCTCGATCAGGTTTTGTTCAGTTTCCCTGGTCCTTTGAGCAAATGCTGAGATGGCCCCTTGTTTGCTCTTGAACAGTAATATAACTTCGCTCTCTCCACCCAAGGCATATTGACTCGTCATACACGATTGTAATTGTATATGTGACTCAATAAATATTATTATTATTATTATTATTATTGTTATTATTATTATTGTTATTATTATTATTATTATTATTATTATTATTATTATTATTATTATTATTATTATTATTATTATTATTATTATTATTATTATTATGTCGATCAGGTCCGTACATGTGCGGATGCATAAGAAGGGGGCTAAATGGGTCACCCTGAAGCACTTCATTTGTTTGGGTAATTGGGTTTGATACAGTTTTTTTTTTTTTTTTTAATAATTGAGGCTGGTGTGCAATTACCCTTGCTTTTCTATTTTGTTCTGTAAACACTAAAACAGTTAAATTTATTCACGTTCGTTTCATTTCTAAAGTAAGAAATGACTACTGTTCCTGTTTATCGAAATAAATGCAGATATGCACGGGAGGCGCTATGTTTGAATTAGACTTTGGTTTTTAGTAAGGCAGAAATTACAATATTTTAATATTACGTAACTATTCTTTATTCTATTCAATATCTTCAGTGATTACCATTTTTTTATTTTCAGACATAAACATGTCAATTATATGTTTTTGTTTTCTCCTGATGATGCATGTAAGTAACATGTGAAACATCAAGTTAAACAATAAAGCCTTTTGTGTATTTAAAATAAAATAAAAAAAAATTAATTCTGTTTAATTTGTTTTTGTGGTGTGAGGATTATTCTGAGCCTCTTGTGTGCCACACCTTAACCGTAATCCTTCCATCATCTCTTTACCTGACGGGCAACTGTACGTACACTATGTGCAATTGAGAAACTGGATATCTGCACCCAGAAGAATAGTACAAGGGATACTGTGGGTAAATATATATTGGTACAGGGGAGATAGATCTAAGTAATGTTTAGGGACAACAAGGGTGTTCTTCAGTAAAAAAGTTCACAGAGGTACTGTGAGAGGTTCTGGCAGGTCTTTTAGGCACCAGTAAATGGCAATTGGGAAATGGGAGGGGCAAAACCGAAAAACTATCCCCGGCTTTAGAGATTAGGAAACTCACAGTACAAGACAGTCTATGCCTTTGGAAACATCACTAAAAGATAAAAATCCACATTTCACTTGTCTCTCCATTGTTTGTACATTATTAGTATAAGATATATTTTTGTGTGGAGAATCAACATCTCAAAGACTAGTTCCAAATGATAAACCAATGACTTTATTCTTGAATTGAATATTAATGCTACGAAATAATTTTAAACGTTGTCATTGCCAACAATAGTATTTAATATAAGAGCAGCTTTCGATGGCTTAGCCATCATCATCAGTTGTCTGCTGGATGGAAGCCACAAAACGACTACGACTAGGTACACTTTTAAAAAAGATCTTAAAAACTTTTTAAATGTGAAGCCATGTGAAACACAAATAACACTTTTCAGACATGCTCCAATTTCCTTAATAGATGTGTAACAGTTAATCAGTTAGTACAGATATATTTAATAGCCTTATAGGCATGAAATTTAATTTGAGAATTTAAATTTTCTATCAATTATTTTAAATATTTTACTGTGTGAATATTAAATAATAGTAATGTATTAAAAAAATATGATTTTCTGAAATGAAAATTAAATATGATTTTTTAAAGTCTTACATTTTTGCTTTTATTTAACTTAAAAACACGCTCACTATTCATCAGTGACCCAAAAACATATACTCTAGAGATATACTCTTTGCTCTAGGCTCTTATATACCAAGAAATTGCTAGTTCTTACAAAATTTATGAAATGCACAATTTTAGTGAAAAGGACATAATATGAATTTAGTACTTTTTTGGTAACAGTTCAAAATCTTGGAAAGCAAGATTAGAAAAACACTTACATTGGAATAAGGCAGTGTTATCAATTGCTCTTGCTGGTTCTGATTTTTCCACGAGTCACAAAGACTAAGGAAGTATTAAAGTACCATTTCTTAATGTTACAAGAAACTAACATCGCATTAACAGAAAATAATCAATTTTAATTAGTATTGCAAACAGTAGAAAATTTGAAGAAGAAACTGATGAAAGTGATAGAAATGATGAATTTCTGTCAATGACAGAAGCCAGGAAGAGAAGGAGCGAGAATGAAGCTTGAAGATGAACAAACTAATAAAATACTTGCAGCATATAAGCATATAACTACAAAGGAAAATAAAATAATTAGTCAATCGTTACCATGGAGTGAGCATTGATAGAATGTGTAAGATTTGTGTCTTTCTCATTGGTTCCCCAAGTAGGCCATACTAGACTGCTTGGTATTTGGGACTTTGGAAAGGTGGAGAAGCATGCTTGCCAAAGGGGAAACATTTGTTCTGACTGGATGGCTTTCATTTGCAAGTCATGTGTTAAAGTGTCCTTTACACTTACCAACATGGGGGTGTGCTCAATCCCCAATTGATTACGTTGGAAAGAAAGTTGGAGAGTTGAAGTTGGAAAGAAAGGGTTTCAAAGAAATCTAAATGGTACATACTGGTGTCATCAAAAATATAGTAATAACAGACCTTTACATTTGTCTGATGTACTTCTGTTTAAGGTTTGAACATGATATTCTGGATATTTTCAAAGTTACACGTATCTAAAATGAAATCAATTATACACAAGTTAATATTCACAGAAAACACACTTTTCATTAGCAATGCATTCAATTGTCAGAGAAATACTAAGAAACTTTGAAAATAAATAAAGAAAAGCTGGATGCTACTACGTCTTCAGTTTTTATGCTCACCAGGTGATGACAAGTTAGATCTGGGGGCAGGAGTTGTGTGAAGAAAGAAACAATCTAACACTATTATTTATTTTCCAGTATTGTTATTACATCAAAATCATCAATGGTGTGGTGAATAAATTAAAATACTACATAAAGTACAGATGTAAGACTTTACAAAATCTAACATTTCATTAGAATAGTTCGGAGGCTTTCAGGTTTTTATAAAGAGTATTTACTTATTTATGATTCATGAATTTAAAAAAATATTTTCAACTGTGAAAACTGTTGTAATTTTATTTTTTTCAGAGAGAATGTCACAAGCCACTTCTCACACCATCTACACATATTAACATTATCTTTGGTAACACTTAGAAATTAATTTCATTTTTTTATTCTCCCGATCTGAAATGTTTAATAAAATGACCCAGCAAGTTCCAGGTAGAATTTTCAGTATTCATTTGAAACCTCTGATTACAGAAACTAGCTTAAGTTCAAAACAGCTTTCCTGAAATGTCACCATTTTGTGGGTTGTGACTATCTCCAACAAAACGTCTCCATTCAAATGCACCCATTACAACTTTGAATCTGAGTACTTTCAGAGCAAATGTTTATTAATATCTTCCAAGAATATTTTTTCTTCCTCTGTTAAGTCCCTATAGTGTTTGTGCAATAAAAGAATTTCTTTTAATGGCTTCAAAAATTTTCTTGGTATTGGAAGCTGAAATAAAAGATACTCATATCGTAAGAAGTTCTTAAGTTAATCACTGAAGAATCTTTCATAAATTGAATACTCACTTTGACTAACTCATTTGATAATGGTTTTGTAGGCTTCTTCATCAAAATTTTCTTATCACAAGACTTAATCTTCATTATCTGCTTCTCAGGTTCTATACCTTTTTTACTTTGATCTGACTCTTCCTTAGACATATCTCTTCTTGGACAGCTACAAATGCGAACATTTAGCAATTTTCTGCCAATAACTTCACCTCTGAGAAATACAAAAAAATGGAGGTTACAAGAAATGTCAATGAGCAATTCACATATGCAACTTTAAATATAGCTCATTTTAGTATATAACAAAATGACAAATAAAATTATTAACTAACGTTTCTCTCTCCAAAGTGAAAATAAGAGCTGTGCTGCGGCGGTTCATTCCTAGAATACAACTGTTCTTGCACATGAAAGAACACATTATAGTAAACCAATCAGAACCTGGTTGAGGAGGCTCTATTGGAACAATTACGCTTAGTCTTTGACTTTCAGGATCTTTCTCATACTTTACGCCTTGGTGATGGCATCTGACTATGTGATCCACATAAAAGAAATCTACACAAAAGAAAATAATATTCATATTAATACAAATAATACACTCATCTTAATTTAATAAAAAACAAGTTCACAAATACGTAAGATTGAAAAAATAAAGAAGACAACCTTGGTTAGATTTCTCAAGGCTTGAAATGTGAGTTGGACACCGTTTCACAGGCTCAGCAAAATAATCTTGTGCCAAGAAAATTGGCAATATTCTGACAAGCAAGCCTGGTTCCACTGGCTTTACTTTAAACCATAATGGGATTTTAGCATCCATGACAACAAAAAGTTTATTCAACTTAGAGGAGTGCTGAAAATACAATAATTTTAATGAAACAAAACAAAAAGCAAAAATAGTATATCAAGTAACTCCATCCTATCCTGAATGTAGGCTACATTGAGGGAGTGGACCAACCAATACTTGTTAACTACAAATCAGTATAGTAATTTTCAGATTTTACAACCGAAACATGTGCATGTAGAATCTAAAATTTTGAATTTTTTTAGTGGGATTTTGAATTGCTACATGGTATTTGACCTGCTGGCAAGATTTGGATCTACTGTATTGTTACGGCATGGGTAAAAGTGCACCAAATTTAACTCACTGGAAAAGCCCTGAAAACTTCAAGTTTACTTTCAGACTGAATTATTCTGAGAGTTCATTAATGATTTAAGTTTTGACATATGTAACAAAGTGTCCAGTGAAATTAAGAACTTAATAAAACAGACTCACTAGACGAACTGTTTTGAATACATGTATCCAATAAACCATCTTTTTGAAAATTAAAGAAATAGCTTCGGTTTAGGAGAGTTCTTTCTAACTATTTTTTTTTCTTTTTTGGTGAGGAATACTCATTGTAAGGGCTTATAAAGGAACGTTGGTCATAAGGGTTAAATAGATTTTAAAGACTGTTCATTTCAATTTTTCACTACCCAAAATATGACATCATTTCCAAACAGGATGTTTTAACTGCAGAAGATAAAATTAGACAGAAGTGTTATACCGTAGAACCCCGGTATTCCAAACTAATTGGGGGTGTAATCTGTTTGGATTCGGAAATGTTGGGATTATCCGAAACAATGCAACATCGTGTGTGATGCAATCACATCATCAAACAAATTTAGTTCCTTACGGAAGATTACAGACTTTGCAGGTTCCTCTGTCCAAATATTACTGCTACATAAGCACGTGATATACACTGTGGTTACCAGTGTAATAAAAGTTTCATTTCGACTCTTGTTTCAATAATTCAGTTCTACAGTAATTATAAAGTTCTTTCTTCACATTACATAAATGCATTTTATTTATTTTGTTTATTTTTTCCTCTGACTCGAATTTTTTTTTTGGATTATCTGAAATTTTGGATTTGCGGGGTTCGGATTAGTGGGGTTCTACTGTATGTGCCAATGAAGTTTGCAGAAGCTTCGAAAATTCAACTCACCTCCCATTTTGCCTTGTCACCTGCCAACTTATTCAACTGAACATCAAAGCTGTAAGGGCCAGGATAGTTTACCATGGATGGATGAGTACTTGTTGACACAGGTGAAATTACTGGCATCACGTTGTTCTGTTGCGTGCTATCTGGTAAATTCTCAAACAACACTGTATTTGTAATTTCTTGGCTTGATCCCACACAAAAAGTTGCATCTTGATGGAGACAATGTCCTACCTGAGCAGTACAAAAAACAGATTTTGAATCACCTCCATCCATCACTAGACATTGAGATGTTTGGGAAACCACAATCATAAATCATTTAAGTCAACCATTGCGAAGCATGTGGGAAGGAAGCCTACTAAGCATCAAAAAAATTTACAAACTTCTTGAAAAATCCAAAGCGATCTGAAGCAAAAGAATGCTTTTGGTTTTGCTCAATCAAATTTGCAGGTGTGTCCAGTCACCTGCAAATATGACCACCAGGCCCGGGGCTGTAGGTTCTCAGGGACAATTTATTTGAAACCAGTTTTTGCTTAACTCAATACATAAACAGAATTCATCCTTCCAGAAATTAAAGAAAATTGATGTTAAAATATAGCTATTTTTCATTTATTTCCCCAATTGGAGAAGAAAATTTACATGCTCTGTGGATCATGGTGTGAGGGAACACTATATTTCATGCCTTTTACAACTGCATTTGGACAAGGGATGAAACGGTACCAAAAGAAGTTTCTTTACATGATAAATACATTAAAAAAAAAGTTCTGCTGATATGAACATACTTAAACATTGCTTTGTGTCACTAAAACTCTCTTTTTGCATTTTTTATTTTAATGGTTATGGAGCAGACAATATTCACATTTTACATTCAAGATTTAATTAATATGAAAATATTAATGACCTTCTTAGGAAATTGAAAATGTGAAGAAAAAATTCTCATTAGTGAACTTCTCATTAACAGAATGATACAAGCCATGGCTTGAACCAGTACAGTACAGTACAGTACAGTACAGTAGTGGTATCTCCCCATAGCACGTCACACACAAATTTTAACTTTTTGACGTAAATAAATAAATTTATAACAATAATAATGTATTATTATTATTATTATTATTATTATTATTATTATTATTATTGAATCTGCTTATTAAGCAAATAAAAAAGCCTTAATAAAATTATTAAAAATACCAATAAAACAAAAATGAGTAGTAAATTAATAATTATAAAAAGTAATCAATAAAAAATTATAAAATATAATTTCCTTAAAATGACAAAAAACTGACAATCAAGTAAATGCTCAAAGTGACCACCATTTGCCAAGAGACAGGCATTTACTCTTTTCGGTGTAGGGGCTGCAGTACTTTGAAGATTAACAAGGACAGAAAAAGTGCTTTCTCTTTCTTCCAACTAAAATAACCACATTTTCTGACTATGAAATCTGAGGACTCATGGCTGTGGATCACTAAAGGTGAAAAGGATGCCATACGTATTTCATGCATTGCCAAATTGCCAAAACAAGAGGTAGTGTTTCCAGACATAAGTGGTGAGTTAAGCTTAACACCCTGCAGCTGGAATTGACTATACTATTCTGACAAAAAATTGTATGCACATACTTGTAGGATGTCACAAACACATCATATTATATAAAATTCATTCAAATTGGGGAATATTCCAACATCAGAAGAACACTAAAAACAGAGAAGCACAAGCAGATATGTTTGGAAACAAAGTTGTAAAATGTGTACATTAATTTTTGAGATCAACATAAATATTAACTTTTGTGTTAATTCTAACCAATTTAGCTGTAAATTAAATAATTACTGAATTTCATACAAATAAATCAAATTCATTTAAAGAAAAAAATATCCACTCCAACATTAATAAGATAAAGCAAAAGCATTTAATAGTTTCAATGTTATTAAAGAAAATCCCATATCGTACACCTTCTAAGACTATGTAGAGGGGGAAGTTGTTTCCTGTGGGTTTCATGAGAGAAAAAGAAAATGAGAGGAAGAATTAATTCATGTACAACAATACAGATTTCATCATGAACTTTTAAAAAAAATTACCACTGTAAATTGAAAGAAACAAGGATGTAATGCACAATGTAAGGATGCCTGACACACGCAACAACTCTTAAGACTCATTATTGCATTACAACAGCTATTTGGTAGCTATCAAGATGCCTTCACCATGTTCAATGCAAATGAAAAAATGACTGCTAATAATGTGATGATCATTTTAATGAAGCTGAATTAAAAATTATAATTAATAACAATGGTGAATTTAATGATGGATATGATGCACCATGGAGTTTGTACATTTTATTTCTTTACTAGGAGGAAATTGCTTTGAAATTTTTTTAAAGAAATTAATTTTATTCCAATGATATCAATCGCAGAAATAAATTTAACAACAAATTTTAGAACATTACTAAATAAACAATCAACACAGACGAAGTTGTAAATAAATATTGTTTGTCATAATAATTAGTTAAGTAAAATTTTGATTTCCTACTTCAGATTTGCAGATGCAGATAGCTTTAGAACTGCATTTACTGCAGATTTTCAAGATGGTGAAAGTAGGAATGTAAATGTGTGAACAAACTCATTCAGTCATGCATGTGTGGTACAAACAATCAAGAAATATTTCCAAAAGTTCCGCTTTTGCAAATTAATAGATAGCAGGTTTTGAAATGTGCTTAGGATTAGATAATGATAATCTACCCCAAGTGACTTTCACAAGGGAGATAACTGAAAGTTCAAAGAATTCTCTAAATCAGGTAAACAATAAAAAAAGTTGATTGCATTAAAATATAGTGCAAACATTCCTTTATTGTGTTTCCATGACTTTTCCAGTGACTTGCCAACTTCTAGGGGATGTCCATTAATTATGTAATGCCAAAGAGCATGGAGGGAGTTCGAGGCAGCATTACACTGCGTTAGGGTAGGGGGTTATTCGTTTAGGGTTACGTAACATTTATATTATTTACATTTTTCATTATTTGCTGAAATAATGCCTTTTTTGGAGTTTGATTAATGTAATATATCATAAAAATATCTTGAGTTTCCTTGCTGAATGGCTTACCACTCTCTAATCCCAAGCACTTCAAATATAAATCTTGTCTTACCCCATAATGTTGTTCTGATTTCAAGAACATGTCCACATCACCAGTCCTAAAAAACAGAAAAAGCTTCAATGATTATTAATGAAAACTAATCTATGAATTTTCAAAATATTTCCAATCTACTATAATGCTTACCCAAATTCATAAATACTTCTCTCCAATACACCTTCTGATACAATAGCTGATTCCTCATCTTGACTATTCATAATTCTGAAATCATAACAAGCAATTAAAATCAATGTAGAAAATGTCTATTCAATATAATTTAGGTTTACATCTCTCCATTGCAAAAAAAACATTTAGCATAAATACTCAAACACTCAGTGTACAGTGATTTAAGCAAATATACTGAGGTCAGGGGTCTCACAGTACAATATAGAATGTAGTCAAAGTACATTTAATATGAAAAATTCTGAATAAGATATACCATATTTTCTCAAATATAAACCACCCCCTATTTTTTCTTCCTAAACATGGCTACAAAATATGTGCAGAGGCTAATATTCTAGAATCTAAAAAGCGATATATTAAAATAATAATTTAAAAATATTGTCTCTTTCAATGTTACAAATGGATAGAAATCCCATCTCTGCTTCTGTCATACATGGAAATTTTCTCTAGAATGCGTACTGGTTTCTAGAAGTGAAGAACCTGTTTCTTTTGTGATGACAGAAGATGGGTTCATTCACAAGAAAAATATCCAAAATTTTCATTCAAAAACTGAGAAGGGCTTGTAAACGAGGAGTCTTGTTTAGAAAATTCAGTATATCTTGTTCCCTAACAATACCACAGTACACTTGAATTCTCCTACATGTCAAAATTCTAGTCAAGTTACAATATTAAATGTGAGAAATGTAATGATAGGCAATAACTAAGAAGAACTAACAAGAACAACATTTCCATAGCCATCCTAACTATACGCAAAATACATCTAAAAGATAATGCAAACGTAAATACACCAGTTAAAATTCATGCCATTTACTTACAAATTTGGATAATTAACATACGTGAGCTAGTTTTTTTGTTTTACTTTGAACACACCCCAATCATCAATTATAGTTATTTATGTATCAATGGAAGTAAGGAAGGCTTCGTTTCCGAGAGAGAGAGAGAGAGAGATGTTAAGTCCTGAGCACGATGGTGTGAAGTGCATAATTCACCCAAGTGAAGAAAGCTCAGTTAAAACCCAAGCCATATGCAAGATTTAATTTTTAAACATTTATGCACATAGGCATGCACAGTGTGAGTCAAGAGGGAAGACATCTACATTTCTGGCCACTTTATCCAATTTTCAATAACTGAAATGTATTTTTGGAGGATTGTAGATGTTCATTCCTATTTGGCCTAGGTTTCAGCATTTTTCATACATTTTTCTAAATTTTAGTTGTTTTCAGCTGATATTGAATTATTGGAAATATTTTTAGGCGTTTCCATGGGGTACAGGTCTAAGTTGGTCACACTTCAACAGTTAATTTGAAATATCTTCTAAGTTTTGTCCTCAATTCGTCCATTACACTAAACATACACTTCATACAATGTCCCTTTTTTCATAGTTTTAAGGAAGTTTAATAATTTTTCACTTATTTCAAGATGCTATAATAAACTTTTTATTGCAAAAAAGAAATCATTCAGTTTTACAATTATGAACTTCACTGCTTTCGAATTCAGTATTCAGACAATTGAGGTAGTTGGGTATTAATGTTAATTTTGATAATTTACATTTTATTATTGTAGGTGAGTATATTCCTCCAGTTACAAGCTTAGATTCTATTCATACACTTACATCTGAACATTTGTGTTTAAAAACTTCATGGGGTTCATATTTGTGCATTATTGGTGGTTTTAACTTCCTTAATTTTTGTCAGTTAGAATCAATAGTTAATGTTGACCCTAATGTTCAACTATTGTTGAATTTAACTACTTCTATAATTTAACTCAATACAATACGTTGAATAGTAACAGCTTTTTCTATCAGACTCTTTTGGCTGAGGTGAATTTACTTTATAAAGATTTTAATGTATTCTACACAATAGTTAACTATTAGATAAAATTTTGGTAAGACTAATTATGATGCAGTTAATCAACACCTGAGAAAGAATTCTATTAGTTCCTGTCAAATGTATTTAAGTTACCGCACAATTATGACAAATATCTTTTTAGTTGACAAATATCTTTTTAACTCCGCCTGGGTCTGCTTGCAGGCACTGCCGGTCCCAAGCCCGGATAAAGGAGGAGGGTCTTTTCACTAGTATGGCAATGCTTCCACTTACTTTTGCCATACTTCTTTTAACTGTCCTATTTTGGTCACTCTAGACCCCTTGTATTTTTCGACCCCGATGCTATTAGGTTGCGAGGGCTAGGGAGTCTTTCCTTTCTGATCTTCTACTTTCTGTAAACTACTAATCTTTTTCTATCTTCTTATAGATCCTGTTCTTATGCTTCTTAATGGGGGGACAGACCTCAGAGCTGAAGTGAAAGCAATCTGTCTAGGGAGAAAACCTTATACAAATCCTGCGAGTTTGGGAGCAGTGAGGTGGCAGCCCCACTACCAAACTTTCCCTGCGCAGCGTTCGTAGCGCGGCCAGGGGAGATTTTTATTACTGGCTCACTCATTGATTGTAAACAAGGAAATCCTTTGGTAACGACATTGGCAAAGTTAAAGGACAAACGTTTTGGTATATCAGAACATGTCAATATAGGAACTTGGAATGTACGAGGCATAGCTAACAAAGAATACGAATTGCTAAGAGAAGTCAGGAGTGCTAAACTCGATTTGGTTATGTTATCTGAAACTAAAAAGAAGCAGAGGGGAACATGTGATTTGGGAAACTATACATTAATTTATAGCGGTGTACCTATCGAAAATAGAGCAGTAGCAGGAACAGCTATTCTAATAAATGAGAAATGGAGAAATAGGATAACTTCTTACAGTTGGATAAATGAAAGAATTGTAACATGCAGATTCAAAATAGCTAGAGGATATATGAGTATTATATCAGTGTATGCTCCTGAAGAGGGTAGAAAAGAAGAATCTGATAAATTTTATGAAAGCCTACAAAGTGTACTAGATTCCACAAATAAAAATGATTATATAGTCATAGGAGGAGATATGAATGCTAGGATAGGACAACAGCCCATTAAGGAAATAATTGGAACAAACGGAGAAGTAGTAATTAATCAAAATGGAAAAGTGTTACGTGATTTTGTGAATTTTAACTCATTACGAATAGAAAATACGTTCTTTAGACATAAAGATATCCATAAATTTACATGGGTGAACAGAGGGTACAGATCAATAATTGACTATTTAATTGCAAATGAAAAGATGGGAAAACTATTTCAGGACGTGAGAGTGATGAGAGGAATGGATATAAATTCAGATCATTTCCTAGTAAGAGGGAAAGTAATCCTTAAAACTAAATGGGCAAGAACAACACGCAAAAAGACCACAATAAAGGAAACAGTGTGGAAAACTAACCTATTAGAAGACCCTAGCATCAGAAATTCATTTCAATCACGCATAAGACTATATATGCTAAAGGAACCCATCAGCACGAATATTGAATTAGAATGGCAGAAGCTAACCCAACTGATAGAAAGTGTAGCTTTTGAAACCTTAGGGAAAAGGAATAAATATAAGCCAAAAAAGGGACTTAATGTGTGGAATGAAGAATTGAAACGTGCAGTTCAAAGAAAGAAGGAGTCATATCTACAGTGGCTCATGACGAAAACTCCTGAGACATTGGAAGAATATAAAATACAAAGAAGAGAAACAAAAAAAATAGTAAAAGCTGCACACAAGGAAAGCTGGGAAAGATACATTTCTAACATAGAAAGAGATGTACATTGTCGCCAATATACTGCTTACAAAATTATGAAACACCTAAACAGAGAAGAAAAAGACGCAGCAAATTTAGATCTTCTAGATAGAGAAGAATGGATTAAGTTCTGTAAACATCTGTGGACAAAAGAAGAGGGAGAAGATGTAAATGATGAAGAGGAGGAAAATAACAGATGTATATCAGAAATTGATAAAATAGAATTCAATGAACTTCAAGAAGCCTTGCAAAGTTGTAAAAACAGAAAAGCTCCTGGCTCAGACAATTTAAATATAGAACTATTTAAATATCTACCAGAAGAAGCCAAAAATAGGCTTCAAGATTTTCTAAATCAATGCTGGCAACAAAAAAGAATACCAATGGAATGGAAGAAAGCAGTAGTAATACCCATTTTTAAAGGAGGACCAAGAACTGACTGCGAAAATTATAGAGGTATAAGTCTTCTGAATACGGCATATAAAATATATGGGAAGATAATAGCAAATAGATTGAGAAACATTGTAGACAGTATATTACTTGAAGAACAAACAGGTTTCCGGAAAGGAAGATCCTGCTCGGATAATATCTTTATTTTAAAACAAATAATAGAAAAAAGAAGAGAATACAATCTAAAGACCTACATAGTCTTTATTGATTACAGTAAAGCATTCGATAGTGTACACAGAGAAAAACTATGGAAAATTATGGAAAAAAGAGGAATACCATTGCACTTGATCGAAGTTATAAGAAATATATACCTAGGAACACAGATAAACATAAAACTAAAATCTGGAATTATAGCCCAAGGAAATATTAATAAAGGGGTTAGACAAGGGTGTTGTATTTCACCTATACTTTTTAATCTATATCTAGACAATGCTGTGAGAGAATGGAAACAACAGATCATGAAACTTGATATAGAAGACAATTTTAAAGGAACAAATTTTATTAAAACTTTTATGTTTGCTGACGACCAGATTTTAGTTGCAGATAAAGAAGATAATCTGCAAAGGGCACTATATGAACTATATAAAATAACAAAGCAATATAATCTAAGTATATCTACAAATAAAACCAAATCCATGGCATTCCAAGGCTCACAACCTTTAAGATGTAAATTCATATTAGAAAACAAAATTATTGAACAGGTTAATACCTTTAGATTTCTAGGATGTGACGTATCATATCTCGGCGAAGTTGATATTGTAAGGAAGATAGAAAGATTCAATATGATGTGTGGCACCATCAAAAGAGCGCTCAAAGGAAAGGTCCGTAAAGACACAATGCTAAAGTTTTATAAAGTTATGGCAGTGCCTTGCGGACTTTACGGAAGCGAAAACTGGACTATGAACTCCAGAACACACAGTAGACTTCAAGCAGCCGAGATGAGATTTTTAAGATCAGTCCTGGGAGTAACAAGAATGGACAGATTAAAAAACGAGACCATCCGGAAAAATATAGGAATTTACAACTTAAACGAAAAAATTAAGGAATACAGAGAACAATGGAAAAAACACCTCGAAAGAATGGAAGACGACCGTATTCCAAAGCAAGTGCTTCAGTACATCCCTAAAGGAAGAAGAAGCGTTGGTAGACCCAGGAGAAGATGGTTAGATCAAGGAGGCGCAACGGACCAACCGGTCTAATGCTTGAGGGAGGAAAAAAAAAAAAAAAAAAAAAAGAAAAAGAAAAAAAAAAAAAAAAAATCTTTTTAGTTCCATTTTTTCAAATCCTTTAAATTAACAGATATTTTTTGTCAGTATCCCAGAGGTATAGATATTTTTTCTGACTCATTGTACACTCTAATAACTAGTGTAACAGATAATGTCAATGCCATAAATGATTAGCAATATAATGTATATTTTCCAGTAGTAGGGGAAACCTGTTGGATATATTTCTGAATCAGTGCTGTGTTAATGCACGGGCCCAAAAGGCAAGGACCCAGGTCCCACAATGATCAAGGGTCCCTCATAGTTCTTAAAAAAAATTACTTAATACTATATATTTCAAAAAATGAAATAAACAATTGTATAAAAAATTATGTATGATTAAATTATACACAAAAAAGTAGCATAACAGAGTGATGTGTTGCGCATAATTGGATAATATTTGTAATATGGAATGTGGTTGAATGATGCAAGAATGTCAATCAGTCATGAGATTTTTTTTTTTTTTTTTTTTTTTTTTTAACAAAACTTGTCTTTAAATTGGGGATGGGGAAGATCGGTGAAAGTAAGGATAAGTGGCCCCCAAATTATCCTAGGCCCAAGAGTCCCTAAAGGTGTTAAAACGGCACTGCTGTGTAAAAACAAAATAAGGGAGGCTCTCCAATGTCATATAGATAGCGTGTAAATGGGCCAAGATAAAATAAAATGTATTTATTAATCGCGTCATTTAAGTTACAGTTTTATTATCCTGATGTTTAATTTATAACTAGTAAATATTAATAAATCACGTGTAAATAAAAATGTTTAATGGACAAGGGGGCAACGGTTTATATTTACAATTTTCCCTCAAATTGTTAATACCTCTTAAGAAAACTTAGAAAAAAGGGGCCCATGATTTTGACCTACGTAGAAAAAAGTAAGGAGACTATCATACCTTTATGCCACACCGAGGAACACTAGAATGATCAGTGACTTTTGATGAAATTTTGAATCTGATCGCAGAAGACATAAGAAAATCTGACACTTAACAATAGTGAAGTTATCTTTCCTGAAGAACAACTTGTTATTGTACACACTCATTGAAACTTTTCATTAGTAAAATGTACAAATTTTAGGAACAAAAAAAAATGAAAAATAGAAGTTTAATGTTAGTAAAAATTAATTAAATTATTGAACATTATTAAAAGTATTTTTCTGACCGTTCTGCCGTATCTTATTCATTAGCGAGCTAAAAATATTCGAGATCTGACGAGTCTTTGCTTTTGTTTCCACAGCAAAACTCGAACAGCAGCGAAAAAAGTGTTCGACCGCGAAAAAAAAACCCGCCGCGGACGCGGATTAAACGCTGACAATCCGCAGCTGCGACGCAAGTCTGAACGTGCTTATTACCCGTATCTACCACCGTGAGTTTTGAAATGTCGGGGAAGTTACTGAAGATGTTGAGAGTTCGAAAAAGAGACTACTACACTTGTGAATTTCGTCATGAACTGATGATTCAATTAACACTTTTTTAGTGTGTCTTCGCAAATTCATGAAACATTCACCAACAAAATATATAAAGAAAAAATGCGAAAAAAATGACGCAAATGTGTCATTTCAAAGACAAAACATTCACTACACAAATTTGGCTAATTATTGATCTTAGTAGATAATATGTCCGGAAACAATCAATATAGAAGCATTTGAAGCTTTTTTTAATTTCCGCTGAAGCATAATTACCTGCGGGATAATAGTGTATTTTAATGTCGGAGGTAGTAAAGTGAAATTTCAGCAAATGGATCATTAAAATCTCAATTTATCTCATTTTTAAAAAATAATAGTTTTTATGGCATGATAATCTCTCCTTACCAAAAAACATTCTTAATATTTGCGACACGCAATAGATTACAAGGGTTATTTCAACTGTCAAAACTACACCATATAACGAATAAGTTAATTGTATAATTAATGGTAATTTACAATTCGCGAACTACAAATAAAGATGGAAGGATACTTATACACCGTCACAAAACACCAGCAACACACGCATACACACTAACTGTAACTTTCACACAAGAACCTACCTGGAACACTACTTTCCACTCGACGTGAGGTTCCGAAGCTCGAATCAGAGATCTCCACTGTCCAGCCCCAGCTACAACTGACCTGCAACCTGCCTGCGACTGGCGCGCCGCGCCGCGTCACGTCGGGCAAAGGCGGGGCGAGCGCCACAGTCGACAGGTTGAAACTTGCTCCGACTTGTTCGCAGTGCGCGCGACGGACGCGGCTGAGCAGGAAATGGAAGAATCCGGGATGTTCATAGCTGTCTGACACACTACAGCTAACACCAAGATAACTCATTCTTATTAGATGGGTTTTGCCGCAGGCTTTTTTTGACAGACACGAGATTTCAAAATGTTAGAAATAAAAATACAGAATCTCATGAATATAAACTTAAAGGTTTTTGTCCTTCATCGACCAAAGCTCGTTGCGCAACGCTTTGAGATTTTGATTATTTTTTTCCTATCTCCAGGCTGCAATAAATAAATCAGGGAGGGAAAAAATTAAGAAATAAAAAAAATATTTAAAAAACATCACCATCACCAACAACATTTGTGACCAAATTCATGAATAGTAATATTGATAGACAATTATTTTCAGTTTTATATGTATAACAAAGATAGCTGACATAATATTTTGAAATATTGCTATTATTTGTTCAATATTTTGTCTTAATTTGTTCGGTTCCTTGTAATATTTCAATGCAATCTGCTGCACCAGTGTCGTAACGTTCGGGCCTGCAAGGTCCGCAATGCGAGCGGGCCCGGGTAAAAGGGAATATTTTTAGGGGATATTTTTATTATTTAAGGTACTAACACAACTTGTGATTGCTGTACACTTTTATAAAGGCGACCTGATAAAAGTTTTGCGGGAAGGCCTGCACTCATTTCTCTACGCAACTGTGCTGAATATTCCATCAATACGCCAAGATCAACAACTTACACATTTCATAAAAATAATTTTAGGAAAGCCCCTCATAAAAGAAAAAACAAATTAGTTTTATGTGTTTACTATATGTACACATATTACAGTATGTACAATATGTACACAAAGTTTCGGGGACTTTTTTCTCCCATCGTCCGGCCATCTGCATTTAACATTTAAATTAAATTAGCACACAAATTATTAAATACAATAGTATTATAGTGTGCTAGAAACAAGAATAAACAAATAATAGAATATCATTGTGAAATCCAAATTGCTGGTATTAACGTGTTGAGGTAATGATTTTAATCTAACACATACACACATAATACTTATGAAATAATTTTAAGCTCCTCAAACGACTGATATAATTAATATTTATTACATAAGAAATTTAAAAAACAACTCCAAGTTTAGGAACAAACATAATCCTAATAGAGTATGTAAAAGCTATGACAGAAAATTAAAACAATACAAAGCTCACAATTCAAATATTAAATAGTACTAAATTCATGATAATGTATTGCCCTTCATAACCCAACCGCCATGACAAGTGTGTTTTGAAAGTGAATGATGTAACATTCAACAAATATATTTAAATGTTGCAATACTCTACATATTTACCTAGTGGAGACGCTCCTTAAGGCCCGCTATCAACGCCTAACAGCATTCTGTGTTCTCGCATTATTGTGTACTACTTGGTAAGGAGAAACAATTGTAATGCTGCGGCCAAAATCGGCTATTTTTCGACAAAATACTCGTATTCTATGGCTAAGGAATCGAAAACGTGAATAAATACTTTTCCAGTAAATAGTAAATTACTTCCTCTCATTCACTGCGCAGTTATATTCACGTTTTCTCG
Source organism: Gryllus longicercus (assembly GCA_038098605.1). NCBI lineage: Eukaryota > Metazoa > Arthropoda > Insecta > Orthoptera > Gryllidae > Gryllus > Gryllus longicercus. The sequence continues at coordinate 372,730 of JAZDUA010000169.1, read as the reverse complement.
GCCCTTGATACAGAAAAATTTGCAAAAACGTCCGTTTGTGGTAAACGCTGGCGCCTAAACTATTCACACGATTTTCTCCCAAATTATTCCTGGATCGATCTGGACGAATTCGAGGCCCTTCGGGTATGAAACAGATATTAATTTGGAGGCATTTTACATGAAGCCTCAACAATTTCAAAATTTTCTCTAAAAAGGGCTCCCATTTTTTGTTTATTTTTTCTCGGATTGAACGAAAATGCTTATAAAAACGCCGTCTCATTTTCGTTGAATTCACTCAATTTTCGAAAATTGCAAAAGTTCAATTTTTCTTCAGCATCTTCCACCAACTACAATATTGAAGATGGGTATTTTTTCTATAATAGTATCCGTTATTCAAATTGGATCTCTAAATAAGGTCATCTACAATTTTAAAATATTTAAGTAGTTTTTGCGTAATTTAGCCTGGAATATAGACAATTATTTTAAAAACAATCTTTCTCGAAAACAGCTCCAAAATTTTTTCTCTATTTTTTATCTGTCAGACCAAAGACGCTTAAAGAAAAGGGGACACGTACCATTAATGTATTTCAGCTTCTAAGTCAATGGCCCCCTGTCTCGATCAGGGTTTTTGTCCAACTATCCTTTGGGTAAATATTGAGATGGCTCTTTGGATTTCTTCTGGTCTGGACACTTGTTCATGTAGTTTCAATATGAGCACGTTTTATTAAGCTCTCCTTTTGCAAGTTTTGGTACTCGTAGAGCCGGGAATGTGGGTTGCTATTTTGTTAGCAATACAATAAAATAAAATCTAGTAGTTTGTTACTGTTGCAAGTAACGTTTTCTATAACTCGGAAGCGAAAATGTTTAGTTTTAAAATGTCGCTAATCATTTTAATTATTGATTTTTTTACAATAATTCCTTTTAAATGTGAATTTTCATTGTTCATATGCCCTTTTGCACGCCTACTATAGCTAGAATAAATGCCTTTTTATGCCTATTTTAGTAAAAATAAATGCTTTTGGTCTGCCTAATTCAGGTAAAATTAATGCCTGAACTTACGGGCTCTACTTATGAGTAGAGGGCGGCCTTTAATGAAATGTATTTTTTTATTTTTATTTTAGAACAATGTCGTTTAGTATAGAAATTCACTTTATGTTATGACAAACCAAATTGACCCATTTTTGTCTTCTTTTTTTGTGGCGTTTTTCGTCGATTTCGACTAATAAGTATTTTTTTATGTCTTTTTAATGCATTTTACGTGTTTATAATGCATTTTTCACTGATTTTATCGATTTTAATATCATTTTAATGGTACTTGCTTATAACAATATTTATGAGGTGCAATAAATGTTTACCACAGAATTCCTGAGCAGGTGTTTTTTAATATATCCACAAATTCTTTGAAATTTATTTAATTTAATTTCTATATCTTCATCCCACTCGTAAGAAATATTACAACTTAAATAATTAAATGTTTTTACTTGTTCCAGAATGTGTCCATCCACAACTATCTTAGTTCTGACAGGATATTTCACATGGAATGCCATAGTTTTAGTTTTTGGAACGGATATTTTCATGTTACTCGTATATTCATATCCGATTCTTTGGAGGGAGTGTACTGATTTCTGCAAATTGCTGCTACAGGAATGTCCAGTGAAATGCAATGAAGACCAACAAAAGTGCGATGTATTAATACTTACCATTAATGAATAATTTACTAGTTACCAAAGGGTGATGCAGTGAAGTGAGTTGGGTACGGAGTAGAGATGGGCACATTCTATATTTTTCTTTATACTTTATTTTATTTTTGTTTGTTTATTTGTATTTGTTTCTTAATTTTTTCTATGTATTGCTTGTTCTAATTTTTGGTTTTGTACTTTTCGATTAACTCCCGCCGAGCGCACGCTCCTTTGCAGTAATAAAATATTTATTATTATTAAAGCATTATAGACGTACGTATTTGAGAAATGAATAATATTGGAACCGTCTTCGATAAAATGGCGTTTGTGCGTTTAAAAAAATGGTGAATTTGGAGTCCATTTTCAAGGAAAACTTCAGTGTTTGAGAAACATCGTACATCATTTAAAGCCCTTTTCCTTACAAATGCAATACTGTAAAAAAATAACCGGTAATGGAAATATAAACGACGTGATAGAGATATTGAAAAAAATACTATTGTGTAACAACACGTTTTTAAAAACAACAACAACAAATGAATACTACAGCAAAATGACATTGGCCATTTGTTGTAGTGGATTTTGGACAAACCCTACAAAAAGGTTAGAGAAAAATTAGAGACAAATTCGAGAAAAGCTTTTTTTTAATATTGCTCTTAATTCACTCAAAAGTGCTCGCATTTCTTTTAATGTACATAGCGTTAACGAAAGAACTGATTTTGAAGAACGAATTTCAACACTATCCTATGTACTGTGTTAATCCTTATTTACTTATTACATATACCAGGAAGTAAATAATTAAATACGGAACTGACGAATTCGGAAAGAAAAGTTAGAAATCAGTTAAGTAAAGGATAAAAGTGTATTACACTACTATCAAGTGTGTCGCAAAGTTCCGTGTACGTGTTCTCTAGGAAGTGACGCAAACGAAATATTGTGCAACATCAGAGCCTACTAACATTATTAAGCACAATTAAAGAAATGGATTATAGTGGGCGAATTCAGTTGTACGTGTAGCAGACTTGTTGACTGAAAAGAGGCTCAACAGAATTATCGATCGCCCCCCAGGGGTGATTTTGACGTTGATCGCAATAGCAAGCGCTACAGCGGAACGCGGCCTGCAGCGACCTGCATGCGCGGCCTGGATGACACACACACACACGAGCGGGCAGGCAGGGAGGCACCCGCCCCCCAGGTAGTTCGGAGAACGCTGCGGACGGGGACGGAAGGGATGGCTGATGGGCAGAGGGGTGCGCGGAGTTTGGACCCAGTCTCATACAATTACAGCAAATGTGTGGAATATGGCCGTTGAAGACAGAAGGATCATATTTCACCCCAAGATCTGTTCTGGTAAAGTATTATTTTATGTTTACTTACAGATTATTTTGTATTTGGGATCTGAGGCGTGTCTACAGTATAGGGTGGGGCACGGGAGAACTTTCAAAATCCCTTTACATGACATAAGTTCTTCAGGCTGTCCGCTGGTAACCCAAATTTATTTTCCCTTATATTATTATTTTCCCCCGTGTTTCATGTACCATTGCATTACCAATATAATTGCACTATTTATTTTATTATTATTTCAGATAAATAGAGAGTTGTATTTCTCATTTCATGCATATATTTATATAATATATATTGTGTAATCTTTAATAAATAAAAAAAGTCTTTTATCACATTTTAAAATTACAAAATCACCAATCTTTTATTAAACGTCTTTTTGATTTCAATGGTTTTCCTTCATTGTTTTAATTTTCATTTTGCAGTGAGCTTGTTTAACGCGCAGTTCTTTCACTTTCTCGCTATCGCTTACGCAGTAGAGATAAAGTTATGTAATGCTGAGCGAAAAAATGGCAAATTTACGTCAGAAAAACTCTTATTGTCGGGCGCTGATAACGTGGATATATCCAGTTGTTAAATTTAGAAGAAAAATACCTCTAACACGTGGTGTAGCCAGAATCCCAGTTTTGTGGGTCCTTGATACCTAAAAATGGATTGACGGCAAAACGCCCCTCAGGCAGTCTGTCTCCGTCCGTCCGGTGCATGTAAACAATCAATAGCGCTTAAACTATGCGTAAGACTTTTTACAAACTGAATAAACCCTTGTCGATCTGGTCTGAGTGAAGCTCTGCGAATTCAAAAAACATTCATTAATTTTTGGGGGTACTTTACATGAAACCCTTGGGTCAGTTTCACAATGTCCTCAAAAATGGCTCCAAATTTTTTCTTTGAATTTCTAGTAATAATATAGTAAAGTATACTTATAAAGACGCCATAGGTCCGATTTTCACTGTTAACTTAAATTTTTGATAATTGTAAAAGTTTGAAATTTTTTCGGCGATTCCCTACAACTACACAATTGAAGATAGAAATTCTTCCTTCAAATGAAATTTGTATTCCATAATTAGGTCATTCGTTAAGGTCATGTTCATGTTTTTTTTTAAAGTTTGAGTAGTTTTCTTGCAATACGTGCCATTTAAAAAAAAATAATAAAGAAAATATTTTCTCAAAACGGCTCCAAATATGGTCTTTAAACTTTTGATAGAGATAGTACTAAATGTACTCTATAAGATTAAATAATCGCTATTTGCTCTATTCTTTTCTTTTTTCCTAAAATACAAAAATATATTTTTGACTGGCCGCACGTCGTTAATATTTACATTGGCTGCGATTTGTTCTCATTATTGTATATACGTGTACATGTGCTTTAAACGATGTCTTAAAAAGTTTCTCGAAAACTCGAAACTTTTCTACGAAAATGGGCTGAAAACTGCATTTTTAGAAACGCTGGAATACCATCTTCTTCAAAAACGGTTCCAAATATTTTCCTCAAACGTTTTATATAGATAGTGCGAATTGCACTATTGAAGATGATATAAATTCATTTGGCTGTATGCTATATTAAAAAAAAATACACAAATGTAATTTTTTAAAGTGTTTCTTACGCCTTTACTTTAATAACATTTCCAGCTATTTGTATATTTTTTGTATTGAAGTGTAGAAGTACATCAAATGACTTTTTCCAAAATTCAAAAGTTTTCTGTGAAAACAGCTACAAATTTCGCATTTACAGTAACGCTTAAAAGCCATATCATAAACGGCTCCAAATTTGTCAACGAAAAACTAATTAGAAAAATAATGTAATATTTCTTCGTTCATTACATACTCTTTTTTTTACTTTCCCGTGTTCGAAGTCTACAGAGATTAAGTTATAAAACGCTGGTGTAGGAAAAAGCGCGGATTTTTCTTCTGCATAACTCGATTTTTTTTATCCCTGACATCGCAAATGTGGAATTTTCTTGCTACCGAAGGTCAAGCCGCAGTAATTTTCCAGGCTAATACTGTTAATACAGAGAGGCCTACAAGAATCACATGGGTGGGATTTGCTAATTATTCGTACAATTCTTTTTTGTAATCTATAAGTGTGGGAGCCACAAGATGCATTTCCCCAGAATATTATGCCATATCTCAAGCAGGAATGAACATTCGCGAAATATACATAACGAGCAGTACGTAGGCTGATTAAATTTGAAAGAATTTTGAAGGCGTAGCATAATGAACTTAATTTTGTGCTCAATTCATATAAACGGACATTACATTTGAGGTTAGACTAAATAGACATTAAAAAATTGTTTCCTTAACATCAGTCAATGGGACACTATTAATTTTCAATAGAAAACAGAATTGCTTACTTGAAATGGAAAAGTTTTCTTTTCATTTACTTTTTTTAAAAATTTTATTTTACGTCAAAAAGTTAAAAACTGTGAGTGACGTGCTACGGGGAGAAGTGTATTCTATGCACGTTTTCTTAATTCTGGAATCCCTACCCTAAACAATATACAAGTTGGCAGAAAATGAGCCAAAACACTACACATTTCTATCACCTGCGTCTATCTGCACCTATCTTCGTGATAAACATTTATTTGCAAGTTAGCTACGTCTAGAATGCACCTATGATAAGATGCCATGTCATCAGAATTCGAGCCTATGAGGGGTTGGGCCTTTTTGGTGGAGGCCTGCTCCTTGTGGGGAGCTCTTCCGCAGGATTTTGTTTGTTTGTTTGCTTGTAACTAGCGAAACGCAGCAGACGTTGTTCTGCCCTTCATCTCCTTTTCTCTTCCTTCGTCTGCATCCCCCTCCCCACCAAAATTTTAATAGAATGTTCAAAAAGATCTGATTCTGTAGAGTACGATGTGAGAAACTTTATTTGAGGCCCCTGGCCTCATTATTTTTTAATGCCCTAGGAGTTATTTATCGATAATTTTTTTTAAAAATCCTGCCGAGAGCGTTGCGGGTTGCTTTTGACGTGAATATTTAGTTTTATTCTACAGTTTAGTGAATATTTCCGATATTTTAATACTTATTCTGCTATTCGGGATGAATCCAACAAATCAGAGATAATTAAAATTGGCACAGCCGTTCTTGAGTTATAAACGCTGTAATTAATCCGACTTTGCTTTTTATATATAGATACTGATAGTTTTACAAATCGCCCTGTGGTTGTCCCACTTCTGGACGCCCGGGAGAATTCCCACTGACTTCCATTCAAGATGTCACTAAGACTTTTGGTTTTTGTCTGCTTTTTAGAAGTGTTGAAATGTTGGTCGCTCCGTTTCAAGACATTCCCGTCGTCACAACACGGTACTTTTTTAAATTCTTTACATTGTTTCAATTATTTGATTGTAGATGCGCTGTCATAATCACAAGAGGACAATTAATACAACACAATTTTATACAGAGTGCGGGACAATTTTACAGAAAGTCAACAGTCAAGAATATTCTTCAATTTCATACACCGCAATATTAATACGAGAGTATAGAAACATTATACAAGAAAAAGATGAATAATACGAGAAAGTGATAAAATAATACATGCAATCTCCTACATTGTAATATGGGCCTATATTCAATTTATAATTTACATTTTTAATGCCACCTCCACGTTTTGTGCTACTTCACTTATTTTTAATTTTTCTTTAACCTAATTTTTAACAAGTTTTACATAGTCTAGCCTAGTCTGCTATTTTTTTAATTTTAGATTCTTAACATTTTTTGTTAATTTTTGTATTTCTTTGTTTTCTATGTCTATTTTCTTAGTTTCCTTCCTATTTTTCTAACTCTTCGCGTAGCCCTTTGGCCGCTTGAACAGACAGCGCGTCGGCCAATCACGGCGCTGCGCCCGTGCGTACGCAAGTTGAGATCGTTTTCTGTTCTTATTTTCTAGTAAATTAATCCTGTCTTATAACTAGGGCCCGGAAGCTTAGCAAAATGCCTTTTTGTTATTGTTATTATTTCATGACTTTAGACAATAGGAATCACTTAACTGTGCAACTACATTTCCGTCATTCGATGGAGGTGCAACCTCCTGTTTGTTGGGGCACCAGCCGCCACTGGTGAAAAATATAAAGACTATGTTATCAAAACTACGTGGAACGTTACAACCAAAAATTATCCAGAAAAATACTTATACACACGTGTGTTCAATCTACTTTCAAATACTCTTGATTTTCCAGAGATTGGCATGGCTTCATAAAATCTAGTGGCCGATTTCATAACTAATACCCCCTTCTCTACCTGCATTTCTTCAATCCATCGTTCAAGAAGTTGCGCGAGTAATAATATTTCTCTTTTTCGTAATTCTTGTGATTTTAATTATCCATTCGATTCATTTAAAGTGTCACTAGAAGCGCTGTAATATTACTTATGATTATTTGTCGGCTTATCGTAAGGTTGAGAAAGTGGTGCCAATGATTGAAGTAAATATTTTGTCTTTAAGAAAAATAAATTATTATATTAAAACATTTTATATGAAGTGTCAACTTGTTTTATAAGAAATGCCCTCTTTTTCCAAAATGGAAATAGAACCCTACATTAAGAAAAAAACGCACATCTGTATGTCAGTAAGAAAAAGCACCATCTTATTGGAGTATGAAATTTTCTGAATCGCCTTTAAGTTGTGACAACCACAAGTTTCATATTCCAGAGCACAGTATGCTTTCTGCAGCATATTCGCCATTTTGGAAAAAGGCGTACGAAAAATGCATAAAAATTACGGGAACATGTAAAAAATAACTTGTTAGTCGAAATCGACGAAAAATGCAATAAATGACGTAAAAGTGGGTCATTTCCTTTTGTTATAACAGAAAATAAATTTCTATACTAAACAGAATTTTTCTGAAGAGAAAAGAAAAAAGTCATATCATTAATCCCTCTAATAAATCGCCTCTAGTAATAACTAGGAGGCGGATTATAATGAAATGCCATTTTTACTTTCTCACTTTTTTTTCTTTTGAATTTTTCGTCGATTTTGACGGTCTTTTATTTACCATTTCCCGTAAATTTCAAAGAATTTTCGCTGATTTCATTGTTTTTAATATCATTTTAATGGTTCTTGCTTTCAAGTATACTTAACGACAGGCTAAAAATGTTCTCCATAGAATTCCTAAGTAGTGTATTCGATTACTTTGCTTAGAAATTGAAAAGTCATTGACAGCAGTTGTTGGTATGTAATCTTAGGTTCATGTGAAGTCTATCAGTGCCATTGTCGGTTCGACCAATTTGCGATAACTAAAGGAGATATTTCCTGGTAAAGAACAGTCCAAACCAAAAGTTTGCAACCTGAGTTCTCTTGAAAGAAAGAAGTCTCGATTACATACGTAACATGACCAACAGCTTGAGTTGCTGTTCATCTGAACAGGTTTTGATCAAATTTTCTATGCCAATTTTCTTAGCTTTTAGGGCATTTTATAAACATTTCAAGAACATTTAATTGATCATTTTTTGCGATGTTTTAGGTTACCAAAATCCGCCCCCTAGTAATAACTATTTTCCTCGGTGACTGATCAACGTGGCGGTCAGGCTGAGATTGTCATTCTCACGCTCGTATTAGTCTCTGCCTGGGTAAACATTTTCGTTAAAATCTCGACATCGATTTTTCGCAGATAACTGTCAAACCCTAGGTATATTACTCCGTATATACGTATGTATACGAGAAAACAAACAAAAAACACACATTTATATCAGACGCGGATCCACGGGGAGGGAAATGAGGGTAATTTCCACACCCAATATGTTTCAGTAACTATTAATTTTAACTTGTCACGAAACATTCAAGTAAAAATATTTTTGTATAAACATTAAAACGAATAAAATTGTATCGTAACACGAGCAGAGTTTAGCTTGCATCTTTCCACATAATATGTAATATGAAACATTCGACCACATCATTTTAAATTTTAAAAAACTCCCCTCCCAAAATTCGTCTCTGAATCCCCTCCGATTTATTTTCGTCCAAATCTCGTGAAAGATATTTTGTAATATTCCATTACTTTCTCCACACACTACGATTATATCTCTATACTTACGAGAAAATGAAAATGGACTCTATTAATTCGGAAAGGAAAGTTAGAAGACAGGTAAGTAAAAGGGGGAAAAAATGGTTACATCAAGTTTATTACTAATTCCCGCTGACGTGTTCTCTATGAAGTGACGCAAACGAAATATTGTGCAACATCAGCGCCTACTAACATTACAAAGCAAATTGAAACAAACAGATTATAACGTGTGAACGGTGATTTCCATTAAACGTGTAACAGACATATTGAATGAAGAAAGTTCCTACAAAATGATCAATCTTCCCAAGAGCTACAACTGATAATCGTAGTCGTCATAGCGGAGCGCGGCCTGTGGAGATATGTTTGCCCGGCCAGGATGACACACAAGCAGGCAGATCCCCCCCCCCCATCTATTTAGATTAATTTTTTTGGATAGTCTGAAGAACTTTTAAGAGAATGGCGCAGGTTGCGTTTTGGTTAAAAACGACAATTTTTCAAAAACTGAAAAAAAAATCAATTTTTTTTCGGCGTCTTCCTACAACTACAATTATGAAGATTCAATTTTTTCGTACGACACAGCTTTACCACTCAATTTTTTGGTTTCCTAATTGTAGAACCGAAATATTACTTTTAAAAGTTTGGAAGAGTTAAATCTCGTGACATGAACATATTTTCGTTGAAAAATTTGGAGACGTTTTTAAGAAAATTACTTTTAATTTTACTATAATGCGAAATTTGAAGCTCTTTTACACAGAAAACTTTTAAGTTTTCGAGAAACTTTACAAGGCATCATTTGAAGCACATGCAGTCATAAATGCAACAATGTGAACAAATCACTGATAATGTAAATATCGACGACGCGAAAGAAGTCAAAAACCTTTTTGTAATTTTAAAAAAACAAAAGAATATAGCAAAATGGCGTTTATATCATCTTATGGAGTACATTTCGCACTATCACTATCAAAATTTAAAAATAATTTGGAGTCTTTTGCGAGAAAATCCTGTTTTAGTTATCTTTTAATACTGCATACATTGCACGCAATGTTGCGTTCAAACTACTGAAATTTTCAAAACAATGTACATGACCTTAATGAAAGATCTACGGAGAAAAAACAATTGGCCTGATTGACAGAGGTTTCTATAGTTTGGAAAAAATCCTACAGATAGTCAAGGTGCTAGTGTTGTTCACATACACCAGACGGAGGGACGTGTAGAAAAAAACTTTTTCGGTGTGGGGGACCCCAATACGTGTATTTCTGTTCAAATCTTGAAATCGATTTTCCACAGCATTGTATAACTTTATACTACGTACATTACTCCGTATTTTCGTACGTATACGAGAAAATAAAAGCAAGAAAGTAGACATGACATGGGTGTGCATGAAAACTCGAAGAGTAAATGTTATCGCTGTAACCGTACAGAACATTACGCGAGAGACAAGAATTGTACTGCTCCGTCAAGTATTTATGAAAAGTGTGGGGAAAAGGACATTTCAAAATTGTTTGTGAGACGATGGTAAAAGACGAGGCAGGAATGTGAAAAGGAAGCAAAGACGTGCCACAAATCGAAGAGGATGCAAGTATGTATTCACACTGCGTGAAAAATTCAGGCCTTTGGGATAACCGATGAAAACGAGGAAATTGATGTTATCCTGGTGAAATAAAATTTAATATTAAGAAAGAATGTTGGGAAGAATTTAAAAAAGGAGTCTAATTGTAACGCGAACCGTTTAAAGATCTTATACTTTTATGAAAGCAAAGTACCTTTAAAGATTTTGGGTGTATTTAAAAACAAAGTTCGACTGACTAATGGAGGCCCGGAGCTGGAAGCCTCTGTCGTGAATGGAAAAGGTGAAGCGCTTCTGGGAAGGACAGCGACAGCGTTGGGAGTGCTGGAGATATACAAAGAAGCAGTGAAACTCTTCAGGAAAGGGACATCATCAATTAATACATTTTTAAGATAATTGTGTAAATTGAAGGATTTTCAGCGAAGATTCTAATTGTCAACCCTACGAGTACAATCGTTCAGCCAGTTGGAAGACAACCATACAATTTAAAAGATGACCGTAAGTTTATTTCACGGTGGATTGAAGAATATGTCGAGGATCCCACGCCTTGGGTGTCTCCGGTACATATTGCACCAAGTGACAAAGCGGGGAGTTTATATACATAAATACGATATCTAACCAGGCATTTCTTAGAAAACTATATCTAATTCCAACAATTGAACTTTTACAAGACCTATATAGATTGACAGTGTTTTCGAAAGTAGATATGAAGTGGGATTATCAAGTGGAGGTGGATGAAGAATTGCATAGTATTTTATTTATCACGGAAGCGGGACTTTGTCGATATAAACGGATGAAAATTAGATAAAAGGTTTGGAATTAGTTGTGCACCAGAAAGGCATAATCGTATTACGACTCAAGTTTTACATGGATGTGAGTGCATCACTGTTTTCATGGATATCATGGTGCATGGCAGGAACATACAAGAACAGAACACAAGACTGAAGGTGGTTCTGAAAAGATTTAGAGAAAGGGGCTTTCTCTGAATAGAACAAAATGCAAATTTCGACAGTCGGAGATTGTGTATATATTGGGACATCACATCTCAGAAAATGCATGAAATCATCGGAAACTACTCAAGAAACGAAACGTCAATTTCGTCGACCGAAGAATGTGGAAGGTAATTTGTTTTAGGGCTGATCAGTTGTTTGGAGGACGTTTCCATTCCCGATTTGTCTTCAAGGAGTGAATGATTACGTCAATTGACGTGGAATGTAGTTTTCAGGTAAGGAAATGCCAAGCGCTTTTCAGGACTAGGAGTCGGTGTTACGGGCATAAGTTTTAGGATTTTAAGACAATGCAGTAAAATAATGAAATCGAAGACGCAAGTTCCATAGGACTTGCAGCTGTGGTTTTCCGAATACAAAAAGGAGGGCCTCGTGTAATTTGATACGCAAGTCGGACATTATCTGACGTTGAAAGGAGATACTCCCAAACCGAAAAGGAAGCTTTGGCTTTGGACATGTGAGAATTTTCACTTATATCTTTACAGGGAGAATTTTGAACTTATAACGAACCACAAACTACCTAAAACAATTTTTCCTCAAAAATCAAAACCGTGTTCTAGAATTGAGAGATGGGTATTGAGGCTGTAATCGTACAAGTTTAAAATTGTTTACAAGGAAGGGAAATGTAATATAGCAGATTCGTTGTCAAGATTATTGGGGACACAAGTTCCTCAAGAAACTTCCATCTTCGAAGGACAAGTGTGCAGAATAGTAGAGGCTTCAGTTCCAAAGCATTGCTTAATGGATGAACTCGAAGATGCCACAACACAGGATTCAGAATTGCAGCAGTTACAAGTGTATGGAGACAGAAGCTTGGATTTCGGAAATAAAGTACGAGCTCGTAGAGGAGTTAACTATATTTGAAGGACTTCTTGTAAGAGGAATACGAATCATACCGAAGGCACTACAAGAAAAATATTGCGAATAGCACATGAAGGACATTTGGTTAGTGTCAGGATGAAGCAACAATTTCGTACAAAAGTTTAGTGGAAAACTGTAAGATGCTGAAAAGTTGTGGTGGGTATCCGAACACATCACTTCCAGATCCCCCAGGACCAATGACAAGAACTCAACTGCCAGAAAAACCGTGGCAACAAATTTCCATTGACTACCAAGGACCACTACCCCACAGTACATTATTAGTTGTAGTGGACTATTAGTCATTAACAGGTAGAGATTATGCGGACGATGGCAACACAAAATCTTGTAGAGAGTGCGGGTGATCTTCACTTGGAATCCCTGAAGTTCTGATTAGTGACGTTGGGACATTCCAAAAACGAGCGGTTTGACACGTTTGTCCGATAATATGGTGTAGCAAATGAATTCACACCGGTTTGGCCACAACCAAATAAGGAAGTCGAGACAAAAATCTCGAAAAGACGAATTATATTCTTACTTATTGTGAAACACCACATTCAACTGATGGAATCGCACCTACAGAACTCATTTGATTTAAATATCAGTTCAAAACTTCCTGAACTCCAAGAAAGAAATACCTCGATGAAAAAATGCGTGACCGCGACAGGGTGGAAAAAAAAAAAGAGGGTAAGATATGAAGTTACACGTCAAAACTCAAAACTACATGAAATCAATCAAGGCGACCTGGTAATTCAAAGAAAGCAAAATAAACTTTCAACACATTTCAATCCTTTACCGATGAAAGTAATCAAAAGAAAAAAGATTTGGCTATGTTCAGACACCAGATAGTAGTAGGCATGAACAGAACACAGCACTCCTTAAACAATTTGGTCAAAGATATCAAGGACCTCAACAGGCAAATGCGGCCAGAATGGAGCAGCTTACCAATCTCAATGCTCAAAATTGCGGTGTGCAATTAACACCAACTAAAGATTCCAGATCCAAATGCCAAAAATAGGCATTAGAAGCTAAAGTAGACAAAATTAAAATCTACTAAAACTTCGAAGAACACAAGTTATTCCTATGGATAAGTCATTGAATCATAACTAATAAAAAGGCATTTTGACAAACTGTGTATTGGAAATAAATAAATAAAACACTTCTAGGAACATGTTGATCTGTGTTCACAGTGAATAGTGATTGTATTGTTGCAGGTGTAAATCTTCCTTATTTCATTATCTTCAAAACTATACTGAACATGAAATAATGTTTTGGGAGTTTTCTGTTTTTTATCGTGAATTTGTAGAACTTTTCTACTGCCACATTCCCCACATGTCTAATTTTCTGCATGCATCCTTGCTGTTCCAAATTTTAAGATATGTCCCTACTTTCCAAGTTGTTCTTCAACCATCTTGATTCTTGTCTGAGTAATTGTTGAGTAGAGAGGAGGAAAATCACATACTGATTACTACCGCACATACTCACTACTTTGACTTGAGAACATTTTAACACACTTGACCAATACCATTCAGCAACTCATCTCACGGAATTAGGTTTCTCCCTAGGTTTATGATTTAAGAACACCAGAATTTGTGACAGGGTGACAATATTTCATAATTTCAGTGAGTAATTTTCATAAGTTCTTTCTGCACAACATCAGCATTTTATTTCACAAAAATATCAATACAAAAAATTAAAAAAAGGAATAGGAACAAAAACACATGCATCCATCTTCAACCATGAATCTTCAATTGGTTTCATTCTGAAATAGAAAAAAATTATTAGTGGTTGTGGGGAGAAAAAAGCAAATGAGAAAATACGACCAACACAAAACATGCTTATGAAATACATACGTAATTCAGAACAAGACATTTTACACAGATGGTTACACACTACATCACTTTTCAGTTAGTATCTTTAAGACTAGTAAGAGAAGTGGAGGTTCAATGGGAATAGATGGTGCTTTACAAAATCTCTGCAATGCAATTTGTTGCAACAAACACCTCTTAAGTGTAAAAGCCTTAACATTTATTCTGAACAATACAGTATTCCATAATACATCTCTTTGTATCACCAATTATCTCTAGGCAATTGAGATGTATTTTGCTCAAATACAAAAGTTTTGCCAACAATCCTCAAGTGGATCACTTTATTAAATTTAATTTTTCTTGGAAAGAACAGATCTTTCTGGTATTGTTTCATCTGACCATAGAACAAGAGACAGTGGCGACTCCTGCTCAGAGGACACCGATATGAGATTAATGCACGCGTTAAACTATTAATTCAAGATATCTAGTCTACACTCTACCATACAATGATTATTTTGCCATGTTCCGAATCTTCTTTGAGACTTGCCAACTGTGTATTGCTTGCTTCCATAAACAAAACAACAAACCCCAAAAAACATTTGAGAAGTCATTAATAAAGGGTAGATATCTATTTTTACTTTCTTGTAAATGTATGAATGTATAAAGTCTACTACACTGTGCAGAAAATCCATTTGTAGATTTCCACATATATACATGTTTTGAAGTTGACTGATAACGAAAGTGTTTTTTTCCAAAACGCCTCTGAACACCACTAGCATTACACTATTTGTAGGATTTTTCTCAAAAACTGCTCCAAATTTTGCCTCATCATTGCACATTTCATAAGTATAGCAGAAAAAAGCCTGGAATCTTTACAAGCACAATGAAGAAACTATAGACGGTCAACCATTTCATCATCAAATTGCCACTGTAATGCTTGAACGTAACAAACCAGTGCTGGGAATTGAAAATGATAGAGAAAAAAAAGTCTGTATTTGGAAAAATTTTCTACACTAGGTCTGAATGAAGAATATCACAATTAGTTAAGTACAGAGGAATGTGACTATATTTATTCTTTCCAGTTGTAAGTGACCAGCATCTGGACGGATTATTAAGAATGCTGGGATTGATACCTTCATTATCCCGGTCCTGGAGTTGAGGGTCGGGATTCGGGGTCAGTCTCCCCTTTGTATACGACTAAAACACGATTGACAGGAAAGCATGAAATACCCTATGCAGAAGCGATTGGGAGACTTTTCCTAAGAAGAGCCGCAGCATGTATGTTACCAACTCTAGTACTATGTGGAACCCTGTGAATATTTTGCACCTTGCCTTGCAAGTGTATGAAGATAGGAAATTGCCTGCTACATCAATTAGTCGTGAAGATTACCTAATGCGCAACACCATTGTGAATGTTTTGGATGAACATTACAGGGAAGAAACTATTGCAGTGGAAACAATTGATATCCTTGACTTTATTGAAAATGAAGATGTGTGGTGATGAAAATATTCAGAATAAATTGACGAATGAAAGTGGTTCGAAGTGTCATTCATCTCATTATGGTAAAAGCTTCAATTGACTTGTCATGAGAAGGAATTTGGGAAACCATTTTTCTGATACACTGCACATTCTTAATATTTTCATGTCATTGAGTCACTTTTCAACACACATTTCACCAAGTTATCAGGAATTTCTCTTTCTATAGAGACCTTGTTTACAAAGATCGGTTGCATGTGAGAGCCGCAAAATTCATATAAACTACTGAAATAATATAGGAGAGGAAGTATGAGCTAGATTACTTCAGTGACAAGAGTTGAGGAATGTCATCAGTTGAAGATTCCTCTTCCAGCACACAATCATCTGCTTGTAACTTGGAAGTAATTTAACCACCTCCTTTAGCGGAATAATCTTAAGTAAATGGTTACAAGTTTGAAGAACAAAATTAATACAGTTGTATTAATGAAATTCGGACATTAACATTCACTTGTTCTTATCATTCTCAATTTTGAAAAATTAAATAGGAGTGATAAAATTAATCTCAAATTATTTAACTATTACATAGTTTGTATCAGGGTTGGCTACATTTTCCCTAACCCACAACCCCACATTTTTAATAGCCTTGGAGAAAAAATCCCTTGAGAAACCATTAAACAGTTTTAATGATTTCTGATATTGAAATATTCATTGAAAACTAAATCACAAGAAATTAACTCAAACAAATATGATAAACAACAAGTACAAAATTAAGTAAACTGTCCATATAATTCAAATTTCAAATGCTAGTATCGGAAGTATATAGGTAATAGTAAAGTTATAAAGTATACAGCTAGAAATATGGTAAATTCACTATGTTAGGTACTTGTTACCTAATTACCAAATTGTAATCATGTAGTTACACTATGATGCAAAATTCTGTTAGGTGGAACAGACTACTTTTTCCTACTAAACCAATCAATATCTTGGAAACCAAGGAAAAGAAATAAATCGTCCAATAGTTTGATAATAGCATATGCTTACTAACAAATTATCTAAGTACCAAAACAATTCTAAATCAATTTAAAATATATGTACATACAGTGCACAGTGAAAGATGTTTGTTTATATCCTCTAAACATTCTCTCCATCCTTCTGTTAACTCTCGATTACCATTTATCATTAATATTATTTCTCTTAGGTGCTTCAGACACATTTTCGGAAGACGAATCTGAAATAAAAAGGCAAATATAAACATAAAGTTTTATGTTTATCACAGACTATAAAGAATATTACATGAAGCAATTGCATACCTTGACCGATTCTGAATCCTTTGACAATCTTTTAACTCGTTTCTTCAAGATTTTCTTATCTTGTGACATGATCTCTGTGTTCTTCTCCTCAGGTTTATTATCTTGAACACTTTCATTTGATTCTTCTTCCTTACTCATGTCCCTTCGCGGACAGCTACAAATGCGGAAGTTTATCATTTTCCGCCCAACAACTTCTCCACTGAAAAAAAAGAAAAGAAAAGGGGTAAATGAGGAATTCACAAATGAAATTTTAAACAAAGCAGATTTTAAATTACAAAAACCTGCCTATCTTCCAACATTCCATAAGTCCCAACAGTCATCCATTCATGCATGTTAATTCATTTAATGGTAAAGAATGTCATTTTTGCAGTCATCACATGTACAGAATTATCTATTTCATGGTACATGGGAGATGGGGAAATTTGAAGTACTTTTTGTACAATTCATTCAGTTACTAGTATTTATTTCTACAGACCCATGTGTAAATCTCATATCAAGACACCATAAAGAACCTGGTGTAAAATTTGTTTCTTTTAAAAATTTATACATAAAATTTAATAATGAAGGAGTGGTTCAGCCTTTCTGCAACATCTAATGCTTCTCATTGAACTTAAGTGAACCAAATGTCTCTTGTTGTCACTAAACTATATGTTAAAGTTTTCCCATAATACATGGGAATTAATAGAATTCTGACACAACAAAAAACTCGGTAAAAGCTCCCAAGAATCTAGGTGCATCTTTTTTAATAAAATTTTGCACACTTTGCACCATTATACCACTCCAGTTACACTACATAACTCAAGTTATACTGAGAATTCCAATGGCTCGCTGTGTCAATCTGGCTATATGGCTGGAAACTGAAGAACAAAGATGCCTCAAATGCTACGATGAGCATGACATTTATTGCAGGCAAAAGAATATGAACTGCTGCAACACCTCTTGCCCAGGCTAGATCAATCAGGGTATATTCAGTTTGCAAAAATCCTACAAATAGTTATGCACTAGTGTTGTTTACAGGACAGATGTTTTGAAAAAGAGGATCAGGTGGCCCAAAACAAAATGTTGAACCTGATTTTCTACAGCATTATAAAACTTTCTCTACATTACATATATTACCTTTGTACTTATGTACATATATGAGAGAGTAGAAATCAATAACGCAGCACTTCAATATCACTATAAATAATAAATCTAATATGAAAAAAGTTTTCCCAACTTACTATAAGGTTTCTAATGTGAATATGAGTGCAGTGCTCCGGCGGTTCATCCCCAAACTACAGCTATTTTTACACACAAATGATATTATTACTGTAAACGTATCAGAGCCTGGTTGGGGAGACTCAGTTGGCACAACAATACTCAGTCTCTCAGATTGTGGGTTTTTCTCGTAGGTAGCTTGTTGGTGGTCGCATCTAATGATGTGCTCCACATGTTCAAAATCTAAATAAAAAAAAGAACAACAATAATAAAAATAACAATAATAATAATAATAATAGCTAGCAAAGACGAATCATCTTCATTATATACCCTATGGATAATGTCATTATTTGCAACTGATTTGAAAATAAACACATAACATAACTTTAGCTCTGTGAATAATATTCTGTATTTAATGATTATGCTTAGATGTTTTGGGTACTTAAAGTTTTGAGTAATACTTTGTATCTGGTGATTTCACAGGACCTCAACTAATGGGACTACTTTTGCTTGCATGCACTATTTTAAATAAATTATTTCTTTTTGACCACTGCCTGTTTCATAAATAAATAAAAGATATAATGTAACATTATATATAATAATTTATGATAATTACAAATAACCTTTGTTGGATTTCTCCAATTCCGAAACATGTGTCGGACAGCGTTTCACTGGTTCGCCCAAAGAGTCTTGCGAGACAAAAATGGGTAGTACTCTGATTCGCAAACCAGGTTCCACAGAGTTTATTTTAAATTTTACTGGGATTTTTGTTAGCATGACAGCAAACAGTTTATTTAACTGGCTTGAAAACTGAAATAAATAAATAAATAAATTTTAAAAAATTAGTGAAATATACAAATTGTAGAAAAATAATTACTAGGAGCTACAAAGGCACATACTTTCGCATTGTAACGGTTACATTCTATAATTTTAATACTACTGTTTTATCCTCCTAATTTTTCTTACATAACTTGAAAAAACACTTTCCACCACAGAATAAAAGATTTTAAAGACCTCTTTAAGGGTTCAGAAAATTTCAGATTCATTAATGAAAATTGGACTTGTACCATTAATATAAGCTCACTTTATGGATTTGAAGAAAAAATTGAAAAATGAAAGAAAACATAACTAGCTGTGCGGCAACAGCACATACTTTCTCACATTATTTCTAAATACGCAATTTTTAAAAATTTAGAGAGTTCAATGAAAATGAGACCTGTGCCAATCTTTTAAACATACTTTCTTCTATCCCTGAAGGGAAAAAAGACACACCAGCATTTTTTGAGGAAAAATTTTAAAATTATTTTTGAATTGTCCTTACTTTTGCCTCAATTTACGCAAAAACTACTCATATTTTCGAAAAATTGAACATGAACTTATTTAAAGATCCGTCTTTAAGGAACAGATTTCATTAAGGGAAAAAAATCTATCTCCAATATTATCGTTGTAGGAAGACAGCCCCCAAAAAATTGCACTTTTGCGATTTTAAAAAAATCTGTAATTTCAAGAAACCTGAGATCTGCATGATTCTCTTAAGCATTCTTTACCCTCTCTGAAGACAATGTTTGCTAAAAAAATTATAAACCATTTTGGAGAAGATTTTAAAATGTATTTGAGGCTTCACGTAAAGTACCTTCAAGAACCAAAATATCCGTTTGAAACTCCCAAAGCCTTGAGCTCATTCAAATCGATTGGGGAACATAAATTTTGAAGAAAATCAACTGAGCGGTTTAGGCACTAATCAGGCGTTAATCACAGATGGACATTTATTTTACAAGACACCAATACAAATGAAAGGTAGTTAATTATTTACAAGCTCAGTAGTGTGGTACATAATTAGTTGCATGTTAGTGGGAACAATAGTCTTTTGGAAAATTGGGTGGGGGCGGCTACAGGCTAGCCAACTTGCACTTTCCTTACAATTGATTTTTCATTTATGCTGAATTTGTAAACTATTTTTATTTGTTGACATGAAATTAATAGAGTGTTCAAAAAGTCTCTCCGCAGTGGCTCTCCCCACTCCACCATCCTTTATATGGAAATAGCAACATCACAGACTTAATCAGCAATCAGTGTGACCTTCATTCGACCGTTATTCTCAGAAGCATGTTTGCTGCAAGGAAGCAGTAGTTGAAATAAAAATATGTGATTGTATCTTTGTATCTGAGTGACACATTCAGTTTGACTATGTACAAGTTGTTCATTGTGTGTCAGATTATAACTTAGAATGCTGACACAGGAAGAACGTCTATTTCTGGTGAAATGTGTGTTTTCAGCAAGTAATAAGGACACGGATGATTAATAAGTACTACACGCATAATTTCGAAGGGGCTATGGCCATCAAGATCACCAGATCTCACACCTGATTTTTATTTACTACTTTTTCTGGGGAGCGGCTAACGGAAATGACAACAATACTCATTCCAAGACCGTTGAGAAATTTTTCAAGACTCAATATTTTTGTATGTAATGTTCATACCTCATGAAACTTTAAAAAGAGTTTTTGATAATAAAAGGGTAACGCTTTACCTTCAAAATTCTGGTAAACATTTCCAACACATGATGTAATAAGATAATTATGGAAAGTAAAAAAAATACAGTTTATTTCAAATGCTTTTAATTTTAGAGTCAGTATTTCTTTCTTTCCCTCACTGCATTTCATGTTTCACATCACGCTGGAACTGGGGGCTGGGGCAACAGACCAGGGCAAAGGTGCTGTCACTGTTCAGACAGCGATGTTGCCATTTCCGCATAAAGGATGGTGGAGTGGAGAGACAGCTACTGCCGAGAGACTTTTTGAACGCTCTGTATTTATAACATTCACACCTGACAATGATTTCTGTTAATATAGAAATTTAGAGAAAGCTACAATTTTCAATATGATTGATTGAAAAAACATTAAGCGTGATAATTTGAATTTGATATTCTTCTTTGCCCCATAACATTTTGGAGAAAATTCAATTTTGATTAGAAGAATTTATATTTAAAAAAATGATAGCAATAACGCATTAGAAATTTTAAAAGCAAATAACTGATGATTTTGTGGTGGGTTTTGAGGCAGGGAACTCTAGACCAAAGAACACATTAATTAGCAAATTCAACTCACCTCCCATTTTGACCTTTTTTCACAAGCTGTTTTACTCAATTGCACGTCAAAGTTGTGAGGACCAGGGTAGTCCTCCGTTGATGGCTGAGCGCCTGTGGATGAAGCTGGAAGAATTGGCATCACATACTGTGTCGTGTCAGGTATCTGTCCATATAACATCGTATGTGGGACTTCTTCACCGTCTTTCACGTAAGTTATGTTTTCAAGGAGACAGTCTTCGACCTGAGCAATACCAACAAAAAGATTTTAAATATGTCTTTCCCTGGACATTTAGCACCTTAGGATATTACCACAAAGGTTAGGTTTTAGACAGGAGTAATATGTTTTCTCTAGAAGTCACTACCATCAGCATAAGCATTAAGTAAGGGAAGAGTTATGTTCTACAAATAAATGCAGAGTAACCAAATAGTAACCATGCAGAATTGGCCCCACAAACATCTGGCAATGTCTAAAAGGGTCAACTACTCAAATTGATAGTTATGATTAAGTATCCATGTGTTGCGTTCCATTCTTTGCTTTGAATGTGAACATGATCAAGGAAGGTAGAATCTTACCTCAGGGAACCTGGATTACATATATTGCAACAAATGAATTTCTGACTATTCTTCTCAGAACCATTATATTATGTAACAATCTCTAAGTGAAACTGCATTCCTATTTGTTATCTCAAAGTTGTGATCTCAACAAGTCAAAATATTTTTTTCTTGTGTTCACTACTATGTACATAAGAAAATCTGGGTGAAAACAAAGTTTCCCTCCTAGTACAGTGGGGAACTTCAACAATCATAGCCAAGAAGGAAGCTCATCTGTAGTACTGACTTTCAACTCGCCAACATATTATACACTCTTCTGTAGCTTGAATAAATGCAAAAAAATTCGTATGATGATTAACTAATTTGAGGCATTGGAATATGAAAACTTTCACTGATACTCTTTCCATTGTAAATATAATGCAAAAATACAATTGCCATTGTAAATACAATGGACAACTTATAAACAATATCGACAACTGTGATTTGGTTGATAAATTTCCTTATGTGGTTGACGACATACTATGTGATTCAGAACGAGAATCTGAATCCAAAATGCAATGCAGGACTGGATAACACTTCTACACTATTTCTCAAAAATTGCAAATATGTCTTTGCGCAAATTATGAAATTGATTTTTGACAGACCTATTTAGGAAGGGTCTTCCTTACTGAATGCAAATCATCCTACATAATGCCAATCTATAAAGCTGGTGACAGGAATTGTATATCAAATTATATGCTTGTTATGATCTAAATTGTTGGAATCTGTTGTCATGAATAAAATGGAATATGTGATTCATCCCTTTCTCTGACACACAATTTGGTTTTAGGAGACAAAGGAACATAGAACTGAATCTTGTCAGCTATACACAACATATCTTACAAGCCAATTTGGGTCAACAGTGTTTACAATGATTTTAGCAGTTACAGAGGTTCAATAGTTATCTAACCGGAATATGTGACATATTGAAATGCAATGCTTCATTTTATTCAAGCTTCTTCCTAGTACAGCGGGGATCTTATTTGGATCCAAATTTGTTTCTAATTTTTATTAACAGCATTCATGATATATTGATTGATATGGAGTATCTACATTTTGAACACAATTTAAAAATATACTAATGTATTCTGGCGGATTATCCCTCATGACCTAGGTTCTTTATTTCTAATAACATTTAATATTTTATTCAATATATTAGCTTCATATTGGGCATGCCTCTCTGATGCATTATCTTTTTTCCTGAACAATGAGTTTATAAATTTTATAAAAATCTAATTAACTACTAAATATTACTTTTATTTACTTAATTCAACAATGATCGACAATTCAACATCTTATTTCACCTACACGTTCATCGAGGTATATCCGTTATAGAGAACCTTTATTTGGGGGCCAACAAAGCTGTCCAAACAAAGTTGTGGTGACAAAGTTTACGTAAAGAGTTTTGGGCAAATACTTCTATTCTATCTACCATTATGAAATTAACAGACCCATCCTTGCAAACAAACATGTTACAATTTGCTTCTTTTTGGCTTCAAAACAGAAATCATACGTACAACATATTTATAACAATAGCAAAAAACAATAACACAAAAACATTTGTCAATCAACATCCCCCATTTATACCATTATTTACACTCATACATACTCTTTTTAATTTCCTCCTACACACATGGCCATTTTACCTTAATACACTTATCTGAATCATTTAATCCCTAAGACCTCCCTTGGTCTTCCTACAAATATTACAATTACTATTGTCTCTATCACTTCCCTGGTTTTATTAATCCTTAGCATTCCTCGATGTTGATTTTTGCTCATACTCCCCAGACACCAGCAGTATATTCCAAACCATCATCAATTAAATGTGATTACTGCATTTTCCTTCCTACCGCCACCATGGATCCAGAGCCTCTCCTATTATATCATATGTATTGACACATTCGATCAACACCACAGTTCGATAACTTTTGCCTTCACAAGTATTGGCCCAACCAATTGACGCCACAGTTCGAGTGATTCTGCCTCAGCAGTTCATTAACCGTGCCTCCCACTTGCTTACTTCCAATGGGCAGTATTATTCCTATTTCTCGTTTCTTCTTTGTACTTCTGTGCTGATATTCTAAACACTAAATACTAACAAATGTAAAACTATTACTTTTAGCTGATCCAGAGCAGTAGACACACATTATACCATAAATATTACTGGACTACAAACAGTATCAACGATATGTGATCTGGGGGTTATTTTTGACTAGATTTGATTGATTAGTGATTCCAGGCAAGTCAACTTCCACAGTCAATGTTCCTGTAAGAGTAATGTAGTTTTCGATCACAGGAAGTGGTGGTGATCTTCCCCTGCTGGATGGCGAGCACTAGCGCTGATATACGTCGGCTTGTGAGGATTCTCCCTAACCATGTAACTCCCACCAGCATGGCAAAGCCCCAGCCGGGAGAAGCTCTAATCTCCCAACAAGTGTGGTAGTGTAGTGCATGTAAGAAAGGCATGAGGAAAGGATAAGGAAGAGTGTTTTTAAATCATGGGCAACTATACAGCATTTGTGCTTCATTTGTTGAAATACTGTTACCAATCTCACAACTAAGTTTCCATAAGGTCTTTTGGCAACCATATGGAAATGGAAGAGCAGCACAACTATGACAATGAATTAGATGAAATTAATAGAAATTGTGAGAGAAGTAGACACGTTTAGAGTGATGTCAGGAATAAAAATTTCTTGTGTTCACAGAAATGTTATTTGCGAGATACAATGTCCACGGGTCCTGCGAACTACAGTTTGAAAATTATCATACGGTTGATTTGTGCTGGTTGTAATTTTGCTCCATCCTAGCATATGTATGCTAGTTCACCAATGGGATGTTCCATTACTCTCTCGATTGATATAAATACAGTAGCTGTGGCATATTATTTATTGATATGTAGAAATTGCACAAAACTTTCAAACTAAAACTGCAGAAAACAGATCACATCTTACCCCATCAAGATTTTCCAATTTCATTGAAGAACTTAATATCATCTCAAAATCATTAGAACTGAAAAAGAGAGAAAATTATCAACATTTTGGAAAATTAATGTACAATTTACTATAAAATGTCAAAAACAATTTTAGGGCTTACCTCACTCTACCCATTATAGTTTCTAATGCATCTGAAGATAAAAATGAAGATTCCCTGGATAGATTAGACATGATTCTGAAAGCACACAGGAAATTAAAAGCACTAAAGAAAAATATCTTTAATACTACACATCTCTTCTCAAATGTTACAGTAATACTCAAATCCTGAACTCAAGAAACAATTTCTCCTCATTTAGAAGGTATAAAAGAATCAATCCAAGTTTAAAACACTGTAAGCAAACATCTATAAGTCAATCCATTTTCCAGGGAGCATGAAATTTAAGTACCTCATCTAAGTTTTGGATATCTGAAAAATTCGAATACAGGGTTACAACCACACATGACAAATTACACACAGAAAATACAACGCCTTTTCACATGTCAGATCCTGATTAGGGGGCGGATTTTAATGAAATGTCTGTTTTTTTCTTTTTCTTTTCACTTAAAAACAATGCTGTTTAGTATAGAAATTCATTTTATGTTATGATAAAAAAAAGTGACCCATTTTCGTGCGCGATTTCTTTGGTGCATTTTTTGTTGATTTCGACTTATAAGTCATTTTTAACCTTTTTATGTTATTTTTACTGTGTTTTTCACTGCTTTCATCAATTTTTTTTTATTATTTTAATGGTACTTGCTTCAAACAATATTTATGAGGTACAACAACCAAGTTGGCGGGTTCAAACCCGATCGAAGCCATGGATTTTGAAGGGCGAAAAAATCCTTCGTACGCCTTCCTTCGGAGGGGAAGTAAAGCCGGCTGCCCCATGTTAGTAGATTTATTTGCATGTAAAAGATCCTCAAGCCTAAATGACGCCTCTGAGCTAAATTCAAATCGCCTGTTTCTCGCCCAAGAAATACCTCCTTTCTCTGCTAGTTGGTGAAAGGAGCGTAGCGAAATTTACGTGGTCAGACGGAAGAGCAGGCCTCATGGCATGAGTCTCGCCACGTAAAATAAGGCATTAATTCAATTCAAGTTCACCACAGAATTCCTGAGTTACCTATTTGATTTCTTCGCTCATATATTGTAATGTTAGCTCTTAAGACTACTGCATAATTAAGGTTGTGTGTGATGCCTATTGGCACCACTGCCAATTAGGCCGACTTTGCAATAAATTATGGCAATTTTCTTTTAAAGAACAGTCCAAACCAAAAGTTTGCAAGCTGAGTTCACTTGAACAAAAGGAAGATGCCTTGATTACATCAATAATATATCGAACAGCTAGAGTTGCTCCTCTGAAGTGTTTTTAATAAATTTTTTTACATCATTTTTCTTTGTTTTTAGGGTATTTTTAACGCTTGTTAAGAGCATTTTATTGATCATTTTTGCCAATGTTTAAGCTATCAAATTCCAACCCATAGTAATAAGTTCAATTTTGATCTAAGAATATTCCTAGAAACTTTTGACAATTAGATTTACTGATACATTTTACATACAATCAGTCTACTTCCACTTTAATGTTTTGGTGTAACATGATGAAACTCAAAATTAATACACAGTTTTATCAACATTTAATTTCAATCCATTTATTGACAAATAACTTTTCATTCAGTTTAGAGAGTCAGTCTCATTAGTTTCTATATAAAGATTTGGCCCATTGCTTCATTAATGATCTATCATCTGCATACGAAATTGCAGAGAAATCAGGGAAGCTTGGAATATCATTAACATATAATAGAAATAGAAAAAGTCCAAGCACAGATTCTTGCAGAACACCTGTGGTAATTGTACAAAAATTTCATTTAACTTTGAATAAAAAATTTCCACATCTCTACATTGCACATATCCTGAGGTATGATCTAATGAGATCATTAACTCCACCCCTTCTTTCATATTAAACTACTTTTGTCATCACTATTTCTCGTGATACACTATTAAAAGTCTTTGGAAGATTAATGAATATACGTACGGTTTTCCTATTCGATTCCAAATTTCCAATGATTTCATGTCTTAATGCAACAATAGCAGTGGTGGTGGAGAAGCCTTTCCTGAAGCCATTTTCTGATTTATTAAGGATAATATTAGATTCAAGAAAACAATGAAGTCAGGTGGTAATATAATGTTTTAATAGTTTGATTAATACTGAAGTTTGAGTTATAGGTCAATAATTCCTAACAGCTGTGTATTGTTATTCTTAGCAATTGGTCTCACAATACTAATTTTTAAAGATTTTGGAAAAGTGATGTATTTATTAAATAAATTAATCTATTAAGAAGAGCAGACTTACATTTTCCAAGAATGATTGAAAATTCCACTCCCAGAAGAGCAACTATTTTTGAAGGAATTTATAATTGATTAACTTCAGTAGTATTCATGTGATGAAGAAACTGATTTTGAAGTTCCAGAAGATAAAAGATTTCTATTATTACTGGTTACAGTGCCCTGCTTTGAATTTAAGAAATGATAGTTAAAGATCCTACAAATATCAGAAGTATTATCAACAAACTTACCTTCATGTAGTAGGTGTATGTTTTTGTGAGTGAGTTTTCCTGTTGCTGATTATATTTAACTGTTTTAGATTTGTTTGTTGAGTTGTTAACTTAATGATTTAATCGATAAGCTTTCTCATTCATCAGTTTTATCCTATCATGTTTTTTGTACCGTTTGTACTTCTCATTATAATAGGGATTCTTAGTATCTCTGAATAGATCATACATGTTTTTCCTTTTATTTCTAAGACAATGAATTTCATTAGGAAGCTTGATTTTGGGATTCTTCGCTACATTAATTTGCTTTGTCATGTCTAAACTAGACTGGCAGTCCATGGCTACCACTACCACCTGCGCAAGAGGGAATACTTCCACGAAGCTGACAGTGAATGCGTGCACAAACTCTGTGAAAAAACATGTCCAAGATACCATATAACATCCTGACGAAAATGATACAGAACTCTGACAGAATTGAGTTACAAGCATGTGAAACAAGGCCAAATAATTGCTACATTTAACCAACTAATGTACTATTTCATGCCCTTTTGGCATTATTGTTAATTTGCTTTTTAATAATGGGACTTGCAACATTCAAATGATGATTTAATGTTCTCAGGAACAAGTTCCATTTCTCATTGATATTAACATTGAGTACTTCAGACCATTTCTCTTTTAGGAAGCACTCACTTAGCAATTTTAGTTTAGTATCACTTGTGTCATGTGTGAATGTGTTTTAAGGTAGTTCAAGGCTAATGGAGCAATTGATTATTTCAATGATTTGTGCAGTGTAATCAAGTAGATGAAAATCAATATTAAAAGAAGAGTATTCATTCATTTTAATGTTTGTAATGTGGTCTATAGTAGAGCTGGAATTTGTAAAATGTAAGCACTTAAGATTAAGGAGATGTGCACACAATTGTTACTTGGATAGATCCACGAATTGAGATGCTTAAGATAACTGCAGATCCCAACTGAGCTAGTTTTTTTTTGTTAGAAGTATGACTGTAAACTCCTGCCATATGCCTCTCATATGCTGAAATCGAATGGATTGTGATATAGCAAAATCCTCTGCACCTTGAAGTATAAAAATCGTAATTCAAGAGTTAAAAATAAATAAATGAATTTAAAAAATAAAAACAAGTTTTTCACCAGATTTAAATCAATTTACCCTGAGAACTTCATTCAAATGAGAAACATTTTTTTTTCCGCTTATGTAAGTTAAAATTTTTTTTAGCCACATTACGCATATTAATATTTACTTAAATTGTTCTTATAATTTTCTATAAATGAATAAGATTCAAGATTTTTTTCAGGTGTTTATATTCAATTTTGACCCTTATAAGCAACAAAAAAGAAGGGAAAATAGAAAGAAAAAAATCCCCCCCCTTGTTTTTTAAGAATATCTCATGTTCTGATGCAGATCAGAAAAAGGACAAAATACTAATTGTAGCCCTGTAAATTTTCTACAGTTTCCCCAAAATTGCAACCTTCTATCTTATAATTTGCATCTGACAGTTCACTGTAATTTAATATTTTCTTATTTATTTTCTTAAAATTAGGTTTTGGTTTAGTAATTTTCATAGCTTTTCTGATTTATGTTGATTACAAAATATAAATAATGAAAGACAAAATTGTAGGAATAATATTACACCCTATTGCAATTTGAACATTGAATGAATAAAGATTTTAACTAAAAATAACATCTGTTTATAGACAATAGAGAGCAGTTCCATATAGTGTTAAATATCATTTGTAATGTTAAAATAAACGATAAGTAGTCACTACATGCTGCTCTCATCCAGGTTTTTGATTGAGGCAGCAGGATTTGGAAACAAGCCATTTGGTTTTATGTTGCAATGTGCAGATTTACCATCTACATGTAAGGGGCAATATTTGATACTCCTTTCATCTGGTTTATAGCTACCACATGCAAAAGTCTGCCATCCTCGTCTATGCCAGAATATCACATACGACACATCAATATTAGACATATTGAATGGCTTTGATTGTTTATCATCTACTTCCGTATAGCAATATTCAGAAAGCTGTAAGAAATAGAAATGGCTGTCAGAACTGTCAGAATCTATTGATAATTGAACCATCATCTCAATCAAGTTACGATGATCCATCTTAAACAGTGCAGACTAAAGAGATGTGGAAGTAGAATTAATTGAAATGCCTTTTCACAGAACTATTGCTAAATAATAATACTATTTCTTGTGCTTTTCAAACAACTAATTAATGCTCCTTACGAAATTCCTATTTGTTTCTGTAGTAACATGCACTTTATATTCCTAGAAAAGCACAGTTGCAGATCACACATAATTTGAAAAAAAATAATTTTTTACTGACATTTGCATAATTGCAGAGCATTTTCCTTCGCATGCCAAGTAGAAACCCAAGAGTTAGCATTTTAAATGATCTGTCAAATTAAAGCAACTAAAGTATTTTGGAATGATGGATAAAGTATAAAAACTCATTATTTTTAGTTAAAACTTTATTTCATTCAGTATTCAAATACAAAGTGTTATAATACAGTAAAATTTGTCAAAACCGAAACCTCTACAAGCTGAAAACTTGCGTTAACCAGAAAATTTCTCCGGCCCATTAAGGTATATGGTATTTTACACACCACTCACAACGGAACCTGTTCTACACAGAAATAGAATGGTTTTTCATATCCTGGGGGGATTCTTTATTCTAATTCTCTCCCCTGAGCAATTTAGACATGGTAACCCCACTGTGAAGGAGGGGTGCTTCAGCTGACAACATAGAATTTTACCAGGGTCACTTGTCTCTTAAGGCATAGGCAACAAGGGAATTCTCCCCCCCGTCCTGCCAACTCTTAAGCATGGGAAAGTGTACAGGCATGGCTTCTATTAGCGGCTCTCCCTGCCCCACGTTCAAAATCATAACCCCTCAAGCACAGACGAATTGCTCAAAGCCATGCGAAGGTATGAGAAAATCATAGTACTTGTGGCTGTGATGCTTTGTGCGTTTAAAGTGTAAGGAAGCAGTGACGTGGTGTGTATTTTTACGAGTTTCATAACCAGTTTAACACTGCAATAGACATAACACTAAAATTAGATGAAATAAACAAACTTAAGGAAGGAAAAGAAACTTAGGCGCTGCAAATGAAGAATGTTTTATTTTCATTTATTGACAATTTCTTCCATAAATACATTCTTTGTAAATCTATATTAATACTTTATAAAATCATGTGACTTTTACTCTACTTTAATCACTTTGACAGTTTCAGAATGGAAATGTCGATATCACAAGTACATAATTTTTTTTTTCTTTCTTTTTTTTTCCTTTTTCTTTTTTTTCTTTTTTCT
Organism: Gryllus longicercus; assembly: GCA_038098605.1. Classification (NCBI taxonomy): domain Eukaryota; kingdom Metazoa; phylum Arthropoda; class Insecta; order Orthoptera; family Gryllidae; genus Gryllus; species Gryllus longicercus. The sequence continues at coordinate 341,976 of JAZDUA010000169.1, read as the reverse complement.
TTTGGTTCTGGGTTAGACAGATTTTACTGTATTATACTCACAATTTTGTTTTTAATTATTTATATTTTCTAATGAAGATAAAACAGAAAAAATTACAAAAATCCATAGAAAAGCAACTTAATTTTAAGAAAATAAATAAGAAATTTTTAAATTACTAATTTATATATCTTGGGATGTTGGATACAAATTATATGATAAAAGGTTGAAATGTTGGAAAAATGTAGAGAATTTACAGGGTTACAATTTGTAGTTTGTCCTTTTTATGAGGTGTCAGAATAAGAGATATTGTTAAAAAACAAAAGGAAAAATGTAATTTTTTCTATTCTCTTCTGTGAGAGAAATAGACCTTTGCCTCCTTTTAAACATTAACAAAAAAAAGTGGCTTTTGCCCTTTTGTGTCTCTTGTCATGACACGACATCATTTTGCCATCTAAGAACAGATTTAATGCCAATAATCATAGGTGTAATGTGGTTAAAAAAATTGAACTTGTACAAGCTAAATATCATGTTTTTTCCGTTTGTTCGAAGTATTCATGGTAAATTGATTTAAATCCGGCGATTTTTTAAAATTTTATTTTTATTTTTTCCCCCCACATTAATTACGATTTTTGAAGTAATCGTTTGGGATCTGCAGTTATTCTGCGCGCCTCAATATATACATATTTAAAAATAGCATTCCCAACATAATTTACGCTTTTTCAACCAGACTTGTTTAATACCTGGTTGTTTTATCTTCTCGAGCAACAGGTGACGGGTGTGAAGGGAGCTTCGAACTTCTTCTTACGATGATCAACTGTAGAATCTGTTTCACTCGCAAAATACTATCAATACATGCACAACAATTTATACACTTACAATCACAGTTCTACAGCAAAATCGTGACCTAGAACTATCAAGCCACTGGGCAAGGTTCCGATCCGACCACCGCGGCCACCACAGATCACTCACATCCGCGCCAGAGTATATTTCCGCTCTATGGATCAGATCAGAGCAGACCAGATCCGACCACCGGCAACCAAAAACGCACTGCAGCGAGATGCCAGCGACCAACGTGATAGGCCAATGGTTAAGAACGAATCACGTCTAACCGAACGTACGAATTGTGGCGGGATAAATTTCACTTTTCTCCGCTATTATATTCAGAATTAATAATTGCACGCAAAGAAAGACACGATGCAAGAGAATTTCCAATACAAAGAAAAAAGACCAAATTGTAGTCATAGTTATCGTCCCGAGTTCACAGACGCGCGAGATCGGTGACTGAAAACGAGGGCGAGGGCATTCTGATAACGTAATGATATTGACGAGAACGATAGATCTATGGTAGAAATGTAATACATTTAAGTCCACCAATGGACGAATATAAACTTATTTCGGATATTTTTTAATGAGGAAATTGCAATTAAGTTTTTGTGAAAACACAATATAGTGTACAAACAATAGAGATGTTCAATATAACGTCACGTTTGGCACGAAAGTGTTAGGTGACATAAGAGATTCCTTCATAATTAGTACGTTTATGGCTGTATTATGAGGTTGCTGAGGTATGTGTTTCTTATCACGTTGATTTTTTATACTATTTGTTTTCTTTCTGTTTCTTTAGGTTCTAATTTGGGACATTATTATCACCCATCACCCAGGCCATGACGTGACAAAGTATTTCAAAACAAATCTTTGATTTCTTTAAGGGCACTCAACGTTCGATTTAATTACAAAACAAATTTCATCGTTTGCAATAATTTAACATCGATCTCACCTTTTCTTCCTTCCGGAATTTATCGAACGAATCGTTCAATCCGCTTGGCGACCGAATCGCTTTTTGTCCGAGCGAGAGAGTCGCCGGAGTGTATTGCGACAGGTTGTAACACGTTCGAGTCCGAATCACAGCCAGCGTTGCCAAATGTGTTTCGAGCTCTTTCCCCACCACTATTACAACTTTCCCAAATAACCTCTCCAATGGAACTAAATCCCCCGACTTTGAAACGAAAAATATTCACCAAATTATGGACCGTCGACATCAATTGTTCCCGACGATTCCATTGGCTGTCCCCATACATTCAAATCAGCCAAAATTCGTCCTTTGAGCTTCGCGAAGCCTCGTATTATCTTTGTTTTTCTCATGTTTTTCTTTCTCTATGCCTATGGCTTATTTTTCTCTTTTTTATACATAAAAATGAGAGAGAATAATGTCAATTTTTCTTTTTTATTCGCCATAATTTGGAGAATAATATTTCTATCACAACTCCGGATGAAAATAATTAAAAAAAAAAACTTAAAGATTTCCCCGTTCATTTATGTTCCCCATTCTTTTCTTACAAAGAAAAATGTTTACGCAGCTGCCAGGGGGAGGAACAGGGTGAAGGGTGTGAACGGCTGAAAGACGCGCAGGCGCGCCAGAGAAGAGGAGTCGAGCGTAGTTCCTTTGCCAAAGGCACTTCAGCAAAAGCTTTTCTATTAAAGATTTTTTTCATGATTATTATTTGTACAACGTTTTTTACCTCTAATGATTCCGGGCGGGTCATACTTCCCGTAAGGTCGTGTATGTTTTTCCCTCGGGAGGTGGCGGTGATCTTACCCCACTGGATCTACCAGTCGGCCCTGGATTTCCCCACAGAGATGTCCAGAATGACGTGACAACGGTTGACGGGAAAGTGAAAGGTGGCAATCTCCGCTGTGCACGTACGGCATTCATAAAGAATTACCAAGTGTTTGCCTGAATTATGCGATTGTCGAAGTGCGTGTGTCTTATCACATTTGTTATTTACAATTTGCTTTATTTCGTTTTATTTAGATTCTAGCTGCAAATTTCGTCGACAAATTCGATTTAAAAAAGCACTACTTTATTAACACGATTCAAGTTACTATCTTTTCTTTTTGAAAACCGTTCGAAGTAATCATTGTCATGACAGCGATGATGATCAGATGCTGCTTTATAATAAAATTAAATGTATAAAATATTCTCTTCCGCGTGCCCTTTCATCGGTTATGAAAAGTGCAAATGAATTTCGAGTCCCTGTGCATTTAGCGTATCCCGTGACTCCCGTATACTTTTTTATAAACTGTCATATTTTTAAATATTGATTTTCGAAATACAAAATACATATGGCAGAGCATCAAATAACAATCACTACATATGTTTTCATCTATATCTGCCGGATTTTCTCCCTTGTACTACCCAGCTATTACTTTATCAATTTATTAATTTTCTTAAGTATATATTTATTCACTACGCTATTTGTCATATTTACGTATTAGTAATTTGTATGGGATACACATTTTGCTAATTAGCATTGTTGAACCGATAGCAAGAAAATGAATATGAATAGAAAAATATAGCCATTAAATATATTTTTATATTCATCAAAATTACTCGGTTTTTACATTCACTACTATTCATTGCCACTTCTTATTAACCAAAATGAAATCATCCATTTTGATTGACAGACGTCTTTCTTTACACTGGTGGATGTGGTATCTATCGCAGGCGATTCCGCAGAGTTCGCGCACTCAGGTTTCCTCTGGATCGTGGAAAGTCTTCAGTTTACACACCATATGGTGAAAACCATACACTGCGGACCTCGTGACGCATCTAGTAGTTTGCCGACATCCAGTTTCTGTTACACATTGCTTCAGAAGTGTAAAACTCTGGCCATATTTCTTCTCTTTTCTTGTTTAGGCTTTGTAGGATTGATTACGCTGCCATAGTATTTGGCAGAAGGAATTGTAGTCTGAGATCCTCTTTCAAGAATGCTTCTTGGGAAAGTACATATGCCAATCTAGATCTTGTTCTTTTAGATATGCCCAATGCTCGTTTTAAAAACGTGGCTTTCACTTTTTCTTGGTCGTATAGATTTCCTATTGTGAGGTTTTCTCAGATGATATTAATACCGTAAGTAATGACTGGTAAGACTTTTGCTTGAAAAAGCTTCATAGCTGTGCGATCATTGCTTGAGAGGTTTTCTCTGCAATGTATTTGGTGAAGCTTGTTTGGTGACATCACTTGTTTGTAGTGTCATCCCTAAGTATTTGATATAAGGGACTGCTTCTATCTTACTACCATCCACCGTGGCGGCTGGTAGCCTGCTACCACTGCTACTACCTTACTACCGTGGCGGCTGGTGCCCCAACAGATTGGAGGTTGCACCTCCATCGAATGACGGAAATGAACTTTCCAAAATTCAAAATACGAATATATAATAATGCAAGCAATTCAAATTAATTAAAACGAAGTGAAATGAAAGTCTATGTTGAAACATTACTCACATAATTGCTGTCGTATCCGCTCAGGTATGTCCACAGTATATACACCTCCCAACTAGTGTACTTTCAATAATAAGCTAAATTCATAAAATTACGTTGCAGCGAGTCGAAGACAGACTATTGGGATTCCTCGGAGACTCCCTCGGTCGCCGCGCAGCGCTAGACAGCGCCACCGCCCCTTTACCCAACATGACATTACAAGGAAAATGTACTACTCGCCCAAGTTTTCTTGATACACGAGCTCCCTAGTCCTCACCCAGCGCTGAATACCAGGGCACGTTCAGATACTTGGGTTCGACTCATACCAATTTACAATGCTGGCAACAACCACCTCGTACTATCAAAACAATCTTAGCATTTGTCGTGACACGCTTTGGCGAGTATAGTTAATGTCCACAGTTGGTACGCCCTTTTAAGCCGCTTTTAAGTAGTTAGACATAGCAAGATACCCTCTCTCCCCGCATCCACCGCTGTGGAATATCAAGAAAACTTGCGCGTATAGCATATATATATATATATATATATATATATATATATATATATATATATATATATATATATATATATATATATATATATATATATATCCTTTAGATTATACGAGATATTATTAGATTATCTGAGGGTTGTGCAGTGGGCGACCTAAGAATGAGTCTTCACTGCTACCATTTATTTTCGTGTTTTGTGAGGCTTTCCCTCCCTTTCTGAAAATCATAGATTTTGTCTGGTTAGTGTTAATCTCGAAGTTTCAGGGTTTGCACCATTTTTCTATTTCCCCAATGGCTTCTTGTAAAGTATTCATCTCCTCAGAATGTTACTACCTCGTCGGCATACGCGTATACATTTACTCTCTTGTTTCCTGCTATGTCGATTAGGTCTGTACATGTGCGGATGCATAGAAGGGGGCTAAATGGGTCACCCTGAAGCACTCCATTTGTTTGGGTAATTGGGTCTGATACAGTTATTGTTTTTTGTTTTTTTTAATTGGGGCTAGTGTGCAATTACTCTTGCTTTTCTATTTTGTTCTGTAAACACTGTAACAGTTAAATTTATTGACGTTCGTTTCATTTCTAAAGTAAGAAATGACTACTGTTCCTGTTTATCGAAATAAATGCAGATATGCACGGGAGGCGCTATGTTTGAATTAGACTTTGGTTTTTAGTAAGGCAGAAATTACAATATTTTAATATTACGTAACTATTCTTTATTCTATTCAATATCTTCAGTGATTACCATTTTTTATTTTCAGACATAAACATGTCAATTATATGTTTTTGTTTTCTCCTGATGATGCATGTAAGTAACATGTGAAACATCAAGTTAAACAATAAAGCCTTTTGTGTATTTAAAATAAAATAAAAATTAATTCTGTTTAATTTGTTTTTGTGGTGTGAGGATTATTCTGAGCCCCTTGTGTGCCACACCTTAACCGTAATCCTTCCATCATCTCTTTACCTGACGGGCAACTGTACGTGCACTATGTGCAATTGAGAAACTGGATATCTGCACCCAGAAGAATAGTACAAGGGATACTGTGGCTAAATATATATTCGTACAGGGTGGAGATAGACCTAAGTAATGTTTAGGGACAACAAGGGTGTTCTTCATTAAAAAAGTTCACAGAGGTACTGTGAGAGGTTCTGGCAGGTCTTTTAGGCACCAGTAAATGGCAATTGGGAAATGGGAGGGGCAAAACCAAAAAACTATCCCCGGCTTTAGAGATTAGGAAGCTCACAGTACAAGAGAGTCTATGCCTTTGGTAACATCACTAAAAGATAAAAATCCACATTTCACTTGTCTCTCCATTGTTTGTACATTATTAGTATAAGATATATTTTTGTGTGGAGAATCAACATCTCAAAGACTAGTTCCAAATGATAAACCAATGACTTTATTCTTGAATTGTATATTAATGCTACGAAATAATTGTAAACGTTGTCATTGCCAACAATAGTATTTAATATAAGAGCAGCTTTCGATGGCTTAGCCATCATCATCAGACAACTGATGATGATGGCTAAGCCATCGAAAACTGCTCTTATATTAAATACTATTGTTGGCAATGACGTTTACAATTATTTCATGAAAAATGCCAACGATAACGCACCACAACACCTATATTAATGCTACATCGATCTGTGGGCTTTTGACAAAGAAAACATACCATGAGTACTTAGCATTAGTGGAGCTTGTACTCATCCGCCACTTCCATTACACTTTCCTTGTATGTCTTTGGAAAGGCTGGTAGCAATGAGATGACTCATCTGGTTTTCACTGTCAACAGTACAATCTTAAGAAAACAGACAATTTCCCAGAAAAAATATCTTGATTTGAAAGAAAATACACTTTTAAAAAAGATCTTAATAACTTTCAAATGTGAAGCCATGTGAAACACAAACAACACTTTTCAGACATGCTCCAATTTCCTTAATAGATGTGCAACAGTTAATCAGCTAGTACAGATATATTTAAAAGCCTTATTGGCATGAAATTTAATTTGAGAATTTAAATTTTCTATCAATTATTTTAAATATTTTACTGTGTGAATTTTAAATAATATTAATGTATTAAAAAATATGATTTTCTGAAATGAAAATTAAATATGATTTTTTAAAGTCTTACATTTTTGCTTTTATTTAACTTAAAAATGCCCTCACTATTCATCAGTGACCCAAAAACACATACTCTAGAGATATACTCATTGCTCTTATATACCAAGAAATTGCTAGTTCTAACAAAATTTATGAAATGCACAATTTTAATGAAAAGGACATAATATGAATTTAGTACTTTTTTGGTAACAGTTCAAAATCTTGGAAAGCAAGATTAGAAAAACACTTACGTTGGAATAAGGCAGTGTTATCAATTGCTCTTGCTGGTTCCGATTTTTCCACGAGTCACAAAGACTAAGGAAGTATTAAAGTACCATTTCTTTATGTTACAAGAAACTAACATCGCATTAACAGAAAATAATCAATTTTAATTAGTATTGCAAACAGAAAATTTGAAGAAGAAACTGATGAAAGTGATAGAAATGATGAATTTCTGTCAATGACAGAAGCCAGGAAGAGAAGGAGTGAGAATGAAGCTTGAAGATGAGGAACACACTAATAAAATACTTGCAGCATATAACTACAAAGGAAAATAAAATAATTAGTCAATCGTTACCATGGAGTGAGCATTGATAGAATGTGTAAGATTCGTGTCTTTCTCACTGGTTCCCCAAGTAGGCCATACTAGACTGCTTGGTATTTGGGACTTTGGAAAGGTGGAGAAGCATGCTTGCCAAAGGGGAAACATTTGTTCTGACTGGATGGCTTTCATTTGCAAGTCATGTGTTAAAGTGTCCTTTACACTTAACATGGGGGTGTGCTCAATCCCCAATTGATTACATTGGAAAGAAAGTTGGAGAGTTGAAGTTGGAAAGAAAGGGTTTCAAAGAAATCTAAATGGTACATACTGGTGTCATCAAAAATATAGTAATAACAGACCTTTACATTTGTCTGATGTACTTCTGTTTAAGATTTGAACATGATATTCTGGATATTTTCAAAGTTACATGTATCTAAAATGAAATCAATTATACACAAGTTAATATTCACAGAAAATACACTTTTCATTAGCAATGCATTCAATTGTAAGAGAAATACTAAGAAACTTTGAAAATAAATAAAGAAAAACTGGATGCTACTACGTCTTCAGTTTTTATGCTCACCAGGTGATGACAAGTTAGATCTGGGGGCAGGAGTTGTGTGAAGAAAGAAACAATCTACCACTATTATTTATTTTCCAGTATTGTTATTACATCAAAATCATCGATGGTGTGGTGAATAAATTAAAATACTACATAAAGTACAGATGTAAGACTTTACAAAATCTAACATTTCATTAGAATAGTTCGGAGGCTTTTCAGGTATTTATGATTCATGAATTTAAAAAAATATTTTCAACTGTGAAAACGGTTGTAATTTTATTTTTTTCAGAGAGAATATCACAAGCCACTTCTCACACCATCTACACATATTAACATGATCTTTGGTAACACTTAGAAATTAATTTCATTTTTTTATTCTCCCGCTCTGAAATTTTTAATAAAATGACCCAGGAAGTTCCAGGTAGAACTTTCAGTATTAATTTGAAACCTCCGATTACAGAAACTAGCTTAAGTTCAAAACAGCTTTCCTGAAATGTCACCATTTTGTGGGTTGTGACTATCTCCAACAAAACGTCTCCATTCAAATGCACCCTTTACAACTTTGAATCTGAGTACTTTCAGAGCAAATGTTTATTAATATCTTCCAAGAATATTTTTTCTTCCTCTGTTAAGTCCCTATAGTGTTTGTGCAATAAAAGAATTTCTTTTAATGGCTTCAAAAATTTTCTTGGTATTGGAAGCTGAAATAAAAGATACTCATATCGTAAGAAGTTCTTAAGTTAATCACTGAAGAATCTTTCATAAATTGAATACTCACTTTGACTAACTCATTTGATAATAGTTTTGTAGGCTTCTTCATCAAAATTTTCTTGTCACAAGACTTAATCTTCATTATCTGCTTCTCAGGTTCTATTCCTTTTTTACTTTGATCTGACTCTTCCTTAGACATATCTCTTCTTGGACAGCTACAAATGCGAACATTTAGCAATTTTCTGCCAATAACTTCACCTCTGAGAAATACAAAAAAACGGAGGTTACAAGAAATGTCAATGAGCAATTCACATATGCAACTTTAAATATAGCTCATTTTAGTATATAACAAAATGACAAATAAAATTATTAACTAACGTTTCTCTCTCCAACGTGAAAATAAGAGCTGTGCTGCGGCGGTTCATTCCTAGAATACAACTGTTCTTGCACATGAAAGAACACATTATAGTAAACCAATCAGAACCTGGTTGAGGAGGCTCTATTGGAACAATTACGCTTAGTCTTTGACTTTCAGGATCTTTCTCATACTTTACGCCTTGGTGATGGCATCTGACTATGTGATCCACATAAAAGAAATCTACACAAAAGAAAATAATATTCATATTAATACAAATAATACACTCATCTTAATTTAATAAAAAACAAGTTCACAAATACGTAAGATTGAGAAAATAAAGAAGACAACCTTGGTTAGATGTCTCAAGGCTTGAAATGTGAGTTGGACACCGTTTCACAGGCTCAGCAAAATAATCTTGTGCCAAGAAAATTGGCAATATTCTGACAAGCAAGCCTGGTTCCACTGGCTTTACTTTAAACCATAATGGGATTTTAGCATCCATGACAACAAAAAGTTTATTCAACTTAGAGGAGTGCTGAAAATACAATAATTTTAATGAAACAAAACAAAAAGCAAAAATAGTATATTAAGTAACTCCATCCTATCCTGAATTTAGGCTACATTGAGGGAGTGGACCAACCAATACTTGTTAACTACAAACAGTATAGTAATTTTCAGATTTTACAACAGCAACATGTGTATGTAGAATCTAAAATTTTGAATTTTTTTAGTGGGATTTTGAATTGCTACATGATATTTGACCTGCTGGCAAGATTTGGATCTACTGTATTGTTACGGCATGGGTAAAAGTGCACCAAATTTAACCCACTGGAAAAGCCCTGAAAACTTCAAGTTTACTTTCAGACTGAATTATTCTGAGAGTTCATTAATGATTTAAATTTGGACATATGTAACAAAGTGTCCAGTGAAATTAAGAACTTAATAAAACAGACTCACGAGACGAAATGTTTTGAATACATGTATTCAATAAACCATCTTTTTGAAAATTAAAGAAATAGCTTTGGTTTAGGAGAGTTCTTTCTAACTATTTTTTTTCTTTTTTGGTGAGGAATACTCATTGTAAGGGCTTATAAAGGAATGTTGGTCATAAGGGGTTAAATAGATTTTTAAGACTGTTCATTTCAATTTTTCACTACCCAAAATATGACATCATTTCCAAACAGGATGTTTTAACTGCAGAAGATAAAATTAGACACAAGTGTTATACCGTAGAACCCCGGTATTCCAAACTAATTGGGGGTGTAATCTGTTTGGATTCGGAAATGTTGGGATTATCCGAAAAAAATATGCTATACATATAGAAATACATCTATAGGATTACCCGATACAATGCAACATTGTGTGTGATGCAATCACATCATCAAACAAATTTAGTTTCTTATGGAAGATTACAGACTTTGCAGGTTCCTCTGTCCAAATATTACTGCTACATAAGCATGTGATATACACTGTGGTTACCAGTGTAATAAAAGTTTCATTTCGAATCTTGTTTCAATAATTCAGTTCTACAGTAATTATAAAGTTCTTTCTTTACATTACATAAATGCATTTTATTTATTTTGTTTATTTTTTCCTCTGACTCGAATTTTTTTTTGGATTATCTGAAATTTTGGATTTGCGGGGTTCGGATTAGTGAGGTTCTACTGTATGTGCCAATGAAGTTTGCAGAAGCTTCGAAAATTCAACTTACCTCCCATTTTGCCTTGTCACCTGCCACCTTATTCAACTGAACATCAAAGCTGTAAGGGCCAGGATAGTTTACCATGGATGGATGAGTACTTGTTGACACAGGTGAAATTACTGGCATCTCTATGTTCTGTTGCGTGCTATCTGGTAAATTCTCAAACACTGTATTTGTAATTTCTTGGCTTGATCCCACACAAAAAGTTGCATCTTGATGAAGACAATGTCCTACCTGAGCAGTACAAAAAACAGATTTTGAATCACCTCCATCCATCACTAGACATTGAGATGTTTGGGAAACCACAATCATAAATCATTTAAGTCAACCATTGCGAAGCATGTGGGAAGGAAGCCTACTAAGCATCAAAAAAATTGACAAACTTCTTGAAAAATCCAAAGCGATCTGAAGCAAAAGAATGCTTTTGGTTTTGCTCAATCAAATTTGCAAGAATGTGAAGAAAAAATTCTCATTAGTGAATTTCTCATTAACAGAATGATACAAGCCATGGCTTGAACCAGTACAGTACAGTACAGTACAGTACAGTAGTGTTATCTCCCCATAGCACGTCACACACAAATTTTAACTTTTTGACGTAAATAAATAAATTTATAACAATAATGTATTATTATTATTATTATTGAATCTGCTTATTAAGCAAATAAAAAAGCCTTAATAAAATTATTAAAAATACCAATAAAACATAAATGAGTAGTAAATTAATAATTATAAAAAGTAATTAATAAAAAATAATAAAATATAATTTCCTTAAAATGACAAAAAACTGACAATCAAGTAAATGCTCAAAGTGACCACCATTTGCCAAGAGACAGGCGTTTACTCTTTTCGGTGTAGGGGCTGCAGTACTTTGAAGATTAACAAGGACAGAAAAAGTGCTTTCTCTTTCTTTCAACTAAAATGACCACATTTTCTGACTATGAAATCTGAGGACTCACGGCTGTGGATCACTAAAGGAGAAAGGGATGCCATACGTATTTCATGCATTGCCAAATTGCCAAAACAAGAGGTAGTGTTTCCAGACATGGGTGGCGAGTTAAGCTAAAGACCCTGCAGCTGGAATTGACTATACTATTCTGACAAAAAATTGTATGCACATACTTGGAGGATGTCACAAACAGATCATATTATATAAAATTCATTCAAATTGGGGAATATTCCAACATCAGAAGAACACTAAAAACAGAGAAGCACAAGCAGATATGTTTGGAAACAAAGTTGTAAAATGTGTACATTAATTTTTGAGATCAACATAAATATTTACTTTTGTGTTAATTCTAACCAATTTAGCTGTAAATTAAATAATTACTGAATTTCATACAAATAAATCAAATTCATTAAAAGAAAAAAATATCCATTCCAACATTAATAAGATAAAGCAAAAGCATTTAATAATTTCAATGTTATTAAAGAAAATCCCATATCGTACACCTTCTAAGAGTATGTAGAGGGGGAAGTTGTTTCCTGTGGGTTTCATGAGAGAAAAAGAAAATGACAGGAAGAATGAATTCATGTACAACTATACAGATTTCATCACGAACTTTTAAAAAAAATTACCACTGTAAATTGAAAGAAACAGGGATGTAATGCACAATGGAAGGATGCCTGACACACGCAACAACTCTTAAGACTCATTATTGCATTACAACAGCTATTTGGTAGCTATCAAAATGCCTTCACCATGTTCAATGTAAATGAAAAAATGACTGCTAATAATGTGATGATCATTTTAATGAAGCTGAATTAAAAATTATAATTAATAACAATGGTGAATTTAATGATGGATATGATGCAGCATGGAGTTTGTACATTTTATTTCTTTACTAGGAGGAAATTGCTTTGAAATTTTTTTAAAGAAATTAATTTTATTCCAATGATATCAATCGCAGAAATAAATTTAACAACAAATTTTAGAACATTACTAAATAAACAATCAACACAGACGAAGTTGTAAATAAATATTGTTTGTCATAATAATTAGTTAAGTAAAATTTTGATTTCCTACTTCAGATTTGCAGATGCAGATAGCTTTAGAACTGCATTTACTGCAGATTTTCAAGATGGTGAAAGTAGGAATGTAAATGTGTGAACAAACTCATTCAGTCATGCATGTGTGGTACAAACAATCAAGAAATATTTCCAAAAGTTCCACTTTTGCAAATTAATAGATAGCAGGTTTTGAAATGTGCTTAGGATTAGATAATGATAATCTACCTCAAGTGACTTTCACAGGGGAGATAACTGAAAGTTCAAAGAATTCTTTAAATCAGGTAAACAACAATAAAAAAAAAAAGGTTATTGCATTAAAATATAGTGCAAACATTCCTTTATTGTGTTTCCTTGACTTTTCCAGTGACTTGCCAACTTCTAGGGGATGTCCATTAATTATGTAATGCCAAAGAGCATGGAGGGAGTTCGAGGCAGCATTACACTGCGTTAGGGTAGGGGGTTATTCGTTTAGGGTTACGTAACATTTATATTATTTACATTTTTCATTATTTACTGAAATAATGCCTTTTTTGGAGTTTGATTAATGTAATATATCATAAAAATATCTTGAGTTTACTTGCTGAATGGCTTACCACTCTCTAATCCCAAGCACTTCAAATATAAATCTTGTCTTACCCCATAATGTTGTTCTGATTTCAAGAACATGTCCACATCACTAGTCCTAAAAAACAGAAAAAGCTTCAATGATTATTAATGAAAACTAATCTATGAATTTTCAAAATATTTCCAATTTACTATAATGCTTACCCAAATTCATAAATACTTCTCTCCAATACACCTTCTGATACAATAGCTGATTCCTCATCTTGACTATTCATAATTCTGAAATCATAACAAGCAATTAAAATCAATGTAGAAAATGTCTATTCAATATAATTTAGGTTTACATCTCTCCATTGCAAAAAAAAACATTTAGCATAAATACTCAAACACTCAGTGTACAGTGATTTAAGCAAATATACTGAGGTCAGGGGTCTCACAGTACAATATAGAATGTAGTCAAAGTACATTTAATATGAAAAATTCTGAATAAGATATACCATATTTTCTCAAATATAAACCTCCCCTATTTTTTCTTCCTAAACATGGCTACAAAATATGTGCAGAGGCTAATATTCTAGAATCTAAAAAGCGATATATTAAAATAATAATTTAAAAATATTGTCTCTTTCAATGTTACAAATTCCATCTCTGCTTCTGTCATACATGGAAATTTTCTCTAGAATGCGTACTGGTTTCTAGAAGTGAAGAACCTGTTTCCTTTGCGATGACAGAAGAGGGGTTCATTCACAAGAAAAATATCCAAAATTTTCATTCAAAAACTGAGAAGGGCTTGTAAACAAGGAGTCTTGTTTAGAAAATTCAGTATATCTTGTTCCCTAACAATACCACAGTACACTTGAATTCTCCTACATGTCTAAATTCTAGTCAAGTTACAATATTAAATGTGAGAAATGTAATGATAGGCAATAACTAAGAAGAACTAACAAGAACAGCATTTCCATAGCCAACACAAATTCCTAACTATACGCAAAATACATCTAAAAGATAATGCAAACATAAATACACCAGTTAAAATTCATGACATTTTCTTAAAAATTTGGATAATTAACATACATGAGCTAGTTTTTTTGTTTTACTTTGAACACACCCCAATCATCAATTATAGTTATTTATGTATCAACGGAAGTAAGGAAGGCTTCATTTCCGAGAGAGTGAGAGAGATGTTAAGTCCTGAGCACGATGGTGTGAAGTGCATAATTCACCCAAGTGAAGAAAGCTCAGTTAAAACCCAAGCCATATGCAAGATTTAATTTTTAAACATTTATGCACACAGGCATGCACAGTGTGAGTCAAGAGGGAAGACATCTACATTTCTGGCCACTTTATCCAATTTTCAATAACTGAAATGTATTTTTGGAGGATTGTAGATGTTCATTCCTATTTGGCCTCGGTTTCAGCATTTTTCATACATTTTTCGAAATTTTAGTTGTTTTCAGCTGATATTGAATTATTGGAAACATTTTTAGGAGTTTCCATGGGGTACAGGTCTAAGTTGGTCATACTTCAACAGTTAATTTGAAATATCTTCTAAGTTTTGTCCTCAATTCGTCCATTACACTAAACATACACTTCATACAATGTCCCTTTTTTTCATAGTTTTAAGGAAGATTAATAATTTTTCACTTATTTCAAGATGCTATAATAAACTTTTTATTGCAAAAAAGAAATAATTCAGTTTTACAATTATGAACTTCACTGCTTTCGAATTCAGTATTCAGCCAATTGAGGTAGTTGGGTATTAATGTTAATTTTGATAATTTACATTTTATTATTGTAGGTGAGTATATTCCTCCAGTTACAAGCTTAGATTCTATTCATACACTTACATCTGAACATTTGTGTTTAAAAACTTCATGGGGTTCATATTTGTGCATTATTGGTGGTTTTAACTTCCTTAATTTTTGTCAGTTAGAATCAATAGTTAATGTTGACCCTAATGTTCAACTATTGTTGAATTTAACTACTTCTATAATTTAACTCAATACAATAAGTTGAATAGTAACATCTTTTTCTATCAGACTCTTTTGGGTGAGGTGAATTTACTTTATAAAGCTTTTAATGTATTCTACACAATAGTTAACTATTAGATAAAATTTTGGTAAGACTAATTATGATGCAGTTAATCAACACCTGAGAAAGAAATCTATTAGTTCCTGTCAAATGTATTTAAGTTACCGCACAATTATGACAAATATCTTTTTAGTTCCATTTTTTCAAATGCTTTAAATTAACAGATATTTTTGGTCAGTATCCCAGAGGTATAATAATAATAATAATAATATTTATTGAGTCACATATACAATTACAATCGTGTATGACGAGTCAATATGATGCCTTGGGTGGAGAGAGCGAAGTTATATTACTGTTCAGGAGCAAACAAGGGACCATCTCAGCATTTGCTCAAAGGACCAGGGAAACTGAACAAAAACCTGATCGAGATGGGGTCATTGGCCTAGAAATACAATACTTGTTACAGTTAGATTAAGATATTATACAGTAGATAAATTATCTGCTAATAATTAACATTAATAATAATAATTACATTAACAATAATAATTACATTAACAATAATAATTACATTGATAATAATAATTACATTAATAATACATATCAATTATGTTTGCAACTACATCAAATTTTACAATAGTAGTACATTCTATATTTATAACTTGAAATGGTGAGGAGGCAAGTTTTGACCAGTTTTCTTCTTCTATTCTCCTTCTATTTCACAGGATCATTTTCAGCTTGAAACAGTTCATATGAAACAGAAAGTCTAATGGAATAAGAAATTCTTATTTATTTATATTTTTTAAGGGAAATGTAATTTGAAAATTCCTTTACACTGTAGAACATGTTGTTAAGCAGGAAAGCTTTCAATTTACTTTTAAATGTATGAATTGTGTTTATGTCTTTGATATCATTGCCTAGTTTGTTGTAAAGTGTAATGCCCTCTATTAGGGTACTTTTTTGATAAAGTGTAGTTTCAGAGTGGGGAACATGTAGGTTATCCTT
Source organism: Gryllus longicercus (assembly GCA_038098605.1). Lineage (NCBI taxonomy): Eukaryota > Metazoa > Arthropoda > Insecta > Orthoptera > Gryllidae > Gryllus > Gryllus longicercus. The sequence continues at coordinate 325,647 of JAZDUA010000169.1, read as the reverse complement.
TTGACGGGTGTTGTAGTTATGTACATCAGAATTTAAAGTAAAAGTGTCTTTGTTTTCCATGAGAATTTTCTTTGTGAAGACCACTATTTCAAATATGTACAAGCATGGTAGAGGAAGAATCCTTAGTTTATTAAACAAGGGTTTGCAAGACTCCAGCTTATGAGTGCTGGTCATTGTTCGCAGTATTCTTTTTTGGATAATAAATGTGCGAGTGCTTTCAGGGGCATTTCCCCAGAATATTATTCCATATTTTAGGTGTGAGTGCACATTTGCAAAATACATTGTTCGAAGTGTCTCAATGTTGGAGCTTGACCTGAGGGTGTATAGGGCATAGCAAGATTTGCTAAGCTTCTTGTTAAGATTTGATATGTGAGTGTTCCATTTTAGGTTTTCTTGAATTGTTAGTCCGAGGAAGGTAGTTTCATGAGATATTGTTACAGGGTTATTGTTTATGAGCAAATGCTGTGAGAGTTTGTCTTTACATCGAGGATTCATGAAATTTAGAGAGACTGTCTTGCTGGTGTTTATGATGAGTTTGTTGTCTTGAAACCATTTTACTAGTGCTTGCAAAGTTTTGTGAGTTTCTTTTTCTAATGATTGTTGTGTTTTTGCTTTGATGATGATGTTTGTGTCATCTGCAAACAAAATTATTTTGTTGTTCCTTAAAGCCAAAGGCATGTCATTTATGTATATAAGGAATAGTATTGGCCCAAGGATGGATCCTTGCGGGACTCCACAATTTATTATTTGAGGACAGGAGTAGTATGAGGAGATTTTGTTTTCTTTAGTGTGTTGGAGGGCAACTATTTGTCTACGGTTTGATAAATATGATTGGATCCATTGGCCTGCAATGCCTCGAATCCCTAGCATTTCTAGTTTTCTTAAAAGTATATGATGGTCAATGATGTCAAAGGCTTTTGACAAATCTAAGAAAAGGCCAATGGGAATTTCCTTCTGATTTAGGGCAACAAGTATGTCATTTAAAAAGGAGAAGATGGCTGTGTCTGTGGATCTATTACTCCTGAAGCCATGTTGTGCATTTGTAAGGACATTATTAGCATTGAGAAACTGTTTAAGTCTATCATTGAAAAGTCTTTCCAGAATTTTTGAAAATCCTGATAACAGGGAAATAGGCCTGTAGTTCATTGGGTCATAACTATTGCCCTTTTTAAACAATGGTTTAATTTTTGCTGTTTTGAATATATCTGGAAATATGCCTGATTTTAGAGAGTAATTGCAGATGTGAGAGAGTGGTTGCACTATACATGGAGCACTGTGTTTAATAAGAAAATCTGGAATGTTGTCCATGCCTGCTGAGAATTTATTCTCCATTTGTCCAATGATTTTAAAAATTTCAGAGGGGGTTGTTTCATATAAAAATATGGAATTTACAATTTGTGTAATATTAGTGTTTGTTTGGTGTGTTCCATTGTTTAGAGAGTGTTGAGAGATTAACTTATTACTAATTTGTGAAAAGTGTTCATTGAATATATCAGCTATTTCTTGTGGGTCTTGTACAGTTTCGTTTTTGTAGTGGAGCTCTATGTTGTTTTTTTTATTATTAGTTGGTGCTGTTGTCTTTTTAATAATGTCCCACATGGCTTTTGTTTTATTACGTGCAATTGCAATGTACTTATCATTTGTTATAATTTTTGCTTGTTTGATTACTTTTTTTAGGATCGAATTATATGTTTTGTAATATGAAATGAAGTTTGAGTTACATTTGTTATTTATTAGTATTTTATACATGTTGCGTTTTCTTTCACATGACACTTTGATGCCTGTGGTAATCCATGATTTAGTTTTCTTATTTTGGATCTTTTTCAGTTTTTGAGGGAAAATGGCATTGAAATGTCTTAAGTATATATTTATGAATGAGTTAAACTTATCATTTGTATCAGTTGCTTTATATACTTCATTCCAGTTTTCAAATCTGAGCAAGTTTTGAAATTTTATTATGTTTCCTTGGGAATAGTTACGGATTTCTTTGTAAGTTGTCTGTTCCGCGGTTTTTGTTTATGTTGGAAGTGTTAGGATCTGGGCAATGTGGTCACTGAAACCTGTATTAAATGTAGCAACAGAAAAACAATGGTTATTTGCATCTATTATTATTATTTGATCTATAGCAGTGCTACTATTTTTGGGTATTCGTGTTGGTGTATTTATGGTTGTTTGTAAATTGTATGATTTTAGTAGGTCTTTGAATAGATTTTCATTACTGGATTGTGTGAGGCAATTTATATTGAAGTCACCACAAAGAAGTTTTATACTGTCTGCGTTTTTGAAGTTTTGTTAGAATAACTTCCAGATTTTTTAAAAAGGTTTTCAAATTTCCAGCAGGGCTGCGATATGCGCATAATACCCATGTTTTTATTGTTGTTAAGTCGGTGATGGATATTTCAAAGTCTTTCTCTTTTACAAGATGAGTGTGATTTGTGTAGGGTACAAAACTAATTGTATTTTTAATAAAAATGCATGTCCCACCATATGCATGATGTGCATTGTTAATATTTCGACATGAGCTACTGGCTAGAGAGAAACCTGGTATATATGTGTTATCTAATTGTTCTTTAGTTAGCCAGTGTTCTGTGAAGCACAATACTGAGATGTGGTTGAGTTTCTCCTCAAGTAATATTTCTATATCAGTGAGTTTATTTTTCAGAGACTGTACATTTTGGTGAAGAATGTGCAAATAGTTTTTATTTTTGTGTATTGTTTGCTTTCCTGCCGATGTTTGATGCTACAGGTTATACACAGGAGTGGGTTTTCGGTTGCAGCGGAAATTATATGTACGGATGGGACAGGGAGTAGGAAGTGTGGAAGTAGGTGAAGGGGCTGAAGAGAAGAAAGGTGAGGAGGTAGTTGGAAAAAGTGGAGTGGGCAGGAGCGGTGTAGGAGTAGGAACTGGCGTAGGTAAAAGAGGACTGTGGGCAGGTGAGGGATGTGGAGTGGGCAGGAGAGGTGTGGGAGTAGGAGAAGGAACTGGTGGAGGTAAGAGAGGACTGGATGGTGGTGAAAGATGTGGAGTGTGTAAGAGGGTTGTGGATGAAGAGGCAGAAGAATGGGTGGGAGATGGATGTGAGGTAGCATGGGCAGGGGTATAGATATTTTTTCTGACTCATTGTACACTCTAATAACTAGTGTAACAGATAATGTCAATGCCATAAATGATTAGCAATATAATGTATATTTTCCAGTAGTAGGGAAACATGTTGGATATATTTCTGAATCAGTGCTGTGTTAATGCATGGGCCCAAAAGGCAAGGACCCAGGTCCCACAAGGTTCTTAAAAAAAAGGGTCCCTCATAGGGTCCCTCATAGTTCTTAAAAAAAATTACTTAATACTATATATTTCAAAAAATGAAATAAACAATTGTATAAAAAATTATGTGTGATTAAATTATACACAAAAAAGTAGCATAACAGAGTGATGTGTTGCGCATAATTGGATAATATTTGTAATATGGAATGTGGTTGAATGATGCAAGAATGTCAGTCATGAGAAGTGTTGTTGTTTTTTTTTTTTTTAATAACAAAACTTGTCTTTAAATTGGGGATGGGGAAGATCGGTGAAAGTAAGGATAAGAGGCCCTCAAATTATCCTAGGCCCAAGGGTCCCTAAAGGTGTTAAAACGTCCCTGCTGTGTATAAATAAAATAAGGGAGGCTCTCCAATGTCATATAGATAGCGTGGAAATGGGCCAAGATAAAATAAAATGTATTTATTAATCGCGTCATTTAAGTTACAGTTTTATTATCCTGATGTTTAATTTATAACTAGTAAATATTAATAAATCACGTGTAAATAAAAATGTTTAATGGACAAGGTGGCAACGGTTTTTTATTTACAATTTTCCCTCAAATTGTTAATACCTCTTTAGAAAACTTAGAAAAAAGGGGTCCATGATTTTGACCTACGTAGAAAAAAGTAAGGATACTATCATACCTTTATGCCACACCGAGGAACGCTAGAATGATCAGTGACTTTTGATGAAATTTTGAATCTGATCGCAGAAGACATAAGAAAATCTGACACTTAACAATAGTGAAGTTATCTTTCCTGAAGAACAACTTGTTATTGCACACACTCATTGAAACTTTTCATTAGTAAAATGTACAAATTTTAGGGGAAAAAAAAAAAAAAAAAAAAAAAAATTATAAGTTTAATGTTAGTAAAAATTAAGTAAATTATTGAACATTATTAAAAGTATTTTTCTGACCGTTCTGCCGTATCTTATTCATTAGCGAGCTGAAAATATTCGAGATCTGACGAGTCTTTGCTTTTGTTTCCACAGCAAAACTCGAACAGCAGCGAAATAAGTGTTTGACCGCGAAACAAAATCCTCCGCGGTCGCGGATTAAACGCTGACAATCCGCAGCTGCGACGCAAGTCTGAACGTGCTTATTACCCGTATCTACCACCGCGAGTTTTGAAATGTCGGGGAAGTTACTGAAGATGTTGAGAGTTCGAAAAAGAGACTACTACACTTGTGAATTTCGTCATGAACTGATGATTCAATTAACACTTTTTTAGTGTGTCTTCGCAAATTCACGAAACATTCACCAATAAAATATAGAAAGAAAAAATGCGAAAAAAATGACGCAAATGTGTCATTTCAAAGACAAAACATTCACTACACAAACTTGGCTAATTATTGATCATAGTAGATAATATGTCCGGAAACAGTCAATATAGAAGCGTTTGAAGCTTTTTTGAATTTCCGCTGAAGCATAATTACCTGCGGTATAATAGTGTATTTTAATGTCGGAGGTAGTAAAGTGAAATTTCAGCAAATGCATCATTAAATTCTCAATTTATCTCATTTTTTAAAAACAATAGTTTTTATGGCATGATAATCTCTCCTTACCAAAAAACATTCTTAATATTTGCGACACGCAATAGATTACAAGGGTTATTTCAACTGTCAAAACTACACCATATAACGAATATGTTAATTGTATAATTAATGGTAATTTACAATTCGCGAACTACAAAAAAAGATGGAAGGATACTTATACACCGTCACAAAACACCAGCAACACACACATACACACTAACAGTAACTTTCACACAAGAACCTACCTGGAACACTACTTTCCACTCGAAGACGTGAGGTTCCGAAGCTCGAACCAGAGATCTCCACTGTCCAGCCCCAAAGAGTATATCCAGCCCCAGCTACGACTGCCCACGCTGACGACTGACCTGCGTCCTGCCTGTGACTGGCGCGCCGCGCCGCGCCGCGTCACGTCGGGCAAAGGCGGGGCGAGCGCCACAGTCGACAGGTTGAAACTTGCTCCGACTTGTTCGCAGTGCGCGCGACGGACGCGGCTGAGCAGGAAATGGAAGAATCCGGGATGTTCGTAGCTGTCTGACACACTACAGCTAACACCAAGATAACTCATTCTTATTAGATGAGTTTTGCCGTAGGCTTTTTTTGACAGACACGAGTTTCAAAACGTTAGAAATAAAAATACAGAATCTCATTAATATAAACTTCAAAGTTTTTGTTCTTCATCGACCAAAGCTCGTTGCGCAACGCATTGAGAACATTATTTTTTTCCTATCTCCAGGCTGTAAAAAATAAATCAGGGAGGGAAAAAATTAAGAAATAAAAAAATTATTTTAAAAACATCACCACCATCACCAACAACATTTGTGACCAAATTCATGAATAGTAATATTGATAGACAATTATTTTCAGATTTATATGTATAACAAAGATAGCTGACATAATATTTTGAAATATTGCTATTATTTGTTCAGTATTTTGTCTTAATTTGTTCGGTTCCTTGTAATATTTCAATGCAATCTGCTGCACCAGTGGCGTAACGTTCGGGCCTGCAAGGTCCGCAAGGCGAGCGGGCCCGGGTAAAAGGGCCTATTTTTAGGGGATATTTTTATTATTTAAGGTACTAACACAACTTGTGATTGCTGTACACTTTTATAAAGGCGACCTGATAAAAGTTTTGCGGGAAGGCCCGCACTCATTTCTCTACGCAACTGTGCTGAATATTCCATCAATACGCCAAGATTAACAACTTACACATTTCATAAAAATAATTTTAGGAAAGCCCCTCATAAAAGAAAAAACAAATTAGTTTTATGTGTTTACTATATGTACACATATTACAGTATGTACAATATGTACACAAAGTTTCGGGGACTTTTTTCTCCCATCGTCCGGCCATCTGCATTTAACATTTAAATTAAATTAGTACACAAATTATTAAATACAATAGTACTATAGTGTGCTAGAAACAAGAATAAACAAATAATAGAATATCATTGTGATATCCAAATTGCTGGTATTAACGTGTTGAGGTAATGATTTTAATCTAACACATACACACAAAATACATATGAAATAATTTTAAGCTCCTCAAACGACTGATATAATTAATATTTATTACATAAGAAATTTAAAAAACAACTTCAAGTTTAGGAACAAACATAATCCTAATACAGTATGTAAAAGCGATGACAGAAAATGAAAACAATACAAAGCTCACAATTCAAATATTAAATAGTACTAAATTCATGATAATGTATTGCCCTTCACAACCGAACCGCCATGACAAGTGTGTTTTGAAAGTGAATGATGTAACATTCAACAAATATATTTAATTGTTGCAATACTCTACATATTTACCTAGTGGAGACGCTCCTTAAGGCCCGCTATCAACGCCTAACAGCATTCTGTGTTCTCGCATTATTGTGTACGACTTGGTAAGGAGAAACAATTGTAATGCTGCGGCCAAAATCGGCTATTTTACGACAAAATACTCGTATTCTATGGCTAAGGAATTGAAAACGTGAATAAATACTTTTCCAGTAAATAGTAAATTACTTCCTCTCATTCACTGCGCAGTTATATTCACGTTTTCTGGGCCCTTGATACAGAAAAATTGGCAAAAACGTCCGTTTGTGGTAAACGCTGGCGCCTAAACTATTCACACGATTTTCTCCCAAATTATTCCCGGATCGATCTGGACGAATTCGAGGCTCTTCGGGTTTGAAACAGATATTAACTTTGGAGGTATTTTACATTAAGCCTCAACAATTTCAAAATTTTCTCTAAAAAGGGCTCACATTTTTGTTTATTTTCTCTCGGATTGAACAAAAATGCTTATAAAAACGCCTTGTCTTATTTTCGTTGAATTCACTCAATTTTCGAAAATTGCAAAAGTTCAATTTTTCTTCAGCATCTTCCACCATTTACATTATTGAAGATGGGTATTTTTTCTATAATAGTATCCGTTCTTCAAATTGGATCTCTAAATAAGGTCGTCTACAATTTTAAAATATCTAAGTAGTTTTTGCGTAATTTAGCCTGGAATATAGACAATTATTTTAAAAACTATCTTTCTCGAAAACAGCTTCGAAATTCTTCTCTATTTTTTTCATCTGTCAGACCAAAGGCGCTTAAAGAAATGGGCCACGTACCAATAATGTATTTCAGCTTCTAAGTCAATGGCCCCCTGTCTCGATCAGGGTTTTCGTTCAACTATCCTTTGGGTAAATGTTGAGATGGCTCTTTGGATTTCTTCTGGTCTGGACACTTGTACATGTAGTTTCAATATGAGCACGTTTTATTAAGCTCTCCTTTTGCAAGTTTTGGTATGCGTAGAGCCGGGAATGTGGGTTGCTATTTTGTTAGCAATACTATAACATAAAATCTAGTAGTTTGTTACTGTTGCAAGTAACGTTTTCTATAACTCGGAAGCGAAAATGTTTAGTTTTAAAATGTTGCTAATCATTTTAATTATTGATTTTTTTACAATAATTCCTTTTAAATGTGAATTTTCATTGTTCATATGCCCTTTTGCACGCCTACCATAGCTAGAATAAATGCCTTTTTATGCTTATTTTAGTAAAAATAAATGCTTTTGGTCTGCCTAATTCAGGTAAAATTAATGCCTGGACTTCCGGGCTCTACTTATGAGTAGAGGGCAGCCTTTAATGAAATGTATTTTTTTTTATTTTAAAACAATGCCGTTTAGTATAGAAATTCACTTTATGTTATGACAAACCAAATTGACCCAGTTTTGTCTTTTTTTTTGTGTTTTTCGTCGATTTCGACTAAAATGTAATTTTTTACCTTTTTACGTCTTTTTAACGCACTTTACGTGTTTTTAATGCATTTTTTCACTGATTTTATCATCATTTTAATGGTACTTGCTTCAAATAATATTTACGAGGTGCAATAAATGTTTACCACAGAATTCCTGAGTAGGTGTTTTTTAATACATCCACAAATTCTTTGAAATTTATGTAATTTATGTTATATATCTTCATCCCACTCGTAAGAAATATTACAACCTAAATAATTAAATGTTTTTACTTGTTCCAGAATGTGTCCATCCACAACTATCTTAGTTCTGACAGGATATTTCACATGGAATGCCATAGTTTTAGTTTTTGGAACGGATATTTTCATGTTACTCGTATATTCATATCCGATTCTTTGGAGGGAGTGTACTGATTTCTGCAAATTGCTGCTACAGGAATGTCCAGTGAAATGCAATGAAGACCAACAAAAGTGCGATGTATTAATACTTACCATTCATGAATAATTTACTAGTTACCAAAGGGTGATGTAGTGAAGTGAGTTGGGTACGGAGTAGAGATGGGCGCATTCTATATTTTTCTTTATACTTTATTTTATTTTTGTTTGTTTATTTGTATTTGTTTCTTAATTTTTTCTATGTATTGCTTGTTCTAATTTTTGGTTTTGTACTTTTCGATTAACTCCCGCCGAGCGCGCGCTCCTTTGCAGTAATAAAATATTTATTATTATTAAAGCATTATAGACGTACGTATTTGAGAAATGAATAATATTGGAACCGTTTTCGATAAAATGGCGTTTGTGCGTTTAAAAAAATGGTGAATTTGGAGTCCATTTTCAAGGAAAACTTCAGTTTGGGAAACATCGTACATCATTTAAAGCCCTTTTCCTTACAAATGCAATACTGTAAAAAAATAACCGGTAATGGAAATATAAACGACGTGATAGAGATATTGAAAAAAATACTATTGTGTAACAACACGTTTTTAAAAACAACAACAACAAATGAATACTACAGCAAAATGACATTGGCCATTTGTTGTAGTGGATTTTGGACAAACCCTACAAAAAGGTTAGAGAAAAATTAGAGACAAATTCGAGAAAAGCTTTTTTTTAATATTGCTCTTAATTCACTCAAAAGTGCTCGCATTTCTTTTAATGTACATAGCGTTAACGAAAGAACTGATTTTGAAGAACGAATTTCAACACTATCCAATGTACTGTGTTAATCCTTATTTACTTATTACATATACCAGGAAGTAAATAATTAAATACGGAACTGACGAATTCGGAAAGAAAAGTTAGAAATCAGTTAAGTAAAGGATAAAAGTGTATTACACTACTATCAAGTGTGTCGCAAAGTTCCGTGTACGTGTTCTCTAGGAAGTGACGCAAACGAAATATTGTGCAACATCAGAGCCTACTAACATTATTAAGCACAATTAAAGAAATGGATTATAGTGGGCGAATTCAGTTGTACGTGTAGCAGACTTGTTGACTGAAAAGAGGCTCAACAGAATTATCGATCGCCCCCTAGGGGTGATTCTGACGTTGATCGCAATAGCAAGCGCTACAGCGGAACGCGGCCTGCAGCGACCTGCATGCGCGGCCTGGATGACACACACACACACACACGAGCGGGCAGGCAGGGAGGCACCCGCCCCCCAGGTAGTTCCGAGAACGCTGCGGACGGGGACGGAAGGGATGGCTGATGGGCAGAGGGGTGCGCGGAGTTTGGACCCTGTCGCATACAATTACAGCAAATGTGTGGAATATGGCCGTTGGAGACAGAAGGATCATATTTCACCCAAAGATCTGTTCAGGTAAAGTATTATTTTATGTTTACTTACAGGTTATTTTGTATTTGGGATCTGAGGCGTGTCTAAAGGGTAGGGTGGGGCACGGGAGAACTATCAAAATGGCTCCAAATTTTTTCTTTCAATTTCTAGTAATAATATAGTAAAGTACACTTATAAAAATGCCATAGGTCCGATTGATTTTCACTGTTAACTTTAAATTTTTGATAATTGTAAAAGTTTGAATTTTTTTGGCGATTCCCTACCAACTACAAAATTGAAGATAGACATTTTTCCTTCAAATTAAATTTGTTCTCCATAATTATTCCTTCGTTAAGGTCATGTTCATGTATTTTGAAAGTCTGAGTAGTTTTCGTGCAATACGTGCAATTAATAAATAAAATAAAAAAAATATTTTCTCAAAACGGCTCCAAATTTTGTCTTTAAGCTTTTGATGAGGATAGTACTAAATGTGCTCTATAAGATTAAATAAACGCAATTTGCTCTATTCTTTTCTTTTTTCTTAACATACAAAAAAAATATTTTTGACTGGCCTCACGTCGTTAATATTTACATTGGCTGCGATTTGTTCACATTATTGTATATACGTGTACATGTGCTTTAAACGATGTCTTACAAAGTTTCTCGAAAACTCGAAACTTTTTTACGAAAATGGTCTGAAAACTCTGCATTTTTAGAAAGGCTGGAATGCAATCTTCTTCAAAAATGGCTCCAAATATTTTCCTCAAACTTTTTATATGGATAGTGCGAATTGCACTATTTAAGATGATATAAATTTCATTTTGCTTTATTCTATTGTTGTTTTTTAATTACACAAATGTAATTTTTTAAAGTATCCCATACGCCTTTACTTTAATTACATTTCCAGCTATTAGTATACATTATTGTATTGAAGTGTAGAAGTACATCAAATGACTTTTTCCAAAATTCAAAAGTTTTCTGTGAAAAACAGCTACAAATTTCACATTTACAGTAACGCTTAAGCCATATCATACACGGCTCCAAATTTGTCAACGAAAATTTTCTTATATGACAAGGTTTTACTCTTTTATATTCTTTAATTATATTGTAGTTCTATATAAAGAAACCGAAAAATTGAGAAAATTAAAAAAAGAAAGTACTTTGGGCGGCTAAAAATGCGGCTAGTCCAGACCAAAGAAATTAGAAGTATTACGAGAAGGTCTCGCCATTCTGTAGTACCACTAGTGTATTTATTCAGTGCTATCAATTCCACAGCCATTCTCTTCTTCTGCTCTCTCTCATACCGACTCCGTTTCCCGTCGCTTTCGTTCTTGAAAAGCGTTTTTCTGCTTGGCTCTGGCCCCGCGAGCATAGCAAAACATGACTCGATCGACTGCGATGGCATATTATTGCTTTATCTGTAGTTTAAGGTTATATTATCGAATGCCTGTGGTTGTAGCCCTAATATGCGCATGCAAAGATAGCAAGTTTAAAATCATTGGCTGTGTCTCTTTTCTTCTCACACGCGCTATGTTTATAGGGTTTGCGTTACAGTTTATTCTAAGCGAGAATTTTCAAATACATTAGATAATGTTTTATAGGGTATCGTGTAATTTGTTGGTTTGTCTAAAAATGACGAAATTAATTTAAAGTAGTTTATAACTAGGGGCTACAACAGCACATACTTTCTCGCAAAATTACAATTTAATTGTTAGGTACGATGGGATTCCCATATATGCTTCATTAATTTCAAACAGATGTTACGCGAAACTACGAACTTCTACAAAAATTGTACGTGACCTTTTTGAAGTGCTAAATTTGTACAACAGATTGTGAGGCAAAAATCTCTATCTTCAACTTTGTAGTTTTGATTTTATGTAGCAATTTTCACAACAAAACGAGTAATTTCCGAAAATGGGGCTAGCACCCTATTTTTTACCGTCCCTTATCACTTATTACAGAGACAGTGAACAGTGGAAAAGATACATAACACTTAACTAGGTTGATGTTCTAAATATATGTAAATATCACTGAAGCACCGTCACCTGAAGATCCGTTCAGGTGATGTGAAACCTCCCTGGTCAACGCAAGAAGCCTTTGCCCTACTAAGGGGTGTATAGGCTTGTAATAATAATAATAATAATAATAATAATAATAATAATAATAATAATAACAATTACTAGGGTCGGATTTTCATGAAATGCCATTTTTCTTTTCACTTTAGAACGATGACGTTCAGTATACATTAATTTTATGTTATGCCACTTTTTGTCATTACTTTGCATTTCTCGTCGATTTCGACGAAGTTATTTCTTAACATTTTCTCGTCATTTTTAATGCATTTTTCATTGATTTTAGTTGTACCCCAAATAATATTTTCGAAATGCAACATATGTTCTCCATAGAATTCCTAAAAATACAAACGGTTCCGCTGATGTCGCGTTAAATAATAGCAGAAATTTCGCGGTAAAGATCAGCCCAAACCAAACTTGTGCAAGGTAAGATCAGATTTAGATTTATTTAGTAAAAAACCAAAAACACCGAATGTGACGTATGGGGAAAAATATGATCTGCGCACGTTCTCTTGAGTTCCAGAATTCCTTCCCGGGATTTTAACAATAAATAGTTGAAAGAAGAGTAAAGGTTTAACATAATAAATGAAAATAAATTTTTAAAATAGCAAGATTAGCAATATTTGAAAAAATATACATTATCGTTCCGAGTTATAGAAAACTTATTTGCATCGGTAAACGAATAGCAAGTATGAATTTTATGCATTGCTAACAAAATAGTAACTTGCCCTTACCTCTACTCTTATTATTACAAGCAAAAGGAGAGTTCAACAAAATGTGCGTATACTGAAGCTACATTTACGTCCAGAAGCAAAACAAGGGGCCTTCTCAGCATTTGCTCAATGGATCAGGGAAACTGGACAAAAACCTGATCGAGATGGGGGTCACTGACCCGGAGGCTGAAGTACATTATTTGTTACAAACATTAGGTCTATTAAAAAAATATACAATACAAATGTAAACTAATTCATTATATATCACTGTTTTTTTTTAAATAAACATTATTTTTCATTTTGATAATCAGTATAGTCTCTAATTGTATAGAAACAGTTATGCAGCAGAAAAGATTTTACTGTTAACTTAAATTTGTGAACCGACTTCAATTGCTTAATGTCATCTGGCAATGCGTTGTAAAGTAACGTACATGTATTGTATTTTGGGTTTCTGATAGTGAGCTGTTGAAACTAACACTTCGTGAACGTGATTTTTACGACGTGTTTGTAATTATAAATATCAGTATTGCATGAAAATATGTTCCCACCGTTAAGTAAGTCACGTTTGACAAATATTACAGATTCGTAAATACATAGGCAAGGCAGTGCTCAGTTCCAAGCTCAATGAAGAAAGGCTTGCAAGGGTAACGCGGATGGCATTTTCTCATTATTCGAATAATTTTCTTTTGCAATCTAAAAGTCTGAGTACTACACGATATTCCCCAGAATTTTATGCCACGTAACAGGCGGGAATGTACATTTGCAAAATACACGCGAGCTGCATGAATACTGACAGAATTTGAAAGAATTCTGAATGCGTAACTTAATAAACTTAATTCAGTGTTTAATTTTGTTATATGTACATTCCATTTGAGGTTTGGCTGAATTGACAGACCTAGAAATTTTGTTACCTGAACATTAGCTAATTGCATATTAATTTTCAATGGAATATGCGAATGCTGATTTGAAAGGCAAAAATGCATTGGAACTGTTTTTCCTTCATTAACTATTAATTTGTTATTACAAAATCAATTTGAAACGTCTAAAATCGTACTACTTGTTTCTTTTTTGCGAAGAACACTCGTGTCAGTGTAAATAATGTCCTTTCATGCCAGTACGGTATTTCTACTCTTTGAGATCGGTACGAGGTTATTCAATCTAGGGCGATACCACTAATTCCATAAGAAGGGAATTTTGATAGCAAGATAACGTCAAAAGCTTTCGAAAGATCTAAAAATATTCCAATTCATTTTGGTGCATCGATGAAGCAACACCTTTAAGAAAAGAAAAAAATGGCAGTTTCGATAGATTTTGATTTTCTAAACGTGTTGCGAGTCTGAAAACGCTTCGTTTTTCCTGAGAAAAGTTTCCATTCGCGTATAGAAAAGCCTCTCTAATATTTTAGAGAAACCTGACAAAAGAGAAATTGGCCGGTAATCTTGAATTTCATTTTTGCTCCCTTTTTTAAAAAGTTACTTAATTTTCGCTGTTTTGAAAATATCTGGAAATATTCCTGTGCATAAAGAAGCATTGAAAATGTGAGTTAACGGGTCTATAAAGGTAGGTACACAAGTTTTCAATAAACATTCCGGAAATTCATCTAAACCAGATGGATATTTACCTTTTAGTTTACTGTCTATTCGTAAGATTTCGTTAGAATAAGTTTCATAAAAAAAAAAATTGTGTCGAAAATTTTTTTGGAAGGTAATGATGTTGAATTTTGCGGTTTTAGGCCCTTCGTGAGTTCAGCCGCAATTCTAGAAAAGTGTTGGTTGAAGAGATTTGCAACTTTTTACCGATTACTGGTTTCTCTTTCATTATCCTTTAAAACAACATTCTCTACTAAGTAATGAGACGATGTGGTCGTATTTTTTACGATATTCCACTTTGCTTTAGTTTTGTTATTAGCGTTCAAAATATGATGATTATTTTTGCCTGAAATATTACTTTTCTTGAGATTCTTTTGTATTCTCGGAAGTAGACATCGAAAATGGACGATACGTTATGATGTTTGGAAATAAAGTAAAGCGTACGTTTGTTTTTAAACGATGTCCTTATACCTTGTGTGATTCAAGTATGATTTTTCCGTAAAATATTTAATTTTCATTTTTTGAGTGAAAAGCATGCGCTAAAGTGAAATTAAATTTTCGAGAAAAAAAAAAATCATTTGTGTCAACAGCGTTATAAACTGAGTCCCATGATTCCTTCAGCAAGTTGTCCGTAAATAATTTTATGTTAACTTCAGTGAATGCTCTGCACATGCGTGTATAATTTGTGCGTGTTCGTGTTATTAGTAATTGTAAGAATTTGTGCATCATGGACACTGTAACCTAGATTAGTAGTTTTTATTTCATATCTAGTTGTGGTTTTGCTAATTATAGTTAGTTAACTTGAACGAAAGGAAGCAGCCTCGATTACATCAGTAACATATCCAACAGCTTGAGTTGTTCTCGTGAACTGGTTTTGATCTTATTTTTCATGTCAATTTTCTTTCGTTTTGGAGCATTTTAAAAGCTTTTTATCGGTCGTCTTGGGTAATGTTTTAGGTTATTAAAATCTGCCCCCTACTTGTTACATATAGGGATAAAATTTAAAGAAAAAAATTGGAGCGGCTTTTGAGAAAAAAAAAGCGATAATTTCAAGCGCAAAAACTAATTTTCAAAAATTGTAAATGACCTATTTTAAAGAGCTAATTTAATAAAAAAGACTGAGGCAAAAAACTATTTTCAATTTTGTAGTTTTAAATTAGTTTCAATTTTCGAAAAATTCGGATTTTCAATGCAAATGATACCTGCACCATTCTCGTAAACGTTCTTCACACTATTCAACAACAAAATTTAATCTCATTTGGAGCCCCCCCCCCTTTTTTTTTTTTGAAAATGTCTGAGGGGCTTCATGTAAAATACCCCCAAAATTAAAATACATGTTTCAAATCCCAGGGGCCGCGACATTAGCGAGCGCGATTGGGGAATATCAATATTGGAGAAACTCAGCTGAACGGTTTATGCGCTAGCGTTGTGCACAGACGTTTTGTCGTCAATCGATTTTTCGGTACGAAGGACAAACAAAACAAGGATTCTGGTTACACAATGTGTTAAAGGATTCCTCCCCCCCTCCCCCCAATATTTAGCAACTGAATTTATCCACTTTCTCGCTACCAGGGCCCGGCAATGAAGAGTTTTTGTGTCGAAAATGCGCAGTTTTCTGGTGCACGATTACAATATTTTCTCTTACGTAATAAGTGCGATAAAGTAAAAATAATTCTTATAATAAAATTTCTTATAAATAATTTATCATAAATAATTAATTCCGTCAATTAGAAATAATCGTTAGCCAGAACTCTACATCGACAATCAGGTTTTTGAACATGATAACTTTTTTCCCTGTGTATTTTATGAAATTGATATTCCGTTTTCCAGAAAGTGGTCACCCTGTTCTTTGGTGTACAATGTTATGTATTCGCCAAAAGTAGTTGAAATAATATTTCTGTGACCTTCGTGGAGATTAATTGTGCATAAAGACATTTTTTTTAGAGAAATTTCAACAATACCGGCATAAAGATTAAAAAATACTCTTTCTACGTTTATTTTCGCACACGAATTACATTGCTTTTGTATTGCAGCAGGGGGAAAAAAAAAGGCGATTTTTTGACAGAAAAAAAAAATGTTTTGTGGATACAGATGCGGAAAATGGAATTCTTACTACTAAATTTAGTAAACATCATCATCTACTACGTTGTAGGCGTTTCCACGTTTTGCGGGTACTTGTTTCCGAACTAGTGCTGCTACAAAATGGCAGACTTTTTCGTACTAGTTTCCTAATCTCGTTAGTCTGGGTTAGCATTTCGGTTATACCCCTCCCCCCACCTATTAGCGCATTTTTTTCATATTTTCTCAGTTTTTCGGTACTGTGAGTTACGTTAAGAAATTCATAGAAGAGTGAAATCCTGGTCCTGTATGTGAATTTTTACTGAAACAATTGCAGCGTTATTTGAGGGAGGAAAAACACACACACACACATACCACCTCAATAAATGCTCCACATTTTTTCTATGTATAGAACAAGGGACATTTAAAAGAACTGCACAAGTTTCATTATTCAATGAACTCTCAGAATTTTCAGAAAATGAAAATGCAGAGAGAATGCAAGGAAGTATGTGCTGTTGTAGCACCACAAAATTAATTCCTCACATACTGCATATGCAGTACATTTAAGGCTAAAATAAGCACTGGATATGTTCCTGAATGCACTGAATTCAGTAGCAGAAATATATTTTCAATTCAACTTTGAAATTTAAAAAAATATATTTTTCACACTTTGATTTTCTATGAGATCAAGAGATATTTGAAGTGTAAGAAATGCAGAAATTGTGACATAATATTACGAATTTAAAACATAATATTGCAAGGAAATATATACTGTTGTACACTTCTAGTTTGTAATAGATTTCATTTAACCCTAATAACTTTAGCATTAATATTGTACTTTTGCTATTTACAAAAATAGTATTAGCTGAAGAGGGACTAGCACACCCTTATTACTGTTCTTTACTACGTATGAGTAAATAATTGAAAGAAAACATTCAAAACTTCTTTTACAAAATATATACTTAAAAATTCCTTGTATTTCATGCAAAAATTACTCACATTTTTGAAAAAATTGTACATGACCTCATTTCATGATATGCATTGGAACAGATTTCATTTACTATCATTTTTTAATATTATTTTTGCAGGAAATCACAGTAGTCTCCTGGGGATTATCAATTTTGGAGAAAATAGTCAGTATGGTTAAGGCACTAACGTTGTTCACAGGATCCAATAAGACGTCTTTCTGTAGAAAAATCACCAATTTCTGTTGCAGTGTTACGTTACTTTCTTTTTACTATGAAAAACATAGGCAAAAAGTAAAAACATGTATATTGCTTCACATAAACACACACCACGTTTGGGTACCACTTCTGCCCTTCTCCTTTTGTGTGTAAAATTGGATTATCTATTAGATTAAAATCCACTATTAAATATTTTGTAACAGTAATGATAATAAAATGTATGTACTCTAATACACAGAAATGAGGCTGAACTTTCAATTCATAAAATTTAACATTGCAATAGCAACAAAGTCACATTTGAAGAGGCCCTAGGACCATCAATCCCTAGAGGTGGTGACTTGTACTTCATAAAACTACATAAAATTGATTTTAAAACGGTAACATTTTTAGAAAGTGTACCTAGCAAAGTTTGTTGTTTATCAGCAGCGTTTGTGCTGTTCATCATTAATCTGCAAAGCTACAATCATTATATTAGATTTTTTGATTTTAGCAATACCAATTTTTTGTCTGATGAAAATATTTTATTTCAATAATAATGATGCGAATTACAACAGCCTTTTAATAAAAAAAACACGCAATACAAAAATAAAAATATAAAAAAGAATGATGTAATGAAAAAATCGGGTTTCGTTTATGCCCATTTCCATCTTCTTTCTGAAACAGAAACCAGAATTACAAATAGTGGAGAAAAATCTCAAAATATCACTTATGGGGGCAATATGAATACATTCCTAGCCATCTTTCCCAGAGAAGTCATGTGTGCACTAATGCTCAAGAGAGAATGTGTGCTCTCTTGAGCATTAGTAGATAGAATTTTTTAGAACAGAGAAACTATTTTCAAATGGAAATGACGAAATAAAAAATCCTCATATTCTAAGAAAAAGCTCAAAAGTAACTTTACATTTACTTCAAATAAATGCCTTAGTATATCATTACTCTCTCAATAGATAATACTTACTTCCATCATTTTCATTCCCAAAAATTTATTATAACTTTCAAAACATTCACATTTCTTTGACGATTATTAATTAATGGATAATATGCCCCATTCTTTATGATTATTACATTAAACAAAATTTACAATTTTTAGATTCGTTTTTATAGTTTACTAGAAAAGAAATAAGTAAATAGGCATTGATTGTTTGAAACATCAAGGTTAAACCTAAAGGGGTTGTAGTGCAACAGAAGAAAAAGAAGAGGGAGAAGAAAAAGAGGAAGGAGAAGAAGAATAAGAAGAGAAAGAAAAAAAAAGAGATGTAGATTATGGCTATTGTGATGGCTTATGCTTACCACCCATCCTAATGCTTTAATTATTCTGCCCTTGTTCTACCTGACACCTGTTTGCGATGACTGGGATTGCAATTTTTGAATCTGCAGATGTTGCTATTTTTAATATCTTTGTGATACATATTCATAAATGCGTGTTGACTCAAACTGTCAAGACAGAACTTTTATATTTATGTTCTTTTACTTATACATATTCTTAAAATTATTCAGTTAAAACATAAATTTTGAATTAACAGTAATTAAAATATTAACCTGAATAATTAGACCACTTTACCCTGCCTACTTATCATTAATCTATTTCTTATAATTAAACGTGTTCAATGAATTGGTTGCCCAAACTGAAATTTGAACCCAGGCCTTCTGGAATTGGAGCCCAGTTGCTCCATTTCTTATATTTTTAATAAAATGAATAACTTAAGACATCAAATGTAGTGCAGGTCCCAATCACCAGTCCTTCCGAAAAAATCTAATTTTCTCTTTTTGCAATTTCTAACATTACATTTTGATATCTTTGTCTGAAGGATCATTCTTCTGTTGAATGGAAAATCAAGCATCATAATGAAAATTTTAAAAATCAGGGTATAAAAACAAAACAGCAAATTATCATCGCACTTCAATTTTAAATGCAAAACCAAACTAGATCAATAATTACGAATAAACAAAGTCATAAATTTTCTTTTCTTTCAAAAGACGATTTGGTTCCCTGAGCGAAGGCAAGCAGTGAATCCAACTTTATTATATATTCAATACATCTTAAAAATTATGGTCCTAACATCTTAAGAAATGTCAGGTTAACAGCATTTATAACACACTTTACCTACACTTTTGATTCTGTCAATCACTCTAATCTTTAAACATTTGAAAGCATTTTTAGTTTATAGGGCTATACAGTGGTTCTTTAATTATTCCAGAATGTTAAATATAGTAATGCTATCTCGGATGATTTTAGTCTTCTCTTGGGCATCTCAAGGTTCTCATTTGAGATGCTGCTTTTTACTTTTTCGTATACATAAGTATATACAAAGTAGCACACATTGTGTAGATAAAATTACATAGTGCTGTGGAAAATCATGTTCGGACTGAAATAGAAATACATGTTTTGGGGTCACCTGATTCAAAAAAGTGTTTTTATCAAAATGTTCATCTGTCAGTTTGTCTGTACATCTGTGAATGATGCTAGTGACTATAATACTACATTCACTTGAATATAAGATTAGTTTTTTCCTAAATATCTCATTTGTAAAATAGGGGTCATCTTATATTCATAGATTAAGTCTCGTCAATTAGGGTGCCAGTTCACAGCTGGCTATTGGAACCGATGATACAAACAATACAAAATTTTTTAGGTGAAAGGAATAAAGATATTTTTCCTTCGAGGCATTCAATGAAGGGAAAAAACAAAATGGCTAAAACTAAAATACACAGAGAAACTTTGCCACACCATATTACTTACTAATGAAAAAATTATTATCAATACATCATAACAACTTAGCATCTACTTACAGTGTAAATGTTTATTCACTTCTTCTAAAAATTTATTTTCTTCTACTGTTAAGTCCTTATGTGTTTTATCCATCAGTATCATTTCTCTCACAATCTTTAAAAATTTTTTAGGTGTTCGAACCTGAATGACAAAGATGCCACTTCATTAGAAGTTCTTGCTACTAATTAACAAAATTCTCAAAACTAAATACTTACTTCAAATGACTCACTGGACCATTTTGAAGTCTTCCCTCTCTGAATTTTCTGATCCTCCAATCCTCCAACAATTTGTGAGCAATGCATCTCATTATCTACATTTTTAACCTGTTCTTCCTTAATTCTATCCCTTCGTGGAGAGCTGCAGCTGCGCAGATTTATGATCTTCCTCCCAATAACTTCACCACTGTTGGTTAAAAACAAAGTAAACATAGTATTTTGAATTCATCTTAACATTCTATGACTTTTTAAGTACAAAAGATGCAGTTTGCCACCTTCTTTCTTTCAACCCAATCATTCTCTGATGCCAATTTGATTCCCAGACTAAACCAGAATGTACGGATTATATCAAACAACAGTGATGTTACTACTGTTTGAATGATATAATGGTTTTATGTAGTGTAGCATGCAGTGGGTGCCAGAAGGTTGCAAATTAGGAGAGACAGCAAATGCATTTGAGCAATCACAGAAATTTTTGTCTCTTCAGAAGATTCCTTCAATGAGCGCAAACCCCAGCAAGTACTTTGTTCACTACTGAGTTGCCAGCGAAGGGATTTAATTTCTTATCTAAAACAAAGTTTTACTTCGATAACAGAAAATAAAACTATGCTCATGTAAATAAGAGATTTTAAAAAGTATTTGTAATTAACAAAACAGCATTTTACATAATCAGATGAAAGACTATGTCATTCACTTAATTAATATATTTATAAATGCTAGCATACCCAGTACAACCATGCCCACACAGACTATCCTATGAAACCCTAAAGCCTACATGTGACTCCCTGAATCTCATCTCTGCTATATGCATTCACTACCAAGCAAGCAATGGCTAACACAACAAGTTGAGAGTTCATTCTAAAAAATATTATTCATGTACGTGGTCGTAATCAATTACGTTTATCCTCAAACGTGCATGTATTATGCACAAATTGAAGGTGTTGAGATAGCGAAACATATATTCTGCATATTCATATATAACATATATATTCTGCAACTCTTCGTGTGATTAATTTTTTGGGGGGTGGGGTGGGGTGGGAAGGGGTGCTGTAGCAGAATTCTCAAGGAGCTCCTGCCACTGGAAGCGAGTACAGGCAACATACACACTCCCACACATTAAAACGTAAAAGTAATAACATTGCTCTTTAAAAAGTTGTTCAGCTCTTCAGCAAGGGAGCATTTTCCCCCACTACTGCCTGCAAAAGTGAGAAGATTTTGCCCACCATTAGCAATTCCTTCCTTTATTTTGTATGAACATTGTTGATATGTACTATGCAAATCAGTATGCAAATTTTTTGAACACTTGTGGATTTTAGCAAAACTTTAAGAGTAATAAAAAATACTATAATTAATCATAATCAAAGGTGAAATCTAGTGAAGAATTATCCACCTCAGTATAAACAATAAATTTTCATACAAAATGCATAATTTCGGAGCTAAACAAATCCATTTCTTACAGGTACACATTTTCAAATTGAAAAGAAACTTAATTTGCATATCAACAAGACTCCCTTCCTACAAATCTTATCTTTATAACAAACATGCATGCCAAAGTAAAAAATTAATATATTGTCTAGAAGGCTGTGAAATATTTCAGATATTTCTTAATTTGAGGAAAAAAGAGCAATATGAAACAGCGCCTGCACTAAGTGCACCAGTCATGTCACTTAACATGTGCAGTCTGGGACCATCCACGTACAGTGAATGTCACTCCACATTGAAGGGTTAATATTAATGAAGAAACTATGTGACTGGAGTCACTGTGGCAACAATTTCATACAAATGAAAATATCAGCCCTTCATAAATGCAATTTTAAAAAAAGCATATTTTATCTAGCATTACATCTTAGCTCAAAGTCGTACCAATCATTAATATTAATGCATTTGAAAATCCAATTATTACTACAAATAAAAATAACTAACATGCAACATTCACTCAGAATCACAATGTGTTTTACCATTTCTAACTTACATAGTCAGTACTTTTAGAGGTACTTGAAAATGCTTGATAACTACAATCACCCTATAAAATTGTTTAAAACTTCATCATTCTGGATATTGCTATCATCACATTTTTTAATACATTTTTCTGACTTACTTTTGTCTTTCTAATGTAAAAATAATAGCTGTGCTCCGGCGGTTCATGCCCAGCCCACAGCTATTCTTGCACATGAAAGTATATTGGACTATAAAACCATCAGAGCCTGGTTGGGGAGGCTCAATAGGTACCACTACGCTGCATCTTCCACTTTGAAGATTCTTCTGGTAGGAAGCTGAATTGTGGAGGCACCTGATGATGTGTTCCACATGTGGGAAATCTGAGCAGACAAAATAATAATAGCAAATAATAATAATAGTAAATAATAATAATAGTAAATAATAATAATAATAATAACAGTAAATAATAATAATAATAGTAAATAATAATAAATAATAATAAAAAAATTATAAAAGGTACATTGATATAATAAACACCAAAACAGGCTCACTTTTAAATTTAATCTTAAACAAGACAACTACAATTTAACACCACCACCACCACCACCAATAACAATAATAAAATAATATAAAAAATAACAAAAAACAACCTTGGTTGGATCTCTCCAAGTTCGACATATGAGAGGGGCAGCGTTTGACAGCCTCAGCAAATGAATCTTGGGCCAAATATATTGGCAATACTCTGACGTATAATTCAGGTTCCACAGGGTTTACTTTAATCTTGAATGGAATGTTTGTATTCATTGCAACAAACAGTTTATTTAATGTAACGGAATGCTGAAAACAACAATTTTTGGTGAAAGTACTGACTGAATTAATTCGAAAAGCATTTGCCTTTGAAGATATTATGAGCCAAATTTATTTGAATAAAAATGTATTGCTTTCTGTTAATCATAAGCAATAAATACACACAAAAATCTATTTTGGAAAACATATGTTAACATAATATTAATTACTTTAGAATGCATATAGAATTGGAGTACCCTATAATCTGTTAAAATTAATTATCTATGCAAAAAAATTGTTCTTCGTACAGGGAATGATATCAAAAGTGACCTCAAGTGAAATGAAGCAAGCGTTTCAAACCGATTCTGACTCTCATACCAATATTCTTTTAACCAGTTCCCAACATCTAACCTTGCTCACCTACCTCTAACCACTCACATAATTCATGTTCTACCAGGGAGCACAAGTCCCCAGGGCCCCGGGGCACAATCCCCTATGGCTTTTCGCCTTTATCCACACACTCTGCTTGACACACAAGTACACCAACAGGCTGGTATCTGGATTCCGTCAAAACGCAGTGCGTCCTTACCGCAACCTCCCCATTTGATGCCTGAATTGGGCTGCCTAGCCCAGAGCTTTTCGATGTCCAAATAATGCACTACTCACATGCACAGAGAACAAGTCCTCTTTGCCCAGAGTTTCAGGCCACTGCCACTACGAAGCCAAGAACTCAACAGGGGACACCCGAACTGAGGTCCGGGAGGCTCTGCCCAATTTTTGGGTTTGAGAGAGAGAGAAGGGGAAGAGTGGAGAGAGGGGGAGGAGAGAGGGGAGAGAGAGAGGGGAAGAGGGGAGAGAGAGAGGGGAGAGAGAGGAGAGAGAGGGGGAAGAGAGGAGAGAGAGAAAAGTGTAGTCTGTGAGCAGTTTTTGTCAATTTTAGCAATAATTCTCACAAACAATGACATGTTAATTCCTTAAATGAAGGAAAGACAATCAATTCTGAATCTTCATTAACTTTGTTGTGGCTTAACAAATTCAACTCACCTCCCATTTTACCTTTACTTCGCTCTTAGGCACCTCAACTTCGAAGTGATAGGGTCCAGGGTAGTCTACCATGGACGGATGAGCACTGGTGGATATAGGTAAAGGCACAAATGGCATTGCTGGGTTCTGTTGGGGGCTTGTACTGTCTGGCAAATCCTCAAATGGTGAAATTTGCAGGCCTGGCTCCGCAAAATAAATAGCCTGGTCTCCGAAAAAATCTTCAACCTGTGCCAAAATTCAGACAAATTGATTTAAAGTTCTTTCATACATTGGGTTGAACATGGGAGGGAAGATTGTTTGATGGATACGCCTAATCAAGTTGTATTAGGCACCACAAAACGTCCAACTCATACGAAACACTAGAAAATCTGCATTCATCTCCTCTGCAATATTCAATAACTGATTTGAGTCAAGATGTGCAGCAGATGAAAGCGAGGGTAATGATCTGTATTGAAGGGAGATGATATGTTATTGAAAAAATTACTTCACATATAGGTAGACAGAGAGTTGGAAGAGGTTTCAAGGCATATCAGATGCAACATTAAATTATCCAACAAAAATAACGAAGCAAAATTTGTTCTAAATTTAAGAAAAACATACAAGACACATCCCTACTTTAACCCCTAACATTGGTTATACTTCTCTGTCAGATACATGCATCTTGGAATGTTGATTATTTCAGAAGATTCAGGATTTGTCTTCAACTTCTTAGGAGCTACAGTTGTATTATCAGCATATTTTGTACCTTTGTTTAGTCTCAGTGCAAGCTTTGTATCCGAGAGATACAGTATGACTGTGTCAGAAAAAACCTTCAGCAATGGTACGCAGATCAGTTCATTCAGATACAAAATGCTAGGAATATTTCTTGTATTGGTACAGCAATACACTTAAAAACAAATATACAAGACTGAACCAGTATATATCTCTGCATGAACTAAGAAATATTAACTTTAGAGCTTGTTGAAGCAATTTGTTCCACATGTAAAAGAGACTCAAATACAGGAATTGTATATTCATTTAAACATGCAATCCATCTACATAAAACTGTACTTATAAGTAAAATATATCATGTAATAAACATAATTCAGAGTTTTTAAACAAAATCAATTATTAATTTCTCCTATCCTTTTCTTGTAAGTTGATATTTCGAGATTGTCAAATCAACGTTAAATTTATTTACATATCTTCTAACTTGAGCTTTAAAACATAAATTAGATCAGGCTGTTGGAATTATAAGATATTATGATCAAATCATGAGAGAGAAACTTCCAATTAATTTTTGATAGCAAATAATTACTGTCAATTGTCATTTAAGAGATCATGGGAAAAAAATTGTTATTTAGACAAGATGCTTGTGAATTGATGTTTAAAATAGTTTAAGATTTTAATAAATTATGTGTTTTTTGTATTTGAATGGGAATATTAAGAAATCCCACAAGTCAATATTTTTTCAATGTTGAGTTACTGGTAATTTTGTACTTTAAATATGTAATCCAATGAATATAGAGAGATGTCCTGACATTTTCTGGATTGCTATCTCAGAATCTGAAGAGTAACCCCACTTGTGGGGAAGATAGAGACTATCTCAATATTTTGACATCATGAGCAGTAAAGGGTGGGGTGATAATTTGTTTCAAACAGAAAGAATAATTGGTTCTGTGTCTTACTCGACTGAATTTATTATGAGCCTATAAATGAGGACAAAATGCATGATCTAAAACTATTTCAACCACACCTAGAAGAAAAAAATCATTCACAGCTTGAGATCTGATATAAACATGGCCAACATGCATCAACGATTGACTGTAGTGTAAAATATAATGCAAAACACAATAGAAAATAATACAATTTGTTTTATTTTCGTCCGTGTGGTATTATTAGTAATGAAGTATGCGCTATGTGACAATTTATGAGTATTTATGACAAAACATACAAAAATACCAGGTTTACTAAATAAATTTAATTTACTTAATTAATTAACCTCACAAAAATCAAGGTTGCCTACAGTGTGTGAACATGCTTCTTCCTATCTTCAATTCAACTTAAATGATAAGAAAAACTAAATTTCAGAATAAATTTAAGACCTAGGACATTTTTGTATCTCCAGTAAAATTAACTTTTATGGTCATATGGGATTTTTCAATATTCCCATTCATTTAGTTTGACAATTATGTAAAATATATTTATCTGAACAGGAAATGACCTCTAATTATAAAAAACAATGGACACAGTTGTTAAGTATAGTAACCATCAATTCGAATATAACTTCAGTAGGATTAGGCAAGAAATGGGAATTGATGAAGTAACGCAATGAAGCAACGAAGGAACATTTTTTAAACCCAAAATGCACATAGTAGTAAGGTGTTAAGACAAATTGAAATAAGACACTGAGAAAAAGAGACCAATTGATAAGCAAGAAGCAGAGCGGATGTTTTTGTTTTGGAATATAATGAAGAGGGTAGAATGAGCTGAATCATGGTGAAGTGGGGATCATAAGCTATGTGAAGGTGGATTTGCTTGATTAAGTAAATAGAAAAGTTTAGTGGCTAGAACTTTGCAGAAAGAATGCGGTTCAATGTAGAATAATGTAGTTAAGTTATGAAATCACATACAAATTAAGTATTAATTTAATTTTGATTTTGGGGATGAAAATACTGAATAAAAAAAGCTGTAGTCGTTCTAATAGTGCTTTGTGGTTGCTTAAGGGAAACATAATGTACTTAATATTATTTATATGAAGATCAAATAATGTTTAATGTTATTGCATGATATAGAAGTGTGCACACTCTATAATATGAAAATGATACTGTGATCTGCTGATTTGTGTAACAAGTTGCATTGTTGCACAGCTGGACGGAGCTGAATTGAGTTGTGTGAACATTACAGCGAGGACTAGAAAAATCAATCCAATAACCTTACAACCCACCTGATTCAAGGCAATGTTCAAGTGGTAAGAAAAAAACTTCACTTTCATTTACTTTTTTGACTTACAACTTTCTATTTTTTCATAACTTCAGTCACTAGTGAAAATTCAAGAGAAATTCAAAGAAAGGTTTTAAATTTCAAAATAATGGATATAAATGGAAATAAAAAAAAAGTAGTCAAATATCCTCATGCACAAGTAAGAATATTAACACACCTTTACTGGAGAAAATTATGGTAAAAAAGCAATCAGGAAAGCAAAGGATGGAAAACAAGAAGGAAAAAAGTGAAGGAGCGAGAAAAAGTCTATGCAAAACTTGTCTTGATATGATGCCTTATCATCAATAGCTACAAAATTCATTATGACAAAATGAATTAAAAAGGATTTAAAGCAGAATGCATGCATGCCTTACACCAATAATAAAAAATTGTGAAGGCCCTACACTCACCTTCATTATAACAGTCATCCATTCCAATGATCAGGAATTCTTCACTTTGTTCTTTGGCAATGAGGAAACACTGCTAATGCTATGGTGATCATTATTACAAAGATGGATACATTGCTACTGCATAGATTTTGAACATTTTAATTCATTAGGAGCAAGAAAACTACTTTGTCTTTTTTTACAGCAAGAAAGTTCTTTATTTATTATCATGAGCAGTAATTGTTATTTCAATAAACAAATTTTAAAAATTCCGCAAAATTGACTTCACCAAAGACACTTTTGGTTATAAATAAGATAAACAATTTAGTAATATTATTCAGTATTTTCAAACTAACTACAGAAACTAAAAAATGATGATGATGGAAGTGCATGATTTCATATACAATACTCATTTTAAACTATATGCTTGGGTGGTATGAACAGCCAAGATACAAAAAAGGGAAGATTTCACAAGTTTTGCACTTGCAACTTTAAGAATAAGCAGTTTTTGAAATACAGGTCACATCTTACCCCATAGAGTTGTTCCGATTTCAATAGCAAGTCAATTTCATTGGCACTGAAAAAAGGAAAAACAAGAAAAATTATCAATATCACAGAAAACTGATGTACAATTTTTAATAAAATGTCAATGAAATTAGAATACTCACCTTGGTCCAGCAAAGTCTAATGTACATTGATTTAAATTAGGGGAGTCTCTCGATCGGTTATCCATGGTTCTGAAATCACACAAGAAATTAAAATCACTGCTGTGTAATCTCTTTAATAATCTTTCTTTTGCAAAGAAAAAGTACAGCAAACATATGTTGCATTGTTGGGAGTTTAAGTACAGAAATGCTCTGGGTCTGAAATCTATTAATTGAATCGGATTGAAACAAAATTATGCTATTAAATTGCAATCACTACAACTCTTGTTATATTGATTGATAATTCCGAGAGCGTATACTGCTAATGTCATTAGTTTCAAAACGGTGATGAATGTTCGTGTGTTGCAGGACATGGCGGTGATCCCCCCCAGGGGGGGGGGCCGAGATCCGGAGTCGACTTACTCGTCGGCTAGCGGGCTTTTCCCATACGCGTATCTTCCACAACCTTCCCTCCCACCCGGGGCACGCTCTAAGCTCTTGACATGTGTGAAAGTGTAGTTGTGGTGTAGTAAATGTAACTACGTGTGTGTAAGGGAGTGGCAATTTGACAAGGAAGAGGAAGGAAATATCTCGAGCGGTCCGTTTGTTAGGGTACTGCTCTGGCATTTGCCTTGTGTACATCGGAGAAAACACTGAAAACTACAGATCAGAGCAGCCTGCCGCTAGAATGCTCCTCCAAACACCGTCTGGATTCAACCCCGCTATGTAGCTATATAGGGTCGGAAATCCTGCCACCGCGGGGACTCGAACCCAAGCGCCTCTCGGTCAGAAGCATTGATGTCCTGAACGGGTACAACTTTTGTAGGAGTAAATAGGGAGAGGTAGAAGTATGATTTAAAAACGGTCAAGCCTCATTATTATACTGCGATTTTTCTAACCCTGTCCCTCAAGGCCCTACTTAAAGGTTGATTTATGTCTCTGTATTTCGCATGTTTCTTAGTCGTGTGGCTAGATGTCCCATGATCACGACAGTATCCAGCACTGCCATACGGTCGCGATCATACATCAAGCGGCACGACCGAGAAAGACGCGAAAAACAGTGGCGTCGTGAAATAGGGCCTTGGGGGACACGAGGAAAAATCGCAGCATAGTGCCTCTTACCCATGGTGGTTTCCACCTCGGGAGCTCTCCCGAGGGTGACGTTTCCACCATGCGCTTACCGACATCTCTGAAGCATCACCACCTGGAATACAGTGGTGGCAACCGTGTTACGCGTGGTTGAGAGCAACAAGTGGTATACAAGCACGTGTAACGTGAGCGTCAGTTGTGGTCAATCCGAGAATTAAAATGGTTAATCTTCACCATGACATTCTTTCCGAAAGGAAAAGTTAAGTTAACAGATAGTTTCTATAAACTCTCGGAAAGCTCTGCTCTAGAAATGTGATGTACAAATATTTCAACTTTAATTCACGATAATTAAATACTTAATGTTTAGGGAAACATGCATACTAATTGTTTTCTAAACGGATAAACTGATAGTATTGTATAATATTTTCTTGCGCCTTCATTTTGCTAATGCGAGAGGGATGGTGTGTTGTTGCTTATTTCGATGACCGAACTTTTATATCAAATCTGCAGCTGGTTTTTCGATGCAAAATTGTTTCTATGACAAGGGAAAAACGATTCTGGTACCGGATTTCATCAACAACGCTTGTCACTAACTAACATTTATTCTTAATTCAAGTGATGTTAGGAAAGGAATGGGAGTATGTATTCAGAGCTGAAGAAAACTGTGCGCGTAATTCAATTTTTTCTAGAGATCCAGAATCCCTGCCTCCTTTCTATGACTATTAGTGGAATTATGAATAAAAATTGCAACTAACGTTGTTAACGCTTGTCATTTCCGTTCCCGTTTAACAGAATCTATTTGCTTCTATAAACACAAGTTTGATAGAACTGGCGTCAAAATCACTCTCCCCTCCACCCCTGTACTCGTCTAGCAAAATGCCTGCTCAAGCAAACATGCGCGGAATTACTTTAAAATTAAAACCAAGCTTCCTCAACATAACTAAACACTCTCCATCCTCTTTGTTTTATTCTTGACAGGCACAAATCACTCTCCTTACCTGGATTTTTACTGTCCTCAAGGCAGAGGTGACAGGTATAAGGGCAGTACGGAGGTCCCAGTTAGCACAACACTTATCGAAGAAAGTAAGTTGTAGAATCAATTGATTTCAATATCACTCACAAAATACGAATCACGAACAGCTTATGGATTTATACTCTCCTTCATAAATAACAATAACGCTCCAAAACTCTTACTCATTACAATCGCCTTCTCAACTCAGACACCCTCGGTCCAGCTGACTGACACACACACTTTTCACGACGAACATTCACCACCGGCGGCCAGCGGGTGACTACCGTGCCGCGGCCAGTGCGGAACGCAACCTCAACGTATTTTTGCGTACGATTCCGAACGAATCGCGGAAACGAACGGTTCTTGCGAACGAGCGACTTGCGGCGGGAATTATAAAGTACTAGCTGAAAACGATTACAGAATGAAAAAAATGTAATTTGAACGGGTTAAAAAATACCCCAAATATACACACAATAATTTTAAATTATTTATCCGAATAAGAAATTCCATTCTATCCACCAAACATTTCTAGGTAATATAAAACTACCTACTATAGAAAGTATTCAAGAGTATAATATTAATTCATCCGCTAAAAATCAATGAAGTAAAGCGCAAATGCAAGTAAACCCTGACGATATAATATATTTTTTATAAACTTTTTCAAGTAGGGTGATTTTATTATTGCGAGGACACAGCAACTTTCATATCTCTTGAACGCTTGTGTTTCGTCCACATCTTAACAATACATTTTGATTAAAATATATTTTAAATTCCATTTTAACACAGAAAAGGTTCATAAAAAATTTACATTCAGGAAACGATTAATTTTCGGTGGAGAGGAAAGAAAGGATTCCTTTTGAGAGGTGACATTTCTGTAATGGTGGGCTCAAGGCTAAAGTTTGGAGGGGGGGCCCTTTCCCTCTATACATAAGATGGCAGTTAATATAAATATTAATATAATTAATATTAATATTATTAATAATAATATTAAATAACAAGGTTAATATTAAATAATAAGGAAAGATGACGGTTTTGTTCTATTTATAATAAATCTGCACAGCCCGTAAGCAGTGACTATTTAACGCATGGGCAAACCTGGCGTTACAGAAAATGGCTTCGGTCTCTAAGGGGGCCTTAAAATATAGAAAACGTCAAACACGCACTTCAAAAATTATTCTTAATTATGTTTCTTTTTATCAAAGATATCCATTTGATTGCTTAGAGTAGGTCGTACAGGCGCACGAGAATGCAAAATTCTTGAACGCGGTTTCTCTTTTGATTCTTAATTAGAACACTTTAGCATACTACCACCTAAAAGTGCAGGGTGTCACCAAAAGTTGTGGTCGGGCGTGTCTTGAGACGACATTAAAAATAATATATTATTATATTATAACAGCGGAAAACAACATAATTTTGACGTCATTATTTCAGTCCGCAATCCGCAGAACCTATGTTTTAGCGGTTTCTTTTAAATAAAAGATAATAACGAGATCTTTTAAGAAATGTCCTTACACACTTTTTGATGTATTGTACTGTTTTTGAGTTACAGTGCAATTTTTGAACACGTAAAGTAAAACGTTGCTCTGGAGGTATAAACATGATTATTTCAAGCAAATTTTAGAAAAATGCCTCGCGAGATCATCTCGGATTTTGATGCAATTTTGTATACATATGTATGAATGTATAAAACTCAAAGAAACTTCTGTGGGATTGTAGCTTTAGGGGTGAAATAGTTTTTGAGATATAACGGTTTGTTTCGCAAGTTCGTTCTTGCAAACTTGGAAAATAATATTTTTTCTACACATTTTTTTCGCGCTATTCAATGGAACTAATATTAATTTTTTATTTATTAATACGCAATGGGTAATTTGCAGCAAAATACTACCTCTACCTTAGATGGTTCGGCACTGAAGTCCCTTATTTAAACTGGTAGTAATGCAGACACAATTCACGTGTGTTTATTCATCACTGAATAAATAATACTTATGTGTGTCTGTGAATGTACGGGGAGAGGGGGCTCATTTTCGAATCCGCCAGGGACCTCAGGTTCTGAAAGCGGCCCTGCCCGTAAATGTGCTGGACACACCTGTCAAGCCTGAATCTAAGAGATTAAAAAAAAACAAACAACAACACAACAACACCTTAGCTTATTTTGATGTAAGGGAAACAACAGTCGCACATTACGCTGCAACACAAGTTACTTTCGTACGCTACTCTGAAACGATGCGCCGTACGCCCTTAAAAAATTGGGATGCGGCGTACAACAAAACAACGATGTTCACATTTAAAACTTGAAGTTTAGTTTATTGTTTTGCTGCCGTCAATACCAAGAACGATATGATGACGACTTACCAGGCAAAATAATGCGAAGGAACATAGACGCGTTTCTGATGTGAAAACCATTTCGTTCGTACTGTCAGGAATTGGCGACATACTGTAACTCTAAGCAGATCGTTGGAAGACCTACGCACGGAAATATGCACGGACCTACGCACTAAAATAAGCATGCACAAAGTAATTATTCTGGCTAAAATGAGGTGCAAAAGGTACCTATGCAAGCAAAGAAAAATAACCATTTAAAAGAAATTTTCGTAACAAATTGATAATAATTAAAATGATTTAAGATTTTATTATAACTCTAAAATCTACAAAGATTTTAACACATCCTGAACCTGGAGCCCACTTCACTTGAGCAACACGTCTTGCCTGATATCCCTAAGCTTGCAGAGTTCCTTTGAGTTGTTCACTAGAGAGTCTTCTTCTTCTTCAGCTTTTCCCTTTTAGTGGTAAGGGGTCGCTGTTCCTTACTCTTCTCCTCCACTCAATCCTGTCCAACACATCTTCCTCGATTAACTCTTTCTCTCGCAGGTCTTCCACGACACAGTCCTTCCACCTTCTCTTTGGTCTCCCTCTCCTTCTTTTCCCCTCCAGTTGCATACTACTCACTTTCCTTCCCACATATTCCTCTTCCCTTCTCATGACATGTCCAAACCACTGCAATCTTCGCTCCTGAATCTTCTTTGAAACCTCGATCACTCCTCCCATCTTCCGTATTACTTCATTCCGGATCCTGTCTTTCCGGGTCTTTCCCATTGACCACCTCAGCATTCTCATCTCTACCACTTCCAACTTCTTTTCCTGAACCTTCTTCACCGGCCAGGTTTCACTACCATATATCATTGCCGGCCTCACAACAGCTTTGAAGACCTTTCCCTTCATTTTCCTCTGAATCTTTCTGTCGCACAGCACCCCTGTCATTCTCTTCCAATTTATCCAGGCAGCTTGTATCCTGTGGTTAACTTCCCTGTCTAGCTCCCCTTTCTCGTTGACATAGGAGCCGAGGTATTTGAACTCTCCCGTTCTAGTCAGTAATTGCCCCTGTAGTGTGATGCTTCCGGGCCTGCCATCTCCTCCAAACCACATGTATTCAGTTTTTGCTCTGCTTATCCTGAGTCCTCCTTCCTCGACTGCCTGTCTCCATCTCTCCAGTTTATCCTCCAATCCATCTTTACTCTCATCTACCACCACTATGTCATCTGCAAAGAGCATAGTCCACGGGGCCTGTTCTCTCACTCCTTCCGTCAACACATCCATTATTATATTAAATAAATATGGGCTCAGAGCGGATCCCTGGTGTACTCCCACTCTCACGGAAAATCTTTCCGTCAGTCCCACACTTGATCTTACTCTGGTGTGTGCTCTATCATACGTGTCCTTCACCAGCCGCACATACTTTTCCGGCACTCCTTTCACTCTCATGCACCTCCACATCTCCTCTCTAGGTACTGTGTCATATGCTTTCTCCAGGTCTATGAAGGCTAGATGTAGTTCCTTCAGCTTTTCACCGTGCTTCTCCAGTAACTGTCTCAGGGCGAACAAAGCATCCGTTGTACCCTTTCCTGGCATGAAGCCGAACTGTTCCTCTGATATTGATGTTTCCTTCCTCAGTCTTTGCTCTATCACTCGTTCCCAAATCTTCAATGTGTGCGAGACCAGTTTTATTCCTCTGTAGTTTTTACAGTCCTGGATGTCGCCTTTCTCCTTATATAGTGGCACCAACACACTATCCCTCCAAACATTGGGCATTTTTTCCTCTTTATATATTTTAAGAAACAGATCTAGCAGCAGGTCTATACCTTCCGCACCTAAGGCCTTCCATACTTCTACTGGTATACCATCCGGCCCTACAGCTTTGCCATTTTTCATTCTTTTTAAAGCTTCACTAACTTCTCCCCGTTCTATGCCTATTGTAACATTTTCGTTTGCAATTCCTTTACCCCTATCAACTCTTGGGCGCTCTTCATTCAGCAATTTGCTGAAGTAGTCACTCCACCTCTTCTTGATGTTTTTCTCGCTTCTGAGCACAACTCCCTCGCTATCTTTCATTTGCCGGATATGTGTAAAGTCTTTTGATGCCCTATCCCTGGCCTTAGCTATTCTGTGCAACTTGTTTACTCCCTCCGGTGCATCCAACTCGTCGTACAACTCATCCAATGCTCTCGCTTTTGCTATTGCAACAGCCCGTTTAGCCTCTTTCTTACTTCTTTTGTACGCTTCCCTGTTTGCCACACTCCTTTCTCTGTCAAACTGTTTCTTGGCTTCCTTCTTTGCCTTGATAATTTCTTGCACCTCGCTGTTCCACCACCACGACTCTTTGTTTCCGGGCTGCCCCTTTCCTGATGTTCTTCCAAGTATTTCTTCTCCCACTCGCATTATAACTTTGCTGTTTGTCTCCCACCAGTCATTAGCCTTCTCTTTGGTCGAAATCCTCCCCAGAACCTCAGATTTAAAGGCCTCCGCAAGAACTATATCTTTTAACTTCCACCATTTAATCTTCCGCTCTCCCAGTTGTTTCCCTTTCCTTTTTATCTTCAAATCACAGTCTACTATCACAGGTCTGTGTTGACTAGATACACTCTCACCCTTTATAACTTTACAGTTCTTGACCTCCACAAGATGATTCCTTTTGCATAATATAAAATCTATCTGAGTTTCTGTTCCACCACTACTATAGGTAACATATTGGTTCTCAGTCTTCTTAAAGAAACTGTTAATCACAGCCATATCGCTAGCAACAGCAAAGTCCAATATTCTCTCTCCCTCTAAATTCTGACTAGCCAGTCCCCAGCCACCATGCACTCTCTCTACGCCCAATCTCTCGCAGCCAATGTGCCCATTGAGATCTGTACCAAGAAAACATCTTTCGTCAGTTGGTATTTCTCCTATTTCTTGGTCTAGGGCTCTCCAGAAGTTTTCCTTATCTTCGTCATCACATCCTACTTGAGGTGCGTAAGCAGATACGATATTTGTCGTTGCACCCCCAATATCAAGACCAACACTCATGATCCTGTCATCCCTACGGTTTACTCTTACTAGATGTTCCTTCCATTCTCTATCCAGGATTATTCCAACACCATTCCTTCCTTGTCCGTTTGCTCCACTGTATATCAGTTTATATCCCTCACCTATCTCCTTAGCTTTATTGCCTCTCCACCTTGTTTCCTGAACGCAAAGTATGTTAATCCTCCTCCTAGAGAGTTGTTCACTAGAGAGTGAATGGGATAAATGACCGGTTAAGCAAGTATGTAATAAGAGTGAATGATGCTGAATGAAAAAGAAGCAAATTATTGGATGTTACTTAGTATTAAGGAAAAAAATTGTTCCAGTTAGGTAAGTCAAAGGTCTTACGTAATAACTGTTAACTTAGATTTAAGGAAAAAATAAGTTTGTTTTAGTCATTAAGAAAAGCACCCCCTCCACCTGCTTACGCCGTAAGGCAGTGGCTGAATGTACGAGAATTATGAAAATCAATCCTCGTCTCCACAAGGTTACTATGGAGGGGAAATTGTTAATGAGAGTACATTTCGAGCTTGGTCAAGAGACTGGAGAAAACGGAAAACAAGGAAAAAATATAAAAAATAAGGCAAAATACTAAAAATAAGTATCAAAAGCTAAAATAGGTACACACACACACACAAAACCCTTCCAAAACAACTTCAGAAGTACAGTCAAGTGATTCCTACTGTCAAAAGTCATTTTCCAAACTTTCAGAAGTCGCTTGTCATCAGTAAGGGGTCACTAATCAAGATTGATTGGCGATTCCGTGCGCGTCAACTGCTAATGGGTCATTGTACCGTAAGTGTAGTGCATGTATTTATTGTAGGTGGCGGTGATCTTTCCCCGCTGGATGGAAGAATTCGGCTCCGACCTACACTTCGGCTAGCGGCTTTTTGCGGGACATTGCCACAGCCGGGACAAGCTCGAAGTTCCTGACATAGTATGTGGTCGGTTATATACTCTCTGTATGTGGCAGTATAGTGTTTGTAAGTGTGTGTGTAAGTAAGGGATGAAGATAAGACTAGGAAGGATCGCGCGCGGTCCATGGTCGATTTGTTATGGTACTGCGCCTGATGTAGACCGGATAAACCACGGAAAAGTATCGATCAGAGCAGCCGGACCCTATTCTCTCCTCCGGATAGCGGCAATAGCTACTGTATGTACTAGCTAGTGTCGAAAATCCTGCCACCGTCGGGACCCGAACCCAAGAACCTCTCGGTCAGAGGCATTGCAGTTAAAAACGTATGTCCTGAGACAAGTCGGTTCACTAATCAAGTTCTTGGTAGGAAATATGGAATTTTGAACCATTTAATTAACTGTTGACACTATATTATTAATTGTAGAAATTCGTTGTTTTGTTGCAACATTGCAATTAGTCCGACATTGCAACGTAATTATTTGACTTTTTACAAGGCCATACCATTTTCAATCCTTTACCCTAAAGGATCTTACAATTAAAGTAAGCGATTATTAAGTGTTGAACAAACTGCCTTTGAAAATGAAGCATTCAAAGGCTTTTCAAGCATCGTCAATCGCATTTACATGTTTCGTACATTACTTTCACAAGCGAATTGCACATTGAATTACTTACTGTTTTCAAATCGCACTCCCTTCCTTTGATATCTTATCAATGTTCGATGTAAAAACGGGAAAATAAGATCCACAAAGGTACTCTTTGAACAACTTGCAAGATAAGGAAACAAACGGCGTCTCCTTGCGTGAAAAGGACACGTCGAAATAAAGAATTTCTTGTGCTTTCCAGCTCTCGCCAGTGAGTCTATCTCAGAATGAAATCATGAGGACAAGTTCTCGTTTGTGTCGTCGATCTTTCCTTTCCTGTCGTCGATCTTACCTTTCTTCTCTTCCTTCCGGAATATATAGATCAAGTCGTTCAACTGCTCAGCGACCGAACCGTTTTTCGTAGAGCGAAAGTCCGGGGTGGATTGCAACAGGTTGCAACAGGTTGCGACACGCTCAGGTCCAGAACCCAGCTGCTGGAGAGTTGAGGGGAAGGGGGGAGGGGGGGGCAGCAGAAGACGCGCAGGCGCGCTGGAGACGAACGAGCGAGGTCTTACTCCATACCAGAGAGTACATTGTATGCTCCATACTCTCTCTTTCTCTCTGCCCTTTTCGGCCATACGGAAGGCAGCCGCGGCGCGAGAAAAGTGAAATGGGTGACGGAGGGTGGAGAGGGAGAGGAGGGAAAAGAGGGTGGGGCGGCAACACCAAAGCATTTTGTTTTTAAATCAGATGGTTTGACCTCAAAGTATTTTGTTTTCACAGGCAGGAGTCGTTCATTGTGGTCTGAGGATGGGGAAAAACACGTTCATCGAAATGTCGCAAAACGAACCATGTTTAAAGAAGAATAAAAACTTTTAAGTTGATGATCATGTGATTTTATTTCTAAATTTTTGAAATGACTCGTGAGTGTCGAAAAACTCTGGCCAAACTATCTCCTGAATTAATGTTCACGGACAATTTTCTGTTTTTAAGTATACTATTACGTTTTTAACGTAATGGGCGGCTTGTCAGTTTTAAAATGGGTGGGACACATCCGTAATTAACAATATTTCATTTGGTTTATTTTTGGTTATCAGTTCTGTTCTTCAATATTGTTTGTGGAAATTCATTAATAACTTTACGACAAACGTGGTCATAATAGTATTTTCTTCCTTGATTTTTGTTTGCATTCGTTTGCCAAGATTTGTTATTAACACGTAAACGGGCCTGTGGCAGGACAGGTTGTGAGTATGGTTGTAAATAGAACAGTTGCGGATAGACAGGAGCCATGTCCCCCTTTTTTCTTTAATTTTACTTATTTTATTCAAAATGATTTGCCAGTAACCATATATTGATCACATCACATTTGAAAGGAGTGTTCATATAATAAAAATACAATTTTTATTTCACGCCAACAATTTTTTAAAATCTTCTGTAAATTATTAATTCTATATATAATTTAATTTAAAATGTTTATGGATGGGGCCCTGAACTGAAATTGCTTCCCTCGAAATACTTTGTGGATCTACCCTATGTAGAAGGCGTGTCATCCTGTTCCTGAAGTTTGGGGGTAAAACTTCTCACCAAGTAGTACAGTACTTAGGTAGCATATTAAAATCCATTCTAGATAATCTTTATCCAATGCTGTAGAAATTTGCGTAGCTACTTTTGTCTCTTCCCACACATCAGAATGATGGGATCACATAAACAAGACAGACCAAAATTTGCAAAAGACACTGTACTCATCACTGTTTTGTCCATCCCATGAAAGGTGTCCAGAAGTGACTTCAAAATAGTTTCTATAATAGTATAACAAAAATGCCAGTTAAAACTTTCACAAGGAAGTTTCAATTTAAAGGAATTTGGGAAATAGCAGCAATTCTGAACATTCTCACGAAGGTCTTTATATCTTGTGGCATGGTGTGAAGACATTCTCTTTACACTAAATAAGTATTGGGCAGATATTGGAATTTATTAATAATTTGTTAATTTATGCCAATTTATATTTTGAAGGGAAACAAACAATTGTGTGATGAAATCATAAATTTTTATGAATGAACATTTTGAGAAGTAACATTTTTAGAGAACTTCACTTACTAATATTTTGGAATACTAGATATAATAATATAATCTATCCCTATACCAAAATAACTGTAATGTCTTTCTTTCATGGATCACTTCTCACCGAGGAATTAAGGGAAATGATGTGGACTACTCAGCAAAAAAGGCTTCCAAACTTCCTTTTCCCAATAACTCTGTCTCTGGTTCTCTTGAACTTAAAAAAACTCTTTCTATTATCAACATTTTGACTATGGAATTTGAAATGGAAAACAAAATGTTCAAAATTACGTCAAGTTAGAAATTCAATTCTGGATCCTCCTCTTCTCCTCTCCAATTTCACAAGAAAACAAGTAATTTTGACAAAACTCTGAATTGGCCAATTTAATTTGAGTCACACTTATTTATTTGAAAAGATAAATTCAGATCAGTGCTCAAATTGTGGAGAATTTATTTCTACATCCATTTATTAGTTGAATGACCTTTCACAACAGATATCAGGAAATACTTCCAATGTGATACAGATATCCATTCTATATTAAACTCTACTCCGCAGTGTCGCAAAGGTATTGAATTTCTATGTGTTGCAAAATTAGATAAATATATATAGTATTTCTTTTATTGTTAAAACATTTTCAATGCTTTTAATATTAACTGTATTTAATATTGAATGTTTTAAATTGTTAAAAGAAAGGTAATCAAAACTGTACATTTTCTTATAATGTGAAATTGTAAATCAGATTGTGATTGCTTATGACCACAAAGTTGCACAGCAACGTAAAGTAAAATATATAATATTTTGGACCAATTGCATTTTTTTAATTTATAGAAATAATTTTCTTGGAAAGCTTTTTTGAACTAGGATAAATTATATGGCCTTTTAAAATGTATAGTCTTCTGACTCCTTGTATTTCTTCATCTAACTCTTGCAGTTCATCTTTATCCCACCACATGGATGCACAGCAATCTAAAGAAACATCTCATAAATTAATTACTCTGTCAAGCATATATAAGTTACTGTTTCAAACTATTTTATGTCAGCCTAAATTTTAATTATGAACAAAGCATTTTGATTGTTCTTACCTCTAAATTTTCATACTACTTCTCTCGTCTGCAAAAATATTGTTTCATAGATGTATAGCAAATATTCCAAGTGAAAGCAAAACAAAAAACAAAACAAAACAAACAAAAACTGTCACTTCACTGCATTTTCTGTTTGGAACATTATAACTAGCATAAATGACTAGTTGAAATAAATATTTTTGGTACCAGAGCATTTTCAGCTGTGGCTTTGTTATTCTCACTAGATCATTCTACTCTTTTTCTGGTTACATCAGAACACCAAAAAGAAGAGATGTTTTTCCCAACCTCCTTTTTCTTCAATGTTTCTCCTTCAGAATAACTGCTAATTAAGATTTTCACACATAAAAGGTCAAGAACTTGTTTAACAATGAAGATTTTGTTAAAGAATTTGTGGTTAAAAAAAATGAAGTGTTTTGCATAAAAGAAATCTAAGTGCAAATAAAATTACAAAGATAATAAATCAAAATTGTGAGTAATCTAACATGTTCTCAAAAGAAATATCACTGTAAAACACTAATAAACAATATAATTTTTCAGTATTGATTTCAATTGCAAGGGCATTCTTTTTTGAATTTGTTTCTTTCACGTGTTCTTCTTTTACTCAAACATTTCTGAACCACAATTTGAAAATTAAAATGGCAAATGGACATCATATGAATAATTACCTCTTGCATCGCAAATTAAAAATAGAAATTAAAATTTTTCACTCAAATAATAATGCAAAACAAAGTACTTTATTGTTGATACATATGGTAGCCACAGGTATGAAAGGAAATTTTGTCTCATGTCTTAACTACACAAATTATTAATTTAAATTATTTTGATTTACATACAATATTAGTGTTTATTTTTTATGTACACTAATACGTAATATCTGTCATGTATTTAATCCAGATTAAATCTGTGTATTGTGTTTAGATAAACTATATATTTTAACTCTTTTTGTTGAAATTCCACCCCACCCCCCTTCTTGTCTGGAACAATTATACTAATTAATTTTTACAATGACTTGCAATGTGTTTGTTAATTGAGAAAAGCAAAAGTGGCACCCCAGATGAATAGTAGTCAGTGGCTGAAACATTTTAATTTAACTAGTGATTAAATTAAATTAATTAATTAAATAGATTTATCTAAACTTTAATTGTTAAGGCCATAACAAGAAAAGAAATGAAGCAGCTTTTGGTGTTCTTTGCATATCATTTATTGCATTACATAAAGTTACTCCTACTGAAAGGATGAACCAAACAGGGACAATACATCTTGGAGGAGGAAGATGACACCAATATATTTTGAGATAATATAAACAAGGGAAAACAAATTATAGTTTCAAAATGTTTTGCAGGTTAAACAAAATTATCTCACTTTAACAATCATCCCAAAACGTCTGGTTCTCCTAGCTGTAGTTGTACAAAATCCAAGAGTACCTATATGGCAATCAATGAAACATCATTTCAGATAGACAGTAGTGTGCAGTGTACAATGTTTCAACCATCACTACTGTTTGTCTGGTTGCCTGATTATTTCCCTATCTTCATCATTGATTCTATGTGACCTGACTATATATATTAGATGTTGGATGTTGTGCACAACATAAATAGTTAAAGTATAGATATCTCTTAATTTTTAATGAACTGTGGAGTTTTTGTTTTATTGTGTTCAAGAATCAGAGCACAGAAAATCTTGTACGTAGTTGAAATGGAGAAAAGTTCTTTGTTCATAGAGCATAAGTATGAAGACACTCTGCAAAGTATCAACTCATAACACAGTTCTCTTTGTAATGAGTTACTACATTGCTTTTCAAATTATGGATTTCAATTATTTGCAATATACAAACATAATAATTGAATTAAATGAAGCACAAAACTTTAAAAATCAAACTACAGAAAAAGTTGAGAATCATTATGATAATCTTGTCACTGCCTCTGATCACCTTTCCCTGCCTCTAAACCTTGCATTATCCCTGAAATTGTTTGAAATACTACTATGCTACTTTGAAACATTTGATTGTAATTAAGGACATAGAGAATTGGCAATACATTACAAACCAGGTACATTGGAGATTAACAATCACCATTCTGCTGAAAATTTATGAGAAGACACTGAATAATTAAAACATAGGCTAGGTACATATTCATAAGTGTGAAAAAATAAATTACAACTACTTGATTTATGGAGAAAACAAAGTATGAAGTGCCTTCTTTTCACATTTTACTGCTAACACACTTTTACAAAGGAGGACTTATTTTCACAAATCATATCAATTTAAAAAAATGTGACAAAATTCCTCAGAAATAATTATCACTCGTACTTGTAACTCAATGTCAATATTTAGGAATGAGGGAAATTACTTTCAACAATAGTAATATAATTTCCTCTGAAAAGCAGCTGAGTCAGAATTAGTTCATTTAGTTATGTTCTCATAGGATGATACAGCAGTATGTCAAAATATACTTTTGTTTTATAATTCTTTGCACTATAAGTACCTATAATGATAATTTATTTCATAAAATACAGTTTTTATTTCAATAATTTAAAGCATAACATCATGATACAATTTATGTTACCTGCTTAATGTTTTCCATAAGAAAGAAAAATTTTAGCCTAAATCATACGGAATAGAATTCTTGTAGAAAACACTCACATGATATTTTATACACATTCAATATACTTTGAATAATAGTACACTGATGTTTCCTGTTGTCATAGATATATAAATAAATAAATATATGGTTTTCAGTCTACAATTTAGATTACAGATTGGCTATTTGTGCTCAATGTAATGTGACACACATAATCACATCATTGAAGTTTTAGCTGCCTTCACTTTTTAAAATCCGGAGCATACTTCTCTAAAATTTATTATACAATAATATTGGTTCCTTTTCTTAAGCTGGACCACATTCATCACAGAATGGCAATCTTTCTTTCACTGAAGAGATTTCTATTATTCCAAAGTTAGGTTATAGTTGCAAATTTTTAAATTTATTTGAAGAATAATTATTACAATATTAATGTGATTATGTGAATATTTTATTCACACGACATTTAACTACACAAAACAGAAACATGATTCCTGTTTCCCCACCTGCTTCTGTAGAAATCTTAACATGGCTAAAATGACATGCTTCGGGCAAATCCATTTGTGGAGGCTGGG
Source organism: Gryllus longicercus (assembly GCA_038098605.1). Lineage (NCBI taxonomy): Eukaryota > Metazoa > Arthropoda > Insecta > Orthoptera > Gryllidae > Gryllus > Gryllus longicercus. The sequence continues at coordinate 282,211 of JAZDUA010000169.1, read as the reverse complement.
GCCACAAGAGGTTTCGCCAAGTCTGTGTAGCCGAAGACAGTTTAATTGCCATTGTCTTGAATTGCACAGTTAGAATCTGCATCAATCAAATTCCTGAACAATATTTCACAAGAAAAATACATAGAAGGATCACATAATATTTTGTGTAATATGTAACCCTGATATATAAACATTGGAGGCATTTCATGTCATGAACAAATTTACTCTTTCAAGCAAAACAGATTTTTGAAATATATATATCTATTGTGTTTAAAATGCATAATGAAATTAAAGGTTAACATTATTTCACACAACATTACAGTAAATACATTAACTTTTTTCTAAACAATATTCAAGATATTCATAATTATGTATCCACTGATCCTTCAATGCTATTTTTGTATTTTATTTTTTTCACACAAAACAACATTTATAGACATATATATGCTTATATGTACATATATATTCACAATTAAAGCTTACAAAAAAATTGATTTGAAATTCATTCAATAAAATCTAACACTACTTGAAAGAGAAGGGTAAACTATGTCTCTGGGAGGATGACATCCTGACACTTGAGGTTCTAACTATTATTTAGGGTAGGTAATCAATCAGCAGTTACATGACAACCACCGCTATATATTAATATGATACAGTGGAGGTTCTGAATGTTTTTCCATACCTGAAAAGGTTTATAACCAGAATAAAAGAAAATGAATAATTAACAAAACCTTCCTACAACATTTATTAATGATAGGCCTTGGTTTAAATAGGTTCTGTTTTACACCAAGGATTACTTAAACTCAGAGGTCTTGATAATAGAAATAAATGGTCATAGCTTTCTATGGTCAGGTGAATGTCTCACTAATCGGATGAATGTCAAATAGACATTTGTTCTATTTCAAGATAGCAGAATTCACTGAATATCTGTATGTCATCACAAGCTTTCAAAATTCTTTTAAAATACCAACAACTGTACAGGTACATGTCTTTCACAGCACACATAATTTGCGCATCCTATTATTCAAGTTCAACAAGTCAGAATTGTTGAAAATATTTATCAAGTCTAACTGAGAGTAACTTTTCTTTACCTATTCAAACTTTTCTGACCAGTCTGACCTTTAATTTTAATTTGTACAAAATATAATAAAATATCTAACAAAATATTATTTAAAACTGATTGTCAATAACTGAATACAGAGCAGAATGAAAAGGACGACAGTCAATTCTATACTATATTCTTTAAGTAGTTGTATCTATATTTATAAAATAGCAGACACATTCTCTTCTAACAGCATAACTCAGTTCATGCTATGGAAAGACTCTGGTAAAGGGCATGAGCCTAAAAAAATTAATAACTTTTTAATTGATTATTGTATTTCAGTTCTTTATCTATAAAAAATAAGGCAGAAAATAAAGTACTTTGTGAACAGCACAAAATATTATTAAATCTTTCTACTATCTCCCGTTTTTGTTTCCATATTATACACTTATGATATTCCATCTTCAATTGACTTGGATAGGATCTGAATCAAGATGTAATAAACTTTGAAAGTACAATATTGAGCCGATATTGTATTGACAAAGTACTGAAGAAGATCCTTCTAGAAATACATTAAAAATCAAACAAAACAACAACAAAAACCTCAATGTAACTGCATTAATTTCTGGTAGCACAAAAGTTTGAATTAAAATAGAATGATGGGGAAATAAAATTTACTGCTTCCTTTCATAGGAACCTTTCATTATTGCGGTCATGCACAACTGGATAAACAAAACCACATAAGAATCATAATATTTCTCAGCCTTGAAAGAGATGACAAATCAAATGAAACTACAGTTATTTCACACTGTGAATAGGCCTCATGACTAAAATCTGTAAGTAGGTAGTTAGGAAGGACGTTTTTTTCAGGAAGATGTGACATACAAAGAATTTGAAGGATTTTACAGAGATGCATCTAATCAGACAAGCACATTTTGTATAAGATAGGAATACAACATGATAACTACAGACGTGTTTGTTGATTTTTATGACTCTTTCTCCTTGTCTTCTGGTATCTGTTTGGTTTCAGCAACTTCTTTCTCCTCAGATTGTTTAGCTGTCTCCTCTGAAACTTTCTTAGTGTCAGATTTGTCATGGTGAGCCTCAGACTGCTGTTGTTTCTTTTGTGGTTGTGGTGGTTGCTGCAGCTGTGGTTGTGGTTGGGTTGACTGTTGTGGCTGCTGCGGTTGTGACTGCTGTTGTTGTGGCTGCTGTTGTTGTGGTGGCTGTTGTTGTGGTGGCTGTTGCTGTTGTGGTTGTTGCTGTTGTGGTTGCTGCTGTTGTGGCTGCTGCTGTTGCTGTTGTGGCTGAACTGCTGATGGTGGTGGTGGTATGGCTGGGGGCTGAACCTGAGCTTGTTGCTGTGATGGTAGAGCTTTCAAGATGGCATGAACTTCCTCAGCAACTGCCATTAAGCAGAATTCAAATTGCTGCTTGGTTCGAACCATTGCTGGACGTTGGTCACGAATATGTTCAAGGGTGGCAGCAATATCAATTTCCTTAGCTCCCTTTGCCATTCGGTTTAGAACCATATCAATCAGGCAGTAAGTACCAGTGCGGCCAACTCCATCACTATAATAAAATAATATTCATAATGAAAATGTTCAGTTCATTGTACAAAATTGTATCATGATTTTGGGTCACAACTCCTCTTATAACAGCAAAACTGGGTATTCAAAACCAAGCAAAAAAGTTAAGGTTCAGTACCACAAATTATGAATGTACAATAAAGAAATCCTATGCCAAATAAAACAGAACTTCTTCCCTATGTCTTTTTATTATATAAAATACTGAATATGAGTTTGTTCTAGAAATGTCTGGAGATTTTTGACTTTCAGTAGCTTCATTTATACTTAATATGTTGATATTAAAGTGTTTACCTGCAATGAACAACAATGGGGCACGATCGGCCTCGATATGATTTGTTCACTTTCCTGTAAGAGAAAAACAACATTAGCAATTTGTATGAATAAAGAATGTTTATAAACCTGCTGAGCTTTTATTAACTGACAAAGCAATAAAATTCACATAATATAATTTAAAATTTTTTTGTTTAATCAAAACGTTCCTCTCAAGGAAACAAAATAGCAGAATAGTTATTCTTCATTTGGCAATTTATAAATTTTTATATTTTAAATATTAAATCAGAAAAGCGAAAGATAATTATTTGTTTACGTAATTATTAAGATTTAGAGTAATGACAAAGACAGTCAAACTTAGAGAAATTGAAAATTTCAGGTTTAACTCAGCCAAAGGTACTCTCAGAAATAAAATAGTAATTATTCACAATTTAAAGTTCTGATAACTTATGTAAAAGCAGTTAATGTAGGTATAAATAATTTTTAACTTCCATTTTCTCTTTTGAGAACATACATACATCTATATGATTACTATCATTAAATGGGACTCACCGACGGAATTCCAGCAACGCTTTAGTTGAAGAAGGTACTCCTGCATCTGGCCATGACACAAAATGGAATTGTGTCACAGTGCGCGTTTCTCCAGTCTTAAGGTTCTTCAAGTAAAATGAACGCACAAGGTAATCATCACACCAGATGTGTTCGCTGACCAAATGAACCTTGAAGCAAATGTAAATATTTCAGGAAGGTATGTTTTAAACAATTATTTGTGGGAACCTCATCAAATTTGTAATGTTTAAAGCATGTGTGTGTTCTGGAACATTTCTGGTACTAACTTTTTTACTTACATTGAGGATATCTGACACTATACCAGATTGAATTTTCAGTTTGTTCTTGTGTTTTATGAAATGTACTTTGACAAAAATTTATAATTAATTTATCAACATTATGTTTACATAAAAAATCATAAATGTGTGTTTCCATTTGTTCGTACTTTCTTAAATGTGTACAATAGATATAATAACTTCTAATGAAACAACTTCAATGTTCATGTTAAATTTCTCTATCTTTCATATGAAACAACCCTTTTACACCTAGCTTATGAAACAGTAATGAGTGGAGTAATGTTATTTTAAATTTCAAAAGTTAAAATCTTAAAAGATTAAGGGTCTATTAAATACCTTTCAGAAAGTGTTGCAGACTTGTGACAGCATTCATATTATTTAACTATTGTTAATGCTTTATAATGAATCAAACTTCATCTGAATATAATAATATGAAATAATTTTCAATAAATGTCTAGTTACTTTAAACATTTATGAGGTTTGAATCATATTAAATCTCCAATTTCAATTCTGTTTTATTTCTAATAATACAAATAGTAAGAAATCTTACTTCATATATGTGATAGAGCTCAGAGCCTTCTTTTGGCCAATACCGGTCACACATTGCAGTGCCTGCCTCTGTTAGTCTTGTTAACATCACCATTACCACACTGCCTTGTTCCCAAACCATTTGCCAGAAATCAGGAGCTGTATGTGGCAAAGGACCCTGTGTAGCTATGTAGGCAGGGTTCCTTGGATCATGGTCAGTCTGAAATTAAAAGACACAAATGCTATGAAATACTCTGCGAATGAGACGTGTATGTGACAAGGAGAACACCAATAGTGATGACAATAAGAGAAGTGATCTCAACTTTAAGCAGTTGCATGGGAAATTTTAACTAAGCCGTCAAGTGGGGTCCATAAAATATACATTTAACTCCATGCAGAAAATATTGTGTCAACATGATTAGTTAAAAAGACAGGTAACTATGTTATAATTAATGCTTAAATTTCTTGTAATTTATGTTATTAAAATGCAAAATAAGTTAATTAAAATTGGTGAGCATGTATAGAAATTGCCTACTGTAATAAACTATTTAAAACTAATTTGTTTTTTATTATTAAGCTTCAAAAACAATCATAAGCTTGTCATAACACAATCTTAACAAATTGTGATTGGAAATTCTTTGCCACAAACTCTAGAGCGAAATGTTATGTGTAGGTATTTGGGACACCTCAACTACAAAAACTTATTTTTCCAATAAAATTGGAAAGGACAAATTTTATAAATGTTCAACAAAAGGAATCAAAATGTCCTCATAGAAAGTCATAAAAAAGACCTCACAAAGCAAGTGACACAGTCTTCCTAGAAACACTCCACATGACTGCTTAAGAATGTAATCAGTTCAAGATTGAACACCCTCCATTACAAATGGAAAAATGTGTATGCAATTATTTTTTATTCATGTACTTTGAGAGTAGCCTTTCTAATAAATGATAGCATGCAAGTAATAACTTATTGTTTATTCATAAGATGTCAACCCGATAAAAATATATACTTACAATAGTTGAAGCATTGATGTAGTCAGATCCTGAGATATTGGCAAGGTCATTGAGAACCACCCGTGAATGATCGTATGGCAAGAACTCTGGATTTCGATTCTTGCGAGCATTTTCAGGCTGTAATAAAAAACTCATTTTATTAAATGCATTAAAAATTCTAAGTTAAGAGAATACTCCATTTTTGTTTCTGTTTTTTAGACCACACAATCTGAAAACCCTAATAAAAAATAAATAAATAGAAAATAACACATTTTTTAAGACAATGTCATGGATCTTTTAGAATTAAAATTCAGGAAAGATTAAAAATGAAATGTTCTATTTGATAACATGTATTGCATTAAATAATGGAATATATTGATGATGTGAAATTTATTGGAAGAGTTTCTCCTACATTTTTTCCAATTTAAAGAGATTGAATTAAAAAGTAAATTGGAAATTAAAATAAGAGACACCACAATGATGATACTTGATCTGTTGAACAAATGCTGAGATAGCACCTTGTTTTGATTCTGGACATAAATGTAGCTTTAGTAGGCACACATTTTTATGAACACACTTTGTGCTAGTCGCAAAAAGAGGGTCTTTTTTTTGTCAGCAGTTCTATAAAGTCATATCTTTCGTTCATTTCGTGATGCTTTATGTTTCTTATTACTTGAAAATGAACATTTCAATTTATAGTTTTCAAATGTTGCCAACAATGCTCCTTGGTACTTTTATTCGTAATGCAACTATGTAGGGTAGGGACTTTGGAGCTCAAGAAAACATGAACAGAATTATACTTCTTCCCCAAACATTTCATAGTTTTTCTGTTTTTTGATTACAAGTAAATAAATTTGAAAGTAAAAGAAAAAGAATGTAAAAAGGAAATGAGAGCACTCACCTCTCGGGCAATCGCGGTGGCGCAAGGTTCTGCTTCATAAGCGCACAGAGCGACCCATTCTTGGTCAAGGCGATCTTTGTTCTTCAAGTGATCTTCCATGTACGACTGTAACACACCATAAAGTCTGTAAAATTTGCACTTTTCCGCCGGCTTCGGTGATGCAGGACCTTGGAGCATCGTCCAAGTAAGCGAAGATTTCGTCGTTAGCATATTTTTAATTTATATATAAATAAAACCCAAAGTTGATAAGGTTTTTTGTCCAGTTTCCCTGGTCCTTTCAGCAAATGCTGAGATGGCCCCTTGTTTTGCATCTGGACAATAAAAATAAATGCAACTTCACTCGCTGCTTTCAACAAAATGCATGAGATTGTATTCCCTCTGTATATCATATTTGACTCGTCATACACGATTATAATTTTATGTGTGACTCAATATTATATTATTATTATTATTATTATTATTATTATTATTATTATTATTATTATTATTATTAATATTAATATTAAAAGGGAATTTACGTATGTCTGTCGCACATAGACGCAAAAACCATACTCGACCGATTTCTCTGAAATTTTGACACTTTCTTCGTATTTGTATTGGGAATGTTTAGAGAGTGAATTAAATTGTACATGTGGGGGCGTTGTTGAATGAGATTTATGCGTTTATGATGACTCAAGCGACCCTGAAAAGAAGCAACCCTCCTCGTCGTCAAATATTAGCCGTCTGACACTGCAAACGAATATTCTACCCCTGCGATCGTGAAACACCGGGCGGAATTATTACTTAAACGTTATCTCGGACAAGTAAATGAATTTTCTCCAAGACAGTATCATAGCGAACGCATGTCAAAACTTGAGTGAGAACGTTTTAACAATAGAATATTTGACAACCGTGTCCAAACCAGGTTATAGGACAAACCCACACTTGCGAGGAAGACTTTCATCTATTAGAATTTTTGCAGAGCGTAAGAGAATTGAATTGAATTGAATTGAATTAATGCCTTATTTTACGTGGCGAGACTCAGGCCATTAGGCCTGCTCTTCCGTCTGACCACGCAAATTTCGCTACGCTCCTTTCACCAACTAGCAGAGAAAGGAGGTATTTCTTGGGCGAGAAACAGGCTATTTGAATTTAGCTCAGAGGCGTCATTTAGGCTTGAGGATCTTTTACATGCAAGTAAATCTACTAACATGGGACAGCCGGCTTTACTTCCCGTGATTCCCGTGAATTCCCGTGATTCCCGTGAAGAGACGTGATTAACAATCACGTGACCAGTAGTGTGTGATGTGTAATACACTGCAATAGCGAAACATCACCGGGTCCACTAGTTCACGTCTACGAGTGGACTTGGTAAACTACTCGTATACAGACTCTTTCAATTCCCAGCATTGCATTTTTAACTTTTTCACACCACTAATAGTTTCTTCCCATTACTCTACTTGATTCCCGATTACATTTGAAGCTGCGACTAACGCACGAAGAAGCCTCAGAGCATGCACGAAAATCATTTATCTTTCTGTGAAAAAGAAAGTAATGCCTCTGCGAAATAAGCAACTCTAGATATCACTGCTCAAAGAAACCTTACATTTCGTCCTGATGTAGAAATATACTGAATCAACAGTAATCTTCACCAGCCTTCCGCTTATTGTAGCGTTACGACTCAAAATCGTAAATTCTCCATGAAGTTGTGATCGTCTAATTCAGGTTAATTCACAAAATGTTCCTGGCTGTTCCTTCCATTGCTGTCGAGGCCAGGTGACAGCTTAAAAAAGCGAATATTAAGCACATCTCGTGGGAAAATCTGGTTTTAAGAAAAGTGCCTGTTACTGCATTTATTTATTGATTGAAGTTTCTGAGGTTGTCCACTGCTACGGTCGCTAGTCCCGTTAGTGTAGTGAATGCCTTACCCCGGGATTGATAGGCGATCCCGAGTGCGTCAACTGCTAAGTTCATTAGTCCCGCAAGTATAGTGCATGTTTCACCGTGGGAGGTGGTGGTGATCTTCCCCAGCTGGACAATGAGATCCGTCGCCGACCTACACGTTGGCTCGTGGGGTTTTCCTCAACCAGGACTCTCCCACGAGTTGGGCACCGCCCCAGCCGGGATAAGTTCTAATCTCCTGACAGATTTACCATCGTGTGTGGTAGTGTAAGTACGTGTGTAAGCGAAGGGTGAGGATAGGACAAGGAAGAGGCAGGCAAAATCGCGTGCAGTCCGTGGTCCGTTTTGTTAGGGTACTGCTCCGGTATTCGCCTGGTGTTGACCGGAGGAATCACGAAAAAATACCGATCAGAGCAGCGGGCATCTAGAATTCTCCCCTAGACAGCGACTGAATTCGACCCCGCTGTGAAGCTAGTGCCGAAAATCCTGCCACTACTGTCGGGACTCGAACCCTAGGACCTCCCGGAAAGAGTCGCTGCAGAGAAATGAAACTCTGGCCCTGACGCAAACAGCCAGTGACAGTTAATGGACGTGTTCGTTTAATCGTAAATGGAGGTCGTGGTTTCAGTAGATTGCATTACAGCCAGCGGAAGAAGACATGGCGTCAGCCACAGATTGTTCCAAAAGACCGATACTCCAAACTTGATAAAAGCAGTTCTGCATTCGACTCAGTATGCTTTTGTTGAAAGAGCATTAAGTTAATACTCGTTTGAATCATTTGGGGGACGACGATATTATTTTATAATGTCATGAAATCAGAACTAGGACTTATTACAAATTACATTTACGAATTTCACATGATCATTACAAATTTTACATGATCCCCAAACACGAACACAGTTTTTTTAGAGGGTCTGTGTTATTTATTTTCACTTATTTCCCGACCATTCAAAATACCCGCGAACTTTCAACAAAAAGTTGGCAAATATTTTCGTTTAATTAAAAAAAAATACGTACACAAATAGCAACTTGTAAGAAAATAATCTATATTGTACTAAACGAAAAACTAATTCAAAAAATAGTAATCTGATATTCAAGGAAATTAAAATTAGCATTTGAATTAGAAGAAATTTATCCAAACAAAAATGTTTGATTTCATTATACTTGTAATAATTGTTGATGTATTGATAGGCACAATAAAAATTGATAGACACAATAATGCAAATAAACTGTAAGTAGTTTGTTGGCAACAGTTTATGACGTATACAATGTTTTTGTATGTCGGCGGGTACAAAAATATAAATCCTTGGTAGTCTGTTAGACATGCCTGATATACTAGAAAATAAAGCATCATCAGTTGCTACAAAATACTGAAAAAATTGTACTTTGAAGTTAGACTCACCAACACCATATGCCCAGTAGATATGTCCATATTAGTAAGTGCTGGTTCTTCACTCCTAGAAAAAATAGCAATGGAAATAGAAATGCAAGAAAAATACAAAGCAAATGTAACATTATAAGGTAATTTATCTTTTAAAGAATAACTTACAGACAGTACAAGTAATCACTAAGTTCTCAATTTAAAATAAAATACTTAACACGACAGAGATTTGCTATTCTTCGCTAAGTAGATACTTTCAATTAGAGCCAATACCGTTTTTCAGAGAATTTCCAATTGAAACAGTACAACAGTAGAAACTACATATTATGGAACATTCCCTAAGACAAGAGCGTATCGATATCAAGAGAATTTCTTAGAAGGAAGACGCTTCTGCCAAGATTTAGTTACTTTAACATGGAAATTATTGGCAATGGCTGTATACCATCTCCCATTAATACTTGACGTACATCATTCCCCTTATCAGAGAGTCCGTTAAAAGCGATTAATTCCTTGAGTTTATATATATATATATATTGAGTTTATATATATATATATATAAACTCAATATATAATATATATATATATATATATATATATATATATATATATATATATATATTACTGGAATACGAAACCAGCGAAACCAGTATCTTTCTGAAGTTCACTACTCCAAATGAATCTTAAATATTTGTGTGAAGTTCCCTCACTTGTCAGAAAACTTTCTCTTTCTTGAGATAACTTAAGGACTTAAGTAAGTGAAACCAAGGAGAAGGAAGAGTTAGTGTTTTGTTGTTACAACGGAGAAAAGTGATTAAAAAAACGTTTTAAAAAGTGTTTTTTGAATGTCTCTAATGTTGCAGTTTCTTGGGTTAAAAAAGTACTCGAGTAAAATTTACACGACTGTACTTAAAGGCGTTATTTCAGCTAGTGAATTCGTTTGAAAGGCACTAGAGTATACATAGGCTACTACTCTTCTGGCGACCTACTTTCAATGTTAACACTTCACAACGACCCTCAGACCGAATCCATCCGCGTGATGTATCTATGCCATCAAGTTTTACGACGACTTAACAATGCAAAGATTTAGTAGATTGATTGATTAGAAACTCCGTCATCTTCTAAGGTCTTTCGTTCCGTAAGTGTAGTGCACGTGTTTTCCTGGAGAGGTGGTGGTGATCTTTCCCGCTGAATGGTGAGATCCAGGGCCGACCTACCGTCGGCTAAGGGTTCTCCTAACCAGTTATCTCCCCCATCCGGTCAAGCTTTAAGCTTCTCACTGGCTTTCCATCACGTGTGGTAGTAAATGACATGTGAGTGAGGGGTGAGGATGGGACAAGGAAGAGAAAGGAGAAATCGCGTGCGGTCCCATTGTTCGGGTACTGCTCCGACACCCGCCTGGTGCTGATCGGAGAATCCACAGAAAACTACCCATCAGAGCAGCCGACCTCTGGAATTCTCCTCCAGGCAATGGCTGAATTCGACCTAGCTGACAATGGTGTCGAAAACCCTGCCACTGTCGAGAGTGAAGCCCTAAGACCTCCCAGTCGGAGGCACTGCAGTGACATCAATTGAATAGTTTATTTCAGAAACCCGTCAAAGGCCAAATTCCTCAGTTCTAGAAAACTGAGAATAAGTCTTCCAATTTTTCAGATTTCAAAATATTTTTTTTATTAAAGGAGTTCATAAATAAATATTTGTCATATAAATATGTATTAAACGATGTATCTATCCTGTTGGAACAATCATCCGTCAGTAAAGCGTGTTTTATATTTTGGCGTTTGACGGGTTTCTGAAAGAAACGATTCCCTGAGGCTCCTCAGCCTCCGTTTATAGACCCATTCACAATGCAAACGTAAACATAAGCATGGCGTTGACATAAAAGTTAGGACTACGTCCATGTGCGGACTCATTCACAATGCGTTCGCATAAGCACAACACGTAAGACGTTAACAAAAGCTTGCAAGCTTCAAGCTTCTGTGGTTATGATGGAAGACATAAGAAATGAACCAATCAGAGAAAGGTATCTCAAAATCGAGAATCGAAATTGGAGCGAAGTCGACAGAAGAACTAACGCCATATGGGACATAGAGTCGATATCTTGAAATCGATTCTCACATCCAACCAAAAATTCTCACAGCCAATAGGAACTTATTTTGTTTACTTTTATGTTAAGCATTGCGAATCCTTCAGTCTATCGCTTATGTTAATGTTTATGTCTACGCGCTATGCTTATGTTTACGTTTGCATTGTGAATGGGCCTTCACCGTGTCAACGAGCTTCCGCTGCAGTTCGCGCTCGTGCGCATGCGCTCACCAGGAGGAGGTGCTGGAGCGCGAGGACGGGCTGTTGTTGGAGCCCTCGGACTCGCGCGACAGCGACGCGATGCGGCCGCCCTGGCCCGCGTGCACGGGTTCGGGCTGCTGCTTGTCCTGCGAGCCGCCTCCGCCGCCGCCGCCGCCACCGCCGCCGCCGCCGCCGGCCTTGTTGGCCATGCGCACGCGGCACAGGTCCTGGTAGTCCTTGCTGGCCTCCGAGTCGTGCGCGCCCAGCGCTTGCAGCTTGCGACGACCACGAACAACACAGCGCCGGCCACCAGCACCGCCGCCAGCGCGCCGCACACCAGGAACGCGGCCACGTACAGCTGGTTCGTGTCCACGTGCGCCACCAGCACCGGCGGCATCTTGGTCTGCGCACACGCGCCCCGATTAGACAAGCACAAACTGACCCCCAAACATGAAAAATGAGTCATTCACACCATTTGTTATCTTAGAAGCTGAACTATTTTTGTACATTGTTCGTTTGACCGGTTTTCTCTATCGAGAATTCAACGCTTTGCAAACCCTTTCTAGTCTCAACTACATAACTTTAACACGATTTTTCTTCCTTTTCTAAATATATTACTTAACCAATATTGCGCTGACCCCTTTCGGTGTTTACCTTCCTGACGCTACCTTTTTTTATTGTCTACCTCACGGGTTCCCAACGGGGTTGCTATCGACCCCTAGAGGTCGATGAAATTTTGAAGAGGGTCAATTATATTTAAGGGGTCCTTTGGGGGTCAATAGCTGAACATGAACTAGCGACTAATCAGTATAATCAACATTCCATTGATTACAAGAAAAATAACTTCGTAAATAATTATTACTGATATATATTCTGATATACTAAAGCAACAAAACATAATAATAAATTACAAATTCGCTCTTTATCTGTCGAATTCCGTTGTTCATCCTTAGGAGTTAGGTAAAGAAATTATAACTATGCATTCTCAACGATTCTTTATCGCGCAGGAAAATATTCTCCATAACGCACTGCAAAAATATAATGGCTAGTTCTTAAGCAAAAAATTGTGTAACCATGGAAATTCAGGGACGATAAAAAACTTGGCTACTCAAAAGTGACAGCGTCTCCTGTTTTGAAAATCGACATATTTACGAGAATATTCATATACGAAATTATTTTAAGGCGTTTATATGCAATTCTTGGTGTTATTTTACGGATGCTGTATGACATAGAGAAAACGTAAGGGGGTCGATCATGGCCGGATTTACCTACAAGCAAAACAAGCAGTTGCTTGCGGGCCCCCATTCACCAGGGGCCCCGCGTTTCGGAAAAATACGCATACCATATTTTTTTGTCTGTGAAATAATTGTTAATCAAGTAGTCTACTGTGTAACAAAATGTACAATTTCAATGAAAATGTCTACAATGAAAGTTTAGTAGACCTAAGTATCCTGAGTATGGAGCATGATAAGCTGAGAAATCTTCGTTTTGAAGACATCATCGACCAATTTTCTGCAGTGAAGAGCAGAAAAAAATTATGTAAAATGTATTTAATGTAAAAAATGTAACACGAGTAAAAATTTCTATAAAAAAATTATCAGTTTTCATTTGTATCTATACAGAAAGTACTTGTACTATAATACATTGTTTATTTAATAAAGATGGGGCTATTTTTTCGGGCGGAGGGGCCAACACAATTTTGTGCTTGGGGCCCCGCACTACTTAAATCCGGCCCTGGGGTCGACGAAGCATGTAATTGTCTTAAAGGAAAGGAAAGTCGAGAAAGACAAAGGTTGTGAATCTGTTCTTGTCTACCAGTTCAATCTTACACAACTTTTCAGGGAAATTACATTTATTTGCAAACATTATATACCATTGTGGATTCACGATCATGTAGTTCAATGTTGAAAGTTGAGATCCCGGCCAGACAAGAGACAGTTGACAATTGCCCTGCTAAAATGCATCGCAAGTGGCACAAACACACGTGCTTACAGGAATAAGATTTTACTATTAAACCGTTGAAGATTTAGCTGCATGCCTTGACACTACGCAGATAATCAAGTGCACGTAGTTTGGGCTCACAGTCCTCTCACCAAAGAGGTGGAACGCATTGTTTACAGATTTAAATTTTATAATTATTGAATTTAGAAATGAATACCATACTTCAAATTAAAATCCTCATTAGTAGATAAAATAATAATAGACTCAATGTTCAATCAGTTCTGATCAAGTCACGTGATCTCAACTTCCAACAATAATTATATAGGCACGGTTATTCAGCAGGTAATTATCATTATCCATTGATTAAAAGAATAACTAATGTTAAATATATGTGAACAGATAGCATGAAAGATAAGAAAAAGTTAAGAACCTCACTTTCTATTTTCGAACAAATAGAATGAGACAACTTTGTAATGGCGTATAGGTAATATTTTAAGTGCTAAAGACTCTCCTTTAGCTATCTCTTAAAAGTACATTTAATTTGCACTTTTTTAGTTTTTTGCGAACATCCTGAACACAGTAAGAACATTTACTAAAGTGTATAAAACATTTTTAAAGCTCATAAAATGTTCTTCTAAATGCTTTTTTTATTCAGTCAGATAATGCAATTACGCTTTTAAGAAAATGGTAAAATGTGATTATATTCTAAAGGAAACCATTTCTGTTTCCTACCACAGTGCACCAAGTTCTTAGTTTTCATGCTGACGGAGAGCATTTTTTAATTTTATTACTTCACCGAAATTGATAATTTGTTAAAAACTTTGAAGCTCAATTTCTCAAAATCTTGTCAAATGGGCTTGGTCTGTTTTGGTTGTGAACCCTTCAATTGTCAGTGGAAGTTCGGCGGAAGTTCGCAATAATGCATGTTTGCAACGACGGTGTTAACAACAACAATAAACGTAGTAAACACGACAGGGCAGCGTGAGCGGGGCCAGGTGTAGCCATGCAAGGCGGAGTTGGGCAAGGAGAGAAAGGGCAGGGTGGGATGGGGTAGAGTGAAATGGGGCTAGAAGAAGGAGAAAGGCGGGAAGAATTTCACACGGATCGACCGAGATTTGCGCCGCGGTGTCAGCGGTGGAAGGCGAAAACTCAAGCACGGATCACTCCAATAAAAAGTAATACTAAATACAGACTTTAATAGAGATTCTTTGGTTGAATCGGTTCGAAAATAGGCGTTGATTGACTTCTCCCGACTTTAATGCACCATACTGCAGATCTTTGCGTAGTGTTACCCTGGGCAGTACTTTCTATCACTGCTCTGCACTGCGCTACTATACGTCTCTCATTTGACGTCTTCCAATTGCAGCAAATGAGATGTAAGAAACAAGGCGAAGCCCAGCGATTGTAGACGCTGTACTGAATCCTCACTCAGCACGTGACTAACATTAACAGGTGTCCCTCGCTTATTTTGAATTTGTTGTTCGAGACGAAGAAATTAAATTCAAATACAAATTGTTATTATCACGTTTTTCACGTACGTAAGTAAATTCACATAAATAACCTACATTGTTAAAAAATTAATATTTGAAACATTTTAAAAATTTCATTTGAGTTTGCCTTCTTCTGAGCGAATATATTTTTAACCGAATTACAACTCAACAGAAATATATTATTGTAATATCAATCTCTGGGTTTTCGCCCATTTTTATATTATTGGAGGAAAGATGTTATGCAGATGAAAACAATCTCTAATGAATGCAATAAAACTCAAAAGAATATAATATAATATAATATTATTAATATAATATAATATTATTAATATAATATAATATAATTAATATAAATATAATATTACTAATGTAAAATATTAATATTAATTATTTGTTTTTGACATTTAAGCCTGAAGATGGAAGTAATTATTTTGCGAAACGTTGCTGTTACTATTATGTATTATGTAATATATTGATATAAAATGGTTATTTTATAATAATTTTATGTCCTTAAAATAAAAGGCCAAATACAGTCTGACCAAATTGAAAAGACAATAGACAAAAAAGTAAATAATAAACTTAATAAAAAGGATTTTATTAATCAAAATGAAGCCATTACAAAAGACAGATGGGTCTCTTAGAGGGTGGGGAGGGGGAGTCAGACAAGGGGCCTCTTCTTGGACTTCTTGTCGGCCTTGCGGTCGGCCTTGGCGGGCTTGACCTTGCTGCTCTTGCTCTTGCCCTTGCTGCTCTTGGCGTCGGCGGGGCCGAGGGGCGTGCCCAGGGCGCCGTGCGCTGCCTCGAGGGGGGTGCTGGTGGGGCGCACCCTCAGCGAGCTGCCGCCCCCGCCCCCACCTCCTCCGCCCCCGCCGCCGCTCCCGCGCCGCCCGCTCTCGCGCGACGCCGGCAGCGACGCCGCTTCCCCCACCCCGCCCCCGCGCTGCAGCAGGTGCATGAAGCTGCGTCCGCCCAGCCGCTCGAAGCCCTTGACGTGGCGGGACGCGCGGCTGGGCAGGGCGGACAGGGCGTCCATCGACCCTCCACCCCCGCCGCAGCCCAAGCCCCCACTACCCACCACCCCGCCGCCGCCGTCCAGCTTGCAGATGTCCCCGGCGTGCGTTCGCAGCTTCTCCTTGGGCACGCGAATGGTGATCCAGCGACCTTCCACCTTGGCGCCCACCTCCGTGTAGTCGTCTTCGGCGAAGTCTCCGGACGCGACCGAAGACTCGGACGAACTTCGCTTCAAGTGGCCCACCAGCACTTCCTCGCCAGTGCCCAGCTTGAACGGCGAGAAGTCCGAGTCATCTTTACGACTCCTTTCGTCCGGGTCTTTCTTCGACAGGTCGGCGGGGACGACGGCGGTGCACTCCGTATTCAGCTGAAACTCGTTCACGATGAGTTTCCCGAAGCAGGAGATGCGCAGATACAAAACGATGCTGCCGATTTGAACGTTGTCCCCGGAGTTTTTGAGTGGGTAGCTCTCTCTCATGGCCTTCGACTTAGGGATCGCATGGGGATTCGTGAGGACCTCGGTGACGACGTAGGCGAAATCGCTGGAGATGTCGACCGTTGTTTCGCCGATGATCGTCTTCTCTGGTAAAACGCCGGGTGGGAACCGTCTTGCGACGCTCACGTTTAGGTTGAAGAGTTTGGAATAATCTACAAGCTTCCTGCTTGGAATAGCAAATAGACACGACTTGCCGATCCTGAAGGAAGGGGCTTCGTCTCCCTTGTTGTGTTGGTCTTTCTCTTTTATTTCCAGCGGCGGAAACTTCAGAAACTGGAAGATTGTTGTGAGTTGACTGGGAATCGAGTCGATGTGTCTGTCTGAGAAGCTTGCAGATCTCTTAATGCGAACACTGTCAACAAGGAACTCTAAAAGAAATATTTGTTCTGATTCCTCACCTTCCATTGCCATGTTTGTTGTTTTGATGTGTTGAATGAGACTCCGGCTTCTATGTCCATTCCAGATTTATTCCTGGTTTAAAAAATCTCCTTACAAACTGTTCTTCTTAATGGCCATAAATGCTTTAAATTGCGTAAAACTAATAGGAAACTATTGTTAATTTTGTTGATGTGAATGTTTTATTGCAATGAGAATGTCAACATGAATTTTTGAGTCATCCATATGTAAAAGGCCAGGCTGCAGAAAGATGAGCATTGTTTTTTTCATCAATGCCTCCTAAAATCTTTTATATCCATTATATTCAGAGAATTGTTGATTTGCTCAAGGATGCGATGGAACAAATTTCTCTACATGTTTAGAAACTTTCTAGTTTTTGAATACACTTGGATTTTTGATTCGGAATCTTTGGATCGTTGAGGTCGGAATGTATTATAAGATCTTATATTGCTGTTAAGGAGGGTCTGATGTTGAAGAATTTCACTAACAAGGAATTAGACTACACAAAATATAAAATCTTTTTTACAATCTCACTTGTATTACATCGTGTTAAAATACGAAAATAACTTTAATGATTCTACTTAAGCGGTATGCACCATCGAAAAAAACTAGATTATATTTTTATAATTTTTATTTCATTGGAAGATGAATTCGACACATTTTAAATTTTGTTTTGGATATATATTCTTTTAATAAGCATAAAACAGCACACAATTGTGGGTCTAGTTTCCGAAGAGGACTAGATTACACCCCAATTGCAAATTTACCATAAGTAAAAAGTATTCATGGAAAGTTTATTTTTATTTTTATGTACATAATAATAAAAAATAAGATGAATTTACAATCTTTTTCATAGTGGATATAATCACAAAATACTATGACAAAATATATTTACAAAATAAAATGAAATGTTAGTCATTCATTGGTATTTTCCTTGTGTTCTTAACATAACTAGTATAATAAAGTTACTGGCAATATTAGAATTATGTTATTGACGATTATTAGAACAACAAAACTGAGGATTTTTGAAAAATATTATGACAAAATAAAAGAACTTCTTTGGATGCATGTTATTTATCGAAATGGTAAGGAAGATGGAGAGGATATTCATATGGGCCAGATATTTATTTTCTATTATCAAGGAGTTTTAGTACTAGATTACTAGGACTACTTCCACGCGTTATTTCTTGGACCTGTTCTTGAACAGTTGATATGTTGAGATATCAACATAGTGCTGCATTTTAATCTTGTAAGAACTAAGGTGCAGATGAAGTAATTCTTAAATGTTTTGACTCAAATCTTTATAATATCCAAAATTCGTTTGACTAGCAATGTCTTTGGATTCCATATGGTCATTCAAAGACAAGTATTGTTTAATATTCTATTTTGAAGTAACAATTTGAATTTGTGCATTATAGGGCAGTAAAACTTCCTCTTTTCATATTTCGATATTTCACGCTCTTCGTAATATTTGTTTTTTTTATTGATTAGGTCAGGTAGCCCAGATAAATTCGACAAATCGAGTGAAAAAAAATCTCGGAGTTTTGAAACTTGGCATGATTGTTTATTTTACCGCACGTAATACTAAAACCCCTAAAGTGTTGAGGGAAAGCCGGGGTGCAGGCTGGGCGTTTAAAGGTGTTTTCCCATGTTTTTTGCATGTATCTCCACAACTATCAGTCCTACAGAAAGTTACATACTGTATAAATTAAAGCAGACAATTTCATACATAAAATTTCAATAAGGTTTTGTAGTAAAATTAACTATTTTAAAGTTGTAGGCACGTCTCTTTATTTACAACGTCATTTTTAGATATTTTACAAAAATGATATAATGATAGATTAATGACCGAAAGTAATTTTATATTTGTTCAACGTTTATTAGCAGCATTTACATTTTTTTTTTGCAAAAAACGGAACATTTTACATCTTATCGAATCTTAATTTGTACATACATACTAGTATCGACATTATTTGGCCTAAGATTACCTCTGGCACGACAACTGATAATACGTTTATTTAATAAGGATTGAGTACACATATTTAGTAAATGATTGTGTACACTGACAACATATAAATTTCATAAAACCATATTCGAGAAAAATGTCAAAAATTGAATAATCACGTTTACTGTGTACGTAGAGGGACAACTAAAACTGAGTGTATCAAAGTCAAAGGACACACTCAATGTTTGACGTGGGGATTCAATGATTATGGAATTGGGGAAAGCCCTAAAATTCCTAAAATCGCTAAAGTCTTCGACAGTTTTGCAATGAATTATTCTGTTGATTTTCCTAATGACTACCTCGGTTAATCGGGTCTCGGATAATCTGATACCTTCTCTAATATCAAATCTTATCTAACGATCAATAGGTACGCGGACACTTAGTTTTTCAAAAGAAAATTATTTTGATTTAAATTGTTAAAATTATTAATTATCATAAATTTTGATTTTATCATCTTCAAAAGAGTTTCCTTGAGATAGAATGTTTTGGAGGCAGCGGTTTTCAGTGAAGCGTGAACAGGTGCAATATCGCAATGTAAATGCCATGAATTGTTTTTCCACAAATTCGAGTGTTTTCTTCGGAGTGCTTCGTGAAGTACTACTCCGTATTGACTACGAGTATCGTATAAGTCAGAGTGGCAAGAATTCATCATTCTCTAAGCCTAATGAACAAAACAATTTTACTTCATTTAAGGAGTTTTTGCAATAAAGTGAGCACGATTTGTCGGATAGGAGAGGGTAGGGTGGAATAGAATAGGATAGGAAAACGTGTAAGGTAAGATTAGGTAGGATAGGAAAGGGTAGAAAATATCCCACATGTACGATGCGATTCCTGAAGCACGACGTACCATTATGCTATAAAAAGTGTGATAACATATGGTAATGGACATTATTTGTAATCTTTTTAAATTAACATTTAATGAATCTTTCGACTTTACAATAAAATAGGAAGGTTTGAAACTGTTACATCATACGCTGTTAATTGATTAACGTTTATTCACATGTATTGATATCAATATTTCAATGAATCGAGAGCCAATCTTCAAAAGATATACAACAATATTGTACTCTTCATTGACCCTCTCAAAAAATAACGCATTTTTAACTACTTCTTGAGAATAAAACCATTTGTGAAGACGTCTGTTCTTCGACATTGATTTCGAACTGGTAGGGACAGGAACAACTCGATGTAACACTACTGAGCCAGTTCTGGACGAGGAGGCGCCTACTGGAAGAAACTACTGGAGTAATCGACATATTTTCAAGCCCTGGTACACACTACAAACCTAATCTATTTTCGATGTACAAAACCCCGTTTATTGCCATGCGATACCTGTTTGATAAATCAATGGCGCTAATCACTTTTAAACGTTTTGTGAACACTACTACTGATTGATGCGAAATATTTGGGCAAAATATTCATCGTAGCGATGACATGCAATGAAAAAAAGTCCACATTCAAATTCATGTCCTCTCGTCCCCGGACTTGCTTCTTACTCAAAGTGACCTAGCGAGAGAAGAATGCAAAGCAGGAGAAAATATCTTAGACCCTGTTTAGTCTTTTTGCTAGAAACAAACAAACTTACTACTGGATTTTTGTAATTATGTTATATTTTTTGTTTTTAATCACTTTATTTCTTAGACTAAAACCTTCAACGAAACTTGAAGTTAGAGTGAAAAGTGAAGTAAAAATTTTCCTCTATTCTTATATTCGCGTAAAATACTCGCCCATCTTACTGTATCGTGTAATACTTTCTTTGATTATTCACACATTTAAAACAAACAAGGCGTAATAAGCTAAGTTATATTTCTTCTAGTTGCTGAGTTATCGGTACATTTCTGTTTACGAACATAACGTAAATTTCATAAAAAAACCTAAACCTTAAGAAGATACGTTGGATTGATTATTCACGCTAGAAGAATAGTTCAAATACTCGCAGGATGGCCATATATGTTACATTCCTTTAACATTCAGCTTTCATGAGTTAGTTATGTTATTACGAGGGGTCGAAGATTTCACGTGAAAGCACGAGATTGGTCAGCGTAGGGGGTATCACGTGGAGCCAATCACCTCGCCGTGATGGCAGCGGGTAGCAGGTATTGAGCGGGTGCGGCTTTGTTGCGTCGTCATGACAACCGCCTCCCCCTCCCCTCCCCCGCCCGCCGGTCACGTCGTCGCGCTTCGCGAGGCCGGGTTCGAATATCGCGAAGGGTTGCCGTTCTGCTTGATGTGACACCTTAGCCACAGGTCTTCGAGTCTGTCGAAAAAGTTCTTCAATCGATGGAACTCTATAAATTGAAAAATTGTTGGTAGAAACGCACAAAACGGCGGTCAAGTCATGGAAATTCACCACTTTGACAACATTTTTAAATGAAAGCTTATCTGAAAAATATATCGACGTACACTCAAATCTGTACTTCGTAGAAGTAAATACTTGTGCAAGATTTGAGATTTGTGCTTATTGTATACAACGAATTTCTATATATCTCACGCACCTAGTTCATTTCTCTACAGATATACAATACAATATTATAATAAAGAATACGTATTGGCATACTTCTACGCATTTGCTCATAACTGTGTTGCTGTAATATCCTCAAATTAGAGCATATCTATTAATAGGCCATTTAAACTTGTATTTAAAATTACGAAAAGAGAATGCGCAATGTAAATATATTTTTAACGTTTTAGCTGAATACAAAATATAAAATTTAATGTAAACTGAATAAAAATGCCGTGTACAATCGTACTGCATAAAATCGTTTAAAAATTTCTCAGGCAAAAATACCATTATTAGCACATTCGCTACGAAGCAGGGTGGCTTGATCTGCAAATCCCAGATACAATGCGACGAGGCATTTCTCGTCATGAGATTAAAAAGCTATAAATATCATTTAGCAGGAAATAGGATGAATTGTGGTCACAGATTTGGAAGGAATTCCGCTGAAATACGAACAATTAGTGGAAAAACAAGGGAAATACGATTGGAAGTTTTGTTTTCTCATCAGATGCGAATTCAAAAACTAAGAACACTTATTGTAACGTCAAAAAAAAGTTGATTGTTGCTATCGAGATACGAGGTGTCACATTGTAATGCATTCATAACAAGATGTCGAAAAGAAGGGTTAAGCACTTTTAGTAATAATAAAAGAGAGAACTGAGAAGATCTTTGGGTTTGGCAGCCGAACTACTTACCTTATTGCCGATGCCCGCAGAAGTCACTTCAACACCCAGCTTGGCGCGTAGTTGCCCTTTAATGCCGTCTGTGAACACATGAGATGTCATTATGAAAGTAAGGAGTCAAAATGATAACTTTATGATCGTGTATTACGAATGACCCGCCTAAAATTTTTAAAAACAATCTAAAAATATTTAAAAACAATAAAAAATTGAAAACAAATACCACTATGATATAACTAACTATCGTAATTAACTAACGTAATAGTAGATAGATAGATTTATTAAAGTTCGCTTTGAGCTAATGCTCGGTGGCAAACATGATGACAATTAGAATTAGAAGTACAAAACATTTTCAACATTTACAATTAGGTTTGCTATTAGAATTAGGGGTCGATATCATTGTTGCAATTTATTTCTAGCTTACTCTAAATTAACTTCTAGTTTACATAACACTTCACTACACTACACTGCACTCCCCTTCACTACACTACACTTCACTTCTCTGTATAAGGGCATGACGATAATAATTATAACAATAACAATATAAGAAATAATAATAACTTAATGATTTCCCCAAAGCTAATGACAGTGTTAACAATGATGATAAATTTGTCAGTAATAATATAATAATAATAAAAGTAATAGTAATATTAATAATAAAAGTAATAATAATATTAATAATAATAATAAAAATATTGATAATAAAAATAATAATAAAGATAAATGTCTCAGTCAGTGTTATTTGAGCTAATCTAGATGGAATGAAGCATATTTTTAAATTTGGCTACATTAGAAGGAAGAGCCTCTAGTGCTTCTGCAGGTAGTTTGTTCCAATCGACTATAGTGCGATTCACATAGGAGAACTTGCCTACATCAGTTCTTTGCTTTCTACATCTTTTTTTTCAAGGATGGTCTCCTCTGCTTTTATAATCTGATTTCTGTAATCTTTTACCGATATCTGCCCATGCTGCGTCCCCTCTGTATGTCTTATACATTACGCATAAACGCGCCCGTTCCCTTCTCTTAGATAAGGACTCCCATTCTTCTCGTTCGTCACCAACGCACCCGTGATTCACAAACTTTGAGGCCCGTTTTTGAATTTTATCTAACGCTTCGATTTGCCCTTTTCTGTACGGGTCCCAACTACGTATGTGGTTACAAATGTCTCACTAAAGCTTGGAGGATCGATTTGGTTTGGTTCGCCGATTAGTGCTTCCGGGCGCGACAACAGCTCAAGAGTTTTCCTCGGGCGGCGGTGGTGATCTTCCCCAGCTGGGTGACGAGATCCGGCGCCGACCTACCGACGGCTAAAGGGGTTTCCCTTAACCAGGTATCTCCCACCAGCGGAGCACCGCCCCAGCCGGGAGAAGCTCTAAGCTCCCAATCGGTCTCCCTGCATGTGTGATAGTGTAGTGCATGTAAATGTAAGTGAGTGTAAGTAAGGGATGATGATAGAAAAAGGAAGAGGAAGGAAAGATCGGGCTCGGTCCGTGGCCCGTTTGTTTGGGTACCGCTCCGGCATTCGCCTGGTGTTAATAGGAGAAACCGCGGAAAACTACCGATCAGAGCAGCCGGTCACTGAATTCTCCTCCAGACAGCGACTGAGTTCGACCTAGCTATCTAGCTAGTGTCGAAAATCCAGCCACCGCCGGGACTCGAGCCTAGGACCTCCCGGTCAGGCACTGCAGTGATATCAGTTGATGCCCTGAATTGGAGGATCGGGATGTATTGACTTTTAGTGTTTGTTCATATTTGTAGTAGGAAGTATACATTTTTGGCCGACTGAGTTCATTTTTCAGGTTTCTCTCTCGAGCGACCCGTGCTCTTCTTTTTTCTTCACTCCGTAATGATAATAATAATAATAAAAACAACAATAACAATAATAATAATAATAATAATAATAATAATAAAAGTAATAATAGTAATGTGTGTCCCCATCTTGTTTTCAGAGATAATGTACATTGTAGTTTCTTGGAATTACTAACCATCGATAACCAGTTGTGATGGTTAACAACACTGGGTTTATAATTTGTTATCTGTCTACATCTACGTAGTATTTTTTGTGTGTGTGCTGATTTTTTAATAATATTCTTTTTTAAATTTACAACCAATGTTTTTGTGAAAATATAAAAAATAAAAAAAACTAGTTTTAAAACATATAAGTGAAAATTTATAGAGATTCAATAGGTATATTTACATAGCCAAATATATAACTCCATAAATAAAATCATACTTAAATATACACAGCAAACAGTTTTTGCAAAATTTCAGTTAACTTGTTTATATTATTATCATTACGTTTTAAAATCCAAATCTTTATATTGTGTTTGAAAATATTCAACGACTTACGATTTTGCAATGATATCGGTAATTGATTATATACAAGATTTCTAGCTTAAATCGCAACCCATGTCTGAACTACTTGTTCTTGTTTTGGCAATTTTGAAACCGCGTTTTTTTGCCACATTTCAAGACAGCCTCGCCTCGCACGTCGAGACAACAGAGAAGGCGACCGCCAGTCATAAGCTGTCGTACGGCCCTGTTTCTGTGTTTCTCTCATTCAAGAGCTTAGGAGGGCAGATACCCGGCTCACACGCCGGTCGTTTCTCACGCTGCACAGAGTGGGTTGGGTTGGGAGGAGTGAGAAGAGCACCAAAAAAAAAAAGTCTCTTTAGGCGATTCTATTCAGTATGCTTAAGAAACAAAACTTTAATACTGAAGATGTGGAGGGAAGTTCGGGTCGGAGAGAAATTAGAAAGATATCTTGTGCAATACTACTGCGAAGCTCTTCATTATTTATCACAATAATGTATTATTATTGTTGTTGTTGGCGAATTCTCCCCATAGATAGAATACCCCAAGCAAAATACTGAATTTTTCTTTGGACAAAACAACTTTCGTCTTGTTTTTCCAATATGCTTTCATTCTTTCCGAGAAAGCTTATTTACTTTCTTCTGACCACCTTGTTCAGTATTGTTTATGTTTAAGTTGCTCTGGTGCAACTTCCCACTTATCCACTTTGTGTCTGAAGGTGTTTCTTTCTATGTCATCTGATCTTCTATTAGCTTCTCTGGGGTCTTTCCGAATTTCGTTCAGTCACGGTGCTGGGTTCTTCAGTGAGGTTACGTAATCTACTATCGTTTTTGTCAATGGATTGTCTGGTAATCTGTTAAGATGTCCAAAACCGCCTATTATTATTATTATTATTATTATTATTATTATTATTATTATTATTATTATTATTATTATTATTAATGAAAATGATTATTAAGGAAATAATGCCTTAATACGATTGTTAAAAATATAAAACATAAATCAGTTGTAAACTAATAATTATTGAAAATAATTAATAAAAAATAATAAAATATAATTTTCTTAAAATGACAAAAAAACGACTCGAATAAATGTTCAAAGTGACCATCATTTGCCAACAGACAGGCGTTTACTCCTTTCAGTGTAGCGGCTGCAAAATGTTGAAGAGTAACAAGGACAGAAAAAAATGCTTTCTCTTTCTTCCAACTAAAATTAGCCACATTCTCTCAATCTGAAATCTGAGAGCACGGGGTCGTGATTGGCTAAAAGTGAAAGGGATGCCAAAGGTATTTCATGCGTTGCCAGAGTGCCAACACAAGTGGTGGTGTTTCCAATGTATGTCTGGGTTGCGAATTGAGCAAAATACCATGTAATCGAGGCCCAATGAAGACTAAGGTTCTTGATATTAGAGATTTATGAATTTCGGGTTTTACGTACGTATGTACGGAGTAATATACGTAGTATAAGGAAAGTTATGTAATTGTTACAGAAAATCGATTTCGAGATTTCAACGGAAATACATGTTGTAGGGTGAGAGCGTAGGCTTCCGCGGCCGGAGTCAGTATTTACTAGGCTGTCCGGGTGACGCCGCGTCCATGGCGAAGGTGCCGACGTTTCGGTCGCCATTCTGCGACCTTCCTCAGGGCGTATTGCCTCGAATACGCATCGCAATACGCCCTGCGGAAGGTCGCAGAATGACGACCGAAAAGTCGGCACTTTCGCCATGGACGCGGCGTCACCCGGACAGCCTAGTAAATATGTTGTAGGGTCCCCTGATACCGAAAACGTGTTTTTTCAAAACGTCCGTCCGTCCGTCCGTCCGTCCGTCCGTCCGTCCGTCCGTCCGCCCGTCCGTCCGTCCGTCCGTCCGTCCGTCCGTCCGTCCGTCCGTCCGCCCGCCCGCCCGTCCGTCCGTCCGTCCGTGCGGTGTATGTGAACAACACCAGCGCCTAATCTATTGTTTCCAAATTGAAGAAACCCCTGTCCATTTGGACTGAGTCGAAACTCTGGGATTTTGAAAATCATTCATTCGTTTTTTGCGGGTACTTTACATGAAGCCCCTGGGACATTTTCAAAATTTTCTCAAAAACGGCTCCACATTTTTGCCTTACATTTATTGTAAGAATAGAATAAAATGCACTAGTAAATATGGCATAGGTACGATTTTCACAGTTAGCTCTGAATTTTCGAAAATTTCAAATGTTTCAATTTTTTCGGGGTCTTCCTACAACTACAAAATTAAAGATAAAGATATTTCTTCCAAATGAAATTTGTTGTCCATAACTGGTTCTTTCATTAAGGTTATGCTCATTTTTTTAGGAGAATGTCTAAGAAGACCTAACATACACAGTTATTTGGCATCACACGCAATTCTCTAGGCGTTTCCGGAAGCAACGCACACTGGAGGGAAAAGTCGCCAGTACTGGAGCAGGTAAATTGTTCCAGTCATTTATTGTCCGGTCCAACAACCTTGAGAGTCGATGAAATAGTGAAGATACCCGAACAGATATTCAAGACGGACTAACATTCAAGACAGATGCACGGACGTTATCCATGAGAGATGGAGAGATGGACAATCGACCATGACAAGTAGCTGGTAATAACAGATGGACAGGCAAGACTGATGGATTACTCGACCAAGACAGAGCGACTGACGGCCAAGGCAGCCTTGACATACACATCTGTTTCACTGAGGATTTCGGGGCAAACTTTCCATTTTTCATTTAAAATACTTTGTTTTTTGAGATGACAGACTGACGAATAGGGCTCATTTTTTAATTGTTTTGATACTGCATTTAAGACACATCCCTGTGCCTAATGTTAAATTCCGTCGAGAACCATTCCTTTTTTCTTCTTACATTTTCTTGGCAGTGAGTTTAACGGCATGAAGTCATGTAAGTTGTAATCACGGGAAACATAACAAAAACTGCAAGATAATAGGAAAACTGGAGCATATCTTGAATCAGCGTCGAATTCCTTATGTAATAAAATAAGTATAGATAGCCACTGGTAAAATGGGTTATTCCAGCATTACGAGCTGAAAGTTCAATTTTTGGCACTAGTGTTCAAAGTCAGGCCATGCTAAAGTACTCAGATTAATTTGTGAATGACACAACGAAAACAAAATACTTTCGTCTGAGCACATTAGCTAATACTGGCCTTATTGCATCAAAGGAATTTAAGAGATTTATGTGCTTGAATTAAAATAATATGAAAGACAGTAAGTCTGTCCAAAAATACTGTATGACACACGAGGTAAACATAATTTTATTTTGCTTGTAAGATTGCACTATTCGGCCTATCGGCCTCGGGTAGCAACGTTTCCTATTCCCAAAGTCACTTCTACCATTCGTGTAATAAATACCTTTTTTCTACTCCCATTGTATAATTCTGTCATAGGGTGTCTGCAATACATTGCATAATGATAATCAATACGATACAGTTTTGATACAAGTTCATGAACTTATAAACCAAATATTGACACTTTAATTAATCATTGAGAATCGTTGCAGTAAATGTTTCCGTCGATGATGTACAGTAAAATTGCATATAATATTATATTATGATTTTCAGTTTTAATTTACTTTATTATTAATATTCTTTTACGTGAAGTATTGTTTAAAATAAATTGGAATGGAATTTCAGTTTGAACCTATTTGACTAGAGCAGTGGCAGTTATTGAAGAGAACATTTGACTGACGTTAAGATCTAAACGCAAGTTATTTTGTGTAATATGTTGCTGCGGGGTGGTTGTCCTTAAAAACCGGCCAATTCTTTAGTTTAAAATGTCTAGTGAATCAAAGGGTGGAGTTGATACCTTCACAAATAAGAGAAAAATCGAAAATGGTGACGCCGTTGTTATTGCCGTAACTTTTGTACACCCTCGCAGGCGGTCTGGTAAAACATGGCCACCTGCGGCAGGGTGGGGAGGGTCTTGTCCGCTAGGTGGTCTTGGCTGAATCCTACATGTCAGCTGCCACGAAACGATTGAATGTAAAAGGTATTGATGTAACATTTGATGAAACGATTGAATGCAACTTATGAAAGTTACCATAAGTCGTAAAAGAGTACGGTATGAAACTTGATGTACCTCGGGTATTAATATACTCGTGTGGAATTTACAATATTCTTGTATTAATACATATCATTACTTCATCGTTTATTAATGTACTATTCTATTGACAATTATAATATCACATTGTATTCTCTTCCTTTATGAAATGAGTTACTGACCGTTTTTATCTATTACAATACACTTATTTTACAGTTCCCTTTATGCAACATCTGCACCTCTTGCCTTTAAGCCATCTCCTGATAGGTTCTAATACGTCTTGTGAAGATACTTTTTAACACGGCACACAACTGAAACACACTGGCGCGTTGTTACGTAAATAATGGTCAGTGATCTCCGCTTAGCTAATAGAGAGAAACAGTGAACGAGCTTCTGCGTGAGAAACCCCGAGCAGTCGCGCCACCTGTGTAAACTAATTGTGCACTGACGAGCGTCTCGTTTGAGCGCTAACTAAATAACGCAGCGCGTGTATTGGCGTGTAGTATATGAGCTCTGCAAGCGACCCGACATCTGTCAACTGACTGGTAGAGCGATTCTACGAAGGGAATAGAGATGGCCGCACCCTTAATTCGAATTCAAAATGGTTGGATCACTGGAGTTCCACGAATCTAGTGTTTTTTTGAATCCATAAACTAATATTTACATAAGACATTTTCACAAGTTTTATGGAACCATTCGTCGATGGTTCTGGCCTTGACGTATCAGGTTCGCGCCTTATAATTATAGTAGATCTAACGATCACTATTTCAGTCGCGAGTTTGGTTACGCCACTTACGCAGTGCTGGCGAACGTGACCCGCGAGGTAGTTTTGTCTCTAAAAGTTATCTACTGTAGTTGCAAACAAATATTAGGTTCGGCGATGTATTAGTATGGTTTCTTTTTATAATATAGTTAGGAGTCATCCTATAGAACAGGGGTATCCAACTTCCAAGGCATAAAGGGCCACAAATAAAACCTTTAATGGCTGCGGGAGCCGATCAGATGGCCGAGATCGCTAAGGCAGTAGTGCCGGAGTGGTTTCGGACCAGAAGATCGCGGGTTCGAGTCCCGCCTCGGGCATGGGTGTATTTGTGTTTGTGTATGTCTGTATGTGTTGTCCTTTCACCCCCATTATCATCATATCATTTCATCTTCCATACCCCCAGGGCTAACAACCGTGGGGGATAAAAATCGGATCCAGCTAAAAATGCTGGTCCCCCCAAAAAGTTGTTGCAAGCACCTGCCACCGCGATAATAAATAAAAAAAAACTGAGCCACGGTAAATGCAGGATGCTTGCATGCGTGGTCCTAGTCGGCCGATTAACGAGAAAAAAAAATGGCTGCGGGCCATATTTTCATTTCTCGGGCTATCCATTCGTGAGTCGGTATTGTTGATATGAACAGTTTGCCCAGCTGCTCTGAATCGAAGGGGAGATGGAACTATGGGTGATATCTGACTCTACAATGTATAACAGAGTTGAACATATTGGGATGATTTTGAATTTCTGAATTTACAAGGAAAAAGTTCCTTAAATCTGAACTTAATCTGTTTTTGTATCGAAGGAAGTGTTGATTTCGACAGTGCGCGATCGCTAGGCGCTCAATGTTCCCGCCCCAGATGAATGCGAGGGACTTTAACTTTAATAATATTTCGTTGGCCACAATAAATGGCACCGCTGGTCGCCAGTTGTACACCTTGATATATAACTATTGAATAGGGATGTAAAGAAAATGGGGTGCTTTTCAACGGATGATAGTTCTATTCTGAAGTAATTTAACATTGCCTTACAAAACTATAAAAAAATCTGTAAAATAAAACAAACAAAAGCTCATCGGATGCTAGTTTGGTCTATGCAATTTAACCTACAATTGGCGCAGAAAGCGATACCCAATATTTCTATAGTCCAAATATTTCCTTATCCACTTTGAGTATACAAGGTATAAACTAAAAGGAACTGAGCGTGATTTCGGAATCAAAATCACAACAAAAACGAAAAATTATTTGCACAATCTAAGGCCATGTCCCTGCCAGAGTCAATTTCTTCTTAAGCAATGAGTAAAAAACTAATTATTAGAAACCAAGTTTTGTAATACAAGTAAATCCATGACATCCTACACTCCTATCAACACCAATCTGTCTCCTTTGCAGGATGAAGAAGTCAAATTTAAATGAAAATCATAAAACACTAGAGTTTTTAAAACGGAAATAAAAAGTTTTATGATAATGGTATCGTAATAACGTACATATCTGTTTAATAATTAACTATTATCAGTTTCAAATATTCGACATAATTTCGTTCTTTATTTCATTTCTGAAGGAAGACTTCTTTTAAAGTATACAGCTACGGCCGGAATGGAACTCATGAACTTCGTTAAAACAGACCTACAGGCTTACCTTTTCAAGTCGCATATTGAAATCTAACTCTCATAATAGAATTTTATGCAATTAGTTTATAATGTTAAGCTTTATTGCATGTGAACATGTTTTGAAAATGAGCAAGGTTAGGAGCAATTATCAAATTTGTACGAATGCAATAAAACATTACAAAACGAGTGGCACCCGCATTTTTTGTACCACAGCATTATACATTTATAAGAGAATCAAACTTAATTTTTTTACTAAAACTTTATTTGACATCAGTGCGAGAAAACAGTGGACGGCTGTTCCGTTTGCCGCTACCTCTCCACGATTCTCTCGCTGCTATTGGCTGAACGTGCGATGACGCAATCATTTGTGCCGTAAAGTGTCCTTTTATGAATCATTTCTTGCAGTAGAAAATATCGCTATTAATGTTGGTACACAAAAAATGCTTTTAGAAGATATAAATAATTAGTTTGTTATTGACAAGGAATTTACAAAAACCTTTAAAAAGAAAATTAGTTTCCTGGTTATGCAGTCTCCTCTGCATGCAAAGTATCTAAGAAAATCACTCACCAATAAGGTTGCTGACGTCTGACGCGTTCAGTTTTCGTGAGTTGTTCTCAACTTTGAAGGCGACTTCGTTGTTGTCAATCCTGAAGCAAAGAAACAAATACCCGTGGGTGAAATAATGGATTGTATCATAAAATACAAACATTTGGAGACAATATTAAAATTATACGTGATTTTCATTACATTTAACGCCTGAGGAGAAAAAAACTCTTGATCTTAATATTAAATTGAAAATAATAATTAGAGCATGCAGTCCACACGTGAATTATAAATACCAGCCATTTATAATCACATGTAAAGTTTTGTTAAATATGTATTGAAGGTTTTTGTTATGCCCAAATTAGTCGTTTAAAATGAAGGTAATGTCAAATCCTAACAGCCGAAAATAAACACAAAAACCCGTTTGAGAATGTATATCAGAGGATTATTATTTTGACGTGAATTATGAGAATGTAAATCCGTTAATATTTCACGGTCGCCAGCAGTACACACGTACGATCACATGACAGATCCAATATATTCATGAGCTTTTCATAACAGCGAGTGAAGGGCGAAAGTCAATGGTTTAAAAGGAATTTGATATTTATTCATATTAAAAACATTCCTCTAAGCGAATGATTTTTTTAACATTTTTCTGAACGTACAAGTAATATTTTAAGAATATTGTGTAAAAGTATATGAAAATAAATCAGCAGCGTAATATACAAATGCGAGACACCGAATAATACGTTAAAAGAAGCCAATTTCTTTAATACTCTTATGTTAACTTCAACGTCTAGTCCTTCCTCAACAAACGTCTGAGAGTATTATCACAAAAACATATAAAATTATTATTCTTTAGGCTATTATGAATCATCATATATTTCTACATCTCGGAATATATAACTTTTTTTATTTTTCTCAATTATTTTTTATTTCCGAACGGGACTCAATTTACTTTCCCGCATACGTACGTACATACGGAGTAATATATGTAATATAGGAAAAATTATATAATGCTTCGGAAAATGGATTTCGAGATTTCAAGGGAAATACACGTTTTGGGGTCCCCTGATACCGAAAAAGTGTTTTTTCAAAACGTCAGTCTGTCCGTCTGGTGTCTGAACACTACTAGCGCATAAACCGTGAGTAGGATTTTTTCCAAATTGAAGAAACCCCTGTCTACCTAGATCGAGTCGAAACTTTGAGTTTTTGAAAATCATTCATTCGTTTTGCGGGTACTTTACATGAAAGCCTCCGGACATTTACAAAATTTCCTCAAAAACGGCTCCAAATTTTTCTTTAAATTTATTCTACGAATAGAGTAACATACACTTATAAAAATGGCTTTGGTCTGATTTTGACGGTTAACTCAGAATTTTCGAAAAATTTAAAAGTATGAATTTTTTTCGGTATCTTCCTAAAACTACAGTTCTTTCATTAAGGTCATGCACATTTTTTGAAAATTTTAGTAGCTTTCGCGCAATATGTGCAACTTTAAAAAAATACAAAAATAATATTTTTTCAAAAACGGCTCCACATTTTGCTTTAAACGTTTGGCATACATAGTGTTAAATGTGCTCTATAATATGAGGCAAACGCCAAATGCTCTATTCTTTTGTGTTTTCAAAAATTGTAGTTTTTTGACTTGCCTCTCATGTTAATATTTATATTAGCGACACTTTGTTCACATTACTGTATTTATGAATACATGTGATTTAAAAAATGTGATATAAAGTTTCTCGAAAACTCAATAGTTTTCCGTGAAAATGAGCTCAAAATTTCGAAATTATCAGAAACACTAACGCCATTTTCTCAAAAATAGCTCCAATTTTTTTCTTCGACATTGTGAACAGACAGTGCAAATTCCACTCTTTAATATTAAGAAAGATTCATTTCATTGTATTTTTTAAATATAATAATACGTTCTAAAAGGGGAAAAAAAGAAAGTCAAGAAAAGAGGTAAGAAGTAAGAAAAGAGGGAAGAAAAAAGAAGTGAGAAAAGAGGAAAGAAAAAAGAAACAAGAAAAGAAAGAAAAAAGAAACAAGAAAAGAAAGAAAAAAATAAACAAGAAAAGAAAGAAAAAAGAAACAAGAAAAGAAAGAAAAAAGAAACAAGAAAAGAAGAAAAAAATAAGAAAAGAAAGAAAAAATAAATAAGAAAAGAAAGAAAAAAGAAATAAAAAAGAAATAATAAAAGGAAAAAAGAAATAAAAAAGAAATGAGAAAAGAAGGAAAAAAAGAAGTAAGAAAAGAAAGAAGTAAGAAAAGAAAGAAGTAAGAAAAGAAAGAAGTAAGAAAAGAAAGAAGTAAGAAAAGAAAGAAAACAGGAATAAAAAGGAATAAGAAGAAAACAATTGAAGGCGAAAGTGAACCAAAAGAATGAAGACAAAGAAAAACAATCGGCGGACTCACCTGGCGTGCGTGAACGCGCCGGGCTCCACGCCCAGCAGCCGCGCGACTTCGGCAACGATGCGCGTGCCGTCCTGCCAGTTGTGGATGCTGCTGCAACACGCCAGCACAGGCCTATCACGCGTGACGCCCGGCTCGCTCGCGGCGCCAAGGCGGGGCGCTGGCGGCGCGGGCGGGTGGGTGCGGGAACGACTGCCTTTGCTAGCTCGCGGGGCGACAGGGAGAGGGTCCAGCCGACGAACCACTTCTTTTATTCTCGCTCAAGATAAGGTGCATTCGTATTGTATGGCTTCCGCGGCCGGAGTCAATACATTCTTGGCTATCCGGGATGGGCTCTTCTTTGGTCAATTGTGCCGACATTTCGGCCATCTCGCTGTGGACTTCTTCAGAGCTACACTACTAATCAGAAGCAGATTAGCCCTGAAGAAGGCCACAGCAAGGTGGCCGAAACGTCAGCACAATTGACTGAGACGCGGCTCATCCCACATAGACAAGAATGTATATGTATCTGTATTGATTTACTGTTAATATTTATAACGTTAACAGTTGACATATTAAATGACTTTCGTTAGTATAGAAACTTTCGACAAGCTTGATGTTTGAATAAGTGACATCGGCTTTTCAGAGGGGGGAAAGGCTAAAGACTCTAGAACCCCACAACCCCCACGGCTGCGCCACTACTCTTTACGCGTGTTCAGCTAAGAAGATTGTGAATATACCACACACTTCTGAGTGTGACTTTTGGCTGTACGTATTTTACCTTTTAAGATATATTATGTATTTGGAATTTTGGGACTATTATTCGACTTTCCGGGTAACGAACGATGTTCGCCATGCCTAATTCCCATGTTTGAGGTATAAGAGAGACGTGGTATTGCCTTTACAGTAACTAGCAAACTCTGTCTGCCTGGCATTTTCTTCGTCGCACAGCTACATAAGCTGAGACGATATTAAAGGAAAGCTACAACAATTTTTGGCCCGTTCAGGTATCGAACCCGGAACCACATTCCAGGAAGCTAGTTCGCTGCCTATGAGCTATCCTATAGGACACTATCAAGAATATCACTAAATACAGCAACAAAAAATAGTTACATAAGTTATGAACAAATTCTGTGAAGCCTTTCACACTTAGCATTACGAACCTTTTACAGCCCGGTCAATGCCTTCATCCAACGAGAGTTTCCAAAACCTTCAGTTTCGTGAAAATGTGAAGGGCAGACGACGGCATGCGTTTACTGTTTGCCGAGTGCAGTAAAGTGGTGAATCCCTAGTTGTGCTGTTCCGGTGTCACGTGATGCGTAGGGAGTAGTCAAGCCGACTTATTCTTTTTCCATTCGAATCGAGACTTTTGCTGCCGTTAAGAACTTGCTGGCGACACGCTGCTCAAATACCACCTGCCTGGTGTCTGCGCTAAGTCTCTTTCTTCATTGCGCCACGTTACCACTGCTCACTGCCATGTTCACCGCGAATTGAGTTGCGTGAGGAGCGTCAAGGTCAGATATCAGCACTTGTCGCACGACAGACATCTGTTTAGAAGTTGTGAACATGGAGGTATTTATTTTTATACAACCTTCCATCTGCAATTAATACAACTTGGCTGATATGATTAACGTTTGAAAATATATTTGTTGAAAAGCCGTAACGGTAGTAATTACTAAGAAATTTGTCACTGAAAATGCTAGCTCGTACCTATATAATTTTAAGATTGTATAAAACTCTAGTGAAATATAGAGCCCTTTGTAAGGATATCTTATAATTATAACATCTTTGTATTTGTAGTGCATGTTCCCGAGATTTCAATGATTATGCCAACACCAAAACTGTATCAAATTTTGTCGATGATCCCTCAGCCTAATTATTTCCTTACAGTTCGTCCCTAAAGAGGTTTAATGGTTTCCTTATTAACAGGCAACGTCCCAAATATTTCTCTTCTTTTGGATATGTTTTTTAATGTGTCCCAGCAGCTTTCAACCGTGATGCATTCCGGTGTCTAGTGCAGCATAGAGTTCTTTAAAACCGAATTATCTAACCTAAATTTTTTTTACGTCGGTATTATTACTTTCGATTCAGCAACATGTCGATGTTTTAATGAAACATAAAATTAACCGTTTTAGTAAGATTCAACAGATCTATTAAAAATAAACGATACCTTAGCCTTAGGATGTAATGTCATTGTTATATGATTTTCTGTGTGAAAGTTTCTGACAAAACAAGAGAGAATAATCAAATCGATTTTAATGGAGACTTCAAATCAGAATATGAAATTAAACTACTTTAAAAATTAGTACATTTTAAATATATCACTTCATAGAAAAGAAAAGTCGTTTGCTGTAAATCTCCCTTTTTGAAAGTCTCTCGAATTATTGTAATGGCAGCTCCATTAAAGAGTAGAAAGTAGTAACATGGTTTCCTTGAAGAGACGAGTGCCAAACACGCCAGCTTCCACAAAGGCAGTCGCTAGGATGATTTAGATAAAGGGTTGTGGCAAGGGGACAACCTCGCTGCGTTGTACGCTCACTTGACCGAGATCGACTGGACACACGATTCTTGGCGAAATGATGACTGAGAATTTACAACAAGAAAAAAGTTATAGACGATTCACAAAAAAATCTGTTTTGTTTTCTTAGCTCTGACACGAGACGAGATAAGAGGTGTGTTGCATTTCTTCAAGACGATTTTAATTGCTTTCGTCAAAATGGATTTTTTATCTTTTCAGATTGGTGTGATATTACTTCTTACTCTACTTCCAATATTCCAGTACCGAAAATAATTGAATAAATAATCTCAATAATTTGTGAGCTTTCAAACGACCTACCAATGTGCAGAGTGATGTGATATTAATTTAATCAAAATCGCTTTCTGCCTTGCGAACTGGGTATGTTTCAGGAGCAATTTTTTTAGAAAAATAAAAATGATGTTATTTTGCTTCGAAGTAAATGAAGAATGTGTATTAACCGAAGCGATTAATTGGGCTTATTCAAATAAAGGAAGTTTTTCACAATTCAATCCATCCGCAATCACTCTCGATATAGAAATTCCAGCTCTATGCAACCACTCTCACCACAATTCCACTTCACATCATTCTGAAGAATATCTTACAGCATGCTATTTGAATTCCCTCAGCATGCTCCCAGATCTTTCGGATCACTAGAAAAGCAACTCTGGCATTGATTCATAGTGACATGATGCATCACATGCACGCAAAAAGCTACGAGAGAATGAGGAAGCAATATGCGGCATGATTAAGATGGAAGTGCGAATGTGATGTCTACTCCAGCGTTACAGGCTCGAGAAAGATAGAAACTACACTACTTTTAACTCATATCTCACACAAATAAATCATTAGCTGTTTTAGCTGTTTTGCAATCTGCAGAAAAGCTCTCCGCCTAATTAGTATCTTACAGTTACATTTCACAAATGGAAAACTTTATTGTTAAATATTTAATTTACTAGTAAGCAACTAACGTGCAAATTTCTCTGCTTCATATGTTCTTCAAATAGCAACACTTTAATTTAAGCAGGAACCCAGAAGAAAGCCGAAAGCAGTCTGAAATTTGAAGCAGTCTGAATGTTATTTTTTTGAAAAGTTAAACCATCACTTATAGTTAAGTTTATAGTTTTTTTCCACAGATTCATTTTCCATCAAAAATGTGGAGACGATTGTTCGTAAAATATGCACATTTGTTGTACTTGCATTTAAGGGATTATAGTGTTCAATTGAGCTTAAATAAAAGTAATAGAGAAAAGACTTATATAAATATAAAGATCAAACTTTTAAAATATTTTGAAGCTTAAATTTCATGTTAATTTAGAAAGTTAAGTTAGAAAAGTAACCTAAAACGCGAGGTAGTTAACGTTCGATAACGCACAATGTACTCTCTCCGAAGTGATAGTAGTGAAACCCAGACTAGAGTGAATAATTTTTGGACGGTATGATATCGCCATGCTTGTCGCACTATTACAAACAACGCCATAATATCGAATTACGTCAGTAAATGTATTAATTGAATGAAACTATTACAAATACACTTTTCGACCCTACGTGAGCGACCGAGGTTGTCAGATCAGATGAGCGAGCAAAAGGCAAAGAGGAAAGTCAGAAGAGAGAGAGCGAGGAAAACCAAGAGAGATAGAGAGAGAGAGCGAGTGCGAAAGAGATAGTGAGAGCAAGCGAAACAGGGGTAGCGCGTCGCTTCAACACTTACCGATCCTTGAATTTGATGTAAACGTAGCTGGTGTCGACGTTGTCGTAGGGCCCGGGGGCGGGCCCCAGGTCGAGGTCGCCCTCGAGGTCGTTGGTGGCGGCGGCGACGGCGTCCGCCTGGGCGGCGGCGGCGGCCGCCTCCTCGTCCTCGTCCTCGGGCAGGTCGTTGTCGCGCGGGCCCGCCGGGTCGGGCGGCGGCACGGGCTCCGGGTTGGGCTCGCGCACCAGCGAAGCCGACTCGGGCACCAGCGCGGCAGACACCTCCTTCTTCTGGGGCAGCTCCCGAGGCTCCTGGGGCAGCGACAGGCGGCGGGTGAAGGACGCGGAGAGCCACTAGTTCCGTAAGGAAAATAGGGGTAGCGCATATTTTATTATCTTCCATTGACGAGAGCAGTCGGCTGCCATAATTCCCGACGGGTAGTCATTGGTTGCACGAGCAGTATCTTTGAGAGTCTATGACTCTCCCTGCCAACTGATGCTGTAGAATAGTTTGCTCCTTATATTTTATATTGCCTAGTGTCTCCGGTTCTGGCGTCAATAGTTACGGCGGCTGAATTTGACTTAGCTGTGTAGCTAGCTTCGAAATCCTGCCACCGTCGGGCCTCGAACCCACGAACCTCCCGGCCAGAGGAGCTGCAGGGACATCACTTTATTCCCCCAACCAGTGCGATTGCAGTTGAAGATGATCTATGAGGCCCGCTGATTCTTCATATGAATGGAGGAGCCCATATGTGACTACAGAGGACGACGAATCCGGTGTAAATTGTTACTTCTTCTGGGACAAAGCACGGAGATCCTAAAGAATTAATGTTTGGCGGTTGGTTACGACAGTGCCTCAATGGGATACGTCTGTCCTCAAATTCTGCGAGTGAAATTGTAGGTCTGAGGAGCCTTTAAAATGTTTTTGTTCAGCTAGGCTGACTCGAGTGTCGAAATCATATTCTGGGGTAGCACTTGGGGTTCCCAAGTATCTTTGTACGAAGAATTATATATTTGGAGCCATCATTTAACCAGTGGCGCCGATTCGGGTTCTGCTAGCATGTTTTGGGGTAGAGATTGGACCGGCGACGGATAGTGGTTGGTTGCATGAGCAGTATCTTTGTGAGTCTCTGACTCTCCCTGCCAACTGATGCTGTAGAATATTTTGATCAGTATATTTTGTATTTCCTAGGGGCTCCGGCTCAGGCGTCAATAGGTACTTCATTTGGAGCAACGTACGGGGATCCTAAAGGGACAATGGTTGGCGGTGAATTACGTGGGAGAGGCACATAGATTGCAGCACTGGGGTTTTTCCGAATATCCCTATGTTATGGTAGATCTGAGGAGCTCATACACTATTTAATCAAAAGTACTCGGGCACGTGGCTGAAAATGACTTACCAGTTCGTGACCCTCCTTCGGTAGCCCTCCTTCGGTAATGCTGTAATTCAATAGGGTGTTGGCCTACCCTTAGCTTTGATGACAGCTTCCACTCTCGCAGGCATACTTTCAAGCAGGTGCTGGAAGGTTTCTTGGGGAAAGGCAGCCCATTCTTCACTGAGTACTGCACTGAGGAGAGGTATCGATGTAGGTCGGTGTAGCCTGGTACGAAGTCGGCGTTTCAAAACATCTTAAAGATGTCCCATAGTATTCAATTCAGGACTCTGCGCAGGCCAGTCTTTTATAGGGATATTATTGTCGTGTAACCACTCCGCCTCAGGATGTGCGGTACGAACAGGTGCTCGATCGTGTTAAAAGATGCAATCGCCATCCCCGAATTTCTCTTCAACAGCGGAAAGCAATATGGTGTTTAAAACATCAACGTAGGCCTGTGCCTGTGATAGTGCCACACAAAACAACAAGAGGAGCAAGCTCCCTCCATGAAAAACACGACCACAGCATAACACCAAGTTGGACGTATCCGGATACTTTTGATCACATAGAGTATATATTTTTGTTACAGCGTCGCCGATTCGCGAGCCAACAACGTGGGAGTAGCGCCCTAAGGACTGACGGATTGCAGCGAATAAGAATGTGGGTTGGACGAAAATCCACACATGTTGGAGAAACTCGTATATTGTTTTTATTTTTTCAGCGATCCCGACTCTGACGTCGACAGACAGTGCCCAGTGTTTTGGACTTCTAAGGCACCGACGGCTGTTGGTTACGAGGGCGGGGCAGAGGGCATGCACTAATCGGTGACCCGTTTGGTCGGTGGTTTGTCAGTGCAACGTCGGTGGTTTGTTACACGGCTTACACCAGAGCGCGCATCAGTAAAGCCCCATTCCTCTTTTTTGAAATGGTTTGTTGGTGGAGCCCTTACATGAGGTGAGTCATTAAGCGTGTAAAAATAAACTTGAACAAGCGAAGTCTGCGCATTGAAATTATTAAAAGGTTTCTGATATTTCTGTTGAGAAATGCTTTATTACTATAAACCAGTTAATTGAAAAAATTCCGTTTCACAATACGTCCTAATACTTGACTTTACGGTGAGTTGGA
Organism: Gryllus longicercus; assembly: GCA_038098605.1. Classification (NCBI taxonomy): domain Eukaryota; kingdom Metazoa; phylum Arthropoda; class Insecta; order Orthoptera; family Gryllidae; genus Gryllus; species Gryllus longicercus. Next base: position 241,632 of record JAZDUA010000169.1, on the reverse strand, counting down.
ACAGTACAAAAATTAAAATTATCACTGGAGTCAAAATCTACTTTGTTAGGAAAGAATAAAAAAACGCTAATTAGTGAAGTGATAAAAAGGGGATATTTTCTCGTGACCCTATTGAAATAATTCGAGAATTATGCATATCTCCACCCATACTTTTGGGTTCCCGGATTCAAACCTACAATTAAAAATTAAAACGGCTGATGTATATTATAAGCAAAGAAAATTCAGGAGTCGTGGATTTCAGCACTATTCGAAGTTTTGCTCTCTCTCGGAAAAGTTAAATAACATCCAATTTCTTTTAGCGATTTCAACAATCTTGAAAGCGAAGCAATTTGTGCCGTTCACAATTATAGGAAAAAAATGCTTTCCATTCACAGAGATGGACTAGCCACTTATTGATTTCTGGCTTTGTTTTTCGATGAAATATGTTCCAATTAAATATCTTGCAGGTGACTCTCAGAAACACGTCATGACCCAGATGTCATTACACATCCTCTCAAACGTTTCTTGAAATCAAATGATAATAAAATAATAAACAATATAAGAACTAAACGTAAAGTTAATTGCGAATTAAATACACATGTCAAACTATTACATTTTCTCTTATTGGAAAAATTATTTTCTTGTCTGGAAAATGAACTAATATAACTACACTGAACCACACGACTTCGAATTTCCCGAGTAAACCTCTACATTCTTTCTTGTGTAGTGATCTGAATACCAAACGTAAAATACCTGATGATAAGTCGTGATTTGAGAATGTTGACGTTTTCTCTTTCCCGCACAGGCAGCTCACGAAATTCACAAACTCCTAATTAGACACACAGCACATTTGTAACTAAAACAAAAGCGCGAAGTCTCTGTTGTTCATTAATTGCTGGGCGGAAATGCTCATTAGATTAGGTTTCCGGTGGGCGGTTCACCCGCGGTCGCGTTATGGCTTGAATGCTCGGCCCCAGTATTGAGGCAAAGCGAAAGCGATTAATTAACAAGGGTTAAGCTGTGGTTACAACTATTAAATTTGAAATATGTGTTAAATTATAACGTGAAATGAATATCAATCACTTTCAGTTTACTTAAGGCTAATTAATAAATACTAATACAATATTTATGGACAATGATTGTGATTTTAAAGATTAAACTTGATGAGTTTTTATACCGACGTGAACTGAATACCAAGAAGTTTCAGTTTACATTAAGCTATGTATAATGTTTTTGCGATGTGATATAAAACTGTGTTATGGTACATTCCAATTAATTTGGTTGTTGATTGTAGTAAATATAGAATAGCTACGGAGATTTTTCGAATTTTGTAGTCGCAATACTATTTTGTTAGATTAATTAAAATATTTTTTATAAATTGAGAACGTTTTATCCTTGATGGTGATGATGATGTTTGAAACATGAGACTTTTGACACCTAGTGTAAGAACATGTAGACGGAATTATTAAACTCACTTTTACTTTTTATGAGTTGTGATGTGAAAGAGAAGAGGTCCTTACTAAAAACTATTTGGAACAGAGAAGCAACATTTTTTTTACATATTTTCAACCACAACAAATTTTTAAGTATCATTTTTGACTGCAAAATGTTCGGAAAAAACAGGAAGAGAGGGACCTATAATAAAAATATTTGAAGAATTAAAAAAACCCAACTACACTTCACTAACAAAACAGAGGTGAGGTGGTCAGTGGGCAATATAATGTAATGACAGTAGCAACAATCACTTCTTCATCACTCTAAAGGCATTTTTTGCTCTTAGGTTGATGATTATGAAAGAGGCTGATTCGCGCAGTCACAGCACTATATTCATTTTAAAACAAAATGTCTCTTCTAGAGCTGACATGAGAGGTTGGACACTGACATCCAATCCCGGGATTCGCTACGACTTAAATTTTTGGCATTGAAACTCCCGATTGAATGAAAGTGTTCTCATCTCTTTTCAGTTCATATCCTTGAAGATACACTATTATAATCGAAGTTTAGCGCGTCCCTTCCCTGGCAGTCCTGGCTTTCGAACGAGAAATGTTTCCCCACGCTCATCTGACGGCCTCTGTTTAAAGTTTTGTCACCCTACACATGCGTTTTCCCAAGAACACACACAACTTATCGTGTCGTGACGCTCCTGACTCACTGTAGTCTGATAGCACTTTTAATAGCCCTTTATATAATTTTGAAGATTGTTTTAATTGTTTTATGAAAGAATTATTGTATGCCATTTCAATACGGGATTGTAGAATTATGAAACAGTACCGTATAGAGGGGGCGAGATAGTAACCAAACAAATATTGTAATAAGACGTTAGAAGACGGAAATCGGAAGTTTTATTTATTTCAACCCCTCGATGCATGCGCAGTTCCAGCTTTGCATAACTTTTGTGCATATACTTATGCGCTGACGTTGGATTTCGCAGTTGATTCCAGTACGCAAAGCAAAAACCTTTATAAAAAAGAAAGTACTATTTACTAATATGACGATTATATTTAATTATTATGTTGAAACAGTTCCGAAGCTAAACAATTTTGGATCCTGGGCAATGCTGAAACATAGATCCCTCCCACTCGAAAAAAATTAGAAATGTTTAAGTCTAGCTAATAATTGTAATTAACTATTTAAGGTAAAAAATTAATATAAAATTGTATGAAATATAAAACTATTGTATCGCGATCTATAAAATTACGATAAGGATTTTCTTGAGTTCTAATTTCTTTTTCAGTGTTTACTATTTTTCCCCCATGAATCCCATTATCGGGCTCCTTGATCTGTGGGGTTTCGGGCGATCACTTGGCCTACCCATACCTGGCACCGGAACTGCGTTTAAAGACTATACTTCGGTTTTTATAACGTGGCACGTCAGGGGCTGTCTTCACGATGGATTGTCACATGGCATTTCGCGTCGTTCTCGGTCGTGCCGCTAGATGTCGCATGCTCGCAACCGTATTCAGCGCTGCTATACGGCCTTACGCGCCAAGAAATAAAAAACTAAATACTTGGTTTTTATTTCTTTTCGTGTGAAGGGGGGCTGTCTTCACGATGGAATATCTTACGCATCTTTTAGCATTTCGCATCTTTTTCGGTTGTGCCGTTAGATGTTGCATGATCGCGACCGTTTAGCAGTGCTGGATCTACTCGACCGAGAAAGACGCGAAACGCCGTGAGATATTCCATCGTGAAGACAGCCCCCCTTTACGCGCCAAGAAATAAAAACCCAAGTATTTGGGTTTTTATTTCTTGGCGCGTGAGGCCGTATAGCAGTGCTGAATACGGTAACGAGCATGCGACATCTAGAGGCACGACCGAGAAAGACGCGAAACGCCGTGAGATATTCCATCGAGAACCCGGCCTTCTCATGCCTAGAGACCGGCACTATGTTGAAAGAATATACTTCGGTTTTTATAACTTGGCGCGTCAGGGGCTGTCTTCACGATGGAATATCTCACGACATTTCGTGTTGTTCTCGGTCGTGCCGCTAGATGTCGCATGGTCGCGACCGTATCAAGCAGTGCGATGTGTCAAGCGGCACGACCGAGAAAGACACGAAACGCCGTGAGATATTCCATCGTGAAGACAGCCCCCCTTTACGCGCCAAGAAATAAAAACTCAAGTATTTGGGTTTTTATTTCTTGGCGCGTGAGGCCGTATAGCAGTGCTGAATACGGTAGCGAGCATGCGACATCTAGAGGCACGACCGAGAAAGACGCGAAACGGCTTGAGATATTCCATCGTGAAGACAGGCCCTGACGCGTCATGCTGTGAAAGAGCCGGAGTGCAGAGAGTCGCTGTTCCGGTGGTGGGGAGCTGCGTACTCACCTCGACGCCGGCGGCCGGGCGGATCTCGATGTCGTCGTCGCTGGCGGCAGCCGCGGCCGCCGCCTCGGCGTCGTCGTCGTAGGGCGCCACCTCGGGCCCTTCCTCCTCGCGGGGGCCCTCGTCGGGGGGCCCGGGCGCGGACTCCACCTCCGCCGCCGCCGGCATCGGGCCCTCCGTCGCGCCCGCCAGCGCCGCCCCTGCAACACACGCAAGGCAGGCAACGTCACAAGCCATTTCCAATCAAAACAAAGGAAAAGGGAAAGGAATAACGAGATTTGTTGTCAGCCTGGATAGCCGCAGAGGTCACTAAGGCTGAAGGACCGTAGCTGCCTCGACTCGAAGGGTCGTGGGTTCGATTACCACCTCGAGCATAGATGTTTGTTGTCCCCACAGTAAAAAAAAACAACCACAGTTGGTCGTATAACCAAGTTGTTGAAAAGCCACCATAAAAATATTTTTTTAACGTTCGTTTGATATTATTACAACCAATCACTTTTATAATTACAATTATTGATTGACTGAATACCTATTACGTGTTTCTGAGCACGTCAACGGTCATGGTCATTACTTCAGAAGTTGTAGTGCATGTTTTTCTCAAGGGAAATGGGTCATTCCCCATTGGATGGTGAGATCCGGTCCCCAAACTACTCGTAGGATTGCGGTTTTCCTTATCCAGGTAGTCACAGTAATTAAAATCACGTACAACATGAAGTATACATTACGCGATAGAACGAGTTCGATTCCTTGTACGAAAACTTGTCAAGTGCAGTTGCAAAAACCTAACTAAATAACACCCACATCATTTTATTGCATTCGATACGTAGTCGCTGAAAGAATTTTGTGAACTGATGAATGCATCTTTTATAAAACGTATTTCACAAAAGAGGGAATAACCTGTTTATTATTTTTATAAATTAAACAATTAAAAGCCGTGAGTTCGTTGAAAGGCTTGTAAAATTAGGGATGTTTCCCTAGAGACACTATTTTATTCCTGTAACTTAGTAATCCTAAAAATATATTCAAAATTTGAGAATAATGATTTTCGAGATTTTTTAATCAGTCTTGTCTTTTATTTGTATGTAAATCTGGTTGTTTATTCTGCGTTAACATTTTCACGTTCATCACCTTTTTATTGCTTTATTCTAATTAATGAATATCACAAACCGGAATTTGTTAATTATTAAATTCTTGTTTACTTTTATAAAACGATATATAAATTTGTTATTAATATCGAAGATAAAGGATTTTGGACGAATAGAGATTCAAGGAATTCGAGGACTAGGGAGAATTCGGTTTCCAAGAAAGCTAGGAAATATGTAAGGCCTATTTTAAATGGAGTAATTTTTAATATTGAATTACATGACGTTCATTATCCCTATACTAGTGGCGCCAAACATTTTCTATTGGTCTTTTTATTTACATTTCTATTTAACATGTTTTATAGCAATTCACTACATCTTTAAGAGTTTTCAAATGTGAACTTCGTAGTATTAAACGTTGTGGATTATCATAATATATTCTACTCTATACAGGACATTTAATTTCCTGTCAAACAATTTTTTTACCAATCCATTTCCCTTGACAGGATTTCCGTATTCTACTAATCTAGTTCATTTCCTCAAATTCTTGTTCTTAACGTAAGCGCAGACATTACAATTCCATGATTCCTGATTCCGAGTATAAAATATTTCATTATTTAATTCCTTATTAAACTTAAGATTTCATTATATTATTCTGACATTGGTCCGTTATTTTTACCACAACAGTCTATTAAACTGATAAAGGAGTCAAACTATATTTGGAATGTAAAACGGAAGTAACGTCCTCGCCACACTCTTGACTCCACCCGCTCCACCGCTCCCTGCTTCGCCATGTCACACTTCGTCCCGCTCTCCTCGTCAAGCACGGGTCCACCCTTCTCCGTTCCGCCCCGCCCCGCCCCGCCCCGCCCCCTAGACGGTTCCCACAATCACCCCGCTCTGCCCATTCCCGTTCCCGCAAATCCCCGGTCTGCCTTGCCCAGAATAGCAGCCCCACCCCGCTCATACCCCTGTGTAGTTGGCTGCACTGCAATACCTAAATATTTTTATGTATTGCAGGTTGCGTTAGAGCAAATTTAACCAATTTTGAAAATCGTAGTTGTGCTGAAATAAATTTTTTACGTGTTAAGGTTCGTCATATACAAAACATTTTACCTATTGCCTTGTTCGTTGCACTATTAAGCTACTAATTACGTTGCACCATTAACCTACTAATTAACCTTATTAACAAAATTTGTTCTCGTTCATTTTATTTCATCCCTTGAATCTCATTGCTAAAGGATAATCTGGTAATTTATGTGACATCCGCGAACCCACAGAATTGGTAGAGGCTTCTGGGTTATAGAGGATGGGCTTTGAAACAATCAAGAACGGGCTCATAATCTGATTCGAAAGATTGGAATGATAATGGAATGAGTGAGTGAAGTAACGAATGAATGAATGAATGAATGAATGAATGAATGAATGAATAAATGAAGAAAGTAGGACGATCATAGGCGGTCTATACCACATTGTTTAAAGTAGTGCTCTAACGTTCGTCTGAAATTGATAGGATTAAATATCAGAAATGACCAATAAGAGCTGTCGAACTCTAGAATGAGACACTGACATTGTTGCAATATATTGGCGACAAAAATTCGCATACCTCGGAACTCGAACATGTGACATTTCGACCTACGAAGCTTGAATTCAGAACTTGCAATTAGATACGCGAAACGCACATGCATTCACTATATTACACGAGTGGTAAATATGGGTTGAGAATGAAGAGAATTTACAAGTACGTTTTATTACACAGATGTGATTATTTTCTTGTCGATTCTTGTCCAAAGTGCTTGTTTCCATGTATATTCAGAATTATACTTCTATACGGGTTAGGGTAGAGATCCCAGAATTCAAAAGAACATGCACAGAACTCACTTCTTCCAAAAATACGTCACAGATTTTTATTTGTTTTTGACGTTACATAAATGAAACGAAATTAAAATCGTATTGAACGCTGTAAACTGGCAATGAGATATAACCGGACTGCATAACGTTGTTCCTCCAAGCAACGGCGTAATTTACCCTCCCCTAGCGCGGCCCGAACGGGGTTGCCTCGGCCGCGGAGCCCGAAGGTCTTCGACGTCTGTGGTTGAGCGAGGATAGGACGACCTCGGATGTCAATTAATCTGCCAATCAGCAGAGACAGAAGCCCTGACGCCGCGCCCCGAACCGTTGCCATGGGGAACGCCGCGCCGCGCCGCGCGGCTTGCCGACCCACATCGCCCCCGAACCGCCGCTCGCCCTACCTCACGGAAGCGGCTTCGCTGCCCTGCCGGGCGCATCCCATCCTCCCACCCTCCAGCGCGTTGCTCAACCACCACGCCCGGTGCAAACACCAGTGCTCAGACCCGACCCGGCCCAACTCGATCGCCCAGCCCCTTCCTCTTAATATTCCTCTGTTTGGCTCAGATGCCATCTAAGCCAAATCATGTCATTGCAGTGCCTCCGAACGGGAGGTCCGAGGTTCGAGTCCCACCGGAAGCAGTGTTTTCGACACTAGCTTGTCAACTGGGTCGAATTCAGTCGCCGTCTGGAGAATCCTAATGGGCGGCTGCTCTGATCGCTGGTTTTTATTGATCGACACCAGGTGAATGTCGGAGCAGTACTGTAACAAACTGGATACATACCGAGCGCGATCTTTCCTTCCTCTTCCTTGCCCAATATTTTTCCCCTTACATGCCCTACACTACCACACATTTCGGGAGATTACTCGTAGTTACGAGCTTGTACAAGCTAGGGCGGTACCTCGCTGTTGGAAAATCCCACAGACAGCGACTGTATTCTACCTAGCAATTTAAAAGATAGTGTCTAAAATCCTGTCACAGTCGGGAGTGGAAGCCTAGGACCTTCCCCGTCAGTGGCACTGCATTGGTATAAAGATATTTCCTGAGCCACTTGACACGGAGAACCCCTCTGTCCATTCACCTTCGCTCCCCTCAGCCCTCCGCTCTTGCGTTCCAGTCCCGTTGCGCCCTGCACCTCACCACATTAACTTCTCTAAAAAAAGTCTTACTATTCCCTGACCCTTCCCGTCTCGCGCGACGCTCACCCCGCCAACCTCACCCTTCTCTGTCCCGCTCCAACCCACTCCGCTTCAGCCTACTCAACCCCTCTACAAGCTCCGCCTCGCCCAATCTTCTTACCCCTACTTTCCGGTCCTATCCCCCCCGCACCGCTCCTGTTTCCGTCTGCCGTCCCCGCCCGGCATCTCTCGTGACCTACTGAAATACCCACTCACATCGTCTCGCCTTAACTCTCACTACAATCAGCACTTACCCCAGAAGTTGTCAGATCACCTCCGATAGACGAATTTTTCTCAAAACTGATGTTTCGTTGGGCCCTCCAACTTTTCTATAATTATCTTGTCAAAGATATTTTCTGTTCACTTTCAATTAAAGATAGAATTTACAGTTCGTTTATGGTTAAACGTTTCAACATACGACTACAATGTTTTCTTCCACTGTGCAGGAACTACAATAGTTAAGCCGTACCAAGATTTTAATTTAAACAATAAAAATCCTTGGTAAAAAATAATTTGACCGAATTATTTATTGAATGCCGACAAACACAAATTATTTTTCAGTTGGTCTCTTCACTGCATGAATATTCTCTCACTCGATCGCAATGCCACGACCTTGAAACGTGATCCCTGTTACGTAAACACATTTTATTCGTCGGCACGCTTGCAGACGGTTTAGCATAAAATGGCGGCTTAGCATAAAATGGCGGGCCTCGTCCTCCCGCGCGCCGCCGCGGCCGCTCGCTCGCCTGTGCAGGTGCTGCGGCTCCCGGGAGGCGAGGCACGAGCCCCGCGAGTAACCTTCTTCCTCGGCAGAGTGATGCTGAGTGACAGCGGAGAGGGCGGGAAAAGTCTCTCGGAGAGAGGGGGAGGGGGCAGAGGAAAGGAAGATGGAGGTTGAAAAAAAAAAAAGAGTGGCGTGGGGGAAGGGTCTGGCGCCTCGTGCGGGGAAGCGGAAGGACGGTAAGGGCAGAAGGCGCCTTCCCAGTCGAAACATGTTAACGAGTGGTCAGTTTGAAAGAAGTCACAGTTCGATGAGTCGCGTCTCCTTGGGCCTTGTGAGACAAGCTCTAGAAGAATCGCGTAACAAATTATCGTCAGGGAATTTGCTTTGCAATACATTTGTATTTCGGTCAGTGACAAAGTAATTAAAATTCTGTGAAATTGACACGTCTCGGGTTCAGAAGGATACTGCGGAGATTGCGAGACAGACGTTACTCAGTCTTGCTCAAGGCCCTTTACTACAGGTCAACAAGTTGGTGTTGAATTCACTCAAATTAGTAAATTGTATTCCGCCCCAAAACACTGACGAGATTTGAAATCAGGCACATGATTGACCTTTTTTACAGGAGCTAGGCTAACATTAACTATTTGCAACAAATAATAACTGATTACTAATTAAATGTAAAATAACTACCATTCAAATTATTGATTACTTATTATTTGATTTATTACAACTAGGACCACGCCAATCAATCCGTTATAGGTTAGGTACTATGCAGGGGTAATCATTCTAATAGTGCTAATCGTTTAACAAATAGAAAGACTGGGATGTGTGCGATTAAATTGCGCAGAATATCAAACACCTAGCCCATTAAATTTTACGTGATTTCGAGATGCTGCACATCTTAGTATCCTTGCTATGAAATGGGAGTACTCAGAAGAGCTAATCCATCAAAATGCAATCGAAAGTCCTAAAAAGTATTATTTTGAAGACTGCGCTCTAAGACATATTACTCGAACAAGACCGAAAATAGTATTTTACGGACTTAGGACGCACAGTTTCTGAGAAACGTGCGTTGTAGTGTAACGAATGTTCCTGGTTGCATGCGCTCGTGATTTATAAAATTCATAATCTACGGAATTGTAAATGCTTCGTCTTGAATCTAATTGTTACTATCCTGGAGAGTAATTCCCTATTCAACAACTATTTTTTACTATTTTTTGACTAAATAAATCTAAATCTAAACACGTTCACGGAAGCTGATCCTCTTACTTGTATAAAAGTCGTCATAATTCCTTAACGTATTATATTTAGATATCATAATAATTATGCATTGGTAGCCAATAACGTATGTGATACAAAAAATATATATTATTCAGCCTGATATTTAAGAAATTATTCTGGAAATGAATATTCAATAACAAATAGGTACTCACATAACCAATCATCTGTCACCATCAAAATCAATACTGCCATTTGATAAAAATAATACGACTCATGAATATGAATACCACACATACGTCTTAGCAAGAATGGAACATATACATGCTATTTCCATCAGAACTCTTGTCCTTTGACTTTTGTCGAGTGACCTTTGAAAAAATATTACGCACAAAAAAAGAAAAAAAAAGAGAGAAGACGAAAAGAAAATATCACTCACCATCTGGACTAGGTTGCTGTAAAGGCTGTATTTCCTCCTGTTGTCCAACTTGATTGCTTTCCTGCGGGAAGATACATCAAATTAGTTCCATATAGACGTAACTCCTAGGAATGAAAGAACCATTGCCTTTTGAGAGAAGTCCTGCTGCGCTTTTTATGAAGAGCATTTTTTAAATTCCATTTCTTGCCAGAAAAAAAAAGATTCAGGATATTGTGACTTTACTGCCTTTCTAGATATAACAACGAAGGTCGTAGTTGCTTTTAATCTTTAGCGAGAAAGAATCCAGATATAAGATATCGAGGATCAACTGAATTTGTCGTAATAATTATGAACATCCAGAATTTTTAAATTTTTGATAAAAAATCGAGATTCAGCTTTTCTACATGAAATAACAATTAGATCCCAGACTACGTAACTTTAACAGTGATTTAGACACATCGTTTGAATCTGACACCGTAGCTTCACCTTTATTTTTCTTTTCGAGTTTGAGGTTACTAGTGGTATCCTTTAAGATAATTTTTGGCTCTGATGCATAAAATTTCACACAACAAAGTGGCATCATTAAGTCCATTTTCTCAATTTTAGACTAATGTGTTTTGTTTTGCGTGAAAACCTTCAATTACATTACAGATCCAAAGATATTTTACGACTTTTTTCGAATATTTTATTATTTTCTTTCCGGGGGTGAATCCTAATGGACGGAGTGCCCCAAGCAACTGCTTAGTTTGCTTGTATGTAAATACAGCCCTCCCTGGCCCTATGAATGCGCGCGCGCACGGATGCGTACTTGGATTGCGACTTCGTCAAGAAAACATCAATACTCAAAATTATAATATAGCTGTTCATAAAACATCGACCCATATCCATTGATGTTATTAAACATCGGTGTTTGAAAACAAGATTAGTAACTATTGAAGGTCACGCGGGGATGGTAATTTGAAAGTGGTATTGTTTATTAATTTTCATTGAGATTTCACTGACAAAAATAAGTGAAAAAAATCACGAGAACAATTAACAAAACATGAATTATCTGATTGGTTAATTCAAGACAATTATAGAGGCTTCTTTATTGAAGTAAGATATATTTTATTTATCACCTGTTGTTACTTTTGGTCTGAAGAATATTTAGTTTATGCGTATCTGAAACTTATTAAATATTTTTTTACGAGGGATTATTTATTTCATTAAAAATATCGACCACAAAAAAAACTTCGAAAATAAAATATTGGTGTTAAAAAAATCGCTTTTATAAAACCATGGACGTTTTGATTTGGAATTGGTTTTACTGTCTGTTGAAAATATATTTTTTTGTCCATTCTTTGCTTATAGACAGTTCGTACTACACGTGGTCTCAGTCTTATACAAACTAGTACCTGGCGCGCAACGTTCCTTGCAATGGCGCCACAACCGTTGTGGTGCTGAGTATGCATTTGTGAAGCTAATTAAGTGCTTATTAGTGAAATCAATGCGTTTTTGGTTCCCCCGTTTGATTAAGTGTCTTAATGTTGATGAAGGTGAGTCAGCCGTTCTGTTTACTGTCTCCTGTTGTGTTAGCCTCCTAATCTTCATTTTTATCAAGTTGTTAACTCGCTACGCCGTTAATATATAAGCACAGATACAGTGTGTTACTTTTAAATTGTAGTCAATATTTTCAGTTAAATTGTCTTTCTAAGATATTTAGTAATCGTCGTGTTTTGATTTCAATTTTTAATGTCTTGATTATTTTAAATTCTAGTTATGCAAAGCACCTGATGGAGCGCCTTGACTGCCCGAAACGTGTAGTGAAAAAGAATGAAAAGAGAAAAATACTGCCCAAATTTGGCATTGCATACTTGGGTAATTGATTTGTTGTTAACTTTGTCATGATTTTAATACACGAATAAAGTCGAATAAACTGAATATGTGTTAAAAAAGTAGTACAACCGTCTATAAACAAAGAACGAACCGTCTATGAACAAAGTATGTATATGTATGTATGTATGTATATATATACATATATGCATACAAGAATGTGGACATGCTTTTGAAATCCTCGATGCATCGATGTGGCGTACGTGCCTGTCGGTCGCGGAAGGCGTAGTTGTTGGTGGCGAAGGGCGGGCCGGGCTTCTTGACGTCGAGTCGCTCGCGCCTCTTGAAGCCCAGGTCGAGGGCGCCGTACTCGTCCAGCAGGCGGCCCAGCCCGTCCTCCAGCGCCGCCTCGCGCTCCGCCTCCTCCTCCTCAGCCGCCGCCGCCGCCGCCTCCAGCTCGCCTGCGCACCGGCACACGACTTGCTCAATGGCATGGGAATTGCTTGGGCAGATGGAAACGGTCCAGAAGATGCTGATCACAAGATTTTGGAATAAATTCACTAGTGTTTATTTTAAAAGACTATCTGATTTTCTTGCCAGTGACTTCTCGGCTTCTGACCGTCTTGTCGCGTCACCGTCGCGTCACCGTCGCGTCACCGTCGCGTCACCGTCGCGTCACCGTCGCGTCACCGTCGCGTCACCGTCGCGTCACCGTCGCGTCACCGTCGCGTCACCGTCGCGTCACCGTCGCGTCACCGTCGCGTCACCGTCGCGTCACCGTCGCGTCACCGTCGCGTCACCGTCGCGTCACCGTCGCGTCACCGTCGCGTCACCGTCGCGTCACCGTCGCGTCACCGTCGCGTCACCGTCGCGTCACCGTCGCGTCACCGTCGCGTCACCGTCGCGTCACCGTCGCGTCACCGTCGCGTCACCGTCGCGTCACCGACACGTCACCGACACGTCACCGACACGTCACCGTCTTGTCAGTATCAGAGGCCATTGTAAAGGCCAACAAAGTCGAAGAAGAGAAAAAAAAATCATAGAGAAACTGTTTATTTAATTTTTCTCAGTTTTATCAACAATGATAAAAATATGTTAAGGCTATTTTTCATATGTTAACATTTACAAACTAGGAAGAAACTTCACGTCTACGTAATGTGGAACGAGTTTGTCATAGCGTCATCTCTAATAATCTTTTCGAGATTTAATAGTTTGTTAAGTAATGAAGTAAGATAATTAATAATTACTTCAAGCATAATGAAATGCCAGACGGAGGGTGCAGATTTTCAGCACCAACTACTATTGCAAAGTGCAGGGATGTGTAAAAATCAAGGGTAAGAATTTAATAGCCAATGGGGAACGAGACGGGCGCGAACTGAAATGAAAATATAAGAGTAGTTTTTGTTCGTGGTGTTATTCGAATGTATGAAGGACGACAAACAATGCTATTTTGGAAGAAAGATGTTCATTTTTCTGGAGTAACGTAGCAGTTGAGAACGTATTCATGAGTGTAAGAATTACCATTTTATAACACTTTTAACGATATTTTAAAACACTTAACAACTTTTATAACACTCTTGATGAGTACACAGGTAATTTAATTCATTAAAGTTCTCTGTAAATAATATTTAAATTCATATTTTAAAATGGGATGTGGCAGTTAATCATCATTGTACTAATACGATGTTTTCCAGTTCCCTTTGGAATTCAAATAACACAGAAAATTCCTATGAAAACTGTTTAATAGGAACACACACACAAAATAACTGAAATGCATATTCTATGCATTGATACACGTTTGCATGGAACGTTCCCGCTAAAACAGGGAAATTAAAAATAAATAGTATTTTGCCGACAAGGGATGTAAAATTACTTATACAATGATAAAACATAAAACCTGAAAACAATTTCGAATTAACAAGGAACGGAGGAAAATAATTCCAAAAATATTATACTGTTTATATCGAAGCGTCGCCCTACATGTCTTGGTGTACCTCCGTAAGTGAGCTTTTAAATGAGGGTACCGAAAGCTTTTGAAGCCCGGTAATCAGGCTTAAAAAGGATTACAATGAAATTCATTAAGCTAACCTCTCTCATTACTAGCTAAAAGTAATCACATTAGCGCACTTTGTTACGGACTTAATTGGATTAGGTAGAGACGGCGCGGCGCAGTGGAGAGAGCGGGAGTGGGGGGGGGGGGGGCGGCATGGGCAGGGCGAGCGGGTAGCCGAAACCGAACATTCAACATTCGCAGGATGAGAAACAATGCTACGAATGATTTAAGGCCCATTCACATTGCAAACATAAACATAAGCATGACGCTAACATGACGCTAACATAAAAGTTCGGACTACGCCCATAAGCGGACTCATTCGCAATGCGTTTGCATAAGCATAACACGTAAGACGTTAACGTTTCAAGCTTTTGTGCTTATGCTTAAGTAAGACATAAGAAATGAACAAATCACAATTCGTTAACTCCAAATCGAGAATCGAAATAAGATCGAAGTCGATAAACGAACTAACGCCATATCGGCCATAGATAGTCGATACCTCAAAATCGATTCTCACATCCAACCAATTGTCAACTAGAATGTCTCACAGCCAATAGAAACTCCTAATTTGCTTACGTTCACATTAAACATTGTGAATACTTCGGTCTACCACAAAAGTTACCGTTTACGTATATGCGTTATGCTCATGTATACGTTAACGTTTATGTTTGAATGGGCCTTTACGCTATGTACAAGCAGGCCCAGTTGTACGACGTGTTTAATAAGATAGTGCCTATCGTAGCTTTGCGAATACACGCATTTTCAATAGGACCGGCAAATCCATACGATTTCTAAATGGTAGAAGAAGTTTCTATAAAATATAAAACATAACTAAGGATATAATTATTTGTGTAAGATGACTTGAGATTCTACAATTCTTTTATCAGAAAACTGAAACGGATGTGTTTAAGTTGCCATTGGAAAAGAGTTTGAATGTTGAAAAAAACGAAATATAGTATGTAATATTTGAATGTCAATTTGAGATCCAACATTGTACAGCATCAAAATAATGTGTACAATAAATAATACCGTATGTGGACCTCTCGTTGAACGTTCGTGCATGAAAATAAATTTTTTACTTTTCAAATAATTATCACATTTACAAAAACCATCGCTACAGAAACGTCAGATAATCTGAACTACGGCAATGGATCGTATAAATTATGTTTGAGTTACAGTATTTATTCTGAACACTTGTTTGCAATGTATTTTTCCTCTAACCTAAACTTTTCTGAGATTTAATATTAATCTTTTAGAGTGCTTAAAAAAAAAGAAAGTAACAGGTCCGACAATTGCCTTAGGTACAATAATATACTCTGGTGTTCGGCAGACCTCGTGAAACTCATCACGTAATTGTGTTTTGTAGAACGCGTTCTGATGCAGCCACATGTTGTGTACCAGCCAGACCCAAACGATGGTGAGTGGTTTAAGCTAGAGACAAACGTACAATATTTAACTTCATATATTTTCTACTCCAAGTTCTCTGGTGAAAGTGATCACTTTCGACCCATGTACAAGCTTCAGAAATCATAATTTCTTTTGAGACACCCATATACAATTCCCCTATACAATTTGCGTTGCAAATATCAATAACATTTACCATGTGTAAATTTCAAAAAGGTATGACAACCTAGTACAGAATATCGTTTTTTTGAAAGTATTTTCAACAAATATTACGAAAATGATAATAACATAGGATATTGCGACATTTGAGCAAAGATATGCATCAATTAATACGAGAAACACTGGGGTTAACACAAAGCACGTATTATACGGTATTTAAGCAGGTATTTTGATTGATATTTTGTGTTTTCAAACGCGTGTACGGTAATGACCGTTCATCCAGTAACTGAAGTGCATGTTATAGGCCGGTAGGTGCCGGGTACCACGCCTACTAGAAAGAGATCCACATACACGCTGGCTTGCGGGTGGGGGTGTTTCCTCGCCCTGGTACCTGTCAGCAGGGTGCTGCCCCTACCGGAGTGAGCTGCAAGCTCTGGACTGGTCTCCCGATGTATGAGAATGTAGTGCATGTAAGAGTGTACCTCATGTGAGAGGAGGGGACAATGACGGGGAAGGAAAGACCGCACGCCGTCGGCTAGAAGTCTTCTAGGGACAGTGACTGAATTCGACCCAGCTGTTTTGCAAGTGCGCGCAGCAGTCAAGACTCGAACTTAAGTAGGACGTCCCAATCAGGCACGCTGCAGAGTCAATTTCTGACTCCATGAGTCGCTTTCAGCGCCTAGTCCTAGTTGTTTGGTGGATATTGATTCCGGTCGCGTCAGATAACGAAGTCATTTGTCCCGTAAGAGTAGTGCACGTCCCCCCTCTCGAGAGGTGACGGAGATTTACCCCCGCTGTATGGTTAGATCCGGCGCCGACCTACCGTCGGCTAGCGGGGGTTTCCCCCAACCAGGTACCTCTCACCATCGGGGTACCACTACTAGCCTAGACAATCTCTAAGCTCCTGACCAATCTCCCGGCATGTGTGGTAGTGTAGTGCATGTTAATGTAAGTGTGTGTGTAAGGGGTGAGGATAGGGAAAGGAAGAGGAAGGAAAAATCGCGCGCGGGCCGTGGCCCGTTTGTTAGAGTACTACTCCGGCATCCGACTGGTGTTGATCGGAGAAACCACGGAAAACAACCGATCGGAGCAGCCGGCCGCTACAATTCTCCTCCATCCTAGTTCTAGAAGGTTGTGTGTGTGGGGAGAGGGGCGTGGCTCACCCTGCGGCGAGGCGGGCTGCGGCGGGGCGGCGGGGGCGAAGACGAGGCCGCCCTCCGAGTAGCCGGCGGCGCGCTCGGTGGAGGGGCCGGGGCCCGGGCCGGGGCCTGGCGGCGGGGGCCGCGGCTCGCGCAGCGCCTCCAGCAGCAGCAGCTCCGCGGCGCGGCGCATCTCGTCGGGCAGCGGGCGCGCGGCGGCCGGCGGCGGGGGCGGCGGCTGCAGCTGCGCCTGCACACACACGCACACACACACACCTTTACGCTATGTCAAGCAGGCCCAGTTGTACGACGTGTTTAATAAGATAGTGCCTATCGTAGCTTCGCGAATACACGCATTTTCAATAGGACCGGCAAATCCATACGATTTCTTCTTTTGGTAGAAGAAGTTTCTATAAAATATCAAACAACGGCAATTTGTAACTAATGGTGTAATTATTTGTGTAAGATGATTAGAGATTCTACAGTTCTGTTACCAGAAAACTGAAACGGATGTGTTTAAATTGCCACTGGAAAACAATGTGAATGTTGAAAAAACGAAATATATTACGCAATATTTGAATGTCAATTTGAGATCCAACAATGTACAGCATCAAAATAATGTGTACAATAAATAATACCATATGTGGACCACTCGTTGAATGTTCGTGCACGAAAATTAATGTGTTACTTTTCTAATAATTACTACATTTACAAATATCATCGCTACAGAAACGTCACATAATCTGAACTATGGCGAGGTATTATACAAGACATGTCACAAACTAATATAATACACAGAAGGTCAAATTGTATCACTTTCGGCCAATGAATGGGTGGTGGGAAATGTCCATTCACTAAGTTACACATGTGACATTTGCGTCTAATTGGTACGCAATTCATCAAACATGATGTTTGACGGGTTCACGAAAGCCCTTTGCGACCGGATCTGATACATCTATCACCCGTGTACGATATGTACCGGGGTCAGTTTCACAAATCGTTATTTGAAAATTTACACCATATGTTTATTCAAGGCAAAATGTGATTAATTTTGATTCCCCCCCCTCTACACACTCTAGCAGTTTTTCATTTTAATTCTGATTCCATATTGTAGTGTCATGGATACGGAAATGTCGCTAGTCCGGAAAGGAGGGACTGATAGGAAGTTGCTGTCGCTTGAGGCCCTCAACTGAAAGACATTAGAATAATAAAATTACTTGTGGACCTTGTACATATTTGAAATTAAAGGATAGGAATCAAACGTAGCGTACAAGTGATATTTTCCGAGAAATCACACAATTAAATTATCTGTGACGGAATCGAAGAACTGATGAGTGAAACGAACACCAGCTTTCTTTAGCACCAGCTCCAAAGAATACTAAAAACGTCATCGGAAATATTGTTTGGCCTATTTCTTTTATTAGAATTCCTTGATGTGAACGTTTCCGCGTGTAGAAACCATAAATGAGACGCGTAATGTGGATAGTTTAAAACACCGGCAATAAAAAATAAATACTTTCACAGAAAGGACATCAAACTCTCTCTGCACGACATTTTCCCCTGCGAATTTGAGCTCTGACTCTAGCACGAAGACGCTAGGACAGCCGAAAGAGCCTTCAGTTGGAGAACACAACTCGCTTATTTTTAAACTCCTTGAATGCTTCCATTAACAGGTTTTATTCAGGGTATGATAGTCCTCGTGCGCTGCGGCTACCCAGCCACTCACCAAATACTATATAGACAATACAGGACACTTTGAACCTTTCACATACTTTTAATGGGAGGCAACTTCTCACTAGCAAACCTAGTGACATGACTGGAATATAGGCGACTAATTCTAATTCAATACATATACTAAATTTCGAATAACTCTGCGAAACGTAGTGGTAAGTACACAAAGAATCGTTCAAACTTATACTCTTCGTACTTGATATCACAATAGTTATGACACATCTATCACCCGTATACGATATGTATCGGTGTCAATTTCACAAATCGTTATTTGAAAATTTCCATCATATGTTTATTCACTGCAAAATGACCCCTCCCTCTGCACACTCTAGCAGTTTGCTATTTTAATTTTTCCATATTGTAGTGTCATGGGTGCGGTAGCGGCGCTGGTCTGGAAGGAGATTGAAGACAGGAAATTGCTGTCGTTTGGAGCACAAGGGTTCCTAGCTTCAACTGCCTCCCGTTATGTCGCCGAGTGGCCTGTATTGTCTTTACAGTATTCGCACCCACCTAATCACCCCTTTACAACAGCTGTGGTGTGTACGCACCTGCAGCACTTCGGGCGCGCGTCGCTGCACCTCGTCGAAGGGCTGCAGGGCCTGCAGGGCGTCGCGCGGCGGCAGGGGCGGCAGGGGCTGCAGGAGCAGGGCGCCGGCGCGCGCCTGGGCCTCGGCCTCTGCTTCGGCCTCCGCCTGGGCCTGGGCCTGGGCCTGGGCCTGGGCTTGGGCCTGGGCCTGCGCCTGGCGCTGCAGCTCCCGCTCCTCGCGGTGCTCCTCGACCGTCGCCAGCGCGTCCTCGTACGCCCTCTGCAGCAGCAGCGCGTCCGGCACCACCACCTCCGCCAACGCCTGCACACACACAGGCACACCCACTCGCCCACGCGCTCTAGGGTCGGTCCTACGGCAGCGCATCCGGTTGGGCTGAACCAAAAACGTCTGCGTACAAGACATACCATTACGCTCTCAGCTGACGAAACACTAGAAAGGAATTACAGGAAAAACATCTTGCGAGGAGGGAGAGGAAGAGTGTGGGGAGGGGAAATGGAGGGGAAGGGCGAGGGGAGGAAAAAGGAGGGGGAAGAGCGAGGTGAGGAAAGAGGGAGGGGAAGGACGAGGAGAGGAAAAGGGAGGGGAAGGGCGAGGGGACGAAAAAGGGACGGGAAGGGCGAGGGGACGAAAAAGGGAGGGGGAGGGCGAGGTAAAGCGAAGGGTGAGAGGTTGAAAAGGGAAGGGAAAGGCACAGGGGAGAGAAAGGACGATGGGGAAAGGGAAGGGTGGGGAAAGGGGTGGGGTGGGAAGGGTGAGGAGGGCAGGCAGAGGTGTAAAGAAAGACGAGGAGGAGGGGAAAGATTAAATGGTGAGGGTGAGAGTGGGGTGAAGGGCGAGAGGGATGGGCGTCGGAAGGGGAAGGGCGAGGGGGAGGGCTAGTGACAAGGGGAGGGAAAAGGATAGGGGAGGGGAAGGATGAGGTAGGAGGTGGAGGGGCGGGTAATGGCGAGGGGGGGAAGGCAAAGGTGTAAAAAAGGATGAGGGGAAGGGGAAAAGGTGAGGGTGGAAGGCGAGAGGGGAAAAGGAGGTGGAAGGGCTCATACAAGTAGTATTGCGGTTCTTGAGCCTGGCTCGACCGACCTGGAACCGACCGTGTGCGCAGTACCCCAAGCGGTGCTCGTGCTCCGAGGCCCGACTGCCAGAGCCTCGGCGAAGCTCCTCTCGGGGGGGGGGGGGGGGGGGGAGGCACGACTTTCTGCGCATCGTGTTGAGTTGAATACAGCCAATTACTGTCGCATTTGATTTGATACTGTTAGTCGTAGGTCAATAGGTCGCTGTTAGTCGCAGTCACGGCCACGTTTAGTCTCGGTTAGCGTCACAGTCATGAGCACACAACCACAGAGATGCATGGTTGAAGCCTGACACGATCTGTGACGGTCTATGGCACGATGGGAGATAACGGACAGTTATCGCCACTCACTAAGTGGGTCATAGTCAGGTTCAGCCTCGTTACACTACCACAGTCGGAGATAGTCTCGCAGGAAAACCTTGATAGTGTTTTTCACGGGCAGTCACGGTCACAATCCCTTTTACTTCTTTAATTTGTTGTTGACTCTGCTGCAACTACGCAGTCAGTTGAAGAGCGCCACAACCTAACACTTTCGGTCGATCGGTCGGTCAGTCGCCAGAATTTTACACATAGACTCATAAAACACACCACAACTTTCCATTTATTGACAATGTTGAGAAATATTAAATTATGTTTTATAATGAGACTTTTTAAACGACGTTTGCTTTACTAGTTTCCGTAACATGTGTTCACTGAACTGAAGAACAATGCCATTTCTGTTATGAGAGCAAATTTCTTATCGATCACAAAATTACATTTCTAAGAACACTAAAAATGTATAATGCAATAGATACTTGTATATTCTTCTTCAATAGCAATGTTGTCCATATGCTAGGTTCCTCAGAAAACAAGGAAAAGTAATAACTAATAGACTTTTTTAGAAAAGAAAAGATACATTGAGTATTAATTACTTCATTACACATTTGAGATTTTTGAATCCACGAAATTTTAAACGATCGTCAGAGAAATAAACGGAAGGAGGCCGATGTTTATGTATCTTTGACAATATAGTACGCTTCCAAGAGAGAGATTCTATTTGTAATTTTTTCGGACCGAGCGATTACGTTTCACGTTACATCTTGTTTCTCGGAAGAATGGTTCGTTTGCTCCGCAAAGAAGAGTTTCATTACCCTCGAGGCAGCGAGTTTCGACTTTCCAAATGTCATCCGAAGGTCATCAAAGCTCGGATGTTTCGTATCAGTGCTGTTTTGCGTGGTAGTAGAAAGGCGGATGCTAAAGATATTCCGTAAATAAGAACTTATTTTTGCGCCCCAGGAATCTTTAAGACTGATGTGAAATTGATATAACGTGCTAACAAGTGTTGAAAAGGTAAGAAGTATTGAAAAGTATAATACAGGAGTCAATGAGAAAAGGGTAAACAGTTGTCAACGTCCTAAATTACTTATATTGCATCTTCAATCATTGTTCAAATAAGATAATATTTTTTTGCAAGCGTAGGCTTTCGCAGCCAGAGTCATGAGAAGGCTCTGGCTGTTTGCGTCACCTGGACAACAGAGAGCCTTCACAATCACATTTTTTTATAGTTGGACATGTCTTAAAAACACCATTCTTTTCTACTAGAAATGGCATTGTTAAAAATGGCTTATAAAATAAAGGTACAATTTCTCTGTTAGGTAACTTGTTCACATTCTTTTCCAAGATCGTAAAGAGTAAAAGGGGATCTGAATTCAAGGAGAAAGGATATGGAAGTAGGTAGCGAGGAGGCAGATATATGAAGATGCTAGTTGGTAGTGGATCTGGACAATGGACAAGTGTAACAGGGAGAGAACTCGAGAGAGTTGAGAGTCTGTCGCAAAGGACGAGGGAGCGGGGAAGAAAGTTATAACACCACATTTCAAGCGGAACGGGGCTGCACGGGGAGCAGATGGAAGAGCAGAGAAGAGGTCTGGACATTAGACACTCCAGGCACATTGGAAAAAGGAAAGGCGACAAAGAGGAGGAGTCAGGGGAAGGATGATGAAGAGGGAGAAGGAATGGGGAAGGGCGAGGAAGCCAAGATGGCCAGGGGAGGGGAAGGGCGATTGGAAGAGGATAGGAAAGGGAAGGGAGTAGAAAGGCGAGAGGACGGAGAAAGCGAGGTGGAGAGAAAAATATGGGTGAAGGGAAGAGAAGGGCGTGGGGAGAAGGTAGAGTTGGAGAAGGGCAAAGGAGGGAAAGGGGAGGGGGGCAAGAAAAGCGAGAGCGGGCGAGGATGATGAGGGAAAAGAGTGTACACGAGGAGAAGGTCGAGGGAAGGGGCGCGGGAGCGGGGGGAGTGGGAAGGAATGAGGGTAGGGGAGGGGGTGGAGTGAGGGGTGGGGTGAGGGGTGGGGTGAGGGGTGGGGTGAGGGGTGGGGTGAGGGGTGGGGTGAGGGGTGGGGTGAGGAATGGGGTGAGGGGTGGGGTGAGGGGTGGGGCGAGGGGAGAAAGAGAAAGGAGAGGAAGAAGGGCGAGAGAGGGAAAGGAAGAGTGGAGAAAGGCATGGGAGAGGGAAAGACGTCGGGGAATCGAAAGGCGAGCGAGATGAGGGGTGAGGGCGTGGTGAAGAAAGGAGTGAGATTGGAAGACAACAGGGCGTGCGGAAGGGTGGGTGGTTGGGTGGGAGGGATGGAGGGAGGGATAGAGGGAGGGTGGGATGGATGGAGGGAGTAAGGGAGGGAGGGAGTAAGGGAGGGAGGGAGGGAGAGAGTAAGGGAGGGAGGGAGGGAGGGATGGTAGGAGGGAGGGAGGGATGGATGGAGGGAGGGATGGATGGAGGGAGGGAGGGAGGGATGGATGGAGGGAGGGAGGGAGGGATGGTAGGAGGGAGGGATAGTGGGAGGGATAGTGGGAGGGAGGGAGGGATAGTGGGAGGGAGGGAGGGATAGTGGGAGGGAGGGAGGGTTAGTGGGAGGGAGGGAGGGTTAGTGGGAGGGAGGGTTAGTGGGAGGGAGGGAGGAGGGATAGTGGGAGGGAGGGAGGAAGGGAGGGGCAGTCTGGCCCCTAGTAGGGAGGCGCGGCTGCGCGGCGCAGCGCTGCGTTACCAGCGGGGGCGGCAGGGGCGGCGGGCGCAGGTCGCGCGTCTCCTGGCCGTGGCGGAAGCCGTCGGGGGTGTTGTAGTGCGCGGCGAACAGCTGCGGCTCCGCCATGGCGAGGCGGCGGCGGTGGCGGGCCGAGCGCTTCA
Organism: Gryllus longicercus; assembly: GCA_038098605.1. Classification (NCBI taxonomy): domain Eukaryota; kingdom Metazoa; phylum Arthropoda; class Insecta; order Orthoptera; family Gryllidae; genus Gryllus; species Gryllus longicercus. The sequence goes on along the minus strand of JAZDUA010000169.1, from coordinate 218,280 downwards.
CGGGGCCGGGGGCGGGGCCGGCGGGGGCCGGCGGGGCGGCGGCCACCACGCCAGCGGCCACCGGCGGCGCGTAGTAGCCCCGCGGGCCCGCGCCCTGCTCCACCTCCACCACTGCAACACACCGTTGCTTCTTTACAAGCGGCCCAAACAAAAGACGCATTAGAGCCAAACGTGTTACACCAATTACAAAGGCACACTCAAAAAAGGTGTCACACCCAAAGACTTGACTCGTGTTTCTCTATGTATGTCGACGAGCTGAATTCCAATCCGAAGCCAGAATTGCGACACCTTGTTTTTAACAAATTACAATTTCACGGTGTTGTTTTCGCAATTTAAAAATACTGGAGGAAGGTGGTGTAGTTTGGGCTTCTGATTCGGTGTCAGCGCGTCCACCTACATAGAGAAACATGTGTCACGTCTTGACTTTTGTAGAGTATAATGCTACACAACACCAAAATCTAGTATTCTCATGTTTTTTTGTGAAAAAAAATCAAGGAAACTGGAGAGTGGTGGCGTAATTCTAAAACCGAATCTGAAGCTAGAATTACACCCCCACCCTCCAGTTTTTTAAGTAGTGCAAAACACGTAAAATGCAAATTTTTCGTGATGGTTTTTCGTGATTTAAAGAACAGGAAGGAGATGGTATAACTCTGACTTCGGATTTGGATTCAGAGCATCTTCATACATAGAGAAACATGAATCCGGGCTTTGACTCTGTGGCTTCTTTAGAGTAAATGCTACAAGACACCACTCTGGTTTTCAGATGTGTTTTTCGCGATTAAAAAAATCTGGAGGATGGTTGCGCAATTCTGGCTTCGGTTTCAAATTCAGCCCATCGACATATATGTGCCTGTATTATTAAAGTTGGTTTCACCAGATGACTTAATTTGTACTTTATATTAATATATATATATATATATATATATATATATATATATATATATATATATATATATATATATAGTTTCACTAAATAGTCACTCATTTTTTGTAAAAGAACAATCCTTTGTGTCACATTATACATCATGTATTGATACAAATGTTGATGTTACACTAATACCGCTAAACTAGTTGCATCCCTACCACATGCGCGCCTAACATCATTTTGTAGAGGAATGAAGCAATTTACTAAATCATGCAGGTTTTACTCGGGAAGATGGTGCGCTTGACGAGGCGGGAATTGTGGAAATTAAGTCTCGGGCGCGGCATTGATGGTGGAAGTGCGTTTGTCGTTCCGTGTATTCCTGCGTAGTACATTTTTTTTAACTCTGACATAATAAACGTAGTTCAAAGACTAAGTCTCCGCGCCCGATACACCTTTTGGTTTCTCTCAGCCGCAAGAAATATTCTTTTCTGTATACTAGCATTATAAACGACATTTTCTGTTGCAAGAAATCATTCATAATCGGGCATTTTACGGCACAAATGATGACGTATAAGATCTTATGGCACGAATGATTGCGTCATCACACATTCAGCCAATCGCAGTGAAAGAATCTTTGGGAGGTAGAGGTAAACGGAACAGCGGACCACAGTTATCTTGCACAGATGTCAAATGCCCAAGACACCACAAGAAAGTTGTTTCGCAAAATTAAATTTGATTCTCTTGTAAATATAGAATGCTATTATACAAAAAATGGCGTATGCAACTCGTTTATAATGTTCTTTATTGAATTCGTAGATATTTGAAAACTCTCTCCTAACGTCGCCCGTTTTCAAAACATGTACTCAGGCAATAAATCTTAACATTATAAACTAATTGCATACACTACTATTATAGAAGAGCGTTGATTTTGTGGAGACGACAGAGTGATCGTGCCGAACCGAGTATCTACATGCCCGTCCTCGAGTCTCCCTAGAAGGTCTTTTATGTTTAGTTGTGATTTTGTTGTTGTTTCTATTAGAGTCGTTTACACATACGTCAACATTTTCAGTATTCCAACATTCACAAAAATTAACACTTTTTTGTCACTTAACTTAGGATAATGACTACTTTGCGCGAATTATTTTTAAGAGGAATAAGAAAATATTCATGCTAAAAACAAATTATATAAAGATTATTCCTCTCATAATTTTCGTAATGAAATTTTCGTTCTGCGATTGGAGACATAACGCTATTTCATGCAACCCTCTGAAAGCAAATAACTCTATGGCGAACTCAGTGAGCGGGAAAGGTCGAGAACAATGTGCGATAAGGGGCATAATCTGTTGAGAGGGCCAGATGGGACCAATTTGCGAAGAACAACCCACAACAAGCGTCATATGTGAGCAGGCATCCGGTTGCATAGCGAAAGGTGTTCCCAGAGAAGAGAGAACTATTATAGTGTACGTAAAGTGTATAGTACCACGATATGCAACAATTTTTTGTTGCCAGTTTCATTCAATAGCTTAAGGTCGTATTGAAAACGAGGCACTTTGAGATATCATGGTAGAAGGAAATTAAAGGGAAACATTACATAACACACTAATGAAAAAAATAAATATCTTGAACGTAGCACAAAGCATTTACCACTATATACCCATGAACTATTTAAATAAGCTGTTAATGTATAAATAATGAAAAATAGATCAGACAATATTGGAATTTGAAGTCAAACACACATATCTTCCTAGATTTTTGAATTATTTAATGATACTGACTTATTTTGGAATAGGAAATATCTGAACAAGACGTTTTAAATTGATGAATCGACATAGTGTTCTGTTCAAGCCGTCCAAAACGATTAATAACGATTAATTTAATAACAGATTCATGTTTCTAGTTTTGATACAAAACCTTTAGGATTCGGTTGTGTATGAGGTTTGTGTATGAAATAGTTTCCTCATATTTTTATTAAAGCATATTGTTGATTTTTATTTACTTCTTTGAAAGAACTAAGTGCTTGACTAAGATTTATCGGTGTCTACATACATTTTGGGCATACATTTGAAGAGTTGAGTAAAATTGACATAAATAGTCTTCTGATTTGAAGAGTTGAGTATAGTTTGACATAAATAATCTTCTGGGTAAGCGAGATGTCATTTGTCGTGTATAAGTCTACTCGAGGTGAACTGACTATTATTTACGATCCATGCAGAACATAGTAAGAGAATTATCGGAAAACACTTTTTGGAGTTATAAGGAATATACAATGGTAAAATACTGTGAATTACTGTACAGCGTTTCCGGCATGTTACGAATAGTTATGGCTGATATAATTGTATAATCAAACATAAAAAAATATTCTATCGATATTGTTTCAGTATTTAACGAGAACATTCCCCGCTTTCTTGTATGCTCGCGAATAAACGAACCAAACATCTGTTCAGTATTAAATTTCACTTTTTATGCCATTGTATAACAAAAAATGTTTACTATGGCAACACAAATTAAGAATTATTATTGCCTAACACACAATATTTTTAGGAGTTACTACGCGTGTAAAATAAGAACAGCTGAGAAATAAAATTTTGTTTTTCATCCAAATTCAAAACCGTTTATGAAGATAATTTCGACTGACGGAATTCATCATGAACTTAATGAAGAAAATAAAAACAACAAAAACTGTATCTCATAATTGGAACGGTTTTTAACAATTTAATTTTCTGCGGCGTTAAGAAGTACCAACATATTTTCGGCATTAAAAAGTACGGTCAATTCTCACTTTGTTGGAAAACTCCACTTGAGTCGTCACGAGAAGAAATTCTGAATGCCAGTTCCTCCATTTCATATAACGTTACAACAGAAAAACGAAGGGTAACGAGGGGCGAGGAGTGGCGGCGTGAAGGGAAGTGGCTCACCGTTGACGTCGAGGTCCTCGTCGCCGAGCGGCGGGAAGTACACCTCGTCCGCGAACTCCGGGTGCGGGTCCGAGGCGGACGGCGTGAAGGCCACGCGGGCCAGGTTGCGCTGGTCTAGCTGTTCCTGCCGAATCGGGATCGTCTTTATTTAGATACACCTTTCGTTTTGAGTAAAACACAAGACACTAAATAATGGAGAAATTAAGGAATCTGCCGAGGGAAAATGTGGAATGGCATTATACTGCCTTTACAGAGGTGCTACTGGTGGTGGTGTTGACTGTAGCGGTGGCAATGACGGTGGTGGAGGTGGTGATAGTAGCAGAAGTGGTGATAGTGCTGAACGTGGTGGAGGTGGTGGAAGGAGTAGTGTAGGAAAGGGTATCGGCGAACACGGAAGAAGGGGTGGAGGTGTTAGAGGTAGTAGTGGTTGTCGATGTGGTGCTGCAGGTGGTGATGCTGATGGCGATGCTAATGGTGATAGTGTTTGTGACGGCGGGGCCAAGGGCGCGAGGGCGAGGGCGGGGGCGGGGGCGAGGGCGGGGGCGAGGGCGGGGGCGAGAGCGGGGGTGGGGGCGGGGGCGAGAGCGGGGGCGGGGGCGGGGGCGAGGGCGTGGGCAAGGGCGGGAGCGGGGGCGGGGGCGGGGGCGAGGGCGAGGGCGACGGCGAGGACGAGGGCGAGGGCGAGGGCGAGGGCGAGGGCGGGGGCGAGGGCGAGGGCGAGGGCGGGGGCGGGGGCGAGGGCGAGAGCAAGGGCGAGGGCGGGGGCGGGGGCGGGGGCGGGGGCGGGGGCGAGGGCGGGGGCGGGGGCGAGAGCGGGGGCGGGGGCGGGGGCGAGAGCGGGGGCGAGGGCGAGGGCGAGGGCGGGGGCGGGGGTGAGGGCGGGGGCGAGGACAAGGGCGAGGGCGGGGGCGGGGGCGAGAGCGGGGGTGAGGGCGAGGGCGAGGGCGGGGGCGGGGGCGGGGAGGGGGCGAGGGCGGGGGCGAGGGCGAGGGCGAGGGCGAGGGCGAGGGCGAGCGCGAGGGCGAGGGCGAGGGCGAGGGCGAGGGCGAGGGCGAGGGTGTGAGTGTGTGTGTATATGTGCGCGTGTGCGAGCGTACCTGCTCGTCGCCCTCGATGGCCTTGAGCGCCGCCTCCAGGTCCTGGTCGGCCAGCGGATCGCACAGCGCGCGCTCGAACTGGCCCAGCCTGCAACCACCACACGGACGCTGCACTTGGGGATCGCGTTCGGGCGAACACGACCGTTCACGGCCGAACATTATAAACACTCACGGCAGCTCAGGCCAGGTCGTTTTGCATCCGAAATGGTCCGGCCGAAGCTCCTAGTCATCAGAACTGCATGAAATGAACATGAAATATTCGGCCAAACTAAGCTATTCAACAATTTATAAACGAGGAGCTCTGTGGAAACTAATGATTCAAGTTATCATCACGGGAATATCGGAAGAAAATTATTGTCAGAAGAAACGGGTGGAATGTGTTGCTCATCGTTTCTGCAAAACACGAAATTCACCGTACATTACAACCAGTAGCGTACGGTACAACCAACACGCGTACGTTACAACCAACACGCGTACGTTACAACCAACACGCGTACGTTACAACCATCACACGTACGTTACAACCAATACATGTATGTGATTTTTACTTTACAAATGTCTCTCTCATATTTAAACAAACCTATCCCAAAACCCAATATAACTGTTAGTGACCAGTATTAATAATTTCTATGCCATTACATGTAGCTTGTAAGTAATTAATGATGTAGATCAGTGACTTGTGCGGTCGAATGCAGAGACAACAATCGTTCGACAGCATCAGTCGGTTGTAAACGGTCGAATACGAATTGATGAATTGATTTGAATTAAGCAAAGGGTATGACACAACAATGCACATACCTCTGCAGTGCAGCTAGTAATCATTCAGGGACTACATGGTAGCCGTGTACCGTAAATGAGAGAGTAAGTTATGAACGTCATTGGGAACGGTTCATACTTTAATCAAGAGGCCCCACACGGTTTGCGCATGTCACTTCAGATATGCAAAAGCAGTTCAGATGATTTGCAAGATTGTATGGGGGAAACCTGTATTAAAATACTTGCCCACGCCAGACCTTTAGATACATAAATTAATTATTTTTTGATATATTAGAAGAAAATCTCTGAATAATTCGTATTTCAGAGTCGAATGTAGACCAAGATCGTATGTTTTAAATGCTATTTGGTTGCGTAAAGACTAGGTAGCCCAGTATATCAGGTGAAACCATCCAATTTTATAAAATAAATATTAAAAACAGTCTTGAAGTTATATGTTAACATTTTCTCTACACTTCCCATGATATTTTTAATAATTATCTTAATGAACTTTAAGTCGAATAACCCAATTTTTTTGAAAAGGGATGATTGACTTAGAAACGTGAAGTACCCATGGTTTAGCCTCCGCCAGATTGTGGGGTTGGGGACCCAATTTAATGAATAACTAGCGCCCCAAACTTTCAAATTAGACTTCGAGCAGAGTGCTTCATAATCAGTAGCAAACATTAAGCTGTTTATGCTCTGAAGAATTATTACCCTGAAGAACAAATCTTGACACATTATTGTATATATCGGCTTCCATTTGATCTTTATTATACATATCATAAAACGTTGCTTTTAAAATTCTTTAATGACCGAATTCGTGTCCCTGGAATACTTGAATTCGACTCAATCCACTGTACAAAGTAGTTCCGTCACAGACATCGGATTTGGTTCCGCGCGACTTGTCGACAGTTCGCACACCTTATTGCAATACAGTATACTTGCATTTCACGACTCTTTCTAATTTGAAGAGCGACTAATCGACAGGGTTGCACGTTGAGACTAACGATTCTGATAATTCGTACTATTTAACAGTAGAGAATATGGTGCATAAAATAAATGTTAAAATCAAATCGTCAAAATTGTAAATAAATATTGCAACTCAGGCATAATCGAATTATACAACAAAGCGGACTCTAGAATAAATTCTATATAATTGTAGGAATTCATGAATTTAGCAGTATTCTACAATCATTTTCTACACGTTTGTTTGAAATATTTTCAGTTTTTGAAGTATAACAACGATATTCTGAACATTTTTTTATTCTTGCGCTTACTTCCGCAGATACACACTTGGTGACTTCTCTTTTTATGAAGAACTAGTTCAACATTTCCTGGTGCTCTCAATACACGCATTTTCTACATCGGCAGATACAAACGATTTTCTCGTGGTTAGGGGCAGACATGGATTGTAAGGGAATCTATTTTTTGGGCCTTTGTTTAGCTGTGATCTACCTATGAGTTGATTTAACTTAACCGAGCCGAGGGTAAGTGGGGAAGAGGTCTCACCCCGAGCGCACGTCCGCCAGCAGCGCCTGCAGCACGCACTGCGTGTAGGCGTGGCTCCAGCGGTAGCCCTGGCGGAACAGCCGCTCCATCTCGCGCTGCAGGGCGTGCAGGGCCGGCCGCAGGAGGTCGAACCTGCGCACACACGCCACACGAACGTTACACAGAGCACACGTACGTTATAACCAACACACGTACGTTACAACCAACACACGTACGTTACAACCAACACACGTACGTTACAACCAACACACGTACGTTACAACCAACACACGTACGTTACAACCAACACACGTACGTTACAACCAACACACGTACGTTACAACCAACACACGTAAATTACAAGCAGTATAAGTACGTTATAGCCAACACACTTACGTTAATTGAACACACAATTCTATAAACCCAGTGGGGGATTGGATTATTAATGTCATTTAATAAAGGACGCAAGTAAAGTTTGTAAACAGAGGGTTATAACTCACCAAGCTCTTATGTGATATCGGCCTGTTGCAGTTTAGTACTTTTAGCAATTACACTTTATTACAAGTTATTATTACGAAAACTATATAATTACGAAATAATAGAATGAATATTAATATAACATCTTACATCACTTGTGAATTTAGGGGATGGTAGCAATAATAATAATAGCAATAACAACAACAACAACAACAACAACAACAACAACAATAATAATAATAATAATAATAATAATAATAATAAAAAAGCATGAGCAGACTTGGATCATAATTCACGTTGCCCCAAATTTCCCCAGAGTCCCGTGCCGAGAGGGCGCAGGCGAGCGCTTGCCAGGGGTGGGGGGCCGCCTCCTACGCGCACAATGGGGCGTTCGCCGCCCGCGGGCTAATGGGCGCGGCACCCCCTCCCCTCCTCCTCCCCTCCTCCTCCCCCTCCTCCTCCCTCTCCTCCTCCTCCTCCCCTCCCTCCGCGGGAGTCTAATAAGATGCGCAGGGCGGGGATGCGCCGCGCCTCCCGAGGAAGCGCGTAACGAAGAAACAGGGACGGAGGCGTGGGCGACATAATGCGCGGACCTGAATGAGCCAGGCGCCAACAAGGGAGCAGAACTTGCAGAACTGTTGGGCGAGCAGCTGGAAGCGACTTTCTCGGTTGCTGGCGTGACGTCAAAGGGAAGATGTGATGTACACAAACGTCTTTACCATTACAATTTACTTTGGACTATTGGAGATTCTCTAGTTTTCTTTTGCATAACACAACGTATTTTATTTTGAAAAAAATAAACTTCAAGGAGAAAAATAATTCGAATTGTTCAAAGGTAGGATTAAAGTACAGATCATTAGAATACCCAGAATTCAATAATGTATTTTTGGTAACAATGAAACGGGAATGGAGGGGAGGGTGACATAATGCTCACTCTTCAATAAACTCGGCGCCACAAAGTGAATAGAATATTCCTGACGATTTGTAGCTGGAATGGACTTTCACAGTTTCGGTCATGACGTCAAAACGTCAAAACGTCGAACGTAAAAGGCATTAACATTAAAACGAAATTAACTGTTCGTTGAAATTTGCCACACGTTTGTTTCGATAATTCGCGGACCCTTTTTCAATTCGACAATCTTGGAACTAGGATTAATTTAAATAGTTCATAATTAGAATTAACCGTTATAAAACATCACCTTGAATGCTAATATAGTAGACACCAGAAGTAATATGGATGGCATCATATGTAAGGTGATATGCTGCTGTGAGTATGCCGAAAAAAAAACAGAGCATGTTTTGAACCAGCTGGTTGAGTAGCAAGGATGTTCGCGGATTAGATCCAGTTGTTAATGGGAAAGTGACGTATACAGTGGAATTCATGTCTGACTTAATATTTCGATTTAATTTTATTACACTTTCGTTCCATTAAAAGTATGTGCTTTTTAAAAGTAAACTCCAAACTGATTTTTGGATTATTCGAAACTGAAGTTGAATAATGAAGACGAAACTGAAGACAAATGGTAAATGACATTTTCTTCTGGATATTAATTTGAATTAAGGATTACGTCAAATATGTTTGCCAAATATTTCAACCGATCAAGATATATCGGTCATATTAAAATAATCGCTCATTTTCTGACTTCATACTATTTTAATGTAATAATTTTCACGCAAATTCGTTAAAAATACATTACATGTCGAATTTTTTTATCCAGGTACGGCCATTGCAACGAGATAACGAAAATGAAGCAGTGAAAGAGGTTTTAAAATGTTTCCATAAAAGGGAAGCCATACTTTAAAAATTGTCTGAACGGTACCGAAAGATCAGATAGCGGTAATTGAAAAAAATGCGGCGATGAAATAGTAAGAGTTATCGCGAAACAGGAAATGAATCTGTGATGATGTGAGAGTCCGATAAAAGATTTAGAGTATGTGAGCAGTAGCTAAACGTGCGGTGGCTATCAAAAAGGTATTTAGACGTTTAATCACATAACCAAAGATCATGAGGCGAATATAGGAAAAAAGAAAGAAAAATAAAAGTTCTTAGAAATAATTGAACATGGAGGGATATTGGAATAAAGTAATTGTTAATGAATAATAAAATACAAGATTATGGTAAAATCCCTATTTTTTCAGAAAATAGTATATTTAAAAAAATGTTGCGTTGTTATAAACGCAACACATCTTCCAGCCCTCTAAAAGAGCATTGAGCGCTGTTTGGAGTACTCCTCCATTAAAACATATACGTCAAGTCTCTCTGGACTAATCCTCCAGTAACATTGTCAAGTTGGTAGTCAAGAGGACCGCCAGTTAGCGCTTCCGCGTACGCGCCTCTTACATCACACGCTCCTGCGTCACCACCCAGCGGCGGCCAGAATTGGGAGGGAATTAGGATAGGAGTAGGGTTTAGGATGCTTCGCATGGATTGAACTAGCCCCCGTAAAGCATGCAAACTCGTTTTGTTGAAACACACTTCACATGGGATAGTCCGGAAATCGACGGGAATCGAACCCTGACCTTGGTGAAAGGCAAGCGATTTCGCTTTGGGCCACGAGCGCACTTGCTTTCCGTTCCTGTGCAGTGACTGACAGTGAGAAGACGAAGTTGAAGAAGTTCGATTTTTCTCAGTAGACTGTTTTATACAGAGGTTCAGCGCCTCGGATGGTCCTCGGCGCCTTGGGAGTCCTCAATAATATTGAGAGAATGTTCGTGTTCGTAAAGTGAATAAAGTGACACAGCATAAATTATTTGTTACAAAACTCAAGGGATGGATTACTTTCTTTCGTTTTAGGATTGTTATCGAAAAATCGGGAACATCTCACGAAAAATATGTTTTTAAAATTTGTCACAGTTATAATGTGTACCTTGATTTCTACATTCATCAACAATTATTCTTAATATAGCATCATCTTCTTCATTCTTCAAAGCAACTAGAAGCATTGGGTTCGATTCTCAGTCTGAGAACTAATGCTCTAAACATTTTGAAATGGTAGTGGTTTCGCCGACTTTGCTACCGCTCTCATACTAAGATTATTGAGTAGTTGGCGTCAGAAATGCAAAAAATCTTTTAAACTATAATTGTAAACGTATGTGCAATTTTCATTAAATGTAGGCAAGCATTTCATTTTATAAATCAAATGTTTTTAGGTTTACTTACAACGCGCGAGTGAAACATCGAACCAATGATTTGCTAAACAAATGATCCTGACAGCGCGAGTTTATTAATGTTTGTTTATTTGTCGCAAGTTTAATTACACATCAGTTTGCTCACGCGTGCTTCTCCGTTCAGGGCAATTTCAAAAGCTGAAATTAAATTAAAATAAATTTGGATAGTTAAGTCAGTTGACTGGCGTACGTGTGGAAGGGGAACAATTGACTCTGTGGAAGAGGATCAGTTGAATGTAGCGAGTACGCTAAAGTTCATAGGTCAAAGCTTGTGTTGATGTTAAATAATAACTCTACATGGTGCGGTTATGAGAATTTAATCGCTTTCTTACAGTCAAATGAACGCTTAACAACTTCTCTCCGAGGGGTTAAACACGTTTTAATTGACCAATGAGCGGAAATTGTATTCACTAGATACAATTTCTCGGTGCAGGCTGTGTGGATGACAAAGCTGTAGATAACCATTGTTTGCGGAGAGAAATTAGGACCCATACGCATTTGTGAATAATTTTACATAAAAAGATTACATTTATTAGCGTGTTTATAAAAAATAGCAGTTGTATATATATATATATATATATATATATATATATATATATATTAATATGTATACGTTCTCCAGAAAATGTACAAGGTATCTAACCGTCTTCAAAAGGAGGAAGTTAAACAATTCGTCATGTATATTCCTCTTTAAAATATTTTTGGCCACGAATGAGCCTTATTTTAAATAATTTTCTTTTGCTTTGAAAAGGTATGGTCTCCCGATGGTACGACTGTAATGCAATTTTATGATAATGGGGTTCACAGACATCGTAATAAATAATGAAGTGGAGTCGGCCCCGTCGCGAAGACGGTTGCGGCAGCAGTTGTCTGCACCTAGGAGGCTGCAGGTTCGAGCCCTGAATAGGCATAGTCGTATTTTAGACTGTACATTCACCTCTCATAATCACCTCATTATTCGTAATGCAAGGCGTAACAACTTTGTCTATCAAGGGATACAGTCGGAAAAAGCCCATATAATTATGATGTCCCATAATTAAAAAGCCCCCATGATCCCCATAATTACACACGTTAATCTCTCCGGGGCCACGGAAGATAACATGTAACGTGGTCATAAATGCCCGATACGATGATGATGATGATGATGATGATAATAATAATAATAATAATAATAATAATAATAATAATAATAATAATAATAATAATAATAAATACTTGCACGTTGCACCACTTCATTATTATCAACAATGTGACGAATAGTACTGCATAAACCATGGGTACAGGAATGTTCAAAAATGGATTCCCAATCAATTGACCCTCTTCTAAGGCAGATATGGAATAATAAATTTTAGTTGCTAATTTAACCAAATCGTCATTATTAGTAAGTAAAAATACCTTGTTTATAGATGTTTCAAAAATATAATTAGTTTTCGCTTAGTTTTGAAACCAATTGGTCAATTTCCAAAAAAATACTTAAGCAAGATCTTTTTCAAATAATTCCTAACATTAAAAAAAATTTTGTTCTGTTTGAGAGCGATACACTGATGTACCTAGTAGGTTCATCATGTTGAGGAGGCGCAGCGTCCTGACATAGGTGTCTAGTGAGCCTTTGGCACATAATTAAAATAACTATATTATTGGAGTCTTTTCTTCGAATAACAATTCTAAAATAATTAATTCTTTAATTAATGTCATTAACATTTTATTGAACATATTAGTGGTTTTCGCGTAATTTTTTTAGTGAAACAAGAACAATTTTAAGAACTTGATTTTCTCAAAAACCGCTGCAAATATTCCTTTAAACTTTTTGTATGGATTGTGCTAAATGCACAGAGTAAACTTACATCAACAGAATTTTGATGTTTTCTGCCTATTTATCAAAAAGATACAAAAGACTGTCGACTCACAACGTTATTTTTACATTACGGATGCTTTATACATTATTGCATTTGCGAGTACAAGTGATTTAAATGGTATCTGATAAGTTCTCTCAAAAAATCAAACGTTTTCTGTGAAAATAAGCTCAAATTGTGCGTTTTCATAAATGCCGAAACGATATTTTCCCAAACGCGGCACAAAATTTTTCAATGAAAATTTGCATACACGATCAGGTTTTACTCTTCTATAATATTCTTAAAGTTGTATTTCAATTATATTATTAGGGGACCGAAAAATATAGAAAATGTGAAAAAACAAAATCCAGTAGATGGCAATTGCAACTATGGCGGGTAAAAATCGAAATGCTATCTCTGAGTAAAGCGATAAGGAAACTAACTAGTACTAGAAAGTCTATGCCATTCTGTAGCACCACTACTTCCAATATCTGCGCCGTGCCGCCCTTCTTGCCAACATAGTGTTCATGGTTACAATGTCGAGGAAATACAGGGTTGGTTGTTCGAAGGAGGAAACTCCCAGCTGCGATAAATTTTCAGAACGAACGGGGTTAATGAGCAATTAGTCAGCAACGCGGGGAGCAGCAACGAAAATAATGGCGAGGCAAAGTGAGAGCGGTACGGACCAAGAGGGGTGCATGGATGTCGAGGGTGACATGGACATGGCACTTAACACGAGCACAGTGGCATAGATTTTCGGGGCAGGGTTAACACCCCCTGACGTTTCTGATAAATTAAATTTTTAATTTAAATAGTAATTTAATTCAATATAGTTAGAATAAAATTGTATTTTTAATGTAGTCGAGGTATACAATAGCTGGGATTTAAGTTAAACTGTTTGCATGAGAAATGAAAGCACGTGGTGTAACTTTTTAGTTTCTCCTAAGCAACACAATTACGTAATAAAGATAAAATATTGAAATACTGCGGGAGAAATCGTTGTTTTTCGCCAAAATAACTCGTATTGTGGCGCCCAGGTTTCGGAAAAGTACATAAGTATTATTCCCACGTTTGATAAATTACTTCTTTTAAAGTGTTGTGTAGTTAGAATCCACGTTACGTGGGATTCTGAAAAATCGGTTGACTGGTAAAAAGTCGGTCCGTCCGTCAGACCGTCCGTCCGTCAGACCGTCCGTCCGTCAGACCGTCCGTCCGTCAGACCGTCCGTCCGTCAGACCGTCCGTCCGTCAGACCGTCCGTCCGTCAGACCGTCCGTCCGTCAGACCGTCCGTCCGTCAGACCGTCCGTCCGTCAGACCGTCCGTCCGTCAGACCGTCCGTCCGTCAGACCGTCCGTCCGTCAGACCGTCCGTTCGTCAGACCGTCCGTCCGACCGACCGTCCGTCCGTCCGACCGACCGTCCGTCCGACCGACCGACCGTCCGTCCGTCCGACCGACCGTCCGTCCGACCGACCGACCGTCCGTCCGACCGACCGTCCGTCCGACCGACCGTCCGTCCGACCGACCGTCCGTCCGACCGACCGTCCGTCCGACCGACCGTCCGTCCGACCGACCGTCCGTCCGACCGACCGACCGACCGTCCGTTCGTCCGCCTTTTTTTGCTATAACACATGAGTTTAAAACAAGTTTTGGCCTAACCTAACAAAAGCTGATTATATTTTTGTAAAATATGACCAAGTATTCTACTTTGCACCTAGTCAAAATATTGGGTCGGTACAAGGTACAATTCTCTGAAAACTATATTATTCATAGATATTATGGTTGCTCTATAATCAATTATTAAATATTTTTATCATTATGAATAAAGCGCTCGAACGTGCGTTTGTAGACTCGAAACTTTGCAGACTGATTTAGCTTAATTCAGTTTGTTCTTAGTATTGGTGCAAGGTTTACAATGGTCGAATCGGTGTTTTGCTAGTACTATTGTATGATTCTGACTAGTGCAATTATACAAATATAAATTGTCAAATGAGAATTTACCATCTTGAATATACGTACTCGCAATGCACACATTATTGATTGTTAGTAATTCTGGGCGATTACTTCGGCTACTACTTACCCTTCGATCACTAGGGTTATTAGTTCCGTAAGCATACTTTATGTTTTTGCTCGGAAAATGGCAGTGGTCTTCCAACCATGTTTCGACGCTGACTTACCGTCGGCTAGCGGGGTTTTCTCTACCCAGGTATCTCCCACCAGCGGGGCACCGCCCCAGCCGGGACACACTGTAGGCTCCCAGCATGTAGCGTGGTGCATGTTAGTGTAAGCGTGTGTAAAGGGTGAGGATGGACAAGAAAAAGGTAGGAAAGATCGCGCGCGGTCTGTGGCCCGTTTGTTAGAGTACTACTCCGGCATTCGCCCGATGCAGCAGAAGAAATCACGGAAAACTACCGACAAAAGCAGCCGATAGATAGAATTCCCTGGAGAGTAGACTTGTCTGGAGTCTACGCTGTCTGGAGATAGCGACTGAATTCCACCTAGCGGACAAGCTAGTGTCAAAAACCCTACCACCGCTGGAACTCAATCCTAGGACCTCCTGGCCAGAGGGACTTCAGTGACCTCACCCTGAGGCACCTCTCTCGGTCGCGTGCCGGAGGTCGGGCCGCGGAGGCCGTCGGGAGAGGCCGAGGTCAGCAGCGCTTCGCGCCGGGTCGGGTCGAGTCGAGTCGGGTTCGTTTTGCGGTGGCGGCGGCGGCGGCGGCGGCGCAGCGGGCGCGGGTGTCGCATTTAGCGGAAGTTGGCGCGGCGGCGAGGGCGACGCCTGAGCTAGGGCCCCCGCGGGGCTGCCTGGTGCGACGCCGGCACAGTGGGGCCTACGCCACGCGCGGCGGTGGGACGTTAATTTCTAAATATTGCGCCGCACTCGCTTTTGCACGTTGTTAAAGAAGACTGCGAGCGAATTTAATGTTCGTTGTTGTGGAGGTAGGATGAATCAACCGCATGAAGTATTGGGAAATACATTTTCAATATGGTTTAGATTCACTGCTTTTATAGCAATGAATAAACTTCAGTTTCTGATTTAGTAGCTATTGTATCGTATTGTATTCACACTTTTAAAGACGATTTAGTACGTTGGAAAATAATACTGCGTGCGAATTAGTAAATTTTCTTGTAGGTGTATGATGAATCAATCGAATGAAGTAATGGGAAGCAGATTTGTAATATGTTTGAGGTTATCTGTTTTGGTGCTAATGAATGCATCTCAGTTTTTGACTTAGTAGCAAATTTTATCATTTTATTTCAGTTTGTTTTATTTTATTCCAAAGATTAAAGACATTTCTTAATGGATCATTCAATATTCCGAGAGTACCAATCTGTCGCCTTCAGATGATGAGAATAGTTTACATACTAACGCTCCAAACGCCGAAGAATGTTGCAGCGTAGGAATCTGTTTAACCTAATATTACATTATTTAATACATTTTACTTAATACACATGGAATATGATAAAGAATTAAAAATGATTAAGTTACTTTTATTTTATTTACTCGATAAAGATTCATACCTCTCTAACTTTACACATTTTGTTATGGTGACTCAGTATTCTTTATCGCTGAATAAATTACTGTTGATATCGTTGACAGACCATCACTAATTACAATATATTTGTAATTAACACTGTAAAACTCTCGTGGTGTTGCTCCCTGGCAGGGGATATATTAATTATTTTAATTACAAAAGATACGCATTTCATTCCAGTACAGTATAATGACATGAAAGTGTTCAAAAGTATGTTAAATACTAATTGACTCGCTAAAAACACGGAAATCATAATTTAATTTTAAATTATTATTATTTAATTCTATATAGCATTACTAATAACATATTTTTAACATTGTTGGGATTGTGTGAAGGAGGGGCGATTGAATTTATAATATAATTAAAAGTTACGACTGGATAAGCGGAGGCCCCTGCTTTGATTACTTTCGTCGACAAGGCAGTGAATGATATAAGGAGAAGTAGAATGATTATGAAACAAAAATGAAAAAAAAACAACACACGAATAGAAGAGCATAACCATGTACACGTTGATAAATTAAGAGAGAGAAAATATGTATAATAGCTTCTTCTAGTAAGACCACATTAAAAAAAATTCAAACAACTTTCTAGTATTCAAAACCACAACACACGCAACGAGAACCAGCCAAAACCTTTACACAACACGAATTTGTAAAACCCACCAAAAACACGAATTCAAACCGCTTTTAATACCCGGCACCTAACCCGAAGGAAAACATCTGCCGTGAATTTACAGCGAATGTGCTCCCACTGTCCAATCTCGCCGCGTGCTATCTGACTGTGTTCGCTCGTTGCGGGTAATGCAGGGTGGACGCCGCCCCCTCTCCTCCCCCCTTCACCACTCCAACCCCCATTCCGGTCGAGCTATAATGCGGTCCCCGCCTCTCTCGCCCGCTCCGCCCTCGCGCAGCTACTCTCGCGGGCGACCAACACGCAGGGCGAATCCCCACGCACCAACACAGCCCTCGCACGGCCCCGACGCGCCTCAACTGCTCGTTCAGAGTTAAAACACTGCAGTTATTCTCGAAAAACAACGTACCATAAGATGTTACGACACGAATATCGTACAACGTTTTATGCACTTAGTGAACATTTCGGTGTAATATAATTTACGATCTAGTAAATGTGACTGACTGATAATAATGTAATTAATAGGATGTCAGGGAGTTTTGTATTACTCGCGCAACTTTTCTTGAACGATGGATTGAAGAAGTGCGGGGTGCTAGTTACTATCGGCCACTAGATTTTAAGAAGCAATGCCAATCTTTGGAGAATCAGTCATGCCTTCGCAACGGTCTCAATAATTTGCATTCTACATTTCTCAGGAGTTCGAGGTATCTCCTGTGATAAATCTTTACCCGCTTCAGTCATTTCTGTAGATTTTTGTAGAAAATAATGGATATAAGCTCTCGTCTTCAAAAGAAAATTGTTTCTATTTCGCGCCAGTGAAGATGTGTCTGAAATGTTGTCATCAGTGGTCGCTGCGAACTTTTGCCTTAGTCTGTTTTTTGTGCGAGGGAGGGGGAAGCAAGATCATCGTTTAAGAAACGTTGGGCGAGTAATAATGCTATTGTAAAAAACGATTCCTATTCATTAAGAAATTTGACACTATTGCTTCTGGTGGGCCGTGAATTATTACAACACTTGTGTTCTATTATCTCATATTACGAAACTTATATCAGTTTCGTAAAGTTTGTCAGATAACAAAAGTGGATAAAATAATTTTTAACATTTTCAGAACTGAATTCTGTTACATGCATAATTGAAAGTGGTGAAATGTGTCCAAGAAATTGCACTGAAGTTGGAATAGACTAGTTCTGTTGTTAAAACGGAAATAAGAAAATCAGGCTTTGATAACTTGTCTATAAAAATATACTGTGTATAGAAATTATCTTTTAGCCAAAAATATGCCTCTATCGGAAAAAGAGATGGAAGATGCCATTGAAAAAAGAAAGGTAACAATCCTCAACATTCTGTTTACTCAGTCAATAATAAATTCAATAATTGTAAACGTGTACGTAATTACCTGTACGTTACAGCTAGAATACTACAAAACGATATTCTAAAATTTTCAGTGCTTAACGATATCTGGAATTGTCCATTTTCTTTATCAATGCGACTGTAGTACGATGAATAGCAACCAGGGAATCTTTCAAATAGACACTCTAGAGTACATTTGGAAAATCATTTTAATTAATTATTATTTTTTTCATCACTCAGTATGATTTAGTTTGTAATCGTTGATAATATTTCCACATGTCTTAGATTTGTCCTAGTGTGGCGTGTGTAGTGTAGCGTGATATATTCGTTCTAGTGTGTTGGATTCAAGCCTGTCAAACAACTTCAGTTTCACATAGAAATACGAAAATTGTTGTCTCCGAAAAATTTTTGAATGCTTTTAAAAGAATTCGTTGAGTATGGTGTTAGAAGAGATTTGCAACGTCTCTTTATGCTCCTTAACATTACCAGTAAGATGGCACTACAAGCTAATGCTTGGCCAATCACACACCTCTCATTAATTTACTATTAAACTGAAGACTTTTTGAATATTCTCCATCTGCAATTCATCTGAATTGTAACCGTCCAAACTAACAACAATACTATAGAAGCCAAGAAATTATATTGGAATTAAATTGTGGCAAAAATCGGTGCAAAATGTTTGTCTCTTGTCATCGTTCCGATAGATGCACACATTACAAAATACAACTGACAGGTACAAAAATTATATTAATAATTCGATGTAAATGTGGTTAGCTATAGCACAATTGTATTCCAACAAATTATTGTAAAATCTCACGAAAAAAATAAGCACACACTAAATCTACCACCTCAATATTACAGCACCCTACCACCTAATTATTAAACAAAACTGGCACTGGATTTAAGCCTCATCACTACCAAATACCAGCATCCGTCTCCCCTCGACACTGTGATATACGACTATGGGAAGATATTTATAATACCGTACAGAAATTTATGAGTACAATATCCATTTTCAATTCGTCTCCAAATTTCAATGATTTTTATTTTGTTTAAATGAAATGTAAGTACTTACCGATAAAACGCGTCATTATCAATGGGTCCATGTTGGGGAAGGCATCGCCCGAAGGCATAGTCTGCAACAAAAGAGCAACAGTTTATAATAGCTTATTACGAACGCTTTTGTTACTCATTATTACGATTAGAGTCAACCGCCCATGCGCCACTAAGAGTCCTCTGATTTTAATTAAATGTTCTTTGGTGAAACCATTATAATTTCTTTGATAAATATTAATAATCATAATAATAATGTAAATTTTTATATAATTATTTAATTTTTAATACTTCTACAATTGATTTTCGTTTATTACCAAATGTACATTGCAAGTTACACCCTTAAGATTTGCAGAGCTTACCTAAATTAACAGGGTACCATATACCCCATGTGTTAGTATCACTACTATCTGTTTAGCACATACAATGTCATAAGAACTCGTGCATAGAAATGAAATGTTAAAGGAAAAAAGGTAAAAGAGCGGGGGATAGCGAGGAAGCAAGGTAAAACAACAAATCAGAATAAAGGTACACCAATAGTATAAGAAAACGCATGGTTGGAGAGTAATTAAAAGCGACCATAAAAGAGTTAGAAATGCATCGGTAATATACGAAATAAAGAAAATATAGATTATAAAATATGATATTAATAGCAACAAGGGAAACTTTCAAATGCAGACTGGAGAGTACACAACTGGAGAATCATTTTAATTAATCATTTTGTTCGATTCATTCGATATGATTTAGTTAGTTGTCGTTGATAAATATTTCCTCGTTTATATTTCCCACTATATTTCCTCTACGGGGTTTTGTTGTCTTTATTTCCTGCGTTAAGGATAGATAAATAATAATTTACTACCTCAATTTCCTTATCTCAAACCTTAATCACTATACGAACTATGCTAATTATGTTTGTTCTTCCAAAGTTATTATTAAATTGACGTTGTTATCCAGCTTTTCGCTCAGGGTATCAACGTGTTAATTGTAGCATCAGCCTTGTCGCTGTTCTAATTGCAACGGACGGATATGACCTGGATCTGATCTTCATTTGACCGCTGGTAAAACCCTGGCATCTCATACGCTATCACCTTCGCTTCTACTAAATATACACCCTCCCATCACTATCACATCATTTTAGGCCTACTACCATAACCTTACCACCACTATTACCACCATTATCACCATTATTATCATTATTTTTTTTGTAGAATTTAACTGAAATTGCCAGACACTGATATTTGAATAGGATTTAAAGTTCAGTATGTCGAAATATACTTGAGACATAGAAACGTAAATTTTTCGACGGATGCCCAAAAATAACATTCACTCTTTTAAATTACTTCTTCCTCTCTTCCTCTTTTCCTTTTCGATTGTAGCGTAGCACGGGAAATGGTCTTATATCTCCATAATTATCTCGGACGCATTTGAGACTGAGAGTTAGCCATTTGGGTTGAGGCAGCAGAATCGCGCACATTCCATTCCCCTTTTCCTTTCCCCAATTCTTCCGTTTCCTTTCCCCACTGCCGATCTACGCAATAATGCGACAAAACCTGCACTGAACTGATGAAAAGAAATCATGCAATCGACCGATCAGATCAGCCGGACAAGAGATTTCAGACAGCAGGTGTTCGATCGCATCAGATCTTTCATTCAACGAGCGTAAGAGGGATTTTACGAAATGAAAAAAGGAACATAAAGGATCAGCAAAAACTACAACCACTATGTTCATCTCCTTTATTTCGGAGAATGGCTAACACCAAGATCGCCACAGGCGGCGCAAGCTCCATCTACTCTAACTTATGGATTCTGCGCAATGTTTCCCCACGCTCCCTGGTGGCATCGGGCGTTATTTACAAAAGACAAAACCTACCTTGAGGCTTTTCGGCGCGAGCGCGACTGCTCTGTTCGTCCCCCGAGCGCGCGCGGGTGGGCGGGCGGTCGCCTGTGTACACAAAGCCGGTGGCTCTGTATTTCCCAAGGAACACAATGGCCACCCGTTCTGGGAACATCATGGCCTCTCTCTCTCTGTCCCGCCCCCCCCTCACTACCCGACTCGGCTCATTGTTCGACTCGCCCGAAGCGCCTGCCTTCGGCCGAACCGTTCGGCCATCGCCCTGAACACCGGCCTTCGACCTGAACAATCTGGCCTTTCCCCTTACTGCCCGGCCTTGTCTCTGAACCGCACGGCCTTGGCCCTGAACCGCACGGCCTTCGACCTGAACCGCACGGCCTTTTCCATGAACTGCTCGACCTTCTCCCTGATTAGCCAGGCCTTAGCCTTGAACAGCATGGCCTTGGCCCTGAACCGCCCGGCCTTGGCCCTGAACCTTACAGTCTTGAAGCTTTAGCCCTAAAACGCTCGGCCTTCCCCTTGAACCGTCCGATCTTCCCTCTGAACCGCCCGGCTTTCTTCCTAAACCGCTCGCCTCCGTCCTGAACCGCTCAGCCTTCGCCTTGAACCGCTTGGCCTTCGCTCTGACCCGCATGCTCTCTAGCCTCAACCACCTGGTATTCGCCCTGAACCGCACGGCCTTCATCCTGAAGCACCGGATTTTCATCCAAACCGCCCGACCTCAAACTCCACGGTCCTCTCCTCACAGTTTACCTGATTCGTCTCTTCCCTGCCACATCCCTCTCCGTCTTCGTCATACTCGCACCCTTTTCAGTGCCTCCAGACTGTTCTGCCCACCAGGCCCGACCCAGGGAACAACAAGGCCTCCTGCTTCCAACCCTCCCCCAGTTCCCCGGAGCCACTGTCCCGTAATTTTATAAAAGAAGCCGGGCGAGGAATCAACTTACTTCTCGTCGAAAACCCCCGCGTCTCGACCCGTCCCGTCCAAAACAAGTTTCGCCTTCTCTCGCCAATTATCCCAAGTATTGGGGGAAAGCGGGTGGGGTTGGGGGGGGGGGGGGCGCAGCGAGATTAACAGGGAAGTCCGCCCGCGCGCAGACCTTCACCGCCTCCGCATCTGTCGGAATTTGGAGGGTGGGCGGAACCCCCTTCCATCCCCCTGCGTTGCTCACCAACACATAGGAGCCATCCCGTCGGAGAGATTGAAGTCTGCAAGAGTTCCCTCATCAGCGGGATTGTTTAATACTTTCGCGCAAAAAATTCTCCGCCCAGGGCGAGAGTAACGAAGGCAATGTGCACGCGCCCGAATTTTTTTCGAGCAATAATGACGATGCCCTTAAGTTTTGCAGCAACATGTTTGTACAATATACATAATACATTATATCATTTACTATATTACTACTACTATCATATACTATTATTACATACATTAGATCGGAAACCACTAATAAGCCTTGCATGAAAAAGTTAAATTCATAAATATTCTAACCATAATTGAAAATAATCCTAATATTTTGTGATAATTTATAAAGATATAATTTCTTTGTGAAAGGTTTTGTTAAACTTATACAGTGATAAATTCAATATATTTTTTAATTTTGAAACTGGTTAGAAATAGGTTCAGAGCGTAATGTCTCTATCGAATACAATTATCAATTAAAATAAACAACGGTTAGAAAAAATAGCAACTGTTAATTCATGAAAATAATCATGAAAATAATCAGTTTCATGGAAATAATCATTGTAGCAGATTCAGGACCAGTTACACTATGTAAGCGAATAACTACTACCAGAATCGAGATATTTGTCACACCGCGGGACATCCGTCATTACCGTGTCTGCCGCCTGAGACACGAACCAGTGTTTAACAGTTATCCGCAATTCTTTTTGTTCATTAAGGGAAATTTTCTTTCTGGATGTGCCTCGTAGTTTTAATCGCAAAACTGTTTTAAAATTATTGACGTTTTGGGTAAAATTTGTCAATATTAAAAAAATCGAGACAAAGGTCGACGTCATGAACAGACTCGCATATCTTCTTGCACTTCAAAGAGCTAGAAATTTACGCAGTTAATACAAAAATAATAATTTTTACTTTATTCTGTTATATTCTTAAATTTCGGTTTAACCTGGCAGTTTTAACAGCTCAACATAACAGGTTATTGGGATAACTTATTATTTGTTGTTTTGTAAAAAAAATATCTGCACATTCATATTACAACGGCGCGGGTCACTGTGAAGCACGAAAAATATTCAGCCGAATTCTGTGCATAATCTGATTGTAAGCCCTCTGTTACATTAATCAGAGTTACAAATGTTATATAATTTAAAAAGACGCCACCCATTAAAAACTAATAAACTAAGTTTATCTCTTTACCAAAACCATTGTTGCTTTATAGTTGCATTTAAAAATGTTACACCCAGGGAAAAATAGCTGAAAATATCAGTATACCGAATCAATAAACCGGTATTACCATTCCTAATTTAGGCGCCTCATATACCTCCACAAGAGGAGCGGTATAATTGTGTTTTAAGAAGGGAAATAAAGTTATCGCATTATTTTTTTGTGAAGCTGCACAATATGATAGACTAGTCTGAGGTTTCGACTGATTAAACCCTGTATATTATATTCAAAGAATAAAAGAAGTTGCCTTTCAGAATTGATTTCCACATCGATTTGCGTAAGATCAACAAGCGTCTTTTTCCAATCTCACGTTCTCATCCGATAAGACTACAAACCAACTTTTTTCATTCTCCTCAAGTTGTGGGGCAGCTCATGCTGCTTACGTAGCGGCGTTCGCTCGTATGCTTCGTATGCAGCTTCACACACAAGGCAGGTGTTCAAAAAGTACGCAGCAGAAGACGGGACATTTCTGCAAAGTCATCACAATATAAATCGAATGTTGGAGCGTAGTATCTGTGGTGATGGTGGCAGGAAGTTGCCATTCTTTTCATCGAGGGTTTTGTTTCTTTATAATTCCAAAAAATATTTTTTTCTGATATATTATTTGATACAAAGTTACTGAACGAAGGAGAGAATATGATACACACATCCTTAAAAAGACGAAACGGATGGGCATAGAGGGCGAGGCTACGATCTATTATGAACACAATCACACCACAAAACTACCTAACTGAAGTGCCGGCCGCTAGAATTTTCCTCCAAACAGTAGTTGAATAGCAATATAACAAGTGACGAAACAACGCCAACATGGAGTTAAGTCTTCCCTTAGCAGACATCCCTTCCCTTATAATACGCTATAAATAGACTTCCCTTATAATATGCTCTAAGTAGCTGAGATTTGGTAATGATGTGCCTTGGCAATAAATATAACTTTAAAAATAGCTGTGCTACGAGGCATCTTCGGCTGCCGAGCACTGGGAGAGTAAAAATATAATTTAAGAGCTAACCAAGCAGAACGTCCTGAGTTTCCACGGAAAACGGACGTCGGGGTGGATGGACCGACGAAAGAACTCACAAGAAAGACGTTCTTGGGCGTTCAAAATTGCAACAAAACAAACACGTACACAAACCTAAACAATTGGAAGTTGAATCGCATATTATATATCTGTATCGCTATTTCAGGTTTGTGAGTTCAATTTGAGATAACTATTAAACTCGTATTTATTTACAAATTAGACAAACTGAATACAACTAATTTGTCAACTCAGTCATGTTCAACAATAAATATATAAATTTATAATGCCTCAACACGGTGGTATATTTCAAACAATATATCGCATTTTCTATATTGTTTTTCTCACCTCGTCTCACAACTGGTCAAACCAAACTGCAGTGCATAAGTCATAGTTAATAGACAGCACTTAAAGCACGAAATTCATTAATATAATTATTATTTGACGCATTGTGCAACTCGAGCATCAATTCATTCGTGGAATAGCAGTGTATTGGGAATGCCCAGATAGACTCTCTCGCCGAGACTCGTGAACATATTGGGCATTTTCATTCTTCTGCGGTGTTACCTACGACATTTCCTTGTCTTTAACTGTACACCGATCAAATATCCTTCACGAATGGGTGACAAAGGTCTCAATGGGGAGGGGGAGACCATCCTTTGAGTCAGCGAAGTCAGTCGGTGCGTCGGGCGAAGCCCCGGGAGCTGCAGGTTGCGCAAGAGCCCGAGCCAGTGGTGTGGGGCCGGGGTAGGAGCGGGAGCGGAGCCGAAGCCCTGGCGATCTCCGCTCAGGTGAAGGATAAAAAAGAAGGGGGAGGGGGAGGCGAGGAGACGGGGATTTAATCCTTCGTGTCAACAAGCGAGAAGGCACCGCAGGCCTTGGAAGGATCAGACTCTTATGGAAGGTGAGATGGCTGCGCGATCGCGGCAGAGATGGCGGATTTTGGGGGTATGTGGCAGCTCTGTTTGATAGCAATAAGGGCAAAGGACGATACATAATATACTCTGAAATAATATAATATAATGATATAATATATTCTGAAAGGCAATTCTATACCCAGGGTAAGCAATATTAAATATTTAGGTATTAATATTAACGAACACTTGGGATGGACCGAGCAAGTGAACTACGTGGCCAGAAATGCACAGAAAGTTCTGCATTTCGAGATGAGAATTCTTAGACGAGGGAATGCTGAATCGCGAAAACTTGCGTATACGTCGCTAGTTCGACCTATTATTGAATACGGTTCAGTTTGTTGATAATCCTTACCGTGTAGGACAAGTACATACTTTAAATAAAATTCAAAAATTTGCCGAAAAAATTGTATTACGAGGGAAAATAAATTCAAATAGTCCCATGTGGAAATCCTTGCAGAAACGTCGGGAAACAGACTCTGTGCTCTCTTCAGAGCCTACAAAGGCGAACCAGCTTGGAAAGATATTCAGTAGCGACTCTTAAAATCATCATACAATAGCCGTCAGGACAGAATTGTGGGGAGAAGGGAAAAACAGACATTGGAAAATTTTCTTTTGTTAACCGGACAATAAAAAACTGGAACAAATTACCTGCAGTACTGCTAGTGACTTTACCTCAGAGTGTGGGAAAAAACAAAAATAAATTAAAAACATAAGTTAAAAACACTAATCATTGTACATATGTTACACTAGAGCATTCAAATTTTGTATTCATTTAGTATTAGTCATAATTTGTAAAAAAGGATTTTAATGCACTTAAATTAACGTATAACTTACATGAAATTTAAATATATTACTTGATGTACTTATGAACAGCTGCCACCGAGATCTTTCCCAAAGCAGTTAATATATTATTATTATTATTATTATTATTATTATTATTATTATTATTATTATTATTATTATTATTATTATTACTATTATTATTATCATCACTATTATTATTACTATTATTATTACTATTATTATCATTATTATTATTATCATTATTATTATTATATATAATCGTTTTCCGACAGAATATTATTATTAAGCTGATAAAATTAGACAGACTCAATACGGTAAATAGACAGCATTAAATTTTCCCGTTTGGTAAATATAATATGACAATACCTCTAACAGGCGTTCATCGCAACATACTTATAGACAATGTCAAACCCCTTATTCATCTGTAATTGCATTTTCCCTTGTAGTCGATTTGGATAATCGAGATTGTAGACGCGGGCGCGCCTCTGTCGGGTCAGAGCAAGGGTTGCAGAATCGATTTCCGCCTCGGGCCTCGGTGTTTACCTGTTTGTTTGTGGCATGGTGAGCTTTGTGTTTCCCTTAGACCTCACCCTATTCTTAATGGCCTGCCCTGGAGCGTAACAGCTTGGAACTAAGCACGGGCTATTCCGGTGCGGCCGTTTCCCTAGTGTCTCTCCTTCCCCTGTAACTAGGTATTGCGAAGCTGAGCTGTCAGATGTGTACCGTTTGACAATGCTGCATCCTACTAATCCGTGCTTAGCATCATCATACAACGGGCTTACCAGGATTAGATAAATATAAGCGTGATTTAGGGGATTTATCGAATTACTGGGATACGTTACAGGCGGCAAAATTGGTGAGAGGTGCATGAGAAGTTTCAGTCACAGACCGGCGGGAGAGTAAGACAAGTGTACGGGAAGATAAAAGCAATAGAGGAAAAAAATAAATATTCATAGAATATCCGTTTAGAAATCCTTTAGATACTTAAAAGTAGAATCGTTGGTAAGTATGAGTGTATACATCTTTCCTTCTTTACTGTGTATCCCTTTACTCTACCCTATTTCCATATAAAATTGGTTTATGAAATTAATATAGTTATTTTATTGGAAACTAACAGAAGATTTTATTACAAATTTTCATCAGATATACAATACAAAATTAAATGTTTACATAAAAAACATGTCAATTGTCGTTCAGCTAATTTTTTGTAGATTTTTATTCGAAAACTTACATGTCTCGGTAGCACAGTCCTGTAGCAATGGTTTTGAAAGCAGAGTCGACGTCTGTGGGTTCAAGTACCGTTTATGGAATGTGTTTTATTACATGTGATTTGGGTGTGATTGGCTTCTCTCACCATCACATCGTTTGTCGTTGTCGATGACATTGATCGGGAAGATCTAGGGTTCGCGTCCTGGCAGCGGTCAATTTTCGACACTAGCTACATAGCTACGTCAAATTCAGACACTGACTGACGGGTATTCGAGTGTTCGGCTCCTCTGGTCGGTATTTTTAAGTGGTTTCTCCAAACGAATGTCGTCCTTATTTCCCTACCTCATCCTCTCCCCTTAGAAATACACACACGTGCAGTCTACATCATCATAGCCTAGAAATTTCTCCAGCTGGGGCAGTGTTCCTATGAGAGAGATATCTGGAGGGAAACCTGCAAGCAACGTGTGGTTCGGTGCCGGATTTCAGTTTTCAGCGGGAGCAGAACCCACCACCTCCCTACTACAGCATGCGGTGCACTTACAAGACTAATGAGAAATGTAGTTGACGTTCCCAGAAACACAATATACTCACATTCATCCATAATCATTTATGTCACGTGAGTATCATTTGCCCCTTTATGATCACTCTATCATCAGAATGCGAATTAATGTGTGGAAAGCCTGAAACAGTCTCCATCCTGTGCTTGAAAAGCTAGCCTTAAGGAAAACGGTCTGCTGGGGTGACAATGACAATTAATCCATAACTAGGTGCCGAATTTATAATGGTCACATTTTCAAATTAAGAAAGACTAAGCAAGGTAATTGGAAAAGAAAACAGAGAGGTCTATTCATTACAATATTTTTAATCGGTATTGAACAAGCGATGATAGCCTTTGTCTTAGTGGTCAATTCGTCGAATTGCACCATGTCCGGCCTGGAGTTTTCAACAACCCCTCCGAAGATAATTACAAATTCGCATCCCGCTCAATATCAACAGTCCAGTGGAAGGCAATAGCGGTTCCCGAAAGAAGCATATTATGGTGTGTGCTCTTGTTGCAATGTCTCGGTATCTGTTGCTGTGCGACGATGAGAAACCTCGCTTCTCTGTTGAGGTGGTCATAATATGGCGTAGGGATGCCTATGTGCCACCTTAACCCATGGCTGCAAGGTCGGGACGCCGCTTGTAGGCCTTGAAACCACAAGGAGTTGTTGTGCCAGTACAGACAGACAGACAGACAGACAGACAGAGGCAGAAGTCCTATAGTATGGCCAGGAAGTATGGATCTCATTGTTCGAAATATAAGGGTTATAAAAGGTGTCCGACCTGCAATCCGCTCAGCAGATGAATACTGCGGGTTGCGTCTCATCTATTGGATCACATACCGTTTTGTTGAGAGGTTCAGAATCCCAAAGATGTTCGTGATATCAGTAATGTAACCGATAAGTATTCACAAGATACAAATATTTAGATACTCTTAGTACGTTATCGAGAAAATGAACTCTAAAATAACTAACCAATAAATCGAACAGATATCTAAATAAATTATTATTGACCAGAATACCCTGGGAATTATTTTACGTTCCTGATATTTTCTAAGCTGTAGCACTCTTATAATCACTAAATATTTACATAGTCAAATGTGTTTACATTAGAGAACGCAAAGGTACTGCATTTCACGATCTTTTTTATTCGATTTTGTTTTCTGCGGCCAAGTGTAAACAGCATCCTGTGTTCTCGAAGCCAAATTTTTATCAATCAGTTTATTAACTTAACTGAAGGTCACTTGTGTCACTTTTTTTAAATTTAGCAAGATGTATACGTAAAAATAGAGTAAGAGAGTCTAAATTTCAGTGAATTTGTTTGTATGAACGGGATGCTTGTGTCCTTGCTATTAATTACATCTCTGTGTTGAACATCTGGTCTTTTACCAACTTGTATTATACCCCGTGACCTCTGAATGTTTGTATTGATGTCGCTTGTGGTATTAATACATAGAATATGAATATTGTTAGAAACACGGAAAATGAGGAAGTTTTTTATTTCATTCCGTAGAGAACTTGACAATTGATTCGAATTTTAATTGATGACATATCTCCAATTGTTCTTCATCTTCTTTTTCTTAATCAAGGATTAGTAGTGTATCCGATTGACCTTATTGAATATTGAATTATTTTACCATATAGTATGTCTACATTTGCTTTTCTATTGTATGTGTTAAATCATAAAACATGTAATTGGATAAATGTGTACCTTTATGTCTTATTCGACCAGATTGCGATGTAACTAATTACTATTTAAGTTTTGTTTCCGGGAAAGACATCTGATAAGGTCATTAGTCCCGTTCATGAAATTAATGTTTTATCCCGTGAGGCGGCAGTATTTCCCTCCCACGTGATGGTGAGATTCAGCGCCAATCTACACGACGGCGTACGGGGACTTACATACTCTCCATGTATCTTCTCCAGCGGGGCACCCCCCCCCCCACCCACGATAAGTTGTAAACACCCGACCGGACCCATGACATGTGTAGTTGTACGGTGGATGTAAGTGGAAGGAAAGATAGCGCGCGGTCAGTGGT
Organism: Gryllus longicercus; assembly: GCA_038098605.1. Lineage (NCBI taxonomy): Eukaryota > Metazoa > Arthropoda > Insecta > Orthoptera > Gryllidae > Gryllus > Gryllus longicercus. The sequence continues at coordinate 188,337 of JAZDUA010000169.1, read as the reverse complement.
CAGTTTGGTGTAATCTACCGATCAGAGCAGTCGGCCGCCAAAATTCTCCTCCAGACAGCGACTGAGCCCTACCTTACTGTCTAACTAGAGTTTAAAATCCGACACCGTCAGGACTGGAAGCCTAGGCTTTACTGGCTCTGAGCTTAACTCAACCGATCTAATTACTACTACTACTTACTACTACTACTACTTACTACTACTTACTACTACTTACTACTACTTACTACTACTTACTACTACTTACTACTACTTACTACTACTTACTACTACTTACTACTTACTACTTACTACTTACTACTACTACTACTACTACTAAGTACGTACAATGAACCTATAGTGCGCCAGAAAAGTCTCTCCGCACTGAGCAGAGTCAGTGTCTCGTATTAAAAATTGCATTGATTTTGGTAGCAACCAGATGTCTGGGGAAAAAGTGAAGGGGCAACACTTCCAGCATGTGTTAAGAGTGTGGTGAGTGCGCAGTTAACTTTCTAAAAGCTGCAGCTCGTGCTACCAACGTAATTTCTGTTGCTAGCACTCTCACCAGCAAGGTGTCACTGCGGAGAGATTTTCTTGGCGCGCGGTACCCTTAATTTGTCATAAGTATAGATCTTACGGATTCATATTTGTAGAATTCAGTGTACGCAATTCTATTTTGCTTAAACATGCCATTTTATTATCGTCAAGAGAAATGTTTTTCTATGAAATCCATTGATAATACGTACGTTGTCATTAGGAAATGTGTGAGCAAGGTTATGACACAGGTTTGAAAACTAAATGAGATCTGATAATTTAGAAACTTAAACAAAAATCGAAATCGTCTCGGAGCTCTTACAGACGAATTGCGAGTACAATTTTTAGTTCGAGACAAAATTTAATTAAAATGAAACATTGAGAGAATAAGGCATTTTAATAATTATCGTGAAAATTCATGCTGTGTTCACATATCTAACACAATGACTTGCCGAATCAGAAACGGGCTTGCAAAGACCGTGATTAGAGGAGAGAAAAAAGAGAAAAATCTATTAAGGGATGGAGAGAGAAAAGAAGAGGATCACTCCCGTGGTTTGTTTAAAAAACTCACACCGTGAGAGGCGCCGTCAGGTCGGGCAGTTTTCGGAATGAGATGATTTATGGTCTCCTTCTTAAATTAAGCCTCTTATTTCTATAGAGACTGAATTAATCAGTGTCGCCAACTTACCGTCATAACACCATTCGGTGCTTTCATCACACACCCGCGCGCTGAAGAGGCAGCCTGCAACATACAAAACAAACAATTTGTTAAGAGATTGATGAATTTGCAACAAAAATAATTGCACTCGTTGGAAAACGCATTGGTATAAAACCAAGTCAAGTACATAATGCTTTTTTCACAAGATAAAAGTATATCTGGCATAAGAGTTCCCTGACTGTGTAAAGTTTGCTTTTAGTAAACACAAATCACAAAATTTGCATTTCAGATGATATTTTGATATATGAATTGTCTACACAAAAACATTTATTTTCCTTGGACAAAATATCTGCTACATCTTCTGATAATGGAGTAACATTGTGAAAGATACAAAGCACCTACATGGTTATGAAATGTATCCATTTAATTAGATATTAACTCGACAAAAATACAAAATACATTTTAGGCCAATTTCATTTTATTGAATGAACAGCGTAATAGTTAATTGTTGTATTGCGATCTCCAAACACTTCAGCACGTAGTTCTGATAACTATAGATAAATTATTATTTTTAAAAATACTCTATGGCCTAATGTAGTCAAATTCAATGGATGAAAAGCCATTATCGCGGATGATTACAGGTACTGTGATTGGTTTAGCTAAAACATGTTTGTTAAACTCAAGAATCCAGATGCAACAGTTAACATTATCGATTGAGAGACAATATTTTAATGCCGAGAACTAGAATTAAGACAACCTCAAGTGGTTAGTAAAGTAATAATTTTTGCACAAACATTGATGCAGGTATTACCTAGGCAAGCAAATTATGTATTCGAAAATCTAGATTCAAAATAGACAAAAATTATACAGTATTATTTAGTAACAAAATCTTAAAGATATGGTTCTTGTTGTAGTGATACGAAACAATCTACGAAAATATTTTTCATAAGAAGATAGAGTCCTATTTCGTTCCATTTATGTAATGTAATTGGATGCGAATTTTATAGTGAATCGCAATATTTAAGCACCTTTTACTGACACACGCTAGAATTGTGTATTAGAAAATACACAGTGATACAAACTGGGGAAATACTGTTTTCCCTGTGCGATTAAGATAAATATTATAGTCGGAGGTTTGTAAATATCCTCTATGCAAAGCGTTTTGTTCATCATTTTCCTTCAGAAATTTCAAGTAGAGAATGTCACAACATTTTTGGCGTTTTCTATCTTATTTCTTACATATATATGTTTAGTTCGAAATTAACTTGACTAATACGTATTTTCGTGAACACGAGGGACGATGTTGATACAGGATCTGCATTGTTTCAGATTATTTTTGTTATACTTTTTTATCTGTAGAGAAGAGTGCTCGTTGGCGTATAGGGGAACTCAAATGGGTCCACATACAATTTGAGTATTTCAAATTTTCCTATTAGATTTATATGAGTATTCATTGTTTAATACAAAACTCGCATGGTACCAAAATGGACGTCATCACAAGAGAACAGACGTCAGGCAGTAAGAATAGAAAATAGGAGGTAGTTGGGGGGGGGACTGGTATAAACATCAGCAACTCAAGCCATGTATCTGAAGTTCCATCTAGGTATCTCCTAGGCATTTAAAAGTTAAAATAAAAAAATTGTGAGAATACTGTTTCAACATAACTAAAGCAATAAAGGCCACACTGAAAATACATTTGTTTGTCATACGTTTGTAACCAATGTATGAACTCTGAGACTGTCATCATATAACTACACTCGCCAAACGGTTTTCGTTTACTTTTCCTTGAGGATTATAAATTAATTTCGCGAGAAATCTGGACGTCTATAATAAGATCACAAACATCTCGTTTCAGTTGTTTTTCTGGTTCGAGAGGAAGCCGTGTTGACAGCGCCGCGTGCGCCAGACACCCTGGCTCGCAGCCAGCTCCGCCCACGCTGCCCCCCCCCCCCGCCTGCATCCGCCGTCGATATGTCCGGTCCAATCGATCGTACTTATGACGTAGTTCCAGCCGCGCAATCCGACAGCGCTGCGTGTCGGCGTAGAAGATAATTAATTTCCAAACGCATTCCCGCGACAATGGAACGTATACGGTTGCAGAGCGAATACGGATGTGGGAGATGCAATTAAATGAAATCAGTAAGGCTTTCTCCGCGTAATAAAATTGCGGTTGACGTATGTCGAGTGTGCATTGCACAAACGTTTGTTCAATTCATCGTCCTGTTCATTGGATGTAGAAACCAATTTCGGGAAAAATCGCAAATTAATTTTGGGTTTGATTTTTCGATTTGGCAGTGTATGTGCTAGTGACATTTTAGGGTGTATCTTGGATAGATGTTTATTACCTGGATTATTTCACTCATTGTAATAACGGATACAATTTCATCTGAGCTCTTACACTGCTTCCAAGGCAGATGATTTTTTCCTTCGACATTTGCTTTTATATCGTTTTCGTATCTGATGTTAATGGCAATACTAATTTTTCACGTTTTAATTCGTTAGAACTATGATAATTATCTAGATATTTTAAATTAACGAACATAATAAAAATAACTTAAGACTACTAACCAATGACAAAATACGTATTCATAATCAAAGGGTGAAGTTCCCTCACTCCCATGCTACTATCAATTCTAATGCTTATTTTTAGTATCTAGTACTAGTACCTACTAACTAGTACCTAGTTGATGGCTTGGCTGTACTAAAATCTGTTTAATAGTATCCGTGAAGGACTAGTCTCAATATTTTAAGCAGCTATTTTAAAAATACCAGTATCCCTATCTGATTATTTGTTAATATGTAAAAAATCAATTTGGAAATAATGAGGTATCAGTGTGAAGGACATCAATATGTTTACATGATTTGAAATATTTTTTCCTTTATTTGTGATGTGGTTTAATGCATACTGCCATAAATTGTGGGTATGATATGCGAGTTTTCAATAAATTTAACTCTAGGCTCTACAGGGGAACGCAAAGTCATCAGCAACGCTACATATCAAAATGAACATTCATCATTTCGTAATTGCCCGGGGAAATAAAAAATCTTCTCTTATACTTGAGCTCCAACACCACATCATCAAAGTTCTGCAAGGATATGACAAAAAATAGCAGAGGAAGAATAGAAAGAATGTTTAAATATCAGGATGATTTCATACTACCAAGGTAAGCATAAGTAAGTCAATAGTTTACGAGTATTATTGTTTCAGCGCATGTATTGAATGTATTGAAGCACGTAGGGTAGGATGGGGAAGGAAAAGGTAAGGAGGCAGGGGAAGGGAAATGGAAGAAAATGAAAAGGAAGAGGAGAGGAAAGGGTAAACGAAAAACGTAACGGCAGATCTGGGGTAGAAACATTTTTAAATGCTCCGTAGCAACGGAAAAATATCTTTACATGCTTTGAAAAGTTGTTTCCCTACTATTAAAAATTAAAATGAAAAGAGGCGGATATCCAAGAAATTCCAACTATGCCAAAACAACACCCACTCTGTCGGAAACGCTGCCAAACATGCATACCTTATGAGAGTTTCAAACAACGACCACTGCTACCCTCCACACCACGAACGTCTGCGTACGTACCGAAAAGTGCCATAAATAAAACAAAAAACAATTTAATGCGCACTCATTTAGGCTGAAGACCATAATGATTTGGATGATGATGATGATGCTAGTGGGGGTAATGTCAGCTGCTGGTTAATGACGTCGCCCATTAGGAGTCGGCGGAATGGAGTGCAGGGTGCTGCGCGTGGGTGGCGTGACGCGTGGCGAGGCGAGGCGCGGCGCATCTGGCGCGGGACTTCCCCGGCGGCCGCTGCGCGTTTGTCACCCAAATGACGGCGCTGGCGCGGGCCCGGCCACAATGGACCTCAAGTGGAGGCTTTCTCTTCAACCCCCGTTGACAATACTATTACGACCCGTACAATAGAAAAGAAAAATTGGTTTTAAAAACCGTATTATAAAACATTCTTAGCATATTTTTGCTTTTTGATAACTTCTCTTTATTCTGCGGATGTGTATGTAACAAGATTAGAAACAAATTATTAAAAATAATTAATATTTTACCATAATTAATATTTTACCATTAACGAAATTACTATTAGTGTTTTCTATTATAACTAAGATTACCGAAAGATCTAATTGATAGTTTGATATAATGCTCTGAAAAATAAGACCACCTTTACCCTCCAATTCGCCTGACTCAGAGATTCTATAATATTTTATGAATCTTTAGATATTGTTTTTACTATATTATCACCCCTAAATAAACACATATCATTTACTGGAGTTCTTTTCGTCCGACCAAATTTACAAATGTTAAAATGATGACCGTAATGATGACGATGGTTATTGGTTAAAGACGTCAGCCATTAAAACTGACCACACGAGACAACGGGTAGGTGATACGTGATTCTCATACGGCCGTGTATTCCCCCAGAGTAGAGGGAATGGTGGAAAGGAAGGATTAAACGCATCACGCCTCTTATTTTTAAACCCGTAAGTATTTAAACTCTTCGTCATTAAAATTTGCCTAATCTATTTTAACATTTTACCAAAAGGCACTTCATTCGTAATTTTAGTTGAGCGACACTGAAAGAAAAGTCACATAAAGGTACACTTCTAGAGCTCAGTGCTAGTGGCAGCCAAACGCATCTTAATATATTCTCACTAAACTATTTCGTTTAAAGGGATTCTCCCACAAGCTGCAATTCCGGAGTAGTAGAGATGAAGTGAAAGAGCCGAGAGATGCGAGGGGGGGGCAGAGTTGCCAGGCGAGAGGCCAGCGTTGCGAGGCGAGAGCCCAGCGTTGCGAGACGAGAGCCCAGCGTTTCGAGGCGAGAGCCCAGAGTTGCGAGGCGAGAGCCCAGAGTTGCGAGGCGAGAGCCCAGAGTTGCGAGGCGAGAGCCCAGAGTTGCGAGGCGAGAGCCCAGAGTTGCGAGGCGAGAACCCAGAGTTGCGAGGCGAGAGCCCAGAGTTGCGAGGCGAGAGCCCAGAGTTGCGAGACGAGAGCCCAGAGTTGCGAGGCGAGAGCCCAGAGTTGCGAGGCGAGAACCCAGAGTTGCGAGGCGAGAGCCCAGAGTTGCGAGGCGAGAGCCCAGAGTTGCGAGGCGAGAGCCCAGAGTTGCGAGGCGAGAGCCCAGAGTTGCGAGGCGAGAGCCCAGAGTTGCGAGGCGAGAGCCCAGAGTTGCGAGGCGAGAGCCCAGAGTTGCGAGGCGAGAGCCCAGAGTTGCGAGGCGAGAGCCCAGAGTTGCGAGGCGAGAGCCCAGAGTTGCGAGGCGAGAGCCCAGAGTTGCGAGGCGAGAGCCCAGAGTTGCGAGGCGAGAGCCCAGAGTTGCGAGGCGAGAGCCCAGAGTTGCGAGGCGAGAGCCCAGAGTTGCGAAGCGAGAGCGCAGAGTTGCCAGGCGAGAGCCCAGAGTTGCCAGGCGAGAGCCCAGAGTTGCCAGGCGAGAGCCCAGAGTTGCCAGGCGAGAGCCCAGAGTTGCCAGGCGAGAGCCCAGAGTTGCCAGGCGAGAGCCCAGAGTTGCCAGGCGAGAGCCCAGAGTTGCCAGGCGAGAGCCCAGAGTTGCCAGGCGAGAGCGCAGAGTTGCCAGGCGAGAGCCCAGAGTTGCGAAGCGAGAGCGCAGAGTTGCGAGGCGAGAGCCCAGAGTTGCGAGGCGAGAGCCCAGAGTTGCGAGGCGAGAGCCGAGCGTTGCGAGGCGAGACGTGGGCAGCTGGCTTTGAGGATTGTGGGGAGCTACGCGTTTTTCGCCCGGCTCGGCTGACAGCAGCGCGGTGGCGGTCGCCGCTGTGGGCAGCGGACGGGCGCTCTGTGCGTGGGTTGACCGAGGGCGTGTTGGGCTCGCGGCGTCATGATCGACCGCCGGCACCAAAAGCTGTTCCCGCCCACGCACCCACGTTCACTACAAAGCCGACCTCCATTGAAGAGAAATATTTCCGCTCTGGGAATTAATGAACGTGCCGGGGGCTAAAATTGGCACATATCGGAATTAATCGTCATAGTTCCGCCGGGAGATTGGACACGTTCCACTTAAACTAAAGTGTTCCCGTTTTTTCTCTTTATTACTTTCATACTTTTGCGCACTGTGAGTTATAAGACGTACCCGAGAAGTTCGAACAAATAGCAGGAAGAATATAGCGAGACGTTGCAACGAAAAGAAAGCATTCATTTCGTTTGGAGAACTCTCATTGTTATTGCCTTATATATTATTTTATCCATTTAAAATGGGTTTGGAACACTGATATGGTATGTCGACCTTACGTAACAAGCGCATCTCTAGGGAGGAGAGCATGTGCGCGAAGCGGTGCGCGCGTGGCGGTGCGCGCGAAGCGGTGCGCGCGAAGCGATGCGCGCGTGGCGGTGCGCGCGTGGCGGTGCGCGCGAAGCGATGCGCGCGTGGCGGTGCGCGCGTGGCGGTGCGCGCGAAGCGGTGCGCGCGAAGCGATGCGCGCGTGGCGGTGCGCGCGTGGCGGTGCGCGCGTGGCGGTGTGCGCGTGGCGGTGCGCGCGTGGCGGTGCGCGCGTGGCGGTGCGCGCGTGGCGGTGCGCGCGTGGCGGTGTGCGCGAAGCGGAGCGGGCGAAGCGGTGCGCGCGGGGGAAGTGTGCACGGGCCGGTGTTCGTGGGGCAGTATGCACGGGGCGGTGTGCATGGTGAGGTGTGCGCGGAGAGGTGGGAATGGTGTGGTGTGATGGCGGTGGGCACGCCGCAGTGTGCACGGGGCGATGTAGGTGGTCGGCGATTGCAGCGGAGCGCGGGCGGCGGGCCTGGCCGGTGGGAACTAGGTGGCGCAGGTGGCGCTCAGCGCTTGGTGCGTGGGCCGCGTCCGGGCGATCGACCAACGCACCTCGCCTTCCCCTCCCTCAGGTCAGGACAAAGCAGCTGTGCTATTACCGCGTTGTCCAGAGCGCTACCTATCAATAAATTAAATGAGCTGCTAAGAATAGTACTGCCATCGGAACGAGTCATAGGGCGAGCTATTTGACTCAGCGGAGGTCGAATATGGCGCTTTTATTTCGTTTCGATGCAACGTGAGTCATGGCGGATAGGTTGGTATGTGAAAGAGACCCTGCGTATAAGTTACGTGGTGGAGTAAAATAATATTGTTAATTATCATTAAGATAAAATTCATTGTATTTTTAAATGCCAAAGTGTCAAATATTTGCATACCACTTGTACTTTATTATGTCACTTATTGACATTTTATACATATTTGTTTGGTAAAATCCAGAAGATTTTGAACCTCAATATATTAACATTGTTCTAAATGTTACACAATATTTGAATATTAATAGCAAATTAATTAACTCGTGCCCTTATTCTCGCATAATACCATTAATGAAGAATGATGGTGGCACGATGCAGTGAACACAGAATCATGCGACTCAGGAAACGTTTACGTTATGTAAATAAAACGTTCAACCACTTTCACTAGGGTGTATTGCGTTCTCGCACTCGATTCGAAATTCAGAAATCAAAACTACAAGTAATCTCTCGGATATGTCGGTATTAATTTCTTCTTTTCGCATTGTCACACAGCGTTGTCGTGGAAACAGGGCTCAATGTGATCCTATGAAGGGTTAGCTTCGCGGTGAATTAATCAGTTCATTTCTGCCGGGCGTGCGAAACGGACTCTGTAATTATCGTCGTTATAGTCCTTCAGCTCTCCCTTTGCAACTGGAATTGGAGTGCATGGCACACCAGGTTTTCCTTTGCACACGCTCACCCGAACATTCCGGGGGGGAGGGATAGAGAGAGAGAGACAGAGAGAGAGTGAGAGAGACACAGAGAGAGTGAGAGAGACAGAGAGAGAGTGAGAGAGAGAGAGAGAGACAAAGAGAGAGTGAGAGAGACAAAGAGAGAGTGAGAGAGACAAAGAGTGAGAGAGACAGAGAGAGTGAGAGAGACAGAGAGAGAGCGAGAGAGACAGAGAGAGAGTGAGAGAGACAGAGAGAGTGAGAGAGACAGAGAGAGAGTGAGAGAGACAGAGAGAGTGAGAGAGACAGAGAGAGAGTGAGAGAGACAGAGAGAGTGAGAGAGACAGAGAGAGTGAGAGAGACAGAGAGAGTGAGAGAGACAGAGAGTGAGAGAGACAGAGAGTGAGAGAGACAGAGAGTGAGAGAGACAGAGAGTGAGAGAGACAGAGAGAGTGAGAGAGACAGAGAGAGTGAGAGAGACAGAGAGAGAGTGAGAGAGACAGAGAGAGTGAGAGAGACAGAGAGTGAGAGAGACAGAGAGAGTGAGAGAGACAGAGAGAGTGAGAGAGACAGAGAGAGTGAGAGAGACAGAGAGAGTGAGAGAGACAAAGAGTGAGAGAGACAGAGAGTGAGAGAGACAGAGAGAGACAAAGAGAGACAGAGAGAGACAAAGAGAGACAGAGAGAGAGCCCTGGCATTTCGCTCAAAAGCTCATTCACGAAGTCGATGTGCCCGAATGCCAGAGGTGAACGACCGCTCAGGAAAATAGCACTGGGCTCCATGAAGTAGACCGGTAGTCGCATGTCGCTGTACTTATTACGATCACGCGATTCATTCTTGTTAAAAGTTGATGTTTCAGAATGTCACCTTAAGAGGCAAACTCAAAAAAAAGTGTTCAATATCGTAGAGGTTTATAATTCATAATATGATTCACAGTAATTTTGTTTAAAGGGGCCTTTGCTGCTAACACAAAATGTTAAACACATATCGTTAGTAGTGGTTAGGTCAAACGCCGTCATTATAAAGGTTGCGCGTTACAACTAAGCGGTTGAGATAGTCCCCTGCACATCGCGTGCATTAGGCGCAGTAAGAAGGAGAAAGATTTCAATCCGATGCCCCTCGACACATAGAAAGCAATAAAATATATCCACAATAGAACAGCGTCAAATGTTACACAAGCTTTACAGTACTTACTCAAATCGTAATAACACACCTCCACAAAAAAAAATGTGTTCGTGTCTGGCAATCTATATGTTTTTGCGGTCCATAAATTCCAATCCGGTGTCCATTTTACTCAATCACATAAGGTTTTAGACTTAGCATAAAAACTATAAAAATTAAAGATAGTTCTAACCGACGGGTCAGTCCATGTTACCTATATGTTTTTGGAGTCGCTGGAATAGAATCAAAAGCCCATTTAACATCATCAATCATATGTTTCACATAACCTCAAAAAATGCGAGGAGGCCGTGATCTGGCGCAACGACATAGGCAATCTGCCATACAACAACGTGATGAGTGTTGTCCGGCGGGGTCAATGCCAACTTCTCTATCAACTATAATTGATTTTGATTAAAAATCTGATGTGATGAAGTTAAATGGACTTTAGATTCGTTTTCTGCGACACCATAAATATAAAGGTAACATGGTGTGACCCCTCGGTTAGAAACTTTTTGTGCTTATGCCAAAAACATGATGTAATGGAGTAAAATTAACACAAGATTCGGATTTAGCATCCCCTAAAACATATAGAAAACGGTTTGATTCTCAGAAAAGAATACAATTTTTTGTGTGGCTGTGTAATCAATATGACAATTATATTGTAGGATTACATTAATTTTGACGAATATGTGGCGTCGAACCATTTGGAGTCAAGTCCTTCAATTCTGACCTTTCATATCCCGACATTCGCAATGGAGGGTGTCTCCATCGCATCAAAGCCGCGGGAGACTGACTTTATAAAGCAAGAAAAAAATCCCCAGGCGAAGAAAAAACAAGCCGTCAGGAGGCGAATACACTCTAATCCACTGAACTCTTTCTAAGGAGATTAATAAAGCTAGGCGCCGACGTTGCGTTCCCTCTTCCCTGCTTGGCACGACGATCAGCACCTAAAACGAAATATCGCCACAAAAACACTACCGCCACCCAGCACTTGCGATTTATATGCAAGTATACATAGATGAATACGCACCCATACACGTACACACGAATGTAGGCATAAACACATACCCACGCACATTCATATAAACATATATACAAACAAATAGACACGCAGTCATCCATATTCATGCACATATATCACACACACACAAACAAACATTCATGTAAACGCATGTAAAATACACGCACACAGGTATACACTACACATTTATATCCATGGCGTATACAGAGCTTGCAACGTAGTACTTTTAGATAGTGTGGTGACAAACTTGTGGTGAGGCGAGCGATTTTATAAAATGAGTATATTACGATGTTATATTAATCAATAATGTTAATTCAAGTACAAATTGAATAGTACCCACATTTACATTTTATCATTCGACGGTACTCTATCCGTACAATGAAATATTATCAAATTACAGGAGTTAACCGACACCAAATTCACAACAGACTGTCGATGGATATGAAGGTGCATTAAAGAACAGATGAACAAAATGAAAATGCAGGATTAACGAACTCAGTTGAATAATGCGGATTCATTTGCATGAAAATTAAACAATGCAAAATTGCTTTATCAACACTGCCTACTCTGAAAATATGAAGTGATGGTGGCACGGGATAATTTTGTTTATTTGTTTCAAAAATATGTGTACGATACATTAGTTGTTTTAGGTTTCACCAGTTTTGCAATATTTTATTTACATATACATACTTTGTTTCTGTGAATTAACAATATTAATAATAATATATCAATTAACAATAATTAGTAACAATACACAATGCACTAAAAAACTTCCAATACTTGGTGCCACAACTTGATTATACTTGGTTATACTTGATTATACTTGATTACAACTTGATTATACTTGATTATACTTGATACTTGGTGCCACAACTTGATTGGATCTTCCACATTTGAAATACTACAATTTTTTTGATTGATTAATATGGGAGCGTCAACGGCAATGGTCATTAGTCCCGTAAGTGTAGTGCAAGTTTTCCCTTATGAGGTGGTGGTAAACTTCCTCAGGCAGATGGCGAGATCCGGCCTTTACGTCAGCTAACGTGTTTTTTCCGAACCAGGTATCTCCAGCGGTCCACCGCCCCAACCGGGACAAGTTCTAAGCTCCCAACAAGCTATAAGCTGGTCTTCCGACATGCGTGCTAGTGTAGTGCAGGTAAGTGTAACAGTCTGCAAATAAGGGGTGAGGATAGGACAAGGAATGGGGAGGAAAGATCGCGTGATGTCCATGGCCCGTTTCTTATGGTACTGCTCCGTCATTGAATTGAATTGAATTTGCCTTATTTTACGTGGCGAGACTCGGGCCATCAGGCCCGCTCTTCCGTCTGACCACGCAAATTTCGCTTCGCTTCTTTCATCTAGCAGAGAAAGGAGGTATTTCTTGGGCGAGAAACAGGCGATTTTGAATTTAGCTCAGAGGCGTCATTTAGGCTTGAGGATCTTTTACATGCAACTAAATCTACTAACATGTGACAGCCGGCATTACTTCCCCTCCGAAGGAAGGCGTACGAAGGATTTTGTCGCCCTAAAAATCCACGGTTTCGATCGGGTTTGAACCCACCAACTTGGGTATAACAGTATAACAGTCCTGTACGCTAACCGTCACACCATCACCGCCGCTCCGTCATTCGCCTGCTGCTGGTCCAAGAAATCACGGAGATCTACCGATCAGAGCAGCCGGCCGCTAAAAGTCTGCGCAAACTGTGGCTGAACTCGACCATGTAGGTGTCAAAAATCCTACCACCGTCGGGCCTCGAACTCTATGACTTCCCGGTCAAAGGCATTGCATTAATAGCAGTAGATGCCCTAAGCAAATATTACGAGAAAAGATGTGGAAAAACCTACCCAGTTGTCCAAAATAACGTCCGCCCGAATGTGAAAAGATCAACCGCGCACGTGGATGTTGTACGAATGTTTTGTGGTGTGCTTTGGAGGGCTAACACCACACGCAAGGTGCGCCAAAGGAAACGGCAAGCATACAGCTTCCGACTGCGGCCGGGCGAGGTGGCAGTAGGCGAGGTGGCAGTAGGCGAGGTGGCAGTAGGCGAGGCGACGCGGGGTGAGGCGACGCGGGGCGAGGCGCGGCGAGGCGACGCGGGGCGAGGCGGGGCGAGGCGGGGCGAGGCGGGGCGAGGCGGGGCGAGGCGGGGCGAGGCGGGGCGAGGCGGGGCGAGGCGGGGCGAGGCGAGGCGGGGCGAGGCGGGGCGAGGCGAGGCGGGGCGAGGCGGGGCGGGGCGAGGCGGGGAGAGGCGGGGCGAGGCGGGGCGAGGCGGGGCGAGGCGAGGCGGGGCGAGGCGGGGCGAGGCGGGGCGAGACGAGGCGGGGCGAGACAAGGCTAGACGAGGCGAAGCGCGGAGACGCGGGCCGGCGCGGAGAGGGGCCGTCCTTTGCGTCCGGTCTGGGCGAGCGCAAGGGCGAGGGCGTGGGCGTGTGGCGCCGCGGCGCCGCCCTACTTCCCACCGCGTCGGGCAGCGCGCCAAGACGACGGGCGTCGCGATGCCGCCGCCCGCACAAAGGGCGCCGCGCGGTCCGCGAAGCTCCGCTGCTGCCCGCTCGGACGCCCTGCACCACCCTCCACACGCTGTGGGCCGCAGCGAAAAACGATACAGATGGGACTTCCTTGTGTGGATCTTACAACATTCCTCGACAGCGGTTGGACACAAAAAAGGAAAACCACTTTCATAAATTTGCTAATTTATTTACAAGCTGAGGAATTACGAACGAATGTTCTGGCAGTCACTGTGTCATCAACAATCACGTATACGTATGGAAGAATGGATGGATAGGAAATCGTAGACATGCATCTTACATAGTTGCCGTTATGTTGGTCCAATACAGATCGAAACATTAACAGCAAATTATTCATCATATATTTATGATATAAACCGAACACTCCACTCCACGAATAGTGAATGTTGCCTCTAGAGGTGCTCGAGCAAAAAACACTGCTTATACGAGAACACTATACGAGATAAAACAATAAGGGCGAACAAAGGTATATGGCCGAAAGTGTTCACGCAGAAATCGTATTGAACGTTTGGCTGAAACCCTGCAAGACGAAGGCGGTACCGTATTAATGGATATGGCTTTTGTGCCATTTTCGTATTTCCGTATATGAAGTTTGCCCACTTTATCCTTCATTCCCACTCTGTCAGTTTCCGTTGGGCTTTGAATTTCTCGAATCTGATCTTAGCCCACTTTATCCTTCATTCCCACTCCGTCAGTTTCCGTTGGGCTTTGAATTTCTCGAATCTGATCTTTGCCCACTTTATCCTTCATTCCCACTCTGTCAGTTTCCGTTGGGCTTTGAATTTCCGTATCTGATTTTTGCTCACTTTATCCTTCGTTCCCACTCTCTGTCTCCGTTGGACTTCGAATTCCCGTATCTGATTTCCACCCTTCACCCCCTCCCCCCACTGCGCCGCCGCGCGGGTGAACCCTGCGGCACGCCCTTTGGACGTGCGGAAACGAGCGCGGGGGGCGCGCGGGCGGGTCGGGGCCCGTGCGGTCTGCGGGTTGCGGACTAAGGGGCCGCCTCCGCGGCGCCGCGTCTCAATGGAAAGGCAGACAGGCGACGCGCGACCACAACGGAAGCAGAAGATGCTTCACGGCGTCGTTTACAAGGTGCGGCGGGTGGCGTCTGCCGCATTGGAATCTGCGGGAGCGGACACGGCTCCGCACAAAGGCCTGAACTTGATGCGGGCGGCGGCCATTCCAAATTATGTGCCGACGATTAAATGAGGATGCGGGGTGGTTTTGGAAACTGGTTGCATATTGGGATCGTCACCAAAATATTGATGTGGCTTAAGTATGTGCTGTTGTATTTGAATGGGTGTTTTGAGAATCATTATACTTATAACATTAATAATTTAAAAGTACTCACATTTTACATTTTAACAATTGAATTTAATGGGACTGAAAAGAGTTAGGAGTTATTTTCCTCGACGTTTCTAATAGCTTAATATAGAGGGAGGTACTTTAATGTCTTTGTGAATACTCGATAAATTTGGTACTACATTACTAATTTTAATGTACTTTATACATGCTATTAAGATTTTGTCTAATTGTACAGCGTTTTACGTACTTAAAAACGTGGTTAATAAAAATAAATTACAATTATATTAAATCGTTTTTTTTGACCTGGCACGAAAATTATATGTGACATGCAAAACTTGCGAGCAGATTTCAATGACACTCTAATTAATTTAGAGATGTGATCAACCTTGTACTTCATAGAAAATCGTATTTCGCAGGTGGCTGAATTTAATAAATAAATATTTTAATAATGCAACACACGTAATAAAATACAATAAAGAAATTTAAAAAGTGACATTTCTGCATAAATGCTAAGGGTAAGTGACTAACGGTGTTCAGCGTTTCGAATCGTATCACTTTCACATTAAAATTTCTGTGTTTCTGAAAAAAAATCTTTAGTTGCAATTGGATACTGGATTAATGGGAATAAGTGAAACAACCTGGCGTAAAGTTACTAATGTGTTAGCTGCGAGTTAATGAAGATCTAAATAATATATACCTTTCAGGACTGACATTATATTTTTTTTTTTTTTTTCTTCTTCAGCTTTTTCCCTTTAAGGGGTCGCTGTTTTTCTGGTTTTGGCGAAGGTTTTACGGCCGGATGCCCTTCCTGACGCCAACCCACGTGGGGATGATATGATATATGAGGATGATAGGAGGTGAAAGGACAAACACAATACAACCATGCCCGAGGCGGGACTCGAACCCGCGACCCTTCGGTCCGAGATCGCTACGGCACTACTGCCTTAGTGATCTCGGCCACCCGGACCGGCAGGACTGACATTATATTAATTATCTTAAATAGTCTGGAATTCTTATTTACTTAATTTTTTAATATCACTTTTAGTGTACTATAACAGATTCACAAACTATAATTGACCGGATCTGCAATAATTTATATTAGGAAATTTATTGTAATACCTCTGCATTAACTATTAATTTTTGCGAAATGAAATCAACAATGTCTCGGGAAGAAAAAATGACGAGCTACTTTAATATGTCCCTTAAAACCCCGAAAGTAGAGAGACCTGAGGTATGAAATTCAATGCACCAACCACGTATAGAATGTGTCGAATCTGGCAAATGACAAGTTAGGCCTCGAATCTTAATACTGTGTTGTTTCTCTAGTATAATAGAATTTCTTTTTACAGAGGTTCTGTAGTAGTAAAAGTTCAACGTAAGTGAACCAAGTAAATAAATAAATACGTATAATAATAAATAAAAATTAAGTAATTTCATCTAGGTTCACTCAACGATCTAACCCCTCGAAAAATTACTTCAAATGATTTCGACTGGCTTAGGTGACTTAGCATTAATTAATGTCACTGTCGAAAGGTCATCGAGTTGGAGTAGGATTTTCGACACTAGCTACACAGCTAGGTCGAATTCAGCGTCTATCTGGAGGAAACTTCTAGCGGTCGGCTGCTTTGCTTGGCGCTTTACCGTGTTTTTTTTTCGATCTACACCAGACGCATGCCGGTGAAGGTTCTTAGCATACGTGCTACACACCGCGCGCGATTTTTCCTTCCTCTTCCTTGTCCTATCTTTACCCTTTACGTACACACACTTACACGCACTACACTTAGGCACAAGCTGGGAGACCAGTCGAAAGCTTTGAGCTTCTCTCGGCTGGGGCGGTGCTCCGCTGGTGGGAGATACCTGGTTGGGGAAACCCCGCTAGCCAACGGGAAGGTCAGCGTCAGATCTCGCCATCCAGCGGGGGGAAGATCGCCGCCATCTGTCCTTATAAAATATGCTCTACCGGACCTTTGCAGGGACGCACGGGACCTTTGCAGTTGACGCACACGGAATCGGCAATCAATCAAAAGAATTCGAACAAGCGGCGAGAGAGATTCAGAGAGAAATTTTATTTTCTGAGAAATTTCAGAAAGGAATTTTGAATTGAATCGAATTTGCCTTATTTTACGTGGCGAGACTCGGGCCATCAGGCCCGCTCTTCCGGCTGACCACGCAAATTTCGCTACGCTCCTTTCATCTAGCAGAGAAAGGAGGTATTTCTTGGGCGAGAAATAAGCGATTTGAATTTAGCTCAGAGGCGTCATTTAGGCTTGAGGATCTTTTACATGCAAGTAAATCTACCAACATGGGACAGCCTGCTTTACTTCCCCTCCGAAGGAAGGCGTACGAAGGATTTTTTCGCCCTAAAAATTCACGTCTTCGATCGGATTTGAACCCGCGAACTATGATACAACAGTCCAGTACGCTAACCGTTACACCATGGCCGCCGCACTTACACCATCGCTAGTCAGGAATCACCAATCAATCAAAAGAATTCGAACAAGCGGCAAGAGTGATCCAGAGAGAAAGATGCCGCTGTCCTATTAAAGGAGATCCCTCCTCTTCCACGTTGAGACGACGGGGTGGGGGGCGGCGCGGCGGCCCGGCGAGGGGCGGGGCGTTCTCCGGTGTCGGCGCGCCGTCCGTCTTCGTCAGCGGGCGATCGCCCGCGGGCGGCGCCGATGGAGACACAGGCGCCGCCCACCGCGTCGCTCCTCTCCATCAATCAGCGCGCTCTCCGCCCGTCCTCTCCGCCCATCCTCCCCGCCCAAGATGCCTTCATGTTCAACTAGGATTCGTCTGCGTCGTTTGTTCATAAGTTTGTTTTGTTATTTAAGGTCGCGTCACCTTCTAGGCCATTACCGACCACTATTGCATTAACTGTATGGTAACTGTGAAGCTGACATGATATGGTGATTAGAGATGGTGAAAGGACGAACTCAAATACAACCATGCCCGAGGCGGGACTCGAACCCGCGATCCTTCGGTCCGAGATCGGTACGGCGCTACTGACTTAACGATATCGAGCATCCGGCCTTCATGAGGTTTGTATCTAATGATAATATAGGTTTGCAATGTTTACAATCACATGATCATTCACTCTACGTATTTACAATTTACAAATTATTAATAAACAACTTATTGGTTCACATGATTTTTTAGCCTTTCTTACTATTACTTGATGAAGACTCAAAAACCTTGTGAGTGCAATCTTTTTATTAATCATTTGTAAACTTAATATGATCTTAATCTATACCTGTAAGTTCAAAATTGTAAAGTGTAAATATCTGATTTTCAAGTATTTCATTTCAAATATAATATTGTCTGAAAAACCATGTGGTGAATTGATGCATATCTTATTGGTTCAAATTTTGATGCTGTGAACTACGCTGCTCTAACACAACCTCTCTTCTTCCTTCCTCTTTAATTTCCGAACTTCCTTCTCCGCTCATTAACTTCTTTTCATTCTATCAGTATCTTTTGCTGTTCGTTTTCCTACCCTCGTCTTTTCCTTCTTATTCCGTATAGCCCTTCTCTGTTTTTCCTAATCACTCTGTTAATTGCTACCGTTTATGCCCTCATCGCCCGTCCTCCTTGATGTACTCTCCTCGTCTACTCATCCTTTTCCTTTGCACTCACTTTCATTGCAGAACATTCCTTACTGTCCGTGCTACGATCTCCCGCGTAAGATGCTCTCATATTCACAAAAGTGACTTTTCATATTCATACACGCGATCGACCTACCGTCCCGATTTCAGATCTGATTTTCTTTACCAAGTGACGCTTGCTTTACCATCAACCTTCGCCATAGTGGCTTTTTTCGTTGTCTCTGATAACCGTCTGAAATCTCTCATTGGTTTAGTTTCTGTTTGTCCTTCCTTTATACATTCCAATTATATCCTTCTTCAGCAATCTCCTCTCCGCTCGATTACTATTCAGTTTCGTTTACCCACGAGTTCTTTCTCTTTCTGCCCTCGCGATACATTTTTTATTCTCCCCTTTTTCCTATTTCCTCCTCGTTGATTCCTTATCTTTTTCTCTCCTCATTAATTACTTTCGCTCACCCGCTTCTTACCGTTTTTCTTCGTCCCTCGTCTTCTCTCCTCCACATCTTTCTCTACTTCCACCTTCTCCGTCGCCATTTCTCCTCTCTTTTCTCTCATCATCAATTCACTCACTTTCTCTCATCATTAATTTGAACATCCTCTTCTTCCTGTTTTTTCCTCATCTTCGTCCTCCACATTCCCATCCTCCACATTTTTCTCTATTATCACCTTCGTCGCGGTCGTTCTTCCCTTCTGCAATTATCGCCATTCCTCCTCTTTTTCTTTCATCAATTCACTTTTGTCCATTCCCTTCTTCCTATTTTCCCCTCATCTTCGTCCTCCCATCCACCACATTCTTCTCTATTATCATATTCGTTGCCGCCATTCTTCCTTTCTGCCATTCTCCCCATTCCTCCTCTTTTTGTCTCATCATCAATTCATTTTTGCGCATCCCCTTCTTCCTGTTTTTCCCTCTCCTTCCTCCTCCCCAACCCCCACATCCCCCTCTTTTACCACCACCGCCGCCGCCGTTACCCTTGTATTACATCGTCAACGCCACATACCGCCGCGGCTGGCGGCGCCACGTCAAGAGGCAAGCAGGGCGTGTAACGCGCTTCAGACGTTAATCAAACGAGCTCCTCTTCTCCGCGCCAGCCTCCTCTGTTATCGGCTGGTGAGTGATGTATACGTGTTGTTAGCACGGATGCCTCAGGGATCGAGATTTTAGGTCGATAACACGTCTTCAATATATCATCCGGCGGTCTGAAATCTCCATGTCTAATAAGGTACAAAACTTCATTTTTTTGCAGCATTCTGTACTTTCTCTATACCACGTAGTAGAATACGAGAAAGTGAAATATGTCCGCCTGCTACATCCAAATAATATGATAAACTTTATAATAATATGCAAGTAAGAATCATGTAAAGAAAGTAGAACTGCGAAATGTCGAGATGGAAAACGTACGTACATGTGTGTGCGATTCAAACAAACTCATTTTTTGTTATGCAGATACAATAGTTTTGATACACCATTAATAGTAATATAAATTGTATATAATGTAACATTTAAATTGAATATTTTCTTGACCGTACACACTGCAATGACAAACATTTCGGATTCTATATCTATCTCGCAGGCAGTAGTAAGCATTGTCAGGCACTGACGAGAACTAAACAAGAAAATAATGTTTGCTCATGCAAAATGTTTGCATAAAAGAGAAGTAGTGTGATTAAAAAAGTGAATTGTGTAGACAATAAATAGACAATTAACCCATTATGTAGTACATATCAATGCAAAATTCTAATATTTTAGTGATATCTCAATGTAGATTTACTTATATTTAAATAAAAACCATAGATTTGAAATAAAATGTTAAAACCATTCCATAATGTTTTTCGTGTTAACAAATCTGCGCAACGCGTTTAGAGAAATATTGCATTTACAATTATTCAACCAAAGAAAAAAAGCTTTTTAAATTTTCAGATACAAGTGTTCGAGTTTCACATTCACAATCTCATCACAAAAATTGACAAACTTTTCAAGTAAACTTATCCGTTTTCCTTTCCCTCCGTTTCTAGGTTATCGCCACATCCCGTGCCTCCATCGACCGAGAATAATAATAATAATAATAATAATAATAATAATAATAATAATAATAATAATAATAATAATGAAGGGGTAGAGGGGTGTTAACAACACCAGTGAACCTGGGCAAGCCCTTTGTTCCCTCATCATTGATATGCCGACCCAGCCAACCCGGTACCACCTTTGGGCGGTCCCAAGAGCTCGGCGGTTCTGACACCCTAAGCAGAGGAGATCAATAGATCTCCACTTCGGCCGGGACTATGCCCTTCCACATTCTGATAATTTCCGACAGTTTCATTTTTCTCAGCTGAGAAGGATCCAAGGTGGAGGCACCACAGACCCCACGCCTTCGCTCACTCAGATCGACCGAGAAAGTCTCCGACAAAGTTTTGAGTGAGTGATGATGGGGAATTAGCGTGTTGACCGGGCCCAAGGATAGGAGTGAAGGCACAATGGATAGAGGAGTACTGCTCCGGCGTCCGCCTGGACTTCATCGGAAGAAAGTATCGTCAAGAGCTGTCGGCATCTAGAAATATAATCCAAGAACTGGTTTCGATATTGACCCAGCTACATAACCACTGAGAAAATCCTGCCCGTGTTAGAATTCGAACCTAAAACATCCCGAATTACGTATCTCCAGTTCTTCTTCTTCTTCTTCTTCTTGTTCATTTTATTCTCCACTTCAAGGATAGGTCTATGACCTGTTCCGGCTTCTAACAAATCCATATTTATAGGGGTCCACCTGGATCTCTTCTGCCTTGAGGCCTATACTTAAACACCTGTTTTGGAATGCGAGTCTCTTCCATTTTTTCCACATATTGTAACCATTCCTGTCTGTAAAATTGTACCTTGTCATTCATTGCTTTAACGTTTAATTCTTTTCGAATTTCCTAATTTCTGAGTTTATCTAGTCTGGTACTTTTTTTTACAGATCTCTACAATTTCATTTCAGCAGACTGTAACACCTATTTATCTTTCTCCCTCACAGTCAAGCATTCACTTCCAAACACCAGAGACGGGACAGCCATTACTTTATATATCCTCATTAGAGTATTTCTATGTGTTTTATCTTCAAGAGTTCACCGAATATTTCCGCATATATTCTGTTATTTATGAATTTCTGTGAGGAACGATATGTTGTTGCCCAAATATTGAAAATGGCTAATTGGTTTTTGAAAATTGGTTGAATGGTACGAATTGGTTTTCGTAATTTTGAAAATTATTTTGGTGCTTTCCCACAAATTCCTTTGTTTTGGTCTTCATTTTGGAAATCTTTAGATTATATCTCTTGTTTGGTTTAATTGATGAATAGACCTCTATAATCACCTTGACTTTCTTCGATTATAATTTGATCATCCGCAAATAGTGTATTTAAGTACACTCCAATTTTAAGCTTCATCTCCAGTCTCCAACACAAAACTGCTTGCGCCAACTAACCCGGCAGTCCGACCGATTTTATTTCACTATTTATCGACAGAACAGCGCAGTATGTTAGAAATTTAGGAGCAGCGGGGCAATATTTCTCCCGGTATCATTTAATGAAGCCACTACCGCCTCCACCTCAACCCGATCTCCCCTCTCCTGCGGAGGACGCTCCATGAAACGGGCGGAGCGCCGTGAAGCTCAATGGCTTGTTCCTCGTCAATATCGGCGTTGCCTTCGCGCTCCGCTGCGCGCGCCCCTGGCGGAGACGAAGGAACATCTTGAGCGGAACGCGGGCGATCGTTGGACGCAGGGTAGAACAAGGCTGTCACGGACACGTGGATACCTGCTCCTTTTCTACGTTCCGTTTTAATCAACTTCTGTGGTAGCTCGGGTACGTTTCGTACGAACATGAAAGTCGGAAAGATCATACAATTTTTGAAATTAAATACCGACAAAGGTGGATCAACTCATGTCACTGCAGT
This sequence comes from Gryllus longicercus, assembly GCA_038098605.1. NCBI lineage: Eukaryota > Metazoa > Arthropoda > Insecta > Orthoptera > Gryllidae > Gryllus > Gryllus longicercus. Next base: position 165,927 of record JAZDUA010000169.1, on the reverse strand, counting down.
GACTCTGAACGGGAAGCGCTAGGATTCGAATCTCGACGGTGGCAGGATTTTCGAAACTAGCTAGTTAGGTCGAATTCAGCCGTTGTCTAGAGGCGAATTCTAGGGGCCGGCTGCTCTGATGGGTCGTTGTCCGTGGTTTCTCCGATCAACATCACGCGAATGCCGAAGCAGTACCCTAGCAAACGGGCCACGGATCGGGCGCGGTCTATCTTTGCTCTTCCTTATTCTATCCTCACCCCTTACTTACACACACTCGTATAATCAAATGCACTACACTACCACATTTGTCTGGAGATCAGTCGGGAGCTTAGTGCCGGTCCCAGCTGGGGCCATGTTGATGAGGAATATATTTTTGGAGAAAATCCTCGAAGTCGCCGTAGGTCTGAAGATCACCGCCATCTCTCGCAATAAAACATGCACTACACTTACAGAACTAGTGGCTTTAGTAGTTGATAAACCCGGAAACACTAATAAATCAGTCGAAATGAACAATTTATCATAGAACAATATATTAGATACGCCACATTTGCGATGGAATAAGAGAGAACTCTCGGCTCGGCGTATTCCTGCAACCGAGCTTCCGCCGGCCCACGTGAGATTACGCCGCGCGCCAACCTCTGCCCTTCATCGCAACGCAGCGCTCTGTGACGCGTTGATCTAGTTGAAAAAGACATCGCTAGACGCCTGTTCACTCCGAAGAGGCACCCTTCAGCCCGGAATGCTCCATTGAGAATCGTTTCCTCTTCTGGAAGTAAGAACTCTGCGAGATACGGTTGATTGACGCAGAACAGGAAGAAAAGCTGGGAGTTCATCCTATGATCGACTTCATTAGTTTTCGCGTCGCTTAAAAGCGCGCGTAGTTCAAAACTCGATCAAATTCAATTCCTCAGTTCTCAACTAAAATATATACTTTTTTACTCAAACATAGAAGCAATAATTTTATTTAGTAGTAACATTAAAATAATTATATATCCCTGCATCCCTTCCGTCTACGAAACAACCCAACACAGCTCGTCCTGAAAACCACGAGAGTCTGTAAACATACTGGTGGGTAAAACTGTCGCGGTTAAAATTCACCGACTGCTGATTATCTGCGGGATACGATCGAGTGGTTAACTGCATCCTAAAGATCTGTTCGCGAAATCGACTTCCGGTCAGGTCAACAAAGTTTTTGATGGACCCTCTCCCAGTCAAATACGAACTTAACAAGAACAAAAGTGGGCAGCGAATGGGGAAGGGTACGAACTCATTACATAAACAAGCTGTGCTCGGGAGCGTAGGTTATGCCGGTTGTAAATCTGTTTCCTGCATATTGTTTCACATCATGCGAACTGATTTAGAACCGGTGCGCGGCAACGTATCTGTTTTGGATCGAATTCGAGCTCATAAGAGATGCCGTAAAACCGGATGGCGAAATTCGGCGCCTGTGGGACCTTCGGGATTCATATGAGCATGCTGAACACGCATTCAAATGAACACAGATGTTGCGTTCCTGAACAGGTATACGCCACTTAACATTGGTATCTTCGAAAGAGCAGCGACTACAAAACTTGAATTCTATGACTTATGCCGAATTTGAGTGAAAGGGAATGTTAAAAGGGACAGAGGGGACACTAACATGCAAGTACAGAACTAGGAACATTAATTTCATTGTTTCTTAGATTTGGTATACAAATTCCATTATCATTTTTTCTATCGACTTATTTATTTTTCTTATCAGTTATTTGCCTCCAAATGGACCGAGTGAGACACCGTTCTCTAAATTACTTGCCTTTCAATTAATTCAATTATTGCGGTTGAAAAATAATCATAAATCATGTCAGTATATCTTAATACGAAGTACACCTTTCGAGTTACTCATATTTATTTGATGAAAGTGAAAACATATAGGTCACCTACGGGGAGGAACTATAAATCTAAAACCTCACTCGAAATAAAACTATTAGGCCTTAATGATCAAGGAACTTCCCTATGTGTCTCCTCGTGTGTGAATGTTAAGTGCCATATTTTCGATTCACAGACTTCTCAAACTGCCATAAATTAAGAATATCAAGGTCTTTCACATATATCGACTACATAGCTTTTTCGGAAATTTCCAGCAGAAAACACCTCTGAGTTCTAAACTATAGTGAAATCCGATATTCCGCGAGGTGAGAAATAAATGGAATATGTTGCTAAATGTCTTCTCCTAACTTGCGCATTGCTTGGAACTGTTTCGTAAGCAGAAATTGCCAGACTTCCACATCTCAAAATGTGGAGAATCTGCAAAATGAAATTATCCTTATATAACATTGAATTAAACATCCATATGGAAGGAGGTTCATTATGTAATCTTTTTATCTTGCAATTGCATGCTCTCCACATTTTGAGAATATACTGAATTCACACCAAACGCTGTTCACAAAGATGAACAAATATGATTTACAACAAAAGTAGTTTCAATCAATTTCTTTGATTTCATTCAATACTTCTGGCTTCTGCAAAATATAAGAAATAAGTGAAAAAGCACTGTGTTCGTCTAGTGTTGTTCAATATCGATACACGTTATGCTATGACGATAAATAATCGAGAAGCAATGAAAACAATTGTGTTAGGTATAATTAACAGTAAAGAAGAAAATAAATTTAGAAGTGAAACTCGCAGAAGTTACAGAGAAATTTAAGTTTTTCAGTATTTCTGGAGCGTGTGACACAGTATCATGCAGTGGAGCAGATCCCTATTTTAAGAAGTAGTGATGTCATCTTTTCTTTTGGTAGAGTTGTTCCTTTATGTATTAATTAACAAAGCAATTACAAAAAAAATGCTGCGGTAAGAAAATCTTATATTGAAAACCAGAAATACAATTTCAGCGATGTGTTGTTTGTGTTGAAGACGAATTGATGCCCAAATGTAGTTAATTCACAAGTTAACACAGGATATCTTAAATTAAATGTTACAAACTTCTAGGACAAAATATGTTTATTTTGTTCCAATGAACATTGGTTCAGGAATCTGATATAAGAAAATTACACATTCCCGATTTTCCAACATTTCGGTCGATTGGTAGGCAACCCCTTCTATTCACGTGTTTGGCACGTACGATCTCTCAGATGTTGATCTGAATTCACAGGTGTACAAAACAATAAAAAAAGAAGACATACTAGAAATTCTTATAATGCTACTTCGGCTAATTTGACTCTGTTGTAGAATTCTTAGATCTGATTTTCGTCAACGTGGAGGATGACAATACGTTGCATAAAACCACTCGCGATGTATTGTATTACTTTCCATGTGAATCGTGTTCTTAGGTCAATTAAAGCTGCGTTTCATGTTGCGTCAGAGTTGTTTTCTAGAGTTACTTCCTTTGTAGTAAAACGATAACAGGGTGTGAATATTTTACGTAACGTCTCTTCTATTATAGCTATTCTTATTCAAAGTTCCATGCGGGTCATTAGAGAGATTTTATGTAAGTCGTCGCATCGCAGATTTTGCGTATTTTCAACTCGCGAACTTCGTCAAGCGTCTGCGCTTACGTAAGGGGCACAGGTCGACAGGCGACATTTACTGGCAGCTCCCATTTTATTTCTTTCCTCGCGAAATACTGAGCTTGACAAAAGCCTACTACGGAGTTACGAGTTTTCTTAACGATCAAAGCAAGGATGAGAAACTCTGCGCAGAGATTTACAGCTTCTGGTCTTCGCTATTCTCATGACCTGAGAAGATTTAATACTTGACTTTTTACGAACGCTTTGGTGAATTCTTACAAAAGTGTCCGAATAATTTCCTGTAGACATCACCCCAGAAGAGCGATTGTTTTGATTTTGTACTGACGTAAAATCAGGTTTTCTGCTTCATGCAGGAAAATTATTTTTTATCAGTTTATGCAGGCAAATGAAAAATATTTGTGCTACAGAGTGTAGTAACTTTCAACAAGTATGCTCGTCTTCACATTAAGGGAAGTGTTTTCTATTTTGTCTGAAAAAGTGCAATAATTATAGTTCCAATGTGGTAAATCCGTGTAATTAAAACCATGATCTAGTTTTGCATATTACGATATAACATTTACAGAAAATAAATAAATCATCTAAAGTTTGGATGTTTTCCGAAGTTCTATCAACAAAAATATCAAACTATATTCTTCGTTGAGTTTTATAACATTCTGTACTTTAACCAACCTTTAAATGTTTCAAAAGTTACATTATCTTTCGCCTCCCACGATTATTCGCGGGAATATCCATGTCAGAGCGACCATTGAGAGCCTGGAGTCTAATAACGTAAAATTACAGAAAGTTCCAGACTTCACCCACCCACACGGACTTTGTTCAGCTCCGAAAGTTTGCACCGACGCGACGACACGACGCGGTGGAGCGGCGCGGCGGGGAGGCAGGGTTGCGGGACAAAGCGAGGCGAAGCGGAGAGAGAGGCGGGGAGAGAAAGACGAAGCGGAGAGAGAGGCGGGAAGAAACGAGGATCCACTGCAGTGCGCACGGGGAGCCACGAAGTGGGGAATTGTGAAACGGGAAATGGTAATGAGGCAAGCAATGAAACGCGGAGGGTTGATGTGGGAAGCGGTAGTGCGGGGAGTGGTGATGCGGGGAGCGGTGAAGCGGAGAGCGGTGAAGCGGAGAGCGGTGAAGTGGAGAGCGGTGAAGCGGAGAGCGGTGAAGCGGAGAACGGTGAAGCGGAGAGCGGTGAAGCGGAGAGCGGTGAAGTGGGCAGCGGTGAAGCGGGCAGCGGTGAAGCGGGCAGCGGTGAAGCGGGGAGTGATGAAGCGGGGAGCGATGAAGCGGGGAGCGGTGAAGCGGCGAGCAGCGAAGCGGCGAGCGGTGAAGCGGGGTGCGCAAAGGCGGGGACAATGTGGGTTAAAACTGAATTCGATGGAGATATGGCATGCGAAGGGATGCTGGCCTTGGCGGAACAGTGCGAGGCAGGGCTGACGAGGCGAGGTGGGAAGAGATGTGGCGAGGCGAAATATGGCGGAGAGAGTCGACAAAGGGAGGGGAGATGCAAGTCGGGGAGGGGACAGGCGAGGCGTGCAGGGGAGATTGTGCAGCAGGAGGGTAGAAGCGAGGATGGGGAGAGTCGGGGACGGGAGAGGTAGGACGAGGGGAAGAGGGGAGATGAGTGGTGGGGAAAGGCAAGACAAGGAAAGGTGAGATTAGCGTTGTGCCAAAGGGAAGGGAGGTGGGGAAATTGAGAGCGAGGTTGACCGAGGTGATGCAGGGCTGAGAGAAGGGAGTTGAGGTGATGCAGGGCTGAGAGGGGGTGGGCCGGAGAGTACCAGAGCGAGTCTGAGCGAGACGGGTGAGGGAGAATTAGGCGTGGTGAGGGCGTTGTGAATCGTGCTGAGACGGGGGGGATGAGGCAGGGTGGGTGAGGTGGTGTGGGTGCGGCTGGGTGAGTTATGCGAGGTGGGCGAGGTGGGGGGTGAGACGGGGTGAGGCGGGGTGAGGCGGTGTGGGGCGGCGTGTGGCGGGGTGAGGCGGGATGAGGCGGGCAGAGGCGAGGTGAGGCGGTGTGAGGCGAGGCGGGTCGAGTCAGGGCGAGGTGAGGCGGTGTGAGGCGAGGCGGGTCGAGTCAGGGCGAGGTGAGGCGGTGTGAGGCGAGGCGGGTCGAGTCAGGGCGAGGTGAGGCGGGTCGAGTCAGGGCGAGGCGAGGCGGGTCGAGTCAGGGCGAGGCCTGGGTTGGCAGGGTTGGCGAGGCAGAGCAGAAGCTCCCTGCAAAGTGCGACGGTGTATTTCATCGTCCGGCGCCAGGGCGGTGACGTCACCGGCGACCTGCAAGACGCAGCGGCGCCGCCGCGCCGGCCACTTGTTTTGAACGAAGCCGGCGCGCGGTCGCCTTCGGAAAGTGATAAACTGGGGCGCGGGCGGCGCAGGTGAAGCGCCGGCGCGGGAGATGACGTCATCGTTCAGACAAAAAGCGCAGATAGTTGACGTCAGCAGTCCTCTGTCTTAAAGAGTTTCCTATGCGCCGTATGAAGATATTATTTCTAGGACTGGTTCCAAGACATAGAACGGAGGAGTCTTCAACCTGAGTTCTGCGGAATCCAAGGTTTTCCTGGAACGTAGAGAGGGGTGATTACTGTATTCTCAGCCAAATTACACGCAAAATTGAAGTCATCTTTCCAAGGAACTTTTCATGTGCGAGCGGGGTAGTGGACTGTTGTATTGAAATATTAGGTTAATATAATACTTAAATACAAATTACAATATTAAACTAAACTGGACATAAAAACGCAGTTGATAGTAAACACATGTAAAATTAATGAAAAAGTTTTAAAAAAATTATCAAACCAAAAACACACAATTTTTTTCATTTTTGTACGTCAGCAGTCCCTCTGAATGAATATGAATGACTTTTGTTCACAAATAATGATGCGTAAAATTACGTTATGTGAAACGTCGTGTGTCGGAATACGTCAAAAATGAAACATGTTTTGGAAATTTTGAACTCTTGATTGTCGAAAAAGAAATAGCAGGATACCTGGGTGTTAAATTATATTAATATTGTGTGACAATTACTCTATTTTATATATTTATAACTGTTTAAATTAATTTGCGAATTTGGGTAGAAGAAAGCTTTGACAAACTATTTTATTTGACACTTAAACATGAGGCACCTTCAAGAAACCATGCTTTCGAACTGTTCCTAAAGGATTAAAAGGTTGAAGACACCTGTTTTAGAGGAAAAAAATTAGTAAAAGACATTTACATTTCAACAATAGTGGGTAGAACGGAATGGGTCTATTGCCGAGAGAGGGGGTGTAATGAGATGGGAACGATAGGAGTGAAATGGGGTGAAACGGAGAGAATGAAGATAATATAGAGGGGCGGTGTCGTGGAAATGGGAGGAGAGACTTGTGAACGTATCTGTATATATGGAAATGAAGCCGAAAAGTTAAATTTTCTGTCGTAGTGCATTCGATAATCCTTGAAAGCAGAGAGAATAATAATATGACGTCATATTTGTTCCGCGTGTAATTGAATTATAACGAGTACAGGTGAGCTGTTCAAAGCTATCTTCCCATTAGCCTTTCTCGTCTCCTTTCTTTGAAAATTGGCAATTTCATTTCCACAAAACGCAAATATTATTAAAAATCAAACAATTTATCCGTGTTGGGAGACTCAATGATACGTGTGTTATGTATATTGGTGTATTTGTATTGAATGTCTCTCTGGTCACAATTTTCTGTAGTATTTTCTATACTTTTCCTGAACACATGATTTTGAATACATCATGAGACGTTTTCTGTACTATAATATAACGGAGCATCATCCGGACAGAAACAAAAATTGTAACAAAAACTTGAAAATTTACTGCAGTGATAAAAGTACTCTTGACCAATATTTTATGTAAAGATATTCTATTCGTAGTAATCTCAGAAAAACGAAGAAAACAAATCCTAGAAGTTAACGAGTATTTGTTCCAAATATACTTAGTTGGGATACATTTTATAATAATATCAAAGGTGTACTTTGTTTCAAATTTTAAAAATAATGAAAGTAGTTTTAAAGTTAGAAAGTTTAAAAAGAGGAAAATTTTTTTAAAAAAATTCTAGAATGTTCTGATGGTACGATGTAATGTAGAGTGAAAGGAAATTCAATTCAATTTTCAGTCGGATATTGCATCTGATTGGCAGAGCGCCAACAATGGCGTGTTTATTTTCTTGAGAGTTTCGCTTCTCCCGCTGGTAGTGTTTACAGAATAAATGTGTAGCAATCACTGAGTCAAAACACTGCCGCTCTCTCGCGCTGAGTATTAGGTGCTTAAGTGACAGAGTGTTTCTCTTAATTAATGCACGTCAACTTTCACAGTTGATTGCTCATTGCAACACAATTGCATGTTCGAATAATTATTTGATTTCAGCAATCTTGTTCTGTAGAATATAATACTTCAAACACGTAATTGTAGGGATGATTTAAAAAAGATACGTACATAAACAGAAAAAATATCAACGAAATTTATTAAGAAGAAATGTGATTTTATCAGAAAATCAATACAAATGAATGGAAGCCGAAGAGATGACTATACCGTGCGTGTCGATACGAAGAGATGCTGGTTCCACTTTCACATTGGGTGTGTATGCTTGTGCGTACACACGCGCGCACACACACAGACGAACGCACATGTGCACACACGTAGCTTCTTGAGTGCTTTGTGTTGTGAAGGGACCATCTTTCTCCTGTCCCGAGATCACAGAGTCCTGCATGCCTGTATGTCCAGTGTATGGAACGATATTCAATCTATACCTCAATAGAGTCGTAAATGACTTCGCTGGAAATATCAATACAAAGGAAAACAGTGTTTAATGAGGAAGTTGCATGCAAAGTAATGAACTGATACTCTCGTCCACGCAACACTCTGAAAGAACGGTACTTGCGTGACGGTGAATTACAAATTCGCAAAGCACCTTTCAGAATGTTAATTTGATATCTTCAAATTGTTGTTCATATTCATCGAACGAACTGGAGATGAATAACACACCATTATTCACCCCCCAAACACCTACGAGAATAATGTAGGTACTGAAATTTTTGTATTAGGTTTGTTTAGATATGTAAAAAATTAAAAAGATGCGAAGAAAATAAGAACAAAGAGCATCTCTTAGGAACACACTGCTTGGTGTAAATTGCGGACTGCACCATTTTTGACTATGATTCCAGTATCTAAGGGTATCTAAGTGAAATTACTGGAAATGGGGATTAAATTGATGAATAGATGAGAATGATGTTTGAATGAAGGAAAGAGACGTAGAGGAAAGATTGAACATATAGATGTTACTGGATAATCGACGTGTTATTCAAAAAGTTCTGGGGCGGAAGGATAACATTCCCTGCAAGCCTTTTCGGTCAATTGGCTGACAAAATCAGATCAGGCGGAATGAAAATAACAATTACATTTGTACTATTTGGGGACATGTTATTTTTGATATGTTGTAATTTCCAATAGTGAAAAAAATGAAGGCATGAAATACAATACGAGTACTTAAAAGAAGAAAGAAGATCTTTTCAGCGGCTAGGAATAGAAATTGGAAATACTATTCAAAAATCACAACAAATATTTGTCATGAAATACACACTAGTTTATTATTTAAAAACGTTTGTTACAAAAATATTGTAGCAGAGAAACAATAGCAAATACACCTCAGAAGTTAATGACATTCCTCTCCTCGGTGTAACAGGATTCGGGCTTTCAACGTACACCCGAGGGAAATCTTTGCATGTCTATCCCTTGGGTATGAAGTACAAATATAAGAATTGTTATTGATCGTGAAATAATGAAAACATTTTTATGTAAAAATTTCATGTATCAGAAATTCGACATGTAGTACTGACCACAACTGCAATAGTACACTGACGAAATTTTAGAGCGCAGTAAAATGTATTTGTCAAAAATAAAGAATGGTAACTTAAAGAAAAATTGGGGACTCCACGAAAAATTTTTATCCGTTTGCGACTTTCTTAATTCCCAGACAGCCACCAATGTGGCAGATACAGTGAATTAAGTTAATAACACAGGCATACACACAAAAAATATCAGATCCTAAGATTTGACACATGTTTTATGTATGTCGACGTGCTGAATTGGGGTCCGAAGACAGAATTGAGCGATCATCCTGCAGTTTTTTTAAATTGACAAAAACACATGTGAATACTACATAGGTGTCTTGTAGCATTATACTCTACAGAAGCCAAAAGTCGACACTGAGACTTGACACATGTTTGTCAGTGTGTGTCAATGCTCTGAATCCAAATTCAAAGCCAAGATCACGCCTCCACCTTCGATTTTTTAAAAATCACAACACTGAAATTTGTGTTTTACATGTTTTCCGTTTTTTGCGTTTTACGTGGCGCAATTCCAGCACCAGATTCGGATTCAGCGCGTTGACACACATAGAGAATCACATTTCAAGTCTTTGGGTCTGACTTTTTTGTGTGCCTATGTAGTTAGATGATTATGTTTTCCTAAACGACGGAGTGTTATTCGAACTATAAACTAACTTTGTGAACCCTGCTACGAACCCACTTTCTTCACAGGAAGACGCTCATTAGTCGAGATTTCAACCCAAACACAGTGATGCAAAAAGAAAACATATTGACGTGCTGTTGCCAGACGATTGGCTGACACATAGAACATTGATCAGTCACGAAGAAAACAGCTATTACGTTTGTACTACTTGGGAACATTTCCCTTTTTTATTTATACATTTCCGAAGTCTAATGGTGAAACAACAAGAACAGAGAGAAATATATCAGAAAGGGAAAAAGGGATTTAAATGGGAGTATGGATTGAGCATTAATGAAAGAATACAGTTCTATCTAAAGAGACGACAGAATGAGACGTGCGTCACGCAGAACAAACCGCAAATTCCCTCAAAGCGCGCGAAGTCGACGTTGTCGTCGGACGGACGCAAATGAAAAAAAGAAGTCACTTTCGCGGCGGCTGCGAAGTGGAGCGCGGGCCATTGATTCTCGGTTGATCGCGTCCGGCCGATTGAGAGCCATTGATTCTCCGTTGATCGCGTGCAGCCGATTGATTCCGCGCGCGTTGAATGCATCGCGGCCCGCGGGAAATAGAGCAGGCAGGCAATCAGCGCCCGGCTAGGACTCTGCTGTTGAAGTGATAGGGCTAACGCAACACCATCTAAATACGGGGTTGTTTCATTAGCATATATCTAGGTGGTATTGGCTAATGACCATAACAAAGCTAACTCAAGGCACAGTCCGTATCAGCTTTGCCGTGAAAATGAAGATTAGAAGATTCAGCATGTATATATCTCGACGTCTGTCACTTGTCGCCTCGTTTTCTTGTAGGAAGGGTGCCGACTCTGCGCGAGTGCATTCTACTTTGAGAACACTGGCAACCGACCGTAAGGATGACCATACACATAAAAGCTCGGCTCGGAAGCCTCCATTGCCTCGAAAGTGGTCTGCCGCCTCCGCTATGTGTCCACTACAGGCGATGTCGCGAAAGATTTGAAACTGACGCAATACAGGCGCATGATCTTGGCTGTTGGTATGCGCATACCAGCCCTGAGGAAGACCACGACACGATGGAAGAAACGTCGGCAACACAGCCTTCCTACAAGCAATACAGCCTTTAAACAAGCAAGATCATGCACATGACTGGCCGCGGAAGTCTACGACCTCATTTGACGCAATACAGGCTGTCGAGCCGGGCTTGCTCGCGAATCTTAACGGTTGCCGACATATAAAGGGGACTGAAAGGAGTGGGCGACCGAGGGGAGGGAGCCCTTCTCTGAAAGTCCGGCGTCATATAAGCCAGAGCACCGAGGGTTGCAGACAGCGTAAGAGCAGTGAGTGTTTACTGGAAGTTGTTTTCAGAGAGATATGACTTTTCGAACTGAGAAGTGGGAATATGATTTGAATTTGTGAAGTGGGAATATATCCACGGAACGAAGCTCGGCAATATTACGCTCTTGATATGATTGCAAACTCGTTTAACATTTTGTATGTGTAGAAATAAATTTTAAGTTTTGAAATAAAGACATTTGTCTGTCAAAAATATACAACGTACGAACATTTGTGGTAAATAACTATACTAGGCAAAAATAAAAATGTGTCAGATAATTATTGATTTTGGAGTATTACTAGAGAAAACCAACAGATTTATAACAAAGTTTTGCGAACTTTTTTTGAATAAGGAAGAGAGATTTAGAAAGGAAAAGCGAATTGGATACCCGAAGAAGTTTACTAAAATCTAAAAAGTGAGTATCACAATTTTAGTTGCTATTTTTAGTTCAGTCGTCATCGAACACCCATTGAATCACAAAAACTCTTTAAGTAAAGAGAAAAGTAAAGTATACTAACATAAATTAACAAAGGCTTCTTTACCACTCCGGTGCAACTTTTCCTATTCATGGCTTTCTTTTCATTGATCACGGCAAGAAAACTCCTCCAAACAGCACGTTCCTCCGCAACAAAACAGCCCGTGGAAGAACATACATTACGGCAATGGAACCAATGTTGCACGGATCCTGTCCGACAGAGAGAGAGAGAGAGAGAGAGAGAGAGAGAGAGAGAGAGAGAGAGAGAGAGAGAGAGAGAGAGAGAGAGAGAAAGAGAGAGAGAAAGAGAGAGAGAGAGAAAGAGAGAGAGAGAAAGAGAGAGAGAGAGAGAGAGAGAGAGAGAGAGAGAGAGAGAGAGAGGCGGGCAGGCACCGCCCACAATGAGAACTTCGCGAGACTCCCACGCCGGCGTCAAAGACGGATCGCTCGATTTCCCCGGGCGGCACGGTTGGCGCGGTGGCGGCGCGCGCGGGCGCGCGGGGGCGTAGGCACGGACGCGGCGTGGGTGTGGGCGTGGGGGCGCGGGCGGGTGCGTGGGAGAAGCGCCGGCGGCGGACATCGATCACGCGTGGGCAGCGCGCGGCGCGGTGCGTGGGCGGAGCTCGGCCGCTGCATGGGCGGGCGGAACGCTCGCTTGTACACTCGCGGAAAGATAAAATGAGCGCACCGCTGCCGTCGTGCGTTTTCTATTACATGGTCGTTTTCTTCTCATGTTGAATTCACGTATGTTAGTACTTTCGGTGATCTGACGGCTTAGCTCATTAATCAGCGGGCTCGCTTTCAATGACGCGACCCCGGGTTCGATACCCGGTCAGGCAACATTATAGTATTTACTAGGCTGTCCGGGAGACGCCGCGTCCATGGCGAAGGTGCCGACGTTTCGGTCGCCATTCTGCAACCTTCCTCAGGGCGTAATGCCCTCCTCAGACATTACGCCCTGGGGAAGGTCGCAGAATGGCGACCGAAACGTAATGCCTCCTCAGGCATTACGCCCTGAGGAAGGTCGCAGAATGGCCATCGAAACATCGGCACCTTCGTCATGGACGCGGCGTCACCCGGACAGCCTAGTAAATACTGACTCCGGCCGCGGAAGCCTACGCTCTAACATTATAGTATGCGTTTTCCTTGCAATGTACCAGTATATGTTGTGTGATGATGAGAAATTCTCAGTTTCTCAGGTTGTATATGGCGTGGGGATGCCTTCGTGCTAACCACACGTATCTCCTTAACCTATGGCTGCGACACTGGTAGGCCATGGCCCGTAAACAGGCCAACGCGCCAAGTACAAACAAACAAACAAGTACTTTTGGTACACGCCATTTAGTAGATTCACTGTTCACCTTTCAGCTATAGGTACCGAGGTTTAATACTCGATACAACCTTGTTGAATTTTTGGTGAAATGTGCGGGTAACTGAAGTTTCCTTGAAGTTTTTCAGTTTTCATTTCTTTGTATTTCATTATGGTACCATCATAATTCAAATCCTGTCAACAAACCGTCGATCGTAACTATCATTCCAGGTTGGCCGAAAAGCCATGTACTCAGGATCGCAATGATTATTGTTAATATGTGAACCTTTTATACGAGTATTGTCTATATCATTTTGTTAATGTCACTGCTTTCTCATTTATACTCGTAATGAGCTCAACATAAATAGCCCACACAAGGCAATATACGATATTTTTAACTAGTATATTTTTGGAAGAGAGGTTTCACGGAATTTTGTGAAGCATGTCATTAAAAACGCATTAACGTGTAATTTGCATTAATTATTTTTTATCAGGAAATAGCTGCTCATGTTTCTCACAAACTTTTATATTGTTTTACATGCACAAAATAGAATGCAATTTAAGTTCTTTCATGCGTTTTATGGGATTTTCTCTGACGTTTTGTCCTAGCGGCAAGCGTGGGTAAGGGGAGCATGAGCATGGGCAGAGTGCGGTTTTCGGTGCGTGGGTGCAGCGTCTCTCTCTCTCTCTCTCTCTCTCTCTCTCGCAATGTCAGACGAGCTGTACGCTTGCAGAAAGATGAAATGAGCGCCCAGCTGCATTTGGGCGGTCGGCCTATTCTATTACGAATTCTTGTTTGCCAGTGTTTAACACGTGCATAATAATACGCACGTACCTATTATTCTAGAATTGCAGCAATACTTCTGATAATAGGTGTGCTGGGTTATAATGTGATTAAAATGAACGGTCAATTACTAGGTGAGACAGGACGTTGTCGTTATTATTATTATTATTATTATTATTATTATTATTATCATTATTATCATCATTATTATCATTATTATCATCATTATCATCATTATTATCATTACTATCATTATTATTATTGTTATTAGTATTACTATTTTTATTATTACTATTGTTACTATTATTATTGTTATTTATTTTTTACTTAAACGTTATAGCTCGCTATTGCTTTCGATAGGGAGCTCCATATACGCTGCATAACATTCCTAGATCGAGAGAATCGTGGTTAGGAGGGAAAATTTGAAAAGAGTTGAATGATGGTACATGATCTCTTATGGAGAGAATTATGAAAGTGAATTTTGGGAGGGAAATATGAAACAACTCTAGTTCCTAATTAGTTAATTAGTAAATAAATAAATTTGAATCATTAAAATTAGGCAAAAAATAATATTACAGATGTACCACGGTTCTAATCTACCACTAGTTCTAAAAATCTCGGGCGACAAAAGCCCTCAGCTCAAAGAAACCGGAATTTTTGTCATGGCTCGATCTTTAGAACTCTTATAATGCCCTTGGTGCATAACTATTATTGAATTATATATAGTTTTTTCATTTGTTTATTTTTATGAGAACTTGCCTTACTGACTTTTATTCTATTTTAATTCAAGTATACAAACCACTTAAAGATACGTGAAGGTGAATGGTAGCTGATGCCGACAGAGAGAAGTGTTTTGCTTTCTTTGTTACATTTACAGATTTTCCTGAGCACTGGGGATCATTTCATTTTTAGCACTAGTACTAAAACTTGAACTTTTAGAACGCTGTGCATTCCCTGAAATAACTACTTTCACTAGTGGCTGCTTAAAATAGTTATTTATGACGCGAATGGTAAAAGTGCGTATTTTATTTCGCAAGTAGGAAATGTTGTGGCGAGACCGACAGACTGAATGGTGCAATGCTACGACTATAATAAAATCACTTTTATCATGTGGGTTGTAAACTATTTTGGTAAAATCTTATTGGCAATCCTTTTACTTTAATATAAGTATACAAATCACTAAATTGGGTACCGTATTCCGTTGAGATCGTTGTAACTGATCACACGAATGTATTTTTTCTTTATTCCTTTTACAGTTTTATCTGAACATTTGAGCATCGTCTTATTTTCAGCTCTAATGATAAACATTGAACTCTTAGTACGCTTGTATGTTGTAGAACAACTTTTGCAAGTGGCTATTTAAAACACTTTTTTTGTACTGCACTCTAAACAAGATGTGAAACTATTCACTGCGGTCTGATATACGCTACATGGACGAACGCTGCTGAAAATGTAGGATGGCAGGTAAACGACATTCCGCATTTTTTGGAACTAATTATCAGGAAAAATTGTCCAGTAATGTAACAGATGGGAAACTAAAGAGCCGACCGCTAAGAAGACTAGGGACAATTGTCTGCGTGGAAAACTAGATATAACAGGTGACCTTGCGTTGGGTTGCAATTTTCTCTACGACGTTTCCGTTGACAGAAAAAAACGGAGGCTTTCCAGTGACACAACTGACTCACTACAATTAACCTGGTGTATCACAAGGCTGAAGTTCATGGCGAGGTACGGGATAGGACGCGAAGTACATTGGAAATAAAAGAGGAAGAAAAATAAATTACTAGAGTGTAGGGTAGTGCTATTATTTTTCACAGTTTAAAATTTCTCTCGTAGAGCGATTTCAATCTTCTTCATTACTTCGGTGTAAAAAACTGCAGAAGAGTGTGGATCGATTTCAACGAATATTTGTGTGCTGTTTACAGTTCACTTTTAAAAGTCTGGCTATGTGAAAGAAATTATTGTACGTAAAGATTATTTTCGTCGGTGAATATTTTAAAGTAAAAAAGTACAAATTGTTCAATGTTATGGGAAATAATTATAACGGTAAAGAAACAAAGTTTATTTCTTTTTTCAATCCTAATTCTGATGAAATTTCAGGTATTTCTACGACATGTGAGGAAATTTTACACCTTCTATAAAGCTAGGCACGTAGGAGCAAGTCTTTTATTGACAAGTCTGCATCGTGCCTATTGTAAATCTGTTGTCATCGGCGTCATTGTTCTCATAACTAGGTGCAGTACGGCGGAGGTAATAGATTTACAATCAACAAGCCAGACAGCTTGTTCGTGTATAAGACATTAAAACTACGCAACCATGGGCAATACACAATTGTGAAGCCTGCCTCGTGTTTGGTAAATTTGCTACCCCTCGAATGTGCCTCATTTTTCTCCAACGGGGAACAATATTTCGGCGGCGAACAATAAGTTACAACGTTGCAAAGTCAGACTGGCGAGCGTGGCTTGTTCGTGTAAGAAACAATATACGCGCGGATTAGAGTAAATCGTCGACTGTCACATTCTTGATACACATAAATTCATAAATTAATGACTCAGAGGACCATCTACAAAACAGGACTTAATTGTAATTTAATAACACATGAGTGACAAGAGGCAAACTCATATTATTAAATTCATTATTCAATTTAAAAAATACAATTAGCATAATTGATCACAAAGAAGTAACTGAATAAATTAAATTTATTAAAAAAATCGGAATGTTTTCTAATAACAAAGAATTAAAATTTCTTCAAGTCTACTTGCACTAAATTTTGTTTGTTCTTCCATGGTCCAAAGACTACGAATTAGACTGAATGATATTTAGTACTTGAGCTGGTTTCACCCTTAAACAATAAGAGCCCCTAACGCCAAGCGCCGATTGCTCTGTTTCTCTCCGCCGTGTCGTGGGCGAATCCTCCACGGCTTAATCTGGGAGCGCGCAATCGTGCCCGCACGGGCGGACGTCCAGTGGCGGCCTCGACGGGCCGGGATCAGACGGTGGGCCCGGGGCCGGCCCTCCGCCAGCGCGCCGCGCGGCGAGGCGAGGCAGCGCCGCTGTGGGCGGACGCGCTGTGCGTGGGCGGCGGCCCTCGGTGCGCGTGGGCGGCTGGGTCCGCGCCACGCCCCTCCCCCTCCGCCCGCTCGCCCCTCGACGCTCCGTCTGCGGCGGCGGCTGCGGTGGCAGCAGAGGCCGCTAGTGGTGTTGGTGACGGTGGCGGAGACGAGAACTGCGGAGGTGGTGGCTCTGAATGTGCAAGTGGAGGTAATTGGGGCGGAGATCGAGGTTGCGGTGGCGGAAGTGAAAGCGGTGGCAGGGGCGAGGCCGCTCTTTACAGCTGTGGTTATGGCGGCGGTTGTGGCGGCGGTTGTGGCGGCGGTTGAGGCGGCAATTGAGGCGGTTGATGAGGCGGCGGTTGAGGCGGTTGATGAGGCGGCAGTTGAGGTGGCGATTGAGGCGGCAGTTGAGGCGGCGATTGAGGCGGTTGATGAGGCGGCGGTTGAGGTGGCGGTTGATACGGCGTTTGAGACAGCGGTTGAGGCGGCGGTTGAGGCGGCGGTTGAGGCGGGGGTTGAGGCGGCGATTGAGGCGGTTGATGAGGCGGCGGTTGAGGTGGCGGTTGATACGGCGTTTGAGACAGCGGTTGAGGCGGCGGTTGAGGCGGCGGTTGAGGCGGTTGATGAGGCGGCGGTTGAGGTGGCGGTTGATACGGCGTTTGAGACAGCGGTTGAGGCGGCGGTTGAGGCGGCGGTTGAGGCGGGGGTTGAGGCGGGGGTTGAGGCGGCGATTGAGGCGGTTGATGAGGCGGCGGTTGAGGTGGCGGTTGAAACGGCGTTTGAGACAGCGGTTGAGGCGGCGGTTGAGGCGGCGGTTGAGGCGGCGGTTGAGGCGGCGGTTGTGGCGGCGGTTGTGACAGCGAATGTGTCTGCGGTGACAGTTTCGGCAGTGACGGCAGAGACGGTGGCGCCGGGGATGGCGGTGATGAAGATAACGTTGCCTCAGCGCCGTTGATGGTGGCATATACGGCGTTTTACTTACGGGCAGGCGGTGGTCGACAATGATGGAGTTAGGGGCAGCGTGCGTGCAGACAGCGGTTACGTCGACAGCAACATTGCCGGGGGTGATTTCGGTGGCGATGGCGGTAGCCACGGTGAGTGGATGACGCTGCATTTGGCTGCCGAAAACCGTCGCTCATTTTGGTGTACTTTTGACGAAACATCCTTAGTACTTTTGGGGGTCAAGTCCTCTTGCTCTCCCTGACGTTGGCCCTTGTTTCTTGTGAGTGACTTAGGCTTCTAATCCCACATAATATTCCCGAAATACGCGTAGGATGTCGATTTTACATAGGATGGCGATTAACACAATGTATACGCATCTTTTTATGTAATTGGCGTAAAATTCATACAGTAACTTATTTAACTAATCATAGTAAGTTACGTTTTTGACGCAAGCGTTGTGCTCATAGGAAATATCTGTACAATATTCCTATCAAAACATGTTTGAGTGAATATTTTAAAAAAAATGAAGCACATGAAAGAGATATTTGTAATAAACAGAACTTCGACAGTTTCGAATGAAATATTAAATTGGCAAAATTGGGTCCGTGGGTGAAAAGGTCTCTACGCGATATATTTATAGCGCAGTATACCATTCACAATCTACATTTACATCGATGACGTAATTAAAACCTGCGTACCTTTGAGGTGGAGCATTGAATTGACTATGAATACCGTGGTTATTTGAATCTCCAGAGAATAATATCAAATGAACAAAGGCATCGGTAATGGAAAAGGACACCGTTCCGTCCTTGAAGGACAGCGAGGGAGAGTGGAAACAGGAGGGGGTGGGAACGACGAGGAAGAGCAAAGAGCAACCGAGAGGGAGTGACAATGGAGGCAACTGAAGTGTGGTGAAAGGGGCCAGGGATACAACGTACATTGAAGCTTATAAAAGCGGAATTGCAAGAGACAACGGAGGAGTAATTAAGAAAGTCTCCGACCCACAAAACAAGCTTTAAGCTGTGGAAAATGCTTTTCAGAATTAAAATGATCACCCACGCGTACGCCTGTTCTTTAGATGTTCTCGTAGCACGAGCACAGAGATGTTGTAGAAAATAATACATTTTGGGCATTCTTAAGATATAGAACACTGTGTATAGGACAAGTTCAAGAAAATAATCCTTGAATCCCTGGACAACAATCTTCGTGATTCCAACTTCGTTCCCGACGATCTATCCTACCAAATCGTTTCTTACATATTTTTCGAAATTTTCCCAAGTAGTTTTCCTTCTCAAATCGAAAGCAAATGACACCAGAGTAATAATTCCAGAAAATATTTCTTCAAGACATTAGTTTGTTGCTAGTTGAAAAAAAACTAATTTTCATTATTTTTCATAATTCCCTAATTTTTCTTTGTCCTATCTCCAGTTGTTAGGTTTAAAAGACCTCATTTTCATAAAATAAATAAGACCAGTCTGGTCTGTTCCCTAGCCTTCATAGATTCCATGTCTTTTGTTGGTCACGTAACTCTAATTGAGATTTGTTAAAAATACATGTTTTCGCAATCGCAATATTTGTGCAATCGCAATCGCGATAAATAAAACATTTGTGTTGTTGGTAATAAATTGATAGAAGAGGAGAACATGCTTCCATAAAATTGTTCGAGAGAGACACTTTTAATTGTACATGCTATTTACTGAAGAATCTAAAATCTCACATTTTTCCTTCACGAAAACCATAACTCGCGATACTACGTACAAACGTGTTTCTCAATATACCGAATTCAGATGTTTTGACATACAGCTCTATTTAAAAAAAATGTTTCTCTTCGTAAAGATCACGTAGGGGAAGAGTACCAGCTGCGCTAGATTTTCGCGCTTCTAATCCCGAGATTGACCCGGGATCGATCGGACTTGTCCCGGGCGGGCGGATTCGAATTCCCGGGCGAGGCGCCGTCTGGCACGGCCAGGGGGAGTTTGGGTCGAGGGCGAGTAAGAAGACGAGAATGGAAGGAGAAAAACGAGAACGAGGAGAATTATATTGAGAAGGATAATAAAGAAGAGAACGAGAAGAAGAATGAAGAAGAGAACGAGAAGGAGAATGAAGAAGAGAATGAGAATGAAGAAGAGAACGAGAAGGAGAATGAAGAAGAGAATGAGAATGAAGAAGAGAATGAGAATGAAGAAGAGAATGAGAATGAAGAAAAGAACGAGAAGGATAATGGGAATAATGAGAACGAGGAAAAGAATGATATCGAGAAGGAGAATGAAGAAGAGAACGAGAAGGAGAATGAAGAAGAGAACGAGAAGAAGAATGAAGAAGAGAACGAGAATGAGAATGAAGAAGAGAACGAGAATGAGAATGAAGAAGAGAACGAGAATGAGAATGAAGAAGAGAACGAGAATGAGAATGAAGAAGAGAACGAGAATGAGAATGAAGAAGAGAATGAGAATGAAGAAGAGAACGAGAATGAAGAAGAGAACGAGAATGAGAATGAGAATGAAGAAGAGAATGAGAATGAAGAAGAGAACGAGAATGAAGAAGAGAACGAGAATGAAGAAGGGAATGAGAATGAAGAAGAGAACGAGAATGAAGAAGAGAACGAGAATGAAGAAGAGAACGAGAATGAAGAAGAGAACGAGAATGAGAATGAAGAAGAAAATGAGAATGAAGAAGAGAATAAAAATGAAGAAGAAAATGAGAATGAAGAAGAGAATAAAAATGAAGAAGAAAATGAGAATGAAGAAGAGAATAAAAATGAAGAGAATGAGAATGAAGAAGAGAATGAGAATGAAGAAGAGAATGAGAATGAGAACGAAGAAGAGAATGAGAATGAAGAAAAGAACGAGAAGGATAATGGGAATAATGAGAACGAGGAAAAGAATGATATCGAGAAGGAGAATGAAGAAGAGAATGAGAAGGAGAATGAAGAAGAGAACGAGAAGGAGAATGAAGAAGAGAACGAGAAGGCGAATGAAGAAGAGAATAAGAATGAAGAAGAGAATGAGAATGAAGAAGAGAACGAGAAGGATAATGGGAATAATGAGAACGAGGAAAAGAATGCTATCGAGAAGGAGAATGAAGAAGAGAACCAGGAGGAGAATGGGAATGAGAACGAGGGAGAGAAGGGGATGAGAACGTGGAGGAGAATGAGATCGAGAATGACAATGAGTAAGAGGAGGAGAATGAGAATGAAAATGAGAAAGAGAGTAGTGAATGAGAAAGAGACGAGAGAACCAGGAGAAGAAAAACTAGAAGGAAAACGAAAAGAACTACTCGAAGTAGAATGAAGAAACGAGCGAGCGCGAGTAGAAAGGGGATGTCGACGGTGGCGGGCGTGGGCGTGGGCGTGGGCGTGGGCATTGGCGTGGGCGTGAGCGGGGGCGTGGTCGGTGTTTGGGCGGAGCGGACGCGGGTGCGTTGCCCAGCGGCGCTGTCGCCCACGCGCTGCGTTCTGGGTGGGGTGGGAGGGGAGGGGAGGGGAGGGGAGGGGTTCCGCCTGTGCCCGGGCGAGCGGCGACTGCGACGCCCACGCGGTGCCACTGCGCTGCCTGGGGCGGGGGCTGGAGCGGAGGGGGGGGGGGGGGGCGGTGCGCCCAGAAGCGCCCTCGCCGGGCAGCCGGACAAGTAATTCTCCACCGCCGCCCTGCATTATGAATGGCAGCTTTTGCAAACCCTTTCTTTTAGCTTGCGTAGGATTACGTTTTGTAGCATGAAACGTTTTTATAAAAAACTGAAAGAATAAAAATTTGAATACGTACCGGTACACTACTTCCAATACAATAAAATACTGTGTGTTTTTTCAGCGCGTTGCCAATGCAACTCACACGAAACATGATATCTCTAACTAGGAGATTCTTTAAAATATAATTTGACAGAAATGTTCTGAATGAGGGGTGATGAAATACTTAATTGAATTTGAGGAAGTTGGTTGATTTTCTTGAAGATGTTTGTTATTTTTTATAGATAAGTTACATGTGTAAATCCGTTTATAAAAATTTAAAAAAATCAAATTTCGAAAAATTAAACATTTCACGAGAAATAGACTTTAAATTACTGGAATTAGCCAATTCACATTAAAACATTTTTTCTTATTTTTGTGTTTTATACTTTTGTTGTGAAGCACTTTTTCTGTGGACAATCTGCATATGTGGAATTATTCACGTTTCAATGTTTCAATGCAAGCAGAAGGTTTATTACTACATATACTCTGAACATAATGCAAATGTTCATATTTGCATTATAAAACAAAGTAATTCATGTGAAATGAAACAGAGTGCTGTTAACGATGTAATTTGTTTAAGAAGTCGTAATAGCTATATATTAGAGCATACAACTTTACCAATGTAGACAAAATGTAGATGTAGACAAAAGAAAAAATGAATATGATGAGAGTAAGTCTTCAACTAATTTCAGTTGGTTTTGAAGTGTGGTTGTGCGAGTTTACATGTACAGGTGTCTATGTGATCTGATTTACATGTGAAGTTGTTTGAGGGAATGTGTGTTGATTTTCATTACTACATTGTGTACCTTAACATGTTCATATTTACGGTTTTATATTTTGTTTTACACCGATCGGCCCGATATATTTTTTGAATACATGGAATTTATCAGTTATTTTAGCTACACCAATGTATGCTAACTAAAAATTCATGAAATAGATTGTATGCAATACATCGATGTCAGATGGCAATGAGAATTGTTATTCTCTTTAAAAAATTTCAATTCTATTAGTAAATACATTATATTATCTATCTGTAATCAACATTTAATTAAATTGAATTACGTGGTTATGAACTATTTTTTTATTTGAAATTAAAGATAAACATTCTACATCATTTTGTTCACGACATTACATTTTTACTGGAATGCGTTCTCTCTGCACGGACTTCAGTTTGATATATTACAATAATTCAAACGTTGATAAAAACGGAAACATTTTTACAAAAATATTAAGCGCTTCTGACCATCGACTTTGCTTCTGCTTTCCCCATGGAAATTTGGGAGCTTTAAATAACTTATTAAAATGACTTTTATGACAACACATGCCGCGATAATCCAAAATAACATGTGCAAAAACAGTTTATGTATGGCTTTTTTCACCAAATCAAGATTTTTTCGTCTTAATAACCTCCAAATAATGTGATCTTTCTAAACCACTAAGGTGTTTTGACCGAGAATTTTACAGTACATGAAAATAAATGTTTCATGTTGTAGGTTTCGCTGTAATGTTGATACAGATCTGTGTGATTATCGTAATTAAAAACAATTATATCTCAAGGGCCA
Source organism: Gryllus longicercus (assembly GCA_038098605.1). Taxonomy (NCBI): domain Eukaryota; kingdom Metazoa; phylum Arthropoda; class Insecta; order Orthoptera; family Gryllidae; genus Gryllus; species Gryllus longicercus. Next base: position 142,783 of record JAZDUA010000169.1, on the reverse strand, counting down.
TAAATCGAACAAACTTATCTACACAAAAATTGGAAACACACACACATGTTTCGACCACAGACGAATAAAATATATCTAACGTTAACTTTATTTTGAATAAGGGATTGGGGCTCCATTTAGTGTTCGTAATTTATCTTATATTTTCTTATGATGTAAAGGTAGCATAAGTAGTGCACATATTCGCATGATCTTCATAGACGTAAGTAGAGAAGATAATATCACATACATGTGTCTGAGGAAGAGTACATCATCTAGTCCAACGTACGGTCGAAAGAAGAGAACTAAGGCAAGAGTTAAAAAATACCCGAATTATGGACTAATTTTTAAGGTGATTGATTCGTTCATTTCTTAATTATTCTGATTGAAGGAAACAAAATAACCTATCGATCAACTCTACATCCGACCTCTGCTTAATCGGGTTCAACTAAGTTCGTGTCGCCGTTCGGCAATACTGGCTTGGCAGCTTATCTAATAAAAACAAATGCTATCGTAGACATATCGCGTCGCGAGCTGAACCGGGCGCGCCCCTGTCGGGAAGTATCGCAGGCTGCCAAGTGGTTTTCGCCCGCCGCCAGAGGCCGCGAGCGGCGCGCGCGGCGGTGGCCGGAGATTGGCTGGCGTGCGGGCTTCGACGCGCGGCGAGGGCGGGGCCCGGAAATGAATAGCATCGACGACTGCGCCCGCGGATCGCGTTTCCCGCCACCCCACGCCCCCGCCTCGCCCCCGTCTCCGCTGCCGTTCCATGCCGCCCCGCCCCCCTCCCCCTAGGATCAACCACGATCCGTCTTCGCCTCCGAAGGCCGCGCACGCCTTCGCCTCCGAAGCGCACCACAACCGCCCGTGCCCCGCCCCCGTCCTTCTCCCTCCGTTTCCACCCCACCACACACTCCCACGGCCCACTACCGCCATTGTCCGGCCTTATCCCTGCCAACGCCTTAGCCCCGCCACCGCTGCCATTTCATCCATTCCATTCGCCTCCGAATTGCACCACAACCGCCCGTGCCCCCGCCCCCGTCCTTCTCCCTCCGTTCCCGATCACACGTCGTGCCCGTTTCCACCCCACCACACACTCCCACGGCCCACTACCGTCATTGCCCGGCCCCATCCCCGCCACCGTGTTAGCCCCGTCGCCGCTGCCTGCCTTTCCCCTGCTCGAAAACGTTTTGTTTCGCGCAGGCCTTCGCTCTCAGATCGCATCGTACTCGTTTATGCCCTTCCTTCTCCCTCCGGTTAACTCTCGCCCTCGTCTCCGCTCCACGTCTTTCTGTTCCGACCCCGCCACAGTACCCCCTCGTTCTCGTATCGACCCCTCCCCTGCCTTCGTTTTGTGTACGCATTGGCCCCAACAGCCTACCCTTCTCTCTTTCGGACCTCTTCAACTGCTTTTGCTTCTATCTCGCACCTTTCCCCCCACTTTTGCCTCTGCGTCGCCTGTGACCCTGAAACCTATCCCACTCCCGACGTGATCCGCTTCCATTTCGTTCTCTCGTCTCCACATCTTGGCCCGTTTCCATCCCGCTTCCCTCTGTATATTTCGTCCCCGCTCCCTATCTTACTTTCAGTCCTGCCCAGTCTGTTTCGGCGCCTTCCAACATCCGCTATGCCATGCCCTCGTCCTTTCTGATTTCCACCCTGCTCCCGCTCAAACAAGACGCATTCCTTCATTCTCGAATCGCACCACAATATCTTATACCTTGCCCCTTACTTCTACCTCCCCCTAGCACTCGCCTGTGTCCCCGACTCAGCCTCCGATAACCTTCGCTACCGCCTCGCCTCACCTTGTCGCGTTTCAACCCTGTCCCTGACCCGCCACGGCCCACTATTGCCACAGCCCGCTCCCGCCCCGCCGCCGCCGCCTTAGGCCGGCTTCCCACGGCGCGACCGCAGCGCGCTTCCTTCAAGGAGCAGAGCTCTTCCGACGCCGCCACCGCCGGAGCCTCGGCCGCACCGCCGCCCGCCGTGGAAGGGGGTGGGGTCTGGAGGGGTAGGTTTCGCCGACCCTCCGGCGACGACGAACAAAGGGACCGGAGCAGGTAGAACGCTGCGGCCGCGGCGCAGTGGGAACGCTCCCATTTAAAGCTGTGTTCTGCTAGCGGTGGCGCGTGGCCCCTCCTCCGCTTCGCGTAGCTGGAGTTCGGCGTCGGCTGCCGCAGCAGCCGCCACCCGCTGCACGTGGGAAGGCCTCCATTCAAACCAATGCTCTGCTACGCGCCGCGCTGCTGCGAAGCGCGCTGCGGCCGCGCCGTGGGAAGGGGCCCACCAGACTGCTAGACCAGACACCGCTGCCCTTTCGTGCCCTCTTCGCTCCCCACCCTGACTGCATCCTTCTCTACCTCTACGCTTCTTTCCCTCGCCTTGGTTCCACGCTCCAAACCCTGCCTCGTCTCTGCTCCCACGTCGTCCCCGTTTCCACCTCGATACTGTCTTCATTTCGGTACACTCAAAATTCCAACATTCCCGCTCCGCTCCCGGCCTACTCCTACTCCGCCCCCGCTTCTAGATATCGCCTTTGCTCACTTAACCGCATCTGCCTTGCCGCATCTCCGTGCTCGACTCGTACTGTTTCGACCTCCATACCACACCCAACGCGGTCCACTTCCGTATCCACTTCGCCCTTTCATCGTCTTCGCCCAATCCCATTTCGCCCTCGCCTCTCTTCCATCTTTTGCGTTTGTTCCCGTTCCTGTCCCTGTCTTGGCTTCAGTCCTGCTTCATCTCTCTTTCGAGTTATTCCCATTCCAGGCAAGGCCCGTCGCCAATTGGGGCGTTCATCATCCCAGCCGCTAGGCCTACCTCACTACCCTTCCAACCAGCTTTCTCCCCACTTCCAATCTTACCACCGAATCTTCCAAATAATTAGTCTCGCTTCAATTCTTTCCAGATCCAACCCTGCTCCCAATCTCCGCCTTGGTCTGCCCTCACGCAACTGCCTTACCTCGCGCCCTTTGTACCAGGTCCAATTCCTCTGCCCTGTCGGACCCTCTTCTTTCCTCGCTCAATCCTCGTCTCCTGTCCTGCCCGCACCCACGCCCCGCATTTCCCCCCGACTGGCCCCGTCCCACCCCGTTCCCTCGCTGCTCCCACGTCGCCCCCGCCCCCGCTCCCGCTCGGCTTCCTGCTTCATATCCGCGCGCGACAGCCAATTGTTTTCGACGCCGAGCGGCGCCGCCGCTAGAGGTCGTTGACAGCCGAGTGTCGGATTTCGCTGGATTTTTTAATCCGCTGTCGGCCGCATTACAGCGCCCCAACGCGTTCCCACAACGCGCATATCGAATATAACTCCCCGAGTTCTTTTGTAACGAGTTCTCGTTACAAAAGTCAAAGAAAGGCAACAGAGACCACTTGCAGCACTACCTTGTTGATCAGAATACAACCATAGTAAAAGTGAGAAATCCACGTAGTATTTGCTCTCGATTCGCAAAGGATTCAATATTTATTCATTTATAATTATTTTTATTTGATGAGAAATATTAAAAAGTATGTGTAGATCACATGGTCCATGTATTCATCATGTAAAAAGAATCATAAAAACCACGAGCAGATTAAATGTAGAAAACAAGTGAACGAAAAACTAATGTTTACGGAACTGCTCTGAGCTATACTAGCATTCGTACGGAGACAGACTTTAGAAATTAAAAAAATAATCTTAAGTGTTTTAACAATACGAACTCTCAAGGAAAATCAGTTCTGCGTAAGTTTTATAAGCGTACTTTACACTTTACAAGAATAAATAAAGAAAAAGTTTGCAGTCATTTTTGCGACAATATTCCCCGTTTTCGTTCCTTTTAAAGTTCCCTTTATTTCCATGGAAAACTAAGTGAAAAATACTCGTATTTTGAAAAATTACACATGAACTCATTTAATTCTGAGAAACAAATTTCATTAAGAAACAATATAGGCGTGCTTTGCTCTATCCCAGAAAGTAATTTAAAGAAACCATTTGGATCAATTTTTGGAAAAAAAACATCAATGTCCTTAATGCTTTATGTAAAGTACCCCCAAAATAAAAATATCTGTTTCAAATTCAATAGGCCGCGGTGTCAATCAGATTGATTGGGGAGTACCAATTTTGGTGAAAATTCTGCCTATTATTTGCTTCTTGCATTGTTCACGGATGGATTGTACCCCTGTTAAGTTTGACAAGACCCACAAAACGTGGATTCTGTCTATACAATGTGGTAGATGAAGTTATTTATAACATAAAGGAACAATAATTATCAACTTTTTCGGTATCACGAACTCATGCGTTTCCGCGGACCCATCAAATGTACGTTGTATGTAATACGTAAGTAGTAGCGCCAAGTGAAATTAAACTTCGACCCTGAATTCATGACACAAATCCTGAGGAACAAAACGTGATTGTATGAATCCGGTTTTCTGAATGAATTCTTTTCAGAACAGAATTTAGATTTTTGGAATTTTGCATGAAATTAAATATTTATATGTCGGGTACAAAGCGATAAGTCTATAGATCCCACAACAAAGCACGGAACCGATTTTTTAATTGTTTAATTCACCTCCCTATAAAAATATTCTTAACTAATATGTAAGTAGTAAAGTAATTTTTAGTAACGAAAATATATCTACGGAATGAAATTCGCTCAAACAACGTGAAGAGAGTACAATATCACAGTAACATTTAATTTTAAACGGGGTTTGCCATCTGTTTTCAGAAGAATGCGTTCCATCTCTGACCCGCCCACCAGAATATAAATCCCAGAGAGAACGCATATAATAATGCAGTTGAAGCAACGGATTATCTGGATCAGTTTTCCGAGCATACGCCATTGCTCTGTAGGAGGATCTTTCTCCGAAATTTTGTTTGAAATTACATTTTTTATGAGACGGTGTTGAGTTACTCTAAATACAGAGAAAGGAGAGCGTACCTAAATTGCACATGTAGCTGCGTCGCCAACCATTCTGCATTAGGGTTGTGGTTTCAAACCTCACGCGAAGCATATGTTTCCGCTTGGTGACTGTAGAATGAAATGCAAAGGTAAACTCGAAATCCAGTTACCCCAGTGCAGGTTGTCTCCAGGTACCTCATCAGTGTGCTCCGGGCATGCCACCAGACGATTGATTATTTCATTTCTTGACGTTTTCGGGCCCGACAACTCGTTAGTCTCAACTCACAAATCATTAGTCTCGATAGTGTAAGTGAAGGATTTTCATACCTGAAGTTGGCGGTATTATATCACTTCACTCACGAGATACAGCGCCGACCTACATGTCGGCTTCTGGGGGAATGTATCTCTCCCAACGGGGGCTCCCGCCAGGTCACCCGACATATATGCTAGTGTATTATATGAAAGGATACGTGTGTAAGGGGGGAGAATAGGACAAGGAAGAGGAAGGAAAGATCTCGCGCGCTTCTGGGCCATTTGTTAGATAACTGCAACGGCATTCGCCTGGTACTTATCAGAACAACAACAGAAATTGTCCAATCAAAGAGATAAAAATCTCCTCCAAATGGCTAATGCATTCGACCTAGCTATCTCGCTAGGGTCGAAAATTTGCCAACGTCGGGACACGATCCCTACCACCTCTATTAATGTTTATTAATGTTCTATTAATGTATGTCATATATTAAGGTTCTATTAATGTTTCGGCCTTAAGCCGCCATCCTGATTGAGGTTTTTCTGGGTTTACTCAATCGCTTAAGGCGTATGCCGGGATGGTCCCTAGATTTGTTCTCCCAGACGTAAATGTACAGCTTGTCCTCCCCTCTTAAAATGTTACTACTCTAAATGTATGTAAATTCAGTGGTTTGGCGGAAGAGCAGGCCCTATGGCCTGAGCCTCGCCATTAATAAAGACATTATTATTATTATTATTATTATTATTATTATTATTATTATTATTATTATTATTACCTCCCGGCCAGAGTCACTGCTGAGACGGTGACGACAATCCCGTCTCTAAACCTGAGACTGGTTTCCCGACATGTGTAGTAGTATTGTGAATGTAAGTGTAGCAGTGATTGTAACATGGGGTGAGACAAGGATGAGAAAGGAAAGATTGCGAGTTGTTCGACACCCATTCGTTGTGGTATTGCTTCAGCTTTCGTCGAAATCCACCACAATCGGCACTCTAATATTCTGGTCAACGTCGCAGATGCAACGGTGTTATCACTGCTCTTAAAAACCATATGAGTGCATCGTAGTGAAAAAAACGCGAACATCAGTACGACGGTCCAGCACTCTGATCGTTTTAGCAACCGAAGCCGCGCTCGAAATGTACTGAATTTTTCATGCGGAGCCTTTGGCGCTCACCCACACAGCTGACATAAAATCTCATTCCCAGAATTAAATATCAACAGTAAAAAATACAACATAATATGTTTACTGGTTCGTAGTATTAATATGACGGAGGGCTTCTCTTGGGATTTTTGTGTCATACCAAATATTTTTCATTTGTTGGTTTTCTGTTTCAGAATCAACATTTTTTTGGTGAGTAGAAAGGTCAGCACACAGGAGATTTTCCCGGCTTCCAGATAGGGGAGCTTTCATATTGTGATTCAAGTGTGGAAAAAAGGGTCACTTCAGTTAATCTATATAAATAATTATCCATCATTTCACAATTCACATTAAAATTGGACTTTGTATCACGTGTAAAATCATCAGTTTTTTGTAACGATTGCTAACAATGTACTCAAAAGAAAAACTTCAAGTTAAAATTAGAAACGTGAAGACTATTGTTATTACAGAAGTGTCAATTTAGGAAGGAAGTGTTGATCAAATGATAAAATTATTGTTGCAATACGAATAATAACCTTTCAACAAAAAATAAACCGTTTTTAAAATTATTATTTTTATTTTAACGAGTAAACTATTCAATTCATTATTCAAACCAAATAATAAGATTACAATACTAAAAGAGATACAATATTACAGATACAATATTACAGATACAATATTAAAAGAAAAATTGTTATTTAGTAGTATTGAAAATACCCCTGTACCCATTTGATGTATAATACCCCTGTACCCACCTGGCACAGTATTATGATCATTTAATTGCCAAAAAGGTTTTGAGATCCAATAATACCATTTTTACAGTAAAGGAGGTAACATGGAAGGCGTATTTCTCAGTACTTCTGGTCTTCCTTTGTTAAGGTATTGAAATATAAAAGTATATTTTTTCAAAGAAAGCGACGGAGAGGGCGGGCGGGGACGAGGGGGCTTGAGAGAGCGCGAGAGAAAGAGAGCAATATAAAGAGAGAAAATGTGTGTGTGTGTGTGCGCGTGCGTGCGCGCGTGCGCGCGCGCGCGCGCGAGCGAGCGAGAGAATGAGTGAGAACGAACGAGAGCGAGAGAAAGCCAGAGAGTACGAGTGAGCGAGAGAGAGCGAGAGCGAGAGAGAGCGAAATGCGAGAGAGAGCGAGAGAGAGCGAGAGCGAGAGTGAGAGCGAGAGTGACAGTGAGAGTGAGAGAGAGAATGAACGAGAGCGAGAGTGAGAGCGAGAGTGACAGTGAGAGTGACAGAGAGAATGAACGAGAGGGAGAGCGAGAGAGCGAGAGAGGGTGAGAGCGAGCGAGAGCACGAGCGAGAGAGGGTGAGAGCGAGCGAGAGCATGAGCGAGGAAAGTCGAAAGACTTGGTTACTCTTCGGCACTGTATTCAGATGTAGTCTTTAGAAGTATAACCGTTTAACGAGAACTCGCTCAATTGCTGTTTAACAAGGAAATTTGCTGTTTCTATGAAGTCCGGGTATTAACAATTCAAATTTCTTATAATTTACTCTTAGTTTTGCTTCTCAATGTAAGTTTTACATAGTAAAGAAGTGAAGTTCCTTGAAAAATTTGCACGTCTTTTATGAATATAATAACGTGAATAACAATGTGCAAGACTCTTACAATCATTTTCAGAACGATACTTTTCGTCAGCTGCTGCAATATTGAATCAAAAACAGGAGACATCAAGTATGAAGATATTGAACACAATAATCGAGGATTGGTGGAATACTTAAAATAATAAAAAACAATAAAATTATTTATCAAAACACATCAGAAGTAATGAAACGCGGCAACACTGTTATAAGGAAGATGTTAGAAATAGACATCACAACTTTCAAATCACGGTTCTGAAAATAATTATGCATAATTTCATTCAAAATTTGAATTTGATTATGGTTAAACAATTTAACCATTAAATGAAGTATAATGCATATGTTTATATAACAGTACAAAATATGTGTCTTAACTTTTAATTTTTGAAGTTGACCCAAGAATAATATTACATGATTATCTGAAAAGATATTATACGAGCAGAACCTTCCCGCTCCGTCAGCGCTGTTACGACGTAATGTTTTAGTGCTGCAGTCGTCTCCTGGCTCAGCACGAGTCCCGTTGACATTCCGCGCCTATCATTCCTCCTGTCGTCCTCGGCATCGCCCCGCGTCACACAGCAACGCCCAGCAACAATAAATCTCAGGTGGAATGGGATTTGCATTTGACTGAAGCGCCATCTTGTACTGCAGCGCCATCTAGGGGAGAGTTACTACACAGTGAACAGCTTAGAAACCTTCATGATAAACACGAAGGTGTGCCAACTTTTATGGAAATCGGTCAAACTGTGTTGAAATTCAACGATCTCGAAAAAAATAATGATATTTATTTATGTTGATCAACTAAATTACAGTCCCATTTGAAAATAATAACAATAATTATTGTTGTTGTCGATAACAACCATTTTATCAAGCGTCATTCACAAACAGTAGGAATGCGACTAGGCATGCAGCGAGATCACTAAGGTGAAGATGTTTTGAACTGTTCCCGGGTCGCACTTCACCTGGTGCCCACGAAGCCCTGTACACGCTCAGGCAGCACCACTCGCTTAGAAGAAAGCCATCCTTCTCTCTCCTACCCCTGCTCCTCTCCTCCGGCATGGCCTCCGCCTCCGCCCCTACCTCCGTCCGTGCCCCCGCCTCCGCTACTGCCTCCGCCGGAACGGAGAGATTTGGTCTCAAAGATATTAATTGAGGAGAGTAAAGGTCAAAGAGAAGCCTTTGATTTGCAATTGCGCTGGCGAAGCGAGACCAACTGGTCGTACCTATAGATTTTTTTTCAAACACCTGACTCACACAAACTACCTCACCATGAACAAATTTCGATAGTTTCGTAGCTCTTTCCGCCCGTGTTCCAGTCACTATTCCTGCTTATTCTGTTTTGTTTAAAAAAATCTTGTTCCCCCAAAACTAAAAAAAAAACCTTGCCCTCGATCCTGCCATCATATCTATTCGCTCACCCCCCTCCGGTTCCAGTCCCGCTCCAACACTCGCTCTTGATTGAGCTCTTCCTCCTTTTCTCCCTCCTCCTCCTCCTCTCCCTCCTCCTCCTCCTCTCCCTCCTCCTCCTCCTCTCCCTCCTCCTCCTCCTCCTCCTCCCTCCTCCTCCTCCTCTCCCTCCTCCTCCTCCTCTCCCTCCTCCTCCTCCTCTCCCTCCTCCTCTCCCTCCTCCTCCTCCTCCCTCGTCCGAGGGCGGAAGGCCATTCAGGGGATGGTAACGAGGCGAAGGAATGCTCCCACTTGCGCCTTTGACAGCAAATGCTTCGGGTTGTTACGCGCACTTACCTCCGCGCGCGCGCGGTGGCGGCGACAGTCCGTGTCATGGCTGCTTTCACACGCTGCATTTGTGGGCCTGTCACCTGTCGAGATCCAGATATCGCTGAAGAGCGTCGTTTGGGATGGTATGTCTTTTACGTGGTGACGTTGAGTGCTTCTTCATTTCATTCGTATGTAGCTGGTTTTAGAAAGCTAAAGAATAAGAATTTTACCCTAATATCATTATTTTGATGGTAATAAGGGACTTCGAATTATTTTTCGAAGCTCACAAAGCCATACATACTTGCGGGGTAACATTTAAAAAATGATAACAGATACAAGTTTTTAAGATCATTCATGGTAGATATTAGAATTTAATACAAGTCAGAAAAGTCGAACCAACTAAGCAGCCCATATGGCTGCGTAAGTAATCAACAGTTGCCAGGGTTGTGAAAAACACTTGGGATATTTTTACCATGATATTGTAACGTATTTAGTGGGAAAGAGTGCGAAGGTTACCCGAAAACGATGTAAACAACGAAATAATTGAATGGCTCAGTAGAACAAGGGGCTATCCCAAATAGAAATAGTTCAGAGATAATGAGAGTTTTACCTGAACTTCCCTTTTATAATTAAACATATTTTTAAACTTTTAAACACAGTACACTTGCACATAAGTCCATAATGAATTTAAATAACATATTACACAAAAAATAATATTTGACAATTCGCATAATGATAATAACTCAATTACACAAACAATGTGATAGCCAGTTGTTCTACTAAGTTCAATTTACGGCAGGGCGATTTAGTAAGATTTATCTGTATTTGATCACCATTTTCATTTTGGAGATATCTTGTTACATGTAGGAAAAAAGTAGAATGTAGAAATGAATGCATATTATATGACAGAAATAAAACATCACAACATAAAGAGCGTTTCGAAGGAGAATATTGAATTGATTTTAAGGTTTGTGAAGTATTGTATATTTATAACAAGATAAATCGTGTAGATCAAACACGTTTCAACGTTAAAAAACGGGCACAGATTGTACAATACATACATAAAATACCAAAAATAAAGTTGGATCCACGATTTCTGTCCGACACGTATCATTTGATTCTAAGAACACAGTGATGAATTGGAATCAAAAGGAAGGAAATGAGTAAGTATAAGGAAGGAACTTTCGGGTTCGTTCACACGATATTCTTGTGTCGTATACTCTCCACTGGAAAGTAGGAAACACTATTTCACTGGGACCAACCTCTGAAATTCTCTTCCGGGTTGTGGTTTAATTTTTCATTATTTTGTGCGCCAGTTCCATTAAAGTCGGGGTTTATTGCTTCATGGCCAGAAACAAATTCATGACTGACAATTAGTATGCATTGAATGATGGATGTGGCCTGTCATATTCTTTAATTTTACGATACAAACATTACTGTTTACAACTAGTCATATGCATTTTTTGCCGGAGTCGAACGTCTACACAAAATTCAGTCCCTATGATGTAATCAGCTGGCCTATACACCAGCATAGTGTATCTCATAATTTTCCAATTATTCTAACAATCGTATTTCTTCAAAAACATATAATCACGTATACAATTATACACGCCGCAATTTTCTATTGGAGTTCCACTTTCTCACCAAGTGACCTTCTTAGTTATTGCGTCGTGATCAGATTGTTTCTGAATAGTTTTATTGAAAGAGAAAGAAAACTAACGACGCTTCAACAGCACATACTTTCTCACGTTGTTTGTAACTTTGGATAATTTCGAAAGTTCAGAGATAAAAGAACATCGAACCTGTGCCAATTTTAGGCATTACTTCGCCCACCCCCCAAAGAAAAAGAAAAACATGGGTCAGTTTTGGCAAAAAAGGTGTTGAGGCTTCATGTAAAGTACTCCCCAAAAATTAAATATCCATTTTATAGTCACAGAGCCTCGGATCCCAATAGAGCAATGGCAGAATATCAGTTTTGAAGAAAATAGTCTGTGTTGACGATAGTCAGACGTTGTCTGTCAATTAATTGCTTCGTCTTCAAAACTCAAAAACGTGGGTTTTAACTCACAACGTCTTAAAATAAGTAATTTACGTCTTGTAAGAACAAGATTCGTACATTTTTAAGATAAAAAATCCCCACAGTATCAAATATTCTGGCGAATAATAAACCACTTTTTATCACATTACAATACTTTCTCTTCCATATTTAGGTACGTCGTACTCCAAGATTGTACAAAGAAACAACGAAAAGGACGAAAAGAAAAATGGACCGAAGCCGTGGATTTTTAAGGGCGAAAAAATCCTTCGTACGCCTTCCTTCAGAGGGAAGTAAAGACGGCTGGCCCATGTTAGTAGATTTACTTGCATGTAAAAGATCCTCAAGCCTTAATGACGCCTCTGAGCTAAATTCAAAATCGCTTGTTCCTCGCCCAAGAAATACTTCCTTCCTCTGCTAGTTAGTGAAAGGAGCATAGCGAAATTTGCGTGGTCAGACGGAAGAGCGGGGCCTGATGGCCCGAGTCTCGCCACTTGAAATAAGGCATTAATTCAATTGAATATGTCTTCCTTCCTCATCCCCACTCACCGTTGTCCCTCTACATCGCCCACGTCATACAGTAATGATATACATATACACACATACGTGTGCGTGGGCATAGACTAAGGAGGTATAGATATTACCTCCATATCTATGCCCACGGCCTCATTTCCGCATCTCTCTCCTTTCCCGCTCTCGTCGACACTCCTCCTTCCTCAATTTCCCTCACAGATGGCACGTGGCTGCCCGGGAGCCGCCGCGTCTTAGGCACAGCTGCCGCTATTCTGGCACCTTTTTCGGCCGCTATTCTGGCACCTTCCGTAGGGCCAAATGCAGCCGATACAATGACACCAGTGTCCAGCACGCGGCGTCTCCCGGGCAGCCAAGCATCTGTGAGGGAGATTGAGGAAGGAGGAGTGTCGCCGAGAGCGGGGAAGGAAAGGGATGCGGGAAGGAAGACGTGAACATAGACTGGGGAGGTATTATCTATATCTCTTAGTCTATGCCCACGCCCACTAATCTGTATATATGTATACCATTACTGTATGACGAGGGCGATGTGGAGGGACAACGGTGAGTGGGGTCGAGGGAGGAAGACTATTCTCTTTCCCACAGATTTCCTTCCCCGCATAACTCCACCGTTCTCGACTTCTCCTGCCATCTTCCTTCCCCTCCGCAACCACCGTTCTCTTCCCTCGACGTCACCCATCGACCTCTCATTACGACCTCACCGCTTCATATTTTCGACTCTCCTCTCCCCTGCCCCTCCTCGTCCTCGCCAACCGGCGTATTTCTCCGTCCCCACCCCTTCACGTTCTCGTCCCTCCGCTCACCCAATCCCCCTCTTTCCGGACCTCGTCCCGCGTCCTCAACTGCCCGCCGCCGCTTCCGCGAACCGGAAAAGCTGTCTTGGTGCACGCGTCGCGCCCTCACCGGAGATGAATCTTCCTCCGCCATTGTGGACGCAGGAAGCCACAGACAATGCGGCTGCCTGCGTCCCCGCCGTCCTCGTCCGACTCAAAAAAATGTCACTCCACTTAATCCGCTTGGCGCGTCCTCGTTACCTGTCCTCCGCGCGCGCCCTCAACCGCCGCGTTCTGGGCCGCACTCCGCGCGCGTGGGCCGGCAGCTGTTCATCCGCTTTTCTTTTGTTCCCGCGCTTTTTTTTTCCGATGCGTGTCTGACGCGCTCTATTGAAGGCACTACCGTTAATCTCTCGCGACTTTGCAAAATACAAATTAATTTCGGATTTCGATTAAATTGAAAACACAGGCTAAGCCTTTAAGGCTTCTACAAGTAATTTGGTACAGTGAAATGGGGAATATTGCATTAACACGGTTGCCATTTGAGCGTAATTATTGAAATAATCGTATCTTTTGTTGCTGTTTTGCCGTTTGTTCGTTTTTGAGTTCGGTTTGCCCTTGAATGAAAAAACAAATATTTCTTTATTTCGTTTCTTAATATATTACGCTTTTTTAAACATAATTGAATAGTTGAGTAACAAGTATCCATCAAATTTATTATTATATCATCAACAGTTTCAAACCCTGTGAAAAAATGACACACGGCTGGCATGTTCTAATTTTTGAAAACCTCCTCCATCTCAGTTATATAAGAATATTTAGTCAATTGATTCACAATTATTGTGGAGTTAAATGCATTGTCCATTTGACATAAACATTTGTTTTTCATAAAGTAGTGATGTAGTTTATTTTACGGGTATTTAAAACCACACAAATGAAATTTATGAAAGGCATGCGAATATGTTCACACTTGCTTTTAATAAGTCAGAAGTGATTTTTCTAAAAAACATCAGGCATAATAAAAAGTCTAAACAAGAGCATGAAATTCTGTCGTTCAAATTCGCGTAGATAATCCAATGGAAATTTACAAAATGAAAATGTCATTATAATAGTGAATGAAATTTGGCAGTTAAACTTGTTGATAAAAGTGTATACTAGGGTTAAGAAATGTCTTTCATAATATTTTTTTAAACATGGTATCAAATTAAATAATTGTGCATTTAGATATGATAAAAACTACACTATTTTTCCAGAACGTACTTCGAGATGACATACTTCAGTCTACACTTTAACATGCCAAAAAACGCTCGTTATGTACGCATTTTTTAAAATGATTTCATTTCATTCATCTTCCCTAGATACTGAAATGTATACAGGTAGTAATATTAACAATTACCCCCTTTTCTCTTCACATATTTTTGAAATTTAATACTCAATATTTATTTTATATCACTTGCTTAAATATAACAAAGATGTGTGCGTTTAGGATATTTAATTAAACACAAAACACATTTATTACAGGGAAGCAAATATGTCCTTATCAATTCTTGCATAAACGCTCGTTGCAACCTGTATTCATAATTAATCACAATTATATATATATTATACCAAGATAACGTGCAGAGATTGCAAATCTCCCTGTAATATGTCACACACATTTAACGTTTTTTGAAGTTATAAAAATAAATAAGAAAATAAAACTGTGTCAGTGAAGCCGGGTCGAGACGTTTGCGAGTTGCATTTAAATTAATGAATCACACGGGAATTTATTTATGCTAAAATTAATAGCGGTTTGTTTCATCCACCTAACTGTAATTTACTAGCAAATAAGGTTGCAATTAGATGGGTATGGAAAATATATCTTCTGTGAATGCGTCAGTCTGATTGAGCATGACCCTCGTAGTGAACTCTAGGAAGCGGAAGTTTATTTACGTAACCTTGTGAGCCTCCCCAAAGGCTGAACAATCAAATCTGATTTTAAATTGACCTTTCCTTCATTCGACATTGACTATGCGAGTCAAGGTCGATTTTGATTCCCGTTTAGAATTTGACATGTGTACTATTAAATTGTTTTTAATCAAAGGTCATTGCTGCAATATACCGAATGTTGAACGTCCTTAGACCACTAGGACGAACTCTGTGAATCTGGATGTCCCGGGCAAAAGTAGGTCACACGCCATTTTACTTGCGTTTGCTTCGATCTCTGATATGGGCTCCATGAGTTTATGACAACTAGAAATTTAGTCCAAGGTATTCAGGTCAAGGATGAGTTGAGAGTGAGCGAGAATAAATTTCATTGTAAATGAAACTTTAGTATTGTGCACAGTTAATGAACAACTGCGCAAAGGCCTTCCATTTCTGAGGACACGGTTGGATCCGCGGCCAATCCAAGTGGAACTGTGTCGGAAAAAATATTTCGGAGGAGTTTTTTGAGGTACTCCCGATTCCCTTCCTCTCACTCCAGCACTTCTCCATTATCGTTCGTTTCCTTACCCAGGCGCGAATTCACGGGGAGAATCCACGGGGAGGGAAATTACGGAAATCCCCCTAAAGTTTTCCATAAACTATTAATTTAACAAGTCATGAAACTTTCAAGCAAAAACTATTAAAACGAATAAAAGCGTGTCGCAGCATGGGCTGAGTGTAGCCTGCGACATTTCACAAAGTATGTATTATGACACGTTCGACCAAAACATTTTGAATTTCCTCCCCAAAAATTTGTCTCTAGATCTGCTTCTGCCTTATCATTACTGCTAAATACATCACCAAATATGAACTTTATTGATCTTAGAAGTTAAAGTAGTCCAAAACTCAAAGAAATAAAAAAAAAACTACTCAGCCTCTGGAAATACTGACCGAGCTATTCAACAAAAATCATATAAATTTCAAATGTCCACTTTATGAAAGAGAATGGAATTGATAACAAACTAGTGGTGCTACAACACAGCACACATGTTCTGGATTATTTGAAACGCTTATGGACGAATAAACCAGTGGAAAACAGAATGGCTATGGCAGTCTTTCTCGTACTAGTAAGTTTATTTATCTATTTATACTGGCCTATCTTTTCGATTTTTGTCCCATCCTCCATCGCCTGAAAATATTTTTTTCCTTTTACTTTCTTACTTTTCAGATGTTTAATATTGCCCATATTTCAAAGTTGCGAGAAAACTATTCATATTGTTGAAAAATGTAAATGACATTAATTAAAGAACTAATTATTGAGTTTAAGTATCTTTGGTATTATAGACAGTCATAGATAAAAACATGAATTAATAAAAGGCAGACGAACACAGGTTGTAATGAAAAGTACATATATTTATGTTTTATTCAATAACATTTCGCTACATTTTGTGTCGCTTCTTCAGGCATTGTCTTGTTCCATTGTCACAAAAATTCCTTTATAAAACGTCAATGACAGTTCGTAAGATATTATGAACATATTATGTGCAATCATAAACATGCACGTAAGATGCTCATAATATGGAAATATCAACAACAGATTCTAAAATACAATTTTTGAATTTAAAATAAACTTAACATATTATTGAATATGTAATTTAGTATATCGTATTGTATCCTTTCATAAATGGGTAAAACAATTAGAGAAACGTTTTATATATTGTATAAGAATTTTGGAGAAACTGTGACAGGCTTAATAAATTCCATAAACAGTATACGAAAATATTTGAAGTACTAATATTATAGAAAGATTGCATTTAGGCACACATCTGTCGATTTAATACTAAAGGTAAATGATAGTTTCTCAAAAAAAAAAAAAATGAAATCTTACAACATACGATAATGAGATTTTATTGAGTAAACAGACCTATTCATATTTACAATCGCTTTCCAAAAGTTGATCAACAACTTAAAGGAAAAGTTTCGAACCGTTTTAGATGTATTTTAATATCCGAGGGATGCATATGAAGAACACAAAAAGAAAAGATGTTTTAAATTTGCAGAGCTTCTATCTTTACGATACGCAATGAAAAAATCATTCGATAAAAAACATGATAGATCGGCGAGATACTCATCCCAAAACCGGATGACGCGATTTCCAGAGGGAACGTACCGGCGTCTCTCATTCAGGTAAAGAAGGTTCGACAGACGACACGGTACAACAGCATCCACGCTGTAACGCTGAATGCTACCAGCCCCGTTCACCGCTCGTGTGTGGAAGTTGGTTACATTCCCTCTCAAATGGATTGTGTTTTCGTGTCACTCGAAAGGCTGATATGCCACAAGTCCCCAGCGTTGGTCGTGTAGATGCATTGAAAAGCGGCAGGGAAGGAGAAGGCGATGAAGAAGAGATAAACAGAACAGGCGTAAGGCAATGCGACGATGCAAATCTGTCGCGAGCGGCGGCCCCGCGTTGAGTCTCACGCGCTGGGGTATCGAACAGAGCGCAAGGCGAGGGCGGGGGCTTCTGAGCGCTGCAGAGTTTCCTGGAGTGTTGCCTCTTTGCTAGAGAGCCAGCGGACACGGGGATAGGGGTGGTGGAAAGAAAGATGAGGGCTTTGGAGTGTGGGGAGGAAAAGGCGACGGCGAAGGCGAGGACGATAGCGAGGACGAGGGCGAAGGCGAAGGCGAAGGCGAAGGCGAGGGCGAGGGCGAGGGCGAGGGCGAGGGCGAGGGCGAGGGCGAGGGCGAGGGCGAGGGCGAGGGCGAGGGCGAGGGCGAGGGCGAGGGCGAGGGCGAGGGCGAGGGCGAGGGCGAGGGCGAGGGCGAGGGCGAGGGCGAGGGCGAGGGCGAGGGCGAGGGCGAGGGCGAGGGCGAGGGCGAGGGCGAGGGCGAGGGCGAGGGCGAGGGCGAGGGCGAGGGCGAGGGCGAGGGCGAGGGCGAGGGCGAGGGCGAGGGCGAGGGCGAGGGCGAGGGCGAGGGCGAGGGCGAGGGCGAGGGCGAGGGCGAGGGCGAGGGCGAGGGCGAGGGCGAGGGCGAGGGCGAGGGCGAGGGCGAGGGCGAGGGCGAGGGCGAGGGCGAGGGCGAGGGCGAGGGCGAGGGCGAGGGCGAGGGCGAGGGCGAGGGCGAGGGCGAGGGCGAGGGCGAGGGCGAGGGCGAGGGCGAGGGCGAGGGCGAGGGCGAGGGCGAGGGCGAGGGCGAGGGCGAGGGCGAGGGCGAGGGCGAGGGCGAGGGCGAGGGCGAGGGCGAGGGCGAGGGCGAGGGCGAGGGCGAGGGCGAGGGCGAGGGCGAGGGCGAGGGCGAGGGCGAGGGCGAGGGCGAGGGCGAGGGCGAGGGCGAGGGCGAGGGCGAGGGCGAGGGCGAGGGCGAGGGCGAGGGCGAGGGCGAGGGCGAGGGCGAGGGCGAGGGCGAGGGCGAGGGCGAGGGCGAGGGCGAGGGCGAGGGCGAGGGCGAGGGCGAGGGCGAGGGCGAGGGCGAGGGCGAGGGCGAGGGCGAGGGCGAGGGCGAGGGCGAGGGCGAGGGCGAGGGCGAGGGCGAGGGCGAGGGCGAGGGCGAGGGCGAGGGCGAGGGCGAGGGCGAGGGCGAGGGCGAGGGCGAGGGCGAGGGCGAGGGCGAGGGCGAGGGCGAGGGCGAGGGCGAGGGCGAGGGCGAGGGCGAGGGCGAGGGCGAGGGCGAGGGCGAGGGCGAGGGCGAGGGCGAGGGCGAGGGCGAGGGCGAGGGCGAGGGCGAGGGCGAGGGCGAGGGCGAGGGCGAGGGCGAGGGCGAGGGCGAGGGCGAGGGCGAGGGCGAGGGCGAGGGCGAGGGCGAGGGCGAGGGCGAGGGCGAGGGCGAGGGCGAGGGCGAGGGCGAGGGCGAGGGCGAGGGCGAGGGCGAGGGCGAGGGCGAGGGCGAGGGCGAGGGCGAGGGCGAGGGCGAGGGCGAGGGCGAGGGCGAGGGCGAGGGCGAGGGCGAGGGCGAGGGCGAGGGCGAGGGCGAGGGCGAGGGCGAGGGCGAGGGCGAGGGCGAGGGCGAGGGCGAGGGCGAGGGCGAGGGCGAGGGCGAGGGCGAGGGCGAGGGCGAGGGCGAGGGCGAGGGCGAGGGCGAGGGCGAGGGCGAGGGCGAGGGCGAGGGCGAGGGCGAGGGCGAGGGCGAGGGCGAGGGCGAGGGCGAGGGCGAGGGCGAGGGCGAGGGCGAGGGCGAGGGCGAGGGCGAGGGCGAGGGCGAGGGCGAGGGCGAGGGCGAGGGCGAGGGCGAGGGCGAGGGCGAGGGCGAGGGCGAGGGCGAGGGCGAGGGCGAGGGCGAGGGCGAGGGCGAGGGCGAGGGCGAGGGCGAGGGCGAGGGCGAGGGCGAGGGCGAGGGCGAGGGCGAGGGCGAGGGCGAGGGCGAGGGCGAGGGCGAGGGCGAGGGCGAGGGCGAGGGCGAGGGCGAGGGCGAGGGCGAGGGCGAGGGCGAGGGCGAGGGCGAGGGCGAGGGCGAGGGCGAGGGCGAGGGCGAGGGCGAGGGCGAGGGCGAGGGCGAGGGCGAGGGCGAGGGCGAGGGCGAGGGCGAGGGCGAGGGCGAGGGCGAGGGCGAGGGCGAGGGCGAGGGCGAGGGCGAGGGCGAGGGCGAGGGCGAGGGCGAGGGCGAGGGCGAGGGCGAGGGCGAGGGCGAGGGCGAGGGCGAGGGCGAGGGCGAGGGCGAGGGCGAGGGCGAGGGCGAGGGCGAGGGCGAGGGCGAGGGCGAGGGCGAGGGCGAGGGCGAGGGCGAGGGCGAGGGCGAGGGCGAGGGCGAGGGCGAGGGCGAGGGCGAGGGCGAGGGCGAGGGCGAGGGCGAGGGCGAGGGCGAGGGCGAGGGCGAGGGCGAGGGCGAGGGCGAGGGCGAGGGCGAGGGCGAGGGCGAGGGCGAGGGCGAGGGCGAGGGCGAGGGCGAGGGCGAGGGCGAGGGCGAGGGCGAGGGCGAGGGCGAGGGCGAGGGCGAGGGCGAGGGCGAGGGCGAGGGCGAGGGCGAGGGCGAGGGCGAGGGCGAGGGCGAGGGCGAGGGCGAGGGCGAGGGCGAGGGCGAGGGCGAGGGCGAGGGCGAGGGCGAGGGCGAGGGCGAGGGCGAGGGCGAGGGCGAGGGCGAGGGCGAGGGCGAGGGCGAGGGCGAGGGCGAGGGCGAGGGCGAGGGCGAGGGCGAGGGCGAGGGCGAGGGCGAGGGCGAGGGCGAGGGCGAGGGCGAGGGCGAGGGCGAGGGCGAGGGCGAGGGCGAGGGCGAGGGCGAGGGCGAGGGCGAGGGCGAGGGCGAGGGCGAGGGCGAGGGCGAGGGCGAGGGCGAGGGCGAGGGCGAGGGCGAGGGCGAGGGCGAGGGCGAGGGCGAGGGCGAAGGCGAGGGCGAGGGCGAGGGCGAGGGCGAAGGCGAGGGCGAAGGTGAGGGCGAGGACGAAAGCGACGGCGAAGGCGAAGGCGAGGGCGAGGGCGAGGGCGAAGGCGAGTGCGAGGGCGAGGGCGAGGGCGAGGGCGAGGGCGAGGGCGAGGGCGAGGGCGAGGGCGAGGGCGAGGACGATGGCGAGGGTGAAGGTGAGGGTGAAGGTGAGGGTGAAGGTGAGGGCAAAGGTGAGGGCGAAGGTGAGGGCGAAGGTGAGGGCGAAGGTGAGGGCGAAGGTGAGGGCGAAGGTGAGGGCGAAGGTGAGGGCGAAGGTGAGGGTGAAGGTGAGGGTGAAAGTGAGGGCAAGGGCGAGGGCGAGGGCGAGGGCGAGGGCGAAAGCGAGGGTGAGGGCGAGGGCGAGCGCGAGGGCGAGGGCGAGGGCGAGGGCGAGGGCGAGGGCGAGAACGTTGGCGAAGACGAGAGCTAGGCGGGCGCGAGGGCCAAAGCGAAACGAGAGATAAGAGGTGAGGGGGAGGGAAAAAACGATGGCGATGCTAACATAAAGGTAGGTATCCTCAGATAAGCCTCATTGGTCGAGGAAAACCTCATGCCTATTGCGGTTGTAATTCTTTCGTCGCTGCTTCTGGCTGACTGTTCCAGTCAACAGGCCTTATTGCAGTGATAGATTTGCAGTTAGAACACGCAAGGTCAGTGAGCGAGGCTTGTGCATTACCTTAAGGGCAGAACAAAGACCAAGTTTAGACGAATGACAATGACGAGAACAAAGACTAGGACGAAGATGAGCGCAATGATCAGAGCGAGGAAAAAGACACGAGAGAAGAGCGCGGATGAGGGCAGGCCGAGAGCTAGGTGAGACTGGGCGAGAGCGAAGATAAGGGAAGAATAATGTCGAAATCAAGGGTGAGGCCGAGATTGATGATGAGGGTGACGACAAGGATGTGGATGCAGGCAGAGGGCGAAGGTGACTGGCATTGTTTGTTTCAGAGAAAACAGAGAATTGACTGTCTAAAATACGACTGTCTAAAATACGACTGTCTAAAATAAAACTAGACAAAAACCTAATTATGATAGAGAATAACTTGAAGAGAGACAAGTTTAACCCACGAAGTAAAATAATAAGAGGAAAATGAGAGCCTGAAGAAGGGCCAGCTGCATTGGATTCCCGAATGGAATGCAAATATGAATGGGCAGCAGCCTCCATTGAGCCCCCGGCGCCGTCGTGTCGGGCGCAGCTGTGGCGCGGGGGCAGAGGAGTAGAGAGACTTGCGCGTGGGCGAGGACAGCGCGGGCGGCGGGGGCTGGCGGGGGTAGGAACACCGCGAACAGCAGGGGCGGCAAGGATGCCACGGAAATGAAGGCGGGAAGGGCTTCCAAATGAACGGGCGGCTGGCGGCAGAAGCAGGTGCGACAGCAGGAGTGACAGGGACGGAAGGCGCGGCTGAAGAGGTTCAGGTTGCGGGGCGGCGGGGAGGGGGAGCAAGATTCGGTTGCGGGGGCGGAGCAGTGGCAATGACGGCTTTCGGGTTGCCGGAGGGGAGATCGATGAGAGTGGTTGGGAAGTTAGGGGGGGGCGACGTTATTGGCGTAGAACTAGCGTGGGAGGCGAGCCCTCGAGGACATAGCAGACAGGAGCGGCGGGTTGTTCATAGACGCCTGTTGAATCTACTACGAGAACGCGGTTTGGACGGCAGTAGCGGAATAGATGTCAGGGAGGGAGGTTCATAGACGCCTGTTGAATCTACTACGAGAACGCGCTTTGGACGGCAGTAGCGGAATAGATGTCAGGGAGGGAGGTTCATAGACGCCTGTTGAATCTACTACGAGAACGCGCTTTGGACGGCAGTAGCGGAATACATGTCAGGGAGGGAGGTTCATAGACGCCTGTTGAATCTACTACGAGAACGCGGTTTGGACGGCAGTAGCGGAATACATGTCAGGGAGGGCAAGGGTAGTAGCGGAATAGATGTCAGGGCAAGGATATACAGACGGATCAAGTCGTACGCTCTGCGTGTGTGTGTGTGTGTGTTTGTGCGTGCGTGTGGGTTGTTTGTGTGAGAGTTCGGATGCAGAGGAGCGAAAGCGACAGGTCGGTGGCACTAAGGGCAGAGGTAGGAATGACTGCTGTGGCGTCGGCTTGAGGCGTTAGGGCGCATTAGGGAGAGGGGGCAATGCGGCGATTTCGTAGCGATTCGCCGGTAGTCGCCAAAATAGTGGTAAATAGTAAGTAGCCTGACAGATTAGATGGAGCAGTGGGAAGACGTCAAGGTCATCAATGTTGTCACGGGGACTGTGGCCGGCGTGCCAGCCTGTTCAGTCTGCAATAAGAACGCGGTCAGGATGGTAGGGGGCTGCACGAATGTAAGAAGAGAGGAAGGGGCGTCTTATGATATACAGAGGTGGCCAAATTATTAGACTAGATTTATTGAATAAGACAAAATGTATTAACGACTGTAGATACAGACACACACTGTATTCAGGTGTCTAATGTTCCATAAACATTTCATAATTAACATACTTTTTCTGAATTATGATGGAAATCAATTTTTAATCCATTCTTTCAATTTGAGAGTCATTTTGTGAGATGCGTATGAGGTGGTTTATATGATGGTTTTTATGGCATTTTCTAAAGTTTATTTTGACTATCGAAGGAACACTTTCGACGGAATTCATGTCCGAGCTTTTGTAACCCAGTGAAAACAGGGGGAGTAAAAAGGCCGCCCATGTGAGGCGATGGGTCATGCCCGGCGCGACGGGGGCGGCAGAGGCAACGGGAAACAGCGAGACGATGCGACGCGGCAGGAGGGCAAGGCGCCGAGGACGTCTAAACCGTCGCGAGAGCTGCGTGGGTAGCGCGGCGGCCTGTGGAGTGGAACACGAGGACGCGGTAAGGAGTACAAGTTCGGCTTGAATGTGAGAGGCAGGCAGGGTGTGAGTGTGGCAGCTGGCTGTTGCAGAGGCTACGGGACGGGGAGCGAGTGTTCGGTGGCGGCTGAGTGCAAATGCGATGGTCACCAGTGTCGACAACCGGGGGAGGGCAGGGGGCGTTGGGGGGTTGGCGAAGTGAGATGATGGAGGAGCCGGTCGAGACAACGAGGGCCAGCGGGACAGACGGTACCACGGAACAGTTCTTTGATAGATCTATTAGGGTTTCCGGTCGTATTAACGGCTAAGGTCATTAGTCCCGTATGTGTAATGTATGTTTTTACCGCGGGAGATGACCGTGAACGTATCCAGCTGAATGGATAGATTCGGCGCCGTCCACCACGTAGAATTGGGGTTTCCCCCCATCAAGTATCACCCACCTGCCGCGTCTAGCTCTAAGCCCCGGGCTCGTCTCTCGGTCTTGGTGTGGTGTACTGCATGTTAGTGTAGGGGTTAGAGGAGACGATATGACAAGGAAGAGGTAGGAAAGATCGCGCGCTGTAAGTGGCCTGTTTCTTAGGGAATGCAGCATTCGCTTGGTGGTGATCGGAGAAACTACGGAACACACACAGCAGCTAGAACTCTCCTCCAGAGAGCGGCTGAATGCGACCTAGCTATGTAGCTAGTGTCTAAATCCCTTGCGACGACAGGAATCGAATCCTAGGACCTCCCGGTCAGAGGCACTGCCGTGACATGCATTGATGCCCAGGGCCGCTTAAGCCGGTTCCACACAACGGAAGACCTTGAAGGGAAGGCGCTGTGTGGCGACGCGCACGTCGAAGCCTCGGCGGGCTGCGAGGGCTGCGAGGACTGCAAGGGCTGCAAGGGCTGCGAGGGCAGCGAGGGCTGCAAGGGATGCGAGGGCTATGAGGGCAGCCAGGGCTGTAAAGGCTACGAGGGTTGCAAGGGATGCGAGGGCTACGAGGGCTGTCAGGGCTGTGACGGCTACGACCGTTGCAAGGGCCGCGAGGGCTACGAGGGCTACGAGGGCTGCAATGGCTGCGAGGTCTCCAAAGGCAGCAAGGTCTGCAAAGGCTGCAAGGATTCGTGGGGTCGGAGGGCAGCGTGGGCCGCGAGGGCTGCAAGCGCTGCAAGGTCTATGAGGGCAGCCAGGGCTGTAAAGGCTACGAGGGTTGCAAGGACCGCGAGGGCTACGAGGGCTGCAATGGCTGCGAGGATTCGTGGGCTCGGAGGGCTGCGTGGGCCGCGAGGGCTGCGCGGCGAGACGGCCTGTTGAGTCGGCCACGAGGGCGGGCGCTTGCGCGGATACCGGGTCGCGGGGGGGGGGGGGAGGCGCGGCCGGGGAGAGGGCTGAATGAAGCGCACGCCGCCCATTGATCCGGTTGCCTTGGCGACCGCCCTTCGCCCTTCGCCCTGCGCGCGGCCCCGCGCCCTCCCGCCCTTCCGAGCTGGCGGGGCCCGGTGCAGCAGGCGCGGCGCCACATTGCTGCTCCGGAAACGCCCGCGCAGACGACTGCAGGCGCCCGGGACGCGGCTTTGTGTCTGCAGGCGCCGTGAATGGAGCCTGCAATGCTCCTGCGAGCCACGCCTCCGCGCCCCCGCGCGCCTACGCGGCGAACCTGCGTTCCACTCGCGGACAACGGATATCGACACGGCGACTCGCGTTGGGAATGTTCTTCACACTGCTTCATTTTATCAAACCCCTTTGCTGACGAAGTATCTTGATATTTTCTTCATTTGCACCTAGGAATATTTAGTAGTCTTGTTTGGTGTCTAGGTTGAATAAAAAATGTTTCTTGTTATGGACAGATACAACAATATGCTATTTGTTTATGGCTAATAGCGATATGAATGCATTTCACTTCTATACAATAGAATACATCGATCACGAAATCGACGTTGCTGCTGTTCATTATTAAGCAAATCGTACTTTTTTAAAGGAAATATTTACAGTCGTTTACCGTCCTTTTTGTTAAGGAAATATCTTTATATTTCCTTCATTCCTGCTTAAAATAATTACAACATTTTTATATCAACAAAAGAGATACTCTACACTGGATGATACAAGTGATTTAATAAAAAGAGGTTAATGAATTTTGTTACATCTAATAGACAGCCACTAATATGTCCTTTTTATGCACAATAAAAGGTAAAGGTGTCCATGTGCAATTGCACACGGGCCGAAGTGCCCCACGTTGGATGTGAAGGTGCACCTATTCGGCACAAGGAGGAGATTGTGTGGCGAGCACAACGCTCCGGCCGCCTTTACCCCCAGGAAACAGCCTGGTACTCACTTGGAAAGGAGACTGAGTCGACCTCAAAGCCGCCCTGAATGAAAATCTCCAGATAAAAATCTTAAACTACCCCTGGATTGGAACCTGGGTCCTTCAGATCAGTCAGTAACGTGCCACTGAGTCACTGCGGGTCCTTTTTATAGATAATAGCGGCATACAATCTACGCCCATATCGCCCATATCGACACGTCAGTTGGAGCTAATGTTATTCTTAGTAAACCGACATTTTACCAGGAATCTTTTAAAAGAGAAATATCTTGTAAATTTTTCATTCCAGCATAAACAAATTTGAGTGACTTAAACTATGAACCAATAAGAATTACAACTTACACTGCCAACAAATATGAAACAAAGTGTACATGTGCTTTTGTCGCTAGGATTTTGACGATTCCGTTTCAAGTCCCTGACAAGCACTACCACAACATTCCATATCAGGTCAATGCGAGCATCGATATTGAAGTGCAGCGTTACAATGGCTGTGTTAATGAAGCGATTATTTTGAAAATGTTTTTTCCACTTCTGAAGTATGAAACATTAATGCTTAGGCTTTCATTGTAATTCAAGTTGAAATGTTTTTACATACATTCTTATTTGCTTTCGAATCATGGGTATATTTCTATCGACATGGTATTAACGAAAATAATACTTATTTATTATCGTAGAACTAAAGAATTAGAAATGTGGAATTGATATTGCGCTGCATTAGAACCTTATTAAAAAAACTTCGTTACGTAAAGGCGTTAAATTGGGGTTGAAGTGCCACGAAATAGGGCTTATAAATCAAATAAACGCAACCTGCAATGCTTCTGAGCATAACATGGCGGCGTTACAGGGCGGGATTCAAGAGTGGCCTGGGGGGGGGGGAGCCGTGATCAGCCAGGCGGTGTGTGTGTGGGGGGAGTGTGTGCATGCGCGCATATGTTGGTTAGGGGCGAGGTAGGTAGGGCGAAATAGGTGGGGAGGGGAGCGTGGAGTGGGTATGTGGGGTGTATGGAGAGGGTAGGTGTGTAGGTGGGTTGGGTGAGGTGAGGTGGGGTTGGCAGGCCGGGAACGGGGAAGTTCAGGGGCTGTCGGGGACAGACTACTGCATGCAGAAACTTCATCGACATTTTTTTAGCCAATATTTGTACAAAGCGCGAAGTTTAAGAATGTTGAAAGTGTAATAAGATTTTCTCTTGATTTTTCTGCGAAGTGTTTGTTGTGAGAAAATATGCCAATATTCTATAGAGTTGATTAAATCTTGATCGACCTATTGCCAAATATTGAGGAAATTATATTAAATCAAATTCTTTCCGATTATTAACATTTCACCATTATTTATTCCCTTACTGATCATTTAACTTTCAGCGATGATAAAATGAATAAATTATTCAATTGAATGGTTCGTCGGTGTATACAGTAAAATTCTTGGAAACCTACAGACAACAGGTAGAAATTAGTTGCTAGGAATTGGTCTTTCAATATTTTCTAGAGAAATTCCAACACAAGCAGAATGTCAGTCGTTTGGTGATAAAGAACGTTACAACAGAACATTTACGATTATTATGATTCGAACACTTCGAAAATTGTGTAACCTGTGTCGCATGAACATGCGTATACTAGTTTTCGAATAGATTCAAGTTACTCATAAAGTTAAAACGTGATACTACATTCACACATATGAACAAAGCATTTCGAAAACATGAACTATTCAGACATACACATTCGTGTTCAAAATTATTACAATACCTCACTTGTAGTGTTCACTCGATTTAGAAAGCAAGATATTCCATCTAAAATCAAATAACATTTTATACAAGAATACAATTTTAGCAATAAAAAGCACAAGCGAACACACAAATGAACCAAATTCCTTACTCACGACAAACTTTCCCCAATTCTGTAAAATTCGTGATATTATTTTGTTGGCTTCGACGAGCACTGACACCATTATGACTGTGCTATAAAATTGTACTTAGAAAAAATTGTCTGTCGTTTGAAGAAATTCATTATGGTGTTGAGACACCTACAATTCCAAGTGTATGTGAGGTGACACTACGCTTCAATGTAAAGAGCTAAAAGAGCTTAAAGAGCTCATTCGTTCGAGTAGCAGCAAGTAAACAATTTCTAAGAATTAGAATAATAATTCGTCTCTTTTCTGCGAGGGCGAGAGGGAGGGAAGGAGAAAGAGAGGGAGGGAGGGAGAAAAAGAGAGAGGGAGGGAGAAAAAGAAAGAGAGGGGGACGAATGAGAGTAATAGTGAGTTATAATTTAGTCATACAATACATTACTACTACTGTATAAATATTGTGACTTGTAAAATGGGTCGTAAAGGCGTTGAATTTAAGTGAAATATCAATAGTATTATTTTCAGAATATTGTTTCAAACGGATCACCCACCTAGTGAATAGTTAAATATGGAAGCTACACAACGTGAAAGTCATCGCACGAAATATTATCCTCCTTCCATTCCGTATATTTGCATGAACCGACCACACTACGCGCCCCCACGCTCAAACCCCGGGCTGACAATTACTTGGTCGATGGCTCCGCGCATTTGGGCGATGACGTCAGCGCACGAGCGGCGGCCGCGCAGCCAACGGCAGCTTCGCGCGGGTCGCGGCCCATTCATGGAGCCCCCAGGCTCGCTCTCCCCCCTCCCCACCCACGCCGCCAGCGCCGCCCCCGGTCTCAGCTGCGCCCGGGCTACCCGAGTCACCCCCGCTACTCGCGTGGCCGCGCTACCCACGTCGCTATCGCTATCCGCGTTACCCCAGCAACCCGCCTTACACCCACTATCCGCGTTGCCCTCACTATCCGCGTTGCCCTCACTATCCGCGTTGCCCTCACTATCCGCGTTGCCCTCACTATCCGCGTTGCCCTCACTATCCGCGTTGCCCTCACTATCCGCGTTGCCCTCACTATCCGCGTTGCCCTCACTATCCGCGTTGCCCTCACTATCCGCGTTGCCCTCACTATCCGCGTTGCCCTCACTATCCGCGTTGCCCTCACTATCCGCGTTGCCCTCACTATCCGCGTTGCCCTCACTATCCGCGTTGCCCTCACTATCCGCGTTGCCCTCACTATCCGCGTTGCCCTCACTATCCGCGTTGCCCTCACTATCCGCGTTGCCCTCACTATCCGCGTTGCCCTCACTATCCGCGTTGCCCTCACTATCCGCGTTGCCCTCACTATCCGCGTTGCCCTCACTATCCGCGTTGCCCTCACTATCCGCGTTGCCCTCACTATCCGCGTTGCCCTCACTATCCGCGTTGCCCTCACTATCCGCGTTGCCCTCACTATCCGCGTTGCCCTCACTATCCGCGTTGCCCTCACTATCCGCGTTGCCCTCACTATCCGCGTTGCCCTCACTATCCGCGTTGCCCTCACTATCCGCGTTGCCCTCACTATCCGCGTTGCCCTCACTATCCGCGTTGCCCTCACTATCCGCGTTGCCCTCACTATCCGCGTTGCCCTCACTATCCGCGTTGCCCTCACTATCCGCGTTGCCCTCACTATCCGCGTTGCCCTCACTATCCGCGTTGCCCTCACTATCCGCGTTGCCCTCACTATCCGCGTTGCCCTCACTATCCGCGTTGCCAGCGCTATCCGCGTCCCCCCGCGGAATCCGCGCCGACTCTGCTTCCCGCGTCACCTCCGTGCAGGGGGAATGGCCAGTTAGCTGACGACGGCAAGGATGCATCGTGGAGGCGGCAGCCGCGAAGCCAGAGAGTCTGCGAGAGAAGAGGATGGGGAAATGTTGGCGGCGACTGCAGGGGTGGCGACGGATTTGAGGATGAGGATGGGGGTGGGGATCGGCGAGGTGGATGTGCTGTAAGTGTGGCGGAGAAGCGGGCGCTGGAAGAGAAATCATGGGAGCGGTGGCGGACGCGTTAGCGGCCGTAGTGGCGGTGGCGGTCGCATTTCGTGGCTCAAGTCTCACTGGTGGTGGTTGTGGTGGGGGCGGTGACGGTGGGAACTGGGGTGGAGGTTGAGGTGGAGTGGGGGCGGGGGGCGGTGCTGGGACAGGGAGGCAATCTCGAGGCCCATCCTACCTGTCCCCACCCCCACCCAACGTCCTCTCTGCGCTCCTGACCCCCCCACCGCCGCCGTTACAGTCGCCGCCCCCGCAGCAGTTCGCGCCGAGAATCGATCGTGGCTATTTATGCTCGAGGTAGCGGCCGGGGGCGGACGCGGGCGAAGGACGCGGGCGGCAGGTAGCGCTGTTTGTCGCGCGAAATTGGGCGAAGGAGGCGGAGTAAGGCTCCGAGAGGGGTTGGATGGGGGTGGGAGAGTCAGAAGGCGTTGGACGCAGTGGTGGAGACGGCGCGTTGTCGAAAGTTCTCGATGAACGAGAAGTTAGATGAGCACGATAACGCGAGGTAGGGCTATTAAAATAACGAGAAAAAATGAAAGAAAAGGAGAAAGTTCTTGGCGATGTTCATGACCTATAGATTTCGAGTTACGAGTTGAAAGAAAGACGTATTTATTCGCCTGTGAATCTCTCAAATTCTTTTTCGAATTGTCCTGGGAAGTGGTAATGAATGAGTGATGTGATAAAGATAAAAATCTTAATAGGAGATTAGCTAAAGTTATAAATTGGAATGAGAAACGGAAAAAACTGAAGAACTCGAAGAAAATGTGTGGCAAAGCAATTTAGTTAACATCAGAATGCACTAAGATACCATCATAAAATGAACATTCCGCATAGTACATAACGTACGTTTACACTAGGTTTTCTTCCAAAAAGCCAACTCGGTTCAATTTTATCACGATTTTAGGACCAAAATGGGACTATTTATGGATTGTCCTGCTAAAATATTTATTTTCTAATGCATCATCGAAGCTAAGCAACCCTTTCTTAATGTCTGATTCTAAAATGAAAATTATATAGAATGCAAAATCACTTGTTTTAATGACGTTTAAAAAATATTTCATAACTTCTTCTTCTGTGTTTTTTTGTTTTATCTTAAATATTTAAACTAGTAGAGAGCAAAAAATGGGTCGAGGACAACCTGCTCGTAAGATGTTATGTGATATTTTGTTAGCAAATCTATACATTAATTCTTTAAATTTTCGAGATTTCAATGGAAATACACGTTCTTTGGCCCCTGATACAGAAAATATGTATTTTTTAAAAACCTCGGTCATCCTGTACGTCCATCCACCAGTCTGACTTCTCAATTTACACTGATACAACTACACAATACAATCTACACTGGTATTTGACAGGCGCACAAACTGTCAGAGAATGCAATGATGGATTTTTTTGGGTTGATTGTTCAGGTCTGACTGCATGAGAATGCGAAAGGCTCTATCACACATGCATTGAAAACTTGTGACCGACACTTCAATAAATGTAGTCAAAGCTGAATAATTAATAGAAAAACTCACCATAATGTTTTTTATATTCTTTCTCTCTCTCTCTCTCTGTATATATATATATATATAGAATATTGAGAATGAATGTACAACATAGTACGACACGTTGAACAAAACTGGGACGTCTCACTTGAACAAAAAGATTTAAGCGTCCTGAATCGTGTTCCAGGGAATGTTTCATCGAAACGTGTTTTGATTCAGCCAGATTTGTCTGTGAAACAACATGTCTAATGAAAATGACCGTCAACTTGACTCATTTTTTCTCTCTCGTATTCGATATATTTGCACTTGCTCATAAAACTTGTGATTTTTAATTAAAAATGTTTCTAACGATAAATAAGATGTTTACTTTGTTTTTAATGTTATATATACAACGAGACTCTCGGTTATTCTTTTTAATATTTCTGCTAATGAAAGTTGAGAGAATAACCGTACTCTCGCAATTTTCCCTAGAAGGTCAAGATACAGCTTTGCAACGCGTTGTTTTGTTTTTTGTTTTCTCTCCTGCATAATTTGTACATTGACGTTGTCCATTGTCTCGTTGTCCGGACGGACGGTTCAAGTCTATTTTTATTTTTATGCTTGATTCAATGTGTGCACATCGCAATCCATTTTACTGTTACCGTTTTTTTTGGTACCATTTCTCTTCGGCAGAACACGGTTGAAAAACGCAGGCGACTGTTCGTTTCGTCCGTCCGCGGGGCAGATTTGGGCCGCGAGGGAGGAGTGGAGGGAAGACGACAGATCAATTGCTGGGGAAGAGCGGTGGATTTTGTGGAGACAGGCTGCGTTGAAGGCAGCCCAGATTGAGAAGTAAGCGGTTCAGGCGGCCGCGGTCCCGGGAGAAATCTGCCTCAGACGCAGTGTCTTCTCGGCAGCGGTTTCCTTCGGACGGAAGGATATGCAACTTGCGGCGGCAGCAAACCACACGTACGAGAATTACAAGGCCTTAGTTAATTATATTATAAGAGGCTAATGGCACCAGAAACTGCAAACACGGACACCATAGGTTCATTACACAATAGCGATTGTGGATTTGTTGAATAAGAACTAAAATACATCACAGATTCAATATGAAAGTTTTATTTTTAAATATTATACCACCCACTACACAGAGCTAGCCTTCGATATACCACATATTACATTTATGGTAAATGACGCTTTTGTACGAAGTTTCTTAAAGACTTAAGACGTAGAAAATGTGAGTTGGCATATTATGATATAGAGAAAAGTGCAGGCGTACATGCATCCCGCCAACACCTTTCTCTGTAACACACTTTAGCATTGTGCAAAACTAGAAAATTAATTCATTTTTGCGACACTAGTACTTTGCATTTCAACAGCCAATATTAGATATTACGCCCTTCAGAACTTGCATATGTTACAATGAAAAACCACATTGAAATGGTGCTAGGGTGAACACAGGAACACAAGAGGTTCAAAAATACGTACTTAGTAATAACACTATTCTGAAAAATAATAATAAAATAAGTTAATCACAAAACGGCATGTTTTAAGAGCCAGATATTACTAAAAATATTTCCTGGGGACGTGACGGTCGACACTCCAAAGCGATAACCGCATACCCGATAACAAATTCCCAGAAGGAGCGCCTCGCAACCGTCTCAGCGATGGCGCCGGCAGCGCCGGGTGCAACCGTCGCTTTGCGTTTGCCAAAGTAAAATGTGTTCGCTGCAAAACGCGATTTCCATTACGGCGCCGTGCGACGCGGCGCCTGGAACTTGCGAGAACGCCTCGAGCGCTCAGCCACATCGCGCCGCGGCGTCGCGGCTCATCCCAACTCCTCACCAGTTGCTCCTTGCGGTTTTCGTCCTGCCCTCGCACTCCTCCAGCGCGCTGCGTCGAACCCAACCCCCCAGCTTTGCTCTACGCCATTTCTCACCCCGAACTGCTCTTTGTCCTTTTCTCCCGACTTGTTCACGTCGCAGATTCTTGATTCGCCACGTCCCGCCCCGTCCCGTCTCCACCTCGCCTCGCCTCGTCCCGTCTCCGCTTCGCCCCGTCGCGTCCCGTATCACCCTCGTCCCGTCTCGTCTCGTCTCCGCCTCGTCCCGCCCCGTCTCCGCCTCCGCCTCGTCCCGTCCCGTCTCCGCCTCGTCCCGCCCCGTCTCCGCCGCGTCCCGCCCCGTCTCCGCCACGTCCCGCCCCGTCTCCGCCCCCGCCGCGTCCCGCCCCGTCTCCGCCCCCGCCGCGTCCCGCCCCGTCTCCGCCCCCGCCGCGTCCCGCCCCGTCTCCGCCCCCGCCGCGTCCCGCCCCGTCTCCGCCCCCGCCCCATCCCGTCTCCACCCTCGCCCCGTCCCGTTTCCACCCTCGCCCCGTCCCGTCTCCGCCTTCGCCCCGTCCCGTCTTCACCCTCGCCCCGTCCCATCTCCGCCCTTGTCTCGTCCCGTCACTTTGCAGCATTCCCCTCCCTACCTCGGAACCAAATCCGCCACCTCCACTTTTCTCCTCCACCTTCTTCCTCGATTCCACCTCAATAACTTTCCAATTCGCCCTCTTTCGCACCAAAATACTCCTGTTGCAAGCGCGGCTTGGAGTCGCTCCATTCTACACCTCATCTCGCCCGTCGCTCCGCCTCCTTCCCCCTTCCCCCTCCCCTTGCGAGTGGCGGCCCGAGCCCCGTGCGGAGTGCGGGATCAGGTGCGCGCCGCCGCCTCTTTCTCACGAGGCGCGACGGGCTCCATTAGCCCGGCCAGGTGGGCGGGGCAGGGTGGGGTGGGGAGGGGTGGGGTGGGGAAGGAGAGGGGGAAAGGACTTCTCCCTCACAGACGGGGCAACGCCACTCACGGCGCCTCGACGCCGTCCGAGCCCGCTTCACCTGCCTGACCGCCCTCCCCACCTCGCTCCGGTCCTTGTCTTACCGTCGCACCCGCCTCCCCTCCTCGCCACGCCTCCCCTCCTCGCCACGCCTCCCCTCCTCGCCACGCCTCCCCTCCTCGCCACGCCTCCCCTCCTCGTCCCGCCAATCCTCGTCCCGCCAATCCTCGTCCCGCCAATCCTCGTCCCGCCAATCCTCGCCTTGCCTCATCACACCTCTCTCCGACTCTCCCCTTCCCGTCCGTCCCGGAGCTGCTCCGCTTTCTCTGCTGGTACCTCGCGTCTCGCCTATACTCGCGAACCTCGCCTGTACATGGCCACCTCGCCTATCCACGCCCCCCTGACCTCGCCCCGCCTTGCCACACCTCTCCAGGTCTTTCCCCTACTCTTCCATCCAGGAGCTGCTCCACTTCCTCTGCTGGCACCTCTCGCAACAGCGAAATCGTTTCTAGGCGCTCGTTTCTCGGCAGACGGGTTCAGCGCCGCTTCGCCCCGACTCACTCTATTTCCACACCCTTCTTTTCTCGCGTAGAGAGATAATAGCTTTCATTCCGGTCCCATCGATTTAGTTCGAATACTGACGACTTCACATTTTGCTCCAGTTTTAGGGATCAGTAGGGATTTAAGTATCAATTACAGTAACATAGAATTCGAAGCACATGGATTAAATAAATTACAAGACAATTATTATATTGCTAGAGAACTGCTGCGACAATAGTGCTGGTGAACAAAATCACGCAAAATAGCACGAGCAGTGATCAGCAACATATAAAATACTATCGTTTAACTCTGCAAATCATTAAATATTTTAACAATAAACAAGTCTTCACGAATACTACAATAACATGGTATTTTATAAACGGATTCAGTACAGTATTTAATAAACAGTTCTTTACATATCAAGGACATACAAATTACTGTTCCATAGCGCAATACGTAAAAGGCAAATGTTTAGTTGCACGACGTCAGGTGTGCCGTAAGCGACAACGCATCGAGTACGAGGATTGAGTCGATACGTGCAGTATGAGAGTAGGCGCAATAACACGTGAAAATATTTACACTTGCCAGTCAGAATTGAAACTATTTCATTGTTTTCGAATTTTCAGGTGTTAATGACATGTGAGAAGAAAACTACTGGCACCTCTGACATGGCCAGAGGCTGCTTAATTTTCGCCAATGTACACATATATTCGAAGTTAGAAATACAGAAACATACATAATTCACACATCAGTTAAAGGGAGAGGTGGGATAAGGTTGACGGTGGCAGGAGTTTTGACA
Organism: Gryllus longicercus; assembly: GCA_038098605.1. NCBI lineage: Eukaryota > Metazoa > Arthropoda > Insecta > Orthoptera > Gryllidae > Gryllus > Gryllus longicercus. Next base: position 108,023 of record JAZDUA010000169.1, on the reverse strand, counting down.
CTAGCTAGAGAGTTAGGTCGAATTCATCTATTGCCTAGAGGCGAATTCTAGCGCCCGGCCACTCTGATAGGTAGTTTTGTGTGATTTCTCCAATCAACGCCAGGTGAATGCCGGAGCAGTACCCTGGCATACGGGCAATGGACCGGGGGCCATCTTTCTTTCATTTTCCTTGTCCTTACCTCACACCTTACGTACACTTACGCTCACATGCAGTACACTACCACACTTGTCGGAAGGCTGGTGCAGCAGGATCCCGACAGCTAGAAGTTACAATAATGTTTTCCGAAAACAATGTACTACAAAATAAACATGAAATATTTGGATATAAAAAATGTTCCCTGTTGAAGTAAAGTGTAAATGCACAAAACAACAGAATACATATTTTTCGTTTTGTTGGAAGGATGGATGAGATGAGGCGGGCAATTGGAAACTCGCTGAAACATTTTTATTTCCAGAAAAATTATTACAAACATTATTTGGGAAGACCGCATCACTAGCTACATATGTAATTTTGTAAATTTGGTTGTTTATTTTTACTTTATTTCCTCACTTCGTAAGAAGAGAAAGCATTGTAATCGGGTGCTGGAAATCTGCAATTTTTCGGCAGAAAAACTCTGGCGAGGAAAAAGTGGATAAATCTTGTTTCTGTATTTAGTTACACTAACATATTTTGTAGTGAAAGACAATGTTTTGTGGGTTCGTGATAATGAAAAATCATTTGACAACAAAAACTCGGTATTTGGTCATCGCTAGAGTCATAATCATTCAGTTGATTTTCTAAAAAAATTATAATTTCTTATCCACCTGAATGAACCCAAAGATTTGGGAGTTTGAAGCGGTTATTTTCATTTTTCAGGTTACTTTACACGAAGCCTCAATAATATTTTCAACTTTTTCTCAAATATGGTTCCAAATGTTTCGATACAATTTTTGTCTTCAGGTAGGATAAAGAACTCTTTAAGAAATGGGACAGGTGTCATTTTCGTTTAACTCTCCGAATTTTCAAAAGCTGCAAAAGTTAAACGTGAGAAATTATATGCGGTTGTAGCATTACTAGTTCTTTAATTATTTTTGTCAATTTTTTAATGCCAAATAATTCCTCCTTCAAAATTAAAGGAGGATCATTCACGGTCTTATTATACTACGGACACATGGCATTATACACATCCATCGCATCGTGAAATAGCACTGTGTTTAGCCTGTGTCTGCTAATTGTGCAAAACTAAAAAATCCATTTCAGATAATACGAAACTTTTAGAAACGTATTAAGAACTCTCTTATCCATGGCTACCATTCAAATTCAAGTACTTAAATAACGACAATTACAAAACACATCACGAAAATATCACAAACTTTCTATTTTGCTCTTTCATCCATTATATTATCATTCAAGAAATAGTTTGGCTAGTCCAAAATTAATTAATCTATAGCAGTGCGTAATGAGTATTAACGGTGAACGTATATTCTGGAAATCCCCGAACAGGGCGATTAGGAAGAAATGCACATTTAACGAGAAAATAAAAAGGGTGAAACGAAGTCACGAGGCAATCGCAGAGGTGGGCGTCGTCGAACGCACCCCCGTCGCGGGGGGGGGGGGGGGGGGCGACCCGTGAGCTCGACGCGTTTTTGTGTCCTTCCAGCGCCCGCCGCCAGAGCTCTTACATTTCCCGGAGACCCTGTGCAAACATCTTGCTCGTAACCTTTGCAATCCGCGTAGGCCGCGCATGGGTCGTAACCCTAGTCGGCGCCTGCGCGCCGCGTGTTTGCGTTGGCGAGTAGGCCAGTGGGCGTGTTGGCGAGGTCTGGAGCGTTCGCGAGGCGACCTGCGGGCCGGAAAGCTGGCTGAGATGAGAGTTGGAATTGAACCGCGTGATTGCGCTAGGTTGCGGAGGCGGTTGAATTTTATGTGTTGGAGGGGTTGGCGCGGGGCAATAAGGTGAGGTTGGATGTGGCAGAATTGAGTCAGAAATGGAGTCATTTGAATTTTGTCGAACATCTTGCCGAGGACGGTACCGTATTGCTGAAATGGTTGCAGTATACGTCGGAGAGATTTTTTTAACAGAAATAGTTTTGTGTTCCTATACTTATATTGTTCCTATTTTTAATTAAAAATTAGTCACATCGTCGGCAAGTCCCCATCGCCTAGTAATTCGGATCGCCGGACGACGATCCGCCCGGACGACGATCCGCCCGGACGACGATCCGCCCGGACGACGATCCGCCCGGACGACGATCCGCCCGGACGACGATCCGCCCGGACGACGATCCGCCCGGACGACGATCCGCCCGGACGACGATCCGCCCGGACGACGATCCGCCCGGACGACGATCCGCCCGGACGACGATCCGCCCGGACGACGATCCGCCCGGACGACGATCCGCCCGGACGACGATCCGCCCGGACGACGATCCGCCCGGACGACGATCCGCCCGGACGACGATCCGTCCGGACGACGATCCGCCCGGACGACGATCCGCCCGGACGACGATCCGTCCGGACGACGATCCGTCCGGACGACGATCCGCCCGGATGACGATCCGCCCGGATGACGATCCGCCCGGATGACGATCCGTCCGGATGACGATCCGTCCGGATGACGATGTCCGGATTTTCGTCGCAATGGTCGTCGGGAATCTCAAAGTTGTCACCGGTAATGTAGTGCGGTGAGTTACCACTGCTGTCACCTGAACTGTCGCCAGAATTGTGATTTTGCTGACAATGGGGATGTTACTGGAAGTGTTGCGGGGCCACGAAATGAGGAATAATGTCCAAAGTGTGAGGGTTTTCGGCCAAGGCACAGGTCGGAATGCGAGCGGGAGTGTGGATATGGGTCGTGGCACCGCACGGGGCGGGCTCAAACTTGTCGGCGCGCGTGGGCGGGCGAGAGGACGGGCGGGCGGGCGGGCGGGCGGGCGGGCGGGCGGGCGGGCGGGCGGGCGGGCGGGCGGGCGGGCGGGCGGGCGGGCAGGCGGCTGCCGTGGCAGGAAGTGCCTGTGGGGGCGGACGTGACAGCTCGCGAATGCCTCCGGCGCGCGTGACGTACCGCTGACGTCACGCCGCGGGCACGCGAAGTCTTGGCCCACCGCCCCCGCTGGCATCGACCGCCCGCGGCCCACGAAACACCACAGCACCCCCCGCCGCGAGAAACCGCCACTGAGGGCACCTGGAGACTCTTTGGAGAATCAACGCACTTCTTTTTACAAACAGGTGCTGATGACAGGTGATTAAGACCTGTGTTGATTCCAAAAGTAGAAAACATAGGTATACCTTTTGTTTTAGTATACATAAATACTAAACTTAACATGAAATTGAGATCAGATAAGTTGGATCATAATGTTAAAACTACTGTTTGTTAACATTATTAATATATATGACGATGGCTACTCAAACATTTCGTTCTTAATTCATAGTATTATTATTGTTTTTGTTTAATATATTTATAAGAACAACTGAGTATAAACCGATTTTGTTTTAACTTATTTTTTATTATCAACATGTAACAAATTGTTTTGAATGAACAATAGCGTATTTTAAACGACGTAGGGATACAAGTTGAAACAAACATGCATGGACTTGTGTCTAGACCGCCTATTGCCGTCGCTTGCGATGTAATACACTTCTTGTTGAGTTGATAAATAAGTACTTCTGCGTACATACGCAGGTCATCTAAGGAGCGTTTAAATTCAAGCACGGTCACTAAAATCATATACAAAATAAATTCGTGTAAGAGGTCCTTGTGTTCTACAAAATATTGAAACGTATGGCCGAACAAAGAAATTATCATCACTGAGAAAGTTGTTTAATTTTCTTTAACTTTCCCTAAATGAGCTTTGAGGGCTCTAGATAGCAGTTAGTGCAAAGTTGTAAAATGCAATGAACATGAGAATTGGAATTTCAATTTTTCTATTGGTCTTCCCACAAATTTTATTAATGTGCAAAGACATGTGCACTTAGTAGTGAATAGTCATGAAATTAAGACTTCCATGTTGGCAGGTACTGGTGCAAAATTATTTATGCTGGTTTTATTTTGTATAATGGTACTCAATAACGGTTGGTTAGTGAAATAGTGATTGGTCAGTCTGTGGTCAACAATAGAACTAACACTAAGCTGACGCGGTCAAATCCACTGAGTTCTATTATATACGGCCTCTTGAGTTGGGCTTTCCAACCAATACTATACAACTAACCAATCAGATATTCAATTGAACCAATTGTCTGAGCTATGCTAAGAGTCTCTCCCGTAGATTAACCCGCAACGTCTTGATTTTCAACGCTCTCCAAATCCCTCTTGAACGTCCTACACGCAACACAGCACAGCTTGTTGGAACTAGTTTGAGAAGCGGTTCGTGCTACAAGGCATGGACTAATTCATCGTATAAATACATCAACATCGTCCCACATTTAGCAACAACGGTGCTTCAACATGAAACTTTGGGAGATAAATTATTTATCTTGTTATCCGCGAAAATCCTGCATGAAAGGTCACTCGCAAATAAAACGACTCAAGATTTAAGTTTATTCCCGGCAAGTAAACTTATAGCCTCTTAATTATAATTCATTAGTGCACCTAGGAATTGGTGCCTAGGGAAATGCGTAAAAGCATTTATTTCTTACTACGTCGCACTCGGTTGTTTACTTGCTTCAGAGCAAGTAAATGAGACTTTACGGTACAGTGTACCGTAATAAAATCTCATACCAACTTATGAACTTGGAAAGTTTGTACCAACATTTATAATTTGTTTAATAAATTTTTGACCAGCACTAACGATGTAGTTGATTACAATAATGAGAAGGACACTTACTCCCATTCATGAAAAATGTGGATTACAGTACCATATCAAGACAAAAATAGAGAACAAAGTCTCATAACTAATCCGACATTACAGCCTCATTAACCAAGTTAATGTTATTTGTATTTTTCCAAGAAAACCACTGATAATATTTTTTGTATATATTTCTTCCGTTTTCTGAGGTAATGATTATTGAATTGCTTCATTGGATTCATCTATTATCGATTTCCTAAGCATCTCTTTATCTTTCAATTCCATTTTAAAATCTTCAGAGCCCTGCCCTTGTTCGACAGACATGAAGAATTTAGGGGACTCTGGCGCTGTAAACAATTATTTTTTGGCATTCTTACATTGTGAAATATTGCAATATGAAATTAAATTAAAAGGAAAAGCGACGTAGTATCAAATAAAACGTTACGACACACAGGCGGAAATGTTACAATACTCCTTAGAAATGCCAGCCTCGGCTGGAAACAACTCACACATAATGTAACATTTTCCTTCCTTATTACGTAATTTATTATTGCATGTAGCACCACTATTTTAAATGATATTTTGCACCATTCAACTTTTCGTGGTTTTGTGTGTCTATTCTAGATTTTTGTGCGTCTCGGAATATCCAACTGCATGGGAGAAACCGGGCATGATTGAAGTACATACTTGAATGATGAAAACACGTGTCCTTGCACGAGCTTCCTCTGAGAGACCGTGCAGAGGCGTGCATTTTTGTCAACATTTCTCTTGGATGTTGCGTGTTTGTTTCGTATGTGGTCAAAGGAAAGTTAATAAAGAAACACGTTTACCTTCAATATTGGATGCGTCGTGAACTGAGGGAGAATCGTTGGGTGCTTCATTCACGAGATGGACAGCAAACAGTCGGTTGATTGAAGCGCACTTCGATGCACGCTCAAAAATATTTGAGCGTAGACACCGCGGTACAGGCAATGTTGCCAGTTTGAGGGACACACATATTGATTTGCTTTTTTCTTCGTCTTTAGTGGTAAATTTGGGAAGATTTTAAAAAAATGTGTGTTTTATTAGGAATGATCTTCATTTTACTATAAATATGACAATATATTTAATGTTTTTTTTACAAATATGAAGTTACCAAGTGTACTGAATAAATTGGGTCAATTTTTGCTCTTCATACCTTATGTTAAGAGGGCAGATATAAATCACTTTCTTTTTCTAACAACAAATCACGTCTGATGTATCTAAGAGTCTGTTATCTTCCACCTGGTACAAAACAAAACTTACAGTTTATACTGTTATGAAATAACAATATATATTTTTAAATGTAAATTAATATACACGTTTTAAATAATTTTGGATTTATATTTCGATTAAAAAAAGTGTGTTATGAAACAAGCCATACATTATTATTTTCCAATTTAAAAATATATCTTCTCTAATTAAGACTACAAATTAGTAATATATCTATTAATATCTATTAAATGTACATTGATGATTGTACGAGTACATGTATGATCCTAAATGTATTTATTAAAAAACAAAATAAAAGTTTATATAACACCGAATCAAAAAGAAACTTATTTTAATTTGTTTTTGTCATTTTTTGTGTTTTTTTCCTGATATGTGGTCAATGTTTAAATTCAACCGATAACACTGGACTGGCCTATCTGGCAATACAGTACATTCACTCACGTTACAATTCTCTATCGCCTACCATTGGTATAAAATTTTGTTTCTCTAAGAATTCTGAGACAGAATTCTTTAATTTCTGTCTCTGTTTTTAAATTAACTTGAGATATATCAATGAACACACACTCAATATACACACATTAATTTATTTCATTTCTGTAACTGTTAAAAGTAGTTTCCCATTCCTTTACAAAAATATTTGAATTCCTTTATTTCGCAAGGACAAAAACTATTGGTCATCGTGTGAATTTGTACGTAGAAGAATACTTCGGAATACAACTAAGAATATCTTCTCTCATAAATATTCAACTTAAAAAAAAAAATGCGGTTCGAATGTTAGGGGGTTTGATTTCAAACAGTAGTATTTCGCGTGCTCGCATAACAACTCAACCCAATACTTTCGACCATCCTGCAAGTTCACTGAATAAACATATTGCAAAGACGGACAGCAACCAGGCGGTTGAAAAACGTTCTGCAACGCACGCAACCAAATATTTGAGCCACGTCCTAGAGGGGGTAGCGTCTCGCGACACAGCTGTACACCCGTGTTGTGTCGCCGCGCTGGAATAGATTTCGACGCGTCGTATAATTAAAATAGCTAAAATATTTATTTTCCGGACGAGGAAATTCCTCGTAATTTCCAGAGCAAATATTGTGCCTCGCTCCTCCGAGCACCGAATTTTGCCACCCCCACCCCCACCCCCTCCACTGCGACCTCGTCGCCGCGGGGAACTCGACCGTGGCGTTGAAAAGAGGAAACGGGAGAGGAGAAGCGCTGGGTGACAGAGAAAAGTGTGCTGTGTGAAGAAAAGGGATGGAAATAAGGAGGATAAGGAGGAGAGAGAAATACGTCGGAAAATTTCAAGTAACCTGTCCTGCCTAAGGCGAACGAGTACCTACTACAAGGTGGCACTTTGAAGGAAACCGATGGAAACGAAATAAGAAAGGGAAGGTTAGTATCAAGGAATATTTTATTCTAAAGCGAAATCTGTCTTAATCATTCATTATTTCTTACATAGAAAAACGACTTAAAGTAAAGACAATAAAAAAAATACAATCTATACACTTCGTTTCAAATCCTTTTAATACGCTTTCTTTTAAACGCTTTAATGTACGTAAATATTACACTTCTTATCCCATTCGATTGCATTTACCAAAATATGTATTTCGCCCCCTCTTAAATAATAATTTATTATTTACTATAATTATATAATTTCATCACTTTTGTTCTTACAACAATATTATTTTCAATAATTATTTTAATGATTTAATATATTTTTCCGATATTTTGAATTACAGGTATTGTATTACCTCAATTTATCTCGGGCATTTTCAAAATATCGTATCGTTATCGTATCATATATATTATTCAAACTTCTGAAAAATATTGTATATTTAACAGATAATAAATGTATTTTAAAAAAACTACTAATGGAGGTTATGAGAATACGGAAAGCAGACGCTCGGTCTAATTTTGATATTTGTAATTAATTAAAGTATGCTTAACCTTTTATGTCCTATTTAATTGCACGTAAACTACAAAATCATTATAAAGGTCTTGCATATGCGCACTTATACAACTTTTATACATGCATACTTAAATATCTCCTTGTTCATGTGCCCGCTCATTTTAAGCTTTTCATTTCACAGTTTTTTTACAATTCCTAGATAGTAAATTCAGAACTAGACGTGCAGCTGCAATACATTTCGTTAAGTAGCAAGTATGAAAATCTATTATTAGCATACCCCCCCCATGAATTAAGCGAATTCTGGTCTCTCTGCTCTAAGTAATCTGGCAATAAGTCTCGACAATGGAATATATCGATCTAATAGAAATCTCCACCGCTGTATCACATCTTACGGTTCTTTTCATCTATCTCTTTCCGAGTTTTAATCCTGCGCAATTGCAGAGATGCTGGCACACCGTGGGTGGGCACTAGATTTTTCTGCATCGTATTTACTACGAAACATGAAACATTATTTGCATCCGAACGTCTCAAACGTTCCCAAGCATTTTGTGATAGCTCGAAATTTAAGCGCATTTCATACCGTTTCGACCTACTGTACGATCCGAGCGAGAGCTTGGCGGGCGAGGCCGTGGCTGGGGAGGGGGGACGCGGGTGGAGGGGAGGTTGCTGACGTCGACGGCGTTGCGAAGCGACGGTTGCCAGGCGCCGATTCTCCTCCGCCCCTCTAGCCCTCCCTTCGAGCCTCCTCCCTACCCCGTCTCTCCTCTCCTCTTGTCCCCTCCCTCCACCAACACTACTCCACTCCTCATTTCTCTTTCCCACACCCGCATCGAGCTCTCCCGTTCTCTTCCCCTCTCCCGGTCTCCACACCCCTCCTTCACCCCTCTTGTCCCCACCCTTCTCCAACTGTACTCCCCTCCTCACTTCTCTTTCCCACCCGTGCACATAACTCTTCTCCCGTTCTCTCCCTCTCCTTGTCTTCTTCCACGCCTCCCACCTTTTGTTTCTTCCCTTAAAAAACACTTCTCCCTTCTCTTTCGCACACCCGCATCGGGCTCTCCTCCCGTTCTCTTCCCCCTCCCGGTCCCCTTCCACTACTCCCTCCTCTTGTCCCCTCCCTTCTACAACACTAGTCCCCACCTCACTTCTCCTTCGCACATCCGCAGCGGGCTCTCCTCCCTTTCTCTTTACCCCTCCCCCTCTTGTTACATCCCTTCTCCAACTGTACTCCCCTCCTCACACCTCTTTCCCACGCCCAACACCTCTCTCTTCTCCCATTCTCTTACTTCTCATTCTCCTCTCCATTTCCACCTCCCTCTCTGCTTCGCGAATCGGGTCGAAAGGCGAACTCGCCTCCACCATCCGCCTCCCGGGTTTCGCCAAAAGTTCCTCATCCCTGGCCATGCGGAAGGAACGAATCTTCGACTCCTAACTTGAAATTAATAAAGAAGGTAATAAAACACGAGAAAAGTTAACAGACGGAGAAGTAGTATTTCGCTCTAATTTTAGAGACTTATCTTCGTTGAAGTTCTATTTTCATTTCAGGAATTTGTTGGACCTCTCTATTGCGTCTTAATAAGGTCAGATGGTGTTTTATAAGAGAGACGGTTATTTATTTTGCAAAAAATAACGGTCAGATTATTAGATACAATCTAAAAGTTCAAAACTCAAATTTTTCTCATAGATTGTGATGGATAAAATTAAGGAAGGTAAGCTTTATGTAAATCAACGAAATGAAGGTTGAAATTTTCAAAGTTGTTTTGCGTTATTTGTACTACGTATTTATTTGTTGAGAAATTAGGTAATTACATTTTTATGATATTCCTGTATTTAAAAAGAGAATATCAATATCGCATACGTAATACATTAATATTTACGATGATGTTGATGTCCAAACCCTACTCTGCTACCATCAAATTCATTATACACACATGAACGACTAAATTTTTCACGAATTAAAATTTAGGACATTATCGGTGCAAATCAAAGCATTCGTACCTTATCTGAGAAGTGAATAACAGACGTTTAGTATATTTTCACTAGTAAACATTTCAACAAGATAGTTACAACACTGTCGGTATATAAGAGTAAAAACAATCGTTGCGAAATAAACGGGGATCTCCACAACATGTGAAGTTTTTAGATATGCAAATATTTTTCGCCTTCAACGACATTCGCATGAACTCAACTTTCAAACGTTAAATACGTCCAAACAATAGAAATCTATTCTGGGAAACCTATTAAAATTCCCTTTGTTTGCGTTCCTGCAATTACGCCCGGGCAGGGGTTGGCGAAAGCCTATATTTCCTGCCATTTACGTGGGTGCATCGTGGGTTTTGTTTCCCAGCACAAACACGTTACACTTCGAGCGGCGAATCCCGCTATTTCGAGCGCAGTGAAAGGTCAAGAACACAGGCTCGGGGCTCCATTCAGGCGATCGTTCACCCCGGCACCGCCCGAGAGCGTGGCGAGCGTCGGGGATTGGACATTCTGGCCGGCGCACCGCGGGGCCGGGGAAGAAGCGGATTGCGGGCGCAAGGCGCGAATCCTACGAACTGCGCAGTTAAACACTCCGCGGGTTTCAATGGCGGAGAGAACCCAGTTTGGAGATAAGTTATGGTGCCTGAATTTGTATTTAATAATTTTTACAAATTAGCTGTTGTATCTGATGCTTTTACAATATAAAAATAATTCCTCTGCTAAGAAGACATGCGATAATATTACGTGTGTTGCGGGTTGCACATGCTCCTGCTACTTCCCTTGTAGATAATAACCATCTGATTCCCTTCAGATAATAACCAGGTTAGGTAGCTCAGAGCATCAACTGATGTCACTGCAGGACCTCTGACCGGGAAGTGCTAGTGTTAGAATCTAGACGATGGCAGGATTTTCGATATTACCTTCAGAGCTAGGTCAAATTCAGCCGCTGTCTGGAGAGGAATTCTACCGACCGGCTGCTCTGATCGCAAGTTTTTCATGTTTGTTTATCAACACCTGGTGAATGCCGGAACATCGCTCCGGAAACGGACCACGGACCGCGCGGTATATTTCCATCCTCTTCCTTGTCTTATCCTCACCCTTACATACACTTACGCTCACACTCACATGCATTACATTATCACACTTGTCGGCAGACGACATGAATGCCCGGCAATTAGGGAAAACCTGGTTGGGGAAAACTCCGGATCTCACCAGGATCCGGAGCCGGATCTCACCAGGCGCCGGATCTCACCAGGCGCCGGATCTCACCAGGCGCCGGATCTCACCAGGCGCCGGATCTCACCAGGCGCCGGATCTCACCAGGCGCCGGATCTCACCAGGCGCCGAATCTCACCAGGCGCCGAATCTCACCAGTCAGCAGGTGAAGATGACCACCCGCGATCAAAACTTGCACCACATTTGCGGGACCTCTGAGCCTCGCAGCTCACCGGATTCACCAATCAATTAAATCAGCAATCAATAATCAGCTAATTTCTAACTTTTTCGTCTTAAATATGTTTGATGTAGCCCGGAGGTGGGTAATTCCCTAACCAGAAGAAGAGTACTTACTGGATTTTGGGTTAGTTTCTCCTAAATGGTGCAATATCGTTAACTTTCCTTAGTGTATTTTACTGCCAGACAACCTAAATGGCCACATCATGTATCTTGAAAACGGAGTGAGATATCGGAATATGGTGTGTGTCCGGTTGTTGATGAAAAATTAAACAATACATTCCGTTTTATTTTGTGTAGCATTTTTAATTTAAACATATGTAACAAATCTACTTTTTATGGAAATATTATTTTCTTCCTTCGGTATTCATGGGATCTCCAAGAAAGTAATTCAACGATGTAATTATTGCTAATTTTTGACAGACACCATAGGAAAAGCACTTTCTACACTTCTTCAAAATCAATTTGTCAGCACCCTATCGCTACGAATTTACGGCAGGCAGAAATATAATGTTCTTTTCTGGCTCATAGGGCTTTGCTCTTTAGATTGAAATCAAAATCAACTTCGTGTTTTTCCTATAACTACTTATTTGCATTGAATATCTGCATTGATCTTCTTGCTGAAATTTTTAATTTGTATCTGCATTGTCTTGAAAGGTTATTCATTAATAATTTGTTAATTACTTAGAAAACTAAATGATAAAACTATGATTCTATTCCAGAATGGAATACATTTATTAGTCACAGAATGAAGATAGATATTCATGGAGCGATCAAAATTGACATTTGAATTTGAATTGAATCATCGAACGTACGATTAACTGTAGGCATGCGTGAAGCCCTTTCCATAACTATTGATTTTGCGATTCCCATTTACTCTCAGTGACACAGAACTTGTAGCAATGATACGAAATATTCTGCAACATTTGTTTTTATAGGGGATAATCGTGTTCAGGCGAACTAACACGTAACCTTCAAAAATAAAGAACAACAGTATTCCTCCGTGCATACATCGACCTCAAGAACTCTTGTTCTTCAAGAACTAAACCGCTCTAATCAGAGTAAGCACCTCGCAGGGTACAGTGGACGGGGAGCGCTTTCACACTTCAAAACTACGCCACGGGAAGCTTCAAGACGACGCGCACATTGTGCATGAACTGCAACTCTATTATCAGCATTCTTTCATCTACATGCATTTTTTCAGTTAGTATATTGTTGACTGATTTATTTTCAATAATGTGGTATTTATGTTGCATATTCAAAATATTTTTTTTTAATTCAACATAATGTTTGCCGTGCATTTCGCTCACGTGCTGGTCTTTCGAACCACTCAGATCCTTTCTTAATTCCTATCACAGTCGCTTAGAGATGTGCCACGAATAGGAGAGTGTACTTAATAAAGAAGAGATAAGAACGATGGTATGATACATCGTCGTCATCGTCACATAGCTGAAAATTCGGAAAAACGGATGAAATAAAATACGATTGGTGGATACTAAGGGTGAGGAGAAAATGGAATATATTAAATTGCAAATCCAAAGTGTTGAGGGTGAAGACAGAAACTAATACGACGAAAACATCTAACAATTATTGTACAATTTAACCCAAGATTATTCAGTAACAATTACTGTACAATTGAACCCTCGTTTTATTAATTATTATTATTATTATTATTATTATTATTATTATTATTATTATTATTATTATTATTATTATTATTTTCTGTGGGATCGAATACGTCGATTTATTAATGATTTATAACTATGCGATTTTTATACAGGTAACATTTGAGTAGAATTAGAAACAGAAAAAAATAATTACTTTCCGGCAATTTCCAGGAGAAAAGATTAGTCGTGTTGACCATTTTCTAATGAGAAAATCCTTTAAATATCGTCTCGGCTTACTTAGCCTGCGGGCGTGAATGATTCGCTGTATGGTTGATGTTTGTAATTTGTTACGTACAAGTTGGCCACATTATCCGTTTATTACCTCCATATTTGTCCCGCTTAATGAATTGATATCGCGTCATGATTGGAATCCATCCAATAGCTGTGCTAATGATGCACACTACAACTTTATTAATGGTACTGGTAATATCACTAATTAATAATTTTAACCTGTGAATAATTATAGGGAAAATTCAAATGAATGCGTGGTATTTAGTTTTACTATTAGTTCAACAAGTGTATAAGTATAAATAATCGAAATTCAAAGCTTCTAAGCTCATGACGTAATATTCAGATGTGCAATTTGATATCTGACAGTCTCGGTAATTTGACAATTTAGCATTATACATAATACAATTAAATACTTTGGGTTGCGAGTGATAATGGAGAAAAGCGATGCATTTTACGATTTCGAACCGTCCCTTGCAACGTTTCTTCGGAAACGAGTTAATTCTTGGACAGAAAACCTATTACATAATTTAGTCTGTTGAAATTTTTTCAAGCTGAACAGACATACCATCGTCCTCGTTTTTTCATCAGACGGTTAGGAAAAATGAGAAAGTGCTCGTAAATGGTTATCTACATGCATCACAGGTGGAATAATATCACGTTTTCTAAGTATTTAATGTTTTATAGACAAAAGATATTTGAATAGATTTTTGCACCGGTATATCCTCTTTCCTTCTACCACTCATTTCACCATTTGTTTTATTTTTAAGCGTACTATTATTGTCATCCATCATTGCCGTACTGGCCTTAATTACATGAAATTTGTGTAACAAAAATGTTAACATTTATTTCAATGATAACCATATTTAAGCCCTTGCAAGAAATAAAACGTATCAGCCATCGATGGCTGTAGATTTGGTACCATTGATGGCTGTAGAATTAGTAAAACAATAGTTTAGGAAATCACCTGGAAAATTAGTCTAACAAATTTAAATACGGAAAAACTCTCCAAGTTTCCAAAGAGAAATGGAATACATACTACATAGTGGCATAGATGGGTTTCTTCATCATTGACAAGGTGACAAAAATGATCCGTCACAGGGGGAGACGAAATAATATATGCATAATGACGGCACTGTATACAACCAACATCTACAGCGTGTTTACGGCTACAAAAACCAACTGCAAAGACTTCGCAATATAAAAATAGTACGACAGAACTGCGTTTTTGATATTATACAATACAGATTTTAACTTGTTACGAAGCTTGAATGCTTGAAACACACCTGAAATTTACTACTCATTGCTCCCGTTAGCGCTTCATACATTGCAGTTTTTACACCCGAAATATTGGCACCCGGATACACATCCAAGCGTTTCGACATAATCCCGAACGAAAGTTATTACCCAAATTGTTCATTGTAAAGACCAGTTATATCATTTAAGTACTTTCTAAAAAGCTCTAAAATTGAATGCCGAGACTGGTCTTCATTGGCGTCTATATATTTAACCTTATCACTAGTCCTGCAAGGAGTTCGTCCCCATGAACGTTGTACATGATTCCAAAACAAAACAAAAATTATCGTTAAAGTGTTCTTTGACCGATTTTCTGTCCGATGCACACGTTAACTGATCACCCCATGTATAGCAAATGAGAGATGCTATCAACACATTGATTCAAGTCATCAATTAATGTCACTACAGTGCCTCCCACCGGGAGGTTCTAAGGATTGAATCCTGACGGTGGCAGGATCATCAGTTGCTGGATAGCTAGGTCGAGTTCAACCGCTGACTGCTCTGATTGGTAGTTTTCCATGGTTTCTCCGATTAACTTCAGTCGAATTTCGGAGAAGTACCCTAACAAACGGGTTATGCACCGCGCACGAGCTATCCACACCCCTTACTTACACACACTTGCATCTACGTGCACTACACTACCACACATGCCGGGAGTCCAGTCGCGAGCTTATAGTTTGTCACGGCTGGGGCGGTTCCCCGCTGGAGGGAGATACCCGGTGGGGAAAACCCCACAAATAGTCTGGTAATTGGCGCCTTATCTCATCATCCAGCAAGGGTAGATCACCGTCACCTCCCGTGATGAAAACTACACTTACGGGACTAATGAACTTATCAGCTGACGCACTCTGAATTGAATTAATACCTTATTTTACGTGGCGAGACTCATGCAAGTAAATCTACTAACATGAGACAGCCGGCTTTACTTCCCCTCCGAAGGAACGAAGGATTTTCTCGCACTTAAAAATCCACGGCTTCTCTCTGACCACGCAAATTTCGCTACGCTCCTTCCACCAACTAGCAGAGGAAGGAGGTATTTCTTGGGCGAGAAACAGGCGACCTTGAATTTAGCTCAGAGGCGTCATTTAGGCTTGAGAATCTTTTACATGCAAGTAAATCTACTAACATTGGCCAGCCGGCTTTACTTCCCCTCCGAAGGAAAACGTACGAAGGATTTTCTCGCCCTTAAAAATCCACAGCTTCGATTGGGTTTGAACCCGCCAAGTTGGGTATACCAGTCCAATAGGCTAACCGTTATACCACAGCCGCCGCTCTGAATCACTAATAATTCAACCCTGCCAACAGTCTCATTCGCCCAGTTACATTCGACGCCCATCCCTCAGCGCGCCCACTCGGGGGAGCGAGCGACGCGGCCAGACGGTCGGAGCCGCGAGCGCGCGGGCGGGCGGCGGATAAGGGCGGGCCCGGGCGAAGGGGGGGAGGGGTCGAGACCCAGGAGATAAGATAGCGGCGCCGCGCGGCTGCCGGGGACGCGCAGAAAGACGCGACGCGACGAGGCGCGCCGACGGGAAACGCCGTCACATAAAGGCAGATATAACGAGGCAGGTGCGGGGGCGGCGCTGGCGGCGACAGGAACAAAGAGGACGGCGAGGGCGCGCGGGGGGGGGCGGCTGTGAGGGCGTTCGTCGCTTTGCTCGCCCGGGGGCGGCCCCGGGAGGGCTACGCTGTCTCAGATGAACAATGCGCCCATGCATAAAAGATCCGCCGCGCCGCCCGGGCGGGCAGCCGGCGACACGGTTTATTACTGCCGCGAGACGCCGGCGGGCTGCGGAAGATACAATGCTAGCCCCATTCAATCCGTATTAAACGTCCATTCGCTCCACGTCGGCGAGGGCGCACTCCACTGCGACGCCTTTGATGTAGGCTATTCTTTAAACGTTGGTGTACTGCGGGTTGCGGGGCGAATGTCGACTCCAGGGTGAAAGTCTTCCCTGTGTAGGCTAGCTGGCTTCCAAGACCGACTTAACATACCTCTGATTTAAAAGTAATTCATATTCATTGGTTTCTCAATTGAAATGGACCAAAGATAGAGAGAAAGGCACGAGACACCATTTCTGCCGGGAGACGCCAGGAGTCTTTTTGGGCGGTTGCCAAATGTACTCGTACAGTACGTTTTAAATGAACATTCACTCTCCAACAGTAAAGGAACAATTGACTCTGAAATTCTTCGCCTCTTTGATGTGGGCGCCCTTTAAACATTTATGTACTAAACTCGCTAAATGTCAATCCAGTGCTGTGAAGACCAGTTCACCGACTTCACATACCTCCGATATAAAAGTATTTCCTATTCATTGAGAATTTATTTATAATGTACAACGAACGCAGAGCATTGCAGGAATTCATAACCTCGCTGCTTACGATGCAATGCGAGGTCCCTTCAATACATATTACACGTACATTCACTCCCCTTCGGAGAGAACGCTTTCTACTCAGCTGTAGCCCCTTTGATATATGAATCAATCAAAACGCCGATGGAAAGTAGGTAACATATGTGTGGCAGTCCCAGAAGTAATTACGGCTAACGCTGTACGTCTCAAACCTTGGTTCGAGAGTTCACTCCCAGCTAACGCAATTGAATATTCTAATAAAGTAAAATCATGTTCTTGCATCATATAAATATATACCATTCACCAGTGCGTTTAGAGACACGAGGAGTCCTAACTTGCATGCCTTAGTGGTAAGGTCCAATGAGTGCGGAATACTGCCAAATTGCACTCTCCGTGCAATTTCAACCGAGCGTAAAAATAAAGTAAAAGGAGCACAGTTTTCCTCGACTTCACAGAAATCGGAAAGCAACATAACACAGCTCACTTGAATCGCGAGTATTGCTCGAAGATATTTGCCGAGATTGGTGGCGATGGTGTGACGGTTAGCGTACCGGACTGTTATACCCAAGCTCGCGGGTTCAAACCCGATCGAAGCCGTGGATTTTTAGGGCGACAAAATCCTTCGTACGCCATCCTTCGGAGGGGAAGTAAAGCCGGCTGTCCCATGTTAGTAGATTTACTTGCATGTAAAAGATCCTCAAGCCTAAATGACGCCTCTGAGCTAAATTCAAATCGCCTGTTTCTCGCCCAAGAAATACCTCCTTCCTCTGCTAGTTGGTGAAAGGAGCGTAGCGAAATTTGCGTGGTCAGACGGAAGAGCGGGCCTGATGGACCGAGTCTCGCCACGTAAAATAAGGCAAATTCAATTCAATTCAATATGACGCTTCCTTATTGGTTATTCATTTGAAGCAGTCTAGGAATGGGATTTTATCCGGGTGACATGTATTATTACGGCTGCGATAATGAAGTGGGGCACCGAAGGGCGCGCGCGGAATGTACAATGCATATTAAAGGAACATTCTTCCTTTGACGGCGAGCGCTCACTCCGTTCAAACGTTCGTAGCCCCTTTGATAGCGGCAACCCTTTGAACATTGCTGAACAGCGTGTAGCCGAGTGTGAGCTGACCTCAGTGCTATGAAGTTTAGCTCATTGGATTCCAAGGCTAACTTATCATGTCTCCGTTAGAAGAGTTGTCTCCATTCATTAATATCTCAATTGAAAGTGACTAGAGAGAGGACGGCGACAACGATGTCAAAGTTTATTACTATCGTAACGGAGTAGCGGGGCTTCGGAATGTAGCTGCGGCTAATACAATATGAAACCCATTCGAAGCGTTTTAAAGGTACATTCGAGTTACGTTCGCGATATCGCACTCGACTAAGGCAGGCGTAGCTGCTTTAAATAAGCAACCTTTTAAGCTTCGATGAAAAGTTTGCGGCAGCGCATGTACTGGTCTCATGTTTTAAAGTGAGTTCTCCGATTTTAAATTTTGTTTCGCGATTTCACACCTACCTGTGATTAGTGAGTTTGCAAATGTAGGAAGTTCATCATTTCACTTGTAAAATGCAAAACAGTCATGGACAGTTCTTGGAAAAATAATATCACTCCGATAGTATCCTCCCTGCAGAAATTTTACGTTCTACTGAACAGACAGACATTTAAGGCCTGAGATTGGCATCTGCCGGGGAAAGCGTGAATAAAGTCTCAGGTTTTAAAAGACACGTCTCATCTGTTCCAAAGATTCTCAGAAACAGCTTTGGGGAAAGTTTCAGAGAAAACCTGAGCTGATGGCCGACTGGAAAATCTGGTCATGTGCAGACTCGCAGCTAAAACGTTAATAAAGAGAATGACCATTTTTTGTCCTGGCGCAAAACATATTGCAATATTCGCTCGTGGTACAGTATTGCCCTCGTATCATAAGGCGAAGGGCAGAATTCTGATGAAATGCAATGTACAGTTCATGTAACTAACAGCAGCCGGTGGAAGGTATTTGACATCGCTCATACGAGGGTTTTTTATTTGTGTCTCAAAGTGGAGGGGCAAAGGATTTTAATCCGTCGACAGGGTCCTCTAGCGGTATCCGAGGGGTCAGCGGAGGATGGATTGCGTGTTCTTGGAACTTTCACGTCATGACGGTGAAGGTGCACTCGACTAAAGGACAGTCGCTGGTCCTTTGATAAGGCCACCCTTCAAATAATGTACAACGGTGTCTATGAAACTATGTATATGCGTAGCTCTTCTGCCTGAATGTGCCATCACTGGCTTCCGATCTCCATTTCTCATACATTCGATAGAATTCGTGTACCTTTGCTTTCTCAAATGGCTACAGGTAGTTATTAGTTCAGCGGAACGGTATTATCGTGAGGCTGGCGGCCTTAGAACTCAAGATCGCTCAGGCAGTTGGGCCTCGGCAGTTTCGAATTCACCGGTAGTCGGTTCGAATTCCGCCTCGTGCGTAAATGTTTGCTGAGTTTCGTGGCATGGTGTGGCTCACAGAATTCTCATTTATCAACTTTGAGCCATCTTCATGACATTTCGTGCATATATTAACAACAATCGTCATTCATTATCTTCCTAATCAGAGTCGTCATCTCCAGGATGTAAAATAACTGTACAAGTTGACGTGCCTCACACAGAAGTGTTTAGGGTATGAGAAGGAATAATGCGGAAGTCATTAAACAGGCCAGCAAAAAGGAGAAAATATGTAGGAGACGTAGGCGTAAGAAACGACGACGACGGCGAAGTAGAAGAGAAATAAAGAGAATAAGAAGATCGACAGAGGGAGACTGAAACGGAAAGAATGGAAAAAAGTGGCAAAAGTAATGTGACCAAGATGAAGTCACGTAATGCGCATCTACTACAAGTGTCCGGAAAGTAAACTAAAAAATCTAGATATTAACAATTATCTATTTCCGCATGACGTTAGCGGTTGCGTGCCGGAAGTGACAAAGCAAGGCTTAACCAATGTATATTGAACGCACGTTCATGCTTCGTCGATGAGGATATGGAGTGGGGTTCTCAACTCGACGTCCACAAGCCCTTTGAGGTAGGCATCCATTCAAGCGAGAGCGTAATGAGGGTGGCAGGTGTTGCCCATGGAGTCGCAATGAGCGTTATAATGCTGGGAGCCTGACGATTGTTGGAACTGCTTTTCCACAAATCAGGAAGAGGGGGCATCATTCGCTTCATACCCAAATTGAATTGAATTGAATTGAATTTGCCTTATTTTACGTGGCGAGACTGGGGCCATTAGGCACGCTCTTCCGTCTGACCACGTAAATTTCGCTATGCTCCTTTCATCTAGCAGGGAAAGGAGGTATTTCTTGAGCGAGAAACAGGCGATTTTGAATTTAGCTCAGAGGCGTCATTTAGGCTTGAGGATCTTTTACATGCAAGTACATCTACTAACATGGGACAGCCGGCTTTACTTCCCCTCCGAAGGAAGGCGTACGAAGGATTTTGTCGCCCTAAAAATCCACGGCTTCGATCGGGTTTGAACCCGCGGGCTTGGGTATAACAGTTCGGTACGCTAACCGTCACACCATCCGCTAAATCAGAGGCACGTGAGTGGCAACAACTGACGTAAGGCAATAGGGTTCTAACTTCCTTACAGCTTGAGGGTTTTTAATGATTGGATTTTGAGTTCAAATGTTCGAGAGATGAGTTTTTAAGGCGACGTAACATTTTTTGGATTGATTAGTTGATTGATTAGTGATTCCGGGCGCATCATTCACTGAGGTCATTACTACTGTACGTATAATGCATGTTTTAACGTGCGAGAGGGCGGTGATCTTACCCAATGTGATGTCGAGATCCGGCGCAGAGGTAAATGTCCCTAAAGGGGTTTCCCTATCCCGGTATCTCCCACCAGCGGAGAACCACCGCATTTGCGCCAATCTCTAAGTTTCAGATTGGTCACACAGCGTGTGTAGCAGTAGAGAGCATGATACAAGAGTATAATATATAAGAGTATATATTATATTATATATTATATATATTATATATTATATATATAATATACATATTATATACATTATATACATATTATATACATTATATATATTATATACATTATATATTATATAATATATAAGAGTAAGGGGGAGAATAGGACCAGGAAGAGGAAGAAAACATTCTGCGCGGTCCGTGGCCTATTTGTTTGTGTTCTGATTCACATTCACTTGGCATTGATCGTGAAAGCATGGAATTCTATCGATCAGAAGAGCCGGCCGGTAGAATTCTCCTTCAGACAACCACTGAATTCGACCTAGCTATGTAACTAAAATCCTGCCATCGGCGAGACTCGAACCTAGGGCCCTCCGGTCAGAAGTACTGCAATGACTTCAGTTTATGCCCTAAGCCATCTCTCCCGGTGTGAATTACTTGGAAATTGAAAGGCAAAAACATTTATAAAACTCAGTAATTCAGCCCCGCCGAAAGGGCTCCACGCGCATCTTGTCGTCTTGCAGCCACGGATCCTCAAGCACCCGCACCGCAGACACGCGGTCGGTCGCCTGTGCCTTCAGCAGGCTCTTCACCGTGATTTGGGCTTGAAACGACACCCCGTGCTAACGCAGTGACATCAGTTGATGCCCTGAGCCACCTAATCGTTTTATTACTACTGGGAGTCGCCGACGATCGGTGCGCAGGAGAAATGAGACGGAAGCTACAATACGAAAACTGAGCGTCGCTCAGCGTTAGGTAAAAAACCGCGGAGTATTAAACTCCACTCCATCAGACGTAGCCCCTTTGAGATAGTGATCCCTTCGAGCTTTAACGTAAAGCGGGTGGTGGGATGTGCACTGATCAGGCGCAACGGACGTTATGGCCCTTCAAGGGTAGACGGTGGTAATTTGTAACAACCGCACAGGTGGGTTCATTTCATACAAAAGAGAACAGATCACAAGACACCCTTAAAATTGGGATTTTCTCAAAAGGTGTGGTTGCCGTTAGAACCGTAAAATTCCTTTTGTAGAACTTTTACACAAATACACACGAAAAAAAATCGCTGGATCCCACGCAATTTGAAAAACCGTATAAGTTCTCTCCAGATTTCAGGTGGAAATAATCTGGATTTGAATAATATTTATTTTTGGACTATTAGGAATCCTCTAAACGTCCAAAAATGGAATGAATTTTAGTTCGTAACTAGTGCCACGCTGCAGTAAAAATATTGCAGAACAAAACAATCAAATACTTCTCCAAAAACTAACATGCACACTTTTCAGCAATAAATAAAATACTTTCCGAGACAAATTAAAATTTTAACAAAAACAGGCTTCACGAATATTACATTACCTAGTGTAGAATATTTACACGATACAGTTCTTTATGTACTACGAATATAAAAAAAATACAGTTCCATAACGCAACACGAAAATAAGATATTGTTAATGGTAGGCAACCTCTTACTTAGAGCCTTGCTGTGGTTCGATATTAGCCGTGTTGTAAGCAAGCAGCTGATAATGGGAATTTTGTCGGTACGCGTATTATGAGAACAGGCGAAATAACTTAATAAAAATTTGCATTTTTGTGACAAGCTGATACTGTTTCATTGTTTTGGGCGTGTCCCAGATTACACGGTATCGGACAAAACCACAGACACCAATAACACGCCTGCACGCTTCTATGGGTTTTGACTTTCTGAGACCAGTGGAAGTTAATAATATAGAAAATAGAATGACCTAGCTTTGATAGAAAATACCTGTTTAACCCAATGTTAGTGTAGTTATCATTCACATTTTGTTAATACAAAGATTTTGCTATTTCTAAAACAAGACTAAACATAAGTTATTAATAAAATTAAAAAAAGTATATAATTTAAAATATAAGAGAAGATATTTATTATAGAAGAAGCGATAGATAGTAGTATGTTACATTTTCGTCAGAATTAAAATAATCCTACTAATCCATATGTATATATTTAAGCACTGATGGCTTTTTGGTTAGAAAGAAATTCGAGCATTCTTAACAAAAATTCTGTTATTGTTTTGCTAATGAAAGGCAGTGGTGTCTAGATGTATTACAACTTGCTCTTATTAACGTATTTTATGATACGAACACATTTTACGATAAGAAGGTATAATCACGTCCTAAAATTAATTGAAATAACAATTTTCTGGCACCATTTGTTTATTACGCCGTTTTCAAGGCCTGCCTCGTTACACGTATTTTGTTGTCGTGGTTGTTTTCGAGTTGCAGTTGACATATCGAAAGATTAATGAGTGCTAAGATTAGTGAGATATGTAATTAGTGATATACGTAATTTCCAGCAAACGTCTGACACGCCTCTTAAAAAACTGCCATTTGATTGTATGTGATACATTACGTTTGTTAAGTTACAGTGGTCATTTCTTTGTATACACCACAGTATTCATGTACAAATCTTGGTAAATATAAGAGACTTGAATTACATTTTCAGATACATGTTTATACAACTCCATGTCGACAATAAATAATAATTATATTGAGCTAGAATTAATAATTCTGGTCAATTGATCATCAATAATTTTGTCAATTCATTAGTCTTTAAAAATTAAAACTGAAAGACACAAAAAATATTTTTTTAAACATTAATTTTCTAAATTTGGCTTACACAGTACTTCTCTGTTTTAACGCATAGGTTTTTCTTTAGTGCGGTATATTAGCACGGGTTGATCTAGTCAACTATTTTATTTTCCAAAAATATTGAGAAGCTGGTCTAACAAATGTTGATATACTACGAAACCATTTATATCTATCTTCTGCGGGAAGGGATAAACTCGAAGTGGAATAAGTCTATGTAGAGCTAAGCTCTTTACATATTTTTTCCAGGAATTTACAATATCCAGTTAAAAATTGGTTATATCACTTATCCTCATTTAAGTGAGATATTTAGGTAGCAATCAACTGAACTTGTGGGAACTTTTCAGAGGTATTTCACTTCATACTCTCGAAGTCTACATCGAAGGTAAAGAGGCAACGATGGTCCAATCGACAGTAACAAACCACATTTACACGGCACGTCACATCAGATCAGCACATCTGAACCGCATCAGCACGTCACGAGCCTCCTCCCGTTTCCCAGCAACTTTTCCCAACTCCCATCGCTTGCGCGCACGCAACTCCGCTCGCAGCGCTCCGTCGCAAGCGCCGTTCCTCGGAAGCGACGGCGCCGCGCCGCGCGACAGGCAGCGGAAGTTGCGCGGGCAGGTGGGTCGGCGGGGCGGGTGGCTAACTGTGTGTGTGTGTGTGAGTGGCTGTGTGAGTGGCTGTGTGAGTGGCTGTGTGAGTGGCTGTGTGAGTGGCTGTGTGTGTGGCTGTGTGTACGTGTGGGAGGCAGTGTGTTGTGTGGGTATGAGTGTGTGGGTGTGGATGTGTATGTGTGTGTGGGTATGAGTATGTGGGTGTGGATGTGTATGTGTGGGTGGGTATGAGTGTGTGGGTGTGGATGTGTGTGTGGGTGGGTGTGGGGTTTATATGTGTATCTGTGAGTGTGTATGTGTGTGTGTGTGTGGCTGTGTGTGTGTGTGGATAGGTATGTGGATAGGTGTGTGGGTGTGTGTGGGTGTGTGTGGGTGTGTGGGTGTTTGTGGGCGTGTGGGTGTTTGTGGGCGTGTGGGTGTTTGTGGGCGTGTGGGTGTTTGTGGGCGTGTGGGTGTTTGTGGGCGTGTGGGTGTTTGTGGGCGTGTGGGTGTTTGTGGGCGTGTGGGTGTTTGTGGGCGTGTGGGTGTTTGTGGGCGTGTGGGTGTTTGTGGGCGTGTGGGTGTTTGTGGGCGTGTGGGTGTTTGTGGGCGTGTGGGTGTTTGTGGGTGTGTGGGTGTTTGTGGGTGTGTGGGTGTTTGTGGGTGTGTGGGTGTTTGTGGGTGGGTGGGTGGGTGTTTGTGGGTGGGTGGGTGGGTGTTTGTGGGTGGGTGGGTGGGTGTTTGTGGGTGGGTGGGTGGGTGTTTGTGGGTGGGTGTGTGGGTGTTTGTGGGTGTTTGTGGGTGTTTGTGGGTGGGTGGGTGGGTGTGTGTGGGCGGGCGGGCGAGGCGGGACGGGGCGGGGCAGGCGAGGTGGGGTGAGGTGGGCGGGGTGGGGTGGAGTGGGGTGGGGTGGGGTGGTGTGGGCGTTTGCGCGCAGGCGAGCGGGCGGGCTGGAGGTGTGTGTGTGTGTGTGTGTGTGTGTGTGAGAGTGGGTGTTTGGGCTGGGCAGGGGGGGCGCGAGCGGTTGGGCAACTCGCTCCAGGAACAGCGCGGCGCCGCGCCGGTGCCGGTGCAATGCCGGGTGGACGATAAGCGGGCGGGTTATCGCCAGCCCACGCGCCAACGGTAATGCGCCAAGAGGCCCGTTGGCGCTTTCGGCCCACACGGCGCCCCGGGCAGCGGGGCTTATTGTCCGAATATTTCTGTGTACTTGACAGTGGCGGATCCAGGGGAGGGCATGGGGATCATGCTCGCCACCATCCTAGAGTTTTCGTTTGTTACCTTCGTTTATTTGACAAAATTCATTTAAATATTTATGTTAGAATCCTGTAATTATTTAAAAAATAATATTGTGTAGTGTCATATATACACTACAAAAATATTTTTTTTGTACACGAATGAAACAGCGAAAACGTAAAAACATCGAGCACAAACAGCGATGGTGAAAAACATCGACAACAATAAATCGATTTTTAAAACATCCATTTTTTATAGAAACCTTGTTGTTTTGAAAACATCTGTATCGATTTCGCATTCAACGGGGCTACATCGCATTGCCGTGAGACACGCAGCGAGAGCATGAGGCGGATGCGTTTCTATGTTCACTCAAATTGATTTTAACGTCTGTGTTTGTTATGCGTCGTAGTGAGGATAAAGGTTGATATTTTAGGTATGGATTTTGAAATTTTGAAAGTCGCCGTAGACGTACTTAAAAAGTAATTTCTTGAATGTTTATCAATACCAATTACGAATATGATTCTCGCTTTGGATTTCTATTAAGAAAAGTATTCTCTATTCAATACCTCATCAGTTTCGTTATTCTGGAAGCCAATAGAAATGCAGAGTCACAGAAAAATAAATTGCATTACGAATTATCAGCGTGATCGCATTATATTGTTCAAAATCGCGTAGGTCTAGTTTATTAAAAATGCCAACGAAATGTATCCGCATGAAACGCACTTATTGAAAAAGACATTCTGTTACAGAAATAGTTCCTCAGAATAGCAATTTTCAATAAATGAATGTTATTCAGAATAATGAGGAGATTGAAAACTAATGTTAATTCTACTATTGAAAGAACTCGTGTATAAGCTATGCGAATCAATTATTATTGAAATAAAAGTCCCTTTCAAATGTCTATCACCAGTCTGCCAATCACACACGCAGGACCTTCGGTTTACTAATTCTTCCAATTTTCATACCATATCTCATTCGTCGTCAGTAACCTGAAATCTCGTTGAATGGCATACTTCTGTTTCTGGCCATCTGACGTACCCGTGATTGCATACGCTTGAGCTAGACACAAACATTTTATAATTTCAAGCATGAAAGACCTTGTAGATTTGAATGGAAATTTCCTCCTATAAGTGAGCCGATGGCATTTTTGGTCATAGACATGTATCATGACATGCCGTATATCACAAAACACGATAAAGAAATTCATTAATGCCTAGAGGAACAGATCTCTTTGAATCAAAATTACAATCTATTAATGATTGATTGATATTGCACATTAGCATTGGATACATTGTTTAGTACCTTTGCCAAGTACAATCAGCAAGCTTACAAAAGGGTTTTGTATATCCGTGACAAAGGTTGTAGAAACTCAATTGCATTTAAATTACAATAGAAGCCTCCGATGATTTCAAATACAGTGACATAAGAAACAATAGTTCTAAATAGCACCGACAGGAAGTGTTTAGATTCTGATGAAAGTGGATATGCACCCATTTCTCTCAGAAAGAAGACTAATTAACATGTGCGATCATGATGTAAGAATACTTACGCCATACTTTTATCTTATTACTCGCAACCGAGGTACTTCGCAATTTATCCTCGTCCGGAGGACTTACCATGCAGTGGTTTGTGTGCTTGGAGTCCAATGTAACAAGACGCAATTAATAAATATGATAAATGTATACACGTTCTTCTCGTTCTCTATAGATCCCAATTTACTGAAGTGAATTATTAAATGAATAAAAAATTAGGAAATCCAGAAGAATGACTTTCAAAGTTATTTATAACTCAAATTTATCCGCTGCAAAGTAATCCGTCTTCATTGCACATAATATGGTGTCGCTTTAATAAACAAGATATTCGGATGGAATCTTTAAGAAAACTTGTTAAAAGAGAAAAATTGAAATAAAATTTTATAATAAATGGTTTTTAAAATAATTTTTAATAATATAATATTTTTAATCATTTAATCCTTTCACAGAGTTTATGCGAGCGCCTGTTTAAATCCAGACCGTGAAACATTTTATTAATGGCCGATTAAGTTTCATTTTCCAGCCAGAAACAATTCCATAAAATTCACCTGCTTAGGTGTGTGTACAAAACATGCGCATATGTATATGTATGAGATAATCATTCTACGCGTAAATCCAAGTAAGCTGAAATTGGTGCATGACCTCCTCCCGCCCTGATCACTGTCGCCGCCACCGCCGACGCCAGCGCTGTCGCCTCCGCTGGCACCGCAGCCCCCTGGAGCCGCCGCAGCGGGCTGTATTAGTTTGGCAGAGCTAAATTGAATCACTCAGGGACGGCTACCGAGTTTGCGGGCGGGCGAGACGACTGTCGGGAGGCGGGGGAGGCGAGGTGGGCAAGAGGGCGGGCGAGAGGACAGTCGGGCGACAGGGAGATTGGGCGGGACGGGTGAGCGGACAAGTGGGCGGGCGGTCAAGAGGGCGGGCAAGAGGGCGGTCGGTCAAGAGGGCGGTCAAGAGGGAGGGCGGTCAAGAGGGCGGTCAAGAGGGCGGTCAAGAGGGCGGTCAAGAGGGCGGTCAAGAGGGCGGTCAAGAGGGCGGTCAAGAGGGCGGTCAAGAGGGCGGGCAAGAGGGCGGGCAAGAGGGCGGGCAAGAGGGCGGGCAAGAGGGCGGGCAAGAGGGCGGGCGGTCAAGAGGGCGGTCAAGAGGGCGGTCAAGAGGGCGGTCAAGAGGGCGGTCAAGAGGGCGGGCAAGAGGGCGGGCAAGAGGGCGGGCAAGAGGGCGGGCAAGAGGGCGGGCAAGAGGGCGGGCAAGAGGGCGGGCAAGAGGGCGGGCAAGAGGGCGGGCAAGAGGGCGGGCAAGAGGGCGGGCAAGAGGGCGGGCAAGAGGGCGGGCAAGAGGGCGGGCAAGAGGGCGGGCAAGAGGGCGGGCAAGAGGGCGGGCAAGAGGGCGGGCAAGAGGGCGGACAAGAGGGCGGACAAGAGGGCGGCGCGGGCGGCGCGGGCGGCGCGGGCGGCGCGGGCGGCACGGGCGGCACGGGCGGCACGGGCGGGCGGGCAAGAGGGCACGCGGTAGGGCGGGCAAGAGGGCGAGCGGTCGGGCGGGCAAGAGGGCGGGCGGTCGGGAGGGCAAGAGGGCAGGCGGTAGGGCGGGCAAGAGGGCGGGACGGGCGGGCGGTGCCCTGCTCCGGGCGCGAACCCGCTGCGCTGATTCCGAGAGATCGATAAGCGCCTCGACGCCGCCGTCGCTCCGCCCGCGACTGACTGCCCTTCTCCCCGCCCACATCGCCCCGGGATTTAAAGGCTCTACTTTCTGCCTCTCTGGTGTCGCTAGGTATTTGATCATACCGGCAAGTGCAACACCAAATCCTTCTGAGTACGGTTTTCCAATTGCCAGTAATTCAGTATTTTGAAGTTACTAATTCAGTTTTCCTCTGTTTTAGTTATATTATTATTATTAATACTACTAATACTACTAATACTACTAATACTACTAATACTACTAATACCACTAATACCACTAATACCACTAATACCACTAATACCACTAATACTACTAATACTACTAATAATACTAATACGACTAATACGACTAATACGACTAATACGACTAATACCACTAATACCACTAATACCACTAATACTACTAATACTACTAATAATACTAATAATACTAATACGACTAATAATACTAATATTACTAATAATACTAATAATAATTAAATAAAGGTAGTTGCAAATTGTGACGTAATGAAATAAGGCAAATACCTATAGAAAAAGCAAGATTTCAATGTCGATATATAATATCGTTGTTCATCACTCCAGAGAGAAGTACGCAGAATAAAGTAAAATCTTGGAATGATGTTGTACAGGAACCTTGTTTTTATTTATCGGTATTAATAACGTTGACTTTCTTCGCTACAAAAGGCAAGTGGAGCGTTTTTTAATGAACCCATATTTTTTTTGAAATTGGTTTGAATGAATTACTATTTCTTGAAACTTATCAAGAATTTGTTTAGCCTCCTTAGTATCATCAACAGTTCCAAACTCTTCTGCGCTAAAAAATATAATACAATTGGTTAACAAACTGATTATATACAATATTTTTACACATAAATGGACAAAGTGCTTAGTATGCTGCAAAATGCATCTCTACTAAGACGCTTGTATTGTTAATCACGTAAAATGTAGTGTATAGGAAACGCTGATGACCAGGAGTATGCATTGTTGAGTCGTGATACGTTCTAGGTAACGGTGTTTCTCCAAACACAATTAAATATCTTATTTTTCAATTTCAATCAATTTACTTCACGTACGAAGTGAGTCTTTTGGATATTTTGTTGGATAAAAAATTACTTTGTGTTTATTAAGTTTCATCTTCAGATGAAAGCGTGACGAACATTCTAAATATCATCTAGCACCTGAGGTTTGAAATAAATTCAGAGAAAAAATATATTTGAAATTCTGCGGTTTCTCAGAAGTGCAAGCTATTTATGAGGACAGACCGCCGGTAGGTTTTAAAATAATACAATGTATTGCAAACTTAAGCCACAAAAGTCGAGATAATATGTAATTTGTAAAAACCAAAACAAGTAGTAGTACCACAACAGCACAAACGTTTTCATACTATTTGTAATTGTTTCGTATTATTAAAATTGTATGTGAACACACAAAGAAATTTAGCAAATTTGAATTTGATTCTAATGTTCGCTAGCGACGGATTGTTCCATCCCACTAATTGACACAACACACAAGGCTTGAGATTGTTCCAAACATAAGAAACATATTTCCGAGTTGGATAGGTTTCCTATTCAACTAGTTTACCAAGAAGATATGAGCGATCGAAGTTTTAGGGACGGTCACATGTTCACACAAATAGATCATAGTTTGTAGTATTTGGTGAAAATTCTGCGAACAGACAGACAGGTATTAAAAAAATACCATATTTTGTGTATTTGGGTACTCCTAAATTAGTATTTTCGTTCTCGAAACAAAAAATTGCAGTAGTTATCGACGTTCTCAATAACATGTGTACGAGAAAGTAAAAAAGAATATTTGAAACCTTTTTTTTACCATGTAAACGATTGATTAATTGACGTTTGCAGGCACGTCAAGTGTAATGGTTATTAGTCCCGATAGCGTAGTGAATGTCTTGGTGTCGCAGGAGATGGTGGTATTCCCTGCTGAAAGGACAGATCTGACGCCGCTTGCGTTTTCCTTCTGAATATCTGCAGTGGGGCACCAGCCCTAACTAGAAAACCTCTAAGCCTCCGACTGGTCCTGTGACATGTGTAGTACTGAATTTAAGTGTGCCTGATGAAGAGGAGATGAGGGGACAAGGGTTCCTGAAGCGCTGAAGATAGCGCTCAGAACGTGGTTTTAAGGTACTACTCCGGCATTTTGAATTTGAATTTGCCTTATTTTACGTGGCGAGACTCGGGCCATCAGGCCCGCTCTTCCGTCCTACCACGCAAATTTCGCTACGCTCCTTTCACCAACTAGGAGAGAAATGAGGTATTTCTTGGGCGAGATTTGAATTTAGCTCAGAGAGCTCAGTCATTTAGGCTTGAGGATATTTTACATGCAAGTAAATCTACGAACATGGGACAGCCGGCTTTACTTCCCCTCCGAAGGAAGGCGTACGAAGGATTTTTTCGCCCTTAAAAATCCACGGCTTCGATCGGGTTTGAACCCGCCAACTTGGGTACAACAGTCCCGTACGCTAACCGTTACACCATCGCCGTCGCATTCACCTGGCATTGATCGGAGAAACCCTGGGATACTTCGGATCAGAGCAACTGGCCGTTAGAAGTATCCTACATTTATGAATTATATATTTTCTGAAGGAGCTGACTATACCTTTTCTGAAATTATACCTTTTCACTAGCTATTTATAATGGAAACAAAACCAGCTACTGTCGGACTTGGAACTTAGGTCCTCTCGGTTAAAGTCGTTTCAGAGACAGCGGCAATGTTGCCTCTAAGCAAACTCAGCAGGTGTTTACTATGTGGCCAGTATGGAAAACATATGTGTATTTCTTACCATGTGGCCAGTTTGGAAAACATATGTGAATTTCACATGCTCAGGTAAATGCACAATTTACATGAGCAAGTGAAATATTCGAAACTTTACACAACTGCTGATCCAATAATACCACAGTATTTTTCACCGATTTCGTATCTGGTTTTTCAGCTTTGAAATTGACAATAGTTCAAAAATAGCTACACCAACTGACCCATTTCTGTGGGAGAATGCGGACAAGGGATCTGAATTACGCGAAGGATCGAGGCAATTACAGCAAAGATAAAAAGGTGCGCAAAATATACAGTGGCATAAAGCGGGTTTTACCGGCGGTCGTAATCGCCGGAACTTTGATTTAAAGCTGCGGCAGCCACGTTGATTCCGCGATAACTCTGCTTTGTTACGACACGCCGACACGTTATGTGCACTATCTGCATTGTGCTCTACGCGAAAAGCCGTGGGGGCTGGTTGATGGGGTTACGTCGAAATAGCAGGGACTCGGGAAGAGGGTTCACACCACACGGACGGCAGGTTTAAGCTCTGTGCGAAAGAACCGCTTGGATGTTCTGCTCATTTTCAAAGCAATCTCTATGCGATAATGTTTATTCCTTTGCAGGTCATTTATGCCTATAAATAATTTTATTCTGATAATTGGCCGCTTGCTTTTGGAGTCGAAAATGGGAATCGTTTTACATTTATCTTACTGAAGCGCATGCAGTTGTTATTAGTCGAGTATTTTACGCACAAAAAAAAATACAATTTTCTCTCTTAAAAAGAAATATTTTCATTACATTTAAATGCTGTATTAATTTGAAAGATACAAATGGGGACTGTGAATTAATAATTATGGACGTTGTAGTAACTATCTTATTAGAAAAAAATATCAACTAAAAATGTGAATTCAGCGCTGTTGTATAATACTAAAACATCAGCTTCTGGGTCTATGACCCCCATCTCAATCAGGTTGTCATCCAGTTTTCCTGATCCTTGAGAAAATTCTGAGATGCTTGTTTTGCTCCTAGACATAAATGTAACTTCAATTTCACTTCTCCCCATAGCACGTCACACACAGTTTTTAACTCTTTTGACGTAAATGTATTGAGATGTTACAAAACATAAGATAAGCGTAAGTATACTGACGTAATGAAGGCTGAGATGTTCTCCGTATCACTCTTAACGAAAATAGTATATTTACACTAATACAATTAGGAAATTATATTTATTAAAAATATTATAAAGATATTTAATAAAAATATTTATGGAATTACGTAAGTAGAGAAACGAGCGACGAGTAGATTGCGACAGCGAGAAGAAAGAGTGCATGAAGACGTAGAGAGCGACGGCTAATAGAGAGCGACAGGTAGTACATAAAGAGCGATGGCCAGAAGAGAGTAAAGGCCAGAAGTGAGCGAGAACAAGAAGCGAACGAGGACTAGAGGAGAAGGATGGCTAGAGGAGAGCGAGGGCTAGAGGGGCTAGAGGAGAGCGAGGGCTAGAGGAGAGCGAGGGCAAAAAAGAAGCAAGTCCAAAACGAGAGCAAGGACAATCAGCGGGCAAGGGCAAGAAGAGAGCAAGGGACCTCCGAGAGGGACAATACTCCTGATGGTGAGGATATTGCCGAGAGCAACGAAAGCAGTCCTTTGGCTAACCCATTTTCTGCTGGATGTCGTTCCACTAGATACAAATTGCTATTTTCTAGGAAACCCTTTCCGAGACTGTGACGTCAAAATCGTAATCACATGAAGGCCACTCGCCACCAGAAGCTGCGCTCACCCGCCACCGGACGGGAGACGGATCCTGCGCTGCGGGGAGGGAAGAGGTTGCAAGGGCGTGGGCGACGAGAAGGGCGAATCGTGGGCAGGAGCGTGGGGGGGGGAGGGAGCAGAGAGCCGAGGCGGCGGCCACTGCGAGAAAGCCCGCGAGCTAGAGCGACGGCGTGGGTGGATGATCCAATAGCCGTTGGCGGCGGCGCGGCGCGGGGGCGGAGGGCAGCGGAGGTCGACGACTGCGCTACCTGGTGGGAGGGGGGAGGCGAATGCAGCAGAAGCGGAAAAGAGCGCGAAGATGAAGCCCACTCTGGAGCAAAGGCGGATGTACAATCCCGTTCTGGGAAGTTCATCATCTCTTAATAGAAGAGGAAATCGTCTCCTTTCTTTAAAAATAGCACAACTCTTAAAAATATTACATTTTACAGGAGTGCATAAAACAAAAGAGTATTTCGAATCCCATCGGCAGAGTTGGCTCTTGGCATCAATTGATGTGTCTGCAGGGCCTCTTATCGGGAGGTCCTGGGGTTCGATTTTCCGACGGTAGTGGCAGGATTTTGGTCCCAACTAGACAGCTTGGAGACGAGATTGGGGAAAAATCCCTGGAAGCAGATGTAGGTTGGAAGATCACCGCATCCCTCGCGATTAAAAAAACATTTAACACTTTTAAACTACACTTACGGGACTAATGACCGTAGCCATTGACGTGCTCGGAATCCTAAATCAATCAATAAAACTAATTACACTTGATACGATTAAGCATAACAACACGCGCAATAATAATAATAATAATAGTAATAATAATAATAATAATAATGATAATAATAATAATAATAATAATAATAATAATAATAATAATAATAATAATAATAATAATAATAATAATAATAATAATAATAATAATAATAATAATCTCAAAGATTGTGCTTTGCCGGTTTTCACAAAACTCGTGTCCATCCAATGCCACGAAAACCTAGTTTTAAAGGCCTAAGGAGCATCGATTTCGAGTTATGCGCGATTATAATGTGCATTGCAATAATTTGTTTTCTACGTCATAATCTGCATCCTTCTAAAACCTGTTGGATTTAAATAATTGATTTTTGACCGGGGTATCTTTGTGGGGTTGGTTTTTTATAAATTGCCAAAAAGTCTAGCCTAGGCATTTTATAGATAGAGGGCGATTATATTGTTATTGTTATTATTGTTATTATTGTTGTTAATTCCATTATTATATTTGCCTGCTGGGTGGTGCAGATTATTGGCGCAGTGTGCTTGTTTGCACAACTGAAGTCGTTGGGTGTTAGGTCCACGTTGGTTGTCTCCAGCTTGTAATATTAAAATAGTTGTATTTTATGCTACGACCTGTATCGTCATATCATCCCTAATAACTCATCTCGAATCACTATGCGGTCTTCATTATAGCCTCCAACATCATTCATTTAGTTTCCATTGGCCAGAAAGGGAAAAGGGTACACTTGTAGGATCCCTCCTTCGCCTACGCACTAAAACCGAGTATGACATTCATCAAATGCAAACCTGTAGTAATGCACCCGATTATATAGGTAGTTAGTTGGAATCGTACATAAAATGCACCATCTAAGTAGCAATAAATTTTAATGGAACTACTAGTGATATTTTACAGTCGGAAGTGTCGTTCAGGCACGAAGCTTGTGAGCTGACATTTCGCGTTTGCGTGGGAAGACCCATGCACTGCGCGCGGAGGATTTCAGAAGTAGGCAACACTGCTTCCAAAGAGGAGGTGAAAGAGGAAGAGTTAGAGACGAAAGTGGCGCTAACATTTCTGTTAGTTGAATCCAGTTGAAGCCCAGGGAAGGAGGTCAAGGGACGACTTTCACATAACGACTCGACGACGAAAATAATGATGATTCCACGAGAATTAGTTGTTTTTTTTATTTTCATAAGTAGGGCAAATGAACGTCGAAGATAAAATTCTGCATTAATACCAGTTTATTAAAATGCATTTGTTGTAATTTATCATATACATGGATTTAAAATTGAGTTTCTGGAAAACATGTGTTGACGTTCACGAAAAAAAAAAACATAACACGAAAGAAATTTCCGCGAAGTTTAATTAATCAATATGTCAACTGCACCGTTTTGTATTTTTGAGTTTTCAAATTTGAGGAAGAAATTATTTACATTTCCAACTTGACGGTTGCCATATCAAATATCAAAAACCTTCGGAAAAATCCAGACCGTGGTGTGACTTTGGCACGGAAATCCAACCCCGCCCAGTGTTTGTGAATGGCGAGCGGCAGCCGAGGCGGCGGACAACGCTGACACCTCCGTGGCTCGAGGACGCGTCGCGCAGCAGAAGGCGGAGGGGGAGGGGGAGGGGAGAGGGAGGGGGAGGGGGAAGGGGCGACGGCGTCGCGGGATCGATGGCGCAGCGCGACCCTTGCCCTACGCCCGCGCGCCTCCGCCTCCGCCGCCTCCGCCACCTGTTACGCCGCCCACGCCGCCTCCGCCGCGCGCACGCAGCGGCGCACGGCCAGGGGAGGGGGGCACTGGAGAAGGTGGGGCCAGAGAGAGAGCGAGGTCTGCGGGGGAGTAGAGCCCATGGAGGATCAGTGGGGGCGGGAGGGGTGAAGAGGAGTGGCGCCAAGTGAAGGGAAGGGGCGGGGAGTACTTAGAAGTGAAAGGGAGGGGATGGAAGTGGCGGGGAGCGCGCGGAAGCGGTGGGAAGAATGGGAAAGCGGCAAGGATAGTGAGAAATTAAAGGAGAGTGTGAGAAGTTATGGGGAGTGTGGTAAACTAACGCGGAGAGTGGGGAATTGGTAGCGAATGAGGTAAGTAGAGTGAGGAAATTAGAGAGGAGAATAAGGGTTTGGCGGGGAGTACACAGAAGTCAAAGGGAGTGACAGGAAGTGTGGGGAAGTGATGAGTGTGAGGAATTGGCGAGGAGAGTAGGACACTGGTAGAGAGAGACAGGGGAACAGCTGGGGAATGTGGGAGGCATTGGGAGTGTAAGGAAGTGTCGGGGAGTGTAAGGAAGTGTTGGGGGGTGTAAAAGAGTGGCTGAGACTGTAGGGGAGTGGCGGGGAGTATCTGGAAGGGAAGAAGAGTTGATGAAAAACTCGGAAAAAGGATGGAGATGGTGGGAAATGAATGGAAAAGGCAGGAAGTGGCAATGGCGGCGCGGGGGGCGGCGCGGGGGCGGCGCGGGGGCGGCGCGGGGGCGGCGCGGGGGCGGCGCGGCCGACGCCCGGAGCCTAACACGCCTTTGCAAATGTTCTGGGGCGGCAACCGCCTGGTAGTTACCGCGCTGTTGCTGTCGCGTCGTTATCGTTCACGGCTACAAGGCACCGCGCGCCGTTTTCACAAGAAGCGGCTTACTGCTGCGGGCTGCGCGACGGGACGCGCAAGTGTTAACTTGCGTGCTTTCAAAGGGCTTAAGTTAGCGCGACTGCTTGCGGGAATTTACCCGACTTTTACTTGGTTGTTGGACCGACGGTGCATTTAGGGTGAGCAGGCAAAGCTGCTTATGTTGACTACAATTTTCTTGATTTTACTTCTTGTCTATGTTGAAGTGTCTGGTTGAACAGCATACTTCCAGACCATTTTTTAACTTTTCCTATCTGACGTAATCCCTTCTCATTCAATAAAAAAGGTATTGGTGTATATGAAATGAGACGTGGAGAAAAAAGAATAATACGTGTATTTTCTCAATCAAAAGTGAATTAAATAAGCTTTTTTTCATTATTTCATGAGAACACTATTCTGTGACTTTTTTTTAATTTCGAAAGTATGAAGGGAATTATTTTTATGGTTCCCGACTTGTAATAACTGAGATGTACTAGCTGAGATTAACAACATCCATTTCCAATGCATCGTTGATGATCTGAGGTCCTGCGGCACGTGTCCTGACGATAGCGTATTAAGGGTTAGCGATTCTACGACTGCGTCGAATTACGTCACTGTCTGAAAAATAATTCTAGCCGGCTCCTCTAATCGGTAGTTTATAGAAATTTCTGGGAACAATATCAGACGAGTGGCGGAGTAAAAACCAAAAAATACAGAAAAGAAGACTAAGCGCGGTATTTCCGTCATCATTGCCTCCTACCTCTTACGTAACATAAAAATACTTCGGCACACTACCATGCAAATCGGAAAATAGTTGGGAGCAATCCTATCTGCAGTTTCTTGCAATTGAAGTCAATTAGTCAATTATGCTTACATACAGCTGTAAAAATAAAGCATTCATTCTCCTGTCATCATTTCGAATTCTGACAAATTGAGCCTAGGACCAAAGTACTTTAGGGTACTACTTTAGGGTATTTTGTTTTTTAGCCAAATGTTGAAAGAATACCTACCAGAATCCTAGCGAAGTCTTCTGCTATTGAAGTCATAATGTATAGCCAACAATCCAAACCCGTAAGCTAAAAGCTCGCATTGGTAAGTGATCACTTAAGCCATCAGTTTATCCATCAGCCATCAGTTAAATCATCAGTCACGACATCATTTGAAACGAACTAACTCACTAGAACTAAAGAAATCTAAATTTTGGTTCGTTATTTTGTTTGACCAAACGTTAAAAACGAAACTCGCTGCAATTAAAATCATTGTCTCCAGATTACTATCCAAGCCTGAATTAATAAACTAACAGCATGCATTATGATAATCATTTTGTAATGAGGCAAACTAACACTGCCAGACCAAAGTATCTTCACGTCCTTCCATTTTCTTTAGCCAAACGTTAAAAGTGAAACTGCGACAATTCTAGCTGCAGTTTTGTGCAATAGAAGTTCATGTCTCCGGTAAACTATTCATACCTGGAACAGCAAGCTAATAGCATGCATTCACTCCAACATTTCATTTTGGGGCAAACTAAAAGATACAGCCAAAATAACCTTGTATTTGTTTATTACATTTCAAGCAAAACTTCAGTTACCTAAGCTGCAGTCTCCTGCAATTGAAGTCTTTGTGACCGACGATACTAACTTGAGTTAAGACAGTAGCAATAGTAGCTCAAACCCTAGGTCTTCTCGGTCAGAGAAACTTCATAATAAGCGCCAAGGCTGGCTGTGAGCTAAAGTCAGCCTGCACCAAAGCTAAACTGCGCAATCCTACCCTCCCGCAATTGCAATCACTGGCTTCAGATTATTACTGAAACCTGAAACTAGTTGTATGCAATCTGACCCATTGTTTCGTTTCGAAACAAACTACCATCACAGGGTCAGTGTAAAGTGTACATTTTCTCCGTCCAGACTTTGGAAAATCAACAGCGGCAATCATAGCTGCCGCCTCCAGTCATTGAATCTCGAGTCTCGCGGACTCAGCGTCCGTGCCCGGGCAAGCGAAAGAAGGCGCGCGCCCTCGGGGGTTAAGCAAATGGACCCTCGCCCCCCCCCTAACTCCCCGAGGTGGCGCGGCGCCTTGAGAGACGAGGAAACATTAATTGCTTCACCCGCTCCATCGGGCACCTCCTGCGGAATTTTAATGAGTCTGCGTTTGCGTCGGCGGCGGTGGCGGGAGCGAGCTAATAGACGCCAGGGACTCTGCAGCGATCCGTGAGACGAGTGGCGGCGAGCGGAGGCAGGTGGAGGCCTTCGGTCGCCGCGTTTCTGCAGAAACGAACCTGAAAAATAACCTCATCGTGCTTTGCAATGCTTGCAGAAATTGAACGAAAACTGTGAAGTCCCCAGCTATGTGGACGGGCCCAGGGTGCTGTAAGGTAGCAGTTACAAAATACACACTTGTGCTACAACAGCACAAAATTTCTCGACCTTTTCTAGATTTACAATTTTCGAAAAATCAGATTTTTCAATGAAAATTGCACCATTCTTTAAAGCGTTTCTTGTTCAGACCTTGAAAAAAATTGTTGCGGTTTTTGGGCGGCCTTTTATAATATGCATAGCTTTCAAGCTGAAATTACGGAAAACTACTCGTTTTTATATAATTGTCACATTACCGTCACCTTGTTGAACGCCATTACGCTCGGAGAATATGTTCCGCAGTCATAAAGAAATCGAAATTGCGACCATGTTACTGAGTAACAATGCAGTTTAACAAATTAATAAATTTAATTACTCGTTTTTTTCAAAATCGTCTGCATGATCTTTATAAAAAGTTAAATTTTGTAGAACAGATTTCATTTAAGACAATCTCTTTCTCAAAATCATGGTTTTGGAATGTTCCCTTTTGCAATTTTTGAAAATACAGAGCTTCCGCCAAAAATTGGACCACCATTATTTTTACGGGTTTTAATACATACGACGAGAAAATTCAAAGAAATAATTTGGAGCCTTTTTGAGAACAGTTTAAAAATTGCCTATATTTTACGAAAATTACGAGGAAACTAGTCAAATTTTGAAACATTGTACTTGGCCGTATTACAAAATCTGTCTTTAAAAAAGATATTTTATTAAAGAAAGAATCTTTATCTTTATTACTGTAGATATAGGAATATATCAAAGACTATTTTGAACTTTTGCAATAAAAATAATGCTTTATTTGTTGTTTTTAATCAGAGTGCATATTAGTTTTTGGAAAACCATTTTGTGTGGTTTTGTTTACATACATATTTGCTGTTGAGGCAGCTACTCTTTCCTATTTCCGATTTCCATTTCTGCTCCTTTCATTTTATTTTTCTTCCAATCATTGCACGTCTGTAATCATCTCAAACTCTAACTTCAACTGATGCAGAGCTAAGAGAGATGGCCCTCCCCAGGTAGATGCTGAAGGAACACATAGCGAAAGTAATCAGGCATTGCCCGGACATATATCCATGACGATACTCTACAGAAAATGTACTATCACTCATTCAGAATCCATGGCGCCATCATATCAAAGTCCGAAAGAACGTCCCTCAATATTACGTGTATGAGTGTGTGTGTGTGTGTGTGTGTGTGTGTGTATGTGGCATAATTGCCAATCATAATTTTGGCGCATGCGAATTACAAGTACTTTTACGTAATTCATCAATTGAAACTTTTTAAACAAACCAGTTAACAACCCTGTACGATTGTAAAGCTCTCGTGGGCGACTTGAGAGGAATGGTCAACATTGTTACGATTTTATGTTACCGGAATTGCCGGAAAGTAAAACAAAACAAACCCATTACATTTACTAAAGGCTTTTGATACAGTCTCTCGCAGTGAGAAACAAACCAAGTACGAAGTCAGTCATGAATGGAGCACCTGAATGTCGCGAAATGCACTCGAAAAGCTTCAGACACACCTGATAGAGCTTCGCAAATCCCCTGCTGGAAAACATCGTCAAAGATCGTTAAATGACACTTTGTCGGTGCCTTCGCCTTTCAGACGACACAACGCGTTTTTTGCACGTGTTTTCGCTCGTCGTCCACCGTCTGTGCCTCTCGCATTCACAAAGAGTCTACTTCAACTGAAGTGGACCCTACGAAATGTGGCCGGCACAAATTTCTAACTTTCGCAATGGACAACTCTCAAAATTAATTTGCTTGCAAAACGGCTCCTGACTGTAAATATTGTGTGTTTGTAATGGTTTGTTTGTGCAAGTTTTATTGTTTTGTTCTTTTTAAAGAATACAGAATTATTTCATTCTATGGTTACTCACGTTTCGTGTTACTCACGACATTGTTAATTCATTACAGGGACTAATTATTATATTTATTATTATTATTATTATTATTATTATTATTATTATTATTATTATTATTATTATTATTATTGAAGATAATAGTAAGTTTTACGAAGTTTTGGACCATACAGGATCTACCTTACGTAGATTCCAGGAATTAAGTCTTAAGTAGTTTAATTATTTATTAACAGCTCGTTTCGCACTTTTACCTTATGCCTTGTCAAGAGCAATATAGAAACAATACCAACATACAACCTACACGATGGAGTATTTTCAAAGAAATTAAACTAAGCTATGTATCAGCGGTTTATGATTGCCCCGCCAAATTATTGATTGTCTACGCTATTGTCAACCGTTGTTTCTATATTGCTCTTAACAAGGCTCATGCTAAATGTGCGAAATGTTGAGCTGTTTATAAACCTTTTAACTTAACTTAAGTTTTAACTACTTAAGTCTTAATTCCTCGAATCTACCCAAGATTTATCCTGAATGGTTCAAAACTACGTAAAACTTACCATCTATCTTCAACATTAAATCAAGATCAGCAGGAAGAAAAATCAACATTATTATTATTATTATTATTATTATTATTATTATTATTATTATTATTATTATTATTATTACAGTGTACTCACATGACTACAATTGATGTTTTTGAAATAAGTGCCTTTGTCACATTTCGAAATTCCATTTTAAAGTAAATGTAAAAACTACTATATAATTTGTTGGATTCAATTGCTTTATAAACATTTTATTTCCTTAGGTTCGAATTATAATTTGTCCACTCTACTCATTTCCTAACACTCTGCAATCCATGTCTGCCAGCGTCATAAAGAAGACCGCGACCGCGCAGATATTTCAATTACGAGTAATTCCGGCTGGGCGCCCCGCGTGCGCAATTGCATGCGCGCTCAGTGACGCGCTCGCCATCGGCGTCCGCGCGACCGGGCGGCGAGGCGAGGCGAGGCGAGGCAGGGTAGGGCCGCCCCGGGGAGAGCTCTGCGCTGCAACAAGTGTCACGGCGCCGTCATGGCCGACGCGCGAACGCCCGGCCGCTCGCCTCATTAGCAGCGACGGCCCGGCGGAGGCCGGCCCGCCGCCCGCGTATCGTCGTATTTAGGTGTCCCGGAAGGGAACGTCGAAACTTCACAAAAACGCTTTTAAGATAATTCTAAATATATTTTGTCTAATACACTGCTGGGATATTCCGAAAGGTTGAGTCGAAATACGCTCTCAAAAGTTGCTTGGGAAGAAATACTTTCTAGTAAAAAATTGCATTGCAGAAGCTTAGAAATCGTTTATTATTGACAAAAGAAATTAATATATTTGTTCAGAAAGAAAAATTAACCGAGAAATAAAAAAAGCAGTCGAAATGTGTAAATAGACTTTTTATTTTTGTAAATAATAAATCATTTACATGTTTCTGAAATGTTTCTATGTTTCTCCAATGCACATTTTTGCAGTGAAAGCATTTCATCAAGCCAAGTTTAGAGTGCTAATAGCGGATTAGCTATTTGGAATATCCAAGAAGTTTATTAGACAAAATATGCTTAAAAGTCTTAAGAGGTAATTATCGAAGTATCGGCGTTTCCTCTCCGGACATTCTGTATATTATTTCTTAATGGATCATGTAAACATTCCATTACCGAATGAAACACTCAATTTATCTCAGCAAATAAGGTGTTATGTGAAAGCTGAATCTACAATGACTACATGTGTAAATTTAAATGTTTGTATATGCTACATAAGAGTAAATAATAATAATAATGTAAAATTCTAATTATATGGAATATAATTATATTAAGTTAAGTAGGTTAATGAATTAGATAAGTTACCTAATAAATGCATCACCGGTCCAGTCGCTCCTTAAATTCAATATCCCCTACGGTTAGAAAGCTAGTGGTTTTTATTACTTAACAAATTTGATAACGAAAAAATGTCTATCTCAAATATTGTAGTTGTAGGTAGACGCCGAACAAGGTTTAAAACTTTTGCAATTTAAAAACAAATCGGAGATTTCAATTAAAATTAGAATTTTACTATTTTTAAGCGCCTTCACGCTATCCGATGACCTAGTTTAATCAAAACATTTTGAGCCATTTTTGAGAACATTTATAAAATGTAGCAGAAACTTGGTGCAAAGTATCCCCAAAAATGAAACTACATTTCAAACATGCAGGGGCTTGACGTCGTTTAAATGTGGGAAAACCAAGTTTGGGGAAAATCGTCTGAAAGGTTTAGGCGCTACTGTTGAGATGCTGATTACACGAATTAGAGGATGTGCATACAGGAAAAAGATTTATCAACTTTTCGTTACCAAGGCACGATAATAAGAGTTTGTCGAAAAATTGTCGATATCAGCCTCACGATTACAATATTTTCTCTATACTACGTATATAGTAATGTGAAAAAGTGAATGCAGTTCAAACACGGCGTGTTT
Source organism: Gryllus longicercus (assembly GCA_038098605.1). Classification (NCBI taxonomy): domain Eukaryota; kingdom Metazoa; phylum Arthropoda; class Insecta; order Orthoptera; family Gryllidae; genus Gryllus; species Gryllus longicercus. The sequence goes on along the minus strand of JAZDUA010000169.1, from coordinate 64,953 downwards.
GCTTTTCTTATAGTCATTTTCAAAAATTAGTCGAGAAGTAGAGAGAGGCGTAGAAATGAAATCAAACCATGACGAACAATTGAATAACATTTTTACGCATTAATATCGATTTGAATTTACAATCCATACATTTTATGGCACAAATGACGATGTATTAGATTTTAAGGCACGAATGATTGCGTCATCACTCATTCAGCCAATCGTAGTGAGATAATTGGAGAGAGGTTAAGGTAAACTGAACAACTGACCACGGTTTTCTTGCACAAAAGTCCAATACTCGAGACGTCACAAGAAAGTTGTTTCGAAAAATTAAGTTGATTCTCTTAAAAATGTATGATGCTGTTATACAAAAAAATAGCGCATGCAAGTCGTTTATAATGTTGCTTTATTGCATTCGTACAAATTTGAAAACTCTCCTAACGTCGCTCGTTTTCAAAACATGTTCTCATGCAATAAAGCTTAACATTATAAACTGCTATTATTAAACAAAAGTGAATTGTTGAGGGTGTAAGTCTGTATGGTTATAGACTGTTTTATATCATGGAGCACACTTTTTCGTTAAAATTCGGTGTACTATTTGAAGTGTATCTACCGTGATATACTTAACAAACTTGCCGCAAATTTCCGAACACTGTGAATATTACATTTTTGAAAGTATGAAATTCGTTAACAAAATATTTTACACCCGATGAACACAAATGAATAGATTCACTAAATTTTATTTGAGAGATTTTGGAAACAGTCTGAAGATACGAATTCACATTATGGAATTTTGGGGTAGCATCCTATTCTTTAGTCTTGGTGGTTCGGGGATATTCTGTGGGGTTGAGCTGCAACGCAGAAGGGAATTTGACGGGCGAAAATTCCCTTGATTGACGGGGGTGTCAGTTCCCCTTCAACGCCGCCAACGTTGGCGTAGGCGCTGTGATACGCTAAAAAGACACCCTTGACACGACTCGCATCCATAAGCACACTGCATTGATTTTCTTTATGCAATCAAAACCTCGTTACTTTTGGGTCTTTTGGCTCCCTCCCGTCACGCTGTTGTGAATGCGGTGACAAAAGCTTGGCTAGACGGTCACTAGAAGGTCGCGCTGCTGATTGTCTCCTTTTTCTTCAGATGTATTCATTCTATATTTTATGAGATATCGAGATTTCTTCACTTGCACATACGTTTTTAATGTTCTGACTTCTTTAAGATAGAAGTGGTGTATTTTCGGTGACGACCATGTTGGCCGAGATCTTTCCTTGAGCGAGTCAAGACTGGTCTGCTAACGAGAAAAGAGAAGCAGTGAGCTGTTTCGAACATCGGGAAGTCTTCCGTCAGTTCAGACAGCTAGCAAACACATGCGGCGTTGTCAAACCTGCAACGTCTCACATAGGTGGAAGAGTACTTTCTTGCGCCATAGAGTCAAATATTTAGGCCGTTAGTTACAAAGAGCAGAGAGTCATATCCCTGGGAGAAACGGTATTCCTCTCCTCGAAATGCGTACGTGAGGCTTGCGGGATTTACCTCTCCAGGTGCCTCATCCAGAGGTGCACTGTTCCAGCCCGGACAATCTCTACCGACATATGTGGTTGTGTACGGTCTGCACGTACATGTGTAAGGGGAGAGGAGGAGGAAAGGATAAGGAATGGAAGCTCACGCGCGTCCTGTGACCCAGTTCTTGTTGACTGCTCCGGGATTCACCTAGGATTGACTAGAGAAACCACCAAAAACCAACGATCAGATAAGGCGCCCACTTCTAAATGGTTGAATCCGATTCAGCATGACACAGCTTCGTCTCTGACCGGGAAGCCATAGGTTTGAGTCTCGATGGTGGCAGGATTTTCGACGCTAGCTAGATAGCTAGGTCGAACTCAGTCGCTGTCTGGAGAAGAATACTAGCGACCGGCTGTTCTGATCGGTAGTTTTACGTGGTTTCTCCGATCAATACCAGGCGAATGCCTGAGCAGTACCACAACAAACGGGCCACGTACCGCGCGCGATTTCTCCTACCTCTTCCTGGTCCTATCCTCACCCCTTACACTTCAACTAACATCCTCTACACTACCACACATGGCGGGAGACCGGTGGGGAGCTTAGAGCTTGTCCCGGCTGGGGCGGTGCCTCGCTGGTGGGAGATACGTGGTTGGGAAAACCCCGGTAGCCGGCGGTAAGTGGGCGCTGGTTCTCTCTATACAACAGGGGTGGATGAACGCCATCTCCAGAGCAAAAACATGCACTGGACATACGGGGCTAATGACCTCCGCCGTTGAAGCGCCCGAATAATCAATCAAAAACAGATCCAGCAGTCGCCGATCCGTCACCGTCGGAATTCCTGCTTTAGGACCTCCTGGTGAAGAATGCTGCAAGCGCAACGGTGTTGCCACTGTGCTATCACAGCCTGTTTTCTGTGATAATATTACTAGAAAGGGAAATATTTGATAGAACACAGAAAGAGACAATGGTACTCATAAAATTTAATGAACTGTTAGAATGATATATTGTAACACCACCGGGCATCTCGTTAGAGAATGCACGGTTAGCGGTCCGGTTGTAGCTCAGTCGGTGATGGAAGGAATTGTTAATCAGATACAATGGAAGTACGAAATAAACACTTTGATCACTGGTAGAAAAATTACTTTTATTCCTGGGCAAGAAAAAGAATGCACCAGGGAAGTTACATTTGTAAATTAAATAAAAGAAGAGATTAAATGAAAAGAAAAGAAAATTTAAAGATCAGAATTAACAGTAAAGCTTATAACTAGGAAGAGTACAAAATTGTTATAACTAAAATTACAATGGTGAAAAATTGACAATTCGATGTGCCTTGGCGCGGCACCGCGTTACAAAATTACACACGGGTGAATACCCTGGGTTATACTGCCTGGGAAAGTTCTTTGTGTGCCCGGACGGGCGCGGCGACAGTCGAAGGGGCGGTTGCGGCCCTCACTGGAGGTCGGCAGGGGCCTATGACCCACTTCGTCGACAGCTGATCGGCCGTCTGGTGACGTCAACACGGGAGCAGCTGGCGTCTGGCGGCGCCTAACGGCGTCTGGCGGTGTCTGGTAGAACTCGTAGATCGCCGGGATTTTCTCCCGATCTCAGGAGCGGAGTAATCAACCATGCGTCCCTCTGATTTTCATGACAATTGTTCTCAAGCACGACTTCAGAAAATTGAGAAATCCTTCAGAGACACATTCGCCTCTCTCCGCGACTAATTCCCACTCCAGAGAAGTTTCTCTGTCTACTACAGTCGGCCCAATGCTCAAGCCCGCACTGAAATTTTTATAAGTCCTTCAGAGACGCACTCGCCTCTCTCCGACGAATAGTTCCCCCCCAGAGAAGTTTCTCTCCCTGCTGCTAAGCCCCTTCTGAAATTTTGTAAATCGAAAACGTAGCAAGTAAACTTTTACCCCCACCCTTTTTCTCATGTGCTCCAGTTCCTTATAATGGTCGCGTCGCTATTGGCCGAAGGTAATGGCGTAGTACACTATTTTCGACCAATAGCGACGGGGGAAGCAAAGGAAATTTCCACACTCTGTGCCTCTGTGAGGGTACAGTGTTTTTCTTGTTCCTTCTGGAACATAGGCCATGCCTGCGAAAGGGAGCGCTGTCCGGTGAAAGAATTATCGTTCTGGGTTTCCCCGAATACGAGCAGGCGTTCTAGAGATTTCCCAGTTGTGCCTGCGTCCGAGCGCTTTCCAGTTAATCTTTTGACACCAGCCCTCATAAGATTTTCGTAATGGGCCGGGGGCGCAAGTGGCTGTCACTAGAAAAGGGGTTGCGCGCGTGTCGCCATCTGTTTATTCTCCCAGTAAGTTTCCTTTGGTCCGGTTTATTTTATTTAATTTGTACGAGGAAATCTGTATCGCTACAATATACTATTATAGCGTATTTAAAACGTGTTTAATTTACCAATATTTTTATTCCATTAGAAAGAGATATTTCATTTTTATATATAGTAAGAAAAATAAAATTTCTGAAGGGTGTATTTGGTCTTCTCCTTTGTTCTCACACTCAACGTTGTCTTTGAATAATTTCGTTTTACACTGTGAGATTTTTTGTGGATAACTAATTCTGGTCTAACAAGAGAAAGAGACTATATAGCTACTGCGATCTGTTTTAACTTCTGGAATTCCATTTTGTGTGTTTGCTATGAATAGAAAAGTAATTTCTGACTCAAGTGTCAAATATTGAAAGTATTGAACACTGGATTCATTTATTGTTGATTGGGCTGGGAAAATCCCTAATAAACCATTGTAAGTACCGCGAAATGGTCAATAATACACTTTTTAATTGTTTATCTATAACGTGTTTCTGTACGAATATTTATGAACGATTTCTTGCAAAAGAAAATATTGTTTACAATGATGGAATATAAAAAAAGACCATTAAAAAACCACCATTACAATGATGAAATCGCATAAAAACCTTAAAGCATTTTATTGTCATTAAGGGGTTAAGAATTACGGAGATAGTTAATTATAAAAAGATCGGATATACCTAGTGCCGGCAATGTGACAACGTCTATATATGGCAGCTCACTGTGTTTTTCATCCAGATGGTTTTTACATCGCTTATCATCTAAGTTTAAACACCGGTTCTCTGTTAATGTTTTTAACTCCACCCCGCATCAAATGCGCCAGAGGCAGTGGAGAGAGGAACACAACGCATGCGATGCTTCGATCGCCCCCAAACGGCGCCCGCGTTAATTAACCAACTCGGAACGAGTCGCAAATTAGTGAAATCTACAATTCAGGCAGCTCTGAGCGGAGAACTGTGTTACGTTTATCAGAGACCGAACACAGGCCCACAGGCCGTAAGCGCCTGAACCAAGGCCAAATCGAGATCAAACCGAAATTCAATCAGAACAAACCCTAATCGAATGGGGAGAGAGATAACACCAACCATGAGAGTAGATTGGAAACGTATTTAACTATCTGAATGAAGAAAACGCACAGCAGAAGGAAAGAAACACGTGAATAGGTGTTTGAGATTCTTGCCCATCTGTACTGTTGTTGGGTGATTTCTTCAGAAATTCTTTGGTTACGAATGAAAACAGTATTATAAAATGGAAACCGAAGCAAGCCACGTTTTGAGAATATTTGTATTCCTTTCAATCCCAAAGAAATAATTCAGAATCCTAGTGCGCAGAAATACTTAAAAGTACTAATGCACTATCATGTTAATACAAACGACTTGATAAAAGCTGGAGTATGTAGTAAAGATGCTGAACACCTGTACAGTATACGAAAGAGAGAATTTACTAGCCTTCGAGACATGATTCACTGATCCAATGGGAAAATAGTTTCCTAAAATAGTAAAATAATGCCATAGAAAATACTGAAATAAACAGTATTTGATCGATTAATGTTTTCGAGTGTGGCAACCGCAACAGAAACTATTTCCATCGGTGTAGTGGAGGTTTTATTCCGGAAGGTGAAGTTGTTCTTCCTTCACTGGATAATAAGATCCCGAACCGTCCTATATGTGCGCTTGCGGGGGATTTCCCCTTACAGGTATCTTCCCAGCGGGGCACCGCCCCATTCCAAACAAGCTATGAGCTCTCGACTAGCGTACCGATATTATATATATATATATATATATATATATATATATATATATATATTGTAGTGTAGTGCAGGCAAATGTAAGTGCGTAAGAGTATAGAATATAACTCGGAAGGCGAAGGAAAGATCTTGCGCGTTCTGTAGCCCGAATGTTAAGTTTCTAGTCCGGCATTCATCTGACATTGGCGGAAAACTACCGATCAGAGGGAGCGGACGCTAGAATTATCCTCCAGTCAGCGACCGAATTCCGCCTAGCTATTTAGCTAGAGTGGAAAAACCTCCATCGTTGGGAGTCGAACCCTACGACCTTCCGGTCGGTCGCAGGTCAGTCGGCAATGCTGGCTCTGAGGTAAACTCAGCTTGTAACAGTAATTTAAATACCAATCGTCTTCACCAGTTTTGTATTTAAAAAAGAAGTAAGTCACGCTGTTGAAATAACACATGAAAGTAATTCGAAAATCGAATTCTACGAATCGAATTTACGACTTACAGTAGAACGTATGAGTGTGAAGGAAATAAATAAAAAACTGAAGTCAAGTTTTCTTTAATGTGAATGTATTCACATTATTGCATCATATGAATTCTCACTTATAACGATAATACAGAGAACAAGACTGTAAGGGCGTGTACACGAATGGACATCGAAGAGTTAATGCGACCAAATATCGAGACTGCTTCTACAGAGCCGAAGTTACTACCTGTCGAGAACGGACAGGCTATTAAGATACCAGAGAGTAAATACTGGCTTGTTGCAAACAGCCAGACGCATCGGCATGTCAGGGCGTGTCGAGGCGAGCCGGGGCATGTCGGGGGCGTGTCGGGGGGCGTGCCGGCAGAGAGGCAGGCGGCCGACACGTGGAGCAGGCGTTAATGAGGCGCGCGAAACGGATGCACGGGGAGCGGGTGGGGCGGCGTTTGGCGGGGAATGTGAGTGGGTGGAAAGGAGGGCGGAAACCTGGAACGGAGCGAGAGAGGCGACATACGCACAACGATGAGCGTGGCTGGGTATGAGCTGGGCAGATGAGCGTAGAGAGAAGAATTACTCAAGCGTAGAGCCGAGTGCAGAGCTTGAGGCGAGAAAAGGGCCTGGAGCCGAGCAGAAGGCCCGATACTGAGAGAGCCCGGGAATAGATAAGAGAGCCCGGGAGTCGAGAGGAGAGCCCGGGATTCGAGAGGAGAACCCGGGATCCGAGAGGAGAACCCGGGATCCGAGAGGAGAACCCGGGATCCGAGAGGAGAACCCGGGATCCGAGAGGAGAACCCGGGATCCGAGAGGAGAACCCGGATCCGAGAGGAGAACCCGGATCCGAGAGGAGAACCCGGATCCGAGAGCAGAACGCGGATCCGAGAGCAGAACCCGGATCCGAGAGCAGAGCCCAGCGCTGAGAGGAGAGCGCGGAGTCAGAAGAGCAGAAGCACGCGAGTGACAAAACACCAGCGGCGAAAGATGAGAAACGAGGTGAAGAGACAGCGACGCGAGAGTAGACACGAGGAGCGGAGGGGAGAGAACGGAGAGGAGAGCCCAACGGAAGCGAGAGGGAGGAATCGCAAGGGAGGCTTGGGAGGGCCGAGTACGCGGCGGGGGAGGCAGTGCGAACGGGCCGGGGTCGTGCGCGCGGGGAAGGGCGCGGCGGGCGAGGTGGGCGGGGCGCCGATCGATAGCGAGGGGCGCGGAGGGGTGGTGGCGGGAGCGGGGAGGGGCGCGCTGGAAGCGGGTCAGCGCCGCTGCAGGTGGGCGCGAGCGGCTTCTGCCCAACCTTCCGCCGCCTCCGCGGAATCTCGCAACAGCTGTTGCACGCGCGCGGGCCGCCCCGGGCTGCGGATGCGCGCGTGCGGGATGAAACCGCCTCTCGCGGTTCGTCAGGCGACGACTGAACGAGCCGCCTGCGCCGCCTGCACAGGCGCGGGGGCGCTACCGTCTCCCGGGATTAGGCATCGCTAAGTGGGGAGCCTCGAGTGCCTTTGAAACCTCAATTGCTACCAGCGACTTCTTGAAGGTAAACGAAAGAAAAGAAAACAAAAAGTAAATGAAAATAATATAAAAGTAAATGAAAATAATCTAAAAATAAATACTAATAAAAAAGTTATACTACTTATAAAACCGATAAATTTGAAATTTCGTTCATTTGGTGTACGTAAAATAACAATAGTCTTTTACTATTGTATAGAGGTTGCATTATTATTATTATAGGAAATATTGTTTTCCTTAAGGTGGTTTTAATGTGTCTTGGAAAAGGAAATGGTTTGAAGTGTAATGTGTGTTAATGGTACTGGAAATGTATACTCTGAAACTGAAAGAAAGGATTAAAAATTGGTTTTCAACATGAATCACACCAAATGTGTTATTTATGAACATGAATTATATTTATAAAACGTAAGACACCTGTACACACGTCAAAATCTATGGTTACTAGTACCTTTTTGACACACTCAAAAATTCTACCATAAAAATTTGGCCACCTTTACACACAACATAGTTTATTGTGTATTCTTGAAATTTTCTTTAGCTTTGTGTTTTCATGAAATTGTGGCTAGCTTTTCTCATAAAGTCTCATATGAGTCGTCATTGCCGACAATATTTATTACAATAGTAGCTTTCGATGGCTTAGCCTTCATCATCAGTTTTGTACTGTATGGAAAGCACAAAAACGACGACAAGGTATTTGTTTTTGTGGCTTCCATACAGCAGAAAACTGATGATGGTGGCTAAGCCATCGAAAGCTGCTATTGTAATAAATAATATTGTTGGCAATGACTCATACAATTATTTCTTAATATATATATTTATAATATATGTATATATATGTATATATATAATAAATATATATTGAAAAGTATGAGTAGAAAAGAAATTGGAAGTGCGAGAAAGTGCAAGAGGGGAAGGTGAGAAGGGGAGAGGGAAGAGAGCAGTAGAAAAAAACAGGAAGAAGGCTAGTGCTCGCGTGATGTCACGGAAGCTCCTCTGCGAACCCAGAAAGTGCTGCGATCTGACGGCGTTCAAAAGGTCATGCGCTACTCGATTTTTATCGCTCCAAGCCTCTTCTCCACTCCCAGCTCTAGTTAATAGCTCATAAAAGACCGAGTTCCAGTTCGCGCGAAATGTCTGTTCCATCTGGTTCGAATTTGAGTGCATCCCCCGATTCACTGCGCCTCCGAACGCTTTCGAGGAATATTAAACATATTAGAAATTCATTTAATATCAATGTAATAAATTACCAATGCCGATAATAATAGTTCTAATAATAATTATATTATTATTATTATTAATAATAATAATAATAACAACAACAACCTTGACTGATGCAGAATTTAATTAGCATGCCTAGTCTGACAGCCTGAATTATTTTCCAATATGTGAAATGAATTGTATGTACAAAATTATTAATTAAATTGTACAACTTAAAAAAAATTGCCAAATCATTTTGTTCTCCACAAGTTTATATAATCCAATAATTATGAAAGGCGTCCTCGTATTGAAGGGTTGTGTTTAGTTGTAAAGTGGAGAGGAATACAAAACGAGAAAGAAAAGAAATGTCTTGTATTGTAGTGGTAATATTTTAAAATAACTATATGGGATGTCCATTAATATTAGAATGTTAATGCAAGTATTCTTATTATTTACAAATAAATTTAAGTTAATTTAAAATTAATGTATTAATATCTTTAACTGTGATATATGAAAATTTCAATTTCCTCGAAGTAAAAAACTTAGAAGGAAATAATAAATATCTTTACCTTTTGCAAAACTGTCACTATTGAGATTACATCTTGCGATATTCTACTGACATACTTTTCTGCAAACTCGCACTATACAGCTGACACCGAAGTTGGCGAATTCAGGTTTCCATATTACCCAAAATATAACACTTATATTCATTAAACAAAGAAGTGGTACTACAACAGCTCGCACTTTATCGCATTAATAACGTTTACGAAAAACGAATAATATAATGCAGCTATATATATATATATATATATATATATATATATATATATATATATATATATATATATATATATATATATATATGCAGCTATAATATAATATAATGCTCGCGCTCTCCCTAATTTTATAATGCTGCAACTTCTGCCCATATTATCACATCTCTGCCATTACTTGTCAAACTCATTAACAATGGTAGCACATTAGGTGATAAAAAGATTATTTGAACATAAATCAACACAAATTCGACAAAACATAAGTGCATTCCATGTAGCGACAAAAATTGTCCAAATATGAGAAGAGAATTTTGACAATTTAAAACAGCTGCGTGGCGGAGTTACTACTGACGTATTGCGAAAGATTAGTTAAGAAGTTACTTTCTCTAGCACGTTATGTTGTCATAATCCATGTTTTGCAGGTCCTTGATACCGAAAAGACGATTAACGACAAAACGTCTGTCTATCTGTAATGAACACTAGAGCCTAAACCATTCAGACGATTTTCTCCGAGATTAAAATTGTTCTATTCATCTAAACGAACTCGAGGTTGAAACAGATAATTTGATTTTGGGAGTTACTTTATATGAAGTCTTAACTGTGATAAACCAGAAACCCCGGGTTTAATTAGAACGGGGAAGACGGCATCAAGTGGGCGTAATACGATGCAATTTTGTGCAGGCTTGGGAACCACGGATTATACGTTGTTAGCGCAACGAACAAACAAAGTGTAGTATTCCATGCTTGGTGTCATAGAACTGTTCATTTGGGGAGACACAGCCATGGAGATATTACTAGCGTGCGATACGGAGATGGCATTGAAAGCCGTGACTCTGTGGGAAGGAAAGAATTATCACTCTCTCGAAAGCTATAGAGCTGAACACACGTAAGCAATCGATGCAGTAATAATATTTATTTCGGAATAGACTGGAGCATTAGTTAAATGATAGTGAGGCGGGTAACGTATGATTAGTTTTGATAGCTTGGCTTTGTGTAGAGTAAGAGATCGAAGGGGTTATTCTCATTGAATTATAATTGGAATTTTTGTTATTGTAATTTGGGATTTAAAGTCAAATTGACTCCGTGTTTCGAAGGGATATATATCAGGATAGCTTCGTAGATGGAGAATTTTTAATGAGTCGGCTGAAGATAGTCGCGCGTAGATGTCTCATCCGAAGTACAGTCAGGGCAAGTCTCGTCCGCGGATTAATTTAATAGATATTACTGAATCCTGTAAAGTACCATACAGACGACTTTTTCGCTATCAGGGTTCTACACTACAAGTTTATCTGCTGAAGAATCGCCGTTTTTTGCCGCAGCATTGCAATACTATCTCTAATATAAGTCAGTAGCTTGTGAAAGAGTAAAAACTGCACAACGTTTATGTAAAATCCGCACTGCATAAAATAATGTTTAATTTTAACGTTGAACGAAATACTTTTTCAAAACTCATCCGATAAAAATAGAGAAAATCTTGAATGTAAGATGACAGAGGAAACTAAAGAGGACTGATCCAGTCTCCATTGGACCACGGCCTACAAACCCGGGAACGCCTAATTATGTAAAAACCGGACGTGAAAGCCTACATTGTATGTTAAAGGGGAGTTAGTTTTCTTTTCGTAATCGATGCGTGTTCGTAGAGGAAAATTCACGGAAAATAATCGTAATTAATAAAAATAAAACACTACAAAAATCCATTCCAGAAGAAAATAATTACATCCGCTGACGCATTATTTCGGTAAACCTACAGAAGAAATTGTTTTGCGTTGCGAGGCGATATGTTTTCGAGACTAACGTGACACAATATTTCTGGAATAATGGACTATTAGTTCAAAGAAGACCTGACATTTCAAAGAATTAGAGAGCATTCTATAATCATTCAAAATACGATCATTTACGATGATGCCATAAAGAAATGGGACATTCACACTATGTTTTTCTACTTACATGTATTCACAGGCAGGGATTTGTATGCAGTTAAATGGATTATCAGCTCACTTACCTGAAACAAAATAAAATAATTACATGTTGCGACAAAATATTGAAATTCTATACATAATATACACATTCATATTTCAATGATGACAGAGTCATGTAGTATATGCACTTACGGGAAAAAAGTTAATTAGCGCTTTTAGCTTATATAATAGATTCATTATCACTACACGAGAAGCACATTATATTCCTCCTATGCGCACAGTGTCGGGATGATTCACACGAAATATTCAGTAATATATTATGAATAACAAAACAAGCACTATTAGTCATGTAATTCTATATGGATGTACTCATTTTCACAGAATTTCAAACGATAATTCGTTTTCAATAGACTATTGAAGCGAAATTCAGCACTCATGACGGCGAACAACTGTATTATGACAGTAAAATGTGCTGAATACCATGTATTCATGTGTGTTTATCGAGAAATTAATATATTACTTGAATGCACACTACTCTCTTTATCCGGATAATCATTTGGTCACAGATAAATTGCATTTGAGTTTCTAAGTCTCTCTTTGCAAAGAGTGTATTTTATTTTTCGGAGTTTATAAGAATGCCCGAGATATGGGAAAATACTTTTCTTCTTCCTTGATGTTATACATTGTGAGAAATGCATTAATGAAGTTAGCACTCTAAAATTGAGGCGTTCAACAAAATTGTGATAAAACTCGTATTGTTTTCTCATTTTATGAGAAAATATAAACAGACCTCGTTCGAAATGAGAGTTCGAATGAGGCATGGCGAGGCGAGGCGGGGCGAGGCGGGGCGTGGCGGGGCGAGGCGTGGCGAGGCGTGGCGAGGCGTGGCGAGGCGTGGCGAGGCGTGGCGTGGCGGGGCGAGGCGTGGCGAGGCGTGGCGAGGCGTGGCGAGGCGTGGCGAGGCGTGGCGAGGCGTGGCGAGGCGTGGCGAGGCGTGGCGAGGCGTGGCGAGGCGTGGCGAGGCGTGGCGAGGCGTGGCGAGGCGTGGCGAGGCGTGGCGAGGCGTGGCGAGGCGTGGCGAGGCGTGGCGAGGCGTGGCGAGGCGTGGCGAGGCGAGGCGGGGCGAGGCGGGGCGAGGCGGGGCGAGGCGGGGCGAGGCGTGGCGAGGCGGGGCGAGGCGGGGCGAGGCGAGGCGGGGCGAGGCGGGGCGAGGCGTGGCGAGGCGTGGCGAGGCGGGGCGTTGGGTGGTGCGAGGGTGCGGGAGGGAGGCGAGTCATGGGCGTGGGCGGTCGGTCGAGGTCGCAGAGCGTTCGACGGCGCCTGTCGATATCCGCCGGTCGGAATTCCTGCGGTGATATTGCGCGCGGGGGCGGTGGGCGGGAGGCGGGTGGAGGGGCGAGGGAGGGTGAGTGGCAGCGGGCGGAGGGCCTCCCTCGTACTTGGCTGCGCTGCGCTGCGCCGCTTTGCCCCACGGAGCCCCGAGCGCTGCCGCTTATTGCCGGCGCCACATCATAACCTCTCCCCTCCGGTGGCGCGCTGGCTGAGGGTTGGCGGAAGGACCCGGCGCAGACTCGTACATCTGCTTCGCCGTCCTCGCTTGGCCTGACGCCACGGGCCAGGCCGGGTAACTCACATTTTGCCACAGGAATAACTTTTAATGTTCCGTAGTAATTTCAAAGAAAGGAAACCAATTTTGACGGTAGAGAGGGCGGGCGGAGGAGTTAATGCGCCTGAGAAGCGGTTAGTTACAAAAGGGGTGAGAGAGAAGGAATCTGTTCACTCAAAATTGTGTGTTGTGGATTGTTTAATAAGTTATTGATGTGTATGGCTTCTAATTAAGTCTGTGATTGTATCTGTTTTCGTTTTCCAAAATTTTGACGTCACTGCATTCAATGAGAGTTCTTGTTTCTAGAGGTGGCTGGCATTTTAACTAATTCTAATTACAACATTAATAGAAAGTGAATTCCTTCCCTTGAACATGAATGTACTAAATAAGTACGGTCAGAGCGCGCGGGGTTTATTCAGATACTTCACAACAGAAGGCAATGGCAAACTTTTAGTATGATCCTCTTCCAAAGAAATAGATTTACCTCCAACTAATCTTCACTACACTTAGAATATTAGTACTCCCGGGCGCGCCTATGACTGAGGACGTAGTCCTGCAAGTGCAGTGCATGTTTTTATCGCGGGAGGTGGCGGTGATCTCCCCCGGCTGGATGGCGAGATCCGGCGGAGACCTAGCCGGCGGTTTGCTGGTTTTCCCAACCAGGTATCTCCCGCCAACTGGTCACCGTCCCGGCCGGCACAAGCTGTAAGCTTCCTTCCGACTGCTCTCGCTACACGTGTAGAGACAGATGTTGCACTACCGTGTCCGCGAGCCCGTGAGCACCCCGCCCGTCTGACGAGGCAGCGTGCGTCAATGGAGGCTTCCAGCCAGCGAGCCTATTCAGCGCGCAGCTGTGGCGCCTTTCACAAGCCGCAAGTGCGCACAATGGCTCTCCTACGCCCCCCAGGGGGGGAAGGCAGCGCACGAGCTGCGAACGCACGGGTCAGGTGAGAAACACACAAGCAGTGCGCGATCGGAAAAGCCCTGCACGCAGCCAGGCACTACATTATGATTGCCAAAGCGGGTGCTGAGGTGGAGGTAGGCGGAGAATCCAGACCCGCAGGGTTTTTCACAGGTTCTGCGCAATACAAAACGCTTTGTTTGTGATCATGCGCTACATGATTATTTCTTTGCGCGTCGTTAGTATCAAAGCGGGCGTGGAGGTAAAGGTGCAGGTAAACCTAGAACCGAGGCTCTCGAGATTCGTGACAGATCCTCCGAAATCGGAAAAGCTGTGTAGAGGTCAGGTGCTATGATTCCCTTAGCCGTACCTGTCCCTTTAGTGTCCAGTGTCAAAAGGGGAAGGAACGTGGAGAACCTAAACAACGAGTTTCGGCAGTGGTACTGCGCGATTGGTAAAGCTGTGTTCGGGTCAGATGGTAAAGTATGATTCCCTAGACGGTACCTACGTCGTTAGTACATAGGGGAAGCAGATGGAATTCCTGCGACAATCAGTTCCCAGTTACGGTCGGATTTGCCCTTAGTTTCGAACATTATTTCATGTTCTGGTCTATAATTTTACACAGTCTAAAGTATCTGAAATGACAGGAATTGACTGTAGATGTGGATTCATGATAACTGTACGATGTTATTCATGTCGGAAAGCTTGATTAGGTGAGCTTCGAATCTCAATATCTCAAAATGATACTTTCAACGAACTACAAATTATAAAAGAAGACACTAATATGCATTGTGGAAAAACCGGACAACTACATATCGCGTTCCCATTTCCTAGCTGCCTGCTTACATTGCTTAGTTTAGCATGTAACTCTTTAAGATGTAAGATAGAAGAATTTTACGGCTACCAAGAAGGCATACACGCAACGGTTGTGTTGCATGGACATCGATATGCGCATTGATATAGAACTCAACATGAACACAGTGTTTATTTTCCTATATTTTTCATTCCTGTGAATTATCTTGTTTATATTTTTCCTTTTGTGGAGTAAACAACCTGTTGATATCGACCTCAAAAGCAGACTGTTTGACTACGTAATATGAATGAATTAAATGTCCAGTCGTAAATAATCAGCAGCTAGTTTCAATAGTTACTTTAAAAGAAACGTTTCATAAAATTCATATGAAAGTTTGGGAGACAAACGTGCAGTATACTGATTCGGTCCTCGTTTTATCAGAAAGAATTGTAATAAGAGATTGCGAAAATTGAAACGAATTTCCATCAAAATCTCGTTGAACAAAGTTTCACTCGATCACAATTCTTTCTATATATAGTGTAAACGAAAAAGCGGAAATAAATTAAAATTTTTTGTATGATTTCTATCAATCTCATGCTTTTGAATTATTCTATCAAATGTTCGCCTTTCAGTATTTTCTCCTCCCTATCAAAAAGTTACAACAGAATGAAACATGCCCCTATCTTTTTTAACGTAGGTATATTTCGTTACTTCTAGGCTGCCCGGGTGACGCCGCGTCGTTGGCAGATAGGCCGACGTTTCGCCTGTCATGTCGCAGGCTTCTTCAGGGTAGTGACACAGTAAAGCTCCGCCTCCGGTGTTATATATTTTTCAGCCTAGGGGGTCGGGTAATGCAAGTTAGCCTACGTGTACATTTAGGTATATTTCGGTTTATCTTTATTGGAGACTAGGCCTACAAAACTTCCGACACCACACTAAAAGATAAAAACCGTCACTTAGTGCGTACTATAGTGTTCGCTTCTAAGCACATGCCAAGGCCGTATACAGCGAGACTGAACACTTTCAAAGCGGACACGTGTAAAATGGTCCCTTGTGGCAAACGCCACAATTGGGAAGAGGGGAAGTTAAATTTCAAGTATCAAGAAATCCATTATAACAGCAGATTTGTAAATCCGGCTTCTATAATTCGCAGGCAGCTGTTTTCTGCAATCAGCTACTTACAAAAGGTGTTGAAATATGAAAGTTTGAAATGAAGTATTGAAATATGACATTGCGCACTGGTAAAATAAAGAAACATTTCATTTATTTGATGTGTATTTCTGCCAAACGTGTCAATACTTTCCTAGGCATGTCAAGTTTGGGGGCAAGGTAAAATAGCATACTAGAGTTTGCAGACACTGAATCCAGAGGAACAGAAGCGGAGACTTAAAAGAAATGGTTGTACAAATTGTTGAGGAATTCACGTCAGTGGATATTTGGCCCATGGCAAACTTTTCAAGAACTCAGTTGACTGTTATTTTCCTAAAAGTAGCTTCATTTCTTCACATTTCCTCCATTAGAGTAAGGAAATGATACATTGAAATAAAATATTACTTCAGTCAGGTTTCAAATTGTTGAGAGTAAAGTTAACAATTTTGAATGAAAAGTATCTTTATTTTTTTATTTCTTTACTTAAAAGTGCATTACTACTTTCCCACGTTCAGCTTAGAGGATTTAACAGACGAAGTGTCTTGTTTGTTAAAAGAGATGTCTCCCTGTAAAGAATCTTGTTAATTTATTTCACATTATTAATATAAACAACCTCGTAACTGAGTAATTTAATAAAACATAACACACAACGAAAGCAACAACAGAATTTTCCATTCAAATATAAAAATACTGACACTTCTGAAACATGTTCATACAAGACAGAAATTAAGAAATAAAATAAATGTGAAATAGTAATACGAAATACAGACCATAAACATAATACAAATCTCAGTTCTTCGATAGGAACAAACATGGCAAACTCACTTTCGTATGAAGTCACTATTTCCCGTCTGGCGCTACTTTAGCTCGTGCGTGTGCATCCCTTTCTGATTCGGGGGTGTGAGAACCAAGAGCGGTGTGAGGGCAAATGGCCCGCGCTGGCAGGTGCGCCGGGCTTCCCAGGCGAGCTCCAATCTCGTTCGGGGTGATTTGACACGCCTGCACCCTCATTAAAGTGTGATTCAATAACTAACAGCACCACACATATTTTCGGTCCCAATGAAGATATCGGAATGCTGATATTGTCATTTCATAGATGACGGAGCGCAAACGATTCAACATTTTCGCTGAGGACGTGTTTTAGAAAACAGTTTTTCAAATGGGTTCAAAGAATTTGAAAAGCCGGTGGTGGCGGCTGTTTCACACTACGCCACAAAGCATAATAAATAATATAAGATAGTGCAATGTACTAGTTTAAATTAAACAACACGGTCGAGTTTATTGTCAAAATTTGAAAACTTTTTAAAGGAAGTAAAACAATAAATTGGGGTTCCATTTGCAAAACCAAAGTTCCTCAAAACACACCCACAGAGAACGTGTTGGAAATCAATCTTACTTAATCGTGTCCGTCACCAAGTCACCTGTCGAATAAGAGAAATTCGCATCTTGAAACGCTATCAAAAAATCGGGGACAATGTGGATCGAGGGCGCAATGGAGCGGGGAGAACGGCGGAGCGGGTTGGTGGAGATGGAGCATGAGGAAGCGGGGCATGGCGATGCGAGGGGCAAAGCGAAGCATGGCAAAGCGAAGTATGGTGAAGTGAAGAATTACGAAGCGAAGCATTGTAATGCAAAGCATGGCAAAAAGTTTGGCGAAGCATGGTGAACGAAGGCATGGCAAAGCGAAGCATGGCAAAGCGAAGCATGGCAAAGCGAAGCATGGAAAAGAGAAGCATGGAAAAGCGAAGCATGGAAAAACGAGACGTGCCAAATCGAGGCATGCCAAAGCGAGGCAAGCTAAATCGAAGTTTGGAAAAGTGACGCATGGCGAAACGAAGCATGGTGAAGCGAGGCATGACAAAGCGAAGCATGTCGAAGCGAAGCATGTCGAAGCGAAGCATGTCGAAGCGAAGCATGTCGAAGCGAAGCATGTCGAAGCGAAGCATGTCGAAGCGAAGCATGTCGAAGCGAAGCATGTCGAAGCGAAGCATGTCGAAGTGAAGCATGGAGAAATGAAGCATGGAGAAATGAAGCATGACAAAGCGAGGCATGGCGAAGCGAAGCATGTCGAAGCGAAGCATGTCGAAGTGAAGCATGGAGAAATGAAGCATGGCAACGCGAGTCATGCCGACGTGAGTCATGCCAACGCGAAGCATGCCAAAGTGGGAAAGCGAGGCAATCCAAAGCGAAGTTTGGCAAAGTGAAGCATGGTGAAACGAATCATGGGTCAGCGAGGCATAGTAACGCGAGGCATGGCAAAGCGAAGCATGGCAAAGCGAAGCATGGCAAAGCGAAGCACGGCAAAGCAAAGCACGGCAAAGCAAAGTTTGGTGAAGCGAACCATGGCGAATCGAGCCATGGCGAACCTATGCATGACAAAGCGAGGCTTGGCAAAGCGGGGTGTGGTGTGGTGTGGGTGGGTGGGTGGGTGGAATGGACCGGGGCGGGGCGGGGGTTGGCGGGGTGGGGGTGAGGACTTTTAGAGGCCGTCGAAGCTTTTAATTGCGCCTCCGCGTCGTCGCCGCGCGCTGCCTCTCGAGAGGGGAATCGATAGCGCAGCCTCGAAGGGGACGCGCCGGCCTCGCTCACGGCCGCGGCCGTACCCCTCTTCTTCGCAGATTCAGCCTGTTCTTTCAAGAGCTGTTTGCTCCGATGTGCGCATTTCAGGCTTTTCTGCAAACTTTAATTGTTTGTGATGTACGATTCAGCAATTTCTTGCGACCATTTCCTTCTTTCGCTCGCTTCAGCCCTCTTCTACAAATACTTTCTGTTTCTTACGCACATCACACACGTTTTTTGACAAACAGTTGGTTTCATGTATGCAAATCATTGTATTTAGAGGGCAACGTATTAGAAATATTAAATCATTTTGAACAGCTAGGCCCATGGTTTTTTAGCCACAATCATGCCAGCTACTATTAGTTTATTGTATTCATTCCATTACATAGTTTAAAAAAAATAATCCATTTGAAGTTCGGGTTTCTTTCTTTGGATATGTTCATTCTTTGTATATTTTAATTGTTTTTATGTTTTCTTCATAAGTATACTATCTTATACGTATTGGTGATTAGAAGTAATTATTGGTTTGGTCGCAGTTTGCGTTCCCATTTTTGAAATGTTGCTTTTTGACTTTTGAGCGAAGAAATCCTCCTGGATGCCCTTTTATCATTTTAAATAACTTGACGCTCTTAAATACTTAATTTTGTTTTGTATTAGATCTTGTATATATTCATTTCACTAACTTTTAAGAACTTTTTTCCCTTCATTCCATCTCCCATCTGTTTTATCTTTTGATATTGCAAAGTAACATTATTTTATAGTTAACGGCATTATTTGCAATTATACTTAATGCATTTGTCAATTATTTAATTTTTTGGTGCCATATTTAAGAAGCGATATTTGATATAGTGGCATAATTCGCATTTGTTTCATGTTAGCTCAATTCAGCCTAACACTTTTCTACTTTAGTTTTTTTTCATCTCATTCTTATTTTGAAATATATGAACTGATATAGTCTAGTTCTCTACTATTCGGTTTATTTTTTGTGCGAAAAAGAGAACCAGTCACATTTAAGAGAGTTGGCTTTAAAGGTTAGCTTTAAGTCTCTCAACTCCCAGAGCTGGGGTTCGATCAACGCTGAGTTGCATGGATTTTAGAAGGAACCTACAGCGTCAATGCCTAGCATGCAGCATGCAAAATAACTATCTAAATTCACGACAAAATTAAGTTCTCCGAAAATTCCCGTTATAACATGACTCTATAATAGCTTAGCTGGTCGCGCCGTCAGAAATAAATATTACAGAGACTGTTGTTCTGGCGCTCCCATGCGCGTCTTACAGAGTCTAAAACTAGTGGAAATGCTAGGAGTTTATAGGGTACCAACTGAAAGTGCTCAGCAATTTTGAACTCACGTCGAGGGTGGATCAATACGGCCAATAGATCAAACTACGTGACCAACAGTTACAAACATTGACCAACGTGACCAACAGTTACAACATTATGATTATGAGTTTTGTTTCATTGAGCTTCGCTGTCTGAACTTCTCTTTTACCGAGTACTAGTTCCTATTGTACTATTCGGAGCTGACTACGATCTCTCAGCGGCAACACCATTTCATCTGCAACATTGTCGATCGGGATGATTTAGGGTTAGAGAGCCGATGGTGGTGTATTATTTACACTAGGTGCACAGTTGGGTCGAATACAAACACTCAATAGTTGTGGGTAGCTCTGATCCATAATTTCCCATGGTATCTCCGATCAATACCAGGCAAATGCCGCAGCAACAAACAGAGTCCATGCGCCATCTTTCCCTTCTTATCCTTGACCCTCCTCTCCACATACACTACATCTGCTATATTACCACTTACGAACAGAGACCGGACGGACGCTTAGAGCTTGTCCCAGCTGGGGGTAGGGAGTTCCACTGGGATAAATACCTAGAGAGGGATACCCACAAGTCGATTTCTAGGACGGCGCCGGACCTCGTTAACTAGGGAGGAACACAACCACCTTTCATGATGTACAAGTACATACTATACTTACAGATCTAATAACGTCAGTAGTTGGCACACCTGCAATTCTCGCACACTCGATCGCTACATGGATTGACACAGGACTTTCCCAGGCTCGGTAAGATGAAGGGAAAAATAATTGAAATAATATATTTTGAGAGCAGAGTAAGAGCCATCTCCCGAAAAGATAATATTTCTTCATTCCTGACAAGAGATATTCCAAGAATTGTTATTGTTCTTGAAATGGACTTTAATGTGAATCTTTGTTCTCGCTTTACCTACCGGTAACACAAGTCGGTTCTCTTTGAAAGCAAACAAGAGTTCAGGTCAAATGTCAACTTTTAACGAGAAGAAAAGAAAACGTCAGATTAAATAGCAGTAAATGTAACGTGGCTTTCTGAACAGAGCTAAAAGCACGAATTGCTAGAAAACAAAACATCGGAGAGTAAAGTGTAAGATCACAAAGAGGAAATATTGGTACTGGTGTCTCTAGGTAAGTACTAGTGTTCCGAGTTAAAGTTGCTACATATACAAGGCTATTTTCATCTCCTAATTTATAAACGTCATTGAAATAGTATTTTCTTCAACCAAAAATATTTCAACGATTAATTAAATGAAATTTCCGAAAGAAGAGAATAAGCGACATCTCCATAAAGTTATGCACTTTAATATGGATGAGATACTTCGTAAACGTTTGGCAAGAAAATACGGATTTCAGTCCTATAATATCCCTTATTACAAACATCATACTTTTACAATCTTCGAAAATAAAGTATGGAATTTATACTGGGAGAGAAGCATCATCCCAGACAAATTTCAACGAATGGGTAATTTATTGAGTATTTATTTGAAATACGCTCCAACACTTGAATACTATTTACAATAATTACAATAAACAATATTGACCCGTTAGAAGGAATGTCCTTCGTCACCACCACCGCTGGCCTGATAATTTGATATCTTATTCGGTGTGATGCACCAGTTGCCAACGTGCCATACAAGCGAGTATGACGCACCTCCCGTCTCGACGTAGCACACTGGCTACAGTTCCCTGCCTCGGTAGCCTATGCATTGAAATGCAGCGCCGCGCACAACCCACACGACGTCCATCCGACGCGCCCAAGAATCAGAAGCAGGAGTTTAGATCCGGGGTCCGTTTATATTACCTTCTGGGCCGGTTGACGGAACTGTTTCCGCCGACGCGTTTCCACAGCCAGCCTGTCTACGAGGTTCACAACTTTGCTCCAAGTGATCTACGGGGTTCACAAGTGACCACCCACGACACGGCACCCCTTTCCTTCTGCTCCCTAGGTTTGCTATTGTTCATCCCGGCGTCTCTTCCCGCCAGCGCTGTCCATGAGCATGAAATGCACGTGGCTAATATTTTGTCACGTTTGTACAAGGCGACTGATATGACGTCACAATAGTTTTATCCACGCTCAAGAAAAGAGAAAAAAATAATCTACTTTGCAGTCGTCAATAATAACAACCTAGCCTCTGTTAACGATGTGAAAATTGAGAAATATGTATCGCTGTCGCAGCAGCTACGTCATCAATGGAGATTTCACGTTCTTGATGATTTCGGTGATCTGAGATAAGTTAAAGATACACAGATAATTATATCGACCATACATAGTTATGAGGAAAGTAATATTCTGCTAAACACTCTCAGAAACAACCGTCTTGAAAATAAAAACAAACAGATAATTTAAAGAAAATTTTTCGTGTTCAGGGGGTCAATTTGATCTCAAATACTTGTACAATTCTCATTTTGCAAGTTTATTGTTGACCAATGATATCAATCTCATACTTACCACATTATTTAGCTATAATTACCATTCATTGTTAGTAAATTCATTCAGTTAGAAGTAACCTCTTTAATGTAAGTTATAGCATGCGTACTTTTTTTAAAAATTATTACCATTAACCCCTTTTTTTGAAAACTAACACTCCCATGATTCTCATTCGTCGATTACGAAGGCGTATTTGTTTGTGCAGCGCTACCAATTTTGAATAATGTTTAACATAAAATGTTTAAATGTAATCAATATACTATTATCGGGCTAGCTGGGAACAGTAATTTGTAGAGTACTAGAGAAAAAGCATTTTAAAACTACATCACTTCTGAATTTTTCTTTTCGATCAAGGATTCTGAACGCAAAACTAATAAAGAGGTTATCACAGACCCAGATGAGCAATACAATATTTGTCACATTCACTAATAAGTATACAATATACAAAGCCTAACAAAAAGAAACAACATATGCATGTAAAAATTAATTAAACAGTGATCTTTAATTTCTAAATAAACCAAACTTCACTCTAAAAGTACTGAATCTAAAAATACATTTCACTCATAAATTGTGAAATAAGCTCTACATTCATCGATTACTCAACATAGCCTCTAAATGGAATAAAATATTTGCTTTGCAATCTTAAATTAAATAAAAATAGTTTCGTTACACATTTTAGATTGTTAATCAACGAACGGATCGAAACACTAGTATCGTATACAGGCGATTTTGCTATTACGCAACATAACACAATACTGCATGCTTCAGCAGACAAAAAGATGCCGTCCGATGTTTGTTCACAAGAAAACCGGAAGTACATGGGCGACGAGTGACCTCGTGCCTTCCGTTCTCCAAAAAACTGCCAGGAAATGTGTGAAGGACAAGGCCACTTGGATACCAGCAGGCAACATGTGAATGAAAATGACAGCAGCACTGATATTTCTAAGTAGGGTTGCCAATCGTCCTCCATTCGGAAGGATAGTCCTTTGTGCTACAAGTGAGTGCGTGCGAACATGAACAAGTGCGTGAATGAGCGCTTAAGAAGTTGCATGGCAAGTGCGTGAAAACATGGGTGAGTGCGTGAAAGCATGAATACGTTAGTACGTGAGTGAGTGCATGCGTGAGAGCACGCGTTTGTACATGCGTTCGTTCGTCCATAAATGCGTGCATGCGTGCGTTAGTGCTTGATTGATTGCCTAAGTGAGTATGTGAGGAAGTGCATGCGTGAGAGCATGCGCAAGAGCATGTGTGAGAGCATGCGTGACTGCATGCGCGAGTGCATGCGTGAGTGCGTGTGTGAGTGCATGCATGCGTGCATGCGTGCGTGCGTCCGTCCATCCATGAGTGCGTGCGTGTGTGAACGCGGCATTAGTGCGACATTGATTATCCAAATGAATATTGATTCCGGCGTTTCAACTACTATGCTCCCTAGTTCCGTGTATTGTGCCTGTTATATTCCGGGAGATGTGCTCCGGCACGTCGGTACTCCACTTGAACCGGGACAAGCTCTAAGCTTCCGACTAGTTACCCGACTTGCGTATTAGTAAAGTGCATGTAAATGTAATTTAGTGTGTGTAAGGCGGGAGGAGAGGACAGAGATCAGGAAGAAACATTTCGCGCTGTTCCTGGCCCATGTGTTAGGATCCGCTATTCGTTTGATGGCCGGAGACCCCACGGAAAAACGACCGATCAGAGCAGACGACCCCTAGAATTCCCCGCCAGATAGCGGCTGAATATGGTGTCGCGGGTTGAGGGGGAGAGGGAGGACCCCACCAACTCGTGCAGGAAGAAAAGAGAGTATTCCTTTAAAGAAGTTCATTTCACTTACCCGCGTTGTAGACCCTACGACCTGGGAGCGGGTGGCGTGACGACGGCTGGCTCCGGCAGGTTGACTCGTCATAAGAGGGGGAGGTGCGAAGTCCTCCCCAATTTATAGCCTCGGAACGCTGGCGTCGGCAAATGACAACTGGTCACTCGCCGACGGCAGCGTGTCGCGAGGGCCGGAATGCCATATCGCGACAATGGCCACCCCGCTGAGTACTGTCAAAAATCAGACACTGCTACGGCTGCTAACTCGCAACTCTAATCCTAAGATCTCTCGTTCAGATTTCTTGCAGATGCAGCTGTGTTATTACTGAGCCATTGCAGCCAGTCCAACGTAAAGAAATTCGACGCTCTCGCCCCCATGTTTCATCCGAAACATAATTTTAATTGTTTTTACGTTGTATACCACACACGCTGTTTTGTGCTACTCTGGAAGTGATTGTGAACCTTACAGAAATTGTGCAAAACCACAACTGACATGTATCTAGTGCGACTGTAAGCCGTGCTGAGTTTGCCTAGATACCAAAAACAAGAATGGAGAACCGGTATGAAACTGCGAATCTTTATTATCCCTACTCCTGCAATGAAAAATCGAAAAAAGTGGCACAATTACTAGCCGCTCAAAGAAGCGCACGCTGTATCGTTAGAAAAGCACAAATTCAATTGCACTGAAGAGGAAAAAAATCTGATAAACTTGCCTAATGCCGTGCAGATCCCAGCATCACGACGTGTCATGGACTCTACTAATGTCTGAAGTAGTGCTGGAGGTAACTGACACCATGAATCCTACAGGGCTGTCCATAAACTCGCAAGAGTACGAGGGTGTGGAGATCTCTCTGAACAGCACGTTACAAGGCATCCCAGATATGCTCAATAATGTTCATGTCTTGAAATTTTGGGTTTCCAGCACAAGTTTTAATTCAGAAGAGTGGTTCTGGAGCCACTCTGTAGCAATTCAGGACGTGTGGGCTGTCGCATTGTCCTGCTGGAATTGCCCACATCCGTCGGAATGCACAATGGTCATGAATGGGTGCAGGTGATCAGATAGGATGCTTACGTACGAGTCACCTGTCAGAGTATCTAGACATTTCAGGGATCCCATATCACTCCAACTGCACACGCCCCATACCATCACAGGCAGAGCCCCCACCAGCTTCAGCAGCCCCCCCCCCCCTGTTGGCATGAAGGGTCCATGGATTCATTAGGTTGTTGCCATATTCGCACACCTCCATCCACTCAAAACAACGGGAAACGACTCAGTCGACTAGTCAGACCTGGCAACGTGTTTCCAGTCATCAACAGTACAATGTCGGTTTTGATGGGCTCAGGCGAGGCGTAAAGCTTTGTGTCGTGCAGTCATCAAGGGTTCACGAGTGGGCCTTCGGCTCGATAATGTGCCTTTGAATGGTTCGCACGCTGACACTTGTTGATGGCCCAGCATTCAAATCTGCAGCAGTTTGTAGAAGGGCTGCACTTCTGTCACGGGTAATGCTTCTCCTCAGTCGTCGTCGGCCCCGTTCTTGCACGATCTTTCTGCTGCCGCAGCGGTGCGGAAGTTTGCAATTTGCGCGAAGCGGGTTTGATATTTTACTGGATTCACGATATTCACGGTACGCTCGTGAAATGGTCATACGGGAAAAATCAAATTCCATCGCGACCTCGGAGATGACATCTCTCTTACACCGACAATAATACCACGTTCAAACTCACTTAAATCGTGATAACCTGCCGTTCTAGCTGTAGTAACCGATTTTACAACTGTGCCAGTCTCTTACATAGTCGTTGACGACCGGTGCGTCGTATTCTGATTGGTTCCAGATCTCTTTATTTCAATACGCATGGCTGTACCAGTTTTTTGGCTCTTTAGTGTATATGTTATGTGATTAAACACCAACTCATGTCTGTGTGTGTTTAATTTAATAAATTTGGCCTACAATATTAAGTTTGCTGCTTGGGTCTTCAGGAGAAAAAACAGTGAAAACAGACAAAGAGCCTTTAGACAAAAATTAAATTTTTCAGAGCATTTCATTCCACTCTTGTGATATGTTTCTAGTAAATGTGCTATGTATTTGTATTAAAATCTTGTGTTTTCTTTGAACCTTCAAATCCTACGACAGCTGCGAACGCAGATGCTTGACCCACGAGGCACTGAGACGTTCTAAAAGAGTAGTGGTTCATACATACATGTATACATAGGCGACTCAAAATGCGAGAGCATCCTTCACACACTCTCCTTCTAGAGAGGATGGAGCACGGAGTCGCGTTTTTCATAAGGGTTGTCACCCGTGCCGAAATGTGCCTCATAAATAAACCATTCCGCTCCTCCCTTTTAGTTGCGGGTAAAAAGAGGAGGAGCAAGGGACGACGCCTTATTATTTACGAAAAGAGGCGATGCGCAAGTTCAAACCATTCCGAAGATTCCACGAAAGGTTCGTTGAGTTGCAAATGGAGGTTTACGTCTTCGATGAAAATCTTGTTACATTTATGGACTAGAATTGAGTGTAATAGAAGGCTACAAAGTATGTACAAGTTCTTGGAGTAAGTCTTGACTGGTTGTAGACTTAATCAAGTCGCTCCTTTCTAATCCAGTTTATTTTCACACACTGTTGTCGGCATGAAATAAGCGTTGTTATGTAATATCTCTTATTGGTGCACCATATTCAAAATTTTGAAATCAATTTTTCACCCATTTTCCAAGAGACTTGAGGATTATTGCAAATTATTGTCTTTTACGATTATCTAATATTCCCTGAGGGGTTAATCCTGTTATAAATAAATTAATAATGATAGTAATTTATGGTTGAGGGCATAAAGGGATGATTTTATCCCGGATTAGATGCGTGCTGATTTGGACAAGTAGATACAAAAATATTACTTTCAGTAGCCGTACATATCCTTATTATTATTATTAATTATTATTATTATTATTTTTAACACGGAAATGGAAAATGTAATATGAAAAAAGCGAATGCATTGTAAATAGAGAGACGTAAAAAATTAACACGTTCCAGACCACATAAACATATATCAGCATTTGAAGGAAAATTTGCGCAGCGAAATGTATTTGAACATTCCTCATAAAGTAGACAGGTGATCATTTTGGCAGAAAGTAAAGTGTACCCTGTATGTCAGGAAATTTTTTCTCTCACTCAGGCAATATCTATATGCATCGGAAAAACGAAACAATTGAAACTTAATTTACGTACATTAGATAATTAAAACAGCCAACTTTAACATTTTCAATTTATGGACATTTATTAGGAATATTCACAAAATGCATAATCAGCGGATCGCCTTCAATTTCCCACTCTCGCGATGTGTTTGTTGGCAAACGTTTCACTCGTGGGAAATTACTCTTTTTTTGTGTACGCATCAATATCCATATTATTTTACTACGAATAAAATTCCAATTCGTGTTGAAAAAGGACAACAAAATTTACATTATATTTATAAATAAAGGCATTTTACATTTTTGTATGTTGTTACTGTTGACGTCATTATTGTGAGAGAAATATTTGCAATTATTGGGGCGCAGCATTCTAATGTTTTTAATTGTGAATTAATTTAATGGTATTTCATGAAAGGCAAGGAATCAGGTATGAAACATGTGCCACAACTCAGCACGCTATGACCAACTGAGAGACTTGCAACTCAGAAAATCAGGCAATGCTAGATGGTATGTCTTGCCATTCATTCATAAATACAGATCATATTTTAAGTAAATAATTCTTAAGACTTAGAAATTAAATTTTGGCATTGTTGCCTACCAAGCGATTCCAATCCCAATTATCTTGTGTCGAATGTCTTCATGCCTGATCAGTGAAATCAATTGTATCATATTAAAAATCTTTTGTGGAAAGAATGTACGTCTTATAGCACTATACACTAATATTATCCCGAATATATTTTTTAAAATTACCCAGTACTGGTTGAACACTAGTTTGCAAAGGCCACCGCTAAGACAGCAATGTCTATGGATAACACCTGAACAAGCAAAACGAACATATTAACTTAAACTACAGTCTAGACTCAGAATTGACAATTGCTATTTTATGTAGTACTGTAATCATAAATAGAGATTATTAATCAAAGAAATTTCGATAAAAAAATTACACACATTTTATTTTCATCTACGTAAACACTGCAAAATATACATTGCCAATGACTTAGGAATTTATGTCCTAATTTCTTCAGCCGCTTAAAAAAATGAAGAGAAAGGCACCTACGTTGGCCGTCTTTGCAGTAGGCGAGAAAGGGAGAAAGGAGAAAAAGAGAGAAACAGGAGAATGATGGAGAAAGACAAAAGAGAAAAAGGAAATAAAAAGAAAGTGAGCGTGCAATTACGTAATCAAATCCAAAGGACTTACACATATCATGATCACTCCAACACAAAATGATATCACATCGTTACATTCGAATATGAAAAAAACATGAATACCTCTTCGAAATACTCAACAAGACAATGATACTGCTTATTTGGGAAATGCCAACACTGGCATGACCATCGAATAATACGCACATCTCCGCATGAAGCCCTAGGTAATTAGACGCACCAAACGGCTGGATCACTGCGTGCAAGTACGTGATCTCATTTAGAAAGGTGCTGTTTACTCTTTGGGAAATCCCGCGGACGTGATCTAACTGGAAAATACGCGATTGCAGGGTGGATATCTAACGTCTCCCCGGGCGCTCACCCGTTTCGGGTCTGCGGCGCGCAGTTTCCATGAACGCGCTATCCCTTCCGCCATTAGCAACGACTCCGTTGGGAGGACAACCGATTCAGCGGTGTGGCAGCCGGCCACAGAAGCACCTGATGTGTGTTTTTTTGTTATTTAAGGTCGCATTAACCTCTAGGTCCTCAGCGACCATTTACCGGTGTGGTAACTGTGAAGATGAAATGATATGGTGATGATAGGGAGTGAAAGGACGAATACAACCATGCTCGAGGTGTGACTCGCACCCGCGATCCGTCGGTCCAAGATCGCTGCGACACTACTTCCTTAACGATCTCGTCATCCGAACGGGCTCCTGATGTTTGTTTTGTACCCAACACTTCACAGCCCCGAGTAATCAACATCATGCATCCATAATTCGAAAATTAATGGACACAAGACTAACATGGACAAATCATATAAAAGAGAAAATCATACAAGCAAACACAAGACATTGTTGAATATCTTAAAATTGTAAACCAAAATTAAAATAACAAAAGATTAGTAAATGAGTTTTCCGTTGCCTCAATGCAAGTTTTCCCCAGTGTGTGTGTGTGTATGTGTGGGCGTTGACAATATGAATGCGAGAGTGAACGTGCGGCAAAGAAGTGAGCAACATGTGGCGCGTGACCTCTATGCCGTCGATCGACATCACTGATCGAGATCGACCTAGCTCAATTGAATTGAATTGAATTGATGCCTTATTTTACGAGGTGAGACTCAGGTCATGAGGCCTGCTCTTCCGTCTGACCACGCAAATTTCACTACGCTCCTTTCACCAGCTAGCAGACAAAGGGGGTATTTCTTGGGCGCGAAACAGGCGATTTGAATTTAGCTCAGAGGCGTCATTTAGGCTTGAGGATCTTTTACAGGCAAGTAAATCTACTAGCATGGGACAGCCGGCTTTACTTCCCCTCCGAAGGAACGCGTACAAAGGATTTTTTCGCTCTTAAAAATCCACGGCTTCGATCGGGCTTGAACCCGCCAACTTGAGTACAACAGTCCGATACGCTAATTGTTACACCATCGCCTCAATGCACTTTTGCGCACAGATCGCGCGACGGATCTGGTATTTCAGCTGTTTACAACATTTTTCTTCTGTGAACCCTTTCTAAAAACGGAAATAAAATTTGTAAATCTCTGAGGAATTCATTAGTAACAGGAGAAACTTAAAATTGAGTTGTTATTAAACTTTAATATATTTTCCAAATTGCTTAATAGTTCAAAAAGGAAACATACTAACTTTAAAACAATTGTATACGTTAATAAAATAGTTAATTCTCCATAAATAAATAATAAATAAAACAAAACATTCAATCCAATAAATGAAATTTTCTAATTTCTAGAATGGAATGCGTGCTTTTCGAACTTCAACTATCGGTCAACTTTTTGATGGCAGTAAGTGATCAGTGCAACCATTTTAAACATGAAAACGTACAGAAAGCATATGGACTATTTTAAGTGCCGAATTGAATTGAGTATCAAAAGTGAATGGAATTCAAAGTTAAACAATCCACATTTTTGTGTAGAAAATGAAAGAACATTAGTCGTGTGCATCGGTTTTAAGAAGTACATCGACGGATTTTAACGTATGTAAGAGCGTTTTAGAGTCAACCTTTTAAATATATTAGATGTTTTCGCGATTTTCTTGGAATATATTTAGATGGATGCAGGAGAATGAGCCATGTATTACAAGTGATCTGGCTTCTACTTGCACTTCTATATCTGGAAACGATCATCCACCACCCGAAGTTCCTGTACCCTAGAATCCTACTGCTAGGCATCCGACTCCATTATAATAAAGCCTGGTTTGTACCTCACAGAGAGGCACAGTCGGTTCAGAAGAATTAATTTCCTCCCTACACGCCTAAAGAGGTTCAAGGCACCTGTAACATCACGTCAATGACATGCGTAATCATGTGTTTTCAACAAGAAACACAACATCTCGCGTGATGTTACAGCTGCTACTCAATTCAAATAGAAATTATAGTAGCTTGCGTTATACCTGCGTTATATTGTTTTTACGTGGGCATCATCAAAAACCACACAATGAACAAGTCTTTGTTTTTAAGTACATAGAAGAAAATTGAGTTGCCTGAAGAATATTGTCCATTTCAAGCGCTTTTAAAAATGTACGGTGGTCCAAAGGCCAAGTGTGAAATGCATGATATTAATGGACTGCTAAACAATTTGTTTCAAAGATATGTTAACTCAAAACTTATTTTGCAGTTTCCTTTATCTCGTGTTCGTTCGACATTGGCAACAATTCACATGTAACATTTATTGGTTTCAATGTAGTAAGAAACGTTTATGGTCGATGTTTATCATTAGTGTCATTCTCCCTAGTCAATTTTTTTCCATCATTGAATTGTAAAACTTTGTAATATTTTCCAAAACTAACTTATTGGTATACAAAGAAATTATAACGAGAAGAAATATTGATTTTTAATGCTTGATTGTAGAAATTATGAATTTCATTATTTAAAATATTTTAATTCATCTTTTGGCAAATACACTTGGTTTAAATGTTGATAAAAAGTTAGAATTATAATTCAATTTACAATAAGAAAGCACACAATTCAGAAATGAAAATGTAAGATATATGAGAATGTAAAAGAGATGAAAATGTAAGACATCAAAGCGAGATATTGAAGCAATTATTCAAGAAATGAAAATAGGATCTCGCATAAGCGAGTTTCCTCTCCCAATATTCATGCAGTGGTCCAATAATAATAATAATAATAATAATAATAATAATAATAATAATAATAATAATAATAATAATAATAATGGTGTAAGGTAAACATTCAAATGTATTCATTTCCTAAAAAAGTACGAGTGTAAAGAGTAAGCCAAAAAAAAATCGGCAAACGAATAAAATAAATGCATTTTTTGTCATCGCGTCAACATCAAGGTCACATTATATTTCTTTCGCAAATGACGTCATTGCCAGCCAACTATTCACCGTTACCATTTCCGCCTTTCCTCTGTCAGCGAAGCATCGCAGGCGACATCACCAATCGATCCACGAGCTCAGCTTAAGAGTAGGATAAATGTCATTTATTTCCAATACCTCCCTCTCTGAAATGTCAGAAGCGTTATTCACTCCGTCTCATTCGACGTGGGGGCGGATCGAGAAGAGGGAGGGAGGGGTTGCGAAAAGAAAGGAGGACGCGGGCGAAGGGCATTGGCCGATAAGGCCGGAGATGAGCGGCGAGGTGGGGGGGGTGAGGGGATGTGACAGAGTGGCGGCGAGGCACCGGTTTCTTTTTTCTTTCTTTTTTTTTCATTTTTTTGACAAACCGTTCAAACATATGAACAAATGGAAAACAAATGGAATGCGCATATTTGATGAAATAGAAATCCTATAATAGTAATTGTGGTTTTCGGTGGCTTGTTGGTTAGCGGGTTCGCTTTTCACGGCGACTTCGGGTTCTATTCCCGGTCGGGACAAAAATTAATCGTGCGCTTTCCTTGCAATGTCCCAGTATCTGTTGCTGTGTGACGTTGAGAAAGCTCCCTTCTCAGGTTGAGAAGGCCAGAATATGGCGTAGGGATGACTCTGTGCTAACCACACGACCCCCTTAACCCAGGGCCGAGACGCTGATGGTAGGCCTTAGCTCGTAAAGAACTGTTGAGCGAAATATTATTACATAGATACAATTACAGGGGGGAAATGCATCAAGGTACGACGTATCGGTCTTCTAATGAGAAATGCGTAGAAAATTTTACATTGGCTGGACGCAGTGTTGATTTTAGGGAGGGCGAATACCCGAGCTCCGCGCCCTTGAAATGTGCAAGAGAAGCAAGTCATAGCTGGCTGCCCAGCTGATGAGCTGCGGAGATGGACATAGCGGGGGATGACATGGTGAGGAGCGGCGCGCACAGTGGGGGTTGAGATAGTGGAGTGGCACGTCGGGCGTGGCGGGGAGAGGCGGACATGGTAGGGGTGGCGGTCATGGCGGGGAAGACTGGGGTGGCGAGGAGGCTGGGATGAGGAAGGTGTAGCAGGGCGTGGCGTGGTGTGTGGGCGTGGCGTGGTGGGTTGACGTGGCGGGTGAGCCTGGCGAGTGAGCGTTTCGGGTGGGTGTGGCGGGGTAAGGCGTGACGGGATAAGGCGTGACGGGGTAAGGCGTGACGGGGCGGGGCGGGGGCGGGGTGGGGTGGGGTGGCGGGGCGTGGCAGGGGCGGGGTGGGGGCGGGGTGAGGTGGCGTGGCAAGGCGTTGCGTGGCGTGGCGGGGCCGGGCTGGGCGTGGCGTGGCGTGGCGGGGCCGGGCGTGTGGGCGATGCGCCTTGTGGTCGACCGTCTCTCGTCTCTCTCTCTCACAGAGCGCCGTGGTGCGGGTCTGCGTGGGAGGGGGTGATTCCGGAGGCAGGAGCAAAGCGCGCTCTCCCTGAGTCGTCCATCACTCTGCTTCTTGGTGTCAGGGGTTTCCAAACACAACACGCACTTGAAAGGAATACCGTGTCGGCTCACTCGCTGATGCTTGTTGTTTGCGGAGAGATACTGCGAAGAGACTTTCGTGATGCGGTATATTCAGGACGTCCAAGGAGTAAACGACGAAGTTTCGAGAATAAGCTCCTTAGTCAATTTTAAGAATATTTTGTCTCATAAACTCCTTCGAGATTTCGAATGGCCGAGACTCAAAATTCAATAAGCACTCAAAATTTGAATGGCCGAAACTCAATAAGCACTCAAAATTTGAATTAAAAAACGGTTTACTTTACAAAAATTGCATTTTAGAAACATATAAAGACTCCAGAAACATAAATTGTTAATTATTTACAAAAGAAATGAATGTATTTGTTTACAAAGAAAACTTAACACACAAATAGAAAGGCACAAAATTTATACAATTCAAGCGCTTTTTTCTGTGTTAATTTATCTGTGTAAGCTAATATTTTCATTTTTTGTACATGATAACAATTTACAAGTTTCAGGAATGTTTATACGTTTATGAATTGTAAATTTGACATCGAAAGTAATTTTTCAACCCCCCTTTTGAGTGCTTATTTGCAGCCCAACCATTCGAAATCTCGAAATAATTTTGTTTTTAGACAAAATATGCTTAAAATTGCTTTAAGAGCTTATATTCAAAGTTTCGTTTTCTCCCTGGACAGCAAGTATATAAGCCACAGTACAATTAAATAATTTTGACTATTGAAAAAATTACAAAATGCAAAATAATAATTAACGTTGGAATTTTTCGTCACAAGTGTGAGTGAAGTAATCTTCATCGACCATTAAAATACGCTGCCCATCGAAAAAGAACAAGGAACAGACATAAAAACGTCTTGTTCGCTCCTAACTTCACTTCGAACTTTCTTGGGTGGCAACCGTTTATAAGCATTGGATCAGTAATACGCGAGCGACGTTAAAATCAACGAAGGACAGAATTTGTGGGTTTATTAGTTGAAACGAATAGAGTCTTCAGAATGTAGAAACCATTCTTTCAATGGAAAATCGCCAATATTATGGTCAATGTCGACTCATGTGAACCAAAAATATGTATGGAATTTTATAAAACGCCGTTCATAGGAAAGCTCGCATGGAAAGGAATGCAATGAGTTTGAAAAGCGTGGTGAACAGCAAATGTGAAAGCTACGACAGCGCCGCATAGAAAATGAGAAAAAACGAAGGAAGACAAGAACGTGGCTGAACAATCGTGTGTATACTGACGGCGGTTTTCTTTTTCTCATGAGTTTCTTTATTTTTGTTACACAATTTCCTTTTATTGCGACTAGATAATTTGCAAGAGGTTTTTTTGAAAAACTAATATGTAACTACATTAACATTAGCTTATTTTGTGCAAAGACTCCCTTTGAAATCGTCCTTTTTGAATTTCTGAATTCTTTCTGAATTTCGGGAATGGAGAAAAGACTGGATAATGAGGTTTGGAAAATACTATAATTAGGTGAGGTGAGAAAATGAGATTTACGGAGATTTGAATTGGTACTTGGGAAATCTTGATTGTATTTTATTTTGGGAGTAGAATTTTTTCAAATAGGAAATTATTTGCGACTGCAGAAAACAGAGTGTTGTCGATTTTATTTGAAGGATAAACTGGTCTTTGTGCTTTATTGACGGTCTCCCAGTCATTAAAAAAATGATATTTAGTACGTGTACTTAGTACATATTAGGAGTCCCTGACAGTTTACACGAATAATACACGGCGAGGTTCCGAACTGCGCCTAGCCATTTACTACTTTCATATACTTTATGGAACTGAACATTGTATGTGACTTTCTGAATTATCATAATTTCCCTTTAAATGAATAGGCACAAGTTTGAAGAAAGCATACGCCAAAAATCTGTTCCAAAAGTGAAATTTGACTTTTTTGAATCTCCCATTTACGAATTACTTTGTCCGAATGTTGATAAATCACAACTTGAGCGGGATTAACACAAAACACGGTACAAGTTTAACAGTTTTGTTGTAAAGAAAGATAAATTTACTCAAACTGCAATTGGGTGTAACCCGTTGTCAGACAATTACGTAAATAAGATAATATATCTAACACTCAAATTATATAATAATAATAATAATAATAATAATAATAATAATAATAATAATAATACCGTTATTTGTACTGCCTTTTTACCGTACCGTACCGTTACCAGACCGGATCGTACCGGACCGCACCGTACCGTTTGTATACTGTTGAACCGTATATAGATCTTAAAGAATCATTGCCTATTTAGATTATTGCATCTTATACCTATCATTGATATCCCTGGGACGTATTCGCGGAATCTCAGGGTACCGCACAACAACTACTGTAAAACTTCATCCATGTACTTTGAGCACCCCTGTTGCAGACGGCTGAGATAGACGCAGCCTGCGATGCCCCCCCCCCCCCTCAGCTCATCCCCCGATCTCCTGCTGAAGTCAAGACCGCAAAGGATAACCCGGATCAGCAGGATTGCAACTGACCCACCATAGATGTGCCTTTAGGCTTCGATATACACTAAGGCGTAAGGAAGATGATGGAAAATAAATACACAAAGGTCAACAAATATTACAAAAAATATTGAAAAAATAGTAATGTTGATTTAAGAAAGCAGAATAAATAAAGAGGTGATGAAGAACAGTATGAGAAAAAGGAAATGTATGATATGAAGTAAAAAGAAAAGAAGGATAACACATAACAGGGAGGAAGTATCGAAGAAACAGTGCAGTTTCTATAGGTTCATAATTCAGACGAGTGTGAGCCTAAAGTTAGGTAACAGTGGACACGCGAGCCTGCCAAGCACCAGTCACCGTCATATGTCATTATTCCTATCTCAGTTTTTCCCACGAAAAAAAATCGACGGCGGCAAACTTTCAACTATCTCATGTCAGACTTACAAGCAACTTGATAGTATTGTTTCCATAACTGATCTAATAGCATATTTTTCCGAACGCGACAAACTGATGTTCCTCGACAATCAATTTTGTGCCAAAACAGTATTGTATTTTGCTATATTCGATCTATCTATGTTTAAGGGAGTACGGAATTTAGTGAAGGAAAAAACTGCAAGAAGAATACGCGTACGGAAGCATACATTAATGACAATAATATTGAGTAAGAAAAAAGGTCAGACTCAAATTCGAAAATGAATACATGGGCAATGCAAGAAGTATTATGTCAGGTTAAAAATAAGGTAGAAGGAAGGGTAAAGAGAAGTACAAGAATAGGATGGTGACATGTTGAGACAGAATGCTTGAGGCAAAGACTAATAAGTTGAAGATAAAGTGAGATAGATTAAAATAAAGAAAAAGATATTTCGCCGAGATCAAACAATGGTATTGAAGCAAAGCTCATGGCTAGACAATATATTTTCAATAGCATTACAAATCCAAATGGAAGCATCTAAGATTCTATTGAAACTCAAAGTGAACAAACATATTTGAGACACATTTTAATGTTAGTACATTAAAAAATTCAGATATTTTCAATAAATATTTTTAAAAGCCTACATTTCCGTTATTGTATGATGTCTGTTTTACCTTCCAATGTATTTTGCTCCGCCTTTAAGAGAACAGAAAAATCACGAATGTTTTTATTATTTTTATGAATGCTTCCACGACAAATTTGTGTGATTTTGAGCATTTTGAAGCAAAATTTTGAATCCATTTTGCTGGCTCGATTCCGCGGATGTCTCCAAGATTCCTGTCAG
Source organism: Gryllus longicercus (assembly GCA_038098605.1). NCBI lineage: Eukaryota > Metazoa > Arthropoda > Insecta > Orthoptera > Gryllidae > Gryllus > Gryllus longicercus. The sequence continues at coordinate 28,086 of JAZDUA010000169.1, read as the reverse complement.
CTCGTCACGTCTGAGCGATCGCGTATCATAAGCCGGGGTATCCACCGCGCTGCCGGTCGGCCGCCGTGGGGTGAGCGCGCTCACCTCCGTCCAGAACAAAGGCGCGACCTCGCCCTCGGTGGAAGCGGGGGCGTGGGCGGCGACGAGGGCGAGAAGGACGAGAGCCCGGCCAAGGACGCGTGGAGCGCTCTCGGCGGCGCTGCGGGGGCCCGCTGCCCCCGGCCCCCCGCCCGCTCAGCCGGGTAGCAACAGGCAGCCCGTGTCCGGCCCCGACAGGGGACCTTGTGGCACCCCGGCGCCGCGCTCCCGGCGACGACTCTCACACTCTGCTCAGGGGTTCTTTTGAAATCACTCTCAGTTTCAAAACGTGGCCTGCTGAGGCAGGAGTAAATAGATACTCTGCTGTCCGGGAGACGCAGCGTCCTAGGGACAGTTTGCCAGCCTTTCGATCTTCGCTTTTAGTGAGTTCAGGCGCATCAAGGTCATTAGTACCGCAAATGTAGTTCATGTTTTTCTCATGGTTGCTGGCGGTCATATTCCTCACCTTGATGGTGAAGTTCTATGCCGAACTACACGTCGACTTGCAAGGTTTTCCAACTTCAGATACTATTTTTCCCATCCAATGTCTCCCGCCAGTGGGGCACCGCCCCAACCAGGTCAGACTTTATTCAGCTAGGTCAGGACCAGCCAGGTCAGAATTTATTCAAGAAGACACTGACTTCGCAACTTGGCAGCTTTACATTTAAAATATGCGATTCCAAGTGAATTCATAAAGCTTCTTGAGAACGCTCAATATTCAATTACAATAAATTTGTTAAAAAGTAGGATTTTTTATTGCCAAGAAAGCTGCCTAGAGCGTAATTGACGCAACGTGACGCCTGCTACCTCCACCCGCGGTACAATGTAATAAATGGCAACGTCGCACTGGCTGGTCCTGATCTAGGCAGTTTTTAATACACATTTATTCATGAATGAATGTACATATTTCAATATTATGAATACACTACACCATATGTTGTCATAATTACAATTATATATCACTCAGGAATAGGAAACACAGAGAGCACATGGGATTAATTCAGCTCTGATAATATGCTGAGGAATGAATCTAATGGATATCTATAATTTTTAGTTGGAAGCAGGTGGGTGGAGGCTAGGTCGTAATGGATTGCTTCAGTTATTGTGTTAATTTTGGAGGAGGAGTTCTTAGATGGGAGCGTAATATGGTGAATTATGGGTATAAATTGAATTCTTTGTGGAGTCATACGTTTAAAATGAACCAGGGTTCATGAGTGGCCAGTCTGAGAAAAATGGTTTTCGATGATCTGTTGATATTCGTTTTAGAGGCGTTGATCCGGATGCACGAATCATTAGGGGTCTGATTATTGTTTTATAAAGGGAGATGGCTGAACTAGGGAGTGCTGGTGCTCCAGCAAACGTGCATGGTACTCGATATTCATATTCGTCGGATGGTCTACACTCACACTCTTTGCAAGGGTGATGAGCGGCATTTGCAGTCACTCTGATGATCACTCTGATTATTTAATCAAGCCATTTTCTTTGCAGCAGCGCTATTTAACATTTATTTTTACTAATTTCGAACATACGCATCAATTGACGCAAGCCAACGCAGCTTCTGATCATGTAAGATGTGCCAATGGTATTTTTAGATACTCAGAAAACTAGAAAAACAGTTTCGATTTGGGCTGAAAAATGCGACATGGAAGAAAGAAGCTTCAATATTTACGTGTACCGGTTCATAGCAGCCAGTGTTTTCGGCTCCAGCATTCCATTTTTCACATACGCGACAGAAGAATTTTTGCTGCTTCAGGCTTCTATAGCTCTACCAGAGTCAAAAAACCTAACACTGTTCATGCCCGAAAGTGGCCTCCTCCTCCAAAGTACAAACATTTCTCCGCCTGTCTACGCTCTTTGTCATAACATAGCTCTCTCCCTCTGTCTTTCTCTCGTGGGTCGCACGGTAATTCAACACTGCGTATTTGGCGATAACAAACTGACGAGTGAAAAGGATCAGAGGAAAGGCAGCTTACGTGTTTCTAGAGTAGGGGTTTTCCAAACGACAACAGAAAACCAGCCGTTTTTTGACGAAGGGTTTCAGTAATATGATAATGTGATGGATCAACACATTGATGAATTCGTCACTTCTTTGGACACTCCTGGCAGTGCGAATTCTTCTCGTAACGATGAGAGCAGTGATGACGAGTGACGATCAGTGCGATCGCTGCGTCTCGCAGTAACATCTCCTTGACGCCCCCACGCTTCTTTATCGCCGAGATGATAAATCGCTGCTGCCGCAGGGTGGGGGAAGCCTCCGAGACTTCACTAAAGGTACGCCCGCCATGATGGGATTTTTGCGAGTTGTACAGCTATAATAAATAATGTTCGTGGTCACACGTCGAATTACGCATCCACACATATTTGCGTGCCTCTTTGCTGACGTCCCTTCTCTCGCACCTTTTGCTCGACGTGTGTTCCGTATTTCGCATTCTGCTCCCGGTTCCTGCCTTCGTGCCCTGGCTGCTCCGTCCGCCTCGCACGCGTGTTGCTGACGGGTGGCCGGCCTCGCAGCATCCGCCGCGACCGCCGCGTCCGCAAACTCCGTCCTCCTCTGGTGCCCTTCACTCTCGGCGCTTCGCCCTCTGGTCTGGCGCCCCGAGCGCCCTCAAAGGGCTCGCTCCACCCAGCCGTGGCGCCGGCCCTTCCTCCCTCGCCGGCGCCTTCCCGCCCGCGTCCGCCCTTCCGCTCGCCGCCGCCGCCGACGCGCAGTGGGTTGCACCAACGCACCACACAACACCATCTTCGTTGTCATTTCGTACGAAATCTTTCATGCTAGATTTTTCTGCTAGTGGGCAACCCACGGTGTGCGCCAACTTTACCTCTGGGGCTCCGAAGTTCAAATCTGGTCTGATTGATTGATTGATTGATGGAATTTTCCGGGCACCTCACCACCTAAGGCGATTGGTTCCTTAAGCGTAGTGCATGTTCGTATCATGGGAGTCGGTGGAAATCTTCCCCTGATGGATGCCGAGATCCGGCGCCACCTACACGTCAGTTTGCTGCCCCCCAAACAGGTATAGCCCACCAGGCGGCGCACTGCCTCAGCAGGGACAAGCTCTATACTCACGACTGGTCCCTCGACAATTGTGGTAGTGTAATGCGTATAAGTAGGTGTGTGAATTCGCCTTCTTAAGGGCTCTAACCTTAGGACCTTCCGGCCACAGTCGCTGCAGAAGCAACAGTTTTAACACATCTCCTTTGCTTTCAAAGATAACACACAAAATACGTGGGGTGCGCGTGCTGTGTAATTTGGACCCATCGTGTGCCGTCGCTGCGCCCGCCCGCCCCCGCCCCGCCCCGCCCCGCCCCGCCCCGCCCGCCTCTCTCCGGGGCGGACGCCCAGCGCCGGGCGTGCGCTAATTGGGGCGCGCAGGGCGAAAGGGGAAGGGTGAGAGGGAAGGGGGAGGGGGAGGGGGAGGGTCGGTCGGGGCCAGCGCGGGGCTCTTTAACCAGCGGATGCGATTATATAATACACCGGCACATCGTCCCTCCCGGGGGCGACATGCGCTGACCTCTCGCCGACCCCCGCCCCGACCGCCCACTCCACCAGAAGGCGAAGAAGTAAGAGGAAGAGGTGCGAGAAAACTGGTTGGGATTTTATTTCAATAATTACAGAACAATTTATAATACGATACCTAGTCTTAGGGCATATAGAGTGGAAGAATGATTTTAAAATATTGCTTGTCATAATTTCATACGAATAGTATTGGAGCAATAGTGGAAAGAGAAGCGAAAGAAAAGAGAAGTTGCTACAGATCATGCAGAGAGTGGCGCCAAATCAGCTTTGTTCGCCGGAAATTTCACATGTTTTGAGCGGAGTTTGCATGCAATTCTCAGAGGTGGAAGACGAGGAATATAGCAACTGATACTAAACCACGTGAGGCCACCATCTTGCGGTGTAATTAGAATTAGAAATATGAGCACACTTGCATTTTTATGGCTATCTTTGTGGCTAGATCTCAAGTAACGTCACAGAACACGTCAAAATAGAATTAGTGCTACAACATAAAACAGGCCTTTTCATACTGTACGAACGGTTTAAGCATTATTATAATAAAGAAGCATTATTATAATAACGTTGAAAGACTTTATATCAGTGTATAAATCGTAGGTTCACAATACGTCAAGAACAATGGCTACTAACCATGGTGTTGGAGAAAAATAAGCTTTGAAACTTTGAATTGGAATAATGAACAAATAAAGACAACGTATGGTCCACAGAGGAGAGATCACCTATATTTTATTGTTTTAGATGTTAATATATTATTAAGATACGTTTATTATTAATATATAAGTTTCTGTGAAGTTATTTTTGTCATGCATTGAAAACGTAATGGATTGACGTCTACATTTTTCATTAAGGTATTGCAAATAAATAAGAGAAGATAGATTTATTAGTTGAATTCCTGAAGACAATAATGAAACTTTTCTAATCATTTATAACGGTTAATTGGTTTGATTGTAAATTTGTAGTTATTTTATCCTCAATTAAACGTATATTTTCAAATCTATAACTAATTGACACTCAGCAGTTTCCAAACATTATCAAAAATAATTAATACTATCTGCTTGTAATTAATGTAATAAAGTCAATGCAACTACGGAGGATATAAAAGTCAGTATATAACTTCTGCAACATCATGTTGAGAAATACACAATATTTTGATGTCAAAAAGAAGTCACGTCATTTCTTTCCCTTTATTGAAAATGGTGCACCTTCAATAACACGCAATAGAGGCCCTACATATAATAGTTCAATTTAGATCAAGTAATCGAAACTAGCAGCTGCTTCAACCAAATTTTAAAGTAGTCCATAAAATTTGTTTTGTAACGCCCTAAACTAGAAATTGCCCCGAGATTGACACACTGTCACAGACCTTGTTAATTTTCTAAACAGCAACGTGAGAAGAGACAATAGTTCATCAATGGATATTTTCCACGAACAAACATATTGCCCGTCCCTTCATTTGCAGCGTTACAGCGTGTTAAACGCTCTCAACCGGAAACCAATAACTCATGGATCCGAACTCCGCTGATATGAAGGCAGACGAGAGACTTTTTTGTTCATTTTATTTCCCCCGCTTCAATTCGATGTCGGACTCGCGTACAGCCTAACGCGAAATATTTGGACGGGGATACGGCCATGACCTCCGCGTAACCGCAGTAGTGCGGCTGCTCGGCTCGCAATAATTTACTGCACATTCCACGTGCGCTCTGTCTGGTCACTGGTAATTCAGAGGGTTAATTACCCAGGAAGCCGCGACTCCGTTTAAATATCGGCAACGCCTGACGTTGGATGGAGGTGAAATATTGTTCTCGGGAACCGATTGCGACACTTTTTTTTGGTTGAGATAGTGTTCAAAAAAGAGATGGAGATTGTATTGGTATTTCAATGAAATGTTATTGACTTGAAATTCAGATGAATAATTAATGTTATCCTTTTCATTATCAGCAAAATGTTATTAGTAATAGCCTACTTTGACCAGATTTTGAAGTCATTTATCACATCACACAACTGCTTAAGTCTTTCGTCTATTCCAAAGCGAATATTTTACATGTGAGAAATTAGTTTATATACTTAATAAATTACTCATTTCCATTATAGCATCTTCTATTCATATTCTTGACTCCTAAATCGGAATCCTTACACTTTATTAATAATAATACCAAGAATAAAAATATTAACTATAACATTAACAACAATTATATGGATCAAAGCAGGAGTTCACATGAAAGTGTACTAGTTGAACTGTCAAGCACATACTATCTCGAGATGCTAACGAGATCAAATGGCAGCTAATTTAGGGGCGCTGCCGTAATAATAGCTGTTCTCATTACATCACCTCTGTACAAATGAGAGACGGTACTAATGGCACGCACACAGATACGAAACTTAAGTCTTCCCGCGAGTGAGATGAAATGCTGTATCATCATGGGCGTACGAAGTAAGGTTCAGGAAAAACCAGAATTAATTTTTTGCGTTTTTATTGCAGTTATTTCGAAAAGCTAGTCACATTGCAAACCCAAACGCGGGTTCTCACACGCCATATTAATCCACTGTCTGACAATTAATGACTGAAAAGCTAATGATTTTTGTTGTTGTAGGAACTGAACAAGCGCTCAAAAAGCGTTCAAGCGTTGATAGGGCTAAATATTATGTTAGTAGTTAGACACACAAAATAAAAATTGGAATACGTGGTGTTCGCTACTTTCTAAATTGTACACGGAAGAATTTCAATTCGTGAAATAAACAATGTCAAAAGTTAAAAATGGGATCTCACAAGAATGGAATATTCCAAAAATTATTTTCGTTTCCAAATATTTTAATAATTTTTCTCTCTTAAACATTTCAGCTTGCTTCCCAATTTCAATGAATGATATACGATAAAATGGATACCATTGATTTCACTATTTTTATCTGATATTTCATTTTAACATGGGCAAAGGAAAATCATTCGATACACTCTCATGATATGGGAAACTGTTTTTAGTGTTCGAGATGAATGTGTTATAAATGTATACGTATGTGGCAATACTGTGATTTCAGTACGCATTTGTGCTGTAACATGTAGTCTGTAGTTTATGAATACCGATGGCTAATCTAAGAGAAGAGATGATTAATACATGAATGCCCTGCACAAAACTACTATTCAGGGAGATATCAACCAGATACAGAACTGTATATCCTCTGTATCTTCACATTTAAATCAAGTCTGTGTGTGTTTTCAATAATAAAACAGTTTAGTAAATAGTTCAATAGATGAATTAAATAAATGTGACTTATCATTTGCACCAATAGAATGACACATTTATATTATTGAACAGAAACTCAAAATATGGAAATTATTACACAAAGCATCGAATGCCAGTTGAACGTATTGGTTGAGGACTTGCAATTTTTTATACGCAGAGAAATAGCTTAAATAGAAATTTTTAATAATAATAATAAACATGAATTCGAAATGAAATATAGAATGTACAATAAATGAACAAAAAGCTCCAATAAAACATCTCGTCTTCACTTCAGCCAAACATTACTTAACAGTGTTTGTGTAATATTCTTGGTAGTGCGACGTTCATGTCATTTTAATTATTTTTCGCATAACAAATGTAATTTTGCCAGAATTTTGATATTTTCCAAGAAAATCTTCACTAGTTATTCCACTGAACAACTTCATTATCATCACAAGAACTATTCTAGTTTGTAATGCATCTAATATTGCCTCCGCTTATAATCAGAACGCCAACTTCTTCTTCTGACCGCAACGGTTGATGTTCAAGTGTTTCATCAAATAAAAGCCAACCCTGTTAACGCGATTCCACTTGGGAAAGTTTTGATCCGTTTAGTCCTGGCTGGGCGACAAACTCACTCTGCATGTAAGGGGTAGAGTTTATCGGGCCTCAATTATGAGAATTCCAAACAAACACCAAACATCCGATTTGGGACAAAGAAGAGAGAGATATACACAGCTTGATTGAAGTGATTGATTATTTGTTATTCGTAATATTTTTTTATTAATGGTGGGAATAAAAATCTAAGAAAGATTCGATCTCTCAGTCAATAAATAGCTTTTTTTTATATTTGAATTTTCTTATTGCATAGTAGTAGGACATTCAGTTAAAAATAGCCTTTTGAATTTCCAATCTGCCTTCCGAGGGCAGTCTTGGGACTTCTATTCTTAATATAAAAATCTTTTTTTTTGTACACGTCCATTTGAGTTTCATTTTATTTTTGTTTGGTTTGGATTATTAATTTTGTAATATTCGTTAGTATTTTATTTATTTAATTTTTACTATATTCGTCTGTTTTTATTTTATTTTAGTTTAATTATTTTTATTGCTCATCTATTTTAATATTTATAAATACTGTTTCTCTTAATTTTTATTTTTGTACTTTCTCTGCTGATTAGTTGCAACCGAACATCCTTTCATTTGGATTATTGAATAATAATAAATAATTTATTATTATCATTATCACCATCATCATTATAATCATTATTATTATAATTATTATTAATATTATTGTTATAATTATACACATTCTACCTCCTCCGTGGCGCCAGCTGGCTCCGGAAAGTAGTCTCAACTCCAATGTACATCCTGCTACCCTCCTAAACCCTCGCTAACGAGCGCTTAAATAAACTCATCCCACCACCCTAGCTCCTCCTCCTCCTACTCTTTGAATTCTTCTCGCCTACATGCCAACGCTGCCATCTTCAGCCTTCCTTTGTCTAAAATCCTGGATGATGCACTAGAGAACCGCGCCCAACAATTCTTATTTAACTTCTACTTCCGTATCATAGCGTAGTGTAGTATATTTCTATTGGTTGGTCTTTCGGTCTTTTAGTTAAGTTGTAGTCTTAACGTCGGTACCGAGCACTTACAAATAAATTATTAAGAAATAGATGATATTGGGAAATATCTGATTGTTTGCCATTTTCGTCTTTCCTACACTCACATCTTGAAAACAACCACATCTTACTCGGGATTCGAACTCAAAACCTTCGCGTAGAAGTTCCTTCTTCCCTCTAGAGTTGTCGGCGCTCTTTAGGTTGGTAGCATGATATAATGTTTCATTACAATTTTCTTATTTCAAGGTGTAAATGTTTTCAACGAAAGTCCATTGAAAAATATTTTGGGTTTTGTTGCAAGATTTTGGAACAAACCATTGAATTATTCTGAGAATCGGTAATAGGAACTACATGATTAAATTATCTTTGGAGTTTCATTCTCAGAATAACTCATTTGGAAAGAAATAACTAAATTACTTTATAACAGTGGGGCCAGCCCTCTTGTATCCTGTTTGTTTACCGTTCTGAGCTCTGTAAATGAAACAATATTCCAAAAGCTGGTTTTCAAATTAGATGTTCATCACTTCTTTATTGTAACTTTTACAATAATTTTTCACATGGTTTTAAATATTCATTTTTCTATAATTAGAAATGATTGGTCAAAAATTAAACACTTTTTCCTTCTTTTTTTGCCAACTTTATTTCACTAAGCCTACATCATTACGGTACTTGAGTTCTAAATACAGAATATGCAAAGCACGTCCTGGTGAATATCCTGCTTCTACATCCACCTTATTGGATTACAATTACGGTTTTAACTGGAAGTGAATTATGGTATATCAAGGGATTAGAGATGTATTGGAGAACACGCAACCAAGGAGAAGGTAAATCGCATTTGAAATCGAAGTAGACAGAGCGCTCTCGCCTCAGCGACCGTGGATGATTATCATCATCAGCATAATCATTATTATTATTACTATTTATTATTTTACATTATTATTATTATTATTATTATTATTATTATTATTATTATTATTATTTCTCACTTTCAATGCTGAGTCAATGTCTCTTCGGCAATGTTTAGAAATACTCTCATCATATATATCATCCTCATCAAAAACCACATATGTTAAAAAAGTCATCTCTTCGAATACGTTACACAACGAGCCATTCCGTTGCATTAACATTCATTCATACACTTTTTGAGGTCTGTGTGTGTGTGTAAATCTGTCGAAGTCCGTGATTGCGGCGTGGGTGCGCTCTCGAGGAGTCAGAGAGCGGAGAGAGCGGAGAGAGCGCGTGCGGAGTTTCTTACGAGGCCACTGAAGGCGCCGGCCGTAAACGGACGGGCGGGCGGGCGGGCGGGCGGGCGGGCGGGCGGGCGGGCGGGCGCGGGATGCATTGTTTATGAAGCGCTGTCGACCAATCGCACGGCGCACTGCGCATTCTGAGGCTGCCGTCGCTCCGAACGAGTCTTGACCCATTCGTTGAGCCCAGGCTATGAACGCCCCCGCGCACCCATTTCTTTAAGGACTCTTCGCTGGATGGGAGACGCCGCGACATAACAATTGCTTTGTCGTTTTTTTGATTGTTTAGTGATTCCGGACGCGTCAAGTACTAAGGTCATTAGTCCCGTAAGTGTAGTGCATACATTTTGCTCGTAAGGTGGCTGTGATCTTTCCCCCGCAGTACGGCGAGACCTACCGTCGGCTAGCGGGGTTTTCCCCCAACCAGGTATCTCCCATCAGCGGGGCACCGTTCCAGCCGGAACAAGCTCTTAGCTCTACACCGGTATCCCGGCATGTGTGGTACTTTAATGCACGTTGGTGTAAATGTGTGTGTAAGGGGTGAGCATGGGGCAAGGAAGAGGAAGGTGAGATCGTGCCCGGTACGTGGCCCGATTGTTAGGGTACTGCTCCAGTATTCGCCTCGTATTGATGGGAGAAACTACGAAAAACTACCGCTCTGATAGGCAGGCTGCTAGAATTCTCCTCCAGACAGCGACTGAATTCGACACTAGCTAACAAGCTAGTACCGAAAATGCTGCCACCGTCCGGTCTCGAACTAAAGACCTCCCGGTCAGAGGGACTGCAGTGTCATCATTTGATGTCCTGAGCCATCTCTCCCGGTGTTTCTGACGTCAAATTCCAGTCTTCTTGAGGACTGATTACCTTTGCAAGTATGTGTAGGACGGCCCATCTCTGTATTGAGAATGTTGTTATAGTTAAAACTGTTTATTGGGTATAACGTCCACAATGTTAGACCGCGGACGAATCCTCCCCCACCCCCCAAAAGAAATAAATTTCCTCAACTGAAAAGCCGTTTATTACATTACGGCGCATCGCTTTCAGCGACGTCTTTTGCTTCAATTCCCAAAAGGAACTGAATTGGTTATGACGACGACATGTTAATACAACGCTCTTTCACTTCCTGTTCTCATGAACTCTAATTCTTATCGGTACAAAGAATAGGGCACTGCTGAACTCTGAGAAAGGCATGTGCGTTAATCTTTCCAAATCAGTGCGCGTGTTGGCAAGTCTCGAAACACATCCGTTTGTTGAAACGGATGTCGTAAAAGAAGAGAAATTTGTTCTCAATTGAATAATATGGAGATAAGAGACTCGAGGAGCGAATAAAGATAAGGTGTAATAGTTAGGTGTGCCATAGTGTACTTGAAAAAAGTCTCGTAATATGTGTAAGTCCTCATGAATAATAGTAATAGTAGACCATTGCCACTACGTGGAATGCATTTTACACGTAAAATGTAGATAAATTATTTTTAATATTTTTTAATAGCTAATGGGTCTTTGGTTTTATCTCTCTTATTTTCTAACATCCTTTAATTTCTGTCTGGGCAAAAGTTGAAATATGTGCCTAAAAACATAATTTATAACGATAATCTGTTATAATGAACGTAAAACTCTATCCCTTCAGGCTCGATACAATCTGTTTTGAATATATTTTATTTTTATTTTCTCTTGAATCACATGGATGCTTTATTCATGTGTTGCTGGATTAACTCTTTGCTATGAATTATTGTTGTTTAATTTCCATTATTCTTGTTATTATTACAGGAGGCAACCGAGGAAGCAAGCACTCATCGCTGTGATTGTGTATTCCAATCCCGCATAAGCCTCCTGAACACCACATCAGTTCCTGATGTTGCGTTGCAGACCGCCAAAGCGCATCGCACATCCCCTAAATCTCCCCTAAACCGTCATTCATCGGTTCAGACCAGTCCAGCAAAACCAAGTCGCAGTTCCCGGTACTTGGGCCACCTCCACCCGGTTAGGGCCAGGGGCTCTCCACAGCATTATCGTCCAATCACCTAATGTTTGTCTGGTAAGTGGCGAGAGTAATTGCTGCCGCACGCGCCGGGCCGGGCCGGGCCTGCGTTTGGGCAGGCGCTCTTCATTTGTGAGCGCCGCCCGTCGCACGAGCAACGCTGCGCGCTGCTGCGCACTGCTGATGAGCTCTTATCGCTCGCGCGCACTCCACCGGACCTCGCCCCCGCCCTACGCCGCCCGCTCGCACTTCCGCCGGCGCCGATTAGAACCAATTAGGGAGAGGGCGCTGTGACGGGCGCCCGAGCTGGCGAGGACGTCGCCGCCGCCGCCGTCGTCGACGAGGACGAGGACGACGACGTCAAGCGAGAAATACTGCGCGCGGAGAGGAGAGAAACAAATGAACGGTTCCGAAGGAGAGGACGGATTCTTTATCAGCGTAATATTCAGTGGCGGACCCAGCGGGGAGCATAGGGGCCCCCCAAGGCCTAGATTTTTTGTTTCCTTCTTTAATGCAGCAAAATTGATTTAAATATATATTTATGTTATCATAATGCCATTATTTAAAAAATATATTGTATAGTATAATGTTTTCCCTACAAAAGTAATAAAAATATAACACAAATACGGTGATTATATTTAACAAAAATCTATGATGCCCCCCAACTCCAAATGATCGAGTGGATTCGCTCCTGGCAATATTAGTCTAGGCTACGTAGGTGAGTCAATATAAGTGTTGGAAAACGAAAGGGATAGAGGCAATAATAATCAACGTAACTTCCTGGCATTGATATAACTTTTCTATACATTCACCTTGTACATTCAGACACGTATCTCATGTCTTAAGCCATTGAAAGCCGGCAGAATAGAAGTCTTTTAATTGCTAACGAAGCCAAGGTGTGACCTTCGTGTGACCGTCCGGTCGGGTCGGGCCATGTGCGTATCATGGTTTAACGTAAACTGTGGTTTCATACTTATTTACTGACTTAACCTCTTTTTTTATTTTAGAAGAGGTTTCAGCCAGCAAACCTTCTTCTTCTTATAGACATACCCATTCTGATGTGTAGAGGGTATCTTGGTCTAAATTTATATTTATTTTTATTTATAATAAAACAATTATTTATCAAATATACGATAACATATTATTTTAATAATGTAATAAAAACTAATTACATTTTGATTTTTGTGTTACCATAGGGATTACATTAAACAATTATTTTATTTTATGAATTTGCACTTTTTAAAAAAAGAATATTTAGCGTTTCTTTTACAAATTTGTTCCTACAAGCTAGGATCTAGTATTGAACTCAGATCAAATTATTAAATTCATTACAAACTATATACATTATGGTCGTTGTTCGAAAACAACTACGTGAGGTATATACTGCTACACACCAAACACCTACATATCTAAGCGCTGCAACTGATACGAAGATGGAGAACGTCAATGCGAGGGGAAAATGACAAACATATGTTCAGACAAACAATATCAACCGCGGGTGAACATCGCAATAACCGATCCAAGGACGTGTAAAGAGAGAAAAATAGCTTACAAATGACAGGACGATATACGTCGAAACATATCGAAGAGTTAAGTGCTCAATTCAGTGATAGCTTAAATTTAGAAATGCAATGGTATAGAACATTAGGTCAATAAATCCATTTTAAGTAGAATGTGTTCATATACAAGTAACCTTGTAGACGAAATAACCACTAAATAAATAAAAAAATAAATTATTTTGTTATGTTTCTAAATGTCGTTAATGTAATACATTACTCCTACTAGTATAATAATCGAGGCAATTAATTAGTTTCATGAAAACCATTACAAATTTCTGACCACACAATTCATTGAAATTCAATTAATCCGCCTTTGAAGTCGCTGTAGTATTGCAATAGACTTCAATACGTTGACAAATAATCCAGTTATTGCGAGATAATAATCCGCAAACATTCTTCGAATTCTTCGAATTCTTCGAATAATCCGCAAACATTCTTCGAATAACCATTAATTCACATCACAAAAATGATTTAATAATTTGCGAATTTTCCCGGAAATTGTAACAAATGTGAAAGAGAAATTGACACATCCATCAAAATTCCTTCATCTGATAAATCAAACATTTTTTTAATTTCGCATACGCAAAATTTGCAATCTGTTCTTGCAGAATATTCAGTAAATTATTTAGAAGGGCTATAGTAACATTTCCTTAGATATAGTGGTTACATATTTCCATTAATCAGTGATTGCAGTTGCGATTTTGAAATTACAAAATGTGTTCGTATTTAATTGCATACAAACACATGTGTCCGCCATTGTCAAGTCGATGGTTTGATTGGTGGTTCGTAAATATTGTTAATATCTTCAGATAACGATTACGTCTTTTTGTGATATATTCCGCAGTAGATGTTCAAGTCTTTATAAATTATTCTGTTAGAATGAACCACGGAGCTTCACATAACTTTCTTAAGGTTTTGGTTTCGACTCCTGCAAGAATCTCTACGAATCTTGACGCATTGGCGGAGACCCATAATGCTATACCGAAGGTTCAAGAAGATTTTATATATTAGCACTTCGTTGAAAAGAGGAAGCTGTGACCTACGATACAGGAGCCATGATAGACGTCGTTCAGTTGTGGTTCGTTTCGTGATTTAATTGTGTGTTTTCCGTGTAAAATGGTTGAACAAGTGAAAGCGAAGATATTTCACACATGTAGGATAAGATGTTCCAAGTTATTTACAGTAACTTCTAGCCACGTTTTCTTCTGAATGAGAATGTAACATGTTTGGATTTAGTAGAGTTTATTACATACCATTTGTTGTTCCATACTTATATTTTTCGACGTGTGCTTATGAATATTGTGAAACACAGTAGGTATGTTAATTTGCTGCGAGGATAGAAATGTCATCTGCAAATGCAGCGATAGTAGAGCAGTCAGTAATTGGTCTCTCGGAAGTGAATATAAGGTATAGCAGAAGCCCAAGAATACTTCCTGTGGCAAACCTGCACGGATAAAGAGGAATTTAGTTGGCACTATGTATGAGGCTTTGAAAAAAGCAATCGCGTAGATATGATTAGAAGAGAAGGTAATACGGATGTAGTAGCAAGTATTTTATCTAAAATAGTAGTCCTTGAAACTAAAATGTATCGAAAGTTTGTTGTATGTGAAAGGAAGCAGCATAACGGTATATTTTCTTTTCTAGACATTGGAATATTGTAAAAACTACTCGATGAGTTTGTTTAATTATCGAAAGTCAATCTTCAAAGTTGGAAACCATATTGAAAGTTAAGGATTATTTGCCTAATTTGAGGCTTAGGATGCAGTAATAAGTGTTTTTCGAAAATGTTTGACAGCAACTGGTATTAAACCTATCTTCACGACACGGTCTAGCATTGTAGTAACATTTGTTGGCTTTTTAATTATCTCAAACGCATTAAATTTTCTTTGGTCTACCGATTCATGTGATTGTGATCTCACAAACATTTCATTTGCCGATAAAACGCCAACAATACAAAATCAGTACATTAATTTGCATTGCATATCATTTTTCAACTATTTTTTGTCTTATTTCCCCCGCTTTTGGTGAAAGATTAGGATTGCTATTTCTTGCAGGACTTGCTGTCCAAGTCGCTGAAAACAGAGCTGAAACAAAACCTAACAAAAAACCACAACATTTCATTTACCAATAAAATGCTAACAATGCGAAATCAGTATAATAATTTGCATTGTACAACCGAAATTCGCTCGTCGTAATTCCTCTGCCACTAGAGCGAACTCCCGCCTTCTCGCAAGTCTTTCTTCAGCCTCGACGCTTTGCTCTCGTACCATTCAGCGCGTTCTCTTTCACGTCGTAGCGTTCTCGCGAAGGGGAATCTCTTCGCCGGCTGCTGTTGTAGTTCAACGATCCGCCTGCAGGTGACGTTTAGAGCCCTCAACCGCCATTGAAAGCTCTCGAGAAGCCGACTTAGATGCCGACTTCCTCCGCCGCCATCTTGCCGTATCCGTTCCCGGAGAATCTCGCGACGCTCTTCGTTGCCTCGTATCTCAAACGCGAGGAACGTTTCGGACGTATTGCGTGGCAAGTTTATGATTCATTTTAACTTTACAGGACTCGAGAGTTGCTGCGTTCGAGCTGAAAACTTCCACAAAGGTGTTCGAAAACGGCAGCAACTTTTTAATCTTTAGAAAGTTGAGCATCAAAACGCTCATAAATAAAAATGATTACTAACAATCATTTCTCAGTTTTTATTGTGTCGAAGTTTAAGGAAAACTAAGTACAAGTTTAAGCTTCATCTACTATCGTAAGAAAATTCAAACCTGCTAAAATAGCGTACAAAAGTCGATTCCGTTACGAAACGGTTTCTAAAGCTTCGACACTGTCGAGTATCGAAGAAATACAGTACATGTGAAGACTTTTGTAATGTAAATTTTCAATTTAACATTAAAATATATCTCTTCTATTGTGCTTCAAAGTACATTTACTCAAAAAAGACTAGAGACCTCGGGATTCTCAATTTGGAGAAACGATTTGTGTTCTCTCTAGTAGAACAATGAGACACGCGTAAACAACTCTCTCTTTCTATTGTTTGTTCTTCCACACCCGACAAGTTTCGTTCGGGTTCAAAAAACATAAAACGATGACGTAATGTAGTAAATAATGTTTATTAACGAAATATATTTCGATCTGTTGTCATATTTGAGGAAAATGATGAAGAGTTTCGTCATTCCATAAATATAAACGACTTATCACAATCGTCATTATCCACTTACCGTTAAAATAAATTAATATCAGTACGAGACTTTACTTATTTGATGAACTTTAAATAGTTGACTTTTAGTTATTCGAAGTTCTTTTTTAATATGATAAATTTAATACAAACACTCAAAATCACATTTTCACTAGTATATGATGAAAATATATCAGAAAACACGTACGTGAGTCGCAATGAAGTTAATAGTTTCATCCTAAGCTTTTATAATAGTTCTTGGTTGCGATACATAGAAATGAAAAAAGAACTTTCTATAACAAGTTAATGTAACCTAATAAAACTTCTGCTTCATAACGAACAGGACACATAACACACAAAGAAGAAACGCTATTCTAGGAAAGAGATCCCTTGGATATAAGGATAAAAGTTTGGATGCAACAAGATCTCTTAGATTATTTTACTATGCAAAGACCTCAAAGCTAGTACGTTGCTCCTAGAAAGAGTTTTGACTGCTTCTCCACTAACCAGACCTGCTTCTGTTCTTAAAGTAAGTGTTGCGCTTTCGGTATACTTTATTTTGTAACAGATTATAGAGTTCGAGGTAGCAATATAATTTTGCCTCAACGTACAACACACAAACCAGAACAAACTACAGATACTCGTTCGATTCCTTCCTAAAATTTTTCTCAAGCAATTGATTATAGAGTTCGATAGTAGATATAGGAAATTCTATCTTAACTTGCAATTTAAACAAGGCATAATTTGTTTAAAAATAAGTTTCGGATATTTTAAAAACACGTTTTGTTGAATAGTTAAATTTTGTCAACGATATAGACATTTTCTCGAATGCTGAGATTAGTAAGACTGGCGTTACACCTGCTCAGAACGAGTTACTCAAACGATATCAGGCGGATACCAGAAATTTTGATAAGTCCTTGTGATTTTACCACAAACCCTACAGAAGGTCGTTATTTCTCTAGCACATTCGGGTCCTGGTATTGAATGAAATATTACCCAACTGCGATAAATTCTCCAGGAAATGTAACATTCTGTTTGCGTCGGTAAAAGTTTTTAGCAGGTTCTTTTGGAGAAGAACCACATACATATATATTTTCACGTACCTAATGCCGTTTTCGTTTTTTCGAGTTAGTTTGTCTTCAATTCGTTGTCTCCTATCCGAAAGTATAGATCATCTTTCTCCTTCTTACTTTTCTTTTAACTCATATTCACAGAAATTTTCTACCGGCACACTTCGGGCAGACACTCGTTAACTGACTGGTTATTTTCTGTTTCCGAGCTCGGCAAATGCTATAGTAATTAATCCCATTTGTGTAGTGCATATTATATTTCAGGACATGGCAGTGTTTTTCCCACGATAAAACATAATATCTGGCGCAGATCTACGTTTCGGCCTGAGGGGTTCCCTCCTAGGTATCTCCGCCAATGGGGGTACGTAAAATCAGAAACAAGCCCTAAGCTCCCGACAAATGTGATGGTGTATGACATTGTAAGAGGAGGTATGTACGTTTGGGATTTGTATGTATAGAGGATAAGAAAGAGACAAGGATGAGGAAGGAAAGATCGCGGAATTTGAACCTTTGTTAAGATACGGCTTCGGCACATGCCCTGTCCTTTGGCCCAACAGTTTGCTAAGAGCCTTGGCCCAACAAGTGATGGCCCAACCTCTCAGCCATGGAATATGGTGTTCGTATGGTTAGCACGAACACATCCCTCCACTGGTCTTCATAACCTTAGGGTGAGTAGTTTCGTATCGTCAGACAGGCTGATACTGGCTCATTTGTAAGGAAAGCGCACAGTTCTAATTTTGGCCCGGCCGGGAATCAAACTCGGGGTTGCGCCGTGGCAAGCGAGCACGCTAACCAACGACCCACCGAGGGCAAAGCTTCGGCATATTAATTGTAGAAACCCGGGCAAAGTGCCTGGCTGAGCAGCCGACCGTTCGAATTCTGCTCCAGAGCGGTTGCATTGAAAGGCGGCGGCTGTGGGCGCGCTCGGCTAGCAGGCCGCCATGCCGGCGCTATCGTTGCAGGGCCACCTTTTGTGCGGCTAACGACTTCCGCTGGCAATTAGCGCTAGGTGACCTGCGCGCGGGATGTGGCGGAGCCGCTGCCTAAATTTATCGCCCCCCCCCCCCGCGTCACCCCGCTACTTCCCGACTAGCTCTCCTCAACTCTGCTCGCCACCACGGCCGTTCCCTCACCCTCCTTACACCTCGCTTGCCACACCCGTCCCGTCCTGCTCTCCGCACATCTCCTTGCCTTGCGTTTCTCCTCTTTCGTCCATTTATTGCTTGTTTGGGTTGTAAATAGATCAGTTTTCACTTTTTCATACGTATTGTTGATGGCGCGGCGATGGTGTAACGGTTAGCGTATCGTACTGTTGTACCCAAGTTGGCGGGTTCAAACCCGATCGGGTGATTTTAAGGGCCAAAAAAATCCTTCGTACTCCTTCCTTCGGAGGGGAAGTAAAGGCGGCTCTCCCATGTTAGTAGATTTACTTGCATGTAAAAGATCCTTAAGCCTAAATGACGCCTCTGAGCTAAATTCAAAAAATTCGCCTTTTTCTCGCCCAAGAAATACCTCCTTTCTCTGCTAGTTGGTGAAAGGAGCGTAGCGAAATTTGCGTGGACAGACGGAAGAGCAGGCCTCATGGCCTGAGTCTCGCCACCTAAAATAAGGCATAAATTAAATCCCAATTCAATTGTTGTCTTAATATTAACTTAAAAGCATGCGTATCCTAGTTATAGTACTGCTACTACAATTGGAGTAGATTCTTCATAAAAGTACAAACTATTCACAATTGCTTGAGAAAAATTTCAGGAAGGAATCGAACGAGTATCTGTAGTATGTTCTGGTTTGTGTGTTGTATCTTGAAGCTAAATTATCTTGTTTTAGTTGATGTATTGAATTTATGTTGGAGAAGAAGTTATCGAATAAGCGTGCTATTTGGCAAGTGATCGAGTTCGTGTTTAATTCTGTATGGAGGTGTTGATTTTAATTGAACCGTGGGGCGTTGTTGACTATTCTGAAGAACCTGTTCTGGACTACTTGTATTTTGTTTACGTTGGATGCAGCGACATTTGTTCATATGGAACATGCGTATAGCATTTTGGGTCCTATGATAGTTTTATAGAGTGTTATTACATTTGTTAATGAATATTTGGAATTTCTATTTAGTATTGGTACGAGTTGAATTAATCTAATTTTGGCCTGCTGTATTTTAATGTTTATGTGGTTTTTCCAGTCTTGTGTCAAGATTTAGTCCTAAGTATTCGATAGGTTGATTTGATGGTGTTTATTTGGCAATCGCCTTTCTTCTCTTTCCACGCTCTATCCAGATCTTCTAGCCCAGCCTCGCTCACTCCGCGACGCTCTCTTCGCCTCGCCGCACCCTCCTCTCACTGTCCCGCTCCACCCTCCTGGCCCATCGCCTGCTCCACCCACCCCGTCCTGTCCCTCTCTCCTGGCCTCTCCTTGCCCAGCTCTGCACCTATTTCCCAACCTGCCCAGTTCTTATCGGCGAGCTTCACTCACATCGCTGCTCTCTCTTCGCCTCACCTCACCCTCCTTGCCCCTCCTCCACCTCACCCCCTCCTGCCATCTCGCTCTCCTCTCTTCTCCTCGCCCTGTCCAGCTCCCTTTTCCTGCCCCCAACCAGTACTCGCCCAGTCCAGCCTCGTTCACTCCGCTGCGCGCTCCAATCTCACCCCCCTCTGCTTCGCTCCTATTGGTACTTTTTTCGCTCCAAGTTGCTTCTGCTGCCCCATTCTGCCCTCCAAACCCCCTCCGCATGCCCCTCGCTGCCCCGCTCCGCTCTCCTCGCCCCACCCCGAACTTCTCACCCATCTCTCTTCGGCCTCCGCCCTGGACCCGTCGCCACTCCGAAACGCAATTTCTGCTCAAATAAGCCATCCTAAAAAATGGAAAAAACGATTTTGATGCACAATTTTTCTATGTTTTCATTGTTCAGGAGAGACAAAAGCTGATACGAAAACAATATTGTTGGCGCAGGTGATCGAACCATTTATTGAACATTCATCAATGAGTAGGTTTCCTATCTTTCTGGATATGTAGTTTTCATTCTAAACATTGTAATATTCATTATACATTTAAAAAATTTATATTTTTCATATTGTCGGTAGTAATGAAGGTAGGCGATACGTCGCATTTGCCGTCGCTCGTATGTGAAGAATTGTTGCTTCAACATTCTGTGCGACGAAGTATATTTGTCTTCGTGAGACCCTCATTTTTTTGTTTCGTATTTTTAATTTGAAATTTTACAAATCTCATTTGCTTGACAATATGTGTAGAAAATACAAATATCTTGTTACTTCTATTGCAAACCCAAATGGCGAATTTAACGAATAAATTTTCTAAATGTTCTCTGCATTTTCTTCGATGAAGGCAGCCATACTATTGTACCAATATATCGTAATCCTAATTTTCAGTGACATTGTCAGTAATACTGTCTGTGAAAGTCATCAAAACCATCTGTACCAGATTGCGAACGTTTTCATCCCTCCAGTTTCATTCAAATTCACAAAAACAAACAAGGCCGGAAAGCAACAAACGGGCGAGAAAAGTTATCAATCTCATTAATGCCTTCGCGTCCATCCATCAGCCGCCGCTCATTATCGACAGAGGACGCGCGGCGCGGCGGCACTAAGCCGCAGTCGAAGTCGCAGCCTCCGGGCAAACACCGACTGCATCCCGTGGTCTACTTTCCTGAGCCGTTCACCTACCTACCACACCGCCCGACACCGCCCGACTGCATCCCGGTCAGTCGTGTAAAGATTGACGTTTTCCTCCTTCGTGTAAAGATTGAAGTTTACCGGGGACTGCTTAGTATTATATTGAGCAATTGTAACAATTGGTCCACTTCTGTCCGCTTTCAAGAAACATTTCAGTGTCATTTTAAAGTACTACCAACTTTAAAAACACAGCTTAAAAATTAGTGGAAACAAGACGTCGGACCTCCTATTACGAACATCATCTTGCCTCGCCGCCTTAACACACACCATTCCGAAGATTCTCCCATTTTGTCAGTATTCCAAATTTCCTCTGGACAGTGGGGAAAACATCTACTTGCACTATTTATGAATGTCATCGTTACAATACGTTATACTCCATCCAAAACTCGATGAATGAAACGGATTGCAGCCGGGCTACGCTTTCTGAGGTATCGGAAAGTGAAATGAGATTAGCTGGAAAGCGAGGGTGAGGGAAAACTGACCGCGGGATGCAGTCGGGTGATTCCCGAGCTGCCAGCAGCAGCGCCACCGCCGGTCGGGGGGGGGGGGGGGAGGGCAGCGGCCATTGCGCCGTCCAGGCGCGCGGCGCGACTGTTTTGGACCAGCAGATAAAACACGTGGAGAAATGGAACACGCGAGGAATTCAAGTGTTTCAGTATCATACCAACGTCATTCCGGTACATAAAAAACACCAATGGTGGAGTTAACGGAGGACCCCGGAATAAATTGAAGTGCCTAACCTAGCACAATAGTGGTCTAAGCGCAGAAAAGTGAGTTCACGGCAATAGTTTCGCCTCACGCCTTCGCCTCACGCCTTCGCCTCACGCCTTCGCCTCACGCCTTCGCCTCACGCCTTCGCCTCACGCCTTCGCCTCACGCCTTCGCCTCACGCCTTCGCCTCACGCCTTCGCCTCACGCCTTCGCCTCACGCCTTCGCCTCACGCCTTCGCCTCACGCCTTCGCCTCACGCCTTCGCCTCACGCCTTCGCCTCACGCCTTCGCCTCACGCCTTCGCCTCACGCCTTCGCCTCACGCCTTCGCCTCACGCCTTCGCCTCACGCCTTCGCCTCACGCCTTCGCCTCACGCCTTCGCCTCACGCCTTCGCCTCACGCCTTCGCCTCACGCCTTCGCCTCACGCCTTCGCCTCACGCCTTCGCCTCACGCCTTCGCCTCACGCCTTCGCCTCACGCCTTCGCCTCACGCCTTCGCCTCACGCCTTCGCCTAACGCCTTCGCCTAACGCCTTCGCCTAACGCCTTCGCCTAACGCCTTCGCCTAACGCCTTCGCCTAACGCCTTCGCCTAACGCCTTCGCCTAACGCCTTCGCCTAACGCCTTCGCCTAACGCCTTCGCCTAACGCCTTCGCCTAACGCCTTCGCCTAACGCCTTCGCCTAACGCCTTCGCCTAACGCCTTCGCCTAACGCCTTCGCCTAACGCCTTCGCCTAACGCCTTCGCCTAACGCCTTCGCCTAACGCCTTCGCCTAACGCCTTCGCCTAACGCCTTCGCGTTAGATAGGAATACGTCAGAAGAAATGCATTGATAGTTGTTTCGGAAGGAAGCGAGCCCAGATCAGCCGTATATGTATTTTGGTGTAAAACACTTTGGACATTTTGCTTTGACTGGACGTGAAGAAGCTTAGATGATTTGCAGTGGCCGATGTCGGAACCTCGACCTCTGGGTGAAGCGCGAGCGAAACTGCTTAAATTGATTGAATGAAATTCGCTTTTTTTGCTACGATAGCTTAAACAAACTTACTGAATAAGCTGTTTTTGAATTTATTCCCCTCATACAGTGCATTCCAAGCGACTTTCATTATTTGACAAACAAATACTATCGATGTGTGAGCGGAGGAAGTGGTAGCAAATAGCGGACATGCCAGGTATAGGTCTGAGATAGGTACTTATTACAACGGATCAGACAGACGGAAGCAAGGAGGGACCCGTCAGGTAGGGTTATATAGACTTGGGATCGATTCGCATCATGTTGAGACGGTGCGAGAGCGGTCGCTTGAAGGAGAGCGGGGTACTATACGGTAGAACAGGAGCAGGGTAGGTAGTAAATTAGTTAATGCCTTATTTTACGTGACGACACTCCCGCCATGAGCCCCGCTCAACCGTCTGATCACCGAAATTTTGCTACGCTCCTTTCACCATCTAGCGCAGAAAGGAGGTATTCATCAGGCGACAAAACAGGCGATTTGAATTCAGCTCAGAGGTTTCTTTTGGGCTTGAGGGTCTTGTACATGCAGTAAATCCACATGGAACAGCCGGATTTCCTTCTCCTACAAAGGTGAACGAAGGATTTTTTCGTCCTTAAAAATCCAAGACTTAATCGGGTTTGAACCCGCAAACGGCCCGATACACTAACCGTTTATACCACGGAAGTATTAGGCTAGTGGTATTGGTCGGGTAGAGCGGGCCTAGCCGCATAGAGCGAGGTTGGAGTGAGGCAGTGCAGCTTCACATAGAATCATGGGTGAGTGGATATTGGCAATGTGTTCACCACAGTGACGTAAAAGCCTGCAACTCCGTCGTGGGACGGACAGCGCGACACAACGCGGCGCCACTAAAACAAAAAGGGCGGATGTCGAATGGCGTGACCAAAAATAAAATTACAAAAAAATCCTCTGTACACAGAAGCGGAGTTAATCAAATTAGTACACTTCTGCGAAGCACGTGCAAAAGCTGGAACAATTTAACGTTTGTAGCTCGTTTTTTCATAGAGAGAGTGTGACTCAAAGAGCACTCCACGTCGGGCTTTTCGATTTATTGACAATAGTATCGACAGGTCGTTCACGAGTCAAATATGACATGCACAAAAGCACTTGCGAAATGTGTGACAAGAGACAAGTGGAAGTCTGATGTTTATATCAGCATGTATGCAATTAATACAATTATTATTGTTATTGTTATTACTCGTTGTATTAATGTTAATATTATTATTAATGTTAATATTATTATTAATGTTAATATTATTATTAATGTTAATATTATTATTAATATTATTACTATTATTAATATTATTACTATTATTATTAATTCTTATTAAATTATATTAGATAATTGAAAGAACATAAACAAAATTTTCCATGTTTTGAATCAAATTATGTGAAAGTGAAGGATTAAATAAGCAATATATTTATACTGACCCATTTAATAATATTGCATTTGGTTAACATGGAACAATATTGAACAGTTTTAGAGTAACATGTTAAAATAATGTAGATCAATACGAACAATAAATAATCGAGAACGGTAAGAAATTTGAAAGTAGCAAAGAAACAGTTTATTTCTTCAGGAGACTAAGATAGTATTTGAACATTTTGATGGTCATTTCTCTCTGCAAAAAATTATCTTCTGCATTAAATACCAGGTCAGTGAAGCTGACATTTGCCTCACTGTGCAGGATCATTTATTATTGATTCCGGTCGCGCAATCTACTGTTATCCCCGTAAGTGTCGAGCATATTTTTATCGTGGGATGTGTCTGTGATCTTCCCGCGCCGGCTGGCGAGGATTTTCCTCCACCAGGTATCTCCCAACAGCGGAGCACTGCCCCAGCGGCACAAGCTCTAAGCTTCCGGCTGGGAAAAGTCTCTAAGCTTGGCTCTAAGCTCCCCTGGTAAGAGTAAAGCATGTGCGTGTAAGTGAGTGTAAGTAAGGGGGCGAGGAAAGAACAAGGAAGAGAAAAGAAAGATTGCGCTCGGTCCGTGGCCCGTTGATAGGGTACTCCTCCAGCATTCGCCTGGCGTTGATCGGAGAAACCACGGAAATCTACCGATCAGAGCAGACTGCTGCTAGAATTATGACAGTGACTGAATTCGATTTATCTATCTAAATAGTGTCGAAATCCTGCCATTATCGGGACTCGAACCCCAAGAGCTATTGGTCAGAGACACTGCTGTTACATCAGATGATGCCCTGAGCCACATTTGACGGTGTCATTGATGAGCCATGAGTATTCTGGTCGGCAGCTGACAACATAAATAGCAATAACCTACGTACTATCGTCGTAATACGATGTAGCAATGACCCCATAGAAGCATATCCATCTCAGTGACTGACGTGTACATTCGCGAAAGGGATCTCATTCTAGACTAAATCGTTAAACTACGAAGAATAGATATAAATTAGAAATGTTACAAACGTATATCCTTAAAAATAAACCAACATCTACACAATACTGACAACTCAACGTATAGCGACTTCGTAATATAGAACTACTAATTATAGTCGGGACTTGTGTAAAGTAATTAAAGTAGTCTATGACCTGAACAACCTTTCTATTTATTGATTGACAGGTTGAAATTCCGGTCTTGCCAAAATACATTTGAAATTATTTAAAATGACTGGAGGAAAAGTTCAAGGGAGGTAGTACCACTGCCCCATAATCCTATTCTTCTCTGTCTTCATTGTTATTACTCAATACATCTTACATAATAATCACCATAATTAATTTTAAAATTAAAAAATAGGATCACTCTAAGACGGCCGTATTAAGATCTTGCTTCGACCAACGATTCCTTGTTTCCCCAAAATTAATGACATATCATAAAACTTCAAGCTTATTTTGTTAAGTATGATTATTGCTACATTTTGACCTCCCCCAGTAGTGGGAGGGCGAGAACCCTATGTAGAGCCCATGCTTGTTGACTTTTCTGGGCAGATTATTAATGTGGCTTGCCGTCGCCTTCTACCGCAACAAAGAGTGTAAGAGTGATGAACTAATATAATATTTATTTACCTCTTAGCCTCTCAGGTTCTAGAGGGAACCAGCGCTTACTCGGTCACTTTCTATGTTCTACTCACCGGGTAGGGCCAGCTCATGATCCAGTCGCCTGCCGCGACAATGACACGTAACAGGTTCCCCATTCCATTGAAGCTCATTAGCCCTTAATCTCAGTGTGTTCTTGCTATCTTACAAAAGCAACCCGTGAATCTCTATCGGCTTGATTCGGTACTAACGGAGAAAGATCGGACATAGGGTGCACTGTAGTGGCCACGCATATGGTTCTGTCCAAGTACAGCCGTATATAAAGCAAATTCCAAGTCCCAAGCGAGCCAGTCAGATCAAGAAAGATAAGATTAGAAAAAAAGTGACACATAGCGGTTTAGAGTGCCTATCTTGCAACAATATAAGAACCCATGACGAAGTGTGATTCAAACCCGCGATCCTGTGGGCAGTCTGCTTTTAAATGAAAGCACTGAAGCACTCAATCAATGAAGAAATCATTTTTTAAAATTTTTTTTTAGGCAGGAATAATTTTGGTACGCTGTAATGCACCCTGCAAATGGTTCTTCTTTTTTAATTTATTGTCCAAACAATAAAAAATACGAAATGTAATAATTACAAATTGTTAGGATCTGAAAGGTCTAAAATAGTTTTTTTAGGCAGGAATAATTTTGGTACGCTGTAATGTACCCTGCAAATGGTTCTTCTTTTTTAATTTATTGTCCAAAACAATAAAAAATACGAAATGTAATAATTACAAATTGTTAGGATCTGAAAGGTCTAAAATAGTTTTTTAGGCAGGAATAATTTTGGTACGCTGTAATGTACCCTGCAAATGGTTCTTCTTTTTTAATTTATTGTCCAAAACAATAAAAAATACGAAATGTAATAATTACAAATTGTTAGGATCTGAAAGGTCTAAAATAGTTTTTTAGGCAGGAATAATTTTGGTACGCTGTAATGTACCCTGCAAATGGTTCTTCTTTTTTAATTTATTGTCCAAAACAATAAAAAATACGAAATGTAATAATTACAAATTGTTAGGATCTGAAAGGTCTAAAATAGGTTCTAGAAGTAGTTATGTTTTACTTTTTGTTACAAATAAGTATCTGTATATAAAATAATTGTTTTTCTTGTTCAAGATCTTATCCACCGGATAACAAATTTTACGAATAACAGAGAAAAAATAACATTTTGTTTACTTTTTTGGGGCTCTGTACGCGACAGTGTATATTAATTCATAGAGATAATTCCTTTACATCCTCGGGGAGGGTCGGGCTGCCCCAGTGCCCCGCAGCGGACGGACCTCACCTGGCGGGGCGCGCGTGGGGCAGGTCTGAGCGCGGGGTCGATACGCCCGCGCAGCAGCCCTGTCCTCCTCGCCCCGCGGCGCACCCTGCGCGCGCCGGCCCGCGAGTCGATAAGTCGCCCCCGCCGGAGTCGCTCCCTGTCGAT
Source organism: Gryllus longicercus (assembly GCA_038098605.1). Classification (NCBI taxonomy): domain Eukaryota; kingdom Metazoa; phylum Arthropoda; class Insecta; order Orthoptera; family Gryllidae; genus Gryllus; species Gryllus longicercus. The sequence goes on along the minus strand of JAZDUA010000169.1, from coordinate 763 downwards.
ACGCCATCGCTCCACCCGCGCCCGTCGCGTCGCTCTTTCGCAGATTGCGCTTCGGTGGACCCGCGTCCGCCCGCGGTGCCCCGCCCTCGTCCTCCCTCTCCGCACCCATCTCCGTCGCCGCCCTCGTCCCACGCCCTCGTCCCCCGCCTCGCCCCACACCCCCGTCCCACGCCCCACAGCCCCGCCCCCCGCCCCACACCCCCGTCTCACGCCCCCGTCCCACGCCCCCCACCCCCGTCCCACGCCCCCACCCCCGTCCCACGCCCCCCACCCCCGTCCCCACGCCCCACCCCCCGTCCCACGCCCCCACCCCCCGTCCCACGCCCCCACCCCCGTCCCACGCCCCCACCCCCCGTCCCACGCCCCCACCCCCCGTCCCACGCCCCACCCCCCCGTCCCACGCCCCCCACCCCCGTCCCACGCCCCCCACCCCCCGTCCCACGCCCCCCACCCCGTCCCTCACCCTCGTCCCTCTTTTCTCACTCCTCACTCTGTGAACAGGTCCTTTCTCCAACACCGACTCAACCTCTCCCCATCGTCTTTCGTTCCACCTGCGTCCCCACCTACGAGTCTGTGCAAAGGCCGCGCCGCCCTCTCTGAGGCTACCTGAACCCGTTCTACCAGTGCTAGGGAAGTCGTGGAAGGAAGAGGTGGTGACTTCGGTTTGGCCATTTTGGTGAGGAAAGTCGATGAGAGCGAGTGAGGCGTAGAATTCGAGTTGAAGAAACCAAGTGTATGAGGGAGAGAAGCTTGCAAGAGAAGC